>OW052211.1:0-4800000 GCA_932527185.1 Ecliptopera silaceata
CCATAGCCGCGATCCCAGCACCAACGGTGCTACGGCTGCACACGCCACTGTGTGCCAGCCGCCCTCCCGGAGTCCGCTATTGAGCTTCTGGAGCCCTCACTCCATCTGCTCACGGACCCGAAAGACTCCCTGAATGGCAGGGAGATACCACTCGGCCCCCTCATGGGGCAGGCAGTGCGGGGCGGCCGTTGCCTACGCCCCGCCGCCGCCTCCTCCGAGCGGGATCGGCCCTCTCCCGATCCCGCTCAGCGGCCTCTTTCCGGACTAAAACCGTCTCACAGAAAGAGGCCACCGCCGTCCACGCCGTCTCATCTGCCAGCATAGCCTCGACTACGCGTGGCAGAGAGAGGTCCTGCCCGATCCTTGCGACCAGGATTCCGCGGTCCTCGCACCACGCTGAGCATTGCTCCAGCGTATGCTGCGCGGAATCCCGGTCCCACCCACAATGGTGACACTGTGGTGTCGGTTCGCGTCCGATCCTACTCAGATACTCACCGAAGCAACCATGCCCGGTGAGCATCTGAGTAAGACGATAGGTGACGAAACCATGTTTCCTCCCCAGCCAGGCTTCGAAGATGGGTGCAATAGCGCCCACTATGCGCTGGCGCGAGCTCCTCGGTTCATCGAACCGCTCGCGCCATTCCACGAGCGCACGGCGGCGCTCCTGCACCCGCACTTCAACGGGCGCGGTTCCACTCCCGTCATCGGTCCGGAGACGCCCGTATACACGGGCATCCATCCTCGCCATGATGTCAAGGGGCGGTAACCGCGCCAAGATCGTCGCCGCCTCAAACGATATCGTGCGATATCCTCGTGCGATCCTGATGGCAATAGAACGCTGTAGGCTGTTGTATAACAACCTATAGCGCCTAACACCCGCCAGCCTTTCGGACCAGACGGGCGCTCCGTAGAGTGCCATCGATCGCACGACCCCCGCATAGAGGCGGCGAACACCTTCCCTTGGTCCCCCGAGATTTGGTAGCAGTCTGTGCATAGCACCCACTACCTTCTGGATCCGGGGGACGGAGCGGTTGAAGTGCTCTCCGAAGTCCCAGCGACTGTCCAAGGTGAGGCCCAGGTACCTTAGGTACGGCCCCACCTGGACATCAACGTCACCTACGCGAACCGACAAGCTGGGTGGTTCCCTTCCCCTCGGGAATTTGTGGAACCACAGCGCCTCAGTTTTCTGAGGCGCTGTCCTCAGACCCAGCTCGTGGACCCTGTCCACGACACGTGTCACCCCAAGCTCGGCGAGCCCCTTGGTCCTCTCGAAGGTGTCCCCGCCAGCCAACACTAAAGTGTCATCCGCATAGCAGACGACGTGTAGGCCGACGGGGAGATCGACACGCAGGACCGCGTCGTACGCGAGGTTCCACAGTAGCGGGCCCAGAACGGACCCCTGTGGAACTCCGCAGTACACCTCCCTCTGATAGCGGGTACCATCCCTGCCCACATACTGCACACACCTGTCACTCAGATAGGCACCGACGATGCGCTGCAGGTAGGGGGGGACCCCGTGAAACACGAGGGCCTCCCTAATCGCCCTCCAAGGCAAGGAGTTGAACGCGTTGACGATGTCTAGTGACACCGCCAACATCCTCCCGCCCCGGGACACTACCTGATCCGACAGCGAACGGACTCTAAGAATCGCGTCCACCGTCGAACGCGCCCGTCGGAAACCAAACTGGTCTTCCGACAGATCGGGACCTACCTGCCACAAATGTGTGCAGAGACGACCGGCAATTATTCTTTCGAATAATTTGCCGGCCTCGTCCAGCAAGCATATGGGACGGTACGCAGAGGGAGAATCCGCGGGCCTGCCATCCTTCTTCAAGAGGACCAACTTAGCCTCCTTCCATTCCTTGGGGAACACGCCATCACGGAGGCAGCTATCAAAAAGCCGCCTCATGCGGTCCCCCAATCCGGCGGATAGAGCCAGCACCCAAACCTTTCCGGGAATCCCATCCGGGCCGGGTGCTGTGTTTCGAGCCCTGAGGCGCTTCACAGCTCGGTCCAACTCTTGCTCAGTCACCCCCAGTCCATCGTCCCAGACAATCGGGCTCGACGGAAAAACAGGGGGTGATGAGGGATCGTCCTGGACCCTCGGGAAGAGCGTGTCTACGACAACTTCCACGAACGCAGGGTCCAGGGTTTCCGTCAACGGAGGGACCCACGGTCTGAGCTTGCCCAGTACCATCTTGTACGGGCGCCCCCATGGATCCCTATCCAATCCCTCCAAGAGTTGACTCCATGACCGAGCCTTGGCGTCGGCAATCGCGACTTGGAGTGCCACTGTAGCGCCTCGGTATTCCTCGTATGCTCTATCCACCTCTTCGGCAGGGGCTCGCCGTCTTCTTCGGGCTCGTTGGTACTGGCGTCGGGAGCGTAGGCACGTCACACGTAACCCCGCTATCTCCTCCGACCACCAGTACATCGACCCGCGCTTGGAAGGCCCGGTTCGGGGCATCGATACATCGCAAATCGACGTCATCGTTGCCCGGAACCAGGCCGCCTCCCTCACAGGATCGGGCAGATCCTCTCCGGCCTCCGGCCAAGCCGCGACGATGGCGGCGGCTTCGAGCAGATCTCTGTCGAGCCGCTTGAGGGCCCATCGTCGCGGCGGACTGCTACTGCGGCGGGACGCACGTCCGGGGGGGCGGAGGATTACATCCAAAAAGATGTGGCGGTGATCTGACAGAGTCACCACCTCCTCCGCTACTCTCCATCCCGAAACCATGTGTGTGGCCGAAGGAGTCGCCCAGGACAGGTCCACGATCGACTCCCCCTGCCACCGCACACAAGTGCTTACAGACCCCCGATTAAGCAACCGGAGGTCCATACCCGCCGCCCAATCGACGATTGTCACTCCCTTCGGGTCGTTTCGGGGACTCCCCCACTCACGCGAGTGAGCGTTGAAGTCTCCCAAAACGAGCACTGGACGCGGTAGGCACCTGCGTATGCAGTTTCCCAGCGCGTCCAGGTACACCTCGTACTCGACGAGTGTACAGTTGGGAGTGATGTAGCAGCCCACAACGGCAAGGCGACCCCATTCCGTGGCCACGAAACCCTGTCCCTTCTCCAGAAGGGCACAGTGGGGGTCACCTTGTCCGCCACCCCAGTAAATAGCGACGGAGTCCATAACGTCACCGAACCACCGTGGATGATCCGGGACTCGGTAGGGCTCCGCGACTACGGCTAGTGCAATCGACCACTGCGCGCAAGTTTGCTGAAGCAAGTCCTGCGCGCCACGGCAGTGGTTAAGATTGCACTGGAGGATTCTTAAGGTGTGATCCATTAAGAATCCTCCATACCCTCCTGAGGCGACGGGTTGGGACCCGACTGAGCGGCCCCCTTTGTTGGGGCCGCTTTGCCTTCCGGTGCTGGGGCCGAGCGAGGAGAGTTCCTCGCGGCCTTAGGAGGGTTGCAACTCTTGCTACCCATCCTATGGTCGGCCTTACAGCCCTTGTCGGAGCACAGCGGACACTTGCGCTTATTCGTGCATTGGCTCGCCCGATGGTCGGGCTCGCCGCACGCGTAGCACAAGTGTGTACGGTCCACTGTACTCTGACACTTACTGCGTACGTGTCCGTACTCCAAGCACCGGAAGCACTGGAGAGGTCTTGAGGTCAGGTAATCTACCCGACACTTGACCCACCCTACTATAACGTGCCCTGCCGCGGCTAGCTTCCGCACGGAAGCTAGTGGACAACGGACCCATACCGTGCCCATGGCAGTGGGAGAGCGACGTATGTCGCCCACCCGCACATCAAAGACCGAGCAGTCAGCGGCCTCGGCAACAGCGGTCTGCACCTCTTGAGGTGTAACGCTGTCGTCGAGGTCTTGCAACCGCAACTCCCCCGTTTTCACCGGGCGTGCCACACGCACGCCCAGGTCTGCGAGGGCCACGCGCAAGCGTTCGGCCAGGGCATCAGCCTTGGAGGTGCAGTCGGGTCCTGACACCTCCAAGATCATTCCTCCAGTGATTGCCTTCCTGGAGCGGACTTGGTCCAGCCCCACGTCGGCAAGCCGAATACGGGCCTTAGCGGCCGCCATGACCGCGGCATAACTAACGTCGGAACCCTCCGGAACCGTCATCGTTATCGCCGCAGACGTCGGCACCCGCCCAGGCTTCGGCTTATTGCCCGCCTTCCGGCCAGCCTTCTGGCCAGCCTTCGGGCCAGCCCTCGGGCCAGCCTTCGGGCCAGCCTTCGGGCCAGCCTTCTGGCCAGCCTTCTGGCCAGCCTTGGGACCCGCACTTGGCCCAGGTCCCGCAGGCTTGGGCGCGGCGGCCTTCTTGGGCGCCCGCTTCTTACCCGTGACTGTCGCCCACGTCATCACTGGCGTCCCCGACGCCTGCGACTCCGCGGTCTGCGACTGCACGGGTGGCAGAGAAGCGACAGGCGCAGGTAGGGCGATTGCCCTTCCTTTGCCCTTCGGCCCCTTCGGCACTGCTGGAGCAGCAGTAGCGCCCTTTCTGGCAGCACTTGTTGGCATGGCACCCATAGCCACCACCAACTTGCTGTCCATTAGAGCGCTGATGCGCTCCATGAGTCGGCCTTCCCAATCTCCCCCAGCAGCGGATGGAGTTTCCGCTGCCGGTTTAGCCGCGCTAGCACCAGCGCTGGCTTGGGAGCTGGCCACCTTTTCCACCTTGGCGGAAAGGGCAGCCATTTGGGCACGCAACTCTGCGTTCTCGCTCTCGAGCCTCTTGACATTGGCGTCCACCGCCGCACGTGCCAAGAGCTCAGCCGAGATCGCCGCCGCCCTTCGAACGGCCACCCGCAGACCCCTGATGAAGTCGCCCTTCAAGTTCTTAGACTTGTCGGCGATCTTCTCAATGGTCTGCAGTTCGACCAACATGCAGGCGTCCAGCTCCTTAGAGGGTAACGCCTGCATCTCCTGCGCCAAGACTTTGGAGGAAGGCAGATCTGCCTTCGCCCGCTTGTCCTCCGGCAGGACATTGGGGTCAAAGACCTCGTCTTCGTCCCCTTTGTCCCTAAGGAACATGGCGCGCTTAGACCCTGGCGAGTCTATGGCGCCACTTCCGACAACCACCTCGGGCTTTCGCCCTCGCTTCCGCGTAGCGCGGGCCATGCCCGACGCTGAGGAAGCTAGAGAAGAGTAGGACCGCAAAGAGCAGTCCGACTCCTCTCCCATGTCGCTCGCCACTGGCGTAGCTGGTCTCGCGAAGCCTCCTCGCTTCGCCGAGACCTTCCCTTTAGTTTTACGAGAGCTCCCAGAGCTCTCGAGGCGATTGTTGCCCCCCCCAGAGTACGAGGGGCAGAGTGCCGGAGCACTGCTGGATTCTCCGACGTCGGAGACGTCGGTACCAGCCTGGGGTCCTATTTTACAATCGGCCTTTTCCATGGTGGGTTTTTTTTTGCTCTTTGAGGGGTGAGCTCCCCGAGACGCAGTAGCGGCTGGTTTACCGACCAACCCGCCTGGTCGGCGAACCCCCCATGGACTCCCGAAATCGGGAGTCCACAGATGGATTCGCCGAACAGGCGATTTGTTGCGCTGCGCTGCCACACCAAAATACAGGGTTTTTTAACGAGGTTGGCTCCTCGAGTCCTGGACAGCAAAGTCCTTGGACGTAGGATAGGAAGGCAGAACTTCCTATCCAGCTCGGGTGCAATGCAAGTGCACACCGAGCACGTCCCGCTTCATCCCCTGCCTCCTCTGATGAGCAGAGGAGTGCTAGGAGAAGCACCACTCCCTGCGCTGCACTATTCCCTCCCCTCAAGCCTGTCCGTATGGGTGGCCCTGCGGCATAGCCTTGAGGATCATTGGGATGTGCGCGCTGTGTGTCGGGTTATTGGCCACCGTGAAAAACTCCATAGTACTCTATGGCAGTTTTTCACGGTGTTACCAGGGTGCACCACGTGGAGGTTCTACCCGACCTTGCACCCCAACCTAACCTAACCTTTTTTTTTTTTTTTTTTAAGAGGGGAAAATGCCGTCGCATTTCCCTTTCGCCATGGGGGTGACGAAAGGGGGTATGTGGGGCTCGAACCCACTAAAAACCCCTCTGTTTTCAGTCCTCCGCTGAGGTGGAGCGAGACGGGGTCGCGTTCGCATTCACGATCTCGCCCCAGCGGATGGTCCGGATTAACCTCAACCGAACCAAGACAAAGTTAAGTAACTTATGTTACACAGACTTGTGGGTCTTAAATAGTGGAAGGTCCCCCGACCTGCCACTATAACCCTACCACGACGTCTGGAGGAGGTCAATCAATCCGACATCACGACCTCCTCACTTGGGTCGGCCTGTGTCTTTGTGGCCTTTCCCTTTGTCTTCGGGGGAGCGCATTTGCGCCCTCCCATTACGTGCGCAGAAGATTTCCCCAGTTCCGCGCAGATTGCGCATCGTGGTTTAGCCTTCTCACAACTAGCCGCCTGATGGCCTGTTCCTCCACATCGGAAGCATAAAGCCCCTCTGTCAGGCGATGACTCAGGACACTGAGGGCGTGTGTGCCCCAGCCCTAGGCATCTGAAGCAGCGCATAGGAAGTACTTCCAATGCCACCACTCGGACTGAGGTCCAACCTACTACAAACTTGTCCTTTGCCAGCACTGCTTTGGCTGCCAAAACTGGACACGAGACCAAGATGGAGCCAAGGCCACCGGGATGGCGACGGATCTCCCCAGTCCTTATATGACTCAGCTCGCAAGCGCCCGTCTCAGCAATCGCTGCCGCCACCTTCTCTTTAGTGGCTGCATCGTTTAAATCCATGATTCTCAGATTAATGGATTTGATAGGCCTGGTGATAGTGGCCACCTCAGATAGGACCTCGCGGAGCTTGTCCGCCAATCTGTCCGCCTTCTCTCCGTTTTGGGAGCCAGGGATCTCAAACATTCTGGCTCCTGTCGCCGTCTTGCGGAATCCAAGCTGATCAATTCCCAGTTGCTGGATATTGATCAACTCCTGTGCCTCTTGGATCGCGTCATAATATGTGACACCCTTCTCTACGGCTTCAGATTTCAGAGTAATGACAACCGCAGCGGATTTCGGGGGTCTCATCACCGTCCTAGCAGAGGAGACTGCCGGCTTAGGTTTTGCTCCAGAAGCTCCAGAAGCAGCTGTAGGAGCTGCAGAAGGGGGGGAAGACTTTCCCTTACCCTTTCCTTTGCTCTTCCCTTTACCTCGAACCACTTTAGTCCAGGCATCAGCCTGAGGTGCAGTGGAGGGAATGTCCTCGTCAACGTTTTCGTTATGGGTCTCTGAAGAGGGACCTGCGGCTGGTGCCATGGGAGGCGTAGTAGCAGCCTTGGAAGCCTGGCCAACCCGCTTGCCCGCTTTTGGAGTGGCATTGCGTGCCGGTTCTGGTGTCGGCTTTGGTTGTGCTGCGGCTTCCGCTGCTTTCTTCGCATCCGCTCTGAGAGGCGGACGAACCGTCGGGGCAGGCAAAAGCCTGTCTTCAATACCCGCGAGTCGGGCATCCATCATTTGCCCAAGCGTCATAGTTAATGAGCGTTTCAGCTCCTCTACCAGATCGGCAGCTCCCAGAGTAGTGGTGGGAGGTGCCTGCATCTCAAAGGCAGCGGCAGCAGCTGCGGTTGTGGCAGCAGCTGCTTGTGTCTTGGCCTCTGTGAAGCCGCGACGTAGCTCATTGACCTCTGCCTTGATGGCCTCAACTTCGAGTCGAAGGCGACTATTCTCAGCTCTAAGCCGCCTAGTCTCCTCCGCTTCGCTCCTGCTGGCCAAGACCTCCACCATCTCTCTTAGCGTCGACGCCGAATTCTTGAGTCGGTTGACAAACTCCCCTTTGAGGTTGCCAGACTTCTTTGCAACCTCTAGGATACAGTTGAGCTTTTCGCCCGCGTGCATTTTCAGCTCTTGGGCATTAAGCCTGCTAAGGTCACCCTCCGTCACTTTAATCAGACCAGGACTAGTCTCCGTCTCAGTAAGGCTGGCGGCAGGAGAAGCCGACCCTCTCCTATATTGCCTGTTTTCCAGTACATCCTCCAGAAGTACTATGGCAGGCTTTAAGAAGTCCTTACTAGATGAACCCGCTCTTAAAGGCTTCGCCTTACCTCTTCGGGCCTTAGCAGCCACTGTTCCTTCATTTTCCGTATCATCCGAGTCTAAAGACTCAGCGGCAATGAACGAAGACGACCGTTTTCGACGGATACTAAGTCTTCTCGCATTTTCCACGTCACTGAGTAGTTCTACGTCTGAACTGAGAACCACGTCTGTGGAAACACGATCTTCCCTTCGAACGATCTCATCACAATTTGGACCCTGGGAAGTAGCTTTCGCAAACTTTCCAGTTGCATCTCGCAACGGTTTCGCTATCGCTTTCGCTGTAACGACCGTGATCCGACCTTCCTCATAAAAAGGACTCCTGTCCCGCGCCGTCTCAGCGCCATCTCGCGCAAAAGCGCCACCATTCTCCTCTCCACGGCCTAAACAGCCCACGTCAGTTTTGTTTAATTGATGCTCCATAATAAATCCCACGAGTAAGAGGGAAAAACGGTCACCCCGGCCAGTGCCCTCTGTCACCGGGGAAGCCTACAATAACTCGCACAGGGGGTCGGCAGGTACCCTGGCGGGGAACGCAGTAGGAACCGGAATACCGTCCGGCCGGAATCGCCAATCCAAGGAAAGACGACCCCACCCCTCACGCTGCGCCGCCGCTTTAAGTCGGGCATTTTTTATAGAGGTTTGCATCCTCGCGGCCCAGGCGACCAAGCCAAGGCCCTCGTTTCCACTAAGATTAAAATCTATTGTTGCAGATTTACGAGTTTGGAGATGGCGGCACGAGAAGTAACTTCTCAAGCGCCTGCTCGACGGTAGGGTGAGTACACGCCGAGCCCACCTCCCACTCCTCTTAAACACCTCCCGCTTCCGGAGAAGCCTCCTCCTGCGCTGCACTTATCCCTCCCCTCAAGCCTTTCCGTATGGGTGGCCCTGCGGCATAGCCTTGAGGATCATTGGAATGTGCGCGCTGTGTGTCGGGTTATTGGCCACCGTGAAAAACTACCATAGTACTCTATGGCAGTTTTTCACGGTGTTACCAGGGTGCACCACGTGGAGGTTCTACCCGACCTTGCACCCCAACCTAACCTAACCTAACCTAACCTAACCTAACCTAACCTAACCTAACCTAACCTAACCTAACCTAACCTAACCTAACCTAACCTAACCTAACCTAACCTAACCTAACCTAACCTAACCTAACCTAACCTAACCAGTCGCGCTCCAACCGCCACCAGGAGCGGCCACAATTTCGAGTCCGTCCGCAGTCAAAAATCCACGAAAATTAGTCAAAGTGCACTTTTATAACCTTGTGATACACCAAAAGAAGCGCAACGTCACGGCGCATGTGACAGTGAAAACCGCGTGGTGATCAGTGCATTTTTCACGAAGATATTCGTGAAAAACTAAAGTTTTGACATTAAAAGTGAGTTATCTGGAGATCTGCAGCGACGACACCCACCTTTCTTTTTACCATCAGAAAGGCCTTCAGGAGCCCCACAGTTTGGTACTTTTCGGCGCTCTCTACCGTGCATGGGCGCCGAATAAAGGCCAAAAAAACAAGTACCACGTGGCCACGAGGTCAGTGACCCGAGGCCGCCCGGCGCAATTTGACACCACCATCGGCAGCGGAGCACCTACAGGACCTGGGAGGCACCTTCAGATCCTCAAAAAGTTAAGTGGCTGAGTGGATGCAAGGATTTTAAATTTTGTGCAGTTGGACTAATAGTTTAAAAATTTATATTTAAAAATTTACAGCGATAACGCATATATTTTATGTGCTCATTTTATAGGTCTTTTTGTGTAGAACATTTAGTAAAAAATTTAGGTTAGGTTTATGCTAAAAAATTCCGAGTTATCGAATTTAACGTTTCTAGGTCAACCGCAAATAGATTAAAACCGTTGTATCTCAAAAACGGTAAGAGATAGGCTGTTTTTGACACCACCTGCAATATTTATAAATAAATATTTCAGGACATCAGATTTTGTAAACCCTATCGAAATCCTTTAAAAAAGTCACCCCCCCCTCCGACTCAAAAAATTTTGAAGTCCTGTATCTTTTAAACGGAGGCTCCAAATTGGAAGCGGACTTTTGTATTAGTTATAAGAAAATTAGACTAAGGTTTTTGACCATAAAAATAAAGGCTCTACGTAGAGTCACAATTATTGCTACATTTGTACCTCGTATCTCTCGAGCCAAACACGCCGGACCAAAGAACTTGCTGTACCGGAACTTTTGGTCAAGAACATTGACCGACTCTAGGTAGAGTCCATATAATTTTCGTATGAATAGTTATTTTGACGAACATAGATTGCGTCAGCACTAACTGCTGATCTATTGCGCGACTTGACTGTAAACTTGAGGTGGCTCTACAAGTAGAGTTAATATATTTTATTATTTTAAATTTTAAATTTTTCTTTGCTTCTCTTTTGAGAATAAATTTTCATAATCTTAAGCTTATATATACAATTTACAACTTATACAAACTTACCAATATATTTTTCTTAACTGTGCCTGACAAATCCCTCTGACAAAATGTTCGGTTTTCGAACCCCTGTAAAAGCGACGAAGCCTATCGAAGAAGAACCCAAGGACGAGGAAACAATGGAAGGACCAACTGAAGTAAAAATGCCGAAGCAGAAGGAAGACCAAACGACCCAGAAGGCCACAAGCTTTGCCGACAAGAGGCAAATAGAGAAGGCTGAGGCGACAAAACCAACAGAAGTAAAAATGCCGAAGCAGAAAGAAGACCAGACGACCCGGAGAGCATCAAATGTTGACAAGAGTCAACTAGAGAAAAAAGACGAGGCAAAACCAACCACCAGCGCTCGCACCAGCCCAGCCTCTAGCGTTCGGAAAAGTATTGGCGAGTGGGAATCGGGAAAACCAGACCCACAGACCAAGACGCATACTACTCCGAAAAAGGCAAAAATAGTGGAGCTTCCAAAACCAAAACCGAAACCAACAACTTCTCAAGGAGAGAGCAAAATGACCACCCGTATAACACCGACGGAGATGCCAAAAACGTCACCCAGCCACGAGAAGCAAAACTATAAGCTGAAAGACCGGCTAGCAGAGGCTAGACAGTGCGTCACCAGAGCTAAAACCCACTTGGGAAATTCAAGAAATATAAAGACCGAAATAAAGACCGAGGTTATCTGCGCAATCGACAGGCTTTACCAATTGGTCAAAGAAGGAGAAAGCGTGAAAGGAAAGACGCAACCAGAAAGCAAAGACGAACCTAGGAAAGACGAACTTGGAAAAGACGAACCTGGAAAAGATATAGAAGCAAGTAGGGAAATGGGAAAAGAAGCAAGAGAGCTTTTGAAGACCATCGAAGAGCATACTAAGCTCATCCAAGAAAGCAATAGCAAGATGGAGAAGCTAAAGGAAACAATCGAGATGAACCAGGAGATACAAGGGAAGCAATCCTATGCGAGTGTGGCAGCGGCGTTTGCGAAGAGGCAGCCCTACGAGCATACCGCTCTACATTCGGTGGTAGTTAGCGCAAAAGATGACCAAGAAACAGGGGAGGAAGTATTGAACAGAATAAGAAAGGCAGTGAACGCAAAAGACGGGGGAATCGAGGTGGAAAGGATCAGAAAAGCAAAGGATAGAAAGGTGATTGTGGGATGCAAAACCGAGGGGGAGAGGGAGAAAATCAAGGAAAGGCTAAGAAAGGAGGATAAGCATCTCAACGTAGAAGAGATAAAAAACAAAGACCCTCTAGTAGTCCTCAGGGACGTGCTATCATACCACAGTGACGAGGAAGTCCTAAAAGCCCTGAAAAATCAAAATTCCCGAGTGTTCGAAAACATCAGCGAAAAGGACTACAAGGTAGAGATAGCCTTCAAAAAGCGCACACGCAATCCACACACCCAACACATCGTCATGAGGGTGTCCCCCAAGATATGGCAGCAGCTAGTTCAGGCAGAATCCGTCAAGATTGACCTACAGCGCGTGAGAGTAGCGGACCAATCACCGTTGGTTCAGTGTTCGCTTTGCCTCGGGTACGGGCATGGCCGACGATTCTGCAAGGAAACTGTCGAGAAGTGTAGCCATTGTGGGGGACCCCACATGAAGTCGGAATGCGCAGATTGGCTCTCAGATGTGCCACCGGCCTGCTGCAACTGTAGACATGCAAAGCTGGACCGGGTAGACCACAACGCATTCAGCAGTGAATGCGCTATAAGAAGGAGATGGGAGACGCTGGCTCGAGCCACAGTCGCTTACCAGTGTTAAGGTGGTCCCGGGCTCAACTCCTCCAGCTGACAAAAAACCTTACCTTGTAGCTCAAGCAAACCTGCAAAGGAAACAGCTAGCCACACAGGAAATCATGATCGAAGCCAATAAGCAAGGTATTGCATTCGCTCTGGTCCAGGAACCATACGTTGGAGCGATAAGCAGGATGAGGGACTACGGGGGGGCCAGGGTCTTCCAGAATTCAAATGCCGATGGCGGCACTGTCAAAGCAGCTATCGTCGTCTTTGACAGTAACATGGATGTTACACAGGTGCCGGATCTCACCACGAACAACATCGCGGTGGTGAAAATTCGCACGGAAGCCTGGGAGATCTTGGCCGTCTCATTCTACTTCGAGCCGGAGCACAAAGATATCGAAGAGTACCTGGACCAGCTGAAAAAGATAAAGAGGCAGATCAAGCCAAAGCTTATGGTCATCGGAGGCGACGCAAACGCGAAAAGTACCTGGTGGGGTAGCGCGAAGGTTGACCAAAAAGGCGAAGATTTGGCTGGGGCCATAGAAGAGATGAGCTTACAGGTCCTAAACGAAGGCGACACACCTACCTTTGACACGATACGGGGCAACAAAGCGTACACCAGCTTTGTAGATGTGACGGCTTGCACAGCGGATATGCTGACCCTGGTGGAGGGGTGGAAGGTAAACATTGGCATGACGAGCTCAGACCACAACACAATTACATTTAAACTCAGACTAACGAAAGCTAAAGGAACAAACATTATCAGGACAACAAGAATTTTTAACAGCAAAAAAGCAGATTGGAACCTTTTTCATGAGAAAATGGCCCAATTGCTCGAAGAGGAAAATCTAAACAAAGAAAATATTAGTAAAGTAAAAGACAAGACAGAGTTAGAAAATAAAATAGAGACATATATACAAATTATAACAAACACATGTAAAAATAGCATTCCAATTAAAAAACGTTACAGTAAACTTACCTTGCCGTGGTGGTCTGAGGAACTCGAAGCGATGAAGAAGGATGTTACCACCAGGAGACGTAGAATCCGTTGCGCAGCGCCGATCCGTAGAGAGAAGGTTGTCGCCGACTACCTGAAAGCAAAAGAAAGTTATGAGCAGAAAGCAAAGTTGGCACAAATAGAGAGCTGGAAGGAATTTTGTGGGAAACAGGAAGGGGAGGGGCTTTGGGAAGGCATATATCGGGTCATAGGAAAAACAACCAAGAGGCAGGAGGATCTCCCCTTGGTTGCAAAGGGAAAAGTGTTGAGTGAGATGGAATCCGCAATGCTCCTAGCCGACACGTTCTACCCGGTGGACAGCGTAGACGAGGATAACGCGTATCACCAGCAGACTAGAAAAGCGGCCGACATGGTAAACGAGTCGATCCATGATGATAACCATGATCCACCGTTTACCGCGGAGGAGCTAAAGTACTCGGTGCATAGTTTTAGCCTCAAAAAAGCTCCGGGCGCGGACGGCCTGACAGCGGACATATGTGAGCATGCCATATCTCAGGATCGCGATTTGTATCTCTCACTGGCAAACAAGTGCTTGGAGCTGGGACATTTTCCAACAATCTGGAAAGAGGCGACGGTGGTCATTCTGAGGAAGCCAGGAAAGGAGAGCTACACAAGCCCCAAATCTTATAGGCCGATTGGGCTTCTGCCGGTGATGGGAAAGATCCTAGAGAAGATGGTCATCGGCAGAGTAAAGTGGCACTTGCTCCCAAAGCTAAGCCCCAGCCAATACGGGTTCATGCCCCAAAAGAGTACAGAAGACTCCCTCTATGTCCTGATGAATCACATACGCATTAAGCTGAAACAGAAGAAACTAATCACCATGGTTTCACTAGACATAGAGGGAGCCTTTGACAGTGCCTGGTGGCCGGCCATAAGAGTCCGATTGGCTGAAGAAGGATGTCCAATCAACATCAGGAGGATCATCGATAGCTACCTGGAAAACAGAAAAGTCAGGGTCAGATATGCGGGCAAAGAAGTCACTAAAGAAACGACCAAGGGATGCGTCCAGGGTTCGATCGGGGGGCCAATTCTGTGGAATTTACTCCTCGATCCCTTACTGAGGGGTCTCGAAAGTCGAGGTGATTATTGTCAGGCATTCGCGGACGACGTTGTCTTGGTCTTTAGCGGGGATACCGCGATGGAGGTCCAAAGACGTGCCAATGCCGCTCTTGCGTATGTTCGGGAGTGGGGTATTATGAATAAGCTGAAATTTGCACCACACAAAACGAAAGCGATGGTCTTAACGCGTAAACTGAAATATGATACCCCACTCCTGCACATGGGCGGGACTGACATTGAAATGTCTAAGGAAATTAAAATTCTGGGGCTTACCATCGACGAGAAGCTTACCTTCAACACGCACGTAGCAAATGTTTGCGTGAAGGCACTGAACATCTACAAACGTCTTTCAAAAGCCGCCAGAATCAGCTGGGGCCTCCATCCCGAGGTCATACGTATGATCTATGTGGCAGTTATAGAGCCCATTATTCTGTATGCTGCTAGCGTCTGGGCACCTGCATCCAAGAAACTATGCATCCAAAAACTTCTCAACGTTGTCCAGAGGGGATTTGCCCAGAAGCTGTGCAAAGCTTACCGCACAGTCTCGCTAAATTCGGCGCTGCTGCTTGCTGGAATACTCCCATTGGACTTACGGATACGGGAAGCAGCAGAACTATATGAGGCGAAAAAAGGACTGTCTCAGTCAGTATTGGCAGACCTAGAGATGGAACAGATGGTCTCCTATGCAGAAACACCGCACCCAGCCGAACATATAGACCGGGAATTCATTTGCCTGATAGACCAAGAACAAGTCGAAAGACACCGTCACCAAGCAGTGCGTATATTCACGGACGGCAGTAAAATCGAAGGCAGGGTTGGGGCGGCATTATCCTTTTGGAATGATGACGCCGAAACCAAAAGCCGAAAATTTAAACTGTCGTCCCACTGCACAGTCTATCAGGCCGAATTACTAGCTATATACCAGGCCACAAAGGAGATACTGAAGAGTCCCGAAACCACATTCGGCATCTACAGTGACTCCAGGTCATCACTAGAGACTGTTACCAACCAAGGCTCCATCCATCCCCTAGCGGCCGATATTCGGAAGAACTTAAAGGTATGCAAGCAACTGGGCAAAGAGGTCTCCCTGTTCTGGGTAAAAGCGCATGCCGGTTTGGAGGGCAACGAGCGCGCTGATAAACTGGCAAAGGACGCGGCTCTAAAGACCAAGACAAAGCCTGATTATGAACGGTGCCCGATCTCGTTCGTCAAGCGCCAGCTCCGAGAGTTGTCACTTGACGAATGGAATCGAAGATACGCGGTAGGCGAAACAGCTTCTGTAACTAAAATGTTTTTACCAGATGCCACTCAAGCTTTCAAAATCGTCAGGGCGATAGAGCCTACTGGAGTGCTGACGCAGGTGATGACGGGACATGGTGGGTTTTCTGAATACTTGAATAGGTTCAAGTGCAAGGAAAGCCCATCATGCATCTGTGAACCAGGAAAGAGCGAGACAGTAGCGCATATTCTATTTGAGTGCCCCGTTTTTGGTGTAGAGAGATACGAGTTTGAGCAAAAATTTAGTATAACTTTAGAAGCAAATAAGGCAAATGAACTGATAAGAAACAAAACCACAAGAGAAAATTTTATAGTGTACTGTGTAAATATAGCAAATAAGGTAATAATAAGAAATAAAACAGATGTATAAGTCTTGTTGTATTTATATATTGAAATATATATATATGACCAGCAATGTGTAAAATCAATAGATATAAAATATACTGTAAAATAAATATAAGATTAGTAAAATAAGATGTAAAACTGTATTAGAAATAGAACTGTAAATTAAAATGTAATTAGGAAGTAAAAGAACACCCTGTAAAACCCATATCCTGTACCTAGACCTGTAAATTAAAATGTAATTAGGAAATAAAAATCACCCGGTAAAACCCTTACCCTGTACCTTGATATGTATGTAATAAGTAGAATAATAAATAAAAACCGAAAATAAAATCTCTAAAACTCTTAGGGGGAAGCTGAAAAAAAAAAAAAAAAAAAAAAAAAAAAAAAAAAAAAAAAAAAAAAAAACCTAACCTAACCTAACCTAACCTAACCTAACCTAACCTAACCACTTGCAAGATCAGCACGAGCACAGTGGGGCCTCAACTCTGATATCTTGAGATTAATTTACATTTCAGTTGTAGAGCCAACAGTCCTTTACGCGGCGAGTTGCTGGGCGGACATCTCGACAAGAGTTTATGCTGAGAAGGCGCTCAATAGCCTCACTCGAATCTTCGCCATCAAGATATGTAAGGCTCACAGAACAGTGTCCTTCACGTCTAGCCTCTTGTTGGCAAGAATCTTGCCTTTACCGTTGAGAGCTCAAGAGCAGGCTCTTATATTTAATATAAAGAGAGGAACACCACTTGCCTGTTTGCCCGGACGTAGCATGGAGCTTAGAAGGAGTCCGTTTTCCCTGCCTCATCCGGCTAAAGGCTCCAGTACACAGTGGCGTATGCTGGGCCACGCTTTGCAATGCACCACTGTAGGCCACGATCACTTGGTGTTCACACAATGGCGCATGTCTCATTGCTGCCTGGCAATCCACTTGCGACGGACGTAGAAGAAATGTCTCTTTTTTTTAAATAGGTATTTTCAGGGAGTCTACTATACGATTAAATGCATCATTCATCTAAAAACATCGTACCTAAAATACTACAATTATTATAAATCAATAAACTTGAAAGTTGTAGGTGACAAACTAAACAATGGCCCATTGTGTGAACACCACAGGCCACGCTACGCCACGATTCCTTTGAAGTGTGTTCAAAAAACCGACAACTCTCCGATTGCGCGCCACGGTTGACAATTGTCCGCCATCATACGCCATTGCCCCGTGTACACAATGGCGATGGCCTGTCGTGGGCCAGCATGGGCCATTGTGTACTGGGCACTTAAGAGAAAACGTGTGGAGTTTGGGCTTATCAGATCGCAGGAAGAAGTGGAGAGTCTTGGTGATGATGGACCCATCCTTTACACGGATGGCAGTAAGCTGGAGGGCAAGGTCGGCGCGGCGGTTTCCTGCTGGTATGGAGGAGTGGAGACTCAGCATGCTAGCTTTCGCCTCGAGGACTTTTGTAGTGTGTTCCAGGCTGAGCTCTCGGCGATACTACAGGCATTGCACATCATCGGTAGGCTGAAACACGTGAAGACTCATATTGCTAGCGATTCGAGGTCCGGTTTGGAGATCATAAGTGACCCTAACACAGTTCATCCATTAGCGGTAGACATCAGATGTAAAATTTTTAATCTGCAAGAAAGCGGCAAAGAAGTTGCTCTTCATTGGGTGAAAGCCCATTGTGGAATTACTGGGAACGAAAGGGCTGACGAACTTGCCAAATTTGCTGCACTAAATAACAGGCAACTGCCGAAGTATGACCGGTTTCCCTTGTCCTATGCAAAGTACTCCACCAGGTCGCACTCAATAGAACAATGGCAGCAGTATTACACTTCATCTACTACAGGAGCCACAACCAAGCTGTTCTACAAAGATGTCACTGTAGCTTATAACATTTTGTCCAAGTTCTGCATAAGTAATTATTTGAGTCAAATTTTTACTGGACATGGGGGCTTCAATGATTATTTGTATAGGTTTAAGCTTAAGGAGTCTGCTCTATGTACTTGTGGTGGAGACGTCCCTCAGACAATTCAGCATTTACTAATGGATTGTTGTAAATTTGATAGGTTAAGATATGATTGCGAGTGTGCAATAGGGACTGGCATTAACTTAGGCAACTTAGAAGGAATAATGGGTGATAACAATTGCAGATCAATGTTTCTCACTTTTGCAAGAACCGTTCTATGCAAAACTGGGAAAGAGAATGGTTCCATAGTGGAAATACTTTAGATTTTCTGCCATCTAAGTTATCTGTTTTGTTGTGCCTACGTACCTGTTCACATTGAGGATGAGGATGTTTTACTGTTTTTATCACTGCTGACTATTGGGATGTTGTTGGTTACTGCCTTGATTGATCACTCACACAATCACTCAGTCACGAAGCACATTTTACAACAAGGTAGTAGCAAGCAATATTCTAATAAGACAATTTATATGTATGATTTGTTTTTAGATCTCACGTTGGGTTACTGTTGTTTATTGCTTTGATACTGATCACACTTACTATAATTTTCAAGCACACTTTCTATACAATCAAAGCAATAAACAAGCGGTCACTCAATTTTGCTTGTTTACTTTATTTATTTATGTAGTATTGTTATTTATTTGTTTTGTTTGTTTGCATAACTTCAATGAAATAAGCAAGCATGTCAATGTCAAGTCAGTCATCTGTCAAGTCACTTTATTTTGTTTATTTACTTCCACATAATCTTGTCTTGACAGATCTAAATTGATGTTTTGTGCACAGATAGAGTCCGGCTGGGCCATCTGGGAAGAAGTTTAAGTTTAATTATTAACTAAAGGGGATTATTTCATTTTATAATGTTTTGTAAATACTTTTCCGAATCTGTTTCCGGATGGCTTAGTTGGTCTTTGTTTTGTTTAGTACATTTATCTAAGTATATATATATTTTTGTTTAGTTATGTTTTTGTTTGAATATTGTATGATATTATTTAGGTAAGTAATTTGTTTATTGTTTATTTTGTGGATGGGTACGTAGGTATACTTGTAATAATGGTAGTATTCATATCATTTATTTTTCATTTTCATTTATATTGATTTTGTAAGATGAACGGGATGTGCTGTCGGTCGAATTGATAGACTAAATCTTATGATTTATATCAGTGTAGATTCGATCGGCAGCATATTATTATTTTATTTTATTTATACATACATTTTTATTAATTTAAGTAAATTCAATGGAATTTTAATTTGAGTTGGAATTGAATTATTATTATTATTTAACAAATATTGACATTATATTTTGAATTTTAGTTATGAATAAGAATGTATGTCTAATTGGAGTTAATATTGGTTGAATTAATTTATAGTGATTATATTTATGCTAATTTATTTTAATTCTGATTTTGTTTTAATTTTTATGTGATTTAGATTTATATTTTATTTTGATTTTAATTTTATTATATGTTTGATTTATTAGTTAAATTAATGAATTTTATATTATTTATTTAATTTTAGATTTAATTATTAATTAATGGTTTGATTAATTGTTATTATTTTATTTTGTTAATTTGGTGTTGTATTATTTTAGTTGCTTATAAAATAGTATGAAACACTTATTTCTATGTACGTAGATGTTAAGATTGTATGTGATTTAATAAATAAAATTGAAATTCTGTCTTGTGATGGGGTTGGGGTGGGCACTGAGTTTGAAACAAAACATAGCGTCTGATCAAACCTTTTACAAGATGGACAAAAGTGTTTTGCATGTTAGACATAATACCCTATAATTTAAAATGAATGAAATTTAGAAATGGAATAATTGTAATAATTAAAAATTAGGAATTAATAGAAAACTAAGTTAGTAAATTGAATGAAATTTAGAAATGGAATAATTGTAATAATAAAAAATTAGAAATTAATTGAAAACTAAGTTAGTAAAATGAATGAAATTTAGAAATGGAACAATTGTAATAGTTAAAAATTAGGAATTAATTGAAAACTAAGTTAGTTATAGAAAAGGATTATTTTGTTATTAGGAAAGTAAAATTAAATTAGGAATTCAATGTTGTTGCAATATTATAGCAACAGTAAATAACTTAGGTAGGATAAAAAAAAAAAAAAAAAAAAAAAAAAAAAAAAAAAAAAAAAAAAAAAAAAAAAAAAACCTAACCTAACCTAACCTAACCTAACCTAACCTAACCTAACCTAACCTAACCTAACCTAACCTAACCTAACCTAACCTAACCTTTTTTTTTTTTTTTTTTTTTTGTTGTCGGGGGGAAATCTGCACACAGACACCTTACCGTGCTTTTAGGGAGCGCGGCAAGGTAGTGTGAGGATGACGACCACTGGTCGTCGACTCACTAAAACCACCCCGGTGGCCGGCCTCTCTGCATGTCAAGGAGCTCCGGGTCCTCTATAAGACTTACGCCGGTGCCCCTATCGCAGTTTGCCTGAGCACATCCCGAGAATACCACCCATTGGCACCCTCGTGCTCACGACGACACCTGCCACCAGGTGTCGCCGCCCTCCCGAGATCTGCGTAAAGGTCGACTGAAGCCCTAACTCCAGACGATCGCAGATCCGAAAAGGCTCCTGTTTGGCAGGAGCTACCACTCGCCCCCTCTCGGGGCAGGCGGCGCAGGGCAACTGTAAACAGCGACCCCCCGTCGCCTCCATCTCGGGCGCAACGGTCCAACCGATGCGCCCTGCGGCCTTCCGACAGTATGCGGCGGCAGCCAGGTGATCTCTCATGCCCCTCAAAAACACGATCGATGCACCCAGCCACCAGCATGTCGTCCGAATGGGGAGCTGCGAGGGCAGTGGTATATCCCATATACCACCACCCCATCGCTCCCCCGTGACTCGGAGGCTGCGAAGGCGGCGTTATGCAGTGAGGGCTACACAACGACCGCCCCATCGCCCCCGAGGTTACGCCGCGGGTAATTTTTTAGAGAGGTTTTCTTCCTCGCAGCCCGGGCTTATGGGCAAACCTAAAACTAACCTAACCTAACCTAACCTAACCTAACCTAACCTAACTTTTTTTTTATTTTTTTTTATTCTTAAACCTAAATTAACCAAACTTTTTTTACTAAAACCTAACCTAACCTAACTTATTTTAAAAAAACCTAATCTAACCTAGCCTAACTTTTTTACGATACCTAAACTAAAAAGAGTTTTTGTAAAAAAAGTTAGGTTAGGTTAGGTTTTAGTAAAAAAAGTTAGGTTAGGTTAGGTTTTTGTAAAAAAAGTTAGGTTAGGTTAAGTTAGGTTTTTTTTTTTTTTTTTTTTTTTTTTTTGTTTTTTTTTTCTCGTTCCTCTGACGCGTAACGTATCAAGAGTCTGTTTGCTTTATTTATATCTACGAGCTAGTTACATTCTTAGCGTACCCAGTAGGGTCTAGATTTCTTATTCTACGAAGTTACTTATTATAAGTTTAACACAAATTGTTTATACAAGTTATCGCTTATCCTTATTTCTTTATGGATTTACATTCTTATCGTACCCATTTGGGTCTAATTGGTGCTTAATCTAAAGTGCTATAATCTTATATTTAAGTTTGGGCATATCAATGATGCGTTTATATAAAACTAAAAGGTAAGCTTTTGGGCGAAACCTCGTTGGACTGCGTTCAGCTGTTTTTGTATGCCTATCTTCCTCGTTGCCGGTGCCCAGGCGCTTGCTGCGTACATAATGACCGGCTCCACTGCTGCCGTATATATGATTCGGATGACGTCTGGGTTTAAACCCCAGCTGACCTTGGCGGCTCTAGACAACTGCTTATATATATTTAATGCCTTTTTGCATACATTGGCTGCATGGCTATTAAATGTAAGCTTGTTGTCTATGGTGAGCCCCAGGATCTTGAATTCTTGTGACATGCTAATGTCGATCCCGCCCATACGCAGGAGCGGAGTATCATGCTTAAGTTTCCGAGTGATGATCATTGCGTTTGTTTTGTTCGGCGCGAATTTGAGTTTATTCCTGATACCCCACTCCGTGACATAGGCAAGGGCGGCGTTCGCCCGTCGTTGTACATCCAATGCTGTGTCCCCGTCGAACACCAGGACTATGTCGTCTGCGAAGGCCTGCACGTAGTCTCCACGCTCTTCGAGCCCTTTTAGGAGCGGATCCAGTAGAAGGTTCCACATAATGGGACCCCCGATTGATCCCTGTACACATCCCTTGTTGGTGTCTTTACCGTACTCTTCTCCTGCATACCTCACTCTAACGCGCCTATCTTGCAAATAACTATCAATAAGCCGTCTGATGTTAACCGGGCAGCCTTCCTCCGCCAACCTTACCCTGATTGCGGGCCACCATGCGCTGTCGAATGCTCCCTCTATGTCCAGTGAGATCATTAGTTTTTTAGTTTTATATAAACGCATCATTGATATGCCCAAACTTAAATATAAGATTATAGCACTTTAGATTAAGCACCAATTAGACCCAAATGGGTACGATAAGAATGTAAATCCATAAAGAAATAAGGATAAGCGATAACTTGTATAAACAATTTGTGTTAAACTTATAATAAGTAACTTCGTAGAATAAGAAATCTAGACCCTACTGGGTACGCTAAGAATGTAACTAGCTCGTAGATATAAATAAAGCAAACAGACTCTTGATACGTTACGCGTCAGAGGAACGAGAAAAAAAAAAAAAAAAAAAAAAAAAAAAAAACCTAACTTAACCTAACCTAACTTTTTTTACAAAAACCTAACCTAACCTAACTTTTTTTACTAAAACCTAACCTAACCTAACTTTTTTTACAAAAACTCTTTTTAGTTTAGGTATCGTAAAAAAAGTTAGGCTAGGTTAGATTAGGTTTTTTTAAAATAAGTTAGGTTAGGTTAGGTTTTAGTAAAAAAAGTTTGGTTAATTTAGGTTTAAGAATAAAAAAAAAATAAAAAAAAAGTTAGGTTAGGTTAGGTTTTAGTAGAATTATTTTTTTTAAAAAAGTTAGGTTAGGTTAGGTTTTAGTAAAAAAAGTTAGGTTGGGTTAGGTTTTAGTAGAAACAAATGCTAGGTTTTTGTAAAAAAAGTTAGGTTAGGTTAGGTTAGGTTGGGTTAGGTTTTAGTAGAAACAAATGCTAGGTTTTTGTAAAAAAAGTTAGGTTAGGTTTTAGTAAAAAAAGTTAGGTTAGGTTAGGTTTCAATAGAAAAAAAGTTAGGTTAGGTTAGGTTTTTGTAAAAAAAGTTAGGTTAGGTTAGGTTTTAGTAGAAAAAAATTGAAAAAAAAGTTAGGTTTGGTTAGATTTTAGTAAAAAAAGTTAGGTTATTTTAGGTTTTAGTAGAAATTTAAAAAAAAAAAGTTAGGTTAGGTTAGGTTTTTGTAAAAAAAGTTAGGTTAGGTTGGGTTTTTGTAAAAAAGTTAGGTTAGGTTAGGTTTTAGTAAAAAAAGTTAGGTTACGTTAGGTTTTTTTTTTCCTTTTATTTTGGGTAAGATTATAGTAAAAATGTAAGGTTAAAAATATGATTTGTCGAAATTATCATTTTTGGTAATTGGTTCCCGTGATGGTTAGTAGTAGTTATAAGCGGTCACCTAACATTATTCGTGTTTTAACACGATTTTCAAAATTAATTCGCACTTTGACATTTTTAGTAGTTTTTATTACTTAGATGTATAGAGAACTTAGATAGAAAAACACTAAAATTAGCACATTCAAAATTCAAAAAATCTATTTTTTAAAAATTTAAATTTTTTTATTCAGCTAAAAGGTTAGGTTAGGTTATGGAAGAAAAAAAGTAAGGTTAGGTTAGGTTTTCATTTGTTAATATAGTTAAAAGGTTGTGTAGTTAGGTTATGGTAAAAAAAAAAAAATTAGGTTAGGTTAGGTTTTCTATTTTATTGGGTCATTTGTTTTATCAAGTAAACGACCGCACACGGGGGTCACACGCACACACCCCCACAGACAACCCCATTTTTGCACTGGTGGTTAAAATAAAATCCAAATAAATATAACATAAATATTTATTTTACTAGTTACCTATTTACAATGTAGTTAAATGCAAGCTAAACTAACGTCAGGGCGCATCAGTCGTCCTCGTGCAGCGCGAACAGCTTCGCCACCTCGAACAGGTCCTCGAACTCGCCCTGCGCCAGCACCTGTAACACACGCGTGCCGTCTGATATCGTCCCGAGTCCCGACAGCCTGGCGCCAGCAGGCACTGCGTCCGCACGCACACACACGCACCTGTCTCGCCACGTGCATGCGGTTGAACAGGTTCCACAGCAGCACGCCCACGACGCGGCGCTCGCGCGTGTAGAACACCACGCCGCGCTCGTAGCTCCGCGCGCCCTGCCCCGCCTCGCCCGCCGCCCCCGCCCCAGCGCCCGCCCCCGCGCCCGCCTCCGCGCCCGCCTCCGCGCCCGCCTCGGCAGCCGCGTCCGTGACCGCGTTCGCGGAGAACACGCCCACCGTCGACAGCCGCGAATCGATGATGCCGATCGCCTGCAACACGCTCGAGTCACGCGTCACACGTCACACGTCGCACGGGAGGCGCGCTCGAGTCGCTCTCACCTCGTAGCCGAGGTCGGGGCCGAGGTCGCTCCAGAACATGCTCTGATGAGTGTAGGGCTTGGGCGACTCGACGCCGGCCATGTTCTCGCCGGCGAGGCGGCCCGACACGACCGCGTGGTCGTGGTGCTCGAGCCGGCGCCGGCCGAGCGCCACGTCGTAGAAGCACGCGACGTCCCCCGCCGCCCACAGGCCGGCGCGCGCCTGCAGCTCGGCCGACACCAGCACGCCGCCCAACTCCGCGTGCTCCTCCAGCCCCGCGCCGCGCGCCAGCTCCGCGGCCGGCTCCGCGCCCGCGCACTCCACCACCACGTCGGCGCGCAGCTCCTCGCCGCCGCGCAGGCGCAGCACGGCGCCGTCCGCCGCCGCCGCGCTGCCCACCACCTCGGCCAGCGCGCGCAGTCGCACGCCGCCCGCCTCCAGCCGCCGCGCCGCCTCCTGCGCCAGGTACGGCGGCAGCACGCGCGCCAGCGGCGCCTCCTCGCGGAACAGCTGCGTCACGCGCACCGCGCGCCCCGCGCCGCGCACTGCAACACGACACGCACGCTGCCTAGCTACCGATCGAACGCCGCCGCCGCCTCGTCTCCGCCCGGGACTCACGTCGGTCGGCGAGCGCGGCGCTCAGCTCGGAGGCGAGGAACCCGCCGCCGACGAGCACCACGTGGCGCACGTCGGGCGCGTCCAGCGCGCGCGCCAGCCGCACCGCGTCCGCCGCGTCGCGCAGCGCCAGCGAGCGGCCCGCGGCGCGCGCGCCGGCCAGCGCGGGCAGGCGGCGCGCGCGCGAGCCCGTCGCCAGCAGGCACTGCGAGTACGTGACGCGCACGGGCTCGCGGCCCGGCGCGCTCAGCTCGGCCTCGCGCCGCGCCACGTCCAGCGCCGTGACGCGCCAGCCGCGCGCCAGCGTCGCGCCGCCGCCGCCGCGCTCCGCCAGCGCCTCGGCCGGCGTGTAGAAGGCGAGCGGCTCGTAGGCCAGCGCGCGCCGCTTGCCGTTCCACTGGCGGAAGGAGAGCGCGTGCAGCGCGGCGTCGGGCGCGGCTCGCGCCAGCTCGGGCTCGCGCCACAGCTCCTTGCTGAGCGGCGGCCGCATGTAGGGCGGGTGCGGCTCCGCGCCCACCATGAGCACGAGCGCGTCGGGGCGCGCGCTGCGGATGGCGCGCATGGCCGCGAACGAGGCGGTGCCGCCGCCCACCAGCAGGAAGTCCGCGTGGCGCGGCAGCGCGGCGCCGCTGCTCGGCTCCACCGTTGGCTCGTCCTGCCCCCGCGCAGGCGGGGCGAGGGGCGAGGCTCCATCTGGCGAGGGATCGCCCTCCTCGTCGCTCAGCTTGCGGTAGAAGTACACCTGCGCGGACAGCGACGCGTGAGGTCGAGAGGTGAGGGGCGGAGGGTCCCTCCCTCGCGGAGCACTCACCCCGCCGAGCGAGGCGGTGACGGCGACGGCGGCGGCGAGGGCCCAAGCGCGCCGCGCGGGCGGCGGCCGGTGCGGCGGCAGCGGCGGCGGCGGGGATGGGGGCACTTGCTCTCTGTCTGCTCCAATGCGCTTAGGTGCATCTTTTTTACTCGCATCACCAGTCAACACAATCTATATAAATCATACCATATCATTGACCACTGTCATGTTATAGAAATATATTTATAGTATTGTACCCACCGTTCTATACTTCCTAATTTTCTTAGGCTGCTTGTTAGTAAACAGATAATGATTAATCATAAATGCCATTTATTTATTCAATAACTAGCACAATCATAAAACCAATTACCTATCCTATTATTACACAAAGTCAGAATTAAATAATAATAAATAAATATTTACATACATCACAACCTCGTCAATCAGATTGATTTGATTGTGGGATGTATTATGGTATTAGATTGCTATTAGAATACTTACTTTAGCTAGTTTAGAGGTTTGCGATTATCTAATATTGTTATGTATTAAAATGTCGTGATATTCAACACAATACCTGATTGGCAGTTCCCAGGCCAGAAGAAGCATATCGATGGGTACCTAAAACAAGCCAAAAACTGCATAACCTACCACCACAATATTATTCTAATCAAAAGTGAAACATCACTATGCATTAACATTCATATTCTTATCTAGACTAGAGAACGATCTTTTAAGTAGGGACCTAGAGTTACTATCTACATACGGAACAACTTGTAGATATCCTTCCTCGCCCAGGCAAACGCCTCCAGTGTCTGGCACTCCACATAGATTGCTGAAACTGCCCTCAACATTTTCATAGCACAGTTTCTTAGCTTCTTAGAGTTGTTTAATTCTTACGGTTTTCATTTCCACGTATTTATATTAAATTGTGCTTTTTAGCACCCTTTTGGGTGAGAGTTTCAAAAGAAAGCTTGTTTTTATCTAACTTTCTTCCTGTCCTTGGTTTGGTTATGGTTCTCGGTGTGCTTGCGCTCTCTCAGTAGTTCGTTCTCTCTGTACCTAGTATACGGTGTATACGTACATTACGTACTAGCATATAAATTATATTGATAAAATTGCTACTTGTGTGTGCTTTGATAGCATTTTTTTAAGGTTATGATTCATGCAACATTGTCATTTTTGACAGCGTTAAATAATGTCAAAACAGCTTTGTATCTTTTTTTTGGCGTATGTCTATAAAGCTTATAACAGACGACTACTATAATATATCGTACATGTGTTCATGTCATAATGTAACGACCACACACTTACTCCTTTTACCAACAATGCTCCTTTTTAGGCTTGGGCACAAAATATCGATATATCAAAATAACGATATGTTTTCTGAAAAATATAGATATATTTATCGGCGATATTTTTTTCCAGCGATATATCAGTTTTCGATATTTATTTTCAGATATCAAAATCGATATATTTTTAAAGCTCTAAAAAAACGAGTGCTCCTGATGTCAATATCAGACAAATTCTGTTTTGAGTAATGTTATGTTTATTTTGTTTTTTTTTCATGTCAAGCAATGAAAAACCTGTTTATTTTTAAATAAAAAAACTGATGTCAAAACATCCAGATGTGTATTCGCTTTAAAACTACGAATATTTTGGCAATTTTTATAAATAATTGCATATTGGGCAAAAAATATCGATACATCGATATTTCCAGTATGACATATTTGAAAATTATCGATAAAATAAATATCGATATTTTTTTCCATTTGCCCATCCCTACTCCTTTTTTTCAAAAAAGAACAGAGTATAATTTGTTAAGAACAATGGCATGGTAGAGTGAATGTTTACGTGTATATCCAAACATTAGTTTTCTATTCAAATAAAATAAGATAAATTATGCCGTTGTTAGTTGTATTTTCAGATAACTGAACTCATTGGTTTAAAAATGAATCTATTTTTATTACATTATTCCTAAAACTATACTTAAATAAACTACATATTATTATAGTGTCTTTATGATGACCCATAGCGTATGGCTTTTTTTGCTTAGAAAGAAGAGAAGTAAAACTAAAAAAGTACATAATATATCTAAAAATTGAAGTCATTGTATGCATTAAGAAATAGCCCTTGTTTTAATCCGGAAAACCGGCTTCCAAGTATAAGTACTTACACTTAAGCTGGCCACACACCATCCTTCCTATCGTCCAATCGATATGACACTGCAGGCTTGATCCAATCTGCAGTACGTCCATATTGTTAGCGATTATTTATATTATTATTAATTA
The DNA here is from genome assembly GCA_932527185.1 of Ecliptopera silaceata. Lineage (NCBI taxonomy): Eukaryota > Metazoa > Arthropoda > Insecta > Lepidoptera > Geometridae > Ecliptopera > Ecliptopera silaceata. The sequence continues at coordinate 28,053 of OW052211.1, forward strand.
CCATTATTGTTCTATTATTTTACAGTAATTATTGTCCATAAACTAAGCGGAAGTTCTTCATTAATTCGCGGTTTATGTGAAATGACTTATTGTTAAATATAATAGTTTGGTAAATCAATTTAAGAATTATAAAATATTGTTTGCTATTTAAATGAAGAGATTTGTAAAGATTTCAGAAAGTAATAAACGTCACATCCGGCAGGCCACCGCCATCTTGTTGTTTACGCCTTTGCGGCGATATAAAAGCAAGAGGTGGCTGCACCAAAGTTAGTTCGCTGAGTTGAGTCGAGTGGAGTTGAGCTCCAACAGTCGTACTGACAGGTTCTAAAGGTCGTATTAGATGGTGTGACGGTAATACTGTATTAAATAGAAGAAGTATAAGTACTTGATATGATATTAACCTTGGATTACTAAAGTAATCAATGTATTGTAAATTAAATGATGATTAATTAATGTAAATACCATTGAATGAATGAGTCTTTTACATATCAGAAATTGGGATAAAGAAAATCACGCTCAAAACTATATTATTTAATATGGTTTATGTTTATTGTGGTCTCTCTGTTGTGACATCTTTTGTATGTTAATTTCTCTTTTTCTTTTTCATGGTGTCAAACGAGGATCACAATTCCCCTGTGCTGCGTTCTGGTCAAAAATGGTGACTACCTCCTGGCAGCAGCACGGTGCAAGTTCCTGACCCTGAAGTCGAAGACCAAGCGCACGAGAGCAACATGGGCGATAGTGGTCTCCGTTCACCCGTCGTGCAACTACAGATTGGTCATTCATAGTTGCAGTTGTCAAGGTGTCAAACGAGGATCACAATTCCCCTGTGCTGCGTTCTGGTCAAAAATGATGACTACCTCCTGGCAGCAGCACGGTGCAAGTTCCTGACCCTGAAGTCGAAGACCAAGCGCACGAAAGCAACATGGGCGATATTGGTCTCCGTTCACCCGTCGTGCAACTACAGATTGGTCATTCATAGTTGCAGTTGACAAGTTAGTTGTATCTCTCGAAGCAAAGGTGCTTTGAAAGTGCATTCTAAACTTTTAGCATAAGATATAAATATATTTGATAATATTATAGCTGCAAAGCAAAAGTGCTTTGAGCCATTTTATTATCAAAACTATGATGCTTACAGTACAAAGGTGTCCTGTCGGCATTTATAACATTTGGTTGTAACTATCAAAGCAAAGGTGCTTTGAAAGTGTTCCGTTTTTATATATCTGTAAGGCAAAGGTGCTTTACAGACTAATTAGCATAAGATGTCATATTTGATAATATTATAGCTGCAAAGCATAGGTGCTTTAAGGCATTTTATTATCAAAACTCATGCTTACAGTACAAAGGTGTCCTGTCAGCATTTATAACATTAAGTTGTAACTATCAAAGCAAAGGTGCTTTGAAAGTGTTGCATTTTGATATAGCTGTAAAGCAAAGGTGCTTTACAGACTAATTAGCATAAGATATCATGGTTGATAATATTATAGCTGCAAAGCAAAGGTGCTTTAAGGCATTTTATTATCAAAACTCATGCTTACAGTACAAAGGTGTCCTGTCAGCATTTATAACATTAAGTTGTAACTATCAAAGCAAAGGTGCTTTGAAAGTGTTGCATTTTGATATAGCTGTAAAGCAAAGGTGCTTTACAGACTAATTATCATAAGATATCATGGTTGATAATATTATAGCTGCAAAGCAAAAGTGCTTTAAGGCATTTTATTATCAAAACTCATGCTTACAGTACAAAGGTGTCCTGTCGGCATTTACAAGTGTTGCATTTTGATATAGCTGTAAAGCAAAGGTGCTTTACAGACTAATTAGCATAAGATATATAATATTATAGCTCCAAAGCAAAGGTGCTTTGAGGCATTTTATTGTCAAAACAAAACTCATGCTTACAGTACGAAAGTGTCCTGTCGGCATTTATAACATTAAGTTATAGCTCTCAAAGCAAAGGTGCTTTGAGTATTTTTTTCAGAGAATGGTACCTTGAGAATGCTAGTGCTGCAACATCAGTGCCGATGACGACAGATGAGTGAGTCGTGGTGGCTACCAGCTTGTTTGTCACGTCTGCGCCGCAGTCTCGCCAGCACGGGTTCCAGCAATACCAGGATTCCGGGGACTCGCAATGTGAGCACGCGTGTGAGACTCGGGCGTGCTTACTTATTGGACACCATTAGGGTCTCAGCACACATATGGGATCGGAAAGGGATCGTCACCGTATCGCCTCGAGCCGTTCAGAATGGTTTGTATTAAACTCCCTACTGCAACGCACACTAATCGGAATAATAACGTAATCGCCTCGCCTCGGAACAGGCTCCGAACTTGAATTCCCGCGCTTACGGCTCATCGTCCCCGCGCTTACGTTTCTCCGTCCCCGCGCTTACGTCTCTCCGTACCCGAGCTCACATCTCTTCGTCCACCCTTTCCCCTTTCCCCTCCCGCGACTTGCCTGCTAAAGACGCCGCCATTCGCAAGGAGTATTTCATTCAAACTGATCTGGTGCCAACCAGGTCAGCCAGGGGGCGGCGAGGCGTAAGCGCGGTGTCGCCTAGCCGTAGCCGAGTTGACGTACAGGCGCTGCTGATACGCTTTCGTTACGTGCATACGGTAGGTTGACGCCTGGTTGACAGCGAGGCGAAAGGCGTTACGGTTACGATCCCTTTCCGATCCCATATGTGTGCTGAGACCTTAAAACGCCTCATTGTAGTGATGAGCGCGTTATGCAAGGTCAGATCCAACCATTTACTTTGATTTTGTACATCTATTTTTAATGTGGGTAGGTAACCTAACGTGTAAAAGCAAATGCTGGTCTAAGACAAGCAAATGCTCGTCCCGGACAGTTCGATTCTTGAAGGGCGATGTTTATCTTACTTTTATTCGATTAGACTGTAATTATTTCACGAGTGGGTAGTTAACGACCCACACTTGTTAAAGTCAAAAGTTTTCGTTGAAGTTAAGTAACGAAATACTGAAAATTGTTGTAGTTTTGTGGTTGTTAAAAGCGACTCATTGGTATGAGCCTCTGTCATTTGCAGCCCAAATGATTTGTTTTTGTTACCGAATTGCAAGTTTCACAAGTTTGAAACGATGGTCGTTTCTATGAGATCTGTTTAGATTATTTTGTCTAATCGAAAACTACCCGTAATCATTTTATTTAGACAAAGCAGTAGTAAACATACGTGAAGTTTTACGTAGGTTTAATGGTTGCAGATAAAAATAATTTCACAAAAGACGAAAGCGAAAATTTATTTTCCAACTACATTAGTTTTGGCTTTTAAAAGTGTCAAGAATTGTTTGTGATCTACCCGCTGTTGGTAATTTGTTTTGAAAGTATTACATTTTTATCTAAGCTGTAAAGCAAAGGTGCTTTACAGACTAATTAGTATAAGATATAATATTTGATAATATTATAGCTGCAAAGCAAAGGTGCTTTAAGGCATTTTATTATCAAAACTCATGCTTACTGTACAAAGGTGCCCTGTCTTTTAATCTAGCTGCAAAGCAAAGGTGCTTTACAGATAACTAGCGAAAAATTAGCATAAGATAAAATATTTAATGATATTATAGCTGCAAAGCAAAGGTGCTTTGAGGCATTTTATTATTAAAACTATAATGCTTACAGTACAAAAGTGTCCTGTCAGCATTTATAACATAAATCGTAACTTTTAAGGCGAAGGTGCTTTGAAAGTATTGCATTTTTATCTAGCTGTCAAGCAAAGGTGCTTTACAGACTAATAAGCATAAGATAAAAAGTGTCCTGTTTGTATGTATTACATAACTTGTAACTGTCAAGGCAAATGTGCTTTGAAACTGTTGTATTTTTATCTAGCTGCAAAGTAAAGGTGCTTTACAGACTAACTAGCATAAGAAAAATTTTGCATAAGATAAAATATCTAATAATATTATAAAGCAAAGGTGCTTTGAAAGTATTGCATTTTTATAGCTGCAAAGCAAAGGTGCTTTGAAGCATTATCATCATCATCATCATCATCATCATCAGCGGCGTGTGGCGGTCTACTGCTGGACATCGGTTTCTCCCGGGGCGCGCCGTCGAACCCGGTTTTTGGCTCTTCTCATCCAGTGTTTTCCAGCTGCACTCCGCGGATCGTCGGTCCATCTCACCGGAAGCATATTACTGTTAATAATTTAGGATGCTTGCAGTATAAATGTGTCCTGTAGGTATTTATAACATAAGTTTTAACTCTCAAAGCAAAGGTGCTTTGAAAATATTGCAATTTTATATAGCTGCAAAGCAAAGGTGCTTTGAAGTATTTTATTGTTAGTGATTTATGATGTTTGCAGGACACATGTGTTCTGTAGGTATTTATAACATGAGCTTTAACCCTCAAAGCAAAAGTGCTTTGAAAATATTGCATTTTTATATAGCTGCAAAGCAAAGGTGCTTTGAAGCATATTATTTCTGGTAATTTATGATATTTGCAGTACAATTGTGTTCTGTAGGTATTTATAACTAAGTTTTAACCCTCAAACCAAAGGTGCTTTGAAAATATTGCATTTTATACAGCTGCAAAGCAAAGGTGCTTTACAGCATTTAATTGTTATTAATTTATGATGATTAACAGTACAAGTATGTCCTGTAAGAACGTTACCATATGATTTATTCGATATTTTAATAACGTGAGGTCACATTTAATTAAGGATGGCCGAATCTGTTAGCGATTATTTATATTATTATTAATTACCATTATTGTTCTATTATTTTACAGTAATTATTGTCCATAAACTAAGCGGAAGTTCTTCATTAATTCGCGGTTTATGTGAAATGACTTATTGTTAAATATAATAGTTTGGTAAATCAATTTAAGAATTATAAAATATTGTTTGCTATTTAAATGAAGAGATTTGTAAAGATTTCAGAAAGTAATAAACGTCACATCCGGCAGGCCACCGCCATCTTGTTGTTTACGCCTTTGCGGCGATATAAAAGCAAGAGGTGGCTGCACCAAAGTTAGTTCGCTGAGTTGAGTCGAGTGGAGTTGAGCTCCAACAGTCGTACTGACAGGTTCTAAAGGTCGTATTAGATGGTGTGACGGTAATACTGTATTAAATAGAAGAAGTATAAGTACTTGATATGATATTAACCTTGGATTACTAAAGTAATCAATGTATTGTAAATTAAATGATGATTAATTAATGTAAATACCATTGAATGAATGAGTCTTTTACAATATACACCACACACGATCCTTCCTATCGTCCAATCGGCATGACACGGCAGGCTTGACGACGATTATGACGTCACATACACGTCACATAGCCGTTTTGGGCATTGTAAAAGTGAAAATTAAACAAAAAAAAAATTGAGCAGAGTGGTGCAAGCATTGGTTAATGAAAAGAAAAAAGTTTACTCATACAAATTTAATAGAAGAATTGAGAATTAAGGCAAAGATTACAGAATTGTAGTTGACTGGCTAAAAAAAAATCTTCTTACTCTGAATCTAGACAAAACCAAATACATTTCCTTTTCAATATACAACAATAACCAACCAAGTACGGATCTCACACTTAAGGCTCATTCTTGTGATGAGACAATTAATTCTGCTGAATGTGACTGTTATACCCTGTCATCAACAGATAGCATTAAATACTTAGGTATATCCATGGATAAAAACCTGAACTGGAAGCAGCACATTGATGCACTAAAATCCCGTGTACGTAAACTCATACCAATTTTTAAACGAGTCCGACATCTGAAAGATGATAAAACAAATAGAATGGTTTACTCAACTTTGTGCCAATCTATAATTTCTTACGGCATCTCAGCCTGGGGGGGTGCACGAAAAACATCTTTAATTAAACTTGAACGTGCTCAACGCTGCATTATCAAAGTCATGCTTTTCAAACCATTTAGGTACCCCACATATAATCTATATAATGGTTTCAAGGTTCTTACTGTGCGGCAGCTATTTGTTAAAATTATCGTAACTAGACAACACTCACGCCCAATGTACCAGGATTTATCTAAAAGAAGGTCTAATGAGGTTTATAGTGTACCCACGTGTAATACTACTTTTGCTCAGTGTTTCTGGGGTTTTGTTGATTCCCGCCATCTTCAAGATGGCGGGAAGACGCTGTAAATAAAATAATAAAGAAAATAAACTAATTTAAGAGAAAAACATTTACTGTAACAAACTAACTTATGAGAAAAACATAACTGTGAAGTGAATACATGAAATACTGAAGAAAACGGGTTAACATATGAGAGAAACATAACGTACGAAAAATCTTGAGGATGGCGGGAAAAACATAACTGTAAAGTTGTAAAGTGAATGCATAAAATACTGAAGAAAACAAACTAACTCAAGAGAAAAACATAACTGTGAAGTGAATGCATGAAATATTGAAGAAAACAAATTAACATAAGAGAAAAACATAACGTACGAAATATAAGTGGACTTCCCGCCATCTTGGGGATGGCGGGAAAAACATAACTGTAAAGTGAATGCTTTATGATAGAAGTGTAAAGTGAACGGGAAGACGTTGTAAATAAAATAATAAAGAAAATAAACTAATTTAAGAGAAAAACATTTACGTAAGACTAGGCGGTATGGTTCTAAAACTTTAGCCTGCTCGGAAGAGCAAATAAATAAAAAAAAAAAAAACAGTGTTTCTGGAAGTTTCTGTCTCCGTTCCTATATAATCGTATTAGTAAAGAGGTCTCACTTAATAATAAAACCAAATATGCATGCGTGAAAATCCTAGATGAGTTCCTTTTAAATTTTGACTATGATAAGACAGAACAACTTTTACAAATAATTCGGTAATTAAAACTACGTTAACTTTAAGATAAATTCTATTCATGGTCATATACAAATACTTTATTCAGTTTAATCACTAGGTATTCTGGGTACAGATTTATAATAAAAGGAGACAAAAACATATGTATACATATATATTTTAAATGTAATAACTAAGTACATACATGATATATAGATATAAACAATATAATACATACATATAACATGTTTATTATTTTTTTTATAAAACTTTACTATTAGAAATAGAAAAAAAAAAATATATTAAAAAACTATGCATTTGTAACAAAATTGATAACTAGAAATAAGTACATGATATAAAGATATACATAATGTAATGTAATATATGAACTTATCAGATTACTTTATTAAGTTTTGTTTATTCTTTGTTTGTTAATTTTATAAAACTATGTATTTGTTTTAAAAAAAATGTACTGTAGGTTTGCATGCCCTAATAGTTAATTAGCATCTAAGAGTTTTATTTTATATAGTTTTTGTTTGTAAGTATACTTACTTTGTTATAGATGTTAAGTTATTATAATAATTACATAATTAGTCACCAGGCACATTAAGTGCATTCTAAATTATCTCTTCTCAACGTAAATGATTTGTCTGTTTTCCTACTTATACTACGCACGCTGTTTTTGTTTACTCCAAGCGACGAAACCGGCTCGCCGGTTCTTCATGTTTGCTCAGTCAAAATGACCCGTATTGCGATAGGACGGGAACCGCTACCTTGCCGTAACACAGTTTACAACTAGCACGGGAGGTATGGCTTCCATCATATTGTATACATACCCTCAAAAATATTAATACACACGTAATTATAAGCCGAAACGAAATGTTTACAATTAAGATTTTTTGTCAATAAAGTTATTCTTATTCTAATTATTTACGAACTGAACTGCCAATCGCCAACAGCCACACACGGTCCAATCGGCAGTATCCAATCGATGTGATCAAGCCAAAAGAATCGAAATTCGATCATGCCATCAATTTTAACTGTCATGCCAATCCACTCCCACACACGGTCAATTCTAACTAATCCAATCAGTAGCGTCATGCCGATTGGACGATAAGAAGGATGGTGTGTGGCCAGCATTAGAAGCCGGTCTATGGATCTAGAATCAATAGTAGGTAAAGCGAAACACTCCGAAATTTTATTCCTACAAACAAGTATTGACAGTCTTTCATCCCTCGATCCTGTTATTCATCATCAATGAATGATTTTATAAATGTATATACTTAGCTCATAACAGACTTGTACTCTAATATATCGTACATGTCATAATGTAACGTTCATGACCACACACTTGCTCTTTTTACCAACAGAGTGCTCCTTTTTTCAAAAAAGAACAGACTATAATTTGATAAGAACGATGGCATTGTAAGAGTGAATGAATAAGTGTATATCCAAACATTAGTTTTTGATTCAACTAAGATAAGCCGTTGGCCCGCCTACTGTTATTTATCATTGATTACTGCCTAAGGCAACAATGCATTTCCTCATCTAGCAAGTCCACTAAAGACTTGCTCTGTGAAGCAATAAAACACTGCCCTGTGCCTTAGGTATCTTAGGTGTCTATAATAAAATAAAAGTTACTACAGTGGAGCTTGAGTCCTCTGGCCAGCAAATGCCATGCATACCATTTAGTCCAGTACACTGCAAAATACCTTACGGTACTTTTTCGATTGACGTACCTATGCATAAGTTATTATTGATGTTATTAGTAGTATTTTCAGATAAATGAATTCATTTGTTTAAAACGAATTCTGATTTCAAAGTTGGCAGGACCGAGTCAACTATACAAAAATCGGCCCGTGACGTCATATATTTGTAAATTGAGAGTACGCGTGTGCGGTCGACCATAGAGTTTTCATACAAAATGTATGGAAAGGAGGTGATGAGCGATATTTGATATAGTTCAAATGTGTTACAACCTTAACATTTAACTGTAAAACTTATATTTCTGGGCTTAGTCGCTTTTTTTCCCGCCATCTTCAAGATGGCGGGAAGACGCTGTAAATAAAATAATAAAGAAAATAAATTAATTTAAGAGAAAAACATTTACTGTAACAAACTAACTTATGAGAAAAACATAACTGTGAAGTGAATGCATGAAATACTGAAGAAAACGGGTTAACATAGGAGAGAAACATAACGTACGAAAAATCTTGAGGATGGCGGGAAAAACATAACTGTAAAGTTGTAAAGTGAATGCATAAAATACTGAAGAAAACAAACTAACTCAAGAGAAAAACATAACTGTGAAGTGAATGCATGAAATATTGAAGAAAACAGACATAACGTACGAAATATAAGTGGACTTCCCGCCATCTTGGGGATGGCGGGAAAAACATAACTGTAAAGTGAATGCTTTATGATAGAAGTGTAAAGTGAACGGGAAGACGTTGTAAATAAAATAATAAAGAAAATAAACTAATTTAAGAGAAAAACATTTACGTAAGACTAGGCGGTATGGTTCTAAAACTTTAGCCTGCTCGGAAGAGCAAATAAATAAAAAAAAATCATGTCAATCGTTTAATAATTGTTTTGATGCTTCGCTTGATGGACATAAAAAATTGGATAATTTATGTTCGACTGCAAGATAAGAAATCAAAAATCCAATAATAACACATGCCTTTCTGGTGGATTTGACTTACGTGACGACCTTAGGTCTAAAACAACTGTGTTGTGGTTCATCCTTCAGCGATTATTTACTTGTTGTTGTTGAAACAAAATCAAAATTCCTCCGGCTGCGGCACCTCAAGAATCTTCACTCCGATCTACTAATCGGTATGCTCTAAATACATTAATCTTCACTCCGATCTACTAATCGGTATGCTCTAAATACATTAACCATCACTCCAATCTACTAATCGGTATGCTCTAAATACATTAATCTTCACTCCGATCTACTAATCGGTATGCTCTAAATACATTAATCTTCACTCCGATCTACTAATCGGTATGCTCTAAATACATTAATCTTCACTCCGATCTACTAATCGGTATGCTCTAAATACATTAATCATCAGTCTTCATCTTATGCTTCAATTTCAATTCATTTGAAGTAAATAATAAAGTTTTACCAGAAGTCTAGTTCCCATATTTTTTTAAGGAAATCCAACAGTGAATCTAGATTCCAGATTTGATACAAAAAATGTAAACTCTTATCAATCCTGAATCCTGCTGCATATGCAGTCAGAAAGATCTGTTTCCTCTCAGACATGCATACTTGTAGAGTATATTTCAGCTGCATTCATAGCATTATATCATAGGACACTTGTTGCGGGGGAAATGCTGCCGATATAAATACTATTTTCGGTTTTACCTTATTAACCCCATGCATGGTGTGCTCAATGACCTGGAAATGGGACATCACAAATATACAGTGTGGAAATTAAACTCAGGCCCTGGAGGGAAACTACTTTAAATCCTTAAGCTAGCTCATTTTACTTAAAGGAGACATTCCTTTATATTTGAAAAGAAACAAATCTGCATTAAAAGATTTTTTAAAACTCGCTTGCTTCGCCCGGGACTCGAACCAACTAAAATTAAAAAAAATAAACACTCTTTATTTTAATATACTAATCGGTAGTATTAATATTCAGGATAAAGTTTCTCTAACAAACATTAGGTCTTAAAAATAAAAATAATCGTTAAATCTAACATCAACTTTATTTTACTATCAATTTTGTAACACTTAAATTATTTAACTGATAAATTGTTCGAAATGAGCCCTGTCGTTCCGGCTACACAACATTAGTCTTTTTATTATTAGTCATTAGTTTTTTTTTTTGTTTATTTTTTTTAATTTTAGTTGGTTCGAGTCCCGGGCGAAGCAAGCAAGTTTTAAAAAATATTTTAATGCAGATTTGTTTCTTTTCAAATATAAAGGAATGTCTCCTTTAAGTAAAATGAACTAGCTTAAGGATTTAAAGTAGTTTCCCTCCAGGGCCTGAGTTTAATTTCCACACTGTATATTTATTAATTAATAAGCAAAATAAATTTGATTTAACAATACTAGCATGTCATGTTAGGATTCGTGGTAATGAGGTGGCTGACACTCTCGCCTGTGAAGCAATATCAAATGGTACAGAAGTTTTTATGAAAGCTGAGTTCTGAGAGGTTTTAATAAATATAAGAATAACATTAAATCAAAGCGGAAGGAATATTTTAATATGCTTCTTGGGAGAACAGGATTTGGTATAGAACCATACAAAGTCAGCCACCTCATATACCTTGGTGTGTCCATTCTAAATTAAAGAGAAATCTAATCGTAATCCATCACAGATTGCGCTCTGGGCATATGGACTTATGACTGGACTGATGAAATTAGTAGACAACCCAAACTGCGAAATTTGGGGTTGTAAAGAGGATGTATATGAACTGTTAATGGAGTGTGCCCGGAGCACATTGATGAGAGAAGAGTTGAAAGAATGTGGAAAAATAAATTGGCTCAATGCGGGTAACATGATCTACCGGTCCCTAGATGGGCTTTTTAGAAAACTGTTAAGGCGGCAGATACCTTGAGGGCACAATGGAACTGGCATAATCAGCCACCAACTAAAGTTTCTAAAACAAATTAGAATAAAAAAATACATAAATGAAATAGAATAAAACCAAAGTTTTTTGTTTTCACCAGAGGGCTTAGTCCGAGGTTGCATTTTAAAACTCTCGAGCTGAGAGTTGTCTCTCGGATATCCTCTTATTGTTGTATGGATAGCTGAGATAATAAATAACATGGATCGCTTGTTACCTTTTGGGATACGTTCGTCAGGCGTGCGGAGATGCAGGCGGCGTGCGAGGCGGGCGACGTGTTCCAGTGGCTGGAGGGCGGCGCGGGCGGCGCGGGCGGCGCCGCCGTCGACGCGCTCGTCGCGCTCTACGCCGCCGTGCGCGAGCCCTGGCTCGTGCGCGCGCTGCTGCACTACCACGCGCGCACCGGCTCCGCGCGCGCGCTGCAGCTGCTGGCGCGCGCGCCCGAGCACCACGCGCGCCTGGCGCTCGACGCGCTCGCCGACCAGCTGCGCGCCGGGGACCGTCTCGCGCGCCACCACGCGCTCGCCGCGCTCGCGCCGCTGCTGGCGCGCCGCCCGCCCTGGGTGCACCTGCTGCTGCCGCCCAGCGGCGTGGCGCGCGAGCTGCTGCGCGCGGCGCGGCGGGAGCGGGACCCGGCGCCGCTGCTGAACGCGCTGCTGGCGCTGGCGGTGCTGCTGCCGGCGGCGCCGGCGCTCGCGGCCGCGCACGCCGCCGAGCTGGCGGAGGCGGTGACGCGCGCCGCGCCGGCGGGAGCGAGCCCTCCGGCGCGCCTGCAGCTGCAGCTGGGCTCGCGCGCCGCGTTCCTGGCGGCGTACGCGACGCACCCCTGCACGCTGGTGGAGGCGGTGCGCGGCGCGGGCGCCGAGCTGGGCGGCGCCGCGCGCTCGGCGTGGGAGCGCGCCGTGGGGCGGCTGGCGCGCGGCGTGGCTCTGAGCCCCGCGCTCCTGACGGGCTCGCGGCGCCTGGAGGCGGAGGGCGCGCTGGTGGCCGCCGCCAGTCCGCCCGAGTCGCCGACGCCGACGCCGCCGCCGCCGTCGGCGCCGGTGCCGCTCGCATGCCGCAACTCGCCAGCCCCGCTTCCCGGCTCGGGAGCTCAGGTGAGAGAGCGCAACCGGCACACACACACACACACACATGTTTTAGGGGCTATTATCTAGCTCATAATTTATGTATTAACTCATTTTTTCAGGCACTGGAACACAAGGAATACTGTTCCTCTGCCTTCCTTGATGTCCAGCAAGCATTTGACCGTGTATGGCACAAAGGGCTTCTGTGTAAAATCTAAATGTACCTTCCACGTAGCTACTTCAGATTAATGGAATCATATCTCTCAGACAGATTGTTCAGAGTGAGGGAAGTAGATAGTTACTCTAAGCTCTACGAAATCAAAGCAGGAGTAACCCAAGGCTCTGTGCTTGGACCTGTACTATACACCATCTACACAGCAGACATACCACAAGCGCCAAATACAACAGTTGCCACATTCGCTGATGACAGACACCGCAATCCTGTCAAGTGACAAAAACCCAAAAGTTTTATTTTTTATTTTATTTCTATGTTACACTCGGAAAAGCTGACTTACCGCATAAAGACTCCGTTAAATACCTAGGCATGCACCTAGATATGAAAAAATGGAATTGGTGCTCATATGGAAAACGCACATCAAAACAAAACGAGACGAAGCTAACCACCGCTTCAGACGCCTGGACTGGCTAATAGGAAGATGATCAAAACTATCTTTGGAAAACAAGCTACTGATATACAAAGTTGTAATAAAGCCCATTCAACTAGGTATGGGGCACTGCAGCTAACTTGAGCATCATCCAACGACTACAGAACTCTATCCTTAAGGCAAGGTCAAATGCACCATGGTTCATTACGACTGAAGAACTATTTTTTTTTTCTTTAACTTCACGAAAACTTAAGAGTTAACACAATCACGGAAGAAATCATACAAAACCAGACTCTCAAAACACCCTAACCCGCTGGCTGCAAAGCTTCTGGAGACTAACAACCAAACTAAATTATCGTGAGAATAAACTGAATCATATTGGCGCTACACTCACTGGAGTGCAGCCCCGCCCCACGCACGACACTTGGATCTCCCAAAAGATCTGCTTATAGCCATCAGCCCATCAGGCTGATCGCAGATGGCAAAGAAAAACAAAAAATTATAATAAATTGTTTACTCCCCGTTTATGTTTAAGCCATGGTTGGACCAGTTTAGCTTATTAAAAATGTGTTCCAACAAAGCTTTAAAGAGGTTTGTTGGAACTCTAATTCTATGCCTTGCTACTTTTGTAGATTTCTCTCGTAAGTTAAGCATTAGGTACTTACATCAGAAAGGTGAATATGGACGGATAGGTTGTGGCTCGCAGGCGGCGGCGGCGGCGGGCGCGCTGCGGCCCGGCGGCGCGGGCTGGTTCCCGCTGGGCGAGCGCTCGGGCGCCGAGGCCGCGCCGCACACGCCGCTGCCGGAGCCCGAGCCGGAGCCCGAGCCGGCCGTGGAGGCCACGCCCGAGAACACGCCGGCGCGACTCGCGCGCCAGGCCTTCCGCTTCCCGGGGGCGGAGTCGCCGGCCGCGCGTCCGCTGCTGGCGGGCGCGGCAGCGGGCGCGGCGCCGGACGCGTGCGCGGCGCGGCTGCAGCGCGTGGCGGCCGAGCGGCGCGCGCTGCTGTCGCCGGTGCCGCTGGTGGCGGCGGGCGGCGCGCCGCCGTCCTGCGCCGAGAGACCGGAGCCGCGCCGCCTCGCCGCCGACACCGAAGACCGCGAGGTGCACCCTCTCATCTCTCCCTACTATTTTATTTATTTCTTTTGGACAAAAAACATCTTGCAAATATTAGAATAGTTGCCGATCGATGCCCACGGTTTATTCGATCACTCGTTTTAAAAATGATCTCCAAGACCCTATCGAATAGTGAACGGGGTGCGTGCGGTAGGTCCGCGAGCTGACGTCGCGCGCGCTGGCGGGACGGGGCGCGGCGTGGCGCGACGCGGACGCGGCGGGCGGCGAGTCGCGCGGCGCGGCGGGCGCGCGGCTGGCGCGGCCGCTGTCCCCGCGCGGGGGCGGGGGCGGGGGCGCGCGCGCGCCGCGCCGCGCCGCGTCGTGCGGAGCGGCACGCGGCGCGCGGCGCGACGCGGCGGCGCAGACGGTGGACACGTGGCCGGAGCCGGCCGAGTTCGTGCTGGCGGCGTGCGCGGGCGAGCTGGCCGACGAGGACGAGACGCACGACAAGGTGCGTCCTGACCATCTGACCATCCGTGGCGGTGAATCTCTATGTTGTTATGGCGGAGCTCATAGCTGAATCCCAGAAGTCCATAGAGGCTTGATGATTGTTTTATAAACTGCCATTTTGCCGTTGTCTGTTAGTTGCGATTTGCGACCGATTAACCTACATGGTTCTAATTTTGTGGTCTAGTTGTTTTCGTTTAGTCCAGATTTGTTTTGCTCGTAAATGTATTGCCTACTACAATGTATTTCCTACCAAGTACATGAGCAAAACAAGAGAATATCACTGAAATTGCTAATTGACTTTGCTGTTGACGGGTGGAGCAACAACGACATAACAAATAAAAGGAGAAGTCATTATCGTAAACTAAGAATATGAATGGTCTTAAGGCGACGGGTCGGGTGAAATTTTTAAAAATTTTTATTATTATTTCATAATATTATTGCATAATAAATAAAAATGTCATTAACTTCCATCTTTATTATTTACTAGTAGTACGCCCCGGCTTCGCACGGGTAGCCTATATAAAAAAATATCATTATAATATAGCCTATGTTACTCAGTAGGTATAAATGTATTTTCCAAATGATAAAAAATATAAACCCTATATTATGTAACCCCCCGCATATACTCCCGTGACCGGCAGCGGCGCGGCGCCCGCTTACTTTTTTCTAATAAGTACTTACATTTTTGAACTCGTGATATCTTTCGAATGGAATGTCCGAATTAAATAATTTAAAAAGTAATAGAAAGGTATTAAAGCAGTCTTAATTTTAAAGTCATTTATTTAGATAAGGATTAATACTTAAGCACAAATATAGAACGTTTCCTGGCGTCGTCATTTTAATTATATTTTTTTGATATTAAAACACTTACTATGACATATCTATAATAGTTAGACATATGCTGTCGCTGACTTTTTTGTGGATGATGATGTGTTCTACAAAATTGTAGTACATAATTTCTTTCTATCATCAATAGTTTCCGCAGCGCACGCGATGTAAGGTATTTTTTATACACCTTGGGTTACATAATTGAAGTTTTAGTAAGGATCCCTAATTTTTTTGAAAATATAATATAGCCTATGTTCAGCACAGATAATGTGGCTTCACAACAGTGAAAGAATTTTTGAAATCGGTCCAGTAGTTTCGGAGCCTATTCGATGCAAACAAACAAACAATCAAATCTTTCCTCTGTATAATATTAGTTTAGATTTATTATATCTACACACACGTTAAACTTATAACACGGGATAGTTTTTGCCGTGGTGGTTAAACTCTAGACTCTAGTCTAGACAGTCAACGTGGCAACGTCGCACAGTTTGGATTGTCAAACTCCTTATGAATATTTGCGAGCACACAGCAATCGAACACTTATAATTCCTAAGGCGCTACTCTTCTACTTTATTGTTGTATTGTATTACCATAATGTAGAATATTTTTTTAGCAACATACAAGATACTAGTCCATAAGAATAGCTTTGCTGAGTTTGGTACCGACAAATTTGCCAAACCCATAAAAAATGGGATCAAAAACCACACTTCTGCAAAAGGTGTTGGTAGTAAACTTACATTTAAAAGTAAACTATAACCAAGAGCACACATTTTGAATAATATCATACTAGTTCAATATAATATGTGTTATAGGAAATAATAAGTTTCACAACTCCACATGAAATCATCCCCAAAAACACGCATTTGGCTATACCAGTCACCCTTGTGGTACTCCCATATCAATAATTAAACCAGAAGACCTCTCACTAATTAATATCTAATTAATTCCGAATACTTACTATTTTCTTTCATTTTATCGATCGACAGCACGACGGTTCGGCACGTGACCTATCAATATTTGTCATTCCAGCCGAAGCCGACGCCTAAGGAGGGATCGACCAAGTTTTCGTTTGACGAAGTCGTCGATCCGACGGAGCGACTCGACCGCTATCTCGCCGACCTTTACGACGGCCGCGGAGCCGGAGAGGGCGCGGGCGCGGGCGCGGGCGCGGGGAGCGAGCTCGCCGAGCAGCTGGCGCTCGCGCACGCGCAGCTCATGTACGAGCGGTGGCGCAGGGACGCGCACGCCGAGCGGAACCGGCGCCTGCTGGGCCGGTGCCGCGCCGTGCGCGCGCTCGAGCTCGACAACGCGGCGCTGCACGCGCGCCTGCGCGACCTCACCGCCGAGCGCGACGCGCTGCGAGCGCGCCCCGCGCCCGCGCCCCTCGCCCCCGCGCCGCCCGCCGAGCCGGCCGCGTCGCTCGAGCGCGAGCTGGCGGCGGAGCGCGCGCTGCGCCTGCGTGCGGAGGCGGCGTGGCGCGAGGCGGAGGCGGCGCGCGCGCGCGACGTGGCCGAGCTGCAGCGCACGCGCGGCGAGACGTTCGAGGCGGCGCGCCACGTGGAGGCGCTCGCGCGCGCCGCGCTCGCCGCCGAGCGCCGCGCCGAGCACGTGCGCCGCCTGCGCCGCGAGCTGCTGCTGCTGGCGGAGCGCGAGGCGCGGCTGGCGGACGCGGTGCGGGGCGCGCTGCAGAGCTCGGCGCGCGCGCCGGGCGCGGCCGAGGGCACGGAGCGCGCGCTGCGGGCGGCGTGCGCGCGCGCCGAGGCGGAGGCGGAGGCGGCGGGTGCGCGCGCGGAGGCGGCCGTGGCGCGCGCGCACGAGGCGGAGACGCTGGCGGCGGCGCGGGACGCGTGCAACGCGGAGCTGAAGCGCGCGGCGCGCGCGGCGGCGGAGGAGGGCGCGGCACGACTGCGCGCTCTGCGCGACAAGTACGCGGCGCTGCAGCGCGTGGTGCGCGCCGCCGCGGCCGCGCAGCTGCAGCGCGCCGCACGCGACCTGCGCACCAATTGCGGCTAGGGGCGGGGACGGGGCGGGGGGGGGCCGGAGGGGACGAAGAGGATGGTGGAATGTTAATGTGAAATGATGTTATTTACTCGCGTTGTAAATGCTTTCCTGCGAATGGCGTCGTGCCGCATGCCATGGTCGCAAGCGGCGGGTGCTGAGCTAGCTAACTGTTATATGATCGTTGTACTTCAGAAACAAATTCACTATTGATTAATAGTGCGCGATACTTAGAAATTAGGTATTTGAATTCAATAAAATGATTATAAAACGGTACCGGCATTTTACAAGTAGGTACCTACTTATCCAAACGATGTCTCACTTGCTCGTTTGCGTTATAAGAAAAGAACTTCAATCAGAATTAAAATGTCGTGATGTTTCTAAATATATTTTCTAACTATTGTAGCGACATCTAGTTTGAATTTCGGAACTAACATACTTTTTTACTAATTAACCATTATAGATCGCAACTGGTGAGTATCCGTGGGTACTCATCAAGAGCAAAGTTGGTGCCCTCAGGAGTTCCTCAAGGGTCGCATATGGGCCCCTTGTTCTTTGTTATATTCATCAACGATCTCGCAAACAAATTGGAATGTAAATTTAAAATGTACGCTGACGACTTTAAAATATATACAAGAGTTAAAAATGAGAACGACACTCAGCTGTTACAATGCGAGCTGGACAAAGTTGATATCTGGTGCTCTGTCATTAAGATGGTTCTAAATGTCAATAAGTGTTACCATATTAAATTCACAAAGAAAAAACAACCTTCTCCTGCGAAATACTATCTGAAAAACTCCGAGTTGAAGGAGGTTAGTAATACATATAAGAGATCTAGGACTCCTAGATCTCTTATATGTATTACATTATAATTGAGCGCATTATCCACTATTACTCCTAGACTAGGAGTAATAGTGGATAATGCGCTCAATTTCAGAGACCACATAGACAAACTATTAAAAAGGCCTCTCAACTGTCCGGATTTCTATCCAGGCAAATTAAGTCATTTAAAGACCCAAAAGTAAATATACCTATCTATAATTGTATTGTTCGTAGTGTTTTAGAGTTTAACAGTAATGTCTGGTCACCCGGATACGAAGTTCACTCTATACTAGCAGATTGGAACGCATACAGAAAAAGTTTTTGTACCAATTGTCATACGCAAATAATAAATGCAAAAAGTTACCTTCCTGCGAATTAAGACTTGCTAAATGGAATCAAATCCCTCAGCGATCGCAGAAAAGCATCGGATATTACATTTTTGTACAAAATTGTTCATGGTTTATTAAATTGTCCAGATATTTTAAAATGTGTCAACATAGATGTTCCTCGGTCAGGTAGTCGTTTAATTAACAGAAAGTCTTTTAAAATGCCTCAATTGCCTCATTGTCTAACTAACGTTAGACAACATTCTCCGCTACATAGAATGTTTAAGTTTTACAATGGAATCAGATCAAAATTTGTTATTTTTAGTGGTTCTCTAGCCTCCGCTAAGATAAGTATTGCTAGACATATATAAATGGACTAAATAGTAAGTTATCAGTTTTTGTTTTTTTTTATTGTAATTACTAGATACTAGGGATGTAAGGGAGCTACAAGGGATGTAAGGGAGCTACACAAGACCTCTAGCTCCAACTGTCAACCTCACCTGCACGCGGTACATCCTGCAGTAACCGACGAGGCTCTGGCGACCGGTCGACGGCGGTATAACCCTTCTCATCCAGACACAGTCAAATCCCTGACCGCTGAGGGGCAGCAGCCTCAGCGGTGCGACAGACTGTGTCCCTGCGATCGCCAACCCGCATGCCCAGCGTGGCGATTAGGGCAAAACCTCCCATATGATTGGCACACAAAAAGGACGGCCCCCAGTTCCCGGCAGCTCCGCTAGTCCTGGCCAAGGCGGCGGTCATGGAAATGGCGGAGCAGGGGGTGCGAAGAATCTCCGGGCTACGGAAGGCTGCCCATCCCAACTGACCCTGGCTACGTACAACGGACGCACTCTACGGCTAGACGAACACCTGGCGCAACTCGAGGTAGAACTTGAAAAGGTTAAATGGCATATTCTGGGGTTATGTGAAGTCCGAAGAGAGGGAGAGGACACCATAACCCTAGAATCCGGACATGTCATGTACTACCGCGAGGGCGACCATATCTCCCAAGGTGGCATTGGGTTCCTGATCCACAAGTCCCTCGCCGACAACGTCACTGAAGTATCCAGTGTGTCGAACAGGGTAGCATACCTGGTACTTAAACTCACCGAGAGGTATTCCCTCAAGGTGGTTCAAGTGTATGCACCGACCTCGTCACACTCGGATGATGAAGTGGAGTTTGTCCTGGATGACATTGCTAAAGCCTTACACACCACCACTAAGGCACACTTTAACATTGTCATGGGGGACTTCAACGCCAAAGTAGGATTACAGACTTGCAGCGAATCATCGGTAGGGCCACACGGATTTGGTAGTAGGAATCACAGGGGGCAAATGCTGGTCAACTTCCTAGAGCGGGAAGGACTCTTTTTGATGAATTCTTTCTTCAAAAAGAGTCCCCAGCGAAAGTGGACTTGGCGAAGCCCCGACGCTGTGACGAAAAACGAGATAGACTTCATTATAGCGGATAAGAAGCATATATTCAGAGATGTCTCAGTGATCAATAGGTTTAATACCGGCAGCGATCACCGAATGGTACGAGGCACTCTGAATATCAATTTTAAGCTTGAACGCGTCCGCTTGATGAAGTCTAAGCTCCGACCAAACTTACTCCAAACCGCTGTGAACTCAGAGAAGTTCCAACTTCAGCTCGAAAATCGATTCGCTGCCTTGGAAACTACCGATGACGTAGATCAGGACCTACACAATGTGGTAAACATCCTCAGGGAAGAGGGCACGAAATTTTGCTCGGTAAGGCGTACGGGCAAAAAGTCTAAGTACTCGGAAGAGACTCTCCGGCTAATGGAAAAGCGACGCCAGACACCACTCACCCCTACTACGCTGTCAGAACACACGGCTCTTAACAAGTGCATTGCTAAGCGCATACGCTACGACCTCCGTCGCTCCAATACGCTTCGTATTGAACGAGCAATTGAGCAAAATCGGGGGTCCAAAGTGTTTGTGCAGCAACTTGGTAAGAGCCATCTGACGCAGCTCACGACATCTAGGGGTGATACCGTCGTTTCCAAGCCGGAAGTTCTGGCCGAGATCGAAGACTTTTATGGCCGATTGTACGCCTCGCAAGTTTCGTGTCCGGGATCCAGTAATGAGGATGTTAGAGCCACATTAACCCGCCACTACACCGAAGATCTCCCAGAGATCAGCTTAGACGAAATTGAAGTGGCTCTGAGACAGTTAAAAAATGGAAAAGCCCCAGGGGAAGACGGAATCACGTCGGAACTCCTAAAGGCAGGTAGTTCACCAGTCCTGAGGGAGGTCCAACGTGTTTTTCAATCCGTCCTGGACCATGGGAGAACTCCAAAGGCATGGAGCAAGGGTGTGGTTATCATGTTTTTCAAGAAGGGCAATAAAGCTTTATTGAAAAACTACAGACCGATTTCACTCTTGAGCCATGTCTACAAACTGTTTTCCAGAGTTATTTCGAACCGTCTTGCGCGAAGACTTGATGAGTTCCAAACCCCAGAGCAGGCTGGGTTTCGCAGAGGATTTGGCACCATAGACCACATTCACACAATGCGACAGATTATACAGAAGTCCGAAGAGTATAATCAGCCATTGTGCCTAGCGTTTGTGGACTATGAGAAAGCCTTTGACTCTGTTGAAACCTGGGCTGTTCTGCAATCTCTGCAGCGATGCCAGGTTGATTGGCGATACATCGAAGTGTTGAGATGCCTATACGATGATGCCACTATGTCTGTCCAAGTCCAGAACCAGCAGTCTAAACCTATCCAGCTGCGCCGCGGAGTAAGACAAGGAGATGTCATATCTCCCAAATTGTTTACGAGCGCGCTGGAAGATCTGTTTAAGACGCTGAGTTGGAATGGAATGGGCATTAACATCAATGGCGAGTATATCTCACACTTGCGATTTGCTGACGATATCGTCATATTGGCAGAATCGTTGCAGGATTTACAGCAGATGCTGAACAGTCTCGCGGATTCCTCACGACGGATTGGCCTGGGCATGAACTTAGATAAAACAAAGATCATGATTAATGATCGTATTACCCCAGAGCCAATCACCGTTGCCGGAATGCCTCTCGAAGTTGTGCAGGAGTATGTCTACCTCGGGCAGACGCTGCGGTTAGGTAGATACAACTTCGAGAGAGAGCTAAACCGGAGAATACAGCTAGGCTGGGCTGCGTTTGGGAAACTTCGTCAAGTCTTCTCGTCCTCCATCCCTCAATGTCTGAAAACGAAAGTTTTCAACCAGTGTGTCCTACCTGTTATGACCTATGCTGCTGAAACGTGGACGCTGACAGTGGGGCTGGTCCACACGCTGAAAGTCGCTCAGCGCGCTATGGAGAGAGCTATGCTCGGAATTTCCTTGAGAGATCGAATCCGGAATGATGTTATTCGTCAGAAAACTAAGGTGTTCGACATAGCTCAAAGGATTAGCAAACTGAAGTGGCAGTGGGCCGGCCATGCCGAAGAACCGACAACCGTTGGAGCAAACGGATACTGGAGTGGAGACCGCGTTTAGGCAAGCGTAGTGTAGGACGCCCTCCGGCGAGATGGAGCGACGATCTACGGAGTGTAGCTGGCAAAAACTGGATGAGAAGAGCCGAAGACCGGGCTCAGTGGCGCGTCTTGGGAGAGACCTACGTCCAGCAGTGGACTGATATAGGTTGATGATGATGATGATGATGATGACTAGGTACTAACTAACTAGGGTGTAATAAGTAACTAGGGTGCATGGAAAGAGCCTCCTCGTGGCGCACACCGGTAACAGCTAGGCACGGTAAAGCAGTGTCTAGTCTGGCTAATCTTTCCAACACGATGCTACAACAAAATACAGTTGTCGCATCGACACGATAAGAAGAAGAAGAAGACTAGGTACTATATCTATATTTTTATTTTGTTTAACTTTGTGTTAGCACAATCCCATAAGCATGCAGTGTTCACTGTTTAAAGAAACTACGCCGTAAATGTTTTTATATTTATTCCCTACCATTAAGACAGGATGTGCATGTTTCAATTTGTGAACCAATAATTAAAAAAAAAAAAAAATATTTAGAATCTAACTTGGACAACTAAACTTGTTGGGATGAACATTGGAAGTCCTCGGGCACCAAATATGTATGACATCTAGAGCTACAACTAAACGCTGTACAATCAAACGTTTAGCGGAACTAGATGTGTAGGCTGAGACCCATATGTCTGGCTTATTCAGTCTTATGCTTAAAACTTCGGTGATATTTTGATATCAAAATTTTGATCTAGTTGTAAACGGTACATGGTTGAATGGTAGTCTCGAGCGAGGTAAGGTGCCCTTGAGTTTCTAACGCAGTACAAATGCACATTTGCTGCGTGTTCGATATTAACTCGAACATATTCCCTAGATTAAGATGAAGATGCTATGTTATTCGGATTGCACCTATTCTGCACAAAATGACTGCATACTCATAAATCATGTTTGCTGGGGACATGCACATACATTACTCGGTATCTACAGGATGTAAGAGGAGGGGTGGACCAAAAGCAACAAGGCGATGGGGGAGCTCAATGCCTATCGATATAACCCCCATGTATGTTCAGCAATATTCAGTCATTCAAAAGTTACTCGCACTTTTGTTTTTTTCTAATAAAACATTATACATATTTTAGGTTAGATGTCTCAAGTACCTATCTATACCCAAACCCATATTAGGGCTACCTACAACCGTAATTTTAGTACACCTTGTAGCTTTAGTATCCTATCGTGCGGTAGTAATTAGTATCCTATCGTGCGGGTACTTATTTATGGAATTGTGAGTTACCTACCTACGAATGTAAATAAATCAGTGTTCAATCTAGTTACGCTACCTGTATCGACCTGCCGTCCAGTGTTTAACGCCGATTAGGCACAACATCATTGTTTAACAACTGACGCCCACGCGTCTCCGCTCGGACGATATGCTGATACAGTAGTTTTGAACAACGGATGTCTGGACCCGATAAAGCTCATTCTGTTTAGAGCCACTGCTAGTTTAAGACATAAATGTTTCATTCATTAAATTTACTTTAATTCAGTAATTTTCTTTGTTTTTAAAAAAGCTTTTCCACGGTTTCCCAACAAGTCTGGCGCAGCCGGTAGGATTTCCACGATTTTCCCGGAAAATCTACGATCGATAAAAATCACGAAAGTAGTAATATTGGGAAAACCGACTTTTAGCGGATGTGGAAACGAACCAAATAAATTTGACTGGTAAAGCGTGTGAATTAAAGTGGCTTGCAGTTTCAAGGAGGACATGGGATCGAGCAATTTGTGAGTAAACCTTTTCACTTCCTGCTTTCATATTCCTGTGTCTTTTCCGACCTTTTTCTCGATCATAAATCATCGGGCTTATTAATTGCGTTTATCTGATTTTGTTTGCACTTCATTGGCGAACTAATTTGCACATAAATAGGCAGATTTGTTAGACGTAATTAATTTGTGTAGTTATAAGTAACATTTGATTTTTGGTTTGCACTTAAATAG
Organism: Ecliptopera silaceata; assembly: GCA_932527185.1. Classification (NCBI taxonomy): domain Eukaryota; kingdom Metazoa; phylum Arthropoda; class Insecta; order Lepidoptera; family Geometridae; genus Ecliptopera; species Ecliptopera silaceata. The sequence continues at coordinate 52,069 of OW052211.1, forward strand.
GCAAATCAAATAAAACTATTTGCACTAAAATAGGCAAATTGGTTTAGACATAAATCGGTAAACCAAGTAGGTTAAGTCGCACAAAAATAGGCAAACTGTTTTGCACACCAATCGGTAATTCAGTGTAATTTTAATAAAATAAAAATAATAAAATGGAATTCAAGGCAGTGCCGAAAGAGACACTGGCTATTATCCCTAAATATGATGGGGAAGCAAACCTGTTAAACTTATTCATATCTAAATGTGAATATGTAATTAGTGGTAGTAAAATTGAAGGTAACTTCGCACAGAACTTGTACTTGTTCCATGCGATATCGAGTAGACTTACTGGTAGAGCTGCGACTCTCCTTAGCGACCATCCTAATATTAAGACATACGAAGAGCTTAAGGATCTTCTTACGCAACATTTCGGCGACCCGCGATCGGAAGAGTGCATTGCGATCGAACTCGAAACTTTAAAGCTTAAACAAGGTGAAACATACATACAGTTTTGTCATAGAGTTCAAAATGTCAGAAGTTCTTTATTTGCGAAAGTAAATAGACTTACCGATGAAGGAATCAAAGCAGCAAAAATGATAGTGTACAATAACACTGCCCTTAACGTGTTCTTGTACAACCTCCCCGAGGACATGATTCGTATCGTACGATTAAAAGGATGCTCTAACTTGGAAAATGCCTTAAGCATTGTCACCGAAGAGGTTAATTTCAAATTTCAATATGACGCAAAAAGCAAAATGTTAAAAAATACTTCGCCACAAGTACCAAACTCTCAAACTTCTCAATTGCCAAAACCAGTGGCACCATCTGTGCCCGAACCTCAAAGGTATAAACCGATTTTCTCGCAAAATAATAACTATAGACCTCCTATGCCTACACCTAATTTTAAATTCGGGATTCCACATAATCAAGGCGGATTTAGACCAAACTTTATTCAACAAATGAGATCCGCGCCGCCCACGCAGGGTTATCGATTTGGGACAACCCAAAACGCACCCCGACCTAACTTCGGTCAGGCCCCTGCGCAACGCGCGCCTTTCCAATATGGTGGTTATAAATTTGGTATCCCCCAACAACAAGGTTATAAGTTCGGTATTCAGAACCAACCGCAATCAGGAAATAATTTTAAATTCGGCATGCCACGTCAACCTTATGACCTTAGGTTAAAAGATTCTGATGTCTCGATGCGCACAGCACCAGTGAAACAAAACATGATCACAAACGATTTACATTATATGGAAGATCCACCACTCTATGATGATTATAGCCCCGATTATGACAGTTATGATTACGGTTATTATTATAATACGTACGGCGAAAATGTAGAGAACGAATGCAATTATGTAGAGAACATCGACGAAACAAACTCCGCGTACCCGGAAAACATCCATCCGGATATTGTAAAACAGGAAAATTTTCAGGAAACAGCCTCGAAGGATGTGGTGAAATGATAAGCTTAAATTATTGTGACAGTATTCTAAAATTACCTCACGTAGTGATCCCTGAAATAAATTCAAAGTTTCTAATTGATACAGGAAGTAGCAGATCTTTCATAAGCCCTGCTAAAGCTAACGAATTTTTCACCGAATTCATGTATTACGAACCATTCACGGTAGTTAGCACACATGCTCAGAGCATGCACAATGAGGTAATCTACATCCCATTGTTAAAGACATTTAAAAGCACACTACCTCATAAATTTTACGTTTATGACGTAGATGGACGATATGACGGCTTGATAGGATCTGATCTTTTATCTAAGCTAGGAGCAAATATCGACATGCGTGATCACCTGTTAAGAACACACAACGCGGAAATTCCGATCATTTACAATCCTCCTTATGAGGTTTGCATCGCGCCACGATCTGAAACAAGAGTTAAGATTCCCACCAATCTACAACACGGTGATGCGATATTAGAATATCTCCAATTTGAGAAAGGTGTTCGCATGCCTACTGCGCTTGTTAGGTGTGAGAACTATTTTGCGGAAACAGTTATACAAAATGTGTCTAACAGAAAAAGTGTTATCACATTTAAAGAACCTTTTGAAGTGACCAAATTTGAAAACAACGAGTGTAAGGTGAATTTCGTGAAAGATGAATGTATGATTGATCAGTTTTTGAAAGAAAATTTAGGAAAATTGCGGTTAGATCACATGAACAAAGAAGAGCGTGATAGAGTCTTTAAATTATGTCACGAGTATCGCGATATATTTTATTGCGATAAATTACCTTTGTCTTTCACTAATCAAGTGAAACACAACATCAGGACGACAAATGAGGATCCGATCTATATTCGACCTTATCGACACCCGCCTGTTATAAATCAGGAAATACAAAAACAAGTAGACAAACTTTTGGCAGATAACGTCATTGCAGACTCCCACTCACCTTGGAGTGCACCGGTTCATCTGGTACCTAAAAAAACAGATGCTTCGGGTGAAAAGAAATTTAGGATGGTGATCGACTATCGGCGTCTCAATGAAATCACAGTCGACGACAAATACCCGTTGCCCAATATAACTGACCTTTTTGATAAGATAGGGAAATCACAGTATTTTAGCACAATAGATCTTGCTAGCGGGTATCACCAAATTGAAGTAAACGAGGCAGATAGATCTAAAACTGGTTTTTCTACGCAGACAGGCCATTATGAGTTTAAAAGAATGCCATTTGGCTTAAAGACGGCGCCCGCAACGTTTCAAAGGGCTATGGACAATGTGCTGCGAGGTCTTCAGGGTATCCACTGTTTGGTATACCTCGATGATATCATAGTCTTTTCTTCAAGTCTAGAGGAACACATCGAAAAATTACGTAAAATATTTAATCGGCTTAGAGAAACGAACCTAAAGGTTACACTAGACAAATGCGAATTCCTGAGAAAGGAAGTACTCTATCTCGGTCATACAATCACCAAAAACGGCCTTATGCCTAATAACGACAAAATAAAAGCAGTCTTAAATTTTCCGATATCACGAACATCCACTGAAATAAAAAGCTTTCTTGGTTTGGTAGGTTATTACAGGAAATTTATCAAGGATTTTGCAAAACTTACACAGCCTTTAACATCATGCCTGAAAAAGAAAAATAAGATCGATCATACAAAACAAGAATATATAGACGCTTTCGAAAAATGTAAGGAACTCTTGACTAATGCACCGCTCTTACAATTTCCCGACTTTACTAAGCCTTTCGTCCTTACGACGGATGCCTCCAACTACGCGATCGGCGCAGTCCTTTCACAGGGCCCCATTGGTAGCGATAAGCCGATAGCCTACGCAAGTAGAACCTTGAACGATGCCGAAACGCGATACAGTACGATTGAAAAGGAATTATTAGCAATAGTCTGGGCTACAAAGCATTTTCGACCATATCTGTACGGAAAGAAATTCAAAATTTATACGGACCATAGACCACTAACTTGGATTAAATCAATTACGGAACCAAACAGTAAATTAACACGTTGGAAATTACGATTATCAGAATTTGATTACGAAATTGAACATAAAGCAGGAAAACAAAATTGTAATGCGGACGCTCTATCACGGATACGACTTAACGCTTTAGGCGAAAACGATGACGTTTCGATGAAAGTTAATTTAGACGAAAAAGAACAAAAGCTCAAACGTCATATAGTAGAATTGACAGACGAAATAGTACGATTAGGTAAAGACCAAAAGGTTACCTCTCGCGCCTCTACACCACGCGAAAGAACGCCATCTCCGATATTAATCTCATCAGGATCGGAGAAAAGTAACCAATCAGTTACTGGCAAAGGTCGTAGGTCCCCTTACTCCCAACCATCTGTAAGCAGTACCACCGCGTCTGCATCAGAGGGACGCGATGACCCTACCATAGGCACGGTACACTCAGCCCACGACTTAGACACAGACGGTATGCTGATATTACAAGAGGCTATAGACACCAAGCCGAATCAGATACTCGTACATACTTGGAATCGAGACGAACTATCAGTTAAAGACTTATCTAGAGACAAACAAAAGGTTTTAGAGATCCATTTACCTTTAAATAATCCAGAGTTAGTTAAAAGATTTCTCAAAGGATATATTAGGCCAAAAATAAAATATTTCTTTTATTTCGAAGACGACTTACACCGGAAACAATTTGCAGAAGCTAGTATATTATTATTTCAGAAAGGAACTGTAAAGTTTTATCAATGTACTAAGAGAGTTATTTATGTAGAGAATGAACAGGAACAACGAGACATAGTACTTAAATACCACATAGGTAAAAATAGTCACAGAGGAGTAAAAGAAACGTTAGTCCATCTAAAACGAACCTTTTACTGGAACAATATGGATCAGACAGTTGCAAGTGTTATTAATGCGTGTGAACTATGTAAAAAGATGAAGTACGACCGTAAACCGTTAAAACCCGAGTTACAATTATCACAAACACAGAGCAAACCTTTTCAAGAGCTTTTTATAGATAGGGGAACCTGTTGTACCTAGGACAGTTTTTTGAATTTTGATTTTTAATTAAACAATGGTGCTAGCTATATCTGTCCAGTGTATGTGTATGTAAAGACCATGAAATTACCTACATAATTCATTCATAAAACTATGTGTTTTCCCAAAAACCTGTGACCACTAGCTATTTGAAAAAAAAAGTCAAAACTGTCCAAGGTACAACCAACCAGATGTACCTTGGACAGTGTATGTTGTACCTTGGCCAGAGTAGGTTCAAATTGAGATAAAAAATATTTTTAGCTGTAATTTATTTAGTTTTTGTTGAAATAATAATTATTCAATCATATTTGCATTAGCAATTAACAAAAGTTACAGGTATTAACAACTATATATAGGTGAAAGGTTGTTTTTGTAAAAAGCTTCGCCAATTATTATTGATTTATAGCAAATTTTTTATGACATTATTTTGGTCTCTAATCACGTAATTTTAACTTGAAACCTAATTATTTCATTACTTTCTTATCATTTAACATAAGTTTTACCATTTCTGCAATTAATTAGCACTCAAAAAAAATATGCATATAAATGTCAAACAAATGATGGTGGCCAAGGTACAACGTAACTTGGATGGCCAAGGTACAACATCGCGACTACTTTACTTCACAAGCTTTGTACACCCACTTGTGATTGGAGGTAGGATCTGAGACTTATGTTGTCCAATAGCTATATATACTAAGATTAGTTTTTAAATAAAACCGTTTTTTAAACAACCATCATTTTGAAAAAAATAGCAAAAACAAAAGTCTAAAAAACAGACTTTTTAATTGAACAAACCGAAATTATTTTTTTTCGCTGCAACCATTAGAGCTGGCAAACCACAACTGTTTTGACGTTATTGTTGACCAATGATGCCTCAAATACTATAGACAATGGTTCCTAAAACCAACGCATTTTTTTTTAAAACACGATTGTCCTAGGTACAACTATGTCCAAGGTACAACAGGTTCCCCTACATTCTCAATTGACGGAAAACATTATTTAACAATAGTCGATGCCTTCAGCAAACTAGGCCAAGCTTTTGAGATTAGTGCCAAATCCACTCCTGAAGCTGTCAGAGCTCTAATAAAATACTTTTCTTTATACGGAACACCAAACAGAATTAGTGCAGACCCCGGTACGGAATTTAACAATACACTTATGAAAGAGACATTAGCGTTTTATAAAATCGACCTTCATATCGGTACTCCCCATAATCCCAACTCTATGGGAATAGTCGAAAGGTTTCATTCAACTCTTATTGAAATATACCGAATCGCTAAATATCAACAAAAGATAACAGATGCTGCATCTGTCATGAGATATGCAATAATGTCATATAACCACACCATTCATTCGACTACAGGTCTTACCCCATTTGAAGTAGTTTTCGGCCACACCGAATCTAATAGTGCATTTCATGTCGATTTTAATAAACATTTTACACAACAATTAGTAAAAGAACACTCAAATAGGACTAAATATTTATATGAATATTTAACTGACAAAATAATTGATAAAAAGAGAGCTGTAATAGCGAAACGTGGAGGTGAAAAAGATTTCGACATAGATTTAGGAGATACAGTCTTTATTAAAGGAGTTAACACTAGACGCGGTAAAGATAAACCCCGATATCAGAAAGCTCAAGTTACCGGAGCTATAGAGAGAAACATTGTGCCCGTTATAACGAACAGTAGAAATACCAAGGTTCCCATTAAAGATATCAGGCGTCCTCCACAGGTTAGTACTGGTTCTGGTGGTCCAAGTGATCCGAAGCCAGGCCCTTCATCTGCAGCCGATTGACAAGAACCCAGGGCTGCTACCTGTAAAAGAAGGTCAAGCTGTCGTCAGTCATGATTCATGGACTGTCATTAAAATTTTAGATTTAAGGTACATCTATGAGGAACTAGAGTTAACTATAAATAGTTATGATAGATTAAAAAGACAAGTTAAAAGCACCTTTATCACCAAAGCTTATGACTTTGACTTTATCGCAGTAGAGTCGCAAACCGATTACATCATGAATATAACTATTGATAAGTATAAGCAATTGATTCCATCGGTAAGATCTAAGCGTGGTTTACTAAACCCACTTGGTTCATTGATCAAGCTAGTTACAGGCAATCTTGATAATGACGATGCTGTTATGTATGAAAAGTTAATTCATGAGGTAAAGACTAAACAAGATGCGGTATCAAATAAAATGACAATCGTTGCCGAAATGGTGGGTACATTTACGAAAATAGCGAACTCTACCAAAACCAATTTCATTCAGATTGAGGAAAGCATTCAAGATATTAATCGTAACTTAAATGAATCAAAGATATCACAAACCAGTAACAAAATTATACACATCTATAACATTTATATACATAACTTTCAAACGCTCTACATCAGACTGAATGAGATTGAAACAGCTATTGCTTTCGCTAAGGTTAAATTGTTACATCAATCAATTGTAAACACGGAAGAGTTATTGTTATTGTTAAAAGAAATTGAGGAAACTGATAGATTGGTATTTCCAGCAAAAATTGAAAATTTAGTAAAAATAGAGCAATGTATAGAGATGAAAGCGTATATAAAACAAAATCAGATAAAGCTTATTATGAACATCCCTTTAATTACAAAAGAAGTTTTTAACTATTTTAAATTAGTTCCCTTACCTGTCTATAGTAGAGTCAATGACCTTACCTCTTTAATCCTTCCCAAATATCCATACGTCCTTGTGAAAGGGTTGAAAGTAAAGCCGCTCTCCCAGTCATGCCGTGAAGTCGACGAAGCCCGCTTCCTGTGCTTGGAGAATGACGTCACCCCACTAATCGAAGACCATTGCATTACCAGTCTTATGACATTTTCTTCCAACATCTCGAGCTGCCACCTAATTCCCGTTACCATCAACGACGTAAAAGCAGATCTAATACAATACAATCGCTGGATCATCTACGCGAAAACCGATACGATACTTACAAAGTATTGCGAGGATGAGATAACTCAAGAAACGATTTGTGGAACTTACCTGTTAACTATAGATGATAATTGTCAAGTAAAGATAAAGGATTTGAAGCTAAAGAAACACCAGAGCCAAGGAAAGGAAGTAGTTTACATGAAGTTCCCAATAATTAACTTGCCTAAGATAACATCAAGCCCATCTGATATTCTGAGAAAACCGATTGACCTCAACGGAATCGATCTTGCCCACATCCAGTTCCTGAATTACTTATTGCAGAAAAGTGGAAGTGAAATTAGTGATAGTGAAAATAGTTATAGTGCTCTAGATTATAGAAGTGTTAGTATAGGAAGCATACTATTATGCGCTATTGTCGTAATTTGTCTTTTTGTGTTAGCATTAAGTCTTGTTTTGTGGAAAGGGCTCGAGATAACCCTCATCTTTCGGGTAATCTCGAACTTATGGAGGGAGGAGTTACGCTACCTGTATCGACCTGCCGTCCAGTGTTTAACGCCGATTAGGCACAACATCATTGTTTAACAACTGACGCCCACGCGTCTCCGCTCGGACGATATGCTGATACAGTAGTTTTGAACAACGGATGTCTGGACCCGATAAAGCTCATTCTGTTTAGAGCCACTGCTAGTTTAAGACATAAATGTTTCATTCATTAAATTTACTTTAATTCAGTAATTTTCTTTGTTTTTAAAAAAGCTTTTCCACGGTTTCCCAACAAGTCTATCTACAAGCTGTGTTTTACTACATGGTGACAGCGGTGAATCGGGTTTAAAATAAAAGTCGTAGGATTTCGCACAATTTAACGTTCAATTATCGAAGTGAACAGTGTTTATTACGTGTGAAGCATTATGGAACATGCAAGACCTCCGCCAGAACTGCAGATTGAAGGCAGTCCGGCGGCACGTGCCGACGCGTGGAAAAAATGGTGGAAACAGTTTGAGGTGTTTCTAAAAGCATCCGGCGTAAATAAGGAGCCCATGGATGTACAAGCGAGCTTGTTGGTGAACCTCATTGGGACGGAGGGTTACGAGATATTTTCAACATTTACTTATACAAAGGAGCAATCGGCTGATGATCTCGAATGTTTAAAAAATAAGTTTGATGAACATTTCGGGACAAAATGCAATGTGGCTATGTTTCGATTTAAATTTTTTACTCGTAACCAGAATGTCGGCGAATCCATAAGTCAATATGTCACGGCGTTAAAGGTGTTGAGTCAAAACTGCGAGTTTGAAAACCTAGTGGACGGCCTGATACGCGATCGAGTCGTATGCGGAGTTTCCAATCACGTGGTACGGGATCGTTTGTTACGTACGGACGAATTGACATTGGCGAAGGCAGTTCAAATTTGTGAAGCGGAGGAGCTTTCAAAGTCAGAGGGACGGCAAATCGAGGAGGCGAACAAGACGAGCAGCCAAGTGGACGCGTTGGGCCAGCGCGCGCGCGGCGCGTGGCGGCAGCAGCGCGGCGGCGGCGGCGGCGGCGGCCCGAGCGGCAGCAATAGCGCAGCGCGGGGCCGCGACGCGGGCGGCACCGGCTCGGCCCGACCGCGCGCACAGCGGCTGGCTGAGCGTGCTCGGTGTCCGCGGTGTGGCAGTGTAGTGTGTGAAGAGCGCGGATGGTGCCCGGCTAGTGAAGCAACGTGTTTTGTGTGTAAGAACCGGGGTCATTTCGCGAGGAAGTGTACAAATAAAGTTATTAAAAAAGTGCATGACATTAATATGGCTTTGAGTCAATATTCAGAGGAGTCGGACGACGAGGATGTGCTGTACGTGAACGTTTTAAATAAGAACAATGGACGTTTGGACACTCAATGGATAGAAACTTTATGTATCAATGGTAAGCGTGTAGAATTCAAGTTAGATTGTGGCGCAGATCTTAATATTCGATATCGGATTTTTATCGTCTTGGATTAAATGAGTCTCATTTAAAATCATGTAGTTCAAAAGTGTTTTCATATACAAGAAATGAGCTACCAATTATTGGTGAAGCATTTTTAAGTGTGTCGCGTGGGAATAATTCGCACAAGCTTAGATTTGCAGTTGTAAATATGACTGTGCAAAATATCTTAGGCAGGCAAGACTGTGTGCTGTTAGAATTCATTAAAAGAGTTGAGACTTTAAATTACGAGCTACAAGAATTTTCTGACTTATTCAAGGGTGTCGGGGAGTTACCGGGAGTAAATAGAATCGTAATCGATAAATCGGTACAACCAGTAATTTGTCCTGCTCGGAAAGTACCATTAGGGTTGCGAGATAAGTTGCGTACAGAATTGAACCGAATGGAAGAACTAAAAATCGTACGCAAAGTGAACCACCCAACCGAATGGGTTAATCCGATAGTGTTAGCAGCTAAGAAAAATGGAGATATTCGGGTATGTTTAGATGCACGTGTATTAAATCACGCGATAAAACGAGCGCATTTCTCGTTACCCACTGTTAGTGAGATAGCAGCTAAGTTGAGGGGGGCCCGATTTTTCAGCGTGTTAGACGCGCGATGTGGTTTTTGGATGATGAAGTTAGACGACGCGAGCGCTGATATCTGTACTTTTAGTACGCCTTTCTCTAGATACCAGTTTTTGCGTTTGCCTTATGGAATTAATTGTGCTCCGGAAATATTTCACGCAAAGATAAGACAACATTTGGAAGATTTAGAGGGGACGGACTCGTTTATTGATGATATAGTCTGCTGGGGTTCGTCAAGAGAGGAGCATGATAGGCGTCTACATTTACTTTTATTGCGGGCAAGAGAAGTAGGCATTAGATTCAACAAAGAAAAATGTAAATTCGGGCTGAAAGAGATAACGTACCTAGGACACGTTTTTGATGAAAGGGGTATGAGACCGGATAGTAAAAAGATTAAAGCAATAATTGAAATGCCAGATCCGGATGATAGAAAATCTCTTGAGCGATTTTTAGGAATGGTAAACTATTTATCAAAATTCATACCGAATTATTCCGAGTCAGTGGCTGTTTTGAGAAATCTTTTAAAGAAAAATTCGGAATGGATGTGGGACTCTGAGCATGCTGATGCGGTTAGGTTACTTAGGAGTAAACTTTCATCGGCACCAGTACTGGCGTTGTACTCTCCTAGTGTACCTATAACGCTCTCTGTGGATGCCAGTGCAAGTGCGTTGGGGGCGGTGTTATTACAAGACGGGCGGCCGTTGGAGTTCGCTTCCTTAACACTAACAGAGACGCAGTGTCGCTATGCACAAATAGAAAAAGAGCTATTAGCCATTGTTTTTTCATGTGAACGGTTTCATCAGTACATATTTGGGAGAACTGATGTCACTGTACAGTCAGATCATAAACCATTAGAATCGATTTTCAAAAAACCTCTAGCGTCAGTTCCTACGCGTCTACAAAGAATGATGTTACGTATTCAAAGTTACGATATAAAAGTGGTGTATACACCAGGCAAGTTCATGTATATAGCAGATACTTTATCGCGCGCCGCACTGCCAGACTTGATGCACGAACGATTGAACGCAGAGGTAGAAGCTCAGGCTTGTTTTATGATACAACAAGTACAGTTTAGCGATGAAAAACTAAAATTAGTCAGAGAACATACAGCTAAAGACGAGGAGTCGCAAGAACTAATTAAGTTGATTCTGAACGGCTGGCCTAGGTGTAAATATGATTTAGAAAAAGAATTTCACATTTATTGGCCTTACCGTGAAAGCTTACAATACGTAGAAGGTATATTATTTAAAGAAAATTCCGTTTTCATACCTCAATCATTGAGGATTGAAATGTTGATTCGTATTCATGAGGGGCATTTAGGCTTAGATAAATGCAAGCGGCGAGCACGGGGAGTGTTATTCTGGCCGGGGATGTCACGTGATATAGACAGTGTAGTGCGTGGCTGTAGCACTTGTGCGATGCATGCGCCTGCGCCAGCGAGGGAACCAATGTTGCCGCATCATATTCCGGACATACCATGGGCAAAAGTAGGCTCAGACATTTTTGAGTATAGAAAGAGATACTATCTAATAATAATCGATTATTTTTCTAACTTCGTCGAGGTTAATGAATTGAATTCAATTACTAGCAAATCGGTAATTAAAGCTATGAAAGAACAGTTTGCAAGATACGGTATTCCTAGTGAATTGATTACGGACAACGGGCCGGCGTATATTTCAAAAGAGTTTAAAAAGTTTGTAAATAATTGGGAAATAAGACATATTACGTCATCGCCTTTATATGCCCAGTCCAACGGGAAAAGCGAACGAGCAGTTCGAACAGTTAAGATGTTATTAAAAAAATGTGCAGATTCGGGACATGATTATTATGTTAGTTTATTGAATTTCCGTTCTTCGCCTAGATATCAATTAGACTCACCGGCTGAAATTTTAATGGGAAGAAGATTAAATACGCGGTTACCTATTTGTAAGCGTTTATTAGAGGAAAAAGTTGGTAGGAAAACAAATTATCAAGCCATATTAGCACACCAAGGTAAACAAAAGGAAACTTATGATAGATCGTCTAGAAACCTCCCTATATTACACGAAGATGAAAAGGTAGTACCTAGTAGCGGATGGTAGTCAGCGCAGGTGTATGAAAGTGGTCCAAAAAACTCCTGAGCCTAGATCATACATATTGCAAGATGAGGTAGGACGCAGGTACCGTCGTAACCGTAGGCACATAGTTAGCAAATTGGGTGCATCTTCAGCAGTCGACAGCAGCAAACTATCTATAGGTACAGCACCCGGGGCGGCGCCCGCGGTTACTCAGGCGTCTACAAGTACAGCTTCTCATGTCTCTGACACATGGCCGGCAGAGACATTGATGAAGAAGAGTACGACTGACGGTTCCACTATAACGAAATCTTTGCAGGTTAAACCTGATCCGGATCAAGTAAAACTTAAAGGTGCGGGCCCACCTATGACTAGAAGTAGGGCTAAGTTGGTTGGTTCACCATGCGTTGATCGGAAAACCTCAAAGGATTGGAAACTAAACATCGATTCAATTTATTCAATGTAACTCAGTAAATAGACAAGTGAATAAATGTAAACATCAACCTAAATAGTAGGTATAATGGTTGTTATTAAGGTAGTTATATAGTCATTTAATAAAGTTATATGTACCATCTACATATTCGTGTTACAGTGGGTTTTATATTGTAATTTGCATAGAAGTTGTTTTGTTTTTATTTTTAGTAAATTTTATATAAGTTTAGATATACGTATACTTAATGGGGTTAGGAATATATTTAAGCTTATTTTTATAAGGAAGAAGATGTAGTAATTAGTATCCTATCGTGCGGGTACTTATTTATGGAATTGTGAGTTACCTACCTACGAATGTAAATAAATCAGTGTTCAATCTACAAGCTGTGTTTTACTACAAAGTAGACTTTTCGTATCACAATAACAAGTTTCAGTCCTTTATGATTGATTTCCAAAGAAAAAATAATCTTTACATAAAAATCCTAAACTTGCTTGAAAAACTTTAAACGCAATTAAAAAAAAAAGTAAGTACTTACTGAATATTTCAATTACTCTTGGTACATTCTAGCAGCCTCCCGAGCGTTTCTTTGGGCTACACTAGGGGTCACCAAATGGCGGACCGCGGTCCGCATGCGGACCGCCGACCCATTGTATGCGGACCGAAAAAATATATCACACGCAGTATTTGTTAAAATTTCCGGGCGAAGTAACGAGTATTGTCAATAGTTTGCACCAATTCCACTCCAAACTTCGCACAGATAAATCGACAATAAAAAATGACACTTTTCCGTAATTACCTTTGTTCTTTAATTATTTTTTTATGAAATGTGCGGACCGCGGTGGTCATAACATTTCTTAAAATGGACCCCGATTGAAACTAATTGGTGACCCCTGGGCTACACTATGACAATAATACATTTCTGCATAATCCACACGGACGCGGAGAATATTAGGGGGAGAGCCACCCTCAGCCAGACCTTCGTTATTTTAGTAAGGCTGAAAGTTTCTCTGTGTGAGCCTCCAACACAGGTAAGAACGACCCCTGACTATCGAGTTTCGGTTGTGGTTACTTTAGCAGATCTCTCGCGCTCGCACCTACAGCGGGCTTTCAATGTGTCTGGCGAGATGTAATAACCATGACAACTGTCTGGCTTTTGAGGTACCATATTTTTATAAGTCTCTTAGTAACATATATAAAATTCAGCTTTTATACTATGACGAAAGTATGATTAAAATTGATTAAGGTTTAGGGGTGTCTGGCAGGGGGAAGCTACCGTGACAAGTGTCCGGCAATGAACATCGTGATCCCCAAAGGTATTCTGGAGAAAATATAGCAAAATTGAACTTTACACTTTAAGGAAAGTAAGGTACTATTTTATAAGTACACCTTTACCACCGGTTATCTGCTAAAGTAACCACAACCGAAACTCGATAGTCAGGGGTCGTTCTTACCTGTGTTGGAGGCTCACACAGAGAAACTTTCAGCCTTACTAAAATAACGAAGGTCTGGCTGAGGTCGGCTCTTAGGCTATATGGCATGATGCACTAATCATTGGCCGATGGTCTTCCTCAGATTAAATGAATAAACAATTTAGCCTCTTGCTACAGGTATGAATGGGTCGGTATAATAACTGAATTTCGATTGTACAGATGCCAGTACAATTAATGTAATTCGCACATTTGGCACTGCATACCTACGGTTCATCTTTTGTATCTGTCGAAGACGTAGTCAGCCCTTAGGGTTCATACGCACTATGCGGCTAGCCGTCCGGCTGACCGCAAGCACAATTATGTACGTAATATTCATTTCTATGCGCACTGCGATGCGGCTACCCGCAGACCGCTCCGGTCGCTCGGAGGGCTGCGGCCCGAGTGACGGCCAGCCGGACGGTTGCTATACGCACTGTGCGGTTCAGTCTGCGGGAGTTTTAAGGGTCCCTTCATTGAGCTCTGTGAAATTGGCGAGGTTTCGAATAAGGTTTTTATGAACTGAAACTTTTCACGGTTATAAAAATATATGCATATCAAAGAATGATTCTTCGAAAGTAGAATGTATTGAAAAAAAAAATGATTTATTAATTAACAACTGAGAAATTAATTAATTTGTAGACAAGGTTTTCGAAAATTAGCAAAAATAGCGTACTTTCGATGGTGATTGTGATCAAAATAATAATAAGGAAGTAATATAAAAAATGAAATATGAAAGAACACTTTGCCGTGAGTAGAAGCTACAAAAAAAACTAACATACGTTCATACAATGTCATATTGAAAAGACGGTATGAAAAAAAGCATATTATAAAATTTTACCCTTCAATATAACTGTTATTTCTACGAAGATTATAGAGACTACAGCTGAAATATACCAACTATATAAAAATTCAGGCTTTTCTGATAATAATAAAAAAAAATTGGAAACTTGTAGCTATTACTTATTTTTATACAATTTTTTGAAAACAACCTATAAATCGAGGAGCGCACCGCGTCGTAAATCAGTCCGCCTCGAGCGGTCAGAGAGAGCGGTCATGTCGGTCTTCGTCGCGATCTTCAAATATTACGTAAATAATTATAAAACCAAAATCGACATCAAATATAGTGGGACCGTGTGGTTTTGATCCTAAGTATAAAAACGTTTTTTTTTATTGATACCACAATGACGTTCCGTATTGAACAAAGTTCATATTATTGTTAGTAACAGACAATTGGGCGGCCTTTTCGCTACGAGCGTTCTCTTCGTAACAACCTTTGAAAGGCAACTTTTATAGATTGAGTCTTTGTGAAATCAAAAATGATTTTAGAATTTTTCTATACTTATGATCATACGGATATAAATATTCCAATTGGATATCCACTTTGAAATCCAAGATGGCGCTCACTGGTTTTGGTCAATTTAGCGATATGGGTGTCCTTTTCGGGGTTTATTGGGATGCTGATTACGAATATGGCAACCAAAAGTCAAAAAAGTCAAAAGTCAAAAATTACTTTATTCAGTAAAATCACAAGGATCATTTAGAATCGTCTTACATACTAGGTGATTCTAGGTGCCAGTTCCACGCGACCAGAGCCTAGAAGAACGGGCAAGAAACTTACGGCCTGGTTCCTACCGTTTTTTTATATGATCCTTCTTACAAAGAATTACAATTAAACTAAATTAAGTACTGAAGTTTCAGTGCGGTGTCAATTTAACTTAGTAATGATACACTAATGAGTTTAAAAAAAAGAAGTATAATAAAGCTATACGTAAATCAAAAAGACAGCACACGCTTCGCTTCAGATACAAATATACTACAAAGTACATAAGCAAGGCAAGAGAACATTACTAACATCACAAATCGACAAAGTTGCTGTTGACGGGTGGAGCGACATCAGGCCATGCAGTTTTGTCATTAATATAGCTGTCTAAGGTATAATACGCCTTTTTTATAAGATTATTTTTAATGTATGTTTTAAATTTTCTAACTGAGAGTTTTGTTGCATTTTCGGGGAGTTTATTATAAAAACGCACGGCACCCCCCACAAACGACCCACTCACCCTCCAAAGCCGGAACCCAGGGACGCACAATTTATATTTGCCTCTAGTGTTCACACCATGAGTGTTCACAACCATTTTGGAATCCAAGATGGCGCGCACAAGTTTTGGTCACATTAGCGATATGGGTGTCATTTTCGGGGTCTTTTGGGATGCTGATTACGAATATGGCAACCATTTTGGAATCCAAGATGGCGCGCACAAGTTTTGGTCAAATTAGCGATATGGGTGTCATTTTCAGGGTTTTTTGGGATGTTGATTACGAATATGGCAACCATTTTGGAATCCAAGATGCCACGCACAAGTTTTAGCCAAATTAGCGATATGGGTGTCATTTTCGGGGTCTTTTGGGATGCTGATTACGAATATGGCAACCATTTTGGAATCCAAGATGGCGCGCACAAGTTTTGGTCAAATTAGCGATATGGGTGTCATTTTCGGGGTCTTTTGGGATGCTGATTACGAATATGGCAACCATTTTGGAATCCAAGATCGCGCGCACAAGTTTTGGTCAAATTAGCGATATGGGTGTCATTTTCGGGGTCTTTTGGGATGCTGATTACGAATATGGCAACCATTTTGGAATCCAAGATGGCGCGCACAAGTTTTGGTCAAATTAGCGATATGGGTGTCATTTTCAGGGTTTTTTGGGATGTTGATTACGAATATGGCAACCATTTTGGAATCCAAGATGGCACGCACAAGTTTTAGCCAAATTAGCGATATGGGTGTCATTTTCGGGGTTTTTTGGGATGCTGATTACGAATATGGCAACCGTTTTGGAATCCAAGATGGCGCGCACAAGTTTTGGTCAAATTAGCGATATGGGTGTCATTTTCGGGGTCTTTTGGGATGCTGATTACGAATATGGCAACCATTTTGGAATCCAAGATGGCGCGCACAAGTTTTGGTCAAATTAGCGATATGGGTGTCATTTTCGGGGTCTTTTGGGATGCTGATTACGAATATGGCAACCATTTTGGAATCCAAGATGGCGCGCACAAGTTTTGGTCAAATTAGCGATATGGGTGTCATTTTCGGGGTTTTTTGGGATGCTGATTACGAATATGGCAACCATTTTGGAATCCAAAATGGCGCGCACAAGTTTTGGTCAGATTAGCGATATGGGTGTCATTTTCGGGGTCTTTTGGGATGCTGATTACGAATATGGCAACCATTTTGGAATCCAAGATGGCGCGCACAAGTTTTGGTCAGATTAGCGATATGGGTGTCATTATCGGGGTCTTTTGGGATGCTGATTACGAATATGGCAACCATTTTGGAATCCAAGATGGCGCGCACAAGTTTTGGTCAAATTAGCGATATAGGTGTCATTTTCGGGGTCTTTTGGGATGCTGATTACGAATATGGCAACCATTTTGGAATCCAAGATGGCGCGCACAAGTTTTGGTCAAATTAGCGATATGGGTGTCATTTTCGGGGTGTTTTGGGATGCTGATTACGAATATGGCAATCATTTTGGAATCCAAGATGGCGCGCACAAGTTTTGGTCAAATTAGCGATATGGGTGTCATTTTCGGGGTCTTTTGGGACGAAATTAATGACACCCATATCGCTAATTAGACCAAAACTTGTGCGCCCCATCTTGGATTCCAAAATGGTTGCCATATTCGTAATCAGCATCCCAAAAGACCCCGAAAATGACACCCATATCGCTAATCTGACCAAAACTTGTGCGCGCCATCTTGGATTCCAAAATGGTTGCCATATTCGTAATCAGCATCCCAAAAGACCCCGAAAATGACACCCATATCGCTAATTTGACCAAAACTTGTGCGTGCCATCTTGGATTCCAAAATGGTTGCCATATTCGTAATCAGCATCCCAAAAGACCCCGAAAATGACACCCATATCGCTAATCTGACCAAAACTTGTGCGCGTCATTTTGGATTCCAAAATGGTTGCCATATTCGTAATCAGCATCCCAAAAAATCCCGAAAATGACACCCATATCGCTAATCTGACCAAAACTTGTGCGCGCCATTTTGGATTCCAAAATGGTTGCCATATTCGTAATCAGCATCCCAAAAAACCCCGAAAATGACACCCATATCGCTAATTTGACCAAAACTTGTGCGCGCTATCTTGGATTCCAAAATGGTTGCCATATTCGTAATCAGCATCCCAAAAAACCCCGAAAATGATACCCATATCGCTAATTTGACCAAAACTTGTGCGCGCCATCTTGGATTCCAAAATGGTTGCCATATTCGTAATCAGCATCCCAAAAAACCCCGAAAATGACACCCATATCGCTAATTTGACTAAAACTTGTGCGCGCCATCTTGGATTTCAAAATGGTAAAACTTCACGCCGTCGCTTTTAGCCTATGCATGTAGGTCCGTTTTAGACTCATTCCCTACCAAAACTGGCTTCAGTACCATGCACCATGCATGGTACTGATACATATAATGTATGTGATGAAAACAGTGCAAGGAATAATAAATGAATAAAAATAAAATAAATATTATAAAATAATCTTGGTGAAGTAGTAAAAATAAAAACTGAGGATTTTGAAACTGGTAATCGACTCTCTCAATCATTGTCTAACTAAATCTGAATTTTCATTTTATTTTTGGCAATGAAATAATGTTTTGAAGCCATGTTTAGAACTGAGGAAAATATTTTTAATTCATCAATAAACCTTCGTCTTGTATTTTCAGCACAAAAAAAATATATTGAGAAGTGCGTAACACAACGCGCTGAATAGCAGTGCTGATACGCTAAAGTAATAAATAAGTTAAAACTAAGGCAAACACTCTAGCAAGAACAGTAGCGCGCACGGATATGTTTTAGCAATTTTTTTTCAAATTCACAAATATTCCTACTTAGAAATCTAATATTAGTTTCGAGGCTACAAGTCACACTTTTGTAGGTGATAGAAAATAGTACAAACTATTTAGAAATCTTATCTTCTTTTTAATATTTGTTTCTTGATACGATATAGCAAACCAATTAAACACATAATTTCATACTTCCAAGATTAAATACCGATGAATAATATCATTGATATTTAATGTTGGAAGTAATGAAGTACCTAGTGTAAAAATATCAAATTCGTAAGTCTTTGAATATCGCGTGGACGGTACGTTCGCGAGTCGCGAGCGCTGTGAGCCGCGTCGCGCGTCTTTAAGGCGACGGGTAGGGTGAAATTTTTCATAATAAATAAAAATGTCAATAACTTCCAAGTTTATTATTTATTTATTATATCTATACACACGTTAAACTTGTAACACGGCATAGTTTTTGCCGTGGTGGTTAAACTCTAGACAGTCAGCATGGCAACGTCACAATTTCAATTTCAACAAAAATGCTGACAACGGCGCAAAACACATAATGAGCCGCGCACAGTTCGGATAGTCTAACTCTAAAGCAGTGCCTTATGTATATTTGCGAGCACACAGCAATCAAACACTTATAATTCCCAAGGCGCTACTCTTCTTCTTCTTTAAACACCTTAATGTAGAAATGTTTTCTTTAGAGTCACAAGATACGAACCATAAGAATAGCTGTGCTGAGTTTGGTACCAAACAAATCTGCCAAACCCATAAAAAATGGGATCTTAAACCACACTTTTGCAAAAGGTGTTGGTACTAAACTTACATTTAAAAGTAAACTACATCCAAGAGCACAAATTTTGAGTAACAATACACTAGTTCAATATATGTGTTATAGGAAATAATAAGTTTCACAACTCCACATGCTATCACTTTTTCTGAAAACAGTTTTCGGTTTCCCCAAAAACACGCATTTGGCTATACCCGTCACCTTAAATACCTAAACTCGAACCGACGGATATTGTCCATGGCCCCTTAAACCGTTTCCGTGCGGGTGGTACCACAGTGGTGCCATGGATATCTTTTGCGTATGGCGGGTGGCACCCGAGAGGTGCCAAATTTGAAACACGTAAAAATCTAATAAATTGACGTTTTTCAAAAACTTTCCGTAAACAAAAGAGTCTTTATTTGTCACACAGATCCTCCCTACAGTGTCAGTTTCAGGAAATGACGTGATTTCACACACTTCAGGGATTCTCAACCTTTTCCATACAGAAATTATATGAAATGTAATTCGTTAGATACAAATTGCCCAAAATATTAATGCCATGAATATCTAAGGCTGTTCTTCATCTTCTACTATTCTACTAGTCTTTTCAGTGGACATTGAAATATCTTTGGTTATTATTTCTGTGCACGTTGCACAACCCTTCGTAGTTTTTTTTTTTGGATCGTTTTTCATACATTTTTTTTCATCCTCATTTTCTTATGTTCTCAGACGTCATAAGTCAGGGAATTTTGTTCGAAATAGGGATCTTCCCCAAACTCATTTTGGAATATATTTTTTTTTTACGTAATTCTAAATCAAAACAATATATTATTGTATAATATTAAATATCTGCCATAAACAAAAGCCAAATATCTAATTACTATAGTTGTATTACTATAATAGAACATTACGTTACTAGTAAGCCAGTAGAATATTCTATTAAAAACTTATCATTAATTTGAATTCCCAACAAAACACTAGAAAAGACACATAGCGCTCTGCATGTCTCGAATGTTCATATTTCACTCTACAGTAACATTAAATCAATCGATCCATCAAAAAACTATAAAAATGTTTACAACCTCTGATAGAAATAAGGGATTTACCTTCTATTTCCGTTAATACATGTAGATAGTTACTTTTGTACACGCCAATCGAAAAGTTAAACAATTTACGTTCGGTTTTGGGTGGCGACTAAACTTTCAGCACGTGAAAACAGGAAAAAAAGCGATAAGTTACAATTCCTGGCGGAGGACACCATAGTGGTGTCATCAAAGTCCCTGGCGTTAGGCACCTCTGTGGTGCCACGAAATATTTGTTCGCCGCCAGGCGTTAAAGTTTGTCCAAGAGACCCCCGCATCGAAACGGTTAAAATGCGTCTTCGGACTAAGGGCTCTGAGGGCTTAGTCCGAGGTGGCATTTGAAAACTCCTTACTCTCGAGCCGACAGTCGTCTCTCGGATGTCCTTATAAGTATTTTTGTATGGATATCCGAGAGACGACTGTCGGCTCGAGAATAGGGAGTTTTAAAATGCAACCTCGGACTCCCGCTGTACGCGTTCGACAGCCGTATCGTGTATTCGTATCAATCAATATCAGTTTAAAACACTCTTATCAATCAATCAATTATCACAAACATATCAAATCAATATCATCTAAAGTTCTAGGGCGGAAACCTTACAGCATCAGTAACAAAAAGTAATAAAACCAGGCAATCATTTAAATCAGCGTTTACTTAATGATCCCAGAGGGGCTTTCAGTACGATACTCCGCATCATATATTTGGTAAAAAAAGTCACAACAAAGTATAAGTAATATAAATAGTTAAAATATTAACAAACTCTTATTTACAATGTACAAAATATACAAATACGTACAAAAGAATCAACAACGTAAGACTACGATATGGTTTTTGGTGTGGCTACAGGGCGTGCATCGGTAGAGGCTCAAGGGTCGGCGGCTAGGGCAGGGGCTCCACGTAGTTCTCGGGCACCAAGCCCAGCTTGCCGTTCAGCGAGCCGCGCAGCCAGCCCGGCTCGCCCGACGGCGCCACGTTCGTGATGATCTGGTTCGGCTCGAACGACAGCTCGCCCTCGCTCTCGCCCAGGCACGCGTACAAGGTGCGCACGCGCCGAGGGGCGCCCCCCGCCGGCCCCCCCGCCTGCCCCCCCGGGGGGGGCGACGCGCTGTGGCTCGACACCGACTCCGCGGAGCTGCTGCTGGACCGCGCGGCTCCTGCACGCGACAACAGGAACACATTACACCGCGGCGTGCTAACGCCGACCAACTGATGTGCCGTTCGATTATGGGGCATCGAAGCAGGTGGAATTTTAGTCATACATATTTGAAGGTATTACGGTTTTGAACATATCTACTTTCGAGGACTTCAGGTCGATCCGTGATCATGGTGCATACAAATGTGCCAAAATATCAGGAAATAATCAAACTCACAAATGATGGTAAATATCTCGTTAATAAACAAATCTATGAGCTTCAGTCGGTTTGGAGGGGCTCGCTCGCACCCGGCGAGTTTTCGCTCGATTCCGATTATTGCAAGTAGGTAAGTGTATTACCTCGGTGCGGCGCGCGCGCGGGCGGCGCGGCGAAGTGCTGCAGCAGCTGCTGCTGGTGCGGCGAGTAGCGCGAGCCCGGGGGGGGTAAGGGAGCCAGGGGGGCCAGGCTGCCGAGCCGCTCGCAGCCCGAGGCGCCCACGCTCACGCGATCTATCAATCCCTGGAAAACATACACATAGGTATTCTTTCTAAACGAGTAAATCTCGGTGCATGATTTACAGACGACTGTAAGTACTATGCAATACCTTAGGAAAATGTAAACGGTTTAAGACTATATAAACACATACGATCAAAAGATAAGCTCAGTACCTATGCTATACTTAATTTTAAATCAGATGGGCCATAACATAGTCATTTTCATCACACCACACTTGTTCTCATACAAAACATGTTCTAATACTCACGATGTCGCCGTGTGCCGACAGGGGCATCGACGTCGGGGAGGCTCTGCAACAAAACAAATAATGCAACAAAATAAATAAACAAAAGCTTTAAAATATTACAATACAGAATTGATAGTAGGAATTAAAAAAAGCGTCCACAAATAGAATGAGACTATCTAACCAATGGGAAAATTATGGAAAGAAGATAATAACAACACAGAAAACTCTTCATAACACATTCACAGAAACAAGTGTTAGCATAAGCTTAAATATTATTTAACGAGTTTAGCTATGAATGGATATCGTCACTTGTCATGTGCCCTAATATAAGCTCCGCAAATCGGACAGCCTTTATACACACTTGAACATTTCGAAAAAATAAAATACCAACCCTGCAATAACAAATCCAGAGAGGCAGATGATCATTTTGTACAGATATTAATGAACACAGGTAACAGACACAAGGCGCAAGGCGGTGTGAGGCTATACGCAGTACGCATACGCAGGCACAACGCGACGCGCGACTCGCTCGTCGCTCGGCGGAGAGCCGAATGCGCGGCAGGCGCGGTGCGCCGCTTCTTATGTGGCGCCGAGCGCGCTCATTGGCGCGCGCCGCCAGCTGGCCGCCATCCACTCACATCCACATGCATGCACTGTACACCTGCCCGCCTCCGCGCCGAGCCGAGCCTACCTACCCTTATCTTATTATTAACATATTTATTTAAAGTCTTAGAAAAAAGTTTTTTACAATACACATTATAATAAATACATAGTACTAAATAAAAAAAAACTTAAAAAACGCCGGCAGCGGTGCAAAGCTCAAGCTACCGATAGTTAGGGCTACAGATTGAGGAACCTCCGGACAATGCGTGCCGTGTCGAGGATCACTAATAAATAAATTAATTAATATTTTCGTACATTTCAGAAGCTCTGAGATTAAATATGATTGAAACGGAGATTAACAAGACCAATAATGGTAGATATTTAACGTCGATCGGAGCGAAAATTAATTCTTGTGATAATTTAAATACTTACCTACTACAAATTATAATTGAGATGGCGGCGTTTATAAGTAACAATTGTCAAATATGTCGTTTTGTGATTAGAGTGCACTAATTATCTAAACTTTATTAGCCACATTTATAAAAACTTACATTACTTTTATATAATGTATAAACAAAGCATAGATTCGGTTTAAAAGCCTACCCTTCATGCACACAACCAATTTGCTAAATGTGTTAATAAATGTCTGAGCATAGCATAATAAAAAATGCTTCTTATTGTTTTGCCAATGGTATGAAACAAACCAGCGCAGTGCCTTAATATTATACAATTTTGACATCGAACACGAACAGCTTTGCGACCTCAGGCCATGTGGGTCAAGGGCACGGAAAGAGCACGGGAGGACGAATACGTTGCGGTTGCCTCTTAGTAAAACTACCCAGCTTGCTAAATCGATTATCTTCTATCCCTTAAAACATGGAATGTAACGAATTGACCTAAATAAGTTAGTAATACATAATCTATTTAACTCGTATAATCACGTAATTTACATAATTGCGTTGCGTGCACATCCAAAGTGTTCGCATCTATTGATCGGCACGAGTAAAGTGGTGTGGAGTGAGCGGCTCTTCTCTTGCGCGCAATCGAGTCGCTCGATGTACGAGGACGAGTCGGACTCGGACTCGACACTCGACAGGTGCGCATTCCTCTCGCACGCGCAGCTGTCCCGCGGCATTCTTATCTCCCGAGACGAGACGAGGCCCATCCGTAAGGTAGGCTATGCCATGTTTTTTACATAATAGCCTATTTTGCCAGGTGGAATAATTTTATTTATTTATTTATATATTTTGGGAAAACAAACGGCTTCGGAACGAGAGAACATAAACTGGTTGGTAAGAATAAAGAGCCTTGTTTCCACATATAGAAAGAGACTAAACGTTAACTAAGTATAAAAGAAAAGAAAAACTAACTGAATGCTCAACCCACATTTATAAATTCTATTAAACCCAGCTTACACAATTGCAGTAGAAGAAATTACATATATACCTACCTACATACTTTTATAATATAATACATAAAAGTCAGAAATACTTTATAGAAAATTAAAAAATTATAATTTTTTCAAAATCATTTCTGGGCGTCTAGTCGAAGCGACGCGTGACTAGAGGGCTGGTGGGTGAGTATCTGGCCCAGCGTATCAGCATTGCTATTCAGCGTGGCAATGCAGCCAGTGTCTTGGGTACGCTTCCGATTGGTACTGATTTGGATCAGTTGAACTATCTATAGATCGTTTGCAACGGTCTGTAGATAGCTCAACTGTTTCTTATGTATTTTATATGACAATGTACATTTTGTAAATACTGTATAGTCGTAAGTTTGTTTGTGAATAAAGACTTTATAGAAGTTTATTGTAAATAGAATATCATTACAATAGACAGAAGCGGTAAATAGTTTATATGGGTGATTGTTGTGTAAAAAAGTTTTGCTTGACAAGGATTTTGAAGTGAGAGGATTTCGATGAAAAAAGATCAACTGTTCTCGAGTAGCGCTTATTATATAAGTTGGCGACCCGTGTAAAGTAGCAGTTTTGTCTGTAGTTTGAGGCACAGTGGGGAGTATAAAGTTATAAAAAAATCCGTCTACCAGCGGTAGCACGGGAGGGAACAACGAGTGCGATCTTAGAAAGGACTAGGACAGTCATTTTGAGTTCTATTAACAAAGGATATATGAATAATTGTGAACATCACATGGATATCGTTCAAATCATCCAAACTTTAATAATAAATACTCGTTAGTAATAATAAGTACGTCATAATAATTCCCCAAAGACGACCACCAACCGAGCTGCGTGTTCGACGTCTGGAATAGTAGGTAAGGTATTGAGGGGCATTACTTTAGGCAAGGCACCGCGCTGTCCTACAGAGCGGGCACAGGTTAGCCGACAGTGAGTGGGACACGACACACGACACGACAGGCGAGCAGCTGGCAGGAGATTACCTGCCGCCTTACCTACCGCGCCGAGGTTCCTTTGTCCCGGCGCGGCGCAGGCCTGCCAGTTGCCAGCTGGCAGGCACTCATTGTTCGCGCACCATTGCATTGTTGTGTCGCGTCCTTGTATTAAGACGAGCCGTTACCGTCTTCAGGTCAGGATGAGATGTTTGTGAATAGCATTCATTGAAAACAATTTAGATAGGTTCGAATGGCCGCTGCATTATCGCACATACTTATTCTGATACAAAATGTATGTGATCTCAATAAATAACTCTTAAATAATGAGTGCAACAGGTCTCCCAGGTGGTACATTGTTGAAAAAACAATTTGATAGCGTTAGGTTGAAATTAAAATACTTAGTATATTTTGATTACATCTGATTCAGATGATACGATGCCGCCACCGCAGTGTATTATATCTACTTATTAGCACTTCTTCATGTCTGTCATTACATGACATTACTATCTCGTGCTCGTCGGAATGTTCAACAAAGGCAATTGCAGTCCGCCAACAGGAGGAAGGTATGTCCGGTACCTACCTAGTAGGTACATATAATAATTCAAAAAAATCTTTCAAATTCAAAAGAACCTAAGAGCATAAGTATAACCAAAAATTATACCTATATAACCTACACAAAAATAAATTTATTGTAAAAGTTATATTTTTTGAAAGTAGCAGAGCGCGCCTGATTTAGTGAGGCTTCGGCGCCGCGCACCAGCCGCCGCCGCACAAACGGCACGCGACAGATGTGCACATGCACACCACACGCCACACGCCACACGCCACACGCCACACGCCACACGCCACACGCCGCCGTGAGCGAACATCTCAGCGATAACTACACTTTCTTGCAAAGCAAAGTCCCGAAACATGAGAGTTAGAGAGATGTCGTGAAAGGAGTCATGCCCTCGATTTATAAAAAAAACAATAACTGCACTTAGTTAAACCGGAACCTACTGAGACTCCGCTGTCTGCATATGTGTCTGTCAGTCCGTCTATCACCAGGCTGTATCTCATGTATCTCATTATACGCGCCGACACCGCTTGAGTGACAAAATAAAGATCTGTATCCGCGGTTCTTGTCACTAAAGATACGTATCCGTATCCGCGGATATCGATTTTTGACAATCCGGCACATCACTGATACAAACATTAGACAAACTTTTTAACACTGCACTGGTAAAATAGTTTTTTCTCAATTGACACTTCGACTCATTTAAGTTGTTAACGACCGAGCGGCAAGCACCCAACGATCTAAAACGATCGTTCATTCGGATTTTCGTTTTGTCAATGGACTTAAAATAACTAGGTTTACTTACATAAGTTTAAGAACTTTTAGTAATAACGATAGAATATTAAAAAATATTATTTTTAGCTTTTCAGTTTTTTGGCGGTTTAATTTTTTTGTTAAAAAGTTTTATGAATGCTAAAGTAGATCTCCGTAAGCACAATTCGTTTTAAAACATGAGTTACTTACTTATATTTTTTTTAAAGAAAAAAACGTTTTTATTATTGAAACACCAAATATAAGAACTGCTTAACAAAAACTGTTTTACCAGTAATAACAATCTCATTAATAAGAATCAAAGTCCTGACTGACTGACGGCTGACGTACACGCCACAGCCCAAACCGCTGGTCCTAGAGACTTGAAATTTGGAAGGCGTGTTCCTGGAGTGACTGTGTGGCGTACTAAGGCAGGAATTTTGGAAATAACGCTCCGGAGCCCTAAAATAAGGCTTTGAAGTTTGTATGCAGAATCTTATCCCGTGAACCGATTGACTTGAAACTTGGTACGCATAATGTTGACGCGAAATAAAATGGATCTGCATTTTTAGATTTTGCAAAATCATCCCCATTTCCCTAAAATTGAGTAAGTAAAGTTTAAAATTTCGATTTAGTATACAATTATAAGTATAGATGGCGCTGTCACGCGTGGCGTAATCCTAGAACGCGCTATCGGTGCGTTTTGGCAATGTGTTATAGGTAAGTCGATCGGTATTAGCAATAGTTTCGTTGAATCAAGTTATTTTGACTTATTTATGGTTGCGTACCCAATTACCGCAACCTACCAGCCTACCAATTAATAACTTTATTCACAAACAAACTTACGACTATACAGTATTACAGTATTTACAAAATGTACATTGTCATATAAAATACATAAGAAACAGTTGAGCTATCTACAGACCGTTGCAAACGATCTATAGATAGTTCAACTGATCCAAATCAGTACCAATCGGAGCGTACCCAAGACCCGAGGGCTGGTGAGTATCTGGCCCAACGTATCAGCATTGCTATCGATCGATCTGGGGTCGTCTATTCCCCCCGGGCGGAGGGATAGGTAAGGGCCTCGAAATGATTTCTTTGCCCTGGCTTTCGGCGCCAGGAGTAACGACTCCTGGGTCTTCAGCGCGGCAATGCAGCCAGTGTCTTGGGTACGCTTCCGATTGGTACTGATTTGGATCAGTTGAACTATCTATAGATTGTTTGCAACGGTCTGTAGATAGCTCAACTGTTTCTTATGTATTATAAATGACAATGTACATTTTGTAAATACTGTATAGTCGTAAGTATATTTAAAAACAAAATGTTAAATAATCAAGGGGCGCTTATAGTGTCATACAAAAACATAATTTACTTAGATGGTTTGTTTTTTTAATATAATAATATTTTATAAAATATATATATACATATTTACATAATAATATTTTAAAATTTCTCCGTGGGAAAGGGGGCAAGTGTGTTGTAACGTTATTAATCGACGAACTTTAATCAAATTATTAAGAGGCGCTCTGTGACAATTTTACTCTAATGAATGCAATAAAATGAAGGAAGTTTTCTGTAACGTTATTTATCGATGAAAGTCAATGAAAATTGAGACGCACATTAATGACTTGATTTTACACAAAATATTGCAAAAAGGAAGTTTGTAGTAGCGTTTTTTATGAACGATTTCAATCAAGTTTGAGAGTCAGAGTGTTTTCACATTATCCGATCCGATATCGGTGTCGGACGCTGATCCGATATCGGGGTAAGTAAAATGTATGAAAAATGTACCTGATCCGTCCCGATATCGGATATCGGAGCCGGCACCGATATGCTGGCGGTACCATCGGACGCCCTATCTATTTATAGGATAATGAGATTACGCTCTCACTCTAAGAGCGTTTTCACATTATCCGATCCGATATCGGTGTCGGACGCTGATCCGATATCGGGGTAAGTAAGATGTATGAAATATGTACCTCCGATATCCGATATCGGTGTCGGACGCCGATCCGATATCGGGGTAAGTAAAATGTATGAAATATGTCCGGCCCGGCAGATCGGATAATGTGAAAACGCTCTTAGGGCTCTTTCAATTTATGCGTTTCGTATCGGACCGCTGCAGTGCCGAAGCGGTGCGTTCGTCGTACGGCGTAAGGACGGACGTTCGTTTGTTTTCTTACAAAATGCACGGTGCGGAAACAGTGCGGCGTCCGTACCGCGAACGTTCGACAGCAGGACGGCAACGTCGCAACCCCACGTGTTCAGTTCAGTGCGTTCATAGTGCGGTGACAAGGAGGCTAATTTCTAAACGGTAATTTATAATGGATGATATAAATGTGGACGATTTTATAAATGAAATTGAAATACTTACTATTTTTAACTAATTCCAGTAATTCGAAGAAACATTCTCTAGGCATTCTTAAGTAATTAAAAAAAAACTGATTGGGTCTTCTTTTAACCTAAGGTAAAGAGTATGGAAATCACCACAATCATGGGTGCCGTGATTACACAACCAAGGAAAACACAGCCACGGAATGTACAGCCCGGAATCGGTGACCATCGAATTCCGGGCTGTGCATTCCGTGGCTGTGTTTTCCATGGTTGTACACTCCCGACACGTGTTGGGAATTTGATGCCAAATGACGTCATAGCATATGCTTCGTTTGCACTTACTCGAATTTTTCGTTTAGCCGATCATGTACAAGTAGCTAACTATGTCACTGTCAAAATATTATTTTTAAACTTATTTTTTTTCACGTGTGATGCGTCACAGTAGGTGCGAGGAGCGAAGCGACGAGCGTTAGTTTGATATAGAAAACCGCGCCAGAACCTACATGCGTTTAACCATTTGCCAGACAACAATTATTGAATTGGATTGTTTTCTTTTCATATTATAATCTGTGCAGTTTATCTTTATCAAAATGGGATAGTAACATTTTAATCTTTGGTTTCATCTAAACGAAGCATAGGCTAGGCTTTCGACCAATCAAAGCAATGGTCGCCAATTCCATGGTCGTGTATTCCACGGCTGTACATTCCGTGGTTGGACATTCCCAACACATGTCGGGAATGCGCAGCCCGGATTTCATGTACATTTTGGCTGCGAATTCCTGGTTGCGTATTCCTGGCTGTGCTTTCCGTGGCCGTACATTCCGGGTCGTGTTTTCCATGGTTGTACATTAACCGGACCCTTGCAAAATCATCGGCTATGGCATAGTTATCAAATACTTAAAAACAGAACATGCTTAGAGGGTTCGCATAGGTACAAAATATGTTTTTTTTCTTAATCGTTTACATAGGTATGGTAAGGAACTTATAGCGGGCGAGTCCGAGTCGCACTTGGCCTGATTTATTTACTTACGGTAACGGTAATTTAGTGAGTTTTGATTACTTATGTTTTAGTAGTTTACGTTATTGGGTTTTTAGGGTTCGGTAACCAAAGGGTAAAACTAGATCGTATTACTGAGTGTTTAATTTCTGTCTATTTTAAATTCTCTAACTATCATGCATAATTAATATTCAAGGGGGCTTATATATATACGTAAATTTTATTTATTCGATATTGATAAGGGCAACGGGTCATAGATACGGTACGAAAATCTTCGTGCGCACTTGCCCGGTTTTAATAATAAGTACCAATAAGTACTAAGTTTTCCTTCTTAGACTGTACTTTACCGTCAATTTCTTTCTTAAGAAGATAGTAATGGTAATGGGTTATCGCAAAATCTCTTAAAACGGCACGCGGACGAAGTCGCGGCGGGTACAGCTAGTCAACAATATAACGATACCAAGGTGGAGTCGACACCTGATAGTTTATTTATTATGGTAAAGTTATGTGCTGACAATATATATTGGTATCGCATATTATTATGAACCCTTCAAGAAAGCATTAATAACAGGATGAGAGGCAGACCACGATATTTAAATAAAATTATAGGTAACTATTCAATTAGATTATGTCGTCAAAATTGAAAATTAATTATATTGAGGCAAACGTAATATAAATTCCTATATAGATTAGATTAGCGTCGACCGATGTGGCGCGGTGCCACCGCGCCACATCGGATCGGATCGGGTCGCGACGCGGAGGTTGCGGGTTCAATTCCCGCCTTTGGATAAATGTTTGTACGATCTGCAAATATTTATTCCGGGTGTTCTGGGTGTTTATATGTAAGTATAATAAAAAAATATCTATCTATGTAATGAATTGTATTAAATATGTCAGTCTTCTAGTACCCATAACACAAGCTCTGCTTAGCTTGGGGCTAGATGATGTTGTGTGGATTGTCCAGCATTATTTATTACAGTATTAATTGTTAGAATACCTATTCTTCATAAAAATTAAATAAAATATAAGTCCGCTCTATTGTAATTCATCATGCTTATTTAGTTAAAAAAACTCGGGAATGGTAAACCTGAGGGGACGGGAGAAGTCTTTCACGACTCATAGAATTCATCACACACTAGCGAGCCGGCCAGTCCACGGCCAGGCACGGCATGCGGCACTGCGGGCTGCAGCCGACTGGCGCATGGCGCATGAATCACACTAGCGAGCCGGCCAGTCCACGGCCAGGCACGGCATGCGGCACTGCGGGCTGCAGCCGACTGGCGCATGGCGCATGAATCACACTAGCGAGCCGGCCAGTCCACGGCCAGGCACGGCATGCGGCACTGCGAGCTGCAGCCGACTGGCGCATGGCGCATGAATCACACTAGCGAGCCGGCCAGTCCACGGCCAGGCACGGCATGCGGCACTGCGGGCTGCAGCCGACTGGCGCATGGCGCATGAATCACACTAGCGAGCCGGCCAGTCCACGGCCAGGCACGGCATGCGGCACTGCGGGCTGCAGCCGACTGGCGCATGGCGCATGAATCACACTAGCGAGCCGGCCAGTCCACGGCCAGGCACGGCATGCGGCACTGCGGGCTGCAGCCGACTGGCGCATGGCGCATGAATCACACTAGCGAGCCGGCCAGTCCACGGCCAGGCACGGCATGCGGCACTGCGGGCTGCAGCCGACTGGCGCATGGCGCATGAATCACACTAGCGAGCCGGCCAGTCCACGGCCAGGCACGGCATGCGGCACTGCGGGCTGCAGCCGACTGGCGCATGGCGCATGAATCACACTAGCGAGCCGGCCAGTCCACGGCCAGGCACGGCATGCGGCACTGCGGGCTGCAGCCGACTGGCGCATGGCGCATGAATCACACTAGCGAGCCGGCCAGTCCACGGCCAGGCACGGCATGCGGCACTGCGGGCTGCAGCCGACTGGCGCATGGCGCATGAATCACACTAGCGAGCCGGCCAGTCCACGGCCAGGCACGGCATGCGGCACTGCGGGCTGCAGCCGACTGGCGCATGGCGCATGAATCACACTAGCGAGCCGGCCAGTCCACGGCCAGGCACGGCATGCGGCACTGCGGGCTGCAGCCGACTGGCGCATGGCGCATGAATCACACTAGCGAGCCGGCCAGTCCACGGCCAGGCACGGCATGCGGCACTGCGGGCTGCAGCCGACTGGCGCGTGGCGCTGGCAGCGTGTGCGTATGTTCTAGTATATTCATGAGGCAGTGTTTACAGTTGAAACAATGTTCCTTGTTGTGGGGTGGCTCCGGAACGCTTACAACATAAGAGTGCACCATCCAATCAGCCCGCTCATTATCACTCCATTCATTTGGACCGTGCGCCGTTGGACCCTGTAGCGGCATCTAGCATGCTAGATTAAAAACTCAACGAAGTGAATGAGACCGAGGCAACGCACGAATAAATCTAAATAGTAATTATTATATTTGAAATAAAAACTGTAAACCAAAAGTACCAGTCATATCCAAATAATACATTTAATTTAAATATGGTACTTTTGGATGGGATTACTTACCGACCTCTCAAGTATTATTATTCACTGTCCAGAGGACTTGGGAACGGTATCTAGAGACTGGTTCGGTGAAAAGAAGACCAGGTTCGGGAAGAAACCGATGACCGCTTTTTGGTGAGTCAGGCGTTACGGAATCGCAAGGCGTCAAGTGTGGACCTGAAGTAGAGCCTTGAAGAGGTAAGAAGAGTACAAGTTAGCTTATGGACGGTCAGGCGGAGGCTTTTGGCTGCCAATATCAAGAGTTACCGCCCGGCCCGGGGCCCTAAATAGCTCCGTGTGCACCGTGTTGCTCGACTTCAGTTTGCTCGAAACTGTGCTTCATGGACTCTAGAGGACTGGAATAAAGTATTGTTTTCTGATGAAGCTAGAATCTCTCTGTGTGGAGAGGACCGATGCCGGCGAGTGCTGCGAAGACCACGGGAACGCTATGCGGAAGTGTGTTTCGAAGAAATCACTCCCTATGGCGGAGGCTCCGTTATGTTTTGGGCTGCAATTAATTCGATGGAGCATACGGAGTTAGTTTTCATAGAAAATGGAACACTCAATGCACACAGGTACATAACGGAAGTCCTAATTCCATATGCACAACCCGCATTGACTGCACTTGAAGAAGATTCCATTTTTATGGACGACAATGCTCGCCCGCACCGTTCTGGCGACTTGTAAGCGTACATGCAAGAAGTTGGAATCCGCCTTTTAGATTGGCCAGCTCGAAGTCCTGACCTCAATCCAGTCGAGCATGTCTGGGATGTTCTTAAGAGACGGGTAAGATCAGTGCTACCTGCTCCACAGAACATCAAGGAGCTAAAGAGAGTCGTTGCAGAAGAGTGGGATCGTATTCCTCAAAACGTTATAAAAAACATCGTGGAAAGCATGCCCAGAAAAGGATTTAAGCTGTGATTTTGGCAAGAGGTAGTCACACTCGTTATTAGATTTCACATAATTTGTAACCTTATTTAATTAAAAAAGTAAATAAATCTTCTTGTCTTTATTGCCGACCGCTTTTTATTGTTTGGCCGTGTACATCGGTTTGAAAGAAATCATCGATAAATTAATAAAAATAATTGCCAGAATTCACTTCACGCGTATTAATTTACACGATTTTAAGGATACAGAAGACGT
Organism: Ecliptopera silaceata; assembly: GCA_932527185.1. Classification (NCBI taxonomy): domain Eukaryota; kingdom Metazoa; phylum Arthropoda; class Insecta; order Lepidoptera; family Geometridae; genus Ecliptopera; species Ecliptopera silaceata. The sequence goes on from OW052211.1 coordinate 85,758, forward strand.
CAAACAACTAAATCTAAATTAATTAACTGAAATCGACTTTAGAACGTAAATTTCCTTAGGTGCCCGTTTTTTTTTGCAAAAGAGTTGTATATTCTAAAGTTATTGTTTTGTGAGGTGTCAAAGTTTTAAATGCTTCTCCTGAAAAACTGCATTTTAGCATAAGTGTCGCACCGGGGGGTGCGGGATTCTGCATTGGAGAACGAGGTGCACCAACTCACCTTTATGGTGCATCGTGATATGCTACTTGTTTTAATTTGAAAAGAATGATTGAATCCGGAGGGCGCACTCACTCTTCGGGCGGCGGGTCGGGGTGCAGCAGCAGCGTCTCGGCGACCACGTTGTAGAACTTGAGGTCCAGGATGGAGGCCACGGTCTCGCGCGCCGCGCGCAGCAGCGTGGGCCCGAAGCACACCGCCAGGTTGCCCGCCGTCATCAGGTTCTTATCGCTCTTGTCGGCCACGCTGCAACACAACACACGCCGCTCGCTACAGCACGGCGCACCGTCGCGCCGCCCGCGCCCGCCGCGCCCGCCGCGACCGCACCCTACGTACTTGCGCAAGTGAGCCAGCACCAGCTGCAGCATGGCGCGGTGCGGGGGGGGCAGCGCCCGCGCCAGCGCCGCCACGCCGCGCGCGCGCTCCTCCGCGCTCTCGCACTCTGCAACACGCCGCCGCGTTACTGCACCCGCCGGCACTCGCGGCACCGCCACGTGCGACACGATAGGTACTCACTGGCGCGCGCTATGAAGTGGTCGTGCAGGCGGCGCGTCAGCAGCGGGTCGGGCAGCGCGCGCAGGAAGGCCTTCAGCGCCGACGTGAGCGTGCGGCTCTCCCACTGCAGCGGGTCGCGCAGCGCGGCGGCCGACGCGCGCCCCGCCGCGCCCAGCGCCACCAGCGCCGACACCTTGGACGCCACGCCCGCCACCCTGCACGACACGCCCGCGAGCTGGTAGCGTCCCCGATACCGATACCCTCCTCGATACGCGCTATCTCGCCGAAGCGGATAACCCGACCGAGGCGGATCCGTTCATTTGTTCGTTTGCGTCGAGGAGGCATCGAACCTCCTAGACCGAATAGAAAAATTGCTTTTAATACAGTTGCTCAAAAAGTGGCGTATTGCAGGGACGTGTAGCGTTCGGGAAGTGGGCTATTACACACTCGAGCTTTTTTTTTACCTTTCCCGCACTAGTGCGTTTTCTTTCCCAATTGTCAAAATAATGTCTATTAAAAAGAAAAACCAACCATGAGGTTTTTACTAAAAAAAAATCATAGAAGTTTTTATAATTCATGCAAATACGTATATTTCTAAAAAGAAGCTACTAATTTGTTTCTATATCAGATTTAATGATTTGATTGAATGAGTTAGGTTGGGTTTCATTTCATTTCATCTCATTAAATTTCATTTTCGTTTCATATCAATAAAAAATATCTACTGAAGACTTGGCTGTATGGACATAGTTCCCTTTGCTTACCAGAATGAATGAAAAATAAAAAAATCTCTTCTTATATTCTACGGTTGGCGCCATTTTCTAGAAATTTACAATTTTCTTTGCTAGTTTAGTTGTTTTTATTTTTAATATTATTTTATTAAATTGCTTAATTTTTTCGCAACTGTATTAAAAATAGTCGTTCAGTACACGTTCGGAACCGTCATTGCAACTTGTTCCGACTGTCAACCCTCGTCTTCGGCTGCGCCTCGGCTCAGGTAGACATTTGTCGGAACTCTTTGCAATGACAGCCTTTCCGAACTTGTAATGAAATGTACTATTCACCGCCAGGAAGCTCCGCCGCCCACAGGTGACGGAGCTATATTGCATGCTGGATGAATTTCAAAGCGAGAGATGGTCAGCTCCGAACTTGGCTCTAAAACGAATGTCGAATCTGTAATTCCGAAGTGAGACCGACCGGTAGAGGCCCTGCTCCTCCAGGCCGCGCGCCTCCAGCACGTCGATGAGCGCGCGCACGAAGGCGAAGCCCGCGTCGTCCAGCTGGCAGGCGGGCTCGGCGCGCGCGGGCGGCGCGGCGCGCGGCGCGGGCAGCGCGGGCGGCGCGGCGTGCAGCGCGCGCAGCCAGGCGGCGCGCGACGCGTCGCTCAGCGCCTGCAGCGTGAGCGGCGCGCGCTCGCGGTCCAGCGGCACGGCCTCCCAGCAGAAGCGGCGCTCCAGCGGCTCCTGCGCGCCGCGCGCCCCGCACACGCACACGCTCTCGCCGGCCGCGCTCTGCGCATGCGATACCGTTACTTGTTGTCGAGGGGTCGGGGGGGGGTGCGGTGGGGAGATGGCTCGCTCGGTTACCGCTTTCACGTTGATCTGGTTGTAGGGCGTGAGCGCCAGCGTGCGGGAGCTGCGCTCGTAGGTGCAGTACTGCTTGCTCCAGGTGGTGGTGCCGAACGCCTCTGCAAAGGAAACGCGCCACGTTCATTCGGTGCCGGCCGCGGCGTGCCACGTTGGCTTCTATGTGACTCACTCTTCTCCATGAGGAACAGGTACCCGGCCAGGGAGGAGTTGCCCGTGCTCTCATCGCCGCCTTCTTCTTCTTTACTCTGAAAGTAACGATACGCTCTGTATCAACAACGATACTGCAAAAATATATGATAGCACGAAAAACGGTGAACCGATTCCGTCTGAACATACATAATATATGAAATACGAATATGGCATACGCTGCCGGCGTCTGTTTTTCCTGAAAATGATAACCCCGATCTTTTCAAGGCCAATGTAAACAGGTGTCCTGTACACCATCCTGCTCCACCGTCGCTTTCCATCAGTGAGATTGAAGTTTAGCTTCAATCGGATGGTCGGTATAGATTATAAAAAATATAAAAGTGCCTACTGGATCTGCCTCGGACTCGATATTTTATTTTATTTTGTTTAAATATTTTTGGAAAACAGACGGCTTTAAAACGATAGAACATAAATTGGATGGTTTAATAAGAGACCCTAAATAGTTTCCACTTATAGAAAGAGACCAAACAGTAAAGAACAGTAGGTATAAAAAAAGAAAAGCAACCCGTGTAAAGTAGGAGTTTTGTCTGTAGTTCGTGAGTGTTATTGCGCTAAGGTCAGATGGCTGTGGACTGGACGTGCTGAATCGGCTTCGTTCGAGATGACGCGAGGAGTAGCGGCAGTCAGTCAGTGTAAATGTGCCAGTGATCATGTGTAAACTTGTTTGCAGATGATACCCATGTAGGAATTAAAAACAAGGATTTTTAAAAGTGGTTGAAGAACGGAAAAACATAGTCCTAAGCAAACTAAAAGATAATTATAATAATAATTGATAGGAAAACGCTTTTTTCAGTCTACTACGCCTACTGCCATTCTATTATAAACTATGCTATAACAGTATGGGGATGTGCTACTCAAATTGAAAAAGTTCTTAATTGTCAAAAGAGATCAATTAGAATTATTTACGGACTAAAAAGACTAACGTCAGCAAGAGCATATTTTTAAAAATCCAAAATTTTGTCTGTTATATCCCTATTTATTAACTCTCTAATAGAAGTACATTCACAGAAATATAATTTACCAATGAAAATGAACAAACACAAATACAATACTAGAAATAAGGAAAAGTTAGATGTGCCGGGAACAAGAACTGTCATGTCAACACATACAAACAAGGCTCTGTCTTAATCTTGTTATGTACAATAAACTAGCACTACAAATCGCAAAACTTTCTATGAATGAATATCTAAATATCTGACTCAAGATGTTTTTTGAATACCACCCGTTTCATCACATTAGTGAGTTCATGATGTAGAAGACACCATAAATGATTCCACTTCAGGCGAGAAGAACAATATCTGACATCTCTGTCTTAGTTAAAATAGCCCAGTCCTAAATTGGTTCTCCTAATCTTCTGTCCGCGGTTAAACTACGCGTTCCCACGCGTAGTGTTAGAATACCATCCCTCTCTCTTTACATTCCCCACAGTGCAACTAATTTTAGGCAAAACTCATTTTTAGTTAGATCAGCTAATTGTTATAACGATCTGGTTGGTTATCCCGATTTGGATAGATTATCCCTTTTTAATTCTAAGTCATCTGCTTTTAAGCAGGCTCTTTCCAACCACTGGATTCATTCTGTTTGTTAACTATATTTGTTATTATTTATCATCTTAAATCTTGTTACTTACTTATTTACTTTTAATTAAGTTATTTTTAAATTTATTAAGTAAGTATAAAATATAATGTATTAAGTATATAAGTACACTGTTTGTTTTCCTAATAAAATAAAATGAGCTGTTCTGTTTATTAGCTTATTTGCAAATAAACCAACATAGTACCTAATACTTAAGTTAGAATAAGGACTGTTGTTATTATTGACATGCCAATGTTATGTATGTAACAACTAAATGGTTTAAATAAATGTATATCTGAATATGTGAAGCGTGCTTACCATCTGTCGCACCTCCATGATCTTCTTCATGAGCGACTCGGTCTGCTTGCTGGTCTCCTCGAAGTTGCCCCGCGTCTGCGAACGCACACACGCGCGCCGATCGTTAGTACACACAAACACACGCATGCACCCCTCCTCTCTCATCTGACATTCTGGAGCGGACTTGTACACCGGACCGCCGACATATTCATTAGTGGATGAAAGGTATTCAATTAAAAATGCTATAGAGTTGGCTTGGCTCGTTTCCATCTAGATGTGAACGTTAAAGTTTGTACCTAAGTACATCTAATAATAAGGACCGGGGTGCGAAACGGAACTATTGTTCATTCGGCTGAATAGATACATACATATATAAGTATTTGACTGTTTAGGAGATTCGACCATCGGTTTTGACACGAAGAGTCGCTTTTACTTACTAGTTTACTTTAGACTTGATTTTCTGAATACCCACCCATGGAGCGAGCCACTTCTTTAGCACATCATTCATTAGTTCACACAAAAAAAACACTCGTAAAATCTTAATGACACATGCAAATTAATAAATAATATAGGTTGTAAATGTTAACAGTAGGTCTACGGCGAGCGTGAAGGGTATTCGTACAATCGGGATTTGAAATCGGTCAGAGGAACCGCTTCTACGGAGGGTTGAGAGATAATTCATCACAGCGAGGACTTGAAAAAACTACAAAATCAATAGTAATCGTCGAGTAAATCGGATGATGGAGGAATCGATGAGAGGATTCTACGAGAGCCGAAAGTAACGAAGCGGAGTTCGAACAGTACTTGTGGGGTGCCGCCAGTGCGCCGGCGTCGGCCGCGGCTCCCGCCATCTGCCGGCACACACACACACACTCGTGTAGTAGCTGCGTGTCGGGGGGGTAGGGGGGGGGGGCGCGGGGGGGCTCACGTGACATACCCGCTGGATGCGCAGCTGCAGGTCGCGCACGCGCGGCTCGGCGTCGGCGTGCACGTCGTGCGCGGTGTGGTGGAAGGTCCACCAGCCGAACACGAAGCCGAGCAGGGTCTCCACCAGCTCGAACTTCTTGCGCTCCTGCACGGCCTGCAGCTGGAACACGTACTCGAGCGAGGCTTGGCAGAAGTCGCGCTCCGCCATGTCCATGGCGGCGTCGGCCTGCAACGCACGCGATACTTTTATTTTTACAGAATCTCACTAGATACAAGCGGCGCGGCGGCGCGGCGGCGCGGCGGCGCGGCGGCTCTGTGGCCGGTCCCGGATCGCACGGTGTGCTAAACTAACTAAGTATGTACTTACCTGAAAATCGGACATCACTTTTTAATTTTTTTTATCTATTTTGAATGCTAGAGTAGAACTCTCGAAGCTCAGTTCATTTTAGAACTCGATGGATACTATTTAAAACAAAATTTTCAGAAAAACACTAAAATATAAGAAGTAAGAATTGCTTAACATATTTACTTATTACGCATTTATGAATAAGGCAAGTAAAGTAGCGATATATGAGCGCATTTTATAAGCTAAATAAATTCCATTTTACGATACTAGATAATAAGATATTCATAATTTAGTCATATTTTTTTTCTCACAAACCATTGGCGAGGTGGATTAGATATCTACCTTACTTGAAATGAAAACATTATAAAATATATAACTGTATAATTAAGTTCGAAAACAATCATATTTAACAGACTGATCAACATAACATTAATAAACACTTGTGTCTAAAAATAAAATCCACCTCATTAATGAAACCGGCACAAAAAAAGAATTTCGTAATTACTTACTGAAAAAATTACAAAACTTGTGTTATGGCTCATCTAGAAACCTGTTATATGATTCCAAAAATAGCAGTTAGTTGGTTTAATAGCATGTACCTATTAACTAAAACTTTACTTACTTATGTACATAAAAAGTTACTTAACCTTTTTTAGGGAATTTTGTAAAACTATAGAAAAAAAAATCATAACTCAAGTCCTAATATGAATTGAGCTTTGGGAGTTCTAGTCTAGCAATTAAAATAGCTTATAGTTTCGGTTGAGAGAATAAGATGTCCGATTAGAGTGTGATTTAGCAGAGTGCGGCGCTTGCCTCTTGGAACACGGCCTCGGGCTTCTTGGTGGACAGCGACAGCGTGCGCTCCTGAGTTTGGCAAAACTTGGCCGTCTTCTTGTCGAACTTCTTCTTGCCTTCCTGCAATCGACAAATGTCAATTATAGTATATTTTAATATATTTTTAGTTTTAGCTACCTATAGTCCAACATTATTGATGCTACGGGATCAGCGCGACACACAAAGTACCTACATCACATTCATGACATTAATGGCGGTATCTTGCCGTCAGCGTCTGAAGCACCAGATTTACATTTCAAGTAGCTTACCTACCGAACCAGCCTATACTAAATAGTCGAACAAGATTCGGAAGTGAGACTCGCGCACAAGGGGTTCCGCACCGAATCCCAATAAATATTTATGCTATTCTGTTTGTTTTGACTGTAACAGAAAAACATTGCCTGTGTGAAAATTTCAACTATCACGGCTGATGAGATTAAGCCTGGTGACAGACGGACCGACAGACAGACAGATAGCAAAGTCTGCTAAGGTCCCGATTTATCCTTGGTGTGCGGTAGGCAAGTCTTTACCGGCGATTCATTCTCATTATAAATGATACGATGATTTCGTTCCTTTTGACTGATTAGCGTAATGATGTAGCCGCGAGAGCACGAGTGGCAGACAGACAGACGCACCTTGACGGCGCCGATGTGCTCCTTGCGGAAGCGCTCCAGCGGCTGGATGATCTGCTCGTGCGCGCGGCCCAGCTGCAACACGACCACACCATGCATCCTTATACTACCGTATGCCACATTCTTTACCATTTATTGTGGCAAATCTATGTTTATCTGAAAAAGTCTGAATGAAGGTTACAAAAGGAATGACTCTGAGTTTTGCGCATCCGAGTACTCTTCTGACGCGTACTGTGAGAGTACAGTACAGACACTACAGTAAGTTCGAACTTGCGCATACCAACAGTAATGACACCGACTCGATAAGAGTATTTGTGACGCATCTTCCATCCATCCGTCTCGTATGTAGGTAGTTGCAGGTTGGCCTTTGTAGGTATTGCACAAAATATCAAACGAATACAAAGGTACTGTACATCTTATTTTATAATTTGTATTGCATAATATTATTTTTTTCATATTAGCTCTATAATACTATCTATATAATACTTGTATTACTCATAATAATAATGAGTAGGTATATATTTAAGTTTACCGTCACTGGTGCCCAAATTGAGATGGCGCGCTACAATTACTCTAAATATAATATAAAATTTAAAACAGATAAGGCAACGTTATGTTAGATAAATAGGTACTAAAAAATAATGCAGGAGTCTCATTGCAATGCAATTTAAGAGTTGGCGATGCGATGTGATTAGGTTCCGCGCGTGCAGCTACCTATCTACAGCTAGTGACGAATGGTACCTAACAAGCGCCCTCGCAGCTGGACAACACAAATAAATGAATACTTAATTAACTTATAATTATAACACTTGAGCCGTGCTCGGGCCTAGCTAGCCGAAAACCCGTTATTTACAATTTATGATCTCATATGTGTTCAATGAACTGTTCACTCGCGTTCGTACGGTATGCAGAAGCTGCTTGCCTCTGGCAAATAGCTTCCATTCGTATTTGAATAGTGTAATAAATGGGCCAATGTAATAGCTGTTACGTGTGTAGTATTAAAATACCCACCCAGTGTAAACAAAGCGGCCGCCGCGCCGGGCCTCTCAATTCATATCTGCTGTTAAAGTACACAAATAACGTGTTTACCTACTTCAATCAATACTAAACAGCTCGCACAAGGAAAAGTTCCAGTAACTAATAACTCGCGCAAATATAACGTGTCCATTAACCTTGTATGGTATGGATGGAGCCACACGAGAGCCACACGAGAGCCGGCCGCCGGCCGCCACCTCCACTCGACAACTCACTCATTCAATATCAATACGTTTAGGACAATAGTTAAGAAAACTATTGTTAGAGGGACTATTACTTACAGCTATGTGGCTCGTGAATTTTGAACACGACCTTATTTACCATTAATTTAAGTTGGATCGAATACATGGATGATCATCCATGTATCATACCACGGACTCAAATGATTTAAGAACTTTTTTGTGGTAGACCGAGCGAGCGAAGCGTTTTAGTTTCGTTTCGATATTAGGCAAAAATATTTTTGTCCTCCTTGGCCCAAAGTGCCCATTCTCCGTTGAGAGCCATGTTTAGGAATCCATTTTACACAAAATATTGCAATAAAAACCAGAGGGGCTGTAGGGGGTTTCAAAGGGGAGGTTTATTGTAGCGTCTCAAACAAGATGTTGCAAAATGATTGATTGGCTGCGGCATGGTTATAAAGGCTCGTGAGGTGGGTTTGCTGTTAACCACTACATTAATAGGTAATTGAAAAAAAGTGGTTCGAGAGAATATTATAAAATACAACAAGTATATCCATCGATATAGTTTCACTACTCATAATTTATTGCATAGCGCAGAATGAATAAAGTTACGCAATAAGAAACACACAGTGGCTAAATGTGCTCATTAACAAGCACTTTCCATAACAGCGGCGCGCGGGGTGGACTGCGGTCTCGTTCGTTCGTTCGTTACCTAACACCACCAGCATCAAGCGAGTCCAGCCCATGCCATAACTCTACTATACGGAAGGATATCTATCGACGATCATTTACTGCATATTTAAATAAATGATAAAGTGAAAGTCTATCGTGATATCCGAGGGGACGTCTGCCTGGAAATCAAACGTGACCACATCATTTTATTTTATTAATTATTCGAAACAATCTAATAGAGGAAGTGGCTGAGCTGGACCCCAATGAGCTGCATTAACATTCAAGGTTCGCTGCGTTGCTTGGTCGAGCGCGCGGCCCACTGCGCCCGTGACACCGTGGCATGCTGTGACCACGACCACGACCACTAACAATGACCACCGACGACAGCGAGAGTGTCCGCTCGCGGCGCGAATAGAAAGTGCTCTTGAAGGTTGTCCGACGCGACGACGCGTGTTTACAAACAACAAGTCCACTCCACTCTGCCGCCCGCCGCCCGCCGGCAGTCAGACTCGGCACGTTAAGCTCCATCTCCATCCGATTCACAACTACTCAGACGTAAGACATACAAGCCAACCGGAGTTGCTGAATACCTACTGATCTGCTAATTCACTGCACCTTCGCGTAGTTCCGATTGCTCATGTCGGTATGCTACGATTGCAAATATACAAATCTCTTAAAAAACAGCCAATTAATTAACAATTATTTCGTAGGAAACATACACAGAAGTTGTAGTGTTTTGCATCGTCTGACGCTCATTATTCTAGTTATGCATTGGATTTGATCTATGAATAAAGATTGTAAGTAGTTATATGGGTTGATAATTAAAATAGCTAGAATCTGATAGTTGGTATTGCAATAGAGACAGGTGTAGTTGGGAGGGTAAACCCCCCGCTCGGCAATGGAATACTGAACACCGGTCACCGGACATCGGGTAAGTGGCCATTGGCATTGGCTCATTATTGTCGTACGAAAGATGTCCCATCATGAAACCCGTTAGTCGAATTTTAACACAAGCCTCCGAACGTGTACCTAAGTACCAGATCATCTGTCACGCTACGCTATAAACTACTTAGTTCTAAAATGACTACACCATACGGACAAACGAGAAAGTGATGATGTCAAGAAATGCAACGCACGGGCACGTTGGATAAAGTCCTCGCTTCAAGATACCTCCAACTAATCTTATCTGATAAGTTCGAATAGATAAGCTGGGCACTTGATACCTAAATATATAGAAGTGGTTTTAAAACATGCCAAGATACGTTAATTCTAAAAGCAATAGTATCGAGCAACTATTTTAACCGTAGAAGTAAACTTTATTTTTACTTTACTTTACCTTTAGGGTTAGCTAGAGATGAGTATAATGAATATATGTAATAGAGTTAGAGTAAATAAGTAAAAAGAGATGAGTCACCATGCGCTCGCGCTCGTCCTCGATGGTGCGGATGAGATGCGCGAAGTGGTGCAGCGAGCGCGAGATGACGCGCTCGTCCTCGGTCGTGGAGGCGCCGATGCACGCGAACTCGAACTGCTCCATGCTGGTGGCCAGCGCCAGCTGCGCCGCGCCCAGCCCTACAACACAACACAACTCTTTACACTTCACACATGCACTGCACTTACAGAGATATTATACTGGTACCTACGTGTTTGTGTGCTACAGCAGCAAAAGCGTAGAGTCAATTCTATTGCATGCTATAATAATATGGCTAACTTTAGTTGCTACTGGAAGGACTTAAAATAATTATCAAAAAATTTAATTGCGCTGATTTATACTTCTGAAAGTGAGTACAAGATACCTACATTGGGAAAATATTATTAAGTTTAATAACTAAGTAATTACTGTTTTGTTACTTGATGTTAAATGTTCTTCCAGATTCTTTCTGTTCTTTGACGACCGATGTGGCGTGGCGGGCGAAGATCCGCCTGCGACGCGGAAGATTACGGGTTCGATTCCCGCCTTGGAATAAATATTTGTACGATCTGCAAAAATTTATTCCAGGTGTTCTGGGTATTTTATATGTATAATAAAATATATCTATCTATGTAATGTAAGTATTGTATTAAATATCTACCTATGTCAGTCTTCAAGTACCCATAACACAAGCTCTGCTTAGCTTGGGGCTAGATGATGTTGTGTGGATTTTCCAGCATTATTTATTTATATTTATTTTATAAGATATTAACTTTTTACTTAAGTACTTACATTTAGATTAAGATTAGGACCTACCTAAACTACGCAACATTCAGGTAAGACTAGATTTTGATAAAACTACTACCTACTAATAATATTTGATGGTTGAATGAAAAAGTAACAATGGTGCTCTCACGCAGCCAAATGTGGAAATGTTCGATGTCCATATGAATGTGAAGACGTTATAAATGTAATGTAATGCGCGCGCGGGCGGCCGGTAAGGACAGACCGGCGGCGGCGGCGGCGGCGGCGCGGCGCGAGACGCAGCAGGCGAGTGCCGCGGCCTCGGCCCCGAGTCGTCTCACTCGCTCGCTCTATAACGCTAATACCATACCAATACAGACTTACTTTGTGTATCAACTAGCAGACTAGGAGAGAGCTAGGCTAGCAGACAAGGCGATTCGACAAATGTGAGTCATCATCATGCAACACGCCATAGTCACAGTGCTAATGTGCTAGTGATGTTCAGAATATCCGTATCGGTCAGTTTTCTTGCGAATCTTTCACATTCAATTGACAGGATAAAATGCTGCATAACAACTTAGATTATGTGATGTTATTATAATTGTACTTCTTAAAATTAAATATTCATAGACTTTGACAGGTTTTTATTTTGTAAAACAGTAACACACAAAGTACACTTTATGTTCCTTATAGAAACAAAAACTACTCGACGGATTTTAACGAAACTTGGTACAATCATTCTTCATACTCCTGGGCAGGTTATAGTATACTTTTCATTACGCTACAATCAATAGGAGCAGAGTAGTGAAGGGAAATGTTGGGAAAACGGGAGAAGTTACTCCATTTTTTAAGCTTCCGTCGCGTGTGCAGCTCTAATGGTTAAAGTTACATAGAAATCATGTATGACGGAAATATTCTGCATAAAATTGTCTAAAAAATATCCCGCAACAGCATATGTCCATCTTTTATGGTTGACTCACAATAACACGTGTAACTCCTGATAGCTTAGCAGTTCGGAGCATTCTGATTATATTTGTTTACAATACGTTTATACTACTCTCACTCATCCCTAATTTAAAAAAGTTAACATTATAACTAGTGTCCGACCGAAATTTCGGTTTCGGTTTCGGTTTCGGCCGAATTTCGGCCAAAAATCAAGTTTCGGCTTTAGTTTCGGTTTCGGCCAAAATTGGCCGAAACTTTTGCCGAAACCGAAACTTGTTTCGAATAGCTCTGTAGCATCAAAACTTAGTGCGTTATCGTATTTATCGCCCGACGCAAACATTCTTTAGAGGTTTTGTTTAGATGGAAATGATTTCATGTAAGATTTTATTTCGTTTCTCTACTTGAATGATTTATATACTTAGTTAATTTAAATATTGAGTAACAGTAACTTTGTTTTGTTGTTATAAGCAAATCAAGTCACTTATGAGATAGTAATTGAAAAATGTAAAGTGTTTAATTTGCTAAATTACGTTGTATAGGTAAACTTATTTCAAGATTTTAATAAATGTTCATGGACAAGACAATTCACACATAACACTCTAGTCCCAAACTAAGCTAAACTTGAACTATAGGAACTAAGTAGATTGCTGATAGAATACTTATATGCATTTTTTTTTGTAAATACGAACATAGTAACACAGAACAAATATTCATGTTTATCACTGGGTGTTAATATGTATGTATTTAATCAGTATTCTACCAGCAACCTAGTTCCCATAGTACAAGCTTTGCTTAATTTGAGACTAGAGTGTCATGTGTGAATTGTCCATGAATATTTATATTTCATATTAGGGTTTTATTACAGTTTGTTTTGTTTTAAAGTAAAATTTAGAATACATAGTTGGTAAAATATACCAAAGGAGAATGTGCAATTCTCTACGGAGCGTGGGCCACGACTAAAAAAATCGTCCCTCAGGATGGCCACATAATATTGGATAATATTGGTTGGATTTTCAAACAATGTAAAAATCGAATTTAGCTCTTTTAATGCCAACCAAATCCGTTTTTGTGGGCCTTCAGAATCCTAAGAAAAATAATGTTAAATGAAAATTTGACTGACTTTTCTCGTAATTATAGTAAAATGTTGGCCAATAAAAGCCCTTTTAAACGTACTAAATAGCAACTCTGAGGGACTTTTTTTTTGTTGGGGGACCATTCTCCTTTGTATTTTAGGGAATTTTTTACTTGACCACGTGAGTTTCGGTTTCGGTTTCGGTTTCGGCCGAAAGTGAAGCCACGGCCGAAACTTCGGTTTCGGTTTCGGTTTCGGCCGGAAAACCACTTTCGGTCGGACTCTAATTATAACCTATTCAATAAAAAAAAATCGGTATAGAAACACCAAACTTATACTTAATGAAATAAGCCATCGCGCCGTCGTCGCACGTGAATACTGAATCTCATTTTCTGTCTACTTTAAATTCTCTAACTATCACAACAATAATTTATATTAAAGGGGGCATAGACATAACATGATTTTTATTTATTCGATATTGATAAGGGCAACGGGAGATAGATACGGAACGGAACTCTTCGTGCGCACTTGCCTGGTTTTATTAATAAGTACTTATACTTAACATAAGTTTTCCTTCTTAGACTGCACTTTACCATCAATTTCATTCATAAGAAGATAGTAATGGGTTATCGCAAAAGGGAAACAGCTAGTGTACAATAAAGTCCTCCATACAGAACTACATGAGCAAATCGCAAATAACACAATGTACTATTGAGATAGGTGAACGACGAATTAATATTCAGTAATATGTGGCGCTGATAAGCGCGGCTTGTGGCGGCGTGGCGGCGGGCGCGCCGTCACTATCACTAGACGCGTGACGCACAACTCATCCAACATAGATAGAGATACTTTACCAATTTCGTACACCTGTACCCTATGAGAAAAGTAGATCAAAATAATGTAATAGTGTATTCTACACCTTAAAAAGGTCTACACAAGAATTCACAATGGATTATGTCCCTCTTTTAGTTTAATCCACAATATACATTTATTCCTTGACTTGACTTTGTGGTATAATTAACGGCTTATTCACAGGGTGATTCTATGCAATAGACAAATATGGCTCTTTATAGCATAAATTAATATTTTTTTTTTTTTTTTTTTTTATCTCCTTTTTTCTTGCAATCTGCCCGTAGGGGCATTGAGCTAGAGTTTGGTCCTTTTCTCGTAGATGGCGGCGTGAATGGTAGACACCCAGTGGCGTCTCCATTATAATAATTTCAACAAATAAGCTATATTAGATGCTGCGGGGCTCTCCGCTTTATTCTCTTAAATGTTTGTCGAGATTGCATGAGATCTTTGGCTAATTCGTTCGGGTGGTGTTCCAAGCGTTTTGCGTATGATAGAACTTTGTTATTAATTTCCTGTTTCACTGTGAGAACTTCCAGGTCACGATGTAGTCGGATGTTTGTGATGTACCAAGGGGCTTTTGCTATCATACGCAGGGTTTTAGATTGGAAACGCTGGATAATAAATTTTAATTTTTAAAATTAATATTAAATATTAATAACTTAAAATAATATTGATGAAAACTTTACAGATTTGAAATATCCTGCATTTTAAATCTGTCACAAAGTGGTTGCAGTGGTACCAGCGCAGGTCGCAACAAAAAAATAAAATAAAACATTCTTTGAATAAAATTTCTTGCTTTCTTTGTATCGATGTTGATTGATGACTAGAGACCAGATCATCAACAAAAACAGCTTGTAGTATGCAAGAAAAGGAAAAAATTATGAGTCTTTACATTTTATATAATAAAATCCACCACTCTTAAATTATTATACATACTTATTAATTGTAATTACAGGCAATTGTTGACTCCCATAAGTTGGTAACAGAATTATATTTCATAAATTGAAGCTTTTATGTTCCATATCATGAAATAATCATGTGCAAGCTTTGGCAGATAAAGTTAAACCACTTTATCATAAAAATTCAAAAGTTAGGTGAGTTTTATGATCAAAAAGCAAATTAAATACCAAAATAAATTGAATTCAGCAATTAAGGTATAGGTAATACATACATAGAATGCTTAGCAACACCCAGACACACAAAAAACATCAATATTATTCACTATGATGTTATTTTACTAAAAAAGTGAGCAAATGTACTTCAATGTGATTCAATAATAAATAGTAGGTACCTACTGCTAACACAATGTACATTGTGTGTCTTGGAGTGTTAGTGTTTGAGTTCACGTACCTACATAAAAGTGGGTTGAGTAATGTGGCCTTCGTATTGTGTGAGTAGAGTAACACGAGGAGGACCTTGAAGGAGAGAATGCAACTCACGTTTGGCGGCTTGAACGACATCCTTGACCTCCTTGATGAGACGCTTGATCTGCTGGCTGGTGCGCTCGAGCTCTTTCTCGTGGCGCTGCAGGTTCTCGCGGAAGTGCGGGCTGTCCGCCAGGCACTCCGTGAACTCCAGCGGCTGCAGGCCCACGCCCATCGTCAGCCGCAGCCCACTTTCACTGATCGCCCAAACACATCCCTACCGTCCCAGCTACCACAGAAGGAACGTTTACGTACGTCGTTCAATTTTCACTGTATTGGGCTGATCACAAACACAACAAGGTACAAAAAATCCACAATTTGAACTCATATATATAATAGCTACCTATCTAATTTAGATAAACATAGCTTACACTCTACCGAGAGATCGCTCGCGCGCACCGCGCACGTCTGTGTTGTACTTGTGGTGCCGTGATTACACAACCAAGGAAAACACAGCCACGGAATGTACAGCCCGGAATTGGTGACCATTTTGGCATTCCGGGCTGTGCATTCCGTGGCTGTGTTTTCCATAGTTGTACATTCCCGACACGTGTTGGGAATTTTATCCCAAATGACGTCATAGCATATGCTTCGTTTGCACTTACTCGAATTTTTCGTTTAGCCGATCTTGTACAAGTAGCTAACTATGCCACTGTCAAAATATTATTTTTAAACTTATTTTTTTTCACGTGTGATGCGTCACAGTAGGTGCGAGGAGCGAAGCGACGAGCGTTAGTTTGATATAGAAAACCGCGCCAGAACCTACATGCGTTTAACCATTTGACAGACAACAATTATTGAATTGGATTGTTTTCTTTTCATATTATAATCTGTGCAGTTTATCTTTATGAAAATGGGATAGTAACATTTTAATCTTTGGTTTCATCTAAACGAAGCATAGGCTAGGCTTTCGACCAATCAGAGCAATGGTCGCCAATTCCATGGTCGTGTTTTCCACGGCTGTACATTCCGTGGTTGGACATTCCGGGTCGTGCTTTCCATGGTTGTACATTAACCGGACCCGTACTTGTGTGTGTTAAATTTTCAATTTCTATTGAATGATTACAGAATAGGGCTGCCAGTGATAAAAACGATGTCCTTATTACATTTTAAACTGACATGATACCTACATAATACACCTAAAACTTGTTCTGCTCATACACGAATAGTATACAAATTTTGTTCTAGATAATGCTTAAATCAGTCTCTAGGCTCGTAGTTTGATTTACAAAGTTATTGGGGGGATCAAAAACGGAATTCTAGAAATGAATGGTACGGCCGCCGTGCCCCTTTTTTGTACGACTTGGCGAGGGCACTGCCGTGCCTCCTTAGATTACTACTCTTCCCTCAATTCAATTAAAACCTGTGAAAACGATAGAGTCTGTCAAGCGAAAGATGGCCCTGATAAATCGCGGCAAATTCAAAAACTATTAGTATGGCAATACATTAAATATTAAGATAACTTGGAATTACATAATTTGATACTTTGATATTATTCTAAATAAATATACTTACATAATTTTTGATGATGATTATGAATAAGTAGATGATATACTATTGCCATACTAATAGTTTTTGAATTTGCCGCGATTTATCAGGGCCATCTTTCGCTTGACAGACTCTACAAGCAAGCACCACTACGCCTGCTTCTGAAAAATGTTTTTATCGAATTATTTGTTCTGGCAGCCCAAATAAAAAAATAAATTATTGAATGACTGACTGTCTTTTAACTTGACATTATGTCAAATTCTCCTTCACTATATTTATCTAGCTAGCAAAATCGTGGCAACCCTAGCCCGCGAAAAGCCACTCAGAAAAGAAGAAGTATTTATTTAGCTAGAGCTATTTACCCAAAAATCTATTACAAATCGTGTTGTTTCTTTTCTACCTAAAAAATGTTCAATTCTTTTTATTCAGTCGTTGGCCACATAAATGGATATGAGTCCTCAGCTTACCCGTTGATTTTGAAAACAATTCAGTCTTCTAGATCAAGTGTAAAGGCTGTTTACACGTATTAAGTTGCCAAGTCTTAACTAAATTTTTACTAAATTTCAAGCGACTTAATTTTAAGTAACCGTTTACACGTAAAAATATTAGATAACAAGTTAAACTCATTTATTGTTTCAACTTCTTTATCACCAAAATTTCCAATCGCCGTGGCTGACGCTATAGCGAAGACGATGTTGTTTTGCTTGCTTATTTCTGTAATTTAAGCTTTTCCTTAAACAATCGTCTTTTATGTATTCTTCAATGAACTTTATTGTCGTGTCTTCCGTCCACTTCGACATTTTCGAAAGATTTTTATTTATAAATTAAGTAGGAACTACGTTGCAATCACTCCGCCAGCTTATGCTTTTTACTTAAATTTAACTAAATTTTGTCTGTCCAAACGTGTCAAGTGATTAGCCACGCCCACCAACATAACCGAAAAATAGACAAAATTCTATTCTACCTTGTTTACTTGCAACTAAATTTTAACTTGCAACTTCTTACTAAATTCACTGTTTACACGGGTTAAGTCACTTAAAATTAAGTTGAAATTTAGTAAATTTTTAGTCAACTTGATACGTGTTAATCAGCCTTTAGTGGTTTCAGAGTAGGTATTTTATACAGGGTGAAACAGGAGAGGTGGACCATAAGCAACAGGGTGATGGGGAAGCTCTGCCTATCGATATAACTCCCACGTATGTTCAGCGATATTCAGTCATTTAAAAGTTACTCGCACCTTTATTAAATTTTGGTCAAAATCAAATTTTGGGTTAGATGTCCCAAGTATACACAAACTATTACGGCTACACCCTTAGTTAATTTTGTTAAAAATGTGTTCTGTGGCAATGAAGCAGATTTTTAACAAAATTCCTAAATGTTAATAGAGTCCTAAATGAAAGAATTTAAAAAAGTATTAATAGAAAAATTCTTGAGCGATAAATTTACAATTATGATTTAAAAAGCATGATCTGTTTTAAAGTTTGAAAGTTGCGCCCATAACGGACAAGTTGAAGAGTAATAGGTTAGCGTGGTATGGGCATGTCATGCGGAGGGAAGAAAGTCATGTAACAAGAAGAGTGTTAGATATGAATGTGGATGGATGTAGAAGTAGAGGGAGGCCAAAGAAAAGATGGATGGACTGTGTGAATGATGACATGTGTAAGAAAGGTGTGAGCATTGAGATGACGTCTGATAGAGGTGAGTGGAAGAAGAGGACGTGTTGTACCGACCCCACATAATGTGGGACAAGGGTAGGAAGATGATGATGATGATGATCTGTAACCTAAAAGAGCCGTATTTATATGTATAATATAAAATTGACAAGTAGCATGCCATTTCGATTTGCACACCGTTAACGGTAAAAACGCCTTGGATTAAGTCTGTTATGTTATTTTATTAGTTAGTAAAGAATTTGAATTTGAATGTTGTGTCCTAAAAACTGTTTCTCATCTTATTTTACACATGTTTTATCCAAGAAGGTTCTTCCAAGGTTTTTTTTTTATATGCAAACAGAGTAAGGTAGAAAGATAAAAGCCCTTTATAACGTTATCGGCCGGTTTCTGGAAACCCAAATCACGATTGATCCGAGTTTGACACATAGTAATTATTTGATTTTTTCGCTGATCATCGTTCGAGAAACCGGCCGTATGTGTAACAACCCTGAAATACGAGTTTTTTAGTCGTGGCCCACTCCATTGGGATTGGGAATTGACCAAGATACAAGAATTTATTTTGCCAAAATAAGTGTTACAAAACGTCTTAAAAATTAGGGAGGCACTTAAAAACTTATTCACCTTTTCCAGGTATCGCAAAAAAGGGGGATTGGGAGCTTAGACATTATTTCATTCTCCTGTCTTGTGTTTTTGCAAAAATTGAAAATACCCGGGTAGGTACCTATTTTTTTTTCAAATACCCCGGATTTTTAAAAACAGAATACCTACCCAATACCCGTTATTAAAAACAGTCGGGTACGCGAAACCCTAGTCCCTAAGGTCCGTCTACAATGTAACATCCTGTATATAGAAATATGTATCTTATTTATTAATTAAGGTATTCAATGTGTGCTATTCTTTAATTTTGTGTATGTTATGGAAAAGTCATGAATGCGCAATAAAATATTTTAAATATGTTAATGAAAAACATAAGTATAAATTAATCATGTGATTGAGAATGGTCAAGCGCAGGCTTGGTCGCGGGCTTTTCGTCGTCCGACAGGCCGTCGGAGTCGCAGTCGGAGTCGGAGTCGGCGTCCGAGTCGACGTCCGCGTCCGAGCCCGAGCCCGACTCCGACTCGGAGTAGTCGCCGCCCGCCGCGCCGGCCGCTGCACCTGCAGGCGCACCACGGAGGTATCAAATACTACATCACTCTAGTCACTATCATTATAGCGCCAGCGGGAGCCATACATACCTGCATAGGCGCCGTATCCGCCGTAGCCATCGTCCCCGTAGTCGTCGTCGGCGGCCGACGCGCCTTGCCGGCCGTAGCGGTGCGAGCGCGTAGACATGCTGAGGTCGGCGGTGACGGCGGTGGGGTAGTTGCACTTGGGGCAGGGCGGCGCCTGGCGACGCTCCACGCGCACGCCGCGCCGCTTCACGTGCTCCTCGCAGAAGCACGTCTTGCAGCGCAGGCACGAGTACTGCCCGATGCGGTTGCACGACTGACCTGCCGATGCAAACAAACGATCGGCGGGTGGAGATCTGGTCCCTGTTGTTTACTTCCATTTTGCACTATATCTGTACTTACACTTATAAGTTTCAGATTCCAGCACTTGGCAGGAAGCTTGATGCTCAAATTGATCATCTTCACACAAGAATCCCTGGCAGAAGCAGCAACGGAACACTCGTCCTCCATGCTCCCACACTCCTGTGAATAGTTTAATTCATTTATACTGTTTAAAATAACAATCTGAAACTATAGCAAAACTCAGAAAAAAATGTTCTCTCATGATTGCCATAATTCATTTATTTACTCATAATACTTTTACATAGGCTTTCATAGGCCTACTTTTCACTACTTTTATGGAAAAAATCTGTCCCATGGATAAAACAGATAAGACACAAATTAAAAAAAAAAATTACCTTGTGTGCCCTAACACACCACACAAGTTATTTTTGCGAGACTTCTCTAGCCCCAAGCTAAGCAGAGCTTGTGTTATGGGTACTAGAAGACTGACATACTAAATACAATACATTACATACATAGATCTTTTTTATTATACATATAAAATACTCAGAACACCCTGAATAAATATTTGCAGATCGTACAAACATTTATCCCAAGGCGGGAATCGAAACTGCAACCTCCGCTGTGGGAATGCTCTTTTATCAGAAGTGTGTCAATAACTACATGATGGTACATGATAAAACAACATTTAGGTACTCACCTCTTTCACATTCTAGACAAACAGCATCCATGAGAGGGCAAGTACATGCGTGTGAATTCAAGCACTTCCGTCCGTGGCACACCCAGGCTTCACAGAAGTCGCAAATAGCTCCCTGAAACACAACTTCTTATATTGATTCAGAACAATAAATCAATGACGCAAGTTCAAACAAAATTGACAACCTATGTGGCGCAACGGGCGAAGGTTTGCCTGCGACGCGGAGGTTGCGGGTTCGATTCCTGCCATGGGATAAATGTTTGTACGATCTGCAAATATTTGTTCCGGGTGTTCTGGGTATTTGATATGTATAATAAAAATATCTATATATCTATGTAATGTACTATATTAAGGATGTCAGTCTTCTAGTACCCACAGCCACAACAGAAGCTTTGCTTATCTTGGGGCTAGATATTGTTGTGTGGATTATCCAGCATGATTTATTTATTTATTTAAGTACAATATAACATGTTCTATGGAAAAAGTAAATATATGTAGATACAAACAAAATTGAATAGATTGTTTAACCAATTTGAGGGCGATGGCGAAGCTGTAAGTACATGTTTAGTTAATGAGAGCTCTCACCACCATGCCGAGGCCGGTGGTGTACAGGCCGGGGTGGCGCACCACGCAGTCGCCCGTCTTCAGCATGCACTTCACCTTCCCGCAGTGCGCGCATGTCGGCAGACGTTGCAGGGTCTGGCAAAAATAGCAAAACGCTCGACTTTTCTGCTTTCTGCAAAATGTAAACGAAAATGGTTTTAACGCATCTCTTCGACTCAAGCACCACTGTTTATATGTAGAGTTTCAATACAAAGGGTAATTTTTTAATAAATAATAATAAATAAATAATGCTGGACAATTCACACAACATCATCTAGCCCCAAGCTAAGCAGAGCTTGTGTTATGGGTACTAGAAGACTGACATACTTAATATAATACATTACATAGATAGATATTTTTTTATTATACATATAATACCCAGAACACCCGGAATAAATATTTGCAGAACATACAAACATTTATCCCAAGGCGGGAATCGAACCCGCAACCTTCCGCGTCGCAGGTGGACCATCGCCCACCGCGCCACATCGGTCGTCAAATTAATTGATTAGAGCTCCATACTTCTGACACTTGTCGCACTCCATGGGTACGTTGCAAGGGTGCTGCGCGAGGTCCACATGTTCTCGTGCAGCGCGAATTTCTTTCTGACGTAACTTCTGCTTCTCTGCTTTTTTTCGCTGGCCTGTCTTTTTCTTAGGCATTATACCTACTTCCACACTACGACTCTGATACCTTTACAATATTTTATTTATTTCTTCACAAAATTAAAGAATACAATTTTATACAAGTAGTGCAAAACTGCAAAGCAAAGTGAACAAAAAATATGACACGTGACAGTGACAATGCGTTCTAGCAAGACAGCAAGTTGATTTTGGTAAAAAAATATATATGTATTTAAAAAAAACGCGTTGCTGACAACTCGTTTCATACATTTTTTGCAGAGCTTCAGTGTCTCAGTCATCTAAAACATAACGTTCCTATCTCCCCGTCGTCGTCGTTTGGAAAATTAGAACACTCATTCTACCAACAAATATCTACGTAAAACTCGTTTTGTATGAAACGCATTTCTTTCGACTATACGTTTCAAGTTGGATGACTATTTTCGTCGGTCGGGCTAGTTTAGTTGCCTTGCGCCGCGCCGTGACGTCGTGAGTCGACCGACGGGCGAAGCGTCGCGTCATGTTGTATCGTTGCGTAGCGCGCAGCGCTACTATAAAAACAAAAAACCATCAACAAAACATTATACACCCAATTAGTATGCGCACCCAATACAACGAGTTTATTTGTCGACATAAAAACACAGCGAGTAAACGCGACACGGGAGATCACAAATTTTAGTGTTTGTTAAATTAATTATCTAGCAGTAGTGCGCACTTTTTGCCAATACGGCTACCATGATTTCACCGAGGGACATTGTAAGTACCTAACTATTTACATGCATTATTTTAGCAAGTAAACAATGACTGGTGGTGTATTGTATTGTATAGGTATTTAACCACTACTAGCCTAGGTTCAGATAATTTAGAACTTAACAATGCAAGGTATTTAAGAAAATTTATAGATCTACCTACCTATTCAATTAGTAAACTTAGTGGGCCTAATTAAGAAACCGGAACTAAACTATGGTTTAAACCTAGTCTAGCAAAACCGTGGACTAAAGTTAGACCACACTTAAATCTCGCCGGACCAAAACTCGGCTCTTAACTCCAGTGTTAAGCTAAATCTCGGTTTTTTCATATTATGAATGATAGTTCGGCCCAACGATAAACCACCGCCGTGGTCTAACCCTACATTTTAGTTAAACCTAGCTGACCCCTAGTTTAAGGTAGGTTTAAGTCAACATTTGATATGAAAATCGATTTCGTCACTCATGTTCTGATTGAATTACCTATTTTATTAGATATTTTTCAAATATAATTTTTGTGGAATTGGTCATTGTTTTTCAATCATTTTCTAAAAATTTTAACTCGCTGTGTGCAAGCACATTTTGTGATCTTGTCGTCTTTGTTTTGTAGTTTTATTCGTTTTTATTGCTTGCAATATTACTTTATATATATATAGGTACCTAATGGATTTTCTGAACATCGTGCTGCTCGATTTGGAGGACCGAGAAGGCATGGAGTTGCTTGGGAGTCGGGAGTCGAACTGGCACCGCTAAAGAATTTAGTAAAGTTTTTGGAATAAAATGTTGGTGTTTTTTTTTGTATAGGTACTTTTCTTTGTTTCGTAGGGCTTTAGTGCTCAGATGGTATTAGCTCTGCCTTCCATGCTGTGGGTCGTGTGTTCGATTCCCACCCAGAGCAAATGTGATAAACATAAATATTTGTTCTGTGTCTGAATGTTACTATGTATCCTATGTAAGTACCTACGTATTTACAAAAAAAATATATAAGTATTCTATCAGAAATCTAGTTCCCATAGTATAAGCTGTTCTTTGTTTGTGACTAGAGTGTGATGTGTGAAATGTCGTTAATTTTTATTTATTATTTTATAAAAATGTTACCAATTTTTATAAAATAATAAATCTTATGAAATGTGCAATTATGGAGCACATAATTTTACATAATTACCTCTATGTGGATATGAAATTAAGGGCTTGACTAGTAAAATACGATGCGGCGATGTGGCGCGGTGGGCGATGGTCCGCCTGCGACGCGGAAGGTTGCGGGTTCGATTCCCGCCTCGGAATAAATGTTTGTATGTTCTGCAAATATATTTATTCCGGGTGTTCTGGGTATTATATGTATAATAAAAAATATCTATCTATGTAATGTATAATATTAAGTATGTCAGTCTTCTAGTACTCATAACACAAGCTCTGCTTAGCTTGGGGCTAGATGATGTTGTGTGGATTGTCCAGCATTATTTATTTATTTTATTTATTTAGGTTTTATAAAGGTACCGTGTACACAAGGTAAATAGGTATATGTATAAATTAGTAGGTACTTTGTACTTACTTTTACGTCCATTATCACTTCTTTTTTATTATTTTCCATTCTGTAGTAGGTACGTATCTTTATTACAAAATGTAAAACATTTTTATTTAAGACCAACTTTTGTGTTTGCTTTGCCACTAAAATCAGAATGACTTTGTTTTCAGACAAACTACTGTTACTCGCTGCTGTTATAAAACGTGTTCTAGGTAAGGTTTCAGTAGATCATGGTTCACAATTGTCAGTAAAATGACCCTCGAAAGAATTTGTATTTTAATGTCCCTAATATTATATGCTATCAAAACATTTTAAATGTAGGTATCTTTGAAAGTTTTAGGCGTCATTTATGATTATTAAATAAAGATCTCACCTACCTATCAACGAAACTAAATAAGTAAAAATACAAGAAAATTAAGTCGAACACTCGTTTTATTTATTTTCTGATTTTTCTCTGCATCGGTACCCGTAGGTATTTATTGGAAGTTGTTTTCAGGAAAGTATGTACACGTACCTTTTAGATACAAACATTAAATCAGGAATAAGCACAGTTCAAGCCGTGTGTTCAAATATTAAGCCGTGCGATATGATGTCCATTGCGAAAAAAAAGCACAACAATGAGAATCTCCGGCCGCTAGCACATTATCACTAATTTTGATGTTTAGATATTTCCTTCTTTTCTCATCACTTGTTTTAATTTGTAATGCAACATTGCTACACGAATAAATCATTTCTACACATGATTTACATTCGTTTTGTACATTTTTTTCTGCTTTAGGTAGTGCGAGTTTGCCGCGCTTTTCACTTTTCTTCAGTCATTCTAAGCAAAGGTCAGGTTACTATTCTACCAAAATAGAAATATTTTTATGAAAATAATTGCAAAACAATTACAAATAATGATATTTGGGAGTTCAGACACATTATGTGAATGAACACAAGTAACTTAATCGATTTTCATACCGTTTGATAGATTTAACGAAAAATAAAGTTGAATTGGAGCATGGTCTACCTGCTTTAAACACGGTCGGCTTCAATCAAGTAGGCCATGCTCGGATCTGATTGGTCGTATCAAAACAGGTAGGCCATGCTCGGATCTGATTGGCCGTATCAAATCAGGTAGGCCATGGACTTAGACCGTGTTTGATAATATAAAAAAACCGAGTTTTATCGTTAAAGTGGACTTTAACTGCAGCGTTAAGAAGGGTTTTTCGATAACACTGAGATAGATCTGGAAAGATAATAACACGGAGTAGGTTTTTGTTTGTATTGCAATAATTATGTGTAAAATGAAGTCCTAATCATTGAATAATAATGAATAGGTGAATGAATGTAATCCGTCGATAAATAAAGCTAGCTTATAAAAATAAGCTAATAGCTTATAGCTTCTCCCTTACCCCCTTCCCCCCACTGGATAAATATCGCAACAGAAAACTTTCTCTACTCGTTTCTATTTGTTTTTCATAATTTTGTGCAGAATTAATTATCCTAAAATTCTATTCAAATCCGTCGATTAATACCAAACTTGCCCCTTCTCCTCCCGTCCTTTTGCCCCCCAATCGAAACTCGCGCTAAATAAAAAAAAATCTAAATCAAGAAACCTAATGTACCTACCAAATTTCGTGGAAATCGGTTGAAAAATACGGCCAGAACAAACAAGGATAAAAACATTTTTGCGAAATAAAATATCGAAAGTTTCGACATGAGGCAAAAATGCTTTTATCCTTCTAACCGTCTCAGTTTCGACTCGAAACTGAGACGCTTCTCTCGCTTGGTTGACAAACCCAACCCCACTTTTTGTTTTAATTAGATACTTGCTAACTATATAGCAGGTCATAAGACGATATTATGTTTTTTAATTATATTTTTCTACAAAATAAACAAAACCGAAAAAAGTCGGTTGAAAATGTAACTACTAGTTATGTGGAAATGACATTCAATCACTAAGCTAGCACGGCGACCATGATAGTCACATGTTTACTCGCACCTACTTTGTAAGATAGTTTTAGATATGTACCTATGCTATGATAGATTGTTTCGATAGATGAAGCACTTAGGAGTTGGCGGACAGCTGGTTCCGTTCTTCAAGTGCGTGTGCGTGTACTTTCTGGTAAGCGGCGGCAGCGAGGGCCCGTCGCTCGGCGCCGCGGCCGCCAAGTGCGCGCCCGTGCTGTGCCTGCTGCTGGCCGTGGCGCTGCACCATCGCAGTCTGCCGCCTGACCAGTGAGTACCTCGTCTTCACAATCTACCTATACCTATAGGTAGGTAGGTACCAGTATAATTATTTATTTCGCCGGTACAATCACAAGGTACATAGTTCATAGTTCATTTATTCATAATAAAGATTACATGTCAATTCATAAATTAATCGGATACAAGTTTTAATCATTAGTTAGTAAATATAAAATCAAAAAATAATAATAATTTAAATAATCTTAATAATAACAAAAATAAAAAAATAAAATAAAATGTCACCTACATAACTTAAGGACAATAAATTCGTCAACATCATAAAACGACGATATTTGAAGGATTGCGTTGATGGTGCGTCAGTGACAGTGGAAGGCAGGCGGTTGTACACTGCGGGCCCCATCATGTATACCAGCTTTTCTGTTTTTGTGAGCCGTCTAGGGACCGCTCGTAATCGTTCAGTGTGCCGCAAAGGGTATCTATGACCGTCCCCATGCCTATCGTATTCTTCCAGGTGATTTCGGGCATAGATTGCTGCCTGGTAGATCAAGAGAGAGTACCCAAACAATGGTACCTATATGACTGCAGTCAGTAGCCTTTGTTTATAGATCGATAACATAAGTCTTTGTTTACGTATATTGAACATTATCTCCGATGTACTCCTGCGGGGTGACCAACTTCCAAGAATGTTCACCTTGAGTGACA
Source organism: Ecliptopera silaceata (assembly GCA_932527185.1). Taxonomy (NCBI): domain Eukaryota; kingdom Metazoa; phylum Arthropoda; class Insecta; order Lepidoptera; family Geometridae; genus Ecliptopera; species Ecliptopera silaceata. The sequence goes on from OW052211.1 coordinate 112,961, forward strand.
AATAAGTCAAATAGGGTGAGTTAAAAGGGACGGTTATCGGTCATCATCCTTTTTACTTATTGAATATTATCGATTGTATCTTCCGCCAGCGTCACCTGTGGATTTTTCGGAATGAACAGGCTTTACCTGTTTCGTAGGTATAATGTACTAGTAGTACGCCCCGGCTTCGCACGGGTAGCCTATATAAAAATATCATTATAATATAGCCTATGTTACTCAGTTTAGATGTATTTTCCAAATGATAAAAAATATAGACCCTATAATATGTAGGTAACCCCCCGCATATACTTACTTATACTTATACTTACATAAACTTACTCCCGTGACCGGCGGCGCTGGCGGCGGCGCCGCGCCCGCTGACTTTTTTATAATAAGTACTTACATTTTGAACTCGTGATATCTTTCGAATGGAATGTCCGAATTAAATAATTTAAAAAGTAATAGAAAGGTATTAAAGCAGTCTTAATTTTAAAGTCATTTATTTAGATAAGGATTAATACCAAAGTACAAATATAAAACGTTTTCTGGCGACGTCATTTTAATTATATTTTTTTGATATTAAAACACTGACATATCTTTATTGTTTTTTTGTTTATCTTTAGAAAAGGAAAACAAAACAAAAAAATATTATAGGAAGTGTAATGCTGGGGCCACATTAGCGGGCGAATATTCGTATCGTGTTGGCGCGATAAAATCATCGTGTTCGGGTATAGGCGATGTTCTTGTCTACATTAGACGGGCGAAGATTCGTGTCGAGTTGACGCGATGTATCGTGCCGGATAGGGTGACCAGATGTCAGGAATTTTCCTGACATTTCAGGAATTTTAGACATATGTCAGGAATGCGGCCGGAAAAGGGAAATGTCAGGAATTTCTCGGCAAATAAATGGAACAATTTTTTTTTTACACTATAATTTTATTTTTGGTCACAATAACAAAAAGGAAATTGTCATTAATAGTAATTAGCTTTTTACGATTTTGACATCAAACAATCAACATTGACATATAATATTAAACGTACTAGATTCAAAATATATTTTTTATTTTGAAATAACTTTTGAATTATTACGGAAAAATAGAATAAAATTAGTTGTGTTATAAAACTTATCCATTTATCACAAAAAATATATATATTCAAAAACCCAATTGAGCTCATGTCTGGAATTTTGTCAGGACTTTTGAAATTTGCATCTGGTAACCCTGTGCCGGATGGTGTTGTTCTAGGCATGGGCGTTTTTGGATTTTTTCACAAACCGATACGAAACCGATTTCAGATTTTGAAACCGATTTCAAAAACCGTTTTTTGAAATCGATTTCAGTAGCGAATATCGGAGCGTATTTACTAGTTATTACGACAAACGCAAAATCGAATTCTTTCGGTTTTTCGTTTTCAATGTCATCATCATCATCATCATCGACCTATATTAGTCCACTGATAGACGTAGGTCTCTCCCAAGACGCGCCACTGAGCCCGGTCTTCGGCTCCTCTCATCCAGTGTTTGCCAGCTACACTCCGCAGATCGTCGCTCCATCTCGCCGGAGGGCGTCCTACACTACGCTTTCCTAAACGCGGTCTCCACTCCAGTATCCGTTTGCTCCAACGGTTGTCGGTTCTTCGGCAAACATGGCCGGCCCACTGCCACTTCAGCTTGCTAATTCTTTGAGCTATGTCGAACACTTTGGTTTTTTGACGAATAACTTCGTTGCGGATTCTGTCTCGCAAAGAAATTCCGAGCATAGCTCTCTCCAGAGCGACTTTCAGCTTGTGGACCAACCCCACTGTCAGTGTCCACGTTTCAGAAGCATAGGTCATAACGGGTAGGACGCACTGGTTGAAAACTTTCGTTTTCAGACATTGAGGGATGGATGACGAGAAGACTTGACGAAGTTTCCCAAACGCAGCCCAGCCGAGCTGAATTCTCCGGTCTAGCTCTCTCTCGAAGTTGTGTCTACCTAACCGCAGAGTCTGCCCGAGGTAAACATACTCCTGCACAAATTCGAGAGGCATTCCGGCAACGGTTATTGGCGGTTTTCAATGTGCAATTGGGTATTTGAATTAAAAAAAATATTGTATATTTTTATGTATTTTAAGTTTGGTTTTCGATGCAAAACTAAACTCACGGTTCGGTTTCATTCGGATTAGGTTGTTAGGTTGTATTGTTAATGCGTTTTCTAAAAACAGTTTTCTCATATTGGAATGGAATATCGGATTGCAGTCAGAAATCATAAAACAGGACAATTCATAAAACCGTCAAAAACTCAAAATCCATAACGATTCGCTTCATTTCTCTTGCTCTTACGACGGTTCACTGAGTTAGAAAAAAAGGAAATGAAATTAGCTCTGTCTTATTCTAACTAAAGTAGTCGTACGGTGGAGTGATAGAGAACGAATGCGTATCAAAAGTATAGAAAACTTAAACTTTTGGTAGATTTAGATTTCGTTCGTTTGCAGTTTGAGTTTGGTTTTCGTTTTCGGTGCAAAACTAAACTCACGTCGGTTCGGTTTGGTTTCGTTCGGATAAGATAGTTTGCAGTTTGCGTTATCATCGTGCGTTTCCTAAAAACGGTTGTCTCATATTGGAATATCGATGCGATACGATTTCTGACTGCAAACGGATTTCAGTTTCGTTTTGATATATCTGTCTCATGCCTAGAACTTAGCCTAAGGCTAAGTTCATATGGCCGCGCAGTACCGCGTGGAACTACGAACCGCGCGGTATAAGATCAATATAAACGGTAATTAGCGTCTACATTATCGCGCGGTACCGCACGCCGCGGATCATCTGAACTTAGCCTAGGGCTAAGTTCATATGGCCGCGCGGTAACGCGCGGAACTACCAACCGCGCGGTACAAGATCAATATAAACGGTAATTATCGTCTACATTACCGCGCGGTACCGCGCGCCAACGTGCGTCGCGCTCCCATACAAATATCGTCATGTGAATGCTCAAACCGCGCGGCGACGCGCGGTTACGCGCGGTCATCTGAACTTAGCCTAAATAAATTGACGTAGATGTAGCCACCTAAGCGAATATTGGCGCGACAAATTGATTCGCGTCTTCGCCCGAATACTACGCGATGACACGATGTACCCGGCCACATACATCGCGTTAACACGAATATTCGCCGTAGCCCGCTAATGTGGCCCCAGCATAAGAAAAAAATTAGTGTAAGGAAATTTTATGTACTTATAATAAGGCTTTATTATTATTATTATGACATATCTGTTATGCTTTGGCTACATTAGCGGGCGAATATTCGTATCGTGTTGGCGCGACAAAAACGTCATGTTCGGGTATAGGCGATGTTCTTGTCTACATTAGACGGGCGAAGATTCGTGTCGAGTTGACGCGATGTATCGTGCCGAATTAGGGTGACCAGATGTCAAGAATTTTCCTGACATTTCAGGAATATTAGACATATGTGAGGAATGCGGCCGGTAAAGGGAAATGTCAGGAATTTCTCGGCAAATAAATGAAAATAATAATAATAATAAAAACAATATTTTTTTTTACACTTTAAACTTTTATTTATAGTCACAATAACAAAAATTACCTTTTTACGATTTTGACATCAATCAATCAACATTGACATAGGTATAATATTAAACGTACTGGATTCAAAAATATTTTTTATTTTGAAATAACATTTGAATTATTGCGGAAAAATAGAATAAAATTAGTTTTGTTATAAAACGAATAAATTCTAACGGTCTATCTTATAAAAAGTAAGCACAGACTTGAAGTATTGATTACCATACATAATGATGACATAAAGTCAACGCTAACTTTTTATAAGATAGGGGGTAACACTTTTTCGTTACTTCACTCCTTAAGGCTAAGTTCAGATGACCGCGCGTAGCCGCGCGTCGCCGCGGTATTTGTATAGGAGCGCGCCGCGCGTTGCCGCGCGGTACCGCGCGGTCATGTAGACGATAATTACCGTTTATATTGATCTTGTACCGCGCGATCATCTGAACCTAGCCTTAGGCTAAGTTCAGATGGCCGCGCGGTACCGCGCGGAACTACGAACCGCGGAGTACAAGATCAATATAAACGGTAATTATCGTCTACATTACCGCGCGGTACCGCGCGGCATCGCGCGGCGCGCTCCCATTCAAATACCGTCATGTGAATGCTCCAACCGCGCGGCGACGCGCGGCTACGCGCGGTCATCTGAACTTAGCCTAATAAATTGACGTAGATGTAGCCACCTAAGCGAATATTGGCGCGACAAATTGATTCGCGTCTTCGCCCGAATACTACGCGATGACACGATGTACCCGGCCACATACATCGCGTTAACACGAATATTCGCCGTAGCCCGCTAATGTGGCCCCAGCATAATAGTTACACATAAAAGTCAGCGACAGCATATGTCTAACTATTACAGATATGTCATAATAATAATAATAAAGCCTTATATTCAGACAACTTAATATAAGTACATAAAATTTCCTTACACTAATTCATATGTCTATGATGATGTGTTCTACAAAATTGTAGTACATAATTTCTTTCTATCATCAATAGTTTCCGCAGCGCACGCGATGTAAGGAATTTCTTATACACCTTGGGTTACATAATTGAAGTTTTAGTAAGGATCCCTATTTTTTTTTTAAAATATAATATAGCCTATGTTCAGCACAGATAATGTAGCTTCACAACAGTGAAAGAATTTTTGAAATCGGTCCAGTAGTTTCGGAGCCTATTCGATGCAAACAAACAAATCTTTCCTCTTTATAATATTAGTTTAGATGTGATGCGTATGTTATAATATGAACCTATCCGGATAGGTTCATCGAGTGCTTCGTCGACGTGCGTGACCGAGGAGAACGAGTTTTCGAGATTAGCGGTTGCGAACATGGCGAGATGTTATCTTATCCGCAGAGGAAGGTACGCGCGGCGCGTGTGCTACGGCCTGGCGCTGTCGGCGCTGGGCGACGCGCTGCTCGTGTGGCCGGCGCAGCTGCCGGCCGGCATGGCGGCCTTCGCGGGCGCGCACCTCGCCTACCTGGCGGCGCTGGGCTGGCGCGGCGCGCGCTGGCGGCCGGCCGGCGCGTGGCTGGCGAGCGCCGCGCTCTACGTGCGCGCGTGCTGCGGCGGAGCGCGCGGCGTGCTGGCTGCGCTCGTGCCCGCCTACGCGGCGCTGCTGGCGCTCATGGCGTGGCGCGCGGCGGCGAGGGGCGGCGCGGCCGCGCGAGGCGGCGCGCTCTTCCTCGTGTCGGACGCGATCCTCGGCTACGCGCTGTTCGCGGGCCCCGTGCCCTACCGCCGGGTGAGTGACCTCCCTCCACCCTGCGCCCCGCGCCCCGCGCCTCAATCACGAGACGAGTTGGTGCCGCAGGTGCTGGTGATGTCGACGTACTACGGGGGCCAGCTGGGCATCGCCGTGAGCGCGCTGCGCACCGGCGCGCAGTGATGAGCTGAGTGTGCCGCTCGTCCCGCGTGCGGCTCTTCCTTTTAGAAAGCAAGTTTGGTGATATAGTACCTACATAATTATTTAGTATTATGGTAAACGAGTTGGTTAACTATTTATAAGTGTATTAGAAAATAAATCAAAGGATTAGTTAAAAATTAAAAAAAATGAAAATTATAGAAATGAAACGGTATAATTTAACGGGGCGTTCGAAATATATTTAGTTAGATAAGGGCGCCACTTTGCTGGGGCCTGGCGGGCGCCGGGCGGTGCCGTGTAGTGGGTGGCCAGCAGTCGGTAGTGGGTGGCCAGCAGTCGGCAGCGAGCGGCACTCTGCGAGCAATGAGCACTGCAGCTAAAGGAGCGGAATCAATCGATTCTGAACCGAGAATGCAATCGGTCTGTGATATATAAGGGTTAATACCAAACTGTCTTCATTCATTGATGTAGGTACTAAGGTTAGGGGTGCCTTAAATTGCTTTTCGTTTATGATTCTTGATAAAAAAAAACACAAGAATTCATAGAAAAAAAACATCAGGCGTCCTCGTTGTCAGTTGATGTCTCCTCGGTCGGTAAGCATTTCATGAAGAGTATCTAAGAACTTATTTGGAAAGTGACTCCATTCTTGTGAAAACATGTTATGCTTTGCGAATACGTAATGATCGATTATTTAGGATCTTATTTAGAGAAGATGCCCGCAATCGCTCTAGGAGTCTCTCTAAGAGCGACTCCTAGAGCGACTCTAGCGACTAGACCTCTCTCTGCCACCCCCACTCTAAGATTTCATTTCATTTCAATGCAGACATTGAAATGAAATGTAATCATTTAGTGCATTACTTAAATTAAAAACAATATGAGGACACCCTTTACATTCTATTAATTTTAATTAAGTTGTAGGTAAGTATAGATCTGTTAATTAATGTAGGTGCCAAAATTTACTCTAAACTTATTTATATTTTCATGAAGTTTAAGTATTATTATTTAAAAAATATTTGTTCTATAAATATTTCTCCTCGATCGGTTTTGCTCCATGCCCCGATGGGTGCATATAATGATGCCAGGGCCTTAGGTACACTACACAGGGCGTAAGGCGAAGACCGAAGTCGAAACCACGAGTGTTGAGTGAGATATGTCGTGCCGTGCAAGGATCCAATCCATGCCGTGGCAGTGCCGTGAGCTTTCTACCGTATAACTAAATTATAAAACTTTGCTATTTCCCTTTATTATTAGGTTGTTTGTTGAAAAATATTTCTGTTGCTTACGTACGGCCTTGTAAGCAACAGAATTTTAATAATACAGAATGACATATTTTTTATTTTCTCCTAAAATAAAAAGTTTATAAACAAACGAAGTGTTACATATTGTTTTTTTGGAACGGAGTTCCATAACGCGCGTTGCGAAAGTCAAGGGTTAGACGGAAAAAATTAAGAAAGAAGAAAAAAATAAGTAGTTGTAAGCCGTGCAGCGTGCTCGTGTTCCTCTGTCTGTCTTCTCTCTCATAAAGAAAGCAAGCCAGTTTCGCATTGAACCGTGTGGTGTCGCGCGCGACGATTATTTTCGTTGAGTGTAGGTAGGTATACTTACAGGTTTTTTGTAAAATTAATCGAAAGGAACTTCGTTCCATTCGGGTGTCCGTCCCTTGACTTGACACCTCTCAAGTTTTTAAAGGCGGTTCCTTTCACGACATTTCTCTAACTCTCGATAGGAAGGAGAATAGGCATATTTGTACGGAGCGTGCATGAGACCCAACAAACCCTGAGCGACATTTACCAATACTCGAATCAAGTGAGTGAGCCTTGTAATAGTTGATTTATTTTTGTGCGCATGATAATGTAAATAAAGACATAATATTTGTTTACTTTTTTTTTGTATTTACTTTTACTCATTATTATTTAATTATTATTATCCTAACCTCTCAACTACCTAGTTCGGCCTTATTTCCTCCTTGAGGACGACCATGGCATCTCAACCATCGTAACGGAATACAGTTGTGGGCTTCTACTGTAGGATGCACTAACGAAGCTCCGTCAATTAATTTTTCATTTAATTGCACTGATATTAAAGGATATAAAGCTTGTTGCCCAGCCATTTCTATAAAAAGTGCCCGAATTTTTAATATTGCCGTGTTTTTAACATGGCGGACGCGCTTGCGCGGAGCATATTTATACGTAATATTTCTATGGTTCATGCTCTGCAGTGCTTTTAAAATTGGAATAGGTCTGTTGTTGTATTTTATAGAAGGGACTAATGAGCACATATCCGATAAAATAAATTACTTTTATGATAGGTGTGTATTAGTGATATAGTCTTATATGTAGGGGAACCTGTTGTACCTAGGACAGTTTTATGAATTTTGATTTTTAATTAAATAATGGTGCTAGCTATATGTGTCCAGTGTATGTGTATGTAAAGACCATGAAATTACCTACATATTTCATTCATAAAACTATGTATTTTCCCAAAAACCTGTGACCACTAGCTATTTGAAAAAAAAAGTCAAAACTGTCCAAGGTACAACCAACCAGATGTACCTTGGACAGTGTATGTTGTACCTTGGCCAGTGTAGGTTCAAATCGAGATAAAAATTATTTTTAGCTGTAATTTATTTAGTTTTTGTTGAAATAATAATTATTCAATCATATTTGCATTAGCAATTAACAAAAGTTACAGGTATTAACAACTATAAATAGGTGAAAGGTTGTTTTTGTAAAAAGTTTCGCCAATTGATTTATAGCAAATTTTTGATGACATTATTTTGGTATCTAATCACGTAATTTTAACTTGAAACCTAATTATTTCATTACTTTCTTATCATTTAACATAAGTTTTACCATTTCTGCAATTAATAAGCACTCAAAAAAATATGCATATAAATGTCAAACAAATGATGGTGGCCAAGGTACAACGTAACTTGGATGGCCAAGGTACAACATCGCGACTACTTTACTTCACAAGCTTTGTACACCCACTTGTGATTGAAGGTAGGATCTGAGACTTAGATTGTCCAATAGCTATATATACTAAGATTAGTTTTTAAATAAAACCGTTTTTAAAACAAGCATCATTTTGAAAAAAATAACAAAAACAAAAGTCTAAAAAACTGACTTTTTAATTGAACAAACCGAAATTATTTTTTTTTGCTGCAACCATTAGCGCTGGCAAACCACAACTGTTTTGACGTTATTGTTGACCAATGATGTCTCAAATACTATAGACAATGGTTCCTAAAACCAACGCATTTTTTTTTTAAACACGATTGTCCTAGGTACAACTCTGTCCAAGGTACAACAGGTTCCCCTATTCGTAATGTTATCTATAGATGTACCTAAACCAATATATTATTTAAATGTTATTCTTTTGTACATTATTCCGACATATTATTTCTGTCTGACCAGAGTAGATCATTATGAAACAAAGAAAAAAGGTGTAAAAGCAGGATGAACCCCATTGAAAAAGAGAATACTATAAAAGTCGGGAAGGGGACGAGTGTGAGCTTAAAAGGGTATAAAATGGTTTATACTTATATCTCGACTTCGGTAAAATATTTAACGGGTAATATTTTTGTTAAATATTTTATTTTGCCTATATGTAATTTTATAATTTTTCCTCATTTTCCAATGGGTTTCATCCTACTATTTTTTTTTTCAACTTTTATTATTTTTAAAGGCTTCTACTCTGATCTATTTAGAATACTTACGATTAAAAGTGATAAAAATGAATGACACTTTTTTTCTTCATTATTTATTATTCTTTAAATAAAGTAAGTATATGTATAGTATCAATACATATTTGAACGATTGTGTAAAAATATTTTATTTATAATATTTACATAAACTTAAATATTGTTACAAAATAAACTTAACAATTATCAATGTACACTAGTGGGAGCGGGACACAACAAGAGTGCTTGCTGCATTGCATTACATCAAATTACATTACATCACTGCACATACCTACACTACAACAATAATGAACATACCAACATAGCATGACGTCACACTTCATTAGTACCTACCTATCGTATATCAGTGCACCGGTGCGGTGTCTATTCCATACATTCCAGGTAGGTTTATGAACAATTTGATACATAGTTTGAAAACAGGTCTTTGTAACACGAACACCCTTACTTATGTTCTCACTCCGAGTTAACCAATGAGTAATAAGTTATAAACAATGTTTACTCTTTACGTTTAGTAGCATGGCGGTATTTATTATACGAGAACAGCGTCAAGCAATTACAAAACTTTAAAAACTCAAAACAGAAGATATACAAAAAGGAGTGTGAGTGTACGCGTACGGAGACGCGAGTGTCGCCGTATGTGTAGGTAGCACCTACATGTACACGTATGTGTAGCACCTACATGTACACGTATGTGTAGCACCTACATGTACACGTATGTGTAGCACCTACATGTACACGTATGTGTAGCACCTACATGTACACGTATGTGTAGCACCTACATGTACACGTATGTGTAGCACCTACATGTACACGTATGTGTAGCACGTACATGTACACGTATGTGTAGCACCTACATGTACACGTATGTGTAGCACCTACATGTACACGTATGTGTAGCACCTACATGTACACGTATGTGTAGCACCTACATGTACACGTATGTGTAGCACCTACATGTACACGTATGTGTAGCACGTACATGTACACGTATGTGTAGCACCTACATGTACACGTATGTGTAGCACCTACATGTACACGTATGTGTAGCACCTACATGTACACGTATGTGTAGCACCTACATGTACACGTATGTGTAGCACCTACATGTACACGTATGTGTAGCACCTACATGTACACGTATGTGTAGCACCTACATGTACACGTATGTGTAGCACCTACATGTACACGTATGTGTAGCACCTACATGTACACGTATGTGTAGCACCTACATGTACACGTATGTGTAGCACCTACATGTACACGTATGTGTAGCACCTACATGTACACGTATGTGTAGCACCTACATGTACACGTATGTGTAGCACCTACATGTACACGTATGTGTAGCACCTACATGTACACGTATGTGTAGCACCTACATGTACACGTATGTGTAGCACCTACATGTACACGCACTGTCAGACAAGTAGGTATGTCCGTTAAACATCGGAATGCATTTGAAGCACTAGCAAACAACTTTTTGAATAATCAGAGTGAAGCCAAAACATCAGGCGCGATAATCCAATGCAATGCTGGTCAGCACTTATGTATGCAGCGCATCATCACTCATGATGCTATCTAGCGTAGTACACTTGTCGGCCTTATTTACTAGAAGGCGATACCGATTGCAGTCACGACTTGACCGAGTATAGCGTACGAGTCGGCGCGGTAACGTGTGTAGTAGCAGTGGCAGTGGCAGTGCGGGCAGTGAGTCGCGTCACTCGCGGCGCAGGTTGTCGAGGCGCGCCTGTAGCTCTGCGTCGGCGTCGCTGAGCGCCGCACCGCCGCCGCCGCCGCCCGCGCCTCCCGCGCCGCCCGAGCCGCCCGCCACCGCTTGCGGCGTCGCCGGATTTTTCGCTGTTAATTATATAACAGACGTCACTAGCCTTTTCTTTGCATCTTTAAATAAGCAGTTAAGGAGATGCACAAATAATGTTCTAACGATGAATATAGAATTACCAGATATAGACAAGGAGCCCGTGGCTTGTGGCAGTCCTGACAGCTGGTCATTCAGCTGCAGCCCGAGCTCATCCAAGATCTGTGTGACCACTGTGTTGCTGCAACAATCAGTCACGAGACATTAACTCAGTGTAAAGATAACGGAATATGGCAAAATACTATCACAGGAAATTGTAGAGCGGGTGTGGTGTTGTTTTAGTACCTTTCCTCTTCATCATCATCTCCTTCCATGGCCTCGTCGATGGAGTCGTTCATCATCTCCTCCTTCATGTCCATGATCTCCGATTGCTTCTCAAACTCCTGGATTCATACAATTGCAAAATATAAAATAAAACTGATCAGTGAAAACCTTATAAGAAAAATAATGAAAGTATTAATGAAACCTGTAGGATTTTCTGTATCTGTGGCATGTTGAGCTGTCGGTTCATGGAGGCCATGGCGCGCGTGACGCCGCCCATGGCCTGCGCCATGGTGCTCTGGGACTTCAGGGTCTGGATCTTGAGAGACACTGCTTGGATGTTTGCCTTCATCAGCATGAATTTACGCACATACCTCCGTGTTCTCACAAGGTCTTTGGCCATAATTTTTACAGCATCCTGAAAAGTAAAAAAAATTACACTTAAAAATGATAAAGTTATAAATATCAATATAGCTGTAGGAAACATGCACAATTAAGATATTCTACAGAACTCTATAGAAGTGAGGGAAAGATGTTGTCTTCAACTAAATAATATGTAGCTGATTATAATCTAGTTTAATAGTTGTCAACACTGCGCTGCTACAGATATATATATATATATATATGTATGTCGGAGAAGAGCATATCTCAACGACATCATCAGTAATGTTTATAGACTTGGTGGGCGTCATGAGGGTAAAGTGCTAGCACAAAACACAATTGTTGTAGTTTCCACAATATTTTATTTAGTTTGAGGGTAATCACTTGATAGAATAACTTAATAAGAGAAATTATAACTTTTATGACCGAGCAGTGAGTTCAAAGCACCAATCTTTAAACAAACTTCAAGGATCCAACTCGATCCATCTCTATTCCACAACAAGGCCCCGTGACAACTGTGCACTGCCTTATAAATGCCTACCGCATAAAGATGGCGCCTCGACCACACTCAAGCCAAATGCTCTGCTCTGATTGGTCATTACTTAAATTACGATTATAAAGTTATTTAGCCTCTTAAAAACGTAACTAATTAAATAAAATCAATTTAAAAGTTATTAGAACCTTTTACAATTACAGTAAACATTAAATATCGCACACTATGCATAGAACAGTAATTTATTTGACAATGGCTACTTAATAACTTCCTCCATTAGCTATAATTACTTTTATGTTTTCAGAAATATGATTTTAGGATTTATAACAATGTAAAAATTCATTTTAAATTAAATTAAGATTTACAGAAGAGGTTTTACATTATAATGACAATGTTATGCGTAATCGAACAATCAGCAAGCAACTCCTTCAATGGCTATCTCCGACACGGCCGTCCTGACGTATCACACGCCCCCGTGTGATGTTGAAGGTCGCGCATCATAGTTATCTGAAATAAGAAAATATTTTGGTATAGCTCGGCCACTCCTGGCTAAAAAAAATATCAAAACCTTAATAACCTCAGTGCTACCCATTACTTTAAGTGCGTAGTTTAACCACAGTACTAATTAATAATCACAGTAACATCCATATGGCCACTTCGCCTGTATCTCTACTAATTTAGTGTCAATGGCCAACTCGCCCTTAACTAATTCCACTTTCAATGGCCACCTCGCCCTTAACTAGCTACACTTTCAATGGCCACCTCGCCCTTTGAAAGTTGGCCACCTCGCCCTTAACTAGTTTCACTTTCAATGGCCACCTCGCCCTTTGAAAGTTGGCCACCTAACTAGTTCCACTTTCAATGGCCACCTCGCCCTTTGAAAGTTGGCCACTAAGAGTGACTCTACACAAGATCTGAGAGTCGCATAATACGCTAGATTTTCCTACACCCGTCAAGGTAACAATTGCACGCTGTAATACACCAACAAGCTCGCGAGAGACGCTCGGAACAATCAGCCCCGGAATCAAAACAAAATGAGAACTGCTCACCAAATTGAGCGATTATTCCGGTGACAGGTCTCACAGACAGGTGACACATCGCACATGTTCACTTGCTTCACAATGCTGGGTGCTGCCGTGGATTGGGAGCTGCTGCCTGCAGCCATAAATGCCTGCGAGCACCGTGATGCCACGTGGCCCTCAACACCACACTTGAAACAAGTGACAGGGGTCCGCGTAGCAACGGCCGTGTTGGGGCGCTCGGAGAACGAAGCTGTTTGCTGCTTGTCTTGCGGTCGGCTGAAACATTCAAAAGATTTATGGCCAAACTTTCCGCAAGAGTAACATTCAATTGATACGGAACTTAACCTAAGGCGTTTATTATCTGGCGCAGCGCTTGTAACAGTTTTCGTTGCCTCTTGGTAACTTTTTTTGCGATAAGAAAAGGCCATCAGTTCTCTCTGCATTTTAATGCGGGTAGTTATTTCTTCCGAAAATATGCGACGTTGTAATCGCGGCTCGATTTTCCCCATGTGTGCAAGTATTAGTGATACCACTATCTCTTCTTTTTCTAAACTACCCCAACGTGACATAAGCAGAGTAAACAGACGACTTGCATATGCAGCGAGGCTTTCGCTTTCAAGCGGTTTGCTATTAAGCGTGTTTAGTATCGTCGCTGCACATGTTTCAAGCGTATCAAAGCGGGAAAGAAAGATTTCCTTGAATTCAATCCATTTCATTTTAGGAAAAGCTATTTGGGAAAGCCATGTTGCGGCTGAGCCTCTCATAGCTTTACTAAGTATAAGAACTAATTTACTTCCCTGTATATTGCGGTCCGATAAGCAGATGTCCGCCGTTGCTAGCCAGGCCCGTGCGTCGCTGTCCTTGTCTTCTGGTTCAAATTTAGGTCTTGTCCTCCGTTCTTGGTTGATTGGATAGCGCCTCCACGAGCAGCCGCATACTGGTTTGCTGCACCTCGAATAATGCGCGCCATCCGTCATCTGCTGGTGTCCGTGGATCCTCATTTTGTGCCGGCACCGATCCCACTTCTGATGTCGGAGAAGAGCATATCTCAACGACATCATCAGTAATGTTTATAGACTTGGTGGGCGTCATGAGGGTAAAGTGCTAGCACAAAACACAATTGTTGTAGTTTCCACAATATTTTATTTAGTTTGAGGGTAATCACTTGATAGAATAACTTAAAAAGAGAAATTATAACTTTTATGACCGAGCAGTGAGTTCAAAGCACCAATCTTTAAACAAACTTCAAGGATCCAACTCGATCCATCTCTATTCCACAACAAGGCCCCGTGACAACTGTGCACTGCCTTATAAATGCCTACCGCATAAAGATGGCGCCTCGACCACACTCAAGCCAAATGCTCTGCTCTGATTGGTCATTACTTAAATTACGATTATAAAGTTATTTAGCCTCTTAAAAACGTAACTAATTAAATAAAATCAATTTAAAAGTTATTAGAACCTTTTACAATTACAGTAAACATTAAATATCGCACACTATGCATAGAACAGTAATTTATTTGACAATGGCTACTTAATAACTTCCTCCATTAGCTATAATTACTTTTATGTTTTCAGAAATATGATTTTAGGATTTATAACAATGTAAAAATTCGTTTTAAATTAAATTAAGATTTACAGAAGAGGTTTTACATTATAATGACAATGTTATGCGTAATCGAACAATCAGCAAGCAACTCCTTCAATGGCTATCTCCGACATGTATAGAGCTTATCTAGGCAAAAACCTGTGTGTGAGATAGTAAGTTTTGTGCAGGTGAATGTGTGTGCATGTATTTAAGTTATGTGAGTAAATTCATATTAAACAAAACTTTGTATCAGATAATAAATAAATAATTAGTATGTGCATCTTATAGGTCCATTATACGGAATATCTGCTGTAGTTTGTGTAAATTTGTGCTACTCCATAACTACCTTAATTCGTAAATCCTATTCTAGGAGCTCAAACTTCATATAGATACCTTACCATTTGTCCTTCCTTGGCAAGCTTCTTGATGTCGTTGATGACCTTTTTCTCTTGCTGCTCCATCTTGGCGCGCTCGCGGTCCAGGTCGCGCATGGCCTTGTTGAGCGCGCGCTGGTTCTTGCGCAGCATCTCGTCCGGAGTCATGCGGTGTCCGAATAACCACTCCATCTTAGCTGGTCAAGTTTAGTAGGTACGCGATCTCTTTAGTGGGCACAATTTGGACTTCTAATGAAGCTGGATGGGTTTTCAACTTACCTGGTAAACTTTGTTATTCTATCTATAGAATAAGGCTTCGTAATTTTGGCTACAATCTGCTCCTCACTATATTTTGTTGATGGTACCTAATTAGGATGATGATTCACCATCACACTGTTGCTTGAATTCCAGAAAAGCGTATTAAGCAGCAATTTATAACGGAGGTCCGTTTGTAAAATAAACAAAGAAAACTGTTTTTGAGTTGTAGTATTACGTGTTTTCTCGCAAAGCTTTCATAGCAGATCTGTCTGATTACGATTGAAGGATTATTTTCAGACGATTCTTCAACAAATAAATCTGAAATGTTTTGACAGAAAAAGTGTTGCCCAGCCCAAGTAACATGTACCCAGTGTTACCGCTTTTTTTATAAATGAAAAAACGTGTATTTTTTTTTTATGAATGATCATGCAGAATTTTTGTCAAAGTAGTCCGATTTAAAAGTATACTGCAAGAGAAGTCCTTAAATTTGAAAAATAAAAAAATCATCCCTGAGGTTATAGTCCAGTCAAAATAGACTAAAATTATGACTCTAGTTTGCATTAATTCCCAACAAGCTGGATTTTTGTGCAGGCCTTGAATACGTCATTACAAATGATATGACAAAAGTCCCCATCGATCCCGCTTGTGCGTTGTTTTTTATTCGAGGTCAGAAATACTGTTTATACTACACCTGCTCGGAAAGTACCTTGATACTTTATCAAATTTACGGTAGAAAGTACGTCATTGCATATCGAACAAATATGCGGCGAGAAAACGCATCTGAGCGGGAGAGAAAAGTGTATGAAAATCCATTTCTTACGTGGTTTTTCTTTTTTAATTTTGGGTAAGACTATGCGCTGGTAACCTAAATATCAAAAGCCAAAAAGTTTTTACAGTGAGTTTTTATCTCCAAGTTCGCAAAATGACACTGGCCACTAGCTGTGTGTTGGATGGTGTCAAACAATTTGAAAAAAGAACATGTGAAAATTTTAGTTTTTTATTTTCCTCGTAGGTGTAGTATATAGCACTATGTATCACTAAAGAGAAAGTGCGATTCCCGATCTCGGGTGTTTTAAAGCCCTCGCCTGCGGCTCGGGCTTCAAACGACACCCTCGACGATAATCGGTCACTTTCTCCTCTCGGTGAACAATGTACTATTGTTACGTGGCAATGAAGCAGATAAAACGGCTGAAATGAAAAAAACGCAGCATCTTCGACGATTTTCCTGCGGTCTAAAGTCACTATATCTCGAAAGCGATGCTTTGTAGAAGTAAAATGTTGAGGTATTTTTTGTAGACAATTTTACGATCTACAAATTTTGTCTCAACCATTTTTCGATAGCACCCGTTGTTTCAGAGATATACTTACGCAAAAAACGCAAATTTATGACTTATAACCTGGAATAAAAAACAACGCACAAGCGGGATCGATGGGGACTTTTGACATATCATTTGTAATGACGTATTCAAGGCCTGTACAAAAATCCAGCTTGTTGGGAATTAATGCAAGCTGGAATGTCTATTTTGACTGGACTATTAGGAAAACAGGGGTTGATGGATTGTTGACACACTGATTCTATTGTATTATTATTAAAGTATTTAATTCGATATTGCACAAAAAAATATCTAAAAGGCGAACAAGTGGTATTAGTAATGGAGATGGCGTGCGGCAAAAAAATAATATATAAATAGATACTTATTAACTAAACTATAATACTTACTAATAAACTACATACCTACTTATATAAAATAAATACCTATATTAATATATGTATAACGTATACCGATTACAATGTTGTGAGTTAATGAGGTGCTGATTGGTGACTACGTTTATAGGCCTCAGTACACAATGGCCTGTGATGGGCCCCGCTTTGCAATGCACAATTGAAGGCCACGATCACTTTGTGTTCACACAATGGCGCATGTCTCATTGCTGCCTGGCGAACCACTTGCGATGGACGTAGAAGTAATGTCTCTTTTATTTAAATAGGAATTTTCAGGGAGTCTGCAATGCGATTCCATGCATCATTCATTCACCTGAAAACATCGTACCTACAATACTACAATTGTTATATACTAGTAGTACGCCCCGGCTTCGCACGGGTAGCCTATAAAAAAAAAATATCATTATAATATAGCTAATATGTTACTCAGTATAAATGTATTTTCGAAATGATAAAAAATATAGACCCTATAGTATGTGACCCCCCCGCATATACTCCCGTGACCGGCAGCGGCGCGGCGGCGCGGCGCCCGCTGACTTTTTTCTAATAAGTACTTACATTTTTGAACTCGTGATATCTTTCGAATGGAATGTCCGAATTCAATAATTTAAAAAGTAATAGAAAGGTATTGAAGCAGTCTTAATTTTAAAGTAATTTATTTAGATAAGGATTAATACCTAAGTACAAATATAGAACGTTTTCTGGCGTCGTCATTTTAATTATATATTTTTGATATTAAAACACTTATTATGACATAACTATAATAGTTAGACATATGCTGTCGCTGACTTTTTAGTGGATGATGATGTGTTCTACAAAATTGTAGTACATAATTTCTTTCTATCATCAATAGTTTCCGCAGCGCACGCGATGTAAGGAATTTCTTATACACCTTGGGTTACATAATTGAAGTTTTAGTAAGGATCCCTAATTTTTTTGAAAATATAATATAGCCTATGTTCAGCACAGATAATGTAGCTTCACAACAGTGAAAGAATTTTTGAAATCGGTCCAGTAGTTTCGGAGCCTATTCGATGCAAACAAACAAACAAACAAACAATCAAATCTTTCCTCTTTATATATATATATATATATATATATATATATATATAAAATACATATATATTTTAGTTCAATAAACTAAACTTGAAAGTTGTAGATGACGAACTAAACAATGGCCGATTGTGTGAACACCACAGGCCACGCTGCCATACGATTCCTTTGAAGTGTGCCCGAAAAACCGACAACTCCCCGATTGCGCGCCACGCACGATTGACAATTGTCCGCCATCATATACCATTGCCCCCTGTACACAATGGCGATGAGCCGTAGTGGGCCAGCATGGGCTATTGTGTACTGGGGCTTAACGACGCATTACTTTTTACAAAGTAGTCCGATTTCGATGATTCTTTTTACATTAGGTAAAGTATACTTCCACATTAACTCTACAATTTTGAAGAAAAAATTAACTCCAGGATGAAAATAGGATGGAATAAAAAATATATTCTTTGTTGCTTAAAGTTTTCTCGGCTCGGCAGTTTAATTTAACATCGATGTTTAGACACTATCGATGAATATCCATCATCCGCATCCCTACTAGTAAGTTCAATGCGTAGCATCTTACTAGTCTGTGGTGGATACAGTGCAGTGCAGACCAGGGTCTTTTCACTCGTATACATCAAGACCAACCTCAAGATTTTGAAGGGTCTAACTAAATAGTTGAGTATTAAAACTCGAGATGTCGCTACGTGTTATTTATTTTATTATTTTGTGATGGTATTACTATTTTAATGGCAACATTTGGCAAACTTTTGCGTCAGCCACATCCTTTAGGATATTATGTTCTGTGGTGTTTTTTTTTTTTTTTTTTTTTTTTTTTTATTTTATTTAAGGAAGACCAACAGCGTTATAGATTTATATAAAAATAAAGCATAAAAAACAGAAGGCCAATTACAGGTCTTCACGTGTATAAAGTAGGCTAATTACAATAAGCGTGATGCATAGGGCATACACAGCTCAAAAGAAAAAGTAGGTATTGATATTAATTATAAAATACTTAATCATATATATAACTGAATAATAAATACATAATATTATCTAATCCACATCGCCAGGATTGAATCTAGTTATTTTAAAGGGGACATGTAAGTTAATTAAATTCAGTAAATTGGGGCTGTTAATATTATTTGAAGTGATTTTTAAAAGAAATGTAAGATCAGCAATTTCCCGGCGTTTAAAAAGAGGTAGAAGATGGAATTTCTTACATAGATCAAGGTATTCAGAGGACTTGTAAGGAATCTTTAAGCAAACAAAGGTATTTGAGGAACTTAACTTGAATGCGTTCAATTCTATTGATGTAGATATCATAATGATTCGTAGTTTGTTGTGCTGTGTGCGTGTGTTATTTGTGATTTTCTTCTACTTTTGCTTTGGATTTCGATGACCCCGCTTACAACTTATGACCCTCGCAAAACACTTTGGACCCTGATTTTATGCCTACCGATTTGGATACTGTTGATACGGGACATGGCTGGTTCTGCTAGTTGTTGTGTTCCAAAATGTGGTAAATCGCGTAAGAAATAACAAAATGAAAAGTGATTAATATCCTTGTTTTATTTTTAATATAGATACCTACCCTAATAGCTACTTCTTTAAGAAAAAGTTAGTAATAAGCAGGCTCTCTCGCCGAGCCACGGAAATTACGAAGTTTGAGTCACTAAACTCCAGATGGCGTTGCATCGTTTTATTTGACTGATATCTCTATCTCCCTATAAATAAGTTACTCTATGGTGCAGACTAGCATCAGCAAGCAGGACAGGAAGGAGTTAACTGTTTTTAAATCAGAAACAGTTAACATGAGCGACGATGAAATCACGATAATGGATGTAGATGAAGCAGAACACATAGCTTCGAAATCAGGCCCAGCAGCGCCTGTTAGGTCAACTGTTCACCTACCTTGGATAGAGAAGTATCGTCCCGTATCATTCACCGATATAGTAGGAAATGAAGACACAGTTTCGCGCCTGGCGGTGTTTGCGCGCACCGGTAACGCTCCCAATATAATAATTGCTGGTCCACCGGGCGTGGGGAAGACCACCACCATCTTATGCCTGGCTCGCGCTCTACTCGGGACAGCTTTCAGAGACGCCGTGTTGGAGCTCAACGCTTCCAATGACCGAGGTATTGATGTCGTCAGAAATAAGATCAAGATGTTTGCACAGCAGAAGGTACTATCTTTTTATTCATAACTTAATGTAGCATCAGAAGTAGAAACACAGCAACATTTAAAATATGTATAACTTAGTGCAATCACATTTTTAGGTAACATTACCAGCAGGGCGACACAAGATTGTGATCCTCGACGAAGCAGACAGCATGACAGAAGGGGCGCAGCAGGCCTTGAGGAGAACCATGGAGCTGTATTCTAGCACAACCAGGTTTGCACTCGCGGCCAACAACAGTGAGAAGATTATTGAACCAATTCAGTCCAGATGTGCTGTGCTGCGGTACTCCAGACTGACCGATGCTCAAATACTTGCTAAAGTATGTATAATATGTTATTTGTCTACACATCTTTGTGATTCAGGCAATCGGGCTACTACTCTAGCTATTGAATACATAGTTGATATAATATCTGCAGGTTATAGAAGTGTGCCAAATAGAAAACCTCTCATACACTGAAGAAGGCATAAGTGCTGTGGTGTTCACGGCACAGGGGGACCTGCGAGCGGCACTCAACAACCTGCAGGCCACAGCGCACGGCTTCGGGCACATCAGCCCCGACCATGTGTTCAAGGTGTGTGATGAACCACACCCTGTGATGGTTAAGTCCATGCTCGAGTCTTGCATCCAACAGGACATCCATGGGGCTTACAAGGTAACTAATTCTGTATTTTATTTAATGAAATTAGCATATTATCTATTATAATAGAACAAGCAATAAATAAAAACATTGTTTATGGGTTCGTAATTATCGAATATTTATTGTGTAACAACTAGTGATGTGCCAGATCATCAAAACTACATATCTTGAGATATATATTTGGTCTCACTCAAGATGGATATGGATCTTTGTTTTGTCAGTCAATCGCAGTTGGCCCGTGTAACAGTGACTTCATACAATAGTTTGTTTAGTATATTTGACTTGTCATACTATTGGCATAGAGTATAAATGTATGTTTGCAATTTAAAGTGCCATATATTTCAGTCCAGCAGTGGACTGCTATAGGTTGATGATGATGAGGTGGGTCTCTCCTAAGACACCCCACTGAGCCCGGTCTTCGGCTCTTCTTCTCCAGTGTTTAAGGGCTACGTTCCGTAGATCTTGCCAAAGGGCGTCCAACTCTTTGCTTGCCTAAACGCAGTCTCGAGTTTCACCTCGAGTTATATTATGTTTTAGAAGAAATTCCCATTTTTTTTAAACTAGAGGTCACGATAGCGATCAAAGGGTGACACTATATCGCATCCGAAAAGGGAAATCGCGCTATCAAAGATCCTAGTTATTGTTAAACGGGCTCATCGTGCCAAGTCTCATCGGTTCATTTCAGGAGTCGGATCGGGAGGCATGTTACATAATATATCATCCGTAGGTGATGGCCAAGCTCTGCAAGCTGGGGTACGCCTCCGAGGACATCGTGGCCAACATGTTCCGTGTGTGCAAGGCGCTCGACGCGCACGAGAGCCTCAAGCTGGCGCTCGTGCGCGAGGTGGGGCGCGCGCACCTGCGCCTGCACGACGGGCTCGGCGCGCCGCTGCAGCTGGCCGCGCTGCTGGCGCGCTGCTGCCGCGCCGCGCGCCCCGACACCGACCCCGCCCCCGCCTAGCGGGACGCGAGGTGGGGCGCGCGCACCTGCGCCTGCACGACGGGCTCGGCGCGCCGCTGCAGCTGGCCGCGCTGCTGGCGCGCTGCTGCCGCGCCGCGCGCCCCGACACCGACCCCGCCCCCGCCTAGCGGGACGCGAGGTGGGGCGCGCGCACCTGCGCCTGCACGACACCGACCCCGCCCCCGCCTAGCGGGACGCGAGGTGGGGCGCGCGCACCTGCGCCTGCACGACGGGCTCGGCGCGCCGCTGCAGCTGGCCGCGCTGCTGGCGCGCTGCTGCCGCGCCGCGCGCCCCGACACCGACCCCGCCCCCGCCTAGCGGGACGCGAGGTGGGGCGCGCGCACCTGCGCCTGCACGACGGGCTCGGCGCGCCGCTGCAGCTGGCCGCGCTGCTGGCGCGCTGCTGCCGCGCCGCGCGCCCCGACACCGACCCCGCCCCCGCCTAGCGGGACGCGAGGTGGGGCGCGCGCACCTGCGCCTGCACGACGGGCTCGGCGCGCCGCTGCAGCTGGCCGCGCTGCTGGCGCGCTGCTGCCGCGCCGCGCGCCCCGACACCGACCCCGCCCCCGCCTAGCGGGACGCGAGGTGGGGCGCGCGCACCTGCGCCTGCACGACGGGCTCGGCGCGCCGCTGCAGCTGGCCGCGCTGCTGGCGCGCTGCTGCCGCGCCGCGCGCCCCGACACCGACCCCGCCCCCGCCTAGCGGGACGCGAGGTGGGGCGCGCGCACCTGCGCCTGCACGACACCGACCCCGCCCCCGCCTAGCGGGACGCGAGGTGGGGCGCGCGCACCTGCGCCTGCACGACACCGACCCCGCCCCCGCCTAGCGGGACGCGAGGTGGGGCGCGCGCACCTGCGCCTGCACGACACCGACCCCGCCCCCGCCTAGCGGGACGCGAGGTGGGGCGCGCGCACCTGCGCCTGCACGACGGGCTCGGCGCGCCGCTGCAGCTGGCCGCGCTGCTGGCGCGCTGCTGCCGCGCCGCGCGCCCCGACACCGACCCCGCCCCCGCCTAGCGGGACGCGAGGTGGGGCGCGCGCACCTGCGCCTGCACGACGGGCTCGGCGCGCCGCTGCAGCTGGCCGCGCTGCTGGCGCGCTGCTGCCGCGCCGCGCGCCCCGACACCGACCCCGCCCCCGCCTAGCGGGACGCGAGGTGGGGCGCGCGCACCTGCGCCTGCACGACACCGACCCCGCCCCCGCCTAGCGGGACGCGAGGTGGGGCGAGCGAGTCTCGTGTCACGCTACATCATCGAGCGGGGTCCTCGATGTGTGAATGTGAACAATGTGTAAAAATAATGATGGTGCTTTTGTGTATGATATATGTGATGCTACTGTCTGAGGTTTTTAAGATAAGTCAAATAAAACAAATTAATTCAGTAGAAACTTTATTCTTAGTGCGTTTACATAGGTATATTACAAACAATTTGTATAAAAATAAGCAACATACGATCGAATCGTATGCTCGGAGGTAACACTTAACTTATGGAATGTGATCACCGCTTGTCTTCTATCAACTTGTTATGTTCCTCCATCAGGCTCTGCAAGCACAAGTTAGTATTGGTATTGGGTCGTGGGGGCGGGGGGCGGGGGCGGCGCTAGTGCAGCACGGCCTGCTCGTCGACGGGCACGGCGCCGTGGATCATCTTCTGGTGCTCTTCGCTCAGCGCCTGCCACACACACACAGGCACACATGTACACTCAGGCTGGTTGCTTATTCTCATCTACCTATTCCCAGACACCACCAATTATTTCGATAGAACTGGTTTTAAGATATCGAATAGCCGAATGGCTAGGAAGTACGTGGACAATGGGAGGGTCTATGTTACCTCATGCACCCATAATAGAAGCCTCAGTGTACCCCATACACTCTTTAACCATGCACCATTCGATCAGTCTTAGGATTACATAGGAAGAACTTGATTAGTAGCTTACCTACCTGTAAGAAACAATATGTTATATTTTGATTGATCGAAATATATATATAGCGCCCCTTACGAGAACCTACAGATCGAGAAGTTCGTGTTTGACCATTTGATAAACGATGTTTTGCTTAACCTCAATGATAAAAAGAAAGTAGCTGGACTGTTCCTAGATCTCTCATCAGCATTTGATTTAGTTGACCATAATACTCTATTTGCGAAACTAGAGCATTACGGTGTAAGGGGCGATGCTCTGTGTCTTATGAAATCGTACCTTAGTAATAGAAAACAGTTTGTCGAAGTCAAGAACATCACTAATGGTCAGGAAGTTATTGCAAAGTCTAAAACAATTAACATAAGATGTGGTGTTCCACAAGGGTCTATATTGGGACCCATATTTTTTGTGATTTTTCTTAATGACTTAATTAATCATGTTAGCAGGTCTATTTGTGATATTAAGCTAGTAGTATATGCGGATGATACTAATGCAATCATCCCTGCTTCTTCCACGTCTGAACTCAAACAAAAAATTGGAAATGCACTTGATGTTTTTAAACAATGGTTTCATGTAAACAGTTTAAGGATTAACATAAAAAAAACACAAGCTATTTTGTTCAGATCAACTGCGCGCACTTTTGAACCAGTTGAAGTTCTACATGGGGAAGAAATTTTGGAATTTGTTAGTAGTGTTAAATTTCTAGGAGTTTACATTGACCAGTTCCTAAACTGGAAGGACGAGCTAAGCTCAATTGAAAGCTCTATTAGTTCTGCATGTTACGCCCTGAGAAGCCTTAGAGATGAAGTAAGCACGACGCAGTTAAAAATGGTTTATTATGTTCTAGTCGAATCAAAAATAAGATATAGTGTTAAGTTTTGGGGACACAGCTATGAGTATAATATGCACAAAGCGTTTGTTATGCAAAAAAGAGCCATACGGACCATAGTGCGCATTCCTCAATGGGAATCATGTAAAGAACACTTTCAAAGACTAGGCATTATGTATGACTGTGCCTAGTCTATATATTTTGGTACTACTGATGGATATAGCAAAAAATCCATTTAAATACGAAACAAAAGATCAAAGAGATAGTCGTTTGCTAACAAGGCGGAAAGATCTCGAAGCATCTTTATGGCCTACGTTAAATGTTGCAAAGCATGGCTCGCGATATCAAGCGGTTAAACTATTTAACTCACTTCCTTTCGACCTGAAGGACAACGTTAATATTGACTTGTTTAAATCTAGATTGACTAAGATGTTGTTGAAGGGATGCTTTTACACGGTGAATGAATTTATAAGTTTTGATTATTCCTGTGACATTTGATATTTTAATTAATTTATTTGACATTTTATTGCTATTTTATAATTATGTTTTTGCTTTATGTTTTGTGTTGTTTAATAATGTAATAATTTCAAATACGATTTAAATTAATTGTTATTGAATAAATGAAATGAAATGAAATGTCACCTGGCCGAGTATAAGCGGGAAGTGTTTGCGAGTGGAGTTGTGACCGTGTGAGTAGAATGCACGCTCGTTTACCTTGAAGTACTTGACCGTCTTGACGCGCAGCTCGAGCGTGGCGGCCTCGTCGCACACGAAGAGCGTCTGCGCGTGCTGCTGGAAGGCGGACACGGTCCACATGTGGTTGACGCCCTCCTCCACCGCCTTGGCCAGCGCCAGCGACTTGTGCACGCCCGTTATCAGGATCATCACCTGCACATCATCATCACATGCCACGTCAAACATCGAAGGGACGACTCGCATCCGCGTTCTAGCAAGCAACGTTCATGCCATACAATGTTAGTTAACATTCATTTGATCGTAATAGACTAAGAAATCTATCTCACTCGCACCCGCTTGAACAGTAGCTATCTCGCGCTCGCACCTACAGCGGGCTCTCATCTCAATGTGTCTGGCGAGATGTACCATATTTTTATAAGCCCCTATACATATATATAAAATTCAGCTTTTGTAGATACTATAACGAAAGTATAATTAAAATTTAAGTATTAAAGTTGTTGAGGCTATTACGGTCTACTTTGAACTGATTCCTATTTTAGAGAAATAAAAAACGTCCACTCGTATGTGTTGTTTATTAGCGACTGGTTTTGAACGAAACAGATAGAATGAGCGTAACATACCGCCCACCAAAGGACACTAGTCCTTTCTAAGATAGGTACATAAAATCAACAAATATTCAAATACCTACTAAATTATCTAATTTGTACGAGTAGGTAGGTACTTGTGTGAAAACAAAATTTTTACAATTTTACACAACAATTTTTTTTTATACAACTTTAACAAAAAAAGTTTTATTGACTTCCTAGACAAATATACTTATACTTAGGTTAGTAACATTCAGATATCATAACCTATCAAGTAATTAACAAATTGTAAACAATAAACAAAAATAATATTATTATAATTATCATCAGTAGATCAGTTTGAATGAAACTAGTAGATATGTAGGTAAAACATTGCTAGATAAAATATGAGATGTAAACAAAATGCAGTTTAGTTAATTACCTACTTATATCTATTCACTTTTATCGATAGGTAGTTCACATAGCCGTGTATTTGTGCGTTTAATGATTTCACCACGACACTTTAAACTATAGACTCGCGTGTTACCGTCTGGGCCGACATGTTTGTGGGTTATACGACCAAGGGACCATTTACCGGGAGGCAAACCGTCTTCTTTCACTATAACGATATCACCCGGTTCCAGTTCTTTTTCACGTTTTAACCATTTGGGTCGTTCTTGGAGTCTTGTTATGAACTCTGACTGCCAACGGTGCCAGAAATCTCTTACCAACTTCTGGGTGTACTGCCAACGAGAAAGTTTATTGACATTAACATTGCGTAGATCAGGGCTCGGTATGACTACAGGGGCTTCGCCTATCAAAAAATGACCTGGCGTGAGGGGGTCAATGACCTCGGGGTCAGAAGCATCAATGGGAACGAGGGGACGCGAATTTAGGCAAGATTCTATTTGACATAAAGTCGTCGTCATCTCTTCAAAGGTAAGGTTCTTGGTTAGGATTCTTTTAAGGTGGTATTTTGTAGATTTAACTCCGGATTCCCACAATCCTCCAAAATTGGGGCTGTAAGCTGGAATGTTGTGCCATTGGGTTCCGTCTAAAGATAAAATATCCGCCATGTCTCCAGGTAGTTCTAAGCAGGCTTCTTTGAATGATTCCGCTAACTCTCTATTAGCGCCGATGAAGTTTCGGCCTTGATCACTCCAAATATGTGTGCACTTGCCTCTTCTGGCAATAAATCTATGAAATGCGCCGATAAAAGATTCGGACGAAAGGTCTCCTACTAACTCTAAGTGGATGGCTTTCGTAGCCATGCAAATAAAGATAGCGATGTAGGCTTTATTTGACTTTGCACCTCTGCCCTTTGACATTAATACTTGCAAAGGACCGGCAAAATCGACTCCGCTGTGGAGGAAAGGTCGTGCTTGGGTTACACGGACCTTCGGTAGGTCACCCATTATCTGTGTTCGGGTTGCAGCTCGTTGACGAGCACAGATTAAACATTTGTGAATACATGCCTTCACTGCATTTTTGGCGTGGATGATCCAATACTTCGATCTAAGGTAACAAAGCATGAGCTGTATTCCGCCATGTAAGGTTTTCTTGTGAGCGTCTGCTATGATCAGATTCGTCAGGTGAGTATGTGTTCCAAGTATGATCGGATGTTTCTGTTCTGTCTCTAAATCTGAGTTTCTTAGTCTGCCGCCCACCCTGAGAATATTCTTCTCATCCAGGTATGGATTCAGATTCAACGCTTTGCTGTTCTTCCTTAAATTCTTTTTCTGTTGTAGCCTTTCTATTTCTGGTCCAAATTCTCTTAGTTGTGCTATTTTTATACATCTGTTCAAAGCTTCTTCGTATTCTTCGGTCGAAAATTTGTCTTCTATTTTTTCAGGATGTTTCTTACTATTGATAAATCTAATACTGTATGCTATTATCTTTTGTAGTTCTTGTAATGTTTCAAAGTTTTCGAATTTCAGTGTTTCTTCTTCATGTTCTATTTTTAGGTTTACTTGTAGTGTCTTCTTTCTTTCTACATCTGTAGTTGTCGTATTAGGTCTTGTTAGTTTCATTTCATTTGTCTTCAGCCATTCTGGCCCTTCCCACCATAGTTTGCTTTCTATCAGCAGAGGTAGTTCTCTTCCTCTTGATCCAATATCTGCTGGGTTGTCTTTTGAAGCTACATGGAACCATTGTGTATTTGCTACGTTATCCAGTATTTCAATTACTCTGTTGCTCACGAAGAGTTTCCAACGATGCGGATCTCCAAATAACCATGATAAGACTACAGATGAGTCTGTCCATGCATAAACCTTGTCTTTGGGAATTCTCATAGCTTCACAAACTTGAGTCATAAGCTTTGACAAAAGTAGTGCGCCGCAAAGCTCAAGTCTTGGTAATGTTACTGCTTTGACAGGTGCAACGCGTGTTTTCGAAGCTATGATTGTTGTTTCTATTTTACCATTCTTTGTTTCTACTCTGGCATACACTACAGCACAGTACGCTTTTTCAGATGCATCGCTGAATCCATGCAGAGTAGTATTGTTTAAGTCTTCATTATTAGTCTTTATCCATCTGTCTATTTCAATGTCGTTTAGTTTCTCAAATCCAGTTCTTAGCTTTGTCCATTCATTTGCAATAGTTTCATTTACAGCATCGTCCCATTCGAGTTTTTCTAGCCATAGTTTCTGAATCAATATCTTTGCTAAAACAATAGATGGGCTGATCCACCCAAGGGGATCAAAGAATCGTTGTATGTCAGCTAATATGTTTCGCTTGGTGATTACTTTCGGTTGTGGTTTTATGTCAAATCTATAATGCAGTGTGTCAGTCTTCATATTCCAGGATAAGCCAAGAGTCTTGATCATACATTCGTTTTTTATGTCTTGTGTTGTGTGCATGCTTCTTAGCGTTGGTTCTATTTCAGCGATAAATTCGGGACTATTAGAGGCCCACTTCTGGAGAATAAATCCTCCTCTTTCTAGCACAGTTGATATGTCTTTACTTAATTGTATCGCTTCCTTTGCAGTAGAACTTCCACTCATACAATCATCCACAAAGAAATCTTCTTTGATTACTCTTGTTGCTTCCGGATAATCTTTCTCTTCATCTTCTGCTAGTTGCATTAAAGTTCTCACCGAAAGATGTGGTGCTGCTGCGGTGCCAAACGTTACTCTTAGGATTCGATATTCTTTAATTTCCTCATTAGAATTTGCTCTCCACAATATTCTTTGCAGGTCTGTATACTTCTCATTCACGATCACTTGGCGGTACATCATTTTGATGTCTGATGTGAAGCAAACAGATTTCATTCGCCATCTCATTATCAGATCTCGTAAATCACTTTGCAGTTGCTGTCCAACTAGAAGTTCATCGTTCAATGATTTGCCGTTAGAACCTTTGCATGATCCATCGAAAACAACTCTTACTTTCGTTGTCTCCTTGTCTTCTCTTACAACTGCGTGGTGTGGAAGGTATACTGCTGGTTTTGATCTTTCTTCTTTAGGTACTTCTTCCATGTGATTGAGCTGTAAATATTCATCTATTACTTTCTTGTACTCTTCCTTAAGCTTCGGCTTGTTTTCTAATCTTCGTTCTAATTGATAAAATCTCTTCAGTGCAATATCTCTTGTTTCGCCGATTTCTTCTGTCGGTTGTACACTTTTGAGTGGTAGCTTGACTACATAACGACCATCTGTTGTCCTGGAATGAGTAGTTTTGTATATCTCTTCACATAATCTTTCTTCAGCTGTCATACTTCTCGTACATGTTTCTTCTATATGCCACATGTTTTTCAACATGTTGTGTACGTCTAAGTTTTCCAGGTGATGGTGAACAATAATTCTGTCATCGTGTGATTCGTCTCTAACCTTACCAAAAAGAATCCATCCCAGGCTTGTTTCTTGTGCACATGGGGAACCTGAGGGACCTTTGATTACCTTTCCTTTCACGATGTCAGCGTAAACTTGAACTCCAAGTAGCATGTCTATTTTGCCTTGAACATTATATTTTGGATCGGCTAGTACCAGACCGTCCAAATGTGACCATGATTTAGGCGCGATTGTCTTACTAGGTAACTGTTTAGTCAGTTGAGTCGAAACTATAAAAACATCAACATTAAGGCTGAAAGAATTCTCATACCTAGATAGAACCTCAAGTTGAGTTGAATGACTGACCTGTGTCTCCGTGGAACCTATTCCGGTTATCCTAGCGTGGGTTGGAGTTTTGATGACCTCTAATCTCTGAGCCGCCCTCTCACTCACGAATGATGCCTCTGAACCTAAGTCGATAAGAGCCCTGAGTAAGGTTGTGTGCCCTGAACTACTTCTGACAGGAACTACAGCCGTAGCCAGCAGCGAACTCTTACGATTGCTTGTGAAGTATGATGCGAAGTGTGTAGCTATATCCGTGATGTCCTTCTCGTCTTCTTCTTGATCTTCTTCCACATTCGCGTGCAGTGATGACATTGTAGGCTGTTGCCTCTTTTCATCGGTGTCCTTCTTCGGGGGAGAATGCAGAAGAGAGTGATGACGCCGTCCACATACTCTGCATGAGGATTTCTGTCTACAGAACATCATAGAATGACCAGGAGCTAAGCAGTTATAGCATAGTCTGTTGTCTCTCACATATTCACTTCTTTGGTCCGGGTTCAGTTTTCCAAACTGCTTGCAATGACAAATCAAATGATTCTCTTTACATAATGTGCATGTGTGTTGTGTTTCGGGGGAAGTTGTATGAAATGCCTTCACCTTGTCTCGTGCCGATGATAATGATGATGTAAGTTCCAGTGTACAGATGCGGCTGTCTAAAAATGTTGTAAGGTTGTCAAATGTGGGCATCCCGTCACAGTATTCTTCACTAACATGTGTCTCCCATGCTCTGTGTGATTCACTATCTAATTTTTGAATCAACAAAAATATTATAATCGGGTCCCAGCTTGAAATAGATATATCCAAACTTTTTAGACTATTCAAACATTCTTTTGTGTTATCAATCAGTGATTTTAAATAGATAGGTGATGGGGATGTTATTTTCTTCAACATAAATAATTTTCTTAAAATTGCATTCACAATAAGCCGTTGTTGACTGTACCTGTTCTTCAAATTATCCCAAGCAGGCAAATAATTCT
This sequence comes from Ecliptopera silaceata, assembly GCA_932527185.1. Lineage (NCBI taxonomy): Eukaryota > Metazoa > Arthropoda > Insecta > Lepidoptera > Geometridae > Ecliptopera > Ecliptopera silaceata. The sequence continues at coordinate 143,950 of OW052211.1, forward strand.
TTTCTGTAATTTGGAAGTGCTTGATTGTATTTTTCGCCTCGCCGATAACGCATGACTTTAAATAATGGAGTTTTTGTACATCATTGAGCGCGTTGTTGTTATGTATTAACGATGTAAACGTGTCTTCAAACGATTGCCATTCTTCATAAGCTCCGCCAAAGGATGGTAGGTTTATTCTAGGTAATTTGACTTCTAGACTGCTTGATGTACTAGACTTAGTGCTCGGAACGTAAGATGAACTTGTTTGAGAAGGTTGGTTTTGTTGCAAACAATCCATCATGTCCGCCTTCAAACTTGTGTACAATTCTTCGCATTCACTATGTACATCACTAGAAAAGTACAATAAATTACTTCTCTCTTCCTTTGAGGTTAGTTTCAATAACTCCATATGAGTTTGTCTAAATGTATTCCAATACTCGTCAATACATTGCACTCGTGCTTGCACATAACCTTTAGTTTTACGCACTTTGCTACACTTTTTAAAGTTAGTTTGTGCCTTATTTAATAATTCGGCTAAGTCCTCCAATTGATCAGTTAATTCACGCACTTTATCCATTGTTCATAACTGCACAATAAAAGTTCACAATAGATAGTTTTGAATATCACTGCAAGTTCCGTGAGTAATTACGATGGTTGTTTTTTCACTTTGTAAAAAGTTCTAGAATAGGATTGTTCCGGTAACTCGTAAACAAGTAGCAAGCAAGCAAGAGCGGTGCAAAAATGCAATCTTCCTTCGATAGATAAGAGCGCGACCCGGTTCGATTATGACCACTATGTTGAGGCTATTACGGTCTACTTTGAACTGATTCCTATTTTAGAGAAATAAAAAACGTCCACTCGTATGTGTTGTTTATTAGCGACTGGTTTTGAACGAAACAGATAGAATGAGCGTAACAAAAGTTTAAGGGTGTTTGGCAAGGGGAAGCAACCGTGACAAGTGTCTGGCAATGAATATCGTGATTTGTAAAGGTATTCTGGAGAAAATATAAAAAAAATGAACTTTACACTAAGGTGCTATTTAATAGACCTTTACTACCTGTTACCCCTAAAGTAACTACAATCGAAACTCTATAGTCACGGGTCGTTCTTACCTATGTTGGAGGCATACGAAGAAAAACTTTCAGCTTTTATAAAATAACGAAGGTCTGGGCGTCATGGGCTCTTCCTTTATTAGATGAGAACTTGGGTACCTACATTATGTAAATGTTTTAGTCGAAAGACTTGACCGTATAACATAATGGTGACAATAAAATACTGAATACCTACTAAAAATGGTATGGCTGTTCTTATCTATGAGCTTGTCTTATTTATCTTGTTGGAGTGTCTACTATCGTTGTGTTGTGAGGTGCGATGTGGGTGTGGGGTGGGGGTACCTCTTTAGCGTCCATGACGGTGCCGACGCCGACGGTGAGCGCCTGGCGCGGCACCTTGCTGATGTCGTTGCCGAAGAAGCGCTTGTTGGCCTCGAGCGTGTCGTAGGCGAGCGTCTTGACGCGCGTGCGCGACACCAGCGACGAGCCCGGCTCGTTGAACGCGATGTGGCCGTCCGGACCGATGCCTGATTCAGATCATACTGTTCAATGCGTACTTGGCTTTCCAAGCAGGTAGGTGTTCGGAGAAGCTCTTTGGCGTCGGCAGTCGTACCTCCCACGAAGAGATGCACTCCGCCGGCCTGGCGGATGAGGTCCTCGAAGCGCTGGCACTCGGCCACGAGGTCGGGCGCGTTGCCGTCCAGCACGTGCGCCTGGCTCGGCTCGATGTCCACGTGCTTGAAGAACTCGTTCCACATGTAGTAGTGGTACGACTCGGGGTGGTCGCGCGGCAGACCTGTTTACAACTCGGTACACAACCCACTCGCATCATACTCGCACTAACCTAACCACTTGTTGTGCTGCATCACTGTACCTACTACCTTTATCACTTCTGGCCTCTGTCTATACTTAAATCAGATTTTAAACGTTGATATTGAGTGGATTAGTGAAGAGATGATCGGATATTAATTTTATATATCCTTTATGTATACCTATATCAAGTTTGATATTCATATATCAATTTTGTATGAAAACCATATTATTATTTTATTAAAATTTACTTAATAACATTATTTTTGTATTGCAATTATAAAAATAAACTTCATGTAGATATAATAAGTGAAAATTCACGGACGTTTCACACATCACACTCTAGTCTCAAACTAAGCAAAAATTGTACCAAGGGAACTAGACTGCTGATAGAATACTTTGATTATAGTTTTATCGGAGTAGGTTAGTGGTAGGTAGGTAAGTTATCCCTTCCCGTATTTTGCGAAGCGAAATGTTCTTAGAGAACAGTCAGTCGGACGATCCGCTGAGTGCACTCACCGACGTACTCGTCCATGTTAAATGTCGTTACATATTTGAATGAGATTCTGCCTTCCTTGTGGAACTGGATGAGTTTCTTGTACATGCCGAGCGGCGTGCCGCCGGTGGGCAGGCCGAGCACGAAGCGCCTGCCGGGGCCGGGGCTGAACTGCGTCACTCGCTGCATCACAAAGCGAGCCGCCCACTCCGCGACTACGTCGGCGTCATCGAGGATTATCAAACGCATCTTTACTTCAAACTAAAAGGAAAATAACGATAATTAGATGTTCTGAAAGATAACTCGCGTCTCAGAAGAAACCGAAAGGGATTCTTAACAATGTAACATGATAGGTCCTAGGTCGTCCTGTAGGTATGGCAGCTGTAGGCTGGTTGGTTTAGTACTTTCATTTTAGAACTTCGGCTTCAGCAAAGTTACTTAAAATGATAACGATGAAATGGTATACAATGCACATTTAGTTGTGTTGTCCCCGTACTATTCACACATAACCGGGGCCAGAACCTATGTAATGTAACTAAGTATAGATACCTAGTAGTATTTACTTTAGGTATGAACCTATATTTTGTAATACACCGTTTGTGTTATGTTGTTGACCTTTTTTTAGAAAGAAAGCAGACAAGCCATGTTTATCAACGCGGCCGTTAACTGGGCATTACCACAAACACATAACGATAACGAGCCAATCGACTGTTTTGTTTATATTTAGGCCGATGACTGTTTATCTCAGATACCTACTTACCTCGCATGTGCAATAATTTTTTTCGTAATTGAATTGTAATCTATGTGTGTTTCTACACACTTTATAGGCAGTATCATATCATGACACAAATCAAATAAAAATTAGTCAATAGACGCGCAGAATACCTACCTGTCAAGAAACGTACCGAATTAAATGTTCTTTGACCTTGGCCTAACCAACAGATACGTATTCATATAATTACGGATGAGGTACGGTGTCTTTCTATATTATTTGAGCATTGGTTTACTTAGGTTTTCTTAGGAATGGAATGGAAGTGAGAGGTGCTTATAGATATCAAATATTTAACGGTAAAATTTGCAGTCGCGGTTAGGAAAGTTTCGTAAACATAAATGTTTTTTGGTAGCGAACGTTGGGTGTCAGACAGTGTCAATAACCTCACCGCGGTCACTCACCTCAGCCGCGACCTCTTCTGATAAACGATAACAACTACGCTTCGGCTGATCAATTTGTTAAACTTAACAATAACAAATGCGAAACGACGCGACTACTTTGTATAGATTTCAATTAGCTTCTGCTAGTCGCGGCCGCCGCTCCGCGAATCGTAATGAATTGTCAACGTCGCGCAATGACATCGACTCGATTCTACACTCGCTCGACTGACACCCGTATTCACAAAGAGTACTTGCTTAAGTATAGCATCAACACTGTGCAAAGAATGCCATTTTGCAGTGCGTTCCTTTTGACAAGCCTTCAAACTAGCCCATTTCCTTAGCTGTTCGTTCATTTTGACGGACGCATAGTGCGCTCTGACACTTAAGTATTGTTTCTGGATTGGTTTCGCTAGCCCTGTGCGCTCGTGCACACTATGAGACCTCACAGTAATGTTTGTGAATACGGGTGTGAGAGTACTCTGTGTGACTGAGAGCTCGATGCCGCATGCCGGACGCCGCCGCGATCGATTTACGGTTGCCAACTCTCAACTCAAATAAATACGAGACTGGTATTAATAATAAAACTCTTCCCATGAAATGAACATTATTTTATTTCTAAGAATAATACATATAGAGATTATTGATAATAATTATGTTGAGGCTTTACGCCTTTACCAACTAATTAAGAAAAAGACAAAATAACGATATCGAGCACAGTCCGCCGACCTCGGACCGAGCCGTCGCGTCCGTCGTCGTACTAACCACCTATCCAATTCAACTTATCATAAACATAGTCAGGAGGTAAATTAACTATTATTGTGCAAATATCAATAGTTGTCATTTCAAATGTCTAATATATCTTATTTAATAATATCGAAATATATAATAAATAACGACGTTCTTTCAGTAACAAGCACAAAATAATCTAAATTAAGCGGCATTCTTCGTGTCATCTGCACAATAAATTAACAGAGTACGAAAAACCGTTTTGCTGTGATGAATATTAGAGTTTATCATAACTACTCGTTCACTGTAATAGGATCTATACGTACGTAATTTATATAACAGGAACCTAATATAATACATGGTGTACATGATTCAATTATTGTGGCTGTCTGCTTCATACGATACTTAGTTAATTATGTTTACAAACAAAATACACAACAATATAGTTGTTTAACAGGACAAAACCAAAATTGACGTGGTAGGTATTGGTCATTTGAAGCGTTCAAGAAAATGAAGTGGGCGGGGTGAGCAGGAACAAATCGACAGTTGGCGCGATATTGGAGTGCGAGTGTCCGTCCACATCGCGGCTGTCGCCTGTTCGTGCTGGCCCCTCAGTGCACGACAATTTTATAAAATATACAAAATAAGGTAAAATAATGTAACAATATTCTAAAATGAAATTAATTAGTAAAAACCATTTACATTCTAAAATGAAATTAATTAGTAAAAACCAATTACGGTTTATTTATTAATTATTTTACTTCAGACTTCAGAAGTTGGTCAAACTTTGCTTGTCTTTACTAATTTATAGTAACACTAACAGCCTGATTAACCAACTGTTTAACTTATGAACAAAATGTTAAAATAGTAATATGCCACTGCATAGGTATATATAAAGGATGAATAGTTTAACAATAAGTCAGGACATAATAGTTGCCACTCCCACACGAATTTATTTTGTTAAAAATATTTTAGTAAATGTTTGCCAATGAGGTTATATACCACAATTGTTTTGGAAACACTCATAAGTAATACTATTAAAAGGTGTATACAAATTTAGAAGTTTGACCCCGCTAAAAAAAAATATGTCATTTTACATAGATAGCCAGACCAGATTCGACCTCCTTGATTGCACAGCTATCGTTATAAAAATATTCCGGTTCCGGATGTTACGTGCATATTTCAGCTCACTTCAGGCAGCAGCTAGTAAATCACTCGTAAGTACAGTTACTCTCCTGTATAATCTTAAATACACAATGCAGAAGGTCGGCGCCGAAACACCACAAGCGCCTGGCCCGCTCCGCGCTCGGTGCAGACCGCGCGCGCTCGGTGCAGACCGCGCGCGCTCGGTGCAGACCGCGCGCGCTCGGTGCAGACCGCGCGCGCTCGGTGCAGACCGCGCGCGCTCGGTGCAGACCGCGCGCGCTCGGTGCAGACCGCGCGCGCTCGGTGCAGACCGCGCGCGCTCGGTGCAGACCGCGCGCGCTCGGTGCAGACCGCGCGCGCTCAGTGCAGGCGCGCGCGCTTGACGGGCGGCTCGCCCTCGCCGCTCCAGTACGCGAATTCGGGCAGCCACTTCACCAGCTGCGCGTCGAAGAACTCCTCCAGCCGCTTCGCGTCCTTGTACATTTGTGAATCGACCTGCGGGTGTCATTCATTATTTTCATTTCGACAGGCGTCACAGCTCAGTCGATAGGAGCTCTGCCTTCCATGCTGTGGGTTCGATTCCCACCCCGAGCAAAGGTTTGTGTGATGCGTTCGATGTATAAATATGCACAAAAAAAAATGTAAGTTATAAGTATTCTGCGTGCAATCTAGTTCCCACAGGACACGCCTTGCTCAGTTCGGGAGTCGTGTGACGTGTGAGGCGGTACGTTACCGGGTGATAGGAGTACGCGTTGCGGAACAGCAGCCGGCAGTCCGCCACGAAGTGCGCCGCGCGGCTGTAGCGCGCGCCGCCCGCGCCCGGCTGCAGCCGCATGCGGATCATGTCCAGGCACATCGGCCGGCACACCTGCAACACGACCCACCCGCTCGCTCACTCGCACACTCGCACTCGGCGCCCGCCTCGCGCCGCGCCGCGCCGCTCGTACCTTGGCGTGGTAGTGCAGGTTGTCGGCCGGCACGGGCTCGCGGAAGGCGAGGCTGAGCTCGTACTGGCAGTACAGCTCCAGCGTGATGCGCTCCACCAGCTTCTGCAGGCGCGGACTCAGGCCGCCCCCCGCGCCGCCCTCCTCCTCGCCCCGCGCCGCCCCCAGCTCCGCGAAGTTGACGCACAGCAGGCACTGCCAGCTCTCCGTCTCCCTGCGCGGACGAAACGCGTCAGCGCGATGGCCCTCCGCGGACGAGCGGACACCCCCCCGGCCCCGGCACTCACTCGGGCAGCTTCTCGATGGTGGGGATGTGGCAGTACTGGTGGAAGACCTTGGGACACTTGTCGCAGCACATGAGCTCGCCGCCGTCCATGCAGACGGCGCACCAGTCCTCGTTGGGGTCCCCGGCGGCGCCGGCCGCGCCCCCCGCCGACACGTTCGCCTTGCCCGCGCCTCGGGAGTCGTCGGTGGAGGAGTGCACGTGCACGGGCGCGGGCTCGGGCTCCGCCAGCACCTGCACGCCGTTGGAGTCCAGCTTGGCGATGGTGGCCATGAGGTCCTGCACCGACTCGGCGCACACCTTGTCCAGCTCCAGCGAGGCGCCGCCCTGCGACACGCACCGAACGACTACATGTCCGGAGGCTCGCCTCGCCGGACGAGCCCGACGCCGACCGGGCGGTACTCACGTTGAGGCTCGGGCTCGGCGTCTTCGGGTTGGTGGAGGTGACGGCGGAGGGGCCGGGCGGCGCGGGCGGCGCGGCGGGCGCCGGGGGGGCGGGCGGCGCGCGCGACAGCGTGATCTTGTAGTCGGAGCCCGCGCCGCACGCCGCCGCGCCGGGGGACATGCTCAGCTCGAACCCACCTGGCGCATCACAACACAAGGATAACGATCGCTCCCCCGCAGGAAACACCGCGGAGTGGAGGGCGGCACCCACCGTTAGCGATGGCGTGCTGCGGGATGTGCCACTTGGCATGCTGCTGCGGCAGGTGGTGCTGCTGGTGCAGGTGCGCGGGCGGGTGGTGGTAGGCGGGCGGCGCGGGCGAGGGCGTGCGCGGGCCCCCGCTGCGCCTGCCGCCGGCGTTCGACACGTTCGACACGTTGGCGGCGAAGGCGTTGGACGCGTACGCTCCCATCACTGGAAAAGCAGCTCCCTTACACACGGACCGAGCGTGCAGACGCAGACGCTCGCCGCGGGCGCTCACTCTGGTGGTAGGCGTGCATGGCCTGCTGCGCCGCGTGCTGCGGCCGCGCCTGGCGCCCCGCCGCGCCCGCCGCCGCGCCCGCCGCCGCGCCCGCCGCCTGCGCGTTCAGCAGACCCCGGAGATTCATCTCGCTCATACCTGCAACGATACCGGATCTCAGCGTAAGGAGTGGCGATTCATTTCAAAATAAATAACAAAAATAGGTCCGGACAGTGCTGTGAAACACTTGAAACATAAGTCTGAATTATATATAGATATTCACGGACATTATTTGTATTATGTATTATGGGAACTAGATTGCTGATAGAATACTTATATAGTATAGTGTAGTGTAGTGTAGTGACCGTGCAGATGGTGCGGGTGCGTGGTGGAGGACACGATGGCGTGGCGCAGGGGCGTGGCGTGCGCGCGCCGCCCGCCGGCCCCCCCCAGGAACCCCAGCGCGGGGGCAGTGCCGCCCCCCACGCCGCCTCCTTGCACGAACGACTACCGACAGACATCGATCACATTATACCAGATAAAGTTAACATTTTATTCATGTTACGTGTTAGTGTTGCGTTGCAAGTTTCAACCGAATCGATTCGCTCCGGCCGCCTTTGCATCGTCGCGTAACTTAATAATCGTTTGTCTGTTTGAGAATGAATTCCCCGGCATGGCCTTAGGGATACAAGTAATCGCGACCGAGACGACCGACGCGGACTCGGTTCGAACGACTGACGTATCGAGGACACTGAATGCAGTGGTCCCATGATGGTTTCTTCGCCACACGAGAGCCCAGTCGACACGACAACGAAGAAACACACCTTATATTTGAATAACTAAGGAAAATATACACGTCGCAATCATGCAATAGAAATAAGCAAGCAAGGCAGTAACTTAGACACAAGACCATAAGAAGTTACGAAACATATAATACATTTACAACTGAAAATGGCTTATACAAAAACATAAAAAGAGTTAAAAGATAACGGATCGGAATCGGATTGTAAGAACAGATAGAAAACATCTAGCATGCTACACCGAACTGACCTGATACCGAGCCAGGGTCTTGAGACATGGAACAATTTACGGACCTGTAGTCTAGTATTTTGATCATTCTTCTGTAGATATTACTACATTAAAGTGCATCGCTTTATATCCTTTATATTAAAAGCAGAATAATCAGTCGACGACAAAAAGAAATTGGTTTACCTACATTTAAACTCAGGTGTTTACCATCTCCAGTTCTGGAGTTTTGCATAAAAACAACATTCAACAGAAATTATCAGTTTTGAAGAGGTCCTACTTTCCCAATTTACTTTTTAATAATAAGTTTGGGACGAGTCGCCGACAAACACTTGTAGGCACACGGCACACATGGACAAACACTTGTAGGCACACGCACACATGGACAAACACTTGTAGGCACACGCACACATGGACAAACACTTGTAGGCACACGCACACATGGACAAACACTTGTAGGCACACGCACACGCACACGGCACACATGGACAAACACTTGTAGGCACACGCACACATGGACAAACACTTGTAGGCACACGCACACATGGACAAACACTTGTAGGCACACGCACACATGGACAAACACTTGTAGGCACACGCACACATGGACAAACACTTGTAGGCACACGCACACATGGACAAACACTTGTAGGCACACGCACACATGGACAAACACTTGTAGGCACACGCACACGGCACACATGGAAAAAGAGGGTTCAACTTTTTATCCGATAGCACAATTAAAGACGCGCACACCGCGCATGAACGAACAGAGAGCATAGTCAAAGTTTTCAAACACCATCGTATATAAAACTCATAACACATCTGGGCTAGGTGTGTTATTTATACCAGTTACTTTTGTAGGTAAAATTGTTCCGTGTCAAGTGATAGTGAGATAAACGTATAGATTCCATACGTTCTATACTATACCATTGAACGTATCGATCGACAAAAGCGAATGGGGTTTACCTGATGCATGGCGGCCTGCTGCAGCGCCACCACCGCCGAGTGCGGCGAGCCGTGCGCGGGGGGGTGGTAGGGGCCCTGCGCGCTGCCCCCGCCGCCCCCGCCCCCGCCCCCGCCGGCCCCGCACGCCGCGTTACCGCCGTCCACCTTGCCGTCCACTACGATCGCGCCGATGCTGGACAGGACTGGGGGTCACATAACCAATGAGCCTCGCGAGTTCATTAAGTCGGGCATTTCGATCGGAATCACTTAGCTCCAGCCGTTAAAGCTATCGGCGGACGTCATAGCCCAGGCGGAGGTCGACCCTCCATGATGTTCGGGTTCGATTCCCATCGAGAACCAAACTTCGTGCGAATATTATTCTTAATCCTATTCACATGTTCAGGTCAGGGACCTATTTATTTTTATATATCAACGAGGCGGATCGGCCTAAGCGAATTGGAATATTCGGTTCGGTCCACATTAAAACGGTGGGCGGCACGTACCTCGCACCAGGTCGGGCAGCTTGTCCAGCGCCAGCGTGATGCGCACCGGGATCTCCGGGTTGGGGATGTCGGCGCGGCGCGACTTGATGCGCTGCAGGTGCGCCGCCACCACCGGCTGCCGACAACACACTTCACGTTACACCCTCCCAGGCGGTACACCGGGTGTCTAGTCGAGCGCGCGCGTACCTTGCAGTAGAGCAGCGCCGTGTCGCCGGCGTGCTCGAGCGCGGCGGACACGAAGTCGACGCAGTGGTCGGTGATGGCGGCCAGCTGCTCCAGCGCGTCCTTCTTCTCGGAGAGCGTGCGCTGCTTGCCGTCGCACACCTCGTTGAGGCGCAGCACGAGCTGCTTGCCGCGCGTGTTTATCGCGTTCGTCAGTCTGAAACGTTCGGTTCGACTCCATTGGGAGGACATCGGGGGGCGAGGCGAGGCGAGGCGAGGGGCGGGGGCGGCGCGGGACGTACGTACTTGACGACGGTCTGCGTGATGTCGTGCACGAGCGCCTTCTTCTTGTCGGCGATGAGCTGCTGGCGGTCGCGGATGACCTTCATGGCGGAGCCCAGCAGCACGCGCTTGTAGCTCACCTCCGACAGCAGCGCCGCGATGCTGCCTCGCGCCTGCGCACACGGACGGACACCATGTTACATGCGGTCGGAGCTGGCTGGCGGGCCTCGCAGCCCTGCGGTGAGTACCTGCGCCGCCATCTCAGTGCTGAACTGGTACTTGTGGTCGCGGTGGTGCTGCAGCTGGCAGTCGCGGCACGTGAGGCGGTCGCAAGTCTCGCAGAACAACGACAGCTTCTCCTGACCACACAATATTCACATCAACCGTCGGATCGCATTTCATTTGTTTTTCATTATAATGATGGTCAATTACTTTTTAAACGCCGGGAAATTGCCGATCTACATTTCATTTTAAAAATGACTTCAAATAATATAAACAGCCCCAAATTACTGAATTTAATTAACTTACATGTCCCCTTTAAAATAATTCGGTTTAATCCCCCTATTCACACCCCTATTGTTGGAATAAACTATAGGCAAAACTCCTTAATATGGCGAGCAGGTGAACATTTGAATAAGCTTTGTAAGCGCGTGGACTTGGACCTATTCTACACAAGCGCTGAGTCAGCGAGACGGCGACTGAGCAAAGTTTTTCAGTGCTCACAACACTCAACATGCATAAGTGTTAATATTAGACGTGGGAGTGATAGTAGTTTCCTAAATAGTTTGACCAGTCGCCCTATCCCTATGGAGTGAAGGTATGTGTGTGTGTGTGTGTGTGTGCGTACCTGCGGATGGTCGCGGCAGTGCATGTCGCTGCAGGCGTGCGCGCCGCGCGCCGCGCCGAGCTCCGCTATAGCTTCCTCCTTGCCTTTTATGGTGTGGTCCTTTGTTATTTTTAATCTGACAAAAAAAAAAAAATACATCCACTCTGCCCTGCAATCATGGATGTAATGATGTTGTCTAATTTTGTCCTATGTCAATCTATAATTGCACTGCTGTGCAATTTTTTTAATATATTTCTCTCTCAAATGTATAATGTAAAAAATGATTATACAATAAATATATATTCATGGTTTCACACATCACACTTAAGTCTTAAACAAAGTAAAGCTTGTACTATGGGAACTAGATTGCTGATAGATTACTTTTATCCCTTTTTATTTTGTAAGTACAATTATGGAATGCATAGTAACACACCTATCTGAGACAGATTTCTAAATCTTTTGACTAATTTAGACTGCTCAGTAAGCAGTAAATGCTGTGTAGAACCAAAAAGAAACATTTTGTGTGAGAAACATTTTTCTGTATCTGGGAGTTACTATATGTATTCCATGTGAGTACATTTTTTTTCCCTAACCTATCTTGGCCCACTGCTGGGCAAAGGTCTCCCCCAAATCCTTCCACTCATCCCTGCTTTCCGCTTTTGTCCACCATTTTATGTTATCTTTATCTGGTGGCATTGCCTCCACCACATCTCATCACACACACAAAGCTTAACATTGTAATACTATCTTTTCTTTATGAACTGTTAATTAGCTTGTAATAAGTTGCCAGCTACTAAAATGACATAATTCTATTAAGTATGAAAACAACAACAACAGATTACCTCTGATGTGCGTGCACACAGTTGTCACAGATGAACTCGGTGCAATCCACGCAGTAGCTGGTGGCCGGTTCTGTTTCATCACAACTGTTGCACTGCTGGTCTCCATTCAAACTTCCTAAAAATAATGATGGGTTACATTACTTAAGTTTTAGTATGGATACCTAATCTTTTCTAGCAATAACTATAGCCTTTGTTACTCAAGGTGAATGTAGCTTTCTAATGGGGAAAGAAGTAAAAAAAATTCATTCCTTTTTATAATATTAGTGTAGATGGGAACTTCATTCATTACCTACTGTTTACTGCCAAGTGGCAAACTCTACACTTCACCAAATAGTCAGATTTACCATTCCCAGTACCAGCTAGGTCAGTGACCATCTTTTCCATCACAAATCTCTGGTCAATCATGTTGGCGGGCTGGCACTGCAGCCGGCAAGCTGGACACTGTATTGTGATTCTTTCTGCTCCTAAACAAATTAAACAAAATATCTGCACATGTCAATGCCCAAACGCTATATGAGTAAATTTTAAATTGAAAATGTATTGGGTTATTCAATAGGTGGGCCATTTCATTATATTATGTATATGTTATTATATTTTAAACTCAAATCAGTATGACATAATATAACCATTAATTGACTATGAAATCAAAACCAACCCAGGAAATCTCTAGAGCTAGCCTGTTTTTCCTCAATCTTAGCTTTCAGGCAGGGCTCACAGATGGAGTGCAAGCATTCCATGAGCTTAGGCGTGCCCTCGGCCAGCGCCAGCGGCGCGCTGCACATGATGCAGCGCGCCGCGGAGGGCGGCGGCCGCGCCGCGCTCGGCGACGCCAGCGAGTCGGCGCCTTGCGCGGCGCCCACGCTGCCCTCCGTGCTGCCTGGCCCACCGGACCTGCCACTTGCTACATTCTCTATTATACTTCCCACCTGAAAATGGTGTGATTTTCAAGTCAAATTATCATACAATATAGTTTTAGACAGAAAGTAAGCTACCCTTGAGATGTTTAGTTCTGTTCATCGAGATTAAGGTTTCATAAAGGGTCTCTGTTCAAACATAAACCCAAAAAATCATTTGAGTGTTTCTTGCAGGTAATGTTAGTAAACATGCCATGATAGCACAAGCAAGCATCACCAACTAGCGAGGCTACGATGGGTCCGGAGCTCACATTGGGCGGCGCGGCGGGATGGAGGAGCGCTTCGTCTTGCGCTTCCTCCTTGATGGAGACCCCGAGCAGCGGGCCCAGGTCCAACAGAGCGCGCTCGATCTCCTCGCCACTGGGCTGAAAGCTTTCCATCGTTCTGCTTATTCTTTCACTACACTAAACCAACTGTTTCAAACGCGCTAGCATTTTCTCTCCTTGAAAACTTTCACCCGCTAGATTATCACGTCGACATCACGATTAGCCGTGAAATGCTGTGGTTGAGATCACTTGGAACGGTATTTTCGAGGATATCATAGACATCAATCGCTGCTGAGATAGGTAGTTGTTCTACTGAATTCGCACGCCATAATACAATATTTTGCTTCATGAATAACGAAAAGTTTATCAACAAATTTCTAAAAATTCTTCATGCGCCCATTCAACAACTTTAAGATAACCATAGACATTTTTTTTTATTAAAACAGAGATGAGTTTAATGGGTATAGATTAAACATTAAAATCTACCTTGCCATCACTGTCTATGAAAATTTTATTATGCATCTGTCATCTTCGCATTGCTTTTTATGCTAGTCTGTGAGCTCCAAATATCTAATGACATTTGACATAGCATGGCATTCATATCCTCTGACAATATATTAAAAAAAAACAATCGTGACAACACATCGAAAATGGCCGACACGGGTCCGAGCAAAAGTGATATTGAAGCGGTTTTTCAGCGCTTACGAAGCATTTCAGCTAACAAAGTGGGTATTATTTTACAGATGAGATGTTGGACTATAGGTTTTGAGTGATTGGCTAACGCTTTAAGTGATGCGCAGGTATGTTTCGACTGCAACGCGAAGAACCCTACGTGGTCATCTGTCACGTACGGGGTGTTCATCTGCTTGGACTGCTCGGCGGTGCACCGAAGCCTCGGGGTGCATCTCACATTCGTGCGTTCCACGCAGCTCGACACCAACTGGACGTGGAAGCAGCTGCGTAACATGCAGCTCGGCGGGAACGTCAATGCCGTATGTCCTCTTGAACTTTACTCAGCTATTTACAACTTCTATTATAAAATTTCTGTGCAGATATAGTTCAGTTGTAAATAATGATACAATTAATGTGTTGACCACACAGACACAATACTTCCGCACACACGGCCTCGCCACAGAAGACGCTAGACAGAAGTACAGCTCACGAGTGGCACAAATGTACAAGGATAAACTGACTGCTATGTCGGAACAAGCTATGAAGACTTATGGAACCAAGGTATTTTATGAGATCTAAATAAATAATAAATAAATAATGCTGGACAATCCACACAACATCATCTAGCCCCAAGCTAAGCAGAGCTTGTGTTATGGGTACTAGAAGACTGACATACTTAATATAATACATTACATAGATAGATATTTTTTATTATACATATAATACCCAGAACACCCGGAATAAATATTTGCAGAACATACAAACATTTATCCCGGGGCGGGAATCGAACCCGCAACCTTCCGTGTCGCAGGCGGACCATCGCCCACCGCGCCACATCGGTCGTCATCATCATCTAGATTTGTATGTACAAATAAACTTAAAAAGTCATAATCCAATTTGAAAAATTATTTTATTGTGAAGAATTAACACTATCCCCAGATGACATAAGCTACAATATAGATTAAAAAAAGTCTTTGGTAAAACTTCAATAATGTAACCCAAGGTGCAAAAGCCATGCGAAGCTGCGAGAGCTATTAGTAATATATATAAATAATAATAAATTTACATACCTTGTACATTGCAATTCTAATTAGAACCCAATTTTTCATCAATTATATCTGAGTGGAAATGATTACTTTAATTATAGCATTAAACAATTATAGCATTTTGTAAGTTTCCTATTTCATTTATAGAGATTGTTTTATCATAAACTTCATAATGTGAATGTTGAAAAAACTTGTATACTTGGAGAATATAATTTAATTTTAATTAATTCTTACACCTAAATTATGTCTCTAAACATAATCAATCAATTAAATCATAATAAATTTATTGTACTAGTCACTAAAAGAAGAGACTTTTGGAAGTGCATTATTGTTGAGCAAAAAAAAGAAAGATTACTTTACTAGACTTGGCGGGAGCAGTCAAGCTTCAACTAAATGTTGTTATGCATGGCTCAAGCGGTCAGACTTTTTAACTCACTGCCGACAGAACTGAAGCTTTCAGACAGTCCCCTTCAGTTTAAAAATAAACTTAGACTATTGTTGATGCAAGGCGTCTTTTACTCAGTTAAAGAGTTTGTCGGTAGGTAGAAGTATTACTTTTTTTTTTCCTTTATTTGAGTAGTACTTATTTAATGTTCTTTATTGGACACAAAGTATTATTTTCTTATTTTAATCATAAATTTTTATTAATTTATTTTTATTTTCTCATATACATTTCTCATATATAATGAATTGTAATTTAATATAGTTTCAAATACAATTGTACATTGTTAATGAATAAATAAATAAAAAATGAATTTGTGATAATAAATGAGATTTGTGTCCAGTTGCACTTGGAGGCCGCCCCGGTGGAGAAGCCCAAGGAGCATGAGGTAGACTGGTTTGCGGAGCACAGTGGCGCACAGACTAACAGTAGCGAGCTTGCATTCACTCCACAGGTAACCCCTCATCCACTCACACTTCAAGCAACTTTATTAATCATGTAATCAACACATTCCATGACTCAAATATTATTTTTTGTACTAAGTTTATTTTAGATTTTTTCTTTCAAATATAAATGATTTAGTGCTCCAGTTATCAGTGTTATTATTCTTCAGTTGGAGTGATTTTACAAAATGTTTAGTGTGCCAGTATCAGGTATGATCAAGCACATACATTTCCTATTTTAGCAACACAACACAACATAGTATATTTCTTTTGAATTCATATGTTTTTCAGTCATTCATTTAACTGGAGTGATTTTTGTAATAACGGTTTGTTTTGTAGTTTGTGTTTTATGTACATACCATTTGCATTGCAACCTGCTATTTGCTGATAGTTACATATTTATATTGTTGTGTAGGTACTTGTTCTACAAGTAGCAGTTATTTTTATTATTAATGGTTTTAAAGTACATAGCCAGTTTGTTTAATATAGGTTTTTTTCCAAGAAAGAACATTCCAACTTTTATTCAAATCAGATGGTAGTAAAAACATAGAAACATTAAATAATTGCAAATGATACATAACCATTGTTGTACAGTTGGCAAAACCTGAGGTGTTAAGTTCGCAAGCCCTACTGTGGGACGCGGGGTCAACGCCCTCACCGGCGCCGGCCGGAGCCGCTCCCCGCCCCTCCCACATCGGAGCGCGCAAGCCCGCCGCCAAGCGCACTGGGGTACGGAAATCATATCATGTTTTTTACGAGTTCATTTTCTTGATAGGTACCTGCGGCATAGGATGTTCATTGCTACTATTTAGCACTAGACTCGAGATTACGTTTGAATGGCGTTGTAATAATCGATTTCAGTTGGGCGCTCGGAAAGGCGGCTTGGGTGCAACTAAAGTGGCTGCAAACTTCGACGACATCGAGAGGGAAGCAATCATTGCGGAAAAACTGAAAATGGAGGTGAGGTTTGCTGGAACCGGAGACAAATTATTTATTTTAAAATTAATTAATACATGATTTTCCAGATGCCCATGCAAAATAATAACGTAAGTCTTACAAATTCATCTCGGACATCGATCGAAACGAGTTAAATTTCATCCGCGGTAAAACAAAGGGAGTGAGAAAGAAAAACCATTTATTCCAACCACCACCGCTTAAAAAAATAATTAAAATTAAAAAAAATCTAAAATAAACAAAGTCTTGATAAAAAGGTTAAAAGTAGTGGTGCAGTAATTTGAATAAAGTATGTTTGCTTAGAGGTACTTAAGGCGATGGTGGTTTTTCAGGCGAAAGCGACAGAGAGCAAGGCCACGCTGGAGAACGTGGAGCAGGAGGTCGCGTCGCTGCGCCTCGCGGTGGCGGGCGGCGGGGGCGGGGGCGGAGGCGGGAGCGGGCGCGGGCGCGGGCGCGGCGCCGAGCGGCTCGGCATCGCCGGCGCCAGCGCCGCCAACAGATCGTCAGTACCTACGAACCGACCCGTGCATGCCTTATACATATTTATAGTTATACTCAATTATGAACAGCAGCATTATTTTTGACTCTGTTCCGTCACCCTCGAATTGTGTCGAGACAGACATCCGAGACGGGACGGGAGTTGGCGTCGGTTGCATCGATTTCCACAAAAACATCTCAGCACGAACAGATTCGATTCGAACCCGCGACCTTAGGATCCGACTCCGACGACCGGAGCGCTGCCAATGGAGCGATCGACTCGACTTTATAAATATAATAATGTATATAATATGTAGTACAATGCGTACATTAAGATGTGAATGTGCATTGCGGGCGGTGCAGATGCGTGTCGCACTCGGCGACGTGCGACATGACGGCCATCGAGCAGGAGGACGCGGCGCCGGCGCGCGCGCAGCTCGACGACATCGACGACTTCACCGCCTCCTTCACCATGATCAGGTGCCGTCCTACATACTAAGTATCTCTACATTTTTCTGCTGATTAAAATAAAGACCATTTTAACAAGTTGCTGGCATAAAAATAAAGATTTACAGAATATAGTTTTATTTATTGACTATTTGGTTGGTTATTTATGACGACCGATGTGGCGCGGCGGGCGAAGGTCCGCCTGCGATGCGGAGGTTGCGGGTTCGATTCCCGCCTTGGTATAAAAGTTTGGACGATCTGCAAATATTTATTCCGGGAGTTCTGGATATTTTATATGTTTAATAAAAATGTAATGTATCGTATTAATTATATCAGTCTTCTACCATAGCCATACCATACCACAAGCTCTGCTTAGCTTGGGGCTAGATGATGTTGTGCGGATTGTCCAGCATTATTTATTTAATTTATCTCCAGAAACGAGCCGTACAGCAGTAGCCGCAACCTAGACAAAATGTTCGAGAGCAAGTACTCGGACGCGGGCACCAGCATCGAGCCCGAGCCGCCGCGCGCCGTGCGCTCCATGTTCTCTCCGGACGGGCCCGCCCCCGCCCCCGGCCCCGCCCCGCCGCCGGCGCGGCCGCGGGGGAGGAAGGCCGAGGTGGAGGACGACTCGGCAGTCAAGAAGTTTGGCTCCGCAAAGGCTATCAGTTCGGCGCAGTTCTTCGGCGAACAGGTGAGCGTACGAGCGCGGGCGCTGCGCTGTCGCGGAGTATCTTAAACGAAAGAAGAATGAATTTGTAACCATTTTATCAGTAGAAGTCGTCTCATAATATGTCGATCTAGTAAAATGAGCGAACGTTTGTTTCAGGACGCGAGCTGGGAGCGCGAGCCGAGCGCGGCGCGCTTCCAGGGCAGCAGCAGCATCTCGTCGGCCGAGTACTTCGGCGCGGCGGGCTCGGGCGGCGCGGGCGGCGCGGGGGGCGCGCGAGGCGCCGCCTTCAGCGTCAACGCGCCGGACCTCGACGATGTACGTGCACGTTGCGTAGTCGGCGCCGGCTCGCAGGCAGGCTCGCAGGGTCGCGGTGTACTGTAGCGCGTGCGTTGCGGTGTGTTGCAGGTGCGCGAGTCGGTGCGCGCGGGCGTGACGCGCGTGGCGGGCCGCATCTCCTCCATCGCCAACGGCGTCGTGTCCTCTCTGCAGGAGAAGTATGGCTACTGATGTCCGAGGACGCTCCCATCTCTAGTTGTGTACCGATCGCGGGGCCGAAGCTGTATCTGATGTGTGGTGTCCGCTCGTGGTGAATCCGGAGCGATTGCGCGCGCGATTCACATAAATGTAAGCTATCCCGAAGCTGCGCCACCTCGGAGCGATTGGCCGGCAACGATATCCGAGTAAAAAACCATATGCGAATTGACGGGTGGTCGGCACATGAATCGTGAATTTCGTTTGAATAACCGTTGATCTTATAAAGAGTTTCATAATTCAACACAGACTAAAGTAGAATGAGAAACATGTATTTTTTTCTGTAGTTCAAATACGTTATAGTCTAAAGAAATAATATCTTCTCTATGTACCCATTTATTCAGTTAGTACTAGTACTTCAATAGAAAAAAGTTCGTACATAATGATAATATGTATTTATATTTTGATCTAACATATTATAATGCTTGTCAAATTTTCGCATGTAAGTAGTTGAATATGTAAATATTGTAAAATATGAATTGTATAAAATATAATGTACACATTTCATTCCTAGCTATACAAATATAAACTCTTCTTGGCACCTTGTGCAACTAAACAGCAAAAATGTATCTATATTATTTTGTAATGATTATAGCGAATATTGCGTATTCGTTGTTTTTATGCTCACAATTACAGCATGTCATTAATTTGCATTGTCTTTTTGGAAATTGGTGTGAAAATATGAGTTGTATATTGTGGGGGGTACAAGAGTGGGATGGGCATTGGGCAATTATTTTTTTAATTTATCTGTTACTCTGGCGTTGTATTTTTTTCTCTAGCTTGCATTCCAGAATTGAATAATTTAAATATTGGCCTAAAAATATGCCAATACCCAGCATTTACATACCCATAGTTAATCAATAAAAATACTTGAGGCATTTGAGTTGATGTCTGAGCATCAAATCTGGGTGATCTGGTGGAAGCAAGCTACATAACACTTATTGCCAATTACTAAGGGTTCAAATAAGTTTAATTAGTTTTAGATTATTTAGCCTAACTGTTCAATAGTGTTGAACTACTAAATAAATCTAGGTTTTTGAATGTAGTTGTCTCCATAATGGGACAATTATATTTTATATAATCAATTTATATATAATTAAATTAGTGGATGAAAGAAAAGAATTACTTATTCTATTATTTTTGTATAATTTTTGTGTTTCCTAGTAATTTTAGTTAATAATGCACTTCCAATTGCAATAAAATTAAAAGCTGTGTTCTTTATGTATTCGGGTATCAGAATGTAACTAGTTCCAGAAACTGTTTCTGTGACTTAAATATTGTATATTGAATAAAATCTATAGTTTGTTTTAGATGTAACTATTGATATTGAATATAAAATTATATTTTATACATTCTTTATATTTCAAACTTATTAATTAGCAAAGTTCATTAGATTTAGAAATTTAAACATTATAGTGGTTAAAAAAATACTTTTTTTTTTGTGAGTATTACATTTGCACAGCTTTCTTAGCAACAATACACACATTCTCCAAAGACACCGAAGTGGGCACGTAGTAGCACAGCCTGGCGTCGAAGCCTCTGTCCCTGAGATACAGCACTCGCCCCCAGTCCAGCAGCGCCTTGGTGCGCCGCCCCGCGCGCGTGCGCGCCGCCGCGCATTCACTATCCACATCTTCAACTGCGCCCTCGTTTCCGGTCGGTCGTGCGTCACTCGGCGCTCCTTCTCCGTAATCCTGATCATGATTCGGATCATCCCTCGGGGATGCTTCACCGCTCTCCGTGATTTTGAGCGCATCCGTTTCGATCGACGTCAGTTCGACGGTCGGATCTCGTTTGCGAGAGTGACGCGGGCGCCCGTCTCCGCAGGTGGCCCACGATACCATTCCCAACATGACGTTCATTTCGTCCCCGCTTATGCCTAATTCCTGAAAGGAATGCGCGAGAAGTTACTTGAAAAAATAATACACCCTGCGTTTCACGATTGTGCGATCATACAGCTCGACCGTGTCACAGACCGGTACGGTCAGCGTAAAGTCGATTTGAGCGTCTAGATGTTCTAGTCAAAATGATCTCGAAACATAAAGCAATTTGATCCAGGCAGTCATCGCATCGTTGCGTTAGAACAGCGGCGCTGCGGTTAGGTTGGGTCGGTTAGGGTTCATACGCACTATGCGGGTAGCCGCATTAGCTAGCCGCGCGGCTGACCGCAGGATGCGGTTGCGAATGCGGCCAGCCGGATCGCGGGCAGCCGCATTCGCAACCGCAACGTGCGGTTGAAGAACCGTTGCGATTTGCGGTCATGTCGATCCATTTCAAAGATGGACGTGGAAGAAGTTGCAGCTATTTACTACATTTACACACGTAATTTGGTGTTCCAAATTGCTGGCCGACTCTGGATTTCGATGATAAATTTTTCGGTATCGAATTCCATTTTACCAGACGTACCACGTGCACACACTCACTCAATGGCGGGCAGCCGCAGACTGAACCGCACAGTGCGTATAGCAACCGTCCGGCTGTCCGTCACTCGGGCCGCAGCCCTCCGAGCGACCGGAGCGGTCTGCGGGTAGCCGCATCGCAGTGCGCATAGAAATGAATATTACGTTCATAATTGTGCTTGCGGTCAGCCGGACGGCTACCCGCATAGTGCGTATGAACCCTTAGGGTACCTGCAGCTGTGCGTTGGCGACGTAGGCGCCGCGCTCGCAGCGGTGGTGGCAGCACGTGGCCAGCACCGCGCCGCGACACGCCCCGCCCGCCCCGCCCGCCCCGCCCGGCGCCGTCAGGCAGCGCAGAGCGTAGTCTGCGCTCACAACACGTAATATTTACTAAACCTAATTTAGTTTATTGACTAAAAAGTGCAACCGTGGTGGCTATAAATGAGCGCATGGACGGAATTGAGAATCGTCTAGAAACTATAGAGCAGAAAGGACTAGTATCTGGTGTAAATGAGGTTGCTGAATTAGAGCGCACGGTCTTTCAATTGAAGACCGAGCTAAATGATAGAGACCAAGAAGCACTATCATCTGATCTTGATATCGGGCAACTGCCGGAAATTAAAGGTGAAAATGTTGTGCATTCAGTTACAGTGCTGGCGGCAAAGCTGGGTGTGTCTCTCGAGAACCGGGACATTGTATTTGCTGAGCGAGTGGGTGCTATCGATCGCTCCAAGTCGGAGGAGACGGGGGGCCGCCCGCGCCGCGTTGTTGTGCGGCTGGCGCGCAGACATCTGCGTGATGAGCTGCTGAGTGCAGCTCGTGTCCGCCGCACTATCACCACTGCTGAGCTGGGCATGGGCGCGCCGCAACAGCGCATATATATCAATGAGCGGCTCACCTACTACAACCGCCAGCTATTCCACCGAGTCCGTGAAGAATGCCGCAAGCAAAACTGGCGGTACTCCTGGACGAAGAGGGGCCGAGTGTACGCCCGACAGGGTGATGGGAAACAAGTGTACCCACTCCGTACGGAAGCTGATGTAACGCGTATATTTCAAACTACTAATAAAAGCGTTTAAACTCTATCACCGAATGCTCTCTGTGATCTATAGTTTATATAATGGAGCTCTACTTAGGCACTTATTTGCTCTAATTTTCTCGTGTTTTCAACGTATAAGTCAGTATAGTTGTACTATCATTTTACTCGATATTAGTTATAGTCGTATTAGAATGCAGAAAAGTGTAAAGCATCAGCTATGCAATAATATACATTTTAAGTACTGTTCATTTCATAACATCGTTAAATCATTAAATAACGTATCATTTAATAATGGTAATGCTACATCATTTTTCATTAAGAATAGTTTATGTTGTTTACAGTATGTTATTTTTATACACTATGGTTTCTTGCACTTGCACCGTTTATCATTTGGTAATAGTAGACAATCGATATTTTATTTGTACTATACTTGTGTCGTTTTCATGATTTTCACATTTATTAATTTTTAGTCTGTTAAAAGTTGGTTTGATCAATGCAGGTTCCCTCGGTACGAACCACGACAATCTCATTGCTTCTATATTAAGGAACAACTTGGATATTTTGGCACTCAATGAGACCTGGCTAAGAGCGGGGGAAGAAGGACGTGCTCCTACTGTAGCGGGTTACCGCCTAAGGCACATCCCTCGACCGCGAGAGGTGCGCTCGCGCGGCGGTGGAGTTGGTTTTTATGTTAAACGCGGTATCACCGTACGTACCTGGCCCCACCCTGTAGACCCGCTGCATAAAACAATTGAACAAATGTGGCTCACTATGACTCTTAACGGAAAGAAGCTGGCAATCGGCACGGCTTATAGACCACCATGGATGGATACTGATCTATTTTTTGATGCTATTTCTGATTCCATAAATTCTATACCTAACTACGATCACTTGATATTATTAGGGGACTTTAATATTAACGTGTTGAATATTACTGATATTAAATCGACTAAACTTTCTACCTTTTTATCATGTCTCAGCCTTCAACAACTAGTTACTACATCAACACATTTTACTAAGACTTCCGAGACATTGATAGACGTAGTCTGCACTGATTTGGATAGCAAGATGGTAATCGTTGAGCCACTGGGATCTCTCTCTGGACATTGTCTTGTCAGTTGTGAGTTCAATATTAAGAAAATGAAGTCTAAGCCTTACAAAATTACTTATAGACCTATAAAAAATATATCCCTAGATCAGTTTAACCAGGACTTGAATTCTATTCAATGGAACTTTTTAACGACACTTGGTAACGTTAACGATATGATTAACGGGTTTAACCATAGTGTCTTAGCTTTAATTGACTTGCACGCGCCTGAAACTTCAGCAGTGATCAAAATGCGTTGCTACCCTTGGATCACAGACACCGTCAAGTTAATGATGAGGCTTCGCGATGAAGCTGCAGCAGAGTACCATAAATCAAAATCACAGGTTAAAAAAGATTACTATAAAAGCTTAAAGTCAACAGTAAATATAGCTCTTTTTAACGAGAAAACCGCCTATTTTAAACATAATATTAACAACAAATTGCATGACCCTAAACTGCTATGGAAAAATCTGAAAAACACTATTCTACCAAAAAATAATACAGATTTACCGGCTCACTTTCAAGACGTAAACAGTATCAATGAACATTTCTTAAATATTCCAGGTTTATCTAATTTAACTATATCTAACCTTACTTTCTTTGAATTTCATAAATTCAGTGAAGCGATATTTCGTTTGGAGCCCGTGGGTTCTGACCGAATTGCAAGAATACTTCACAGTCTGAAGTCCAAGGCAGTCGGCTCTGATCAAATCAGTTTAGATATGCTTTTAATGACTTTGCCGGACACTTTAGAAACAATAACCTCTTTTATAAACAAATCCATTGGCACTTCTACATTTCCCACTTCATGGAAACTATCCATCGTACTTCCTTTGCCTAAGATCCCTAACCCGATAGAGCTAAAAGATCTCAGACCTATTAGTATTTTACCATGTCTCTCTAAGGTGCTCGAAAAGGTCGTTAGCTATCAATTGACCGATTTCCTCGAGAAAAATTGTATTTTGCCTAAAGCTCAGTCGGGCTTCAGGAAAGGACGGAGCACAGCAACTGCCTTACTTGATGTTACGGATAACATTCTTTCTGCACAGGACAGGGGAATGTGTACTATGGTTGTATTGCTTGACTTCTCCAGAGCCTTCGACACTATAAATACTGATCTCTTATTGTCTAAATTAAATTACTATGGTTTTGATCATAACTCCCTTAGGTGGTTTGACAGCTATCTCAATGGGCGTCAGCAGTGTACCAGGCTTAATCGAGATGACGGCTCTGTTCTTTTTTCAGATGTAGTTCCCGTAACACGAGGAGTTCCTCAAGGATCCATACTGGGTCCACTTCTTTTTATTTTGTACTCAGCTGACGTTCAGATGTGCATTAAGTATTGTCAATTCCACTTATACGCCGATGACATACAAGTGTATATATCTTTTAAACCCTCTGAAATTGATAGAGCCATAGACTTGCTTAACAAGGATCTTTGCAATATAGCCGCATGGTCCAAAAATAATAGCTTATTACTTAACCCAATCAAAACAAAATATATAGTGTTTGGAAGCAAATATCAATTGGCTGGTCTTAATCCTTCTTTGGATGTCATGCTTTCGAACGAGCCCGTGGAACGTGTGTATGAGGCACGTAATCTTGGTTTACGCATGGACTGTAACCTTCGGTTTGAGAAACATGTTGCGGACTCTGTCAGGAACTGCTTCTATAGACTTAAAGTACTATACAGAATGAGGCCTTATATAGGGGTGGAATTGCGTATAAGACTCGTGGAATCTCTTGTACTTTCGAAACTAAATTACTCTGATGTGGTGTTTGGCCCTCGATTGATGGCCAAAACACAAAGATTAGTTCAAAGAGTCCAGAACGCCTGTGCCCGTTTTTGCTTTGATATTCCGTTAAGAGCACACGTTACGCCGTTCTTAAATAAGAATCTCCTATTGAAAATGAAGCACCGACGTAAGCTACATCTCGCTTGTCTATTATTTGGAGTATTGAAGAACGAAGCACCGGCGTATCTCTATGAGAAGCTTACGTGGGTTTCTAGCTCTAGGTCTTGTGGTTCCCGCCAGCACTCGATGCAGCTATCGACACAGCGACACAGCTCAGCTTGTTTCAGGGGTAGCTTTCGCTACGCTGCATCGAAGTGCTGGAATAATATTCCTCCACCGATTCGAAGCCTGCAAAATTTACATAACTTCAAAACTAAACTTAAACTATTCCTTGTTGAGTCTCAGAAAAAACAAGAAAATCTTAGAAACGACACAAGTGTCATATAACGGACTTCTGACTGTTTTTATGACGCCAGATTTTTTAATTCGGTTTACTATTGTTATTATGTTATACCTGTGTACTAGAGTAATAGCAATATATGTATTAGTTTTAGATATGCTTAGTAGTTTTATAAGATGTACTCACCGATGTTTTAGATGTAGGTTTAGCTGTTGTTGTTTATTTGTAATTGTTGTATCTTTCAACTGTTTATCATTTTAAAACAAATTTTCAAAATTAATGCCTCACATCCCGATTTGTATTTTTTTCGTAGTTTTTATTTTCATTATTCGTTTGGTAAGTAGATTTTCCGTGACATCACTGTACGGCCCTGACGGAAGACCAGCGTTGGTTGCCAGTCAACCAACCTATGCTGAGTCAGGGTACGTTTTACGATATTATGTCTGTTATTATTTCTAAGTTAGCATGTTAGCATTAGTACATTTATCGTAAATAAAAGTATTTGATTTGATTTGATTTGAAAAAATACAACACATCAAAAGAAACGGAAACTTCAATACGAGTTACATGGGAAAGGAGGGGCATCTCGATTTCAAAACTGAGTAGGTATCAACTTATATTTCGGAAATCGGTGATCCTCCTGACGTCCGGCTAACTCGAATCGATCATCCGGTACCGGTACACCCTGAGATTCGAGTGCTAAAGTAATGTCGGTCTATTATAAAACAAGTACTTAGTGAGATAAGGTGAGCGTGTACCGGTGGCCACTCCGCAGAGATGCTTGGCGAGGCCGAGCAGCGCGCGGCCGGCGGCGGCGGGCGCGTGCGCCAGCGCCACGTGACGCAGGTCGGCGCGCATGCGCGAGCAGCGCGCCGCCAGCCGCGTGTCGCGCTTGTGGCGCAGCGCCGCGCGGTCCACGGCCAGCACGCGGCTGGAGCCGCCGCACCACGCCTGCCCCGCGTAGTACGACATCTGACCTGCAACGACCTCGATATCATCCGACGTACCGCATCTCCGAGACTGCCGACCAGGACTTCGCACCTGCGTCGATGATATGATTGCCGTCGCGCTCCGCTAGGTTCCGTTCGGCACGTGAATAGAATTCGATATGTCAAGTCGGCATTTTGTTTTACACATTTTAGATGTTACGAGAAAGGTTCATTGCAGTATTAGA
This sequence comes from Ecliptopera silaceata, assembly GCA_932527185.1. Lineage (NCBI taxonomy): Eukaryota > Metazoa > Arthropoda > Insecta > Lepidoptera > Geometridae > Ecliptopera > Ecliptopera silaceata. Next base: position 170,789 of record OW052211.1, read on the forward strand.
TCATGTTCGCGCGAGCTAGAAGTTTATTTCGGATCGCCATGATAAAATGTACCTTTTCCAGCTCCCAATTCGACATAGCAGGTGTTCTCTTGAACCAGCCCCTCGTCCTCCGCCAGCCACAGCAACCGCGACGCCTGGCGGAGATGCCGCAGTGAGCTCTCTGTCCGGTCAGGTTCATTGAACTCTGGTAGAACTACAGAGTGGATGGGCCGTTCTGGCGCAGTTGTAATATTGTTTATTACGTGTTCTAAAACGGAAAGACAGTCACTGTAAGGTTCTTAAAGTGACAGTGAAATCATTAATTTAGGATAAAAGCACTCAATGCACTTACTGTCGTACAGAAAGTTGACTTTGTCAATGAGCAGCATCAAGGTTTGTTTAGATATCTCGCTGAGTGGTTTTCGAATACATGTGTCCACTGTGACCGGAGCATTTATGTTCATTATCATGTACGGAGGAAGCTCTCCTTGCCTTGCGTTGCATATTGTAAGATGTTTCTCCAGTTTGCTGACATAACAGGTACTGAAAAAATTTTAAAGTTGATAAAATATTTATTTAATTTACTTACTTTAGAATTAGGTATCCATTTATTTGTGTTTAAATACAATATATCTTACTGTTTTGGGTCATTAGGACATGGAACTCTCTTATCAGTCTGAAACAAAGGAACAGAAACTGTTGAGATAATGTTTCTGTCCATCCAAAGGTTGTCTGGAAGAGATCGCTTATGAGACCTCCCATTGTAAGTTTTGTTTTTATTGTCTCTCTGTTCTGCATATCTTTTTCTGGTGTACAAAAACCATTAAAGTAGATAATTTTGAAGTGGAATCACATCTGGTACCTTTCCATCATCGGTGAGAGGCTGAGGATCATGCTCTCCACAGTACTGGCGGCCTGGACGAACGGTCATACGGCAGAGTCGCTTCTTTCTTGTCACAAAATGTTGGCATTGAGGCTCAGTTTTAACTGCTACAGTGGTATTGATCATTTCTAGAATTTCAGCTTTTTGTTTGTTTACAACTTTATTTGAGGTTATGTATCACAGACAGACACGTAGTCTAAAGTCCCCAGTACACAATGGCGTATGCTGGCCCACGACAGGCCATCGCCATTGTGTACACGGGGCAATGGCGTATGGTATGATGGCGGACAATTGTCAACCGTGGCGCGCAATCGGAAAGTTGTCGGTTTTTCGGGCACACTTCAAAGGAATCGTGGCGTAGCGTGGCCTGTGGTGTTCACACAATGGGCCATTGTTTAGTTTGTCACCTACAACTTTCAAGTTTATTGATTTATGTATTTTAGGTACGATGTTTTCAGATGAATGATGCATTTAATCGTATAGTAGACTCCCTGAAAACACCTATTTAAAAAAAAGAGACATTTCTTCTACGTCCATCGCAAGTGGATTGCCAGGCAGCAATGAGACATGCGCCATTGTGTGAACACCAAGTGATCGTGGCCTACTGTAGGCCACGATCAATGGCGTACCATTGTGTACTGGAGCCTTAACGTAGAGTAAGTTCGTAGGATGACATGATTGATTCTGTGGTTCGTTTGTTTGACTTGATTGACTTTTCGGTTCGTTTGTTTGGTTTGGTTTGGTTGGTTATATTTAGTTACGGATATTATATTCTGTGGTAGTTACTAGTTAGTTGGTATGTATTGGTAATGTTGGTATCGGTCGAACGTCAACAAATTTTGAGGTTAAGCGTTGAGTTTCGGTTTCCTTTTATTTATTTATTGTATTATGTAGTGTAGACGCTAATAATGAGTTCACCGAGTCAAGAAAACGAAGAGGCGTCTTTGACGTGCGAACCTGTTGGCAATGGGCCTAGTGGGAGTAGTGGCAAGAGCGCGGCGTCTGAGATTAGAAGACCGCCCGCCAAGCGCCCTGCATCGAACGCCGTTATTGAAATATCGGACACCGAAAGTGATGACTCCGATATCTGTGCGATAACATCGTACCAAGCCTCCGCTGACGAGGTGAAGAGGATCCGCGGAGGTCAGTATCCAATGTTTTGTCATGCGTTGTTCCTATGGTTTAGGGCGGGAATTTTAAATTGAAATATAAAAATCAATCTCAAAATGCATGTACACAGGAAGGAGTTTATATTTTATTTAAAAGATAGAACGTATAGTCTAAGCCATAATGTTTTACTTAAATATCTGTATCTGTAAGTATTACTTAAAATAAATCTGTTACTTATAACCATAGGCACATTGATCTATTGAGTATGTGGTCAACTAATATAAAATTGATTTGTGCTAATCATTCTTGGTTGTCTCTCCTTATAAATGTATTAATTTGCAGATGACTACTCGTCTACATCATCATCTTCTTCAGATTATAGTTCAGACTCGGAGCCTCATTGTGAAGATGACTCAGTGGTTATTGATGACACTGTAATTAGTACTAAAGCCGTTCGGTCTCAACTATACCCTCGAGCTAATCGAATGGAGGATCCAAAACTAAATAGCAAAATGCAGGTAAAAAGCTGACCAGTATGACAAATTAATACAATACGCTTTCTCATAATCTCAAAATGTAGCTCAATTTTTTTTTCAGTCTCCAGAACTCATAAGTAGGTTGACAAATAACTGGCAAGAGAGAATAGACTTAAAATGTGAAGAGGTCACGCTTACAGTTGAACCTTTCCGAGTTTGCCTCCTCCACAACTTTCTCTCCAACTGTGACATAATAAATAATATAGTAGATGATATGAACACACTGGACTGGTCTCGGAAAAAAATGGACTTGTACGAGTTTCATCAGACCACTGACCTGGCCAGTCTGACTTGGCAGCGGAGTATTCGAGGAATCTATGAGCTTTTAAAGACTGAAGTCATGACATGGGTAAATAACATTTCCACTAACTATATTTTATAAAAAATCAGTCAACATTTATTATTTATTTGAAGATGCAAAACAGTGCCAAGAGATGTGAGGACACACTAATTAAGGCTGTTCAAGTTTTCTATAATATATTTGTTAACCAATGTCCTTTCGGTCAGGTGTCCCAAGTGACGGGCCTCCAACTAACGTCCGTGTCTGCGTCCTGTTCCCTGTACGGGCCCGGAGACCACCTCCTAGTGCACGACGACATGCTGTCGGACAGGCGCGTGGCTTTCATCTTGTACCTGGCTCCTTGGCCGCCCTCCAAGCGACCGCTCGCTGCTGAAAACGGAACCGACAATCATGTCTCCGAGGTGAGACTTCAACTCCAGAGATCATTTGTCACTTTTAAAGAAATCTTTCTAAACGAATATGCTCGAGTATATTCAGATGTGCACAAGTACAAACGAAACCTGCGCTTTATTAGCGTAGAAAGTGTCTGTACAAAGTGGATTGTTCGGCAGGACGCGGGCTGGAGCCCCGCCATGGGCGGCGCCCTGGAGCTGGTGGCGCATGACGCGAGCGCGGAGCCCACGCACGTGGTGCGCCGCATCTACCCCAGGAACAACATGCTCGCCTTCTTCAAGGTCGGCCCCGACTCCTACCACCAGGTCGGTGCACTCTCTCCTATGAGCCATTCTAAGATATACAACTTCAGTGAACTTATTGTGCTTTGTAATCGGCAAACCGCGAAAGCTCCAAAAGTCGCGAACGGTTCCATATGGACGATCATCGCTTGCGCGTCCGAGTCGAGTACTTCGTCGGGAGGCTATAATTTGTCGTAATGTGCCCGCGAGCAGGTCGGTGAAGTGCTATCGCTGGAGTTGCCGCGGCTATCGATAAATGGCTGGTTCCACGGCCCCCCGGACCCCTCGGAGCCCGCCGCGCCCGCCGCGCCCGCCGCGCCCGCCGCGCCGCGCGCGCGCCAGCTGGGCGCCGACTCCGACGAGGAGGGCGCGGAGCCCGAGCCGCCGCCGTGTTGCTTCCCCTCGTTCAAACCGCACAATGAAGTCGTAAGTCGCAAACGGATGCGGTATCGTTACATCGACGTTTTTCATAAATGTAATAATAAATATTCTTGGACAATTCACACATCGGTCTCTTTAGGGCCAAACTAAGCAAACGTGCTAATAGAATACTTGATATGTAAATACGTACCCGGTCATAGAATGCATAGTAAGCGAGTACAGCGCGCAGCGTGGTGTGGCCGCAGGTGCTGCTGAACCAGTGGGTGGACCCCGCCTACATGGCGCCGCGTAGCCGCGCCGCCGTGCAGGAGCAGATGGAGCGCCGCAGCGAGGCCTGCCTCAAGGACTTCCTGCAGCCGCAGCGCTGCCACGAGCTGCTCCACCAGCTCAGGAGCCCAGGTACCCCCGCCGTCGTCGGAAGTACACCCGGGCGAGGCATGTCCCCGAACGAGTCGTAACGTGCGAACCGTGCATGCGACAGATGTGGAGTGGGAGGCGCGCGGGCCGTGCAACCGGCGCCGGTACAGCGCCGTGAGCGCGGCCTGGGCGCAGGCGCGGCCGCGCGACTGCCCCGTGCGCGCGCTGCTGCAGCTGGCCGCCAGCGCCGCCTTCTGCCGCCTGCTCGACGACTGCACGGACCTCGCGCTCGCGCACTACCACGCGCTCGAGCTGCAGCGCTGGCGCGCCATGGACTTCACCGTGAGTAGGGGCCCGCGCGCGCGGCGAGCTGCGCGCGCGGGCCCCGCCTGACAAGCGCTCGGTCCGCAGCTGATCCCGCCGCGCGACGAGTACCAGCAGGCGCGGCTGGAGGCGGTGCTGTGCCTGGGCGCGCCGGCGCGCGCGCTGGGCGGCGCCGCCACGACGTACGTGGCGCCGGAGGAGGCGGGCGCGGCGGACGCGGCGCTGGTGCACGTGCCGGCGGCGCACAACACGCTGAGCCTGGTGTACTGCGACGCGGGCGCCGCCTCCTTCCGCAAGTACCTCAGCAAGCTCGCCATGCAGCACGACGACTGCTTGTACGTGCTCACGTGCTGCTATCGCGAGTGAAGCCGCTCCCGAGGACCTTAGTGACGTCGCGGCCCGACTCGGCACACTCGGAGTGACCGGTGCGCGTGCATGTAGCCTTTTATGAAGTTATTTATATTTTGGCTCGGGAGTTGCCGAGGAATCCAGTGTAACCGTAGTGCATTAGATCCTGCAATAATTCAGTGACCGAAAGGGATCAATGGACACAGTAAATGAATAGATTATTAGAAACTAAATGACAATATGTATTGATTATTAGGGAAACTATCCGAAAAGCTCGCTGGTTTTTTTAAAACGTGTTTGAACTTTACTAAATTGTATCTATGATTTTCAATTATAATGTAGATAAATATTATAGAATGACATTAAAAATATTTTCAGTGACTCGTCGGTCACGCTTAGCATTCATTTGACATTATCTAAGATTTGTATTGTTACTGTTTCTTCGTCAGCACGCGGTCGGAGGTCGCGTGACGTTTAGCTGACGGACGGCTGTAGCAGTGTTCACTTGTAGCGCGACCTATGACAGGAGGACGCAAACTCACCGCGCACTCCACAAATAGTTGGGATCCGCTCAAACGCTACTTGACAGAACTTTCATAATAAACACTCTACAAAAAGCAGTATTATGATAGAAATTCAATAATTAGAAAATCATTGAAATGTTAGTGGTAACTTTCTTGTAAGTACAGAAGCTTCGTACAGAAACACTTGCATACTTATTGTTAGGTGTAGATAGAGAATGTTATATCAGTTAATAAGTTAATAATCACAACATGAAAGAAAATATCAGAGAAAAAGTTAAGGTGTTCATCTTATTTTTATAATACATTAATAAATTCCACCAGAAAATATTTTTGCATAAATAGCCATTTAAGATTCGTTGGTATGGCAACCAATCAATGTGTAAGTAAGCAGCTAGGAGAAGTGATACTCACTTGATTATTAATACGGATGTGGTTTTCCAAGCTAGATTCTTCATGCAGTATTATTTTTCAGATCATTTACAATTATATGAACATTTATTACGGTGCATCTCATGAGCTTCAAATAAAAAAAGAATAATTGAAATTGGTTTGCCGAGGAAAAACATATGAGGTCCAAACGAAAAAAGTCGAATTGTAAACATCCTCCTTTTCAATATTCAGAAACAGCCAACAACAAATTCAACTAAACAAAATTTGGTGGAAATGAATCCCAACGAGTCACAGTGAGACGCGTAGGCGTAGTGAACCCAGCAAAAAACAAACTAAATGATTAGTGAAATTCTACAGGGTCTGATTTGATACTAGCACTGAAGTAATATACATATACAGGGTGTAACAGAAGGATAGACCAAAAGCAAGCAAAAGGGCGAGAGGGGGTCAATGCCTTTCGATATAACCCCCATGTATGTTCAGCGATATTTAGTCGTTCAAATGTTACTCGCCCTTTTATGATTTTTGTTTTTCATTAACATATTTAGGTTAAATTTCCCAAGTCACCGTATATCCCAAACTATCAAGGCTACAACCTTAATTTTTTTACACCTTGTAGCTTAAGCTACTGGTACTGTAGTACGAAAGGTCTATACGCAATTAAAAAAAAATAATTGCTGAATATTTTTTCCACCCCTTCTGTTAGACCCTGTATATTAATAGCATTAAGCCCCGTATTCATTAGTAAACATTTGTTAATAAACACGGTTAATAAACTGTTCATAAACAACTAACAAGTGTGGACGGCCAAGTTTCAGAAACATGTGTTTATTGTAAACTTGTTCAACGCTAGTCATAAACAGTTCATCGTCAAATGTTTACTAATGAATACGTGGCTTTATACAACTTGTATCATCGTCTCTATGAATTTGCTCAGTCTTGTCTCGCTATAGTTATTTATTTAGTTTTTTAATACAACAACCTCTTCTAAATTAATTTATCAATATTTATATAAGTACATATTAGATGTATTTTATGAGCAAATGTTTGTGACTTTAGAAAAATGACAAGTTGGTTCAAATTGTTATATGTTATCTCATTAATAAGAATCAAAGTCCTGACTGACTGACGGCTGACGTACACGCCACAGCCCAAACCGCTGGTCCTAGAGACTTGAAATTTGGAAGGCGTGTTCCTGGAGTGACTGTGTGGCGTACTAAGGCAGGAATTTTGGAAATAACGCTCCGGAGCCCTAAAATAAGGCTTTGAAGTTTGTATGCAGAATCTTATCCCGTGAACCGATTGACTTGAAACTTGGTACGCATAATGTTGACGCGAAATAAAATGGATCTGCATTTTTAGATTTTGCAAAATCATCCCCATTTCCCTAAAATTGAGTAAGTAAAGTTTAAAATTTCGATTTAGTATACAATTATAAGTATAGATGGCGCTGTCACGCGTGGCGTAATCCTAGAACGCGCTATCGGTGCGTTTTGGCAATGTGTTATAGGTAAGTCGATCGGTATTAGCAATAGTTTCGTTGAATCAAGTTATTTTGACTTATTTATGGTTGCGTACCCAATTACCGCAACCTACCAGCCTACCAATTAATAACTTTATTCACAAACAAACTTGACTATACAGTATTACAGTATTTACAAAATGTACATTGTCATATAAAATACATAAGAAACAGTTGAGCTATCTACAGACCGTTGCAAACGATCTATAGATAGTTCAACTGATCCAAATCAGTACCAATCGGAGCGTACCCAAGACCCGAGGGCTGGTGAGTATCTGGCCCAACGTATCAGCATTGCTATCGATCGATCTGGGGTCGTCTATTCCCCCCGGGCGGAGGGATAGGTAAGGGCCTCGAAATGATTTCTTTGCCCTGGCTTTCGGCGCCAGGAGTAACGACTCCTGGGTCTTCAGCGCGGCAATGCAGCCAGTGTCTTGGGTACGCTTCCGATTGGTACTGATTTGGATCAGTTGAACTATCTATAGATTGTTTGCAACGGTCTGTAGATAGCTCAACTGTTTCTTATGTATTATAAATGACAATGTACATTTTGTAAATACTGTATAGTCGTAAGTATATTTAAAAACAAAATGTTAAATAATCAAGGGGCGCTTATAGTCTCATACAAAAACATAATTTACTTAGATGGTTTGTTTTTTTAATATAATAATATTTTATAAAATATATATATACATATTTACATAATAATATTTTAAAATTTCTCCGTGGGAAAGGGGGCAAGTGTGTTGTAACGTTATTAATCGACGAACTTTAATCAAATTATTAAGAGGCGCTCTGTGACAATTTTACTCTAATGAATGCAATAAAATGAAGGAAGTTTTCTGTAACGTTATTTATCGATGAAAGTCAATGAAAATTGAGACGCACATTAATGACTTGATTTTACACAAAATATTGCAAAAAGGAAGTTTGTAGTAGCGTTTTTTATGAACGATTTCAATCAAGTTTGAGAGTCAGAGTGTTTTCACATTATCCGATCCGATATCGGTGTCGGACGCTGATCCGATATCGGGGTAAGTAAAATGTATGAAAAATGTACCTGATCCGTCCCGATATCGGATATCGGAGCCGGCACCGATATGCTGGCGGTACCATCGGACGCCCTATCTATTTATAGGATAATGAGATTACGCTCTCACTCTAAGAGCGTTTTCACATTATCCGATCCGATATCGGTGTCGGACGCTGATCCGATATCGGGGTAAGTAAGATGTATGAAATATGTACCTCCGATATCCGATATCGGTGTCGGACGCCGATCCGATATCGGGGTAAGTAAAATGTATGAAATATGTCCGGCCCGGCAGATCGGATAATGTGAAAACGCTCTTAGGGCTCTTTCAATTTATGCGTTTCGTATCGGACCGCTGCAGTGCCGAAGCGGTGCGTTCGTCGTACGGCGTAAGGACGGACGTTCGTTTGTTTTCTTACAAAATGCACGGTGCGGAAACAGTGCGGCGTCCGTACCGCGAACGTTCGACAGCAGGACGGCAACGTCGCAACCCCACGTGTTCAGTTCAGTGCGTTCATAGTGCGGTGACAAGGAGGCTAATTTCTAAACGGTAATTTATAATGGATGATATAAATGTGGACGATTTTATAAATGAAATTGAAATACTTACTATTTTTAACTAATTCCAGTAATTCGAAGAAACATTCTCTAGGCATTCTTAAGTAATTAAAAAAAAACTGATTGGGTCTTCTTTTAACCTAAGGTAAAGAGTATGGAAATCACCACAATCATGGGTGCCGTGATTACACAACCAAGGAAAACACAGCCACGGAATGTACAGCCCGGAATCGGTGACCATCGAATTCCGGGCTGTGCATTCCGTGGCTGTGTTTTCCATGGTTGTACACTCCCGACACGTGTTGGGAATTTGATGCCAAATGACGTCATAGCATATGCTTCGTTTGCACTTACTCGAATTTTTCGTTTAGCCGATCATGTACAAGTAGCTAACTATGTCACTGTCAAAATATTATTTTTAAACTTATTTTTTTTCACGTGTGATGCGTCACAGTAGGTGCGAGGAGCGAAGCGACGAGCGTTAGTTTGATATAGAAAACCGCGCCAGAACCTACATGCGTTTAACCATTTGCCAGACAACAATTATTGAATTGGATTGTTTTCTTTTCATATTATAATCTGTGCAGTTTATCTTTATCAAAATGGGATAGTAACATTTTAATCTTTGGTTTCATCTAAACGAAGCATAGGCTAGGCTTTCGACCAATCAAAGCAATGGTCGCCAATTCCATGGTCGTGTATTCCACGGCTGTACATTCCGTGGTTGGACATTCCCAACACATGTCGGGAATGCGCAGCCCGGATTTCATGTACATTTTGGCTGCGAATTCCTGGTTGCGTATTCCTGGCTGTGCTTTCCGTGGCCGTACATTCCGGGTCGTGTTTTCCATGGTTGTACATTAACCGGACCCTTGCAAAATCATCGGCTATGGCATAGTTATCAAATACTTAAAAACAGAACATGCTTAGAGGGTTCGCATAGGTACAAAATATGTTTTTTTTCTTAATCGTTTACATAGGTATGGTAAGGAACTTATAGCGGGCGAGTCCGAGTCGCACTTGGCCTGATTTATTTACTTACGGTAACGGTAATTTAGTGAGTTTTGATTACTTATGTTTTAGTAGTTTACGTTATTGGGTTTTTAGGGTTCGGTAACCAAAGGGTAAAACTAGATCGTATTACTGAGTGTTTAATTTCTGTCTATTTTAAATTCTCTAACTATCATGCATAATTAATATTCAAGGGGGCTTATATATATACGTAAATTTTATTTATTCGATATTGATAAGGGCAACGGGTCATAGATACGGTACGAAAATCTTCGTGCGCACTTGCCCGGTTTTAATAATAAGTACCAATAAGTACTAAGTTTTCCTTCTTAGACTGTACTTTACCGTCAATTTCTTTCTTAAGAAGATAGTAATGGTAATGGGTTATCGCAAAATCTCTTAAAACGGCACGCGGACGAAGTCGCGGCGGGTACAGCTAGTATAAAATATAATTAGTATCGTCCATTTTATCTTAACTAGTGCTCAAATACGCGCCACTTACCGATCTAAAAAAAGTTGTTACTAATAGGTTACATTGTGTTCCTTAGTTATTATATAAAATATTATAATTTGCAATTTTACACGGTTTAGTATAAGTTTGTAAATATTGTAATAGAATATTATTAAATGAGTAAGATAATTGAAAAGTAAGTTTTCTTTTAAAAATTCAATCGAAAAGGGAGGTTAGACAAACGGAATGGAAATGAATTTACTGATATCACGACGAAACAAAGTAGCGAAATCCAATTTAAAAAATATATATATTCATTTCATTATTCATCAGACATTTCACACAACACTTTATAGCTAGTTACAAACTACTGTAGGCACTACATTGCTGATAGAATACTTAAAGAGTGAGGTTAGCTTATAGGTAATTGAATTACATACTTTTAACAAAAAGGTGTTTAATAAATATTATAAAATAAGCAACATTGACTGTTTAATAATAAAGTGCTGGATAAGATACAAAGATATCTGTGACGTGCAGCGGACTATGAGACGACTTCAAAGCGGCGGCGGCGGCGGCGGCGGCCGGGTCAATATGTCGACTGATCCGGCGATATTAAACCCTCCTAGTATGTACCGAGACGAGACCTGCAGAGTTCTTTCTATACCTACATCAGATGGACGACGCCACGCTATCAACTAGAAAATATTAAGTAGTTCAAAGACTGCCGATATACTAACTAAAATGTAGTTACTATATTTTAGTTATCGGCGGTCTTACCATGGGTAGCGATGTCTGGAAAAAAAACGCTTTTTGACCTAAGGTGTCCTACATGTGGCGCTTCCATTCAGGAGGTTTTAAAATCAATCTTTTATGAAGTGAACCGTGGGCTGAATAGGTATCCAAAGTTTCTGATTTTAATAACTACCTATCTCAATATATTTTTAGATCTTTGTGAAAAATAATCAAAAGCTCTACTAGAAGCGGTCGTCCTGCGAGTCTTCTTTTGAAAGGTTTCAAAGGAACTAATCACGAGTTCTTTGCGCGAGTGAGCGACAAATATAGTAGCCGTTCAGAAGCACTTTTTAATAAAGAACTGTCGCCTACATACAGCTGAATAAAAACTTATTTTTTTAGGGTTCCTTTACCTTCCTGGGTTCGGTATCTTTCTCACTATAATGTGAGCCTGTGAAAATGAATTGGTGCTTTTATTCTTAAATTCCTGAAATAATCTCTCTCTGATCCATTAATGTCGCCGTGTCCATGTGACGTTACGGTTCAGCTCCGGTTCTTGCGCCTACTGGTACCTATACTTAATGTTACCAATATCCAATAAGCGTTTTCAATGTTCTAACAAACATTGAAACGCCGCATTGTCCAAGGTGTTCGTTCGCTTCGCTCGTTCGATCAATAACTTCTCGCAACTTTCAAAGTAAGAAATTGTCGAATCGGAAAAATATCGCGTGTCCTTTCACTTCAGCGGAGAAGTTGAGATTTCAAATAATAAACAAGTCTGGAGCGAGTGGCGCGTTATTAATGCAGCCTGAAGTTATCACTGAGGGTATTTTCCGGTGAGTAGGTGCCGACGTCGACGGTGACTTATAGCTGCAGCCTGCAGGCAGCGGGACGTGCCTCCTTTAATAATTCCTTCACTTTTCAACACTTTTCAATACAGTTGCTTAGGTATCTAGAAGCGTTTTTTTTTTACTTACTTATTACCTTTTTTTAAATAAAATCAGAAATCAAAACGCTATCTTGTAAATATCACAGAAAGTAGTTTAGGTTCTCTTCCACCGGTTTAATATATGATTTTGTCGACCGTTGCGGATACTATCATACAAACCATTCTTTCATAATATTAATTAATTTATAATATTATGTAACCGTGTAGAGAACCGCGAATACGCGAAAACTGCGATGAACGCAAACTGCCTGTAAAATGCGCCCCAGGGGGATGTGACCCGCGCTCGCGTCCGCTCGCCCACAGTGAGCGAGCCCTCGAGCCGCGCAGGTTGTGGTTCTGGATTCGATTACCTAGCACTAGCACACTAGCACACTAGCACTAGCACACTAGCACTGCACACTAGCACACTAGCACTGCACACTGGCACACTGGCAGCATGTGGCAAGTTAGTTCCCCGAGCCGCAGCCACTCAGCAGTTAGTACAGCGGCGCCGTTACTGTCTCCTATAGTTTAGCAACTAAAGCTAAGTAAGCAGCGTTTATTGGTCCCTCTACGGTATTGTGGGATAACTTGCTTTAGTTTTAATTGAGAATGTGTTGTGCATTTTGCATGTTTCTTATTACCTCACAGTGGACGCTCTGTTGACGCACGAGTTTTTTAAACAACTATCGTTTAATAGAGAATTAAGTATTAATTTGATCGATATCTAAAACATTTGTTCTAACTCAATGATTTTAGTAACATGTTTGTTTACTAACATTTTATTATCATCATAGTTTTAACTCTTTCTCCAATTCGAGAGGGAGGGAAGTAAATAGTCGAGGCTACTTAGCAGAGTAGCCTCGACTATTTACTTGATACATGATGATACCGTACATTAATTTATCTACATCATTTGCAGAACAGTCAGTACATGGCCAGTATTTACAGTTTGCACCCGGACATATCCAACGCTTACCACCTTACGCAGTCCTCTCATACCTACTACTAATCAATGTTCAATATTTAGATTTAAATAGAATAACGCCTTGGATTAAGTCTGTTTTGTTATTTTATTAGATAATAATAAAGAATTTGAATTTGAATTTGAACTAACTCCCTTAGTACTTTGCACCCTACGTACTCCTAAATTATTGCAGTAGGTATAGATACCTAAAATATATAATCGTTGGCATAGATCAATTGTCGGTATTTCCGGTCGCGGTAGTGCGGGAGTTAGTGGTTCGATTGATTGATTGTGCGCGCGGGGCGACTGATGGATGTCATGTCACAAATACTCTCCGAATAAGTACTTCAATGTACACATGGGGCGTTTTAATTGGACGTGCGCGGTTTGCGAATTACATGAGATTATACGAATTAATATATTCAGTAGAATCACAAGTTTTTAGTATCTTAGTTAAGTATTATCTTAATTCTATTTTATGTTTATGTATGTACACAATCCTACCTCTATAGTCACCTCTCCCTAGCCCCAAAGGTTTGCTGGAAGAGAATTCTTCTTAGGGTTAAGCTCGTTTTTGTACATGTAATCTATTTCTGTCTTGCGTATGTCTTATTTTGTGTACAATAAAGAATAAAGAATAAAGTTTTTATCTATTTAAGTATCAGAAGTCATTGTGACCGGCGCGGCGGACGGCGCGGTGTCTGCGAGGGCCGCTCCTTTGCATAATCCTACAAATACATTAAAGATGGTAATATCTCCATTTTGCGAACAAAAACAGAACCCTTATCAGTAGGATTTCCCAAACGGGATCCAATTATCTTCGCAAAAGGACGAAACAATTGTCGAACAGTTTGCAAAGGAAATAGTTTCTGTGTCGCCCTGAAAATAAATCATTACGAGAGGAATCTGCCCTCTTTTGCGTTTGATGCTACATTCGTAGTCGGGTGCTATACACAAAGAATAACAGCCAACATTAATTTTGTAGCTGCGTAAGAACGGGACAAATCGATCGATAGTAACTAAAATAAAGCGATAATATCGAGTATCTTAAAGTTAATGTTAGGAAAGTTAATAAGTTGAGTGTGGCCCGGAGGGAGCGCTCCGTTCCGCCTCTAAAGCAGCTCACGGAGGAAGGACCTCGCGCCCTCCGCGCCGCCTCTCGTTCACTCTCCAACTATAAAAAAAAGGTTTAAAAGATGTTACAGCGTATGGATCTTTTTCAAGCAACAGGTGCCAAAGAATCAAAACAAAATGATTTTTTAATATTATTACCTAAAGCAAGATAAAGTGAATCGCGGTCAGTTTTTACGAGCAGCGGTCGAAGTGATGTTATAATCAATAAATATTCACGGACGTTTCACACAACACGCTCTATTCCCAAACTAAGCAAAGCTTGTACTATGGGGACTAAATTGCCTATACTTGTATACTTTAATTACGCGGGTGTATCCAGTAATGTCCTCTGTGTATGTGCCTTTTGCATCACTATCGTACAACCTGACAATTAAATACTGAATTAAAATAAAAAAAGTAAAGTAAATTTGAACTACACGATACGACAAAGAATTTCACACTAAGAACTACGAAAGTTCTCAGCAGAGTTCAGAGCAACGCGTGATATAGCAAGATGCTACGGCGTAGCACGACACTACAGCGTAGCACGGCACTACGGCGTAGACACGTAGCGTGGATGGGAGAGCTACGAATGTTAAATTGTTTCAATGCAAATAAATTGAATTGCGTGAACTTTAATAATAATTGCGGTTATTCCAAAAATGAGTTTGTTGCGCAGAATCTCGACTTCGGTTCTTTTCGTTGTTTAAATTCCAAATAAGTGAAACTTTGCGAGCGGCTAATAATTTCAAGCGAACGTTTTCAATTTAACTTGTGCAAATGTGGAGTATTGTATACAGGGTGTACATGTATACTGCTTTTAGCCCTATAGCTTAGTATGATCGATTCAAAATTTAGAAAAAAAAAAGTATTTGAAGAATTGAATTTTCGACAAAACATCTGTTTGTTATACCTACTCTGTTACGTCTCTCACCCATTTAGTAAAAATAATGCTCGGACCTTAAATGAGATATGATACATTTTATAAAATAAACCGTTCAAATTGAAAAAAAATCTTAACCCTTTTTAGATTTAGGAAATGATTTCATGTGTGAAATGATTTATTATTTTGTTTGTGTGTTTGTGAAGTATTCTTGTGACACCCTGTCCAGCACCTATAGGTATGTGTACTGAAGGTAGGTAACTGCTGAGTAAGCCTTATTTGTAGGTGGGAACGAGCTATATCATTCACCTTCACGAGAGTTCAGTTACAAGGGAAGGTACCTACTTGTTCATTTTGTTGTTCGCGAGTCACTTCTTCTGCCAAGTACCCTGTACCAACGTATTGGGTCAAAGTCAAAGTCAAAACTGCTTTATTCAGTAAAATCACACGAATCATTTAGAATCGTCTTACATACTAGGTGATTCTAGGTGCCAGTTCCACGCCTTACTTTAGCACCAAGCATAATACAAAAAAAACTGTTAATGTAAGGCTATATAAAACTGCGCGTGCTATACACCCGTGCAAATGAATACTCTTTTTTGTTTAAATCATTATTTGCAACATACCTCTAAAGCCTAGCTAGTGTAAAGGAATATTTCGATACAATTCCCCGAAAGCTGTGGAATGCGCGCCGTGTTTACGAGGTCGCGCCACTATTCGGGAATAATATTAATTTGTCCTGATTTTATGAGTCCGTGCCAGATCCTGCAACAGTTAGTACCCCCGCCCCTAGGACTATTTCGTCATGGACGCGTTGTTCTGTATGCAATGAATGTGCTATTATTATTCAGCAATTCTCATCCCACTGCAGGACTAAAAGTTCCCTTGCTTTCTTTCACTCTTCGAGATGTAACGCTGTAGTCATTATGAGTCACCACGCCGCCGCCGCCGCCGCTAGGTTTGTGATCAATCAATTGTTTTAGATAGATTTAAGAACGTACTACATTACTGTATTTAAATAAGTCAATTCATAAAAACAACATAACCGCGGCCATCCACCGACCATGGCGACTACAGGGACATTAGAATCGAGCGGGATCTTCTAGGCTCTGGTCGCGTGGAACTGGCTCCTAGAATCACCTGGTATGTAAGACGATTCTAAATGATCCTTGTCATTTTACTGAATAAAGTAGTTTTGATTTTGACTTTGATCGTTGAAATGTGTGGTCCAATGTGAGCCAGTCCGCGCCACACTCACCCGTGCTCGTACTGGGAGTATAATGCGACTCGGCGAGTAAAGCTTTACTGCAGATAAAACTTAATAAGTATGTTCTGCCTTTATGTGGCGCGAACGACGCGATCTATTACATATTACAATACAAGAGTAGGCCGGGGTTCACAATTTTGTTAGCCATATTAAAACAAAACTAATAGAGTATGTTTAACTTTGCCTAGGTAATCGGTCTCAACTGCGTGCACATCGAACTTGATATTGCACCTCGCTGTCTGTTGTGTGCGATCTCTCACAGGCCCGAGCTCGGGCACTATGTAACATTATGTTCACGTGATCAAACCTCAAATACAGCCTAAATACGTACAAGAGTATTACAGCGATTCAATACAAATAGGTAGATTTAGAAAATTGTAGCCTGTCACCGGGCAAGGGACACAAAAAATGATGTGGATTGAATGAATAAATAATTAACGATCAGTCAGAATTACTTAATTAACAAACCAAATTGATTCATGAATAAAAGAGCAGGTGTTTTGGAACGTCTTCGAGAAAAATAAAGTTACGAAATCTTATCACCACAAGTTTAAGACACTGCTGTTAAATAAATCAAAGACTTTAACCCTAACCGGTATATTTACGCGTAGTTATTATCGAGTGTTATTTTTTAAAATGTAAACAAGTGTTACACAGGCTTACGGCCGGTTTCTGGAAACCCAAATCACGATTGATCCGAGTTTGACACATAGTAATTATTTGATTTTTTCGTTGATCATCGTTCGAGAAACCGGCCGTTAGTTTCATTCCGCTAGTTTCATTCCAATTGAGCTGGGACGAAACAGTAAGAAATAAAATGAATTTCGCAACTTTTAGAAGTAGCTATACAGTTGTATGAACAACGACTAGTTTTATCTAAATACGGTCCCGTTCAACCCAATTAAAACACAAAGAGTCAAATACGCAAATGGTTTACTATTATTCATTAAAGATAACCCGTTTATCTGTTTGCTTTTTATCAGACAAGTTAATGCCGCTCTAATAAAGGATGCTCTAAAAGAAACCGATGTCACGACCCTCATCTAACGAGCGATTGTTACAGTAATGAATCTGCATTATTTATTGTTTATCTGGCTGTATCTGTGAATCGGATTACGGGCTCTCTTGCCTGTATATCTACCTATAGGCACACTGAACTTGATTGTAGTGCCTCAGCGGGGCGGGCTCGTGTTCCTATCTCATTTTGATATATTAGACCAATTCTAATCAATGCCATACATCGAAACAGTGATATAATGAAATTTACATATTGTCAAAAGAAGTGACTTTCTGTATATGTCGGATGAATTTAGCGAAAGTTGCACAACACGCAGATTTACCAAAATCCACCCAAAAAATAAAGGAAGATAAAAAGAATAAGGAAAATAGTACAATGTTGCGATGACATCCACATCGTGAGGATGATAAAGATACTGATTTGAGAACGTGATAGGACGATACGACGTCCCAACTGTGCGCTGACCGCATTTAATTCGATGCAATTTCCTCGGGCACATAAGCTCTTTTTGTCCTCGTTAATTTAGCAGAATAATCGCTTATACATATAAAGGCTTAGTAGGTGTCACATGTGACTACCTTCACCATCCATCAGTATTCAATAATAATCCACAAGCTTAAAATAAATTGAAATCTCAATATGTTGTGTCTTTATTTGTCAAAAGTTTTTCCCGGATGTAATTAATATCAAATTATATTGAAAGTGGTTTCATCCGAATACTTACCACAACATGTTTCAGTCGTGATAAATACCAATTTGTGTTTTAATTAGGCCGTGAAATGTCATAGGTATTATTCATACAATTATTTGATCAAGCGAGCGATGCGGCCAGAGTGAAATGTCGACCTGCACTGGATCAGATACTCATCAAGCCCTTTTCGGCTTTCTAAGTACCTAGCTACTTTACTATATATGTAGTGTTTGCATATATAATATATTTTTTTAGGTTCTCAAAGCTGGACGTCGTACACTACGAAACATATGTAAGTAGGTAAATGTTTGTAATATTACCGTAGAAGTAAGTAAATAAGTGCTAATTACTTAAAATCACTTGGCTAATGCTTAAACCACTCAGAAATCAACCATTGCATTTAAGTTAAAAAAAACATCTTTGAGGTTTAATTTGTATAAATGCTTACTTTATAATTTTTCATGATAGCTGACCGATACAAGAAATAATCGACTTTATTATGTCGTTCAATTGAAAGGATGTTGACACGAAAGAAGAAGATTATGTCGTGATAAGCAACGAAAAAATCTTTCGTACAGCAAAACGTTGATACTGAGTTGTGAATAAATAAATTACCAGAAGAATTCCGTTTTTGGAGAGTTTATCAACAAATACGAGACGCTGTTGCGGCCTGCAGACGTGTGGCTGCGAGTGGGTATGTGCTCGCGCTGGAGTAGGTACATACTCGTATACAAATTGTATTCATTGAGTGATCCCGAACCGCACCGTTCGACTGACATGCAATGCGCAGCTGTTTGAATCAAAAAGTACATTTTGATTGTAATCTCGAGACAAGGCGCCCTCAAGATTGGTCGTGCGTTTCACCTACATATGAAATATAAAAGTCTATCTTAATTATACGAACAAACGATGTCAGAAATTTGAAAATACCCAAATACAAAAAAAAATATTAAATTTTTTGATAATAATCATTCATTCACGTGTAATAAAATAAAACTGGTCAAAAATACTAGAAGTAGTTTACATCTGGTAAGACAATAAATGTATGGTAAAGTATTCACGATTCGATTCCTTGGTGCTTCGTGCTGTGGTCCCTTTTAGTTTTGTGCAACTTGCCGAATCCAGTATCAGAGGTCGTGGCCCGCCTCGGGTCGCCGAGTGCCATCCAATCGTGTGCAAGTACTCACTGTTGTGATCTGATGGCACAATCTCAATCCGGTTGATTTGTATGCCGCGTGCAATGTGCGCTCCTCTATTTGAATAGCACACACTCGGGATAATGCCGGCCCAGCGAGTGTAGGTACTGTATTGTACTCTAGTGTACTGTACTGTACTGTAGTCATCCTCACGATCCGTCAGTCCTCCAATATGACTTCTCGCACATGGATTCTAGTCCCAAACAATGCTAAGTTTGTATAAAAGTAACTTAATTACAGATGTATGTATTTAGGTACGAAAAATATTTATAAAATAAACTTAATACCTCTTTTATACGTATCGTTCGATGCGAATCGAACCCATGACCTACGGACGACAGCACACAAGGCAGAGCATGCCATAGAGATAGCGAATAGACTGTGTAGTAGTTTCACGAAATTGTCATGCGGCCACTACCTGTCTCTTGTAGGTGTGTACTCTATGTAGAAAGACTATGTCTTATCCACGCTTTGCAGCCAGTATCTAATTTATACCTGGATAGGGAATGTTCAGTCCATTCTCTATGTATAATACTAACTGGGGTGTGCCTGTTCTGTGTTAATAATCCCAAGGAAAGGTTGACCGGTTTGATTCCTACAAAGTGAGTAAATAGTAAGTAGTTAAATATGTAATTGTTCCTAAGTGTTCTTGTACCGGTGCCGGCGAGGTCCAGGTGAGTTCGAGAATAGAACCCCGCGTCGGATTAGTATACTTTGGATGGAGATTACGGGGAAATAGGGCTTCTCGATCTTCATTTAATATATTATCTTTTGAGAGATTAAATAAATTATAGAACAAAAATACTGAATAATTTAAATGGCGAGATTTACTTTTTTCAAGCCATTAACGCAGATTGGCTTCTTTTGTTACAAAAAAAGAAGAAAACTAAATTTGTTTCTTGAAAATATAGGCAATAACATGTACTTACTGTATTGTCTTTCCTGTAGATAAGGCCGACTAGTCTGAGAGTTTGGTGCTGGCACTTATATTTAAATTCTAAACATTTCTAGGCACTTTCTACCGCTTGTACAGAAATGATAATGAACAGAATGTGGCCTTTGACACTGTCCATTATCTAGATTGCAAAGGATCGCAGTGAAACCTGAACTTATACTCTTCGAACTGACGCACCAAATCGAGAACTGCTAGCTTACCGCTAGGCAGCACAGTTAGTTATGGTAGTAGTACGTTTTCGTAGTAAGTTACAAATCAAAGCATGTTACCTTTATTTATTTCTGGCTTTCTATTTAAGTATCTCACAAAAGGACTAATTGTCATTTCATGTCCGACGTGCGTCCCGTCGCCGCGTCGGCTGTCGTCGCCAACTTCGATGAGCGGAATGTAATCTAATAAGTTTTCCGGTCACTTCGGTTCGTTTTCTTTGATTGTGCCTTCGTTTCGTCACTTCAAAGTTCACTCCAATTATTTCATAAAAAAGTTTATTATGAAATTATTTGGTTAAACAATAATATTACTACTGGTGTTTGTTTAATAATTATTTTCAAACTTTGATTTATTATCATATTTGATTTATTGTTGCAAATGTGATGTAAAAATATTATGTGGTTCGTTATTTGTACACGGAACCAAGCTGGCTGGTGGCACTTTCCTAGGCAGCAGTAGTAGTAGTTGCTACGTTACGCACATTGCTACGTTATCGTAGCAATAGGATAGGATATAGCATTTTTTCAAATAGGTACTTGTAACTCCTCCTTGCGGACAATAACTTATAAACTATTATTTACTATCCATAAGTGCATAACTAAGGTTAAATAAAACGGCAGAGTTCGGCATCCGAGTAACTTTTATTGGACAAACTGAACTTCGGTCGTAGCCTGTAGTTGCAATATACATCAACATTACTAATATAAGTAATTAACCAGCGACTTATTAGCATAATATTACGTTAAATAACTAACACTTATAGTATTCGTATATAAACCATATCTTAATATACAGTTAAATGTTACTCTAGGAAGTGACATAAAAAGATCTACATTTGTACGAAAATAATAAAGAAAAGTGACGCTTGGATCGTTAACTAAATGAATACATTGAGAAACAATGTGACTAGAATCAAAAAAACCAACTAAAATATTTATAATTTAAATAAATTACATGACTAACTGAGATTCATTTAATAAGAGTTTTATACAAATTCAAAATACTGTAATAAATTGTAATCGAAATCATTATAAGTAATAAGCCGTAATTTTTAATTCCCTTCACTGGTTGGGAGTGAAACGAAATATAAATTTCAGACTCTTGACTCATTTCTCACTTATGAAATAATTAACACAGAATAACAAATCTAATCATATTAAATAATCTGTTAAAATAAACTATCGCCATACAAACCACAAGTAAACAAAGAGAGAAGAGTAATACTATGGTACTTAGAGATATGACAATTTGTATTTAAAGTAGTCGTATTAGTAGTCGTTGACAGTCCGTTGTCCTAGGCCTCATCTCTGTCTCCACTGCTCTCTGAAAAACAAACAAATATACTTACATATCAAAACCAACCAATATCAAAATTCACAAAACTTTTTCTTCCTTGTGGTTTTGAACGGCCGAATATTTACAAGATGTTTGGAGCGCGATATTTACATTATTAGCAAACCACGAAGACCCAATTACATTATACTTATTTACCTAATTTACTTATATTTGTACAATGAACTACTCTAGTGAGCTCATGCGGTAGTCTATACCTCTAATGTTTGCCAAAATGTCATTCTAAATCGACATTATAAGCGAGCATTCGAACACGGAGTTTCATAGAGAGACGTTTTGCGAAATGAGGTAGACCTCTTTCCTCATTCGCCCAACCACTAATATACCTACTAACTAATATACTTAGTAAATGGTAAACATTTGGAAATTGATTTATTATACTTTGAGATATCCTCATCTGAGACTACGGAATGACTTTTTTCGTAACTACTAATAATTATAACTAGTTCCTAGAAATAATCATAACAAGTTACTTACTTACTCAAATATAACTATTACTATTACAGTTGTTCTGTTAATCTTTATTGTATTTTGTATTCCAGTATTTATTTATTTTCATCATTAAGTATGTTCAACATTGTTTATCTTAGGTCTATTTTGAGTGCAAGTATATAATGTGCCTTTGTTGTACCCACCGAGTACACACCTAGTATATATACCTGGGTATCTACCAGATGTTCGTAACCTAACGTGAGGAGCAAAGTGTCAGATGGCACCATGCTTTAAACGCAGCGTACTTCCTTCGGTAATATGAACAAAGGCCTTTGTTAACGCGTGATTAACTGGTTAAAGTTTTGAGCAACTTTCACCCCGCTCGCAGCGCTGTTTAGTGCTCGCTGGTCGTCTGTGGACTACATGCCACCCAAATAACTATGTATCTGATTTCGGACGGGATTATAAAAACAAATGCGTGCAGAGAGTTTGGCTGAGATGGATACGTTGCGCGCGATGAATGTCCTTTGGTAGTTGGGGCGCAAGATACCAACATGATACCAATAATACTCTCCATTACAAAAACACATAGCTGCCAGACTGAAATAGGCACTAAAAGATGCAAGAGTCAATACTCTTTGTCCAAATTGTACTGGACTGGGAATCAGCAGTATGCTGAATAATAATGATTAGATATGCAGTAAAGGAAACCGTCATGTTGTAGAGGCATACCCCTATATTGATTGTGGAACTAATTGGCACAAGTATATGTACATCCGGTCATCGCTAAACCGATAGTCATCTTGTGAACTTAAACTAAAGGTTTGAATAAACATTATATTTCAGACACGGGAGAATGCTCGAACGTGTATAAAATCGTCGGCTTGTGATCGTTTATAAGTTGCGTCTTCACGCTCATTGGCTGATCTCATTTAGAAAATCTTTCATTTAATTAAACTTCTTTGAAGTGCAATTTGTGGTAGTTGCGGTTAAACTTTAAATAATGTTAAGGTTTTGGGATGACTAAGTGAATTGTTGTGCGTATATTTCAGTTTTTTTTAGCTTCAAGTTTCTTTCTGACGACAGCAAGTTTTGTTAGTAAAGAGCAGTGTTCTCAAACACATGGTGCTGATTGTATGTACAGAGTTTTTTCTTAACAAGGCAAGGGTTGAATGTGTGAGCTCTGTAAAGTGCTCGGGTCTTCAATAAAACGTGTAAGTTATGTAGCTAAGCGAACCGGTTGGGAACTCGCATAAAAAGCAATTGTTATTTTGTAAAATCAGCGCGCGGCTCCAGATTGCGAGCTCGCCGACAATTTACTCGCAGACTCGTTTACTGTCATTTAGTCTAACTTATTCCGTTTCGAAACATTCTGTATCGCATCACACTTAGCGAAAGTAAGCGAGTTCTGTGCCAGGTTCACGACTACGTGAGACCATACAGTTATAAACACGCGCACATCACAGTCGTTGTGTGTAATGGCCATGAATACCTGAGTATTTTTTTGTACATACATTACATTGAACGCGCCTAAGCAAAGCTTGCCGGTAGGTAAAGGTCGCAAAAGTATCTCTAAAAGTCCGTTCTACAAATAGCTAAAGAAAACATGTTGGAGTGGAGAGGATCGCGGCCAGTGAGCCGCGTCCGACGCGACGCCTTCGAGTGCGCATCGCTGCCACATCTGAGTTTATTTCTAAATCCTCTGGCACAGAAGGCAATATCTTTCACTTAGCTAAACAACTTTATGCTTCACTCCACCAAGATAGGTAGAATGTAATAGAGTAACTCTATTCACTTTGTGATTTTACATATGATCAGTACTCGTAGTACCAAAAATATCTATTGTAAAAAAATAGTAGGAAGTGTGTTTTGTGAAATTATCTAATTTCTAATAGATACATCTAAACATTCAGCTAAGTAACATCAAACAGAGGAAAAGTGTGAAGACTAGAAAGCTCTACGGGCATTTAGACAAAGAACATTCAAGAAGAAATAAAACTACAGGAAGATATGTGAGAGTGAAGGTTGTATTCACATTCTAGCACGAGAGCTTCGACGTGCCATACTATACACTTGGAGTGGCGTAGACATAGTACTGTACTTAGCGCATGTCTATACAGTCCATGGGTATAGTGTGGGCGCCGGCTCGGTGCTGAGCAGTGCGGTCCAGGCGGCGAGACAGAGTGCGCAAGAGTCGAGTGGTGGGTGACACGACGTTACCGTGTTCATCGTCTAGCGAGCTGGCGCCGGGCGCTGAGCGCTTGCCCCACATGCCCCTTAAGTTAGTCCAGTTGGGTTCTCTCTTCCAGTGATACTGTGATCCTGTTGGCCATTGACAACCTTTAAATCGAATTCCTCAAGAAACCCATGTCGCTACATAATATTTTTCATTAAGTCGTGCCGATTATTAACGCTAAATTATGAATTACGCCCGAAAAATTATACCTAACGGGCCATCCTCCGCCGCCGCCGCGCCGTATCGACTCGGGGACGCTTAATTTAAAAAGCCGAGCCAGAATTATTATCTAATTCTGCGTTGGGGTAACTCGGCTGGATTCCGACTTGGCGACAATTTGTTGCTGGCTGAATGTCTCGTCCTGCCGCGACCGGCGACCGGCGACCGGCGCGACACTTTATTACTTTGGCATCTGTCAAGCAGCACGCGCCGCGTCGGCCTTCTATTGGAATGGAAGCTTTTATCGAAAACTAATCATTTTGATGCTGTTAGAAGGTTCAGCAATCGCTAATTAACTAGTCATATAAAATTTGATAATTATGTGCAAAATTTTACGTTACATCCATGAAAAAAATAGGTTTATTTCATGCTTTATTCCTTAATTTTGAAAATGTCGCTTTTTAATTAATATTATGTTTATGGAAAGTTAGAAGCTTTTATTTTTTAGATTTTTACTGACGAATCATGTTATGCTGTAAAATAAACTGACAAAATAATGCGCTTAGTTTGGGACTAGAGTGTAATGTGTGCATTGTCCGTGAAAATTTATTTAAAAACCTATATTTTAACTGTTTGAAACATTCAAACGCTGGACACGAACCTGTAACCATCATCTCCGCTGAAGGCAGCGGTTTCACGTGGAATTTCAATAGACACATCGGTTTAGGCTGCGCTTTGTTTGTCAATCAGTTACTTACTAAAGATTTTGCTACTTGAACGAATTAAATTTGAAAAAGTTGGATTAAATTAAATACTTTCCGAAATTGGGAAAGCTATTTGAGTATAAAAAAATATCTATCTATGTAATATATTGTATTAAGTATGTCAGTCTTCTAGTACCCATAACACAAGCTCTGCTTAGCTTGGGGCTAGATGATGTTGTGTGGATTGTCCAGCATTATTTATTTATTTATTTATATTTTATACTAACTCATTAGAATTCGGTGTAAGTCGGGGAGCAAAGTTTTGAATTAATCTGCACTCAAGTAAGTAAATGAGCCTACGAGAAAATGTTTGACAGCTACTTGATAATGAAATATTCAGACAAACTAATGAACAGATTTCGGGATTATCTCTCGGGTCGGGACAACGGGATAACGGGCGACTATGAAGAATTACATGCAGGCGAGCTAAGATGGAGAAGTCAACATTGTACCGTTTTCTTTTTTGTTCATATGTAGAATCTTATGAGTAAAATCATAATGGGCAAATTGGTATTGTATACTTGCAAGAATGTAGTGATATCGTAGTGAAAAGCACACAAGTAATTGTTAAGTATAAATGTAATGTTTTTTATCCGCCTGATGCACCGTGTCGACAGTATTTTCTCTTAGCATTGCCTCATGTTGCTCGAGCTCGCAGCACCGCGGCGCACAGCGACAGTGCATACGTAGTACTGCACAGCACGTGCGCTGCACACATACATACCGCTGCTGTACTTGGCCTGCTTGGCGGGCCGCTTGCTCCACGCGCCGGCCAGGGTCTGCCACGCTTTCTTCTCGGGCGCTTCAATTCGATCCATGTTGTCAATCTGCATACAAACATTCTACTAAAAACTCAAGCCCTTACTAGTAAACGATTAATTATATGCGATATAACAATACATTACAGCAAATGTATTAGGGGCGCTAATGAGATTCATATATTAAATACCCTTTATTTCCTTTAAATAGAAAGTGTAGGGTGATTCTTACCAGCTGTGCTGGCAGGATTTGTTCGATGGCTGCATCGACATCTTCGTAGTCAGGTTCCGAGCTGGAGCGCTTGCCCCAGGAGCCATGGAAGTTTGCCCAGTTTTCCTGAATAACATACATTGTTAGAAAAATTGTTAAATTTCGAACTAGCTCAGTTAGTTTTTAGTTAAAAACAACAATTTACACATTAAAAAAAAAGACAAATTTATGCCTTTATTTTAGTTAAAGGAAACTTATTTATTGTCTTAGATTTATTGTCTTTTAAAACAGTGTTCCAAGGTAAAAAATCCTTTGAAAATGACGTCACTGAGCACATTAGGCCTGAACAAAAGGGTAAAGTTTCCAATTAACCTTTCCCCCGCGGCCGGACCCGCCGCATTCCTAAATGCCAACCAAAAGTGAATCTTTCAGTCACCGTTTAGATTACCACATGCCATGACATGATACTTAAATAACATAGACACGTGATAGATTCAAATAAAGGCTTCTAGATCTACATTGTCGATTACAATGGTAATATCACATTATGCTGCTAAAGTTCTGAAAGGAATGCAAAGCCAAGTTTTTAATAATAAAAACCACTTGACTGTTTTTTTTTGATTCATCATGTGCGTTGGTTGAAAACTTGGAAGCCATATAAGGCAACCAATATTGTAATGTCACCACTGGAAGCGCAATGCACATAGTTTCATTACATTTTCATACCATAGAAACCTCCATCAACAACATGCTCAATGAATCCCAAATAGTTCTGTTGAAGAGTGTGAGTCGAGCATAGTTCCGTAGTTTGGCGCGAATCCGCAAGTTTCAATGGTTACATGACTTGAACGTGTCTGCCATAAGTTTGCGTCGTGTTTGGGAATCCACAGGGTATTGAACTCAAATTACCAAGTTTCAACACTTGAATAGGATTTATACGAGTTTGATGTACTTTTTCATGTCATTCAGATCGTAAACGCGTTAGAATATCACGCCAAGATGGGAATACTCACAGGTGCCCGTTTTCCCCAAGCGGAGCTCATGTCTTGCCAGGCGCGCTTGCCCCATGCCGCAGAGTTCAAGTCTTGCCAGGCGCGCTTTCCCCAAGCTGAGTTAAGGTCCTGCCATGCTCGCTTTCCCCAGGCGGAGTTGAGGTCTTGCCATGCTCGCTTTCCCCAAGCTGAGTTGAGATCTTGCCAGCCCCTCTTGCCCCAAGCTTGCGACATGTCGTTCCAGCCACGTTTGCCCCAAGCCGAGTTGAGATCTTGCCAGCCCCTCTTGCCCCAGGCTTGCGACATGTCGTTCCAGCCTCGTTTGCCCCATGCTGAGTTTAGGTCCTGCCAGGCCCGCTTTCCCCAAGCCGAGTTGAGGTCTTGCCAGGCCCTCTTGCCCCATGCAGAGCTCATGTCCTGCCACCCTCTTTTACCCCATCCTCCGTGTAGGTTAGCCCAGGCCCGTTTGTCTTCTTCCGTCAATTCGTTTACGCCCTGCAATCATGCAATTTTATAGTTAAGGGAACGCCAGTTGATGTAAACGGGATAACGAAACGTAAAATTAATGAAACAATATTAACATCATAAAGCTGCAGCAGTTTGCAATAAGACTGTCACATTGGATACATGTGCTTACATCCCAATCAGTGCACGTGAGCAGGTTTCAAAGTCTCACCAGCCGCAACTGCTGTAAGCTGCAGTCGAACGAATACATTTCAGTAAGCAAATAAGGATTGTCGCAGCGAACAGAAAAGAGAGGAAAAACGTTTAAGTATTCATTATGCTTATTATACCACGTAAACGTTGGCAAGAGCTGGAATGAACACTTGCAATGCTAATTGTTTTCCCTTTTGTGGTCGTTGTGTGAGCTACTTTGAAATATTTTTTTTATTGAAAAGTATGAAATGAAATGAAATATTTATTTTGCCACAAACTTGAAAACATTGCTTAATCTAAAAAGTAAATATTTAATTTACAATAAAACCAAACAAAGCAATGCACTATCTAGAAAAGATGACACACTACGAACCGGACTAGAGTTTCTGTATCCCGGTCGTAGTGCCCTCCGATGGTAATATAAGTTAAATTATACAATAATAAATTATAAATCAGCTCGGGCCGATTTAGCGGTGATTTTTTTTTTTAGGTTAATTAATATTTTTTTTAAACTTAGCAATCAAGATTTTGAAGGAAAAGAAGATCGATAAGTTGCGACCTGGCCGGCGCCATAGTACATAGGCAGCCTGAGCAACATACTGGAATTAGAATAAAAATAGTCGAGGCAGACCCGCCAGCGCTGTGGCGTGACCTTTTTAAATGCTTCTAACTCCTAAGTTTTCTCAGCTCTTTACGACAACACAATGTTTTTATTCCATTTGACAAATACTTTTGCTTTGAACTTATATTGTTTCGCGTTCCGTTTATTGTTTGGTGTAGGTACGATTTCAAAGAGTTATGCGATCAAGGATTACAGGCTATGCTATATAATATAGAGCCAGCAAATATTGATTGAGCAAATATGGAGAGAGCTATGCTCGGAATTACCTTAAGAGATAGAATCCGGAACGAAGTGATTCGTCAGAAAACCAAGGTGTTCGACATAGCTCAAAGAATTAGCAAGCTGAAGTGGCAGTGGGCCGGCCATGTTTGCCGAAGAACCGACAACCGTTGGAGCAAACGGATACTAGAGTGGAGACCACGTTTAGGTAAGCGTAGCGTAGGACGCCCTCCGGCGAGATGGAGCGACGATACAAGGAGTGTAGCTGGCAAACACTGGATGAGAAGGGCCAAAGACCGGGCTCAGTGGCGCGTCTTGGGAGAGACCTACGTCCAGCAGTGGACTAATATAGGTTGATGATGATGATGATGATGAAATATTGATTGTTACTTAGTAATAAATAACAATCAAAAATCAAATCTAGCTACTAACTAGAAAATTTTTGGCATATTGTTTATTATGTTTTTAATCACCACAGTTTTCAGTCATGCAGTAGCTATTTTAAAACATTGATCTCAATTTTGGATGCCCTCGACGAATTTTAAAAAACATTTTTCTATCTATGTATCTATCTATACTACCTACCGTTAGGTTAGAAATCGTTTTTTAGGATCCGCATTTTATGTCAGTAATCAATACTTTTGTTTTATTAATTGGATAAGATTCTTTATTTAAGTACCAAATGTCAATAATTTTAAATGAATTTCTGCAGAGTTGGCCGTAATAAGCACATGGTGCCTTGTTCTATTTAGCATGTGCCGTCCGCCCCGAAAGTTTTATTATATTTTGATCGACTCACGATAAATTCACTCGTCTGTCGGGTTCCGGACATAAAGATTAACAACTGGAACGATGCCACAAGGTTAGAGAGTGCGGGTCTACTTTTATGGCTATAGCCTGAAAGCTAAGTAAATGTAAAGTTTACTTTTGAATTACCAAAATGTATGCATTCGACTTCGAAGAGAATCTATAGCGGGACAAGTTCCCTTGAATCTTCACTGCTAGACTTACTATCAGTACAGGACTAACAGGATTTTTGTAACAGTTTGTGTCAGTTTGTACAGGATCAGTACCTTTACCATGAGTTGTCACAGTAAAATCGCCTGACTTTACTACAGTAGTTACGTCAATACTAGTATTACGAATTTTAGTACCCAACTATCCGCTAGAGGCGCTGTACAAATCTTCATACATTTTTTGAAGTGAAAACTTCTTTAGTGGCGCTGGGTGGGTAAAAACTTTCAAACTCGTGTCAGGGTCACGTGATGCTGATCGAAAAAGCGTAAGATCGAGGGGAAGGGAGAGGAACTAGTATCTCCCACTCTTTCTACCGTGCCTGAGTGTGCTGCTCTGTTTAGGCGGCACAGGGCGAAAAATAAAAAATAAAAACATAAACATTGTATTCTACCTCATAAATGATAGTACTTTTATACTTATAATTAAACACAACGTTAATATTGAAGTTTTCACTTCTGCCGGCACTCCCGGAGTGCTACCTTTTTTTTTTATCTACAGACGCTAGCGAGTATAGTATATATAGTATAGTAAAAACTCATGGTAGAGTCAAGTGCTGGTACCTGCGGAGACGCGGCTCGCTGGTCGTCGCCTGCGGCCGCGCGCGCCGCCACCACCAGCGTCAGCGCCGACACCCACAGCGCAGCCACGCAGTAACGCATCTGGAACAATTCGCAACTTTTTTACAAACCCTGTGTTTGGCAGCAGATGTACCTACATTCATTATTTTTTTTTTATTATTATTGATCTATTTGTTGACATTTGTATACTATTATTATCTTTGTGTAAATATTATTTTTGACTAGATACTATGACTGTAAATTATTTGACATTTTAATTAATTTGTGTAAACGGTGAAACCGTTCAAATTAAATAAATTGTATTGATACGTTCAAGACCATAAAAGCTTAGTAGTTTTGCAAAGGTACCTACAGAACATTTACAATTGGGTTAAAAAAATCCTTGTCATCGATGTTAAATCGTCTAACACTTGTGGTTAGTCCAAAATATTTTTTTAATGACTAAAACAGATGAAATATTTTGATAAAGTCCAATATTCCATTGCAAGTCAGCAATTGATGTAATCTAGTTATTTTAAAAAGAATCGTTTTACCAAGTGTAACTACTTCACATTTCTACAACACTGAAACTAAAGTTGATTGATTTTTATGATACAAACAGTTACTGTAAATGCATTTCCACATACATTTAGTTCAAATATTTTTATGCTTCGTCAGATTTAAGTAACATATTTCTGTTTCTTTTGAAATTCCATTCTATTTATTTAGAAAGCAATAATAGTATTTGTCCCAAGGGACTATATCCCTGTGTACAGTAAAATGTCTTCTATCCTGTCTATTTATTGCTGTTTTTCTCCTATTATTCGCCTCATCTTGCTCTAATTGTTCACAGCGGCAGCGCTGCGCCGCGTCCATTGTGGCGTGATTGCGGTAAAAATAAAGCGCTATAAAGCGCTGCAGCGCGCTGAATGCTAGTTAATGGGCCAAGGGGTAGGTCAGGACCCGTGTGACTCGACCTATCGATATCATACGAGACGGTTTCGTGGTAGCTTTGTTCAGAGTTGAAAGCTTTTCTTCATCTGATTGGAAAATAGCTTTGTCCTATTGTGTCCTAGTTTTGAAAGCACGATTGTACGTTTCGGCTCAGCTTCCTAAGATGTATTTGTTGTTCTTGCAAGAATTAACCTTTGTTTTATACAAAGCAACGCTGGCAAATAAACAAATTATCTACTATTTTATTGTTATTAACAGAATCCTGCCGCAAGTTCAACCCGTTTCTTTTGTGTCTTCGTGAGAAAATGACTGCGAGGATTATCCGAACTAAGTATTTAAAGCCTATGAAATACTAGATAGTAAAACTAATTAGACTTATAAAATCAATCTAAATTCTAGGTTACTAACTCGACTATAGGTACATTTAGCATCTTATTATACTAAATATCTTATAAATACATGTAATGCAAGCACGTACTCCAAGTTTCACTAATTAATTCACGAAATATGTTGATTACAAAGTTCGCAACAGCTTCAAGTGTTGTAAGGGCGTGTGCACACTTGCGAGCACTCACATGCTGACGCGTGATGCCGATGGGCCCTCCAACTCCGAGGCATTCCGAGCCAACTATTTACTCTGTTACCTAGACTAATTACCTCTTGATGTTGTATCACTCGAAAAGGACACAGCTCTTATCCCGCTACTTTTATAAATCGCGGGTTGATATTTCGACTTTTTCGTCTTAAACTTTTGGGATATCAAAACCTGTAGTACCTTTTTAAATTTCCCTAAGTGATATTGACTTCATTATTGAGCAGACTAAACTATCAGCTAAATTATCTGTGTCACTTGATAGATGATGCATTTATTATCTGTGTCAGAACAGTTGGAGGCACTCGAGCATTTCGCTCCGAGAGAAGCTGGCTGCCCGAGGCGCTATCTGTGCTATCCGTACAATGCTAACACAAATATTTTAGCGCATTTCCTTTAGGAACTCGAATTCTATCCGAGTAATGGAGCTCCATCTTAGTTGTTTTAGTTCTAAATGGTTTGACGGGTAGCGGCAGTTATTTATAGTAACCATTTGGAGTAGATTTCATTGAATAGTTCATTGTTTTCGTAAAACAACTCAATTACCAGAAAACTGAATCTTTACAAAAGATTTCCGCACAACTGTCTTCTCTAAAAACCATTATTAATTTTGACCAATAAACTCTCACATCGTGTTGACGCTGGCAATGATTTAATTGTGTATTTGTAAAACACTACTTACAAACATACCATGGACGAACCACAGTTCATTTAAGAAAGCTGGAGATAATTCAATTTCTAGAAACCTAGACTTGATGATGTTAACTACTTATTAATTAAAGAAACGACATTATTCGTTCACTACGCTGACTATTTACCTACTAACACAGTCGTATAGTATAGAACAAAAGGCGGGAAAGCTCGACTATTAGTTTACGCATGACAACACCTCAGAATTCCGATGTTTTGTATAACGTAGCCAGAAACTAAGTTTGACGATTACATATTGAGCGTTCAGATTAGCTAACTACAAACTTTACTATTATACAAAATACGAAACTTTAGGGCTCTTTTCTGTTCGACAATGATGAGTACCTATATTAGTTGGAATACAGAGTACTTATAAAATAAAACCTAATAAATAGGTTGTACTACTGGATTAAGGTGGACAATATTGTAGTACATTATTTTGATCTATCTCAGGTTTAGCGCAAAATAATGTTTATTTACGATCTCATTAGAGACCTTTAAATGATCAGTGTTTTGCGACTATATTATACATGCTTTAAACCGATAAACCCTCCTCTTGTATCCCCCTAACTATTTAAAAACGCATCAAAATTCGTTGCATAGTTTTTAAGACCTAAACATAGGTACCTACATGGGAAGCGAATTTGTTTCACACTATTTAGTGATCACGCTTCTACATAGACATTAGAGTATATTATTATGTACTTACTTGTAAGTATTTCTATCATTCGATGTTTTCCTCACGACCCTCTTCAAACGGCTCCATATAATTTCTTGATTTGTATAGAGACGCGGTGTATTTTAATGACAATGATTTTCCAATTCATAAACAATTTTCAATGTAATATTACTGATAGCATTGATAAGGTGGTCAATGCTCAACGGAGGCGTCGCGCGCTGACAATGACTTATTCAAACCTCGCGGACCTATCTTACATTACAGAAGAAATTACATTACCGTCTATGCCAGTTAGGGACAGTCTGCAATAAAGGCGATTAACAAATTCAGTTTTTAAAATCAAAGTAAATTCTGACGCAAATATTATAAGTCGATTTAATTTTCTTGAAATGGTTTCAAGAAAACTAAGTCCTCCTTAGCCAAGAGGTGTCAAAATAAATGAAGTTAATAATGATATACAGTTAACAGGAGTAGTACACTCGTAGTACATCTCATTAGAGACCTCAGGACCCCTGACTGTGACCGCAGGAGGAAAGCTCTTGAGCCTGGACTTGAGACCGTTGTCTCTAATTAGGGACGTGTTTTGGGAAGACTTATCGTGCCGTTTGTCTGCCAGCCACTTTTGAAGTCAATAATGATGTGAAAGTCTCTCTTGTAAGGCAAAATTTAAACATTAATAAATTCAGTGATTTCTAAACCTACTTTGTGGTTTTGAGTGGTCTATTTTAAATGATAAACCATTGTGAGTAATAATCTTGGTAATCTTGGTATGTAGTTTGGCGGTAAAGTAAGTCGCTTAGAAGGGTAAATTGAAATACGGTTATGCCTACAAATATAATCTGAAAATTATGGACAAAAGGTACGATTTAATGGAGGGCATTTATAATACTGAGTGAACCTAATATAGACCACGGACACTTTTCTATCCAGTAGTGTGCCTTGAGTACAAAATCAATATTCTACTTTGTATATTTCCATGTAGAAAATATTTTTAGCGTTATTCAACTTATTTTTCCTGTCACAGTCACAATTCTGCAAATTGATACTTATGATACGACAGAATAGAAATAATTTGACTTTGACTGAGCGGTTCACTATGGAGAGACAAGTAAGGATTCACCTTGTTCAAAATAAGGACTTGTTCGTAAATTCAAAGAGTGGCGGTTGCTTTACTTATTCATTGGACGATAAGCACAAACGATACAACTGAAGCAATGAATTATTCAGCGGCGCTTAACGTCCAATTCTTACTTCGCTGACACGACGTGTGTACGAGATTCTGACATGTGTTTTAATAGCTATAAAACAAAATGTTGCTTATTTTAAATCAACTTACAGACCTACTAAATGTATCGCATGATTCAAGTAAAAAGACTCGAGCACCTGCGATTTATTGTGTTTCCAGCATGTATACAGTATCCTATGTATTGCGTATCACTGATCGGATACAAGTAATTTGGCGTGTAACCGGCGGAAGAGCGCCGCTTAGCGTCTCGTCGCGGCGGCAGCGGGAGATTGCGAGACGCGGACGGATTGATTCCACTCGCTGGGCTCGAGCGGAGCGACGCACGCCTGAATGTTTACCCTGTGTCGTGTCGAGTGTGGACTTACGATTCGATTCTAATGAGGTAAGCATTTACAAATTGAGGCACGGGTTTCTCAAGATTTGTGAAATCTCGCCTCGAAAGTTTATAATTACGTCCTCAGTGGGTTTTTTCCGCAACCTTAAATTAAAAATGTTGAAGATGTATCGACTCAGTATCATTTAAAACCGATAAGATATGTAATTACTTTTTTTATCAGTAAAGTTTTTTATTCTTTATCGGAAATCCTACTTGGAAACTGCTGAAAACAGGGTTTAATAAGAAATCGATTTAAAGCTTCCACACACCATCCTTCCTATCGTCCAATCGGCATGACGCTACTGATTGGATCAGTTAGAATTGACCGTGTGTGGTAGTGGATTGGCATGACAGTTAGAATGGATGGCATGATCGAATTTCGATTCTTTTGGCTTGATCACATCGATTGGATACTGCCGATTGGACCGTGTGTGGCTGTGGGCGATTGGTAGTTCAGTTCGTAAGAAGGGCTTTGAAATTGAAAAAAGTAAAAATGCAGATCGACTAAACAAGGGAGGTGAGTACCAGAAAAATCCGAAATCCCCCCTTTTCGTCCCCCCTCTTTGGGTAATCGCTTCCAACTTTTTTTCCAGCAGTCCGATTGAGCTCAAATTAAAAAGCGTTGTTATTTGTGCAATTTTCTATCCGAATCCATCGAAAAATTTTTCAAAATCTGACATGAATCACGCTGTTAAAAGCAAAAAGCCAAATAATCGTCGTCAAGCCTGCAGTGTCATGCCGATTGGACGATAGATTGGATCGTGTGTGGTGTATATGGACGTACTGCAGATTGGATCCAGCCTGCAGTGTCATGCCGATTGGACGATAGGAAGGATCGTCTGTGGCCACTATTATAAATATTTTGTTCTAGGAATGAATCGTTCATTTAATGACTAAGCAGTTGCTCGCCGCAATTTATAAAATGACATTCTTAGCAGGGTTTTAACATTTATCCACTTCGATTTATGTCATTTCCTGTTCCATTATATTTATATAGGTCAGTGTATGTATATTTATGGTACCTAGTGGTCACATAGGTTCTGATCAATAGTGCACTATAAATAGGATATCGATACCACCTGAACCACAGCTTATTAGTACTAAGCCAACCATTCAATAAAGAGCTCCATAAGCTCTTCTAAGTGAAGGACTATGGAATAGACTCATTCAAGTATCAAGGCTCTAATGTGACTGGACGAGGAGACCAGCGTTTATCGTGTTACGTCATGTCGTGTAGCTATTTTGGACTTCAAAAATGAAAAAATGAGAATAGATCCGTTAGTCCCTTTATAATTTATAATTTAACAATTTTGTTTAAGAAATTACGGATAGGAAATACAATTTATATCAAAATAGATGTTGGCTTATGTTCGCGTAGGCCGCGTAGACCGTTGTAATTGAAATATCTTTGTCATCTGTCGAGACGACTGACTGGAACAAGTGCCGTTACAAATGTACTAATTATTCTGATACAAAATAACATGATTTCGTGAAGTTACGGCTTATACATACCTACAGTCCGAGCTCTGTGGCGTGATCTAACATCATAATTGACGCTTTTATCTGTAAAACTTATATTTAAATTGGTGAAAGTTATCGCTTAGCAGTACGACTGGTACGAGATGTCAAGTATATGGATCATTTAGGTTCATTTAAATTTTAGGTGATCCTATGTGTTTCTCGCGACAAAAGCCTAAAAGAACGTACAAAAGCATGGTGTTGTTATAACTAAAATGTAGTGTAAGTCGGCCCTTAAGGTGCGGCAAGGCAGAAGGCAGTGGTCCCAAACGAGGATTGATATGAATCGCGACGTCGTTTGACATAATCTGTCGGGATTATGGTAATGGAAGCACCCCTCAAATTATGCCCTTTAAAATTACTCGCATAATCTCCGGCTCGAATTAGAGGATTGTATTTGATGGCACAGATAATGTACAAGTTGGTTTCACAACGTACGTACCTACCTACTGTAGAGACATCTACGTAGGTTCCATGCATGTTCATTCGGACCTCAGTTTAGTGATGCTAAATATGTTGTATCTACTCTACTCCTGTTAATAATAGTGTTGGTTTTATTTTAATTTTGCAACACAATATTTTTGTTATAACTTGACTCTATAAACTGAATGCTTATCATCAGGTGGGTTACCTGATGTTAATACTGGCCGGCAGCTGAGTATTTGTGTACAGGTATAAAATAATTCAATTTAGCTAATATTTTGTAAAATAAACTCAGATTATTTCATTGAAACTGTGTATTTTATAAATATGTAGATTTTGTAAATACTGTAATAGTCATAAGTTTGTTTGTGAATATATTTTTTATTATTATCAATTAGGTTAATTATCACTTTTATATATTTGCGCACTCCCTCATAACTTCAAAAAAGTTTCGCTCTAAGTATTTGTGGAAAGTTCGAGACATATTTAATGCATATTTTAATTAACATTTCGTTCCTAATTATTATTACGAGTCTGGAAAGGATTTAAAATGAGGCGGACATTTCGAAGTTTTTCCATTCAAATGCTAATGCTCTCTTAATAGCAAAACAATTAAATTAGCCTAAATAAAGTTTGAATGGCGCCAAACTTATTTACAAATTAAGTGGATTGCGAAAATCAATTCGACTCCTTTTGATGCCGCAAGTGGTAAAGCCACACTTACCTACCCTATTTTTTATCCCCTATTAATAATAATAAATAAATAAACAAATAGGACGCGGAACCTAGAAACTTAAATAGGATTTCATGTTGCACGATTTTAAATCTAAATTTCCAAGGAGAAACAGCATAAAATTTCAAAAATGTTCCACGTACGAACAGGCATTAAAGTAAAAGTAATCACATCTGGTACACCGTCACCGTGTACTCCTGTACTCCTGTGTACCTACTGTGTACTCTCGGGAGACGCTACTTTTTATTACGATTTCACGTTTTACGACTGCGTTTGTCACGTGCTGGTAATATGTACTTTACTTTACTTTTTAATATGGATAATAAAAAATTCTTTATAAAAATAGTCAATTTAATCGTATATTTTCTACCCAATACTTTCATGTTTTTCATTTTCAAAGAACAGCATCAACAAGACGCTGAAAATCAGCAACTTTTCAACGTCTTGTTGAGAGGTAATTGCATAAAATGAGTTGTCTATTTTTAATAATTAATTCATGAAGTTGACTGTCTTGTTAAGATTCTTGAACAATCTAACTGTTATGTGCTGAAAGGTAAGCTGAATTTTGTAAATTGACCACCACACAAATGTTTGTTCTTGGTCCCCACCAAGAACAAACATTTCGAACCCACGATTAGCACGACACAGCACGGAAAGAAGATCTTATACTAAGCTGTGCAGTTTGTTAAAAATCATTAATTTATTCGACGTTACAAAAATGGTCCCGCAGGTGGGACTTCAAGGGTTTAACTTCTAGTGGAGTAGAGTAGGTGGTATTAGAACCCCGATTTAGATGAGAGTTCTTGTTACCAACACCTTCTATCATAAAATAGTTTCAAAAGCTGGAATTTATAGGACGATTTTCCCTAATCCCTAATAGGTACGTCGCTCGATTATCGGGACTCGTGTAGGAGCAGGCGGAGGATTTGACAAACAAAATTAATTAAAACACGCATCACTCAAGTCGCGGCTGATCGAAGTATCCACGTCGAGTAGCTCGGAGGGATTTTTAACTGAAGCGCTAAGCTTTTAAGTACAACGAACGAACTCTGAGAACGGTTTTATTAACGTTCGATTGACTTTTGGGCCTTATAGCAGCAGTAGCTTATGCCAAATCACACATAGGAAGTAACTTAACGTAGAATAAAAACAGGAGACTGATGAATAGATGCTCATAGATATTTCAGCTCTAGAGCTGATTCTTATGCACTGGCTGCTTGTTAAGCTCAGAGAGATGAGAAAACAGCAGAATATTTTCAACTGGTAAGAAAAACTGGTCAACTGATGAAAAACCAGTAATTGAAAACGATTCAAGTGTCGCTTCATTATCAAAACAAACAAACATACCCCGCACTGCTCCGAGCTGGTTTAATGAGGGTACATCGACTATGTGCTTACCTGAAAACAAAAAATATTTTTTATTAAAACAAACACAAAGAAAACAAGCTAGTAAAAGCCGTAGCAAGGCTGCATACTCAAACAATAATTAAGTAGATATACCTAAATAAGTATTGTAGGTTTAACATCACTTCGTACATCTGTTGTGAATACGCCATTGGTGTAAGTAAATAAATAAACACATAAAAAATAAGCGAACTATATTGAAAAACTTCAATCGATAAAGTAATCGGCATGCTTCGAACTCTAGACTATAGTAAAACTCTAGTCTATGGTAAAACTCTTTAGTTCGTAAACTCTTCAGGAAAATAGGATGCAAACATTCCTGTTCGGGATTACTGTTGCAAACTAATTAGTTTGGGAACATTACGGCTCGATTAAGGTAATGTGCTTGCATCCATAGTACTAAGTACTCAGATATCTAAGGTAAGAACAGTCAATAACTAAGAAACCATGTAACATCCGAATACAACTTGAAATATTGACACACTCATTATAAAACCCCGAATCTTCATTGGTTGAAACGCCCTTAAGACACATTCTAAACCCGCTACAATTTGCATATTGAATTATTTTTAAATTGAGAGAAGTTGGAATGCACAACAAGATTAACAGACAAGTACATTACTTCAAGCCACAGAAACGAAACTCAGAGAACTAAGAGATAGCAAGATCTTCTGCGGCCAAAGCTTTGGATTCACTCGACTGAACTAAACTGATCTTAATAAATTTGTTCTTTGACGTA
Organism: Ecliptopera silaceata; assembly: GCA_932527185.1. Lineage (NCBI taxonomy): Eukaryota > Metazoa > Arthropoda > Insecta > Lepidoptera > Geometridae > Ecliptopera > Ecliptopera silaceata. Next base: position 210,465 of record OW052211.1, read on the forward strand.
AGTTTCGTTACTAATACTGTTGCGGTGCGTCCAAGTGGCTGGAATACTTTGTTGCTAGCTTCGTTTCTTACTCATTGTCTTAAAGCTTGATCGTTTTTAATCATTAATATTTACTGGTACTTGAAGATAACTTGTATCAAATAGTTAGTATTTTATCTGCACAGAGAATTAATTTAAAACCTTTTAGTGTTGTTCAAAGAAAATAATGAATTCTGCGGCGGTGAATACAATCGATATGTAGGTTCAGTTCGAATGTCGCTAGAATTATTTATTCATTGCAGTAGATCGATACTCCTTGAGGTAGGTTTTAAGTATTCTCGGAAAAACTGTTAGAAGTTAATTTTATTAATCTTTTATTAATGATTGAATCTGCTCGCCCGTCGCCCGTCGTCATACAAATAACTGACAACTACATAGTTAGAGGTAACATTTTAATAAAATGTAAACAAATTAAATGAAAACCAACAATCAGACACCGATAGACACCTATCTCATCTGATAGTTTTTGACTACCACTTTATAAATATCGAAGTCCTACAGACACAAAACACTAAATAATTATAAGCATCAATTGTTATATCTTCCTCAATAATGGCCAACGCGCCTGAGGTTACAAACTTATAAGTTCTCTTATAACGGTCCTATGCATACGAACCCAAATAAGTTGTTCATTTGCAAATAGAGGAACAATATTACAGCTGGTCGGACTCCCAGACGGCTGTCTAATTAGAACGGAGCGTGTTTACTTACTTACCCTTCAACTACTGCTATGTGCAGCAAGTGAGATGTACAAATGTGCCTGATTGTAACGCTGGAAGCTTCATAAGCCTCCTGAAAGACTATCTGACCTCGACAGTACTCCCGTGATATTTATACAAAAGATAAAATCACCCACATGTCACTTAAGGGCAGCGAATGAAAGTTATTTTTATTAATTTCATGCTGGAAGACTTATTTTATGAACGGAAATCGTTACTGAATAATATTCGACTGAATAATATTATTAATGAGACCACGGTGGCATTGTGAAAACGTAACTTTGCAGCTGGAAACACTACGGTTATATTTCAGTAATGTCGATGTATGATGTTGTGACAACTCTACAAAATATTGGTTTTCAATTAAACTATTATACAATTTCACTTATATTTCTTATTGTTTTCGAGTTGTTAAAAGTTATGAATATAAAGGAGCCGCTGTTTGCTTTGAAATATAGTTTTTTTAAGCAGAGTTAGACAAAAACCTGTCTAGGTATTTCGATATTCTTTATCTTTCAATATTCTTTACAAACAATAAATAAACATGTAAAGAACATGGCGCGTGTAATGAAATAGCTAAAATATTGTTTAAGCTCACACAAAAGAAGTGTGAGTATCTACGGTAGGTAGGTATTGAATGCTTCATATTATTAATACTCAGTTGAGGTTTGAGAGCACGTTGAAGGTCGATAAATACGAACCTTTGTGCAAACAATATTAAACGCTTCAATATTGTCAAACATTATTTTAATACGTTGATTATTTCGAACCCATTACCTACTACCTGTTATAGGCAGAGATGAACGGTAGTCCATCAGCATTATCCATCACATTATTAAAAAAGTTATTAGTTTTTAAAATAGTAAATTAGCGTAGTCTAGTGAACGGAACGTACGAGAAGACACAAGACATTGTTACATGTAGGTACGCAAGAGACAGGTTGCGAGCTCACCATAACTTATTGGAATACCTCTAGACTAGACACTCTTATTCCGACGAAATGCGACAGACCCTCAGGAATTCAAATAGTATTTAAAGAGAGTCCCGCTTTTTAGTAATATTCAAACTTTACTTAAAAATGGTGCGGTTTTCAACTATTACATTATTCAGTGCGGCAATGCAGCCAATACATATCTTAGGTACGTTTTGCGGCCGGTATCTTGATCTAGATCAGTTGAGCTATCTATAGATCATTTGCATCGCCCGCTGGACTGTTTCGTATGTATCATATTTAACTTTGTGTGAGCCAGTTTTATGTCATTATGTTGTAAAAAAAATAATACGTGTGACGTCACAATTCAAAATGATACTCATACTTTCAATACTACTAACAGTAGTTCAACTGTCCTGGTCCCTTATTTTTCCAAGAACGATTTGAATTCAAGTAGAAATCTGTTTTAATCTAAGGATTTACCCAAGTTTTAAGAAAATAACCTTAATGCAAACTTGTTCGGCTGTTTTATTCTGATAGACTGTTTGGAAGCTCTCAGAGTCTCTTGAGATAAATCAGTCCGATCCTCACCTTACAAAAGTTGCGCCAAGAGCCGGATGTCGTCTTCTACACAAATCAACTGACAATTTGAAATATAAAATAGATAAAGATACATTTATTTAAACACAAACAAACTTACGACTATACAGTATTTACAAAATGTACATTGTCATATAAAATACAAAAGAAACAGTTGAGCTATCAACAGACCGTTGCAAACGATCTATAGATAGTTCAACTGATCCAAATCAGTACCAATCGGAAGCGTACCCAAGACACTGGCTGCATAAATATAAATAAATATTTCTACAAACTTGAAGTTTTGTTAAGTAATTTGTTTGAGGTAATATTGTAAAATGTTTGAGGTAATTATTTTGGGTAACTTTTGTAAGAGCTTTTAATTTAAGCGCGAGTGTTTTATGTTTTAATATTTAATTCCCTAGTTGAGTAATACTACAATACCAATGTTTTGAAAAGTTTAAAGACTTGGGAAGACTTTGAGGCCTTTCAGGACTCCGCTAAAAATACGGTTGCGTCTTTTGCTATTATCTAAAGCTTTTGATTTCAGGACTTTGCGAATTGTTGAATGCCCGCATTTGGAGCAGAGCCAATTTATTACTTTTGTGATGGGGTCACTATACATTTTATTTTTCTTTCGAAGCAAATGCATAATTCGGATGCTGTGCAAACTTTATTAGATGTTAATAAATAATTATTTACTTATTAAGAAGTTTTATTTACAAGGACCGATTATAAATACAATGTCCAGCTTAAATTGCAACGTCTCACCGTCCATTTAAGCACATCAGCAATCTAAAGTCGATCATATCTTGGAAAGTGAACACTTTGAACTCAACGTGATTAATGATCGCTCACTGCGACACCATTTTTCATAAGACAAGGCGATGAGAAGCGATGACAATCTGACATTACAGTATCTTAAAGTATAAAAATAAAATTGCTGTTCTTATACTAGAAGAATTTGTCCCTGGACTCAAATCCAGCAACAAGTTTAAAACAATCGTAAATGGAAGATTGAAGTTCCAAATTGCCGCAATTTTACGATATCTGTATCATTTAAAACCATTGGGATTACGTTGGAAATGTTATGGCTCCTGGGTTTTCCTGGTTCCGGAGTGGAAGTAACATTTGTTAACAAGTGTGATTGACTCTTTTTTGTTTGTGCGTATCTTGTTGCCCAAAAACTCCGACCACCACTAGTACTTTTCCCATGATAGATACCATGCAATGCAATGCGTAAGATATATGACAACAGTAGTGTAATTCTGAATATGGTATGGTTGTTTTGCGTCTAGAGACTGTAGCCTCTCCTCCATAAGATGGTTGAGGTTGATAAAACCGAAGTAATCAAGATCGTGTTTTCGCTTCGTATCGCTAAAGCATGATAGAGACCGTAAAATGTGGTTTTTCATGCTCCTACTGACAAAAAAGGGGATTTTAGTGTCGAGATAGTATCGTAGTGGGTATACGATACATTGTTATAAACCTGAAACTCAGTAGGCTTTGCCCGGGCACCGAAAAGTACTGATACTACCGATTAATCATGATAGCTGAAATTTAGGGGTTTTGTGGTTAGAATTATCTAATGTAATTTTATAATGCAATACATTTGTTAGTGTTGTTTATTCAATTACCTACTCGAGTAATAAGTGTTATATTGTGCAAAAAACCGAGTTTCGAAAGAATTCGCAAGCTAAATAAAGTGATGCAAAAAATCTGCTGCATATTTCAGAGTAAAAGTGGAATATAAAAAGCTAGTAGAGTGTGGTTAAGGTGTAGCGGTGGCTAATGAGGTGGTAATGAGGTGCCGCCTGTAGGAGCTGGGCCGATTGCTCGCGGGCGGGGAAAGGCGACTCACTAACCAAGCAGTTACCGCAGTTACCTGCAACTATAAGGCGAGCTCTCGCAGACGTCGGAAGAGATATTATGATACTATAATACGGTGTAACAGCTAACCAGCAATGATCTGCTGCTGATAGAGATATAGTTTCTCTTGTTTTCTTAGCTCTACGGTGCTTGTGGTTCACAGATTTATGTTATCACATGGTACGAAAATTGACTTCTCATAAATATTTTTAGCTATTCGGTAGTCCGGGTTTAAAATTACGGCTGTATAAATAATTTTTTAATGCATATCTGAATGACATTTGAACTCGCTCCTTTGACAATACTTTGTAACTACCGAAGCCTTAGTTGCTGAAATTATTAACGAAAAATATCGATTTGTAAACCAGTTTGCTTTATGTCTCAGCTAAAGACTCACACGTGAGCAACTACATAATAGCAAGTGCGCATTCCGCCGCTTATCGCTCAGTTCATACCGTGATAATATTTGCTCAAGATTGGCTGAGTGCTGAGTATGATTTCAGGGCAGTACTAAGTTTGTAATAGTTTTGCGATTCCACTGCTTTAATAATATTACATACACATAGTTGTAAATACTATTGAGTTTGAGCTTTTCGTGATCATGTGTTAAAGAGCGTCTTCTTCTTGAGCGGTATTACCAAAGAATAATTATCTTATTTGTCAAACGAATTGAAAGTGTACGTAGTCGTGATTACCTTCAGAGCTCAGCCACAAACCTTATTTCAAACTAAACTGAATAGCAAACCCTAAAGCAACTGATAACAAACCTATAAAAATTATAGCTACTTTCTGCACCACAAAATACGGAAGCTTTAAACAATGAAATTGTTCCCGAAACTAATATTTCACAGATTTGTAATCCAGGGCAACATTTCCTTATTTACAGCCAAGTATTGTGAGCACCTCATAAAAATTGGAAGCTCCTCAAACAAAAGCCGTTTTTTGTGTTTCATATAAATGGATAAAGATGAATACTCAGCTCGGAGCTCTCTGGTCCCATATCCACCAATGTTTTGTTCGAATAATGCGAGTATTTATGAACCCGGAAACGCAATTTATTACTTTTTTCTAACTGAATTCCATTGAGTAACGTTTATGTGAGCTTTGGTGGACGGAAACGTTTGTTTTGAGCGTGTGTTTGTGCTCGTAGCTCAACTTCACCGGGGCAGAGTAATTGATAGTAGCTACATAAGTAACTCTATATATGAACAATATGTAGATAAGCGCTTGTATTTTTAGCAAACCTTGTGCGGTTCCATACATTGCAATTTAAACCACGCTACAAGAGGATTGCAACTTATTCTATTAAACCTATAAATCTGAGAATGTGAATGACAGTAATTTGTACTAGTAGGAAATAAACAGCATAATATGATGATGATCGTCATCGTACAAGCATAAGTAATTGGTAACAATACCGAGTGGATTAGGATTAATGTATTTGCTGCACTGAAGCCCGAAGCCCCGCGACCTCCGTCGGCGATAGCGTCACGTCCATTCATGCAACTAATGAATATCAACTTACATGCGCACCATACATTATATGTGTTGTATAAACCTGCCGAACTACATTAGTTGAATAATCCTTACTACTAATTAACATTGGTCATTACTGCGCATCGAAGGAGAATAGTGAGAATTATTACATCTACAGATGTAATAATTCTTCCCCAAGTACGAGTTTGTGCACTAACGTACTGGTCTCGTAGTTTCGATGACCACCTACCCTTACATTACAAACAATACTTATTTTACCCAACTAGGGTGTTAGTATTTAAATTGGATATTATTATGTTGGAATATATTCCCCATGTAGCTCATAAACCACAGACTTTGACTAATGATATCTTAATCTTCATATAAACTAGTACAGCTATAGTTGCTGTCGCGAAAGAATAATCGCATATTTTCCATTGCAAAAAAACGAAGCTTATATTTATTGTTCGATGTATCAAATTCTAGGACTAAACGTGTTCATTACAAAAATTGTATAAGTTACATTGAGTTTTTTCTTTAAATAATTATTTTTTATTAATATTAATTATTAAAGGTTTAATTTTTTAATTTGTATTAGTATTGGTATGAGTGAGTATCTATGTATGTATTTACAAAAAAAAGTATTGTATCAGCAGTCTAGTTGCCATAGTACAAGCTTTGCTTAGGACTAGAGTGTGATGTATGACATGTCCGTGAATATTTATTTAAGTACTTATATTTAAATATTGAGCATACATATCATAGATGGTATGATATACCTTTGACCGCGGATGGCGAGCCGCGCGCGCGGCGCCGCAGCACGGCCCGCGACCGCGCTCGTGCTGCATTACATCACTCCAACATTTACAAGCTTTGCACTATTTGGGTTAAGCCATCGTCATAACAAACTAAAAACTAGTGAGTTTTATTTCTATTATACTTTATGAATGAATGGGTATCTTCTAGGCAAGTGTGCAAGTGTGCATCGTAGATCGCATCGTCACTTAACATCAGGTGAGATCGCGGTAAAACATGTAAAAAAAAACCTTTAGATATGGTTTACTTATTTACATTTTATTTATCAGTTTATTTAATTACATCGTAGGTATGTGGAAATCGTACAAATTTATAACAAATATAAAATATAAAGACATGTTTAATCACTAATAAATCAGATTTATATAAATTGATTTCTATGTTCGTTTGTAATTTGTTTTTTTTTTCTAAGAGAACATCTAAGCCTGTATTTTATGTGACAATGTACATTTTGTAAATACTGTATAGTCGTCAGTTTGTTTGTGAATAAAGTACCTATTTGATATTTAGGTATTTGTATATAATACTCACAAATAGCTGTAAGTATACAAGTAGGTAGTATAAAGCAATCATATTCAGTTATGATGAACGTCCCGAACCTGTCTAACCTGGTGGAAGAGCCGCTCGCCTGTGTACCTACTCCACTAATAGGAAATTCCAGCTTTACGAAATTAATATCAAATATCTTACTGTTCACATGACGATATTATGTTTGAAAAGGATAAACAGAACATCATGTATCAAATCAATATAATAAAATATCAAATATACAGCTAGGCACGGTAAAGCAGTGTCTAGTCTGGCTAATCTTTCCAACACGATGCTACAACAGAATGCAGTTGTAGCATCGACACGATAAGAAGAAGAATAAAATATCTTATTTATCTCCGAATGATATAAAAAAAATAAAGAAGTATCTATTAAATGTTATAAAATAAAATCAATATTTTGGTCATAATATATTTTATTTCTCTTCTTAAAATGTGTGTGTGTATTTACAAAATACTTAAAAACCGTTGAGCTATCTGCAGACCGTTGCTAACGATCTATAGATAGCTCAAAAACCTTCTTTATTGTGATCTAAATCTGTAGGTTTATATCAATCATATTCAAATATTCCAGCCACGTTTATGAATACCCATTCTGAAAGGCTTTTTATTTTATGAACGCCATTAGATATATTAAAATGTTGTGTAAATAATGTCCGAGGATGATACATCGTGTTTGAGGAGCCCTTGCCTATCGAAGATTGTGACGTCCGACGGAGGTACCCTACCCGGGCACTACGCCGAACTAGCCGCCTATGTAACATCATAGTGTTTTGATATTTCGTGCCACCATAGTCTGAATAGTTGCGGGGAATATGGACGAAATAATTCCAAAGATTGCTGTTTTAATGGTCACTAGAAACCGGCGCCTTTCTGAATTTGTAAAAATCTTGCCTAAATAATAGAAATCTCAAAAGTCAATTCCATTGAATACAAAAATAATATATTTGTTTGTTATCTTATTATATTTTCATAACTGTAACAGCTAGATATAACTGATAACGATAGAAGAAGTTATAAGAATTCGCGTGATATATATAATACGAAAACAGCATGAAAAGGTTTCATACGTCATTTATTTGAAACGAAACCAAAAAGGAAATAGATACGATTCTCTTTGAGCGCACATTCCTACTGACTCTAAATGTGCTCGGTCACTAAATATATATAGTTTTTAAGAAAAAGTACTAGGGAACATAGCTATAAAATTTAGTATCATTTTGTGACATATTTTCATTTAAAAGTAATAAGCTTCAGTGCATTTTCAGCATTGAAATATTATTTGAAACTTCTGAAAACTGTTTCACCTTCCCATCCAGTCCCACCATTGTATTTGACCCGTAACATAGTAATAGCCAATATAACCCAATCGATTAGTAAAATAGCTATAAAAGACAATACAACTTAACAGCGTCAATTAAAATAATTGTTAGTACTAAAATTGTAATGAATTCAATCAATTTACAGTAAAAGACTGAGCAGGCACACGCGGACGAGTAAAAACAAGCAATCTCGTTTCCATACAGCGCACCATTTCCATACAAATTGCAGCGACAGATGGTCCCAAATGTGAATATTAAAAAATAATCTTTAAACAAACGGTATAAGTAAAGGTATCAGCTATTACCCGCAGAATTGAGCATCTTTTCAATTCGATGCTATTTTCAGTTTTCAAAGTAATAATGGCTGTTCTGAAACGTGTTTTCTTTACATATTTACGTTCAATACGTTCGTTTAAGAATACATATTAGTTATTAGTTGTTCATTATGCATTGTCCTGGGACCTATTTTTTAAGATACTGAATAAAATTCAGACTACGGACACCAAGCACTTTGAATAAAATTACAGGATTGTTAAATTTAAATTCAAATAAGTATACTTTATTCAATAAAATCAAAATAATAAATTAGAATCTTCTTACATAGGTGATTCTAGGTGCGTTGTTTAACCACGAGGGCCGGGTATGAGATATCGTGCGATAGTGAGTTGTCTAATAAAGGTGTGCAAGTGTACGCCGCTCATTACACACGATAGCCAAAAGATACCGCCATGAAGTTTTAAATTACGATCCTGTGTACAGATTTTATACAACCTTTTGTGCTAAAATGATTTACGTCTCTGTTGGGACAGCTTTATCTCGTGGGACTGGAATTACTCCTAAGAAATACTTACATTTAGCGGAGAATTCACGTATGATATTTTTAGGTTTTCTGAATTTTCAAGCTTGGTCGTACTCTTTACAAGAATTATAAAAAAAAAATAAAAAAATAACTTTAACGTCACAATATTAACGACTTATGAAATACATCATTTTCGGAAAAAAAACAAGATTAGAACGTACCTAGTTAACCTCTTATTTGGGTGCTATTTTTTGTAATGAGCTTTACGTTGTGTGCTAAATAAATAATTACCTAACTAGAACTTTACATTGCTCTTACTACAAAGTTGGATTAAAATTGTTTACAAAACTTATTATCTCGTTCCTACGTATCTGTACAAATACGATTCAGTGTTCATCGCGACACGACACGCCTGCGCCAAAACAATAATATTAATTAGTACAGAGCCAAATGAATTGTTCTAATTATAATGCTAATTAATATGGCTATACTATAGAAACCAACACAATAGAGCATAATCAAATGAATAATTACTCGTAAGATGACTTCGCAAAACATATCTCTCAGTGAAGTTTAGTTTGACGACACTTCGCTATCATTCGGATAGCATACGTAACTTTGAAACATGGATACACAAATACTTATACTTATTATCTTGAGATTAAACAAAAAAAGAATCAGTAATAATTTGAGAATCATTAAATCAACATATTTTATCCTTACTATCTCTGTTAGGTACCACAATCTAGAGTTTCATACAATAAATTGTTGGGCGTCTTTTAACGTCCAAAAATTTGCTTGGGCGTCAAAACTACTTGGATGCTACTCACGGAAAATAGTAATAAAAGTGCAAAAATGGATCTTAGACTTTATAATGTGGATAAAAAATAACGTCAAAACTGTGACAGTTAGCAATATCGTTCAGAAATAAGTCATAAAGTATTACAAGAGAACATTACCAGTTTTTAAGGGCTGTCACAAAGATATCGCCGCGATGTCGCGATGTTGCGATGTCGCGATGTCGCTCGCGAGATAAAGAGGTTGTAAATACGACGAGTAACTGACACGTCGCGTCGCGAGGATAACACCTTCATAAAATATTGGTTGTATGTATCGATTAATAGGGATGCCACGTGAAGGCGGCGAAATCTCTCTTGAAGATCTACATTGACACATTTTAGAATAGTCAAAAGTACCTACTTTATAGTATTTTTGATGATTATGATTTAACAAAAAAGTTTTTTCATCGAAATTGTTTTCTTTATAGGTTTCGATTATTTATTTTGTTCTTCTATTTGATTTTACAACTTATGTTTTTAATGTACTAATGAGATTTTAATTTGTGTGTAATTTGCTTTAAATAGAAATATGATTTGATAGGTTTTGATTCTATTTTCTGAAGCACGTGTTGCTAAATTTACAACCCTAATGAAAAACGCTGTCGCTGTACCATTTGGAAAGTTCAGGTCGTAAAGATAGCGCGCCGCATCCACGTCGCGGTTATAGTATGCACCGACCTTTGCTAGTTTTAAAAATATTCTCGTGTGTTGCCTGCTCAACCGCACTAAATTAACGCAAGCTTGAGAATATTAGGGTAAATCTAGTCTACAGTGACAAGATTTGTTTTACAGCTTATTTAATTACGCTGAATCACTTAATAATTAGATTCTTGTGATTTTACTAAAGTTTATTCAAACTGTAGTTGACGTTGTGATTTTACTAAATAACTGGCTAATGTACACATTTGGTAGCACAATAAGTCCATAGGATATTTACAAAGTTTAGAAAAGAATTCATTAATAACGGTGAAGAAACAGTTCATGAAACTGATGACTGATGATATCGAGTGCTCATCAACCAATACGTCCAGTAGGTGAGTATACATTACTTGCTCTCTACATAGTTTATTAATAAAGAGATTTATTAGCTAGTAAAATAAGACACAAAATATTTCTAAATACATTAAATACTTTAAATGAAAATCTCTTAAAAAAACTTGAATTGTATTCTATTGCAAATACGTGTTCTTACATTAGTTTTTTAGTTTTAATATTGAATGTATGTTTGTCGGAATGTAAGGTGGTGACCCTAGCGGTCCGTTTTTGGCACATTAGTCAGAATGAGCACGTGGCACGTGGCTCGTGGTTCGTGTTACATTACAATTGACGCTGTTTCTCAACGGAATAGCACTTTTGGTAATGTTCTCAGACATTTATTATTTGTAATATTTCATTCTATTTCATAAAAAGATATCTAAAGTGTTTATTGTCTTATCACTTTCAAAATAAAAATTTAATAAGTTATCGTTCGTGAAATTATGTATTATCATACGAAATGCCTTAGTTAATAGATATTGATTTAATTTATTTCGTCTTAAAACAAAAGAATTGAGTTCTCAGTGTATTTCTACTGTGTTTAAGTATAGCAATCTAGTCTTCTTCTTATGGTGTCGATGCGACAACTGTATTTTGTTGTAGCATCGTGTTGTAAAGATTAGCCAGACTAGACACTGCTTTACGGTGCCTAGCTGTTACCGGTGTGCGCCACGAGGAGGCTCTTTCCATGCACCCCAGCAATCTAGTTCCCATAGTACAAGCTTTGCTTAGTTTAGGAGTATTTGAATCATATTTTCCATGTGTGAATTGTCAGTGAATATATTTATGTAATTATATCAAAATGTGAAATGTAAGTATTATTCAAAAATATTTATTGACACATTTAGCAATATAAATAAGTAAAACATTTAAAAGTAATGCAGAATATACACAAATTGTGTTCAAACGTCGCGGCGGCACGCTCATTACCGCTCCCGACTTCATCTCACGGTCGGCCCGTACTGTCCCGCACCGTCCCGCCAGTGCGCCGCGGTGCGGGACGGTGTGGGACGGTGCGGGAACTGTCCCACACTGTCCCGCACCCATGCACCGTACTCGCAACTATATTCACGGACAATTCACACACTCTAGTCCCAAACTAAGCAAAGCTTGTACTATAAATAAATAAAAAATGCTGGATAATCCACACAACATCATCTAGCCCCAAGCTAAGCAGAGCTTGTGTTATGGGTACTAGAAGACTGACATACTTAATACAATACATTACATAGATAGATATTCTTATTATACATATAAAATACCCAGAACACACGGAATAAATATTTGCAGATCGTACAAACATTTATCTCAAAGGCGGGAATCGAACCCGCAATCTCCGCATCGCAGGCGGACCTTCGCCCGCCGCGCCACATCGGTCGTTACTATGGGGACTAGATTGCTAGAATACATTTTAATAGGTTCCAGCCATCGTTATTTTCTAGTAAGTAACTTATTTAATAATAACTGGCATATAATAATAAATAGTTAAAGTGAATTGCGTGCGGGTATATAAGGTTGAAACTCAAACCATTTGTTTAGAAAACAAAAGTGGTAGAGTATTTTGTTTTTAATTTAGAGCATTTTAATTGCATGGTTAGTTGGTTGCGTTCCTGGTGGGTATTTATTATGAAAATTAATTAGTAAATATGTATATATACATACTGTGTTATTGTATAATCCAAAAATAAGGTTTTCGAGATATTTTTTTTCGTTAGTAAATCACCTTTCAAACTTTCCTTGAAAAAGCTTAACGCGTTGAAGTAATTAATACTTTAACATAATTGATTAGATATTAATATTTTAAAATCAGCAAAAAAGCCAACTCTGAACTAAGAAACCTAATTTATTTTACAAAAATAGTCAAAGAAAATTAAAAATTAACATTATAAATTTAGTATTTGTATTAATTTATATTTAATCGAGGAAGTTTATAATTAAACCGAAGGGTAAAAAAGAAAGTAAAGACGCGACATACACAACCAACAACTCAAGTGGCAACGGTACCTAGTCGTAGCACTCGTAGCCGGCTCGTAGCACCTCGTAGCCATCTCGTAGCATCTCGTAGCCCGAGGTTACGCGACTTTCTACGAATTCTAACAGCAAGCCCCAATTTTATCAACGTAGAGTGAAAGTATTAAAAAATCTTGTACGAGAAATATTGTGGGAGCAAAATATTAATTCAAAAATTCAGGAAAATGCTCAAAACCATTCGCAAAAATGCAAGCTTTGTGAACAAACTACGGTTCTGTGTGCTCAGTGTTAAAAATTGCTCGAATTAAAAAGCATTATCCGCGGAGAACGTTGCCAGTTCCACAGATTATGGCTTAAGTCCTATTTGTGAAATGTTGGTGCCGCTATATGTTTCACGTTAAAAAACATGTTTTTTTTTACAAAACTTCCATAGCTGGTATCTGTTATGCTGAACTATGTAGGTAATTTCCAGTTATGGTAATAACATAAGAATTTGTATATTACATTTTGTAAATACCTACTGTGATAGTCGTAAGTTTGTTTGTACCCCCTCGTTAAAATAAATCGAATTCTCTGTATGAAATAAATAAAAAATGTCGGTCGACCTATTTTTGGGAGTTAAAGCGAGAACACGAAAATTAAAATTAAAACTTTTTGCAAAGCATTTGAATCTTTTAGTTAGCTTCGCCGAGCGAGTGTACAGTTAAATACACGTGTTTATAATGCTGATATAGCGGAATTTTAAGAGCTGGTTATTGTTCAGATTACTAGAATAATGTTTTTAAATTGTACGAACAAAATAAAATTACTACAACGCTTTAATACAATCTCATTTTATGATTGCACTACTCTACAAGAGGACATGCTTAGTGTATTGCCCTGCGTCCATCACTCTCAAACATCATCAACAAAATGCATGAAAAAAAAAAAAAAAAAAAACATAGAAGATCATGAGTCCGTTAAAAACCAGAGTGATTACCCACCTCCCAGCATTCCTCAGCGCCAGAAATAAACGTTAATCTTTCTTTTACTAATTCTTTCACAAAGAGATCACTAAGCAGAATCTACTGTTCTAAACCTTAACAAAAATTGCTTAAAATACTTTGAACAATACAATCATACTGGCTCTACTGGCTCGACTGGACCCAGTCGACTGGCGCCAGTAACTCGCACGAACAACTAGAAAGTCAATTGTACTTACAATGAGACTCTAGTGCACTTTCATGTACTCGGTTTCAAACCTAACTATTTTATAGTTTGGCACAGCATGCGAAGTACAATGCGCTTTATTCTACTAATGATTAAGACCAAAGTGGCTTGGCATGGTCTTTGAAACTGATCGGTCTAGTGTTTATGGTGTATCGCTTCTGTGCTTTTCGACTAATGCATTGTATTGTGAAGGTAGCACAAGTGTTAGTTTATTATTGGAATAAAATCAGACTTTTCTATAGAGTTTCAAAGAATTCAAGAAAAACATCCTAGTAGATATTTTATTTTTTAAATTTACAACTACAACTTGAATGTTATAAAATTAATAAATGTAAATAATAATAGGTAACACAATGGGTGGCCTTATCGTTGAGAGCGATCTCTTTCTACGATACAAAAACTTCGGACGTATTTTCAAAATACTTTTCAATCGATATGAATTGATTTTTGTAAATACTGTATAGTCGTAAGTTTATATATTATATATAGGTCTATTAAAAATATGAATACAACTTGTAGTCCACTAGTCAGTGTGATGAGAGTGTGTCAGTCCTGAGATTAAACACGTCGATTCTCTGCCAGTTTACCATCCCCTACCCTTCCCCTTTCACCCCTTCACCCCTCCGATGGCTGAAGGCTGCCGATCCTTCATGAGGGAACGTTTTGCATAATACTTCATTGGTACTGAGTGGGCTAAAATAGAATAATAAAATAAATAGAATAAAAAAAAAAAAAAAAAAATGTGTTGTAACTGGACCACACGTGCACAAGTCAAGATAATTTTGTGAAGCCGCAATAATAGAAGGCAGGCACACCGAGGCTGAACTTTAAGATTCAACTGTGTGGATGCGTAGGCGTTCTAATGTATTAGTAGATAGGTACGATAAAAATATATGTAGCAATAAATAAACGTTTATTTTTTCTCAAAACAATTTACAAAATTATGCGTAGGAAAGAAATTGACTATATAACTTGATTGACACTTTTAATAAAGTTTAGTTTTACTATTTAACTGACGAAGAAACAGAGGAGGTTCTCAAGATAACGTGTTTTTTTTACACATTTGATCAATCAATTGTATGTGTGATTTCGTTTGTGTCATATCTTTTTATTTCCTTTTAATTATGGCATATGTTTTTCACAATCTCTGAGTATTCGAAACATCATTTTCATAGGAAGTATCAAAGTTAAAACATTGAGCCTAGTGTGCGGTTTACGCACCGAACAAGCTTAAAAGATATTTATATAATTAACTATTTAAGAGGAGGGACCCCGAGAGTGTCCCGCGCTCACTCCGGTAATGGCTTCGTTAGAATTCTAAATAAATTACCGAATCCTTATTTCATTAATCACCCGACGAGGGCGACGAGGGATTGCATCTGCTAATCTTCATTTAGCAATAAGAGCTCTACAGCGTCTTCAGTCTCATGATTGATAGGATCCGAATTGGAGACCTTCTTACAAAAGCGAAAATAAGATACTAATCCGCGATCATAACTAGCTCACGCCTGCGCTTGGCTCGCCTTCTGCAAGTCTAGTGACAAACCAGTATTTTACCCTAGGTCTCACAGAATCATATTTTTTTTATAACTTTACATTGAATATACTTAGATATTCAAAGTAGGTTTCCTTTGAGTACTTCTCACATGTTTTACTCAGTGAGTAATGTCTCAATTACCGTCGAGCATTGCGAACGTTTTTTGACTTGTTGAGTGTCTTCTCAAGTGTCTTAGTGACTCGGTTCGTCAGTTTCTTTGCTCAACTTGATATTTTACAATCGCTAGGGAACAAAGAGAAGACTCTGAAGCCAGAGACCGCAGGCCCTGCAAGTAGACCTGGACAAAGGTTTATACGCATGAGTGGTGACTTGAAATACCGTTTTGCTCCTGGGCCATACACCCTAAACCTTTACTTGAACAGCTGTAATACACCGGATAGTTAAAATATTAACGGGATCGTTTCAACGAAAACGTTATTAAATACATTTCATTAGTTTTCTTAACGTAGCATGTCAACCTAAGGCCCTACTTACACAACAATCAAATCCGTCTACAGCAGAATAATACTGTGCTATTGTGTTCTGTAAGCGAGTAATTACAATCGTACACAAGAAATTACAATAACGAGACAATTTAGACGGTATTCTACACAATGAGATGTTGCCCTGAGATTCGGGACAACAACGTAGGCTACCTACTGTCGCTGCGACTAATCGTGACAGTGTTGTCCTCTTGTTATGTATAAGTTGTGAGTCTAAAACATAGTTAGAACACACTTTCACTTGTATAACCATACTTCTCACAAATAAATGATTTCATTTCATTTCAAAGCTTGTTATATTAATATTTAAGCTAAATTAATAATTATATTATTAGACACAACAGGTTGCTATTAAACGAGCTAGAGCTAGTTAAATTATTACCAAAGCTTACCTAATAAAGAGCATATTAAAAGATACTGAAATCAAATACATTTATGAAAACCAAGTACCTATTAACTGCCATTAATAATTATAATTTTTAAAGGTGTGTACATTTGAAATTGTCTGTATATTGGATAGCAATACTCGATGCTCATTTGCAGAACAGCGCGAGCACACACGTGCGAAATGCTGTTCAAATAAAACCAACAAACAGACATCCAAACCCTCTCCATATTTGTGTATTCACGCGCTCACTAGGCAATATTATGAGCTACACTCATAACGTTTATTACGTAGCCGTTTGTATATTGACATGAGTATATTACATAATGAATTACATAAATAAGACTTTGCGAATAAAATATGATTATAAAAATCGTAAAATTAAACAACAAGCCTATATTTTCAGCCATATCCAATAAACAATAAGAATCATTATATCTTAGGTCACATCACACCTTCAACCAAACTTCAAACTTCAATAGCAATATTCAATAAAATCACAAGGATCACTTTGAATCGTTAACCATAGGAGATATCTTAAGACAAGAGAACTACCAGGGATCAGAGGTGAGGCATTTGTTTATGGTTGATAGCCCACTAGGCACCACGCGTTTTGTTTCACAATTTTAATGCTGAAACTAGAGCCGATGTCTATATATATCTGAATACGTATACTTCGTATATTTTAAGAGAGTAAATGATTATTATGATTCTTCTTAATAAGATTATAATATCGCGCTCTCACTATGGTTATAACTGGAAAAATATAGGCATTACTTTTACTTTGCGCCGTCAAATAAAAATGAATGGATCCTTCGAGTGCAAATAAGACGGTTTCATTACGTCGTAAAGGGCATGTTAGTAAATTATCGGGAGGCTTTTGAACTTCAGAACATTCTTTATATGGATTTACGTCGTCTTATTGTTCAACTATACTACTTACATAGTTTATTTAGTCTTGTAACGTACTTAGTACATACTAAAATCTATCTAAAAAAAGAGTGTCTACCGTGCCTAGGTATGTAGTGATTCATAGTCTATACTAATATTATAAAGAAGTAAAGTTTGTGTGTTTTTTAAATTGTAAGGGGTAATCTCGGGATCTACTGAATAGATTTTAAATATTCTTTCACCAATAGAAAGACACATTATTGCTGAGTGTTATAGGCTATATAAAAAACCGAAAATCAAAAGGCTTTTACGTGGTAGTCCGTTTTGCAAAGTGAATCGGAGAAAAAACGGTCGAGTTATGCCAAACGAAGTTGGCACGGGTCAGCTAGTGGTTCATACGGCATTAAGACTTCAAATTATTGTAACTCTGAGTTTGCAATTCAAAAGTTTCCTGTCGGCAAGTCCTAACTGTTGATGTTATTAATTCAGTTCCGACCGATCGCCAACAGCTTTACCAATTACTTTAATCAGGGGGCCTATCCAGACCGCTGAAATGTTTTTGAGCTTTTATTTGATCAAATAACATTTCAGTTTTCTTCTTCGTCTTTTATTGATATTTTGACTGTAAATTAACTTTGACAGAATTGTGACATGCCGAAGTTTGTTTTGGTTTCATTTTGCAGAATTCATGGATTCAAACACGAAAATTATAATGTTTTGTGACAATTTCAAAATAGTTTTAAAATTAAAACGCAATTAGCTGCGATTTCAATGCTGACCTGTGAATTTTTATAGGTTTTCAGGACTACCATCTACACATTTTCTGAAAAAAACCTAAGTAGGTATGGGCAAGATAACTTCAAAGTAATATCATCGCTTCATCCTTTTAGTTCTTATTTAACACTTGTTTTTAAATAGTCTAAGACAACAAGGAACATAAATGCCTAACTAGTTGTATGTAATCGTAGTTATAAATCCTATTAGTCTCATCATATTTAAAATATTTATGGCAAATTTATATAGAGACAACATAATTTCAGTACCTATCCTGAAATAATTTTTTGCTAAGATAAACCATCATTGAGATTAGTAGCATAAAGTTACATCTAAAATGTAGGTACAATAACATAAGATAAGAATATAGTACATCATCATCTTCCTACCCTTGTCCCACATTATGTGGGTCGGTACAACATGTCCTCTTCTTCCACTCACTTCTATCAGACGTCATCTCAATGTTCACACCTTTCTTACACGTCATCATTCACATTCACATTGTACATACCTACAAAACTTTCTTACCTATTATTTTGTTTCAGAATACTATGCAGATTACCATGAAGTTTCTACTTGTGTAGTAGACAGTATAAGACTATATAAAATTAATCTGCAAGTTGTAATTTGTAAAATGACTAGAATTCAAGGAATAAAACCATTTTGATTCTTAATTATTATTATATCTTATTTATGTGGTAAAGAATGATTACATAGTTTATAATATGATATTAAAATCTGTACATAATCTAATTTTTTTTTCCTTTATTTCACTAGACTTGAACAAGTATTCATGAACATTTGACAGTAAGTATTTGGTAGTAAGCTCTGCCTTCCATGCTGTGGGTCGTGGGTTCGATTCACACCCAGAGCAAATTTTAATGTTTGTGTGATGAATATAAATATTTTTTCTGAATCTGGGTGTTTCTATGTATGTGTTTACAAAAAAAATGTAAGTATTCTATCAGCAATCTAGTTCCCATACATATAGAGCTTTGCTTAGTTTGGGACTAGAGTGTGAAGTGTGAATTGTCCAAAAATATTTATTTATTTCCCAAGGCATGCACTTGAACCAAACTAAACAAAACTTGTATGGGAAATAGATTGCTTGAATACTTTTATAAGTATTCTAAAAATTAATACATATTAACACCCAAATGCAGAACACATATTTATGTTCACAAATAGTAATAAATAAATATTTTACCAATGACAACTAATCACATAAATGTTTGTTTGTGGTGGGGATTGAACCCACCATCCTAGCATAGATGCCAGAACTAATGCCAATACTGAGCTGAGATATATATATTATTAAGTATATATTATTTTGTTTCAGAATATGCAAATTACCATGATGGTACTACTTCAC
This sequence comes from Ecliptopera silaceata, assembly GCA_932527185.1. Lineage (NCBI taxonomy): Eukaryota > Metazoa > Arthropoda > Insecta > Lepidoptera > Geometridae > Ecliptopera > Ecliptopera silaceata. The sequence goes on from OW052211.1 coordinate 230,079, forward strand.
TATCCTAATCTGTTTATGACTATTAAACTAATCTTTGTTTTCATTTGTGAAATAATATAGTAATTCAATAAAACCATGTTTCAGTATTATTTTATTAAAACATTTCTAAATAGATAGATAACTCTTTATTGTTCATCACACATAAATAAAAACAAAGAGCTTAAACAAGTAGTAATAGGCATCAGAATGGGTGGCCTTATCGCTGAGAGAGATCTCTTCCTGGCAACCGAAATTTGCTCGTGTCGCATCCCAGATATACCTGAAATAAAATGAAGTGTATTGTAAATAGAGTTAATAGGCATAGAGTTCAATACTAAAATATTTTACAGTCTTGAAATCTGAACATAAATAATTTTCTTTTATTTCATTACACATAAACAAGTTAAAAAAATGTTTATGAACATTTCACAAAGCTTGTATGGCAACTAGAATACTCATATACTGTTTTATGAATAAATTCATAGATAGGTAACATGTTGACACCCAAAAGCAGAACATACATTAATATTTACTAATAGTAATAAAAAAATGTTTTACCAATAAAGACTTATTGAACTTTTAAAAAAATATTTATTCTTGGCGGGGATCGAACCCACAGAGAAGACAGAACTAGTACCAAATGAGCTGTGATGCCTATTGCAATGATTGATTTAGTTTGTTATAGGTATATTTATGAACCTATCAAGTGAAGTAATCAACTACCTGGACGATTAAATAGAATGATTCATGTCTTAGTCTTAAATTGTTGTGTTCTGATTTCTGATCTGCTAACCCATACTGGGCACCGGCATCTTGTGTGCATCTGAAACATGAATAAGTGGTGACCAAACATGTTAGAAACTCTGCAACAGATGTCCACCTCCGACGCGGAGGTTGTGGGTTCGATTACCGCCTTGAAATAAATGTTTGTACGATCTGCAAATATTTATTCCGGGTGCTCTGGTTATTTTATATGTAGGTAAAATAAAAAATACCTATCTATATAAGTAATGTATTGTATTAAGTATGTCAGTCTCCTAGTATTGAAAAACAGGACAAGCCCGACATACTTTTTTTTTCTTTGGTTTGCCAAAGCTGAGGTTTTTATTCTCCGTGAAATACCTACAAAGATTTCACCATTTTCTCAATTATGTATTAAAACTTTCACATACTCACATAATTTTTTTTTTTTTTTTATAATCTATAGACTATCCTTTGGCTTCAATCTCGCCTGATGGAAAGCGCCGATGAAGCCGACGATGGAGCAGGATGGTCTAGAAGACACCTATTTACATTGGCCTTGAATTGATCTAGGTTGTAATGATTGGGAAAAACAGACGCAGACAGCGTATTCCATTCCTTGGCAGTTCGCACCAAAACGTTTGTTTGGTGCGAATGGATGGTAATATTACTGGGCCGTGCGTCTGCTTGTACGGTTATAGAAAGGAGATGGCGGTATCAAGTCGTGCAGTTCCTGGGCACATTCCCCGAAATGTATCCTATAGAAAATGGATAGGCAAGCAACTTTACGACGGTGTTCGAGACTCTGGATCTTAGTCTCCGCCATATGTTGCTCACCTATTATCCTGAAGGCTCTTCGCTCAATCGAGTCCAAGGCAGCCAGCAATATTATGATGGCACATAACAATATTATGATACAACAATCACGAAAGTTACAATGAAAATGCAAAATCTTTAGGTTATTTATAATAAATGTAAACAAACTATAGGGACGGAATATTCGATAAACTTCGATGCATCGAAAACATCGATATTTACAATGCGATACCTACATCGAATCGATCCGATGTTTTGAAATGCTTTTGATATACTCGAAATATCGATGTTTTTTCAGTTTTTAGTAGAAAAACATCGAGTCAATAATTATATCCAAATAATTTCATAAAAATTCAAGTTTGAACACTAAAATTTTACTAATTTTTTTCCTATTTGATTATTTAAAAATGAAAAGTTTATTATTGGACTGACAATATAATAAAAATATTGTCTGTAAATATGTAAATATGTGTACTAAAAAAATGGCGGGCTTCAATGTTTACAAACAACGAATTGTGAATAACATTTGGTTTTGTGGACGAAATAAAATTGAAGTAGATTGTGTATTGTATAATTATATTATATTTATATACCAACTCATTACAATAAAATCTCATCTTTGTGTGAGCTCTTAAACTCAATTGGACTACATCGATGTTAGTTCTGATTTATCGAATCTAAAAAAACAACGATGATTTTTCAAAATGGACACCCCTAAAACGAACAAGTATGAAGACATGTTAGAGCGGTACAGAAATATGCGCCCGCGAGGCCCCGTTGCAAGTGCGAGCGAGATGCATGCGCCAGCTCGTTGACGTCATTTTTAACAGTTCAGTCATATCTAAAACATTTCAGTCATTATTTAAAACATTTCAGTCATATTTTGAACAGCTCAGCCACGTCAATCCACAAAAAATGCCTACAAAACTGACCTGCAACTGAAAGGATATTCCGTCACGCAAGTTTGCCCCTTCTGGATAGGGCCCCAGGTTCGGTTCAATTAATTGTACTGAGGGAACTAGGAAACTGTATTAAATATTTAGAAGTAATTTCAATTTATCTTTATAATCAAGAATAATCAATTTCTTGGTAAAGTCTGTATACAGGTCATTCTTATCTCAAGCGGTCATTATTATAATTAGTGCTTAAACGTAGTCCTATAATATTGTATAAAGATTATCAAAAAAATCCTTTCAAAATAATAAAGAAATAAAATAAAATATACTCAGACACCAGAAGTCGATATATTTCATTCAAAATTTAAATTATTTTTAAGATTATGTGTAATATATTTTAGCTAGGAATTGTATCTATATTTTACTAAGTACTTTAAATGTCTTACTGCACGCGTTGGTTTAACACTGTAAGTGCAGTAAGTAACTGAAATAAATAAATAAATAAATAAAAGTTGCATTATGAGCTCTAGTTAAAAAGCCATAATGTTATTGGAGTGAAATAGTTTGAGACCCCATGTTGTAGTTAAAACCATTAATGAGTGGTCGACTCGCACTCGATATTATTTCGCGATGTGCTGCAATTAGTGCTTTAATTAGCTATATAATAATTAATTAATTAGCGAGTCGAACTGTCGAGTGTCGATGTAAAATTTATTGAATATATCTCTTTTAAAAGAATATATAATTTATTCACAAACAAACTTACGTCTATTCAGTATGTACAAAATGTACATTGGCATATAAAATACATAAGAAACAGTTGAGCTATCTACAGACCGTTGCAAACGATCTATAGATAGTTCAACTGATCCAAATCAGTACCAATCGGAAGCGTACCCAAGACACTGGCTGCATTGCCACGCGTCGTTTTTAAAAGATGCCTAATGTATCATTTGTTTGAAAGAAATGTATTTTATCTAACAATATTTCACCAAAAGACAATTTATGTATTAGTTTATGTTGAAAGCAAGCATGTTAGTACAGACTAGTTTCAACTTTTTCAATAAACAATTGTTAAAGTAAATATAAAAATGTTAGGATTCGCTGAGACCTGTAAATAGACGCATTTAAAAAAATATGAGATGTAAGTAGCTATTTCACTATACAAAATAAATATGAGATGTAAGTAGCTATTTCACTATACAAAATAAATATTTGCTTCAACGAACTTGTTTTCATTTTCTTCTAGTTTTATTTATAAATATTTATTTTATGTAAAAGCTTCCCAATTAAGTGACTCAATTAAAACCATTACGTTAAGTACCAGTTTGTCCCAGTCTCTGATGCTGTTAAAAGTATCTAAATAGCCGGACGCACCTGATGCCAACTCCGAATTAAAAGGCTTCTAGCTAAATGAATGAATTTCCGTATGTAAGTAGCTATAACTACTGAATTACTATCTATACTATGTATATATTTGACTATGTATTGATAAGATATATTTTCCGGGTATTTATTGCGTACTTTATTTTTCATGTTCATCACATATTTACAAAATATACATTGTCATATAAAATATATAAGAAACAGTTGAGCTATCTACAGACCGTTGCAAACGATCTATAGATAGTTCAACTGATCCACTTACTTACTTATTATTATCTTAGTTTTAAATTTATATCAAAATAGGAGCTATGTTTTTTATCCTGCCTATAAAGTAAGCTGGACTTAACTACTGGACTTTTAAGTAACTGGTCAAAGAATTAACTCCGAAAAGTTACATATATATACATTAATATTTACTAATTATTCAAATGAGTTTATTGTAGTCCACAAACTTCATTAATTATTTTGTCATCTTTAATATAGTAATTAATATCTGTCAAACGTAAAATCAAGTAAGCAATGAAGCCGCGAAACTTAAGCAATATTAATGGTAAATTTAATTGATTAGCGCACAAAAAGTTTCACCCTTGTCTGCAGGAAATATTTAATTAGCACACTTTAAGGGGAGGTTTTTTGAAAAAGGTGACGTCACATGACGGGGTAATGTGCTTAAAAAAAAGTAATGATTTGACATACGTCAAAGCTCAGTTAGAATAACTTTATTCCGTGTTGTAATTGTGGCTTAGATTCACTAAAAAACACTTGCATTGAAGTTTTTTTTATGTCACAATATTATATAAAAAGTACGAGTATTAAAAAGTAAAGTGCAAATATTTTATTCCGGGTGTTCTGGGTATTTTATATGTATAATAAAAATATCTATCTATGTAATGTGTTGTATTAAATATGTCAGTCTTCTAGTACCCATAACACAAGCTCTGCTTAGCTTGGGGTAGATGATGTTGTGTGGATTGTCCAGCATTATTTATTTATTTATTTTTATTTATAATGCTGAATTTGTGGTTGTTCCCATAAATATTGATACATTGATATTATGTAAAAGCGTTAGATCTTAATTTGTTAAATCTATATAATTAGATATTTTTGTTTATGCGTGGTACCGATTATTTTCACTGCCGTAATAAAGCGGCTATCATTTTTTTGAAAATAAGCTTTATTTATGAAATTAAATTCAGTTTAGTTTTTTTGTGGAGATGTCGTGATGATATGAATAATGAGTTCCACTAATGTCTTAAAGAGTGAAGTTTTTCGATCGAGTTTTTGGAACCGTTCGTAGAACCTCTACGCTGTGCTACGATTATTCGTAGAACCTCTACGCTACGCTACGATCTACATATCTACATTCTTAATTGAACTGTAACGTGTCTACGATTTCTTACTAAATATTTCAGACATCGTTTAAAAAAAATTGGCTTTAATGATTTATTTGACTATTAGCTTCTTAATTGTGTATTCAATTGTATTGTATTATCTAAACAATCATTTTAAAGAAATATCTTGTAACACCGGATATCCCGCCGATCAATATCTACATAGTTTTTTTTACCTAATACCTGCACAAGGAATGACATCGTCAATGCTACAGATGAGGGGATATAATATGGCAAAGTTCTACATGAACTAAGTTTGAAATTGTTGTGTCAATTGACACGCAAGAAGAAGAATATCAGGTTTTCCAAATGACGTCATTAAAATAACGGTAATTATTTGAACGGCTGCTGGTTTGAGACGTTCTCAATTTATTTTCGCGAAAAATTCGAGAAAACCAACCCTTCGCCATAATTAAGGATAATGAGAATCGACAAGCGTTTTTATAAATTAATTAAAAATGTACTCGAGGTCTTTACCTTTTTATTTAGTAGCTGTTTAGTGAAAAACTACTCAATTAATAGGTTTATTTTAAAAGGATTTATATATTTTACCAGTATGTCTAATGCGGCTAATTTAATTAAGACAATGAAAACACCAAAAACGAATAATTCCTATTTTACGAATAACATGTTTTAAAAAAAATTATTTAAATATAAATAATATCGATTGTAAGAGTTTAGGCAGACGTTGATAGTGTAAATATTTTATCATTATCCAGTTTAGTTTTTTGAAATTGTTTGATAAATAAAATATCTACTATTTTAGTTTTGTAAGTATTTACTTAATAATAATTTGCTACGATTTCTATAAATATTTTCAGTTCCAAGTTTCTTGTGTTTCCCATCGTCCTTAATCATTGTCCGAAAAATCTGATAGAAAATCAGTGAGTATAAAATGTAACATACCTTGTGTGACTCGACGTAAACTTTTTCAGAGGGTGAGATGTGGTCCCGCCGCGAGCAGGTCTGGTCACTGAAGGCTGTCGGCGGCTCCGGGCTTTTATACCGGTTGGCGCGAGCCGGCCAGGGGGCGGAGTCAACGCGCGCATTTGCACGAACCTCCGCCCCATTTTGGAACCTTTTGATGACGTCATCGAGTCGTCACAAACTTGACATTTAGAAGGTGCTGTAAGGCTGTATTGTCCTAGCACCTGTAGGATTCGGGTGCCTTCTTTTATATATTAGGTTTCTTGTTCATGATTTTATCATAATACAGACATGGCGTAACAAAAAAATGGATGCACTACCATGCCTTACAGTGCACGTCCTTAGGGGACGGGCTTGGTGAGGTGTTCATTCGTAAGACTAACTGCTTATCAGTCATAAAGTTTATTTAAAGTACATACATAGTTAGTAATTTAACATCGGCAAGTCGAATCGTCTTATAATCTAGGATTATGAGTATGTATTTTGAAATATATCTTTCACACACATAAAATATAAACCGTACAGCACTCATTTCTTTTTTAAATAAAATCACACTTGATGAGGATATACCAGATTAATATAATTAAATCGAATTGCGTGTGGATGGCAGTTGGATTTCTAATAAGATTACACGGTAGGTGCCTATTCGAATCCGCTGGAGGCTTATAGAAAGCAATTAGAGAGTCAGGTGAGATAGCTCGCTAAGTACCGACGTGGAATAAAAAGAGTTATATACCGGCTCTTATCTCATTAATTGAAATAAAAATTAGTCGAATGTTAATTCAAACCTATTTTATTTCGATTCGTGTATGAAAATCGCTGGAAAACTTGTTGAAAATATTTTGATAAACTGACAAATTTTTTTTTGATAAACTAAAGCGACAATTCAGTAGTTTTAAAGAAACGAAAATATTTATTTACTCCAAAATACTAATAAAAATGCTATAAACATTCCTTTTGCAAGAACTTAAACTCGAAGTATGCAAATATCTAGATTATCTTTTAATTTACTTTCCGACTCTGCTGCTTCTTCCCTTCTTTAGTTTTCGGCTTAATTAAACCTTCTACGTATCGAATTATTTAATGTACTTATGGTACTTTCATGGAAGAAAAATTATATAATAAAATTGCAATATAACTTACGAAATTGGTGACCTATTATTAATAAAAAGGAAGACTAAGAAACCTCTTACAAAATTAAATTAATAACGGCACATACTTATAAGATACTGACAAGAATCAGAAACAGAATCCTTAATAAGTCTGTAATTATTTGTTATAATTTAAGAAGGAATTTTCCATATTTTCTTGAGAGCTTTGCTATAGTTCGTAGGTAGATAATAAAATCGATCTGTAGATCGCAAACTATAACCTCCAATTAGGCTGCTAGTAAAACCATGTAGTATAGTTTAACGCGTCGTCAGGAGTGGTCGTTAACGACTGTAGTTAAGTACCAGTTAATTTAACTATTTGTAATTGATCTGGGGAGTGGGCACGTCAGTCGGGGTGTGAATAATAAAATCAAGTTTTCTTATATCACCAGTTATTACGGAGTCACAGCTCAGTTGGTAGAATCTTCCACGGTCGTGGGTTCGATTCCCACCCAGAGCCAATGTTTGTGTGATGTACATACATATTTGTTCTGTGTCTGGGTGTTACTATGTATTCTATGTAGTATATATTTACAAAAAAATGTATATAAGTATTCTATCAGCAATTCCCATAGCACAAACTTTACTTAGTTTGGGACTAGAGTGTGATGTGTGAAATGTCCAAGAATATTTTGTATTTATGTATAAATAACGAATACCTACAGCAACCATAGGACGTTATACGTTTCCTCAAGTAATATCCGACAATGTCGCGCAAATAGAGCGCACGTCTGATGTAAAGCAAACTCATCGGCGTGTTGACCGGCCAGATTACAAGCCTCCACCACGTTACGTAAATATTACTAGGAACAAGACAAATTAATCCTACTAATTTATAAGACGGGTTTCTAAAATGACACCTCACTGGAACTTCAGTATCGTATTTTTTTGTAAGAAAGATCATACAAAAAAACGGAAGGGACCAGCGTGCTTAGTCCGAGGTTGCATTTTAAAACTCCCTACTCTCAAGCCGAAAGTCGTCTCTCGGATATCCTCATATTTTTGTATGGATATCATTTTAAAATGCGACCTCGGACTAAGCACTCAGGCCGTAGTTTCTAGCCCGTTCTTCTAGGCTCTTGTCGCGTGGAACTGTCATCTAGAATAACCATATAAGACGATTCTAACGGCCGGTTTCTCGATTAATGATCAACGAAAAAAATCTAATAATTACTTACTATGTGTCAAACTCAGATCAATCGTGATTTGGGTTTCCAGAATCCCAAAAATCGTAAATGATCTTTGTGATTTTATTGAATAAAGTTTACTTGGTTTTCGTTTATTTTTGATATTGGGTTTAATATTACTTACTCATATAAAAAACCCAGACATGATATAAACGGATAATGATTTGCTTATCGGTTTGATTTTGTAAAGTACATGGATAAAGTTATCTCTAATTTCCTTGACATTTGCAACATCATATTGGTAGAGCTGATAAATTAATAACTAGGTATCGTATGGATGCCCGTATTAATTGCCAATAAGATTACTTTTAAGTTTTTTTATTATTCTAAATGATCCTTGTGATTTTATTGAATAAAGATATATTTGTCCGAAGGGTCAGGGAATGGTTTTTGTAATATATTATCTCATGCATATATTTTATAAGTAGTTAGAGAGTTGAAATTGTCACAGATGTATTTTTGTTGCCACTACAACAACCTATCCTAAAAACAATTATATGCTTAAATATTTAAAGGTTATCATACAAAATCGTGTTTTTTGGTACAGAACCCTTCGTGCGCAAATCTACCTCGCACTTAGCCGATTTTTTTTGTCAATGTAATTAAACAGTTAGGTGATTTGCGAATCATCTGTGATTGTATCTTGTAGGGGACGTAGACAGAATGACGAATAAGGTGGGTATTTGCGCTGATAACGCTATCGATAATAGCGCGAAACGTAATCTAATCGATTTATCTATCGAGTTGCGAGCAGTCGTGAAACTATAGTAGGTAGGTACAGTGTAACTAAAATAGTATTAAAAATAAATACAAAATTAAAAATAATGTCGGGTTAAACTTGTTTAATGGCAATTCAACGATCCTACTCATTTTTGTGTTTTTTTTTATTAATAGTAAAAGTATTTACAGAAATATTTCAAATTTAATTGATGATTATTTAATTTATTTTTTTATTTTATTTTATGAAGTAAATTAGTAACAATAATTAAATGTTTTAATTAGGGATTAGTCAGTGCTAATGTGACAGAAAATCCTGCCGAGAGCGTAGAAGATACTTGAAAGTGTTCACTAGTATCAATACTTTAGTTTAAAGTACGTACGTGCTAAAGTGCCTCTACTTAGCACGAACCTAGTAATTAAGTGCTTAGAAATCAGCTTTTATTACTAAGTCTGGTCTATAACTCGCGAGGGAACCATTCAATACATCTAGAATCGTGCAGAAGAATTCGTGTAGAAAACAATATTTTAAGGAACGTAGTCTACTGAGATCTTCAAAAGAACCACTCAAGATGTCGTATATAGTAGTACCTAGTTACTTGCATGTACTATGTATGTATTGTTGTAGATCTATTTTATCGATGCTGTCATTATAAAATGGCAGTCAAATCCTAAAAATCCTTAAAATATTTTAATATTTTTTTGGATTTACGTGTCATATAATTTTACACAAGTCACTTTTAAATAAACCTACATCGTTCTTATCATCGTTCGTACCTTATATAAATGAGTTTTTTTTAAAATAAAATATATTTGTATTATTTATACTTATACATTAATGGCTTACAAGAGTTTTATAATAAACAATGAATAAGTTACCATTGTGCAATAACGGCTCGAGCGCCTCGAGCCCTGTAAATAGTGTTTGTAGTTTAATTGATTGATGTTTATGTTTTTTGGTTATGATTTCAATACTATTACTTTTTTCTAGATTAAAGATAAGAAATGGCAGAAGTTACACGATTCACGCTGGCGGAGGTGGCGGCGAACAACGGCAGAGGCAAGTCGCTCGCATACCTCGTGTACAAGGACTCCGTTTATGACGTCACTAAATATATTAATGAGGTATTTCATATTTACACAAGTGTAACTCGAAAAAAAAAGAACATTCTTTATTTTAATACAGGCATTTCGAAGATGTTGATGCAGAAAATAGTTTAGTCAAATCTAGTATAGACTGAAAAGTTAACAAAAATGTTAAAAACTGTTTGATAATGTTGATATTCATAGGTTCTTAAAAAGCAATTTAACATCGTGCTAAAAATGACATCTAAAATTTTTATTTATTAAGAATTCTTTCTTGAATTATGTTATTTTTTCTTATGAAGTACTTAAATGAAAATTATTTTGAAAAATGTTATCCAGCATCCTGGCGGACCTGACGCCATCCTGGACGAGGTCGGCAAGGATGCCACGAAAGCCTTCGACGAGGTGGGACACAGCTCCGACGCACGGGACATCATCACCAAGTACAAAGTCGGAGAGCTTGTGGAGGTAATCATGATCATAATCATGTGACAGGCGTCACAGATCAGTTGGTAGTAGCTCTACCTTTCATGCAGAAGCATGCAGCAGCAACGTCCACAGGTCGTGGGTTCGATTCCAAATGTTTGTGTGATATGATCATATTTTTAGTGTTGCACAATGCTCACCCATAGGCGATATATGTCACACTGTTTTGCTCCAGATTAATAGATTACGCAAATAGAACTGAAAATAAATTAAATTATTTTGTCCGAATTATTTTTCCGATAAAAGTTGAGCTTCAAGGAATGAACTTACGGTCTTTTTATAAAAAGTTAGCGCAGACTTGATGTATTGATTACCATCCGTAATGATGACATAAAGTCAACGCTTACTTTTTATAAGATAGGTGGTTAGTCTTTTACGGAATGTAAAATACCCCCCTATCTTATAAAAAGTGTAGTAAATATGATACACATACACCGAGAAGAAACGATGTGCGGTTCTCGCATAGAGACGAATGTCTTGTATTGTTCTGCGATCGATACAATAATTGTAATGAGGGAACTCCCCGTCGACCACTCACACTTAGCGCGATCTAAAAGGCTCTGCTGAGCGGCTTTCGATGTAACTGTGTGCTTTGAATCCATTGCATTTGGAGAACATTGTCCGAGTAGCGCTGCTATTGTTTTAATGTGCTCGTAGAAACTAAGCACGGGTTGAATCAAAACAAGCTTGTACATATAAATATTTATGAATAAAAGAAACGCTAAGCGAGGAGTGTAGTGAGAGATGTTTCCATTTAACCATGGTATGGAGAAGGTATACAAGATAAAAAGTATATGTACATGATAGGAGTTTTCTAGCTTCGCGCTGCTAAAGGACGCGTTTCGTGCACAACTCTGTGGTTCCTAAATTAAGCCCGCGTTACATATATATTTTTTAAACATCCATGTACTTATCAGTCTGTACGAGTTTCACTGCGAGTCAAAAGTCTAGTTTTAATAGAAAATTTTACCTCTTGCCTTTTAATCTCCTTTAAGGTACTTATAACAAAATGTATTGGGGGCTTCTTAAGTTCTACCTATATATTTTATTACAATGTTAAATGGCAAAATATATGCAGGATATAATAGAAGTCTTAAGCAACCTATGAGCTAAATGTTTCATTCATGTATGTTTCAGGAAGAGAAGAAGTTTGACGCCAACGGCAAGAAGAAGAAAAAGGTTGTGTCTGCTCCTCCTGAATCAGTCTCCAATCGAGGGTTCTGCAGCATCATCACGTGCGGACTTGTAGGATAAACTTTAACGTAGGCTTAAATATAATAGCTCTATCTTATAAAAAGTTAGCGTAGACTTGAAGTATTGATTATCATACGTAATGATGACATAAAGTCAACGCTAACTTTTTGTAAGATAGGGCGAATAGCTCTAAGAATATACTTAACCAAGACTGCCCAGCGAACAAATTTATACAAAAAAAAATTCAGTCCAGTTTTTGGTATTTACCTAAGTACAACGAAACACACATATATGTATAGATATGTACCTACTTTATGCATATAACTTTGTTATTTATTTACAAGATAATAAATTATTTCTCCCTAAAAGTTGTGGTGTTTCAAACATTTAGGTATAGGATTAGTAAGACTTCACTGAGATAAATGACGTTTATGTGTTTACGACATAATTTAATGATAAAACCTTCGATCATATAAGAACGATAAAACACAAATAGCGTGAAGTACCTATATTTAATCCTCCAACACCCTTAGGTGCGTAAGTTTAAGTATTTTGAGCTTCCAGTATTAAGCAAGTTGAACATTCTCATTTAAAGAAAAGTAAACCTCTGATCTAATAACCTAGACGATTTGACACTTGGCATCTAATATTTATAGAATCTGCAGGTACCTACAAACGGATACCTCAAAAACTTGAATCGGAAACAAATCGTGATTAGGTTAGAGTCCCGCGCAGACGCCTCCCGCTGTGAATGTGAAATACAACAAATTGATGAGATAGGTGGGAGCCCTGACAGGTGGCAGGCAACCTAATTTGACAGCTGCCGATAGAAACAGGAAATTTGATAAACCACCGAGCTGATAACATGAGATAGACATACATACTGCCCACCGACTACTAATAAACAAAATAAATTAATAGATGCTAAGGAAGAAACTGCAAGTAAACAGCTCTTCGCCACTCTCTTTATACACTTTATTACCTAAGTGTGTTGATAAAATAAAGAGAGTTAGGCCTAAAGAATTTATAAAATTGAAAACTAAAACCAATAAATAAATGTACCTAAGTATAATCTAAAAATAGTTTCTGCCTCTACATCGCGTCCGTTATTAGATTAGATCAGTTATTACGTGATTAGATTGTCTAGTTTAGTTGCAAAGACTTGTATAAAAATTAATTACGGTACTTAAGTAGGTACCTACCTACTATCGTAGACTTGCAACGATCTATATAGCATATCACGAATAGGTTCCTAATCGTGCAATGCTCTGCTACTTAGCCGCTAAAGACGTCTAAAGTTCCCCATAAAACCTTACTGTCCCCTTGAGACTAGATATTTAATTACAGATAGAGCTAATTATTCTGTTTTAATCTGCTGCGTGTGTGTGTCTGCTGGATTATTATCGTTCATTTTGGAAATTTTTGATGTGGTCGGAATTAGTAGCTGACTTGGTGAGTAAATATATCGAGTTGAATAGTGATAATAAGCTGTTTAACGGTGAACATTAAATCTATATGAATCTGATTCGGTTTCAGCTCAGCTAGAACTATTCCTAAACAAATGGCATTACCTACTTATTATACCTATCCTCGATTTAGTTGGTAGATGTCTATCCATCTACCAACTAATTTATACATAATAATATATACCTACCTACATTTGGATTTGCTGATAAGATTATGTTAATTCATTCATTCGTCGTGTCTAAAAATACATTGAGACATGAGCGAGGTGATGTACCTAATGGTGATTAGGTACATACTTAGCTATTAATGAAGTTACCGACAAATATTTTTAATAACTCTAGGACTAAGCAATCGATAGGTACCTACCAACCGTTTTCCTTGAACTTAAAAAAATATTTATGGAATAAATTCATCCGCATTTGTATGCAGCTGAATGCACTCGAGTCGTAACGGTGTGCTCCGTGCCCGCGCATAATGGCCGGCGCCTAATTAATGTATTTCTACAAGGGTTCTACTAGCTACGGGTATTATGTAGATACTCAGCTATCTACGTACTAATGGGACATATTTTAACAGAGTTATCATAACATTTGGAAGTTTGAAAGGTTAAGTATTTTACCTACGTACGAGATATATCCTCCCTAAGTTCAACACTACAAACATCAGAAATTAAATTAAATATTAACTGTGAAGCTAGATTACAGTAATGAGTCGAAGTTCGATACCATTTCCACCAGTGAAGCGGCTCAATATAAAAGTGAATAAAGATTTAGTAATATTAATATGTATTAGGAGATGGGAATTTATTACTGGTACTAAACATACAAATTTTAGTAGAAGATACATAATGAATGGAGCGAACTATCGATTATTTTAAGTTAGTAATCTAATATACGCTATGCCAAAGAAAATGGTGAGACACAAAGCACTTATTTGTGTCGTTTATTTGCGCCATCTAGATGTCATTGTATGAACAAAGTCAATACGGACTTTGTCCGGACACCATCAGCTTAAACACGTGTACTTAAATTGAAATTAGTTTGAATAAAATGGGATAGATGTCGCTTTTACAAAACAACATCTTAGCTATGGACAAAGCTAGTGTATGTAGACTCCTGCGAACAATTATTTCATTCTCTCGATTGCCTGACGAGACACGTTCTTTCTAAAGTTGCTCTTTTACTACTTACCTAGCACATTATAAGCAGAATTCAGATGGGCATCTATTTCTCATACAGCTAATATAATATAATGTTTTATTAAATTGAGTATTTTTCAACTCGCCCTAGTTATCTAATAAAAAAATAACAATTTATTTTTTTATTTTCAGATAAGTTTATTAAGTCATAATACAAGCCAAAGGCTGCTGCAAGACATATAATTTTACCAGATTACGGTGTGGACATACAGCATTGAAAGTCGCAGTTATCCAAATCATTTATTCAAGCAAATGAACATAATATTATGAACAAACTATAACATTAAATTTATCTACTTAATGATATTTACATTCCATACATACCTCTCTTACCTTATAATTACTTTATGATTATTCTAACAAGTACACCTAGGATGCTTACGCTATGTATAAAAATGCAGAACACAATTTTACAATACCCATCATGTATTTTTTCCGTACCCTACATACATACTTTTTAAAACCTGATGTAAAAAATATTTCTCAATACATTCTGTAGACAAACCTTACAAAATGTCTCTGCATTTTTATGTCAAGTTTTATGAACTAAGTCATTGATAAAAAAACACGAATTTTATGTAGTAAATTATACAGCCACACTCGGAGACATGTCAAATGATAATCAATGACAAACACATTTACTCAAGTGATACTTATTCAAGCAATGTATCCGAGTGTGGCTGTTATAAGTGTTTAATATACTGACAGCATGATACCAAAACCAGCAATAAGTCAGTGGTATATATATTTATACATAAAGGCTATTCCACATATTGATCAGCTTTAGTTTATAACTATTGCATTATTCCGTTGAGTCCATGAGACCTCCTAGCCTCAGGCGGACACACACACTGAAGCCTGCATGGACCCAACGTCTCGTAACAAGAATGCCAAATCCAGAAAAACAATAACAATGATTCATCATACAAGAACTGACATCAGTGCATATTATATTTGTGATTAAAACTAAGAAACCAACAATAGGATTCACATGTTTTCAGTGGCTGCAGGAATTGATCACTTTGTGAACTCTCTCTATAAAATTGATATAAATATGCAGCCACTGAGAGCAGGGAATGAGTTATTGCTCAATAATATTTCAAGCACATTACACACAATATCCAACTGCCGAGAACTCAACACATACAGATAGTCCTCATCTAACTGATCAGCGGAAGACATTTTTAAGAATAACAAACAAGCTCAAAAATGCTTATTCAGAGAGATGAGATCACATTAAAGGTGCTGATAGACAGATGCTACCTATAACAATATTATTTCAACACAAATTATATTAGTAGACATAAAATATTGTTAAAACCTCACATAGAGATTTTGTTACATTACAAAAAGTTGCAGGGCAGCCAAATACTGCAATTTGAGGCCCTTCAGCTCCAAACAAATGTAATGTGGTCACCAAACTTAGTTAAATGTTGCAACAATTTGTAAATTAGTTAGGTAATCATCTACCTAATACACAAGTTAATTGTTAACCACTTAATATGCCAGATGTCTGCAAATTTTCAATCATTGAATCAATTAAGTCTAATATTAATCTTTAGAGTAAGTAAATAAAATATAAATTTAGTAAAAACTCTACGAGGACATTCTCTACACAGACCCATGTATAACATACAAAAACTCAAAGTATTATAGTTAGATTTAAAATAATATGCTACAGTCCGAGCGACGCACGCCGATATAATTTACATTCAAGAAATCAGAGTCGTTCCCTCACACAACACTCGGCACTCACTGCGGCTGCGTCGACGTATGCGCCTGACTCGCCGACTTGGTGATCACGATGGTCTGCTTGCCGCCCACGCCCGCCTTGCCCAGCTGCAGCATGTTGGACGGCAGCGTGATGATCTTGTTGCCGCCCACCGTGTTGGTGGACACCAGCTTCACGATGGTGGCGCCGGGCGCGATGCCCTGCCCCGACGCGGCGACGCGGTTCTGCATCATCGCCATCTTCGGCATCGTGGCCACCGTCATGCCGGTGGACGTCTTCACGAGCGTCACGTACTGCGGCTGGCCGCCGGCCGCCGCGCCGCCCGCGCCCGACTTCTTGATGATGACGGGGATGCCGCCCGCGCCGCCCGCCTGCCGCAGCACCGTGGGCCCGCTCGCCGCCTGCTCGCCGCCCTGCTTCGCCGTCACGATCTTGTACACGGGCTGCTTGCCCTGCTGGCCGAGCGCGCCCGCCGCCAGCGTCACCGCCTGGCCGGCCGGCGCGCCCAGCTTTACAGGCGCCTTGCTCGCGCCCACGCCGTGCACTCCGCCGGACGTCTTCACGAGCACGTTGCCGGCGCCGATCTTCACGTTCCCGGCGCCGAGTTTGAGCGGCACCCCTCCGGTCACCTTCTGCGCCTGCGAGAACTTGCCTTGCAGACCCGCCGCGCCCAGCTTCAGCGGCCCGCCGGCCAGCTTCACCGGCTGCGCGCCCGCCGCGCTCAGCTTCACGCCCGGACTGGCGCTCTTCACCTGCACGAAGCGCGGCGCGCCGCCCGCCCCGCCGCCCGCCGACGACGTGAGCACGAGCTGCGCGCCCGCGCCCGCGCCCGCCGCCGACACGCGCACCGCCGCGCCCGCGCCGCCGCTCACGATGCGCGTCACGCCGGACCCTGCCACGCAGCCCACCTTGATCTGCTGCGAGGGCCCGGCCGCGGGAGACTTGGCGGTCTTCGCCTGGTACGCGGCCTGCTTAATCACCGGCGCGCTCGGGGATATCTTCACGGTCGCGCGCGGCTCGGTCTTTATCGTGATCTTCTGCGGGGTCGTCGCGACCGGCGTCGGGGCGGCGGCCGCCGCGGGCGCCGGGACGACGGCCGCGGCAGCCGGGGCCGCGGGCGGCGCCACCGGCCGCGTCGGCGTCGCGCGCTCCAGGATGAGGGGCGGCGCGGGCGGCGGCGACGCGAGGCCGAAGGCGCGCGTCGCGTCCGGAGTGGCAGGCGCGGCGGGCTGGGGCGCCGCCACCGGCTCGGCGGCGGGCGGCGGGCGCGGCGCGGGCGCCACCTTGCCGCACTTCTGCACCTGCAGCAGGTAGGTGGTGACGGTGTTGAGCGCCGGCCAGCACAGCTCCAGCGAGGTGGTGCCGGCGCGCACGAGCGCCACGCGGCCGGCCTGCGGCGGCACGCCCACCTCCAGGTACCAGAGGTCCTTGCAGCAGATCTGGTTGTTCCAGGTCTTGCGGTACCCGTCGCGGCCGGACCAGATGTAGAGGCGCGTCTGGATGGCGACGGCGCTGTGGCCGGCGCGCGCGCGCGGCACGCACTCGTCGAACTTGTCGAGCGCGATGTTGTCCCAGGTCATGTTCTCGAGGTTGAGCGAGGCCAGCGTGTTGGTGCACTTCCACTCCTTCTCGTGCGTGGCGAGCTTGGACTCGTCGGGCACGAGCGGCACCCAGCCCCCGTACACGTACATGTGGTGCCCCACCACGGTGGCGGTGTGCAGCGAGCGCGGCAGGGGCGGCGGCCCGCCCACCTCGGGCCGCGACCACGACATGCTGTCCACGTCCAGCACCCACAGGTCGCCGAGCCGCGACCCGCTCATGCCGCCGTAGATGATGAGCGATGATTTAGAAGATGTTTTGTCCGTGTACGACACTCCGCTGTGCGACTCTCGAGGCGGAGGGGACTGGCCGTACGTGAGAGGGATGTCCCACACGGTCATGGACGAGTTCGGGTACAGTTCTAGCGTGTAGAGATCGTTTAAATACCTCGGTATGTTGTTCTTGGGGTCATCGCTCTCGTTGGCGAGGCCGCCGAAGAGGTACACCTTCCCGTTGAGCAGCGTGAAGCTGTGGCCGAGGCGCGGGCACGGCGGGAGCCCCTGCTTGGGCGGGAGAGGCTTCAGGCGCTTCCATTCCCATCGCGAAGCCTGCAGCTCGTAGAGGTCGTTAGAATACTTGCCGTACTCCACCATGCCGCCAAAAACTAGAAGACGGGTTCCGTCGACCACGAAGCCGTAGGCCGCGCATCCTGGAGGCACTTCGCCCTTGGTGACGGGGACGAACCATTGGTTAGTGGTGGTGTTGAAGACGTGCAGCTCGTGAACTATTCCTTCGTTTCCACCGCCGAAAACTATCATCAAATCTTTGATGGCGACGGCGCGGTGTCCATGGCGAGGACGCGGTTGGGGGCCCGTGGGATTGTACACTTTTTGCCACTTAAGCACGGCGTTTTCCTTCATTTTTACTATACATTTGTTTAAAAGCTTTTCACCGTATGTATCGCTCGGGATGCGTATCTACAGCATAGACAATGAGAAACGTCGTAAATAGAGCTTTGAAGAAAATATTCGAGTTAGTTGAAGCACCGTAAGAGATTTAATATCTTTTCTCTCTTTCGCACTCGTTATTTGCTTCTATGAGTATCAAAATTTCACCTTACGCAGCTACGAGTGTATAACAAAAATGGCGTTAGTAACATCGCTGCCAACACAACAGAAATAGAAAGGACGGCGTCGGTAAACGTCAAACTATTGTCTATGGAATGTATACTTATAATTTATCCAACCAGAGACTAAAAATAGAGGAATGAATATTAAAAAATATAATAATAAATATTGGATTGGAGTAAACATTAATCTAATTAAAAAGTTAGGCCGAGGTTAGAACAGGTTTTAAGGTTTTAGGAGACAGGTGCATGAAAAAGTTTTATTTTCATTCACTAATAAAATCATAATTATAATATGTGATTCTATTTAAAACTAAGTAAGTACATATTGAGCATTTTACATATACATAGGTATGTAATTCCAAACAGAAAAAAAATAATCAAACATTATAATTTAATAAAAAATATAATATACAAACTGCATAATAATATATAATGTTTGTGAATCAATGAAAAATATCGTAAACTTTTTTATTTCGGACGGACTAAAATTTATGTTTTAACCAGATTTACAACAAGCTATGTTATGGATTACTGTGAGTGCTCTCTACATTCGAATCATAAACTTTTTTATTTTATCCTAATTACTAAGTTTATAATGGAATGTACGTATACATTTAACATACATCCTAAATAATGTTTAGCCTTATTTACGTATTTTTATATTCGTTTCTGGATGTATCCGATTTTTTTATTTTCTAAATGTTGTTGCTATAGAAAAACGCGGGAAGCAGCTGAGCTTCAAAACTTGTCAATGTCACCTTTTATTTTTCTTTTCACCAAGTCATTCCTTCTCTTTCGTGCGGTCCGCGTGGCGTGCACAAAATGTTCACGGAACTCACATTTTTTACACTTTTGCGATAATGCGCCCAATGAATCTAATGCACTGCTAAACAGCTAGATGGCGCTGCTTACATATTATTATTTTGAAAATCGCGTCATGTAATTACTATTCATCATAGCTATTAAATATTTAAATTTAGGAGTACGTAAGTATTAAAATTAAATATTTTTCATAATAGTAAAATTTTAGACATATTACGAATATAAGCATACATATACTTATTAAAATATTCCGGCCGGAACAAGGCAATTGTGTTTCTTTCTATAAAAAGTACCTACATTTGACATAGATTGTGTCATGAGTCATAAATAAAGGCCCTGTGCATCCTAGTACTTAGGTAGATAGCGTTTGTTTGTTGGTATCAAATACAAACAAACTACAAAACAAATCCTAACGCTGCACGCCGAGTATGCTAGAGTTTTTCTAGGAATTTGTGTTCGGTACTATAAGTGTACCTACTTCAGTTCCAGCTCAGTTAGTTTACCTTTGAAAACCGCACATACCTTCCTACCTTCCGACGTAGATACCCAGATAACTTCCTAATTAGATAACTGCATCAACTTACCTGAAGCTATCTAGTTTTCAATTAAACCATTGATACTCATCCACAGATAGGTACCATGTAACTTTTGTCCAACAGGTTTAGTTGAGAACTGGGGAGTGTGAATTCTTGGCTTCTTGGGGCTTCAGGGTTACCCCGATTGCATCAACCCAAACTACTATACTAAACTTGACATCGAACTTGAACTCTGTATGTAATGTGATTTGTGACTAACGGTCTATCTTATAAAAATAGCTTGAATCAGACAAGAAGTGTCGTTTAACTATTGCGATCTTATAAAGGTAGAAGATAGCCTCAACTGTGGTCAGCTGAGTTGTTTTAGCAACTAGCATAATATATACGTAGGGTATATTGTCCTCGACAACGCGTACTTTACTCTATGATAGTGACTAGCGCCAGTAACTGGACTGCAATATTCTGAGATGACTGGCTACATCGGGCGAGCTGTCTACGTCATGTCAGTGATTAGCACCACTAAGCATTACAACACATTTGGGCCGCTGTAGTTTCAGTAACTCGATTTAATAAAGTGGTTTGCTTAGTTAGAGTTAAATACTAGTAAACAAGTACCTAAGCAGTTTGTAAGTGACTGGGACGATGTGAGCGTACAAGTCGATTCACCTTACTGACGGCACACCACGAAGTGGGTATTGTCGTGCTGCGGTGGTAGATATTCCTTGTTCTTGGAAAGCCACTGAACGGTGACCTACGTTGTAAAGGGAGTATAGATTGCTTTGTCTGACTGATGTGTAGGTAGGATATCTCAAGCTGATCTACACTATCATATAATAGGTCAATAGGTAGGTATAGGTACATTAGGTATCTATGTAGGTAAATGTTTTACGTCTCTTCTATTGTATGATGATATGAAAATTTCGCTGAATTATAGCAAATTTATTCGTTTCTCAGTGGTTACTCGGTACAGCAATGGAGGAAGAAAACTTATGTAAGTACCTACCTACCTTCAACTAACTTCGAACCATCTTGTTCGTAGTTCTTCGGTTTACTCGTAGTTAGTTGCTCTTGACAAATTGTTAGGTTCTTAAAATAATTTTCTTTGTTTACTTAGGCAGGTAGGCGCTATGTGTACTTGTTTACTTACCTGCTTTTAGTGTTTACACGAGCCAGATGTTACTAAAAACAATATTCGGGCTGCTTTCAAGTTAGTGTCTTATTTATTGTCTGCAATAGGCAACAGTTTTTCTAAATGCAAATTAAGTATCTACTTAGTTATTTTTTGAATACTTATAAATGAGTAGGTAAGTACCTTTTAGAATATCCAAGTAACTAAGTAAGTATGTACTTATATTTTTTTCGATTTATCCGTATCTGAGTATAAAGCAATTTAATATTTTAATTCATTTTTGTTGCGCATTCAAGCGTCTCTGTTGAAAACCATTACTTTTGCATTTGAATTATGATATTTCAGTAGGTTTGAATTATGTTACTCGATAAGAAAAATATATTATCTCGTTGAAAGATTTTATATTCGAGTCCAAGCGTGCGTGCTGCAGAATATTAACTCTATGTATAAAAAAACTAATAAATTCTTACAATAGATCCGAAAAGTGGTCCAAATGCCATTAGAGCGAAACAAACGCGCTTTTATTGCTTTATTTTAGGAGAGATCTGATATTTATTGTGGCTGTTAGCTTCATCTAGAGTTTATTATTGTTTAGTTAGATGGCCAACAAATAATTCTCGTACCTAGTAGGTACTTCATATTTTACGAGTAAACCAAAACATATGGTGCAAACGGGCACAATATTTAGAAAAAAGAGAAGAAAACATTTAGAAGAAACTACCTACAAAACATTTGTTGTTCCTACTAATAAATGTCACAAATACTGCCGGTATAGGTACTTCTGCCGAAGTCTTTCGGCTTTGAGTGCGGGTGCGATCCTCGACAATTGTGAAATACTCGTGCGTGTGATGTAATGACAAACATTTATTGGGTATTCATTGTGTTTGGGTATTCCATGTATGTAGGACTGCCATCAAGTAAATAAAGGTAGGAGCACACAAGGAAATTTTGTAAATTTCAGGCTTAATAAGTATTGTTAACAATGAGCTCTACTTCCGTTTCCAGTATGTAGAGTATGTACGGAAGGCAACTATAGAATTAAAACAAAGTTACTTATTAAAAAAGTTTTTAAAAAGTATTCTTAGGGAGTACAAATTAAATAACTCGACAATTCGACACAGATGTGGACGTTAGTTGAACCTAGGCACTTTTTCAATTAAATGTATAACGTAAAAGCACGGTTCATCGCATAATAAAAAAAAAAGCGTTTTGGTTTCCATAATGTGCCTTTTGTAGCAGAATAATTGTGATGAACTACTTCTAAGTAACTTGTTTACGTTAAAAATTGAGTGCAAACATATAATTTTTTTTATTTTTTAACTAGCAAATAAAAAAGCAACGAATTTTTCGATATCACTTCTAGTGAATCAAACCAAATAAAACGTTGTCTATGGCCTTACTTATGTGATACCACAAATGGACATTAATCTATATTTTGACTCCTTATATGCCTATACGTCTTGCCATCTTTCCTCCGGTTCTACAATTACCAAACTACCTTTCCATAGACACCATAGAGATATCAATAGAAGGATCCGCAAAATTAAATGATGATTTATCAAATTTGTCCGATAATGTTAATTTCTCAAAGGGTTTCAATTGGTAAGGGAATTCTAATTTTCGCGGAGAATCGAATAAATCACATAATCTACCTATTTCTGTCGCCGAGTAGTAAGAGTAAGAGAAATAACAGGGATATCATATATTTTACCTATAATCCTCCAGTGTCTTAAAGATACATCACTAATGAATTTACTCTATAATTTAGTTATCATGTTAATTCATGATATAGGCGGATGTTAATATCAAATCTGCCACTTTACTCAAATAAACTTGGTTAAATAGTTTTTAGCCATATTATATTTTGATCCTTTATTATTGTCCTCCATCACGCCTAGGACCATTCCATTTCACGCGTCGCCGACCCGAACAGCTGAGAAACGATTTATTAAGATCTCTAATGGAGCCTGAACTATGGACCCGCTGTTGAGGCCGCGCCCGACCTATTTATTGTTTTTGTTCAGGTTTTTTAGATACAATGGTGATAATAAGGTAATAAGTTCTAATACAGGTCTAATAAACTCCACCGAATTTGATCGAACTTCACTTCTCAGTTCAGCAGCTGTCTGAGACTGAACTAACGAACATTTATTTAATACTAAGTAACAATATAAATATGGAAGTTCACTGATGCTTGACTTTACGTATGTTTCAATCACATCGTATCGAATAAGCCGATTTAAAACTTAGCATCTACTTTGATACAGGGTACAAAACCCCGATAACCTCTGAGACCCTGACCTTAGGAGTATCCTAGCAAAGGGTATCAGAAAATATGTCTCAGAAAACCCAAACTTTACCCAATCATGCAAAAATATTTGTTCTATTGCAGTTACAGTGTCTAGACCTCATATAACTAGCCAAACAGAACTTAGATGACAGAACAAGCGACTTGAACAAAAAAGTTATTAACACATTATTGTCAATTAGTAATTTTAAAAACCACTTGATCACATAAATGCTAGAATTTATTTGTCTTCAAGTTTCTAAAAAGTATACCTAACTTAAACGTTTACTTTGCTAACATGCAGACAAAAAAAGTACACAAATATTATTTTTTAGGTTTAAAGAAATTGATTCTCAAAAAGATAGTCACTTACGGCCGATTTCTCGAACAATGATCAACGAAAAAATCAAATAATTACTATGTGTCAAATTCGGATCAATCGTGATTTGAGTTTCCAGAAACCGGCCGTTAATGTATTATTGTCTAAACTAATATTATAAAGAGGAAAAATTTGATTGTTTGTTTGTTTGCATCGAATAGGCTCCGAAACTACTGGACAGATTTTAAAAATTCTTTCACCGTTGTGAAGCTACACTATCTGCGCTGAACATAGGCTATATTATATTTTCAAAAAAAATAGGGATCCTTACTAAAACTTCAATTATGTAACACTTACACTTTTTTTTTACAAGGTGTAAAAAAATACCTAAGAAATTCCTTACATCGCGTGCGCTGCAAAAACTATTGATGATAGAAAGAAATCATGTACTACGATTATGTAGAACACATCATCAACAACTACATTTATACTGAGTAACATAGGCTATATTATAATTTTATTTTTTATATACTTAGGCTACCCGTGCGAAGCCGGGGCGTACTACTAGTAGAATATAATGCAGTACGTAGTTGTATGCACAGTACCTCTAGTTACCTATTAGTGGCTGTGGCGAGCGCTCATCAGTGAGCAATCTGTGATTGCCTTTGCCAGCAAAATTGAATGTCAAGTCGTATTAAAACGTTTTTAGTCGCTCTCAAGCTAAGTTACACTTCAAACGGTAACATTGTAATAACTGCAAATTAACGAGTTATTCAGTTGAACATACTTACATCTCTTCTTTAGGTATTCTCAAAGTAAGCATGACTTCTTTTATTAATTTCTTGGTCATTACGTTACGTTCATAACATTGGCATGTCATATTACAAATTAATATTAAATTACTTCTACGACGGGAAGAAGATTGCTGTAAAAATATACACACATTTTCTTTCAATATTACAATAATATTTCTGGTTGTTGATGTATCATCAACAACCAGACATAATATAATATAATATAAAACGAACGAACATCAATGTTTTGCCATCACTCAAATTTTTCTTGGTGGAAATCGAACCCATGACTCAGTGGGACTGCAGAACAACTGCGCAGTGACGCTTATAACAAGTGTTAATAATCTCAAAGATAAATAAGATATATTAAAACACGAGCAAGTATTTAATTTACTATACTTAATATTTGCTGTGAAAATAATCCGACAAACGCCGCAATAATAATATTGAAATTAACAAATCTACGTGTAAACGGCTCCCCGAGGTGTCTCTGATGTTTCAGTGATTTTTGAAGCCGGCCTCAAAGGGTAAATAATAATGCGAATTTGACTCTTACAAACATGGAATCACGAACATGTAATAATGTAACGTGTTCAGAAGGTTTGTAGTTGATGCTGCGAGCTAAAAGTATTGTCGGCTATTAGCAGTATCAATCAACGAAATTTTATTAACAAATAATAAAAACGACAAATGAGAGTCCTTATGTAATTATTTTATCCTTATAATTGTTTTTATAGCGGCAACAGATATGTTGAAAATTTCAATTCTCTTACTATCACGATTCAGATACAGCCTGGTAACCGTGACAGACAGACACACAGATAGGCAGACGGACAGCAGTCTCACTTTTTTTGTTAATAGCTAAATATTTGAGGACGGCTCTCAAATAACATTAAAAAAAGATGTTTGAAATATAAAAGCGGTTTTACCTCTTGCAGCAGGAGGACAGCTTCCGTCGAAAATGGCTAAAAACTTTAAATGGTTATTTAAGCTCTCGGAATCCGGTTTCGTACACAAACAATCACACTCATAATTGCTACCATTTTGTTGTTTATAAAAGGATTTTCGGTAAAGGCTCTGCTCAGATTTGAAGCTTAGTTAGCTGTTTTTTATTTTGATAGCTGTTAAAAATAACAATGTTCTTAGAATGCTTTAGCTAAGATCATACATATGAAATTTCACATATTTTTTGACTTTGACAACCTTACCAGTTTTTAAGAGTAATTATAGCCGACTTTACTAAGAATAGTAATTATTAATAATTATAATGATTTTATAAATAAGAAATCCAATGTTCTGGCTAAGATACTAACGATATTGGTGTTGTGCTAAACCGGATTGACTCTCTTCTTTCGATAAGTAAAGTTTTAATAAGGCTACTAAAAAACTAATCTAATTTATAAATATAATCGACCCCTTGATTAACTGAATGAAGATTATATGATTATAATTTATTATACATATTTAATATGTAAGTTATGTATATGTAAGTTAGGCTATTTTCTTAGATTTGGCAAAAGCTTTTGACACAGTGTCGGCTCCTTTGCTACTTAAAAAACTAGAAAATATAGGTATTCGGGGAACCCAATTACAACTCATGGATAGTTACTTAAAGAACAGAAAGCAGTGTGTAAAAATTGGTAAATATACCAGCCAAGATCGTGCAATAAATTACGGCGTCCCACAATGAAGTATATTGGGCCCCACACTCTTCCTAGTGTATCTAAATGAAGTCTGTGACTTACATATCGATAGCGGAAAACTAATAGCTTATGCCGATGATACGGCTTTAGTCAATCAAATCAAATATTTTATTTCAGCTCACACAGAAGGTATTATGTACAGCCATATTTTACAAAAAGAAATGAAGTACACACTTAATGTTAATTAAAAATAGATACATATTAAAACATTAAAATAATGAAAGCTATTTATATTATATTATTGCTTGAATGCAGGCACTCAAGTGAACACAGTGTGCACCTTATTCCAGTGCCTCATAAAACTTGAGTCTGCATCCAGCCTGCTCGCTATTAGTTTCAGGTAGGTGTTGGCGCTGCCCCGCAACCGACGCACCAGAGACGCTGTTCTTTTTCGGATGATCGCATAGAAGTCGTCTATGCGAGCATCCGCAAACATACCAGATGCGCTACAGAAGCGTGGCAGCCCCATCATCGCCCTGAAACTATTGTTATATTGGACGCGCAGGGCACTCCAGCTGCGCTGTGTATAATTCACCCACAAACTACACGTATAAAAGGATTGGCAGTACGCCCTAAACAGACTTCTTTTAACGGGCGCAGTGCATTTCGAGAATCTACGGGCCAGCATATTAGCTCGAACTGATAGTGCCCTGCGTTCCCTCTCAACATCCACCTCGTCTGAAAGTGTGTCGGTTACCCAGTGACCCAGATACTTAAATTTTGACACCATTTTTAGTTGACTTCCAGCCAGCGACACCGGGGGGACTTCGCTGTACGTTTTAGAGCCAGCCTTGAAAATCATCATTTCACTTTTACTTGCATTGTATCTGAGCCCATGGGATCCCGCATAGCGTTCACATATACTTAAAAGCTTTCTTAGGGCAGAGATCGATGGGCTCAGCAGCACCATATCATCGGCGTAACTAATGTTGTCAACTAAAGTTGTGGGCATCATGCAAGATTAAGTGTTTACTTAAATGTTCATTAATCACACCGTCCAACACCTTCGCTATTACCGTCGCCAATGATATGGGCCTGTAATTACCTAAGCTGGAAGCATCTCCAGTTTTATTTTTAATAACCGGCACAACCAAAGTTCGCATCATGTCATCTGGAAGGTACGAATGCCCAATACAGAAGGTGAAAAACATGGCGAGAACCCGCGGCAGATGAACTCCACCATACTTAAGATGTTCAATGCTTAATGAGTCATGGCCTGGAGATTTTCCTCGTTTCATATCTTTCACCACCCGCGCAACATCCTTGGCCGAGATCCGTATTATTCGGTTTCCGCCCAGTGTCACACTCGAGTTCAACCCTGTACATACTTGGCCTAGCGGAGACTGTACTCTAAAATACTGTCCAAACAAGTTGGCAATTTGGACAGGATCGCTAACACCCTCTACGCTGACCGGGACGCTCGGCTTCGGATTAAGTTTTTTAGTCTCTTTCCAAAATTTACTAAAATTCTTTGCAGAGTGATGTGTCGCGAGAACATCTAGTTTTATTTGGGTCTGGTTTCTTTGACACCATTTTAGTTGACCTTTAAATTCGACCCGCGAGTCACGCATACTTTCATATATGAAACCTGATGAAGGTTTACCATGCGCAACCCATTCTAAAAACCAAAGCCGAGCCTCTCCGTGAGCCTTCTTAACATATTTATTCCACCCGACTACATGATTTTTCGACTTACGCTTACAACCGACATATTTTCCGTCCCGACAGCTAGTAGCAGAATCTTGTAATATGTCGACTATATTCTTATACATAGTATCTATCACCTTGCGGTGTTCCAAATTCATACATGAATAATCTGCACATTTTTGAAAAACCGGGGGGAAGTTAACTTCTCTAAACGCACTAGAGCACAGTTGCTCGTACTGCTCTATTTGTAAAAAATCCCTGTTTCCCCAGATAACAGTGTTTTGCGTGGAATTACTTACATTAACTTTATGTTTAATGATATCCAGATTACAAATCAACTCGACCGGAAAATGATCGGACCATGTGGTACTATAGTTAACTTTAACGTCCACAATCGTGCTTCTCACCGCTTCAGTGATAACAACATGGTCCAACCATGATGTAGTGCCGTGCACATCACTAAGGTAGGTATACGTGTCTGATGTTAAGCCCAAAAAGTCAATATCTGCGCACAGCCATTTCTGCTCTTCGCAAAAGTTTTTAAGTTCCTTACCAAATAACTCATTTGGGTCCGCATTGAAATCGCCCAGAATGTATACTGAGTCCACCTCACACGCGTCTATCACCGCACTAATTTCACTCATACAGTCTGTGAACTCCGGAAGATTATCTTTACAGTCTGTGGGCATGTAAACAGTAAAAACTAAAAATTGACTATTCTCTAACACAACTTTTATAGCTGCAATTCGTACACTCTCGCACTCGACAACCGACACCGACCGGAACACATTCTTACGCCACAGTATAGCAACCCCTCCATGGGGCCGTCCACGTAGCAGTCCCGCCGTAGTGTCGATCGCTGATTTGCCGGTATATGTAAACTCCTTGTCAATTGATCCGAGCAACGAGATGTCATGAGGAAAGAGCCATGTCTCTTGTAGGGCCACAATGTCGGCAGTCTGACATAACGCCCTCACCCCATCAATTGATCTCGTTACTGAGCGACAATTAAAACTAACAAATTTTGAATTACTTCTCATTATTTTGTTTTCCATAATGTGCTGTTTTAAATTCAACAAATTTTCTAACATGTATTCCCTCAGGCCACAGACTATCATCTAAGAAAGAAGATATTTTAGAGTTAGGTACGTACATTTTATAGGCGTTATACTGTTTCTGTACCTTGGCTTTAATCTTCTGCAAGGAAACATTCACTTGCGTTTTAGTATATATGTACTCCGTTATATCCTTCTCAGAGGTGCTAGCATCTACATTATTTATGAACAATGGAGTCCGGATATCTGCGGCTTTGAATCTTTCACTAGGATTTGTTAGCGCTTTACCCTCCAACGTAGTAAAGCGGTTTCGGTGTTTTTTCCGCTGTACAGTAATCCACTCATCATTAGGCTTATCCTCCTTCCATTGCCCTTCCACCGACACTATGCCGGCATAGTTTTTATTTACATCCGACCGTACAGCTGTATCTATTTGACTAGAATCATTGCATGTCACTGTAGGGTGCGGAATAATAGCCTGTTTTATCACCGGCGCCTCTGACGCCGCGCTCACAGTGTGCGAAATCACAGTGCTTTCAGCCGGGGCCTCCACGCGCGGCACGCCATTAGCTTGCACTTGCACCTCAGCCAGTAGCGCGCGAGAGAGCGGGCTGGACATACCGCACGCGCGTGCATTAGAGAAAGATAAAGCTGACGCGTTCTCAATACCGGTCCGGCTGTGACTCATAGCACTGCGTTCTTCGATGTGCGGTAGGCCTGTCGGTCCGCTGTCCATACAAAAACTGTTAGAAATACCGCCACCACCTCGTTTTTTATTAACAAAGTTATAATTGTTTACCAACGATGCTTGTTTTAAATTCGACAGATCTATTTTGACTTCGTCTAGATTTTCTGCAGTTACATAGGTATCCTTAATCATCTGTAGATCTTTTTGTATGACCAATATGTCTTTTAACAAGCGCGTTGCATCGATGTGGTCCCACGTAACAGGCGGTAATTTATGCAGTAATCTGGCAACAAAGATGGGAACTTCCTCAGGATCTGTTTCTTTAAACACAGTGATGACGTCGTAGAGATCTCTCTTTGAACGTCCATCTCGTTTCCGGGCAAGCCTTCGCTTTGTTGTAGCAATAGATTCAAACAATAATATTTTTGCACTTTCAATATCTTCCGCCGAGAACGACGTAGTACAAATTTGTACTAAACTTTCTTCATTCATGACGTCCACTTTGTTTTGTATAAAAGCAAGTACTTCACAAATAACAATATTACAGTTATTACACTTGACTACGTTTGACGACATCGTGCGGTATGCGCCACTAAAGTACGTTCGCTCGCGATCGCTTGCGAACGTAGACTGAGACTGAGACTTTAGTATTTGCTGGAAAACATTGGAAAAACGTTTATGATGTAGCACAAAAAAACTTTGACACTATATCAATAGCACTCCAAAATAACTTACTAACACTAAATCCCTCTAAAACAAAAGTTATGGCCTTTTCTCTAACAAATAAAAAACTACCAGACAGTCAAATCTACTGCATTAAAGCACACAATCCACAATGTTTTAGCTGCGAAGTCAATATTAAAAAATGTAATTGCTCTGTGCTAGAATCTTGCACATCCATTAAATATCTCGGTGTAACTATCGACTCACAGCTGAGCTACAGCTCCCATATAGACAATCTCACATCAAAAGTAAGGAAACTTATAGCTGTGTTTAAGAATATACGACACGCAGCAACAAAATCGCTCTTAAAAACAATTTATTTTTCTTTGTGTCAGTCCCTTCTAAATTACTGCATTGCTTCCTGGGGAGGTTCTTATAAATCCCACATGATAGCGCTAGAACGAGCTCAAAGAGCCGTTCTAAAGGTTGCATATGCGAAACCGTTTCAATATCCGACGCATCAGCTATATAAAGAATGTGACATTCTCACAGTCCGAAAACTTTTTATAAAACAAGTGTTAATGGATAAAAAATATACTTCTCTATCAAACCCGATAATAAAATCTAATTCTAAGGCCATAAGACGTAAAACTTCGGGTATAGCTAGCATAGCCTGCAAAACGTCTTTTGCACACAGACACACATACTTTCTCAGCACACATCTATATAAAAAACTCATGAAACATATACCTTTTGATGAATTAAGGGCAAAAGAGTGCCAAAATATGCTCACTAAATTCCTTCTTGAAAAGAACTATGAAGAAACTGAAAAGCTTCTTACGAGCGTCATGTAATAGGTACATCCAATGTTGCATTCCCTATGGTAGTGTAGCTCTACATCCCTTACCGCACTTGGAACATGACAAACGTATAGAATACTAGCTGACCATAATTTGTATTAAATATAAAAAGTAGACATAAGCTATCGTTGACTGTTTAGAGAGAGATTACCCTTTACAACTTAACAAATATACAAACACACAAACTTTACTTCTTTATATCAAAACTTCACTTCTTTTTATAGTTTATTATAGTATTCTATTATATAGTATATAGATATAGATTTTAGTATTAACCTTACATTAAAACTAGTGAATTTATAGCATAATGAAACCCTGACAGTTGTTGTTTTAGCTTATTTTTGAGTAATTTTCTAAGACTATATGTAAGTTCGCCCATTTCTGCAAGTCTCATTTCTTGGTAGCTATGCTATCTCACAGGCTTAGGCTTAGTTTAGGTATCGGCCAATTTGCGGGACTTTCAAAAGTGAAGAACATTCATAATTAGATTCCTGAATGAACACTCCACTCAGGTATTTCATCATCTACATTAAGGTGGGCCTGGTGACCCAAGATACAGGTCTTAGACCTATTTGGGCACCTGCTCTCGAAACTTTGTACTTAACTAGATAATTTATAAGATTGTACTCTAAGTTACTTGTTAATTTTTTGTCATTAGCTGTTAAGAGAGAAATAAATAAATAAACATAAACATAAGTATATTGTAACATGAGGGAAAAAATTATGCTTTTCAAAAAAAAGACAGTACCTTCAGTTAACAAGGTTTATTCCTAGAAATTTTATTTTGCGCATAGAAATTTTATATAGTGCACACATTAATGTACTCCATCAGGATAAATTTACTGAAAACTTATTAAAGAATATTATTTTCGTAATGTTGGTTACAAGAGTTTCTAAAATACAAAAAAAACTCGAACAATGTCCAAATGATTGCGAGATAAATATTGATATTTATTTATTGTTACCATATGTTGCTTGTATGAGAGCATTTTTCTCCGCGACACTGTGGGAATGAACATAAATGAATTATTTGCGAACAAAGCAACCTGACCCTTATCTCAACAGCATAAAGCACAAATTATTATTAATAAAAATCACACACTTTATAAAAGACACGTTATGTTTCGTTGTATGTCATAGGAAAGCTTGCGGGCCACCAGATGGAAAGTAAACAATGCCGTGGCACCTGCAAGTCCTGCAACATCAAAGACGCTGCGAGTCTTTAAAGTAGATATAAGTAGTAGTAGTAAGTAGATATAGTATTTGTTTAGACATAGGCATATTTTTGCGTAATTGATTGACGCTTGGTTTAACCAGTAAAAAGCCAGTGTTTCCTGTTCTGGTCCGATGGTCGATAAATGAATACTCGATAGCTTATCGAGGTTATCGGATTACCGCGGTATTACCTACTACATACTTAAAATGATGCTCGGTAATTATAGGTAATTCAGTAATGATCTATGGAAATATTTTTAGATTATATAAATAAATAAATAATGCTGGACAATCCACACAACATCATCTAGCCTCAAGCTAAGTGTGTTATGGGTAGGTACTAGAAAACTGACATACTTAAGACAATACATTACATAGTAAAGATAGATAGATAAGATAGATAGAGAATGGTAATTTACGTAATAAACGTAAAAAATAAGACAAACACACCATTCATACATGAAGTTCTGTATGTTGCGGTACCTACTACAAAAAGGTATTAACTCAGTGCATAATTTTGCTCAAGAGCAAACACTGATTTTCAGCTCATACCGTCCGAGACGACAAGTTGAACGAGGCAACATCAGGTACGTACAAGCTGGACGTTATATTAATCAGAAAAATCGGAAAATCAATTGCAAAATTTCACCAACTAAGGACTTACTAGTGCCTGACATGAAATCCCACTGCACTGGAAAATAAAACAATCAGTAGAAAAAATGTATTTAAAAATATGTACAATTCGTAAATAATTCGGCATTTAAATTACATTTGCTTTTAATTTTAATACTTATAATAATCTACAAAATATTGTAACAACCTAGTATAAACCATATGAATTGAGTATTGAAATGATGTGATAGTTGTAAATTTGTTTGTAAATAAAGTAATTTCATGAATATGGTAGGTTTGTTATTATTAAATTGGTTTATGTTTTTTTTTCTTCGAGATTTACATACCTTGGAGACACACGATTCTCCGTTACACTAAATAAAATGAAAAATGAATATTAAAAAAAAAATTGTAATGATCGTAATTGTTTTCCATAGTTTTGAAATCAAAATCTGCGTCATTTTTCTTTTCAACCAAAAGACAGCGGACTTGATAATATACTGACTTGACTGAAAGAAAAATCTTAAAACGCTTGGCACTGGCAAAGGAGAATGGGCATTCTGGGTCATAACTAAAAAAAATCACTCAGGGTTGCTTTTGCCGTTTAAAAGGGCTTTTATTCGCCTACATGGCCACCTACGAATCTAGAAGAAAAGTCTTGTAAAAATTGCAATATTTTGAAATAAAAACTGTTTCTTTCATTCAACGTCGTATTGTGAAGGTCTATTCTAATTCTAACGTAATAATGTTTTAAATATTAAAAATTTTACTATGTTGAGAAGTTTTGTTGCTAAAAACTTTTCAGTGTGTCGCTCGTGTTACAACATACTCTAATCACGCGGCATCAATATTGTTTCTACAGAAAACTCTGAATATTTTTCTACAACAAATGTTTTTATAAGCCTGCAGTTTATTCTGATTGAGTGCTATTTAAACAAATATGTTTATTACTCGTGTATATAAAGGCGTACGTGCACTTCATTGAGTACGTGAGCCGTAAATCGTGTATTGTTTTCGATACAAAAACTAGAATGCTTGAGTCTAGACTTTGTTTGTTTTTGAGGGAAAGTAAATTGAAATTGGATTGATGACTATACTTATATAGCTATGATTGAAATAAAGTCTGTTTATTTTACACCTCCGTTAATACAAATATTTTTAATACAATTTAATAATTTTTTTTAGTTTTTATCTAGATTATTCTAGTTAATGTGACAAAAGAACTGATTTTTGTAATTTATTATCTATTTTACAAATCAATCTATGAAATCTGAAGAGTAATTTTCGGTGGGGATCGAACCACCGACACCATGGAATAAACAGTTCATACCAACTGAGCCCTAATGTAGAAAACTGTGAGTATTTTTTCATTTTCATTATGTTTGCGTGTTGAACAAATGTTTGCGTGATGGCAAACATTTGTTCTGTGTCTAGTTGTTACTTTTATTCCATTTGAGCTATTCTATGTATATATTTACACAAACAAGTATTCTATTCGCAGTTTACTCAAACAAGCAATCTAGTCCCAAGCCTTGCTTAATTTCAAGACATATATTAAGCGATTAAATGATTCTTATTTTTTTTCTTAGTTTGGGACTACAAGACGCAAATGTCTGTGAATAAAGTTGTATAGCTTATGGTTCATTTGACCCAGCAAGGATTACATTTTGTTTTTATTATTAGATAGAAGACAGAGCTAATACCAACTGAGCTGTGACGCCTGTCTGTCTGTGACGCCTGTATACAGTACCCCAAGTGCGAGTTTGTACACACACGGATCGCAGAGACGTGATCGCCAAGCGCCGCCAATTTTGTATGGAAATCCAAGCTTGTCAAGAAATCTGCTAGAGGCGCTGCTTGGATTTCCATACAAAATTGGCGGCGCTTGGCGATCACGTCTCTGCGATCCGTGTGTGCACAAACTTGCACTTGGGGTACAGTTGATTTTTTTCGCCAACGCATTATTCCTTGGTTCCTGAGGGAAATTTTTCCATGTTGATGTGTATCTTATATCTCTAAAGTTACCGGGAGTGATCTTATTATATCTATGAGTGGATAAAGATATAACTCACATGGACTGAGGTCACTTACCGAGGCAAGGCATTTCACTCCGGTGCACTAAAATAATTGTATTATATTATGATATTAATTAAATTTCAATCATTTCAATAAATTATTTTAAATATATAAATAAGGCTGGACAATCTACACAACATCATCTGGGCTAGATGATGTTGTGTAGATTGTCCAGCATAGCTAAGCAAAGCTTGTGTTATGGGTACTGGAAGACTACGTATATATATTTCCATATATATCTTGCATTCATTAAATAAAAATAGAAACTGATTGAGAGATATCTGTTTATCCTGTCATAAGAAAAATGAGTATTTGTGTATTACCGTAGCCATGCAATTCACTCCAACACACTGAAAGAACATTGAAACTATTTATTTATTCATTTGGGTAATATAGCTTAATCCCATATTTGATCTACCTCATGATATATACCTCACGAAATTGTAATAAAATGGTATAAGTGGTTCATAAATAATGCTTTAACACACATACTCGTACGTCGCCGATTTTGGTTTGAAGATTGGATCTTTGGCTGAGATTCTAAGACGAAAATAAACATAGACTTACTTGAATTTGCGTATCAAACTTCAAATTAAAATTACGTCTTAGTTTAAAAAATAATCTTATTTTCGTCTTAGTTTCGTCTTTGAATCTCAGTATTAACTCGCAGTGATGTCAGTCAATGAATCTCCTGCCGTAAAGCTTCCTGGGTACCAATTCTCGCGCTTTAGAGATTCGACGAAATCGACGTAGGTCGATAAAAGATGGCGGATGTCGAAAAAATGCTAAATAAGCTATTCTCGTGATGTCGCTAACAGACTTATGTCGTAAGAAATCTTTAGACAAGCAACGAGTGGTCCCGAGCGTTAGAGATCGAATGTCGAAGGATAGCAGCCATTTTCTAAGGACAACTCTGCCTGTTTTGACAAGAATAGTGGGTTGGTATCTACTCTCACTCTGTGTGTGATTCAGTTTCTGTTGGTTTCCTATTGTGGTGGGTCCTAGCAAATATTTTACGATGGTTGATGAATTTATCGTTGAGTTTTTAACGCTTTCCATCTCAAACAATTTTCGCCAATATCAAGTTGATATGAATAATATACTTAACTGAATTAACTAAATAATATACATATAGATTAAAATAAATTTATTTCCAGAAAAATATGTAACATCGAGTCAGTAAAAAGTTCACTTCACTTCTTCTTTTTGGCTTTTGTGGCTTTAGTTTCATAAACCGTAGAATGGAGATAAAATATGGAGAAATCGTAATATAACTAAAGCCACTAAAATCCGGCTCGTCAGAACGCTTGTGTTTCCCATATTCCTATACGCTGCAGAGACGTGCACTCTTAGGGAAAGTGAGAAAAAGGTAGATGCCCTTGCGATGTGGTGCTGGAGAAGAATGTTAGGAGTATTGTGGACAGAGTTTCGCACAAATCAATCCATACTCCAAGAACTCGGCATCAAGCAACGTCTATCGTCTGTTGTGCAGTCGCGTATCCTCACTTTCTTTGGGCATGTGTCTCGTCGTGGGGGAATTTCCATTGAACGCTTGGTGGTGCAGGGCAAGTTCGAAGGCAAAAAAGCGCGCGGTAAATCACTTATGAGATGGACAGACCAAATAAGAGCAGCCATTGATCTTCCCTAAATGTATATTTGAATATTTGTTATGTATATTTTTATTAATATGATGTAAAAGTTAAAAACATGACGTTGTTATTTGACTTGACGTTTGATAGCAAAGGCTCGTTTATACAGGGTCAGTAACTGACTACAAATTCGAGGCAAGTCAGTGCTGACCCGAAAAAAACCCTGTGCAAACTGATTTGAAGTCAGTACAGTGGGTTGAAGTCAGCGCTGACTTGAATATTCGGACACGAATATTTTAAAGTCAGTTGAAGCACCCCGCCACCCGCGCACCCCCGCGCCAGCCAAATAAACTCCGTGTAAACAAACAAGTCAGTGCGTGGTTAGTCACTGCCGCTGCGTTGTAGAGTGACCACGATTTTTTCGCTGGCGATAAAAATGACGCGTAAGCTTGGCGAAGACGAAACCTTAAAATTGGTGCAATTATATTGCGAAAACTAGTGCATTTGGGATAATAAACCCCTAAATTACCGCAATAAAGAAATGCGGTCAACGGCGTTGCAAAATATGGCTCAACAAATGTCGTTTATTTTTAGTTATCTCATTTACTACCATTTCAACAGCAAAATTGATATAATTTTTTCAACAAACAATTAAATCGTCGTTTCAGTTGTTTTCGCGAATTCATTTTTCCCACTGACTTCACACGTGTGCTCACCTTGAGAAACGCACCACTACTTACTTCATGTAAACAGTTAAAGTCAGTCGCGGCGCCGACATTGGCGCTGCGACTGACTTGTCTACTGACCCTGTATAAACCAACCTTAAGACTGAACTGACAGTATAGAGTTTACTTACCTACCACAAAGTTTCGTACTACGCAAGTAAAACATGTAAAGGTAGTCATACATTGGATATGATAATTTTTGGTTTAAAAACCATTTTTTTCTGTAATTATTTACTATAATTTGATATTCCATATTATAATCATTTCATAATCTATGTTGTGTGAATACTTGAGGCCACAAATGTATATAGATTCAGATTTAACAAGATCTTGTTAAAATAACAGCTGAAACGGAACGTATAATTGGTTTCTCTACAGAAATGTCGTGCCACCATTTGTCGAATCCTAGTGGGAATACGGTTTTTTGAATTGTCAGACATTTTCGTGGGATTTTGCCTAGACATTCAAGCTTCGTCAAGATCTCTATCTCGCCAAAATCGCTACAATCCGAGAATTGGGCCCCTGAGCTTAAAACAACCTCTAACCACTATAACATAAGGCTCAAAGCAATCCTGTAGTTAGTCCCCTGATTGATCGTCCAAAAACATTGCTGCGGGAAAATAGTTCTAGTGTCAGTGGAATAAGGCACAAAATGAATGTTGTATTTGTTACTATTAGGAGTATTCCTTAATAACTTATCGTGTCGGGAGCACAACTACTGTGCACAACTGTGCATAAGTAATTGATACTGTAGGCTTTGTTTTTTTAACAATCGATTACCGCTTTTTGGCGAATGTTAAAAAATATTGTAAAACCAATGTTTGTAATTCACAGTTCATTTTTTTTATGTCATTCAAGTTTTATACAAATTAGTTTTACTCTTATACAAACAAATAATTTAGTCATCTCGTATCTTATTTAAAGATAAGATAACATATAATGCTGCTTATTTATTATAATACCGTTTTATAACGGTTATAGTTTTAAGTGAAATGTGACCGGTTCACGGCAGGTAATTGTTGTTGGTTTTGAGATAATTGATAACAATTGGAGACAACACGAAGTTTTGTCGGAGCTTTCGATTATTTATTCTGTACGGGTTCGTAGTTAACTCGTACTACACACTACACTCTACGATCGTACAGAACAACTAACTACGAACTTAGTAGTTTTGTACGATCGTAGAGGGTGCTACGCGCGTAGAGTGTGCTACGCGCGTAGCTATCTTGCATTTGAAGAGTTCTACGCTGTACGTTTCATATGTATCTCGTTGAGCTACCCGCAAATTGGCGATAGCTCAACTGATTTAAATTTGTATTCATTAATTCATATGAATAATTTAAAATATAATATTCTAAGTGTTGGTTTTGTGCCACAACTTACACAAAGCATTGGATATTATTGTTTGTTAACTTACGCCAGCCGAGCAGGATTGGTCGTTGCACTGTCAACCGAACAAAATAATATTAAATTACTTACTTACTTAATTATTATATATGGTGAAGGAAAAAACCACCAAGAACAACTTAATTATTTGGATTAAAAATTGTGCCAAAAACTATACTTGAGGGCTCTTTCCACATTTGTATTTCTAAATACGTTTTAAAAAGATTAGATACGTTTTTTGTATTATTTGGGACAAAAATGTAATCTTTTTTCTGCGAAGTACAAAGGGTAGTCTTATTGTTAGGAGCAATTCAAGCATAGCATGGACTCCACAATCGCCAGGTGTATTGATGTAATAAGTAATACAAAATTACGTTTATCTGTTTTTATAGGCCTTAGCATAGAAGAGAAATACTAATAATTTGAATTAAAGTTTCTTTAAATTAATATAAAAAAAAACAACTTTATCCAGGCATTTCAATTCCTCGGAGGGTGCGTCCTCAGTGGTCGTGATGAGTGGTCAATGCTCCGATATTTTGCCGCTGATTTGTCGATGGTTACCGCTTAGCATTAGGTAAGATAAGATAAAAGTTTTTTATTCAGAACATATTATACAGGGCATCAGTTACAAATACAAAACGATGAGACTACAAAAAGTTAAAAACTGCGTAGTAGTCTCAACGCCCACCTCCTTAACCAAAGAGTATTAGCTCTGACAAGTACAATACATCAATAAAACAAAGAAAGGTTTAAATATAATAGTAGATAAAAACAAAATTTTGATTTACTTTAGTAGGTAGGTACAATATATGTGCAAATGAGAGAGGAAATTGTAGTGTGAAGTGTATGGTTGTGTAGTGAGTGAGTGTTGTGTGAAGTGTTGTGTGTAACATTAAGGTTTTGGGCTCAATATGAGGGTGTGTACACTTAATTGCACTAGTCTCTTAAGAGTCTAGGTTCATAAGTGTAACTCTAGGGTGTGACTGTAAACCTAAGGATTATCGAAGTCAAAGGGGTGTGATGAGAGAGTGTATGTGTGAGAGTGTCAGACTAAGTAACAATGTAATTTATGTAAGAGGAAAGGTGGGCCATTGGTTTCTTTTATTTTGGGTATATCAGTAGAACTATAAAAAGAAAACTGGGCCCGTATTTTGTTCTTCTAATTTGAAAACGCCTGTGGCCTATAAATACACGCTGTTTAAGATATGAATTTCAAAATTAATTCTCGGAAAACTTACTTTTTATTTTAGTGTTATGTGTTAAAGGTGAGTCTGAGTCATATTCCGTTGTGATAAAGTCGCTTTTTGTGCGAATATTTTTGACAGCTAAAATTGCTACATACTGTTCAGTAGCTCTACCATGAGTTTTTACTATACTATATTTACTATACTCGCTAGCGTCTGTAGTTAAAAAAATGTATGAAGATTTGTACAGCGCCTCTACCG
The DNA here is from genome assembly GCA_932527185.1 of Ecliptopera silaceata. NCBI lineage: Eukaryota > Metazoa > Arthropoda > Insecta > Lepidoptera > Geometridae > Ecliptopera > Ecliptopera silaceata. The sequence goes on from OW052211.1 coordinate 270,652, forward strand.
GATAGTTGGGCACTGAAATTCGTCATACTAATATTGACGTAACTACTGTAGTAAAATCAGGCGATTTTACTATGACAACTCATGGTAGGGTTACTGAAATGCGATCACTTTGAAGTCCACGACGCTCCCAGAATGTAACACAAATGGTCTCGAGCATTTTGGTGATCGCTTTTATTGAAATGCCTGAATTCGGTTGGTTTTATTCTGTTTACAAAATGAATCTTTGAGGTATTGAAGGGGTATTTCTTATAATAATAATACTCTTTATTTGTCGGTACTATTAGGTTACTTACAACTGCTACACATTGAGTGCCGTTGAGCTGAAATAAAACCAAATCAAAATGTATTCTTTACATAGAAAATGACAACTTTTCAAAATATTTACAAAACAAAATACGTATGAAACAGTTGAACTATCAACAGACTTTTGCGAATGATTTATTTCTATATAATTTTTAAGATACAATAACAACTCAACGCTAAAACATATTAGTGAATTATATACTATTTCTCATTTTTTCCGTGTCGACATTAAAAACGGTCATAACTCAACACGGGCTGGTAATAGAGAACAAACACGTAGATTTCTGTCATTAGATTTTTTAACACAAGACTGACTGCAATCACATCTGATGTTAAGTGAGGCTGTGTCAGAGTTCACTCGCCTCTATTTTGTATTTATAATAATACATAATGTTAACTCTGTGAGATACTTGTAGATGTTGCCAATGTAACGTTATTTTATTTATGTAATATAAGTAAGATTGGTGATCTACATATTGCCACAAAATATTCCAATACGTCGATATAAAACGCGCTCCCGCTGAAATAGTATCTCCATTAGTCGATGAGATAGCTACCCAGACGTTGTGACATGATGTTCGCAAATAAAATCGAAGTGTTCCACCAATGTCAAGTTTTACAAGCTCATCATATACATATAATAATCCAATAAAAAAATACAAATAATATAGTGATTTAATGAAAAAAATCTATACGGAGTAAATCAAAATCAAGAAGACGACGACGACTTTAGTGGCAATAACCAACACCACCTATTTTCATATTTTTTTATTAAATTCCTTTCTTTTTAGAAAACAAAAACCACCGCGTAGTCAGCTCCGGGTGTATTAACTTTGTCTTCCTGTTGATAAGGCCGACTGGGCTGAGAGGATGTGCTACAAGCCCACTCCATCTAAAACATGTCTACAGCCCCGTATGCCCGGGGCACGGATAAAAAGTAGCTCGTGATATTGTATAAATCATTTAGATTGGCTGTAAAGGCCTCGGCCGAGCTTTTGAACCGAGTCAGGCAGTAAACGCGGCTCCGAGCAACATTTATTAGGCCATCCTTCGGTCAAGTTAGGTCGTCCGTTGGTCGAGTGGGGTGCCATTCTAACCTGCATGTTCCGGTGCGTGATTTCCACAAACTTATTGCTTACACCACTTCCGATCCAACAGCTATCGTAAATCCATAATCATGGAGTCCGTCAGTAAATCAATAATCATGGACATATCGCACAGCGTTATCTAGCCACAAACTAAACAATGCATGTACTAGAAACTACATAGCCAACATGATACATAACAAAAGCAGTATAACAGTGATGACCGCATCGCTTGTTCTTGTGTAAGGGTGCCGCGTGAGACTCACCCTTAACCTTACCATTCAGAGTGACAAACGTAATGTGACGGTTTACTACTTTTTATCCGGTGCGACATCTGCTTGTTTCACCCTAATAAATAAATATTATGTATCGTATAAATAACTTTTTTTTATGTAAATGTAACTGAAACTTACTCCGCTAAAACATTCTTTTCCGTAGCACTGCAAATAATTATTTTATTAATTTATTTGAATAGACAAATTCAAAGAAAAATAAACAGATAAAATGTAAAGATTTCATAGAAAACATACTCGTGCGTCGCAGTCTCCGCTTGAGACCTGTAACATAGAGGGACTTAAATACACATGGCGAGCCAGGGACGGACTTAGGACACGCGTTCTATACATAAAGGATTATGGGCGGAAACTGTCGTCACAGCGTGTCGTCGACAACTTGTTTAGAAACGCAGGGCACTGATTTATTCATAAGCATGATGAAAATTCATTAACATGAAAATGTTGTAATAAGTAAGTACAGTAATATGTTCTGCCTTTGATCGAGTAGAGCTGTCGAATAAATTATTTAGATAAGATTTAGGGCTCACTCTATATTTGGCTTCGAAGTACGAACTGACATTGGTTTCAAAGCAATTGCTGTCAAGTTTGATTGAGTGCGGTAGAAATACACGTTTCGCGAATTTGCGAAGGTTGCTTTATTATTTGAAGTTACACTGCGCGCAAAGCCGGCGCTACAACAGGCGGTTTACATAACGCACGAAGCAACCGAGCTGTGTAACTCAAATTTTATAAGCAAACCATTTTATCTAGCATGAAAAAATCATAATTTATTTGGCAAACATAGCTCATGATGTTAGAACCGAAAGACTTAACTTATAAATAACAGCTATTTTATTATCAAATGACGTCACAGAGTTTTTTTTTATGCTGTATGCAGCATGTGGTCCACCTGATAGGAAGTGGTCACCGCCGCCATCGAGCACCAAAGACGCTGCCGGTGCGTTGTCGATCTTTTCAGTATTTGTAGAACCCTTATTTTAAATGACCTCACGTCAAAGCTGTGAGGGATGGACCACGGAAGTGTGAGGTAAGTAGATGTAAGTAAAGCTCATAAAGTAATTTGAGGGATTAAAAATAGGATGTCGGGACTTGCGGTCGGCTGGAGTCGACCTCCAAGGGTTAATTAATTGGTCAGATTACCGGCTAAACTAAGTACGTTGAATATAAATAGCTACGTTGATGGTTTTATAGTAGTCCTTAGTATTTTTAAATGTTTGAACATTATTTTTTTTTAGAAGTGTTACGATGACTAAGTAAACAAAACGAGAATAAGAGAAGAGTAATGAACTGAGTACAATTATAAGAAAGTAATAACTAAAAAACTTGTCAGAAAAAAAGTTTTGTCGGATATTAATTGGAATTATAAAAATAAACCAAGTCCCAAACCAAGCAAAGCTTGTGCTCTGTACTATAGAAACTATATATCTGAGATAGTTATTTATATGAAAATCATACATAGAATATATATAGGTAGCCAATATTTTTATTAAGACGAGTTGCGCGAAATTGTTATTATTAAAACTAACAAAATATCGTTTGTTTGCCGTTAATGTGTATCAAATATTTCAGCGAAGTTTTACTAAGAACAAGACTGTTTTTCACAAACATCCTTTCTAGACTTGTTTACCACCTTTTTTTTAGTATAAAATAGCTGTTGAATTTAATTTTTCGGTTGGATTGCACATTTTCTTGATAAACATGACAATTAAAAACTTATGTACCGTGACTATCTAGAGTTTTTTCTGTTTATAAAATATAATCATTATTTAGTAAAAATTCCAAAATGACATTATTAATCGATAGTTTGTTAAAAATGACTTGTACTTATACAAATAACCACTAAGTATTATAAATTATTGATCTCTGAGTCCGTCCCTCATTCAGTTTCAGAATTTATTACGTTTTACGCGGCGAGATGCTCGCAGGTATGGAAAAGCTGAATCAAACGAAACTCTAAGGGCCCCCGCAAACTGCAGACTTTTTATCGGCCGATAGTTTGGTCGGCTTCTTAATCAGTGTGAAGATGTATGCAGATACGCACATTACAATGATTCAGTCTTCATACTGATTAAGAAGCCGACCAAACTATCGGCCGATAAAAAGTCTGCAGTCTGCGGGGACTCTAAAAACCCACGCTACTACCCCTTCATAGGGAATTCGAAGTAAGCCAGCTTTAAATGCAATGACTGATTTTTCTGAATGTTTCAAAAGAAACAGACAAAACACATAATACAGGCGTCACAGCTCAGTATGTCGTAAGCTTGTCTTATGGGAATTATCTAATTCCCATAGAACAAGCTTACGACATCACACTTTAGTCCTAACTAAGCAGTAGTTAGGACTAAAGTGTGATGTGTGAAACGTGTACATTTCACACTCTAGGCATGTTGACAGTGCGCCATTTATTTGACAGCAATCACTTGTTTTAAAGCATGTAAAAGTACATGAAAAAGTTATAATGCAAAAAACGTTACGACGATAGTAGCAAAATTCATCTTATTCATTTATTTCGTGACTAGTTTCAATGAAATAATACATTTCATATAGATACTTGCCTTAAACAAAGAAATCACAGTAAATAAAGACAGCAAAATACGTGAACTCTCTTCATATCTTCTTATAAAGAATCTTCTTCATTGTTGCATTCCTTCTTCCAGGAAACTACGGATTGTCGCAGTTATCGCACCCACGAGTTCTGGCATTATCCAAGATTTAATAACACGACGCATTTCAACGGGAAAGAAATATTCTATTTTATCGTTTTCACGCTCACACGTTGTCGTAAAAACGGATCGTAATGTCAATAACTCCGAATAAGAAGTTGGTTTTGGCGCTCAAACATATGTTGACTGGTTGTGGGTGACTTAATTATATTGCTAAGCTATTCGACGTATATAATTACAGCTGATATTTATTTTAATTTAATAAATCCTGTATGTCTGTGTGTTTAATAAGTTCTACAAAAACATGTACCTATACATAGAGAAAATCAAATCATTGTAACACTCCCTTGTGGCTTTCCGCTGTAAGAACCAATGTCGATGTTATTCCATTAATCATTTTTATCAGACACGTTTTTACTTGAGACGGGAACGTGTTTGAGATGTGAGATGTTACAACAAAAACGCCTTCTTAATATAATATGACGTGTCGGATCACCCTTTAGGTTTGGGATCGAGCAAGGTTCTAGTTGTAAGCAAGGTTTCTTAACCGCTTTATCTCATAAGCCCGTAAAACTTGATGGTACAATCTGTCGACATAATTGTAGGAAGTTCATAAAAGTTGTTTTATAGTTGAAAAAACATACATTACCTATACATGTTTAGTTGTAAATAGGTATTGCGATGTTAGCACCACAATTTCCGAGCGTCTAATCCATGACACGTAGCACTCATGAGCAGTAATGAACCAGTTACCATGCATAAACCTGCCCTAAATTACTCTGTCACACTCTATACAGCCTATTGAGCTAAGACAGAGCAATTTTCGGGAAATCACAATGAATGTTATAGGGAGGAAGACGAACTAATAGCTTACAATTACGCTTATGGGAGGTCGTTTATTTTGTGTCGCAGTGACATTAGACTTACCGATCGGGGGTGACATATATCTTCTCCTTTTCGATACCCAACCACAGAACTTATATATTAGCACCTATACAGAAAACCGACTCCGTGATAATGTTCAATTAAATCTTGAGCACTCGCAGTAAAATTGATTATTTTGCTCTGACCCACGACAAACCAGCGCCGAAAGTAGAGAAAAAGAGACTGTAAAAAGCCCAAAATATACGATAAAAATGCCAGGACAGGTGCTAAAGTTTATTTTATACCTTTAGATATAAAGCCAAGACGAGCAGGCGATGTAGCACGGAGCTCATGGTGCCAGCGCGGAGCCAACTGATCCGACACGGAGATAACCATAACCATAGTTACATTTGATGGCACTCAAACGAAACATAGATTAACTCACAAAATGAAATATTCAAGAATGTTGTACTACAACTGTCTGAAGTTGCTGTCCGGGAAACTACTTATCATTGTACTTATGTCTCCCGCCAAGCTTTGTGCATTTCCGTTTAAAACTCAAAACGGAAATTCACAAAGCTTGACAAAGAGTTTGCCGAGAAGAATACGAAAAACATATCTTTACTGTCATAATTGCTCTTGTTTCCAAAACTGTAACTTTTAAGTAGACACGGGAATATAACGATTATTATGAGTAGCGTGTAATATTAAGTTGTAACAAATATTTTTTTAACAGATAAAATATATCATGAAAAATGACAATAAACATGTTTTTTTCACTTATGTTTTATTTCGGTAAAATGCAAAGGTAATTTGGCCATAGACTTTAGAAGAACTTAAACTATAATTAAGTGTTGGAATAATTTTACGGTTCTGACTGTGGGGCTGTTATATTATTTGTATTTTTAAGCTAAACCGAAGCGTCACTTGTGCAAATACCTACTTCAAAAAATATGTTAAAACCTAGCTCTAAAATACGGTTAGGACATAAAATAGCTACAAAATATAAAATTGAGACTTACATCAGACTTTTGTTATGGCAACAGTCATAAAACGCAGCTACCTAACTAGCATACCTACCTACCTAGCTGATGGATATTTACAGTTACGGCTGATTTCATGGATATTGTCTGATCTTCCACGCCTCTGTCTCGAGGTTACGTAAGGTATCGACGTTAATGTTTTCTGAGCACGAAATATAAGCAGAACTTGGTGCAAACAGCATTTAGTAAATAACTCACAACTATTTTTATCCGCTGTCAAAATAAACTTACTTTTGAATTGAAATTTGTGACTAAAAACCTTTTTCAATCGACTTTTTAAAAGCTGGTAAGAACTCAAGTCAACTGTATCTTTTTTTGCATGTTGTATGTTACGCTTCGCCGATCATAATAATTTTGAAAAAACGGAATATATGTTGGTAGGATAAAAAATAAGAAACAAGTTTTAGAGGGAAAAAAGGGACACAGTGGAAGCTAGCAGAAATATGTAAAAAATGACAGAAATCAGCTTATCTTATTCTAATAGCGTACAACTACGATTTCCGTTGTGGCATCACCATTTCAACAGCCTGAATAAACTCTTTCCAAAACGCTTTTACATATTTCATGCCGAGCTTCATAACCTACGTCAACAGATCAGTGCAGTAACAAGGGGTAGCAGACCACGCAACCCTTGTCACACAACATACAAAACGTATATTTTATCCCAAGTTCGAATCAATGTGAGAAGCGTAAACGTATCGTAATGGTAACTCGTACTATTCAAAACTATTTTTTTTCTATTGACGAAATTTTGAAGAATGGATACGGATGACCCAACCTGATGATCGTAACCTCTGCCACAACATACAACACTGCCACTCTGAACACATCCAAAAGAACGTGCCTTGTGTATTACGCAGCCCAATACCGAAGTCACTAAACTAAGCCTCATTGATTTACGTAAATGTTTCATGGAAAAGCGTCAAGAAATATGGTCGAGTGAAGTTCGGGTCTTTTACCATTCAGCGTAACATCAAGACAAGATCAAAACATTTAGATCCACTGTCACAACTCAGGAGAGTTTAAAGGAGTTGTCTTTGACGTTGTTACATTTGCATTCTGAGAAATTGGAATAATTACACAAAGTTCTTAAGCTCATTGGTATTCATGGTCAAAACCTTCCAAAACAAGGTGCTCCACAAAACAGGCTCAATGCTTATTAAAAAAAAACTTAGAAGACGCGGACAACGTCGGCTAAGTAAATAAAATGCTTGTTCATTACAGATTCATTTTATTCATTTGACTGTAAATAGGTACACTAGGTATATACAGAAACATTTTCATTCTAATTGAAAAATACAATAACGTAATCAACAATGTAAATATATAAAAACATTTAGTAAAACATTTATGTACAAAGATTAGAACTAATTATAATTTTCTTATTGACAATTGCTTATCATTAACGATTAAATAATACACATGTATTGATTTATCTACAGACTGTTGCAAACGAGCAATAGATTCAACATTCGGTTTGATGCTTATCTAATTAGATTCTTATCAATTAGGTAGAGTCGAACGCTCTTCGAGAATACCCGACTTTGTTTGACCTATCAATGCATTTGCTTAGCTTAGATAAGTAAGGTAGGTCTAACTTAGTTTTACAAATACATATATGTAAGTAAGTACATACTACTTTCTGACTTATCGATATTTTTCCACATTTTATATGTACAAAATAAAGATATTTATTGTACAATTTAAGCTGCTCGCGGATATTTCGGGATAGGATGGGGTTTCATTCCTGCCGTAAGAGGATTACGGTGCCCTCTTGGGGCAGACATTCCGTCACACGCAGGGAAATACGACAAAGGTTTCTAAACACAACCCTTAGTTAGACCTTAGGCGTGATTGCGAGAGAGGTCTAAGGGCACGACGCTTCTTCTTACGCGCCTCAGGAAAAAGTGAGTCATTTTCACTTTTTCGTCTCATCACTGAATAACTTGGCACAACGTATAACGTCTTACTTATAAATAGAGATTTATGACCACTTTATGACGATGTATACTCTAATAACTGTTTTTGTTGTGGTACTGAAAAGTAATAATACTTCTAAATGGTTAATTCAAATAGATAGACCCAGCTAATACGTTACAATAAATCTCTTAAACATACTGTTTGCACAAGATGTGTTCTCAGCCATAGCAAACCGACAATGAGTGTGCCGACATTCATGTAAACACATTTAATTCCAAATCCACTCGTTTCAGATGCCAACAATCATATGTACTTTGTACCTACATAACATGTGTACATACGGGAGTATATCTCACTTTAATTAATTAATTTGATGTAATTAAACAACATAGTGGGTTTTGGATGACTTGTTGCATCTTGACAACAATTTCTTCATTTACACTCATTCGTTTCCTGCTTTAGATTTATGTATTTTCACCTTCAACATGCAACGTCTTCCACCTTGAGGCCGTTGTGGATGAGATGGCTACCCTCGTTGTTGTTCACCCCCTCTTTCTTGAGAAGGACGCTCATCTTCTTCGGCTCCTTGAAGTATTCCTGCCTCCATTTCTCATTGCAGCCACTGGATACAGAATTATGTTAAAACTAACTTGCTATAGAATAGAAACATTTATTTACATCGTATCGTAAAAGAACCAAACCTGAAAGGGTGGTATAATTAGGAGCCGAGCAAACTCGCTCGAAATAAAAGAGCTCGAAGTAAGTGTTTGTCATAAATGGAACTTTTTTGTGATTGAGTTATTCTGTAAAAGAGCTTCAAGTGAGGGAATAGGTTTTCAACCAGTGTATTTTATTGTTCTGATTTCTGTATGAATGTTTTTTTATCTTCACATTAGCAAACGAGCGCCTATTAAAAAGTGAGGTATGAAGTCCTAGAAGTAAGAGTGCTCCTAACCTCGTGGTGTCCGTCCCGAAGCTGCCTCTGCGGCGCTTCCTGTCGGCCCTCTTGTGGGACTGCACGCGCACGAGGTGGGAGCCCTCCGAGGTGTGGTTCACTGTGGTCTCCCTGATGCTGGAGTGATTCCGGAGACTTTTCTTCCGGTGGACCTTGCCACAACACAAAGTTTCGCGAAAGGCTAGTCGGTATCTGTTAAAAATACAAAATAGTAGAGCTAATTTTATTTAGTAAAAGGTTTGCGGACACAATTAATTAGCGTTGACTTTCTGTAATTTTAGATAACGCTACAAAATATTGTGCCTATCAAAATAACGAGGAAAATATCGGGTAAAGCCGCCATTGTTTGCGACAATGGGACCGCGGGACAATCACATTCTCCATTCGTGTTATTTGTTCAAGGACTACGCTCCGTATGTGTTAATAAAATTATCTTATGTGTTAATAAAATTAAATGCTCCTTACAGGAATTTTAATATTGATTTGTAAAGCCCTCGCAGGCATTTTAAAAGCTGATTATTAAAATTGCTTGGTATTCTCAGAAAACAGACAAAGGCTAAGCGTACTTAAACGTATAGTTTCGTTTTTTCAAATGGAAATGTTCTGTACAAAATCACATGGAAATTGACTTTCATCATAAGGAACCTTAAAAACAAAAGTAAAGTTATTTTTGTAGTTCAACTACTAAACTATATTTATTTTGTAAATAAAGTGCGGAAGAAACACTGCGATAATTACAACTTCAAGTTGAGATGCTTTCTCATACTTCTGTATGTTCTCAGTAAATTTGTATGTAAGTACTTCCGCTAATTAGACACTAATTGGACAGCGTGAACTTAATAAACTATGTAAAATCCACTTTTCATGACTTGCATTATTTTTTTTCACTTCATAAATGTTTTATTACATTATTTGTTTTGAGAAACGTCGTATGATTTACGGAACGAACTACAAGTTAGTATGAATTTAGTTACATATTTAGAAAGAAATTTCATCAAAATAAGATAAAAAAAATAAAAGTGATTGTACTGTACACAGTGGTTAAGAGAAGTTTGTTTGACTCACCGATGGCTCATCACGTTGTACAGAATTGGGTTGACGGTAGCCGATATGTAGTAGAAGATGCCGGCCACGTAGAAGAGATGCTCGTTGATGGTGTGGTAGTGCGGCGAGGAGGTGCCGTAGATGAAGAACAGCCGTTGGAAGTGGAAGGGAGCCCAGCACAGGTAGAATGCTATCACCACCGCCGCTGATAAAAAAAACAACAGGATTATAAATAATAAATATTCACGGTCATTTCACACATCAAACTCTAGTCCCAAACTAAGCAAAGCTTGTAAAGTATAGTAAGAAAAGTAAATAAAATCTTTATTCAATTAAATCACAAGGTTCATTTAGAATCGTCTTACATACTAGGTGATTCTAGGTGCTAGTGGAACTGGCACCTAGAATCACCTAGTATGTAAGACGTACTATGGGACAGTTGTACTATGGGAACTATATTAATGCTGATAGAATACATATATACTTTTATTATAGTAAATACATACATAGAAACACCTAGAAACTTAATAAATATTTATGTTTATCACACAAACATTGCCTCTGGGTGGGAATGGAACCCACGACCCACAGCATGGCAGGCAGAGCTACTACCAACTGAGCTGTGACGCCTGTCAAATTCATCAATTGAAACGATAAATATTCTTAAGGCTAGGTTCAGATGATCGCGCGGGTCCGCGCGGGTCGACGAACCGCGCGGTACAAGATCAATATAAACGGTAATTATCGTCTACATGATCGCGCGGTACCGCGCGGCAACGCGCGGCCCGCTCCGACCCGCGCAAGTTCAAGATTTGCAAACATGTATTGACCTGTTCAGTTGATCCGCGCGGCTTGAGATGAAAATACACAATGAGTAACGAAGATGAAATTGTGCCTATCGATTTGCTTATTGACGAAATCGAGAAAAGAGATGCAATTTGGAATCTCAATTCTAAAGATTATTCAAATAAAATAATAAAAAAATTTCTTCGTGTAACCTCAAGTCGGGATACAAAGTGACAAACAGGCTGGAAGAAAGTCTGTCACTTAAAATTGGATGCACCCAGTATCGTCTCTGTCTTCTTCTGCGACGTCTCAGTCTTCTATATAAAATCCATAAGCAAATTGCCTCCTCCACGTCCATTATCAGTCAATGTTGACGCCACACTGGCGCGCGTACATTTACGTCATGTGAATGCTCCAACCGCGCGGCGACGCGCGGCTACGCGCGATCATCTGAACTTAGCCTAATTGTTCCAAGAATCTTGGAGAATAGATTAGTAGTTAGATAATCGCATCGCCTTTGATAAAAAATAAATACATTATTACATGTAAATATAAATTAATAACGGTGTGGATTTCAAAGTGCTGAAAAGAAGGATTAACTTGATTGAGCCTTTAATTCTTTTTAAATTCAACACATTTTCCCTTACCTATTTTCTTTTTTATTCATGTAATAGGTATATCTACCGGACCTAACTTTTTTTACTTGATAATACTAAAACAAGTATGGGTGTTTTATGTCTGAGTGTTATGTCAGAGTGATAAACGTAGTGTGCTTGAGTACTGCATTGTTGTAGGCAGTTATTGTTCGAATTGGATTCTAAAAAACAATATATCGATTTTATTTGGAAGTCAAAAGAAAAAGCTTTGCCTTTAGAACAAAGAGGCTTATATATAGCTACCATTTCTTAAAAAAGCTAAAAGTTTATATTTAGTCAATATAATTTTTCTTAGTAAAAAATATCCTGTGAACTTTATGTATAAAATACTTAAAACGTTGTCAAAAACTCATAAAGGCATAAATGGCGCTTCAAGTTCTCAACTACTTTTCTAAGAGAGTCTGAAGATTGAGTTGGCTTATTAAAATCGTTTTAGCTCAACATTTTGCAATTTTCCGGGGTGTATAAGGTACCTTAAACTGCTAATTAACTGGTTTTAGCAGCTTATATTTTAATAAGAAATAACAAATCGAGTAAATATGAAAATAGGTAATGTGGGCCTCTGTATTTCGATGTAAGTAAGTCTGTTGTTTTAATCGATTTAATTAAATTGAAATCATCCCAGACCCAGTATTAATAAACAATAATAATATAATAAAATATTTAGTTTATACATAATTTATCTGCTATAAGTGATTAACGTTTTTCTGAAGAACTAATAAGGTTTTATGAATGGTTAATATGACCAATATGACAGATAGAAAACAGCTTTTACTAAATATTGGTTATTAATCTATTTATATGATTATCCTAAGGGTGGATATTTTACCCAAATAAATACAATTTTCCCGGAAACTTGTCAGAACAGCCAATAAAAGGAACTATTTTCGGAGAACATTTAATTATTTTCATTCGTGTTGAACCTGTCGTTAGTAATTACACGAGGATAGTGAAAAAGTTGTGTTGTACATGTACAGTGTATACTCATTACAACTCATACATAAAAGTATGTTGAATAAATAAATGTTATTGGACATTTCATACATAGCGCTCTAGTCCCAAACTAAGCAGAGCTTGTAATATGGCAACTAGATTGCTTAAAGAATACTTATATAATATATTATATATATTTGTAGATACATACATAAAATACATAATAACACCCTGGCCAGAACAAATACTTACGTACATCACACAAACATTTGCTCTCGGTGGGAATCGAACCCACAACCCACAGCATGGAAGACAGAGCTACTACCAACTAAGCTGTGACGCCTAACCGACGCTGTAAAATATGTTCTGTTTGTTGTTGTCTAATAAAACTAAACTCGTGTGTGTTATAGAAAAAACTTATAAATTAAAACTAAGTTATCTCTACACAGTAAAATTAATTAAATGCCAATCGAAGAAGCTTTCAAACAAATATAAAGTTAGTAAAGAAACAACAGACAAAGTAAGAAAGAGTTGGAACTCTGAAAGTCCCGTTCCACTAATTCCGAACTGAAGTGCTGATTGGATAAGATAATGGCACCAATTTTGCTGTTCAATTTTCCTAAACTACACTAATTTGACAGCCCATAAATTGCACTTGCTTTTTTTCTCATAAACTGAAACAGTACGTTGGTACCTCTTTAATTTAAGCGCTGTCAAATTAGTGTAGAGAAATGTAACAGCAGAGGTCAATCTCAAGTTCAATGTACAGTACAAGGCGGCGGCGGCGGCGGCGCCGGCTGCTGCAGTCCGACAAAACTGACACTTAGGCCTGCGCAGACCAGGACGGCATGGCAAGGGATTCTAGACTTTTACTAATAGACATTCAATTGTACTGATACAGAAATACGACATAAACTATGCTTTAAAATGAAGCCGTGGCATTGAACGTGAACGGAACGGCATCATTTTAAAGCATAGCTATTTATGTCGTATTTCTGTAACAGTACGGTTGAATGTCCATTAGTAAAAAATAAAATCCCTTGCCATGCCGTCCCGGTCTGCGCAGGCCCATAGCAACCAGAAATTTTTCACTATTCAGTTTTGCTATTCAATCGACATCGCTGCTCTGAAAGCATGCTGCGAATTACCTGCTAACGTACTATTTACCGGTACTATTTTGAATGTCAGTTCCATCAAAAAATACATGAGGAAGCAAAGTCAATAATAAATATACCTACACTGTTTATTTTTAAATAAATAAATAAAACACTGATTGTGGTAAGGATTATTTTACCAAATACGAGTATGTGCTGGACAACTAAACGGTAGGTGAAACTTCACCTACCGTTTAGTTGTCCAGCACTTTACTTACTAAGTAAAGTCACAAAATTAATAGTATCAGCTAACGTTTAGTGCAGGTGAATTCTGCTAGAATTAATGACAATCATCGTACTCTGCATGTATACCACACACACTTTACGCATTTATGAAACATACCAATGTTGAATGTGTTAAGCTAAGCTATGGCATCTCTGGGGCGTGAGCACGAATAAATGTGACAATCGTAATCGTATCGAAACAATAAAGTATTTGAGATACACTGCGCGTCGAGATCAACTTTACTGCCGAACGTTGGAGCGGTAGCGCGCAAAGTGTTTTAAATACGCTACGTTTACGATTGTCATATCGATTGGTGTAAAAGCAGGCGTGCAGAGTCTCACCCAGCATCCTGATGATGTTCTTCCGCGAGTGCGCCTGGCGCGCCTCGCCGTGCACGCTGCCGTGCACGCCGCCCAGCGAGCCCGCCTGGCCCGGCTTGCACGTGTGTCTCGCTCTGCACAATCACAATAACCAACTTAACGGCCGGTTTCTCGAACGATGATCAAAGAAAAAATCAAATAATTACTATGTGTCAAACTCGGATCAATCGTGATTTGGGTTTCCAGAAACCGGTCGTAAGCTCGTAAGAGTTGTTTACAGCAGCGGTGGTCTAGCTGCTCCTCATGGATTTAAATAAGGTTTAACCGAGGCATCTATGGATTTTTCTATTAAAAACAATTATGTATAAGGAAATCCGTGATAGACAGACATTTATGAAGATAACCTGTAACATCACCTAGATAGATCTAGATTACACAATATCTTTGTAACTATCAGTACTGATTTTATTTAATAGATGTTTTATAACAAAACACAATTGAAGGAAGTTCAGTTCAAGAAATTCGAGGAAGTTTCAAGGAAGAATGTTTCATAAAACCCTTAGTTGGGTACCTATATTAATTTAATTTTTGTATTTTAAGGTCAATATTCTGTAAGCTTTGTGTTGTGTGTTCATCAAATAAATAATTATCTTATCTTATAAATCTATCCCAGAACTGTCAACTTAACAATGATGAACCACTTTGTGAGCAGAGTGTCATTAGCATAAAATCCCTTCTTGCCAAGGGGCTACAACACTAGTGTGTGTAATGTACACAATAAAACGTAGAGCTTCCAACATTGACTCGAAAGTAGGGTTAATGTGTGATTGCATCGTTAATTAGGGAGGCACGGTGGAGCACTGCGCCCTAGATCCAGTACGTGCCGTAGTTACGGTCACGGGACCTCTTTTTATTTCACCAACCGCCCTCGTTCGTCCGCGTGTTGAATTTGAAGTAGGGTTAAAAATTATGACGATGAATTTAATTGAAATAGATTTGTACCAAGTTTAAAGTTTCCTCGTTATATTAAGTATTTCGTCCTAAAAGTCTCTCTCAAAGTACTTCTTCCCAGCATTTTTCATTTTTTATTGCCGAGGTGATTTTACTTATTGAGACAATGCATCATTATAGGCAGGTTATACTGAACAAGGGAGGTCATCGACTTGTGTCACCTTTGTATAGCAACAACGTAAGATGTGTTCGAAAATAGATTACACCAACACTCCACAGCACTCTGTTCGAGCCAAAGTGTATTATGTGACTTATATTGGCCTGAAGGGATTGAGTTGAGCCTCCCAGATACATGAAAGTAAAGTCAACCCTATCATCCAGCGGCTACCTACACTGGATAAAGCTTCGACCACATTTTCATGACAATGAAAGTTTGATCTGTATCAGTACCAATCCTATTCGGTCAAGCGCAGAAAGATAAAGATCGGCTTGACGATCGGTACTGTATCTTTTGTTGTATTTGTCAGACGCAGACGTCACAAAACAGTTGATTTAAGATCGCCCGCCTATGCTGTTTCATAATTTTGTTTTTAGAAATGAGAAAGGTGTCACAAGTGAATCGCTTGCCTATTACATATGTGATTGCATCGTCAGCCCGTAGCAGACAAGTGATCTGAAGTTGTGCATATAAAAAGTATTTTTAATAAGAAAACCAACGTCCTTTAACATCAATAATATTAAATACAAAATTAAACACGACACACAAAACACCAACCTTTAAATAAAAAATCATGTCACTAGGAAAAGAAGTAATAACAAAAAATAAATACAGTCGAACTGACTTCCCTTTTTTTTAAAGTCGGGTAAAACTACAACAATACAATACAAAACATTTATTCATTCAAAAATATACATGACAGATACACACACACAAAATAAATACAGAAGAAGAAAAACAAGTAAAAAGTAGGTATCTTAAAATTATAACAGAAGGTAGGCGTGGGTATGCTTACTCATGGGTACGGGACGCTGCCATGTACACAATTGCATGAATAGCACCAAACCAAATAGTACCATGCTAGTATATTGGGTTAAAAACAGGGTTTGCGCTAATGCCTGACAATCAAGTGTACACGCACACTGCCACAAGGTTATTAAGATCACTTACGTCGGCTTAAGCGGGCTCCCTCCTGGGTATTGATTGACATGTCTTTATTGACTTAGACCCCCTATAGATGTGACAGGGGTTACTTCATCCCTACCCTTCTTATCGTAACATTTATTATCTACTAATTAGCATATTGGCTTTCAGGTTTGACAGTTTTGGTAGTTTTATTATAATACTGTATCGGCTGTAGAATAATATCTTGATTCGGCTACTACTGCTTAAAACCATAAGTTTACAAATAATAACTGATTACGTCAACCATTGTATGTTGTAGGTATCTACCTATACATATATCTACAACAAAAAGTGTTTTTATCTAATTGAAAAATTGAAATAAGTAGGTAAATCACAAATTATAGATTTTTAGATACTTCTCCTTAGTTAGGCCATTGCTTTTAAGGTCAATTTTCAATTTAGGTTTTCCAGACTTTCAATATCGCACCTACATAAAGCTAAAAACTTTCCAGTGTATAGAATCGAAACTGATAACTTGATAAAATTGACTTTGGTTTGACACAGTTAGTTTCGGGTTTACATTATTGGTACAGTACAGGTTCACAGTTAGTGTCAGACACAGGCAGTGTCAGACACAGGCAGTGTTAGAAGAGAAGAAAGTAAAATAAAACTTTGTATATCAAGAAACGGCGCAAAACAGTAAAACACCATCGTACATCGAAGTTATGGCAAGGCTAGTAAAGCTAGTAAGTAAGCCTACGTAATAAAAGCTTGCCAGCAAGTTTCACTTCCTTTTAAGTATGTTTTCTTAGTTTCCAAAAATCTTTTTATATAATATCGAATAGAAAAGAAATCATCCGATAACTTTAGTCGTAAATATAAGTTTCTTACGAGGTCTGCGCTGTATCTAAAGGAAAATCGACTAGAGCGCCATTTCGTCTCGTAAAATATCTAACATGAAAACGAGCAACTTCGCTCCTAAGAGTTAAATTGTAAATCTACACGGAAACTTACAAATGTCGTGAATATCTTTGATTAAGTTAGTTTAATCTTTGGTGATTGATATATATTTGAGTGATATATAACTGCTTTTTTTACATGATTGCTCAAATCTCTGTCGTTATCTCACGCTAAGTGTGATCTATAGAACTTGTTATTTATTCGTCAAATCTAAGTCTACTTCTATCACAAACGTATAATTTTTCACAAACTACAACTTATTTTTGGTCTTCCCTTTTTTGGTTTCGTTCCAATATGAAGCTTAAAATTGAGATAATATGTAACCCGGTATCAACAAAACATCATATTTTATCCTGAAAAAGAAATATGAGTAAGTACATGACGAACGACGTCCTGTAAAAATTCCGCACTTTTTCATTTCTGAAATACCTTTTTAACATCACATTGTATATGTGGGTCGCTCACCCATACATAAACAGTATAGTGTAGGAGATCTAAGGAAAGTAGACTAATTGATCGTATTTCGTTCGATCGTTTGTGACTTCGCCAAGTTCGTAAGTCAATTTGATATATTTATTATTAGATATATATTTACCGTAATTATTGTACATAAAAAAGATGTAATTTGTAAGATAATAATAATGTTTTATGCAAGTGTGCTACATCGTAGACCGCATCGTCACATAACATAAGGTGAGATCGTGGTCAAACGCTTACCTATAACTGGTTAAAAACTTCTTAAAATACTTCTTAAAAATATAATGTTTGGGAAATGGGAATTTAAACTACGATGTATTCAGGGCTAGGTCTAAATGACTTAAAGGGGTATGTTGTGACACGTTGTATTGAAACGCAATCCTAAATTACACGAAATATTGTTTTACCATTTCAAAACAGTCTGCGTTTATTTCAAAGAAGAGAGCTGGCATCTTATTAAATAAAATAAATTAATGAATCTGTGAAGCTGAATAATTAATTATGAATCTTTTTATGTAACTATATATTAAGTATGATGTTCTTTGGTTTATTTTAATTAGAATGTGATGTTACAATTACAAGGTTTTAATTAAGTGCTATTTAATTAATACTTTTTTAGAAACAAGTTCAAAGTAGTCGCTTTTATTATAATATAGATTGTTTTCAAAATTCTTCATCCAAATAGGCATTAAACATTTTGGTGCTCTTTGAATTTAATAATTTAAAGCCCAATTTTGGTAGTCGGCCTCAGAAAAAAAAACACGGACAAAAACATGGTAGCGTTTCGTTTGTGCTTGTTCTTCAAATTAGAAACGTTTTTATTTAAGTAAATGATTTAGAACGGTTTTATAAAGTCTGTGATTCATAATCACTAGTTCCTCGTGACCAGTTTATTGAATGAGCAAGATACTTGTAACCTGAATAATGTTAATGTTTTGGTCCTCGTCTGAAGTAGGTATCTATATTTTTTGGAATAATGAGTTATTTGAAAAGATACGTTTTTAAAAGTGTATACTTACGGCCGGTTTCTCGAACAATGATCAACGAAAAAATCTAATAATTACTGTGTCAAACTCGGATCAATCGTGATTTGGGTTTTCAGAAACCGGCCGTTAATGGTTTTTTTTTATTCGACATCCTGAAACTTCTCACTTGCTGATTGTGTACTTAAATGATCAAACATAATTCTGATTTATTTCGCGTAATATAATAATTCGTTTTGTTTTCACCGCATAGCAGCACCTTGAGCCTTAGAAATGGGTAATAGCCCATTAAGAAGCTCTTTCTTTCTCTTTGAATTATGTCCCGACCTGCCCAAGACTGGCTGCGCGATAACGTTATTTTTAATGAAAAGAAGTACATACCTTAGACCATCTCCGAACAAACCCTCAAATAAACAGATTAGTAGGTCGCCTTATCACGAATCCTTACGCGGTACGATCACTTGACGACAGGCGTCACAGCTCAGTTGGTAGTAGCTTTGCCTTGCATGCTGTGTGGGTTCGATTCCCATCCAGATCAAATGTTGTGTGATAAACATAAATATTTGTTCTGTGTCTGGGTGTTACCATGTATTCTATATTATGTAATTGCAAAAAATATCTAGTTTCGATTTGCTTTGCATGCTTTGCTTAGTTTGGGGCTAGAGTGTTATGTGTGAAATATCCGTGAATATTTATTTATTTTATTATATTGATAAGAGATACAAAGACAATAAATAATTACGGATTTAAAACTTACCAGTATTAAATCTAGATATTATTATGGCACAATTGAATCACAGATAACGTTTATGTTGATCATGAAATATGGTTTGTAATGTTTCTCGGAGCATAAAAATAAAGTTTGCTTTCTGCCAGTGACATGAGTAAAGTAAGTAGGGGAGACCGGGGCAAGATGAGGTCCGGGGCAGGACGGGAAATGTGCTGGTGTGGCGTGAGTTTTGCACGCTATTGAGCTACGGCAGCGCCATTAGTTCGAACTACAGTCGCATTACGTCGGTCAGTGGAAAAAAACGTGTCTCTGTTTGTTTTGGCAGCTTTGAACGAAAAAACTTAATATTTTGAATAATGCTACGAAGTTGTACGACAAGTATCGCTGTGTTACGAAGTAAGTAAGCTCGTTTTAACAATATTTTTAACCTAAGCACCTTAAGGAAAGATCATTGTTTTATATTATGCACTGTTTATAACCTTCACAGTTTTAGGTTAGGAATGCTTTGTATTGTTGCAAAAATTGTTCGTTGGGGCAAGACGATCGGGGCATAACGGGATACGTTACGCCCCGTACGTTTTACCTCGTATTTACGAATTATATTCAAAATGTTGTAGGTTTTAATTTTAATTTATTTTTTCGTTTTTTTAGCCAAAATGGTTCGACTAGTAGCAACGCTGGAATGAATAGAAATGTGAGACTGATTCATCCCAAGAGGAAGATGAAAATGACTGCGCGTGGACTTACTGTATTCACAGTCAATCGAAGGATGGGTGATTTGTAATGTTTCCCTTGGCTGGGCTCACAATTCTTGTGCTGGGGTTGATGATTATGATGAGGATGCGCATACTTGAAAGCGTTGTCAGCCCGATTAAAATGTGTGTCCGTTTTGCCCCGTGCAATTTCCCGCTATGCCCCGGTCTATGGGGCAAGATGGGAAAATTTTGTTCCTCATTGTTTTTCCTAATTAACCTAAATCAAAAGATTTAGCGAGTAAAACGAGTTGATTATATAATGTTGATTCATAAATGTTGCTGTCTATGTAAAAATTATAGCAATAAACAGTTTAATTTTTTTTATATGATTTTTTTTCCCTTAGATATCCCGTTTTGCCCCGGTCTCCCCTAAGTCGGAGCGGGACAGCTTCATAATTAATTTAATTTTCTTTTTACACAGAAGTGATTTATGTTCACGTAAGTAGGTGTTTATATCATATTTGAACGTAGGTGTTTATTGAATAAATATGATATTAGCAACACATTTTCCGTGTGTTTTCCGTGATTTTACTGTATTTCTGGTGTTGTGTGATGTATTCATAAAATATGGCACGAACAGATGTCAAACTATAAATGGATCAAGAATCTTATTATCAAGAATTTGCAAACCATTTTGGTTTCTGTTACTTATTTATTCAAAGACCACGGGTCGCCTTTTTGTGGTCCCTAATGCCCATTCCCTGGCCACCTGTGCTGAAGGTAGAATTTATATTGAAAATCCCCAATTTTCGTAGGTACAGACATACAAATGTTTGTTATTTTCAAAGCCAATGTCTCAGCATTTGACAGCTGCGTATTCAAAAATATACAATTAGATAGCGGCTAGAATAACAAATTTATCAGATTTTTAAGACTATGACCGTCGCAGTGCCAGCGTTAGCAATGTATACAGTGTAGAGCGATTACTTTGAAAGACTTTGAAAGACAAAGGTGGCTGTTAATAAAATGAATGTAAATACATATTGCAGTTGCAGCTCGATAACTCTTTTTTGTCTCGTCGATTGTGCGCGGTTCGTTCAAATTAATTCCAATATTTGTTTTGACTTTGTGAGAGGTTTTAATTAAAACTTTTTGATCAAGTCGAGCATAGCCCTGATGCATTGTTTGCATTGAACAGAAACTATCGAGTTCAGGGCTAATTCGATTAATGAAATCAAGTAAACTTGACTGGGTTTTATATCTATTGGGATATCGAAGTCACACAATGGCAACTAAAGTAAGGTTTTAAACCAAATAAATACTTATAATAATTGCAATAAAACTATAAGATAATTATTATAGCTTTAGTTGGTACGTCTAGGGACACCATAGGTTACTAAAATTGCGAGAAACCTTCTAGTTTTATGTATATTAAAGTTAATCGCAAAATAAATACAAAAAAAACAAACTCTAAGCAATCTTGGCAATTGTAAAACTGCAATTTTAATCTTGTAAACGCATACATATATACAGTGGTAGGTATATCTATGTAGATATCTGGTCGGTGGAAGCTAGAAACAGCAGATTTGCTCTGCTAGTTTCAGATACCCATTGATGTGGCGAGTTGAATAGAGCTTTCAGTTACCAGACACGAGATGAGACAAATGTAGGGACCTACGTTCAAACCCGTTTGCTTTGCGGAGCTGTGGCGAATGCACAAATGACCGACACAAACTAGAAACACATTTCACAAGCTGGGACGGAATAATAAATATCACTCTGTATTTTGTGAAAGACCTGGATAAACTTGTTTTAATTATAACTAGAGCGAAAAAACAATAACAAATTAGAATTTTTACCACACTCAATTTAATATATACCTAATATTTTTGTGCCATTTTGTTATGGAAAGATACGAGAAAATTGCTAAGAATATCATCCATTATATAACTAGGCGAGTATTGGGTTAAAATGACATGTACCATTATGAATGCAATAGATAAATATATTGAGTATTGAGTATTGAGTATTCATATTACAGCGTCCCATATATCGGAACATGGGTACAAAATGGCCCTTGGCGCGATTGTTATTAATTTTAGAACATAACAGTAACTTTGACGATTATGAGGATCTAGTACCAACTAGATACATATATATTTCCACAAGTTCTTTAAAACAAATGTATCCGTAGACGTGTTCACAACATCAGAAAATCGTTTATGTCTAACGATACTAAAAGATAACAAAATCACTCAGGAACTAGATCGTTTTTCTGAGATACTGTTCGCTCAGCGCAAATTATGGGAAGTTCGATAAAATAAGGTGAGCGTGAATTGTGTTGTTTATAAACTAAATTGTAAATAATTAACAGAAATGCGCTGATAGATAAAGGAATCTCTGTTCTATATGCTGGTTTTATTTTCATCACTCTTGAAGAGCCTTGTTATAGGCGTAGTAAGAAAGAAAGAAAGAAAATCATTGAAACTAAGTAAGAACTAGTTAGGAATCAGATACCTACCCCATAACGTACCTGATGCGCAGGCCCATCCGCACATACAGGCCGAGGATCATGAGCCCCGGCAGGATGAAGAAGAACAGGCTGCTGAGCTCGCACAGGTACCACGAGGGAAGTTCCAGCATCGCGCAGAACGCTGATTCCATGGATACGTTGCCAGAGCCTGCAGATATATCTTAATGATCAAGCCACTTTCACACGTGTAGAAAAATCTTTCCCTCAAGGTAATAAATGTGTTCATTCTCAGATCGGTTTTACCCAGTATTCGAATTAGGTTGTTTATAACTATGACAAGTGATACATCTGAATGATAGAAATCTATGCCTTGGCTAAATTCTCCTACAAAGGAATATAGTCCAGTCAAAATAGACTAAAATTATGACTTCAGTTTGCATTAATTCCCAACAAGCTGGATTTTTGTGCAGGCCTTGAATACGTCATTACAAATGATATGTCAAAAGTCCCCATCGATCCCGCTTGTGCGTTGTTTTTTATTCGAGGTCAAAGGTCATAAATTTGCATTTTTTGCGTATATCTCTGAAACAACGGAAGCTATTGAAAAGTGGTTCAGGCAAAGTTTGTACATCGTAAAATTGTCTACAAAAATACCTCAACACTTTTCTTCTACAAAGCATCGTTTTCGAGATATAGTGACTTTAGACCGCAGGAAAATCTTCGAAGATGGTGCGTTTTTTTCATTTCAGCCGTTTTATCTGCTTCATTGCCACAGAACAAACAGTATTTCTTGAAATTTACTGAAAAGGGTGATGGGTTCGATGGGTTAGTCCTCCTCCAAGGTAATGAATCGTCTTTTTGTTTCAAGAAATACTGTTCGTTCTATGGCAATGAAGCAGATAAAACGGCTGAAATGAAAAAAACGCAGCATTTTAGTGGATTTTCCTGCGGTCTAAAGTCACTATATCTCGAAAGCGATGCTTTGTAGAAGAAAAATTTTGAGATATTTTTGTAGACAATTTTATGATCTACAAACTTTGTCGGAACTATTTTTCGATAGCTCTCGTTCATGACTTTTAAACGCAAATTTATGACTTTAACCTGGGTATTTGCGTTTTTCGCGTATATCTCTGAAACAACGAGAGCTATCGAAAAATGGTTCAAGCAAAGTTTGTAGATCGTAAAATTGTCTACAAAAATATCTCAACACTTTTCTTCTACAAAGCATCGCTTTCGAGATATAGTGACTTTAGACCGCAGGAAAATCCACTAAAATGCTGCGTTTTTTTCATTTCAGCCGTTTTATCTGCTTCATTGCCATAGAACGAACAGTATTTCTTGAAACAAAAAGACGATTCAGTACCTTGGAGAAGGACTAACCCATCGAACCCATCACCCCTTTCAGTAAATTTCAAGAAATACTGTTTGTTCTGTGGCAATGAAGCAGATAAAACGGCTGAAATGAAAAAAACGCAGCATCTTCGACGATTTTCCTGCGGTCTAAAGTCACTATATCTCGAAAACGATGCTTTGTAGAAGAAAAGTGTTGAGGTATTTTTGTAGACAATTTTACGATGTACAAACTTTGCCTAAACCACTTTTCAATAGCTTCCGTTGTTTCAGAGATATACGCAAAAAATGCAAATTTATGACCTTTGACCTCGAATAAAAAACAACGCACAAGCGGGATCGATGGGGACTTTTGACATATCATTTGTAATGACGTATGCAAGGCCTGTACAAAAATCCAGCTTGTTGGGAATTAATGCAAACTAGAATGTCTATTTTGACTGGACTAATAGGCGCGTTTGCGCATTACACCATGCTACTCCAAGCAGAACGTTGGAATGCGACTCTGCAGATGCCCAACTCCTCCACAATCTAAGAACATAAATGTCGGTTTAGACAATGATATTTGACAGTCACTGTTCAAGAATCATCATTTATTCTCAACTACACAGACTTATACTCAATGTCCGTTAGGAAATAAGGTTCCATTTAGGTATTCATTTATATGTGTTTTCTTTTCGTTGGATTTTCTTGTTAAGATTAAGACCGGTCATATTCTTTGTTACCTCCGTTGCCAAGATTCATGAAACTAACAATGACAGAATTGTGACAATAGCCACAAAAGTTATTACAAAAAAAAAGTTGAATTTTAATATTCCAACTACCTACAAAACGAGAATTATGAGTTCAACATTTTACTTAGAGTATGTTTTTTAAAGAAATCAAGCGAGCGGGGCTTATTTTTACGAACATCGCAGGTTTATGAGAATCGATGTCCGACCGTTAATACGTCTAAGTTAGAATTAGAATAACAAATAGATAACTTTTTATGAGCGGTCGGTAGCTTTTTGTAGCAAAGATGGCTAGACTTGGCTAAGTTTTATTTTATGTCAGTCGTAAAGCAAGTCACCTCTGCTTTGGCGCAATTAAGTCTCGAACTCGTACTTTAACTTACTTCTAGAAAACAGTAAGTACTTGATAAGTACAAATTCAAATATTGAGTTTTAAGCTGTTTGAATTTAATTGGTCGAGCGAGTACTTAGTCTTAGCTTCGATTTAGCGTAATTGTTGTAAAACAACTTTTGTATCTCTATTTATTTTGTTGGTGTAGCTTAGACCAAAATAATCTAAGTGACATGAAGTAAGGTAGGTAAGTAAATTGTTTCTTCCGTTAACAAAATTTTTTTTAAAGTTTTCGCGATCAAAACTGTAGTAAAAAGATAGGTAGGTACATCGAATTTTATGGCGTACTTTATAGTATTTTTTTTGCTACGTGGCGATAGCCGAGGTCGCGGCAAACTACCACTTATTATTACTGCTATTTGAGGAATAACCGTTATTAACTCGTTTTATTTTGATTCATAGTTTTTAGTAGAGTTAAAAGTCACTAAGTGAAATCCAGATCATTTGTGAATCAATAAATAGGTATTTAGATTTTTTACATATTTTAAAGTTTATCGTATAACAGAAACAAAACATTTCAGCAGCGAAATAAATATTAAAACATTCAAGTAATTTACCAGGCTGTGCATTGTCTGTCAGTCAGCCGTAACCACTTTATATATATTTAGATTTTGCCCATTAAAGTACTAGAAATAAATAATGTTGAGGGTAAAAAGGTTGTATAAATAAAACTCACATAAGTAATACTCAATTATAAACAACATGGGAACTTTTACATTTAAGTCGTTAAATAAACAAAAAGTATGTAAAATTTCTGGGCAAAACAGATGTCGCCCAACTTTCTTGGGAATTTTATAAGTTCTCGTGTAACTTAGTAGACTTGGTATTTGTAGACGTGACTGTAAGTACTGCGACGTGACTCGAGGACACGTCCACTCATTCTGATTACATAAATAAACCTCAAATTAATTTGAACAATTATAGTAAAAATACGAGGGTTATCACAAATGTCGTTTAGATAAACGTTAACCCTTTAGCCAACTCATACTTACTTAAGGCGACGGGTAGGGTGAAATTTTTCGTAATAAATAAAAATGTCAATAACTTCCAAGTTTATTATTTATTTATTATATCTATACACACGTTAAACTTGTAACACGGCATAGTTTTTGCCGTGGTGGTTAAACTCTAGACAGTCAGCGTGGCAACGTCACAATTTCAATTTCAACAAAAATGCTGACAACGGCGCAAAACACATAATGAGCCGCGCACAGTTCGGATAGTCAAACTCTAAAGCAGTGCCTTATGTATATTTGCGAGCACACAGCAATCAAACACTTATAATTCCTAAGGCGCTACTCTTCTTCTTCTTTAAACACCTTAATGTAGAAATGTTTTCTTTAGAGTCACAAGATACGAACCATAAGAATAGCTGTGCTGAGTTTGGTACCAAACAAATCTGCCAAACCCATAAAAAATGGGATCTTAAACCACACTTTTGCAAAAGGTGTTGGTACTAAACTTACATTTAAAAGTAAACTATATCCAAGAGCACAAATTTTGAGTAACAATACACTAGTTCAATATATGTGTTATAGGAAATAATAAGTTTCACAACTCCACATGCTTTCACTTTTTCTGAAAACAGTTTTCGGTTTCCCCAAAAACACGCATTTGGCTATACCCGTCACCTTAATTTAATAGCTATTAACCCTGAATAAGCGTCTACAAACTTTAATAATCTCTTTGTTTTGCTCACAGAAAAACCGTAACATGTGCAAAAAGCATTCAAAAAGGAGGTTGCTTGTTTATTTATTTACTAGCTGAAACGTGCCCACTTCGTTGGGTATAATTTTTAATAAATATAAAAGTAAGACATAATACTGTCGTTGACTTTTTTGTGGGCATTATTAAGCTCCACATTTTTTCTCTAGAACACAAAAATATATCATAGTTCGTAAAAAACGCTTTCATTCGACCGTCTTTTATCCGATTCACTTTGCAAAATGGACTACCACGTAAATGCCTTTTTATTTTTCCCTTTTTTTATATGACACCCAGCAATAATGTAACTTTCTATTGGTGAAAGAATGTTTAAAATCGGTTCAGTAGATCCCGCGATTACCTCTTAGAATTTAACAAATACACAAACTTTTCCTCTTTATAATATTAGTACCTAAAGATTATTATAAGTATAGATTAGCCCCATATCTTATAAAAAGTTAGCGTTGACTATAAGTCATCATTACATATGGTAATTAGTACTTCAAGTCTGCGCTAACTTTTTATAAGATAGACCGTAAGTATATATTTTTTATAAAATATTATTCAAAACAAACCATCTAAGTAAATTATGTTTTTGTATGAGACTATGAGCGCCCCCTTGATTAAATTTAACATTTTGTTTTTAAATATCTATTCGTCATTTAAGCGGTGATCGGGTACGCAACCCTAAATTACTCAATTTAACGAAACTATTGCTATATACCGACCGACTTTTATCACATTGCCAAAACGCACCGATAGCGCGATCTAGGATTCGTGCACAGTAGCGCCATCTAGCGGTAAACACAACAAATTTCAAACTTTACTCGATTTGAGTATTCACGTACGACGGCGCGATGGCTTATTTCATGTATAAGTTTGATGTTTCTATACCAATTTCTATGATTCTTTTTTTATTGAAAAGGTAATTATGTTAACTTTTTTAAATTACGGATGAGTGAGAGTATTATAAACATATTAACTCTTAGTAAACAAATATAATCAGAATGCTCCGAACTGCTAAGCTATCAGGAGTTACACGTGTTATTGTGAGTCAACCATAAAAGATAGACATATGCTGTAGAGGAATATTTTTTAGACAATTTTATGTAGAATATTTCCGTCATACATGATTTCTATGTAACTATAACCATTAACGCTGCACACGCGACGGAAAAAATGGAGTAACTTCTCCCGTTTTCCCAACATTTTCCTTCACTACTCTGCTCCTATTGATTGTAGCGTGACGAAAAGTATCCTATAACCTGCCCAGGGGGCCTATCCAGACCGCTGAAATGTTTTTGAGCTTTTATTTGATCAAATAACATTTCAGTTTTCTTCTTCGTCTTTTATTGATATTTTGACTGTAAATTAACTTTGACAGAATTGTGACATGCCGAAGTTTGTTTTGGTTTCATTTTGCAGAATTCATGGATTCATACAAACACGAAAATTATAATGTTTTGTGACAATTTCAAAGTAGTTTTAAAATTAAAACGCAATTAGCTGCGATTTCAATGCTGACCTGTGAATTTTTATAGGTTTTCAGGACTACCATCTACACATTTTCTGAAAAAAACCTAAGTAGGTATGGGCAAGATAACTTCAAAGTAATATCATCGCTTCATCCTTTTAGTTCTTACTTAACACTTGTTTTTATATAGTCTAAGACAACAAGGAACATAAATGCCTAACTAGTTGTATGTAATCGTAGTTATAAATCCTATTAGTCTCATCATATTTAAAATATTTATGGCAAATTTATATAGAGACAACATAATTTCAGTACCTATCCTGAAATAAATTTTTGCTAAGATAAACCATCATTGAGATTAGTAGCATAAAGTTACATCTAAAATGTAGGTACAATAACATAAGATAAGAATATAGTACATCATCATCTTCCTACCCTTGTCCCACATTATGTGGGTCGGTACAACATGTCCTCTTCTTCCACTCACTTCTATCAGACGTCATCTCAATGTTCACACCTTTCTTACACGTCATCATTCACATTCACATAGTACATACCTACAAAACTTTCTTACCTATTATTTTGTTTCAGAATACTATGCAGATTACCATGAAGTTTCTACTTGTGTAGTAGACAGTATAAGACTATATAAAATTAATCTGCAAGTTGTAATTTGTAAAATGACTAGAATTCAAGGAATAAAACCATTTTGATTCTTTATTATTATTATATCTTATATATGTGGTAAAGAATGATTACATAGTTTATAATATGATATTAAAATCTGTACATAATCTAATTTTTTTTTTCCTTTATTTCATTAGACTTGAACAAGTATTCATGAACATTTGACAGTAAGTATTTGGTAGTAAGCTCTGCCTTCCATGCTGTGGGTTGTGGGTTCGATTCACACCCAGAGCAAATTTTAATGTTTGTGTGATGAATATAAATATTTTTTCTGAATCTGGGTGTTTCTATGAATGTGTTTACAAAAAAAATGTAAGTATTCTATCAGCAATCTAGTTCCCATACATATAGAGCTTTGCTTAGTTTGGGACTAGAGTGTGAAGTGTGAATTGTCCAAAAATATTTATTTATTTCCCAAGGCATGCACTTGAACCAAACTAAACAAAACTTGTATGGGAAATAGATTGCTTGAATACTATTATAAGTAAGTATTCTAAAAATTAATACATATTAACACCCAAATGCAGAACACATATTTATGTTCACAAATAGTAATAAATAAATATTTTACCAATGACAAGTAATCACATAAATGTTTGTTTGTGGTGGGGATTGAACCCACCATCCTAGCATAGATGCCAGAACTAATGCCAATACTGAGCTGAGATATATATATTATTAAGTATATATTATTTTGTTTCAGAATATGCAAATTACCATGATGGTACTACTTCACTATCCTAATCTGTTTATGACTATTAAACTAATCTTTGTTTTCATTTGTGAAATAATATAGTAATTCAATAAAACCATGTTTCAGTATTATTTTATTAAAACATTTCTAAATAGATAGATAACTCTTTATTGTTCATCACACATAAATAAAAACAAAGAGCTTAAACAAGTAGTAATAGGCATCAGAATGGGTGGCCTTATCGCTGAGAGAGATCTCTTCCTGGCAACCGAAATTTGCTCGTGTCACATCCCAGATATACCTGAAATAAAATGAAGTGTATTGTAAATAGAGTTAATACGCATAGAGTTCAATACTAAAATATTTTACAGTCTTGAAATCTGAACATAAATCATTTTCTTTTATTTCATTACACTTAAACAAGTTAAAAAAATGTTTATGAACATTTCACAAAGCTTGTATGGCAACTAGAATACTCATATACTGTTTTATGAATAAATTCATAGATATGTAACATGTTGACACCCAAAAGCAGAACATACATTAATATTTACTAATAGTAATAAAAAAATGTTTTACCAATAAAGACTTATTGAACTTTTAAAAAATATTTATTCTTGGTGGGGATCGAACCCACAGAGAAGACAGAACTAGTACCAAATGAGCTGTGATGCCTATTGCAATGATTGATTTAGTTTGTTATAGGTATATTTATGAACCTATCAAGTGAAGTAATCAACTACCTGGACGATTAAATAGAATGATTCATGTCTTAGTCTTAAATTGTTGTGTTCTGATTTCTGATCTGCTAACCCATACTGGGCACCAGCATCTTGTGTGCATCTGAAACATGAATAAGTGGTGACCAAACATGTTAGAAACTCTGCAACAGATGTCCACCTCCGACGCGGAGGTTGTGGGTTCGATGACCGCCTTGAAATAAATGTTTGTACGATCTGCAAATATTTATTCCGGGTGCTCTGGTTATTTTATATGTAGGTAAAATAAAAAATACCTATCTATATAAGTAATGTATTGTATTAAGTATGTCAGTCTCCTAGTATTGAAAAACAGGACAAGCCCGACATACGTTTCATGTTTATGATTAGATTTGACATTAAAATCTTCCATAATTAGGTAGTACACTGATTTATTCACTTTTCAATAACATACTTGTTTGCGAAATGCGCAAATCCGGTGTAGGTTTGCCAAAGCTGAGGTTTTTATTCTCCGTGAAATACGTACGTAATAACGTTTGGTGCGAATGGATGGTAAGTCAACAAGGAATGGGTGATACTGGGCCGTGCGTCTGCTTGTACGGTTATAGAAAGGAGATGGCGGTATCAAGTCGTGCAGTTCCTGGGCACATTCCCCGAAATGTATCCTATAGAAAATGGATAGGCAAGCAACTTTACGACGGTGTTCAAGACTATGGATCTTAGTCTCCGCCATATGTTGCTCACCTATTATCCTGAAGGCTCTTCGCTCAATCGAGTCCAAGGCAGCCAGCAATATTATGATGGCACATAACAATATTATGATACAACAATCACGAAAGTTACAATGAAAATGCAAAATCTTTAGGTTATAAATAATAAATGTAAACAAACTATAGGGACGGAATATTCGATAAACTTCGATGCATCGAAAACATCGATATTTACAATGCGATACCTACATCGAATCGATCCGATGTTTTGAAATGCTTTTGATATACTCGAAATATCGATGTTTTTTCAGTTTTTAGTAGAAAAACATCGAGTCAATAATTATATCCAAATAATTTCATAAAAATTCCAGTTTGAACATTATAATTTTACTAATTTTTGAAATGAAAAGTTTATTATTGGACTGACAATATAATAAAAATATTGTCTGTAAATATGTAAATATGTGTACTAAAAAAATGGCGGGCTTCAATGTTTACAAACAACGAATTGTGAATAACATTTGGTTTTGTGGACGAAATAAAATTGAAGTAGATAGTTATGTTACACCCTCTTCCCTCTGCCTTAGCTTAAGATAGTTTATAATATTTTGCTGAAATGCATCTTCAATGCATTTCATAGAATTAGATTGTTTTTGCTGACGAGCCGTCTGGCGTCTGGAGCCGGGCTCATCCGCTCTTGTCATTTTAGATTCATTAGTTAAGTTACCTCCAAATCGGTATAGCGTATAAGTTTTAATTTTACTTAATTAAATAATTTTCAAGTTTTTTAAAAAGCTTTTATTACGTTCCGAAAGCAACAGTGGCGCAGCCGGCGCGGATTTTCTTGAAAATCACGGAGTTTTTCGCGTTTTCCGATATCAAAATCTGTCAGAAAATCGTTGAAATAAAATTTCGTGTAGAGTGAATCCGACGAACCAAATAAATAACTCGCTATACGGAAAAAGCAAGCAGTATGGGAGTAACGGTCGGTTGGTGAGTAAAACTTTTCGCCATTCCTTTCCCTCATCCTCCTATATTGTGCGTTTATTGTAATTTTGTTATACTTGAGATTAGAACTCTCTCATTGTAACTATTGGGTAATCTTTGTATAAAATTCTACAAGGTTAAACCGTGTTCTCAAAATAGAACAAACATAGAGTTAAGAAAAATTGATGCGGTATATTCGATCTCAAATCGATCTGCTTTTTACAAGATAAATAAATGTGTTAATTAAAGATTATTGATCTAAAAATCGATCTAATCATTTTATATAAGAAATAAAAAAATATATAGTTTTAATAAAAAAATAAATGTGCTAATTAAAGATTATTGATCTAAAAATCGATCTAATCATTTTATATAAGAAATAAAAAAATATATAATTTTAATAAAAAAATAAATTTAATTTTAAAATTTAATTTTATCATTCCTATTTTAATATTGCTTGTTTCTTTTACTTATTGTATTTTTGTGTGTTTTAATTTTGTGTATTTTTGTGTAAAAGTGAGTTGCCACCTCTGAATTACTTAGTAGCTCGCGATGTCGGAACCAGTGATTAAACTTATTCCTAGAGAAGTCTCTCAATTAATCCCGCTTTTTAAAGGCGATAAAAGACAATTAAATTTATATTTGAGAAAATGTCAGTATATAATCGATCGTTATGGTAAAGCAGGTGATGAAAATCAGAATCTTTATGTTTATAATGTTCTGACGAGTAGATTAACAGAGGAGGCAGCTGCTCTTTTATCAGAACGGGAAGATATTGTGACTTGGTCAGAATTGAAAGAACTACTCATCCAGCATTTTGGAGACCCGCGTAGTGAAGCGTGTATTAATATCGAGTTAGAATCTTTAAAAATTAAATCAGGTGAAAGTTTTCTTGATTTTTGCAACCGAATCCAAAGCGTTCGATCGCTTTTGATGTCAAAGGTAAACGTGATTGCGGACAGTGACTTAAAGCGCGCTAAGTTAATAATTTACAACAATACAGCTCTGAATGTATTTTTATACAATCTACCGGAAAATATGGTTCGCGTAGTGAGACTAAAAGCTCCAGCAACGTTGGAAGCAGCATTGACTGTCGTACTTGAAGAAGTGAACTTCTTAGAGCAATATAACATGAGGAATAAAATTCATGGTAGTAGACAGATTGAACCTACACCAGGTTCAAGGCCATTAACAACTCAGCCAACTGGGTTCAAACCAATGTTACAAGGTAATAACAATAACCAGCCCAAATTTAATTTTGGTATACCCCAAAATACACAGATTAGGACGCTAGGTCAACCACAAAATAACGGTACATTCCGCCCACCAACATTAGGATATAAACCTCAATTTGGTCTTCAGCCACAACAACAAACTGGCCTTCAGCAATTCGGCTATAGGCCTCCTCAACAATTCGGCTACAGGCCCCCTCAACAATTCGGCTATAGGCCCCCTCAACAATTCGGCTATAAGCCCCCTCAACAATTCGGTTATAGACCACCACAGCCATTTGGTTACAGACCGGAAGCTAAACCATATGTTCAGCCTCCACGCACACAGACAAGTGACGTTACGATGCGAACAGCAGCCCCTAAGGCACCAGAGCAAGGTTTTAAATTGAATGAACTGACCACTATAGAATATGAACCTTATTATGATGACAGTAATAATTATAATGACGTGAACGAGTTTAAGGACTATGATGATGATTATGACAACTCGGAAAGTAACGTAAAAAATTATGAAATTGAACAAACTGATGAAACTGAGTATCCTGAAATCTTAGAATTAAATTGCGATCCAACTTTAAAACTTCCTTATGTTCACATAAAAGAAATAAACGCAAATATGATAATAGATACCGGAAGTATGAGATCCTTTTTAAGCCCTCGAATTGCCAATAAATATTTCAATGACTTTGTTCAAAAAGAACCATTTCATGTGGTTAGCACCCACGCAACAAGTAGACACGATGAAGTAATTGAAATCCCTCTCTTGCCTACTTTTGCATCTAAAGATTGGCATAAATTCTATATATATGACGTCGACCCACGTTATGAAGGTTTAATAGGAAATGACCTTCTTGAACAATTAGGCGCAATTATCGATTTGAAAACTAATGTTTTAAAGACGAATGCTACTTGCATTCCAATAATCAGTAACAACCTAAATTATACAATTGACATACCGGCTCAGACGGAGAAAAGAGTAAAATTACCAATTGATCAGTATTCAGCTGAGTCTATCCTTGACGCAAATGATTTAAAAATGCCTAGTGCATTAGTAAACTGCATAAACGGTTACGAAACTACAGTCATTCAGAACACATTAGATGAACCAAACGAACTGACGGTCAAACAACCCTTTACTGTGACTAGATTCGAAAATGATGTGACAAACTGTGACTTAAATTTTATTAGACCAACTAACGACATTGAAATTGATCAACTGTTACAGAAAAACTTAAATAAAATCAGACTAAGACAGCCCAAATTAAAAATACAGCTAGACAAATCGGAAGTTTTACGTAAAGAAGACTTAGGACATACGATTACTAAAGATGGACTGAAACCTAACAATGATGAAATTGAAGCGGTATTAAAATATCCTATACCTAAAACGACTACTGAGATTAAGACTTTCTTAGGACTTGTAGGATACTATAAACGATTCATAAAAGACTTCGCTAAAATTACTCAACCATTGACAGCCTGTTTAAAAAAACGCAACAGAATAGTAATTAATCAAACATACATTGACGCATTTAATAAATGCAAAGAACTTTTGACGCATGCCCCTTTATTGCATTACCCGGACTATGACAAACCCTTCGTTCTAACGACGGATGCGTCGAACGTAGCAGTAGGTGCAGTA
This sequence comes from Ecliptopera silaceata, assembly GCA_932527185.1. Lineage (NCBI taxonomy): Eukaryota > Metazoa > Arthropoda > Insecta > Lepidoptera > Geometridae > Ecliptopera > Ecliptopera silaceata. The sequence continues at coordinate 305,613 of OW052211.1, forward strand.
CTATCCCAGGGACAGATTGGTAGTGATAAACCTGTAGCATATGCTAGTCGCACACTGAGTGATACTGAAGCTCGTTATAGCACGATTGAACGTGAATTGCTCGCTATTATCTGGGCAGTAAAGCATTTTAGACCTTATTTATATGGTCGAAAGTTTTTCATTTACACCGATCATCGTCCATTAATATGGCTTCTATCTCTTAAAGATCCAAGTAGTAAACTCACGCGATGGAGATTACGTTTACAAGACTATAATTTTGAAATGATACATAAAAATGGCAAACAGAATACCAATGCTGATGCCTTATCTAGAATAAAAATTTATGCTTTAGGTTCTGATGACGAAAATCAATCGATAACAGTTAACGGTGACGAGAAGGAAGAAAAGCTTAAAGAACATTTACTTGATGTAGTTGAACAGGTAGGAAAGCTAACAGCTGAAAAGAAAAAGAATAAAGAAAAGAAAGGTGGTGAAAATGACGTAGAGTTGCCCATAGTTTACGCTAAGGACGTTAACAAATGTAAAAGTAAGGATAAGGCACGTTATGTAAAAGCGAAAGTAGTAGGTGAACCAGAAAGAAATGTATTGTCTATACAGGTAGGAGAAAGAAAAACTAAAGCTCCTATTAAAAACATCAAACGCCCTTCACAGGTGCAGTCTACTGCTGATAGTAATGCCGTCGCTGGCCCTTCATCTTCAAAATCTTGATGAAAATCCAGGATTACTTCCAATTAAACAAGGACAAGCTTATGTACAAACCGATCATTGGACTATAATTAAGGTTATTAGTTTGAAAAAAAATTACGATGACTTTAATTACGTATCTACGAATTATGAACAACTATGTAAACTAATTAACTGGAATGTTTCTTACTCTCACGATTTTAAGAGTGTGAAATTACATACAGAGTTTATTCGCCATATAACTAAAGAAAAATATCGACAACTTGTTCCACAACAGCGTTTTAGGAGAGGTCTCCTTAATCCTTTGGGTTCTCTTATAAAAATTATTACAGGAAATCTTGATCACCAAGACGCGATTAGAATTGACAATCTTACTTCTCATTTGAATCAAAATGATATCATAATATCAAAAAAATTAACCCTGGTCTCTAAAATGTTTGACAGCTTTATAAATGTAACCGGAACTATTGATCAAAATACATTAAAATTGGATAACCGTTTAAAAATCACTGAAAAAATGTTAAGTGATTTAGCCGTTACGCAAAATAATTGGACTTTTTATACATTTGTAATAGGATTATTTAACGTTTATACAAGCAGTTTCCACACTATATTTATTAGACTTAGTGAAATTGAAACAGCTCTAGCATTGAGTAAAGTCTCTATATTACATCCATCTATCGTGAACTCTACAGAACTCTTGTATCATTTGAAATTGATTTCTAACTCTCAAACCTTAGTATACCCACCTATAGAAGAAAACTTATTGAAATTAGAGGAAACTATTTGTGTAAAATCGTATATTAAGAAAAATCAAATTACGTTTATTATGGAAATTCCTTTAACAGATAGAGATATTTATAATTATTACAAATTGTACTCCTTACCAATTTTCCATGAATCCGAGAATAAGACCTTATCCATATTTCCTAAATACCCGTACCTTTTGGCGAAAGGAACGAAATACTTACCGATCGTGAAACCGTGCCGCCCGTTATCAGCTGGCGACCATTTCCTGTGTAACGCAGATCACCGAGCTTTGTACCATGAGCTTACCTGTATCGAACAGCTCATGAGATTCGACGATGACCCCACTCATTGCACGCAACATCAGGTTCAAATTGAAGAACTTAAGATCCAGCAAGTCAACTCTGACAGTTGGATCCTGTATAGCAGACTGAAGACGACGCTTACCAAGCATTGTGACAGTGACGTCAGCAAACTGTCAATATTCGGCACATACCTCGTGACAATCGATGAACCATGTGATTTGGAAATCAATGGAATTCGCATAAGCCACCGTATCTACATAGAGACGGACGTTGTGGAGCCAATTCCACTAGTTACCTTACCACAGCTACGTGTGGGCGCAAATCTATCCAGTGCACGCGCACTCAATCTCAACGGCGTTAATCTAGATGAAGTGAAGTACATGGCGTACTCCTTAAAACATTCTTCAGTGATCGAAAGTGTTTTAAATGAAAGAAATGATTTTAAATTCAGTGAAAATTTAGGATATGTATCTTTAAGCTTAGTAATCTTAAGTTTTATTGCATTTGTGTTTTATGTGTTTCGACTCAAATTGTTGAATAGCATACCGTGTGTGAAAAATTATCGGAACCAATCTCAAATCGATCGTACCGATAATTTTCCTCTTAGGGATGGAGGAGTTATGTTACACCCTCTTCCCTCTGCCTTAGCTTAAGATAGTTTATAATATTTTGCTGAAATGCATCTTCAATGCATTTCATAGAATTAGATTGTTTTTGCTGACGAGCCGTCTGGCGTCTGGAGCCGGGCTCATCCGCTCTTGTCATTTTAGATTCATTAGTTAAGTTACCTCCAAATCGGTATAGCGTATAAGTTTTAATTTTACTTAATTAAATAATTTTCAAGTTTTTTAAAAAGCTTTTATTACGTTCCGAAAGCAACAGTAGATTGTGTATTGTATAATTATATTATATTTATAAACCAACTCATTACAATAAAATCTCATCTTTGTGTGAGCTCTTAAACTCAATTGGACGACATCGATGTTAGTTCTGATTTATCGAATCTAAAAAAACAACGATGATTTTTCAAAATGGACACCCCTAAAACGAACAAGTATGAAGACATGTTAGAGCGGTACAGAAATATGCGCCCGCGAAGCCCCGTTGCAAGTGCGAGCGAGATGCATGCGCCAGCTCGTTGACGTCATTTTTAACAGTTCAGTCATATCTAAAACATTTCAGTCATTATTTAAAACATTTCAGTCATATTTTGAACAGCTCAGCCACGTCAATCCACAAAAAATGCCTACAAAACTGACCTGCAACTGAAAGGATATTCCGTCACGCAAGTTTGCCCCTTCTGGATAGGGCCCCAGGAGTATGAAGAATAATTGTACCAAGTTTCGTTAAAATCCGTCGAGTAGTTTTTGTTTCTATAAGGAACATACAGACAGACAGACAGACAGACAGACAGACAGACAGACAGACAAAAATTTTACTGATTGCATTTTTGGCATCAGTATCGATCACTAATCACCCCCTGATAGTTTTTTTTTTAATATATTTCATGTACAGAATTGACCTCTCTACAGATTTATTATAAGTATAGATAGATTGAATATAACGTATCATTATCTTACAGCTAAGACACCAAGGCGATAATAATATTACTTAGTTAAATATTAAACATGCAACACAAAAACAATAACAATAATAAACATATAAGTATATATATAAAACAAAATATATCACGATCACGAAACAAATATTTACAAAACATAACATAATATAGGTACTTACACAATATCCCCACTCAATCTAATAAAATTAAATGAGAAGAACAACATTACGTGCTTGTGTATTCACCTGGAGGATACTCGTGGTAGCTGACCGTGGTGTACCAGGCGAAGGGCGACGCGGAGATCAGAGAGAACAGCCAGAGTGCAGCGACGATCTTCAGTGCTCGGCGCAGGCCCGCCATCGCGTACAGGTGCAGGGGGTGGCAGATGGCGAGGTACCGCTCCAGGGAAAACGCCACTATTGTCATCACCGACACGTACGACGCCCTGACAAACAAAATAATTACATTTAGAGTCCCCACAGACTGCAGACTTTTTATCGGCCGATAGTTTGGTCGGCTTCTTAATCAGTATGAAGACTGAATCACTGTAGTGTGCGCATCTGCATACATCTTCATACTGATTAAGAAGCTGACCAAACTATATATTGGCCGATATAAATTCTGTAGTCTGTGGGGACTCAAGGTTTAATCATTATTTCTTTTAGCAGTAATGCCATTGTACATACTCTTTATTACTTGTAATAACCAATTTAGGCATTGTGATGTGTTTCTTTGTTCTTTTGTAATGAAACGTCTAAAATAAAGCAATAGGGAGAACATTCTACAACATACATAAAAAATGTTCACAAAGAAATATAAAAAGGTCACAGTAAATAATATATATAGTCTCAAACTTAATTAGTCTTCGGCAAAATTATTGCACTTACGACCAAGTGAGTTTCAGGTTGGCTTGAGTATAAAATATAGAATTGTTTATGTAAGTATACGAACCTCAGTAATAACGAAACCAAGTTAATTAGGAAACTAGGTTCAGAACCATCGTAATTAAAACTTTGGAACCACAAATATAGAATGAATGAAACGTAAGGTGGCGGTGGCGGTGGCGCTACCCACAGGTGAACGGTGTGTAGTTGATGAATGAAACACAAAAACTACATCATACATTTTGTACTTGTTTTATTAGTATGTACCTAGAATGGTTAAATAGCTGTCGATATTCTTTTCTCTTTTGGTATGTGGACTGCGAACTCCAGCAATTGAAATTGTGATTGCGAAAATCTACAGAGCAAGGTACAATTTTACTTTTTTAATTGGTTTGATACAGACGAACCCAACGTTCTACTCTCGGTCAAGGCTTTCAAAATGTTCTGAACGAAAGATTTAACTAAGTGAGACAAACGTCCTCTTACTAATTTTGAGATTGAACATCGGAAATGGCTTACTTATCTAAATCTGTAGGATTTATTCCCAAGCACAGTTAAACGATTCGTGGATTTCTGCCACTCAGAGCGATTATTTTATATGCAACACATCTAAATAAAATAAAAATCATTGATAGTGATTTGCGGCACCACTCGTTATACCTTGAAGTAGGAAACTTATTTAATGCGTTGTATAAATTATTTTAGATCGGATATGTCAGAGTATAATTTTAAAACATTTAGTAGTAGATTCTTAGCCTTACCTAGAGCCTAACCGAAAAATCTCTGTATTTTGCCACGTAGCTGTGTGCGCACACGTTACTATGTACTTATGTTCTATGTAGTTTGAAGATTAAGAATGTCGGTACAGCCATCACATCTTAAAAGACCTTACTACCTAATTTACCAGGAGCTTAAAAGAGCAGTGTTAATTATGTTTTCATGCAAAATCTCTTGAATGTGTCTAGTGTAAAAATATACCTACCAAGATGTTGAAATAAATATTTCATTGTAAACACTTTTATTAAAAGTTATGTCAGAATTTCCTTCGGTTTCTTTTCCGAAGCATTGAACTTTTGTTTATCCACTGGTGAGAGCGAAAACGTTTCTGATTGAATTCTGTAAATAGCTGAATTACTGTATTTTTCGATAGATTATTGCTTTTAAACTTATATTACCGATCAATGCGCGTCACACTCAAAGGGTTCAACCACCATTTATAGTAGGGGAGCCCAAGAGGGGATTTCGGGATTTACTCGAGCGCGGCAGATTAACATACAGGGGGTACCTTGTACCCGGTTAAGTACCTCCACCAAATATGAGCTCCATATGTATGGCCGCGCGTGAATTATAAAGGATCAGATTAGTAAAAAAAAATTGATCATCTGACATTCTCGAGCGCGTCAGATAAAGATAGGGTAGGTTAATTACATGTTAAAAGGTGTATATTCCACTAATCTGACAATTTGGAAGTGACGAAAAGAAAGGGGAGCGCAGCAAAGTTGTAAAAAAAAAACGCCATCTGGACATTCTCGAGCGTAGCTAATTTTTTTTTTATTTTGAAGGATATAATTCAAGGATAACGAAAAATATATAATCTGACGATTTCCGCAAGCCGAAGTAAGAAAAATCCGTCGATAAAGACCACAAGACCCACGCTTTTGAAATGATAGATTTTTCCGCGTCACGTTGTCTTGTGAGGTGAACCCATATATGAAGTGCTCATTTATGGGTGTTACTATGTACATAATGTATTTACAAAAAAAAAAATATGTAAGTATTCTATCAGTAATCAGTTTCCATAGTACAAGCTTTGCTTAGTTTGGGACTAGAGTGTGATGTGTGAAATGTCCGTGAATATTTAATAAAGAAATTAAAAAAAAAAAAAAAAATTTGTCAGATCAGGCGAATCCCTCTAGATAATCGTCAGATTAAGAGACAGTACGCTTAGAACATAAAGATGAACTATATATATCTTAATCTGACGCGCTCGAGTATGTCAAATCGGCGATTTTTTTTGCACATTAAAATAATGGCCACGATTTTGCGTCACATCGAAATCGTCAGATTAGTGAACTAGAGCTTTGTTGTGGTGCACTTAACACTCCTTTAAAAAATCTGACGCGCTCGATAACTTTTATTTTTTTTTCATTTTCAACCCTTAAGTACAGCCACCCCCACCATGCAAACGATCAGATTAACATAGTACGTTATTAAAACTACGTAGGGAATTGATGGTATCAATATCTGACGCGCTCGAGAATGTCCATGCAGCAGTTTTTTTTACATATTTATAAATCTATAGCCGCTTCCTCCACCGATGAAAGATATATGTTATATAACATTTTTTTCTTCTTATCATCTAAGCTTTGCAACCCAATAGGTCTCCATGACGCTCGAGTAAATCCACATTTAGCATCGTGGGCTCCCCTACTATTAAATGTGAGCTTATATCTAAGTGCATAGATTGGGTAATCTGAGTTGTTTTAATGAGAACGGTTGGAAAAGGTGCGCTTTGATCACTTTTCATGTAATAGCGCATAGCTTTACAAGCATCACTGGTTGGCAGAAACAAAGGTACGGTGGTAGTATATACAAAGAGCCATACTTACACCAACAACGTTTGTTCTCTTTAGTGCTTTGCATTTTCCATTGTCGTATCTGAATACGTTTCACAGCTTAACTCTAAGAGATTTTAATGATCCTTACGAATAAGTATTTGTGCTTTAGTGAAATGAAGAAAAAGGGCTAGACTAAATACGTAAAAAATATTAGTAAATAATAGAGAAACAATGACATGACCTTTTGTTCTTTGTTTGTACTTCTTCGTTAGACAAACTCATCCTGGCATGTATCCCATATTATCTTTTGTGTACCAACGTAAACATTACTTGAAGTAGTGTTTTGCATCGTACCTAATATGTATCATTTTAGTTTGTTTTGAATGTATGATTAATTCAAATCAATGCTTTACCCCAGCATTATGCGACACACATAAGTTTACTTCATTTTATTATAGGAGAATAATTTAATTTTCTGTAAAATTAAAATTTTTATTTAGAAAGTAGGCAGTTTCGGAATAAAACGTAGCAGAACCGCTGAGCTGCGTCACCCATCATTCCATAGCTCACGTGAATGTCTACTTATGCCACACCATTAGAGCTCATTCATGGTTTCTGTTCTGTGACAATGAGGAAATCACACCGTACGTAACGGAGTTACGGCATATTCACATAATATTTTATTCTGCATTTTCAACGTTATTTTGGAAGTCAGTGACGCGTACAGTCTCCACTATTTCACACTTCGATGGAGTTGAAACGATTTAAAAGAGTGAATACTTTGAATATCTCTACATTGCACTTCCCGGATAGAACTAACAAATATACTTTTACTTAACAAGAATTTATCTGTCAATGTTTATATTCCGTGTTGCATGAATCCATTACATTCCGTCCGAGTAATTGCATCCTATACATCAACTGGTTTTAAATCATGAAAGTAATTTGTCATTTTATCCTGACAAGCGTGAAGAGGTAAATTCAAATTGCGCTGAAAAAGCTTTTAACCCGTTTATACTGAGATCGATCATAGGAAAGAGATCATGACATTAATATTAATAAATTAATCCATTTTCTATAGTGAACAACTAAAAATCAAGTTACCAATGACAAAAACCAATATTTTTTGTATGTATCTATCTATATACACCATTTTTGCAGATTATAACTGCGATGGAGGGCGGCATTTTTTAGTTTGTTAGTAATCCTGTAAGTACCTAATACTTACGCTTCTGAAATGAGCGCTCGCAGCTTGCAGAACACGATGCCGAGGCTGTACGGGTACTGGTGCCAGGACACCGACAGGTCGTTGGGGACACCTGGAATAACTAAAACATGAATACCAGCCACCATTGACCCACTGCGTTACAAGGGAGACCTAGGGGTACGTAGGGGACTGAGGATCTGCCCAAGTTAAGTTTCAATGACCGTTTCGTTGCATACTAGAAAATAACAAAATTTTGTGGGGCAAATCGCATAAAGAAAAGACGAGAAAATGAGGAAGTTAAAATTTAAAGAAATAAACCAATACCTCCTGCTCAATGATCTTCATTTTTTTTTCTTTGTAACTAGGTTGTGATGAGCGAAATGTCCATGAATATGCTTAATTATTATTTTCTTTAACAGATGACCATATTGCAAAGCTTTCTCAGTTATTCAGTTTTTTTTTAGTTTGTTTACGTATCGTTTACCGTGATCATGAGAGATAGTAAAGAGGAAATTGGATAGATACCGTGCCGGGAAAAAGTCGTGACCCTATTTAATTTTTTCATTTTCATTTTAAATTAGATAGGTAGGTACTCGTTATCTCCAGTGCTAATGGCCCCATTCAAACCAAATGATTGCTTCCAGTCTTGAGATAAAGTGCATTTACGCTAATTATACGCGTTTGAACGTATTATTAAATCCTTAGAAATGTTAGATCGGCTTTTAATGAAAAAGCCGTACATTTTCAACAAAACTTTTTGATTTTGTTTTAGTAATAAAAAAAATTATAACTCGTAATAATATTGAATACATCATATTAAACCGATAAACTGTGCGGTCACGCTGCAACTTTCGGCAGTAGAGTGTAACTCGAATATGTTAGGTTTACGTGACGCGGCAACGTTCGTACTTCTGCAGTATATAAGCTCCTTTGCAATCAGTACTTACCTACTAGTTAATATTATCATTGCAACAACTATCAAAGTGTACTTTCAATCAAAACACTTAATCAGATTAAATAAATGCAAAATCGTTGATCAGTTTAATTAATTCCATCGTAAATCCTCCATGAGGAATAATGAGAAAGCTGCCACGGAGTATTCATTAGTCGCTAACTCCATTTATAGAGACGAATCATAAAATGCATTTTAATTACACTAAAGGATTTTGTTAAGTTTGTAACGATTCAGTAAAATAAATGGTTATTATTTTCGAGGAAGTGATAAAATAACACTTTTATTAATATCTTCCGCAACAAAGTATATTGATTAAAGTTGATTAATTAATCATTGAGTATCCCGGAACTCTAGTTATAACAGAAGTGGGTTTTATATCAACGTAACGTTATACATTAGACACAAATACATATAGATAGAATTGTAAACTTAAACTAAGTAGAGATTTCCGCAGACTTCAGTATTTATATTAAATCTGTATCGCAGCTCCCTTCTCGTGACTGGAAGTTTACCATAAAACCAAAAATAAATATTTAAATATCTATAAATAACAACGCAAGTAATAGCTATGTTGGGAAAAGCGCAGACCGCAACCGATTTTACCTACTTACTTAATTCGTATTAATTGATTGATGAGTGAATCTCTGCTAAATGGACGTACCTGGTCTACTCACACTGAATATTTTGTAAAAATTGAAACGATACCCAGAGGAACTTTTTAAATGATTTTAACGGCAAATAAATCATAATTGGCTAAAATTAACGCACGATTCTGTACGTAAGTGTTAGGATGCTATTTATAAATATAATCGATGTATGATTCTGATTGAGACATTTTTCAAACAAGGATTTATCGTAGTATTTTTCACTATTCAAGAACAAATAGGCTAACTGGTTTAATTCATTTCTCACATTTTACTACCCATTTTTTCCTTCTGAAATAAACCATATTTCATAAAGATAGTGCTAGCACTGTATACTCCATTGTAGTGCGAGCGAAGCTAGTTGTTATGCAGCCCGAGTACGTTCCTAAAAGCCACTTTGTGGATGTGACGGATGCTAGCCATTTTTGACCAAATATCACTTCAGCTTTTACACAAAATTTAGTTTCGGAGACCTAACACATCCTGCTGGGTCTTAGAAACCAAATCTTGTGAAGGGCACGCACAGATTTACATAAATCCATACACACATTTTAAGACATAGATAGGTACTTAGCCTTATTCTAGATGTTCAGTTTATGAAGGTTTCCTGCGGTACGAGATATCGTGACATTTGATCTATCGAGTGTAGCATGTGGCTTTATTCGTTGAGTTCTCTCACTCATCACTCTTCCACTTATAACAAATGAATATGTCTTTTAGATTGTACGTTTTTCTGTTCTATAATTCCGTCCTGAAACTTCACTCACTATTCTACAGTGTAACATGTTTGCGACTAAAAGTGACCGATATCCTAGCTAAGCACTGCATTCGTGCGTGCGGCACGTTTGAGCCGGACCAGACCTTTTTGTTCTCTCGTATTCAAAGTGGCGCAGACAGCTATTGAAAAGTTCTGCAACAACAATCAAACCAAATAAAATAATCATTTATTCAGAACACTCCCAGACAGGAACTTTACACTTTCAAACAAGATTCTGCCAGATTTAAAACCTACCTGTTGCCTACTTTCCGTTTTCTGGTTTACCTATAGCTCATGGAGCAACAGGATTCGCGGAAATAGATGGATAAAAAAAGACTAAAATCGTTACTCCTATAAAAGTAGATATGTAATGTAACTATGTAATTAACTTTACCATAATTTCTTTTTTTCTTCAATAATTTAATACATTTTTTTTTCTATCATGATGTTTTCGCAGCGCACGCGATGTAAAGGATTTCTAAGGTATTTTTTTTACACCTTGGGTTACGTATATTTGAAGTTTTAGCAAGGATCCCTAATTTTTTTGAAAATATAATAAAGCCTATGTTCAGCACAGATAGTGTAGCTTCAAAACAGTGTTTTTTTTTAAATCGATCCTGTGGTCTCGGAGCCTATTCGATGCAAACAAGCTTACTGTAGCAAAAAGTGTCGTTACAATTTTTTCGTAAGATTTTTTTCCGTCTGGCTAGACAGAACCCTTTCACAACGCGCGATATGGAACTTCGTTCCACATCATCGTTCCAAGACGAAGTCGCGGACATAAGCATAGTTATGCACTATGTGTATGTGCATCCATGTGTTTGTAAGGTGCACACATATTAAATTATGCAGCATTTAGAGAGCTTAGAGTTTAAGAAAATATTACCTACTTATGTTCTTTGTGGAAAAATGCTCGTCCGGGAAAGTTGCTCACAAACTCACTTTTGCCGTCAAGTACCGGTATTTTCTGCGGTATGTTCCCAACTTAAGGGCTATATTTCACCGGGACACCATGGCGGCGCAACCAGTTACCGCGACCAACAAAATGTTATACATTTTGTTGTAGCTCTATAGAGAATTACTCACCTGGTGTCCGTTTGGTTGCGCAACTAAACGTACATTTTGTTGGTAGCGGTGACTGGTTACGCCGCCATGGCGTCCCGGTGAAATATAGCCCTAAAGGGATGGGTTCCGGTTCCACAAGCACATACAAATCACAGAGAGATATCCGCGCTCATAGGATACGAGTAGGTGCGCTCTCAATTAACTTTGCAAAGCTTTGCAAAAGAAACCGCATAAAGTAAACCTTTCAAATATCCGCATTCATCATTAAAAAACGTATCTAAAAAAGATAAAAACGATTACCGATGTCAGCTCGTAAGTACATTGTCCAAACCTACACTGAGTTAAGTGCAATAATGTAACAAATTGGTTTAAAATGAACACTATAAACTATCCGTCAACATAATTTAATTTCCTACAATGTATGGGCTATAAAACTCGCGTTACTGGCCGGGACATCGATAAAGCTACTTACAAATGGCGCGCGGCGAACCACTATATAATAAAATTTATGGAATTGATAGATACTTATCTGTTAGTGGACCAAAGTGCACTTTAATACTAGACAAGGGTTAGCGATGGCTATTTTACACTTTGTGTGTTCGTTAAACGTGTAAGCACTATTTTTCGTAATGATTTTAGAGTTTAGAAAATCTACAATGATATCCAAATTAACTGAGTATTATATCCTTATAAGAACCTAGGGCGATGCATATTTAAGGCAGAGGTTATCGTTCAACATCAGATGGGTCATTAATATAATTTTTAACAATTATAATTATTCTTGTTTCAACACTTATTCCCAAACTTATGCCATTCCTTCATATACAATCAAACAAAAACTAAACATAAATAAAAAAAGGTAGCACTCCGGGAGTGCCGGCAGAAGTGAAAACTTCAATATTAACGTTGTGTTTAATTATAAGTATAAAAGTACTATCATTTATGAGGTAGAATACAATGTTTATGTTTTTATTTTTTATTATTTTTCGCCCTGTGCCGCCTAAACAGAGCAGCACACTCAGGCACGGTAGAAAGAGTGGGAGATACTAGTTCCTCTCCCTTCCCCTCGATCTTACGCTTTTTCGATTAACGTCACGTGACCCTGACGCGAGTTTGAAAGTTTTTACCCACCCAGCGCCGCTAAAGAAGTTTTCACTTCAAAATTGTTGACTTTTTAATAAGCTTTCTATGCCCTAGCGCTAGTTAAATGTCAACTCAGCTGCGTACCAAGCCCTAAGGTCATATCATTGAATCCCGGTTAATGATCAATAAATTTGCAAAAAGAGTAAGCGTTCATTAATTTTCTGCCACCTTGCAGAATTAAGCTTATGAAAACAATGATTTACGCGTTTTATACACCGTGTAACTTTAAACCATTATACATCCGAAAGGGGTGTATTCACACCGAGCATATGAATACATTGGTGAGGTCAAAGGTTCAAATTATCAAATTTGAAAATTCAATATATTATTTAAATAAATATTATTAGAAGTGGGTCAGCCCTATCCTATCTATCCACAAACGCGCGATTTCGCACACACACATAGACAATTTTGCGAGTGCCATGCTCCAGATTAAATGATAGTTACTACAGCCACAGATTCTACGGCGCGAAATGAGATTTTACGTATTTACTTACTAGAAATTAAGTAGGTAAGTATACCTAATTTCTAGTACGTAAATACGTAGATTATGTTTAAGTACCTACTGTAATCATGAAACATGCTCCTCGTTGGGTTCTCGTCTCGTTGCGGGCTTATCCCTCACAACACACAACACCATGTCTTCACTGAGAGAAATAAGTATACTGTTGGTGTACACAGAACAGACACTATTATCACAGAAAACTACATCAAAAAACCGCGAACCGAAAAACTCGAGAAATTGTTTGTTTGTTGCAAGAAAGGCAAACGGCGACTATCTATTAATAGACGTTACTCGGCCAGTAAACAAGTTTAGAAAAGGACAGCACCATTCTGTTCCTTGCGTTCAAGCCGACAAAGATTATTAAACAGAGTAGACACAACGTTTGATTTTTTTTTTAAGTATTTGAAAAATAACATTGAAATGGGGTTACGAAAGTAGCTTTAGTGCTCGAGTAGGTAAGTAGAAAATTGAGAAGGTAAAATTGAGTTGGGTAGGCTACTTCCTACCTACTAGCTAACCAAGAGTTGTGAAAAGACGTCTATCGTGCCTAGGGATTTCAGTCAGGAAAATATGTTACCTTGCGTCTAGGTACCTGGATCAATACCAAAGTAGGTATGAATAGGCTTTTAAAACGCCAGAAGTTACATAATACTTAACTAACTAGTGTCCGTTCTGTTACCTACTTTATCTAGAGTTCACACTAAAAGGTTATAAAAACAGCTGTACTGTAGGGTTGTCGAAATGTTTTGTCAAGTGACGTGTTGAACAAAAGTAAAAAATTGATTTCATGAATGAAAAATACAAAAAAATGAAAAGTCGTAGAACAAATGTTGTTCGCAATGACGTATACTATACCTCCCTTTCGGGTGTATAGACACATTATGTTACACGCTGTATACATTCTAATTAACTGAGTCCGTATTCAAGTACAAATGCAAATTGTCTAAGACCTGCGGGAGGGGAGGAGTGGAGGAGGGTGAAGAGTGCTTTCAAAGCCATGCAGAAGGTATAAGATGGAATTGAAATTCTCTTTCAATTACTTTTAATCCAATACGTATTTTATGCGCAAGTGCTTGCTCAGGGCACATGGCTCTTATTGCGTTTATCGGTGGGAGATTTTGGAGTGCGTTTATCAACCCACTCGATATTTCTTATACCAGCTCTAATGAAAAATGTCAGTGCCAACATGATGTAAAAGTATTTGAAATATTTATGTTCGTTTTCGCTTAATATTGATAGCGGCAACAGGTAGGTTTGGTACGAGACCTTTGGTGCGCGAGTCCGACTCGCACTTGGCTGATTATTATAATATAATAAGTCGGCCAAGTTCTGATTTAATGTTCTTATAATTTCTGCCGCGGCCGCCCGAAGGATTTACATATAATAACAAATCTATAAGTAAAAAAGATACTTATAGATTTCAATTACGATTGTCTTTTCTCGGATATACGCCAATCATGCTTGTATTACGTTTGCAGCAGTTGGAACTTTGTTTCCCATTGTTTATAAGTAATTAATTTAAATATACTGCAAGCATTTTAGTCAAAATTGCAAGAAGAATTTCATAGACACTTTTATTTCGAATACAAAGTAACTAAAAATGTCTATTATGTTTTTCTTGCTATACCATTATTGAGATGAATGGAATCATAACATCATTGATTACGAACTTACTTACTTTCTATATATCATCTCATGGACCTTTATGGCCAGCATCTGTGCAAAAGAACCTTATTTAAATACAAAAGGATATCTGCACTAATCAATATTCGAGTTTAGTGAGCAGAGAGCTGGGTCTTATCTGTCTCTAACGCTGCATTGTCGCTCAGAACGATAATGTCTTCAGCGCCTGCGGGGCCTTTTCACTGGTTATCTGTAGCTCTACCATGAGTTTTTACTATACTATATATACTATACTCACTAGCGTCTGTAGTAAAAAAAATGTATGAAGATTTGTACAGCGCCTTTAGCGGATAGTTGGGTACTAAAATTCGTAATACTATGTAATATTGACGTAACTACTGTAGTAAAGTCAGGCGATTTTACTGTGACAACTCATGGTAGAGGTACTGAATAGATTGGGCTGCCTAAAGAACTCTTAAAACAGGGCTTAGGTAACTTTTCATTTAGGTACATCCTGTCAACATTTATGAAGACGTATTGTTTCTTTTGCAGATGAAGATTAGAGCCGTAAGCTTATTCCATTCTATTCGCAAGCTCGGCGTGAATATGTTAATATTTCACGTTAAAAGACAATATTATGGCATAAAAGCTCCCTCCAGGTGAAACAAACTCCATAAACGTAAAAGGGTTACAAAGTTTTAATTAAAATAGATTTTCTTAAATAAAAATGTTCAAAGTTACGAAACTCTTTAAGGGCTTACACGCATAAGTAACAATTAAAAATAAATGTTGGGAAAAAACTTCAGCTATTGAAGAATTATTAATTAATTAATATTTATTTGCAAAATTGCTGTCAAAGTGATTGTATCAAGGAAAGACTGAAAATGAAGCTGCTTCATCTGTCATTTTGACATGTTACGTTACTAAATCTTTGAAATTGCATGTCTCAAAGATGGACGCCCTGCAATGCCTCGCAGGCTTCGTCCTCAATGTATCCTCTATAGATATTGTACTGCTTAACATCTCATATTGTTCCATCACTATTTTCAATAAAAAGAAAAGTGATACATAACGTAAGTGGAAGATATAAATATTGTTATGTTGATACTATGGAAGGGTCCCTCGAGATCTTTTTGAAATAGGTATCCATATTCTTTTGTCTGAACGTTGCTGAAAGTCTTTGAGTCGAGTGTTACAAGTAGGTACATAGTGTATCGTTAGTGCGGGTCTCACTATAGTTCGTTAGTGTAGCTCCCTAGCACGATTGACGCTTTTTTTTGTGATATTTTGTTCATTATTCTTTGTCCTTCAGGGCACTTTTTAGATTTTCCGTTATTAATTATTCAGATGATATTAATCTAATATTAATTATACTTGAAGAAAGCCATATAACAAGAAGTGTTAGATATGAATGTGGATGGATGTAGAAGTAAAGGGAAGCCAAAAAAAAGATGGATGGACTGTGTGAATGATGGCATGTTTAAGAAAGGTGTGAGCATTGAGATGACGTCTGATAGAGGGGAGTGGAAGAAAAGGACGTGTTGTACCGACCCCACATAATGTGGGACAAGGGTAGGAAGATGATGATGATTAATCTAATATACGGTTACACTAAAGGTTTTGTATAATTAATAATTGTTTCGAAATTACAAGTGTCTTGTGTATGACCACAAAAGAGGCGACTCTTCTAATACAGATTGGGAAACTTCAAAGAAGCGTTTCCACCTCGATTAAAAAGCGTTCCCACCTTGATTTAAAGTCATTTTAAAATAATGTACTGTTACCGAAGAGCAGCAGCAGCAGGTCAGCGACTCAGAACTGCGCGGAGTAGAAAGAGCAAAGAGAAGCCTATACCCAGCAGTAGGTCAAGTCAGGCTGTAGATGATGATGATGATGATATTGATTTAAAATAAAGTACTGTTACCGAAGAGCAGCAGCAGCAGGTCGCTGAGCGCCAGGCTGAAGAGGTAGTAGTTGGTGGCGGTGTGCATGGCGGGGTGGCGCACGATGACGGCGCACACGGCCGCGTTGCCCGCCGCGCCCGACACCAGGATCAGCACCAGCAGCGCCGAGATCGGCACGATCTTCTGCAGCGGCAGTCGGCGCGGGCCCATCATCAGCCACAGCATCTCCTCCTCGCTGCAGTCGAACGCGCTCGCGTTCGTGCACCGCTGGTGGAACTCCTCGGTGGTTTCGTTCGCGCGGACGAATTCCGGGGTGTCCGCCATTCTTTATGGCTGTGATAACTCTCCCAACTCAACTTAAACTCGCAAAAGACTACGTGACAATTTATACAAATATTTCAATTAAATGTGACCAGTATTCCAATATTCCATTGTCTCAAACTATTTCCAAAGTCACGGACGAATAGGAATGTGTAAGATTTAGCCTCACGTATTTTAGTAATGAATGTATTTGCCACTTCGCTTACTCTCTTCGTACGTTGAATGAAGGATTGCAATTCGTTTTATTTGTTTTACTTTAAAGCCAACACTTAATTAATTCAAAGCACAATACAATACAATACAAACGACACTAGTAAAGTTGTACGTAGATAAAATGGATTTTGATGAAACTATATCCATAAACAAATAACATTTATCTTAAATAGTTATTTTAAAATTTATTTATGAATGTAATTAGTTAAGTTAACGCTAATATATTGAGATATACCGATTAAGATTAAAGTAATACACACGTCGACTGTACAGTTAAAACAAAACTTTTTTACACTTTCATAACTCTAATATCCACTTTAAACAACTCGTTATTAAATTTATTTTATTTTTGGCGCATCATTCCACCTCAGTACATCACTCATTTAATATTATTTACTCATAGCACATACGATACGCAATCTAAGTTCGTAGACGCAGTGCTACGCGGCTACGAGATGCTACGTCCGTAGCGCGCCAACCCGGGCTGACGACTGACTCGTCTCACTTGGAGGTAACTTTTGATGGCGAGTGGCGACTTGAGAGTACAAGAATTGAAATTGAAAGTAATTTGAGCTATTTTTAAGTATTTTTAAAGTATTTCTCGACATGTATGTAAAATGATGGAATTAGGTCGGAATTTTAGAAATTGTTAAAAAGTGTTTAACAATTTCTAAAATAAGGTAAGAAATTTTGAATTTAATTGTATTCTTTTCATAAGTGATCTTTCTGTATTTATTTATAGATAAACCGATTTTAATGATTGTTTTCTCACTCGTACGAGCTACTATTATTTGGACCTATTTATATTCGGTTAATATTAACATACAAAATCTGTATCTGTGTGTGTTTGTTGACCGTGCCAGATGTATTTGAAGCTAAAGAGTAAAGATAATGAAACTTCTTCTTCTTCTTATCGTGTCGATGCTACAACTGTTTTATATATGTTTATATAGTGTGGCCAACTCGACAGCACGACCTAATAGCGGCTCTAGTTTTATAAATAATAAAACTAGAGCCTCCTCACCACCGGGTGTTATGGCGTAACAACCTGTTGCAAGCGCGTCTATCAAAATATATTACGGTCAGTGTCTAAGGAAATGGTTGTTAATGAAAATAAAATCCCATAATTTATGGAGAACGAATTCTATTACAATAAATATTCATCTTACAGTCATTTTCGTTACAGATTGGTTAAATTGAATAGAAGATCCATTGATACACAGTGTATTATATTATATTATAAAATCCCATAATTTATGGAGAACGAATTCTATTACAATAAATATTCATCTTACAGTCATTTTCGTTACAGATTGGTTAAATTGAATAGAAGATCCATTGATACACAGTGTATTCTTTAATGTATTTTTTAATTAGTGACTTCGTTCAGGGAACTACTACTACTACTGTACCAATGTCAGCCGCCAAGTACGGTTTAAAACAGTTCCAACTGATGCAACCTCACTTTATGTTTAAGGCCTATTTTATTTAATGAAAATAAAAATCTTTCCGGCGATTTTGTTTGAAGCGTCTTGTTTGATTAGATACTTTACTAATTGGCACAGAAATACCAAAAGATATAAAACAGGCGGCATTCATTAAGCATAAAAAGTTTGTATCTTTTGGAAATGTTCAGAAGCATCCCTTACTGGTTCTTTGAGGGTGTCATAATTGGCGGGCCCAGAGTCGTTTGCGCAAATTTTAAATGATCTGGAAAATAAAATACACAATGATATCGAATTCATTTGGGCTGGGAGCTTCCCACAGACAAAATAATCCGTTGAATTATTTCAATATTGTCGACCGCTCGAAATGAAATTAAACCTATTTATGGGAATTCGACAAAACGCCATTTGGTCTCAAACAGACCACAATTTTACCAATATTTTTTTGTAATCATCCAATTTGCCATAGCACATTTTTTTGTTTATGGCTGGGATTGAACATGGAAGTCTTCAATTCAGTGTTTTTTTTATTATTGTTGTTACAATCCGTGTTAGTTGGTTATTCTGAATTCTATAGCTAATTTAAAAGCGACGACGGTAGGTACACAACGTTAAAAACCTTTCATGCCACACTTTTTGTATTACGCAAACGATTTAAATATAGAAAGGGTAAAGTTCTATTTGTACGTTTTTCAATGAGCGTTTTTGCTAAGCTTTTTCAACTGAATCGTTTTCAAAGGTTCTTATTTCATTCCAAATACCTAATTTCCTGCTTAGAAAACTTGTTTCAAAAATCTAAAAATATTGCGTTATAATTTCACGACAACCTAACTTAACATTTCATAACAGTTCAGCCCGCTGTATTCAGACAATTTGACCGCGAAGATTCCCAGAATTAACGATTTTGAGCTATTCCGCTTAACGACTTCCCGCAATCTTATTCATATGTTCTCGAACAATCAGAGCACCACCAGTCACATGCTTTTCCACGATGCTGACATGTTTTCCACGATGCTGACATGTTTTCCACGATGCTGACATGTTTTCCAGCTGTGGTCAGTTGTGCGAGCTACGAGACCAGCACTGCTATTTCAACTAAATGTTTTTGTCCACGTCAGTGACTGAAAGTACTATATGAATAGTCAGAGACCACGTCAGCTTTCTATGGATGATCATATAAAGGGCAGCTAAAAATGTAATAAATATTTGCACTGAAATCGATTTTTTAATAATGATATTTTATTACTTAATAAGGGGAATAAATGTGGCAAAGTTCTACATGAACTGCGTCTAAATTTTTTGTTGTGTTCATTGACACGAAGAAGAAGAAGAATTACTTAATGAAATTAACTCATTCAAACACACGTTGATATTTATTATAAAAGTTACCAAACTCAGAAATTTGAAGTTAAATAAATAAATAACATGAAATAAGGCTCATCTGTGTCATTGACCTCCCGGCTGACCCTGGCTCCTTTGTCTGATTTTATCCCTTTTAAAATTCCTAAAACCACATTCTTTCTGTCATCCGTCACAAAGAAATACTATCGTTCATTCAAGAATAGCCCGCGGGAAGAGATATTGCGTTTCGAAAAAGCGATTGTAAATAAATAAATGATGCTGGACAATCCACACAACATCATCTATGTAAATAAATAGTAAGATACTCGTAATTCCCTGAAATCTTTCAGTGCGGTCCCTAAGCAATATGTTTAGAAATGTATAGTCGATACCACGATACGGATTTAAAAAATAAAGACAATACAAATAGGTTTAAAAATCTCTTCAAAAAAAAGTTCAAAAATTGTTTCTACTCATTCGAAGGAAAAGTGTTATAGACAAGTGCAATATTATGTTGTTAAACATTTATATAAAACGTTTTTAGTAGTGTATGCTACAAAAATGTTACCATTCTCCTAGGATAATATTTAGTTAAGTTAATTAAAGAAGATATAATGTTACTAACCTTAAATTGAACATAAATACCTAATTATAGTCCCTCAGCGTCAGCGGGATCATGTTCGGATCATAATGATAGGTACCTACTTAGTAGGACCTATTGTATCCATAATAAAACAATAAATAAATGAACATTATATTACTTCATGCTTCATTCATAAAAAAGTTCATAAAATTTGCAAAAAAGTTATAGCATGTACTTACCATAATCGCTCACACATTTACACAAAACGTGCAAAAAAATTACACTTTTTCTTAGCTCCAACGTCCTTGCCTTGGCAATATACTTTACCACGTTGAAACTTTAGTTTAGCTTTTACAAGTATCGACATGGTCATAGAACGAAGCACGTTGAATGGATCGGGTTTTTTCATGATACTTTTCAATATGTAGAGGACTTCAACAGAATGACGATGACGGTGTTAATAATGTTGGCTCATTAAAACGTCGCTGTAAGAGCGTTTTCACATTATCCGATCCGATATCGGCGTCGGACGCCGCCGATCCGATATCGGGGTAAGTAAAATGTGTGAAATATGTACCTACCTCCGATATCCGATATCGGGCCGGACAATATGAAAGACAGCTACAGTACACATTTCATACATTTTACTTACCCCGATATCGGATCGGCGTCCGACGCCGATATCGGATCGTATAATGTGAAAAAGCTCTAAGACGGAGGCGCTCACTGGGGCGTTTGTTTACTTTTTGGTTTTGCGACGGACATCAAGTTCACAAGTCGATACAAAGTTAGAACTGTTCGGGCATAATAATATGCTAATGAGTAGGTACATAGGATCGATGGCTGAATAATGTGATTGTTCGCAGGTACTCTGCTTCGCAGAAGCATCTATATAGGTACATATGTAGTTTGGGCTCGGCCGCCCTACACGGCATGGGCGGGCGGAGCAGGGGCAACCCGGCTTATATTGTACTGTAACTAGCTGTTACTTGGTCCGCGACTTTGTCTGCGTGGATTTAATTTGTACTCCTATGTACGATTCTTATTATCTCACAGTAAAAGTACAACATTTTACAAGAATGTTATATAAATATAGCAATCTTTTAACTTTTAAAAATGTTGTTGAAACGTTTTAAAAACTAGCTATTACTATTACCCGCGAGGATTCCATCTTCCACCACTTGAACAAAAAATACCTTTTTGTATGAGGGTTAAATATTAAGTCTGATATAGCCCCAACAGAAATACAAAATCTGTGATCAACTGTCTATCTCGGTTCATAAGATACCTACAGCCTAGTGACAGGCGGACAGACAGACAGACAGACGGTGAAGTCTCAGCAATCGAAGGGTCTCGCGTAGGTACAAGGTATGGTACCAGTTTTTGTTAAGAATATGAAGCATAAACTCATGCGTGAGTCTGACACACACTTGGCCGGTGTTTTGGTAAGTATGTATTGCTGTAATAGCGGCAACAGAAACACAACATCTGTAAAAAATCAACTCTCCAACTATAACGGTTCATGAGTTACAGCCTGTGACAGATGGGCCACGAAGTCTTAGTAATAGGGTCCCGTTTTACCCTTTGGGTACGGAACCCTAATAAAGTAAAAATACCTACGAAAGCTACAACTTTTCATCAAACACGTCCGAAAATCAATGAAATATTTAACCCACAATAAGAAGAGCAAGCAAAGGTAATAGGGAAATATTTTTATTAGCTATACGAAACAAAGGAAAGACGCAAGTAAAGAGCAAGAAAGTAAATATTATTCCCCGCAGATGTTTTCCAAGTGTACACAGGCTGTATGTAGTATGTAGATACAGACAGGCCTAATTGCGTAGTGTACAACATGGTTGATCTACTACCGGCTTAATTAGAAATGAATTCCATTACTGAAACTTGCAACAACGCTATAGCTATTGTATATTGATCGAGCTATACGATCCAGGCAGGACCGTATAGGTCTCTGTTGAAGAGTAAAAAAAAAGAAATGTGTTTTATTGTACTTCTTTTTTCTTTGATAGAATTTTAGTAATATATAATTCAATGGTTTGGCCATTTTTCTATGTATTTATTTCTTAATTTTTTATTTTTGCTCTAGCATGTATCGTCCCACTGCTGGGCAAAGGCCTCTCCTAAACCCTTCCACTAATTTCTTAATAACATGTCTTATTTTAATTAGCGTAAATGGTTAGTCGTTCTAAATATATAAATAAGACACTCTTAACTTAACCGAGGCATCGACTGGCCAGCGTCAAAATGAGTTACGTACGACTGTTACGAGTAGGTTGCTGGTTAAGTGTGGCGTGGTGGCCCATCAACCGTACTAAACTAGTAAGCTAACTCGTCTAGCATACTGCATCTAGCATGGTGTAACGTGTCTATAACGCGTTTATGGACAATCGGACATTTCTATAGTTTGCTGTTTTCTTGTTTGTGAAGTATGTCAAAGTAGTAACAGATTTTAGGTTACACGCGCACTAAATGCACAATACGGTTAGCGACTGAGGTGAGAAAATAAAGCTAAATGTTGAAAATTGTAATTATTATTAGACTATTTTATGTTAACAAATTGCATTGCATCATCTTCCAGAAAAGTAATGGATCTATTTACCACCATGTAAGGTATACCCCGTCTGAAAGGGCTTTTTTTTAATACCTAATTACTAAGTATAACATATTTACCATAAAATGAGCAGCGCACTTATAGGCACATTTTCTTCTACTCACCTCGAACAACCTTCTACTACTACTCTACTACGACGCGAGTTGTAGGTATAGGTACTAGTGGAGGTCCTACAAACTAAGGCTTTGTAAACTTGATATTGGAACAAGCCATGCCCAAGTTTTTAAAACTTTAAATGATCTGGTAGGTTTCTCAGAAATATCGTTATTTATTATATAGTTTACTCTGTGCCGCTAAGTACCTAAATAAGCCTTTAGAGGGTACCTATGTACCTACCTTACAGAATGCGATACCTAATACTTTTGACAGATTTGGAGTATTTAATTTATGTACCTCATTTATCTTTAACCGATTTAAAAAGAAAGAGGTTCCCAATCTGAGTGTATGTACCTATGTATGTAACACCATTTTTCCGATCGGTAGGGAAATCTTCTGAGGTTAGTAAAGTAGGTTAGTGTATAAAAAAAAATTTTTTTTTCATCTGTTTAATTGGTCACTTACCTACTTAGGAAGAGTTTTTAAATGTTTTCCATAATCTTCTTCATAGAGTTGAGATAGAAACTGGCGTTCTTTCCTAGAGCTACCACATCATCCGTATTACTGGCTTCGCCCTGGCCTACCTCGTCCTTTTCTACCGATAAGTGTCCTTTAATGCGCGGATGTTCATCAGCTCCACCATGTTCAACCTCTGTATTATTAATATTATAATCGATGGCTTTGATTACGTCATTTTTTAGTATCGATTCTCCACTGTGATGATTCTCGTGCATTATACTTTTATCCACGCTGGTCTGCTCTTCAAAGTTGTCATGGTCGGATGCTGCATTACTCTCGACGTGATTGTCAACCTCTTTATTTACTGGTATCGACGTAGTTAACCGCTCTTTTATTTCAGAGCTCTGGTTTGTCTTGGAGTCTCCATTGTCACTAATTTCACCACCCGTATTGCTGCGTCTGTTGTGACCAGGACTGTGATGAGATGTCTGGTGCTTCTGACTGCGTCTCTCGATGCGGTTATCCGGAATAGGCTCTGAAGAATATGATTCTAGAGTGTTAGCACGTGGACGACGTAGCTCACGTTGGTAGCCTGGTGAATAATAAAATCATATGACAGCTTACCATAATCTTAGATCCTGTATGAAATATTTACAGTGGTTGCTATTTTACAGATCAGATAATTCACAATTGTTCAATTGGTACTTACCTAAATATTTTAAAATAAACTGATCTTAATTAAACCTATGCTCTTCTTTACATCAACATCTCTGCTACTAACTGATCTTCTTTCAAGCCACTTTCCGTTACGATCATTATCGCTTCAACACTATATCGCTTACCCGCGTCGTCCCCGGCGCGGAGTTGCTGGTTAAAGATAGTAGAGGCTCTGCGGAAGATGCTGTTGATCTGACCGGCAACGGGAGAGGCCGCGATCTGCCTTGCGATCGCGTGCACGTCATCCAAGTTGGCCGTCAGCAGGATGTAGGAGTGGCACCCGTGCAGAAGCACCATCGCTTCAAACAAATACCAATCTAGATTGTTTGGATAACCTATCTATAGGTACTCTAGGTACAAAAGTAGGTAAATACTCATGGTAAAATTAAAATCTGATACCTTACCTTGGTAAGGTATTCGACTTCCTTAAGGAGGTTGGTAGATTGCTTAAAATTTGTATCTACCTACCTACTTGATACATTACCACTTGTTTAGATCTTCGTGGGTAGACCGGTAGGGCCTAGATACATACTTCAAGTAGGTATCTAGGTTCTACCTTTTTGTGTGAACGATACTTTGTGGGTAGGTATTTACCAGATATCCATGAAAGTAAACCCATTGTAAATAATTAAGTAAGTACTTATAAAATTGTATCTACTTGGCATTCAAACACTGACTGTACCTAATACATAGGCCTATTAATGTACCTACTGCATTCCTATTATAATAAATGTAGGCACCAAGTTTACTACTTGGTTTAATGTTTATGTACATTATTAATACTTAGATAAGTATATTTTATCTAACTATGCGAGATATTAAACACTTCTAATAATTATAATTTAATAATCACATTTTCATTAACTAAAGTGTTACCTACTCATTCGTCCACTTTTCCTAGCATTAGGTAGATATTTAGCAAGTTATCTTATTTGCATATAGGTAGGTAGATAATATTAGGTCCTATCCTAACTTATTAGGAATAGGAAATTGGCGTTTTGTCCGAGAGGGATATTTTTTTTTGTAAAGTAAGTAGGTATATGCAACGCTGCTGTGCTGGCAAACACTGGATGAGAAAAGCCGAAGACCGGGTTAGTGGCGCGTCTTGGGAGAGACCTACGTCCAGCTGTGGACTAATTTAGGTCGATGATGATGATGGTGGAGAAAAATGGTAACTCATAATAGGTAGTTTATTGATCCCTTTACTTAATAAAACCGTTGAAATTAAAGTGTATTAAGTGATATCGGGATTTGATAACACTCGTTTAGGTTTTAAAGAGAAAATTATACACCATTTTTTCTTTAAAACAAAAGACAGCCGACTTGACGATTGACTGACTTGACTGAGAATTACCTATATTCAATCACTTCAAATCACTTGCTTGTCGTTTTGACTATTCAAAAAGCAAAAACTTGAAGGTTGTAACACATTTGAGCTATATCAAATATCGCTCATCACCTCCTTCCTTTCCATACATTTTGTATGAAAACTCTATGGTCGACCGCACACGCGTACTCTCAATTTACAAATATATGACGTCACGGGCCGATTTTTGTATAGTTGACTCGGTCCTGCCAACTTCGAAATCAGAATTTTCCCTAACTTCAGTGAAAAATATGCGAAATTTATCCAGATTCCTTCTAAAAAAATGGTCAAAAAGTTTCCCGTTAAGTCATCACAAACAAATGTTTTACATTTCTCTTTTTTTTTGTGTCTGTTAAAATATATACCCCTAACAAATACCCTGAGCAATTTTTTATCTTGAAAAAAATCCTAAATTTCGGGGAAGCTACGCTAAGTTGTTAACATTGTTGGGACATTCGGATCTCAAGGTCAAATACAGTATGCTCCTTGTATGTGAGTGATAATGAGTGAATGATGGCAAGGCATAGGCATGCACGATAGTCATTCTTCAGTCAACTGGGTACGCCTTGTGATCTCATTGGGGAAACCAAGTGCTTTGCTTGTGTAACGGGGACAAAATAATGATGAGTAATGTGTATATAACTCAATAATGAATGTCTGTGAATTATTTATTTTATTTACTAGCGACCCGCCCTGGCTTCGCGCAGCACAAATGCTGATACTACAGAATGTCTTTGTATATATTTTTTCATCTATCTATACTGTTATAAAACTGTAAAAGAGCCGAAAATTAAAAACGAATATATGGAAAAAGTTAATATGCAGATGCACTAGGTAAACGATTTTGAGTCCTAAAATCGAGTTTGACTGTTTGTTTGTTATAACATCACGGCTAAGTCACTGGATGGATCTGCTTCATGAGTTTCATCTATAAAACATTATAAAATTATATTATTAAAGTTTCATCTAGATCCATCCAGTGGTTAAACCGCAACATCAAACAAACAAATTTGATCTAGATGATACTTATATAAGTTTGTTAATGTCTGTGTCTGTTAATGTCTATATAAGTTTGTTAATGTCTATGAAACTTATATAAGTTTCATCTAAATACATAGACCGACTTCTAAGTGTATACTTAAACTAGTATTTTAAAGGTGCGCGAGCTGCAAAGGAATAATGTAATAAAAATATATTCGTTTTTAAACGAATGAATTCATTTATCTGAAACTACTAATAACATCAATAATATTTTATACATAAGTACGTCAATCGAAAAAGTACCGTAAGGTATTTTGCAGTGTACTGGACTAAATGGTATGCATGGCATTTGCTGCCCAGAGGACTCAAGCTCCACTGTAGTAACTTTTATTTTATTATAGACACCTAAGATATACCTAAGGCAGTGTTTTATTGCTTCACAGAACAAGTCTTTAGTGGACTTGCTAGATGAGGAAATGCATTGTTACCTTATGCAGTAATCAATGATAAATAACAGTAGGCGGGCCAACGGCTTATTCTATCGTATCGTAGTTGAATAAAAAACGAATGTTTGGATATACACTTATTCATTCACTCTTACCATGCCATCGTTCTTAACAAATTATAGTCTGTTCTTTTTTGAAAAAAGGAGCACTCTGTTGGTAAAAAGAGCAAGTGTGTGGTCATGAACGTTACATTACGACATGTACGATTTTAGAGTACAAGTCTGTCATCACTTTGAAAATGACAAATCCACAAGAAGAGGGAGACAGGAAAAAAAAAGTTTAGTTTCACTATCGTATCGTACGATAGAGGCGCTGTTCAAAATCTCATACAAATTGCGAGCGTATCGAATTTTTACGAAAGCGAGAGCTAGTTCGTGATTGGGGCTCGAAGAAGAGTTTATTTTGTTAATTGATGTGACCCTTAGTTTTTCGAGGATAAAAAATAGTATGGCTAGTTCCGTTTGCAGATTATGTTTGACCGGGAATATCAGGATGATGAATCTTGACAGCGTGCATCACCGCTTGCTTGAGATACTTAAAAATCTTAAAATGTTACAGGTATGATTATTAGGTCGTATTTATTTCTGTAGAACTTACCTAAATAAAAGAGAAATTTCACAAATCTCGCTCTAGTATCAACCTAGCAGAGCTGTGTATGAAGGGAACTAGATTAGTGTTACTGTTAGTATACATAAAATACATTCTGTTTGTTATTATCTATGTCATAACAGACAGAATAAACATACTTACGTAAATGCTTACCATCACATCACATCACACAAATATTTTTTTCTTGGTGGACTCATAACATAACCTACAGCACAGAAGGCAGATACTTTTATATACTGTTTCTGAAACTCAATTTTTTTTCTATTTAAAATAAAATAAATAAATACTTAATCTCTTTTGAATTTTATTTATGTACTTACATAGATAATAACCTCTGCATACCAAAACACTGAGCAAATTAAGGTTGCGATTGAACTAAATGACTTTTAAGTTGTAGCTCACAACAAAGATTCTAGAGAAAGGAACAAATGTTTGACTATAATCTGCATTCCCGAAAGGTTGAAATGTAGATGACTCATCAAACACAATGTAGCCAAAATATTGAAAAAGTAATAGCACTAATAAAGGAAGATTTTGTAGCTTGCTGTAAGTAAATAAAACTTGTTTCAGAGTAATGTAGCATTAGATGAAAGGATACCACGCACATTATGCTGTAATTGTCACCGGCAACTGCAGAAATGCTGCATGTTCTTTGATATGGCTCACAGATCTGAAAAAGTCATGCATGATCTAATACAGTATGACATTGAGGTAAGCAACTGTACTTTTCAAGCCACAATCTACTTGTTATTCAGATATATTGGCTAACAGAAGATAATGAGATGCATAGGCTATATTATAGGTGTATCGGGTATCTGACACTGGCTTGCCCTAGTCTATTATGTTTACCAGTCTTGTATGTGTCTCACCCTGTTCTTGTTGGTTTTCAGATAACATGCAATATGATCACACTGCTGTCTTTGGCAACAAAGCCAACTTTATCAGTCACTCCTTTACAGCATGTGTCGGTTAACCCAGAAGCTCTGAATGTTCCTGCAACTGCCAAGAGAAAACCAGTTATGGAATCGGACAAGACAGCTGAAATAGTCTTTGTAGAATTGAAAGTAATACCCGATGAAGATGTTACCGATACTATTGATTCAAATCATACAAATTTGGATTTTGAAAATGTAAATGTTGGTGAGAACCAACAAAATGACAAGAAATTGTATTGCTTTTGTGATATTTGCAACAGGCAATTTACCTCCAAATATAAGTTAACAAAACATATAAAAACTCACTTGAATGAAAAAAGGACATTGACAAGAAAGTTGCTGACACGTACTGATGAAAAGCCATATTTCTGCACGGAATGTAATAAAGGATTCTCTCAGAAAAGTCAGTTCAAAGTGCACATGCGAATACACAGTGGGGAGAAGCCATATTCCTGCAGTACATGTAACAAGAGATTCGCTTACACAACTTGTTTAAAAGTGCACATGCGAACACATACGGGGGAAAAACCGTATTCCTGCAGCCATTGTAACAAGACATTTGCTAAGAGAGGCACTTTGGTAGTGCACATGCGAGTGCACACCGGGCAAAAGCCATATTCCTGCACTAAATGTAACAGGACATTTGCACACAGAAAATCGATTATACTACACATGCAAAGGCACAATGCAGGAAAGCTATATTCCTGCACTAAATGTAGTGAGACATTTACTGAAGTCAGTTCTTTGATACT
This sequence comes from Ecliptopera silaceata, assembly GCA_932527185.1. Taxonomy (NCBI): domain Eukaryota; kingdom Metazoa; phylum Arthropoda; class Insecta; order Lepidoptera; family Geometridae; genus Ecliptopera; species Ecliptopera silaceata. The sequence goes on from OW052211.1 coordinate 335,108, forward strand.
ACACAGGCAAACACACCACGGAGAGAAGCAATATTCCTGCAGTAAATGCAACAAAACATTCACTAGTAAACAGTGTTTGTCAAGACACTTACTAAAGCACAATGGAGGAAAGCCATATTCCTGCAGTACATGTAATGAGACATTCACTACAAACAGTTCTCTGAAACTACACAAGCAAACACACACTAAAGAAAAGCTGTATTCCTGCAGTGAATGTAATGAGACATTCACTACAAACAATTCTCTGAAACTACACAAGCAAACACACACTAAAGAAAAGCTGTATTCCTGCAGTGAATGTAATGAGACATTCACTACAAACAATTCTCTGAAACTACACAAGCAAACACACACTAAAGAAAAGCTGTATTCCTGCAGTGAATGTAATGAGACATTCACTACAAATAGTTCTCTGAAACTACACAAACAAACACACCCTGAAGAAAAGCTGTATTACTGCAGTAAATGTAATGAGATATTTACTGAGAACAGTTCTTTGACACTACACCAGCAAATACACACTGAAGGAAAGCCATATTCTTGCAGTAAATGCAACAAGAGATTTAGCAAACAAAAATATTTGACAAGACACATACGAAGGCATGATGGAAAAAAACCATATTCCTGCAGTGAGTGTAATAAGACCTTTACTGAGAACCGTTCTTTGACACAGCACATGCTAATACACTCCAGAGAAAAGCTATATTCCTGTACTAATTGTAATAAGACGTTCCATCAGAAAGATTCCTTGTCAATACACATGCAAAGGCACACTGGAGTGAAGCCATTTTCATGCAGTAAATGTAATAAGACATTCTCACGGAAACATTCCTTGATAACACACATGCGGATACACACTGGAGAGAAACCCTTTTCCTGCAGTATATGCAATAACGCATTTACTCAGAACAATTCTTTGGTACTACACATGCGAAAGCACACTGGACAAAAACCATATTCCTGTGATAAATGTAATGAGACATTTACTCAGCTTGGTTCTTTCAAACTACACATGAGACAGCACACTGGGGAAGTGCCACATTCCTCCAGTTAATGTATTATGACTCGAAAATATTCTTTGACACTGCACATGCAATTGTGACTAAATGGGGCTCTCATAAAAAAAAGAGATTTACGGCCGGTTTCTAAAACATTGATCAACGTAGTGAAACCGGCCGTAGTGGTCCAGAACTCTTCGAGCGCAAGTTCAGCTAGCACTTGGCTAGTTTATTAAATAAATTTAATGATGTAAGTAGGCACTTATGTTTGAAATAAAAAATTCTTAAAATATTTACTTAAGTATTTATTAATAAAGAAAATAAACTAATTTAAGAGAAAAACATTTAAGGTACTGACAGACGTGCTCATTACTAGCACGAAAGTATGCTTTTATTGAGCAAGTGCTCATTAGTAGCACGTGTGTAATGTAATGAGCATGCTTATTTAGAGCGTGCTCAAAAATCAAACGACGTTTGATTTTCGAGCATGCTACCTGAGGCGCTGGTAGGTGGGGGCACGGGGCAAGTGCTCGGAGCACGTCTGAACATGTTTGCATGCCTATTTAGGAGTACTAAGCTTTAAATAAAGCATGCTTATTTCTGGCAAATGTGAACAGTTTGCAGAGCATGCTAATTTTAAGCAAGCTTATTAGCATGCTTTTTTTTTGAGCACGTCTGTCAGTACCTTTACGTAAGACTAGGCGGTATGGTTCTAAAACTTTAGCCTGCTCCGAAGAGCAAATAAAAAAAAATAAAAAAAAACTGGGCGACAGCTGTTTTTGTTTTCTTTTCTGTCTCTTCATTGTATGGTTCGTTCGTCCGTTATTATTGTATTTTTGCACTATCATTTTATTTTGTGACCGCATTCGTGATTCACCACAATGGAGACAAATCTTCAACACGAAGATTTACTAATAAAACTGCGGGCGAAGTTGAATGAGGAGAAAATAAAATTATGGGAGCCTCCGTACATTGCCCCAGACGAATCTGTCAACCAGAGTATCAAGGTAAGCAGTGTTGTTTATATTTTATCCCGGTAGTAAAATCCACAACTTAGTCAAGAAATAAGACTCTTACGTCTATATCTCTACTTACTACTACTTACTACTTTTTTTACATGACCTAAGCTGTTTTATCTGCTAAAATGATATTTTGTTATAGGATCTTGCAACCAAATACGCTACAGTCCTTTGTTCAGATCCAGACTTGGTTTTGAATGCCCTCCATGAGCTCCAATTGCACTCTCTGGACCGATCCAAAGCCAATGCAGAGTTCAATGAGACTGGCTTTGCTACCTTCAGGGTCAAAGCTACTGTGCCGGGAGGGACAACCAAACTTTTCAAGGTCCAGAAAAAACTGGAAGTCATGGGCAGTGAAATTATTGCTGCCATTGCTGCTGAGGTCAAAGTTGCTGAAACTAGGTAGCTTTTGAATGGGGCACATGAATCTGCATATTCACTTTTTCCATATCTCCATTTTGAACTATTAGCGCTTTATATTAGTACATATGAAAAACCAGACAAGCACTATCTTTTGTTTGCCTTGTCCTGTATTTAATTCATAAAAATATAGTGAACTACATTATATGATCCCACAAGTTCGATTTTTACGCCAAAACATTAGCAACTTCCAAAAAATTCATAGTTTGTTTGTCATACAGTTTGTCTACTATATTTTGGCCCACATGTATGAACATTGCAGGTTTAAGCTAGTTTACTATAAGTACATTGTGCTGGTAGTCTAATTTTACTTCAAAGGAATGTCAATTAATGAGTCATTGTAATATAAAACACTTTTTATGTTGTTTACCAAAGAAAACATTTCGAAGCTGTTCAAAAATATAAGCAAAACTTTTGAATAAAACAAAACAGTTTAATGACCTTTCCACATATAACCACTTGCAAAGATAAAGATCAGACTTTATTCTTTGTGTTTCAGAGTGAAACTGATCTTCGATGGAAAGGTGGTGAAGCCTTCTGCAAGTCTGGAGGAACAGGGCCTGAAGAATGGTGCACTGATTATGGCTCTTATCATGACTGGTTTGTTTATTTATTATTATAAAGAAAAATAGATTGCCTGACTTGCTATTAAGGATAAGATGACTTTAAAATATACCACAGATTGGCAAGCACTCGTTCCGAGTGCTTGCCTTGCTTCCTTCTAAAATATTTTTATAATGGCACAGGCATGCATGCCATCCGAAACAGAACTGTAACACATAATGAAAATAAATTCCACTAAAACCAACTTATTTCAGTTTAAAATGTTAGAACTGCAGCTACCACTGCCTAATTAATGCTGATATGGCTTCTAGAGACTCCAGAAGAAGTAATGCAGAAAGACACAATGTATATGGACATGATGCAAACCAGAGACGATGCGACGCTGCTGTCCGAGTGTGTAGAAGACTTAGCTGACGATGAAGAGTATATGAAGGTAAGAACTTCGTGGAGTCGCTTCACACACTAGTAGTCGCCGCACGGGTTTTACTGCTAATAAACGCGTTATTCTTCTTTATAAATAATCATCATCAGTAACAACCTGACATAGGTTCTTCCCAAAACGCAACCCTGAGCCCACCAAAACTGAGTTACAACACCTGTCATGTAAAAGAGACTCATAGTTGAAAAACAATCAAACTTTTACTTATATAATATCTCACAGAAGAGAGATTATAGTTTGTTGATGTGATTCCAGCTGGAAGACCAGTCGGGTAAGACGGTGGAGCTGCCAGCCGCCGAGAAGAGGTCGCTGCTGGTGGGGCTGGCGCTGCACGAGAAGGGCCGCGCTGAGGCGATGGCGAAGCGCTACCCGGCCGCGCTCGTGCTACTCCTCGAAGCCGACCGGCTGCTCAGGTATCGTGCAACTATGTTTCTTGCCCGTCTTCTACGCTCTGGTCGCGCGGAACTGGCACCTAGAGTCCTAGTATATAAGACGATTCTAAAAATCCTTGTGATTTTACAGAATAAAGATTCATTGATTTTGATTGTGACAGCAATCGCGCTTGATAAAAAGGCTTTCATGAATCTTGCTTCTTGTACAATGATGGCATCGAGCCCTCATCGCGCGTCTAAATATGTAATAGTAAAATAAGTAGTGAAAAAAGTCGGCAATGTTTTTATGGTGTAGGTCTATAATAAGCCGTGCATCGTGAGTGCCCTTGAATAGTGATGGAGAGGGTGTGATAGTGTGTGTAAAGATTTTGTGGGCTCTCCTGCTACTCCCTGTCTCTTGTGAGATTGGGTACCACAAGACTAACCCACTGTGTAGTTGTGCGATTTGTGAGAGTGTGTAAATGTGTGTGTGTGTGCAGCGAGTGCCGGTCGGCAATCCTGCGCAGCGCGGACAACTGGGCCGTGCTGCAGCTGGACGTGGCGTGGTGCTACCTGTGTGTGTGTGTGTGTGTGTGTGCAGCGAGTGCCGGTCGGCAATCCTGCGCAGCGCGGACAACTGGGCCGTGCTGCAGCTGGACGTGGCGTGGTGCTACCTGTGTGTGTGTGTGTGTGTGTGTGCAGCGAGTGCCGGTCGGCAATCCTGCGCAGCGCGGACAACTGGGCCGTGCTGCAGCTGGACGTGGCGTGGTGCTACCTGTGTGTGTGTGTGTGTGTGCAGCGAGTGCCGGTCGGCAATCCTGCGCAGCGCGGACAACTGGGCCGTGCTGCAGCTGGACGTGGCGTGGTGCTACCTGTGTGTGTGTGTGTGTGTGCAGCGAGTGCCGGTCGGCAATCCTGCGCAGCGCGGACAACTGGGCCGTGCTGCAGCTGGACGTGGCGTGGTGCTACCTGTGTGTGTGTGTGTGTGTGCAGCGAGTGCCGGTCGGCAATCCTGCGCAGCGCGGACAACTGGGCCGTGCTGCAGCTGGACGTGGCGTGGTGCTACCTGTGTGTGTGTGTGTGTGTGTGCAGCGAGTGCCGGTCGGCAATCCTGCGCAGCGCGGACAACTGGGCCGTGCTGCAGCTGGACGTGGCGTGGTGCTACCTGTGCCTGCGCAGCGTGCCGTGCGCGCCGCGCGCCGCCGCACGCCTCGCCGCCGCCGAGCGCGCGCTCGCCGCCTCCTACGGGCCCGACAACCAGCGGGTCGTCGCGCTCAAGGGCAATGCTGGTACATCTTTTCTCTTTCAATTTTCAATTTCAATCTTACAACAATCTTTTCTCTTTCAATTTCAATCTTACAACAATATTTTCTCTTTCAATTTTCAATTTCAATCTTACAACAATCTTTTTTTTTTCAATTTTCAATTTCAATCTTACAACAATCTTTTTTTTTTCAATTTTCAATTTCAATCTTACAACAATCTTTTCTCTTTCAATTTTCAATTTCAATCTTACAACAATCTTTTTTTTTTTCAATTTCAATCGTACAACAATCTTTTCTCTTTCAATTTTCAATTTCAATCTTACAACAATCTTTTCTCTTTCAATTTTCAATTTCAATCTTACAACATTTTTTTCTCTTTCTTTCTTACTTCGTCTGCGGTATCATGTTTTTTTTTATTAATTTGATTCTATACTAATTGGGCATTTATTAGTTTGCATTTAAGTCGTATTATTTTTAGTAGTATATTTCATAAAATTGTATAACACGTAATTTAGGTAAAATTGAACAAAATAGGGTTTTTGGTATAACCCATACTTTCAGTTCAATACCATGGAAGCATTTGTTTATATTTACGGGTTTCATTAATACTTTAGAGACAAAGGTCTCTAAAGTATTAAGGAGGTTGACTAAAACCAGAGACTAGTAATATAAATAGTCTCTGCTAAAACTAAGTTAGTTGTATGGCATACTCAAAATATAAAATCATCGTCATCGCAGATAGTAATGATATCCTTAAAGTATAGAATATGAATGAATGTGTGTCGCAGCGAACGAGCGGGCTCTGTTCATGCGGCTGTACCTGCTGCAAGGCATCGTGGCGTACCACCTGAACCAGCGCGAGGACGCGCGCCGTCTGCTGCGCCAGGCCGAGGAACTCATCAACGCGTTGAGGGTCACTATATCTCTATAACTATATAAAATAACTTCGAGAACCCGACCGAAAGACGAGTCGCATTCCTTTTTAGTTCCTTCCTATTCCGTTGGTCACCGCTTACTGGTAATGCTCGTCGACGTTTTCAGCTCAAAGCTCAAATCGGAAAAAACTGAAAAGAAGGGTAGCGGGATGATCCCATTGCGCGGGAGCGTTCCATAACCGAAATGTTACCGCGTACTTTTATCTAAACGTGCAACTAATGTGATCGTCCAAATTCCTGCTTCCGCTCAAACGACTAGACTCTCCTTCGCAGATGAAGAAACGGAAATGTTTATCATCTACGCGTCTGCGTGTCGCTAGTCTAGCGGATTAATAAGATCAACGGCGGATCCAGGGCAGGGGTCATGGGGGTCATGACCTCCCCCTGAGCTGGTTCCAGGACTTAGGTGGACCATTAATTGAACATAAAATTATAAATTTTTGTCCTGACCACGACTATGTGACCCCTGACCTGGCGCTAAAGCTGGATCCGCCCTTGAATAAGATGTTGTTATGTGCAGGTGGACGAGTCGTCTCTGAGCCAGCTGATGGAGCTGGGCTGGTCGCTGAGCGAGGCGCGCGCCGGCCTGCGCGCCGCGGCCGGCGACCTGTCCGCCGCGCACCACTACCTGGAAGACGTGCGCGCACGGCGCGACGCGCATCGCACTCAACACGAGGCTGAGAGGTACACTCAGGCACTCTGCCTGCACTCTATTCAAAATAATACACTACTGCATTATATTATGTAATAGTTGCGAGCTGAGATACGAAATACAATCTGCATTCTATTAGATTTTCTTCTTGCGTATCAATAGCTAAATGATAAAACAACTTCAGACCAATTTCGAATAGAACTGTGCTACTTCTATTCTAGTCGACGAGTCTAGCTAGACAAAACTGCCGCACAAAGATATTAGGAAAGTCAGCATCGCTGGACGGCCCTAAAGAAGGACCAGCGTCGGTAGCCAGTCAACCGACCTATGCTGAGTCGGGATACTGTTCTGTCATTACTCGTAAGTTAACCCGTCCCAGTGTAGTAAATAAACGTTTTTGATTAGATTCGACTGATCAGTAAGGTGGTGTGTTGTGTTGTATTGCAGACAGCGGCGCGTGGCTGGCGTGTGCGCGGACGGGTCGGCGGTGCAGCCGCAGCTGGTGGCGGCGCTGGTGGAGATGGGGCACGCGCGCCGCCGCGCCGTGCGCGCGCTGAGACAGGCCAACAACCACGCCGCGCACGCCGTGCGACTGCTGCAGGACCAGCCCGAACTGGTCAGTGCTCCGCCGACATGCACTGCTTCCTCTCCACTACGTGAAACTAATGCCTCGATCACACGTACCGAGTAAACCGGCGAGACAGTGACGTATTTAAAATACGCTGCGCGCTAACGCTGCAACGTTCAACAGTAAAACTGATGTCGACGAGCAGTGTATCTCAAATACGTCACTGTCTCGCCGGTTTACTCGATACGTGTGATCAAGGCATTACCTGCGTACTCGCCCGTTCGTCCGCTCGCGCCAAGCGAACGTCGTCACACAACTAGGATCACAGCTAAGAGTTCGCAGTATAGATAGGCTTGCTCCGGAGGCGGGCGGTGGCGACTGCGATATTGTTTTTTTATTACTTTAGCTTACCCTCGTTTCTTTCTATTTGTATATGAGTTTCTGGATGCTATAAAAATATTTTTGAAAACTGACAAACACAGGCAGGATTTGCTCGAGATGGCCTCGACGAGTGGTCCGAGACAATGTAATATTTGCCTTCAGACTACTCGTCGAGGCCATCTGAGCTGATCCGCTCAACGAAACTGTCAACCTACAAGAGTGATTTGCGTTTGCTTTCAGCTGGTGGAGAGCGACGACGAGTCGTCAGATGATCTCGAATCAGATTCGCAAGGCTCAGGGGAGTCCCTGCCAGAAGCCGATGAAAAACTTGTCGCCGAGGTAAGCATTTAAACTTACTTAAAACAATTACTAACACAGATTTTTTGTCAGGCTTTTATTATCCAAGTATAGCTATAATTACTCGAATTCAAAAACGAACATTATGAATGTTATATTTTGAAGACACGAGAGGGATACTATTGTATGCATCACTCAACATCTATTTACATTTTTTGACATAAGTCTATGTAAGTAAATAAGATTGCAGTATTTTAATCTAGATGCAGTCTAACATTTTTTATATTCATATTTATTTATTTGCATATTTTTGTAAAGTTGAGAATAAATGTGGACTATAATATGTCATCAGCTGGTGAACATGGGTTACGAGGAAGAGGATGCGAAGGTAGCCCTGCGCCACGCACGCAACCACGTGAGCGGCGCCGTCGACATACTGGCGGCTGGAGGGGCACACGTCGCACACAATACTGAAGGTAAACAAACACATATTCACGGACAATCCACACATCACACTCTAGTCCCAAACTAAGCAAAGCTTGTATTTATAGGAACTAAGAATTATTATATACATTTTATTTTGTAAATACTTGCATAGAATACATAGTAACACCCAGACACAACAAATACAAGTTTGACTAAATTAAAAAAAAAACACCATATGAATGTGGTTTTCATAACGGAGTTTTGTGCTTTTCTTTACGCACGTGAAAACCAACATCATCAAAATATGCTGTTAAAACTGTTCGATAAAATATTTGAAACATATCAATCAACAGCACCGGTGATGTACTGATTAATAGTATTTTTACATTCATTCTATGTGGCCACCTTGAGTGAAAATATTCAATAATATCATAGCCCACGCTTTAGAGAATTGCCTATTTTTCTTTGAATGAATATGATACAGTACAATATGAAAAGTACCAAATATGATGTTATGATAATAGTAAATGATAATATTCCAGGTTCAGCAGAGCAATCTGCGCCGTCAGGGCCTTCCACAAGCTCCGGCGTCGCGGCGAAGAAGCACAGGAAACAGAAGAAACTAAACAATAAAAAGTGAGAATATTTCCTTATCTATGAACCGATGACGAGACTTGCTGCTTCTTTATTCTCCTAGGGGTTAGTATATGGCACGCCACATTGACATACAATGTAATTTGGTGGTAATTCGGTAAAGAGTTATATTATAATAATTATGTTTTGATGAAACATAATTTAATTTTATTCATTTTCACTAAAATTTTTATCACTTGATTACTGACTGACAATACTTGATCTTTTTCAAATAAACGCTTGTCTTACCACTTTAGCTTTGCTATAAAACAAGAACAGTTCATTATAGCGAACATATATCTGTTTGTGCCTCTACATTTACTGAGTATAGGCACACATATCCTGTAGACTACTGTTATTAAGTATAATGTATGTTTGTGTGTGTATTGCAGACGCAAGCAGCGCGAGGAGGCTCTCAGCCGGCTGACGTCGGCCATCAAGTCCGGAGCAGACGACTACCTCGACACGTCACTGTCGGAGGAAGAAAACTTCCTCGCGCAGTACAAGAGTTTGCTGTAAATGTATGTGCTTTCAGTTTTTAATACTTGAGTTCTGAAGGTCTAATAGATTATCTGCAAAACGATTGTAAAGGTTTGTTCGTATTTACACTCCGCGGTAGCGCGAAGCGCTCTGCAGTTGAATCTGCGATGAAGTAATCTTAGGTAAGCGTCCCTCAGTCATGGGTAAAAAATATTCGTTAAATTAATTAAAAGATAAACGAAAACGAAGAAACTGTACGTATACGTAAAAGGACTCTCATTGAGACACATGCTGGTAGACGATGACTAGCTTTTGGTGTATTTTAACTGTCAATTTTAACCTGACTACTTGAAGTGAAAGAGAAGGGTCACTGATTATGTGTGTGGGTTGTTAGCCGGTCCCTTTGTAATTTTACAATTGTTTTGAATCCACGATTTCGACAAATCTGGGTTTAAATAACGTCTCTTGATAATGAAAATAGTGTCGATTTAAAATGAATTCTTACATAGTCAAGTTTTAGTTACCACGCTCGTACTTATTTAGGGTAAAAATAATGGTTTTAGTCATAGAATCATAGAATTTAATGTCAATAGGACATTAGAAAAAGTATTGAGGATATGACTCATATGGTAGCTAGCTACACATTGCATGTATCAGTCTCAGTTCGATTCTTAACAGGGTAGTTTTTTGAGGTGCATTTGTGCACGATTAGTCAAGGGTCGATTACAGTAGCCGATAAATATTGAATCTTAATAACATAGTAGTTAGTTTTCTATATTATATTTATTGTTTTACAATCTTTGGATGAAATTCTAATTTTGTGTGCCATAAAAAGTACATTAATGTCGTGATTATTATTATGAAATAAGATTTAAGATAAGTATTATGTTAGTTCGTGTAATGACTAATCTAATCAATATACAATATCTAATATTAATAAAAATATATATACAGTAATCTATTTTGTTTTATTTATTTAATTTATGTAACCTTATTTATTGTTAAGTATAAAATTACATCTTAAAATAATTCCGTAACGGTTTTGTTCATTGATTTGTCTATTATAACTAAAAATATCCTCAAAGGACGTGCTCAGAGAGGTTGTTATATTCGCATTAGCTATCAGTGGGCCACTAGCTTGTTCCGTCATATGATTATATATCTATTAAAAAACTATATTTAGAACTTAAATAAGGCAGTAACAAACAAGTATTTCAACAAGTAGTTTCTTCTCTATAAGTAAATAAAAAACAGGCTTATAACTTTTTTATCCCTTCGTCTTTGGTAACTACAAAAAGCAGCAGCTTTTTATATGTTTTGAATTTAAAGTTAACATGTTTGTGATGGCAAAACAATGAGTTACGTGGTGTTACGCAACGTGCCTCCTATGTATGTAGTTCTTATAATATTATTTAACTTTTTTCGTGTTGCCGGATCTGGTAGCTTCAGTAAGTCTACTGGTTCACAATAAATTCCAAAAATATGATATCATCCTTGATATAATCAAACTTGTCCAGGCTGGTGTGAGGAATGAATACATATTGCCTCTTGATCTGCAGGACTGACTTGTCCAAAGTTTCTGTCGATTTATTTTTTTCATCCGGATTTTCATCGTAGTCGTGTCGTTTAGATGATGACTTGCGACGTAGTTGCAATGATTTTACTATGTCCATCGCCTGGGAATTATAAAAGGGATTAAGAAAGGTGCTATTGGCTCAGCTATCGGCAAGCATCACAACCTAGTTGATCAGCTCTGCCTTCTTTGCTATGCAGTACCTCTACCATGAGTTGTCACAGTAAAATCGCCTGACTTTACTACAGTAGTTACGTCAATATTAGTATTACGAATTTTAGTACCCAACTATCCGCTAGAGGCGCTGTACAAATCTTCATACATTTTTTTAACTACAGACGCTAGCGAGTATAGTAAATATAGTATAGTAAAAACTCATGGTAGAGCTACAGAACAAACAAGAAGTGTAATGTGAATGACACATGATATTCGCATTGTGGAGTTCTGATTTAAAAGTTAATGGGTAACGATGTTATTTCAGGCTTTTGGGACAGTTAAACGAATATGGTCTTAAGCCAGGCAAAGTGTTTATTGCACCCGAAGCCCTTTAAAGAACGTAGTTCAATGCACTTTGACAAAATGATTACAATTACGTAGTGTGTGATCCAGAGAATGCTAGAGTTTAGACTGTAGCATAAGGCTTAGGCCCAAATATCTATAGATTCACCTGTCTTCTGTTGACTGCCTGGTCTTTCAGTACAATGTTGAGCGCCAGGTCGCAGGGCCACTCGAGCAGCGAGTCGTAAGCCCCGCCCACTACTCGGACGGTACTCGTGATGTGACGCCCCTTCCACTTGCCTATACCGTTGAGGTTTACCTCCGCCTGAAACAGCATTTGTTAATAAAAGCTCGAATGCTGGTAGCTTATTCAAATCAGAATGGAGAGATTCCTAGTCATTTTTAGCTAAATAATTCCGAAAAATCTTTCAGCAATTCTAAAGGTCACATTAAATCTAAGACTAGTTAAAATTGTATATATGATCGAGGCGAGCCGCTAGAATTTGTTCTGTACATTTAAATGAGTATACAGGAACTTCGTTAATTAAAAAAGTTGCTGTACCTTTAGTGTGTATCCATACTTGCTGGTTCGGAAGAGTGGGCTTGTGATGACGGCATCATTTTCCTTAGCTTCCTTCATTCTGGCTGAGAACTGGTCTATTCTCCATATCATGTGTCCTGTAATAACAGATTTGGTTACTATTTATTCTGTACTTCAGTAACCTAGGATTCTTTCCAACAAACAACAATTGGCCTGAAAGTAAGCCGATAGTCATAAAATATTTACTGAAATGTCATACCATTGTCACTCCCTAATTCTTGTCCAAAGCTGGCTCTAGTTCGGAAATCCGCCAGTTCGTTTCTCAATTTGTGGTAGGACCGTAGCAGTGCACGTAGATCTTTGGCCAGCGCGTCTGCTCGTGCTGCCTGCTGCATGGCCTCGGCGCGTGCGTCTGCCACAGACACCTCCAGCACGCCTAAACGATCTATATCCTGAGTGTAGAAAAGATAAGGAATGTCAAGTATTTTGCCCCTGAAAAGACAAAGGAATTTCTCTAAAAAATCTGCTGAATGGTTACGTACGGGTCGCTCCGGGGTGGCGTTCTGTATCTGCGCCCTCAGAACTGCTAGCTGCGTCAGCTGGTCCGAAGACTGCCGCGCCTCCGCCAGCTCCTGTTCCAACATAGTACGGCTTTCGGCGTTTCTCTCTTGTTCCTCTTCCACTATTTGCCGTAGGTAGACTATCACTTCCTCTGGCAACAAATATTGTGAGTTTATTTACTACACACACTTAAAATGTTATTGGTAAACAATCGGCACACATTGGCATACAGTGTGACTGGTAACGCCATTGACTGCCACGATAGATTTGTTCTATTAACAAAACTCGAATTTTCTTTTTGCAAGCTCATTTCTTTTGGTTGAGTTAATAGTGGTTTTTGGGTAGAACGCCATACCAAGTTTATCGACGGCTCGGATCCTGACGTCATGCTGCGTCAGCGCCTGCTCTAGCAGCTCGCGTTCGTTCTGCTCGTGCACCAGGCTGCTGATCGTGCTCTCCAGCCGCATCACCGTCGTTAGCTGCTGGCTTTGTAACTCCTGGAGTGAATCGCACATCGTTTGGATTATTTAATTATACCTGTTCTAGTAGGTAAACGTAACTGATCAGGGTGACTTGGCTAGGGGGTTTGGACATCTTCTCTTACCTGTAAAGCCATTTGTACATTAGCGAGGTCATGTTTAAACTGTGCTGCCCAGTCTGCGGATCTCGCGGCTTCGTCGTCTGCCGCTGCTCTCGCTGAAACTACCCTAGATAACAGGTGCTGGGTGCGTTCTTCTACCAGCACTAACTGAGAGCGGAGGGTCTGGAGCTCGGTGGCCTGGATTTCACGTTGGCTGGCTTCTTCTGTGAGAACTATTCTGGGAAATTCAAAACAATTAGTCATTTTTGTAGTCAGCAAGGTAATTTTAATTACACCACACGCCTTATATGTATCAGAAAGAGATCATTTCCATTGAATCCACTAATTATTATTATAGGTCCCACTATCAACAATAGGTACATATCCTAATGATCCTTGTAAAGTTTTAAACGTTTCTACTCACTTGATAGTAGCGAGTTCCTTTTCGATGAATGAGACGCAGTCGTCTAGCTGCGCCTGCGCATTGTTGTTTAGGGGAGACCACGTGTGTGTCTTGGCTGGCGGGGTGGGAGATGTCGTGCTGGCGTGGCTGGGTAGAGTCGAGTTTTTGGTCTAACACAAAATAAATGCCATCTATTCATTAATTTCCGAACCTATGATCATTTCATACATCATGTGATGATTTATCTCTGACAATAGGTAGAGATGGTAAACAAATTGATCCCTGACGAATTACGTGCCTAATCTGCGAATGTATGCGAAATACGCAATTCAGATTAGTCACGTAGATGTCACGTTGTTTGATCAATTTATTCACTAGTAGATCAGGGAAAAATATGTGTCTTTCGCGTTATGTGTTCAAGCCAGAGAGAGAGGAAGTATGATTTCCATCCTCATTTGTTTTATATCTAAACGGCTGTTTCATGTAGGTATGTAGCAGAAAACCTTGCATACCTTTTCCATTTGTGGGCACTCTTTGACATGTGTTTCTTTGTGCTTCCGCTGGATCCAGGCTCCACATCGCAATGGGCACTGCTCCAGTATACTTCCACATTGTTTCAAGTGATTCTGCAAAATACGTGATTTTAACCTACTTGTCTTCATCACTGGAAACTGAACTTGAAATTTAATATATTCGTTTCTGAACAATCAATTTGGATATATTTAGTCTGTTTTGCTTCCGCGCATATTGACCTTGTCTTTCCTGTTGATAAGGTCGACTAGGTTTGAAGGATAGTAGGTATAGGTTAAGTATAGTTCGGCAAGCCTTTTCTATCGAATAAAAAAATTGTTATCAACTCGGTTGCAAAACTTTTTCATTTCAAAGGACAAAGGTACTGTTTGATTCTACGGCCCATTTAAATTTATCCTGAAATTCGATTTTAATTTAAAGATAAGGAAAAAAGTTGATTTAGGTATCTAAATGAAATTGCACAAGTGTTTTGCTTGCTTTAACTTTTTGTACCCTTGAATACCAATTTTGTTATTTCTTTTATATGCGAATTGATAAAAAAATATTTATTTGAATACAGTATGCAATGTGGTATGCAATAAGTCTTAGCCGAAACTGTCTACATCTTTTTTTGTGGTATGTGAATGAATGCCAATGTCGTCAATTCTTGGTACGAAGATGGTGGATAAAATACCCATACTCGTCGCATTCATTGTATTTATGGTATTTTATTTACTGCCATTCAAATTTATAGTAACTATGCAAATATCTGTGTCAATTCTTCGAATTGATATAGTTATTTGCATACTTACTCGTACCTTGGAAGCACGTCGGTGTTTTTAAATATCGGTCAATGATCAATTTTAAAACATTTGTGACGGATTTCAAGGTTAATTTGTAGAATCTTCAAATGAATATCCTTAGATGTTTAACATGGAAGGATGCTTCCTCAATGTTAACCTTGGCCACAATGTTATGCTTAGCGGAATCCCAATATTGTTTTATATTTATGTTCTGTCGTTGTTGCGACAATTACCGGTACCACCATCTTGACTCTGGGTCTGGCTATGCAATATCCTGACGCCTTGATCTGTTATTCTACCAACATGCTACGGACATGCTTAGTATGGCAATGCGTCGTTATAGGCTGAGTTTTTCACTTAACATTAGGTTTGCCATCGACTGTTATCGTTTTATCGTTTGGTTGAATGTAATAAAAGTAATGTCGCTATCCTAATAATATCCCGGGGTGGTTTATAAAGGCCATCCCTATATTAAAAGTAGCGGTATGCTCATGTACCTGTAACTGTCCCATTTCAAATAACTCATTGCAGAAGTAGCAGGGGCTCTCCTTAACCCTCTGCAGTCCGTTTTCTTCTATCTTTGTCAGCGAAGTCATTCTTAACACTTTTCGAAAGCACTGCGTCACACACATCTAGTTCATAGTTCTACACGTTACTTAGACCTTCGATCTAGACCTTACAGGCTCTTTTACTAGGTACATCTTAACTCGAAATAACTTGCCCGCTTAACGTAGATTTTTTATAACTTGAAAATATTTCGCTTTTAGTTTTAAAAGGAGTGTTTTTGTTCGTTTTATCAATTCACAGAATGTTTGTAGTCATAGTCATAGTTTTATCCTTTTATCACACTTCCTCGAATACAGGTACCCTCTGGTTTAAAGATTACACTTGTCTTCTTTTTGTAGAAAAATTGAATGATTGTGTGTATGTTGTGATTTTATTTACTTAATTTTCGCACTTATCTCACTTAAATCAAGTGTAGTGAACCCAGTATACGTTAGCGCGACACTTCTCCGTGGTAAAAGTGAATCATTCTTATCAGTTATCTGGTGGATACGTGATACGGGGCGTTGTATTGATAATAATGTAGGTACCTACTGCTGCAAATACTTATAATCTACGCATTCTGGGTCAAGGTAAAGGGCCCAAATAGTAACTCAAAAGTCGAGACTGTCTATTGAAATGATGGACCGAAGCCATTTCATGAGAAAGAAGATATACTTGCAGGCGTTTCTTTTTAAACGTAGCCAGCTTGAGACCTATCATTTTTTATACACTAACGAAACGCTTGACCGCAATCTCACCTGATGGACTAGGAGCCAGTAACAGATTCTCATGACCAAGTCCCTCCCAATCGAAACTTCGTAAACTGCATAAGGGACTTAAACTATGAATACTAGTGACCGTCAGCTGCGACTCCGTGGGTGGGTTCGGCAGTGGCAGCCTCCCAAACATGTCGAAAAAAAAATATTTTTCAGTCATTTCCTCTCATTTGAAAATCAATCAGAGTATAGTTTAAGTAGTATTTTGGAGAAAAAACATCGTCAGCCGACCATAGCACGGTGGATTATACGTCAGCTGGCTCTTTGAACATGTTAAAAAAAAAAATATTTTCAATGATTTCCTCTCAACTAAAAATTTACCTGGTGATCGTTTATACACTACTATGAATTAAAATGAACGTCAGCTGGCTGTATCTCGGTGGAAAGTTTGTCAGCTGGTATCTTCAAAGATGTAACGCAACAGCATCTATGACTTACTGTAACTTAGCAGCTGTGTCCCTCCCAATCGAAACTTCGTAAACTGCATAAGGGACTTAAACTATGAATACTATTGACCGTCAGCTGCGACTCCGTGGGTGGGTTCGGCAGTGGCAGCCTCCCAAACATGTCGAAAAAAAAATATTTTTCAGTCATTTCCTCTCATTTGAAAATCAATCAGAGTATAGTCTAAGTAGTATTTTGGAGAAAAAACATCGTCAGCCGACCATAGCACGGTGAATTATACGTCAGCTGGCTCCTTGAACATGTTAAAAAAAAAATATTTTCAATGATTTCCTCTCAACTAAAAATTTACCTGGTGATCGTTTATATGCTACTATGAATTAATATTGATGTCAGCTGGCTATATCTCAGTGGAAAGTTTGTCAGCTGGTACCTTGAAAGGTGTAACGCACCTATGACTTACTGAAACTTATCAGCTGACGACTTTTCCCTTTGACTTACAGCTAGCTGATTTATTTTATTATTTACTAGAGTATTTTAACAATTCTCTGATAAATTTTCATCCGGGAGGAAATCCTGTTTCTTAAGTTATTTGGCAGTAGGTTGGTACGTTTGATTTGAGCTTTGATAACAAATTTGAAGTTTGAACACAAATTGATTATTGAATACGATTTCTAAGTGGAAACTGTACTATATATCAGTGTTTACTAATATATGCTACAATAAATTATTCAATAATTAATTTACTCATACCAACATTTCATCTGGTATCAAACTTCATATTTGTTATCAAAGCTCAAATCAAACGTACCAACCTACTGCCAAATAACTTAAGAAACAGGATTTCCTCCCGGATGAAAATTTATCAGAGAATTGTTAAAATACTCTAGTAAATAATAAAATAAATCAGCTAGCTGTAAGTCAAAGGGAAAAGTCGTCAGCTGATAAGTTTCAGTAAGTCATAGGTGCGTTACACCTTTCAAGGTACCAGCTGACAAACTTTCCACTGAGATATAGCCAGCTGACATCAATATTAATTCATAGTAGCATATAAACGATCACCAGGTAAATTTTTAGTTGAGAGGAAATCATTGAAAATATTTTTTTTTTAACATGTTCAAGGAGCCAGCTGACGTATAATTCACCGTGCTATGGTCGGCTGACGATGTTTTTTCTCCAAAATACTACTTAGACTATACTCTGATTGATTTTCAAATGAGAGGAAATGACTGAAAAATATTTTTTTTTCGACATGTTTGGGAGGCTGCCACTGCCGAACCCACCCACGGAGTCGCAGCTGACGGTCAATAGTATTCATAGTTTAAGTCCCTTATGCAGTTTACGAAGTTTCGATTGGGAGGGACACAGCTGCTAAGTTACAGTAAGTCATAGATGCTGTTGCGTTACATCTTTGAAGATACCAGCTGACAAACTTTCCACCGAGATACAGCCAGCTGACGTTCATTTTAATTCATAGTAGTGTATAAACGATCACCAGGTAAATTTTTAGTTGAGAGGAAATCATTGAAAATATTTTTTTTTTAACATGTTCAAAGAGCCAGCTGACGTATAATCCACCGTGCTATGGTCGGCTGACGATGTTTTTTCTCCAAAATACTACTTAAACTATACTCTGATTGATTTTCAAATGAGAGGAAATGACTGAAAAATATTTTTTTTTCGACATGTTTGGGAGGCTGCCACTGCCGAACCCACCCACGGAGTCGCAGCTGACGGTCACTAGTATTCATAGTTTAAGTCCCTTATGCAGTTTACGAAGTTTCGCTCGAGAGGAAATAGTTGACCAAAAATGTACCTGGCTCCTGGACTATGATGTTAAGTGATGATGTTGTCGACAATGTAGCGAGTTTTGCTTTTATAAACTATTCACTCTTGAAATCATTTAAATTATAGACATTTGGAAACACATCCGAACCAAAGCTTTAGCTTCTGAATTATTAGTAGTCTTACCTATGGGGCCGTTCAAATATTACGTAAGCAGATTTATTACAATAATTTACCCCCCCATCCCCCTTGTCAGCAAAAGTAAGCAAAGCTCTTACCCCCTCCTCCCATGCTTACGTAAACATTTTTTATTTATAAATGTTTTTTTTTATATTGTAATTATAATGTTATAATTATAATTTTAAAAATAAGTAAATAGATTTAGGATAAAGATTAGATTTTACTGATACAGTATTCAACATAGAGTAAGGGACAAAAATATTATAATCTTACGAACATAACAAACTTATTTTAAATTTTTGGTACACATATTAAAATCAAATTAACAGTCTTCAGTCCATGGAACCCGAATCCATTATTCTAAGTTTTCGATGACATTGGATTGCTGCTCAGTGTTGTGAGTCTGCTCACTTTCATCCGATTTTGGTATGTCTACGTCGTTCTCATCGAGCCATTCAACATCATGGTGCTCTAAATTTTGAATAATGCACATCAGTTCATTAGCACGACGAGTAGCGACTTTTACAGGTCTAACTTTCCTATCAGTGTGTGTGTACTTTTTTATGGATCTCCTCGTTTTCAAGCATAGACAATGTGAGGGTTGCCATTTGTGTAAAAAAGTAAATAACTACCGATGACGTAATCATCATCTAGACTCCCCTACCCCCCATGTCATCCAAAATAAGCAAAACAAAGACCCCCCCACCCCCCCATAGTGCTTACGTAATACTTGAACGGCCCCTATGTAAATGTATGCTCGTACAGTCTAGTACGAAGTCATACTTTTACATTGCGTAGCGCATTATGTAATGTGTGCGGAGTAGGTACAGACATCTGACATTTAGCGCAAATCAAACCGGTCAAGAGCAAGCTGCACGATGCACTCGGAAATCTGTAACTAATCATCATCATTATATCATTTTTTCTGTAAATATAGTCCTATACACAGAAATATCATGTTATTTATTATCATTATATTTGCTGGTAGACTGTATTAAAAACTGAACATTTTTAAGAATTGATACAGTACATTACATTATAAGTTCTTCTCTATTTATTTGGATTTCGGTGGCTCATTAATATTTTGGTCAAATATTTTGTTGAATCGCGACCTGGTTTAATGCGCACTGACAGTGTTGTGACGTTCACTTTAAAACACGAAACATTTACTTAAAGATTCGTTGCCTTATGAGAATGTAGGCTAACATTTGCAACATTCCGTCGTGAAGGGACACGTTATTTGTATCCAATCTCTTTTTACACTTATTAAAACGATCGTGTATATTAAATATAATTAAAGTTAATTATGCAGCAAAACTCTGACGTCAGAGTTCGTCTAAAAAATTATGAACTTAGTGTATTTAATTAATGAATATATTTTGATCTAACTACCAGATTTGCACATGCAACAATCACCCTCGTTTGTCAACTGAATAAACGGCTTAGTAAACTAGTTTTAATTAATACCACAGAATACCTACTACACTGTCTTTCCATAAATTTGCAGAAAAACTGTTGTCACATGTTTGTTCGGATATTTGAGTAAAATGTAGATGGTCAAGCCCGGGGGGGTAAAACATTGATCTGTCATTTATCGTGATAATTGTAGAGGCCTTGGTAGAGCCGATGGCAGTAAACCGACCCACCTTCTGCAAAGGTCGAGGTTCAACACCAAACCCGAATCCAATGGTTTTGCCCGTAACTTGTTCATAGTAATATTACACAACTTGCACTATAACTAGTTATTTTTTTCGTTTATTTTATGTACGCGCTATCAAAAGAGAAATGACAGTGAAGTATCACTAAATCTAGTCTGCGCTGATGCTGTGATTTGCTGCAGACATCCGACAAGTCTCCATATCATATACCTACCACAATCTACGCGTCTCTTGTCTCATTGAAGCTTTGTATTTTTTTAAGATAAGCTCTCAAACAATAAATCATTGTCTAAAGGGTCATCAATTATAATTTTGGCAAATACAACCCAAGTAATAAAATATTGCGGAAATTTTAGCACGTTTTGTGTTAAAGTTTATCATTAGTACATTAACTCTACAATGTGTTATTGCCTTAAACATACAATAAAAACAGGTGCTTGTAAAAAGTTATACAGTCGACCAGATATAACTATGAAAAAAATATTAGTAGCATGCTAGTCACCCTTCATGTCACACTTTTTATACATTATGGGTAAACGCTTGACCGCAATCTCATGTTGATAAGACCTCAGGATGCATTAGCTTACCTGAATAATAGTCTGTTTGTCTTTGAATTGAGCAGTTAATTAGCAGTGGCAAACTAGCTTGGAAAATGGCTAATTGCTCATTTCCGTTCCGCTAAGATACGGATCGTTTTTACGTTCAAGATGCGTTCAGAATACCTATTATGCTTTTCATTTTCTTACAAAGCTTCACGTAAGTTATAAAAATCTTTCACCTAAGGGCTTAGTCCGAGGTCGCATTTTAAAACTCCCTACTCTCGAGCCGACAGTCGTCTCGCGGATGTCCTTATATTTTTGTATGGATATCCGAGAGACGACTCTCGGCTCGAGAGGAGGGAGTTCTAAAATGCACCTTCGGACTAAGGGCTCTGTACTGAATATACCTACTGGATAAATCATATCATCATTTTACGGCTCGTCAGCATTTTCAATAGAGCCTGCGCTCGCGCAATTAATTTGTCCATTTTACCCAACAGCCTTCAGTAACCATCCGTCGTTGGGAGAGGACTTACGTCTCGCGACCGTCACTTTTACGAAACACGCGTTAATTCTGTGTTTGATTGAATGTGTATTTGTGTTTTGTGATACAGAAGACAATTCTATCAAAAAGGATTGATTGTGTAAGTACCTCATTATTATAACAAATTTGGAGCTGTTTTATTACAAATAAAACATAATAATCTTGTAAAAATAATATTGTTGATGATGCAAGATGTTTTCATTAATAACAAACAAGAGTAAGAATTGTATGCTATGTATTATATTGTTATTTACTTTGTTGTTAAAACTGTAATAAGAATAAGAAGATTAAGTTGAACACAGATGAACCTAATGTTGCTAGTCAAAAGTAACATTCAAAACTACGAGTATAAAGTAGTAGTTACAAAACAAGTTGGTTTTAAACCAGTTGTAGTTAAACCTTGACCGAATGAAAGCTGCAAAGTTTTAAAGATTTGCACGGTATTTTTAAAGATAAATCATATTAAAATTGAAGAGCGATATATTTATGACCTTATATTATTATTTATGTCTATATAGAGAAAATAGTTTTTCCTTCTAGAGAAGCGTTTGTCTTATAAATCATGTTCCGAATTATACAACGCTGCTTTACAAATACGCGCATGTGCATTATAATGTCTTGAAATTGTAAAGAGTTCGTTATTTCTGATCATTGCTATTTCTCAGTTTAAAAGGTTTAAGTGCCGAAATGAGTAAATAAATAAATAACAAATAAATAAATATTCATGGACATTTCACACATCACCCTCTAGTCCTATAAACATTTGCTCAGGGTGAGAATCGAACCCACGACCCACAGCATGGAAGGCAGAGCTACTACCAACTGAGCTGTGACGCCTGTCAAATATAGCTTGTACTATAAATAACAGGCCTTAACGTCCTGACGTCGTTGTTTTTGCCGCAAAACTATGCCTTACATAACACTTCTATGAACCATATAACATCAAATAGGTCTCTTGTTTTTGTAATTACAAAACAACAGTAGATATGATTTTATTTATTTAGGTAGTTAATCGTCTTGGGGTAGCCTCATTCCCTAGAGACCGCGTCCCCACGTGGCGGATAGGGGAACGCTCACCGGGGTAGTTTGTGCTTCTCCGGAGGGTAGGAGGGAAATAAAATACCTCCCGCGGACCAACAAGGCCGGAGAAGGTCACTCCGTTAGAAAACCCCTGCCGCAGGCTACTTCGACATTTCCGAAGTTAAGGCTGCGACAGTGCTGTGCGCTTAGGCTGGAGTGTACAGAAGGAATGGCGGCGGAAGAACCCCTAGGGGGTCAACGACGGCGTCCAGGTCTTGAGAAGATTACAGCCTTGGCGTCAGGTGGCAACCGGCCGTAAAACATACACAGCCAACAAAACTCCTCCTCACATAATGAAAGTACAAAGAAAAGGCAATATGAGTATAAATGTTAGGGCGTACCCCGTAAGCGACGCGAATGCGAAAAATGCGATGAATGATGTTATAAATGCTAGGGCGTCCCCCCTAAGCGACGATCTTTTAGACAAGAATAAGCATTCGCATAAACATCTAACGCTAAGTAGAATAAGACTCGCAACATGGAATCTGGGGTCTCTTACGGGGCGGAGCCAGGAATTGAGCCGGACGCTCAAGAAACGCAACATAAACATCTGTTGCATACAGGAAACAAAATGGAAAGGATCAAAATCCAGAGAAATTGGCGATGGCTACCAGGTGGTATATTTTGGCAAAGACAACAAGAGAAATGGGGTAGCAGTTGTATTAGATAATGACCTCAAAACTCGCATAATCAATATAACCAGGAAAAACGACCGTCTGATGGCGGTCAAACTGGCTTTGGACAATCAACGGATAATAAATATTATATCAGCATACGCCCCGCAAACAGGCTGTACTCAAGGAGAGAAATCGGAATTTTGGGATGACTTCGATGATCTCATGCTCACCATACCATCCAGTGAATATAAAGTAATAGGCGGCGATTTAAATGGACACGTAGGATCTACTAGCGCTACTGCTGAGGTTTCGCATGGTGGGTTTGGTTTCGGAGTGGCGAACAAACAAGGCGAAGAAATACTAAACTTTGCAGCAAGGCATTCTTTATCACTAATAAATACAAATTTTCAAAAGAAAACTGAGCATCTTATCACATATAAGTGTTCAGGAAAAGCATCACAAATCGATTTTATACTGGCTGACATCGCTATTAAAAGTAAATTCAAAGATTGCAAAGTGATTCCAGGTGAAGCACTTACATCACAACATAGGATACTTGTAGCCGTCTACGATCTACCTAAGCCCATCAAAACTATCGCTGACAAAACGCCACGAATAAAATGGAAAGAACTGGAAGACTCAAAGGGAGAAAACCTGCTAAATGCAGTACGGGAATATTTGGAAACGCATGTGGACACAGAATATCCAAGTGCTAACAAAATGTGGGCGGAATTCGAAAAACTCACGATATCTAAAGCAACGGAAATTCTAGGAGTTGCCAAAGGGGCCTTAAGTAAAGGAAAAGACCCAACGTGGTGGAATAGTAACGTAAAAGAAGAACTTGATAACAAAAAGCAACTATTTAAACAATGGCAAATCACGCATTCTGAGGAAGACCGCAGTTCGTATGAAATAGCTAAAAAACAAGCAAAGAGAATTGTGGCACAAGAAAGAGCGAGATCAAACCAAAATTTTTATGATAAGTTGGAAAATGCCACAAATGAAAATGAGATTTTCAAAATTGCAAAGAGCAGGCACCGATCGACCATGGATATAAAAGCCAACAAATACATAAAAGATAAAAATAACATCTTACTGACTGATAACTCACAGATTAACCATCGCTGGTCTGAGTACTATGAAGCGCTCTTAAATGAAGAATTCCCGAATGCTAAACCTGTACCTTTGCAACCTGTGCAGGGCCCCATACAGGAAATTTCTGTGGACGAAGTGATACTAGCAGTGTCAAAAATGAAATACCGGAAAGCACTGGGACCAGATCAAATCCCGGCAGACCTATGGAAAAAACTTGGCCCAATCGCTACCATTTGGCTAACTAAACTTTTTAACCATATTTTAAGAACTAAAAGCATTCCGGAATCATGGCGCCAAAGTTTCCTTGTACCATTTTATAAAAACAAGGGCGATGTAGCGCAGTGCGAAAACTACAGAGGCATAAAACTGACGTCACATACCTTAAAGATATGGGAGCGAATTCTTAATAAAAGGCTCACTACCCTGTCTTCAATAACACCAAATCAGTTTGGCTTTACGGCGTCCAAATCAACCACCGACGCCATACAGGCAATTAGGATCCTGATGGAAAAGTACAGAATAAACAGTAAGGACTTGCACCTCGCTTTCATTGACCTCGAGAAAGCTTTTGACAGGGTACCTCGAACATTAGTATGGCATGCTCTGAGAATCCAAAACGTACCAGAACACTACATATCACTTGTACAGGACATGTACTCTAATATCAGCACCAGAGTTAGATGCCCAGCTGGTGTGAGCCAGGCTTTCGAGGTTAAGGTAGGTGTACATCAGGGTTCGGCTCTCAGTCCGTTACTTTTCAATCTGGTTATGGACTGCCTCACGAAAGACATTCAGTCGCCTTTACCGTGGAATATGTTGTATGCTGATGACATTGTGCTGGCTGCCAACACCATGCAAGACTTGCAGGATTCTTTAAATTCGTGGGCAAATGCCCTGGAAAAGTACGGTCTGCGCATTAGTAGAACGAAGACAGAGTATCTCAGATGCCCATTCAGTGGAAACTCAAGTGCAGAAACTATTAGGATTGAATCAACACCTATACCTACAGTTGACCAATTTAAATATTTAGGCTCCATGTTAACTAGTGATGCAAATGTGGATGCAGACGTAACACAGAGGGTTAATGTTGCCTGGCTGAAATGGAGATCTCTGACTGGTGTGCTTTGTGACCCACGAATGCCTATTAAAACCAAAGGCAAAATCTACAAAACGGCGGTTCGACCAGCACTAATGTATGGGTCTGAATGCTGGACAACAAAAAAGACGCATGAACAGAAACTCCATGTCAATGAAATGAAAATGCTGAGATGGGCTGGAGGGGTAACAAGGCTTGACAAGATTCGTAATGAATATATACGAGGAAGTTTTAAAGTTGCCCCAATTACAGACAAACTAACCGAGTCACGCTTGAGATGGTACGGTCATGTAAAAAGACGCACTGAAGACCATGTGGTGCAAATAGCGCTGAATATACCGGAAGGGAAGAGGGGAAGAGGTCGCCCGCCTTCCACCTGGTGGAACAACATAAAAAGAGACCTTATGAAAGCCCATTTGCCTGAGCCGACAACCCAAGACAGATTGTCTTGGCGCACAAAAGTGAGGAGGCCCGACCCCAAATAATGGGAACAGGGATGGACAAAGAAGAAGGTAGTTAATCGTAATATAAATTGACGATTAATCTTTTAAGTTCTTTGTGTCCTATAATTATAGAACACCGCAGCGTGTGATTTACGATTATTTTATTTTCGATTTATCGACTAATCTAACTCTTATATTCCTAAGACCAGGATTTCACGATTCCTTGTCTTAGGAATATGTATCTGAGTTTATAAATGAGCATTTACTTGCTAATTGCATTCCTATAAACTTGAAACAGAAAATTTACCAACCTGTTTATCGTTTAATACAGACAGTACATTATATTACGGATATAATTAAGTACTCGGCTTATTTTAGAACTGTAATGTGTTTTAGATAAGTTATTTACTTGCATAATTTGTGTATTTTTTGTATCATGATCCTATATTTAGTTATTACGAAACGTTTTTTTAGTATTAAAGTTGAGCTTAAATTATTTTATATTGTCTTAAAGAGCATATAAATGAGCTAATTTTAGCATCCAGCTGGTTCTGACATTAATCTCAGATCAGATATTCTATAGGTCAATATTTGGTTTTATGCTAACCGTTGTTTGTGACATGTCTATCTGTTTACTGTTTAATTAGCAAGATTATGTTAATGAAATATGACCTTTTTATAATTTTATTTATAAGTTTCGCCCTTGGTTTTTATTAAGCAGTTTTTATTAGTGTTCTAACAGTTATTGTAGATATTATAATTTATCAAAGTTGCATGTCATGGTGCTTAAATTAAAATTGCCAATTTTTGTATGTTAGGTTTTTGTTTTAAGTTTTTGTCGAAAGAAGCATACTTCTTATGGATCGTGATGATCTATCTGTCTAGAGAAATCTAAGGTGCTTAGAGCAATTACTAACGTAAAACATCACAATACACCACTATCCTATTTTGGTTATCGTTTTTTCTGTTTCGTAAACTGCTAGTATGACCAGCTAATTTACTCAGTATATTTAGTGCACAATCTTAGTCAATTCATCGACGACATTCATTTCGAAAACTAGGTCCAGAAAATAGCCCTTAAATTTTTCCCATTTTTTGTTGCGCTCGAAACAATTAGCAAAAAAGAAAGAAAGTTTTGTTGAATCCAACACAGTACAGAGTACTTACAGAATAGCACCGGCGCGGCGCTGCAGCTCCGCAGAGTTCCTAAAACGTGCGAACGTGATAATCCATTGCATTCCATTGGACGCTCTACGCCTTGTCTCAAGGTAAATGCCCAAATATAGTCAGCAACTTAATTTGTTGTCAATTTTTATCATTATATACATCAACAAAAAGACATTGAGGCATTCGAGGTTACGACTTGCATAATATTTAGTATTCGGTTATTTTTTTTACTATTTTTTAATCGTTTTAGGCTTACTATAAACCTATTTTTTAATACTTATAACAATTATTA
Source organism: Ecliptopera silaceata (assembly GCA_932527185.1). Classification (NCBI taxonomy): domain Eukaryota; kingdom Metazoa; phylum Arthropoda; class Insecta; order Lepidoptera; family Geometridae; genus Ecliptopera; species Ecliptopera silaceata. The sequence goes on from OW052211.1 coordinate 362,245, forward strand.
ATTATTGATAAGACTAATTATTTAACTAAAACAACACAAGATCTAATAACGTACTCGTATGCTTCCTCGGTAGGAACTTTAATGATGATATTACCTTCCGAAAGCTAATAGAATGTATAGCGTGTGACATGGCCCTTACACAACCACAGAGATCAACTCCCGGCAACGTCAGTTAGTTAGTAGGTCTGTGCTGGTCGTCATATAGAATCCAAGATGTTATGTTCAACAGTCATACGTTTAAAATATAGAATTATGTAAAATCCATGTAATCATATGTCATTTTGTAAAATGTGTTCGTCAATTATAAAGCCCACAGTTAAAAGCAAGCGTATATAGCGTGTGACATGGCCCTTACACAACCACAGAGATCAACTCCCGGCAACGTCAGTTAGTTAGTAGGTCTGTGCTGGTCGTCATATAGAATCCAAGATGTTATGTTCAACAGTCATACGTTTTAAATATAGAATTATGTAAAATCCATGTAATCATATGTCATTTTGTAAAATGTGTTCGTCAATTATAAAGCCCACAGTTAAAAGCAAGACCCGTTCGTTTTATTCTGAGCTAGCCGCTGCTAAAAATTTCATAATTACAAGTTAAAAATAAATATGGGACTTGGGCTCCAAATTATTTAGCCCATGCATTTTGTATGTTTATTGTTTATAGCAGTGCTAAGTGGGTATATTTTGTTTTTAATTAAGCACATTCCCATGTTGTGTAATGATTAAGGCTAATGAACCTGCCGCTTATACGAGTAATAACAATGCAGTGCAAATGTATGCAAAATAATATTCAGCACGGATGGTCCAGTGGAAAGAGTCGTGGGTTCGAATCTGTTATATACCAATTTAACTATTCGTAAAACGTATTTTCGCAATTCTAATGCTTTCAAACATGAATGGGAAACTTAGCGAGCAAATCGATTAGTATTCTACCATACGCGATGGGCTCGCAATCGTATACAAACTTCTGCAAAATTATGTTTACTACTAGATTAACTATTAACTTAACAGGAAATATCAACAGCTTATAAATCATACAGTTGATTAAAACTAGCCCTGTTTTTGTCATATAATTAGTCCAAAATTGTAGATCAGATAAAATACAGATCTATAGGAAATGTCTAAACCCTTTTTTCCTACGAGCAATCGTTTTGGAAACGTAACGATTCAAAAAGTTTAAACAGTTGTAAGATTTCATCTGGATGCGAACTTAACTTCTATATTTTGGTCTAATTTGACCGGATTATTATTTTTCTGGCCAAGGCGACGAATATTTCTACGTAAATAATTTAGATTTATTTTAGTTGATCTTTTAATTTAGATTGCGTAAATTGCATCCTTAGCAACTCTAAACAAAACTTAAAGTAGGTACTAATCAAGATTTCTTACACATAATTAAGGCTAGTACAATGGTGGGAAATTCGTTTGAAAAAGAATTGTTTTGCCGATTCTGTGTGAAAATATCAAAGATCGTGTTACCTATAAGGTTTCACCATACCCTTCTATTGTTAAGCCTTCGATCGCGTACCTCGTAAACAAATTGACACACGGACTTTTAATGTTACAATATGTAGATTTAACTTGGATAACCTTAACGAAGGTGTAAGCACTAACTTAACGTTACTTGAGAGTGAGCGTATTCAATTTACATTGCGCGATGACGCAGCATCGTTCGTCTATCAATGGCGGCTGGCGTTTGTGCAATGTGAATCGAATACGCTGCGTTACGTTTACTTTTCGATTGTCACATTTATTCGTGCTTACGCTTACGTGATACTGATACCGCTCGATACCAATCAGTAGATGTTCAACTAAAAACTTAACTTAAATTTCAACATAACATAACAGGAGTAGGTAGTTATATGTTGGACAAATCTAGATTTATACATGAATTCAGTATCCACATTCAGAATCTTAGAAAATGTGCTTTCAAAAGTTAAATCATTGATTTAATTCACTTTTGAAAGCACATTTACCTGTGAAGTTATTTTAACGAATCCAATGAAGTCTCAAAGATGCTATTTTATATGATGAATGGATTCTAATTGCTTTAAAATAAGTACTAGCATTACCTTGATATATGTATAATGACTAATGATATTTGCTGTTCAAAAATCTGAAGGTTCAGTAATGACAATGCCATAAGCGTAAATTCCAACATAGTATTAGTTTTTCCCGCGCAAAACTTTTAAATAACACACAAAACAAATGCTTCTTTTTTATAAACACTGCGGAACCCTAAACAGCAAAAATTAAGTTGTAACAAAAACATAATAGTTTTTGCATTGTTTGTCTAAATGTACTTCCTTGTGAAGATCCTTCCAGAATATATTTTTAATTTATGGTTGTTATGCATTTAAAGTGATTAGTGCTACAATGCAAAGAGATAAAATATACAATTACACATCCAATATCCTTTTCTTTGCCTGCTAAGTACATGATGACCGATACCTGTTATACCTGTTTAGTAATTAATTTGCGAAATGTAGTGGTAGTAGTAGAGCTCCTAAGTTATAGTAAAACATTTTTAGCAGGGATGCTCAAGTTTAAGGTTATAGTGCCAGTGCAATTAAGGTAGGTACATGCACACGAGACTTAATACCTAGGCCAAAGCACGATAACAAAATTATAAAGAATCAAATAAAATTGTATTTTAAGATGTTGTTAGTTGATTTGACTGACTCAACTACGCTTATTTTCTACCTCTTATTTTTTAAAATATATCAATAATGATACAAATCCTGCCTTTTTTAAAGATCAAAGTTTTTCCCAGAATGACGTAGTTCAAACTTCAAAAATAAGCTCAGACTACGTCATTAAGGGAAAAAACTGAATTATCGTCTACGTCTTTTGTACATCCATTACATATAAAAATGTCATAAAAAACTAGTAAAATCTAGACCGCTTCTAAATCCAGCACAGCCTCAACACGTTCATTTATAATCTGTGTTCAGTTTATTCAACAATTAAAATGTCATTATAAGAATGAGCAGCGCTGTTGCCTGCGCCTGCCAGGTAGCAGCAGTGACGTCATGCGATTGGCCAACGCCACTTTGAACGCTGCATGCGATGGGAATTGCGAAGCGTCGCTAAGTGCTGCACTTTTTATGTCTGCGCAAACGCAAGATAACATTTCGTACTTCATGTACTACTGCCTTATGTACTGTACGTACTAAAAAGCAGCAATAGTATTATGTATTTATAAGCGTTGCTAAGAAACAAGTATTTTTAGCCACAACTAAAAAATGCACTTTTCTAAATAGTTTTAATTATCACATGTTATTGGTCAAAATTATTAATATATTTTGCCAACAGTGTTTAAAATCCTCTATGTAGATAGATGATAGGTCTCGTAATGACGTCAATTTATAAGGTATTTAAACTCGTTAAACACATACCTACTTGTTTTTAAAAACAATACCTAAGCGCCACCGACAGGCACGTTTTATTTAAAAACTTTGAAAATAATGTTATGTGAAATAGCGACAATTAAAATGTTATTCTTATAATACTTCTCTCATATTGTACTCTATCGATTAATGTCAAACAATATCATTAATCGTTACAGCGTATTCAATCTGTGGTTATTAAGTTGTGGTTGGTAGGTAATATAATAATAACATCACAATATTATCTACTTAATAGGTAACATCGTGATGTATATGCCTGGCTTGTACTGGCGAGTACGAAAAACTTAGAAAACGATTATTTCTACCGAGAAAATACTCATTTTTCGTCCCAGTCTCTCTTTTGATGAAAAAGAGAAAAAAACGGTAACTAAAAAGTAATCAACTCATTCATGTAGACAAATCACGTTCCAATAGGTACGCTCATATTGAGTCTGCAGAAGTATCTAACGGCCGGTTTCTCGAACGATGATCAACGAAAAAAACAAATAATTATCTACTATGTGTCAAACTCGGATCAATCGTGATCCGAGTCTTAGTTTGGGACTAGAGTTAGAGTGTGATGTGTGAAATTTCCATGAATATTTATTTATTATAGATTTAGATGGGTTTCATGTAGCTTGTTTTGGATAGCTGAATTCTAATCCTTATCATCTGGCTTGCTTATCAATCCTTAAAAGTTTGCAGTATTGAGACAATGGAATATAATGTATTGTTCTTTCATTTTATTTGTTACGCGATATATAGAAATAAATAAATATACCTTATGAATTATATTATAACAACTACTGATTCTATTATTTTATGAGAATAGTGATGAAATTAGCAGATTTTAAGTAGTAATAATATAATGCTTTGTGGCTTCCCAAAAGAAAATGATGTGATGTTTCATAATGTTCAATTTTCAACTAGCTTTTGTTTTTGCTCTATAAAGTTATTTTCTCAAATTATCAAAGTCATGTTTGTGCACGGTATAAATGAATACACTTCGTGACGTCTGTAAGATCGTCTGAGTAATTTCCCGTATCGAAAGATAATCTTACAGATATTATTTTGCTCCATCGCACGAGCCTTCGCACGTCACTGCTTCTTAGCAGCGGCTGAATTAAACCAAGTCGTATTCACACACTCATGCTTAAGAGTTACACTGTGCGCCAATTGAGTATTGATTGTAGAGATGGAAACATTATTTTTATTTAAAAAAAAAACCATGGTTATGTTAAATTGTAACTACTGCTGTGTCCATCACTCCGAGACACAAAATTTAATCGATTTACAAGCTCAATGTAAACCACTTTGATTCTCGAACTTGTGTGTTTGCCATAAAAGATTAAACTCGCCAGTGCAAATTTTACATCTATATTTAGTTCAATAGTACACCTTGAACTACATTATTATACATATCCTTATATCAAAATGTTTGACGTGTGTCCTTAAAAATAAAATACAATTAAATTGTTTAGAAGTCTCAAAATATTTTTCTATTAATATAAAAATGTTGTGAATCGAGTGGGCGCCTAAAACGGACGTAAAAAGTCAAACACCTTTTAATTATATCTTTGACTCTACGCACCCAATAAATTGGTAATAATGAAACAGGTTTTACCTATCATAAGGTAAAACCAGGCCTGACGTGACGTACATCGCACTTTAGGTATGAAACTAAGTAGGTACATCGAAGAGGTCCGCCGGGCGGCATGTGTGCGCTGCGCCAGAAAGAGTTCTGGGATACAAATATAGGCCTCTACTAACCGCTTCTATAGTTAAACTTTAAAGGATCCAAAAATATTCTTATTAATTTTAAATGACGAAATTAGGTTGCTTCGGCCATGACCTCTTATTATTAAATATTTATTTCACCTTGATTATGGCTAGACTAAGCAATCGAAATGCAAAATTTAGCATATTGTATATTTGTTACGCAAAAACAGGCTATGTCTCGAAGACCGGTCTCTAACTGGTTTTGAGTGGAGCTGAGCCCTTAGTGCTCGGTCGACTACCTAACTTGTATACCTGTACTTTGTTTACAATTCAATTTGGCGTGATCTTGTCAGTAAGTATTGCTAAAAGCGTTAGAAATAAATAAAGAGTGTACGGAAAAATTCTGTGGTGCTCAGAATGACGATGTTTGTTATGAAACGTATGCAAGCAAAGACCTGAAAAGCCCCATCGCTAATTATAATGTTAACTGTTATGAAATAGCATAATATACTGTCAATGTCACTTAAATGTTTGACTATTAAAAATTCTATAAAATATGTAAATATCAGCTAGATATTCCATACATTTTACGGGCAGATACATTTAATAATGACATCTCTCGCAGAGCGTATCAACGGACGAGGAAATGGGAGTGAACATCTGAAGACTCTCGAAGGGCAATGCCCGGAGGTAGTCTGGCATTTGGACTGAGGGTAATGCCGTCAAGTAGAGTATCAAAATAACTTGTATATACTGCAACTGATTCAAATCAGCACCAATCAATAGCGTCTCCATAGAGTGGCTGCATACCTATAGAAGTTCACAAACTCCAGCAAACTTCAAACTTCAATTGCATTTATTCAATAAAATCACAATCACTGATCACTTTGAAACACCATAAGTAGTCGTCCTGCAAGCGTATATTATTTATTTTGAAAACACAATAAAAATATGTCAATAAAGTATTCTGTCTAATTATTCAATAAATTATTTTGATGCATGTTCCTGAGTGTCGCTCTCAGGCTTTATTAAAAAATCAATAGGCTGAGATCGAGCGCTATTGTCATGGAAAAGGGGCTTAAATTGTTGTAGTTTTAATTGATCTTCCATCTGGATGTTTGGAGGTCAGTTATACGAATCGGTTATGTAGAAAAACTTGCTTTTCCAGTTATCTAGAAATCATTGGCATTGTTTATTTGTAATTATGCGATCTTATGCAAATGTTATTGTTATTATTTTTTATGATTTTTGTTATCAATTTTAATGAAAACCAACAGAAGTGGGAAGGGTTGAAGGAGAAACGACACAGCATATTCATCAGCTGTTGATAGGTACCAGTGATTATGGTATCCTAGTGAACACTCAAGTGTTTAGCAAGTTACCATAAGAATTTTTTACACATTATGTGTGAACTTTTCACTAATTAACTAAACAATTACACTTGTTTACGTATAATTGATTTGAGCTCGCTAATCTTATCGCTAAGAAGCCATTTTTTCGATACAACCTTACAATGAAATTTATATTCATATTTGAATATATGTATTCATATACACGTTGATCATTGCACATATAATTGGTTTTATGACCAATTTAGGTATGTTTTCATAAATAGATTAGCCAAACTAAATCATACAACCGGTTGTAAAACAGGTGGTACAAAAAAAAGTTGCTACTGGTTTTCTAATATAAACATCAGTGGAACAAATCTTATACAGTGGAAAAATACATATTTTTATAATCCTAATTAAAGCCTTGAAACACAAGTCACATTATCTACACGTACATCCGAAGTACATCTTAGGTTATAATTATTAGCCACTTTTTGTGCCGCATCGTGATTGAGCGCTTTCAATAACATACGTTTATGTAGATACTTATACATCTGTTGGTTCGTGCCATGAATATAGTCTTACCAAATTGAAATGCACGCCATACTCAAGTGCAAATACGGCATAGTAATGAAGCCAGCTATCGTTTCAGTAACACATCTGGTATTAATGTTAGCAAATATTGATGTTCGTTCAGTGTCTGGGTTCTTTATAAAACATCTTCATATCATAGGAATATAATATCAATGATCGTAAGTAATCCAATACTCAAGATATGTAACATGCCTTGCCTTGCTACAAATTTGTTGTTAACTTGAACGTTACTGAATTTTGCTACATACTTTGTTACCTACATTGGCCCAGCTTCCGTGATCAATGTACTGGCGTAGCTAGAACTGGTTTTATTTGTCCTTTAAGTAATTCGTTTTAAAAACATAGCTATAAAATATTAACTAGTAATCATACGGATGTGTTGTTGTGTTACATTAAACTCTAGGCTATTGTTATTTGTTAGATAATAACTACTTATAAAGTAAGTACCTAAACATATAATTTTGTTTACAACATAAGCACGATCTTCTTCTCTGATGTTCGTAATCAAAGCGTAAATTTTACATACTTTGATGGCGCCTGATAGGTATTTCGATAATAACAAGTGCAGGGGACGACTGTTTTACCAGTTCTATTATTTAGTTTATTATCGGCTAGGATGTCGTTCGCACTCGCATACTTATAAAGTGTGATGTGATAGTATATTTTATTTTATGTAGAATAATGGTTTTTCCTAGGTGGCGCTCCAAGCCTAATTTTAACCCTGCGTTTGTTACGTGAAACTACGAGTTTCCAAAAGTAATACCAGTAGTGCAGACTGGTGCGGGAGGGAGCAAAGCTTTGACTTGCACAAAGCATCCCTCTTTTACAGCTCACGGCAGAAACAAAGTTAGCTTCGCTGAAAATATCACTAAAAATCTATAGTTGGTTGTTATACTCGTACGTTGTCTATGTAGTACTCTGCTGCCCTCTTTTGCAAACCTGCTAAAGTGCAAGGCCACCCTATTGGGGTGAGGTTACGGGGCATTCTCAACCTAGACGAGACGACATTCTTAGAGTTCTGAACTCCTGGTAGAGTAGAGCGCATGAAAATGAACTGAGTCACGTCTCATCCGTTTCCAAACGGCATCATGATGACATCTATTGAACACTTATCGTAACTACTCTAAATACCTGAATACACTGCCATTGAGACTTCGCGATATTCGAAAAAAAGTAAATACTTATAGCATTAAAAAAACTCGAACTAAGTATTACTGGAGAAAATATAGCCTGTATTCTAAGCTGAATTGCCAGGTTTAGGCTCACTTGTACGAAGAAATAAATAAAACTTAAATGAAAGCTCACGATGTTTCACCATGGCCCAAAATATAGCATAAAACAAAAATAACAATAATTTTGGAATATGCGATGAATGCTCTTTCTTAGGACACTCCATTTGCATTTTAGTAATATCTTTGTTTTTACCCTCATGTTAACTCTCAGCGATATAGATATTATAGTACTTAGCTGTTTCGATTGAATAAGCTTTACTTGCTTAGCTCGTTCTAAAATATTCGTATAGCATATTTTATTATACTATTATACAAATGATAATATAATGAAATATAAAGATAAAAGATGTGTTAAACACATTTATTATACATAGTTTTTAAGTTATTCACCTCGACCTCGGCATTCGAACTCATCAAATAAGAATTTACAGATAATTTTCCCTCCTAACGGTTTGGGGTAATTATCATGAAATCAAACAAATTTTTTGGCTAATTTTATTTTGTGGATTGGCAACATGGCTGGTTCTTGTTTGTATTTATCCTATCAATTAATAATTAATTAATAAATTGAGTATATAGCGCCGCGCCGCCGCTGCGCTGTGGCCGAAACGTGCCATAACATGATTTGTTCTATGCCACTACCAGGGCAACAGAACAAGCTGAAAGTGGTTAAAACATCGGTACTGCCGAGAGCACGCACACATACAGTAAAGTACGATCTTGTGAATTGACATTTGAAATTCCACGAAGAGCGTCCAATCGGTTCAAAAAAATATTGAATGTTTGGCTGATGTCTCCATCAAACATACAATGTTTTTTCTTTTAAATTTTACATCACAAATATCACACTCACAGCTATGTATTGCTTAATGTAGGAAGTGCCAATTGGTTGTTATTTTCGTAGCCTTTTTATTTGCTATAATGATGACTCTACAATGAGTGTACAGTAACATGATGTGTTAGCTACATTTATCTCTCCTAATATGGTAATATGTACAAAGTACTGATAGGAGCTGAAATTGCATGGATTGGCGCTTGTATGCTGGGTCTGTCATTAAGGCGGGCCTCTCTCATGACGGGACAGAAATTTAAGTGAGGGCTAGTGGGGGGTGGGAAGTTTTTTTATTTATAGTAATTCTCAAAAGGTACAAACTTACACAGACACATTTAGTGAGATACAAAACAAACCAATTAAGTAAGTACTATAGTAAAATACATGAAAGTAATAAAACAATATTTATTGAATATCTAAAATAATGTAATGACACAAACCATTTAATTCGTCTTGGGTTTTCACGCGACCGGTTATACCACAAATAGGTGTTTTTTCTAGCATTTGAAGATAGATATGATATAAATTACCCCCAACAACTTTACAAAAATATTTTTCCTTTTTAAATGTTCTCTTCACGGTCGACGAGTCGGGGACCATAATTTGAGCATGATGCTATGATTGCTTCAAATCGCGCAACTGCCATTTAATGGCTCTCGGCGAACCACTAATTTGTGATTTACTCGTTTTGCTGCCTCGGCATCGGCACATACATATAATCGTGGGACAGAACAGAACGGGCAACTAGGTGCAGATTCACAGCTCAGATCTAGATCAAACATCTGTGTGATGATGTGTTGAACAAGTAGGTATTTGTTGTTTGTCCTGTACTTGTTAGTATAATATAATTTTCAATCGAATTAAACAAATATTCTATTAAAAATTACATCAGTCTAAAAAAGCCCACAGCTGATACTTTACAGAATTGGGTTTACCTAATTCATCATTCAACTAATCCAACAGGCTTTGATGTAACTTACTGATGTAATCTAAGCCCAATGGCGCCCTTACATCGCCTAACATCATAGATGAGTTAGGTTGGTACCTATACCTTATTAAAATTAATATCATACACGCTGTAGAGCAAATGTTCTAGAATGTTTGTATCTCACTTCTGTTTACTGTTTTGGAGCGAATCGGTGAATTGGTGCTAACCTGATTGAGCGCATGCAGGACGAAGGTGGTTTTATACTTTTTATTTGTTTCGCCTCGTCTCGACATTGGAAAAGAAACAGTTTTTACTGAGAGTATAGTGAAATGAAATGAAATATGAATGAAATGAAATGAATGAAATGAAATGAAATGAAATGAAATGAAATGAAATGAAATGAAATGAAATGAAATGAAATGAAATGAAATGAAATGAAATGAAATGAAATGAAATGAAATGAAATGAAATGAAATGAAATGAAATATTTATTTGCCTAAAACATGGTAGGTACCTATATGGTCTTATTCTAAATAGTGTCTCACATTTCACCAATTATAGGTATGCAACCAATTATAGTACATTCTTACGGTTAAAGACAAGTAGGTATAAGTACCTAAAGTTTCTTTATGTAGGTAATTCAGGGTTTATAAGATCTTTGCAAAACATGTGTAAAATAACATTATCTTTACCTCTTCAATTTAACTGGCATATTGATAGTTGGTAGATTTGCATTTTATGCATTCTAATGATTGACTTATTTCTTACTAATTAAAAACGCTTTCAAGCAGCATATGTAATCCATACCATCATTTTCATATTATGTATAACGTACATTATATACCGTGACATTACATATTCTGCTAAACGATTGAACTCACCATTTACCCCCTGTCACAAATTGACAGGTGTCAAAGTCAGTCACGCGACCCCAGCACAGCGGAAATGACGAAACAAAACGGACGGGCAGAGGATTATTACGTTTGTCTATTATTATAGCTTTTACAAGGCCGATGGGTTCCGACAATAAGATTTGTTACGCTATTTAAGATAATGGTTTTGATAATTTTATCATAAAACGTTTAAAACGAATAGTCTGATAACCTACCGGCTCGTAGGAATCTGACATGACCTCCGAGATATTGAAATCTATTGAGAATAGAATCGTTGATGAAAAACCTTGGGAATTTGTAGATGGGTACCAAACTCCGAACTTAAGACGCTGAAGTCTAGATGAAAGTATCATTTATGTATACCAAGTCCAAATTTACTACTATCAAAAATCTATTAGAGCGTTGGGTCAAACTGTAGCTAAGTTTGACCCAACGCTCTAATAGATCCTTTCAATGAAGTAAGCTCGTTCAGTTCGTTGCCTTTGCTTGCATTAGTATTGTCGGAACTCGCTCAGTTTACACAAGCGGGTCAAAATATCCGTATTGTCCATTCAATCGACATAACACGCGGATCGAATTGAACTCACTTGTCTCTACATAAACACATAACACTGTGCCACTAGCGCCCACCAACCAATTCGGAATCCGCAATTTAGATGACAATTTCCTGATATTTTTTACATTTGTTCAAAAATGTTATGAACCTGATTAAATTCATTGGTTACACATATTACTTCAGTTTAGAGTTACTGGGTGACACATACCTCTACATTTTGACGTGACAACGTCTTATAATTCGATAGAGCCGGCTGCACGCACGAAAAAACATGACTCATGCGGCGTTACCTCGCTCTGAGGCGTTACATGTAAGGTTTGAAGTGCAAGCGAGAGCGCGGAACGAGCGACAAAGAAGCACAATCGGCCTTTGCGTTCGTTGTCACGTTCAACTATCGTCAGTAAACAGACTTTACAGACAACCATTTTTTTATCGAATATTCTGGGAAGTCTTCGTGAAAGTTGGACGGGACGGCTAACGGTCTGGTCGGTAGATTAATAAACCCTGATCCAAGTTTTGACGGGATGTAACTCTTGCGTAGCACCCATACCTGTTAATCTTTTACTTACACCCATTCAAAGTTACTTCTTGTTATCCAACTATCCTACGCGCAGTATCACAAATACGAGATATCTGAAGAACATCGTGACGAACGATAGTATTTGCGGTCAAAGATATTGTTACCTCTATTCGACTCCATTGTATTTTATTACCAACAATAATACTACGGCAGTCTCTATTACAAAACTACTCTTCCTTATTTGTTTTCCAATTGCATTATTGTGTAAAGATAACAAAGATGTGCTACTGTTTTACAGAATGCTGTGTATTTTTATCGGTTTTGTATACTCTTTTGTAACGGCCAAAACTTAGCAAACTTAGATTGAAACTTAGGAATCCTTTCCCTACAGGATAAAGAATTATTTAAGTCATACATATCGGTGTAATTCTTCTTCTTCTTGCGTGTCATGTCAATTGGTACACGATAGGTGTAATGATGTATTTGGTTGTAGTAATGTCAGAGTGCGGCGCCAGGATACAAGATGGAGGGCTGCAGGCAGCTCCGCCTGCTGCTCTGGCGAGACTACCTCATACGGAAACGGAAGTTTGTGAGTACATTACTACAGTCGTTATAGAATAGAAAACTCTTTATTGGTACACCAAAAATAAAATTACAGGTTACAAAATAAAGAAACATAAATGGTTACACAATGTTATAACACATACTGAAAATGTCTAGTCCCCAACCTAATCAAAGTCACTCTTTTGGAACTAAGCTCGCCTTTGGTAAATCTTCGTATAAAAGTATTAATAGATAATTAAAGTTAGTTCTGAGTATTGCTTACAATTACGAAATTGTTATCTTTTTTGTAGCCTTCCTCACCTGAAGAATAGATCGTTAAAGAATAAAAAAAACCAGCACGGATTACATTGAGCAGTACATTCAAGTTGAGCATGCGATTTATTCATGTTTAGTTCCTTTATGCTTGACATTTGTTTTTTTCTTTAGATAACATTAGCGGGCATACTATGGGCTACTGGAATAATGATCGGTATCTACACAGTGAGGATAAATATAGATAACCAGGACTTTCCTGCATGTAAGTACTATCACACATTCTCATTTAAATATTAACACAACGCGTTTGTTTTTTTACAAAAATTTCCAAAGCGCGAACCTCATTGAATTACCTAGTATTGTACATGTAAATCATTATTATTAACAAAATAAATAAACAAACAAATCCAGGATTTCTTAGAGGCAAACGTGAGATCAGTATCAGCTGATGTTAAGCGATGATGCGACCAACGCTGCACCGCGTTTGCCTAGATAAAATATATTCCCTCTTCTCTTGTCCGTTCCTCTAAGCTCTGTTCAAGTGGAACTGTCACCTTGAATCACCTAGTATATAAGACTTTTCTGAATGAACTTTGTGATTTCACATAATGAAGATTTTTAACTTGACTTGTAAATGCTGAAAATTCGTCAAATCAAATCAAATATATCTTTATTCAATAAAATCACGCAGATCATTTAGAATTGTCTTACATACTAGGTGATTCTAGGTGACAGTTCCACGCGACCAGAGCCTAGACCAGAGCCTAGACCAGAGCCTAGACCAGAGCCTAGTCCAGAGCCTAGACCAGAGCCTAGACCAGAGCCTAGACCAGAGCCTAGACCAGAGCCTAGACCAGAGCCTAGACCAGAGCCTAGACCAGAGCCTAGACCAGAGCCTAGTCCAGAGCCTAGACCAGAGCCTAGACCAGAGCCTAGACCAGAGCCTAGACCAGAGCCTAGTCCAGAGCCTAGACCAGAGCCTAGACCAGAGCCTAGACCAGAGCCTAGACCAGAGCCTAGACCAGAGCCTAGACCAGAGCCTAGTTGAAAATGTCCAAATTATAGGCAAAAGCCTTTCCGTGTTAAAGTTGTTGGTTGTGCAGGTCAGTTCCCGGCGCGCGCGCTGCCCAGTGCAGGCGTGCTGCCCTTCCTGCAGTCCTTCATCTGCGGCGTCGCCAACGACTGCGAGACCTTGGACCGCTTCGAGGAGATACCTGCATACCAGAAAGCCAAGTCAGTATCCTCACTTGGTTCTTTAAACCAAGCGACATACAATCTGTGGACTGCGGACAACATGAGAAGAGCCGAAGGCCGGGCTCAGTAGCGCTGGACGTAGGTCTCTTGGTCGAGACCAGTGGATTGATATAAATTGATGATGATGATGATTTTGATTCAGTTTTAATGGCCATGAATATTGTCAGCAATCGCGATGATGTAATGACGAGAAAGTCACGTCAAGTCAAGACGGGAATGTCGTCTATAGAGCATTGGAGAACCGCTGTTTTAAGCCTTTAAGCGTACATGCCGAATAGGAGACAAAACAAGTTTCTTAATCCCAGCGTGATTCGAGTTAAAAAAACTCCCCGCTTGCTTTCAGATTGACGCAGATCGCGGGCAAGCTGGCGCCGCTGTTCAACGAGACGGTGCTGACGCTGGCGGGCTCGATGCCGGACGCCGTCAGACTGCTCGCGACGGTCGCCAACGTGGCTGATGACGCTACCTTCATCAATTTTGCCAGTAAGCCACAGTAAACATAATTATGTAGAGCTAAATTAAGAGTATGACTTATTGATGTTTGTGATTTTGTTTACTTAGTTTTTTAAAAGACGAGTGAATATTGTTTGACAATACACAATCATACGTTTCATGTCTGTCAGAAAAGCAAACGCGTTATTATTATAAGCATACACACTTAAACGAATTCGTGACTATAGTGGAATATTTCTTCCATACAAATAACCTTTTTCCTCATCCATTATCATTATCATCGTCATCGTGAGAAAGATACTACGGTAATTTAAATATTCCTCTTTTTCGGCAGAAAACGGTCTTAAGTTCAAAGACCTGTTTAATAATCTGCCGAGGGTGAAGCGGTATGTGACGTCACACTTGCAGCTCGACGATGACGTCGCACAGAGCCTGATGACGTCAGACATCAGCTTTCAAGGTGTAAGTTGTCTATTCAGTTACTACTATCATCTCCTAATTTACTTTTGACGTGACAACGTCTTATAATTCGATAGAGCCGGCTGCCCGCACGAAAAAACATGACTCATGAGGCGTTCTGAGGCGTTCCATGAAGTGACGTTGTCACGTTCAACTATCGTCAGTAAACCAACTTTACAAACAACCATTTTTTTACTTCAAATAATACTGTATGTTATGTCGCTAATCAACTTGGGGTTAAATTCAATATCATTTTGTAATGAGACTCGCGGAATAAAATATACTAACAATTAATACTCATGGAGAATCAAAAAACAGCACCAAGAATTATTTATTTATCATTTAAAAATATCTATCTATGTAAAGTATTGTATTATGTATGTCAGTCTTCTATTACCCATAACTCAAGCTCTGCTTAGCTTGGGGCTAGATGATGTTGTGTGGATTGTCCAGCATTATTTATTTACTTATTTATTTTATTTGTTTCCATGTATATAAACTTATTTATTTTTTTATATTTCAGTTACTAACCGGTGACCTAAACCGCTGCAGACCAGACTCGATCGTCCAAACACTAGTAGTACAAAACACAACGCACTTAGAAGAGATCACCAACAAACTGTGCAGTCTCTCCAAACAAGACTTGCAAGCGATGTTCATGGACTTATTGTACGAGATTAACTTCAGCAAGTACATCAGTATGGTGAGTGTACTAAGTCAATTTCACTAGTAAAGGTTCGCCTAGAATATGCGTTGATGTGTTCTGGATTGGAGAGTAGAGCTGCATAATGCATAATTTAATAGTAATTCTTTGTAAGAAGGATCATATAAAAAAATGGTAGGAACCAGGCCGTAAGTTTCTTGCCTGTTCTTCTAGGCTCTGGTCGCGTGAAACTGGCACCTAGAATCACCTAGGTAATATGTAAGACGATTCTAATGATCCTTGTGATTTTACTGAATAAAGCAATTTTGACTTTTGACTTTCGACATGAACTATGCATTCGTCGCACAGAAATGAACGCAGATCAATGTAACAGCATGTAATTTTTTAGTGAATATCAATACGTATGTTCTTTACCGCGATTGCCATCTATCGAGTACTTAGTTGATCATATAGCGAGGTAGATGTCGCTACGTCTAAAAATTATAATCTCCTGACCGTTGGTTAGGGATAGTAGGTATTATTTCTTCTATTGTGTGCTTTCGTTTGATTTGTGCTAATATTGGTTTCGTTTCCAGCTAGGTAACATGTACTACAAGATCTCAGGAGACCGCAGGATCTCGCAACTAGGTGACTTCGTGACCGCGGTGCTTCGCATGACGAAACTACAAAACTTCCTTCCCCCGGAAGCGCTCGCCATTTTCTACGGCAAGCAAGCTGACTTTAGCTATATAAACTTGGATTTGTAAGTTTCTACTTATTGAAATTACATCCTTGTCTTCGAAGACGGTTATTATTGAAATAATGCAATTGACAAGTCATATGGCATTATTTAAAAGTAAGAAAAATGGTAAGTTAAACAATTTTGAGTATCACTGATACAATTGACAATATTACAGAATACAAAAAACCATGGACTTATTCGAACCGACATTTGGAAACACCAACGAGTACAAAACGTTAAGAGAGTTGGCCGATACGTTGGTCGTTAGTGTCAAATACCTCGGCAGAATGTTTGCTAACATTAACAATACTGAAGATGGAATGGCAGAAGAACATGTTAAGGATGATAATCCGCTAGATGCAGGTTTCAATAAAATCAGCAAAGTTTTAGACAGCGCTATGAAGGCTTCTGGTGCGAACGATGCACCTATCGATCCTTTTAAAGTGTAAGTACATTTGAATCCTTATTTCAAAAAAATATATGATAAAGATATTATAATCTACATGTTTTAATTAACGTTTTTACGTTTCAGATTAGCAAAACTAGCCAACTTCCTCTATAAATTGCTACCCACCTACAAACACGACATTTTGTTCTACTCAACACTTCTCGCGAAACTGATGGAGACTGCCCATAAGGCTATCGAAACGAACATGCATATACAAGAGATAACCTATACCGTTACCCTGAGGAACCCTGACGCTATCAAAGCTCTGAAGAAAATTCCACCAGTGGTTGTTGGCAAGGCTTTTGAAGCTTTAGTCAGTGCTGAAAGAACACAGGTAAATATTTTACAATTAAAGTACTCGAAAAAACAAGGAAAGATAAGCATACATAGAATAGGCAAAAGCATAGAACGATGTTTATTTTATTTCAGATCCTAACATCCGACCTCAATGCCCCTGGTCAGATGTTCTGTGACGTCAGCAAGCTCCAAGCCTTTCTTTTGATATCTCAAACAGAAGCACAAGAAGTGAAGAGTCACCTCTGTACTGATGCCTGGAAGAACTACATGGTAGATTTAGTCAAGTCCATCGGCGTTTTTGATGTTAAAAATAGTGTGAGTATAATAATGTTATTCAATCTTTTTGTGTTTATTACGCACTGGTTTACTTCTGTTTACCATTTTGTTTTTTTGACGTGACAACGTCTTATAATTCGATAGAGCCGGCTGCACGCACGAAAAAAACATGACTCATGCGGCGTTACCTCGCTCTGAGGCGTTCCATGTAAGGCTTGAAGTGCAAGCGAGAGCGCGAAACGAGCGACAAAGATGCACAATCGGCCTTTGCGTTCGTTGTCACGTTCAACTATCGTCAGTAAACCGACTTTACAGACAACCATTTTTTTCAGATAAACGATATGGCATCACTTCTCATCCAAGAAACCCTGGGCAGAGACACCTCCTCCCAGCTTTACTCCATCGATGAAGACTTCCAGATCTTTAAGAACTTCACCGGTGCGTTGATGTCCATGGATAGCATGGAGCAGAAGGAGTTTGACTGGGCGCAAGCTTTGGGGGTCACTCATGAAGACGAGCTTATGAAGGTTGTCAATGATAAATCGCACTTAGGAAAGTTGATGTTGTAAGTATTCTTTTTTGACATAGTTACATAACTATTTGTATCTGAGCAAAAAGTGGTAAAGCGGTGTGCAATATTTGATCTCTTTTTACAATATATCTTACTGGCTTAAAACCATCTAAGACTGGTTTATATCATTCCAAGACAAAACTGAAATCACGAACTATATTTTCAGAATATCAGCTCACGGGTCGTTTGCAAAAGAGATAATAAAACAAAACAAGATCCTCCAATACAAGATCACCCCGTTCCTGCTCGATACTAACACGCTCGTAGCTGCGATGAACAAACACTTGAACACCACTCCCGACCACATCACTGAGGGTTTTAAACAGGTGTATGCAGATGTGTTAAGAACTGTCGCTATGACTGCTAATGATGAACAAAAGGTAAGATCCACAGAAAGTGAAATAAAATACATTTTTTGTAGCTATAGCCATAGATTTGGAAAACTACAGCTTCTTACAATCTACCCTAACCTAACATTTTTAGAAGCTGTAATTGATTACTATCTACTTTTAAGAGAGACAGTTGTCAACGATGCATGCATCCTTCGCTTTAATTTAAATGTACAATGAAAGACTGTCATGTAAAAATGACAAATAATGATAACTTATTTCAGACGTACAAAGTTCTATCCACATACTGCGAAGACATTTTTTGCAATGGCGGAGAGACTGCAGCCACTTACTTACAGCTGCCCACCGGAGTAGACGCCGACAAGTTGGCAGGAGTGCTGTGTAATACTTCTAGAGCTATCGAAAACGGATTGAGGAATGATTCTGTTATATCTTTAGCTGTAAGTCTTAGAAATACTTAGAATTTCCAACATTTTTTCCATTTCAAATGTAAACATAGGTAATTGTTTTAAAATCAATATGTAACTTACCATGTGTTCGGAATTATGTTGTTATGTTTTTTAGATTGCTAAAGTTAGCAAGACGACACACACAATGCTAGAGGAAGTCGATTGGACCGAGCTTATAAACAACATTCAGCAGCTTTACGTTAAGGTCGACAAGGATTACCCGTATTTATTCGAGTTTTCGACGTATGCTATGGACCAGGCCGCACAGACGGATCTTCAGAAAATGTACAAAAATGCTAAGGAATATTGGTTTGGCCTACGGAATTTGCCACGAGGACTGCATTTGAGGTAATTGTGCACTAGTTTTTGCTAGACATTGTTGAGCGTTAAAAATAAAAGAGAAAAATACCTCAGGGACCTTGGTTTGGACCTTTGTTAATCAGTTTGTTCAGTAGCCCTTTATATATTTTTTGGATTATCTCAATTAGCAAAAAAAAAATGTTTTTTGCTTTAAAGATTAAAAAAAATATATTTAATAAATCTAAATATGTTATACTTTCAGCGTAAACTTAGGCTTCCGATTGCTGGATCTTATGGATCACGGAATGTTCAACATGACGAATGAAGTTTGGGTCAAAATGAAGTTCGTTATTAACAATGTTGTCGGACCATTGGCTGTCATCGACGATACTGTCCAACATGTCACTGGTAAGAATAAATATAAGGACAAAACATTTAAACTAAAAAAAAAATCCTTAAGAAAGTCAATACTTAATTTTTTTTCGAAGATAAATGTATCTAATTATGTTTTTCAGCTCTGCTTATGAATTCAACTCACACATCAAATCTGCCTCCGATAACTGCAGAAATCTTAGAAACCATAGTACCGAATCTACCACAACTGATCGTGGATTCCGTCCATATCATTATTCATGATGATACTGATGTGAGTAACATTATTTATGTTTTGTTGCGTTGGCTTACAAACTGGACTCATCAGTTCAAAGTGTATTCTGGCAATGTCCTAAGCGGCCTCAACTTTATGTCATACAAAGGGATGTATGACATAAGGATGTATGTCTTGGGTATGGTCGCGTGGTACTAGCACTTAGAATCATATAATAGACCCCAACTGATCCTTGCGCTTTTACAGAATAAAGTGTATTTAAGTGTTTGGAGTTATGCAGCATTGAATGCTTACAGATAGAACCTGTCATCGCCCTCATGAACGCCTCTCCTGCCTGGCCGTGCTCCACCAGTCTCTCGGAGCTGCTGTCGATGACATCATCGTCCAAGGAAGCTGTCGTGGCTCTGGAAACCTTGCTGTGCATGGACCGGAGTATACAGGACGAATGGATGGACTATTTGAAGACGAGAAAGATTTTTACGGATGTGAGTTTTGTTATCACTATCTAGTAAAACATACTAATTATTAAACAATTTCAGCTTATTAATAATAGATTCATAGATTTCCTTTACATTCATATGTTTACTTATTTTCGTTTCTGTGGTGATGTTTGAGTATAAATACTCCCGTAAAGTTAACAAAAAGCTCATATTCAATTGCAGAAGACCCTAGCATGGAACACCACCAAGTACGACCCGCACATATTCCTCAACATGTCCGCCGCATTCAACGGCATGGTCCGCGACGCGGCACGAGTCGCCGACGCCTTCCAGTACATCGACCGCGATGAGGCTTCTGAGGACCATCTGGGGCTGAAGAAGGCGTGGAAGTATGCTGTGGATGCTGCTAACAGCACCGGTGCCAATCAAATGATAGGGTAAGTCGGCATTTTGAAATATTAAATAGGCCTCATAATGTGTGTGCACAAAGAGAGCAATAGTCATGGATCCTTTGAATATTTTTGAGAAGATGTAATGCATGATTGTTTAACAAATTATTTTTTTATATAATTTGCAGCAAATTCCTCTCAAAGCTCGACACTGTCCTCAACTCGATCGAAACCTCAGTTGATGCGGATGTTTCCCTCAATGCGCTCTGGGAGGGCTATCTCCTCTGCGTCAACGGCACTTACACCGACAAGTGCCAGGCCGAGGGCCGCGCGCTGTGGAAGAAAGCTCTGCAAGTGTCGTCGGTTATCATTGAGGCCGTCACTATAGACATGACGACTTATTTCACAGAAATCAATGGTAAGAAACTCTCCTTCTGGCACTTACATATTTTTATTTGATTCGTGTCTGTTTCACAAACGCAATTTCCAAGTAATTTGTTTATTACTCACTTACGTACTTCATGATGTTTTAGAAGTATGTAATAAAATTAATACAATCATCATAAGTTAATGAGTATTTGCGCATTTTGTACAGTAAAGTATACGTTGTTTTCAGCGCCGGATCACAATCTGTTACAAGTGGTGGGCTTCACTCGCGACACAGCGCTATACATGCTGTACGACAAACTGCCAGAGTTCATAGGCGTGCTCATCAACTCCTACTTCGACTACGGGTTCATGAGTCAGGTACGTCGTATAGCGTTATGTCACACATCATATTGTTTTATTATAATCAATATCTATAACAACATCAGTGCAGCGCACTGATTTCGGTTAAAGTCTTTATTGACTACCATTTGACTAAAATTCATCTTCAGGTTCGAAAAGCGTCATTATCTCCGTTTTGGGACTGTGACGCGTTAGTATCGGCTCTCAATCCCGCCCCTGGCAGCCCAATCCAGTTGAATGACATCAACCGAGTCAAGCCATACATATGCCCTTCCATTATTTACTGGCTCTCTCTGCCTAGAGATGCTAACGTATTGTTCAATGTGGTGGCGAAACCTGTAAGTATTTTTGAGAATTTGTATTCTGAGATTATATGACCATACACATCAAATCACTTACTAAATGCCTGTTTTAGCAATACTACTTCTACAAATATCCAGTCCGAAACGCCACGAGCAGCTTTGAAAGCACTTTTACCAAAGCGGTCGCTCTAACAGACTTTATAAGTAACGTCAACAACGAAAACAAAACATTGATCAAAAATGACCTGGATATGGACACAATGAAGAACAACCTAGCTAACTTCATCGATAAAATAGTCAGCTATAAATTAAAAGAGACAGATGATAAGTATAAAAAGTTCGGTGATGTCAACAAGAAGCAGTTAATGGCTAGTGTGTATTTGACTAGAATCGTAGCTATAGTCAACAAACTAGCTACTGCGGTAACCAATCTGACTATTGACGAAAGCTTTGTAGAGAGTCAAAATATTAATCAAGACGACGTAGCCAAAATAACTGCTGATCTAACTGTCATGAAAAACGTTTTTAATCGAAAAACAGTTGATACAATCGCTATTCATTACGATTTACTCACCGATATGTTATGGAAAAACGATGATAACTACACACTTGTTGATGCGATGGATGTTATGTGCACTAACTTGAAAGCGAACAACAGCAATGTCATTTTGGTAGATGAAGTGAGAACTAAAGTACAGATATGTGCGAAAAACTATAGAGTTTTGTATGGAGCTGTGGCGGAGGAAGTGGTAGGTGATTATGGGGAAGCAAGACAAAGCTTGCTTAACTGGGTCACGATGTTGCAGAGTGGTAATGAGGATAATATTACCGATGTTTTCAAGTTTCTCAATAGCAGGTGAGTTTATTTATCTTATTCAAAACTTACGTAGTTCTAAAGATGTATAAATAAGCAGTGTCTGATATCAATAGCTTGGTGCAATTTATGATTAGTAGGTACATACTATATTATTGTGGTGAAATGGAAGACTTATGGTTTTGGAAAAACACATAGTCAAGTGCAAACGAACAAGTCATGAGAATAATTTCAAAAATCTTTTTTCAGAACCCAACTGGTAAATTCTTTAAAGCATTCAATTCAGTTCTCGTTCGACCTGGGTCTTCCAGTGTACCTAAAGTACTTGCAGTCCAACATGCAAGGGTACAGGGTCCTCCTCGCGTTCCTCTCGGGAGAGGACTGGTGGGGGGGCCTCAAGACTTTGTATCGCGGACCAGAGCTGAACCGGTTCTTTAAGATCGTGGAGCAGGGATTCGAAATAACGGGCAACATCTTAAACAACCTAGATGGTATCCATGTAAGTAGGAATCAACCAACCGCTTAGCATTGATCGAATTAATCTTAAGTTTACAGAAAACTCACGCATAGACATACATTTACCCATATAACTAGGAATCGTCCAAAATTAAGTATAGCTTGCAGTGGGCATTTATCACACATTATGTCCAATTTATGAATTCCCAACGTTAAACTGCGTCTAGTAAATTGTTCCTGAATTTCCAGTTGGTAAAGTTGATCCGCGAGTTGAAAATGAACGAGTCCGACCCGTGCCGGGCCGATCTGCCGCTGTCCGCGTACGTGCCGGACGCCACCACCGCGCTGTCCGACCTGAAGCAGCAGGCGTGCGCGGTGGACCCTCTCACACTGTACGCGGAAGTGCCGCCATTGCTGTACGCTTCTCAGGTAACATTACTAAAATCTAGATTAGCCACGAGACTTTAGTGAAAAGGTCTCAACATTAGGTTCTCAGTCTGTTGTCTCTGTCATTATTTTAAAATATAAATAATCATCATAAAAGTACTGCAGCTGTCAACAGTTTATAGTTTTTTGAACCCTTTTGTTAAGTACTTAACACCATTGTAAACCTCTAGTATATATTTCACCGGTTTAAGTGTTTGATAATCTGCAGCACAACAATTCATCATCATCATCATCATCATTTCAGCCCGTTGGCACCCACTGCTGAGTATAGGCCTCCTCTTTATTATGCCATTCTTTACGGTTCCTTGCGACTCTCATCCACTGATTCCCGGCTCGCTCTATAATGTCTTTGGACCATCAATTAGTAAACCTTAATTGTATTTATCACAGGGCTACGAACCTTCTCTCAAACTGTCCAAAGATGTGGACTACACTGCTCTGAACTCGGACATAGCTCACATCGAAACCAACTTGGGTCTCATCGCCGAAGGGCCGAAAGAGCCCCTAAGACCTGTCTGGGTCACCGAGGACAAACTGGAACAGTTGAGGAAAGATGTCATGAATCTGCTGTCGAAGGAAACTATGACGAAAGTGACTTTTGGGGTTCTCTTTAACAGTGTCGATGTTGGCACTCTGTTTTTGAATAATAGGTAAGACTGCACTTTCATTTGATATTTGAAATGCTTGTTTCAATGGTAGACATGCTAATACTCGTCATCAGTCCCTTTATATTATCATAAAGTTTGTTCGTACAGTGAATGCACGTTATGTTCTCAAATGACGACATGGTTCAAGCAGCTTAACCTACAAGTGTTTAAGAAGCAGGAGTACGACAATCTGCTCTGCCATCTCAACACCATGAGCTTAGAGGATATCTACTACACTCTGAAGAATGATTTCCATTGGGATATGTTTATCAAAGAGGTAAGTTTATATGAAGAAGTCAAGATAAAACAGATAAATAATATCATTTAATAACGTTGTTTCTTTTCTACTTGAATACTTAAAATCCAGATAATAAATGAGCACGTTCTACAAAAATAAAAGTGTATATCTCTATGATTAATAAACCAGCATTACTCCTTGATATCAGAACGCACCTATAATTTATCATCTTCCTAGTTCCATGGACAAAGGAGTGAAATTTCCTTAATTCTTAAGTTTGGTTTTATGTCCTGTTGTACAAAATACAAATTAAAAATAATTTATTACCATAAAATTACTTAAAATATACAATTTTACCGCGGCAGCCAGCATCTTGGGTACGCTTTCGATTGGTACTGATTTTGATCAATTGAGCTAGCTATAGACCGTTTACAACGGTCCGTAGATAGCTCAACTGTTTCTTATGTATTATATAAATGCATATCATTATCATCTTCTTACCATTGTCCCACATTATGTGAGATAATCTACTATATAAAAATAAGTCGGGTTTTCCTTCCTGACGATTTAACTCCAGAACGCACGAACCGATTTCCACGGTTTTGCATTCGTTGGAAAGGTCTCGGGCTCCGTGAGGTTTATAGCAAAGAAAATTCTGGAAAAATAATGCGGGAAAATATCCCGTGCGAAGCCGGGACGGGCCTCTTGTATTTTATAAATAAATAGTCGAAAGTTAGTGAATAAAATATTGACCGGTTGTAGTTGATATCGAGTCGCAACTACACCAACTTGGAGTTGAACAAGTCGATGCGCGAGTTCCTGCGGCTGGCGGAGGCGCACTTGTTGGACGACATGCGCGCGCCCACCACTAAGCTGACGGAGTGTCTCGCGCGCAACGTCACACGGAACGGATTCGGTAACGCCACGCTGTAAGTCTATATACATCATTTATCACCTGTGTAAATTAAGATACAATAGAATTTGAGTTAGCTTTATTGACACAAAAAGAATAAATACAAAACGTTAAACACATAAACCTTATTTTAATTGTTATTTTTGTTCCTCACATCATGTAACTTAGTACCTAAGTGATTATGGTTACAAAGACTTTATGTTACATATTTTAATTATAATTTTTTCTTTATCTTTATAAATAGTAAAACAACATAGTACAACAGCACAATAGGACTACACAAGTATAGTCAAAAGGACCTTGTCTCAGATATCAAACATTAGACATATTTTAATTTTTGTTAAACAAGTACGTTTAACAAAAATTAAAATATGTCATAGCGCTTTAATTTTTATGACGAGATACTAGTTAGGAACTTGTTTATGTAACTGAGTAAACATATCTCTATTTTCTGTTTCACCAGCTTCCTCCAAGTCCTAGCCCACACCACTAAGTTACTTCGCGCAGAAGCCCCCCACTTGCACAAAGTAGAAGGGGTCACCGACCTTCCCTTCCTCAAGCGCCTGTACAGTGAAATCGCAGTCAAGCTGGATGTGTTCCGTCCTTTGAAGGATTACCTGAAGGGGGGGTTGGTGCTCAGAGAGATAGTCAGTGATGATGAGGTGGTTTTGGATGTGATGGAAAGTGATATCAATTTACGCGAGGTAAGAAAACTAAGTTAGAGTACTTGTAGGTTTTTTAAGGAAAAGTTATGTAACAAATTAACCGTCTACTAACTGATGATCAATTAATAAAAAACTTTAGATATAAAACAAATTATCTTAAATTATTGCTCATTTATCAAATGAATCCTTTGAATAACAGGCTAACAACGGGACTGAGGATATAACCGACCTCCTTCGGTTGAAGACCAATGAATGGGAACACATTTGCGGTCCCATCGATTGTGGGGACATCTTCGCAGCTATTGTGGATAACTTGAACAAAACCAAGATTAATAATGATGTGAGTATTTTAGGTCTATTAACTATGCTAATATTTTCATAATTTCCTCAGAAACAGAACAGTACTATGTAGCATTGCACTGCATATAACTTTTTGCAATGAAAAGGAGGTATAAGTCAAATCTAAAGTTGGGATATTATTTCAGCTCGCACTCCTTCAAACGTCGGAATTCTGGCAGTTTTCCTTCGTCAGCTCGATCCTCAGACACGTGGAAGGTATCCTCTCACACACAGCACGACTGGTCGGCGTGGCCAGCGCGATGGACGTACAACAGGTGATGGAGGGCAGCCTGGCAGCCATGGTGGATGTGCTGGCCAGGCTGATGATGGACGATGCTGTTGACAGCATTTTATTCAGGTGAGACTTTATACCACTGTAAATGAATCCTACAAGATAGTTTACGAGTTCAAATCCCTTCACAAATTTTGGCTTGGATCAAATGTAACGGATCCCATTGATCGCGAGGAACTGGTACCTAGTATCACTTAGTAAATAAGACGATTTTAATGACCCTTGTGATTTTACTACTTGGGGAAGAACTGGATTTATTACCCAAGAAATTGAATAGAATTCATTTATTTTAATTCTTTTAAATAAAAGTCCATTTATTAAACTCTGATCTTGAGTAAAACAGACTGTTGAGTTAGTCTATCACATATTGTAAATTCTGCCGTGTTTCCAGCTTGGAAGGTTTAATATCTGAACTGCGCCCCCTTCTGAAGAAAACTGTTTTAAACGCCGACATGCAAGCCTTGTCATCGGGACTGCGGACCTTGCACCAGTTCAAGACTTACCTGGTGGAGGAGGCTGATCTAAAATGTAAGTGGAAATTGCATTCATTGCCAGCATTGTTATTTATTTTCTTGTTACTAAATTATAGGTGCCTTACCCTAATTACGCACATGAGCGTGATTCATATTTTTTAATACATTTAGTGAATAAATTCAAAGAGTTCCTTTGACGAAATCTATTAAACAATACTTCTGAATGAAGTGCCAACAAGCGGAGTGTTCACCTCTTTTGTAACTCTGAACTCCTGGTCGTCTGTCGAACCAAACCGAGTTTGATTCCTGAAACGATTCCGTGGCGTTGCAAACGGTACAGGTAGAAACTGATGTGGAACCCAACTGCGCCATCTGCCTTAGCTTCCAAAATACTTTAGAACACACCTTAAAAATATCTTCTAAACTCAAACAAAGATACTTCCTTTAATCACTGACCTCCTGGTACCGTGCTGAGCCAAACTGAGTTTAATATCTGAAACATGATTCAGGTCAACACTAAATGGCGTTGCGAATGTTTCACAGACAGAACTAGAGTCTGTCAAGCGAAAGATGGCCCTGATAAATCGCGGCAAATTCAAAAACTATTAGTATGGCAATACATTAAATAATAGGATAACTTGGAATTACATAATTTGATACTTTGATATTATTCTAAATAAATATACTTACATAATTTTTGATGATGATTATGAATAAGTAGATGATATACTATTGCCATACTAATAGTTTTTGAATTTGCCGCGATTTATCAGGGCCATCTTTTGCTTGACAGACTCTAACAGCGCATTGAACAGTATTTCAACTACTACTTAAAGGGGAATCTACTACGCCATCTAGGTATTAACCATCCAATATCTGCGGAACATAGCTTACCCACGAAAAGATAAATCTCCTGTATATGTCTGAACTCCTGGTACCGTGGCGAACCCAATTCAGTTTAAAGGTTCCGACAATATTGTAAATGGCGTTTGGCCTACACTACACAAGGTGTAGTCATAGTCATAGAACAAACTCAGAACCTGTTAGAACGCCATCTAGGTTTCCAATCACTTGCAAAGTGCATAACTTTCATTCAAAAAATTATATCGCGTGGCGCCGCCTGGTGGACCCTCTCACCTTACGGCGTAAACGTTGTACATAGTATTCATAAAAAATAAACACTGAAAGGTGTTATGCTTATGTTATGCAAGTCTATAAATTCTAATGTTCGGGAAAGCCAACAGAAAGTTTGGTTACTTCATTATTTCAATTAAAGTTAACTTAGCCAGCTTGCGTTTAAACTTTAAACAACCTCGGAAGGTACTTAACACGTGGACAAATAAATGTAATCGAACTGGGCTGTTTAAAATGTGTTTGAATTTAATTTGAAGGATGGCCCAGAGCCTTATGTATAAAACTTATGAAATAAAGAAACCTACACAAATGTCTGAATCAAGAAACTCCTTTATACCTCTGAAGTCCTGGTACCTTGCCGAGCCAAACTGAATTTCATTCTAAGACCAATTTTGTTAGCGATGGCGTTGCCAACACATCTCATTGATATAACCTAACCACCAATGGTACCCACACGCCATCTGTTTTGCCATATAATACGTTCAAAAAGGCAACAGTACAGTTAATGTCATTGCTGCGCTGTTGGACCCTCTATCGTCAGCGCGGGCTTTGTCGCGTGTTCCATAGTTTGCACCAGGAGTTCAGAATAATTGAAGAGGTCCGTTTATATCTACATAAATCAAGACGCATGCGCGAGTTTTGCCAAGAACCCTAAACCAAGAACTAATAATAGGTACTCCTAGATAGTTGAACTGTTCTTTAAAAACTTGCGTCGTCATCGAACTAAAAGATGTATAATTTTCTGAACTCAGCAGAAATCGTTTTAGTCAGTTCAATGTAGCGTGATTATAACAGTTCCATAAAAACCTAAAATTAATTCTATGGTTTAATTTGAGCCTAGTTCTGTGAGAGGATAAAAGTTCGAGTTATCTCCTGAATATCTCTGAACTCCTGGCACTTTGCTGAATCAAACTGATTTCAACTCGTGAAATAATTCCGCCAGCAGCTGAGTGGCGTTGCAAACTACTCGAAAGTGGAAACATTTGCGCCATCTATCCATCTAGTTTTAACATAACTTTACGACAATAACGCCAGAAGGATAGCAACACATTGACGATGTGCAACCCCTATCGTCAGCACGGGTTGTGTCATGTTTACCGTAATTTGCACCGGGAGTTCAGGACGGTAAAGATGTCCATTTTGGTCAGCTGTAGTTAAGGGCGCATGCGCGATTACTTAACGTAAGTAGTTCCTCCATTTATCTGTTGTGTCCAACAAAGTCTATGAAAATAGGACATCTGGATGGTAAATTTAAAAGTTTATATCATGTTTTATTGGTTTGACAACGTTTTGATTAAAACTAAACTGTCAAAGAAGAGATATCCCTAAAATGTATCAAATATTTATCCTTAAATTGATTACAGTTAGTAGTATTATTAATTTCCTTTTATAAATATTATATTTTTTCGTTTCTGCTTTTTTCATCCTATGATTAGTTCCTTTAAAACCAGATCTAGAAAAATTAAAAAGTTATTTCTTCATGACATCGTACAACAAAGGTAATCTTCATAAAGCTCTGAATCCTTGGTAACATACCGATCCAAACTGAATTTCATTTCCTGGAAACGAGTGGCGTTGCCAACGATTACCAACCATTGAACATTTACGATTTTTTAAATCCTTCTCTATCCTTTTTTGTGAACGTTTGATAAAAATAGCTATCTATATCAAACGTTCACACGATTGTTTTCACAAACCAACAATGTCAGACAAGCCATTGATTGTTATCAAATGTTATTCTTATCAAAACTAGAGGCTCGGTCACGCCATGTCCACTGGTTCCTTTAACGTCAGCGCGGGTTATGCCCCGTTTTACATAGTATGTACTAGACGTTCAGAACTCTATAGAAGATGTAATAGTCACAAAGTAGAACCACGTGTTTTGCTTTGTAAACAATATCCTACTGCTGTCTCTTTTCTACATAGTAGACTTTACAAGCGCGAATAGAAGGTCCTATAATTTTATCGAAACCAAGTCCATTCATAGCGCATTTAAAGCAGTACGCATGCGCGAAATCTCTGACCCTCCCAGCAACCCAAGAATTACCTACTTTTCTAGAAAGGTCAAGAAAAGCAATACCACCCAATTGCGGTAGGTATGTGTGAAATAAGTTTACTTAGTTAATCACCCTCATATCCTACGCATGTTTTCCGGCTCGCTATCATTATTTGAAATGCTGAATAATGTCTTCAGTTGTATGAATTTTTAGTCTTGTAATTGCCGCTGCAACTTGCTATTACACAAAATTGTTGTGTTAGTCGTAAGATCGCGTATTAAATCAATAGTAAACTAGAAGTTTCAAACTATAGCAATGATTTTGTTCATGATTTAATGTAATTCAGATGCCATATCTAGAAAAACTTAAGCCTTAAAAGGTTCAACGCTTTTGAATTGCTTTCACATGTCTGAACTCCTGGTACCGTTTCGAGTTGAACTGAGTTTCAGTGCCTGTATTTCCTAGGGGTGGCGCAACGTTACGCTTCAATCAGGCGACATCTACCATTTTGTTGCAAATTTAAAACTTACCAGTGTAATGTTTGTAAGAACGTCTTCTAAAGGTATGAGCTCCTGGTGATATCATTGAAAATGGTAGGGTTTCAATGTTGCCACCAGGTGGTAGACAGTACCTTAGGTAGGTATTTATCGAAATGGCTACTTGTTTTCGGTCTATTGGTTTTTATCTATTTTGTATGATGTTCTCAATTTTATTTTAAGTGAAAGTGGCAACGTACTTCCCCAACAAAGACGCCGTGGAATCGGGACTCAGCGCTTTAGGAATCAAGAACACCAACTTCTGGTCGCTGGCTGCAGCCAAGATACATGCCGGGCACCTTAACATGAAACCGGTCAGTTAATCTGATGTTTATAATATTGTTTTTAAACATGCATAAAGAAATGCTACCTACTTGTTCGTATAGAAGTCTGCTAAAATAGGTTATTGAACGTTGTTGCTCTAAAAGTTGCTATTACAGATCTTACTGAACAGATATTTGTGTGTGTGACGAACGTGTTCATCAAGGGCAGGACTATTCTAGGTCTGTGTCTGGGTGTTTATTTATTCATTGTTATAGGCAGAGATGTGCATCTCATATACAACCTATAACATGTAGGTACAGCCCTGCCCTTGGCGGTATTACTTTTTCTCAATTAACTCAAACGTCACAATTAACTCATCAATTGTTACTCTCATTTTATTTTGCTTCTAAAAACCTGCATCTAAAAAACAGCGATTGATTTTTTTTCTCCAGGTGTTGGCGTCCAAAGACCGCAACTTTGACATTAAACACTTCGTGTGCGACATCGACGCCCTGTCCGAAGTGCTGTCCCCGGCACAGCTGGACGCGGTGTCCGCCGAGGAGGTGTCGGCTGCCACCGCGGAGCAGTTCTGTGAGCTGCCCGACAGCGTGGCCAAGGACATGCTCATGGTGCTGATGGGAAACGCTAATTTCACATCAATTATTGACAAGGTACCTACATAGTTTTATTGTAGCACGAATTTTCCTGCTGTAGTTTTTAATAGTCATTTGTACGTGAACTCGTCAAACGGATTTGCTTGAATTTTACAGTAATTAAAGTTTATTTGTGAACAGGAAAATCATTGAATTACTATAATAACTGATGAAATGCTTTCCCAGGTAAAAGAGCACCTTCTCAGCAAATTGTACTCCGCGTCGGAGCTGAGTGCGTCGCAAGGGTCGCGAGTCGTGGCCCGGATGCCGCGCCTGGCGGCCGTGCTGCCGGGCCTGCAGGGGAGCCTCGCCGACCTCATGGGGGACTTGGCGGACGAGCCACTCTTTCAAAACTTGAAAGATTTCAGCTCACTGAAAAATCTGATGTCGTGTGAGTGCTATTATTTTAAATGCTCTTTAATTGTGCTCTTTGAACAAGTTTTATTTTATTTAACTGCATGAAATGAACCCGTGCCACTTTTATCATTTGACATTTATTGTCAATGTCAAATGATAAAAAAGGCTTAGAAAACTTAGAAAATATAATGATATCACTCTTAATTCAAAATGGCCGACACCGGCAAAGAGCGCTCTGGTTATTCTTTTAGCGCCATTGTGGACTTCACTATACGTAAACGCTTGATTTCAAATGGTACCTATACGATGCTACATTATTGAATACCGTTTAGGTTTAAACATAACCTAGCCTCAACCTTTTAAAGAACACGATAACGGGCTCTATTCGTTGTCAAGGATGCATCATCCATTCCATGCCAGTAAGCGGCAACTTGTATGGCCTTATCGTTTGTCCTGATGAAGGTGAATGTATGATGTTAATGCGTAGTAATGTGTTAGCTCGTGAGTTCCTGGAGCAGGCGGGTCGCATGGTGTGCGGCGCGCCCTTCCGCGGCGGCGTGAGTCGCGCGCTCGGGAACATCATCAGCTCCGAGGAACAGAGCGCCGCGCCCGCGCAGGACCAGCTCGACGCACTACCGAGTATGTATACCTACTGTATTGTAGCGTATATTCACGGAAATTTCACACACTCTAGTCTTACTACGTACTAAGCAAAGCTTGTACTATGGAAACTGGATTGCTGATATGAAGTAGATGAATACATACATTTTTTTGTAAATACATACAGAATACATGTTAACACCCAGACACAGAACAAATATGTAAGTATGTTCATCACACGAACATTTGCTCTAGGTGGGAATCGAACCTACGATCCACAGCATGGAAAGCAGAGCTACTACCAACGAGCCCGTCACAGAATATAAATGTAAATGAATATGATGTAAAAAAATATAAATGTGATTTTATCACTCTTTTGTTAGTCTAATTATATACCGTATCTATTTAATATATATCTTTTTGTTGTGTTTGCTATGTTCACACACTTTTTCTACTTCTTTACTACTCGTGAAAACATTGGCCTTATGTTTTCTATTTTGTTTTGTCTTATTCTTTATTATTTGTACTGTTGGTTTTCCTATAAATAAATGTGATGTTACAGCGGAGTTCTGTCGCTCCATGTACCTGGACATCGTATCGATGGAGGGCGGCAAGATCGTGTGGAGCTTCCTCAAGCCGCTGCTCATGGGCAAGATCCTGTACGCGCCGCCGCATCGCCGCGTGCACAACGTTATACAGAGGGTACGTCTACTGAACTCTCACTTTGGTTGTTAGAGGGCTGACCACGAATAAACATAACGTATTTGAGGTACACTGCGCGCTAACTCTGCAACGTTGGACAGTAAAGGTGATGTCGAAGCGCAATGTTTCTATACGTTTATAATTGTCACATTTGTTCGTGCTCGTTAGTATGTTTATTTCACACTAGCGTCTGCTCGCGTCTTGTTAATTATTTTTTACTATGTACTTACTGTGATACAATTCTACAAAACTAAATAAGACATATAGAATAGGTACTAGGAGGATAATCGTGCTGTGATCAACACAGTTCGTTAGCTTGTCTATTTTTACCATAACAAATAGTGACTAAGAAGTTGGTGTTTTGAAATATGCACAATGTGTAATAATTGTTTTTTAATGGCCTGGATTGAATATAATGATTCTTCTTCTTCTTTTTCGTGCCAATGAACACAAACGCAGTTCATGTAGAACTTTGCCACATTTATCCCCTTATCTGTACTATTGATGAGGTCATCCCTTGTGCAGGTATTAGGGCACAGGCAGACGATGTGGGACATAGAATGTATGTATTGTAATGCTTATCAGGCGAACTCAACATTCGCCGCGATGATCGAGATGACATCTCTGGTGCACTCGTTCTCGTCGGCCATGCCTCCGCTGCAGGCAGTGTCGCGGCACCGCGCGGGCGCCGCGGCACTGCAGCAGTTCGCGCACACACCCGCGCTGCACGCGCTGCGACGACAGCTGCTCGGTGACGTCAGCTTCGACGTCGATGTTGACGGAATGTTCGACAAAGTTGGAGATCTGAAGGTACCTTGTATTTTTACTTAGATTATTAGTAATTTGAGCGTTGTAGCGTCTCTAGATCCTGCTTATTAGCATACAAACATTGTATGCTAATTAGCATGGTCTAGAGACGCTACCTTACACACCCTCCATCTATGAATGTACCTGGACTCACAAGCAATAAAATGATTTGATTTGATTTAATTTGATATTTTATTTATTAAAGAAAATCCACAGCTCTTAAAACTATATTAATACATAATATGAACTAAACCTACAGCCAACTATTGGATTTACATTTTACAACTACATCTATAAATATATTTTGGATAGGTTAAACGACATGGCATTGCTTTCCTTGTTCAATTGAGGGTAGTTTAATGCGTTTCCTCTCCTTGTGCATTGAGGGTAGCTGAGAACGCAGGGGAGATGTAAACCTAGACGGTGTTCGCAGAACATAATTCTTTCTTATTAATCTTGTAAGCCAAAACCGGGACTGGGAGAGTTCATGTATATTTTGAACGTCAAAACTGTATGTTCGATTAAAGTACGTGTCGAAGAGTTGTTATTGCAAATTATACACACATAAAACATTTAAACTTAGCTAGACCGTCGAAAAAATACCATTCTAAATAAGTCAACTCTTACCAGATTCTCGTCGAACTTCCAGTTTATTTTTCCCTCATCCTAGTAGCTTTCAAGAGCAAGATTGTAAAGTATAAATGCTGCAGGGCATCGGCAAGCTGCTATCGAAAGCGTCGGATCTGCTGCACTGCATCAACCTGGACCGGTTCGTGTCGGCGCGCAACGAGAGCGCGCTCACGCACGAGGCGGCGCGTCTCTCGCGAGTCAACGAGTTCACTGCCGGTAAGCTTACATCGAAGTCCTGATTTTTTATTATTTACATCTGGTCTAAGCCTTTCTAGGGTTTACGAAACAGTGCTAGAAGCAAGATTTGTTTTTTTTCGATATGAAGAAGTAAATAAAGAGCCTATGAACTTTGAATGATCTTCAAATGATCTGTTTGGTAATTGTTGGCACTATTGTTAAATCCGTTTTTTTATACTAAGTATGCCTCCAGTCTAGTCAGCCATATTTACAAAAAACCCGCTACCTTCTACTTTCCTTCACCTTTTGAGAGCATTGACCTTGACCTGACACTGACTTCAACTGACTGAACCAAAAGCTCTTTTAGCGAACACGATAACACAACATAATGTTTTTAGGAATCGTGTTCATGAACGAAGATAAGCTGACGAGTGATTACAGCAATGTGGAGTATAAGATCAGAATGGACGTCGATAACGCACCGACCACTGTTCGGATGGCGAATATGTAAGTTATTTATCCAGATCTTCAATAAATGTGACACTCGTAAACGTAACGTAGGTACACTGCGCGTTGGCACTTTGACGTTCGGCGGTCGCGCAGTGTGACTCGAAATAAGAAACTATGTATGTATCTGCATACTTACTATGTAAAAAGTGTATAAGTATTCTACTAGCAATCTAGTTCACATCGTAAAAGCTTTGCTTAGTTTGGGACAAGAGTGTGATGTGTGAAATGTTCATGAATATTTATTTATTTACTATACTAACTAAACAGCTTTAGTTATATTCGTTCTTGTCTCTTACATCATAAAATATATCACAATAAACTGTAACCGCCATTTCTAAATATTAAACTCACGATTGAGAGAATGACAACGCATTGTCTTACTAAACATGTCCATCACGCGCCCTGTAAGACATGCAATTTTGTCCATCACTCTAAGGATGGCGGTGTCTAACGAAAGATTGTAGCTCACAGTCCATCACCTTCCAGGTTTTGGATCCCAGGACCAGAAGCCAGCTTCTTAGAAAACATGCGATACTTCCGAGGGTTCATACAAATACAAGACATGGTGGACAAGGCTATCATCCAGCTGTCTTCGGAAAGCGCTAGACAAAGACAGAAGACTGAGGGCTCCAGGAGAAAGAGAGAAACAACTGATGATATAGACTGGGCTATTTATACACAGCAAGAGCCTTATCCGTGTTATAGGAAGGATTTGTAAGTTATTTAAACATATTTGGGGCTAGAGGTCGCTACATGAATGTCTCTGAACATTGAAGTTTAATGGTTTTGATAAAGTTGATAAAAAACGGAACTTTTTTTATATAAAAAAATGTAAGTAAACATTTATTTATTTATTATTTATTTATTAAATAGGACATTCAACGAAGAAACACAAATTGAAACAAATCGTATGCCTAAGGTCTTAAATCTACGTGTTAATTCAATTATAGAATGCCACAGCATGCACAAATATAAAAGTTTCTAGTTTAAAACTTAAAACATTGTAGTTTTACTGAGACTGTTTTTATATATGTTTTCAGCTTCCAAACGTCCCTGTACGAGTCTCAGGCGCTGCTCGCGGCCTTCGTATTCGCGCTCATGTTCAGTGTCACCTCCATGGTGCGGTTCATAGTGGCCGACAAGGAGTCCGGGAACACTATGGTAATTCTACTTGCTACTATTTCACGCCGCGGAGGTTGCGGGTTCGATTCCCGCCTAGGGATAAATGTTTCTACGATCTGTAAATATATATTCCAGGTGTTCTGGGTATTTTATATGGATAATAGAAAATATCTATCTATGTAATGTATTGTATTAAGTATGTCAGTCTTCTAGTGCTCATAACACATCTCTGCTTAGCTTGGGGTTAGATGATGTTGTGTAAATTGTCCAACTTTATTTATTTATTTATTATACAGGGTGGCGCAAAAGAAATGACCCTATTTGGTTCAGCTATAACTTTTTTTCTAAATTAGAAAAATAGATTTAGGTTTTTTTAAATGTATATTTGGTTCATTAAATTTTGTACCATTAGGATTTAAAAATTATGTCTTTTAAATAGTGACCTCCAGAGTTGATGCAAGCTTGAGCCCTTTTTATGACATTTTGCATAACTTGCCGTAACACTTCCTGCGATATGTTCCTTTTTTCTTGATGAATGATTTCTTTTAGAGTTGCGATATTCTGTGGCTTGTTCACATACACCCGAGATTTCAAAAAACTCCAAAGAAAGAAGTCTGGACTGGTCAGATCGGGTGATCTTGCAGGCCAAGGCAAATCGCCAAAACGAGAGATAACTCGGCCTGGAAAAGCGTCCCTAACTAAGTCCATAGTGTCGCGCGCTGTGTGTGCCGTAGCGCCGTCTTGTTGAAACCAGATGTGCTCCAGCCTCAATTCGTCCAAACTGGGTATCAAAAACTCACGTAACATGGTTCTGTAGCGTTCTCCAGTGACGCAATTGCGTGGCACGTTGCCTCGTTGATGTTTCTGGACACTCTTCCACATATTCGCGCACAGCATCGATATTTTCAGCTGAACGGCCTGTTCTTGGTCTCCCAGACTTAGGTCTATCCAATGTTGAATCCGAATTGAGCGACCAATCGGTGCCGGACGGTGGGGAAATCGTTGACGAAATTCACGTTGTGTTTTTATCACTGATGAATTATTCCGTAAGAACATTGACACGATTATTCCACGTTCTTGAGGAGTAAAACGGTCCATGTTTATTTTCAGTGTATTTTACATTTGTTCACTACACAATTTTCAACAATAGAATGACAGGAAATGTCATATAAAAAAATAAACAGTGTTTTCTTTAGTGCCCTTACTTTTGCGCCACCCGTTACTATGATATAATATAACAGTATTAGTAACTTTTACCTAATATATAACAATGTGTACGTTGAGTGAGTGTGTATGTTAAAGTCAAAGTCAAAACTACTTTATTCAGTAAAATCACGCGGATCATTTAGAATCGTCTTACATACTAGGTGATTCTAGGTGCCAGTTCCACGCGACCAGAGCCTAGAAGAACGGGCAAGAAACTTATGGCCTGGTTCGTATCGTTTTTTTATATGATTCGTATGTGTGTGTGCAGTTGATGTGCGTGATGGGCGTGGAGTGCGGCTGGGCGACGGCGTCGTGGGCCGCGTGGTCGCTGGCCGAGCTGGTGTGCACGCTGGGCGCCGTGCTGGCCGTGCTGCGCGCCGGCGCCGTGCTGCCGCGCACCGACACCGCGCTGCTGGCCGCCATGCTGCTCGTCTACTCGCTCGCCGTGCTCAGCTTCTGGTAACCTGAATTCTTCTCCTTAGGGCTGCATTTCACCGGGACGCCATAGCGGCGCTACCAACAAAATGTACGTTTGGTTGCGCGACCAAACGAACACCAGGTGAGTAACTCTGTAGAGCTGTATACATTTTGTTGGTGGCGGCGACTGGTTGCGCCGCCATGGCGTCCTGGTGAAATATAGCCCTTAGTCGCAACACTCGCGACAGAGTGGTCGTGGTCTTCGTGGGGCGGGCAGCGGCTGGCTAACAACCTTCAACGAATCAAATGAGACAATTTTCGAATTTTATGTAACCGAGTAAAATGCATTTGACTTTGAAATACGTATAATTATTTAATTACTGAAATGTGCTATTGTCGTGTGCAATGATGAGATATTTTCGGTTGCAGTTACATGATGTCGAAGCTGTTTTCGTCGGCGAGCTGCGCGGCCGTGTGCTCGGGAATATCGTATCTCATGTCATTCATGCCCATCATCATCATACTGTCGCTGGAGGCTGCTACTACTTCCAATTTGAAACTACTTGTGGTGAGATATATTTCAATGACATCGACATCAACTCCCAAACTAATCAATTCAAAAGGAAACTGCTGATAGATTATTTTATTTTTTTTCCTTTATTTATTTTTTGATAGTCGTCACAGTTTAGTTGATAGTAGCTCTGCCTTCCATGCTGTGGGTCGGGGATTCAATTTTCCCACAGAGCAAATGTTTGTGTAATGGGGCGTCTAAACGGGCAATGTTTTACGGCAATTCGTGCAATTATTGGCAAACATTGCCCAGCCATCAATAAAACATTTTAGTACATTTTATGTCTGAGCAGTCAATTGCAGGCAACATGTTGCAATATGTTGTATTTTGTCGTGGCTACACATAAAAAACATTTTGACATATCAAAAAATATGTGGCTATAATGCCGGGCCATCCTTAAAATATTGCATAGCGTGGCTGGTATTGGTAGCAATGTTGCCGGCCACAGTATTGCAACCACAAATTGCCGTAAAATATAGCCCGTTTAGACGCCCCATAATAAACATAAATATGTATTTGTTCTGTGTCTGGGTCATTATGTATTCTATGTATGTATGTATTTACGTACGAAAACAATTAATATTTAAGTATTCTATCAGCAATCTAGTTCCCATAGTACAAGCTTTGTTTAGTTTGGGGCTTGATAGTGATGTGTGAAATGTTCGTGAATATTTATTTTCGGGCATCAGCCAGTATTTTCTGCCTCCCTTCCTGCTACGATTATTTTTTATGCCCTTGAAACAGGCTTGATTTGTGACACCTACCTACATTGTATTACCATATATGTTCTACCATAAGACAGCACTAAATGTACAGTAATAGACCCAGAATGAGATGGCGGGACGAGCTGGACGAGCTGGACTCGCAACGAAGCACGTGGCCTGTCGCCGCGTTGAACCGCGAGTAGGGTAACATGTAAATAAAAGGATGTTTGTCTATGGTACCTATAATGCCTGATTTTTCAGAAAAATGCCTGTCTAAAGAAAATCGCTGTAGGTAATAAGTAAAAGCCAACAGATAATAATGAAGAAGGGCATTTATTACTGATATTTGTCAGCATAATCAGTCATAAATTTAAAAATGCCTGTCTCAGACCAAGGCCGGTCAGATGGTAACCCTTATCGCGAGGAGTGGAAGGGGGGAAGGGAGGCCTTTGCCCTGCAGTGGGACGGAAATAATAATAATACGTTGCAGTGTTTGTCGATGTCGTCGTCGTTCTGCTACTCGTTGCTGCTGGTGTCGCGGCTGGAGGCGGCGGGGCGCGGCGCGGGCTGGCGCGACGTGCTGGCCGAGCCCGCGGCCGGCGGGCTCAGCATCGGCGCCTCCATGGCCATGGTGCTGGTCGACGCACTCCTCTATCTACTCATCGGACTCATCATCGACAGATACTACGGTAAACTATCACTTTTTTTTTTCTCTAACCTAAATCGTCCCACTGCTGGGCAAAGGCCTCTCGCAAAACCCTCTACTTATCCCAGTCAATAAAAAAATAAATCAAAAAACTATCACTACTTCACTTTAAATCCTTACCCTTCTCTTTGAATCTGGAGCTCCTGTTTACAAGGGTAGATCCAGTATTCCTTTCTGGGAGAGGGGGGAAGGGATTTTCAGTAGATATAGTCACAGTTTCAAAATTACCCTCTGAAACTTTGCCCGTCCGAAACAAATATGCATTCACACAGGTTTAATCCTACTTCAGAGGTTCGATGGCTTCTCTATAAGGTCCTTGAACTTTGTTGTGAGACTTTACGTAAATTTCGATCGTATTGCGCAGGAATAAAGTCGATCCGCAGCAGCATCATCAATTCCCCCGCCGAGGCGCACAAGGCCGGCGTCAGCATCGTGAACGTGAGCAAGACGTACGGCTCGGGGCGGCGCGCCAAGCTCGCGCTCGACCGCGTCTCCATGGAGCTGCACCGCGGACAGATCACCACGCTGCTCGGACACAACGGCGCCGGGAAAACTACACTCACGTGAGAATTTGTATATTTTACACTCTCGAGTTGATACTCTTAATACGATTTTAGCAGTAGCATCTACATTATGAGATATTACACTATAGCTTTACATATTCAATTCACAATTTAAAGTAAATTTTTGTTTCTAAAAATTTTGGAACAGCCGCTTGAATGAAACAGACTGGATAAATATTTAGGTAATTTTTGGTTTTCATAATACTGAAATTACACTGTTCAATGACTGTTTAATATTGATAAATTCAATTAAATATCCAATAATAAATGAATCCCAAATAGACATTATCAAGCAGGATCTGGATATTTACAAAATCATTAACTAATCATCACGTGTGGATCTAGTTAGATTCACAAATGATAAAAATGAATTGATTTCATCTGACAAAATTATTTTTCGTCTTTTAATTGGCCGTATTTTTCGTTGTGCAGTAACATACTGACGGGCATGCTGCGTCCGTCGTCG
Organism: Ecliptopera silaceata; assembly: GCA_932527185.1. Lineage (NCBI taxonomy): Eukaryota > Metazoa > Arthropoda > Insecta > Lepidoptera > Geometridae > Ecliptopera > Ecliptopera silaceata. The sequence continues at coordinate 403,175 of OW052211.1, forward strand.
GGTCACGTGGTGGTGCGCGGCGGCGCGCGGCTCGGCGCCTGTCCGCAGCACGACGTGCTCCTCGACTGTCTCACGGCGAGGGAACACATCTACCTGTACGCCAGCCTCGCCGGCCTCCGGGGCACCGCGGCCGACGCCGAGGTGCAGCGGTCAGTACAGGGCGGGGGTGGGGGGGGAAGTGTGAGAGTAGAGGGGTTGACGCGAGGTACAGGGTTCCGAACGGTCCAGGATGAGGGGTGTAGGGAAGCGTGAATATCCGTGCAGCTGGGAGATGTTTGAGAGTGGAAGTCGAGGGGAAGCAATCAGTATTGTGCACGAGAGTATACGTAGGTGGGTTTGAGGTGCAGCTGTGAGTATTGTGTCAGTGTGAAGTGAGTCTAGAATTGCTTGGCATGAGATGCAGCAGTCGGTACTGTGTGACAGGAGTTGTTTGCAGTATTGACGGAGCGTGGGTGTCCCTTGCAGCATGGTGTCGGTGCTGGCGCTGGGCGCGGTGGAGGGGCGCGCGGCGGGCCGGCTGTCGGGCGGCACGCGGCGCCGCGTGTGCGTGGCGCTGGCCTTCGTGTCGCGCCCCGCGCTCGTCTCGCTCGACGAGCCCACCTCGGGAGTCGACCCCGCTGCCAGGAGGTAACACGTCTTACATCTCACTTCAACACAAAGAGAACCCTAAACTAAGTTAAATGTACGTAATGAGTACGCACGCATATCGTAGAACCAATGCTGCATTAAGCGTTGGTACCACGATGCGCATGATGCAGTGAATTACTGCAAACGCGAGTAAAAAGAGCAGAGGTATAAGTTTAGAACTTGGTACCTACAGCGTTAAGCGTTATAAGCGTTCGAAATGAAATTAGCATTCTCTTTATTCTGTAAAAGCACAGAAATTGTTCCGAATTGAAGTTTCTCACTATCAAAGTTCCGAAGAACGGGCTACGGGCTTTCATTTAATATGTCACTTGTGTGATTATAATGTCCTCGTGAACGTCAGGGACATCTGGGACATGATAGTGAAGTTGAAGGAGGACCGGACTATTCTCCTGACGACGCATCACTTGGACGAGGCCGAGATACTCAGCGATCAGATCATTATTATGCACAAGGTGAGCCAAACACATCCCAGTCCTTAGTTTACATCTAATCTGCGAAGATATCGGAAACATTTTCTCTTTTTAACCAACTTATAAAAAGGAGGAGGTTTGCAATTCGAATGGATGTTCGTTTATGTGAACTAGTCTGTCACGCTTTAATAAAAAAATTATTATTATTAATCAGCCATGGCTGTCCCACTGCAGGGCAAAGGCCTCCCCTCCCTCCTTCCACTCCTTACGATTGAATGTAGCTACAGAATATGCAGCTCAGAAGCTACAGCTTTAATAAAAAGTAGTTTTAGAAAATCCTTGTTTGACCTCCAGGGTAAAGTCCACACGACGGGCTCCCCAATAGAGCTGAAACGCACCCTCGGCAGCGGCTACAAGCTGACGGTGATGTTCCCGGAGCTGAGGGACGAGGACGTGCACGAGCGGAGAGACGAGGACGTGCACGAGCGGGTGAAGGCGCTGGTGGCGGCCGTGCGGCACGTCGTCCCCAACGCACGCGTGCTCGACTTCAGCGGGGAACTCGAGATCATGCTGCCCTTCTACGATGCTGATGGAGCTAGCAACGAGTAAGTTGGAAGTAAACTTGTGTTTAACGATGCTAGAGACCAAGTTTGGTGTTGTTCAATGTTTTGTGTTATTATGAAGTAGTGTAGACTGGGTGAAAAGACTGATGTTTTTAGCTCAGAACCGGTGTTCCTTGTTCCTTATCATTTAAAAAAATTCTTAGCTAGATCTATAGAGCTACTATAAATATTCGAATCTACCATCGCATTGGTCGAATTTCATTCATCGACCTTTTGTTCTTCCAGTGATAATACATCACCAAATCTCGCCAATTATCCTGCCCGAATCACCTAAATTGTATAAATATATAAAAACAAGTGTGACGTCGTTGCAGCTTCGGCCAGGTGTGCAGCACGTTGGAGCAGCAGCAGCACAGCCTGGGCTTCAGCAGCTTCGTGATGGACTGCAGCAGTCTGGAGCAGGTGTTCTGTGACATCTGCCTCAAGGCTGACTCCGCTTCCACCGAGGAGTACACCAGTCAGTATCTAATGAAAATCATATCATAAATTAATCTTCAAATTTCGTCGCAGACTTGGATAAAAGTGTTTTTCTAATCTAATTCCATTATAGGTACTTCATTTGTGTAGTTTGTATACAAACTGAAGTATCTTTATTTATTTATTTGAGTCACCAACATTGTATACACCAAGATCACAAGAAATAAATTTAGAACAGATTCAAACATGCTGTGTGTTACAATAATGACAGGAGACAGACTACATGCAATTAGGACTAGAGCGAGAACAAAAGATAGTAACATCAAAAGATCATATAAAAATAGTCGGACACAATAAAAACCCTGGGGTATACAATACAATAAAGATTTTTTATCTTTCTATTCACTTGGTCTTGGTCTCATAATCCTAATTATGATGATCATCGGATGATCGTAACTTAACACTTTGCGCAATTTTTTAAACCTATTTAGATGAAAAACGGTACAAACTAAATCCATTGCATTTCGTTGCGCATTTATCTGTCCCTTATGAAACATCTGTGATTACTCCACAGTGGATCCAGGAGGGCAGTCGAAGCCAGGAGTGCCCTCTAAGAGCGGATCCTCTTCATCCGTGCGGTCGGAGCAGGCGCTGGTGTCGGGCGGCGGCCCGCGCCGGGGCACGCGCCGCCAGCAACTGCTGGCCATGCTGCGCGCGCGCTACCTGCACTTCACCAGGGACAGGTGAGGGCTCACCACTTCCTCTCCATGCATGGGGGAAAGGGGAATAGGACGCAGTTCAGTTGGTGGTAATGATAAATGTGTGTGTGATGAAAACAAATATTTTGTTCTGTGTCTGTGTTACTACGTTTTCTATGTATGTATTTGTATATATATTGTTCATTCCGTGATAACTTCGTTTGCGATCTAGGATTTGGAAGTGCCATCTGTTGGTCTATTGCGTAGACTACGATGCAGTTTATCATGTATTGAGATAGACGGCGCTACAGTATTTTATCACCAATCTTTTTCCCATAGGTTTGTTTAGTTCTGGCCTACACACACTGGTTCTCACACACTTCGTTGACTAGAGCGCGATGTGTGAAGATCCCTTTAATATTTATTTAATGATCTGTTCCATCAGCTGCATATGTAATAATGTGTGTGTTGCAGGATGCTGGTGTTCATGCTGATGGTGCTGCCCGCGCTGTTCGTGTTGCTGGCCATGGCCTTCTCCATGCTGCGTCCCCCCGCGGACAACGAGATCAGCCTCCCCCTCGCGGACACACTCTACCCCCACACTACACAATATCTCGTGTAACTATCGTAATCTAATACATTTTCACTGAAATTATTGTGCAGTGTTTAACTTTTTTCTGAAAAATCCAGGGAAACCGTAGATGTAGTCTAAGAATTTTGCGTAGATAAAACTACTATGTTTTGTTAGTTTTTTGGGGATAATCTCTCTAACAGAATCTACTAGGAGGTACCAAGATGGTATAGTATAGATGGTACCATGATGTGTACAAACATTATCATCATGTTGTTGGTTTCAGGCCAAGTCCATCTGTTCACTCGGACATTGACCCCGGATTCGCAGAACAAGTGATGTCTCTCCTTCAAAACAATAAGCACGCTATGATGTGGGACCCACAGGTAATACCTACTTTGACATTCAACGTAAATTAAATCAAGTTTCGCATCTGTAGCCAAGCTTCTCAAGTAATCTGCTAGGGGCGCTGCTTGGATTTCCATACAAAATCGGTGGCGCTCGGCCAAGTTTTATGACCCTTCTGTATAATATTTCCAGTCTAAACAAAATAATGTATGCTTATGTCTGCTCCACCCAGCAGAAATAATGGGCTTATTTATTAAAATATACCTAAAGGGCAAGAAACTAGAGTTTCTTGCCCGTTCTTCTGCGTTCTGGTCGCGTGGAAAGGGCATCTAGAATCACGTAGGTAGTATATATACTGAAAAAGTTAATTGATTTTGATTTTGCATTGTCAGGACACGCCTACCTGCCAGTGCATAGTGACGCGCGAAGAGTGTGCCGCGGTGGCTAACTTGACTCGACCCGAAATGATGGTGCTTCCCAGCGTCGATACCTTGAACACGTGGATCGTCAACTCACATGATGACTACATTCTAAAAAGGTACGTGTTTACTCTGTTTAGACGCAGTATACTAACTGCACCATTAAACCTGCGCTATGCTTTTTCGGGTCACTATCGCTAACAGCAATTTATCACATACTACAGTATTTACAAAATGTACATTGGCATATAAAATACATAAGAAACAGTTGAGCTATCTACAGACCGTTGCAAACGATCTAGATAGCTCAACTGATCCAAATCAGTACCAATTGGAAGCGTACCCAAGACACTGGCTGCATTGCCGCGCTGAATAGCAATGCTGATACGCTGGGCCAGATACTCACCAGCCCTCGGGTCACGGCGTCGCTTCGACTAGCTATTACATACTAGCTTATATTATTTGTAGATACGGCGGATTCACATCTACCCTCAAGAACAACAAAACGAATTTGATCGCGTGGTACAACAACAAGGGCCACCACGCCATGCCGGCCTTCGTGAACGTATTGAACAACGCCATCTTGCGGACACTCGCCGGAACTAACAGCAGCATCACCACCTACTCGCATCCCTTGAAGATATCCGAGGAGCAGCTCAGCAAGGACACTGTGTAAGATATTTTTAATCTATGTTATAAGCTATTAAAATCTGCAAACAAACTTCATTAAGTTTTGTTTGGATCAAATGGCTGTTGGCCGGTAGTTTTATTGTTGAGTTCGCATTTAATTAAAATTTAACTGGAGCAGCACCATCCATTTTTGATTGGTTCTTTACATATAATTAAGTAAGTTAATATAAAGAACTAATCTCAAAAATTTATATACAGAAAATTATTGTTTATGTTCGCAAAATAGCTAGTAAAAGATATAACAGTTCAGCCGCAATAACAAAAATTTGAACTTCCCACTAGAGCGAGAGGTATCACCTTAACAAAATGACTCGTGAGTCGTAGCACACAACGAAGTGTACACTTCCCAAAAGGTCGAAGTGTAGCCCACTCACTGATGATGCGGGCGTGTGTGTGTGTGGCAGGCGTGGCGTCGGCGTGGGGCGCGTGGGCGCGGAGGGCGCGGAGGGCGCGGGGTGGGCGCTCGTGTATAACCATGTGTGTGTCTGTGCAGGTACCAGCGCGTGGCGGACGCGGGCGTGTGCGCGCTGGTGCTGGTGGCGCTGAGCGCGGCGGCGGCGGGCGGCGCGGTGCCGCTGGTGCGCGCGCGCCGCTCGGCCGAGAAGCGCCTGCAGCTGCTGGCCGGCGTCTCGCCCGCCTGCTACTGGCTCTGCGCGCTGCTCTGGGACATGGGGGTCAGCGAACATTACCCCTGTCTTACATCACCTTGTCTTACATTACCTACCCCTTTTTTACATGATCTTATGTCTTACATTACCCCTGTCTTACATGACCTTATGTCTTACATTACCTCTGTCTTACATGACCTTATGTCTTACATTACCCCTGTCTTACATGACCTTATGTCTTACATTACCTCTGTCTTACATGACCTTATGTCTTACATTACCCCTGTCTTACATGACCTTATGTCTTACATTACCCCTGTCTTACATGACCTTATGTCTTACATTACCTCTGTCTTACATGACCTTATGTCTTACATTACCCCTGTCTTACATGACCTTATGTCTTACATTACCTCTGTCTTACATGACCTTATGTCTTACATTACCCCTGTCTTACATGACCTTATGTCTTACATTACCCCTGTCTTAAATGACCTTTCTTACATTAATCTATCATATGTCATAAATAATCCCCATGATGGGGATCGCCCCATCATTGGGATTATGGTACTTTGAGTCCCATGATCCCCATGATTTTGAACTCTTCTTACGTGACCCTATGTCTTAAATGATCCTGTGTCTCACATGACTATGTCTTAGATGACCTTATGTTTTCCATAACCCTATGAAGTATGTGTATCAGTAGAACATGAAGGTACCTTAATAAATATATGTATAACGAATCACGGTTTCTGCAACATAAAATTACTTGAAGAAAATATTATAAAGAATTGAGACCAAAGAGAAACTTGATTGTTTGATTGTATGTTTTAGATAATGTTTTTGAACATGGTGCTGACGGCCGCGTTGATGAAGGCGTTCGGTTTCCCCGTGTTCGTGGATCGGAACAATTTGCTGGCCATCTGCATTCTCATCCTATTGTTCGGGTGAGTTGTAACACAGAACCAGGCCGTAAGTTTCTTGCCCGTTCTTCTAGGCTCTGGTCGCGTGGAACTGGCACCTAGAATCACCTAGTATGTAAGACGATTCTAAATGATCCGCGTGATTTTACTGAATAAAGTAATTTTTGACTTTGACTTTGAGATGTTCGGGTGAGTTGTAACACAGAACTACCAATTAATAAATAAGTTCTTGTAGGGAGTATAACAGGGAGAAGTGGTATAGCGTGAGTATAGCAGGGGTTTATCTACGTAAGTGTTGCGACCAGACAAAGAGATAAATGCGCAAGTTTAACACGTACTTTATTATTATTTTCGCGACGTAAGCTACCTTACATGGGTCATAGTTGCTCGTTGTTCCAGGAACTTCTGAGCCAGTTCCAAATGACCAAACTATCACCCACCTTGTTGGTATAAGATGATTCTAAATGATTCTTATGGTGTGTGTGTTGTAGATTCGCGTGCGGCAACCTGGTGCACGTATTGGAGAAGGCGTTCAGTTCGGGCAGCCTGGCCAACATGCTGCTGTTCTGCGGCAACGCCTTCCTCGGGCTCGCCGGCATCGCCGTGCTGCTCATACTCGACGTCATCTCGCAGTCCGACGTCAGTACCTACCCATTCAGCTTTATCTACCCTGTCTCGTCCGACTGTCTCCTTCCACTCCCTGCTGAGCTTCGCTTTCTTTGGTACTCGTTTTGATGTAGGAGACGATGAATTGGTAGAAACTAAGTCAAATTCTGTGTAAGAAGGATCATACAAAAAAACGGTAGGAACCAGGCCGTAAGTTCTTACCCGTTCTTCTAGGCTCTGATTGCGTGGAACTGGCACCTTGTACCTACTTACCGATATTGATTTTTTATATTATGTTACACGAGATACAATAAATGTGTGTGTGATTGTACGTGCAGGCGACGGACAACGCGCGCTGGGTGCTGCACAAAGTGTTCCTGCTGTCGCCGCAGTTCGCGCTCGGGGACGGCATGCTGGAGATTGCCAAGAATACCATCCAGGCGCAGGTATTCTACTATATTACTGTTTTCATTTCACTCTTAAATACTTAACCCTACAGCGCATAGTGTTCCACATATGGCACATACCAAAAAAAGGTGTATATCTTATAACTAAATACCAATGGCGCCATCTACTATTGAGTAGATTTACGACGATGTATTAGAGTATTGAATGTAGTACCATGGATTTTTGCTAGATGTCTCTAAATTAAGATTTTATTAATTTTCTTCAAATGGGAAGCAATTTCAAATCCGGCAAACAAGCGGCGTGAAAAACATCGTAAAAAATATATAAAATCGAATATTATAAGGCCGAAATAATTAGTAGAGGTAAGTTTATGTTTATATTTGTTATTTTAGTTGTCATCTTGTAATTTCATTGATAAACGGTACATAAAATCACCACATTTTTGTATGTGACGGATATGTCACACCATGCAATCGGTGTCCTCAAAATTATCGTATTGTTTACAGATGAGGCGTAGAAAAAGTTTGAATACTGCGGATATTCAACACATTCTTGAAATTCCATCCGGTAGTGAAGATGAGCAGGAGCTGTCTGGTGAGGATAGTGATGACGACTTGATCAGAATCCAGGATTTGGTGATGAATGAAGTTGAGGCGTGTCCTGAAGTCCTACAGGATGATTATATCTATGGAAACGTGAGCAAACCTAGTCCACAGTCAAGTAGTAGTATGTTAGTTACGTCTAACTTAGCCAACGTCACGCCACAGCCTAGTACTTCTGGCCAAGAAAGTCTTAGATCTAGACAAGTTACATCACGAGCTCAGCCAACACCTATTCCCGTCATCGTCTCACCTACCGCCCTACCTGTCCTAATAAGAGACAGATACCTAAATATTTTTTGAGCTCCATCTTTGTTACAGTAATTGGCTTTGAAGGATCCTTTTGATCACTATATTTAGTAGACTCTTCAGCAATGTGATGCTAGCAAATCGTCGTCAAAAAAATACAAAAAGTACTGTAAGGGTGTTTCAAAATCAGTATATGGTTGTACTAACTGGTCAACTCCTGTAAATGTGGTATCAGGTTGATGAAACTCCATCTTTCTCCATATATATTCTCTTTTATTTGGCTTTGCCTTGACAGGTAGGGCGGTAGGTGAGACGAAAGCGGGAATAGGTGTTGGCTGAGCTCGTGATGTAACTCGTCTGGATCTAAGACTTTCTTGGCCAGAAGTACTAGGCTGTGGCGTGACGTTGGCTAAGTTAGACGTAACTAACATACTACTACTTGACTGTGGACTAGGTATGCTCACGTTTTCATAGATATAATCATCCTGTAGGACTTCAGGACACGCCTCCACTTCATTCATCACCAAATCCTGGATTCTGATCAAGTCGTCATCACTATCCTCACCAGACAGCTTCTGCTCTTCTTCACTATCGAATGGAATTTCAAGAATGTGTTGAATATCCGGATTATTCAAACTTTTTCTACACCACATCTGTAAACAATACGATAATTTTGAGGATACCGATTGCATGGTGTGACATATGTGGGTCATACACAAAAATATACATAAGTATGTATCTATTGAGTTGCGATTTTTTTAAATATTTTTCCTACAAATAGCTCCACATTTGCTAGCTTATACATTTTTTTGAGGTCGAAATAAAAAATAAAGCACTGTAGGGTTAAGGGCTCCAACACAAAACCGCGAAATCGCATCGCGGTTTTGTGTGGGAGCCCATAATCTGTTTTTTTTTCTCGGAGGTAACGTGATATTCTTTCGATTGTTAAGTGTTGGATCAGTTCAGCTATTTATAGGTCGTAGAATACAGCCTGCAAATTATTTAACTGCTGGTTTTTATTTACTGAATTTACATAATAAATACGCGTCTCCTTTCTTTAGCCTCAAAGGTTCGATGTAAGAAAACTCTTTTTAGGGTTAAACTCGTATTGTTTTGAATCAGTAAGTTTACTGAGTACAAGAATACTTAATGTATTTGTTCAGGTGCTGTACCGTTTCGGCATGGACACATACAAGGACCCGCTCTCGTCGGATCTGATCGCGCTGCACGTGTGCTACCTGCTGGCCGTCGGCACCGCCATGCTGCTGCTCAACCTGGCCATCGAGTACGGCTGCTTCGACGCACTGCTCACCAGGTTATACCGACCCTTGACCTCTCACCTCTGACATTAAGAATATACTATAATGTCGTAATACTATATCGTTATCAAACTATTTAGTATAAATTGGAAACTTAAACAAGTTATCACTCAATGTTCGATTGCTGTTTATATTAACGCCGTACAAAATTATTTTTTTACTAATATTGCCATATCACCAGTATATCCCGACTCTACTACTTACTAACATCTAACCTCCTGATCAGTTTTGCTCGTGAATCATGTCACTAGTCAGCCATCTCAAACCTTCATATCTTAACTGACGACCTTTCTCGTTTAAATAATATTTTTTTAATCTACCCTAGTATTACTGCTCGGCAAAAGTCTCCCCAAATCCTTGCTCATGCCTGCTTTCTACTTTAGTATACAAATAGATTTATATTAGGTAGATTTTTGACGAAAGTGTCTCGCCCCCAGATGGTCATCCCGCGGCATGTCGGCGGCCCCCGCGGCCCCCGCGGCCCCCGAGCCGGCGGACGTGTCGGCGGAGCGGCGCCGCGTGCTGGCCTCGCTGGCCGAGCGGGACGACCGGCCGCTGTCCCTCTCTACCATCGGCAACATCAACCGAGGTGACTATACACCTCTCTGTCTCGCACCAGACGCCCCTGTGCTCTCTGTCTCACCGAGGACGAATGAATATCCCCATTTGCCTGAGACTCTTTTGCTGTAGCATGTAGCACACAATCACTTACCAGCTTACTACCCATGTACTTTAATTTACTGTCTCTCTATAAAAGTTTCATAATTTTGTATATAAGGGTTCGTGCACACGGAAGGCAAGAAGAACTCGTTGCAGCGCAGTGTGGTGACGTCACGCGACGTGCTGCAAGTGGTGCGGCTCGCCAAGCGGTACGGGGGCGGGGGCGACCCCCTCGCGGTCGATGACCTCACATTCGGAATCGCACCTGGACAGGTACAAGTTCATAATATCTTAATGATCTTCAAAGAGAGGTTGTAAAGATAAACGGATAAATGATAAATGAGACAATCATATAAATGCAGTGACGTAATTGAGATACCTTGCGCGTCTACATCGGCTTTACTGTCGAACGTTGCAGCGGTAGCGCGCAGTGTATCTGAAATACGTTACGATTACGATTGTTACGTTTAAGTACTTACTTGTTTATATGTGCTGAGCCCTCTGGTCTCTTCGCGTCTGTACTTAACAGTATAGATTGCGCTATCTGGTAATGACGTCACACGTCTTTTCGCTGCCTGAATAATGACGGTAGAATAGGATTCAACCGCTTCTATCTAAATGTAATGTAGCAAGAAGTAAGCTGCAATGACAATTTATTCAGTTCAATTAGTAATTCATTGTTTGTTGTGGACTGTAATTTTTGTATACTTAATGAAAAGCCCAGGCTAAAGGAATATACTTCTCAGTGCATGGCGTTACTCGGCGAGAATGGCGCGGGAAAATCCACCACGTTCGCGATGCTGACCGGCGAGACGCGGCCCACGCGTGGGAAGATATACCTGGACGGGAAGGAAAGGGACGCGCGAGGCTTGTGTCGGGGACTTATTAGTGAGTGGAACAAAGTCACGACGATTATTTTATTTGCTCATGTTTTTTGCATCCCATTACGCTTTAGTTTTTGTGTTTTTTTATAAATTCATAGTACTTAGGTTTGTATAACTTGAACAACAATTTTGGTTTGAACCAAAATTTTTGCATGCGTGTACAAGGTTGATAATGCCATATTATAATGGCATGTATTCAATCTAAAAAAACTAATTCGGGTTCATCCGATTAGTTTTGACAAAGACTTATTTTCAATATTATTATATTTTTAAAACCTCATCTCATCTCCTCTCCTCTTGATTCATTGAAAGAGATTCGGAAGATGTCATATTTTGGTAATTCCTTTACAATTCCTTGTCCCCAGGTTATTGTCCACAAAGCGACGCCATAGACCCGTTGCTGACGGTGGAGGAGACTCTCATGATGTACTGTCGACTGCGGGGCATCGATGAAGAACAAGATGTAAGTACATATACATTTGGACAAACCACTTGAAATCGTAGTAGTAGCGGCCTAGCTTCCTGATTAACGTTTCCTGATGCACACTATCAAACGTCTGACATAAGTCAAAAAAAGTAACATTGCATTTTTTTAATGGTACATCTCGAAATCAACGAATAAACTGTGTCCTGCCTGCAGGTGATCGAGCGGACGCTGGCGATGTTCGACCTGTGCAAGTACCGCGCGGTGCGCGGCGGCGCGCTCAGCGGCGGCAACAAGCGCAAGCTGTGCACCGCGCTCGCCTTCATGGCGCGCACGCCGCTCGTGCTGCTCGACGAACCCACCAGGTAGCCCCCCTCCCCCCCCGATCTAGAACATGCATTGTGTACAGCGTGTGCTAACGCTGCAACGATCAACAGGAAAGCTAAAGTCGACGCGCAGTGTATCTCAAATGCGTCACTGTTTCGATTCGTGGCAAAATAAATCTTGTATCTTGGTTACGATTGTCACATTTATTTGTGTTCACCCTGTGTATGTGCAGTGCCATGCCATGAATTGTTTCAGCGGTGCGTTGAAAAAAAAACAATTGCTCGTCGTGAATTGACGTTGGTTAAAGTGTCTTTCGAGTCGCATTGACTCGACGACGCAGCTGAGCTGTGCGATTGCCTGTGATCTTTGTAACATGTGTGTGTGTGTGTGTGTGTAGCGGCATGGACCCCGTGTCGCGCGCGTGCGTGGTGCGCGGCGCGCGCGCGGCGTGCGGGGCGCGGCGCGGCGTGCTGCTGTGCACGCACGCGCTGGCGGACGCGCGGCGCGCGTGCGGCGCGGTGGCGCTCCTGCACGGCGCGCGGCTGCGGGCGCTGGCGCCGCTGCAGCTGTGTCTCGACAGGTACTGCACCCTACTTTATTATTTATTGCGCAGCGTGATCCACTCTACTTTTCTGAAAGGTCCTAAAAAATATAACCTCAGAGCGATCGTCCAAAAAGTTTATATCCTAATGCTATTATTCTGTAACATATTTCCGTATATGTATGTATTGTATGTTGTTGTTGATGCGAGGTGTGTGTACAGATACGGCGGCGGCTACCAGGTGCAGTGTCGGTGCGCGGCGGGGCGCGAGGCGCGGCGCGCGCTCGCCACGCGCCTGCCGCACGCGCACGCGCGCCTCATGCACGCGCACACGCTGCATGTGCACGTGCCCACGCACGCCACCGGTACGTACACACGCACACACTCGTAACGTTATCGTTACTAATTACGTTGATGCTGACGGAGGCCTCCTGAATGCTGTAGTACACAAAAACTACACACTTGCAGCTATTGTCAATCTTTTGTGTTTGTGAAAATGAAGATTGTCGTCTCAAAACATTAGTGCAACTAAGTAATATCAGAGACTAGTAATATAAACTATATTCAAAAAAGTAATATAAAATATATTCTATAGGTTGGATTTTCAAACATCAAGTCATGGCCATTGCCAAATCACGCTCCATAGAGAAATGCCCATTCTCCTTTCATTGAATTCCAAGCAGTACTTTTAGAATAATCCCTAAAATGTGTCTTTAATATTATTTCGGTCATATGATATCGGTCATTGTATATCGTGACTTTTGAACGGTCGTTGACTTTTGTAATTATAAATACATAGATGAATATGAATGATATAATATTTCGTCACAGCCCAGTTGGTAGTAACTCTGCCTTCCATACTGTGGGTCGGGTTCGATTCCCACCTAGAGCAAATGTTTGTGCGATGAACATAATTTGTACCTACTGTGTCTGGGTGTTACTACGTATTCTAGTATTGTATTTACAAATAAAAATATATAAGTATTCTATCAGCAATCTAGTTCCCTTAGTACATGCTTAGTTTGGGACCAGAGTGTGATGTGTGAATTGTCCGTGAATGTTTATTTATATTTATATGTGCAGTGGACGGCAAGGAGGTGGTGACGCGACTGAGCGATATATTCCTTGCGATGCGCGAGCTGCAGGCCGCCGGACTTGTCCACGACTACACCCTCAACCAGAGCTCGCTCGAACAGGTACACCTTCATATCCCACAACTAAATGATACCAGTATTGCATTCATTTCAGGAAATCTATTCGGCTCAAATGCCGAAGTAATAAGAATAGTAATAAATTATACTTTATCAATCTCAAATACAAAATTAAAGATAAAGATTAGATAAAAAGTTTCAATTTTCAGTATTTTTCAAAGTTGATTTTGTATTGTTACAAATTTTGTAATTGTATATTTGTGCATCACATATTTTTTTATTATTTTGATGTGTATACGTGAAAACCTTAAAATAAATAAATAGCCTTCGGAATTTAAGCATAGCCGATGGTTTTCTTAAAAAAAATATACTCTTAAACGTTAATCAGGTCGAAGGGCCCACCGTTTTAATACAAACTTAAAAATTGATCGTTCTCTCCAGATGTTCCTGAGTTTCTCCGAGAAGCCTGCGATAGACGAGCCGACCGACTCCGAGCCCCCCCCGGGAGCGAGCGAGAGCGAGACGCTCGATACTGTCACCTCTCTCTAACACGCGGCTTGTCTATAGACGAATAGACTCTGAAGCGTCAATCTTATTAACTTTAAGGTGATACCTCTCGCTCTAGCGTTAAATTCTATTTTTTTAGGGTTTTCTTTTTTATTGCGGCTGAACTGTTATATCTTTTACTAGTTTTAAGTTATTTTGCGAACATAAACAATATTTTTTTGTGTAACCGTGTATCAATTGAGATTGCTTGTTTATATTGACTGGAGCCAATATAAACAACCAATCTCAAAAGGTGCAGAAACTGTACAAAACAGTTTCTGTACCTCCCGCTAGAGCGAGAGGTATCACCTTACTCATTAAAATCACAAGGATCATTCGGAATCGTCTAAGTGGTTCGAAGTGCAGTAACTTACTGATCCTTCCGATTTTGTGTATGTTTTTCTTACAAAGAAATAAAGTGAAATCTTCATATTATGTTATCGTCGTATATTTGTAATACTTATGTTACCTACTACATAGTTATCAAGACGGGACTAAACCGAAACGATAAGATAAAAATCACACTATTATAAGCGACATTTCTCATAGAGAAATTTTTATTGTATCATATAGATAAGCAATTAAAGATCTGCTCAATTTATTTTAATTTTATGAAAATAAGCGATCAAGATATTTTTTATACGAACAAAATAAACTTGGAGAAAGCAAATAGTATAGTAAACTCTGCGTATTGTAACATTACAAGAGTGCCTGTAATAGCACCGGCCGCCATACCTATTAAACCAAAACACAGTACCTAATGAAAGCATTGCTTAGCGGAGAAATAGGTACGGTTGTAGTACTTCCCCGGACGAGCTCTTAAAAGAAAACCCCCTTCTAGGGACTTATTTAATTACTTACTGAATCATTGTCATGTAATTAGTCGAAGTAACTAAGCCATGCTTACCTCGCAGTGAATGATTAAAATGTACATGTGTCCGGGATAACATTACCAGTACATTAGTGGTAATATATTTGTTGAGTTTGTTTTAACTGTATGTATGTGAATATTTTAACCTATTTATTTGAGTAGTTATAGTTAAAATTTATTTTATTAGTTAGGTACCTATGACCTTTATAGAACACCGAGTTTTAGTAGATTTCATACAATCTTCAAAAAATAATATTTTGTTAGTATTGATAAGAATCTCATTACTTTTATAGCAATTAGGTAATGCAATGCGTGCTCTGTGATATTTATATTTTAATATGATTATGTAATAAATGGTATTTGGAATCAACATTTATTTTTATTAACACAACCTTTTATGTACTAACATTAATAACAAGTTTATGGCAGAATTTACCGTTTAGATTTAGGATGATTATTTTTTTAAAGAAGTACGTTCAATAGGTACCTAGATATGTAACTACAGAGTTTATAAAGTTAAAAAAAATACTTTGGAATGGATATTTACTACCATGAGCCAATGGTGCATGCTGCACCAAAATATCGGGAAATAAACTCACAGAACAGATTATGATAAAATGAAAACTATGCTCGTCTATATGGATTAAAACCAAAGCAGACATTTTTACATTTGTCTCGTACCTACATTATGGCATGGCTGGTCTAAATGAATGTTATGCTGCTCGCTTCAAGGTCACACTATACTTACATACTATCGCAACGGCCGGCCGGCGCGGCGGGAACATCCAGACAACGCACTGTGATACCTACTTTTACACACACTGTAAAAATAAAGTAAGTATAAATAGAATAAGAATACGCCCTAGTATACAAGATAGCTTGTAAACTCCCACTGATTGATTTCTCAATAGTTTTGGAAGTGTCCAAACATCATCTGTAGGTACTTACCATAGAATTCCCGCGGGTTTTTTTATGCCAGCGGCTTAGATCACGTGCCTCTCATGCCTGGGATAGAGAAGTTATCCTTCAAGATTGTCCTGTGCAGTTCTCAGATATTCAAGTACACGCTTTGCATCCTAATGTACCATTACCAAGAACGTTTCGATTGAATGTGTGATTTGCATAGAAAACTCAGTAGTTTAGGTACTTTCAGGTAACCTGACCAGTGGTAGGTAGGTACTGGTCAGGTTACCAGAAAGTACCTAAACTACTGAATTTTCTATGTAAACAACGTCTTATAGGTACATTTTAGTATAAGTATAGGCGACAAAGAGATTGGTTTACCACTCTAAGGTTGAATATCATTTGCACGTACCTACCTACAAAACATCAAGGGCTATTTTCGCTTGACAGATTAATGACTGCTACGTCAGAATCTGTCAATCTGTAATCCTTAGCGAATAATTATGTTACTGGGAGATGTCATCAAAAGTGGTAAACCAATTTCTTTGTCGCCTATACCTACAAACCAAGAGGTTTTTTTTTAATGTAGACAGTGTAGCAGGAAAACCTGATAATCGTAGTATATTTAGTAGGTACCTACCTACATGCATGAATCATGAGTTGAATGACTGGCTTTGCTCGCTATAGTTGGGTAGGTACCCATGTCGCAGTAAGTTCAGTTTAGATCTAGGTATTCCCCGATTGGAGGCCAGTTGTTAAACAGGTTTGCAAGCTTCTTAAATATATTTATGTAGGTATCATTAAAATTATTGGATTTGTGTTTTATTTTTCTAAGCTTTGACCCAAGTTATACCTACATATTTCGAAATTGCTTAGATATGTACTTCCAAAATATATATACTTAATCAAATATATAATCCGTATGAAAAATATTTCGTTCTAGCCAGATGGTTTTTATAAACAAAGTTAAAAACTCACGATACCTAAATATTTTTGTAAAACACTTGGGTGGTCTGGTCTGTCTCACGGCTGACTCACTCATTCTTGTACCTACGTACGAATATGTATCCGATGGCTTCGTTGAGATACCAACACGAGAGCGAAATTTTTATTTTACTTATTTACCGCTCCAAGGCCGAATATGTAAGACGTGTCGTGTCGTGTCTCGGCAACAGAATATCCCGTCATAGCTAGATAACAATATACTTATTTACTAACCGGAGTGTGATGAGTGTTATTATTAAAAGCGATTTTTTACTTTGCTTAGCATCAGCGAACAAACGCGCCATACGACCATTGCAATGATAACAGCTCGAGTGATAACAGTGGATTCGTTTATAAATAAACATACCTACAAGTGAAGTGACCGCGTTCGCACTCAAAATAATGTGATTGAATTATTTGCGACAGTATCTTCTTAAAATTAAATCTATAATGACAAGTGAACAGAAACTCATCAAAAACTACAGCTTATTCATTTCTCTGTACGAAACAAGGACTACAGAGGAGAAAAAAGCGAATATCGCGAGGTGTCTGGATGATGGCGCAGACGTAAACGCAAAAGATGCAAATAATAAACTTAACACACCGCTCCACATCGCGGTGCAGAAGGGTGAAGGCGAAATTGTACAACTGCTCATCGAAAGAGGTGCCATTGTGTGTGAAAGAAACTCCGCAGGTAAATCCCCTATAGAGCTAGCAAATAATCTTATTGAAACTAATACCCGCGATGAAATTTTACTATTACTGAATACTGCCTTGAAAGCTAGCAACCATGAACAAGTCTCATCGGCTAATTCAGGCAAAAGCTTAATAAATGAAAACAATAGCACAAAGCAAACTAAGAAGCAAAAAACAGAATTCTTATATTCCAAAAGAGCCGGAACGTCAGGTGTTTGCGGACAACTTTATGAAACAAAGCTACTAAGTTTAGTATTACTCCGAGCGTTAAATGACAAACAAATACAAACATTTCATCTCGGGACTAACATCAGCGGCATTGGAGCTCTAGATGACATATGCATGAGGTACGAAGTTAAGGAATATGTAAACCCTATAATGGTATTTGTTCAAGCTAAGCACAGAGAAGATCGTGAGAAGAACAGACTGACTGTCGAAGACGTGTGCAATGAAACAGGGGACTTCAGTTTACCGAAATACTTTGATAGTTATTTACGGATCAAAGATAGTTTTCGACCAAACAACGAAGATGACTTGTTCAAAGGAACATTTGATAACGTTGAATGCAATTTTATAATATACACACCTGCTAGGGATGACTTCAAGAGAAAACGATCACAACCAGCTGAGCTAAGTATAAAAGCTAATGATCTTATTCAAACTGGACCACCAGGGGATTTTTTTCAATACGAACACGATGATCACGATGTCGCATTTCTTACAAAGATGACAGTTGCAGATCGCATAAGAAAACTAGGCCCCACATTTTTACATTTTATTATGGCCGAGAAAGATAAATCAGAAACAATGATGACTGACGAACTCATCAAAAGATACCATGTGGTGCTAGGTCGTAATGTGATACAAGTTTTAGATACGGAATCAAACCATGAACTGCCTAGCACTTCCCAGAACCTTCCTATTAAAATTATCAGTAATAATGCAGAATCAAAATTATATCATAAAGCTAAATTTCGTCCTGAATTTTTCACTAGTAGATCAGAGTTCATCGTGTGTCTAAGGGAAACTTTCTACAAAGAAATATCGTCTACACGCTGTGACAAAACTTTAATGATTAAGAACGAAATACCAAATAATATAGAGAATGTTCTACAGAACCCTTGTGCTTCTAATATAAGCAAAGTTATTTCAAGGACTGTTGTATTTAATGAAAAAACGAAAACACTGGAAATTATTGAAAACAATAACATTAAAAAAGAATTCAAAAACAATCGTTTATCTCAAGTTAAACAAAACATGAGCGATATGATAATAGACGATGAAACTATAAGAGAAGCTATTAAGATTAAACTTGAAACAATCGAATTCAAATTACCGCTATCATTTGGGAACAAAGATATGACAATACGAGGGACCGGTGCAAAAACTAGCAAAAGATTAGACGAAATAGCGGACAAAGTAGTGGAAAAAATACTGCGCTCGGATCCAGAAACTAACACTAACGACATTATTGAGGTTGAAATAAGCGACAAAACGATAGGTTCTGGTAAAGATCAAATAACACAAGGTTTCATAGATATAAATGGAGGCATAGGCGGTGCTGTAGGAAATGTTTTGGTTCTGGCCGAGGACACAAAAACGCTGAAATTTGATACAAGAAATAAACACCCACCAAAAGCGAATGAATTTCTTGAAAAAATAATTAAGAGAATCGGCTTACAGAAGTTGGAAAAATATAGAATAAGAATGAATATCAACGGTTTCCCAAAGTATTCATTTGACGGTGACGAGTATGATGCCCAGCAAGCCAAAGAGTTTTTAAATAAACTTTGGTTTTATACAAATCAAGCAAAAGAAGACGAAGTTGAAAGTATTCTTAAGAATGAAATAAACAAACACTACAATACACAAATAGGTGACAACCAGTTTGTATTTAGAATACATTCTGATGCAATTTTTCTAAGGTCACACGACGAAATACAAAAATGGTGGATGCAATCAGGAAAAGCACCTTACCTTACTAATGCTAACGAGTTTTTTGAACAAGCCATAAAAGACGTGATTGATAGTCCATTGCTAACGCTTCTAAATTTCATGTATATAAACAAAATCAAAAAACTTGATGTGAAGTTTAATAAAGCAGCCATAGAAGTTTTAGAATTAAACAACAACCCCGAAGGTCTGCATAACGTTGTCACTGAAGCAAACGTTATCAGCGGCATCAAAATAATGCAGTATTTTCAACAGTACAATAGCTACACGTTCATAGATTTCGACTATGTTCTAAGTCTACCACTTAATGACTATAACACCATGATTTATGAACTAGCATGCACTAAACTTCAAACCTTGGTTATTATGTATGAAACTCTAAAATATTACGAAGGGTTTTGTAACAAGCTGAAGCATATAATTAAAACATTTATTGGAAAACGTATCGTAATCGTAACCGATAGCATTTTAGCCGATGAACTAAAAAATGAATATATAATGAATAAGAAATACACATCAGTCTATGATAATAATACTTATCTAATAGACTTGAATGAAGATTCACAAAACAAGATATTAAAAGAAACTCGTATAGTTTTTCAGGGTGAAGAACTACTTTTGTCATCAATAGTAGATGAAAAAACCAAAAGTCTTATTAGAACTGAACTGTTAGTTCACTTACTCAATGATGAAAAAATAGAATTAGGTCATACTTTACTCGATCAGACCTACAAAGACGTCAGAGATTACTACATAGATAGGCACTTGAAACGCGATGATACTATTCAAGTCAATACGCTCAATGACATCAACGATAAGATAGTCGTTGTGTCCGCTACATCTGGAATGGGAAGATCATCTTTGCTTACCCATTTATCTCTCAAGACAAAACTCATAGATCCCAAGCCTTGGCTGGTGAGAATAAACTTACCAGACCACGAGAGAGCGTTCAGAAGATGGCAAGAAGAGGAAATACAAATTGATCACATAACAGCCATCACATTTCTATTTAATATAGCGTTGAGACACGGCGATCTTCAAGCTAAATTAAAACGATCTGATGATAACGATATAATGTTGGCTGATGCGGAAGGTATAACCGACCCAGTCGCATTGTTTGAATTAGAGCTGTTTATCAGTTTATACAATGACGATAACGTAGTATTTCTGTTCGATGATTTTAATGCTATATGTCCGCATTACGAGATAGAGGTAATCAAAATACTAAATACGCTGAAAGAAAGCGAAAAGCGAATGTGGATAACGACGTGCTCCTATAGACACACCAAGTTTGCTCTGGAGCGTGAGTTCGGCACACTCTACACCTTGCAACCACTCAACGAAAAAGGTAAGATAAACTTCTTAAATCGATTTTACAGCACAAACCTGAGATTGGAGAAGCTCAATTACGATCAATTCGAAAACATATACTCGTTCATGAAGTACGTCGCTAGTTCGTTGCGCATAAAAAGAGAACCCAACCGAGAGTTTGTTCCAGTATTGAGTCTCATATTTCATTATGTGTATATTACAGCAGCAATGTATTTTGAAAGTGAAATCAATCACGTGTCTCCCTCAATTCTGAATGAGAAATTTAAGAAAGAGTTTGATATCGATTTCAACCAGTATACCCCTTTCGATACCGCACTGGGCAGGACTCCCAACGACGAGGAGTTAGAGTTGGCAGGAACTCCTCTGCACATTTATATGGCTGCCAACTACTTTAAGTGCCGGATCGAAGATTGCTTTGCCTTCGTGTTAGATGAGGCCGAAACCAGAAACAAGTGGGAATTAATTATGAATACTTTTAACCTTTACAAGAATTTTATCGAAGACGAAATGAGAAGATTCCTAAATAAGGATTACGAAGAGAGCGGCGACGAAGAAAGCGGCATAAGTTCTTACGGATCCAACAGGAGAGAATTTATAAACAAACACAAGAAGCTGGGGCTATTCACGATCTGCCGCGAGAATGACTTGACCAAGTTGCTCAAGGAGGACGAAATCATCGAAGTCAAGAACACGATCAGAAGGATCGAGTCGGGCGCAGAGAAGTCGTGCCTCATCGACTGCGTCGTGGACGACATGCCGAGGTTCGGACATCTGATATTCGCAGAGTACTTCGCCATGGAAGGGCTCGCGGACATTATGAAACAACTACTGGAACAGGACACTGCAGAAAATCCATTAAAGAACGCATCGTTCTGGCACTCATTATTGAACATTTTGTTGTTCAATGCGCCTCCAGGACTCCGAAGGGCGTTGAACTACAAGCTGGAAAGCGACAGTGCTTTCGCAAAAGTTGCTAACAGTGACATTTGCAAGAAAATGCTATTCGAAATACTCCTGAAAGAAAACCGTTCGTCTAACGCAGGGTTTAGCAGCCGAGAATCATCGCCGATCGCGGATGCGCTACAAGACCGTCTCTTCAACGTCGTCAACCTATTCCTGAGCACCGCTCAATGCAACCTAAACCGAGGCAACGTCGACGAAGTCATCGACCTCGTGAAGCAAAGCTATACAATCGTATCGAACTTCCAATCCGAGTACTCAACTCTACTGGATAACGTAGTCGACAGTATCAAAGATATGGACATGAAGAAGCTGAGTCGGATTATAGAATCGGGTGCGTTCACGGAGGTTCCGTTGAGACACGCTAACGAGTATTGCAGTTCACAGGCGGTGGAAAATCTCACAAGAAGAGTGGCGAGCACCACGGAGCAGATTCCGTCCCTCGTGCGGACCGTGCAGCAGCTGAGCGCGGGCGTCGCCAACCTCGTGCCCGCCGTCGGCGACGCGCTGGTCTCCGTGGCGGAGCGCGGCATGCAGGCCTACCTGGACGAGTTCCTCAGGAGGCTGGACGGCCACCGCGAATGATAACCTATCTAAGCTCATGCCTTGCAACTGCAACACTTCAATCTCTGACGCTCAAAGATTCGGATATACAGGGTGTGACGGAAGGGGTGGACCAAAAGCAACAGGGCGATGGGGGAGCTCAATGCCTATCGACATACCACATGTATGTTCAGCGATATTCAGACGTTCAAAAGTTTCACTTTGAATGAAAAAAAATGAATTTTGGACAAAATCAGATACCTATTAGGTTGTTATATTCTGCCTGACATACAAACTAAATAATTATTGGTATTTGATTATGTTTGTTTCCAAACGGGACTGACGGGACTCTTTTAATACCTACAGGTCTCGCGACTTATGATCCCACCAATTAATTAGTCGACACTGTAATATTGAAATAATCTAGACTTTTTGACTTCTGTGTCAGTTGAGCAGTCGAATCGGTTATGTCGACTCCTATTAAGTTAACCTAAAAGCATTTAAATGACCATGACTTTTACTTTGTAAATTAAATAGATTAATAAATGTAGTCATCAATATTTAGTAGATCTATATTTAAGTTTCTTTTTCCAACAAATAATCTCGGATGTTGTTAGTAATCTGTGATTTAAAAGTTTGTATATTTTTTTTTACTTAACTAAGTTGCTAAGCATAATCATTTGAAGTCTTAATTAATTTTTAAATGATCATTTACAAGAAATAGGAGAGAATCATCATACCATTGGCATTGTTTGTTCCCAACAAGTGATCACCTGTCAAGTTTAAACAATATATTCAGGGCCGTCTTTACCCGGGGGTGCAAGGGGTGCGGTGCACCCGGGCGCGGAGCGCCCGGGGGCGCCTGCCGAGCGCTAATTAATGAATATTTAGATATTTCATTGAACTTAACGCCATTGCACAGTTTCATAAACAGGTTACGACAAACACGTATGCGCAAAAAAATAAAAATTGTCATGCCAAAAAGAGTGTTGACCTTTGACACATTGCCGCCCGGTTGCCCGCACTTGAAGCAAAATGATCTCTAAGTCAATAAAGTGTAAGTTCAGGTTCAGGCAAAGTTTGTAAATCGTAAAATTGTCTACAAAAATATCTCAACACTTTTCTTCTACAAAGCATCGCTTTCGAGATATAGTGACTTTAGACCGCAGGAACATCGTCGAAGATGATGCGTTTTTTTCATTTCAGCCGTTTATCTGCTTCATTGCCACATAACAAACAGTATTTCTTGAAATTTACTGAAAGGGGTGATGGGTTCGATGGGTTAGTCCGCCTCGTACTAGAGTACGAGGTAATGAATCGTCTTTTTGTTGCAAGAAATACAGTTTGTTATGTAGCAATGAATCAGATAAAACGGCTGAAATGGAAAAAAACGCAGCATCTTCGACGATTTTCCTGCGGTCTAAAGTCACCATATCTCAAAAGCGATGCTTTGTAGAAGAAAAGTGTTCAAATATTTTTGTAGACAATTTTACGATCTACAAATTTTGTTTGAACCATTTTTCGATAGCTCTCGTTGTTTCAGAGATATCAAAAAAAAAAACGCAAATTTATGACTTTTAACCTGGGTATTTGCGTTTTTTGCGTATATCTCTGAAACAACGAGAGCTATCGAAAAATAGTTCGGACAAAGTTTGTAGATCGTAAAATTGTCTACAAAAAATACCTCAACACTTTTCTTCTACAAAGAATCGCTTTCGAGATATAGTGAAATTTACTGAAAGGGGTGATGGGTTCGATGGGTTAGTCCGCCTCGTACTAGAGTACGAGGTAATGAATCGTCTTTTTGTTTCAAGAAATACTGTTTGTTCTGTGGCAATGAAACAGATAAAACGGCTGAAATGAAAAAACGCAGTATCTTCGACGATGTTCCTGCGGTCTAAAGTCACTATATCTCAAAAGCGATGCTTTGTAAAAGAAAAGTGTTGAGGTATTTTTGTAGACAATTTTACGATTACAAACTTTGCCTGAACCACTTTTCGATAGCTCTCGTTGTTTCAGAGATATATGCAAAAAACGCAAATTTATGACCTTTGACCTCGAATAAAAAACAACGCACAAGCGGGATCGATGGGGACTTTTGACATATCATTTGTAATGACGTATTCAAGGCCTGCACAAAAATTCAGCTTGTTGGGAATTAATGCAAACTGGAGTCATAATTTTAGTCTATTTTGACTGGACTATCTGCAGTGTAAAAGAAAACCAGGGCGCAGGCTGAGCCCCGCACCCCGGCGCCGAATAGACTTAAGACGGCACTGAATATATTGTATATATCCGTCATGAACTATAAGGAACTACATACATATATAATATATTATGTACTAAGAAATTGTTAATGAAAATAAACACATGATTATATGATATAATGTTTTATTTAACATCCTTACATTAAACATTGATCAAATATTGAGAAACAGATTAAAAAAACTTAAAATTATTATTTGGTTGGAATGTTTCATAGCAGAATTTATAGGATTCTTCTTCTTTTAGCGTGTCAATTTGTTAGCTGCGACGACGCCGCAGATAGGATAGGTACTAGTAGCAAACTTCTTAGTTGAACTTTGTTTAATTAAATTATTGTTGTTGTGTAAAATATATAAAATAAAATTGACACGCTAAAAGAAGAACAATCCTATAAAGTCTGCTATATGATAAAAGTTCTTCACCTGCACAAGGGGATCCCTTGTGCAGGTGATAGAACTTTTATTTGTGTTAACAAAATGAATTTTCTTTTAAAAACTAAATTGGCCTCAAAATTAACTTGCAAGATCTTTTCAATTCGAGTTTATTATGTAGTCGCCGGCCTTAGATTTAAAACAAATTAAAAACAAATAAATAAAAGCGTTGAAACGTATTTAAACGCTTTTATTTTTTTGTTTTTAATAAAGGTTATACACAATCAGATTTTCATAAGAATACTACTACTGGGCGGAGGCCCCGGTCACTCCTACCTCCTCCCGAGACCGAATATTCTCACAACGACGCCAACAGAGATCAATTGAAACATCGCTAAATTTCTATTAATTCGGACCAAATCTGTACACACCACTACAATGTATTAATTCGGAGCCGACATACATAATCTCTACAATGAGTGTCCGACTGAGAAAGGTAGAATCATCGACCAGATATCCAGTAGAGACGAAATGTTCTATTATTTGTGTACTTTGAATGGCCGACAGGTCAAACGATACCGACGGTTCACAATTATATGACACAAATATGACAGATCGGTTTCGAAATTCAGAAGGTCTTATTACGCCTCTACTGGATATGTCCGATGGGTAGAATCTAACTGGCGTCAAAGGACGGGTTCCGAACCCGCGCCGCCAGCTTGAAGTGCAGCGCGAAGGCGTCGAGCAGGCGGCTCGCGAGCTGCCGGTTGATGTCGGCGCTGGAGAGACTGCGCAGCGCGCGCCGGACCGACGCGCACAGCGTGTCCTCGCCGAATAGCGCTTTTAATACTGAAAATAAGATAATCATATTACTTAGATCTTACTAGTTACTGAGTCGAGCAGTGTACGTATCTTTCCCCTGGGCACGGGAGTGCGTTAAACAAGTATCAACCAAAGTCAGGAATTTAGAAAAGTCTCAGTCATATAACTTTAATATATAAATAGAGAATAAAATTAGTTTATTTTATAATCGTAATTTCAGTTGATACCAATTTCTAACTCAGCACAATGCATTGCTGTAAGAGTACCTGGTATTTTGTCCAAGATGACCGCACAGGTGTGCTGCTCGTCGAAGGGCCTCCTGGCGGGGGGATAGGGGGGCCCGGGGGGCCCGGGGGGAGCCTCCTCCATCCTCTCGAACAGCACGAACACCTGCGCGCGCAGCCAGCGAGACAGCTCTTGGAGCCAGCACGAGATTATCGTCTCCGCTATGTCTGGAATAACGTTTAGTGATATATAAGTATATTTATGGTAACATCCAGACACCGAACCAATAAGTACGCTCTTTGCACAAACATTCGCTCCGGGCCCCCCCGGTTCGATTCCCCAATCGAACCCCCGACCCACAGCGTAGAAGGCGCACCACTCGTACAGACTACAGTCCGCGTCGCCGCGCTGCACGCGCACCACGCGCACCACTCCTACAGACTACAGTCCGCGTCGCCGCGCTGCACGCGCACCACGCGCACCACTCCTACAGACTACAGTCCGCGTCGCCGAGCTGCACGCGCACCACGCGCACCACTCCTACAGACTACAGTCCGCGTCGCCGAGCTGCACGCGCACCACGCGCACCACTCCTACAGACTACAGTCCGCGTCGCCGCGCTGCACGCGCACCACGCGCACCACTCCTACAGACTACAGTCCGCGTCGCCGCACTGCACGCGCACCACTCCTACAGACTACAGTCCGCGTCGCCGCGCTGCACGCGCACCACGCGCACCACTCCTACAGACTACAGTCCGCGTCGCCGCGCTGCACGCGCACCACGCGCACCACTCCTACAGACTACAGTCCGCGTCGCCGCGCTGCACGCGCACCACGCGCACCACTCCTACAGACTACAGTCCGCGTCGCCGCGCTGCACGCGCACCACGCGCACCACTCCTACAGACTACAGTCCGCGTCGCCGCGCTGCACGCGCACCACGCGCACCACTCCTACAGACTACAGTCCGCGTCGCCGCGCTGCACGCGCACCACGCGCACCACTCCTACAGACTACAGTCCGCGTCGCCGCGCTGCACGCGCACCACGCGCACCACTCCTACAGACTACAGTCCGCGTCGCCGCGCTGCACGCGCACCACGCGCACCACTCCTACAGACTACAGTCCGCGTCGCCGCGCTGCACGCGCACCACGCGCACCACTCCTACAGACTACAGTCCGCGTCGCCGCGCTGCACGCGCACCACGCGCACCACTCCTACAGACTACAGTCCGCGTCGCCGCGCTGCACGCGCACCACGCGCACCACTCCTACAGACTACAGTCCGCGTCGCCGCGCTGCACGCGCACCACGCGCACCACTCCTACAGACTACAGTCCGCGTCGCCGCGCTGCACGCGCACCACGCGCACCACTCCTACAGACTACAGTCCGCGTCGCCGCGCTGCACGCGCACCACGCGCACCACTCCTACAGACTACAGTCCGCGTCGCCGCGCTGCACGCGCACCACGCGCACCACTCCTACAGACTACAGTCCGCGTCGCCGCGCTGCACGCGCACCACGCGCACCACTCCTACAGACTACAGTCCGCGTCGCCGCGCTGCACGCGCACCACGCGCACCACTCCTACAGACTACAGTCCGCGTCGCCGCGCTGCACGCGCACCACGCGCACCACTCCTACAGACTACAGTCCGCGTCGCCGCGCTGCACGCGCACCACGCGCACCACTCCTACAGACTACAGTCCGCGTCGCCGCGCTGCACGCGCACCACGCGCACCACTCCTACAGACTACAGTCCGCGTCGCCGCGCTGCACGCGCACCACTCCTACAGACTACAGTCCGCGTCGCCGCGCTGCACGCGCACCACGCGCACCACTCCTACAGACTACAGTCCGCGTCGCCGCGCTGCACGCGCACCACGCGCACCACTCCTACAGACTACAGTCCGCGTCGCCGCGCTGCACGCGCACCACGCGCACCACTCCTACAGACTACAGTCCGCGTCGCCGCGCTGCACGCGCACCACGCGCACCACTCCTACAGACTACAGTCCGCGTCGCCGAGCTGCACGCGCACCACGCGCACCACTCCTACAGACTACAGTCCGCGTCGCCGCGCTGCACGCGCACCACGCGCACCACTCCTACAGACTACAGTCCGCGTCGCCGAGCTGCACGCGCACCACGCGCACCACTCCTACAGACTACAGTCCGCGTCGCCGCGCTGCACGCGCACCACGCGCACCACTCCTACAGACTACAGTCCGCGTCGCCGAGCTGCACGCGCACCACGCGCACCACTCCTACAGACTACAGTCCGCGTCGCCGAGCTGCACGCGCACCACGCGCACCACTCCTACAGACTACAGTCCGCGTCGCCGCGCTGCACGCGCACCACGCGCACCACTCCTACAGACTACAGTCCGCGTCGCCGCGCTGCACGCGCACCACGCGCACCACTCCTACAGACTACAGTCCGCGTCGCCGCGCTGCACGCGCACCACGCGCACCACTCCTACAGACTACAGTCCGCGTCGCCGCGCTGCACGCGCACCACTCCTACAGACCTGCGAGCAGCAGCGCGGCGAGGCGGTGCGCCACGTGCGCGCGCGCAGTCCGCGTCGCCGCGCTGCACGCGCACCACGCGCACCACTCCTACAGACTACAGTCCGCGTCGCCGCGCTGCACGCGCACCACGCGCACCACTCCTACAGACTACAGTCCGCGTCGCCGCGCTGCACGCGCACCACGCGCACCACTCCTACAGACTACAGTCCGCGTCGCCGCACTGCACGCGCACCACGCGCACCACTCCTACAGACTACAGTCCGCGTCGCCGCGCTGCACGCGCACCACGCGCACCACTCCTACAGACTACAGTCCGCGTCGCCGCGCTGCACGCGCACCACGCGCACCACTCCTACAGACTACAGTCCGCGTCGCCGCGCTGCACGCGCACCACGCGCACCACTCCTACAGACTACAGTCCGCGTCGCCGCGCTGCACGCGCACCACGCGCACCACTCCTACAGACTACAGTCCGCGTCGCCGCGCTGCACGCGCACCACGCGCACCACTCCTACAGACTACAGTCCGCGTCGCCGCGCTGCACGCGCACCACGCGCACCACTCCTACAGACTACAGTCCGCGTCGCCGCGCTGCACGCGCACCACGCGCACCACTCCTACAGACTACAGTCCGCGTCGCCGCGCTGCACGCGCACCACGCGCACCACTCCTACAGACTACAGTCCGCGTCGCCGCGCTGCACGCGCACCACGCGCACCACTCCTACAGACTACAGTCCGCGTCGCCGCGCTGCACGCGCACCACGCGCACCACTCCTACAGACTACAGTCCGCGTCGCCGCGCTGCACGCGCACCACGCGCACCACTCCTACAGACTACAGTCCGCGTCGCCGCGCTGCACGCGCACCACGCGCACCACTCCTACAGACTACAGTCCGCGTCGCCGCGCTGCACGCGCACCACGCGCACCACTCCTACAGACTACAGTCCGCGTCGCCGCGCTGCACGCGCACCACTCCTACAGACTACAGTCCGCGTCGCCGCGCTGCACGCGCACCACGCGCACCACTCCTACAGACTACAGTCCGCGTCGCCGCGCTGCACGCACACCACGCGCACCACTCCTACAGACTACAGTCCGCGTCGCCGCGCTGCACGCGCACCACGCGCACCACTCCTACAGACTACAGTCCGCGTCGCCGCGCTGCACGCGCACCACGCGCACCACTCCTACAGACTACAGTCCGCGTCGCCGCGCTGCACGCGCACCACGCGCACCACTCCTACAGACTACAGTCCGCGTCGCCGCGCTGCACGCGCACCACGCGCACCACTCCTACAGACTACAGTCCGCGTCGCCGCGCTGCACGCGCACCACGCGCACCACTCCTACAGACTACAGTCCGCGTCGCCGCGCTGCACGCGCACCACGCGCACCACTCCTACAGACTACAGTCCGCGTCGCCGCGCTGCACGCGCACCACGCGCACC
This sequence comes from Ecliptopera silaceata, assembly GCA_932527185.1. Taxonomy (NCBI): domain Eukaryota; kingdom Metazoa; phylum Arthropoda; class Insecta; order Lepidoptera; family Geometridae; genus Ecliptopera; species Ecliptopera silaceata. The sequence goes on from OW052211.1 coordinate 433,157, forward strand.
ACTCCTACAGACTACAGTCCGCGTCGCCGCGCTGCACGCGCACCACTCCTACAGACTACAGTCCGCGTCGCCGCGCTGCACGCGCACCACGCGCACCACTCCTACAGACTACAGTCCGCGTCGCCGCGCTGCACGCGCACCACGCGCACCACTCCTACAGACTACAGTCCGCGTCGCCGCGCTGCACGCGCACCACGCGCACCACTCCTACAGACTACAGTCCGCGTCGCCGCGCTGCACGCGCACCACGCGCACCACTCCTACAGACTACAGTCCGCGTCGCCGCGCTGCACGCGCACCACGCGCACCACTCCTACAGACTACAGTCCGCGTCGCCGCGCTGCACGCGCACCACGCGCACCACTCCTACAGACTACAGTCCGCGTCGCCGCGCTGCACGCGCACCACGCGCACCACTCCTACAGACTACAGTCCGCGTCGCCGCGCTGCACGCGCACCACGCGCACCACTCCTACAGACTACAGTCCGCGTCGCCGCGCTGCACGCGCACCACGCGCACCACTCCTACAGACTACAGTCCGCGTCGCCGCGCTGCACGCGCACCACTCCTACAGACTACAGTCCGCGTCGCCGCGCTGCACGCGCACCACGCGCACCACTCCTACAGACTACAGTCCGCGTCGCCGCGCTGCACGCGCACCACGCGCACCACTCCTACAGACTACAGTCCGCGTCGCCGCGCTGCACGCGCACCACGCGCACCACTCCTACAGACTACAGTCCGCGTCGCCGCGCTGCACGCGCACCACTCCTACAGACTACAGTCCGCGTCGCCGCGCTGCACGCGCACCACGCGCACCACTCCTACAGACTACAGTCCGCGTCGCCGCGCTGCACGCGCACCACGCGCACCACTCCTACAGACTACAGTCCGCGTCGCCGCGCTGCACGCGCACCACTCCTACAGACTACAGTCCGCGTCGCCGCGCTGCACGCGCACCACGCGCACCACTCCTACAGACTACAGTCCGCGTCGCCGCGCTGCACGCGCACCACGCGCACCACTCCTACAGACTACAGTCCGCGTCGCCGCGCTGCACGCGCACCACGCGCACCACTCCTACAGACTACAGTCCGCGTCGCCGCGCTGCACGCGCACCACGCGCACCACTCCTACAGACTACAGTCCGCGTCGCCGCGCTGCACGCGCACCACGCGCACCACTCCTACAGACTACAGTCCGCGTCGCCGCGCTGCACGCGCACCACGCGCACCACTCCTACAGACTACAGTCCGCGTCGCCGCGCTGCACGCGCACCACGCGCACCACTCCTACAGACTACAGTCCGCGTCGCCGCGCTGCACGCGCACCACTCCTACAGACTACAGTCCGCGTCGCCGCGCTGCACGCGCACCACGCGCACCACTCCTACAGACTACAGTCCGCGTCGCCGCGCTGCACGCGCACCACGCGCACCACTCCTACAGACTACAGTCCGCGTCGCCGCGCTGCACGCGCACCACGCGCACCACTCCTACAGACTACAGTCCGCGTCGCCGCGCTGCACGCGCACCACTCCTACAGACTACAGTCCGCGTCGCCGCGCTGTACGCGCACCACGCGCACCACTCCTACAGACTACAGTCCGCGTCGCCGCGCTGCACGCGCACCACGCGCACCACTCCTACAGACTACAGTCCGCGTCGCCGCGCTGCACGCGCACCACGCGCACCACTCCTACAGACTACAGTCCGCGTCGCCGCGCTGCACGCGCACCACGCGCACCACTCCTACAGACTACAGTCCGCGTCGCCGCGCTGCACGCGCACCACGCGCACCACTCCTACAGACCTGCGAGCAGCAGCGCGGCGAGGCGGTGCGCCACGTGCGCGCGCGCAGTCCGCGTCGCCGCGCTGCACGCGCACCACGCGCGCGCGTGCACCGCGCACCACTCCTCTGGAACAACACAACACATCAATTAGAATTGCAAACCCTACGGGTAAAACGAGACGCCGGTACTATAAGACTTCGAACAAGCAGATGGCCCCATCTAGCGTAAAGTGGTAACCTCTGCCTGAAACAATGCGGTGGGTTCGTGAGGCATCATCCTGCGTCAATCACTCCGAGACGTAAGAATATTAAGTCTCGTGAGCTTACTCCGGAGATGTTACTACAACTGATTAAATTGTTTAAGTATGAGATTATGAGTGAGTGATATGTTGTTATGTTACGTTACGTAATGTTATGTTACCGAGGTCGAGAGGCGAGGGCGAGGGCGGCGGCGCGGCGCCGGGCGCGGTCCCCTGCAGCGGCTCGAAGGCGGCGTCCACGCCCCGCGCGCGCCGCGCCCACGCCAGTCGCGCGCTCGCCACACACACCTGCACACAACACATTATTACACATCATATACACACACCATAATATATTTCTACACATAACATTACACTATTTACAGATCCCCTATCTTATAAAAAGTTAGCGTAGACATTATGTGACCATTACTTATTTAATTCTTTATTATTATAGATAGACCGAAAGTATTCAAATCAAATATGTAGTTTGAAAGCTGACTATCTTAAAAATGAAATTATGGCTACTTATTTATAGAAAGCAATTCAAGCATCAGTTAGTAGTTTATTTTGTTCCAACCGGCAGATTCATCTTTTAAGTTTTATACCATTTCCAAACTGAGATACCACTTTTCATGCGAGTTTTCTTATCCGTTTACTTTTATCGAACACATTTCAAATGAATTTAGCCCTCGTTCGAAAAAAATATTTAGTTTCAGCTTATATTTCGCACAACTTAGGAAACATCATACAAATATGATATTTGAAACTATCATGGTTTTGAACATAGTTTTCATTATAAACGGGATATTAACCATGATTTGTGAGTTGATTATTATGTTGATTATTTCCCGATATTTCGGCACAGTTGCAAACTCACAAATCATGGTAAATATCCCGTTTATAATGAAAACTACATCATACAAATGTTGGATATGTGTGATAAGCATTTATGTGTAGTGTGTAGTGTGCGTAGTGACCGTGAGTTCGTTGTTAGTGTGCACGTAGGCCCACTGGTGCGCGTGCGCGGTGGGCGTGGCCTCGTCCCCGCCCACCGCCGTCTTCAACGAGTTGAACACGCCCGTCACGGTGCGCGTGAACAATCTACAACACAATTACAATAAATAAATAAATATTTATACACACATCACACTCTAGTCCAAAACTAAGCAAAGCTTGTACTATGGGAACTAGATTGCTGACAGATAACTTATATATTTTTTTTATAAATACATACATAGAACAGAATACATAGTAACAGCCAGACACTGAACAAATATTTATGTTCATCACACAAACATTTGCGGGTGGGAATCGAACACACGACCCACGGCATGGAAGGCACAGACAGCTACTACCAACTGAGATGTGACGTCTGTTAATCAACACATTAATGTATTTTAATGAAATAAAACTAATTTTAATTAAATTATCTGGATTTCTGACTCACTTGTCTAATCTCTGCATGTTGTTGTTAGCGGTTTGGTTCAGCGAGCGTTCTATCGACATGTCGTATTCATCTGAAAACATATAATTATGTATAGTGTGTTACATTATGTTCTCTAGTAGGAAATTGTAGTCTCTACACTTCTCCTACATGAACCACCTTTGTTAGACGAGTTTTTGATTCATAAAACAACTTTTTTGCAATGTTTAATTTTTTTCTTTTACATTTATTTATCAAAAAAGTTACATAGGATGTAAATTTATGCATAGCAATCAAATTTGGAAAAAATAAACGTGATTTTTCTAAACAATTCGTAATTCTTGTTTTATCCCTAATTCAAAATCATGCAAATTAATGATAGATCGATTGAAACAACTTTTAGGAGGAGTTACTTCGCTTTCTGTCTCTTGGCTTAAAGTGTCCGGGCAGTGTAAGGGCTATATTTAACCGGGACGCCATGGCGGCGCAACCAGTCGCCGCGACCAACAAGATGTATACAGCTCTACAGAGTTACTCACCTGGTGTACGTTTGGTCGCGCAACCAAACGTACATTTTGTTGGTGGCGCCGCTATGGCGTCCCGGTGAAATATAGTCCTTACTCTGCACGGACACTATGAGCCAAGAGACAGAAAGCGAAGTAGCTCCTCCTAAAAGTTGTTTCAAATATAGCCCTATAGCTGTGAAGTATATGTGAGACCTGCGAGCGCGGCGGTGTCGACGGGCCGCGAGGAGTGGTGCTGCTGCGTCCGACCCGCCGTCTCCTCCGCGCTCTCCCACCACACCTCCTCGCTCCTGGAATATTTAATAAAATACAAATTACATATATTTATACTCCTCGCTCCTGGAGTATTTAAAAATATAAGTACAAATTAAATATATTTATTTCTGGAACATATTAAGCTTACGTATATTTTTGTATCGGCATATTTTAACGGTACCTGTGCAGGTCGGGCCCGCTGCCCTGGCGCAGCAGACGGCGCAGCTTGGCGATGCTGGTGGAGAGGTCGGCGGCCTCCTCGTACTGCGGCTCGGGCGACGCGTTGGCCTCGCTCGCGCGCACCTCGCTCATCTGACACAATAGTACTTAACTAAACATTTACAGAACATGCATTGAAAACGATCCACAGAAGTAAAAAAATACTTGAGACATGTCAAGGTTCACACGAAAGGAAGAGGAACGAAGTTCTTAATTTAATAACTGGCTTGCTTTCTGAGAGAGAGAGAGAGAGATACTTGCACGCCGCACGGCTTACCAAAATATGTCGTTACAACTTTTAGTCTTAATTTTTTCCATTTAGCCCCCTTTAGCAACCCGCGATAAGGAACTTCGTTCCAATACCTGCGCTATAACATACTCATCGACAATATGCACATATCTTAAAAAGTTCTTAAAGTCTGGCTTTTTCCAAAAGAAACCTTGCCCAGCAGCAAAAAACTTTCTCATTAAATTTTTTTTTTCTAACCTATCTCGTCCCACTGCTGGGCAAAGGTCTCCCCCAAGTCCTTCCATTCGTCCACCAATCACTTTTAAAAGTATCGAGGTCGTCCCGCCATCGTCTTTTTGGTCGACCCCGCCGCCGTCTTCCGTCTATCTCATTATATAATATCGTAAAAATACTAATAATATTAATAAACTTACCGCGCTGTCTTGTGAGGTAACTCGATGCTGTTTCACTAGGTGAGGACTGCCGTTGACGTTATCTTCTGAAAACAATAAATGAAGAATTTCTTATTCATCTTTTATTAATCAATCTATCAGAACCAGCGGTAAAACTGAATAAAATATTAGATTCACAGAGGTCAAAGTTAAAGAAAAATATGCGTTTGAATACAATATTTTTTGTATTATCCAAATCAAATCATTTGTTTCGCAGAACATAGGATTACTACATAAATTATTAGATAGATTATGTTATTAACTTATTAAGTATGCAAAATATTTAAATTTATGTAAATTAATGTTTAATTGTGTTATAATTATACATACTTATGGATATTAATTTAATATTATTTTTAATTGTTTATTAAATTTCCAAGCTTCCAAGCTTAGCTATGTTTCAATTTTAAAAATCAAACTTTTATAATAAGCTTTTGAATAATTTGATAATGGACAGGTACACTTAAGGCAGATTTTTATTCAAAGCTCTGAAAGTTTCCTGATCAACGTACTAGATATTAGTAGATATTGTCGATTTAATGTAGCATACCTTTCAGTATGAGAGCTGCTAGCCCCGGCTCGAGTTCTGTCCGCCTCCACTCCAGCGGAGGAGACTTGTCACATCGCTCTCGAGTGTGCGACGGTGATTTCTGAAAACAGAAATGATTTTGAAAATTAGATTGAGAATAAAAAAAAATAAGGTGTTAAGTTTTATTCTTCCTAATTTTTATTTATTTTCAAACAATGGTGGTTGGTACAAAATATATACAACCTAACTACAACCCAAATCGTAGGTAAAGAATGAAATAGTTCAGTGACTCTCTCACCTCGTCGCGGTTGTTATCCACATCATCATCAACCTATATCAGTCCACTGCTGGACGTAGGTCTCTCCCAAGACGCGCCACTGAGCCCGGTCTTCGGCTCTTCTTATCCAGTACTGGTCAGCTACACTCCTTGTATCATCGCTTCATCTTGCCGGAGGGCGTCCTACACTACGCTTGCTCAAACGCGGTCTCCACTCCAGTATCCGTTTGCTCCAACGATTGTAGGCTTCGGCAAACATGGCCAGACCACTGCCACTTCAGCTTGCTAATTCTTGGTTGATAAAATACCTGAGAGTCATCACTGAGCCCCGTGAACCGCAGTCCTTTCTTCAGCCCCGCTATGCCAAAGTCCAGTAGCCCTTCCATCATTCCGGCCGCCTCGTCCTGAAACCAGCAACTCTCACAGTCAGCTAACTCCCCACTATGCCATGGTAGACTAAAAAATACGTTGAGATATGAAGAATCTTTCATAACAGAAGCATTCAGTAAAGACCAAAATACTGACAGAATACATCAATGTGATAAAAAAGTTGCTTCAAGACCTTATTGATTGCGTAAGCAAACCTAGGTAAGCATGTCAAGATCATGCATTGCACAAACGTTCACGCAACGCCACAGTCCACTTAACACGCATGCGACAGTACCAACAGAAAGTACCTAGCGGTGCTGAGGAAGTAACCAGTGTGCAGACACGTCATACCACTCCAGCAGTGCAGGGATACCCCAGGTTCTAGACATGTGGATTTTTTCAACTAATACATTGGTTTTTTTTTTCAGTTTTTAATATTAACCTACCTAAGCTAAGCCCGAGCTGAAACAACTAAAGATATTATACAAAAGCATTTTATACTTACATTCACAAAGAATAACAATATGTATTAATGTTTTTGATCTATTTATTTTTTACAATGGGAGTAGGTACTTAGTTCAAAGATCTCACTGAGCTCATCACTCTTATATTATTCATTCAGAGCGCTTTCAATCTGTCATCAAAGAGTTTATACTGCATTTTAGCAGTTAAAAGACCAGACTCAAGGTACATAATGCCCGATGTCTATCTTGCATATGGCCAGTTTGTCACGTTATTAAATGCCCAAGGAACTACCATGCTTCTGGTTAACGTGGTGTTTCAGCAGTAATCGACAGGTACATAAAAAAATCCAATCGAACACAGGGAATACGAAATTGGCTTGCTCACTTGTGTAAAAGCTTGTGAAACCAACGTTTATAAAAGAGTTCTCATAATAGTAAAGATCACAAAAGCGAAGATCATGCAGAACATACACTTGCATCGTTCGAGACATCTAGTTCCTTGACCTGCAGGTCTCCTATCTTGTGCTTGGCTTGACTGACAGTCGACTGGACGTGACTGACGGTCGACTGAAGGTCCTTGAGGATGACGTCGGAAGCTTTGGGGCTGTGGAGCCGGGGGCTGGGGCAGCGAGGGTCCACCTCTAGCACGTCTTCTTCTCCTGAGAATTAAATGAATCTTTTACTTTTATTCAAACACTCTAATTCTGATAAGCTGCTTCAATTAATTGCCTAATTACTTGCTAAGGCAGTACAAGTATTTGTGCTAATAAGTGTTAATAGTAGAAGATATTAAGTTTTTGACGTTGCGGCGTTAGGGTTTTCGCCCGCAGATAGATAGGTATAGGGTCCTGCTCAGGGTGGAAATAAACTAGGATATTAGATTTACCACACCTTTACTGTCCTTTAAACCTACACAGCCGCACATAGATTATCTAGTCACTGAGTTTATGATAGCACTGTCACTGGCCTGAGTATTCCGGGGTTAGATCCAGGCTCCAGGCTTAGGCAACGTTCTTCTGTGTCCTTGTATGAAGGCAGCTTCACTCCGCGGCTCTCCAGGAAGATTTTCCAGTAGTGGAGCAGCCGCAGTCAGGAGTAAGTGGAGGAAGCAGGAGCAGCAATAGCAGCAGAGGCAGATGAAAGAAGAATAGTCCAAGTAGAAGGGTGAATAGGTAGTCCACGTAGGAGGGTGAATAGGTAGTCCACGTAGGAGGGTGAATCCTGGAAGGAACAGCAGGTCTTAGGACGAGCTTCAGAACGGAGCCAAGTGCCAAGCCACAGAGCTGAAGGTAGGGAGTAGGCGACAGTGACTCGTTAAAAAAAAACCCCCACAGCTAGTGTGGACTTCGCAGACAGCTTTACAGAAAATATCTAGGCTTTAGGCAGTTTATTATAAGCTGTGAACTCACCCTAGAGGGATTCCTTGCACTTTTAGATTTACTTGAATAGTTTAGTACAAAATGTAGGTATGCGTCCTTCGTTCTCAGAGGCCGGTAGTGTAGTGCTTGATGACGCTGCGAACGCGAATGACGATGCAGTTGCCACAGTTTAAAAACTAGTTGTTAGGACGACGATAACGTTCCGTAAAACTCAGATTTGTTTCTTCGTAAAAAATGTAAAAATATAGATTTGATTAATTTATAAAAATGTATAGTTTAATAGTTAGATTTTAATTATTTTTAATGTTTTGATTTAATTAGGTAATTGTATTAGACACAACGTTACAACGTGACAACGTCTATCGAATTATATTCGATAGAGCCGGCTGCACGCACGATAAAACATGACTTATGCGGCGTTACCTCGCTCTGAGACTCATGCAGCGTTACCTCGCTCTGAGGCGTTCCATGAAGTGCAAGCGAGAGCGCGGAACGAGCGACAAAGAAGCACAATCGGCCTTGGCGTTCGTTGTCACGTTCAACTATCGTCAGTAAACCGACTTTACAGACAACCATTTTTTACCTGTCCACAACTGTGGAGACTTGCGAACAGCCTCTGGACTTCCCTCTGTGTCCTCGTGGCCCCACAGCCGACTGAGCGTGATCTCTCCATCCAGACTGGCCAGCAGGTCTTGACCGAGGCTGATACATTGAAGGTCCATGTCTGTCTCCCAAGTCTTGACACTACCTGGGGATGGAAATAATGATGATAGTGGGCTTGCAACTATTTTTGCCGACACCATATTTTTTTTGTTTTTTGACTGGCCTAATGACTATTAAGATATTTTTTTTAATGGCTGGTCTTGTAAGTATCTTATGAAAATAGATTTTGGGTGCTTACACCACTTAAAATATGTCTTTGAATGCGTTTTTAAAATGTTAATGTCAAACAGCTTCACCACTCTAAAGTAGGTTTAGATTTTAGTATTACCTTCAATGATCCTATCATAGATTTTGACTTCATTTCGTCCTTGTCTACCCCTCTTCTGCCGCAGCACAGGAAATGACTTCACTTCTTTCAGCTCAGGTATTGTTGTTGGTTCCTCGACCACATTTTCAATTTTACTTGGAAATTCTTCTTTTACTTCTTTTTCAACCTCTTCTTTCTGTTCTGTAACAATTTCTGGTGTCTCGGTCTCTTGTGCAGGAACTTCAACAGGGTCGTTTTTCACATCTTCTTTTTGAAACTCAATGTACTCTTCCCCAGTCAGGTACGTCATTAACTTGTCATTCAACCAGGCCGGGTCGGCTAAGGTACTGTCAATATAGTTATCAAGTTTCTTTGCCAGTATTCTGACTATCAGCTCAGAATGCGGAGTTTCTCTCAACTCCCAAGGCAGCAGTTCTTTTATCATGATTCGTAGAATATTGGTGCAGTGGTCGACAGATGTACATTTCTGATCGGCATGGGATGTGGGGTGAGATTTCTTGTAAAGAGACTCTATAGTGTTTGTTGGTGATTTTTCATGGCGTTTTACAGCTTTTTCATATTCATTTAGATGTAATGTAAGGATTGTGCACGCGTCAACAAAAACATCTTTAGTTTCAATGTTGCTGCAAATCTAAGAACAATGAGATCATTCAAATAAATTTCTAACTAAGCTTAAAATTAAGACTAAACAGATATTTAAGTTTTATTGTTTTTGTAGGAGAAATAAGTTACATGTGTCTTTTTCTGATGATAATGAAATTGTTTGAAACATGATGATTATATTTTTTATTCAATTGAATGCTAGCACAGTTGAGAATGTAACCAATAGTTGAGAACTTTAAAAACACACTTACTTGAAAAGTCTTGCTTATCATTTGGTCCAGCATCTGCTTGCAGGCGAATGGGAACCCGATGTCTTGCGAAATATACGGCACATACCATGAGGATACAAGTTTCCTCTCCAGTACCGTGGAAATGACGCTCAGCTCGTTCGTATCGTACTCTTTCCATTCATGTTTCACTGGCTTCGGCAGCTCTGGCAAAAAACCTCGCAAAGGTGCTAGATATGGATACTTTTCGACCCAATTATCAGGATCATAGATTAGCGGCTTATTTAAACTCAATAACCACTGGATAATCCGAAAACTTAGAAACACGGATACGATAAATACTGCCGAAATGTAAAGGATGAACCATTTTCCAGAAATAAGTGAAATATCAGTGAGATAGTGGAGTAAAATGCAGAACAAAGTTACACTGTTTGATATTAACGTTATGTTCTCAAGAAGATTTCTTTTTTTAAGCATTTTCATGATTTTATTTCAGTTTTATCTTGCAGTTTATTAATGCTTTCAGTTTATTATACTATCACCTTAGAACACAAATCACAATAATAATTAACACGTTGACTGTCCCGCTTATTTTAAGAAATTTTCTCGTACGTCCATTTGTTTTTTTTTTTTAAACTACTTTATTTTATGATCAAAAGAAGGCCTGATACGTTGATCATTGCGTAATTATACAGCAGGCCTGAATTTCAGCGTGAATTACATGTAATGCATGGACGTCTCAAGTAAATTTTTGTGAATTATATATAATGCATGGGCATCTGAACTAGATTATTGTGAATTACATATAATGCATGGACATTTGAAATAAAATTTAAAAGATTGAATCGTTTTTTTGCTTTGGTAACCGTGTGTAAAGTTTCATTCTTTCAATCAGCTGATTTTGCGGTCATAAAGTTTATCTGTCAAAAAGTTTCACAAAGTCTGTAGGTAGTTCCTGTGTTGTGTTTTGACTACTTTTGTTGGATAGTGTGAATAAAAATGGCAAGACCTTTATCGGATGAACAAATGCGGCGCATTTTAGAAGATAGTGATGGTGAGGATGATTTCATAGATCAAATGGATGACCTGGCCGTTCAGGACTCCATGGTTGAAGAATTTTTAGAATCAGATACTTACGATGCAAATGACGATTTTCTAACAATGGAGGAGGACGTGATTACCATACAACAATTCATTGATGACACTAATCCAGGTGATGTAAATGCACATGCTTTCGATCCTGGCACTAACCCTGTTTCGCCTGATACTACCCCTTTTGTGCCTGATGACAATTCCACTGTGTCAGCTTCTAACCTCGTTGCGCTTGCTGATAATCCGATTGCCCCTGCTGTTCCGCCTCTTGCGCGTCTTGCTCCGCCCGTCCAGCTTCCTACCACTTGGCAAAATACTATAAGGGAATTGCCACGAGAAGTTTTTACAGGTTATGATGAAGGTAAACGCCAAGATCGTGTGTTTACAGAAAACTGTGACCTATGGACGATTTTCTGCGAGATTATCGATAACGAAGTTATTCAATTGATGGTAACTGAAACGAACCGGTATGCTTTACAAATAAGTGATAACCTTTTAAGTCCTAACAGCCGTTTGAAGAGGTGGAAGCCTGTCACAGCTGAAGAAATACAAAAGTTTTTGGGTGTGTATTTACTGACGGGAATTCTCAATTTTCCAACAATAGAAACCTATTGGAAGAAGGACAAACTTTACTATCATCCACTTCTCCATGAGATCAAAATGTCTTACAACAGATTCGCGTTAATCTTGAAATGTTGGCACTTCACAAATAACGCTGAAGAACGTGAATCACAGGATCGGTTGTACAAAATTCAACCATTAGTTGACAAAATAATACATAACTGCCGAAAAGTATATACTCCCGGCGAGCTCATTGTCGTCGATGAGTCAATGGTTGGCTTCAGAGGAAGACTTGGATTTCGCCAGTATAATCCACAAAAAAGCAACAAGTACGGCATAAAAATTTATAAGTTGTGTACTGATAGTGGTTACACTTGGAGCTACCGCATTTATTCTGGCCAGGATCATCAAATACAGGGATTAGATAAGCCAGGATCGGTTGTTATCACTTTAAGTGATGGATTGCTGAATGAGGGAAGGCTTATGATTACTGACAACTGGTACACGAGCATTCCTTTGGCAAAGTACCTAAAACAACATAAAACTGATTTATGTGGAACACTTCGCAAAAACCGCCGAGAACTGCCGCAACAAGTCATTCAACAACGGCTGATTAGAGGCCAAATCGCTGTACAACAGAACGACTGTATAACAGTGCTGAAATGGCTTGATAAACGTGATGTCTATATGTTGTCTACTTGCCATGACAACGAGATGCGGATGTCAGGAGGATATCGTAGTGTTTTAAAGCCAAAGATGGTTTTGACCTACAACGAAGGCAAGAAAGGGATAGACTTGGCAGACCAGCTAGCAAGTTACAACTCGCCTGTAAGGAAAACCTTAGTTTGGTATAAAAAGATCGCCGCGGACCTGCTAGCCATAAGTGTAGTCAATGCTATTTTGATATATAATGAGCTACATCCAGAAGCAAAAATGAAGATGCTAGAGGGGCATCAACATGTCATAAAGAAGTTACTTAGACTGGAAACTAGTGAAAACATCTTGTTGTCAAACCCTAGTTCAACTAGTTCTCTGAGTCAAGTCAGCCACAAAATGACGCGCATAGCCAGAAAACCCAATGGTAAGATTTGCCAGAAACGGTGCGCAAGTTGTTACAAAAAACTTAAAGAAACTGGCTCCACAACTAGTGATGCAAGAAAAAAGGCCACACAAGTAATTACGGAGTGTCTTCCTTGCAAAAAAGCATTTTGCCTAAACTGTTTCAATGAAGCTCATTAAAGACTTTTTTTTGATTTCAGACGTCCATAAAAAATAAAATAATAAAAAAATTCGATGGGACATTTTAGTTTTATTTTCACCAATTCATTGTTCATACGTCCCTAGAAAATCAAAGCTCTAACTCACACGTCCAGCCCAGGAAACGCGATTCAGTTGTCTTTGGCAAATGCATTACATGTAATGCACGAACGTCACAGCCAGACCAAAAATGCATTACATGTAATGCACGGACAGTCAACGTGTTAATAACACAACACATTATTAATTGCAGTTTTTTTCATGACCAATAACTGGCGTTTCCTATATACAATAGTACTCTGTGAACTGGCGATTGCCACACCACACACAGATTAACTATTGCTTTTTTACGGCTTTTGTCAATCTGTCGATAATAAAAAAATGTCACTGTCAGTGACCTGTCGTTCGCGTAGGAGCATGCTTAGGTAGCCAGCGCAGCTGTTCTTTTGTAATTCTGGGTTTCTCATCTCAGAGTAGGGATGGCGATTCTTTACGAAAAAGATCGATTTTTGAATATATTCGAATCGTAGTCTAATGAATCGATTCACGAAAAAATCGAGGCCTACAAAATCGATTCTTAAAAAATCGATCTTTTTTTCAAGTTTGCGTTTACAATGTAAATTTGTATCAATTTTACTTAAAACAAGATTAATATTGCAATTAACGATATCTTATCAATAAAATCAGGGAATTCAAAAATAACATAGACAGACATAGACATAGACATATATTTATTTGCCACACAAGCACACACAAAAAATAATAATCAAAATACAATTTCATAAATTTAAAAAAAGATTAAACAAAAGACAAAAAAATTAATTAATAATACATTTTGCACTTAAAAATAAAAAAATAATAATAATAAAAATAACAATAATTGAATCATAATAAAAAAAATAAAAAATGAATTATGTGTGCTACAATGGCAAAATGGCCTCGACTCAGCATTAAAATCTACTGTTGTGGCAGCAGACACTGATATTCTGCCGAAACCATTTTCCTGTCGTTAAACCCTGTGAGAGTAGGTATTGTGTCTGTGTGAGTGATGTTCGCAAAAGGGTGTGAGTGTGATCAGCAAGCTTCCATGATTCTCCCAGTCTCTTAAGAGTCTGGTTATCACAGAGGGAAGCTTGTAATTACGTGTGCGTGTTTGTTATGTGGATAAATCCTGTCAATAAATAATATAAGTCAGTGATCAAATTATGAATGTCAAAGCGTAATATAATAAAATGTCAAAAGTCATATCAACCAATGAAATCAGCATGTAAAGGGTGCGCTATAGCTACCGATACCAGACAACCCAGTTTTTTGTTGATTCATCAACAATAATTTATAACGTTTTCTAAAAGTGAATTTTGATTTTAATAGTCGGAGTGGCGGTGGAATATTATTCCAGCACTTGGTTGCCTGGTATCGAAAGCTGCCCCTAAAAGCTACCGTCTTATGCTTACTATAGTGAAGCAGATCCCTTGTTGGCCTACTGCTGTACTTGGTTTGAGAGTTGTTGAGTTTGGTGAAAAGGTATTCTGGCAACCCAGTAGTTACAACAGTATGAACCAATACTGCCATATGCAATTGCCTTCGCGATGCCATGTTGAGAGTGTCAAAGCTGTTAAGGTAAGGAGTGATATGTGTACGTGGTGGGATATTATAACAAAATCTGCAACATGCATTTTGAATCCTTTGTATAAGACGAGATGACTTTGCAGTCAAACGTGGGCCATACACCAAATCACCATAATTTAACCTTGATAAAATAAGAGACTCACAAACTTTAAGACGGATTTCTTCTTTAAGAAAGTTTCGAATTTTGTACAAAAGTTTTAACCTATAAAAGCAAGATTTAACTAAACTCTGCACATGCTCTTCAAATCGTAGTGTACCATCTAGTATAATTCCCAGATTTTTGGATTCATTGACCCTTTCAATAACTTGACCGAGTATATTCACATCAAGATTATGTTTTGATATGTCGTTGATCAAACGCTTCGAACCCAATATCATAAACTTGGACTTCAACGGATTCAAGACAAGAGCATTGTCCCGTGACCATACGGCTATTCGTCTCAAGTCTTTGTTCAGTTTTGTAATGTCACTTGCTACATTGTTTGGGTGGACTGGTAAATACATCTGAACATCGTCAGCATAGAGATGGAACTTACAATGTTCGATACCCCAACAGATATCAGCACTGTAAATTATAAACAGCAGTGGTCCTAGAATTGATCCTTGGGGTACTCCTCGATCAACAGTTCTTAAGTTTGATTCGAGTATCGACCCATCTTCGCGAGTAATCCGAACATACTGAGACCGATTGCTCAGATAACTGTCAAACCACCTTATAGCAGATGCATCAACACCATAATATGACATTTTAGATAAAAGCAAAGGAATACTTATTGAATCAAATGCACGAGAGAAGTCGAGCAACACTAATACCGAGCCAAAACCCCGATCCTGTTCCGCAAGTATGCTGTCTACGACATCCAGCAAAGCCGTTGTGGTTCCCCTTCCTTTCCGGAAACCCGATTGTACATCTGGCAAAACATTGTTGGACTCGATGAACCTACTCAGCTGATTGTACACAACCTTTTCTAAAACTTTAGAGAGGACTGGTAGTATGCTTATTGGCCTAAGATCCTTGATATCAGTCGGGTTAGGCACTTTTGGTATGGGGTTCACAGACGCAGTTTTCCATTGACTGGGGAAGCAACACGTAAGAATAGACTTATTTACGATCGCAGTTATCATTGGTAAGGTGTGAGGCAGCGTAAGCAATACCATGTCCATGGAAAGCCCGTCAGTTCCTCGCGCATTAGTTTTTATGCCTAAAAGTATTTTAGCAATTTCTTGCTCACTAACAGTTACAAGGGAAAAAATGTTATTATTATTTCTATTAAATTCAAAAAATGTTAAGTTTGAAATTGGAGTGTTTGGTTTTCCTGGAACCTTTAAAAAATGCTGATTTATGTCATCGGGGTTATCAAAATGATTTGGTAGGTAATGGTCATTCTTACGAGGCAAAACATCATCTCTTAGGTTCTTCCACAGTTGTTTCTCGTTACACAATTCGGAATTAATGCGATAGTCGTAATAGGCACGCGTTTCGCTATAAATGCTCTCAATTACAAGTGATTTCAGCTGTTTATAATATACCTTGTGAATTTCCAGCTTTGTACGTCGATATGTATCGTGTGCCTCATTTCTGCAATTCATCATTACTTTTACCGTATCCGTTATCCATGGAGCTGGCTTATCTTTAATTGTTATTGATTTTAACGGGGCATGTTTATCTATTAAATCAGTAACAGTCGACGTAAACACATCGACCATTATATCAACAGTAGTAGCATCAACGAAATCAAAGTTAACACTCACGAGGTCAGCATCAAATTTCTCAATGCATATATTTTTTAAAGGTCTATATACTACTAATTTAGGTGCTATTTTCTCACGTTTGATATTAAGTGTTGCGGTGATAAAAGCATGTCCCAAAGAGGCCGTAATGTTATGGACAGCAACGTCGCGTACACGGCAGTCTGTGCAAATCACATCAATAAGTGACTCGCTTGTCTCCGTGAAGTGAGTTGGCTTCATAACTTTTTGGGATAGTCCTGTATAATCTAATATTATGGATCAAAGTAGAAATAGGTTTTTAATTAAGAAATATCAATTACTACACTAAACAAACAAACTCTTATCAAGTTAATTAGAACGAAGTAATCAAAATTGAGCAACAATTAAGTAATTATGTGAACGTCCGCTCCGTCCGAGAGCCAGCCGCAAAGTGAGGAGCGCGCGCGCTTGCACAGCTACGCCATTCCCCACCATGGTGGCGCTGACGTCAGCTTGACGCACGCCTAGGCCCCGCCTTCTCGTAAGATATCCGTAACACGGCCTCTCCTGACCGCGAGGCGCTCTCGACCGCTCTATTCACGATTCGCACCTCACAAGCTATGAGGAGTCATCAACTTCTGTAAAAGAGAATCTCGTAAGCAACTGACCTTGAAAAACAGTAATGAAGAGCTAGGTCTATTTTCCAAACGATCGTAAGCGTGCACTCAAACAATCGCAAGCAAAACAGATTTCACTCTGAATTGATAATTTCAAACACTACGGTGCAACAACAACAAACTCCGGATCTTTGTCGTTGTGCCGCATAACAAAAGCATTATGTATGAAACTGCAATCGTTATGCCCCGCGATAGAGGCACAAAGTTCGCTTATCGCGTCTCCTAGACCATAGCCTATGCCCGCAGTTCGCCTGCTATGGCCTCCCTACTCGCATAACAATCGCATCCTCACAGATGCAATCACTATGCCCCGCGGTACGAAGCACCCAGTTCGCTTACCGCGCTGAAGAGATACGTGATCATAGCCTAGGCCCCAAGTTCGCATGCTATGATCACCATGACATACTACATCATCATGTAAAATACATCACCGGGCAACAAGCCCCACTTGCAAGTACACGGCCAAAAATTTGTGGTCGAAATCGAACCACCTCCGTCAAAGACGGCGACACACGCATCTAGCGTACACTCGTAATGCCAACTTGCATACAGCGTACACGCGTAATGCCAACTTGCATCCAGCGCAAACACGCAATGCCAACACGCGCCCAGCGTACACTCGCCATGATCAACACGCGTTCAGTGTACACTCGCCGTGACCAACACGCTTCCAGCGTACACTCGCCATGATCAACACGCGTCCAGTGTACACTCGCCATGCCAGCGAACCATATTTTCAGCTGTCGCCTGGCTTCGCCCGTCATATGAACCTGCAAAAAGTTACAGTTCATATCTTTAATGAGGTAAGACGACATAGTACAGACCTCTCATCCAGTTTACCAGAGCTCTGCGAGCTCACAAAACACAAAGGGCTCGTTAAAAACATCAAAGACAAAGTTACTGACTGCACACGCACACGGTTTTTTGCATTTTCAATCACAGCGACCTCATCGCAGTTGATTGACCATAATAGCACACAAGCTATTTCACAACAGAGAGTAGTCATAGCATGACCTTACAACAGGAGCAACCTTAAACTCCAATTAAACGTAAAATGAAACGTTCATTAACGTAAACACACATTTCTGAGGTGTAAAAACAACAAATAGATCAAACAAGATCGATTTACTTTAAACCACTTGACACTACCAGTGTACCAAAAACATCTACATGTAGGTACATTGACAAAAGGAACATCAAAGTTAGTCCACAACTGAACCCAATATGAAGGGACTCAACCCAGTACATTAAAATCGTTTTAAAGCTGCACGATATAACATGATGTACTTACATTCAAACACTTGACCCACAGTACAAGTGAATGACCAGTCTCCGCACTAAGCAACCATTGCTCAGTCACAAAACCTAAAATGATCCAATCCTTCACATCTTACATCTTTTCTGAAAACCTGTACCAAACTGTAAAAATCTTATCATACCTGATCACTAGTAACAGAGGGTCAAAACAACAAGCACTGGCTCGTAAATATTTGACTACATTCAAACTTTGCGTTCATTGAAATAAAAACTGAATAACTAAAGTACCTCATGTACTTTTCAACGAAAGTATTCGACAAAACCAACTGTCGAATCTATTTACAATTGTTAACACAAAAAAAGTCAGTAAAAACCTTAACACAACTCTCGCTCGGTCTAACCTGCAAAATCTTATCAACATTTCGAATACTCTACATCTGTAGCTACTCAAATACTTTTCTTTACCAAGAAACAATTATTGTCAAAGCCAACAACATTTGACACGAAAGAACTCGCTTTCACTTTTCAAAACTGGAATGGCACAATTTTACTCAAGCTCACCTATTAGTTTTAGGTACAACACTACAACTGTAAAACACTAGCAGATAGGAGTGTCTCACTGCAGCAAATGACTGCTTCACTACAAACACTACACACTACTAAACAACGTTGAAGTTTAAAACAAAACTTTAGTAAACCGTAAAAACTATCTTTGTATTCCGAAACATCGTGATGTCTCTATTTCTTACAAAATCTTACGTAAAACAATCTTGAATTTGTTTTCAAGTTTTAAGTGAAACCATTTTTATCTTAAAAACAAACAACAGTAGGTTGAAGGTACACTTGACGATTGACTGAAGTGACTTGAGAATTATTCCAATAAGACACATGGCACGATGGCGTACAATTGTCATAGAACTCCTATGTATGACCGATACATAAAATCAAATTACTAACAGCGGGTAATTCATAAAACCATTCTTTCTCCTTTCAACTTATAAAACTCGAAACTCATGTAGTAGGAAATTAAATTATCGCTTTCGTCTCTCATATCTCATGATAAAAACATTATTCGACCAGCTTACTATGCGACCTCAACACGTAGGTACACTTACACATTCGAAGTAAACAATTTCCACGATTGCCTATCCAAACCAAAACAAAAATATTTGGTTTCAACGTCAATTAGTTGTGAAGTTACTTTTATCTGCAACCTGGTATTGTTAACCCAAGTAAAACGTCACACACGTTTACTACTGCTTTGTCTAAATAAAAAGCTAACGCCAACAGAATAACAATAGACCAAACTCACAGACTCGTTACCAACACTGGCTAGCATGAAATATTTTTTTTTTTTTTACGAACATAGTTGTTTTGCTTCCATTGTATAAACATCAAAGATAAGAAAACCGGATATGGAAGCACTGTGAATATGTTCAACCAGACTACTAGGAAGCCTACGCATCGTTCAGCATTTCATAGTAGATTACGACCTCACTACATTCCATGGACGAATGATCAAACTTCAGACTTTACGCAAATTTACAATTTTCTCCGTCTCGCACCACCCTTTTTTCAAACTATTTTGTGTAACTTCAACTGTACACAAACAAATGTACAACTCGTCAACACAATATGAATTTCAGCAAAGTACCAACAAAAACTAAAACGAAAATTAAAAGTCTCGATTTCTAAGTTGTATGATTGGATTCACACCGTCATCTAGAAGCCATTTACTGCTCACTCTTTGCATTAATAAACACACAACTGTATGTATGTACCAGCTAGTCTACCTATGTATCCGGATCTAAAAACATAAGGATATCCGGATTAAACAAACTGACAATTATTCGGGTACGTCGAATATCCGGATTGCAAACCACATATACACTTAAATACTTTTAGACGGACGACAAATATTTCAACACCTTCGAAAACTGTAACTAACGGTCTCACTTGATGTTTTAGTTACCTAGGTATCAACCTCGTAAAACTTGATGGGAACATTTCTTGCCAACAAAATGTTTACTAGATACAGAATAACTAATCTGTCTATCTACCAGATGGATAAGGAGTATGCTCTGAACAGATAAAACGATTATTTCGCCATCAAATCTATTTACGACATTTATCTACATAAAGAATATTGCACGTTTCACCATTTTAAAATACCCTCAACAAAAAGAATGAGAGATTCGACGCAATCTTATCGCTGCAACAACCTTATCTCTTAACGAAAATGACGTCACTTGTTTTCGACAGAAAGGTGTTCTTTCGATGTTATCGCAAGCAGAACTAACGACACTTAAATCTGACTAATTGCATAATTTGCTAGAAATGAACAAAAGAACTACACTTAATTAGCCTTTAGCAAAACTTTATCACACTTAACGGATAACGGGTAGTTTTCAATTGGACAAAATAATCTAAAAAGATCTCATAGAAACGATTATCGTTTATTTACAAAAAACTCAACAAATCTATTGGGCTGCAAATGACAACGGCAAATACCACAGAAGGGGCAAAGTGACTAATGAGTTACTTTTATCACACGCTGAACTACACCGATAGTTTACTAAACTCAACAAAGGCGCAAAATAAAACACCTAGCACAATCTACATATGCGGCGTGGCTGACAACACATATTTTACTGAAAGATTGCGAAATCCATTATGTTACTACTGTGTAACATGTGCTTAACTCATTTTGAACAAGTGTGGGTCGTTGACTCGTAAAGTCAACTACAAGCATCGCCCTTCAAGAATCGAACTGTCCAGGACCAGCATTAGCTTATCTTAGACCAGCATTTGCTTTAACGCGTTCCGTTTTACCTACTACCCACACTAAAAAATCGATATCTTTCAAACTAAATCGATAAACAAAATCAAAGTAAATGGTTGGATCTAACTCTGCACAACACACTCATCACTACAATCAAAAATCCAGTGATCTTTGTCACTCTCATGGCGGACATGACAGTAAAGAAAGTGGTAACGATAAAGGGACAGACAGTCTATCTATCAATCGCGTTCAATCTACCTAGAATTGCATCTAATACCGAACTAGTAGAACTAAAACGATATCTAGGCAAGCCTTTGCAATGCCTCTTACAAAATCTACTACGGGATCGACTTTTCTCCTTTGTAGAAGATCACCCTGACTTTATGAAACAAAGAGGGTACTTACAAATTTTTCACACGAACTAAAAAATGAGCAATTATTATTGCGCACGACACCAAATGCTTGAAAAGCGAAATCACAGCGAAACAACTTCACATAATTCAACACAAATCTACTAAAAACTTTTTATCGGATGCCGTCAGCGTTGAGGCGACGCAGTGATCCCAATTACTGATATTATGGATCAAAGTAGAAATAGGTTTTTAATTAAGAAATATCAATTACTACACTAAACAAACAAACTCTTATCAAGTTAATTAGAACGAAGTAATCAAAATTGAGCAACAATTAAGTAATTATGTGAACGTCCGCTCCGTCCGAGAGCCAGCCGCAAAGTGAGGAGCGCGCGCGCTTGCACAGCTACGCCATTCCCCACCATGGTGGCGCTGACGTCAGCTTGACGCACGCCTAGGCCCCGCCTTCTCGTAAGATATCCGTAACACTAAGAAATCATTGAACTTGTTTGTCATAACACTGCTTAAATCCAGCAAGTTGACGTTAAAATCGCCTAGCAAAACAATACCATCATAGTTTGAAAAACTGGCAATTGATTCGGTCAACGCATCAAGGAAAGTATCCGTATTGATCCATTGTGGTCGGTAAGCAGTGCCAATCGCAATAAGTGACCCGTTTATCTTTACCGATAACCACATCTGTTCCACATCTGCCAATGGGTGGGTAATCGTGCGAGCAGCTACACCACGCCTAATGTAAAACCCAACACCTCCTCCTCTTCCGCGTCGCATGTGCTGTGGGCGAGGAGTGCAACGCAATTTGTAGCCGGGAATTCGAGGCGCACGCGCAATTTCGCCTTCTTTGATCCAGGTTTCATTAATTGCAACAATATCGTTTTTGAAATTATCCATAGCAATAATGAAATCGTTATGCCCCGTACATAATGAGCCCGCATTGTAAAGACCTAACGTACAATATTTTGTTTTAGAAACCATTATCAATTAAAATTGACCATTTGTGATGTATGATTTGAGAAAAAAGGCAAGATGTAAGGGCAAATAAAAGAGCAGTGATAGAGCTATGATCAATCATCACGCGGAGAATATTAGATAAGCAGATAAGGTCAAATAATAATACGAAGTCAAATTGTGAATTGCATTGGAAGTCAAATGAAATAAAATTAAACATTAGAATAATAATGAAGCATATAAAATGATAAAGTAATGTCAGATGTGTAATAAGTTGTAAAATTATTATATTATAATAGGAAATCAGTTGTAAAATTAGTATCGTAAAGTATGAAAATAGAAGTACAGTGGAGATCTGTGTAGTAAAATAAATAATTGTATGTTGTAATATAAATGTTAATAGAGAAGTGTTTAAAAAATACATAAATATAGAAATTGCGTTTGTTGTGGGGTAAGTTAATAATATGTAAGGGTTAATTGTTTGTGTAGTAGCACACATATAATACACTATAAAACATAAGTTACTTAAAAAACACAATGACAAAAGTCCAGACGATAAATTAAGATTTATGATTGTGACAAAACATATGACAAACAACAAAGATTTACCAACATTTATCGTAATAGAACCAAAATACATTTTTCTAAAATTACTATAAGGTCTTTCCATCAGTAGAGCCAACCGCTTCGGCGCCAAAAACCCGTCGAAGGTCAGACTCGCAGCGCAGTCGGTGACGAGGTGAGTCCTCGCTTTGACTCTGTCGAGCATAGATTCGGCCGTCCTTTGACCAAACGAACCGCCACTTTAATCGCTGTCCAATCTCACGCGCCCTCAGAAAGAGTTGCCTGTTCTCTCTGGTAAGGCGCTCGTTCACATAGAAACGACGTGCCTCACCGTCCAGCCCAATCTCCGCAGTAGTGACGCCGCGACGAACTCGCGCGGCGTGCAGGAGAGCGTCACGCGGTGCGCGGCGTACCAGTCGAACAGCAATCGGCCGCGCTCGCACCCTTCCTGTCGACTCATCGCGCGCTGCGCCAACACGCTCAGCGCTGACGACATCAGCATCGCTGAGCGGCACTCCGAGCTTGCGCGCAAGGGCCAACACAACGTGGGTGATGGCCTCACCTTTTTTTTCCGGGACTCCTACGATGTCCACGTCATTTGCTAAGGCTTGCTGCTCGGAGTAGCGAATGTGTTCCTCCAGATGCTGCAAGTTTTCCCGAAGATGTACATTCTCCTTCCTCAAAGCAATTATAGTCTTGTTTTTTTCTTCAAGCGATGATTTGAGATTTTCCAACTGCGTGTCAATGGATGTTAAAGATGTCCTAAAGCCTCCCAGAATATCAGTCATAGCTTGAAGCTGCTCCTTCACTACTCGCTCCACGGACTCTGTTACAGCTCTACCTACTTCCGCCTTTATAATAGATCGTAGGTCGCCTTTGGTTAGACATACTTGTTCCTCAGAGTTTTCTTTCATAATTTGTGGGGATGTCTGCCGGCGCCTGGTCACATTAACATCATAATCTTCATCCTGAAGATAAACCTGGGTGGCAGTCCGTACGGGTGTGTTGCTATTGTCTCCTTTTCGCTCTTTGCTTCGGCACGCCTGACATTTCCAGGCTTCCTTGAGTGACTGTCGCATTGAGTTGTACGAACGTGATGTAACATTCGCACATTCCAAATCGTAGGTATCCATGCAAAAAGAACATTTTAAAAAGTCCTTGCATGTTATCGCTTTTAGACAACCCTTACACGTAGCTTTCTTGTATTCCATTTCGAAACAAAAATAAAAAAAATAAAAAAAGGCAAAAAGTTATTTGATTCGAAGATTTGAACCTGGGCACGCTTCAAACAAAGTTCAGAAGGCGAACGCTAAGCGCGCACCGCCACACAGATCGCTACACGTTTGCTTGAATTAAGCTATCATAGCAATCCCAAACAATGTACTCGTTCACAACAGGGGCGGTACGCTAGTTGCAAGCTTCGACAACCGGTATGGTTCCAAGGTCAACCGCACGATGATATTCACTTTTTGATGGATAGTTTTATAGTTTTAACACAAATTTCGGCACAAAATCACAAAGTCACGTTACGCACTATGCACTATTAGACGAGTAACGTTATTTCGAGTCTATTGATGCACAGTGGCAGTCAATTTACTAAGTTTTTGCTTTTATTTCTTTGGAAAGTTTACGGAACAAAATAAAACGCGTCCGTTTCTCACAAGGTCCAACGACCCTCCCTGATATATAACAATTATTATTATACAATAACAATTATTTTTATTACCGTATCAAACTATAAGATCAACTATAAAAGTATTTGTTGCTGTAGCTAAGGTTCAGTTTTGCTTGATGAGATAATAAAACCACGATACGTTTGCTCTGTTTTGCGTTTTATTTGCGACTGACTTGACAGACCTACCTAATGCTGAATGATTGATTGTAAGATAGGTTATAAAAAAAAAACTAAGTATTTACACAACATTCCGCCCACCAAAGGACAATTAGGTCCTTTTCTACTAAACATAATAGGATACATTAATCTCCAACAAAGAATTAAAGTATTGGAATGCCTAGAGACATTTTACATAACTAGATTACATTACATAATAGGTAGGGACTAAATAGAAAAATTCTAAACAAATGATGTAGGTAAATTAACATATTTTCAACAGGCATAGATAAAGTAAAACATCCCTTATAGATCTCAAACATGAATACTACAAACAAAATTAAATATTAACTTTGAAAATATCATCTCATAATGAGGAACAAAAGATCATAATAATACCTACTAATGACTTTTATCTCTAAAAGTTTATGGGCATGTAAACATTAGATAGATTTGTACATTCTTTGATTCAGATAAGAACTGCAAAAATGAATTTAAATTAAATTGGTATATTTAGTATCAGAGCTAAACATACAAAATTAGACTTTAACTAACATTAATTATAACTTATAACTTATTCCGTATCAATTGGAAGTGGGCATAACTTTGCAATTGATCGCTTGATTACATTGGAGCCACTCTTCACGCTGTACACTCTAGTGTGTGAATCATCTCCGGGGTGTTTGTCTACGATGCGACCAAGAGACCATTTTCCGGGGGGCAATCCATCAGTCTTGATTAACACTATGTCTCCAATTTTGAATTCTTCTATCCTTTTCAACCAAATGGGGCGCTGTTGTAGTCTCGAAAGATACTCCTGTTGCCAACGCCTCCAGAAATCACCAAGCAGTTTTTGTGTATATTGCCATCGGGAAAGGTTGTTGAACTTTACTTCTTTAAAGTCAGGTGATGGGACGACGATAGGCGCTTCTCCTATCAAGAAATGTCCCGGGGTCAGTGGTTCTATTGAGTCTGGGTCTGAGTCATCAATGGGGCTCAACGGCCTTGAGTTGAGACAAGCTTCGATCTGACATAGCACAGTTGACATTTCTTCATATGTGAGATTGGTAGTTAGGATTCGTTTCAAATGGTGTTTGACAGATTTGACTCCAGCTTCCCATAGTCCACCGAAGTTGGGTGAATAAGCTGGTATGAAATGCCACTGTGTGCCTTCCAACGCTAATTTGTTAAAAATGTCGTCTTCAAAAATCATGTTAGCTTCTATCCATGCTGCCTTCAGTTCTTTATCTGCACCAACGAAATTTCTTCCCTGGTCACTCCATATATTGCTACATTTTCCTCTTCTTGAAACAAATCGTTTGAATGCAGCGATGAACGCCTCTGATGTCAGATCTCCAACCAGTTCCAGGTGTATTGCTTTAGTCGACATACATACAAATACTGATATGTATGCCTTTTGGGTTCTTGTACCTCTTCCTTTGGACATGGTAATGTTGAAAGGACCTGCGAAGTCTACTCCGCTGTGTAGAAAGGCTCGAGTCGGAGTCACTCTTTCTTTGGGTAGATCACCCATTATCTGGGTTCTAGTATTCGCTCTCTGTCTTGCGCATATCAAGCATTTGTGTATGCATGATTTTACCAGTCCTTTTGCCTTTATGATCCAGTACTTAGTACGTAAGTAGCACAACATCATCTGTACTCCTCCGTGTAAAGTTTGAATATGAGCATCTTCAACAATCAAGGCAGTTAATTTGTTCTTATTTCCTAATATTACAGGATGCTTAGAATGTTCATCGAGATTTGCGTGACGCAGACGACCGCCCACCCTGAGGATACCACTCTTGTCAAGGTAAGGATTTAATGTTTTTATATTGCTTTCTCCTTTCATTGCTTTGTTACTTTTTATTCTTTCTATTTCATCACTGTGTTCCTCTTTTTGTACTAGCTTAATGCATGCCATCTTTGCTCTTTCTAGTTCTTCTGTAGTAAAGCTTTGCTCAATATCTTCTGGTTTCTTCTTAAAATTCAAAAATCTTTTGCAATAGGCAATAACCTTCATCAATTCTTTCAGATTTTCAAATTGATCAAATTGTGACGGTAAGTTTTCTATAATTTCTTTTTCATTTTGTATCTTTAGATTTGTGTGTATCTTTTCTTTTTTCATTTCTAGATCAGTGTGTTCTACTTCTGTGTGTTTTAATGTTATTTCTTTTTCAGATAGCCACGCTGGGCCTTTCCACCACAGCTTCGAGTCTTTCAGATCATCAAGTAACATGCCTCTGGATGCGATGTCGGCTGGATTTTCTTCTGAAAGGACATGGTACCACCGGTTGCTGTTGATGTTCTCAATGATTTCTACAACCCGGTTTGCTACAAATGGTTTCCACCTGTGAGGTTCTCCAGACAACCATGCAATCACTATCGACGAGTCAGTCCACGCATACATCTGTGTTGTAGGTATGTTCATGGCTTGTTCTATTTGTTTTAGCAGTCTTGATAACAACAGCGCTCCTGACAGTTCCAGTCGGGGTAAAGAGACGGTACGTAAAGGTGCTACTCTGGTTCTTGACGCGATGATATTGGTTTTGACCTCTCCGTTTTCATTCTTTGTTCTAAGGTAAGCTACAGCTGCATATGCTTGCATTGAGGCATCACTGAAGCCATGGACTTGTACGGTTTTCATTTCAGTGCTTTTTGTGCTGAGCCATCGGTCAATACGAATTTGTTCTACGTTCTTGAAATCTGTTCGTATTTTCTTCCATTCTTCCTCTATTTTGGTGCTCATCGGGTCATCCCAACCTATCTTCTCTAACCATAGTTTTTGTATTAAGATCTTCGCTGTTATCAGGCTTGGGGAAATCCATCCTAAAGGATCAAACAGTTTTTGAACTTCTGATAGGATTGTTCTCTTTGTTGTGTTTGTTGAAGTTGTTGGTAACTTAAGTTTATATTGAAATTGGTCTGTTCCCAAATTCCAGATTATTCCTAATGCTTTTATAGTTCCATCTAGTTTGAAAGTCAGGTGTGCTTGAGAAGTTCTTTCGTTTGGTTCAATTGATCTTAAAAATTCAGAACTGTTTGATGACCATTTTGACAGGGTGAAACCTCCTTTTTTCAGAATATGTGTTACTTCTTTGGCTATGGCTATAGCTTCTTCAACAGTGTCTTCTCCAGATAATAAATCATCCATGTAATAATCTTCTTTTATTATCTTTGCAGCTAGTGGATGTTCCTTTCCTTCGTCATCAGCGACTTGATGAAGAGTTTTTACAGCCAGATAAGGTGCAGATGCTGTGCCAAATGTAACTCGAAGCATACGGTACTCTTTTATTGGTTCTGTCTCGTTTTCACGCCATAAGATGCGTTGGTAGTTGTCTGCGTCTTCTTTCTTTACTAAGCACTGTCTGTACATCATTTGGATATCACTTGCATAGCAGACATGTTTCAATCTCCATCTCATTATTAGGTCCCTGAGATCATCTTGAAGCTGAGGACCAACAAGTAGTTCATCATTGAGGGAAATGTGGTTCGTGCCCTTCGCAGACGCATCAAACACGACGCGTGTCTTCGAGGTTTCCTTGTCATCACGGACTACGGCATGGTGAGGTAAGTACACTGCTTTTTTGTTTGTTTCGTTTTCAGGTATTTCTTCCATATGCCCTAGTGTTAAGTATTCTTTCATAACCTTTTTGTATTGCTCTTTTAGCTGTGGTGTTCTATTAAATCTTCTTTCTAACTGTAGTAGTCTATTTCTTGCTATATCTTTGGTGTTTCCTTCAGGTGACTTTGGATTTTCAGTTTTGAAAGGTAACTTTACTATGTATCTTCCTTCGTTAGTTCTTGTATGTGTTTCTTCATAGATTCTTTCGCATAGTTTTTCTTCTTTTGTTAGTTTTCTCTTGTTGTCTGTGTCTATTTCCCATAGTGTTTTCAGCATATCATCGATATCTATTTGATGGTGAAGGACCAGAAATGAGTTTTCTTTCAAGTTCATTGAATCAATTTCTCCGAACAGAATCCATCCAAGGTTTGTTTTTTGAGCACATGGAGAACCTGGAGGACCCTTGATAAGTTGTTGTTGCACTATCTGTGCATACTCCTTGACGCCTAAAAGCAAATCAATCGGCCCTGGTGTATGGTAGGTTGGATCTGCCAGATTGAGTGCTTCTAGGTGTGTCCAATGATTGACAGTAACAGCTTTGGAGGGGAGTTGCGTGGTAAGTTGCTTATTCATCACATAAGGTTTGAGTTCCATCTTGAAGCTTGGATCCCATCGGGAGCCAAGTTGTAGCTGTACCACGTGATCAACATTTGTTCTTGTGGACCCCACTCCAATGATACTTCCTCTTGCTGCCTGTTTGGTTAGATTGAGCATTTGAGTCGCCTTTTCGCTTATAAATGACGCCTGCGAACCTTGGTCTACTAGCGCGCGGAGAACAATGGTGTGGTTTTGCTCGTTTCTTGCTATCACCATTGCCGTCGCCAGTAGTGCTACTCCTATACTGTGATTAGTACTGTGGTTTGACGTGATCAATGTATTTACTTGTATTGATTCCTCTTGTTCTTCTACACTGTGATGTGATGATGACTTCGGTTGATTAATAGTTCCTGATGATCCCGAAGCATCTTGTTCCTGATTCCGGTGTAGGAGAGTATGATGACGCCGTCTACATATACGACAGGATACTGGTAACCGGCACTGATAACCGGCATGTCCTGGTACTAAACAGTTGAAGCACAAGTTGTTCTTCTTTACATATTCCTCTCTTTCGTTAGGTTGCAGCTTAGTAAACTCCTTGCAATGACATAAAGTGTGGTTTTCCTTACATAAAAAGCATGATTTGTTTGATGATGATGTGTTTGACGTGGTGGTAGACATAGTGGTAGCAGCGATGTGGTAAGAGCGTTCCTTTACAGGTCTATCACGGGGGTTAGTCGATGAAATGAGTTCCAGCGTTCGGTATTTTGATTGTAGAAAGGTCTTCAAATCATTCCAGCTTGGCATTGATTCAGATTCATCCTTGTAGGCAGTTTCTTCCCAATCCTTGTGTGACTCGGAGTCCAATTTTTGAACAACCAAAAATATAATAATCGGATCCCATGAATCTGTAGGTATCTTCATATTTTCTAGATTATTTAAGCAATCCATGGTCACATCAAGAAGATTTTTAATCTGAGTAGATGACTGGAAGGAAATCTTCTTTTGATTGAATAGTTTCTTTAGGACTGAATTTATAACTAGTCTTTTGTTTCCATACCTAGTTTTGAGAATGCCCCATGCTCGTTCATAATTATGTTGAGTTACCTGGATGTGTTTCAACAATGTTTGTGCTTCGCCAGTAACACTAGTCTTCAAATAATGTAACTTTTGTACTTCACTAATAGTTTTGTTTTCATGTACTAATGAGCTAAACAAGTCCTGAAAAGTACACCATTCATCATAATTCCCACTAAACTTTGGTAGTTCTATCCTCGGCAGCCTCACGAGTTGGTTTTGGTTGTAGTTTGTACTGGCTTGTGATGTACCGCTGTCTTTAGGTACAAAAGACGGTTTAGGGCTTATCTGACTCAGCGTGGCCAAAGCGTCCCGCAATTCGCCCGACAAACACATGTACAACTCTTCGTATTGGTAAAAATCTTCATTTACGAAATACGGTACACTGGCCCGTTGTTCTTTGGATGTAATTTTCGCTAAATTTTGATGAGTTGTCGTGAATGTTAACCAATATTCTTCAATAGTTTTTAATCTGGTCTCGATATAACCCTTAGTAAGCCGCGCACTTGGGCATTTTTTCAGGTTAACTTGCGTCTTTTGTAATAGCAATGCAGTATCTTCCAATATATTTATTAACTCCGTACTAGACATGTTTTTGCCAAATCAAACACTACACTTGTTTTTTCACTGTTCATAAAAAAGTTTCTCGATATTTCTAGAAGGTTTGCTCCGTAGCTCGATAGTCATCCGGTTCGATTTCGACCATATGTTGCTGTAGCTAAGGTTCAGTTTTGCTTGATGAGATAATAAAACCACGATACGTTTGCTCTGTTTTGCGTTTTATTTGCGACTGACTTGACAGACCTACCTAATGCTGAATGATTGATTGTAAGATAGGTTATAAAAAAAAAATTAAGTATTTACACAACAGTATTTATATACTGAATGTTTTTAAATAGATAATTGGACATAAAGTAATCGTGAATGAAGTATGAACACTTCCATCAATAAGAATTCCACATATTACTTATTAGTTATTTCAATGCTGATTATTCCTGTGTAAAAGTAAATTTAAATGATAATCACAACTAACAGAACAAACTGAAAATAAGAGCGTCAAAGTAAAAAATAAGAAGCGCTTTACTTATTTACCTACCTACTCTCAATTAGTTATTATTTCGCAACAAACACTTCATGAAAATCTGATGAAAATCAATCATGAAAATACTTGTATTACGCTAATTACAAAAAATAACAGTATTCATTATACGACATCAACAAATGAATGAATGAATAATGCAATATCAATCGTCACAGATTATAGATACATAAAATCAAAGACTACAAACGTAACTTTTTTTATAAACCAAAACAGAAAAAATGGAATGTCGATTTTCAAGGGTGATATATCGATTCAGTGAATCGACACAGTACTTCATATCGATTTAAAAAATCGATATTTTCTGCTCGAAAAATCGATTCTTCGATTAATCGATCTCAGATCGCCATCCATATCTCAGAGTACTATTGTATTTCTGCTACAAAAACAGTGTCTTTAACATTATAATATTCAGATAATTGCAGTTTATTCTATAGAACAATGTAAGTCTATTTAAGCTGCGTTGCTCTACGTTTTCATATCTTCGTTAGTCTACTCATTTTCACTAAAACATATATTTCCAGGTCGAAAGTCACGTTCAAGATCACTCTGACTTCAGACCCCAAATTACCGTTCAAAGTGTAAGTGATGCTGCTAATAGAAATGCTTATTAATCGGTGATGTAGGTAACTTCAACGTAGATATTCCATTAAGTACAAGTATAGTCAAATCAGTTGTAAACATTAGTTTGTATTGTTGCCAGATGCTGAGTTGGTGCTTGTGTCTACGTTGAAGTTACATACTCCTATAGAATGGACTTGGCTGTAGTGCGCCAGTTTCTCAACTTCTTTAATGACTTTATTGACCTTTGTCATTGGACAAATTGGCCAGACAATAAAACTACAGAGGCTGAAATTAAAAATGCTTTTGTTATGTCTCACCATATTGAAAAATGTATGGATAAGTTGCAAACTAAATGTCTCTTGGCTGAGTTTCTCTCGTCACTCAGCAGCACTCAAGATGCTTGTGATGTTTCCCTAACGAGCTGTCTCCAGGATCCACCAAAATACATTCTAAAAAAGATTATCAATTCCGATACAAATATCTCTCAAATGGATGTTGCATTCAAAGTGTTTCTGAAATACTTTTCTGAAGACAAATTAGAAAGATATTTGACTGATATCATGATAGAGACAGCCTCTAAAGAAACTCTGCTAAAGCAAATGACTGTGGAACTGTCAAGAGAAAGAATCCTTAAGTTCAAAAGCCAGTTTCTATTATGTGAACTGACCCATGACTCTAAAGATGCTATCACAGATATGTTAAACAACTGTAATGAAGACACAATCGAGTTATTGGTTGTAAGTTTATGTAACACAAATCCTAAGTACCAAATGGCAGTAAATATAGTTTCAGAGTGTTTCTTAGAGGTTTTGTTAAGTAAGGACAATCGGTATAAGAAATTCTGGAAATTACTCTTTAATGTTGAAGAGAAATACTTGATAGACATGTGTGTGGAGAATAGTGATTTGTACACTTACATGTGTGAGGCGTTGATGAATTGTGGTAAACTTCTTAAAGAAAACATGTCTGCTGAGTATTTTTACATAGAATTTACTTATTCAGAGTTAGTAAATATTGTAAATAAATTGATAAAAAACGAGTTTTTAAAATCACAATTAGTGGGTATTATTCAAGATCATGATGTTGATATAGTCTTCTGGACAAATATTATTGGTTAAATTATGTTTTAAATACATTATTTTATTTGATTTGATTTTGTTTTATAATAATTAAAACACTCCTAAGATACATCCTAATCCTATTCTCCCTTAGAACACTAATATTATTTACTTATTATTATAACTTTGAGTAATACTAAGTAATTTTCGTCATGAAAATCTCATTCAGATAACACTATTTAACCTACAGGACCCTAGTGTTTCGGTTTATAGCAGATTACTTCTTCTCAGTGACAGAAATAAGTATAATATGGTTGTAGGCTGAGCGTCCCTGAAGCGACTCCCTTCACGGCAGTCCTCAAGTTCGCAGCCGAAGAGTTCCGAGTGGATCCAGCCACCAGCGCCATCATCACTGATGACGGCATCGGCATCAACCCTCAGCAAACTGCTGGTAAGCATCAGAGGGCCTAGTACGAGTTTTGCACATCGTATCGCAAGCCACCAATTTTGTATGGAAATCCAAGCTTCTCAAGAAATCTGCTAGGGGCGCTGCTGGCGCGGGCGCTATCTCCATACAAAATCGGTGGCGCTCGGTGACTGTTTCTCTACGATTCGTGTGTGCACAAACTCATACTTGGGGTACAGTTCCTCATCTTAAAAACATTAAGTAACTAAAATTACCTAATAATCTCTTATCATCATCAAGATGTCTTCACCCTACCCTTCAGCTTAGGCAAAGTTCAGGCCTCCTTTAAATTCGTCTATCCCCCAAAATCCGGTATTATTTCATATATTTAATTAGTATGATTTTGCATCACATTTTGCTTTACAATACATACTGTATTCCGGCGGAGGCATGAGAATTCATACATTTAGACGCTGTGCTCACAGGATACCTTCACAATTTTATGTTAGAAAAACAACAGGCTACTTCTTGAAGGTCTAAAAGCAGTCTGTTTTTTTACATGTTTTACAATTTCCCCATCAGATAGTGCATATTTGTGTTGTTTTAGGTAATGTGTTCCTGAAGCACGGTTCAGAGCTACGGTTGATCCCACGGGACCGCGTCGGACACATTTCTATAGAGAACGACACATTCCGGTACATTTAAGCATTATTTTTTCTATGTATTTTATATGTTACGTTATAATTTAATTGCTTTTTAATAAAACCAGTTTAAACTTTGGTAAAGCTTTTATTCATCTCTCCTTAAACTATTTAGTTTCTGTCTATTCTTATATTTAGTGGAACAAACTTATTCTATCGCCATCACGGGTTCGAAGGCCCTTAGGAATGATTTTTCGAATTCTTTCTCGGAGAAACGGTCCACTGACGCCCTGTAAAAAGAAAATAATGTAACTTAATTAATTCATAAGTAGGTTAGGTACCTACTTATCATTTATTCTAAAAAAATACAATTACATGAAGAAAATTGTAAGATAGCAATAGATATAACAGTAACAAGTTTGTGCACACACGAATCGCAAAGACGCAATCGCCGAGCGCCAGCCACCGATTTTGTATGGAAATCCAAACAGCGCCCCTAGCAGATTTCTTGAGAAGCTTGAATCTCCATACAAAATCGGTGGCGCTCGGCGATACGTGTGTGCACAAACTCGTACTTGGGGTACAGAGGACTTAGTCCGAGCTTGTATTTTATAAACTCCCTACTCTCGAGCCGAGAGTCGTCTCTCGGATAGCCATACAAAAATGTACGGACATCCGAGAGACGACTGTCGGCTCGGCTCGAGAGTAGGGAGTTTTAAAATACAAGCTCGGACTACGCCCTCTGGACTCTTGGTCCGTGTGTCACCTGGCCGCGTCCACGATGTCCTGCCGCTCGTCCTTGTGCAGTGCGATGACCTCGAGCACGGCGCGCGCGTACTCTTCGGGCTCGGCGGCGAGGTAGCCGGTGCGACTGGCGCCGCCCTCCGACACGATGTCGGCGCGCGGCCCGCCCGACCGGTGCGCTATCGTCACCAGCCCCGCCGCCATGCATTCTACTACACCTGCAAACAAACACACACATTACTAAAACAAACAAATACATTACAGACAATTCACACATCATGCTCTCTTGAACTATGCAAAGCTTGTACTATGAGAACTAGATTGCTGATGGAATACTTATAACACATACATACATTTAAAAAAATGTAAGTACATAAGTATTCTATCAGCAATCTAGTTCCCATAGTACAAGCTTTGTTTAGTTTAAGACTAGAGCGCGATGTGTGATATGTCCATGAATAAATATAATATACTTACTTAATAATAAAATCAATAGTTATTACTATGTATTTAATTATTAAGTAAGTATATTATATTGAGTACATATATATAATAAGTGATTAACATACATATTTGTTCTCAGAACAAATATTCATGTTAATCACACAAACATTTGCTCTGGGTGGGAATCGAACCCACAATCCACAGCATGGAAAGCAGAACTACTACCAACTGAGCTGTGACGCCTGATATAAAATACTTACAATTACGGACTTCTACAGCTAGATTTGAAGACAACACTCACTAATGCCAAAGTGCTCGTTCCACATAGCATGTATTGCTATACTGCAGGTCTGGTAAAGCCGCAGTAGACTTGCATAGGGCGCGTTCACAATGAACTCCACGCTGTCTTCGAGAGACAGGTGCTTGGCGAGATCTTTGAGGTTCTTCACTCGTTCCTCGTCTTCTGGATTACGACAGGAGCCCACTAGTACTAGTTTTATCTGAAAGTCAAATATCCAATCATGGTAATTTTAAGAAAGAAGTTCCACAGTCTAATATTGATTTTATTAATTGACCCTTTGATTTATGTCCATATAGAAAAGACTAAAACGGCTAAAGATGTGTGGGACAAATTGTCCCGGGCATTCCAGGATTCAAGACTAACCCGCAATGTTGGCCTGCTGAAAGACTTGATAATTACAAATTTGGAAAGTGTTGATAATCTTATTGTTACGTTACAACTCTGTATATTGGCCAAATTGCATCCAATACTTGGGTGATGCTAAAAGCGCCAAAGAAGCTTGGAAAAAGCTTCAGGATGTGTTTGAGGATAAAGGTCTATTTAGACGAGTTGTGCTTCTTCGTACACATAAACGTAAAGAATATAATTCTATGGGAGCATATATTGAAGGTATAATGATGCTAGTACAACAGTTAGCAGACATCGGACGCATAATTGACGACAAAGAAGTTGCTGAAATTCTTCTTAGCGGATTGCCTCGAGATTTCGATGTTCTAGTATCTGGTTTAGAAGCGGCCAACATTTCTGAAAGTCTGACAAGCGGAGAGGTTAGAGCTCGACTGCTTCAGGAAGAGTTTCGGAAGTCCTCAAACAAAATGAAGGTGTAGTTTTGTTGGCGAAGAAGAAATCATGGGACTTGCCATTATTGCCATAAACAAGGGCATGTAAAATCAAAATGCTATAAACATAAAAATGATCAGAAGAACAAACAAGAAAGCTGATCTATGGAAGTGTGGACTGGATAATAGACTCTAGTTGTACATCGCATATGTGCTGTGATATGGACCTTTTCAAAGACATTAATATGAATTTCAAAAGTAATGTCATTGTGGCTAATGGTTAAGCATTAAGATGTGAGGGTCTTGGTACAATCTCATTGAACAAAGATAAGAAAACAAAATACTTTTGGTTATTTTGAAAAATATAAGGCTCGTCTACTTGCTCGTGGATTTCAAGTCGTGAGTCAAAAACCTGGATTAGATTTTGATGAAACATTTTCGCCAGTAGTCAGACACTCGACAATGCGTATTTTGTTTAATATTGCAAATGTATTGGACATGAATATAGAACATAATATACATTACTACTACTTTTCTTCATATTCAATTAAAAGAGGAAATTTTTATGGAACAACCTGAAGAACCTGAATTGAAAACTTAGGTCCAATTAAAAATTGTCTTGGTCTAAATATTGTAAGAAATAGAGATGTTTCGTAAAGATAGCTATTTTCGGCACGAAACTTTATCTGTCAATCTTCCTGTCATATCCCTACCCGATCCTTCCTAAAAAGCCTGTGGGTAGAAGAAAAAAACCAGTCAACGTATCATCGCGGTCGAGTTGAGTCGAGTTCCCCGTATCTCCTTCACGAAAACCCACCATCAGCGCCTTCCGCCACAATCATCAAATCAACGGAGTGAAAGCCCTAACAAGGGATTTGCAGAACAGCAAACGTGTCTCCAATCACCTTGACGCGTAACTATCTGAAGAACCCAAATAATCCTATCAACTCTTTTCCCTAATTTCACTCCAAGAAAAAATGCACTATAATGTTCAATCAAAAAGATTGTATTAAAGTATCGTTTTGGAATGTCAGATTGTAAAGGTATTTCCACACCAATGCAATTAAATGAAAAGTTTTATAAAACTGAAATCTGTAATTCTGAAAATGAATATAATTTTAGAGAGTTTATAAATAAATAAATAAATAATAATGCTGGACAATCCACACAACATCATCTAGCCCCAAGCTAAGCAGAGCTTGTGTTATGGGTAGGGATGAAACGATACGAGTAAATACGAGTAAATACTCGATATTTTATTCCGATACCAAGTACTTTTGGTATCGATACTTTGAAAATAAGCATCGAGTAGGTATCGGTCAAAAGTACTCATATCAGTATGCCAAATATGCCAATGTCAATTTTTCATAACATGGATAAAAAATTGCATATATCTTGTTGAACGCGTCTTAGTTTTGTGAAGTTGGCAATCTTGTAGTCGCATTGTCTATGGTCGCCGTCGCCTGTCTGTCGCATTGTTTTCGTTCGTTCCGTGTCCCGTGACGTCCATTCCATGTTTGATAATTAATTTTAATCTATAACAGTAATCAATCGGTGTTTGTTTTGTGTTGTGTGTGTTGAAAGCATATTTCATTTGTTGAGAGAAAAGTCTTTGTTGAAAATGGGGCCTCCGAAGTCTAAACGTAGTAGGTACTTCTGTACCCTGTGAAAGACTATTTTCCAAAGCTGGCGCAACAGTGACTGCTTCCAGAAATCGCCTAACAGGCAAACATTTGGAAAAAATAATTTTTTTGGGAGGCGCTACGAAAAAAGACTTTTTTTTATAAATTCTTATGTTAGTTCTTATTAATAAAGAATATTAATACTTGTCACGGTTTTCACTTAAAATTTTCCAAAAACGGTTCGATATGAGTATGTATCGATACTTTTCAATTGATACTGAGTAAGTATCGATACTTGACGACGAATACCGTATCGAGTAAAAGTATCGATACCTCCATGGTATCGTTTCATCCCTAGTTATGGGTACTAGACGACTGACATACTTAATACAATACATTACATAGATAGATATTTTTTTATTATACATATAAA
The DNA here is from genome assembly GCA_932527185.1 of Ecliptopera silaceata. Lineage (NCBI taxonomy): Eukaryota > Metazoa > Arthropoda > Insecta > Lepidoptera > Geometridae > Ecliptopera > Ecliptopera silaceata. The sequence continues at coordinate 471,141 of OW052211.1, forward strand.
ATACCCAGAACACCCGGAATAAATATTTGCAGATCGTACAAACATTTATCCCAAGGCGGGAATCGAACCCGCAACCTCCGCGTCGCAGGTGGACCTTCGCCCGCCGCGCCACATCGGTCGTCAATCATCTAATATCAATTATAGGAAGTTTAATGTAGGTACATACCTGAGTGTCTGTACTAGGCCAGATATTACTTATTACTTAGATAGCACACCAATCTAGAAATATAAACTTTAAAGTTGACGACGATTGGCTAGAAACTTTAATGCTGGCAGGCTTGCCGGATAATTACAAGCCATGTTAATGGCAATGGAGAATTCCGGAGTAATAATCTGAGCAGATTCTATAAAAACAAAGTTGTTGCAGGAAATAAAAACAACTGAGACAAATGCATTTTACTTAGGCATGAGACAGATATATCAAAACGAAACTGAAATCCGTTTGCAGTCAGAAATCGTATCGTATCGATATTCCAATATGAGAAAACCGTTTTTAGAAAACGCACGATGATAACGCAAACTGCAAACAATCTTATCCGAACGAAACCAAACCGACGTGAGTTTAGTTTTGCACCGAAAACGAAAACCAAACACAAACTGCAAACGAACAAAATCTAAATCTACCTAAAGTTTTAGTTTTCTATAGTTTTGATACGCATTCGTGATTTTAGTTTTGCACCGAAAACGAAAACCAAACTCAAACTGCAAACGAACGAAATCTAAATCTACCTAAAGTTTTAGTTTTCTATAGTTTTGATACGCATTCGTGATTTTAGTTTTGCACCGAAAACTAAAAACCGTTTTTTAAAAACGGTTTTTGAAATCGATTTCAAAATCTAAAATCGGTTTTGTATCGGTTTGTGAAAAAATCCAAAAACGCCCATGCCTAATTTTACTCAAACTCAAAAAATCTTAAGAATAATAATCAACAACCAGAAAAATCAAAAGGACCTAGGTGTTTTAACTGCAATAAATTTGGGCACCTTAGTAAAAATAGTTGGCATAAAAAAAAGGTGATAAAAATAACTTCAAAACAAAGGCAAATTAAAATGGTATTGTAACACGACATAAAGCAAGACTTGTTGTAAAAGCTTTTCAACAGAAAAAAAATATTGACTATCATGAAATCGCCCCAGTCATAGGTACGTTTTACTTCAATGAGATATGTCTTTGGTTTAGCAGTGAAATACAACCTAAATGTACACCAAATGGACTCAGTCACAGCATTCCTACAACCTACAGGGCGATATTGAAGAAGAAATATATGTATCACAACCTTCCATTCTGAAAACTCAACCTACCATTTTGAAAATGGTTCAAAGGTTTGTCTTTAATAAATAAGGTAAAAATAAATATGCGTCAATAAAGGGAAGAGACCTTTGCCCAGCAGTAGAGGAAAGTACAGATTAATAAAAAAAAAATTGATACCTAGGCGTCTTAATACATGTCAAATTTCTGTACAAGAGCTACTGGTGGCGTCTGAAGACATGAAGGGCATGCTATCTCGAATCGATGCAGAGGTATGTACCGGAACTTTGGAAAAATTGGGAAGTTCAAGATTTAACAGCAGCTCTGTTAGCGCTCCAGATCCCATTTCTTTTTTAGTACGACGCATAATTTTTGCTGCGCGACGTTGCCACTCAGAACCACGAATACACACGAAAACCCGTAGATATTGTAGCGAAAACTCTACGGAGGCGAGGGACGTCGCGGCGTGTGCTATAAATTTCGTTTGATTCCATACAATCCACATATTAACTTTGTTTGCCTACCGGACTTTGAATATCTACGCCAACTGTTTTGACCTGTGCATGTTTTACGGACTCTGACCAGCCTACGTTTTTTAGGACTTTTGATACCCTGGCAAAATGCCGTATACGTGTGTTTATCGCAATTGTGCTAATAAGAGCAGTGAGATTTCAATGTTTCGGTTTCCCGTTTATGATCCAGGACGTTTAATACTTTGGATACGAAATTCAGGTTGGTACTTTACCTTACCATATCGCATGGCGGCACTTCAAGCCGTCTACCGGCTTTGTAGTAAGTACATCAGAGTTTGTGTACCTAGGTACACATTTAATCTTGAATAAAGTGTTTTTGTATATTTATAGGAACCCTCTACCTGGATTCACTATCCAATGAAGAACTAAGACGGCGCTACGTATGTGCTGCACATTTTATGCCGTCCAGTGTCCGCAAAAATAGTATGCGGAGCAGACTAATTGGAGCTGCTGTACCAGTGCCATTTCAAAGTGAGTGAATTTGAATAAAATTGCTAAAACAATTCCGTGCGCGCTACTGTTCTTGCTGGAGTGTTTGCCTTAGTTCTAACTTATTTATTACTTAAGCGTATCAGCATTGCGTTGTGTTCTCACTTCTCAATAAATCTTTTTTTGTGCTGAAAATACAAGACGAAGGTTTATTGATGAATTTATTTTATTTATATTTATAAGACATAATCTTATGTACTTACCATTATGTTATGTCTTATGTGGTCTTGCCAACATTATTGTTAAGTAAAGTTTTATTTATTTTTTAGGAAAACCATCTCCTGAACATTTAAAAGTGAAGACACCAACAAAATTTTACAAAAAACAATCAAAAAGACATGAGCCAGCAGCAGAAACCACATCAAAACCATCAACACCATCATCGTCAAATTCTTATACTGGGCCCCAAGTAGAATTCAACACACCAACTCGACGACTCTCCAGAAAGTGCATGTTTGAAGGACCAAAGAGAAGGCTATCAAGAAAGTGTATGTTTGAAGCGAACACTGATGATTCACCCAAAACTAAATGCCTAAAAGGAACTGCTTCTACATTATTAAGAAAAAACAAGGCACAAAGAAGTCATATAAGCAGACTCCACGCAAAAACAAAGAAGACAGTTTAAAAAATTAGCACTCATGCAATTTCGAAAAAAAGAAGATAAAAAGAAATGGACAACAGAAGAAAAAAGTTTGTGCTTGTCGTTATTTTATAAATCTCCAGCCACTTACACATTTTTAAGAAAACAAGGTGTACTTCTGGCAGCTCCATCCACTATTGGACTGTGGCTATTAAAGTCAGATTGTTTGCCCGGTTTATGTCCTGACATATTTTCAAAAATTAAAAAACGTTTTGAAAATTCAACCATCAAAGAAAAGGCATGTGTCATTTGCTTTGACGAAATGTCTATCATGGCAAATTTGGAATATAATAAAAAATATGATTTTGTGGAGGGATTTTGAGGACCTAGGGGGGAATCACAGGAACAGCAAAATTGTAAAATATGCTTTAGTATTTCTGGTCAGATCATTATACGGACAATGGAAATTGCCAGTGGCATACTATTTATCAAGTTCTAATATATATACATAAATAAACTGTTTGAACATGGCCTCTTGCCTAAAGTGGTGGTCTGCGACCAAGCAAGCACAAACCAAAATGTATTTTAAAAAATGGGGGTGTCACATAACACTCCATATTTTTTTTGCAATGGCAGAAAATTATTTGCCATGTTTGACGTCCCTCATTTAATAAAAAATGTAAGGAATAACTTTCTATTAAATGACTACATTATTGAAAAAGAACTAATGTCTTTTCAAGATATAGTGAAAACATATGAAATTGATAAAACATCTAACATGAGTCGATCATTAACAAAACTCACTGAACGTCACATAAACCCTAACTCATTTCAAAAAATGACCGTTAGTCTTGCCACCCAGATTTTTAGCAACTCCGTTGCTGCTGCAATTAAAACCGCCAAAAGCACAAATCAATTTTCACAACAACCAATTTTTTGAAAATAGTAAATAACTGGTTTGATGCTTTAAACACCAGGAATAGATATGACAGAAACCCTTATAGACATGCATTGTCAAAAAAATCTACATATGCATTACAAGCAATAAAATAAATGATGCAAAAATGTGTTTGAAACATTGCATAAAATTTCATACAGAAAAGACAAAAATAATCAAAACAAAAAAAATTAACTCACCCACCATGCTTTGATGGTGTTCTACAATCATGTCAAGCAGTACTACAATTGTTGAATGAAGAGAGTTCAGATTCAAATATATAATAACAACGAAACTCAATCAAAATGTGATTATTGGACTGGCCGTATACAAGAGCTCTAATTTACGCGCCATATTCTATCATGGGAACAACTATTGACTGTTTTTGGAGGCGGTTAGACGCATGAAGCCGAAGTTATGGTCACGTCAAAATACAGATACTTATCTAAGAGAGATCCGAATCCGAGAGACTCCGTCGAAGAGAACAAGGATTGCAGACAGTATGGACGAGGAACAGGATAAAGAAGAAGAGGATAGAAAGTGTACTAGAAAAATTGCAGAAGCTCCACCTAGGCCATATGTCAGTCAAGAAACCTTTTTGGCAGAAGCACTTGCTAAGCAAACAGAAATGTTCAATAATATAATGAGTTTTCTTACCGCTGTTATGGGTAAGCTCACTGACCATCGCGGTGGGGACACAAGGACACAACGTGTTCTCGAGAGCCACGGTTTGCTTCAGCAGATACTTCAAGTCAGACGTGGATGTGGACTCTAGTTTCAGTTCTGATAGTGACTCAGCTATTCATGAGGATAATAATAATATAACGATGACACTAACTGTATTTTAACCTTATTAGATGCGAATTACGTCGTTTCCTTTCGTCTTTATAGGTACTTAATCTGTGGCTATCTACTAGTACGGAGGCAGAAAGACGCCGTTAAGTGTAGCAACAGTCAATAAAACATGATTCCGGACACGGAAGACGTGGAAACTAGTAATTTTGAGAATATCTAGTATATTTGCGATCGAATCGTCATTATATGGAACATCATTCATTATATCAATTATCGTCGCCATTATATCAACATGAGATAAATTCTATGAGAGCATACCTTACTCCAGAGAGCCTCATTCTTGACGAGCAGATTCCTGAGCTCGTACAAAGCCTGCAGCATCAGAGGGTGATCCTTCTCCGGACGGAACTGGGATACTGACAGTATCCTTATGGGGTCGGTGTCACGGACCAACGAATGGAGCTCCTTTAGCTGACTCACCTGTCATATGATACATTTATTAAAATTAAAATATATCTATACTTATTTATTTATGTATGTTACACCTGTTATAATATGTGTGTATTCCTAACATTGTATTATCTGTGCTTTGGTGAACTCTATGATAGCTTGTTTGACAGTTCGCCCTTTTTTTTCTGCTGTCTGTCTATGAACAACATGAAGTAATGTTCTAAATGTAATCTTTTTGTCCGGCTCCTTGGGATATCTATGTAATAAAGCTGATCTCTCAATACGTTATGTGATGATTATAAATCTAAAAGTATCGATTGAATATTAATAAAAAGTGTATTTGCTCGCCATATTCTGACAATATAGTGTTCCAAATCGAATGCCGCCATTTATTCATTTTATCTTTTGGTATTTCAACAATCATAGATAACCTAAAAGAAGACGATGCCGGGTGGTCATACGGCGCCGTCTACGGCGCGCCGGCGGGCACTGCGTCTGCCATGCCGCCGGGCGGGTTGCCGGCTCTAGCATCAGCATACATGGTAAATGGATTTGAAAAATTAGAAGGTGTCTCCAATTTCCAAACGTGGAAGTTTGCAATGAAGAGCTATTTGATACTAGAAAATTTATGGAGCTCTGTCACCGGAGAAAACACTGATTCTGCGACATCGGCTCATTGGCTTATTGGCGACATCGGCAGGCATTGGCTCGAATATCTTTGTGCATAAAACCGACATTGTTTCAATTGCTGTACGGAATTGAAACGGCTAAGGAAGCATGGCAGAACTTGCAACCGTATATGAGGATAAAAACTTGTTCAGGCAAGTGGGTCTACTGCGCCGACTGCATTCGCGACTTCGCGACGTTCGTGAATATGACTGCATACATCCCAAGTAGCATTCGGGGTTCTATAAAAGCAGTCTCCTCGTTCACATGTACTCCACAAGCTGTGTAAGTCAGCTATATAAGAGCTGTATAACTTGCTATAATGCTCTTATAGAACCAATTTGGGCACAAATTAGACAGCCTTAAGTTCACTATGGCTGTACATTAGCTGTATAATAGCATTATAATAGCTGTTTAAGTAGTAACATCGGACTTAAGGCTGACTTACGGCACTATATGCGACGCAGTGTGAACCATACACAACGTACATGAGTGTAATAAAGAGTAACAAGTGGCTAAATATACAGCCTTCAGTTTTATAAAATCCGACAAAAGTACTCCAGTGCTACCTTCAATTCACGTGTGTCCTAAATTATTTCTTATTTTATACTTTAAAATTTATATATTAGCTTATTTGGTTTTGTGTGTGCCTGCCAACTCCGACGGACAAAGGAATATAATAAAATTACGCGGTAAGTACCTGTTTTAAATACTTAAATAATGTTAATGCCATGGGAATGCAACTTTATCGTGAAATGTATACATATTTACAGCTAAAATATTCACGCGCCTCTGTAAAAACGCGATATTCATTTTAAAATATTTAAAACTGGCTGAGAGGAAATTAACAATTTTCCGTTTTTGATATTATATTGGCATTATAATTATACTACGTTACTTAGTTTTAACATAAAACCAAAACTCAATCGCTCTATCTGCGTATTTTGAAATAAATCTGTATGATAATTTTGGAGATTCATTTGGTAAATATTTATGTTAGAGAACAAAATGGTGGAAATGAGGTACGGCTAAGTGAACTGTTATAACTCCAATTTAATGCGATGAGCGTAATATAGGTTCACATGTGTTCTGTTAGAATGCTGTTATCTGTATGAAGTCCCACATTTGTACCACTAGAGAGCCAATGTCTATAAATTTAGTCTAATGTGAACTTATGTACAGCTGTAAGATGCAGTTCAGGTCAATTGTGTATCATCGTTTAATTCTTTCACTATAGGTACTTACTGAAATTTTAGAGATCCGCAATAATAAATATTGTCCGATAAAATCGCCTAGCCCAGGTACTAAGTCAAGTATGAATACATAAAGTGCAAATTTTGTAACAAACTAACAAAAATAACTTCTTGTTTTCGTTTTCGAGACACGTTTGGTGTCAGAGTATTTACACTTACCTACATAAAAAAACACTACTCTGTTCAAGGAGGTATTTAAAAGAATGTACACATACACAAACTAGATAAAGACAAAGAAAACGTTATGCCCTGCGACAGAAAAGGACAGAAAATAATAGTTGTCACTCAGCCATAGTAACAAACACTGTTTATAATCTTTCAAAGGTGAATACACCTGTCAGCGCCACCGAGTCGGCAAGTGTACCCATATTTTGCAGAATTTATCAGATAAATAACTGTTATTCCTGTTATTTATTCTTTAATTCTTTATTGTACAAATATATAAATTACAAACTAAGATGATGAAAGTAATGTACAAAGGCGAGCTTAACCCTACTAAGAGTTTAATTTTATGTGATAAATTATAACTGTTATATCTGCTATTTATCTGTTAAAATTCTGTAAAATATGGTTACACTAGCAGACTTGGCGCTGACGAGTGTACGATACGAGTACGATCACTAAGTATAAGCTCTTTCTTTCTGACCTTGAAAGTAATCATGCGCATTCCTTTTAACAAGTAGGCGAGAAATAGAGGCGAGAACGGGATGGTATGATCCTCTATGAGTCTATGACTCACCGCGTGCGCCCGTGGCGTGCGTGATGGCTAGGTAGGATTAGGATAGGATTAGTTATTGTATTGTTATTTAGTTGCGAAATAAATACCACGTGAAGTGCATGTTTGTGTTGTGCAGTGACACCGTTATTGTATTTTAAAAAGGTATTATTTGTTTGTGTTAAGGAGCGTGTTTGTATATGTATTATTTGTTTTCTATAAGTACTAATATTATAAAGAAAAAAGATTTGATTGTTTTGTTTGTATGTTTGCTACAAATAGTCTCCGAAACTACTGAACCGATTTGAAAAATTCTTTCACTGTTGGGAAGCTACACTATCCCCGGTGAATCTATGCTACTTATATATTATATTTTCAAAAAAATTAGGGATCCTTACTAAAACTCCAATAATGGAAACCAAGGTGTAAAAAAGTTTGGCAGTTTTTGTTAAATACCCATGCGAAGCCGGGGTGGACCACTAGTTTAGTATAAATTCATTTAAGTATGTTAATTTGTCTTCTTAGAGAGGTTTAATATCATATGGTGGTACTTACCTATTTTGGCTCAAGGATAACGCTTCGTTGTACATGTGTTAATGTGTGTCTCATATTTAATTTTAATTATTGAAAACATATATTATTATTATTTTTGATGATTATGAATGTACTAGTAGGTATAAACCCAATTATTTTCTTTCAGACAATGCCGTTTCTAATTGTTCAAACAATGGAAAAAGGACGACCCAGACTAAGCATAATTCCAGCTGTTTGGGAGGACGGTGGAAAACTATTCTGGCCAACAGAAAAAGTTAAAAACCGAGCACGACTCGTAAAAGACGAAAACTCTTTTCCAAGTCCAAATTGGGAGATTTTGGATTGCGTGGTAAAACGAAGTAATATTGCAACGTACGCGGAAGCGCAAACTGAACTACGTATTATGGAAAATTATACAGACACAGACAATGAAACAAGTGCATCGCGCCCTAGCCCAGCACATGTAAGACCAGCGGCAATACCACTATCAAACCGTTATGAAAATATGGTGCAAAATTTGGTGAGTGATTTTATTATGTTTCAGCAACACATACAAACGTATATTATTATAATAAAAACTAGTATATTGCACCGAGCGCGGGCTGCCGAAGCAGGGTTACAATCTGGTGTCTGAGGTATTTTGTTTTAGTAGGCTGGCACTCGATGTAAATCCACTTAGCTAATTCTATATATAAATTATTATTGGAATAAAAATAACAGCCGAACTGCAAAGTTTTATTATTTTCGTACAAGACAAGAGTTATGATTTTTTTTTGTTTCAGGTGCAAAGCGCCTTTAACCCGGGAGGGACTCAAATGGATTCTACTTCTGCTACAAGTAATCAGATCGAAGCTAATGATGAAATGTCATGTCTAACCGTCTTCGACGGCGAACAGTGTATTGCAAATCAAGCCATTTTAATTCAAAAAGTTGATAACCAAGAATTAATACTACAAAATCTTGTTGAAAGCGTCCAAAAAGTTACTCAAAAAGTGGCCGAGTTGTCTGTACAATTAGATGAATGCATGATTAAATTTATGGAAAAAATCGAGCAGCCAATGTCTGTTACTTTATTAAAAGACGCTGACCAAGTTTATAATGAATCCTTTAGTTTCAAACAAATAAATGACAAGCAACAACTAGAAAATCTGGACAGAAGTTTAATGAATAAAACTGAGAGATCAAAACTACAAAAACAGCTGGGGTTTTTGTTTCAACCCTGTGAAGGAAATGGCACAACCTTTGCCTATAAATTGATAGACTCAATGGTTTCACGTGAGTTTCTGTGCCAATGCTCCTGGTCTGGGGGAAGCCGTGGCAACATTTCGAAGGTCCCAATAAAAGACTACAAAAATTTTATTAAATTCTTTTGTGATATGGTACGTTCATGGGATTGTAAATTTACTATGGGACAAACTGAAAAGTTTTTTAAGGTCGTTCTGAAAAATGCTGTTAAAAGGAAATCAATGAAAGACTTAAGATCCTCTTCAAAACGAGTCCGATCACAACCAAAAGACCAGGCAAGCACAAGTAAGCAAAAAGTTTCTGCTTATTCAACAATTAATCAAAATAAAGAATCAAATGAAACATTAGAGATGGAAGTAGCAGAAGTGGAGGAGGAAAAGGAAAATGACGGTGAAGAAGAGATAGAAGATGATGAAGACGAAGACAGTTTGTGCTAATATTTTTATGCTTTTTCGTTTCTTGTCGATTATGGCCCTCATTTTTTTATTATGTAGGTATATTGTTTAGGTAAGTACTGCCCGGCGTTACTAGATTATAACGACACGGTAGTTTTTTCGTACTGATTGTGCGAATGCTTCTTTTGTAACATTTCACCTTTTGCCTCGATACAAAACCGGTCATTACCAGTAACTGCCTTTAGTTGATTTTTGTTTCTACTAGACTGATAAGCTTAAGTAATAATTATTTTTCGGTGATGAGACTTAAATATTTTAAAGTATCTCCGTTTATTAGAACTCATTATTGCTGATTATATAATACGGGTAGTATAGGCTTACTTATGTATGACTATGCTGATTTACATAAAGCCTTATTTGTTAGGATACTTAGTTAATTTTGAAAATTATACAGGAAGTAACATAAAGGGTGTAACAAGCCGAAAGAAGGGTCAAGGTACGCATGAAACTGAACATCTTTTCCCATGAAACATAGGTCGAAATATTTAAAATAATTGGACCTCCCATAGAAAATTAACTAGCTGATCAACAATTTTGTATGGGAGGTCCCAATTTTTTTTTACTATTTCGACCCATGTTCTACAGCGGAAAACGTTTAGTTTCATGAGACCCTCTTTGACATCTTTTTGGCTTATTATTACTCCTGTTTTTGAAACAAATTTTATGTTAATTGTTGTTTGATACCAAGTGTTATTTAGATTTCGACTGATTAAAATAGGTAGTTATAGGTATAGGTAGATGAAAAATTTGTGTGCTCCGTTGGAACTGAACAATTTTCCATTTTTTGTCAGGAAACAAGAAAAAAAATTTAAGCTTTTTCTCACACGCAAGCATGTGAGAAAAAGCTTCATGGCCCCACATTGAGGGCACCTGGACTGGGAACGTGTTAAGAGTTTATTTCATTAAAAACTAAAAATATCTGTACGTGAAACTGTACGTAATTATAATTACTAGTTAAGAATAAATGGATAAAAATATGTTGATTTATCTATGGTAGTGTTTAAAGTGACATAGGAAAATTCAGGGAAGATTGTATAATCAAAATAAATATTAAAAAATTATGTTAATTGTACGTGTTCAGTTCAACCACTGTGTGAAAAAAAGGTAATAAAAGCCAAATAAATCACATCAAACAGTATTTTATTTATATGTGTGTAACAAAGGGATAAAGAATTTAAATTCTTTGTGTTCAATACATACTAATTTACATTTAATCTCTTTGGGTTCTAAAACGATCAAAGTATGGGTACTATTCTGCTGACATCTTGATTTATATATCGCAAGATGAGACGATTTAATTGGATATTCAAAAACGTCTTCTGTGTTGTTGATTTTATTTCCTTTAATTAAAATCTTATGTTGGTCGACTTCTACGCAGCTAATTTTAACAACCTCATTGCATCTGGTAAGTAAATAACTGTCTTTTTCTTTACTAGAAAGTTTAAAAGCCTCAAAATGTAATATATTATTCTTTTTGATTGTGTTAACAAAGGGGTATTTCTTGTTTTTATGTGTTTGAAAATTAATATCATCTGTATTTTCAGCCAATCGTTTGGCGACTTGAGACAGTGGTTTTTTTCCTGATCTCAGCATACTTTTGATCATAAATAACATATTCTCGAAGGGATATGCGTTGAACGTCATCAGAGGGCCAAACATTTCAATTTCATTCGTCAGGTGTAGTAAGTTGTGTATGTTGCTTGTAACGTAGCCTGAACCATAAAAGTCTTTGTAAAATTTTACAAAATGTTCCAGAAGTTCCTTTGCTAATGGCAACAAAGTTCGGTACATTTCTGTTGAGCAAATTGTTATACTACAATATAGTGTTAAGAAATGATTATAAGCCTCATTGTTCATAACATCGGGCAAAATTACAATACTTAAATAATGCAAAAACGCTCTAAATTCTGACGCTTTCCAATGTGCTAATGAATCTAAACCTCGCACTGCTCGATGCACTTCTGAAGGCAATTTGCAGTTGCATAGAAAGTTTGAAACCAGTACAATATCACTTGCCCGCATTTTAGTAATATATTTGCCAAAGTTGCCGTTTCGCCAACCAATCAGTAATCTCTTCATAACACCCAAGTCGATCAAATGAAGTGAATCGGCAACAATAAATTGGTTCACCATGTCAATTGGAATATTTAATAAAGGTGAGTCATTTTTATGATGCAAGCCATAAATTTTGTTTCTAAATCCTTCATTTGTCCTTTCAGGACACAACGACTCAGAAAATGTGACGGTATGTGTGATATGCGAATATTCTCCAACCGTAGTACATTTATGGCAGCCGTGTTTACCATTGAAATTGCATACTCCTGCAAAAAATATTTTTGATTAAGTTATAATAATAGTAGTTATAATAAGCGAGAATAACGACTTCTTGGGTGCCCGAGAATATGAGACGACGACCGGGCCGGCCGAGAAGACGTTGGAGAGACGATCTCGACTCATACGCGACGGAGTGGTGGATGGACGCAGGGGATCGAGATGAATGGAAAAGTTTGGGGGAGACCTTTGCCCTGCAGTGAGACACAATAGGTTAAATAAAAAAAAAAAAAAGTTATAATAATACAAGCAAAAAGTTCATAAATTACAAATATATAATATAATAATATATAATATAATAGACTACCTTTAATATAGGCTCTAGCTGGCGAGTCACAAATGAAGCATCTGATTTTTATCTTTATAGTTTTATCTAATCGCTCAACTACAAGACCTTCTTCTAATAATATCTTCATGTCATTTACAAAGTCTTCTAAGAATTCATTTAAATTTATTGGTTTTCCTTTCCCAAAATAGATTCCAATAACAAAAGGCCGAATTCTAGGATTTTCAAAAATGTTACATAATATGGGCCAAAATTCATTTGTCGAACTTTTAAAAATAGGCAAACCATCTATATTTATGTTAATTGAAATCATATCTGGAATATCCATCCAATTTTGCAAAATGTTCTTCAAAGGTTTGGCTATCCCATTGTGCCAGTATTGACCTCCTTCTAAATTTTTTAATGTTACATTAACGGGAGTGTTCAAAATTGTTCTAGCATCAGACGGTAGTGTTCCCGGTTTAAATTCGTTTATTATGTCTGACAATTTATTCAAAGCGGAATGAGGAATATGATTTTCAATAGCCCATGTTCTTATTTTTTTGCGAAAGGTTAAATGATCGTCCAAATCAAAATTGTATTCACTATCACTAGAATTGCAATCACCACACTCTGATATCTGTATATTTTGAAGGGAACTTTCAGGTTCAGGCACATTTTCCTCTGCATCATGTACAGAACCACCATGAACAACGGTTGAAGTCGCACTTGTTGAAGCCGTTGTCGTTGTCAATCGACTGTTTATTTTTACAATTTGCGAATATTCTTTTGCAATTTTTCTTCTTATTCCACCGGTTCTCGCTCTTAATTTCCAAGATTTTTTATTCATTTTACCACTTAATAATTTGTTCATTCGGTAAACACAAAAATGCGGGATAAGTGTAATAGAACATCACATTCACATTCATGTTCAGCTTACAGCAAATAAGAGTAGTACTTGTGGACAAATAAACTGCAATTGATGTTAATGGACAACACATATAGTCCTTTTAACAGCCTACAGTGCACATGCGAACCATTTAAACACTTCTGTACAGATAGTAAAAAAAGGTTATTTTAATGATCACAAGCAGTCCTACTACAGGTACTAGCTGTATAACAGTCTAAAAGAAGTAAACATAACAGCCTTTGGCTTTATAAATGACCACGTGTGTTCTATTAAAATGCTAGCTCTATAACATCGTACAAGTAGGCCGTTAGATAGCGATTGCCGTATCTCTACCCTTCTATAATGCTCTTAGTCAGACGGCTGACTAAAGGATAGTTGTTAGAGTATTGTAACACCAACAATCGTATAAAAGTATAACACTACACTCCTTTATGTCCCTTAGACAGCTATAGGTGTTATTAATCGCAATAATGCAGCTTATACATCACGAGTGAACTGTAATAATGCTTCAAGTACACCTGGGAACTAAATGTGTACTCTTAAATGGAGTAAAATGCTACTTGGGATTGATCATGTATTCACCCTTGTTCAGCAGTTAGCCGATATCGGTAAGGTTGTTGAAGATGCTGAGATTGCGGAAATATTATTGAGCGGTCTACCTCAGGAATTTGATACACTGGTATCTGCGTTGGAAACCGCATCAATTACCAGTGGGCTGACATCGGAACTAGTTTGTGCAAGGCTACCAGGAAGAGTACCGGAAGATAAATTCTGAAAATGGTGCTGGAAGCAGCTCGAACAATGCTTTTGCAGCTGACAGTTTTAAGAAGAAAGTATATAAGTGTCCCTTTTGCAAGAAACCTGGTCACATAAAGGCAAAGTGCTATAAATGGAAGCAACAACAACAGAAAGAACATTCTAAACAAGAGCAAACAATGTCTGCTTTAACATTTTATGCTTCGGCCAAGAAGACTGACTTTATTGTGGATTGTGGATCTACATCACACATGTGTAATAATAAAAATTTGTATGTGAACCTTAGAAGTGACAAAACTACGATAAACTGTGCTGACAAAAGGGCTAAATTAGTAAAGTGTGGAATAGGCTCAGTGAATATTAGCATTGATGGTATGAGTAACATTTTGAAAGATGTTATGTATATTCCGCAATTATCAGAAAATTTACTGTCGGTGAGCAAGATATGTGAGAGAGGCTTTGTGGTTGTATTTAAATAGGATGGCTGTTTTATATACGATGATCAGTGTAATATTGATGGTAAGGGCATTATGTCTGGTGAGTGCCACAAGGGTGTGTATAGAGGGTAAGGTTCTTGCATACAGGAGCAGTTGATGGCTCTTCATGAAATGAAGGGAACACAGACTGCAATATAATAATTATTAATAAATTATTACTTAATAATTATTATATTGGGATTAGATTTATTATTAATAATAATAAATCTAATCCCAAACAGGGTAAAGCTTGTATAATGGGAACCATATTGCTTATTAAAATACTTGTATAAACATGTTTTGAAACATGCACAGAACAAACATCTATGTTTTGTCATCACTCAGCTGTAACTTGAATTAAAACAGCGTGTGCTAACCAGCGCTAACCTCACAAGGCGGGTACACTCGGAAGGTACTCAGAGGCACGTCCCACAGCTCGTTGATGTGCTCCTCGGTCCAGGTGCCGTTCACCATCACCACATCCGCGCATCGCCCCACTACGCCGTAAAACTGAAAGAGAAGCATATAAAATTACTACGTTTACTTACATAAGTTTAAGAACTTAGTAATTAGGATAGAATAAAATATGTATTACTTTTAATTTTTCAGTTTTTTGGGCGGTTAAATTTTTATCCTCTCATCCGCCTGTTTTTCGGCAAAATAAATGGATTCATCTATTGTTAAAATACATTTAGAATCAGCGCGAAAGAAAAACAAAGAGTCTGCAGATCATTAGCAAAGTTACTTCGTGCGGTAGTTTCACTTAAATCTACCCTGTCTCATCTACAAGTAGGATACTTAGCAGAGCTGACGAAAGCGCGAATTTAACTTAGAAAATAATTTATACCAAAAAAACTTCATCCCAATCACTTTGAGCAGTCCTAACCTAACTGATGGCGGACATTAGACTGAGGCGATGCATCTTATGTAACAGTACAATATTTTTACACATACAGTGTAAACTTTTTATAACGAAACTCAAGGGACTGAGCATTTTTTGTCGTTATAGAGAGTTATCGTTATATGGAGTGAACAAAAAAACAACCAAATTTTCGTCAACACTAATCGCTTTAGGTAAACCAACGTTATAGGAAGTTTATTGTTATAAAGGATACCGTTATAAAGAGATTACACTGTATTATCTCTTATTCCTGCGTTGTTTAATTTATACCAACCCATCCAAATATTCTGTAGTACAGCAGTTTCAGCCAAGTGAAGATCGGATTCCGTGCGATGGCACTGGCGTTGTTGTAAGACACGACGCGGTGCTTGACGCGACGCATCATGGCGCGGGTTACGGTGGGGTAGTGCGTGTAGCACACCACGGGACATAACGCCAACCAGCGGAATATAGGGTACGTGAACGCACATCCTGTTGTGTCTATGTATATGTCTGAAAGCATTATAATGAATGAAAAATGGTCGTCTGTAAAGTCGGTTTACTGACGATAGCTGAACGTGACAACGAACGCAAAGGCCGATTGTGATTCTTTGTCGCTCGTTCCGCGCTCTCGCTTGCACTTCATGGAACGCCTCAGAGCAAGATAACGCCGCATGAGTCTCAGAGCGAGGTAACGCCGCATGAGCCATGTTTTTTCGTGCGTGCAGCCGGCTATATCGAATTATAAGACGTTGTCACGTCAAAATAAATTAAAATAGCATGCGCCACAAGCCTTGGTCCGGCCACCTCTATAAATATTTCTAAACACATTGACCGAGGCTGGTCTATGCCATAAAACAGAGTGAGAGAAAATATATCTGTCTACGTCTTTGAGCATTGTCAATACTCAATACATTTATTGTTTTTCATATGGTGGTACATAACATGGTAATACAATGTAGGTAGGTGTCACACATGAACCCTGTTTATAGGGCATTACAATATAACTCGTAGCTGGAAGGGAGGCAGACCGAGGTTCGTCAAAAGTATTAGATAGTAGATAATAAATAAATAAATTTGTCTTTGTCTTAACAAAGCATAGATTTATTTGGGTTTAAATAAGTTTATACAAATACCTGGATTTAGCTTCATGTACGCTTCTAAACCGAGAAGCATTGAGCCCAGACTTTGTCCCAAAAGTGTGAAGTATGGATATGTCTTGGCTTCAATAGGTTTACTCGATGACAACTGTACCAGCTTAATCTTATCCGGTTCCACCTTCACATTGAATGTGTTCTGAGCCTTATTTAAAATAGTCTGCAGCTCGGCTCTTTCAACTGTGTAAATATACACAGACGTGTCTGGGTATCTGTAATGTACAAATTAAAATAAGCTGGTTAAATCATAACTTCAGATAAGTATTACTATGTATCTGGTATATGATACATAGTAAGAAACATGTGTTTAATGGACACATTCTTAGTATGTATAAGCTGTGGTAGCATATTATGTCAATTAAAATTAATCATTAGCCCAAGTTGTAGCTAGATTGTAAATGTATTGCGTATGTAAATAATTAGGAATTAATTAATGTGCACTAGTTATACTATCACTTTAGCACCAAACATGGATATATTTCAGAATCGTCTGAACGCTGGCTTGTCGAGCGAACATTTTATAGTTATAAGGAATTCCTTGAATTTAAATAATTGGCTATTTTATATTTATGATTAATGTATTAAATCATATTTTTTTTTTAAATAGAGTATTTATGATTTATGATCATTCACACTTGACCCACTGCTGGGTATAGGCCTCACTCTGCTCTTTCTTATGATGTAAGCCACAATAGAATTTAAAAACCAACCTAGTTAGAAGAGCTCTGATCGCCACCCATAGGACTCTCTCGCCACCTCCGCCTGCATTACAGTACGGGTGGAAAAATGCCACGTTGGCTCCATCACGCTTTCTCCTCTGTAGCTTCCGTTCTTTAATCCTCATGTACCAGGAGGCGAAGATCAGAGCAAATGGGATTGTTATGGAGGCAAACAGGAGGAGCATGCTTATAAATGCTATCGGTATGACCACTAGGATCCTGGAATTATAATATAAATAATAAGTATATTTATAAGATATAGAATTATTTTCATTTTGTTGTTGAAACTATAGAATAAAGGGATATTGCGAAAGCTATTGCGTTTAATTGGTGTTATTGTAAAATTCCAAGAAATCCTTAAAGTAAAAGTTCAAACAATAACATCAATTTTGGTAGAACTTTATTTGGCCCAAATGTTGAGCTCAAGAAACTGATACAATAGCACAGATACTTAATCAAAATAAAGATGTTAAAATAAATGATAGGTCTTCATTTAGATACTGAGCGGTCTATTGGAAATTTACCATATTACTACATTTTATAACACAGTTATAATCATCTAAATAAATGGGTTAGGAACTAAAAGCAATGTTATTTTAATGACCGAATAATGACGATAGGATTAATTTGGATAAAATTAATGTATATATTACATAAACCATATAAAATTAAGTTTAAGTATTTACCGCTATCGAGAAATACTGTTTCAACTAATGTGATTATAGGTTACAATATTCGTAATACATACATGACCCAGTTAAATAATGCTGCTATAGTAGAGAACATCATGTACAGATAATTATAATACTATTGCAACAATTTCCATAATATTTAACCCTTACTAAGGCAAGGCAAGAGTGTATATCTTCCCACAAGTTATTTCGGGTTATAAATGATCAACAAGCCGCCTATTCCCACAAAATGTCAATGTCATGTGATCTTTGAACATTTTAGTCTATGGTTCATGCTAAAAATTGAATGAAACGGAACGCACCAAAAAAAAAACAAGTGTCAAACACAAAGTGACTGTGATGCTGTTTTGACGCGATTTTGTGCAAGTTTTGCTAATAATGTCGAGGAAAAATCTGGTAATTACTTGTTTTTGTATTTTTTCATTAGATTATGAATTAGTGTACCTAATTGTGTCAACTTTTAGTCAATAATACAAAAACTGACGGAATATTCTGTTATCAAAGTGTGTGGGAAATATTTACATGTTGCTCGTTCAGGTTCGAGAATGTACTAAAAAAATGGGAAAAGCTTTCCCGTAGATTAGTGAATGTGATTCATAATACTATTTTTAGTTACTATCAACCTGATATTAGTTATAACCTGATATTAGAATAAAATAAAGTTAATTTACTTACCTAGCTACTGGTTTTTTTCTTACAGAATCCGCTTCGTGACTCAGATATTGAGAATCAATTGTGTGCCCTGGTATGTTCGTCGGAGGATGAAGCCTCGGATAGCGAAGTAACTGTCTCATTCGACAAAGAACACTATGCTGTAGATTTCGATGGAAGACTGGATGAACTACAACAGCTATCTGTACAAGATTTACAAAGTATATTGCTGGGTGAGGCTGATTCCTTTTCAAGACAAGATGAATCACAGATCGCTCCAACAATTCAAGCTTCTACTATAGAAGCAGAGGTAACTGCTGCTTCACAACATACGGTATCAGAAGTCCAAGCTCCAATTCAAGAATCTTCTATACTAGATGCAGAGGTAAATATAACTTCATCACAAGACGTGACCATGGCAGAAGTAGAGAATCCTCCTCAATTACTCGATGGATCTATACCACAGGAACAAAATAATGCCTTATCAACAATATCTTTCAGCAGAGAAAAATTTAGTCAATTACAAAACAAGTCAAGGAATTGGTCTTCTACAGTTGAAAATAATGCTTGGCCTGATTTTCAAAGAGAAATGAAAGTTAAAAAAGTGTATAACAACAGAAGCCAACCACTTCAATATTTCATTGATTTTTTCACTGAAGGCTTGATGGATATTATTGTTATAAATACAAACATTTATGCAAATCATACTAATGCTAAATCTTGGACTGACATAACTAACGAAGAGCTGAAAGCCTTTTTTGGCTTAGTAATACTGATGAGCATAAATCCATTACATGACATAAATATGTATTGGTCTACTGATGAATTTTACAATAACCCGGTCATAAGCAAAGTAATGCCCATAAGGAGATTTAAAAAAATTAACCAGAATCTTCATATTTCAAATATAACCACTGAAACTCCACGGAATTCTCCAGGCTACGATAAATTAGCAAAGATAAGACCAGCCATTGAAGTCTTCAATAAAACTTTCAAGGAGAATGTTGAAGCGTCCCAATTTAATTCTATCGATGAGAGTATGATAAGGTTCAAGGGTCGTAGCCACATGAAGCAGTACATGCCCAAGAAACCAATAAAACGAGGCTACAAATGTTGGGCAAGAGCCGATTCTTATACTGGCTATTTATATGAATTCCAATTTTATACCGGTAAGATAGATAGTGGAACTGAAGAAAATCTGGGGGCTAGAGTAGTGATGGACTTGTGTGAATCTGTACCTCATGGTACACTGGTGGCTTTCGATAATTTTTTTACAAGCCTTCCATTGATGGAAATTTTATCTGAAAAAGATATTCACTCTGTTGGAACAATCAGACAAAACCGAAAGGGATTACCGGATTTACTAACAGGAAAAAATCTAAGCAGAGAAACAAAGAAGGAAACAACTTTGAAGCCTGGTGAGTTTATGTACCAGTTTGATGCGCCTGTATCAATCGTGAAATGGAAAGATACCAAGGATGTTTTCGTTGCAAGTACTGCTTTTGATCCTAGGATTGTTGAAATAATAGAGAGAAAACAGAAAGATGGCAGTAAGAAGAAAATGTATTGCCCACTTGCTATAAAAAAATATACCGAATTCATGGGAGGAGTGGATCATTTTGACCATTTTAGAGCTTCGTATCCCATCGGCCGGAAATCTCGGAAAAATTGGCACAGAATTTTTTGGTTCTTGCTTGAGGCCGCAACAATCAACGCATACATTGTCTACATGGCGTCTCATTCAGCGAGACGAAATACACATAAAGAATTTCGCTTGCGCTTGGGCAGGGCCCTGATAAACAACTTTTCTTCTAGGAAATGCGTAGCGCCAGTTTTCAAGACCAAAAAAGGAGGCGCAAACGCAGTACCTACCTGACGAAGTTCGTAAAGTAGACGTTGGCTCACACATGCCTGAACTGACAAAGTTCAGAAGATGCAGGATGTGCAGTACTCGCGCAAAGAAAAGAGAACTAAATACGTCTGCAAGGTTTGCAAGGTGCCTTTGTGTGCTGCTCCTTGTTTTTATAATTTCCACAATGCGGAATAAAACACTTGATGTAACAAATGTCGTTTTATTTCATATTGTTATTATTAATATCATCAATCATGTTTAGGCTGCTACTCCTTGTAACGTTGTTGAAATATATTTCCCACTTGCTGGGAAATAGTTTCCCACTTATCACTCAGAGTGATGTTCGGAATGGGCAAGAGTAATTATTTTCCCACATGTTTTTTTGAAAAATTGGAACAAGATAATTATTCACATTATATACAATCCTTAGCTACATGTATGTAAAATGATATTTTTGCCCAGCCATATCTTCCAACACACCCAGAAGCGCCATGCCCTATTAAGGGTTAAGGCATTCGTGATTTATGTACACCGTAAGCGGGGGTGACTTTGTGACTACGGGATAACTCTGTGACACACCCACTTTCTGGCATATAACCTTTCGTATGCCGAAACGCGGAACCGCGTATTCCCGTTATACTGCCGGAACGCGGATCCACGACAAACCGATTTCACGCGGTTTTTTGTATTTTTCTGTAGTATTTACCGGCCGATAAGCATGAAAATCCTATATCAAGTTCCTATTGAATGAAGTAATCTCCCAATACAATCATTTCGTTCATTATTCGCTCGAAATATTCATGTGAAGTACATGAATACTTCACTCTGTTCCTGTATCTGGCGCATAAGCACGTGTGACAAAAAGAGGTTTTTGTGAAGATAAAATCTAAATAACGTAAGTAAAATATTATTTTTCTATATTAGAACTATCTATTGCGTAGCAGTAATGAAAAATAATGTTAATTTATTACGAAAATCATATGATAAATCGATGTAAACTTTGACACTGGTCGTTAGCGCCAATGAGTGTTGATTTGAACAATACATATTACGATATTATTGTTCTGCTAAGAAGAAGTTTTATGTATAGTTCGAAAGGTATTTTTATGGAGTTTACAAACATATATGTGACATGGACAGTAAAACATACCATTTTGTCAAAATTCTTGTTTGAACTTGTCAGAACTATTGTGAGCGCGGATCCGCGTTCCGGCTTTGAGGTTATTTGGATACAGGATGTGTCCAAATTGTTTTGCCTTGTGGGCTGGAATGCAGATTTGCGTTTTTTTTTATTTACGTATGTATACAATTGTCCCTTATGTATGTATGTAAATAATTAATTTAAAAATATGTACTTTTTTATTAGTGTTCGTGATTTTCGTCAAAATTTGTCATTGTTTTCAGTTATACTTTTATTTGTTTTAGGTTGTCAACAATGGTTATTTACCTAAACGTTGACAAATATCTAAATAAAGAAGATTATCGTCTGTGCATAAACGAAGTGAAATGGCCATGGACGAAAACTCATTTTGTGAGAGTAAATAAATGTGTCGTGTGTGGCTTGCTTACTAATCCAAGGCTGCTTCCTCATTTTTTTCGCCGTACTGACATACATTTTACTTTTCAACAATTATTTAACACTAAATCTTTTTGGTGCCAAAAATGTATGTTCGCTATATATGACCATTTCCCGAGTGATGAATGCGAATTTTGTGTGGTGTAATAGGCTGCTTTTAAAATAATAAATATGTAGGTGCTTAAATGCAGAACTACATGGCCTTAAATATAACAATAAAAAGACCGAAATGGTTATATTTAAGTGGAAGAGAGGCCCGGACAGGGTTCCCCCAGTGTTCCTGGATGGATCGCCAGTGCGGGTTGTAAAAAGTTTTAAATATCTAGGACACATTCTGACAAACGATATGAGGGACGACGACGACATGGAGCGGGAGCGGCGAGCCCTAGCCGTGCGGTGCAACATGCTCGCGCGCAGATTTGCTAAATGTACTAATCAGGTTAAGCATACTCTTTTTACTACCTATTGTCAAAATTTCTACACCTGTCAACTTTGGATCTCTTATAATAAAAAGTCTTACAGCACACTTAGAATTCAATACAATAACGCCTTCCGCATATTAATGAAAAAGCCCCGGTTTTGTAGTGCGTCGAGTATGTTCGCCGAGGCTAGGGTTCCCGATTTTTACGCTATCATACGAGCCCGCATCATGTCGTTCTGGTCTCGCATACGTGCGTCCAACAATGTCATTTTAAAGACCATCGCTGAATGTCCAGACAATTCCTTCTTTCGTCATTGGTTGTCTGTGCACCACAGTGGGAATCTGAAATAGATAATGCTAACTACCTTCAGTAGTTTTTATTATTTTACTTATTTATTGACTAGGTCTTCGGACGACTATACCTATACGTCTACTTTAGATTAAAATTACAATTATTATTATTATGTATTATATATTTCTGTATGGACCTGTTCTGAAATAAAGACATTTTATTTTTTTTTTTAAAATAAAAGCTTTGTTTATTTTTACTAATCATCATCATCCAATATTCATACTATTATCATCTAATGCACAGTATATGGTTTTGGGATTACAAAAACGTCTGAACTATCTAGATAAATATAGATACTAGTGTTGGAAATGGGAATAAAAATGTTTTTATTTATGTTCTTTACCAATAGATGGAGCGAATGGAAATAGATCCTACGAGCACCGGTTCACTAACACCACGGCAAGGAACATCACAGCCACATGTTAGCGAGGCAATCTTGGCCTTGCCGGTGCAAGTGACGCCACGCCCACGGGGAACTTTAATAGTTCCTTCAAATGAACACATTCTTTTACACAGAACTGATTCTGGAAATCTTCGGCCTGTAAGATGTGAAATAAATGAAGCCCAGCTTGAGCCCAGGAGACTCGACTTCAACGAAGAAGAGTATTTGAATTCGCCTGCTCGTGCTTATGATAATGATGATATACTACCATTCTCGTTGGCTGAAGCCTTAGAGGTAGATTCTGGTAGCGAAATTGATGAAATGGAAAATTTTAATGAAGACGATCTGCTTCACATTTTAGGCGATGACCAGAATGAAGAAGAAAACATAATAGCAGAAGCTGGATTCAATTGGTCTGAAAATTTTGACGAATTTACTGGTACTCAAGAGAATTATCTGGCCCGAAGAGCAATCTGGCCCCGTTATTCAAGAAACTTCTCCCATAGAAATATTTAAAGCTATATGGAACCTACAAATTATGGAACATATTGTAGAAGAGACGAATAAATACGCTTGGAATATTATTGCGCGTGCTAGTGAAAGCGAAGAAGGTATAAGTAAAGCATCACGTCTTAACGATTGGGACGAGACGACCGTGGGAGAGCTATATCAATTCTTCTCGGTATTAATTTACATGTCGTTGTGTTACAGAGCTCGACTTGATGAATACTGGACTGTAGGTATACTAGGAATGCCCTCCTTTAGAAAAATCATGAGCAAAAATAAGTTTCTTCTATTATTGCGGTTCTTACACTTTGTCGATAATGATGCTCTCACAGACTCTATTCACGGGTATGATAAAAAAATATATAAAATAGCTCCAATCGTAGAGCACTGCAACAACAAATTTGCTGAAATATATGTTCCTAACAGAGATCTCAGCATCGATGAGTCGCTCTTGTTATGGAAAGGTAGACTTTCTTGGGTTCAGTGCATACGTACGAAATCCGCGAGATTTGGGATAAAATCCTACGAACTTTGTGAGGCACAATCGGGCTACCTGCTAAAATTTATCATATATGCTGGGAAAAGTCAAGATTCGGGACAAGCTATACACGGTTTTACAAACGTAACATCTAAAGTTGTGCTGAAGTTAATTGAGGGCTACCTTCAAAAAGGTCATTGTCTTTATATGGACAATTACTATAACTCTGTCGGCTTAACGCGTTTCTTAAAGAGTAAGCGCACTGATGTGGTAGGGACCCTAAATCGACGAAGAGTGGACGTCCCATCAAATATCAAGAATTTAGATGACCGTCGAATGCAACGTGGGGAAATAGTTGCTACCCACTGTGGTGATGTCACTGTATTGTCCTGGAAAGATGTAAAGTTGGTATCCATGATATCAACCTTCCATAAAAACGATACAGCTCCAGGATACAGAGCAGGCGTCCAATGTGCGAAACCGCTAGCGGTACTAGACTATAATAAATACATGGGGGGCGTCGACTTAAAAGACCAAAAACTTTCCATGTATTTACTAGAACGCAAGCGAGGGCTAAAATGGTACATTAAAGTTTTCAGGCGCTTGCTCAATTGTAGCATTTTGAACAGCTATATCGTACACAGATTAAATGACACAGAAAATAAAATGGACCACAGGCGGTTTCGCTACGTGTTAGCAGAAGCCCTATCTTTAGAAAATAATACGAAGGTACGCATACGATCAGCTGCTGCTCCCAACACAAGCTGCGATCGCTACACAGGAGATCACTTTCCCGCACATTTCTCCGAAAATACAGCGAACGTTCGGGAAAATAAACGCAAGAACCTTCACAAGAGAGGGCGTTGCGTCTATTGTACTTCAAATAAAAGGAGACAAGAAACCAACATCATTTGCACGGGATGTGACGTGTTTTTATGTGTTGGTCAATGCTGGCGCAAATACCACACCCCACCTTCTCCCACCGCCCAGTAATTCGGTTGTCTCAGAAGAACTAGATGAGGAGTACACTTCTACTCTCGCACCCTTCTGGCATTGTATAAGAAATATATTTCTAACACGTTTATAAAAACTACTTACCAATTGATATTCTCAGTCTAATTGAATCCCCCGCATTTAGAAGATTTTCTCACTAATTATATTTTTCCTTTAGAGATACTAATAATATTGATTGTAATAAATATTGTCAAAAAAATGAAATCGTTTTTTTCGTCTAAATGAAACCACCTGTATATGAACATAAACGTCTGTGCCGGAACGCGGATCCACGTTCGAAAATGTTAGAATTTTTCTCAAAAAATAAACACGTGTATTTCTAAAATGTTTCATAATAGTATACTATTTTATGACGGAATCGGGTCCCTAATATATCCAGTTATAAAGTTAAAATAAGAAAAGTCTAAATAAAACAAATTCCTTTTTATAATCTGTGTTTTACTAAAGCACCAACAACTTTTTCAACCTCGAAAGAAATAATGACGTCTAGTAAAAAAAGAAAAAATATTAGTCTGTTAAATTATACATCAATAAAAACATGATGAAATTATCTTTCATTGAATACATTTAGATAAAAAGTAGGGCTTATATTTTTCAAGATATTTGAACTTAAAAACGTAGGTAGCGTGGCCGTTCGGCCGTCGATATTTCACGGCACATAGCTGTACCGCTGTTGCGCTACGCGCGGCATACGAAAGGGCGTCTCATTCAGCGAGACGAAATACACATAAAGAATTTCGCTTGCGCTTGGGCAGGGCCCTGATAAACAACTTTTCTTCTAGGAAATGCGTAGCGCCAGTTTTCAAGACCAAAAAAGGAGGCGCAAACGCAGTACCTACCTGACGAAGTTCGTAAAGTAGACGTTGGCTCACACATGCCTGAACTGACAAAGTTCAGAAGATGCAGGATGTGCAGTACTCGCGCAAAAGAAAAGAGAACTAAATACGTCTGCAAGGTTTGCAAGGTGCCTTTGTGTGCTGCTCCTTGTTTTTATAATTTCCACAATGCGGAATAAAACACTTGATGTAACAAATGTCGTTTTATTTCATATTGTTATTATTAATATCATCAATCATGTTTAGGCTGCTACTCCTTGTAACGTTGTTGAAATATATTTCCCACTTGCTGGGAAATAGTTTCCCACTTATCACTCAGAGTGGTGTTCGGAATGGGCAAGAGTAATTATTTTCCCACATGTTTTTTTGAAAAATTGGAACAAGATAATTATTCACATTATATACAATCCTTAGCTACATGTATGTAAAATGATATTTTTGCCCAGCCATATCTTCCAACACACCCAGAAGCGCCATGCCCTATTAAGGGTTAACGCATTCGTGATTTATGTACACCGTAAGCGGGGGTGACTTTGTGACTACGGGATAACTCTGTGACACACCCACTTTCTGGCATATAATATGTCATGACTTCCAAATTACATATTGTGAACGCAATTTAACCCTGTCTACAAATATATATATTCTGTGGCAATGTGTCAAAGTCTGCATTCATTTGATTGTCTGTGTTTTATTTTGTCTATGGCTTGTTTAGTGTCAAGCTAGTTTTTGTCAAAATCACTGAGGCGTGCAAACTTTGTTGTGTTAAGAAAAAATTAAGTGCCCTTCAATCTATACTTTCCAATCCATTCCGTTCTAAGTCAAATTTTTCCATAATCTTGAAAATTCGAGAATCCCTTTTTCGATGTCATGAACTTGGTATAAATATTATACTAGCATGGATTCCGGGCCATTCCGGAATCGCCGGTAATGAAACAGTAGATTCATGTGCAAAACAAGCTGCTCATACAGGTTCACATGAACATCTTAGTTTATACAGTCATGATCTATGTATTGTCCCAAAATCGCATTTGGCCACTTCGTGGTCACGGATGTGGTCGTCGTCCAGACTTTTAAAAGGCAGACATTACGGAGATATTCAACCTGAAATTCCATCTAAACCGTGGTTTTTTAAATTTCGTTTGGCTAATAAAACAACGACATCAATTATCTGTCGACTTCGCTTGGGTCATGTTTGTACACCAGTTCATTTAGCTAAAATAAGGATCAGGGACCACTCAATATGTGAATGTGGTTTGGACGAAGGAAGTGTTGAACATATTTTATTTTCTTGTCCGAGGCTACGACTATGTCTGTATGATGTTTCCCCCCCAGAAATCCCACGTCCTTTTACATCTAAACAATTGTTATCTCTTGTGTTCTCCCCTTTTATTAGAATACTATGTAAATTTATAACTATGAATAAAATTAAATTGTAAATATTAGATAGAATAATATGTAATATAAGTTTATACATTGATTATCTATTTAGTCTTAGAGTATAATTTTCTTAATCATTAATTAACTTTTCACTTGGCAAATCAACTTTTAGAGTCTCCCTCCATTACCGGTCATTTTTGAACACTCAGATCTCCGCCTTTTTGTTAAAAGATTAGTAAACTGAAATCCCCGTAAACTCCGACATTGGCAAAATCGCGGCAACCCTAGCCTGCGAAAAGCCACAAAGAAAAGAAGAAGAAGTGCTGTTCAGAGTAACACGTATGTTTTTATTATTTTAAATTTAGTAGTTAAAACTACAAAAGAATATGATGTTATGGTTCTGACGTATTTGAAAAGTAATTTTGTCGAACGTTAAAAATCGTAACATCTCAGGGCTTCTTTGTGACACAAGTGACCTTCAAGTGATGCACCCGTAGGGTTACCAGATGAGTCCCAAATGACCTTAAATAGTAGGAATTTGCAAAGTATTGAATATTTTTGACAAAAATTACGGGAATCTTGAAACGCTGCTTGTCAGTTTGTCACAAAGTAGCCCCTGAGTTTTGCACACTAGAATTATAATAGTCAAAGTATGTCTGTCACAAAGTAACACACCCTATCTTGTTTTAGGACTTCAACTCTTCTAAATAGGGTGAAACTGTTAGATAGCCGACCACCATGGGTTCACGACCACTTTTTCGTTTAACCATTACAAATAGTCAAATTGACGAATGCGCGCGTTTGTTTTGTTTTTGAACGAAACATCAGTCTATTCCTCCCCCCCCTGCGACACCGTTTTTTGGCCTATGACACGAGATGCCCTGCCCCTCATTGAGCCTCGAAACTAGAGCGGTAGTGGATGTACCAAAATTTGTTGTGCAAAGTACAAAAAAAATAGTGAGCGGACACTTTTTCAAATGTAAGTAAAACTGGTTTTTATTGAGATTTACGCATCGATTTTTGGCTTGGGATGTAATGAAATACATGTATTTATCTCGAAAGCATTGCTTGATTGTAAAATGTGTGTTTTTAACTAAAATAATGGGTGTTCGCCAAACTAACCTACTAAAATTTCGGTTTTGTCGCTTCCCGACCGCATGGTCGGCAAATAACTGTTTTCGACCAATATTCTTTATAAGTTTTCTAATTTATACTGCATGGTGCCGCATGCTGTACTCAGCCATTTTGATCTATAGGATATGGTTTATTCACACGTTAGATTGCGACCACCAAAATGTGTGAATACAACTAAAATGCAGGCACTTTTCAATATTCATTATTAGGTGGTCGGGAATCGGTCACCTGACGACCATGTTTCATTATCACATACAAAAAACTTGAAAAAATCTCGTATTTGGTGGTCGTAAACTAACTAGTTTACGAACACCAGTTCGTAAACTAACTCGTTTACGAACGCATGTTAGTTTAACACTTTTCCAATGTTATGCAGCAAAAAATTATTGGTCGTGAGCTAATCATTTGTCGTCCATATGCTTTTTTCCTAATTATATAAAATAAAATTCTGGACGTGTATTACCTATTTCTCGTCCAGAGAAACTGGTCAGGAGTTGTAGGTTATGTTTTAATGCTAATAATTTTATAAGCCTTTAGGGTAATAAAGGTTGGTTTTGGTAATGTTATTGCTTTGCATGTTTTTTTACAGATGGCTCCTCATACTCAAAAGAAAGGAAAAGACAAGCGTAAATTGGTACCTACATAACTATATTAACAAGATCATAGTAACTTTTAATAAAAAAAAATTATTACTTCCATTATGTATGTAGGTACCTACGTAATTTCAAAAAATATGTTTTACAGGTGGGGGTAGCAAAGAAAAATTCAGGTAGACGTCTATTTGATTACGGAGAAGAAGATCTCAATAAAGCTATAGAAGAAATTAGAAATAAAAATATGGGTATAAGAGAAGCCTGTCGGGTATACGGCGTACCAAAAACGACCGTCCATGATCGACTCTCAGGGAAAGTTTCTGCCAATAAAAAACCTAAAGTAGGCCCAGACCCAGTTTTAGGTCATGAAGGTGAGGAAAAACTTAAAAACTGGGTACTGGATATGGCTAGATGTGGATTTCCTATATTTAAGAAAGATCTACTCGAGAGCGTATCTAAAATAATTCGAGATAGTGAAATCAAAAACCCTTTCAAGAATGGCATACCCGGAGACACCTGGTATTACGCGTTTTTAAGGCGTCACCCTGATGTGAGTGTTCGTGAACCAGAGGGTATTAATAATGCCAGAGCAGCAGTCACTGAGACTCGTATAAGATGTTGGTTTAATGACTTGAGGGAATATATAAAATCCATAGATGCGTTGGATATATTTGAAGACCCAGAAAGGATTTTTAACGGTGACGAGACAGGATTTTCTCTGTGCCCAAAAAGCGGTAAAGTTTTGGGGCCTAAAGGTTATAAGAACCTCTATATTATTAAAAAGAATAATGAAAAAGAAAATATTACCGTATTAGTAGTATTTACGGCAAGTGGTAAGGTTTGTCCTCCTTTAGTGGTGTTTCCATATATAAGGCCACCTAAAGCTCTTGTCGATAGTATGCCAGAATCTTGGGTACTTGGAAGATCAGAGAGTGGCTGGATGAGAAGTGATGTGTTCTATGAATATGTCTGCAATAGTTTCAATACTTGGGTAACACAACAGGGCATCAAGAAACCTGTTATTCTCTTCATTGACGGACATAAGTCTCATATGACCTTATCGCTGAGCCAATTCTGTGAAGAAAATGGAATTATTTTGTATGCCCTACCAGCAAACACTACACACATCCTACAGCCAGCTGACGTAAGTGTTTTTAAGCCACTGAAGCAGGAGTGGAAGAAAACGATTAGGAATTGGCAGGCAGACAATATCAACCAAACCGTAACGAAAGTAAATTTTTGCAAAATATTAAAGGAAACGTTGACAATGGACCTGGAACATGCAATCATTAACGGATTCCGAAAATGTGGCTTATATCCTTTGAATGAAGATGCTGTGGATTACACGAAATGTGTTAAAGACACTATACAGAAGGTTCGCAATTCTAACAAAAACAAAAAGGAGCCGACTGCGAAGGACTGCGACACTGCAACTAATGTAATAACGTTCCTGCAAGAAAATTTATCGAAGCACAATATTGACACGAAAGTAATTTTTAATGAAATAGATAAAGCTAAAACGAAACTCATTCTTAATCGCCGTTCCAAATCTAAGACGCCGCGAAATTCCGCATCGTCCAACGTGAGCAACAGTATACTTGCAGACGAAATTGCTGTTGATACCGCGGTCACTCCAGAACATTTATGTTTCGAAGAGTCTCTCACCTTGCCACAAGTTTCTGATATCACTTCCTGTCAGAACATAGATATCTTGACTGCAGATCTAACAACCGATGCATCTCTGCAACAACTAATAGCTGGAGAAAATATTGAAAATATAAGTTTTCCTGAAGCTGGATCGTTTGTATCCCTAAACAATATCTCAATTGTGCCTTTTGAAGAAATCGAAATTTCTCAGCAATTAAATAGCCCGCTTAGTTATCCTTCTGAAACTGAAAATCATGGTCGTTCTTTCACAGTATCAGCCAATGTACATGAACAACCAAGCCCTGTGCTTCAAGAGATCACTCTGACATGTTCATTTGATGATGCTTTCTCGAGACACCTTCAATTTCCCGAACCCCCAGCACCAAAAGAAAAAAACAAAGGTCCTAAATTGCCGAGCGCTATTTCTTCAAGCTCATGGAGAAAGTATTACCAAAAAAAGGATGAAGAGAAAGAAAACCTTGCTAAAGAAAAGAATCGGAGACAACTGCTAAGAGCCGAGGTAAAAGAAAGAAAAGCTAAAGAGAAGGCAAGCAAACCTAGAAAGAAGATAGCAGTAAAGAACACCTCTAAAAAGTCAGCCTTACAATGTAGCCAATGCAACGAAGACTTAATAAGTGATGTAGAGGACGACTTGGAAAAAAATATCGGCTGTGACAAATGTGTACGTTGGTACCATTTGAGGTGTACCATTTTTAAAGATTTGGCTTACGTAGAAGCGGCGTCTAATGATTATACTTGTCAGTTGTGTGTTACCACAACTGACACCGTATAATCATTAATTACGAAATAAATATAAACATTTACTTTGCTGTTCTTATTTTTGACCTTAAGATCATTAGGGTAAAGCTCTTTTTTCAATGGCATTTATGTGGACGCCAACTGACAAAAATGTCAGTCGTAAACTGGCTGCAAGTGGTCGGAAACTGAGAAAATAGCACTTTTTGAAAAATATATAATTATTTAATACTAATAATCATAAAATATATTAAAACTTGCGATAATTAGATTATTTGATGTTTTTTCTATCTCCTCCAAATATTGTTTTAATTAAAACAACAAAATTTTAAGGAATAATGTTACTTCAAAGATTACAAGTCCACTAACTGGTCGTGAACTGGCCAGACCACCCTATGCCTCGAACGTACAATAAGAAGATTGGTGGACGTACTTATCAGAATTATACTCCAGAAAAATTGCAAGAAGCTATTAAAGATATTCAAAAAAATTGTCTTTCTCTCCGAGATGCACAAAATAAATACAATATACACCGTAACACTCTGCACAACAAAATCAAAGGGAAACACACGATTAATACTCCAGGACGTCCAACTATTTTCACGCCACACGAGGAGAATGAATTTGTTAAACACGCGATTTCTATGTCCAGTTATGGCTTTCCTATAACTCCTTTTGAATTAAGATGCATCATACGATCATACCTTAACAAAATGGGCAAAAAAGTCCCCATATTCAAAGATAACTTGCCAGGTGCTGACTGGGTTAAAAGCTTTATTAAGCGACATCAAACAGTGTTGTCACACAGATTTGCCAAAAATATAAAAAATGCGCGTGCTGCCATAGATGAAAATGTGGTTAATGCTTTTTACGACCATCTGGACAGTGAGCTGAAAAACGTACCTGCCAGTAATATTTGGAACTATGATGAGACAAACCTTGTAGATGACCCAGGATCCAAAAAAGTTATAGTCAGACGAGGCTGTAAATATCCAGAAGTAATACGAAATTCAACAAAAGCATGTACTTCTATCATGGTTTGCGGCAATGCAGCAGGAGATGTCGCTCCAGTTTATGTTAACTACAAGTCGCAGAAACTTTGGCAAACTTGGGTTGAGGGCGGTCCTGATGGGGCTCGCTACAATTGCAGCAAATCTGGATGGTTTGACACACAAAGCTTTGAAGATTGGTTCATGAATTTAATGCTTCCAATTCTAAAAAAACAAGAGGGCAAGAAAGTTATCATTGGAGACAATTTAAGCTCGCATTTGAACATCGAGGTTGTAAAAGCGTGCGAAGAAAATAACGTTTCATTCGTTTGTTTACCACCCAACGCTACACACCTCTTTCAACCTCTCGATGTTGCCTACTTTCGCCCCATGAAAGTTTATTGGCGAAAAATATTAGCAGATTGGAAAGAGACAAACCATGGTAGCAGATGCGCCACAATACCAAAGGATTGTTTTCCAAGACTCCTCAAAAAACTATTTGATGTATTAGAGCCATCAAATAAAGATAACCTTAAATCAGGCTTTCGAAAATGCGGTTTGTCGCCGATTAACAGAAATGTCGTTTTGGATCGTCTTCCGAAAAGCGTACTGGAGGAAAGTCTAAAGCAAGTCGGAGCAGTTAGCGAATCGTTTGTAGATTTTTTAAAAACTAGACGAGATGATCAAACTACAGTTAAAACAAGACAGAAGCGCAAAGCTATCAACGTAGTCCCTGGCAAAAGCGTGAGTTCTAAAGACTTGGAAGATAACGAACAACCTTCAACATCAAAAAGCACGTCCAAGAAAAATACAAGTGCACAAAAACGTATAAGGGAAAGGATAAGCATTACGAGTGTTTCATCTTCTGAAAATGGTGATGAGTATTCCCTTAGAGAGAGCAGCTGCAGCCCTTACAGTGACATCGAAGATATTGAAAATATGTTGCCATTCCTGTCTCAATCAGGAACGCTTAATAATCTGTTGGAAGGAAATGTGAGCTCGAGCGAAGAAGAGGCTGTCCAAGCAGAGACTAGGTACCAAGAAGGTGAATATGTTATCGTAAAATATGATGCCAAGTATTATCCTGGCCAAATAACAACCATTGACAAAAAATCCTTTTTAATCTGTACCATGACAAAAGGTAACAAATTTTGGAAGTGGCCAGAGAAAAAGGACGAAATCTGGTACACAGACGATATGGTGGTGAAGAAAATCAATGAACCCAAATTGGTAACAAAGAGGGGACACTATGACGTTCCAGAATTACATGACGACGTGTCTGATTAAAGTTACTTTGTTACTTTTAAGCATTTAATAACATTTATATACTTATTAAACACATCTTTTGTAAAAAATAATTGTCTTTTTTAATTCTTATTTTGGTAGTTTTTTTTTCTAGTGCAACTGGCAACTCTTGTGTTATTGCCCTCTTCTACGATGTTGATAGAATGATTAGGCGGGGTTTCTTTATGAATGGGGTCGTTCTGTATGGAGATATAGGCCAAACGGTCACGCGTCACAAATTTACCCCAAATCCAGTAAAACTTTGTGCCGCATTTTGGACGGCCATAAAAGCAAGAAAATAAGAGTATTCGTGGATATTTCTAAATGAATATACACATTTATAGATATAGATTCCAGTAAGGGTTTAAAATAAATATATACACAAAAAAACAAAAATATTCTCAAAAAATATAAAAATCTGTCACAAAGTCACCCCCGCTTACGGCACCCAATTTTAATCAACAAACAATATTTTTTTTTGTCCATGCCAGCTTTTAAAAGTGTTGCCAGTCCTGATAGCGCTGCCCCGTCTCAGTTGAAAATTCAATCACACTCACATTCAACGAGTGCTAAGTCAAAGGTTGCATTTTATAACTCCCTACTCTCGAGCCGTGAGTCGTCTCTCGGATGTCCATACAAATATAAGAGGATATCGATATAGAGAAATAATAAGAGGAATAAACGATATCAAATATAAGTATGACCCAGACCTAATAAAGAAATTAGAAATACCAAACGCTGTACTTAGTATAATAGCAAAAATATATCAAATTCATAAGGCTGTATTGTGCAGATACAAAAACGATGAAAAAATAAGGCAAATATGAACAAATGCTGAATGGAGCTATCACATGGATACATTGGATCTCAGATATATGTATTATTAAGATGTACCTTGACAAGGCAGGTATTCAAAGTAAAAAGTTTAAAAATAATTTACCTGGACCTGACTTTTTCTCTCGGCTCGAGAGTAGGGAGTTTTAACTCTTTATAAGGTAGCGGCAATTATTTTGCCACCATGTTTTTCATTTTTTTAAGGTGATACTTTTCGCTCTAGCGGGAAATTCAAATTTTTTAGGGTTTTTTTTTATTGCGGGTGAAAACTTATAACTTTTACTTGTTTACCCATATATGCATATTGATGGAACGAGAATAAAATCATGAAAATGTTGGTAGTTTATTTTTTACTGCTACTGGCAACATTTTGTTGGAATTCTACGTGTCGTGTAACGGAACGCATCTGTCAGAAAAATCAACAAAACGTCATAGAGAAATTTGTGTCTGAAGACCCTAGGATTGTCAACTTCAGACAGAGTTGACAATCCTAGGGTGCGTTCCGTGGCTTCGCTCGAGTGCACTCGAGCGCACTCCGGCGCGCGATCTAACCGTTCCGTGGCTCGGTGAAATACTCTGATGGCTGTCAGAGCGTAGTTTCATCCGTTCCGTGGCTCAGAGCGCAGCAACCAAACAACCATCAAATCGGATGGTTGTTTTTGACTCTGACAGCTATTTGACGTTTAAATAGTGTCAAAACGTCTCAAAGGTCAGCTTTGTTTTATCCACTTAACCGTCCTGTGGTACTTAAGTGCCACAAACGTTTACCCCTGTTAACGTTCACGGTACAAAATGGCCACACTACGTTTGGCTCTTTTGTCTACCGATTTATTTATAACCTGTGTCGCAGTTGCTACGCGTCATTACTAGATGGCACTGCATACTATCCTCTACCGATTTATAGTAAAAGTTCCCCGTACCTGGCAATACAAATTACCGTAAAACGCTGCAACTTTGCCATCTATGCACAAATTTGCCTATTTTGTTTAAATTATAATACCTCCCGTTTGCTTATTTTTTTCTCGTTTTCTACCATTTGGTAGGAACCATATGTTATTAGGGCAACATATTCTTCATTTTTTATAATGGTAACTCTATTGATACTCTGTCAGTCGCTCGTCAAAAACCGTTGAGAGTGAGTGGATTTTTTTGGGCGCCTGTAACTTTTAAAATTTTGGCTACAGTAACAGTGTTTTAGCGAAAAAATAACATTCCAAGGTAAGAAAATACTGTCTTTTTTCCGTATCCTTTGATATTTTAATGAAAAGGCTTAGATTTCATCAAAATAACTTAGTAGGCAATGTTACGCGCTGTTTTGAAAACTTGTGTGACACAACTTTGCCTGTGTCTAGGGTTGGCACTAATCGGATTTTATAAATAATACATTGTAATATAATTTAAATTGAGTCTGTATGTTCTCACTGATGTGCAAAAGCTTTTCCATCGTTCAAATAGGATACTAATCATAAATCTTAACTTAAATTACAAGAAGTCTTTATCATTTTATCTAAGAAGTCTATAGTTTTTGAGTTATGACACTTTTTAGAAGCCAAAATCTTCATTTTTAGGTTAGTTTCTGATAAACTTTACACTTATTTCTGGCACTGGCCGACACTTGAACTAGTGTGGATGTCGGTTTTAGGCAGTTTGGCATTGTCAGGAGGCCTAAATGTAAACAATTATTAAAAAAATTTAAATTTAAATTAAAATGAAATTTTTTCGCGGCAAATTTCTGAGTTTTAATTCAATTTTTTTTTCAATTGGTTTTGAACTCAGAGAGGTGATGTGTTACAGAATACTAGAATAGGTGCTAGGAGCGAAGCGACGAGCGTTAGTTTGATATAAAAAACCGCGCACGAGCCGTGCGAGCAAAGCGAGCGTGCCGCGGCAGCGGCGAGCGAATGCCAGAACGACATGCATAAGATGAAGTGCCAGTGACAGAAATTAGTGTATAGTGCATAAAAAACTAACCTAAAAATGAAGATTTTGGCTCCCAAAAATGTCATAAATCAAAAGCTATAGCCGATTTTTTTTCTAAATATTCCTAGCGTGATAAATAATTTCATACCTAACACTGTAACATATTACTAAACGAAACTAAACATCTGATGGAACTAAACATTTTAAAAAGTAGGTAATCAAAATCAATATTAAACGCTATGTTTCGCTAATTAATTTAAAGTAATAGGCATTAAAAATTGGGTCGTAGGTATTCAAGTAAGTCTTAATTCTATTGCAGTTAAATGAAAAAATGGGAAATAATAAAAAAACGGAGCAGGAGAAAACCTCGTCATTATGCTGATTACTCAGTGGAAATGTTAGAAATTGCAGCAGACCTCGTACGAAACAAACTTATTTCATCATATGAAGCGGAAAAGCAGTTTGGAATCCCTCGTCGGACCATTATCAACAAGTCTAAAAACGTTCACAATAAACCAGTTGGTCGACCCACAGAATTATCCTCTGAGGAAGAAGCACACATCGCAGACGTAGTAAATCTTTCTGCTCAATTTGGCTGTCCACTTACTCTTTTAGATTTGCGCATTGTAGTTTACAATTACTTAGCAAAATGCGGAAAAGCTTATCTTTTTAAGGGAAAAATACCAGGGGAACGCTGGGCCCGCGCTTTCATACAGCGACACAATTTTTCTCAAAGGGCCATTCAAAATATTTAAAAGAGCCGTGCTTCGAAAACAGTTGAAGAAATGAATGAATATTTCAAGAATCTTGAAAATTCACTGAAGGACATTCCTGCCAGGAATATTCTTAATTTCGATGAAACTAACTTAAGTGATGACCCCGGATCTAAAAAATGTATTTTGAAGAGAGAAACAAAACACCCTGAAAGGGTCATAAATGCTAGCAAAAGTTCAATTTCAATTATGTTTAGCGGGACGGCCGATGGAAATTGTCTACCACCCTATGTAGTTTACAAAGCAGATCATTTGTGGGCTAAATGGTGTGAAAATGGGCCAAAAAATGCTCGGTATAACCGAACCAAATCAGGATGGTTCGATATGATGTGTTTTGATGATTGGTTTAAGACGATAGTTTTGCCATGGGCCAACTCTCTTGATGGCGTTAAAGTGATTATTGGCGATAACTTGGCATCGCATCTAAGCGTTGAAACAATTCAAATATGCCAAAGTCAAGACATTAGATTTGTTTTTGACGTGACAACGTCTTATAATTCGATAGAGCCGGCTGCACGCACGAAAAAACATGACTCATGAAGCGTTCCGGCGTTCCGGCGTTCTGAGGCGTTACCGTATACCGTTCGTTGACGTTGTCACGTTCAACTATCGTCAGTAAACCGACTTTACAGACAACCATTTTTTCTTCCAAAAAATGCTAGTCACCTAACTCAGCCACTAGACGTGGCCTTTTTTGGGCCAATGAAAAGACTTTGGCGTGAAATTTTAACAAATTACAAAGCTACTTACAGTACAACAAGTACAATTAACAAATGTCATTTCCCACAGCTACTGCAGGAGCTTATGACAAAAATAGACATGACAAAAGAGATAAACATATGTTAAGGATTTGAAGGATCTGGTATATTTCCTTTCAATCCCTCAAGAGTGACATTAAAAATCCCTACAGTTGAAGAAGAAAATATTCGTCATTTTGATGCCAGTCTTCTAGAGTTTTTACAGCGGAACAGGCATTCAAAAGTAATAAAAACTGGCAGAAACAAAATATGCATATATCGTCAGTGAAGTTCTAACAGTGCGGAAGTCAGTTTTGGGCGGTTTTGACATTTGAATGCTATTTGACGGAGAATTACGGTGCGCCTCGTTTTAACCAATAGAAATGAAGCAATTCGGCCAATAAGATCGCGTTATTTGAAAAATAGTGACACTGCGTAACTCAAATTGAGGTGTAAACAGTGCGTAAGTCAGTTATTCGCGCGCAAACTCGACGAGCGACAGGTGATCCGTTGGTGAACTTTGAAGAAAGGTAAATATTTGCAATATTTATTGGGTTTTCGGTCAACACTTTCAATCTTAGTTAGTGTTGATGTTTTATATTTATGAAACTAAGTGTTTTTATCTAGTTTAAATGCTAAAAAGACCTCCAAACTTAATCAAAATGTTGCCGTGACTTACGCATTGTTTTTTGCGTTTAGTATCATGACTTACGTTGTGTTGTGTTGCAATTTACTTGGTGTAATGACATGAATACCAATTAATTTAAGTCCTGGCTTGAATTTTGCCATTAATTGTCACTTGGCTCAAAGTACCTAAATCAATCTAATTTTTTTTAAATCCTACAGGGCACACGAAAGATGGACTTTTCGACAAGTGATAGTGACGACGATGCCGATGAACAGATCTTGGCTCTTTGCAAGGAGTTGAAAATTCGAGTTCCTTCCAAGAAACATAAGGTTTTTTCCAAAATAACTACAGGTGAACTAGAAAACATAGACATCAATAACCTGCCGATACAGATCCTATCACAGCCTCCATCATTATCGGTACAGGACCTAGAATTCGTTACAATCGAAGATTTGCAACACGATAATGAACCGCTCACGTTTGTTGGTAATTTGCCGCCATCATTACAAAGACGACAGTACGAAAATGAACGTAGGGAAATATTATCTTTAGCCCCTTCCGACCAAGAATTGCGGATGCTGTCTCCATACACTTCTGTTGGTAATTTACTGCCATTTATTGAAAGCCAGCCGTCTGAAATCGAACATGGGAAAATATATTTACCTTCAGCCCCTTCCGGCCAAGAACTGCCGATGCCATCCCTGTCTACGTATGTTGATTATTCGCCGCCATTAACTGAAAGCAAGCCGTCTGAAAGTAACCACGGGGAAATATATTTACCTTCATCCCCTTCCGGCCAAGAATTACCGATGCCATCCCCGTCCACGTCAGTCGGTAATTCACCTTCGTTACTAGAGAGACAGCCATCCGAAAGTCAATATACAGTTATAAATTTACCTTTAGCTCCTTTCGACCAAGAACTGCCGTTGCCGCCCCCATCCACGTCTGTTGATCATTCACCGCCAGTAGTACAAAGCCAACCGTCCGAAAATAGATGTGAAGAAACACACTTTTCTTCAATGTCATGGGATCAACGAAAACAGTACG
Source organism: Ecliptopera silaceata (assembly GCA_932527185.1). Lineage (NCBI taxonomy): Eukaryota > Metazoa > Arthropoda > Insecta > Lepidoptera > Geometridae > Ecliptopera > Ecliptopera silaceata. Next base: position 511,018 of record OW052211.1, read on the forward strand.
TCGTGTCTCACGTCTTGCATTCTGAGAAAAAGCAAGTCAAAGTAAAATCGGGTTCTCGTAGAAGTGAGAGTAAACAGTACTTCCTGTCTACTTCTGCGGGCCGTATCCAGGTGTGTTTGAAGACATTTTTGAACACACTGGGGTTGAAAGAATCTACTATAAGATGTTGGGTAGTTACCTCAGACCATGGAATTGCTAAAATTGCCACTAATGCTAACAACGATGTGGAACGTGTTATTAAAAAAGACGACATGGCATTCCTGAAACAGTTCTTTGGTTCATTACCAAAAATGCCTTCGCACTACTGCAGGGCATCTACAACAAAGCAATATTTGGAGCCGATTGTACAAGATAAAAATTGTCTTTATAAACTGTACTCGACTAAGTGTGAAGATGCTGAGAGAACTCCACTCAGTCGATGGACCATGTGTAGAGTATTTGATGAGATGAATTTGAGTCTGTTCGCCCCAAAAAAAGATCAGTGCGACACTTGTTGTTCTTATAAAGCAGGCAACATAACTGAAGAAGAATACAAAGCACACATTCAGAAAAAAGACACGGCGAGAAATGAAAAAGTAATAGATAAAGAAAGAGCTCGTCAGAATGGCGATGTGCATGTTTTTACACACGATCTACAAGCAGTTAAGTTGTGTCCACAGCTACAGGCCAGTGCACTTTACTTCAAAACTAAGCTCTGCGTGCATAACTTTACCATGTACAACCTGGCTAGTAAGGAGGTGAGTTGCTATTGGTTCGATGAGAGCAATGCTGGTCTGGTTGCCTCAGTGTTTATATCATGCATCATTGACTGCCTAGAAAAAGTGCTACAGCAGAAATGCATGCCAGTCATTTTATTTTCTGATGGCTGTACAGCTCAAAATAGAAACGTATATTTATCGAATGCTCTTTTGCATCTAGCTATGAAATACAATGTTGTAATTGAACAAAAAATCCTGGAGAAAGGGCACACCCAAATGGAGTGTGACGCAGTGCACAGCTCTATTGAACAAAAAATAAAAAAACAAGAGATCTTCTTGCCTTCTCAGTATGCAACATTGTCCAAACAAGCACGACCCAAGCACCCGTATTACGTCAATTTCTTGGACTACGGATTTTTCAACGACTACTCAGACAAAAAAACCTTAATATATGAATCCATACGGCCAGGTCGTGCTGTTAATGACCCCACAGTCACAGATCTACGCGTGCTACAATACAATCCTTGCGGCGTAATCAAATATAAAATAAACTTTGCCGATGAGTTTCAAGATCTTCCTCGAAGGGCTCGACGCAGAGTGATAATGCCATTAAGCCATCCTAATAGGCCAAAACTTTACCAAGGCCCCATAAAAATATCTGAAACTAAATGGAAACACCTACAAGAGTTGAAAAATGTTATTCCTATGGACTGCCATAGCTACTATGATTCCCTACTTCATTGATCTCTTTTAAAATATAATTAAGATAATACCTGCCTAGCTACTGAAGACTGAATTAATAATATGTAGGTACTATTACATTGTGATTAAGTCAATGCTAACTTGAATTTAGCGTCAGTCAATGATTCAATGTAAATCAGCCTTATATAGTCTAATAAAAAGTGTTATACTTATATAAAAGTTTTAAAAACTCAGATTGATTTTATTACTTAATGTTTAATTATTTGCTTAATTTGTCTGCTCGTAAAATAAAAATATTACACCACTATGTAATCAGTTTATTATTTAAAGTATCTAGATGGGTATAATATGACGGCTTTTATTCATGACCAGCCCTTAAGAAACAGAACGTAAGTCCAAGCATTTTTAATCAACACTGCGGAAGTCAAACGTATTTTAAATATTCAGTAAGTTTATTTTAAATACTTTTTCCGAATAATGTTATACCTCAAATATATAACTAAAATTTTATGCAGTTATTTAGCTCTCCTGTAAAATGGACATTTTTGACTTACACACTGTTAGAACTTCACCGACGATATGTACTATTCATTCCATTTGCACTGTTCTGACATCATCATCATAATCATCATCACAGTCCGTAAAAGTCCACTGAAAGACATGTATACTGAAATATGCATATATAAGTATTATTTTTATTTATTCCATTTACACTGTACTGACATCATCATCATCGTCATCATAAAAGCCCGTAAAAGTCCACTGCAGGACATATTCATATATGTCCACTGAAGGGCAATACACTGAAATATGCTTACAAATTGCTAAGGTGTTGGAGCTTCTCTTGGCATTAATTGAATATTATAATTTTAGATCAAATCAAGATAACGCCGCGGGCCGTGGACGAGGTCGAGGCCGAGGTCGAGGCCATGGAAGGGGGGGGGGGAGCTTCAGCAGAAAAGTGAGTAATTTTTATATCTTGTAAAAGATATGTTTAATCTTTGAATCAAGTCCGTTCTAGGCAATATGTCTACGTATTTTTTCGTTTAAAACATTTGTTGTATAATTATAATATTGTTGCAGTGAAATTCTCGATTCGTGTGGCCCGGCAGGTTGACCAAAGGCGGGTAGCCAGCCTAACGGGACCACAGAAAAAAGAGCTTCTGGCAAAAAAAAAACGCCAGAAGGAACTGCACAGAATCCTTTTGCCGGATGCGCCGCCACGCAAACGGAGAATGCAGTATGTAATCATTCACTTTATCTACATTATATAGCTGCTGTTAACTGCGTCCATTTTAATAAAAAATGTGATTATATATTCATTATTTATTATAGAAGGCCGTCGCCTGAGCGGGAGGCGTGCGAGATGGCGCCTTCCACTTCATTCAGCTGAGGCGGCTCAATGATCACACTCGCCGCTGCCGTCCACATCACGCAGCGAAGTGGAGGCGCCTGTCGACTCGCCGCCCCTGATTGTGGTGCCATCGATCCCTCCGGCAGTAGACGAATTTGGTAAGTGTCCATTAGATGCCATTATTTTATGGCTATGTAATAATACTATGTAGATAACACAATGTAATAAATATTTTTATTTTGTTACAGATTTAAACGACGAAATTGAACGCATGGGTACGCCAGATTTGGATACGGCACCCAACTCACACAGTTCTCTGGATTCAATGGTATTCAGGCTACCATAGTTGGTAGCCTGAATGAATACCATTGAATCCAGGTAACTACTCTTGATTCTCTCTCTCTCTTGACTCTACTGAACTACTGGATGAGAACTGGGTAGTTGTGGGCCGTACGCCGAAAAAAGGAGAGAAATTCATAGGCTCTGACTCTGAATAAAATATTTATTTATTTAAGTTACACCAACGGCATATTCACACATATTAATAAACACAATATATTTGTTACAGTCTAGGACAATGTGATATACCATCACAGGTGTCAACAACTTAGTATTAAGTTTTACATAGGTAAGTACATAATTATATGAAATTTAAGTCTTTTTTTTTTCATTAAACATTTTTGAAACTAAAAAATAAACTTCCAACAAACAAAAACTTATCATCAGAACGAAAATTGATAAATGGACAATTTTTATAATTGCACATTATTATCACGGTACCTCAAACTGCAACAAAATGACTGTTACGGGACTCAACGACTGAACCGGGAATTTATTCCCACGTCTATGAAAACCCTGACCAAAACCGACTTACGACACGGCGAAGTTGTCGCAAGCATTTGTTCCGATCTGACACTGATGGTATGGCGAGATTCAAACTTCGTAAGTATGATTTCGACATACCATCAACTGCAGATCGGAACAAATGAAAAATATAACAGAACGACGTTCAAGCCAAGCGTGATTCTGGATTAAAACAAAAACATGGGTGGAATCGATCGCAAAGATCAATATTTGTCAGCCCACCAAGTCGAGAGAACCAAAAGCCGCGTAGGGTGAAACTGTTAGATAGCCGACCACCATGGGTTCACGACCACTTTTTCGTTTAACCATTACAAATAGTCAAATTGACGGATGCGCGCGTTTGTTTTGTTTTTGAACGAAACATCAGTCTATTCCTCCCCCCCCTGCGACACCGTTTTTTGGCCTATGACACGAGATGCCCCTCATTGAGCCTCGAAACTAGAGCGGTAGTGGATGTACCAAAATTTGTTGTGCAAAGTACAAAAAAAATAGTGAGCGGACACTTTTTCAAATGTAAGTAAAACTGGTTTTTATTGAGATTTACGCATCGATTTTTGGCTTGGGATGTAATGAAATACATGTATTTATCTCGAAAGCATTGCTTGATTGTAAAATGTGTGTTTTTAACTAAAATAATGGGTGTTCGCCAAACTAACCTACTAAAATTTCGGTTTTGTCGCTTCCCGACCGCATGGTCGGCAAATAACTGTTTTCGACCAATATTCTTTATAAGTTTTCTAATTTATACTGCATGGTGCCGCATGCTGTACTCAGCCATTTTGATCTATAGGATATGGTTTATTCACACGTTAGATTGCGACCACCAAAATGTGTGAATACAACTAAAATGCAGGCACTTTTCAATATTCATTATTAGGTGGTCGGGAATCGGTCACCTAACTCGTTTACGAACGCATGTTAGTTTAACACTTTTCCAATGTTATGCAGCAAAAAATTATTGGTCGTGAGCTAATCATTTGTCGTCCATATGCTTTTTTCCTAATTATATAAAATAAAATTCTGGACGTGTATTACCTATTTCTCGTCCAGAGAAACTGGTCAGGAGTTGTAGGTTATGTTTTAATGCTAATAATTTTATAAGCCTTTAGGGTAATAAAGGTTGGTTTTGGTAATGTTATTGCTTTGCATGTTTTTTTACAGATGGCTCCTCATACTCAAAAGAAAGGAAAAGACAAGCGTAAATTGGTACCTACATAACTATATTAACAAGATCATAGTAACTTTTAATAAAAAAAAATTATTACTTCCATTATGTATGTATTACCTACGTAATTTCAAAAAATATGTTTTACAGGTGGGGGTAGCAAAGAAAAATTCAGGTAGACGTCTATTTGATTACGGAGAAGAAGATCTCAATAAAGCTATAGAAGAAATTAGAAATAAAAATATGGGTATAAGAGAAGCCTGTCGGGTATACGGCGTACCAAAAACGACCGTCCATGATCGACTCTCAGGGAAAGTTTCTGCCAATAAAAAACCTAAAGTAGGCCCAGACCCAGTTTTAGGTCATGAAGGTGAGGAAAAACTTAAAAACTGGGTACTGGATATGGCTAGATGTGGATTTCCTATATTTAAGAAAGATCTACTCGAGAGCGTATCTAAAATAATTCGAGATAGTGAAATCAAAAACCCTTTCAAGAATGGCATACCCGGAGACACCTGGTATTACGCGTTTTTAAGCCGTCACCCTGATGTGAGTGTTCGTGAACCAGAGGGTATTAATAATGCCAGAGCAGCAGTCACTGAGACTCGTATAAGATGTTGGTTTAATGACTTGAGGGAATATATAAAATCCATAGATGCGTTGGATATATTTGAAGACCCAGAAAGGATTTTTAACGGTGACGAGACAGGATTTTCTCTGTGCCCAAAAAGCGGTAAAGTTTTGGGGCCTAAAGGTTATAAGAACCTCTATATTATTAAAAAGAATAATGAAAAAGAAAATATTACCGTATTAGTAGTATTTACGGCAAGTGGTAAGGTTTGTCCTCCTTTAGTGGTGTTTCCATATATAAGGCCACCTAAAGCTCTTGTCGATAGTATGCCAGAATCTTGGGTACTTGGAAGATCAGAGAGTGGCTGGATGAGAAGTGATGTGTTCTATGAATATGTCTGCAATAGTTTCAATACTTGGGTAACACAACAGGGCATCAAGAAACCTGTTATTCTCTTCATTGACGGACATAAGTCTCATATGACCTTATCGCTGAGCCAATTCTGTGAAGAAAATGGAATTATTTTGTATGCCCTACCAGCAAACACTACACACATCCTACAGCCAGCTGACGTAAGTGTTTTTAAGCCACTGAAGCAGGAGTGGAAGAAAACGATTAGGAATTGGCAGGCAGACAATATCAACCAAACCGTAACGAAAGTAAATTTTTGCAAAATATTAAAGGAAACGTTGACAATGGACCTGGAACATGCAATCATTAACGGATTCCGAAAATGTGGCTTATATCCTTTGAATGAAGATGCTGTGGATTACACGAAATGTGTTAAAGACACTATACAGAAGGTTCGCAATTCTAACAAAAACAAAAAGGAGCCGACTGCGAAGGACTGCGACACTGCAACTAATGTAATAACGTTCCTGCAAGAAAATTTATCGAAGCACAATATTGACACGAAAGTAATTTTTAATGAAATAGATAAAGCTAAAACGAAACTCATTCTTAATCGCCGTTCCAAATCTAAGACGCCGCGAAATTCCGCATCGTCCAACGTGAGCAACAGTATACTTGCAGACGAAATTGCTGTTGATACCGCGGTCACTCCAGAACATTTATGTTTCGAAGAGTCTCTCACCTTGCCACAAGTTTCTGATATCACTTCCTGTCAGAACATAGATATCTTGACTGCAGATCTAACAACCGATGCATCTCTGCAACAACTAATAGCTGGAGAAAATATTGAAAATATAAGTTTTCCTGAAGCTGGATCGTTTGTATCCCTAAACAATATCTCAATTGTGCCTTTTGAAGAAATCGAAATTTCTCAGCAATTAAATAGCCCGCTTAGTTATCCTTCTGAAACTGAAAATCATGGTCGTTCTTTCACAGTATCAGCCGATGTACATGAACAACCAAGCCCTGTGCTTCAAGAGATCACTCCGACATGTTCATTTGATGATGCTTTCTCGAGACACCTTCAATTTCCCGAACCCCCAGCACCAAAAGAAAAAAACAAAGGTCCTAAATTGCCGAGCGCTATTTCTTCAAGCTCATGGAGAAAGTATTACCAAAAAAAGGATGAAGAGAAAGAAAACCTTGCTAAAGAAAAGAATCGGAGACAACTGCTAAGAGCCGAGGTAAAAGAAAGAAAAGCTAAAGAGAAGGCAAGCAAACCTAGAAAGAAGATAGCAGTAAAGAACACCTCTAAAAAGTCAGCCTTACAATGTAGCCAATGCAACGAAGACTTAATAAGTGATGTAGAGGACGACTTGGAAAAAAATATCGGCTGTGACAAATGTGTACGTTGGTACCATTTGAGGTGTACCATTTTTAAAGATTTGGCTTACGTAGAAGCGGCGTCTAATGATTATACTTGTCAGTTGTGTGTTACCACAACTGACACCGTATAATCATTAATTACGAAATAAATATAAACATTTACTTTGCTGTTCTTATTTTTGACCTTAAGATCATTAGGGTAAAGCTCTTTTTTCAATGGCATTTATGTGGACGCCAACTGACAAAAATGTCAGTCGTAAACTGGCTGCAAGTGGTCGGAAACTGAGAAAATAGCACTTTTTGAAAAATATATAATTATTTAATACTAATAATCATAAAATATATTAAAACTTGCGATAATTAGATTATTTGATGTTTTTTCTATCTCCTCCAAATATTGTTTTAATTAAAACAACAAAATTTTAAGGAATAATGTTACTTCAAAGATTACAAGTCCACTAACTGGTCGTGAACTGGCCAGACCACCCTATGGTACAAAAAAGTGTTTCGCCGACTATTCAATTGCGCTGTTTTTAACTGTTTTGTACTGTACAGCACCCAACACAAACTTTCACATCGACAATTCAGAATCACGCTGGCTGAATCATTACTGAAGACTTACAGAAACATCGAGTTGACGACAGAGACACGTGTTATAACTCGGACTATCGGACAGAAGACTTTTACTGTGACACAACAGAACTGTACCGCCAAGAAGGCAGACCGTCCGCTCGTGGAAGGTGAACACTTCCCAGCACATAGCCACGCCAAAAGAGGCCGGTGTTGGTGGTGCTTCCATAAGAAGAAAGTCACAACCCGGTCAGTCTGGATGTGCCAGGAATGCAAGGTGAACCTGTGCATAATTGGGTGCTTCAGGGATTACCACAAGCCCGACCCTGACGTCTAAAGAAAAAGGACTGGCTGGTAAATACCGGGTGGAACCAGACTACATCCGAAAACGAAGGGGGATGATGCAACACCCCTTAAGAAAACCAATAAATAATCGCTGTCTGAAAAAACAATTGTAGCCATAGATATAACATTTTTAAAATTTGTGTTTGTTTCGCTAGCCAGCAATGTGCACGGTAGGTTAACGAGCGAACTTGATCAGCTGATGAGATCATTCATCTCAGAATACATTGCTTTTACCTTGTATAAATGTATGAAAATGAAAATGTACGAATGCTTTAACTGATCGTGTCGAGCACCATCTTGTGAATTGCCTCAAAACAAGAGCAAGATTGGGACACCCATGTCACAAAGAAGAACTTAAGCTTTTGGTTGGAGAATATGTGACAAAACTTAACATAAAAACACCGTTTAAAAATAATATACCAGGGGACTGTTTGTACCAAAACTTTATGAAACGACATCCGAGTCTCTCATTAAAAAAACCCGAACTCCTGCAAAAGGCTCGAACAGACGCAAGAAGACCTAATGTCGTTTACGATTTTTATGATTTACTATTGAAAGAAGTCAATGAAAATAATCTCGCAGACAAGCCGAGGTATATTTCAACGCCGACGAAAGCGGATTTTATAACGATCCATGCAAGCTTCGAGCGATTGGTGAAAAAGGTACGGCTCTTTCGCGTGTAACAGGGGGCTCTGGTTAGGGATGGGCAAAAAATATCGATATATCAAAATATCGATATTTTTTCTGAAAAATATCGATATATATCGGCGATATTTTTTCCAGCGATATATCGATATTCGATATTTATTTTCAGATATCAAAATCGATATATTTTTAAAGCTCTAAACAACGAGTGCTCCTTATGTCAATATCAGACAAATTCTTTTAGAGTAATGTTATGTTTAATTTGTTTTTTTTTAAGTCAAGCAATGAAAATCCTGTTTTTTTTAAATAAAAAAACGGATGTCAAAACAGCCAGATGTATATTTGCTTTAAAATTTCTAATATTTTGGCAATTTTTATAAATATTTGCATATTGGGCAAAAAATATCGATATATCGAAATATCGATATTTCTTGGACGATATAATCGATATATTTGAAATATATCGATACGATATATATCGATATTTTTTTTAGGTTTGCCCATCCCTAGCTCTGGTCGAGAATCTACTAGTGTGTTGGCGTGTGTATCTGCAGATGGCACATGTTTGCCCCCATGTATAGTTTTCAAAGGAGCTGCTATACAGGCAAGATGGGTTTCTGAGCTGGCATATCTGAGCAGCGCTTCCGCACTGGAACCCTGCACTGTATTAGTTGAACTCTCTAAGCATAAGCGAGAGCGTTTATTCCGCCTAGTTGCGAGGCGTCCGCATTGGACCTTATTCACGCTCCGCCTCGCTCCTGTTTATCGCACTTCACGCATTTCTTACCCATTAGTGTTGTTATATAAATTTAGTGTACATAGTTATTTTTAAATAGTAAAATACTTAATTGGTTTCATGCTAAAGACTGTTGTATTGTATTAAGGTACCTGCGGGTATTAAAGCCTGTCGGGTAATGAGGCCTAAAAAAAAATCACACTAAACAAAGGAGTTGACGCTCAATGTTACACTCACACATGCATAGCGCGACTACAAACCGCCGCGAGGCGGCGGACGCGGACGCGCTCTACCTCGTTAGTTTCGGCGAACACATTCTAACGAGCGGCCGCACGGCATGAATTATAAAAATTGGCTCCAGTAAAATGTAAGTAATTCTTTAAATATTGCATTTATCTACCTGTATTGACTGTGTGTTTGTGTGTTAATGCATGCTTGTCCTATATTACCTAATTAAATGACGTGGTAGTTCTCCGATTTTTATTTATTTCGTTTTCTTTACGCACGTGGTCGGCGGAAATTAAGGCCTACAAAAATTTTCAATAGGCCTTATTATACTCTTATTTTTATTCGACTGCGAAAATAAGAATGTTATGTTTTTTGAGTGTATGTAGGTGTATATTTGCATGTTAATTCAAAATTTAACAGTAGGCCTTATTATACTTACTCATATTTTTATTCGACTGCAAAAATAGGGTTATGTTTTTCCAGTGTGTCTATTGTCTATCTTTTTCACAGCAACTGTTATACAGCCTTGTTAAGGTTACTTCCTGATGTGGGTGTAGACTTGATTTTGCGAGTTTTTGGTTTTAGAAAAGTAATTAACTTTTATTGCATTATTGCATCTAAGTTTATTCGTTTTGATTGTTAAATTATTATTTTTAATTTTACTTATAGGTATACCTACCTATTCTACTTAATCTATTTATGTCTATTTACAGTTCCTATGGTCACGATGCCTCCCAAAAGAGCATTATGGTCAGAAGATGATCTCATCTCAGCTGTTAGAGCAGTACAAAGAGGAACTCTGAGTACGTATAAGGCTGCGGAAAGATATAAAGTTCCTAGACGAACAATCAAAAATCATCTGCAGACTGGCATTTTAAAGAAAACTTTGGGTCGTAAACCTATATTGAGTCCGGAACAGGAAGCTGAACTTGCGAAAAGGATAATCAGGTATGCTGAAATAGGCTTGCCAGTCATACCGAGAATACTGCGTCGATTGGTGTATAAATATTGTGAGCAAAATGAGATAAAGCACAATTTTAGCGATGTTGGCAAATGCGCAGGTAAAGACTGGTTCAAGGCGTTCTTGAAAAGGAACCCTGAAATATCAGTGAGAAAAGCTCAATTTATGAACCCGGCTCGAGCCCAAAAACTTAATAGATTTATTGTTGATGATCACTTCGCAAAACTGAGGACTATCTATGAGAACCTTGACTTACATGGTCATCCCGAAAGAATTTATAATATGGATGAGAAGGGATGCCGTCTAACAATTCACCACCAGCAAAGCGTTTTGGCCAAAAAAGGTGCAAAAAGGGTTCATTTGCAGTCTTCTGAACACGCTGAAAGTGTTACAATTGCAGGATGTGTGAATGCACTCGGTACTGCCATACCGCCAATGGTCATATTTAAGGGCAAACGGTTAAATCCAGAACCATACGATAACTTGCCACCAGGATCATTGGTAGAAAAATCATCAAAAGGGTACATGACCAATGAACTTTTCAAGACATTTTTAAACCATCTGGCTAGATACAAAAGCGCGGGGTCATGCCTTTTGATATTTGATGGAGCAGCATGTCATTTAGATCTTTCCATTGTCGATATTTCCGACTCTCTTAACATTTCGCTGTACTGCTTACCATCAAACACAACTCACGAACTGCAGCCCCTCGATAAATCCGTTTATCGATCTTTTGAACATCACTGGGATGCTGAAGTGCTGTTATTCTTGGACCAAAACCGAGACAAAAAACTCACTAAAGCACGCTTTAATGTCATTCTTTCAAGAGTTTGGTCTAAATGTATGACACACAGTAATATGGCTTTAGCGCGACTGGCTTGTATCCCTTCAACCCACAGGCCATACCAGAAACGGCTTTTGCTCCATCAATTTTAACGGAGGTCCCAGCACCTGATGGTCAACAAGAGGATGTACCATCTCTTGATTATCCTCGAGCAAGAGCTCCAGAACCCGGTAATACTTCGCCATCTGTTTTGATAGACATTACGATGTCTGACCTCGACCAAGAGAATGTGTCACCTATTGATTATCCTCAGCTGAAGACTCGAGAACCTGGTTCTAGATCACCGTCAATTTTAACACAGATCCCAATACCCGACGTCGCAAAAGAGAATGTGTCACCTGTTGATCGTCTTTTACCAAAGACTTCAGAACCCGGTAATAGACCACTAGCTAAAGAATTGGCAACATCAACAGAACAGACGCCAAGGGAGCCAAGCACACAGAGTAGCTATTACCGCATAGTTTATGGTACAAGCTCCAGGTCAGACGATTCTGAAGAAGATGAAGTGCCGCTTGCTCAGTCAAAAAATAATAAAGTTTATGATCTCATGCCCACACCAGTTAAAGTTCAAGAAAAAACACCGACTGTCAGACGAAAAGCCATTAATTATCGAGGTACTCCAGTCACAAAAGATCTGTTTAATAAATATATTGAAGAGAAAAAAAAAATAAGGATAAGAATGATAACAAAAGTAAGAAAAATGAGAAGATCAATAAAGAAGGAAAGAAAGATAGAGCAGAAAAGATTAAATCTAAAAAGACTTCAAGTCCAAAGAAAGCTAAAATCGCATCCGCAAGAAAGTCTATCACCAAAGATACTGCACAAAAGCAAGCGAGTTGGTACTGTCATGCCTGTCAAGTAGACAGCATGGACGATATGAGACAATGCTCGAAGTGCTCCAAGTGGTATCATGAAGAGTGTGTCGGGTTATCAGTGGATGATTCTGATGACTTCCAATGCCCTGATGGATGCTAAACGAGGCAATTTATTCACTTTTATAAGAATATTAAGCGTTATTATTGCTTTATTTCTATGATGATTGATCTCACATACCAAATTATAATGTATAAGTTGATTTTTTTAGATAATTTAAATAGTAGGCCTTTTTACCCTACCCTATTATAATAAGGCCTAAAGACAGGGATTTAAAAAATGTTAAATATTGTTTTAGTTTTGGGCAGAAGATGCCATTTTTTGTTAAAATTTTGTAGTCATATAAGTAAATGACTGATAACTAATAAAACTTGTTGATTATGATGGATATTTTTCATTTTATTACAAATCTCCCTTAGCTAGGCCTTAATACCCGCGAGTACCTTAGTTCTTTGTTATTTTTAGTTGTTAATTAGTTTCTTTAAATGATAATATTACTATTAAACTTTAGATTCAACTTTAATTAAATAAACTTAAATTACTGTTGGATTATTGTTTCTTTTAATAGGCTACACCCTCTTACAATTTGGCGTCCCAACGTGAAGCTATCATTGAGAAACTACAACCTACTCCCAAGCGAAATAAAAACGCTTAGAGATGGAGAAAGGGAGAAAGAAGCTGGAAGAACAGAGAAAAAGACAGAAAGCGATAAAATAATGGAGTTACTCAAACCATCATCATCATCATCGTCACAACAAAATGTCAACTTGAGCGAATCCCAATTCAATCAACTTCTTGCTACGATGTTGTCGACGATGAACTCTTCTACAAAGAAGTCAGGAGAGACTTTTACAAGCTGCTCTGCAAGGTTTTCGGGTATCAAACAGTCCTCACAATTGGAGTCGTTTTTAGCTGCAATAAATGTGTTTAAAGAAGTGGAGAAATTGGAAGATGTAAAATGCATTAGCAGGAATACCAGTGTTCCTTACTGAAGAAGCGGGTGTTTGGTGGCAGGGTGTTGAGGAAGATCATGGGAAAACTTCACCAACCGACTAAGAAGCGCCTTTGCACCTCAAAAGCCTGCCTACAAAATTTATCAAGAAATAGTGGAAATTAAACAGGATTCCAAAACTCTGATAGAAATATTTATAGCAGAAAAACGTGCACTTTTAGCACAACTCCCGAAGCCTGCACATGCTGAACAGCAACAAATAGATCTGATCTTTGGTCAGTTAAAATTCGAAGTCAGAGAAAAAATCACGCGGAATGACGTTACTGATTTCGAATCCCTTTTAAAAAAAGGAAAAGACATAGAAAGAAATCTTGCTGAAAAACAAGAGAAAATAGTCCCTGAAAATCCCAAGACTACTCAGAAGGAAGAACGTCGATGCAACTTTTGTCGTCTAAAGGGCCACACAATAAATGTTTGCAGAAATAAAATTAAACAAGAAAAGTTGTTGGATCAAAATGGAGAAAAATGGCAAACTGGCAAACAGAAGCGGTTGGATGACATCAGAATTGTTTTTAAAAGTTTTGCAACACATTCAACGCCTTACTTTGAGCAATAAACATAACCCAATTCTAATCATTTGTGACAACCACGAATCTCACATTTCAATAGAAGCCGCTAACTACTGTCGTCACAACACACAGGATTTACATTTTGTAGACTCAGAAACAAGCCAAAATAATGAGGTTGTTGATAGAGAACAAAATAAATCTCCTACTTTGGATGCCGACCCAGTTTCAGTGTCTGATGCTGACGATCCTTTACATGTTTCTTCATCAAAGGCTATTCTTACTCCTGAAGTAGTTAGACCTTATCCAAAAAAAGGCGATTACTGACAGTGTCATAAAAAGAAAAGGGACTATCAAGAATATACACTGAAACACCAGAAAAAAATAGATTAGAAAGCTACCCCTACCCCTATCAGCCGAAATACATTCTGCGCCTGCACCAAAACAATTTACCGAACCTTGCACATCAAAAATAACCGCCAGCAATAGAACTATAGCATCTTCTAAAACTACGATAATATCACAGTAAATCAGATAATTATTCAATTCTTAACACAAACAAAAACTGTTCGTTCCCTGACTTGTCCCTTTCGACGTTACATCTTTCTGGCAGTTTCCTCGACGTGGGCTCTATGGTGTCCTTAGACGACGTTCTAATTCTACCGTTAGAAGATATTGAATCAACACCAATTGTTGAAAAATAAACTCTCATTAAGCTACTAACTCTAGAACTGCCTCTGACTTTATCATCGACATCCCTACCATCCTTTTCACCTACAGAAACTCTAGTACAACCAAATTCAGCAGCAACACAAAAGAAAACCTCTGATCCATTTAAAGACCACCTTGTTGACCACTTGATGCTACCTGCAATTTCTAATGAAACACGAAAAAAGAAGCAAAGAACTACATCCATATCTACTGCTGCATGGAGAAAGTATTATGTAAGTATTATGTAAGTTAAAGAGCAAACCTAGAATGAAAAGGAGGAAGCAATACGAAAAAGAAAGTTAAAACGACTATAAAAACAAAAACAGATAATCTAAAACATTCTCAAAAGGTTCGTAAAACTGCTCCAAATCGAAAAAATAAAATAGAAGTCACACAGGAAACGGTTAATGTGGAAACGGTAAACGGTTAATGAGGAATTTGAGAAAGAAAATTTACCAGGTTTGCAGCGAGTGAAATGTTCTAAATGTGACGATGTATTAATTTCAGATGTAGAAGACGACGATGAGAAAAAACAGGCTGTGACAATATAGTCCAGTCAAAATAGACTAAAATTATGACTTCAGTTTGCATTAATTCCCAACAAGCTGGATTTTTGTGCAGGCCTTGAATACGTCATTACAAATGATATGTCAAAAGTCCCCATCGATCCCGCTTGTGCGTTGTTTTTTATTCGAGGTCAAAGGTCATAAATTTGCATTTTTTGCGTATATCTCTGAAACAACGAAAGCTATTGAAAAGTGGTTCAGGCAAAGTTTGTACATCGTAAAATTGTCTACAAAAATACCTCAACACTTTTCTTCTACAAAGCATCGTTATCGAGATATAGTGACTTTAGACCGCAGGAAAATCGTCGAAGATGGTGCGTTTTTTTCATTTCAGCCGTTTTATCTGCTTCATTGCCACAGAACAAACAGTATTTCTTGAAATTTACTGAAAGGGGTGATGGGTTCGATGGGTTAGTCCTCCTCCAAGGTAATGAATCGTCTTTTTGTTTCAAGAAATACTGTTCGTTCTATGGCAATGAAGCAGATAAAACGGCTGAAATGAAAAAAAACGCAGCATTTTAGTAGATTTCCTGCGGTCTAAAGTCACTATATCTCGAAAGCGATGCTTTGTAGAAGAAAAGTGTTGAGATATTTTTGTAGACAATTTTACGATCTACAAACTTTGTCGGAACTATTTTTCGATAGCTCTCGTTTATGACTTTTAAACGCAAATTTATGACTTTAACCTGGGTATTTGCGTTTTTCGCGTATATCTCTGAAACAACCAGAGCTAACGAAAAATGGTTCAGACAAAGTTTGTAGATCGTAAAATTATCTACAAAAATATTTCAACACTTTTCTTCTACAAAGCATCGCTTTCGAGATAAAGAGACTTTAGACCGCAGAGAAATCGGCTAAAATGCTGCGTTTTTTTTCATTTCAGCCGTTTTATCTGCTTCATTGCCACAGAACGAACAGTATTTCTTGAAACAAAAAGACGATTCATTACCTCGGAGGAGGACTAACCCATCGAACCCATCACTCCTTTCAGTAAATTTCAAGAAATACTGTTTGTTCTGTGGCAATGAAGCAGATAAAACGGCTGAAATGAAAAAAACGCAGCATCTTCGACGATTTTCCTGCGGTCTAAAGTAACTATATCTCAAAAGCGATGCTTTGTAGAAGAAAAGTGTTGACATATTTTTATAGACAATTTTACGATCTACAAACTTTGTCTGAACCATTTTTCGATAGCTCTCGTTGTTTCAGAGATATACGCAAAAAACGCAAATTTATGACTTTTAACCTGGAATAAAAAACAACGCACAAGCGGGATCGATGGGGACTTTTGACATATCATTTGTAATGACGTATTCAAGGCCTGTACAAAAATCCAGCTTGTTGGGAATTAATGCAAGCTGGAATGTCTATTTTGACTGGACTAATAAGTGTATTAGATGGTATCTGAAATGCACGCGATTTTTAGGATTAAGTTATTTAGAGGCCAAAGATAAGTCTTTTGAATGTGAACTGTGTTATTAATTTAATCTAAGTCTATAATAATCATACCTTGTCTGATAATTTCTTGATTCAACAATTCTTTAAGTTGTAGGTAACTACTCGTATGATTAGAAAAAAATATTGTATTGTTTTGTTCATTTAATATGGTCAATAACTTATTATAATTAAGGCGGATCTTTAGCATTCCTTGTGATTTTAGGGTCGAATTAACAGAACTACTACTAAAAAAAACATGGTTTTGGTCTCACAAGAAAAGAGCTATTATGCTGGGGCCACACTAGCGGGCTACGGCGAATATTCGTGTTAACGCGATGTGTGTGGCCGGGTACATCGTGTCATCGCGTAGTATATCGCCTTTATCCGAACACGATGTTTTTGTCGCGCCAACACGATACGAATATTCGCCCGCTAATGTAGCCGAAGCATTAGAAACGGTAGGGCAATTTGTTTCCACAAATGATATCGAAATGGAACACCCGAGGAAGATTGGTTTCTATCCTTAAAAAAAAATACATAATTTGTCTGTGAAGAAGCAGCAACCAGTTGAGTACGCCCGGAAAAAAAGCATGCAGGTATTATATACCCATATTTTGAATTGCTTGAGGAAACAGTGGATAAGCTGGAGCTACGGGTCAAGCCTTCGCATATATGGAACGTCGATGAAACCAGTTTCAGCAAGGACCCATGTAAGTCGATAGCTGTTGGAATCAAAAACCATACCTCTGTGGAGATAGGTGTGGTATTTCCTACGAAAAGGGAAGATCTTTCACGCCGAGCGACCTTTGGCTCGGGGTCCGAGGACCGATGGATAGTCATCGGTTCTATTACTTATGTTCAAACTCCGTGATAACTTCATAAGCGCGATCTAGGATTTTGTCGCCATCTGTTGGTCGGTTTCGTAGACTACGATGTAGTTCATCATGTAGCGATATAGATGGCGCTACACCTCAACAAGAACAGTAGCGTCACCTGGAAAAGACAACACCACTGTCCTTTTGGGATGCTACGCTATTGGGGAAAAAGCTCCACCTGTGATTGTGTTTAAAGGTAAAAATTTTTGGGACGATTGGACTACTGAAGAAGAGTATCCTGGTACAGCGTATGCAGCCACACCAAATGGCTGGATGGAAACAGCTGTATTTGAAACCTTTTTTGAAAAGATATTTCTACCATTAGTAAGAGAAAAACGCCCAATACTCTTAGTGTATGACATTCACAAATAGGACATTCTACTCATGTGGGTATAAATATAATTGAAAAGGCACGTGCAACTGATATAACGATTTTAAAAATCCCGCCACATCAAACTTCAAACTTCAAATTCATTTATTCAATAAAATCACAAGGATCACTTTGAAACGTCTTACATACTAGATGATTCTAGGCGCCAGTTCGTCGCGACCAGTGTCTAGAAGAACTGGCAAGAAACTAGACCTGGATTCTAACGTTTTTTTCATATGATCCTTCTTACAATTGTTTAACAAAGTTGGAGCTAGTTCGTCCCAAGCTTGCTTGTCTTCTAAATAGTCAGATATTTTATAATATGCTTTTGATAAGAGTTTTCGTTTTATTACGTTTTTGAACTTGCCAATCGGCAATTGACAAACATAGCTTGGGACTATGTTATAGAAGCGTACACATTGCCCTTTAAAAGATTTATTTACTTTAGTGAGCCTAGTAATGGGAACAGCGAGTTTATCCTTATTTCTTGTGTTAACATTATGATTGTCGCTTTTTTTAGGAAAAAGATTAATATTTTTTCGAACATACATTAAGTTTTCGTAAATGTACTGACAAGGCACTGTCATTATGTTTATTTCCTTAAATTTATTTCGTAGCGATTCTCTGGGACCCATGTTATAGATTGCACGAATAGCTCGCTTCTGCAACACAAATATGGTATTTACATCTGCAGCATTCCCCCACAACAAAATGCCGTATGACATAATGCTATGAAAGTAGCTGAAATAAACTAGTCTAGCTGTATCCACGTCTGTAAGGAAGCGGATCTTTTTGACTGCATATGCTGCAGAACTAAGCTTTTTCGATAATTTGTCTATGTGTGGGCCCCATTGAAGTTTATTATCTAAGGTTATTCCTAAAAATACATACTAGTCATCTATTACAACCTCTGGATCTGGCGGTAAATAAATCTTTTAAGGATAAATGGGATGCTGCTATAGTTAAATGGCAGCGATTAAATATAGGTAGGGGCAAGTGCTGTTCCTATGGACGCTTGTACCTGTGGACACAATTGTTTCCGACGAAACTAGCAACCCTAAAATTCTAATTTGAACGCGACCGTAAAGCTTTGTCTATGGTTGACAGTTTTAACGTGTCGCCATCTTTGTTTTCTGTGTGGTTGTTTGTATGCCGGCTATGAAAGTTTTTTGCGCTAAAAAGTAAGTTAATTTGCTTAATTTAAATGAGTTTTACCGTGAAAATACTTACGATATCGGTTTGATCGTGTTTGCAGTATGATCTGTGTTATTTATTGCTTAGTTAGTGATTTTCCCTTGCCTGTAGGTCTGTTTTATCCTCAAAGTTAGATCAGTTTTATTTTTTATTTCTGAATTTGTACCTGAGGACAATAATATGAGTGTACCTGTGGACTGTCCACAGGTACAAAAGCGTCATTATGTTTACTTACGAAACCTGATCAGCCGTTTTGTTTAATATTTTCAGTGCCTCGCAGTAAAACTGGTCAAAAAAGAAAAGGAATATGCTCTGATACACTTACAGCAAACACTTAAAGCTACTCAAAAAATAGTTGCTGCTAAAGCTATTGCACAATCTGGTTCCTCCAAAGTTGACCCTAGTTGCTCTAAAAGTCAACCAACTCCTCTGCTGGCTAATAAGCTTTCTGAACCTGGTCCTTCCAAAGCGCTTTTGAATGAAAACACTGAGAAATCTGGCGAAAAAAATATTAAAATAATTCATCAAGAGAACTTATTGATTGTTAGATGTATAAAGTGTAAAACTTATTCCAAAGACAAAAACCAAATGCTCAAATGTAGTTTTTGCAATCATAGCTATCATATTTATTGTGTTCCGAAGTCACACAGAGAAAACTTTGAGTCTGATGATGAGGGTGAAGGTTTCGTTTGCATGGCATGCTTCGTATTAGTCAATGATGACGATAGTGATGAATCTACTCAAAACTTGTATGAAGACTGTCGTAATGCATACAAATAAGTATAACAGAGTTTATTTACGTTAGTTTGAAGTTGTTTCTAGAAGTCTATAATTGTTTTTTTTATTTTCTATTGTCTAATTAATGTGAACCGTCCCTAGGTACAACACCGTCCTCAGGTACAATTTCACTGTACATAGGTACAATCGCCTGTTGTACCTCTGGGCAAATATGGTGTTTTTAAAAAAAGTTGATTATTTTCGTAAGTATAAGTGATATTGAGACTAGAATTTGAGTTTAAGAAAGGCTGATTATCTCTTAAGACATGTGATATACTAAACATAAATAAAATTTAAGTAATTCAGATATAAAAAATGTTTTATTCCAAATTCTGGAAAGTGTCCACATGTTCCGCACTTGCCCCTACCTATATCTTTACCTAAAAAGGAATTCGCGAAACCGTTGGGCAAAATTTGGACTGCACTTACATATATAAAAAAAAAATTTAAACATACACCCAAGAGGACCTATCCGAAGCTGTTAAAAAAGTTAAAAATGGGGAACTTACACAATATGGTGCAGCGCAAAAATACAAAATTCCCCAAACAACTCTACATGAACACGTCCACTAAAGTGAGGAAATTACCAGGCCAAATGCAGGTAGGCCAACTGTTATACCATAAGAAGACGAAAACGAATTATCAGAAGCAATCACAACTATGGAAAAATGGGGATTCGGTCTGTCAAGGTTTGAAGTCATAGAGATTGTCGCTGAATACGTGCGGGTGAATAATATTCAGACACCATTAAAAACAATGTCCCAGGCCCAGACTGGTTCATTAATTTCCGAAAAAGATATCGATTGTCCATTAAAAAAGCTCAGCCTGTAGAATTTGTGCGAAAATGACAGATCCATTCGTCATTGCTGAATATTTTGAGTAGCTGGAAACTACTCTAATGCTGGGGCCACATTAGCGGGCTAATATTCGTATCGTGTTGGCGCGATAAAATCATCGTGTTCGGGTATAGGCGATGTTCTTGTCTACATTAGACGGGCGAAGATTCGTGTCGAGTTGACGCGATGTATCGTGCCGGATAAGGTGACCAGATGTCAGGAATTTTCCTGACATTTCAGGAATTTTAGACATATGTCAGGCGGCCGGAAAAGGGAAATGTCAGGAATTTCTCGGCAAATAAATGGAACAATTTTTTTTTTACACTATAATTTTATTTTTGGTCACAATAACAAAAAGGAAATTTTCATTAATAGTAATTAGCTTTTTACGATTTTGACATCAAACAATCAACATTGACATATAGGTAATATTAAACGTACTAGATTCAAAAAATATTTTTTATTTTGAAATAACTTTTGAATTATTACGGAAAAATAGAATAAAATTAGTTGTGTTATAAAACTTATCCATTTATCACAAAAAAAATATATATTCAAAAACACAATTGAGCTCGTCTGGAATTTTGTCAGGACTTTTGAAATTTGCATCTGGTAACCCTGTGCCGGATGGTGTTGTTCTAGGCATGGGCGTTTTTGGATTTTTTCACAAACCGATACGAAACCGATTTCAGATTTTGAAACCGATTTCAAAAACCGTTTTTTGAAATCGATTTCAGTAGCGAATATCGGAGCGTATTTACTAGTTATTACGACAAACGCAAAATCGAATTCTTTCGGTTTTTCGTTTTCAATGTCATCATCATCATCATCATCGACCTATATTAGTCCACTGCTGGACGTAGGTCTCTCCCAAGACGCGCCACTGAGCCCGGTCTTCGGCTCCTCTCATCCAGTGTTTGCCAGCTACACTCCGCAGATCGTCGCTCCATCTCGCCGGAGGGCGTCCTACACTACGCTTTCCTAAACGCGGTCTCCACTCCAGTATCCGTTTGCTCCGACGGTTGTCGGTTCTTCGGCAAACATGGCCGGCCCACTGCCACTTCAGCTTGCTAATTCTTTGAGCTATGTCGAACACTTTGGTTTTTTGACGAATAACTTCGTTGCGGATTCTGTCTCGCAAAGAAATTCCGAGCATAGCTCTCTCCATAGCGCGCTGAGCGACTTTCAGCTTGTGGACCAACCCCACTGTCAGTGTCCACGTTTCAGAAGCATAGGTCATAACGGGTAGGACGCACTGGTTGAAAACTTTCGTTTTCAGACATTGAGGGATGGATGACGAGAAGACTTGACGAAGTTTCCCAAACGCAGCCCAGCCGAGCTGAAATCTCCGGTCTAGCTCTCTCTCGAAGTTGTGTCTACCTAACCGCAGAGTCTGCCCGAGGTAAACATACTTCTGCACAAATTCGAGAGGCATTCCGGCAACGGTTATTGGCGGTTTTCAATGTGCAATTGGGTATTTGAATTAAAAAAAATATTGTATATTTTTATGTATTTTAAGTTTGGTTTTCGATGCAAAACTAAACTCATGGTTCGGTTTCATTCGGATTAGGTTGTTAGGTTGTATTGTTAATGCGTTTTCTAAAAACAGTTTTCTCATATTGGAATGGAATATCGGATTGCAGTCAGAAATCATAAAACCGGACAATTCATAAAACCGTCAAAAACTCAAAATCCATAACGATTCGCTTCATTCTTCATTTCTCTTGCTCTTACGACGGTTCACTGAGTTAGAAAAAAAAGGAAATGAAATTAGCTCTGTCTTATTCTAACTAAAGTAGTCGTACGGTGGAGTGATAGAGAACGAATGCGTATCAAAACTATAGAAAACTAAAACTTTAGGTAGATTTAGATTTCGTTCGTTTGCAGTTTGAGTTTGGTTTTCGTTTTCGGTGCAAAACTAAACTCACGTCGGTTCGGTTTGGTTTCGTTCGGATAAGATAGTTTGCAGTTTGCGTTATCATCGTGCGTTTCCTAAAAACGGTTTTCTCATATTGGAATATCGATGCGATACGATTTCTGACTGCAAACGGATTTCAGTTTCGTTTTGATATATCTGTCTCATGCCTAGAACTTAGCCTAAGGCTAAGTTCATATGGCCGCGCGGTACCGCGTGGAACTACGAACCGCGCGGTATAAGATCAATATAAACGGTAATTAGCGTCTACATTATCGCGCGGTACCGCACGCCGCGGATCATCTGAACTTAGCCTAGGGCTAAGTTCATATGGCCGCGCGGTAACGCGCGGAACTACCAACCGCGCGGTACAAGATCAATATAAACGGTAATTATCGTCTACATTACCGCGCGATACCGCGCGCCAACGTGCGTCGCGCTCCCATACAAATATCGTCATGTGAATGCTCAAACCGCGCGGCGACGCGCGGTTACGCGCGGTCATCTGAACTTAGCCTAAATAAATTGACGTAGATGTAGCCACCTAAGCGAATATTGGCGCGACAAATTGATTCGCGTCTTCGCCCGAATACTACGCGATGACACGATGTACCCGGCCACATACATCGCGTTAACACGAATATTCGCCGTAGCCCGCTAATGTGGCCCCAGCATAAAGGATTTAGATCTTTTTGAAACACCCCTGTTCAGTTTTGACACCTGTCAATGTCGCTTTGGCAGGCGCGATTCCATCAATCACGTATCGCGTAGGTCCCTGTGATTGGCCCAATAGGGTTCATTCACCCCAACGGCAATATTTTCATATTTTCGTAATTAATTATTTTTCGTTATAATTTGACCTTTTTCGTCATTGCAACGCGTATAGTCGTAGCATAACAGCTTTCGTTAAAAACACTATTTTTTCGTAGGTACCTAATTATCGGAGAATTGAGTTATTTTGTGTCGCAACTCTTCTCAATTTATAGTTTAGTTTTAACTGTAAAGCGGACCACAAATTGCCCCTCCTTGTATTTGAGTACGTGTAGATCTTTCTCACGCCGCATCCAGTGTGTCTAGCCCCGGCCTACAGGATCCTCGAAGGTGTGACCAGAGAAACCTAGCTAGGGAGTATCCAGGACGGACCTAAGAGACCTGGACCCCGAGAGCAAGCCAGCGCGAACCATCGCCCCCAGGACTACCAGGTACGTGGGAACTGTATGTGCACCCTTTAATACACGGACTAAGGAGTAATTTGTGTGGTTTATCGCTATCGTTCTCGTTAAGTATTTCGTTGAAACAACCTATAATACAGGCCACTATTATCGTATCGGTTATCGTACAACCCCAACCCATATGGAACCTGGATGAAACATCGCTGTGCCTGGATCCCTCCAGAACAAAAGTTGTTGGTCTACATTCCCAGCTTCATTTTCAGTTATGTCTGGCCCGAGGTCTATAAATGGTTTTACCTCAAGAAAAAGGAGCATAGAAAGCCTGCCACAGCACTCTAAAGAAAAGACCGAAGCTGTCAACGAATCGGCAGAAGGTGATAGTAGTGGCGGAAGAGATCAAAAATAAAAAAAAATCTAAATCTAAAATAGTTTATTGGGAACAATAAAAACTTAGGTCTACAAAATTTGAAACCGCAGATCCGCTTGGCCAACACAACACAAGCACGAACAATTGGGCTCGTGGCGGCGCTGTCGTATGTCGCACCAAAATTAATAAGAAGCGATCAAAGATGCAATGCTCAACCTGCAAGGTGCCGCTTTTTATGATATCGGATATTTCTATGAGTCGGTCGTTGGACCTTGTGAGGAAGACACACGTAATTTTTTGCTCCCGGTTTTTATTCCAAAAACAAAGTTTAAAGTGCGTTTTGAGTGACAAGAGTTATATCAGTGGAACCGTGCGAACACCACCTATCTGGCAATATAATTGTCTAACATTTATTTGGTGAATTTGTGACTTAATTTGTGCAATAACCTTCAAGTTACCTTGCTAAAAGTGAATGTCATTGAGCGTTGACCTTCCGCGAGAACATTGAAATTTGAACTCTAAAGTCGCTAACGACGGTCACTGAGTGCGTTTCAAGTTGCAATGAATGCTTAATTTCGTTGCTAATTGTAAAACCTCGGTGGTCGAGTGCGCATACGCCCTGAATCAACGAGACCGTACTCAATCAGTGTTGGTTCGGATCCCTTTAACCGACATTTACTTTTTGTATTTTCAAATAATTTTTTTGCAAGTTTTTTTTTATATATATCTATAAATAAAACTTGCAATGGAATTCAAGAAGACGCCATGCGCCGGGTGCTTAAAAGCAATTACGGGGAGAGAATTTTTAAAATGTTGTTTTTGCAATAACTACTACGATCTGCAGTGTGCGAATGTTAGCGTACGCTCTTATAACATAATGAGACAAGCGCTCAAGGACTGCTGGAAATGTCAAGTATGCCAGAGCAAAGAGCGCCGAGGTGATAATACGAACACACCCGTGCGCTCATCCATACAGCA
Organism: Ecliptopera silaceata; assembly: GCA_932527185.1. Taxonomy (NCBI): domain Eukaryota; kingdom Metazoa; phylum Arthropoda; class Insecta; order Lepidoptera; family Geometridae; genus Ecliptopera; species Ecliptopera silaceata. The sequence continues at coordinate 536,027 of OW052211.1, forward strand.
CGGCACCTCGGAGAACTCTACACCGGAGGATTCCGGGGCTGAGAATGTTACCCGGCGAAAACCTATGTCCGCGCCGCCAACGTCTACCGCGGAAAATGACGATGAAGAGGATATAAGCCTAACAAGAGGAAGCCTGAGGTCCATCATTAAGGAAGAAATAAGTAAGGCGGTGGCAGAGTCTGTAGGACGTGTGGTCAAGGAGCAGATGCAGTGTATGAATGACATTCTCGGGACTTTTAGAGTTTCTTTGTCGTCCATAGACTCTCAATTAGAGAGCCTTAAGACCGCGTTAGAAGAGAGGACTAAAACTATAGATAGTCTAAAGAAGGAAAACGCGAAGCTTCGGGACAGCATTCAGCATATGGAGGATCACATTCGAGTTTCGGAACAGCAGACACTTGCTAACGACGTGGACATCGTGGGAGTCCCGGAATCCAAAGGGGAAGCTGTCGTGCATGTGGTGCTGACTCTGGCCCGCAAGCTGGGCGTTGCGCTCACTGACGCTGATGTCGTTAGTGCCACCCGTGTCGGGGTAGCGCGCGACGAAACTACGGGCCGACCGCGCGCGCGACCGATCGTCGTGCGACTGGTGCGCCGCGCGCTCCGGGACGATATGCTGCGTGCTTCGCGAGTACGTCGGGGCGTGACCACTGCTGACGCGGGACTGGCTGGGGAACCACGACGTTTCTATGTGAACGAGAGACTTACTAGGGAGAACAGACAGCTTTTCCTGAAGGCACGTGAGATCGGAAGTCGCCTGAAATGGAAGTTCGTCTGGTCAAAAGACGGCCGGGTGTATGCCCGCCAGCACCAAGATGAAGCGTCTCCTCGCCACTACCTACGCTCTGAAGCTGACCTTGGGCGGGTTTTTGGATCCGATGCGGTTGGCTCTACTGACAAAAGAGACGAGCTATAGATTGTACGATACAGCAATGTATATCTTTTTATTTGTCTATGTTATTTCAAAATTTGAACTTTGTGTAAATCATTTTATCTCTGTGTTATTATTACTAAATTTTTTTCATTGTGTGTTTTTGTTAAATTGTGCTGGTACTTACTGGGTTTGTGTAGCTACAGCATCAAACTCTCTGTTATTACCTAATTACTGTTATCGCATGTGTTTGCTCCTACACTTTACAACTATATCCAATATTATTTACATTTTTGTCTTATTATCTTATGTTTTATATATTATAATACCATCTCATCTTTTTGCATTTCTAGGCATGGTTCTCCAAACGCTGATATTTTTAATTAAAAATACAATTTCATATGGGTGTATTTGTATAATGGTTGGATCGGTGGCCTATCGCGTTTCTCTTCATGTCATTTATTTTGTTTATACACATGAGCTATGGCTGTACCTCCTAGGGACTCACAAACTAGCGGTTTATTATTTTTTTAATGTGTTCTAACCCCAAATTATGTTCGTTAGGTTTTTATAATCCAGGCTCATTATGCACAGGACAAAACGATTTTATAACAGCAATGAGTAGTATTAAGAATGATATCGTCGCTATTAACGAAACATGGATTAAGCATGGTGAGGAGGCACGTGCTCCGAAGGTTCCGGGTTACCGATTTCTGAACACCCCGCGGCCTCTGCATATGCGTCAGGGAAGAGGAGGCGGAGTGGGTTTTTTCATTAGGCGAGGCATCAACGCTCGTATAGTTAGTCATCCTGATGCGCAAATTGAGCAGATGTGGTTGCTTGTATCTTTGAATGGGTCGCGTATAGCTATCGGCACGGCGTATCGCTCACAGTGGGTAAATGTGGACATATTTATTGATGCATTGACTGATTCGGTCGCCCATTTCTCCGGTTACGATGGGGTGGTTGTTATGGGAGATTTTTATATTGATTTATTAAATACGAACAGTAGTAATTATGAGAAGTTAAATGAATTTCTGAGCTACTCGGAACTGTCTCAAGTGGTAACAACTCCAACTCATTTTACTGAACATAGTGGAACGCTCATCGATTTGATTTGTACGGATTGTAACATACGTAATGTCTCTGTCAGTAATATTACTGGCTCTTTTGGTCATTCCTATATTTCTGCTACGCTAAATATTAAAAGAGTAAAAATACCTCCTAGATCAATAGTTTTTAGACCAGTTAAACATATAAACCATGAACATTTTGATGGTGATCTTGTGGGTTTGGACTGGAGTGCCGTTACCAATGCGCCTACGCTGGATGAAATGGTGAATGCTTTTACAATTCTTCTTCTTTCTTTATTTGACAAACACGCCCCTCTAAAAACAGTCAAGTTAAAAGACAAGCATGTCCCATGGATTACTGACCCGGTCAAAATTATGATGAAATGTCGAAATGAAGCTCATGATAGATACCGTATCACCAAATTAGATACCCACAAAAAACAGTACAAAGAATTAAAAACATTTGTTACGCAAAGTTTAAACAGTGAAATGTGTGCCTATTATAATTATCGAATTAATTCGCAAATCAAAAATGAGAAAATATTATGGAAAAATCTGAAAGAAGACGTTTTACCAAAAAAAAATGACAATTACTTACCTGACCACTTGCAAAAACCTGACGATATAAATGATTATTTTTTAAATATACCAGGAGAAAGTACTGTGTCCATTTCTAATATAACATTTTTCGAATTTAACAGACATAATCCTAATATATTATTTTCGTTACAACCAGTGAGCGTTCAGGAAGTTGCTAAAATTCTTTTATCAGTTAAAACGAATGCGCGCGGGGTAGATGGGTTGTCTATGGATATGGTTTCGCTAACATTGCCCCACACTCTGTCAATGATAACTAATATTGTTAACGAATCAATAATTTCCTCTACTTTCCCTAGCCAGTGGAAGATTGCTTCTATCAACCCAATACCAAAGCTGTCTCAACCAACTGAAATCAAAGACCTGAGGCCTATTAGTATTCTTCCCGTGCTTTCTAAGGTTATTGAGAAGGTAGTTTACAATCAGCTAAGCAAATTTGTCGAGACCAACGAGATCCTGCCAGATGTCCAGTCGGGTTTTAGAAAATTAAGAGGTACAACAACTGCTTTACTGGATGTAATCGACAACATTCTGATTGACCAAGATAACGGGCTGGGCTCGGTCCTGGTTTTATTGGACTTTTCTCGTGCTTTCGATTCGTTAAGTGTTCCACTTCTTCTCTCAAAGCTATCTTACTACGGTGCTGATAATTCAACAATAAAATGGTTCGACAGTTACTTGAGCAATCGTTCTCAGTTCGTACGAGTAACTCGGGAAGATGGCTCACAGTTGTCGTCGTCACTGAAGCCACTTAATCGCGGTGTTCCACAGGGCTCGATTCTCGGGCCACTGTTATTTATCATCTATAGTGCAGACATTTCCTGGCATATAAAGCACTGCAAATTTCACCTCTATGCAGATGATGTGCAGTTGTATCTGCCCGTTCACTCGAGAGATATTCAAGATGGAGTAAATAAGGTTAACGATGACTTGAGCAGGATATCGAAATGGTCACAAGATAATTCCCTAGTTTTGAACCCCACAAAATCAAAATTTATGGTACTTGGCTCCAAAACTGTGGTCAATGATATCTCAAGGCAATCTGTAAACATAAACATTCAAGGTCAAAGCGTTGAACATGTAAATGAAGCCAGAAATTTGGGTATATGTTTTGATAGTTTACTACGGTTTGAGAAGCACGTTCAAAATTTAGTTAGAAACTGTTTTTATAGGTTGAAGCTTCTCTATAAAATAAGGAACTTTTTAAAGGAAGACGTACGCATTAGGGTCTGTGAATCCATTATTTTGTCCAAATTGAACTATGGAGATGTTGTGTATGGACCACGTTTATTGTCAAAGTCGGCTCGTCTTGTTCAGCGAGTCCAAAATGCGTGCTGTCGTTTTTGTTACGACATTCCCCCGCGAACTCACATTACGCCATACTTGAACAATTCGTCTACTTTGAACATGTCCTCGCGCAGACACTTACATATGGCAGTACTGGTTCACTGTATTTTGATGTCCGGTAAACCAAACTACCTTTACGAAAAACTGAATCGTTCGGACAATAAGTATAGTCAAAGGTCTACAAGGAATCTCTTGCACTACAGTAAATACAAAACGGTAGCATTTCGGGGTAGTTTTCGATACCAGGCAACCAGGTGTTGGAATAATATTCCTCCACCACTTCGATTGTTGAAATCCAAGTTCACTCTCAAAAAACGTTTTAAAGCTTTTTTACTGGATCAACAGAAAACTGGGTTGTCTGGTGCGAACTGCTACTGTGCACCGTTCACTTGTTAGTCTCTTCGCGTATCCTATTATATCTGTGTTTTTTTTTCTATTTACCTTATATTATATGTACCTATTATACACTTTTACCTATTTCACACTTTAATACACACACCCTTACCTACTTTTTTTTGCACACTACCAACACACTTTCACTCACACTGGAGGGTTTCTTCTCTATAACCAGACTCTTAAGAGACTGGCGTACCAGAAGAACCCTTCAGACACACATACTCTCTCACACCTTAATACTTACATTAACACTACACATCATTCTCACAAGGTCTATTGGCTGATGGTCTCGGCAGAATAACAGCGCCTAGCTGCCTTCAGGCAGTGAGGCATACGCTGAGTCGAGACCCTTTTGCTGCTGTAGCACACAAACACTTACCAGCTTACTATGTACCTACCTGTATTACCTGTCTTGTTTATTTTATCATTGTTAGTTTTAGTTTTGTAAGTGTACTTTGTGTGTTATTGTTTTGCAAATAAATATATGTCTATGTCTATGTCTATGTCTATATCTTGTTTCGATTTATTTCATTCTTCTTGAATATTGTACCAATAAATGAGGGTACTTTGAAAAAAAAAATACGTTTTATTTACAGGCTGTGGCTACCATTATTTTGCCATTTTACATTGCCACCGTATTTTCCAAAATCTTCACATGTACTTATAACAAAAAAAAATTGTTTAAGAAAATCATACTAACTTCCAATAAAACTAAGGTACCTATAGGTTGGGTTGGTATGGTTCTTCTTCTTCTTTTTGTTTTATGTTGCTAAAACTTCTCATTACCTCTGCCTTATAAAGGGTTAAAATGCAACCTCGGACTAATATATAAGCCCTCTGCAACCAACCGACGTCGTATCCAGGCAAAGCATTGCTCTACGAGTTTGCACAGGAGCAGGCTGATACGTTCAGAATGACGTCATTGCTCGCGACTTGCAGATACCCGATTTCCGTTTGATTGTATTTGATTATATGAAAAAAATAATAAAGTTGACATTTTTAATGGGAATCCTCCAGGTGACTGGTGGGTCAAGAACTTTTTATTACGACATCACGATAAGCTGACCGCAAGGACTTCGCAGAACATTAAAAAAGCGAGAGCCGAAAAAACCCTTCAAGACTTTCAGACATATTTTGAAAATTTGAAGAATTCTGTAGAAGGTTTGCCAGCCACTCATATTCTCAATTACGACGAAACAAACATCAGTGATAAATTTTATTACAATATAAGTGTATTGAAAGTGTTACATTTTAGTTTGACTAAAGTACCAAGTTAAAAAAGTATTAAGTAATAATTTATTACATGTTGATATTTACTGACGAAGTTTTTTAATCCAGTAATAAAAAAGTGTTTTATATAAGATTTAAGACTGTTCCTGCCAAAGTTATGTGATAATTACTGTTAAAAAGTTGAAAAATTGCGATTTAGATAATTACTCATGATTGTAAGACTGTTCAGAAGGATCTCTTTTGTTCATAACGTTTTGAAATACAAATAAAAGAAAATGATTTATCATCGATGATTTTGTTTATTTACCTACTGTAACATCGTTCCCCGAAGCTGTAACAACTAGCTCCAAGGAAGGGGTAAGTTGTTACAATCGACTTATTTAATGAATTGTCCATTGTGAAAAAAATTACGTTAGTTTTAATATTTTTCCAATAATATTTTACTAGCTGAATAGACATTAACGGTAAAAGCAATCAAATGTATACATTATTTGATAGCTTTTGTGATATTGGTAATTATCTAAAAATTGTAACAATGTTCCGCTCCTACTAATCTATCACATAGTGCAATAACACGCACCTAAACACCTTTGTGATATTTGATGCTAAATCAGAAATGTTTGCGATTTGTTCAAAAGTACGTATCAAAAATATTGAAAAATAAATATCCAAGGCTTGCTCATGAATCAAGCATCATTACAAGCCAAGACAGGTCTAACGCAATTAACTATGAAACTGCTATGGTGGAAGATCATGGAAGCGCCAGTACGTGCCAAGACAGGTCTAAAACTGTTGTGGTGGAAGATCATGGAAGCGCCATTACGAACCAAGAAAGGTCTAACGCGGTTAACTTTGAACATGTTGTGGTGGACAATAATTTATAAAACAGTATTGTACTCGTCAAAGATTCTAATAACAAATACACAATTAAGGGGTTCTATAATTAATTCGATGTCTTAAGCGTCCTGTAAACGATCAAATTGTTTGTCAAATTATTTGATAGTGTACTGCTGTGTTTGAGGCGTTTGACAAATAATCTACGTGTTTGTCGCGTTTGATGACAATCTGGATTGATGTCGAGATTGACAAACAGGTTTGAACGTGAACAGCGGTGTTTGTCAAACAAGATCTCATTCGTTGTGTTGGCATCATAGAGGACGATACGCTCAGTGACGATATGCTAGGCAATATTACGGACAAAGAATTTACGTTGCATTTCATATCTGTTTATCGTGATATGCCGGTGTTATGGAAAATTATATGGACAAGAACAAGAGAAGCACAGCAATAAAAAAAATGACCAATTTACTGAAGATGTGTCGCCGGAACATTACGGAGGAAGAGACAAGAACAAGAGAAGCACAGCAATAAAAAAAATGACCAATTTACTGAAGATGTGTCGCCGGGATGTAAGGGAGCTACACAAAAACTCTAGCTCCAACTGTCAACCTCACCTGCACGCGGTACATCCTGCAGTAACCGACGAGGCTCTGGCGACCGGTCGACGGCGGTATAACCCTTCTCATCCAGACACAGTCAAATCCCTGACCGCTGAGGGGCAGCAGCCTCAGCGGTGCGACAGACTGTGTCCCTGCGATCGCCAACCCGCATGCCCAGCGTGGCGATTAGGGCAAATCCTCCCATGATTGGCACACAACAAAGACGGCCCCCAGTTCCCGGCAGCTCCGCTAGTCCTGGCCAAGGCGGCGGTCATGGAAATGGCGGAGCAGGGGGTGCGAAGAATCTCCGGGCTACGGAAGGCTGCCCATCCCAACTGACCCTGGCTACGTACAACGGACGCACTTTACGGCTAGACGAACACCTGGCGCAACTCGAGGTAGAACTTGAAAAGGTTAAATGGCATATTCTGGGGCTATGTGAAGTCCGAAGAGAGGGAGAGGACACCATAACCCTAGAATCCGGAAATGTCATGTACTACCGCGAGGGCGACCATACCTCCCAAGGCGGCATTGGGTTCCTGATCCACAAGTCTCTCGCCGACAACGTCACTGAAGTATCCAGTGTGTCGACCAGGGTAGCATACCTGGTACTTAAACTCACCGAGAGGTATTCCCTCAAGGTGGTTCAAGTGTATGCACCGACCTCGTCACACTCGGATGATGAAGTGGAGTTTGTCCTGGATGACATTGCTAAGGCCTTACATACCACCACTAAGGCACACTTTAACATTGTCATGGGGGACTTCAACGCCAAAGTAGGATTACAGACTTGCAGCGAATCATCAGTAGGGCCACACGGATTTGGTAGTAGGAACCACAGGGGGCAAATGCTGGTCAACTGCCTAGAGCGGGAAGGACTCTTTTTGATGAATTCTTTCTTCAAAAAGAGTCCCCAGCGAAAGTGGACTTGGCGAAGCCCCGACGCTGTGACGAAAAACGAGATAGACTTTATTATAGCGGACAAGAAGCATATATTCAGAGATGTTTCAGTGATCAATAGGTTTAATACCGGCAGCGATCACCGAATGGTACGAGGCACTCTGAATATCGACTTTAAGCTTGAACGTGTCCGCTTGATGAAGTCTAAGCTCCGACCAAACCTACTCCAAACCGCTGTGAACTCAGAGAAGTTCCAACTTCAGCTCGAAAATCGATTCGCTGCCTTGGAAACTACCGATGACGTAGATCAGGACCTACACAATGTGGTGAACATCCTCAGGGAAGAGGGGACGAAATTTTGCTCGATCAGGCGTACGGGCAAAAAGTCTAAGTACTCGGACGAGACTCTCCGGCTAATGGAAAAGCGACGCCAGACACCACTCACCCCTACCACGTTGTCAGAACACACGGCTCTGAACAAGTGCATTGCTAAGCGCATACGCTACGACCTCCGTCGCTCCAATACGCTTCGTATTGAACGAGCGATTGAGTAAAATCGGGGGTCCAAAGTGTTTGTGCAGCAACTTGGTAGGAGCCATCTGACACAGCTCACGACATCTAGGGGTGATACCGTCGTTTCCAAGCCGGAAGTTTTGGCTGAGATCGAAGACTTTTATGGCCGATTGTACGCCTCGCAAGTTTCGTGTCCGGGATCCAGTAATGAGGATGTAAGAGCCACACTGACCCGCCACTACACAGAAGATCTCCCGGAGATAAGCCTTGACGAGATCGAAACGGCTCTGAGACAGTTGAAAAATGGAAAAGCCCCAGGGGAAGACGGAATCACGTCGGAACTCCTAAAGGCAGGTAGTCTACCAGTCCTGAGGGAAGTCCAACGTGTTTTTCAATCCGTCCTGGACCATGGGAGAACTCCAAAGGCATGGAGCAAGAGTGTGGTCGTGATGTTTTTCAAGAAAGGCAACAAAGCCTTACTGAAAAACTACAGACCGATTTCACTCTTGAGCCATGTTTACAAACTGTTTTCCAGGGTTATTTCGAACCGTCTTGCGCGACGACTTGACGAATTTCAAACACCAGAGCAGGCTGGGTTTCGCAGAGGATTTGGCACCATAGACCACATTCACACAGTGCGGCAGATTATACAGAAGTCCGAAGAGTATAATCAGCCACTGTGCTTAGCGTTTGTGGACTATGAGAAAGCCTTTGACTCTGTTGAAACCTGGGCAGTTCTACAGTCTCTGCAACGATGCCAGGTAGATTGGCGATACATCGAAGTGTTGAGATGCCTTTACAATGATGCCACTATGTCTGTCCAAGTCCAGAACCAGCAGTCTAAACCTATCCAGCTGCGCCGCGGAGTAAGACAAGGAGATGTTATATCTCCCAAATTGTTTACAAGCGCACTGGAAGATTTGTTTAAGACGCTGAGTTGGAATGGAATGGGCATTAACATCAATGGCGAATATATCTCACACTTGCGATTTGCTGATGACATCGTCATATTGGCGGAATCGTTGCAGGACCTACAACAGATGCTGAACAGTCTTGCTGATGCCTCACGACGTATTGGCCTGGGCATGAACTTGGATAAAACGAAGATCATGATCAATGATCGTATTACCCCAGAGCCAATAACCGTCGCCGGAATGCCTCTCGAAATTGTGCAGCAGTATGTCTACCTCGGGCAGACACTGCGGTTAGGTAGACACAACTTCGAGAAAGAGCTAGACCGGAGAATTCAGCTGGGCTGGGCTGCGTTTGGGAAACTTCGTCAAGTCTTCTCGTCATCCATCCCTCAATGTCTGAAAACGAAAGTTTTCAACCAGTGCGTCCTACCCGTTATGACTTATGCTGCTGAAACGTGGACACTGACAGTGGGGCTGGTCCACAAGCTGAAAGTCGCTCAGCGCGCTATGGAGAGAGCTATGCTTGGTATTTCTCTGCGAGATATAATCCGCAACGAAGTCATTCGTCAGAAAACCAAGGTGTACGACATAGCTCAGAGAATTAGCAAGCTGAAGTGGCAGTGGGCCGGCCATGTTTGCCGCAGAACCGACAACCGTTGGAGCAAACGGATACTGGAGTGGAGACCGCGTTTAGGCAAGCGTAGTGTAGGACGCCCTCCGGCGAGATGGAGCGACGATCTGAGGAGTGTAGCTGGCAAACACTGGATGAGAAGAGCCGAAGACCGGGCTCAGTGGCGCGTCTTGGGAGAGACCTACGTCCAGCAGTGGACTGATATAGGTTGATGATGATGATGATGTGTCGCCGGAACATTACGGAGGAAGACGTGAAGAAAAATGAAATATTCGGCCATTGTTTTTTGGAGTGCGTATAAAAATTTGTGTGAATTTTATTTCCTACTATTGAAGTTATCATGTCTGGAAGATATTTCCTTACCTGGAGAGTCATGGAAGAGTAACGGAGACGCAATTCGAGACAAAGACAAGCTAATCTCTGGGCATCATGATGCTGTGCATGACCTTTCAGAAACAGAATTTATAAACTTTATAGATTGTCAATGGAAGCATTTTTGTTTTTATGCGAAGAACTGCGATTTTTATGAAAGGAGCTGCCCGTCAATGACAAAGCTTATTTACTCATGAAGATATCCAAATTGATTTAGGAACGAGCCCTTACTCATGAAGGTAAAATCATTTGCTACTCAGCTTTAATTATATACCTACCAATACTCCATTTGTTCTTATAATAATACTTTCCAAATTATTGAAACAAAGATTATGCTAGAAGCTACAGATGACGCTCTGGCTGTAGCAGTTGACAATCTGATACCTCAGAATACAGAAAGAACAATCAAGGGAGATGACCGACAAGTTACAATAAAAAGCTACAAACCGATTTTAGAATGTGCGTGTAAAACAGGTTTTCTTGGCATTCTTATTTGTATTGAGAGTCCGAAATGCCTATACGCGAATTTAGTTGAAATTTACAGTATGCTTGTATTTATACCAACATATAAATTCAGTCAAGACCATTTAGAACTACTCTTCGGGATGATACGAATGCACGGGGGCCATAACGATAACCCAACTTAAAGCCTCTGATAGCAGCAATTGTATACCTCTAGAAAATATAGGCATATTAAATTGTTCATCATCAACCAAAGCAATTAATTTCTCAGCACACTCGCAAAGATTTGAAGACAATGATCAACTATTTGGTCAAGTTTCGACAACATCACCTATTGAAAAAAATGGTGGCAGTATCGCAAAATTATTGTCTTCTGACTTGCCTCAGCTACATGACTTATCCAAATATATTGTAGGTTATATAGCTGGGAGTGTTGTTTATTACCTTATAAAATGTCAGTCTTGTATAGAAGCTATGTTAGCTTCTGATGTCAAATGGTTTCATAAACTTATTGGTTTAAAGAATAGAGGTGGTCTTTGTTTCCCTTCTCAGTGTGTTTATGACATATGTTGTATTTGCGAAGTACACGTTCGAAGAATTTCAAACGAGGATATAGTTATAACCTCGAATTCTCAACGTTTGGCATTCGTTATTTCAATTTATAAGCAATTCGTAGGAAAAGATGACATATTTCCAGTTGGAAATAGCCATATAAATGGTTTAAGCCACAGAAACAGTCTGATAAGGGCTGTGATTGAAAAATACCTAGACATAAGATTTCATCATTTATCTAAATGTAAATCTTTGTTAATAAGTTCAAGTTCTAAGAGACAATATTTTAAAAAGCTTACTCAGCAAAAAGGAAATTAAATGTATTTTTTTTCTAAAGTGTCTTTTATTCAATAAATCTATCGACTTTATGAGACAATTACGTAGGTACATTATCCCTTATTCAAATATAGGGAAATTATTTCCCACTCGACTGTGTTGCACAGTTTTGGTGCTAGAGTCTGTCAAGCGAAAGATGGCCCTGATAAATCGCGGCAAATTCAAAAACTATTAGTATGGCAATACATTAAATAATAGGATAACTTGGAATTACATAATTTGATACTTTGATATTATTCTAAATAAATATACTTACATAATTTTTGATGATGATTATGAATAAGTAGATGATATACTATTGCCATACTAATAGTTTTTGAATTTGCCGCGATTTATCAGGGCCATCTTTCGCTTGACAGACTCTAGTCGAAAAATTACTAACCGATTTTGCTAACTACTTGAACACATCACTTTAGAAAAATATTTATTTCAATCTGTGGCAACACTTTCTTCTAAAACGTCACATGCCAAACGTCAATGTCAGTTCAAAATAGAAGTTCGTTTATTTTCAGAAATTTAGCGCCGTATTTGAGTCGTTTTGAAGTGATTTTCATCTGACGAGCAGAAAAATTCTTGTAAGTATATAAATGTTATTATATCTTTTAGTAAACTATATTTCTAATAGAATAACGATATAAACTGTGTATAAAACCAATAAGTTGTGGTAGTTTTGCCTGTCTAAACTAGGTGGGAAATTATTATCCTATGTCCAATTGGGTAATACTTAAGTGGGAAAATAATTCCCTATATCTGTTTATCATTTATAATTCTTTCTAAATATATATAAAATGTTGTTCTGTATTTTTGTTTCGTATTTTTTTTATCAAGAAATTACAATATTATTGATATTTTTAGGAACGTTGCAAAATGGCATCGTCATCAAAACGCAAAAGAAAAAGTATTATTAACGACACCAAAAAGCTGCAGAGAATTGTCGAAAACTTGTCAGATTTATCTGACATTGATACCGACTCCGATGATGAGGTATGTAGTAATTTATCTTCTTACTTGAAGGAGTTTACTGGTTCATCTGATGGAATTGAGAAACGATTGGAACAGTTATTCGGGGTACCAAATATAGAAGAAGCTACTGACCTACATGAATATTATGAACCAACATCTTCGAATTCGCTCCAAAATATATTAGAAGAACCATCTACATCAGCTTCATTAGTTCAAATTGAAGAAACATTCACGTCACCTAGAAAATTCACAGAACCTTCCACCGAATTTTCAACTGCGCCTATAAGGTCAGAAGTGGCTACACCTGTACCGGAAAAATTAACACCTACATCTGTACATCAATCTAAGGCATCTAGTGTCAAAATATTGTCATGTATATGTCTTCCATATAGAAACACCGCATATTCATCCGGTTCCCAATTACCTACAGCACCTTCAGCACCTACCAGCTCAAAAGTGATCAGTGTTTCTTCAATACTACCATTGTCGAATTGTCACCTTTATCTGAACCTCAATCGTTCACTATTCCGTCGATGCCTACAGGATCTTTACAATAGACAATAAAAAACTACCCCGAAATGTGAACTGAATCTGTTAAAACACTTTTGATAGCTTTTACACAGCGCCGCATTTGTTTAAGGGTTATTATATAGAATAGGACAATTTTTATTCTCACCTCCTAGACTCCCAAAATTTACCCTAAAAACGGGCAAATAATGCCTGAGCTAGCAACATTACGCGGGTGGGAAGTGACGCGGGCGGGGGGCGTTGTTTTGGTTTTTGGACACAGCGTGTAGCTCGCAATAATATAAAAATAATAATAATATATAGGGTAATTCCGGGGGAGACAGCATACGTTAGAGATGGCCCGTCAAAATATTTCATGGAACGTTGACTAGATGTCGCTAGAAACCATTTAGTTCGCTTCGCGTAGTGTGTGTGAGCATACGTGAGACAACATTTTGGCGAAAAAAAAATCGAAAAGTGAGTAAAATCCTTATCAATTGTTTTGTATTATGCAAATATTTTCTAAGGGGTTCATGTTTTATGTAATTATGATGACAGTTTCTTAGAATAATGGCTATTTTTGTATTTATGTAAAAGTAAACAAACAATGTGTTGATCTAACCTCAAAATTCCGGGTGTCATGTTTATACTTGTTTTTTTTTTTCGTGTGGCCATCTTACCCGGAAGAAAAGGAGAGATGGCCAGATTAAGTCAGTATAAGATGGCCATATGGCCATCACATACCGACCGCACACGAATTATTGTTTTATTGAAATAATATATTTATTGACATAATTGTTTTAGATGCCTAACAAGTACAAAAGAAAGGCTGCAGCCCTAAGAGGAAATTGGTCAGAAGAGGCACTCAAGGCTGCAATGAGCGCAGTAAAAAATGATCGATTATCCGTACGTGCGGCAGCTCAGCAGTTCCTAGTACCACGCAAGACATTAGAAAGAAGAATAAAGAAGAATAATGATAAAAAGGGACCCATGGGGCCATCTTCTTTATTTGGAGAAGAAAATGAAAAGAAGTTGGTTAATCATATCAAATCTATGCAAGCCAAAGGTTTTCCACTGACAATCGATGATGTTCGAAAAATAGCTTACGACTTCGCGGAAAAGCTTAAGTTAAAGCATAGATTTAACAAAGAAACTCAAAAAGCAGGATATGACTGGCTGCAAATGTTCTTAAGTAGAAACACGGATATTAGATTAAGAAAGTCAGAAGGTGTTTCTTTGGCTAGAGCCAACGCTATGAATAGGTCGGAGGTAAAAGCATATTTTGAACTTCTTGAAACAGTCCTCATGGAAGACGGTGAGATTTTACCAGCAAATTGCGTTTTTAACATGGATGAGACAGGTCTACAATTAAACAGTCGGCCAGGTTACGTGCTTGCTAAAAAAGGTTCAAAAGTAGTTCCTACAGTAACATCAACGGAAAAAGGAGAGACTATAACTGTCATAGCTTGCTGCAATGCTGAAGGTACGTTTTTGCCACCGGTTTGTATTATGAAGGGAAAAAATAAGAAAGCTGAGTTTGAAGATAATATGCCTCCAGGAACAAAACTGTTCATGTCACAAAAATCGACTTATATAACTTCTGAAATATTCTTAGAATGGTTAAAAACACACTTTGTCCCACGAAAGCCTGCCAGGAAAGTTGTACTTTTACTTGACGGACACTCAACTCACTGCAATTCCGTGGAAATGTTAGAGTATGCTAATCAGAATGATATTATTTTGATATCAATGCCAAGCCACACGTCCCATTATCTCCAGCCGTTAGATCGTTCGGTATTTAAATCTCTAAAAACTCACTTTTATGAACAGTGTAGACTTTGGATGAAACAAAACACAGGGCGTCGTATAACAAGACTTTCTTTCGGAGCCTTGCTTAACAGAGCTTGGGGAAAAGCAGCATCAGCGGAAAATGCGATATCTGGCTTCAGAGCTACGGGAGTATATCCTTTCAATCCAGAAGCAGTCCCAGATTACGCTTATAGTCAAGACTCCATAGACAACCAGCCAAATACTCCTATTTTACGAATGGATTCAACCCCAACTAAGTCTGCAATAGAAGATAATATATTTATATCAAGTTCTTCAAACGAGCCAAATATAGAACCAACCTATAGCCCGGAAATGATTTCCCGAAAACCACCATTAAAAGCTGCTACTGCATCAAAGATTTTAGAGCCAAGCACTTCAAAGGAAGGTTCTTCCGGTAAGAAATCAAATTACACTCCATCGCGAATTTTGCAGGAAATATCTCCTATTCCACAAAAGCTTATTGAAGTTCGTAAAAGAGCAAAGCAAGTAGGTACACTATTAACTTCAGAACAACATATCACAGCTAGAAAATGTGCTGCTGATAAAAAAATTAAAAAAGAAATTAAAAAAAAGAAAGAACCTGTAAAACGCACTGTGAACAAAAGAAAAGCTCTTCGTAGGCTTTCTGATTGTAGTGACGATGTTCCTTTAGCAAATTTAGCAGAGATGACTAAGAAAAAACACTACGACGAAAAGGATAACTGTCGCGGATGTGGCGAAAATTATTATGAAACCCAGCTCGTCGAAGACTGGCTTCAATGTAAATTTTGTCAGTTTTGGGTGCACGAGCATTGCACCGAGTTCGATGACTCGTGTTCAAAGTGCGGACAAAATGAAAAAACTACCAAAAAATTCCAAAATAACTAGATTTAAGCTATGGCCATCTTACCTTTAATGTTATGGCCATCTCAACCGGATACTCTGGGAGAGATGGCCAACTGTGTTTTTTTTTTATTTTTATAATTAAGTGTGATCTCGTTACAATTGTTCCTATTTAGATTAATATGTTCAAAGTTGATTGTTTAAAGTTTAATTACTAATAAATATTTTGAATCTAATGTGCGAGAGTTTTTTTTTATGGCGATTTGAAAAAACTATGGCCAACTACCCCGGACTTACCCTACAGTTGAACGCGGCGTCTGGTTCTTTCTGTATTCTGAGTCTGATACAAATTTATGTTGAATTTGACAAGGAGCAAGTTTGCCAAGGGACCGCAGGCATCTAAGAGCCACCGAGACGAGTATGGTCGTTGCTGCCAAATTTAAAGCCCAAGAAATCCTTCAATTTATAATAAAATGGGACTTCAGTGAATCGTTACCCTGTATATCGCTTATACTTCAATACTTCTTGACCATTTGCATCATGCGAGAGGAGTTTTTCGAAACTTAAACTAATAAAAAATTATCTTTGATCTACAACGGGTCAAGAGCGACTCTATCTAGCCGTGCATTCAATACAAAAAATTTTTTCAAAAGAAATAGATTTCACACAAGTTATTGAGGAGTTCAGTGAATTGAAGGCATGAAAACACATTTAACACGCTACAAAAAATAAAAAATCATTTTTTTTAGTCGATCGATTCGTATTTTATTTTACTCACCTATGGAATGGATTGGATATAATATATCCATTCCATATTGTAGGTATACTACAATACTACACTATGGAATGGATATACATATCGCACATCCGGTGCGACACTGGCACTTATGCAAAAAATGAGTTAAATATCAGAAAACGATCCTAAAGCACCTTAACTTAGTGCGATAACGTGACTTGTCTAGTTCACATAGTTTCCGTATGAGGACGTCAGTGTCATTGCCGTTTTGGCGCGGATCACGCGTCGATGGGAGCCACATCGTAATATTATATTGGTCAGTTGTGAGCGGTCAAATGTGTCTTGGAGCTACACTGTTACTAAGGTAATTGTGACATAATATTTTTTCTATTCTGGAGCAATAGCGACCTAAGATACAGTTGTGTCATTATTTCTCCAATACTTGTTAGTTTTGAAAGTTAGTTTTTGTACTACAATGATCTTTGTTGATAAGTGACTTTGTTTTTCCAATCCTTGTGTTTTTCAAAAAAAATTGCCACACAATTCATATGAATCACCTAGTCTCAAACTAAGTTTTTTTTTGTATTATTATAGCCAATGAAGTCTGATATTTATTTATTAAAGCTTGAATTAGTTTTGGACTATGTAGCTGTGGTGATTGTATGAACAATTTATTTATTTCGATCTTTTTTATTTTCAGTTAATTCATGAATGAAATAAAATGCTGTCTCGGAGGAAAAAACTGGTATTGCTGACACGTCCAACATCACCTATTGAAAAAAATGAACCCATCGAATCTTCAGTTCCACCTTCAGATATCAATAAAGATGGCAGTAACTCTGTTGAAACGAGCCTAAATAAAAAAAATGAACCCATCGAATCTTCAGTTCCACCTTCAGATATCAATATCAACGACCACATTTCCTCTTATCGCTCTCAGTTAAAATGGCTGAAAATCCGTCCCCGCCGTGATACCCATATTCTCTGTCTTCTGTACAACATCCTTCACAACCCTTTATCCCCGAATCATCTCAAAGAACGCTTCTTCCCTCTCTCTTGCTCTGAGCGTCCCTCACGTTCCCCTCAACATCTACTTCTCAAAACCCCTGTCCACAAAACTTATTTTTACACTGACTCCTATACTGTGAGTGCAATACGCCTGTAAAACTCTCTGCCAGTGGCTGTCCGCGAATCTGCATCCTTAGGTATCTTCAAATCCAACCAAATTACTTATATCATCACTTTCTATCTATTCGAATTTCTCAACAAAATTGAGCAATATATTAGGTACTCAGTTGATGGCCAAGCATCAACCATATCACCAAAAAAAAAGAGGAAAGAAACGTACTCGTAATCCTAATAACTGCTGGAAAAAGAATATAGCAAAACGATTAAGGAATTCCGGTAATGAATATCAATCAATTAAAACTGGCAAAACTGTTCAGGCTAAAAAAATTGGTCACTCTTGTTCAGATAAGTGTCGGTTATAATAAGTCATTTACCTTCTTACAAACAAACAAACAAACAAACAATCAAATCTTTCCTCTTTATAATATTAGTTTAGATTAGTACTTATAGGCAAGCGGTCACCATGACCGACGTTAGGTGGCTAAGGGCATTCAAAGAACACCGGATTATGCCAGATTTAGGATATTTGGTTCAGTAGCTTACGCACATATAAATAAAGAGACAAGAGAAGGTAAAATGAATGGCCCACCGCTGGTAGTCCAACGCAACCGTACTAAAAATATAAATGACTTACCCATGGCGCCTATAAGCCCTCAAAACGTATATGATTGCATAGGAGGAGGTGAAACTTTGGAGATTTTTAATACTTTAAAATATGGTGACTTCACATTGGAAATGGAGACAATAAATGAAGATAACGTTATGGAAGAAAACATAGTTGTTGAGAGTACAAAAGAAACACCTAAGTTGACTGAGCATAACTCAAAAACGGACGAACAAGATCAGGTCGCAGACTTTAGTTCTGATACGGACTCAGATTACATACCAGATACAGATGAATCAGAAGATAAAGCCTCTCGACCCAAATCAAGGAAAATTATAATAATGACTAATGCTATGGTACATAGTATTCAATCGACAAAATTAACTGCAGTCAGAGTAAATAATGAGAAAGATTTTATCTCGAATAAAAATATTTCAAGCCGAGAACCAACTATTGGTAATCAAATCGAAATAAGTGTTTTGTCTGAAGCTGAAAATGAAAGAGAAACGAATACCACTCATGAGTTAAATTGTTATCGATATAAGGTACTTGATACAAATAAAGCCTATGCTCAAATAAGGCCTATAGTGCGAAAAAGTAGTTTAATGTATTTACATCAAATATATTATTGCACGAACGTATAGACTACACCTCCACAACTCGGCAAATAGTGCGCGAGAGGCCCGCTCACGCTCACAACGCCAGTGTTCGTCGGTCGTTCGTGGACGACGGCTGTTTCCATTGCGTTTTACTAATATAACGTAATTTCTATCGTATTGTATGACGTTGTTTTTTAGTGATTTATTTCAAATTATGGACACGGTTTACGTTACAACTCATCGAAAAGGTAACTATGACTTTATTTTGTATTATTTAGGATATGTGAATTAATTATTGCGTATAACATGTATGAGGTATATGATACGAAATAAGGCCTACTTTTTTAATAGGCCTTATTTTTAACCCTAGGCTTTGTTAGAAATTCTGTTGAATTGTAGCTTTTGTGACCGCTGGTTAGGAAGAGGTTTTGAAATTAAACTAAAGGTGATGGTCACGTCTCGTTCTGGCAGAGCTTCGCCTTTGGATCCAAATTTTATTATAGATTTGAACTAAATTATCTTAGGCTACCGCTTTTATACAATGAGCGATTTTCCAAATACTTACTTAGCTTTTACAAAAAAAAAATAGTTCAAAAAGAGTCGATAGATGGCGCTGACACATTAGTGCCTATCAAAATCCCTCTTTTTCATCTGTATAATCTATTGGTAGCTCTGTCGTGTAGCTTACATTATCATCCTGTCACGTCCGTTTCGGTGTATTCAGCGTTTTGTTAAATTTTGTTTGCTTTTTTCTAGGACAAAAATTTCACACCACAGATAAAATATAAAAACTTTTTGTTTTGACAATTGACAATGACATGCAAACTTGTTGAGCGCCATCTATCGTGTATTCTAAGAACACTCCCTGGAAAATCGCTCATTCCAAGACAGTATTGAAAACAATATTTCGTACTTCCGGGATATAATATTAAATAAATAAGTTAATGCTGTAAATAGATACATCTCAATACATGATAATTATTTAATCAATTTATGGTAAATTAAGATGATGAATATAATTCAACTTTATAATGAATTAAATTTAAATTATAATGGCAACTGCTTGCTACTTCCGGCTGTTTATTATTAATCAATTAATTGCAACAACTGTACCTAAATTCATTTTAAATATAAATATTATTTTACAATATTATTTGGATATACTTAATTATTAATATTATTCAATTACCTCAACTTTTTAGCGGGACTTTCAAAATGTTCTTTATGATACTCATTACTTTAACTAGAGGTATAGCAAATGGACAATGATGCTTGATATAAATAAAATCAAGTATATATATAACTAATATGATAATATATAACTAGTGACGGGTATTATTCTCTAACACTTTATTGTGTTTTTTACAGATTGATTCCTGTCAGTATGTCTCCTCGAAAACGGGCTACGTGGTCTGATGAAAGCTTGAAAGCGGCAGTTAATGATGTACGTTCTGGACGATTGTCGACATACAAAGCTTCGACGCAATATGGCGTACCGAGAAGAACGATTAGAAATCATCTTAAAAGTGGTATTTTACATAAGAGCTTAGGAAGAAACGCTATATTTACGAATGAGCAAGAAAAAGATTTCGTTTGCCGTATAATAAAATTTTCTGATATAGGAATACCTCTGACTCCAATAATGATTCGGATTCAAGCATTTGCTTTTTGCAAAAAATTCAATATTGACAATAATTTTAACAAAAAAACAGGAATTGCAGGAAAAGGCTGGTTAAGATTATTTTTAAAACGAAATCCCAGCTTAGCAAAACGAAAAGCACAATTCCTAAACCCTGCTCGAGCCCAGAAATTAAATAAGGTTATTGTCGCTCATCATTTTCATGAAGTTCGTAAGCTTTATGATGAGTTTGATCTTCATTACCATCCGGAGAAGATTTATAATATGGACGAGAAGGGCTGCCGGCTAACATTACATCATCAACAAACAGTAATTGCGCAGAAGGGTGCTAAAAGGGTGCACATGCTGGGTTCTGAGCATGGTGAGAACGTTACTCTTGTGGGATGTGTTAATGCTATAGGAAATCCTATACCCCCCATGATACTTTTTAAGGGAAAAAGGAAGAAGCCGGAGTATGATGACAATTTGCCTGCAGGATCAATTGTCCACATGGCACCAAAAGGCAGTATGACAACAGAATTGTTTATTGTTTTTATCGAACACCTAGCGAAGTATAAAACTCCTGGAAAATGCCTTCTCATTTTTGACGGTGCCAAATGCCATCTAGATTTTCGCATTGCCGAAACAGCTGAAAAACATAACATTGTCCTTTATTGTTTGCCATCCAATACGACACATGAATTACAGCCTCTTGACAAAGCCTGTTACAAACCCTTTGAATCGTACTGGGATCAAGAAGTTCTACAATATATGTACCAAACACAAGCCCAAAAGATCACTAAAACTCGATTTAACACAATTTTATCTAAAATCTGGGCAAAGAGCATGTCCTATGACAATATAACAAGTGGATTCAAAGCAACTGGACTTTATCCATTAAACGCTGATGCAATACCTGAAACTGCTTTTGCTCCTTCCATCTTAACAGAGCGTCGTATCAGTGAGAGTAATTCAAACGACTGCGTTGTACCTTCAGAAGTAATAAATACAAACGTAAGACTTCAAGCAAATTTAACAGGATCCCATACAAATATTGAAACAGACACTGATTCACGTCAATCCTCGCCCATCCTGAACCTTCAGTATTTGCATGAACTGATCGATGCCGAAAAATCCTTACCATTATCCCCGGCCGTACCTGATCTTCGAGTATTTTCATCTTTTTCCCCCATAGAATGCTGTACACCAACTCGAAGAATTATTAATAACCAAGATTGTGTCGAAAATCTTCCCGGGCCGAGCGGTTTACAGACTACCCGCCGACTAGTAGAATATAGTGATAGTACAGAAGATGAGCAGTGCAGTATAGCATCTGAAGAAGAAAATTTGTACGCATTTATACGCAGGCCTATTCCCCAGATACGCTTAAGAATATATTCTTCTACAGACACAGAGTGTGACATCGAGGATGTAAATCCTAATAACGATACTTTCACTAAGTCTGATGGCAAAGACACTGAAGATGACCAACCGTTAGCAGAAATTGCTAGAAATATGAAGACTGATTTCCAACAACTTATGCCTACACCAGACTACGGTGTTGTTAAGAGCCGTCCACGTAAAAAAGCTTTAAATTATAAAGGCCAAAGAGTTACGAGAGATTTATTCAATACTACAGATAAAGAACAAAATAAGAAAAAATCGATGAACACAAAAACAGGAAAGAAAACTACCAAAGAAACCTACGAACAAAAGAAGAAACGGACGATTAAACCAAAATCAACTGAAGATTTAGAAGAAAAAAAGAATAATTCGAAGAATACAAAAACAGGAAAGAAAACTACCAAAGAAACCCACGAAGAAAACAAGAAACGGACGATTAAACCAAAATCAACTGAAGATAAAGAACAGTGGTACTGTCTTGCTTGTGAAGAGGAGAGGATTGCTGATATGAGACAATGTAGACAGTGTTGTCAGTGGTACCACGAGGATTGTGTCGGCTTGACAAAAAGTGATCTAGACGCATTTGTATGTCCTAACTGTCAAGAAAATTGATTTTATAGATACTTCTATTACTTACTACTTACTTATTATTAATAAGACTGATTAATGTTCCTAAGCAAATTATGCTTCTAAGTATTTTATATTATTACGTTCCTTATAACGCTACGATTACGCTATAGGTGTTATTTTCTGAGGCCTTATTTTGTTACCTTGTTTAAATAAGGCCTACGAAAAATAATTCATTTTTAAATATTTATTGATATTTTTGAGAAAATATGTTCATTTTCTAACATTTGTTTGAATAGATATGTTGTTTTTTATAGTATTCTTTATTTCTTGTTAATATACGACTTCAAGTCTGACTAGCAATTTAAGTATAATATTTAGTGACATAAATTAAAAAGTTGTACTAGGATCTCATGAAAACGTGATAAAAAACTCAGAAATACATAATTTTATAATGATTGATAGTTTAATAACAATATTCCTATACTTTAAATATGTAGGCTATATTAAGTCACTATTATTTAAAAAGGCCTAAAGCTATGGTTTTACAATTATCTCATTTTAGTTGATTTTTGATTGAAGATTATATAATGTTTACTTGATTCATAATAAAATAATATCCAAAAAATAAGTCCACGCTTTTATTTTACACCTTCTTCGAATAATTTATCAAATTTTGAGTGTTTGAAATTAGGTAGGCCTTATTTGTATCAGTTACCTTAGGTTACTGCTATGTTTGGGTTGAAGGTGACGCTGGAAGGGGTTCCCAAGAGGTGGGGTCCTGCCTAACTCATTTTATAAACAATAAATTGAGTCCAAGAGTGGAGCATCTGGTTCTCTGGAGTGACTGTTGCGGAGGTCAGCACCGGAACATCAAAATAATAATAATGCTTAAGGTAGTACTTAACTCTCACGATACTTAACTAAAATATTTAGAGACAGGGCATACGTTTCTTCCAAACGACACAGATTTTTCAAAAATAGAGACAGCTTAAACAGCACGAAAAGATTTATACAGCGGATGAATATATTAAAGTTATGAAAAATAGTAAAAAAAAGATTCCTCTACTACTTATATCAAATGCAAAAAAACTACTTTTTCAGTTTCTCCTTTGGTTACGGCCAATCGAGTATTAAATTCGAGAAGAGCTCATGGTGATCCTGAGATACCTCCACTACTCGTACCAGCTGGAGCAGTACGAAAGTTCTACTTCAGGATACTGTAATGTAACAGTATTACACCGAGAGAGAGCTAATAATGCGAGTGGTGCATGCTACACTGTTAACGGAGCACTAGGGGAGAATTGGATATTACCGCGCGCCTGACATCACCGCGCCCCTGTATATATCAATATATATATATATATATTTATATATCTGCATTGCAAGTGCCTGCAGTGGTAATAATATCGAAGCGCGAGGCAAACGACCCCCCCCCGCACGCATCTTCAGTCCGTTCCGAGCCAACAGAGAGAGAGCACGCGCGTTTTAATTTTTTCGGAACTTCGACAATTTTTTTGTGACTATCTTCATTAAGAGGTGAGCGCTTTACTAATAAATATTGAATCATTTATTATATGCATTTAGCAGGCAAAAATACTATACATTTGGTGTGTGAAGTCGTTTCTGCAATACTATTTCCTAATGTTTATTGTTTAGGGGTTATAAAATAAAATGACCATGTTTGATAATTCCGTGCCAAAGGGCGCGGTATTATCAAACGGCCGCGCAATATTGTCATGTACATAATATGTACTATAGTAAACTTGTATTGACTTCACAGAATGGAAAATCCAGTGCCCAAAAAGAAAAAGTCGTGGGATCCGGATAATATGAAGGCAGCATTACAAGCCATAAATAATGGCAGTAAAATTAAAACGACTGCCAAAAATTTCAATGTTCCAGAGTCTACCTTACGTATAATTATATACCTTATATATAATTATAGTTATAGTAAATAAATGTGATCTATGTACCTATGTATAATCATTTAAGAAATGAAAAAACTAGAAGATAAATAAATGAAACTACAAATAAGTTATATTATAAGCTTATATAAACATAAATGTTTGTTAACAAGCTGAAAAAGCATTTACATTGAGGCTGATTTAAATTGTGATACTATTGAAGATATAACTTGCTAAAGTTAAATATTGTTAGAAAACTATGTTATAAATAATGTAACTTTAAATTACAATACATAGTGTAAGTATTATATTACTATAAATTGAGTTATTTGTACTAACACGGTATTATCAAACTGGCACGGAATTAAAGGTCGTGGGCACGATATTAACGTACCAGTTTGATAAAACCGCGTTTTCAGATTTTTTGGTTTTTTGATATTATCTTATTTCTGTGTTTGATTTCAATTGTTTTGCGAGGCTATAAGTTATGCCAAAATATTTCCTACTGATATTGATATTTTTAATTTTTATAACCCTAACCTACGCTTAGTTTTAGGCATTTTCCCTTAGGGGCTCGGTAATATCCAACTCTCCCCTACCGCACGGCTGGCAAGCCACAATAAATTCGAACTTCAACATGCAAGGCTCCTTCAACGCAACAATTGGTGCAAAGATAATGCGCTAAGAGTTATGAAGTTCATCTCTCATGCACCTGGTGGTTTGAGAACTTTCGCCTAATTGGCGATATAAAGAGTAAAAAGTGCCTAATTGGCGATAATTTATCATCGCGTTTATCAATGGAGACAATAAAACTGTGCCACGAGCAAAATATATCGTTCGTATTTTTACCGGCGAATAGTACTCATCTCACACAACCTCTAGATGTGGCATTCTTCAGGCCTATGAAGATAGCATGGCGAAATGTAGTACCTATTGCAGTGGAAAAAAACCGATGGACAAACCTGTTCGACTATTCCAAAGGGATGTTTCCCTAAACTTTTAAATAAATTAATGGAAGTGCTTCGTAACAACAGTAAAGCAGTAAGGTAATATAAGAGCAAGATTCCGGAAAACTAGAATATACCCGATTAATGAAAAAGAGGTTTTAAGCAGACTGCCTGAAGTTCAAAACAATGAAAATCTAACTGAAGTAGAAAAAATCGTTTTATTTTCTTTTTCTAATTTCAATTATTTTGCCAAGTTCAGACACTGAATCCTGGGCTGGTCAACCAATTGTACAACTTCCGGGTAATGCAAGTACTTACTTATATTAATTTCCTAAATTATACTCGCACTTCGGACACACCCAATCATTGTTTTGTGCCTGATTGTATCAATACAGAACGCTTGCGTATGCGACAATGTTTAAGACGGGCTATTTTGGCACAATATAAATTATATATAACACAAAGTTCAAGAATTTGTCATGAACATTCCATTCAATATAATTGGGATTTTTTAAATGAGCATGAGTTCACACCCGGTTTTACTACAACCCACATTGAAAATATGTTAGATCTACTATCCACTTCACCGGCTGGGTGTGCTTAACTTTGAAATGTGGAAAATATATCGGAAACTTTGTCACTACTGGACTGTCCTTACAGTGGCAAACTTTTTAACACTATTTAATAATATTCCAGACATAGAAACAATATGTAGAAAAGCAAAAACTGCACTAGGGATATATTTAGTTAAATTAAGAACAGGAGAATCATTAGCTCGTATTTCTAGCTTGTTTTTAATTTCGAAGGGTACTGTGTAAAATTACATCACAAAGGTGCGGAATCATTTATGATCAATGTTTATGTTCCTTTACACCTAGGTGTTGGTCATATTACAAGAGAGCAACACAGTGCCCATAATCTTTTGATACCTCAAGGACTGTTTGGAACAGCACATAATAATCCATGTGATGAAACCTATGTATATCTACAAAAATCCAGTAATAATTTGTTTAAAAAAAACATATTATAGTCTTCATAAATACAACAATTTAGTGGAACCATTTATGATGGTAACTTGCAACGGCCACATTATTGATGCGTTTTGACCTTACGCGGCGGCGGCGACACAGTCTGATGCTGACATAATGAAACATCTTTTCCAGAATGAAAACTCGCAGCTAGGTCCTATTTTTGCCGAAAGAACATTTTTATTCTAGATCGTGGCTTTCGAGATGCTATTGGGTTATTATCTTCCTTGGGGTATACAATTCATAAACCTGAGGGTTTGTCTGTAGGAGAAAAGCAGTTGTCTACCTTAAAAGCTAATGAATCTAGATTGGTTACTTTGTGTCGATGGGTGGTGGAAGTGGTGAATGGTCGGTTCAAACGGGATTTCAAAATATTCCGAGAAAAATATTTCAATGTGGCTTTAAAAAACTTGATGACTGATTTTAAAGTTGCAGCAGCTTTACTTAATAGTTTTCATCCTGTTATAACCGACCATCCCAATGCCCAGTCTATTTTAAATAGAAAGATTTCAAGTGCAAAATAGCTTATCTGATTATGTTAATGAACAAAATATTAACAGACGTCGTGTTAATTTTGTTTCAATAATGTGCAGCTCCCTCAACTGAATGTGTTCCCTGTAATGGAAATGAGTGATCTAATTTTATTTGCACTCGGTACCTACCAAATAAAGCAGGCCAGATCCTACTATGGAGAACACATTCGGGACAATGGAACATTTGTTGTAAAGGTTGACACTAGTGTGTGGTATTTAGACTGGGCACGGCACCAAAATAACATATTTCCACCAGTCAGCTTCTTAGATGGCATTTTAATTAGAGAAGATATAGAAAACGAAGAAGAATAAAGCACACAAAAAATATAACTGTCTTTTATTATTACTTACCTAGATTAGCCTCTTTTCCAAGATTTCTAGGTAGGCCTACTAGTCATGTCATAGTATTAGGTAGAGCAGGTCAGAGCCGCAATTATCGCAACTTATAGAATCGAGAAGATTTGGATAGCAGTACATGATCGAAGTACGCGTTGTGTGTCATATGGTCTCTTATTAGCTGACAATTAGTACCTGTACCTAGTACATTCTGCAAGAGTTCATAAAAGTCAACATCATCTTCTTGGTTTATGGCTTTTGCGACTTTTGTCACATTCTGCTAGTGTCTGTTTACTCTAGTCACATCCTCTAGAATCTAGTCATACCTACTCTAGTCATGGATTGAATTTTCAAATTCCGCATTACATAATTGTTTTTGTTTATCTATTTACTTTTTTCCACGTCAAGTTAACTACAAACACGAGTGATGGTTCGTCATTAAAGTAGTTTTGACTTTGACAATGACATTTTTTTATCTTTGTTTTTTTTTTTTTTGTTTACAAAATTTAGGCTAAAATACTTCTTTTGCGACTTTCCCGTCATTATTTATTACCGTAGAATATATAGTAAGATTATATGTACTTAAAATAGGTTTTATGTGATTTGATACTGGCTGGAAAAAACAATAATGTCATTTGCGCGGAATTTTCCTGATTTGTTTTTAGAAGTTTGTGTCAATACGACTGTCTATGCAATTGTGAAAAAATGGAAATAAGCTTTATCAAAAGCAAAAAAGGCAAAGATATATTATTATACTGTGGTTACCGTTTTCACTTAAGTTTTGTAAACGAAAATGGCAGCACTCTTTGGCGATGTTCTGACCGCGAAATTTGTTCAGCTACCATTACTTATACTTTGGATCCAAACAGGATAGAAGTACTACGTGAAAAAGTACACTCGTGCAATCCAGATCAGATTCAAAATGAAATCGACATATTATACATAATGATGACAATAAACAATGAAATTGAAATTGAAAGTGGTTATGGACATATGTAAAAAGGAAGTTTGTGAAAAGTTTGGTCCAGTGCAAAAAATATTTGAACAAAATTTTGAAAACCTCAAGACTAAAGGAGATGAATATATTAAAAATGTACCACTATTCAGCTCCAAAAAAAATGCATGTTATAGTGCCTGCAAAAAATGTTTGGCAGTCGATACTTTATCTTTCCAAAAATTGGAGGATGTGACGAGAAATATCAGATATCTGGATCATATCACAAGGATTTCCAGAAATCCAGCGATAAATATTGTGATCCGTCAATACATTACCCTACACGTCAATAAATATCGTAATCCGATAGTATATGTATATTGACGGATCACAATATGGATCTTACGTGTAGCCTTCGCCTTTACGAACCTCTTATTTAATTCTGCTTTCATGGTACTTTCATTCAAAAATCTTCAATAAATTCAAAATATATATATATGTTATTATATTATTTTATATTATAAGTTTCTTGCCCGTTCTTCTAGGCTCTGGTCGCGTGGAACTGGCACCTAGAATCACCTAGTATGTAAGACGATTCTAAATGATCCTTGTGATTTTACTGAATAAAGTAATTTTTGACTTTGACTTTGACTTTGACTTTATGGATGAATCGTACAGCCTTTACGAACCACTTATTTAATTCTGCTTTCCTGGTACTTGGCTCTCTAAAATTTAGTTAAGTACCATGATTCAAAATAAAAAGAAAAAATAATACACATCAGCTCAAAATGTCGAAACCATTGAGCTCCACACACAAGTTTAAAATAGTAGGATTCAAGTTATTGTTTTCATGTTTCAAAATTTTGAGAAGATAATAAGCGTCGTTGTCTTTTTTTTGTTAAGTATATAAATAAATATAAATTTAAAAAAATGTGTTTTTTCCGTTTAGTCTAGTTTACCGTTAGGTCCAGTAGACGAAAGAGTAATTGGACTAAAAAGGAATAAGACCAACAGGGAAGTTGACGAAACCGGTAACTAGACGCAACTATCAAACTTGACCAAACGGGAAACTGGTCCAAACGGACCTGATGGAAAATTAGGGGTCCATTTAGCCCCGCTACTCACCACCCAGGTTTGCGATTCCGTATTGGAGTATAATAGAGAGGTATGTGACAAGTTTTCAGCTTGCCTCAAATACCTACCCAAAAATTGGTAATAGCTGGAGAGCTAATAGTAGGAGTACTATTACTACTAATATCAATTGTGGAGAACAAGTCTTTTAAAGCTTTGATTGAAGGTTCACAGCAACTGACTAAGCCTCCAAAGGTTATGTGCCGTATTACAGCTAAGAATAAAATTAATAATGAGTACAATGAATTTAAGAAAAACCTTAAGCTGGACTTGGACAATGTCGAATTTGTGTGTAGTACGGCTGATATTTGGTCTTTGTCTAAAAGAAATATTTGGGGGTTACAGTCCATTGGACTGAAAGTGAGACTTTTGAAAGGAAAAGTGCTGCAATTGCTTGCAGAAGATTCAAAGGGACTCACACATATGATAAGGTGGCTGAAATAATAACTGATATACATTCAGACTATAATCTGAAACTATCAAAAATTGTTAAAACTGTTACAGATAACGGCTCAAATATGATGAAGGCTTTTGAGGTATTTGGAAAGTCTGATTCGGAGGCAGTTGAAAATAAACACGTTTCACATCACAGTAGAAAGAAAGTGAAATCCACTTTTTGACTGAATATGTGGAATGTTCAAAGCCTGCAAGGAGAAAAAGACACCTATTATGGCTATGTTTTACCGGGATTGTACAGAATCAAACATGTTATCAAAAGCCTCAGAACAGAAAATCTGAAATCTGCAGCCCTCTGCTAGATGTTATAGAAGAAAATGTAGATAGACGATGTAGATAGATAGAGTTTAAACGGTTTTTGCAGCTGGAACCAGCAGCAAACGATGCTAACGATGCCTCAGTCTCTCATCCCATGTTTAAACTTAAGTGGGTACCAAAAGCCCAAAAGGAATCTGTAAAAGAACTTTTCTTGACAGAAACAAGAAAGATCAATCGATCTGAAAAACAAAAATTGGAGACATTGCATTGCATTAAAGATGCAAACTTTAAGAGCTTGAGTGCATATGCAACAATTAAAAAAATATTTCAAAAATATAACACCTGTTTGCCTAGCTCTGCCCCTAAAACATAATGATTAAGTCTCAATTTTAATGCCTTATTACAAAAAAAAAGTCTCAATTTTAATACCTTATTAAAATTGAGACTAAATCAGTATGTTTTATCCATATTTTGTCTAAATTGTTTTCTCGAATAAATAAACTTAAGTTCAATTAAATGTTGTTTCCTTACAAAAGTATTTTATCTTTAAAAAGTATTTTGTATCTTGTATTTCGAATACCTTTTTAGAAAACTACTTTTATCTGTATCTCAAATACTTTTCTGTTAAGTATCTTACATCTTGTATGTCAGATACTTTGTATAGGGTATATTATACATCACTGAATGAGAAAGCGAAGAAGGGCAGAAAAAGAAAAGATGTACCGGAAGAATGGAGAAATAATAAAGCTAAGCTATTAAGAAATTGTGGAAAAGTATCGACATCGAAGTCACATAAACCAATGCCAGAAAAACAAATGAAACCAACATGTACTGAAATATGTAAACTGAAATGTTATAACAAGATTAGTGAGGAGAAGAGGCAATTTATTTTTATGAATTTTTGGAAAATGGGCGACTAGATACGCAGCGTCAATTTTTTAAGAAACATATAACTGCAATTAAACCGAAGTATAGATGTATTCGCGAAGGAAGTACAATACAAGAAAAGATTCACCTACTATCCGCAAGCCAAAATCGAAAGAACAGTGGAGACTATCAAAATTAGAAATCTAACAAGAATTTATAACTCACATTAAATCGCCGACGCGACGGATCTAGAAGCCATTACAAAAAAACTGGCAAGTTTAGCATATAGAGTTCAGCCGTACATAATAATTACTGGTACATAATAATTACGTTTAAAAGAACACGAAACGGACTTTATTTGCTTTTCAGATTGTTTGAAAATCCAACCTTCTCTTTTTCTCTTTCAGTTCTCCTTTCAAAAGTCCTGACAAAATTCCTGACATGAGCTCAATTGACGCGCTCGCGCTCGCGGCGAATTGTTTTTATGTCGTGAGCTGCGGTGGGGCGGAGGAGGACCTCTTTTGACCCGAGCACGGTGCCGCGGTGCGTATCGCGCTAGCGTTCAGCGTGGTTTGTACGCTACACAAATTGTGTCAAAAAATGCGTTTGCAGCATTGTGTAACACAATGCTTCATACGATATGGGTGAAGATTTTAAGAGTATAGGCGTTGCTAGATTAAAAGAAAGAAAGATTACAAGAACTATTGCGCATAATGTCAATAATTATTTGCGATAGCAGCCCAAAATGCAAACGTAGAGAGGATTTTCTCATTAATGGGAGTGCGTGCAGTGGACGAAGGAGAGATACCGACTAACTGTATCTTCCGTAAAAAAAAGAAACTACCTTATAAATTCAAAAGAGGTCTCTAAACCGATGCGAAAATTAAATTTACTGATTATTTGCCGTGTACACAGAGTGTCTGGGATTCTATTCTAAAAAACTATTGTGGAAACATAAAAATAAATGTAGTGGTAAATCTGGAAGTAAAAACATTCAATCTGAGGCTCAAAATCTACTGATACGTCAAAGTCAAAGTCAAAGTTATTTTATTTGCTTGAATTAAATGTACATAGATGTTAAAAGATAGTTTGTTTCAATTTAATTCTACCTTATATAAGGCATGCAAAATTTTAAAAATTACAAATTATTATTAAATTGTATTCTATTGCTAATTAACATTTTTCGTCACCTTAAAATCGACGAAAAACTTAAGGAAACTGTATTTCTCCGAATGCGGGCAGCAAAAAAATACCGTGTGTCGAAACATTGCTAATAATGAGCATGCTAGTTTCGAGTTTGCTCAAAAATCGATGGTCGTGCGATTTTTGAGCGCGGGTGGAAGGAGGCGTGCTTATAGCGTGTGTGAACAGGTTTGCTTATTGAGCATGCTAGTGTCGATCACTCGTTAGCAGTAGTTGCACGTGCAAACGATTACAAGACAAAAATATGAAGCTTTAAGCATACAATAATAACCTAACCGTGGACCTGGTGAGTCGCAAAGGTGATTCATTGGGCGCTGAGGTGATACTGCGACACGGCGCGTCCCCGGGCTGCGGTTAGGGGGACCCAGTGTGCCGGTGAGTCTCGCTTTTTGCGAGAAACATGGGCACACCGGCGCGGACAAAACACACGAGGGAGTAGGCTTAGTCTGGGAGGGTTGTAGGATAGGTAGGAGTAAGGAGGTGAGGCAGGCGCGTTGTAGATATAGGTTAGGTCAGGCTAGGCTCGCGGTAGGGCGTAGGATAGTTTTAGGATAGTCTTTTTCATGGGACGGGGGAGGGAGGCACTCTTGTGCGCTCTTTGTACATATTTTGTTTATTTTTATATTCATTTTGTGTTTTTAGTGGTGGGAGGCACTATTGTGCCTCTGTTCTGTACATATTTTGTACATTTCTTCGGTGTGGTGAGTTCTTTTGTATCTTTTTTTGTGTTGATCTTTATGTACATACTTTGTACATTTTGTGTGAGTGGCGGCGAGCTGGGTGGTGCGGCCTGTATCGCCCAGTAACGCCTGAGAGTCTACGCCGGCTCTCTGGCCGGGTATCGTGCGGCTGCTTCAACGACCTTTCTCTGTGGCGTTAGGAAGGTATGTTGTGGTCGCGCGACCCGATGAAGGCTTGCCTTAACCGGCCGGTCTTGAGTGGCACTCGACACAAAGCCCGTGAGAAACCACGTATAAAACCTGCCGATACTAGGGGACATCGCGCAGTATCGTACCCTTACCCGGCTGCAGGGGGCACCAGTCGGGCGGACCTTATATTTCCCCCATACTCGTGGGTTAAGAATATGGAACATTTTAAACAAACATCAGAAGGAAAGTGTGAGGTGAGTGCCATTGCGGCAATTGACGATGTGGCGTTGGAGGTCGAGGTGGCATGCCTTTCCGACTCAGACTCCGACGCGAGCATCGCGTCAGTTTCGACGATTTCGGTTACCACGCCGGAAGGTAAGTTGTGGGGGAAACGAGTCCGGGAGATCGAGGCGGGCTCGGACAAGGAGGAGGACGAGGACTGCGGCGAGACACCGTCAAAGACATCGGCGGCGTCTCGAGGGCGCGGACGGCCTCCTACCACAGGAAAGTATGTGGGCCTTGCCAGGGTGGAGCTTAATGCTGCTAAGGCAGCGGAGCTCCGCCTTAATAATGAGTTGGAGATGGCGGCGGAGGTGCGGCGTCAGCGAGAATGCCCCTCTGTCTACCGCAAGTCGGCGGTTGCTGCAGCGATAGACGACGTGGAGGGGCAGGACCTGCACAAGGTGGTGAGTCGCGATCGTTTGCCCCCGCTTCCCAGTCAATGACTGAGGGGTGGAACGTAGTGGCGGGTCGGAACGCCAAGAGGAAGGCGGCGGCGGCTGCTAAAGCCGCTGGACAGCCTGCTGCTGCAGCTCGGCCGGCGCCTAAGCAGCAGGCCGGCCCTATTAATAATACAGACTGTCCCAAGATCACATCGAGTTGTTATTTGGTGCTATCAGGCGACATGGGGGCTATAATAACAATCCCAACTCCATCCAATTTAAAGGAATTTTCAAAAAAATACTTCAGCACCTAGAAATGAGGTCCTCATTTTTAGGAAATTGCTTGCCGTTAGAAGATATCCCTGTATTAACGTGTTCGTCAGCCGTCGAGAATATTAATTTATCTGTAAACAGAAGAGCTTACGACTGTGTGCGAACTCGACAATAACTGTCTTGGAAAAGATGAAACAAATCATGCAATAGAAAAAAATGACGAAACTTTGGTAACAATGTTAGATCGCAAAAGTGCTAAAGAAATAAACGATCAAATAATAGGTTACATATCAGGGTGGGTATCCAGAAAACTTTTAAAAACATTAAAATGTGATATATGCACGGGTAGTCTTATCTCAGACCAGAAGTTGTGGTTTCACAAATTAATCGTAGTTAAAAATATGGGCGGATTATGTTTTCCCACCGAAGATGTATTTATAATTTGCCAGAGATCAGAAGCATTAATCAAAAACCATATAATAGAAAAGGATCACTTGATACTTCCAGATGCCAAGGACTAGTATTGATAAAAAATCGTATTCTCAAGTCGTTTATAATTTATAAACGACTTCCAATTTCAATCATTCGTTGATCGCACAGGCAGAGCTTACAAAAATTCTAAAGGAACGCCTTAATCAGCCTTTCTGTCATTCAGGATTGTCCTACAAGGTAAATATAAATACCTATTAAATTACTAATAAGCAAATGTTTTTATGAGTTATAGGAGTTTTTTGATTGTACTTATAAATAAATATATTTTTAAGATTAGGTAATTGAATTTGGATTTATATTTTGAAAAGAACTAATATTTTGACTTTTAATTTTGTATAAATTTTTGCAAGCCATCATTAGGTGAAATATCTAACATTTTATTTTCTGTGACCATCTATTTATTTTGATCATATTTCTAGCAAGTAAAATTGGTTTGATTTAATTTCAGATGGAACAGCACATTCTACATGATGGAAAGGTTTTCAAAACTCAAAGATTCGCTTGTCTTGTACTTAAGCGCAAATCCAATCTCGATGATATCCCCCGAAGACTGGATGAATATTCAAAAATTTGTGCAATTAATGCAGCCATTTGAAGAAATAACAAGAAATCTAAGTAGTTCTCAAATCAGTATTTCATCAGTCATACCATTAATTCAAGTTCTTAAGACCACATTACAACAAGAAGAGACGAAACCTTATACTTCAGAACAATTCATAAATTTTATAACAAAATTACGCGATGAATTGAATTCAAACGTAAGATTTGGAAACCTAGTCGAAGACGACAAATACACTATTGCGACGTATTTGGATCCGCGATACAAATCGCATTTTTTCACCAGCGTCATTGCAGAGCATGTTGAATCTAAATTACTTACTTAATATGACGATTAACACTATTAGAACCAGACAATCCAAAAGAAGCCGAACTCAAATTGCAATTGAAGACATTGAAGTGCAGCCTTCTACTTCCAAATCATCAGCATCATTGCAAATATTGGAATCGATGTTAAGTGTAAATGAAGACCAGGAGGAGGACTCTTCTACAGCTGACGATGGTAACAATTTACTTTTAAAGATACAGTCACACCTTCGGGAGTACAAGAAAGAAAAAAGACTACTTCTTCATGAGGATCCCCTTATTTGGTGGAATGGAAATGCGCACAAATACCCCCATATTTTGCCAATAGTTCGCCAATACTTATCAGCTCCCCCCAGCAGTGTAGCCAGCGAGCAATTATTTAGCGGAGCTGGTTTAATATATGAAAAACATCGAAATAGGCTGAAAGGTGAAAAAGCGGCCAAGTTACTCTTTATTAAATATAACTTGCCGCTGTTTAATTTTGACTAGGTACTAAAATACAAATTTAATAAAAAAAAGTTTTAAATGTACAATTGTGCTTTTTTTTCATAGTGTTAACGCTTCCGTTTCCGCTTCCGTTAAGATTTACTTTTGACATCTGTTTCCGTTTCTGCTTCCGATAAGCCAGTTCCGTTGCATCAACACACAGAGTTCTATATATATCTGAGATCTTTTAACCTGCTCAGTGAAAGAAATAAAGTTCCATATGTATAATTTGCTTACATAAGTAGCTATAGTACAAAATTTTCCATGCGATTAGTGCTTTCATAAGGAGTATAACATCTATATTTGTTACATTTCACTGCCTAAAGGTACAGTTACACATGCTCGTTAAGGTACCTACGGATAGACGTGCTCATTAGTAGCACGTGTGTAATGTAATGAGCATGCTTATTTAGAACGACGTTTGATTTTCGAGCATGCTACGTGAGGCGCGGGTAGGTGGGGGGCGTGCTCAGAGCACGTCTGAACATGTTTGCTAATTAGCATGCTATTATCCAATTTGTCTCGATCTGCGGCGGACGACTGTTTTATGCAATTAATTGATGTAATTAATTAAAATTAAACCCGCAATATGTCGCGTTGGGGAGAAGAAAATACTTTGCTTTTTGTGTCACATTATAGAAGTTATATAGAATGTCTGTGGAACACACGTTCTCTTTTATATAAAAAAAATATAACTCGTAATAATGCTATGAGGCTTTATTAAAGGACATGAATGATTCAAGTTTAACAATGAAAATAATTAAAACTAAAAATAAAAACCTAAGATCTGTGTATCATGCCGAAGTAAGAAAAATCAACAATTCGAAGCGGTCCGGAGCTGGTGCAGCAGACGTTTATAAACCACCCATGCCATGGTTTACAGAAATGAATTCATTTATGGCAGACACGGACGATTATCGTGAAACTGTTGAATCCGACTTGGTGGTAAGTACCTAATACCTATCTATTAAGTTATATGTTAATCATATGATCTTGCCCTGGCAATGCCTCTGTTGTTTCGAAAAGTTGTGCATAAGCGTTTCTTATTGCCACCGCTTGTCGAGAGGCCTGATTACTTCGAGTTGCTGGTAAAGTTTCCATAGCTATGCGCTATTGATCTCTCCATGATCATTGTATAACAACACATTGTTGTGTCTTCAAATCAACATATCGTTGGGTAATATATACATATCGGACGTTTTTCGAAGCCAATTGTGTAAAGAACAAGCAGCCAATGTAATCGTGTCAATTTTATCTGGTGTCATGTCTATATTGTTCAGAAAAACCCGAAATTTTGTAACTAAAATCCCAAAGGTATTTTCAACTATTCATCTGGCTCTGGAGTCTAGAGCATCAATATGTCGTATGCTTCTAATTAATAGAAGCATACGACATGATGCTTTACAGATACCATGTTGGTATCCCAAAAGAAAATCCTCATTTTTTTGCGTCAGGCTCAAACTCTCATTACCGTGGCAGCCTCAGAACATAAAAAACTCAGGTGGCAGCGATGTTTTAAGGGTCTTTGCTATGCAAAGTGATGCCAAACAACCAGACACGTTAACTTCCACAAAACTTCGGAAAAATGTTGCCACCATGTTTCTAATACTTAATTTAACTAATCATGAAATGGACCAGTTGGCTACATTTATGGGGCACGATATTAGAGTTCACAGGGAATACTACAGGTTACCCGAATCGACCATCCAACTGGCTAGTAAAAGTAAAGTTTGTGTAGTAAAATTTTGATCGCTACTGAAAAACGAAAACTCCATCATTTTAAGGGTAAAAATTTAGATGAGATCAATATTAATGTGCATAGAATTTCCGATGATGATGAATCTTCAGAAAGTGAAAATAAAATTGAAGCATCAACCAGTAATAACAATGAGGAAATAAATATACCTGCCAAGACTGATGAAAATGTTACTGAGACAACTGAGGATGTCGCTAAAAAACCTAAAAGAAGTTCTAACAAAAAAAAAGAAAACGCCTATTTAGGAGTATGCTTTAAGTCAAGCAAGCTTATTTCTGGCAAATGTGAACAGTTTGCAGCGCATGCTAATTTTAAGCAAGTTTATTAGCATGCTTTTTTTGAGCACGTCTGTCAGTACCTTGAGTAGCACGAAAGCATGCTACTTTTGAGCAATTGCTACTTAGTGGTACGTGGTACGTGTCTCAAAACATTGCTAATAATGAGCATGCTAGTTTCGAGTTTGCTCAAAAATCGATGGTCGTGCGATTTTTGAGCGCGGGTGGAAGGAGGCGTGCTTATAGCGTGTGTGAACAGGTTTGCTTATTGAGCATGCTAGTGTCGATCACTCGTTAGTAGCAGTTGCGCGTGCACAATTTCGCGCTAAAAATGTCTCGCTGGGGCGATGAAAAAACGTTGAAATTTTTGATTTTATATTGGAACAATGAATGCCTATGGAATCCGCGCATACCAGAATACAAAAACAATATTGCAAGAAATAATGTATATCAAGATATTGTTACGCCGACGCCAATTACCATCTTAGAATTGTAAACAGATAAAACAATCTGTTTATGTTTACATCATTACAAACTGTCACTGTCATGTCATGACCATAGACCCACACCAATCGATTAAACGGTACCGTAAAATGGGGTAAATAGGGATCCAGGTCTAAATTGGGACAAAACTCGGGAAGATTTTTCAAATGGTAACATAGAAGGTATGCTCGATTCAATATTTGGCGTGATTATTTAAATTAGTAGTAGAATAACAAAAAATACTGTGGCAACACCGAACAGGTGTGAAGTTAGCCCCTAAAAGCAGTCAGACTAGACTCAGTTGAAAATCACGTTCTGGAGAGAGATGTTTTGGTTGCCGTCAAAACTTTGTTCTATTGAGCTATTTTCTGATATTTATTGCAAAACTTCGATTGAATTGTGTGCTTTAATGTTATGGGAACACTTTCACTAAGAATCAGGTACGTAATATTTCTGTATGTGTTGTTTTTATTGACTAAAATTAAAGGCTATAAAATTGGACTTTTTTGGGGGAAATTGGAATGTAAACAGTCTAAATAGGGACAGGAACGGCTAAATAGGGACGACAATTGTTATAATAGAAACGAGAAGTGTGTTAATTGGACTGATTTCCTAGGGTTGTCACTAAGAATGATAAGGTATCAACTACCTATTTAACTATTTATTACCTATCTAACTATTTATTTTCGTTGCATATTTTGAACTTTTTTTATGAATTACCTATTTGATTGTTTACAGAAATGCCACGATCATACACAAAAAGTCGAAATAACCCATATAAAAAGTATGATTCTGAATCAATACGTATTGCGATTGCGGAATACGAAAGCAGTTCAAACATATCACTAAAAGTAATAGCAGATAAATATAAGATAAGTAAATCTGTATTACACAGACATATGACACGAGTAATGAGGCCTCATGGTAGGCCAAAATGTTTGAATGATGAAACCGAACTATATACAGGGTTATTTGTAATTAGCGCATCACCTCTTGCAGGAAGCTTCTTTACTTCAATATAAACAACATTTGTTCTACGACTTTTCAAAATTATTAATTTTAAAAATTTAAGTTTTCCCATACAAATTTATTATTATGTATTTTAATGTCTCTGAACTGGTCATTACTCTACGCGCACCCAACTATCTAACTATCTCTAGGCAAAATATTGGCACGTGTAAGGGGCGCGGGGTTGCGGGGTGCAGCGGCATTGCACTTTTGAACTTGACCTCAGTCGTATGACGCGCCGCGCCGCGCACGGTTAATTAGAGACGCGTGCGCCGCACTTTTCTTCCGGTCCTGTTGCCGCGTAACCGAATTACGATTTGTGAGAGTGCCTAGGTGCCTACGGAACAGACATTACTCCGTCCGTGGACTTTTATTTGTGGGGACATGTAAAATCCCTAGTGTATTCCGGTGGTGAAGTAGCTAGCCGCGCTATGTTATTGGACAAAATTGTTTGGGCGTTTGACCTCATCAAAACGAATCCGCAAGTGCTATCACGAGTTGGTGAACAGTTCATTTTTAGGTGTGATCTTTGTGTTGGATGCGAAGGTGACTATTTTGAACGCTATGTGCGTGATACCCACCGGCATCCGCGTGATTTGTATTTACGAGGTAATTTTTAATTATCCAATCATTTTGTAAATAAGATATTCAATTATTGTAAATAAGCTGATTCCACTTTTTAAATACGCCTGCATTAAAAAATAAAATACCTACTTAGTAGGTACCTATTTTTTTAAAAAGAATAATGTTGAAATTCAGATTTTAGGTTTTAGACTTCTTATTCTTTCATTTTTTAATGTTGTCAGTCCTAAGCCTGATTAAAGTATGAAGGGAAAGTGGATTCAGATTCCCTAGGTTGACTGAGTAATAAAAAAACCGTAGTAGGTAGTTAGTACAATACCGAATCATACGTCGCGCGCGGGTCGCGGGAGGCTAGGTTAGGTATATTCTCTCTCACTCTTACAAAACACAGAGTAATAAATAACAGAGATAACCAATTTTTTTGTTTTTTTTTGTTTACGTGTTATTTATCAAGATTTACAAAAAGTCGTAGAACAAATGTTGTTTATATTGAAGTAGAGAAGCTTCCTGCAAGAGGTGATGCGCTAATTACAAATAACCCTGTATAATCCAATATTTAATCTGTTCGGAGTGGGGTTACCCACTTGATACATACGATTTACGACTTCTAATTAAAGGTTACCTTGACAGAATGGGCACTGAAATAAAACGATTTAAAAACAACATGCCAGGGCCCGATTTTATCGAGTGTTTCTTAAAAAGACACGAAGATGTTCTGTCAAAAAGAATAAGCCAAAATATAAAAAGAGCTAGGGCAGCTGTTTCAGGAGACATTATTGAAAAATACTTTGAAGAACTACAGATTTCCTTAGAAGACGTCCCACTATCGAATATCGTGAATTACGACGAGACGAATTTATCGGACGACCCCGGAAAAAAGAAAATTATCACTAAAAGAGGAGTGAAGTACCCAGAGCGCGTTATGAATCATTCTAAGACATCTACTTCACTCATGATTGCTGCATCGGCAAATGGCACCCTTTTGCCTGCTTATGTAGTTTATAAAGCTGCCCATTTATATGGACAAAATGGACAAAAAATGGGCCACGACTTTGTCGTTATAATAGAACGGCATCCGGTTGGTTCGATAGCACTACATTTGGAGATTGGGTTGAAACCGTAGCAATTCCCTATTTTGAAGATAAGCAAGGAAAAAAGATATTAATCGGAGACAACCTTTCTTCACATCTTTCGATAAATTTAATCCGTAAGTGTAAAGAGAAAGATATTTACTTCGTATTCCTGCCAGCTAATTCAACCCATTTGACGCAGCCGCTCGATGTAGCCTTTTTTAGACCAATGAAATCTGCTTGGCGTGATGTACTATTCACTTGGAAAAAAACAGACGGCCGCACACAGGCAAGCATACCAAAGAATTGTTTTCCTCAGCTGCTGAAAAAACTTTTTGAGAAGCTTGAAACAAACCTTATAAGTAACATCTTAGCAGGTTTTTCTAAGACAGGAATCAGCCCTCTAAACAAAGAAAAGGTGCTGGAAAGGTTACCGGGTAGTACTACAAGAAACGAAACATGCACTGAAGAAGAAAAAAAGGCTATAGACAAGACAGTTTTAAATTTATTATCAGAGATGCGCTATGGAAATTCTGGAAATATTAGAGCTAATAGTAAAAAAAAGAAAATTAACGTTCAAGCAGGTAAAAGCGTGAGAGAAGACAGTGATTATATTGAATCAGATACATCGGAGACGACTTCCAGAGTAATTGAAAATGTTGATGAGGGTGCTATAGAAAGTGACATAGGTGACATAGAAAGCATCATTGAACCAAGCGTAATACAAAGAACAAAAAAGCCATTAACAAATAAAGGAAAGGTAATAAAAGAAAAAGCAAGCACATCCGGAATAACAAAAAGAAAAGCATTATTGGAAAATAAAAAAAAGATAAACAAAGTTACAAGCGATGAAAAGAAAAAAATAAAGCAAAAATTGGCGAACGAGATAAAAGAAAACAATATGCCTGAAAATATCAGTCTTGATCAGGATGATATTTCTCAACTGGAACTAGATTTACAAGACAATTTAGACGTCAAAAGCATGCCGATAATTTTTTAAGACATTCCATTTTCCGATGATGTAACAGACACTGATAACAACTGCAAAGTGATAACGATTTTCAACGAGGAACAAAAAGAAAACAACAACAATTTAAAAAGAAATAATCCAGCAGTCAAAGGCAAAGGTGTGGGAAAAAAATCAATAAAACAGGAAAAATGCAGTGAAAATAGGGAAAAAAAAGTCAAAACATTTGATAATATAGACAAGATACTTGTTTAAAACTGTAATGATACGTTAGAAGAGAAAATAAAGAAAGCTAATAGTGCAGAAGTTAAAGAAGATGTCAAAACATACAAAAACCAAAAAGGAATGTTAAATGAAGAAACAGAAAAAACTGTAGAAGCCATACCGGAGAAAAAACACAAACTTCGAAATCAGAATCTTTGGCAAGAAAATAAATTGATGGTACAGGAAGAAAAATCTTATAGTTTGAATGATTTAGTAATTTACAAAATGCCTCTCATTTCAGAAGAAAACATTTCAATTAGTGAAAATGTGACAATTGAAAATAGTAATGAATGTGAACAAATGCTAATTACGGACAGTGACAACAAATTAGAAGAAAGTTTGAATAAGAAGCCGGGTGAAATTGAAAAATATAAACAGTATAAGAACGAAAGGAAAATATTTAAAACAGAAAAGGAAGAATTTACAATTAAAATTAACCCTGGAAAATCTTCAGATAAAAAAATTGAAAAGAGTCGATTCAAAGAATGGCATTCAGAAGAACCTGAAAAGAAAAAAATACGAATCATATCAAACAAATTAATAACCATTCCTACCCATGGGATACGGTCATAAACATTCCGAACTAAGTAAGTCTGATTCTGGTCAAATAAATAAATCTATGCCCAACAGGAAATGTCAAAGATATTATAGAAATGATGCAGAAATTTTTAAAGATTTAACGGAAGATTGATGAAAAATGTTATTTTATATTTAAAAGTGACAATTCTAATCAAACTGGATCTCGTGGTCTTATATGTAGATGTTTATAAAATTTAGTTATTTTACTATTGAACATGTTACATTACTATTGTTATTGTTTATGAGTAGAGATTTAGAATGCTTTATTGTGAGCAGATACAGTTAGTAAATACTGCATTAATGTAAGCCTCTCATTGCCTTTATTATGATAAATACTCATATTTTTATAATTCTACGTAATTTAATTATGTAAGTACCTAATTGAAGAGAAGTAAAACTTTGATTATTAAATGTGTATTCTTTCTTCTTCTTATTATTATTTCCAACTGTCCAACTCTCATTCTCTTACAGTAGGTAGGTAGGTAGGTACCCATCTAGTTTATTGGTATTGAGAAGGTGATAGCCCTGACGAATTTCCCTATTTAGCCTTGCCGCGTTCCTATTTACCCCAGTTGCAGTGTAAATTGGGATGAGCATTATTTTGGCGTTTTTCACTAAGAATTCAATAATTACAGGTATTTTCCATAGTTTGTCGTCTAAATACCATCAAGACTTAAATTTTGGCGTAGAATATGTTGTGTTTTATACCAAGGTATCGGTCAAAACTCAATTCAAAGTTTGATTTCGTCCCTATTTACCCCATTTTACGGTAGCGACATCTTTTACCGAGAAGCGGAACAAAAGGACACTAATCGATGATTAGTAGCGCCATCTGTTAGCTAGGAGCAGAACAAAAGTGTAGACAGAGACAGAACTACTAGTTAGAGTGAGAGCGCGTTCTAGAACCTATGCGACGTTACTGGAGCGTTCCAGAAACGTCGCGTATTACGTTTTAGCGCGTATATAAGCCGAGGGAGTGAGCGACTAAGGCAGTCGTCCCTCCGTAGACCGAGACATATTCTCGGAGATCCCGATGACCCAATCACCTCTGCAAACGCTGAGTCGGTTGAGTCATCCAGTTCGGTCAGAGTAAACACTGCACAGATACACCGGCCTCGCCGGCGAGGTCGAAGACGTCCCTTAGTGCCCGCCCACTCGGGGCCTAATCTAGATTTAAACAACCCCTCCCCCGGCAACAGCCCAAGCCGAGGTCGTACCATA
Organism: Ecliptopera silaceata; assembly: GCA_932527185.1. NCBI lineage: Eukaryota > Metazoa > Arthropoda > Insecta > Lepidoptera > Geometridae > Ecliptopera > Ecliptopera silaceata. The sequence continues at coordinate 579,889 of OW052211.1, forward strand.
GCGGTGCCCTTGTGCTCGTTGCCTCAACCTAACTTTACCGGTTGAGCGCCTTCCGTGCTCACCATTGTTCGGTAGCGCTGTAAGAGTCGTCAGACGACCAACAGCATTAGTCCATTCGAAAAAAAAAAAAAAAAAAAAAAAAAAAAAAAAAAACTAAGGCAGTTACCGTTTGGACTACGAAAGCGGAGTTATCGTGTGGAATACGATTTCTCAGTGAAGTTGGACTATTGGTGTTTTAGTAGTGAAATAGTGTTAACGTACGAGTGTTTTGGAATTGTTATAGTGTTTTTAATTGTGACTAGTATTGTGGTTCAGTGTTATTGTGAGCTGTCTAAACTCTTTATTTTCACTTAATTAAATAGTGTTGTGTTTATTGGTAGAACCGACTATTATTATTCAATCCCAACCCGTAGCTCGTAACAATATGTTAACCAACATGGACGATACTGTTTTGACTTTTATTAAAACAAAAGTAAAAAATTTGAGGTCTCTTTACCACAGCGAATTTAAAAAAAAAGAGTTCCAAGGGGTCCGGTTCTGGTACCGATACTGTGCCTATCCACCCTTTGCCTATTAACCTATCCACATCCTGGTTTCAAGAAATGCATTCTTTTCTTGGAGACATTGGCGAGTACAGGGACCCTATTTCTATGGAATTGGTGAAGTGGGTGATAGACGTACGAGCAAGTACGCGTACTTTAAAATCGTCGGTGATCCAACCGGTCTGAAATCTTACTCGTAGCTCGTCATGGCTCGAATGTGTGGCAGTATTGCGAGCCGCCATTTTGCTTCTTCAGTTTTTAGACGCGCACGCTTGTCGTGTTAATTTTTGTTAATATTAATTCAGAAATATCAAAATGAGTGATTTCCGAACTTTACGAAAATTAGAAGCAACGATTAAAAGACAAAAATATGAAGCTTTAAGCATACAATAATTTATTAGAAATTATACGTAAGGTGGAAAGAGATGCTACGATTGAGAACGTCAAGAAAAAAAAAATTCATTAAGGGCTGGGTACCGTAAAGAACATAAAAAGTGCAATGGTTCAGGAACTGACCAGGTGACGTGACGTGCCAAAATGATGGCAATTCCATTTGACTAGTAAATGGAATTTCTGAATGATCAAGGCCAAGGTAAGTTTTTTTTTATTTATTAAATAATTTCTCTATACACTTAAAGACGTGCGTATCCTTTGTTAGACCTTTGTCTTAATTAGGTAGGTAGGTACCTAAAATAGAGTACCTTACCAGTGTTGTTTCATTACAGTAATGGCATTGTGATGTTGTACATTAAAACAAAGAGTAAATTTAGTGTTTTTATTTACTTCAGGTGAACAATCGACAGACAATATGGACAGAAGCAAACAAGAAACAGCAAATGACAATGAAAATACATTTTATGCTGAGCATAGTGAAAATGGGGCTATGTTTGTTCCGTTAAAAGTGCGAGAATCGTTGTCGAGTTGTACTGAAGACGCCAAAGCAATATTTATGTCAAACGTGAAAAATACCTACATGACCTGCCTTGAATATTTGGAGAAATGGTTGCAGCCTCTAGACGAATTTAAAATCTTTGATTGGATGATACTTAAAGGTAAGTATTGATTTGATTGACTACGAGAAAGTTGTTTCTTCTTTGCAGTTTTTGAATGATACGGAGTATGTATAAATTACGTTAAAATTTTCGATGAAATGACTGCATTAAATTCTTTTTTAAGGCATCGAAGCAGTGACTTTATTGAAATAGGGCTTGTTAATCAATGGGAAATTTGGGTTGCTTTGTTGCCACGAAAGTTTGTAAACAGCACTGATAAGATGGAAAAAACAATTGCTCAAAATAGAAGTTCTAAAGAAAATCTTGGAGAAAAAGTGTATTCTTTTTGGAGCGTTTTCCCCAAATTTAACAAAGCCGATGAAAAACCAGGCTTGGGGAGAAATACATACCCTGGCTGTAGCTTTGGGCCTTGCCTTGTAACAGCCGCGAAAGATTTCACGTACACAAGTGATGTCCTGTGGCAGAATATTAAAAAAGCTGCAATGGTATGTTATAAACTTTTCATATTTTCAGTTTTTTACTAAGTGGTAGCTGGTTAGACCAGTGGACTCACAATCTAGAGTCGCAGATTTGAATTCCGGTCCGGCATGCACCTCTAAATTCACATTTATGTGCATACTTGCCATCGACTTTTCCGTGAAGGAAAACATTGTGAGGAGATCTACATACCCGAGAAGTAATTCGGAGGTATGTCAAGTCTGCCAACCCGCAGCCAGCGTGGTGGACTATAGTCTGTTCCTCTTTCCATTATTAAGGATTGAATATAATACTACTTATCTTGGGTAAAATTTCAATCTTCTTCTTCTTCCTGCCCTTATCCCACTAGGTGGGGTCGGCACAACATGTTCTTTTCTTCCATTCTCATTTATCATCCGTCATCTCAGTATTCACTACTTTCACATCCATATCATTTTTCACACAATCCATCCATCCACAGACATTCCAAAGTATTCTGTCATATAAATGTGTTCCTTTGTTAATAGATCTTATGATTTATGAACATTGTAACAAACCTTTTTTTCATATTTTAAATAAATAAGTAAGCGCAAAAACATGTCGCTGGTTAAAACTGGCAAGAACATGTTGTCATCGAAGAGAGATCGTCACCGACATCCGGCAGTTGCAATATGACCCAGATGGGAAAATTAAATTTAAAACTCAATTTTATAGATGAATTACAAGATTTGCCCATCAGATCGAAGGTTGGTACCTACACAATAAATCAAATGTACATAGAAAGAATACCACTAAAGGGAAAATCATCCCCATTGCCCACACTAGGTACCTAATCTCAGTAAAACAGTATTTTTTTTGTTTGTAGATGCCAAAAGTTCATGCTAGAAAGACTAATAAAGCTAACTGAACTATGGACCACCTTGAAAAAGCTGTAAAGCTCATCGATGAACATTTTTTTTTAAATATAGTTAAGGCCGTCTTGGCCGTAATACTGTCTTCAGTGCTGAGATGGAAAAAGAATTAGCCGACATAATAAAAGAAAAAAATGGTCCCCAAATCAAATAAAAAGAGCAGCATTTGCATACGCTGAAGCCCTAAATCTGAGACACAATTTTAATAGATACGAGTTCAAGATTAGCTGGTCGAGTTTGGTTTGAGGTTTGTTGCCAGGAATAATATTTCTGTGCGGAAACTCGAAGCTACTAGTCATCAATAGGGCCTTCAACAAGACTGAAGTTCAACGATTCTACAAGCTGCTAGAAGAACTAAGAGTTTATGACTTATCTTTCATAGATTGAAGCATGTATGAACGCTCGGCCTTTATGTCCACTTACAGAAGATTTATGCAACCGTTTGATACCAGGACATCATTGGCTTGGAGAAGCGGCAAAATAGAAAAATTACAGACAACAGACCAGATCCACAAGTTCTGCAGTAGCTGTTACACACGATCTTTCACAAATACCTCGGAAAGATGGAAAGCGATGTGTCAATTGTTACGCTAAAAAGAGAACAGACGAAGGAAATCCATTGCAAGCAACACAGGTGAATACAGAATGCACGGATTCATCACACAATTTTTGTACCGTGATTCATACGTCCGTGACTCATATATGAGCAAAAGTAGATGCATGGGACAGAGAACCTGTTAAACAATCTTGACCCCTAGTGACACCGAGGAGAGACACCAAACAACACTGGTGGAACACGGAACTGCAAGTAGCAAAGTACGTCACACCTTCAAGACTGCGAATATCCCAGGAAACTTCTGCGCTTTTGGGAAGAATTAGGCTGGCTAGGAGAGTAGGGTAATGGGAGTCAGCGGGCAATGGGAGTCACCCACACCACCACGAAATACAACATGAGACCGACGCGTAAACAGCGTTCTCAGGCCCCGTTTTGGGCCCCCGCGCCGCCACGAACGACTCGCGCCAGTCGACCCATGCGCCTTTGAGAAACGACCGTGTTTTGTTTTTGCGCTCCGCCGATGTAATTTTACGTAAATACAAATTAGAAGGTAAGTGCCAAACCTCTTGCAGTATGCGATTATGACATTTACGCTTACTTAGTTTAGACGTTTCAAATTGTGATGTGCAGTTCAAATTATATCAGTGTATTACAGATTTTTTTAATTTTTATTTTTAACTCATTAGTGTAGTTGTGGGTAATGAGAGTCAGGTGACTCTCATTAACCGCAAGGGATCACTATTGCCCACAAGTGTGCGTCACTGTTGAATCATGTTTTTATTATTTCTTTTTAGATGCCGAAAGTACGCGTCAGGACAACTGAAAAGGCTTCCTGGTCTTCTGATAGCCTAGATAAAGCTATACTTAGCTAGCTCATTGATGGCGGTTCTTCTATTAGAAATACTGCTAAAGTAATGGGAATCCCTTTTTCAAGCCTTCAGAAGAGGATAAAAAAAGGTTCTAGCTTAGGATCACATCTAGGACGATTCACTGTTTTTAACTTCACTGTTTCACTTTCACTGTTTTTGTTGTTATTGTCTTTGGGTTGCTATTCCTGAAATACCAATGTCTTGGCAACCAATAATGCTGTTTTAAGTCGTTCACCGAAATTTCGGTTGAACTGAACGGCAATCCCTTCAGGCGTCACGCATAGAAGTCGTGTTGCCTCCCCTTCGTCAAAAGCTTTGTTTTGACAAAGTATAAGCACAAGGTTTTGATTTTCTGCGATAAGCTGGCTACGTCGTGCTGCAGCATTGAATCTTCCCGGTTGTAGAATGGCTGTCTGTTCACCTCTAGTGTCATCGTCTTCGATTAAACGCTTATCAAGGAATTGTTCAACACCGCCTGCGTCCTCGTGTATGTCTTCACTGGCGAGAGTAGTTCTAAAATCCAATCTTCCGTGAATTGCTGCTCGTGTTGGGCCTTGTAGTCGTAATAGATGATTTCTCCCTTCGGCGTCTCCAATGTTGCGATGCATTTGCTGGTTCTCAAATCCCAACGAATGAGAGACGCATTGTGCCACTTTTTTATCGTCGCTTGTGAGAATTTGTTTAAGTGTGCGGCGATCAGGGCCGGTAGAAATGTACTCCAGAAGGCAACGAACACATGCGACTTGAGTACATTTGTACACCTCGGCTCGTATAGCTTTTCCATGCTTTGAATTATGCCCCCAGTTTTTTGCAGTGGAGATATAAATGAGATGGTAATGGTGTCTTTTTGTTCCTCGATGTTCAGCGACGACTTTCCAAGGGCTTGGTTTATTTCCTGCTGAGTGATATTTTCTTTCACCCATTGAGCAATCCAATGTGTCGCCCCCATCGTCGATGCTTCCTTCGCGATCGCTGCTTTGCGTTGATCTGCTTGCAACTTTTTCGTCTCCTTCTGCTGCCTCAGAGTCGCGGGTTGTTTCAACGATAATCGTGGTTTCTTCGGGGCTGACGGAAGGTCCGGGGATTTGTTGCTCTTCGTAGGTGATGGTGTCAACGAGTTTTCTTGGTTGTCTGACCCCAACTGGTCTTGGAGTGGTGGTGATATCGGTGAAAGTAGGGGAACTTCTGAGTCGTTTACGTCCATTGGTGTTTCCAGTTCTTCCTCTTCTTCCTCGTCGAATTGGTTGTCTGGTTGACTCATGGTTAGGCAGCAATGATATTACGTCGATCGAAATGATGATGTGGTAGGCACTGTACATTGTACAATGAGTGTTCTAGCTTTGCGCCCCTATTTATATGGCGTTTTGCAGATTCCAACGCAAGTCAAGACTTGCGCTACGTCATACTTCCGTATCCCTACCGGGTGAACTCTCCCAACCCAAGTAGCATTCGGGGTTCTATAAAAGCAGTCTCCTCGTTCACATGTACTCCACAAGCTGTGTAAGTCAGCTATATAAGAGCTGTATAACTTGCTATAATGCTCTTATAGAACCAATTTGGGCACAAATTAGACAGCCTTAAGTTCACTATGGCTGTACATTAGCTGTATAATAGCATTATAATAGCTGTTTAAGTAGTAACATCGGACTTAAGGCTGACTTACGGCACTATATGCGACGCAGTGTGAACCATACACAACGTACATGAGTGTAATAAAGAGTAACAAGTGGCTAAATATACAGCCTTCAGTTTTATAAAATCCGACAAAAGTACTCCAGTGCTACCTTCAATTCACGTGTGTCCTAAATTATTTCTTATTTTATACTTTAAAATTTATATATTAGCTTATTTGGTTTTGTGTGTGCCTGCCAACTCCGACGGACAAAGGAATATAATAAAATTACGCGGTAAGTACCTGTTTTAAATACTTAAATAATGTTAATGCCATGGGAATGCAACTTTATCGTGAAATGTATACATATTTACAGCTAAAATATTCACGCGCCTCTGTAAAAACGCGATATTCATTTTAAAATATTTAAAACTGGCTGAGAGGAAATTAACAATTTTCCGTTTTTGATATTATATTGGCATTATAATTATACTACGTTACTTAGTTTTAACATAAAACCAAAACTCAATCGCTCTATCTGCGTATTTTGAAATAAATCTGTATGATAATTTTGGAGATTCATTTGGTAAATATTTATGTTAGAGAACAAAATGGTGGAAATGAGGTACGGCTAAGTGAACTGTTATAACTCCAATTTAATGCGATGAGCGTAATATAGGTTCACATGTGTTCTGTTAGAATGCTGTTATCTGTATGAAGTCCCACATTTGTACCACTAGAGAGCCAATGTCTATAAATTTAGTCTAATGTGAACTTATGTACAGCTGTAAGATGCAGTTCAGGTCAATTGTGTATCATCGTTTAATTCTTTCACTATAGGTACTTACTGAAATTTTAGAGATCCGCAATAATAAATATTGTCCGATAAAATCGCCTAGCCCAGGTACTAAGTCAAGTATGAATACATAAAGTGCAAATTTTGTAACAAACTAACAAAAATAACTTCTTGTTTTCGTTTTCGAGACACGTTTGGTGTCAGAGTATTTACACTTACCTACATAAAAAAACACTACTCTGTTCAAGGAGGTATTTAAAAGAATGTACACATACACAAACTAGATAAAGACAAAGAAAACGTTATGCCCTGCGACAGAAAAGGACAGAAAATAATAGTTGTCACTCAGCCATAGTAACAAACACTGTTTATAATCTTTCAAAGGTGAATACACCTGTCAGCGCCACCGAGTCGGCAAGTGTACCCATATTTTGCAGAATTTATCAGATAAATAACTGTTATTCCTGTTATTTATTCTTTAATTCTTTATTGTACAAATATATAAATTACAAACTAAGATGATGAAAGTAATGTACAAAGGCGAGCTTAACCCTACTAAGAGTTTAATTTTATGTGATAAATTATAACTGTTATATCTGCTATTTATCTGTTAAAATTCTGTAAAATATGGTTACACTAGCAGACTTGGCGCTGACGAGTGTACGATACGAGTACGATCACTAAGTATAAGCTCTTTCTTTCTGACCTTGAAAGTAATCATGCGCATTCCTTTTAACAAGTAGGCGAGAAATAGAGGCGAGAACGGGATGGTATGATCCTCTATGAGTCTATGACTCACCGCGTGCGCCCGTGGCGTGCGTGATGGCTAGGTAGGATTAGGATAGGATTAGTTATTGTATTGTTATTTAGTTGCGAAATAAATACCACGTGAAGTGCATGTTTGTGTTGTGCAGTGACACCGTTATTGTATTTTAAAAAGGTATTATTTGTTTGTGTTAAGGAGCGTGTTTGTATATGTATTATTTGTTTTCTATAAGTACTAATATTATAAAGAAAAAAGATTTGATTGTTTTGTTTGTATGTTTGCTACAAATAGTCTCCGAAACTACTGAACCGATTTGAAAAATTCTTTCACTGTTGGGAAGCTACACTATCCCCGGTGAATCTATGCTACTTATATATTATATTTTCAAAAAAATTAGGGATCCTTACTAAAACTCCAATAATGGAAACCAAGGTGTAAAAAAGTTTGGCAGTTTTTGTTAAATACCCATGCGAAGCCGGGGTGGACCACTAGTTTAGTATAAATTCATTTAAGTATGTTAATTTGTCTTCTTAGAGAGGTTTAATATCATATGGTGGTACTTACCTATTTTGGCTCAAGGATAACGCTTCGTTGTACATGTGTTAATGTGTGTCTCATATTTAATTTTAATTATTGAAAACATATATTATTATTATTTTTGATGATTATGAATGTACTAGTAGGTATAAACCCAATTATTTTCTTTCAGACAATGCCGTTTCTAATTGTTCAAACAATGGAAAAAGGACGACCCAGACTAAGCATAATTCCAGCTGTTTGGGAGGACGGTGGAAAACTATTCTGGCCAACAGAAAAAGTTAAAAACCGAGCACGACTCGTAAAAGACGAAAACTCTTTTCCAAGTCCAAATTGGGAGATTTTGGATTGCGTGGTAAAACGAAGTAATATTGCAACGTACGCGGAAGCGCAAACTGAACTACGTATTATGGAAAATTATACAGACACAGACAATGAAACAAGTGCATCGCGCCCTAGCCCAGCACATGTAAGACCAGCGGCAATACCACTATCAAACCGTTATGAAAATATGGTGCAAAATTTGGTGAGTGATTTTATTATGTTTCAGCAACACATACAAACGTATATTATTATAATAAAAACTAGTATATTGCACCGAGCGCGGGCTGCCGAAGCAGGGTTACAATCTGGTGTCTGAGGTATTTTGTTTTAGTAGGCTGGCACTCGATGTAAATCCACTTAGCTAATTCTATATATAAATTATTATTGGAATAAAAATAACAGCCGAACTGCAAAGTTTTATTATTTTCGTACAAGACAAGAGTTATGATTTTTTTTTGTTTCAGGTGCAAAGCGCCTTTAACCCGGGAGGGACTCAAATGGATTCTACTTCTGCTACAAGTAATCAGATCGAAGCTAATGATGAAATGTCATGTCTAACCGTCTTCGACGGCGAACAGTGTATTGCAAATCAAGCCATTTTAATTCAAAAAGTTGATAACCAAGAATTAATACTACAAAATCTTGTTGAAAGCGTCCAAAAAGTTACTCAAAAAGTGGCCGAGTTGTCTGTACAATTAGATGAATGCATGATTAAATTTATGGAAAAAATCGAGCAGCCAATGTCTGTTACTTTATTAAAAGACGCTGACCAAGTTTATAATGAATCCTTTAGTTTCAAACAAATAAATGACAAGCAACAACTAGAAAATCTGGACAGAAGTTTAATGAATAAAACTGAGAGATCAAAACTACAAAAACAGCTGGGGTTTTTGTTTCAACCCTGTGAAGGAAATGGCACAACCTTTGCCTATAAATTGATAGACTCAATGGTTTCACGTGAGTTTCTGTGCCAATGCTCCTGGTCTGGGGGAAGCCGTGGCAACATTTCGAAGGTCCCAATAAAAGACTACAAAAATTTTATTAAATTCTTTTGTGATATGGTACGTTCATGGGATTGTAAATTTACTATGGGACAAACTGAAAAGTTTTTTAAGGTCGTTCTGAAAAATGCTGTTAAAAGGAAATCAATGAAAGACTTAAGATCCTCTTCAAAACGAGTCCGATCACAACCAAAAGACCAGGCAAGCACAAGTAAGCAAAAAGTTTCTGCTTATTCAACAATTAATCAAAATAAAGAATCAAATGAAACATTAGAGATGGAAGTAGCAGAAGTGGAGGAGGAAAAGGAAAATGACGGTGAAGAAGAGATAGAAGATGATGAAGACGAAGACAGTTTGTGCTAATATTTTTATGCTTTTTCGTTTCTTGTCGATTATGGCCCTCATTTTTTTATTATGTAGGTATATTGTTTAGGTAAGTACTGCCCGGCGTTACTAGATTATAACGACACGGTAGTTTTTTCGTACTGATTGTGCGAATGCTTCTTTTGTAACATTTCACCTTTTGCCTCGATACAAAACCGGTCATTACCAGTAACTGCCTTTAGTTGATTTTTGTTTCTACTAGACTGATAAGCTTAAGTAATAATTATTTTTCGGTGATGAGACTTAAATATTTTAAAGTATCTCCGTTTATTAGAACTCATTATTGCTGATTATATAATACGGGTAGTATAGGCTTACTTATGTATGACTATGCTGATTTACATAAAGCCTTATTTGTTAGGATACTTAGTTAATTTTGAAAATTATACAGGAAGTAACATAAAGGGTGTAACAAGCCGAAAGAAGGGTCAAGGTACGCATGAAACTGAACATCTTTTCCCATGAAACATAGGTCGAAATATTTAAAATAATTGGACCTCCCATAGAAAATTAACTAGCTGATCAACAATTTTGTATGGGAGGTCCCAATTTTTTTTTACTATTTCGACCCATGTTCTACAGCGGAAAACGTTTAGTTTCATGAGACCCTCTTTGACATCTTTTTGGCTTATTATTACTCCTGTTTTTGAAACAAATTTTATGTTAATTGTTGTTTGATACCAAGTGTTATTTAGATTTCGACTGATTAAAATAGGTAGTTATAGGTATAGGTAGATGAAAAATTTGTGTGCTCCGTTGGAACTGAACAATTTTCCATTTTTTGTCAGGAAACAAGAAAAAAAATTTAAGCTTTTTCTCACACGCAAGCATGTGAGAAAAAGCTTCATGGCCCCACATTGAGGGCACCTGGACTGGGAACGTGTTAAGAGTTTATTTCATTAAAAACTAAAAATATCTGTACGTGAAACTGTACGTAATTATAATTACTAGTTAAGAATAAATGGATAAAAATATGTTGATTTATCTATGGTAGTGTTTAAAGTGACATAGGAAAATTCAGGGAAGATTGTATAATCAAAATAAATATTAAAAAATTATGTTAATTGTAGGGGAGACCTAGGATAGTTGTTACAGAGGAGAGTTGTTACAAAGCCGATTTCTCGGAACCTATGATCGTTAGTGAGCTGGCAATGCCACTCAATTGATTCTTTTTAGTTGCGCTTCTTGATGAAACAAGTGCCTCAGGCACCAGGCAAATGGTTGCCTGAGTACGACGTCTGCATGAAAAAAAAGTCGAAAAGTAATTTTTTTGTCAAAATTTTGATTATATTTATATCGTGACACATTAAATTTAGGTGGTTATGTTATTTTTTTGTATACTGTAGGGTTTTTGAAGTTTCAAATAGTGGCGTTGTTTTGATGATCCTTTACGTCGTTGTGAAATTATGAATGTTTATTCTGACCAGGTCGTAATTTTCGACACCTAGGAGAGTTGTGACACGCTGTAACAACTCTCCTATTTTAGTTTGTTTGCTTTGAATTTTATGTCTTTAGCAATCCAATCAAAAGGTTTCAGTTTAGGAGTGGAAAGGCTGGTCGAGAATGGTACTAGGAGTGAGCTGCTGTACGTCTGTCATAATAGATTGGATTACAGACATTGTTTATAGCTGCTGATATTGTCATGTTGCCATAGTTACTTAAAAAATATTTATTTCTTATAATCTTAATGTCTGTAGTCTCAACAATTATGCCAAATGATAATTGAAGTATTATTAAAGGGTGTGTGTTTTATAATTCTTATAAAAGTCATCTTACCTATCAAATATAGTATTGATAAACAGCTGTAACAACTTACCTTGGTGCCTGTCACAACTTACCTCGGTGTTAGGAGAGTTGTTACAGTTTGAGTTGTTCCTGTTTTGGTGGATTTTCTCAGAAACCTTACAACTTTCATTTATTGTCATGACTGTTTTTGATAAAGGAAAGATTGCTCTATATTTAGACATAAAGTTGATAACTATGCTATGTTTCTTTATTGAGATATATGGTTTTAAGTAAAAATTGTAACAACCCTCCTTGGTCTCCCCTACGTGTTCAGTTCAACCACTGTGTGAAAAAAAGGTAATAAAAGCCAAATAAATCACATCAAACAGTATTTTATTTATATGTGTGTAACAAAGGGATAAAGAATTTAAATTCTTTGTGTTCAATACATACTAATTTACATTTAATCTCTTTGGGTTCTAAAACGATCAAAGTATGGGTACTATTCTGCTGACATCTTGATTTATATATCGCAAGATGAGACGATTTAATTGGATATTCAAAAACGTCTTCTGTGTTGTTGATTTTATTTCCTTTAATTAAAATCTTATGTTGGTCGACTTCTACGCAGCTAATTTTAACAACCTCATTGCATCTGGTAAGTAAATAACTGTCTTTTTCTTTACTAGAAAGTTTAAAAGCCTCAAAATGTAATATATTATTCTTTTTGATTGTGTTAACAAAGGGGTATTTCTTGTTTTTATGTGTTTGAAAATTAATATCATCTGTATTTTCAGCCAATCGTTTGGCGACTTGAGACAGTGGTTTTTTTCCTGATCTCAGCATACTTTTGATCATAAATAACATATTCTCGAAGGGATATGCGTTGAACGTCATCAGAGGGCCAAACATTTCAATTTCATTCGTCAGGTGTAGTAAGTTGTGTATGTTGCTTGTAACGTAGCCTGAACCATAAAAGTCTTTGTAAAATTTTACAAAATGTTCCAGAAGTTCCTTTGCTAATGGCAACAAAGTTCGGTACATTTCTGTTGAGCAAATTGTTATACTACAATATAGTGTTAAGAAATGATTCTATGCCTCATTGTTCATAACATCGGGCAAAATTACAATACTTAAATAATGCAAAAACGCTCTAAATTCTGACGCTTTCCAATGTGCTAATGAATCTAAACCTCGCACTGCTCGATGCACTTCTGAAGGCAATTTGCAGTTGCATAGAAAGTTTGAAACCAGTACAATATCACTTGCCCGCATTTTAGTAATATATTTGCCAAAGTTGCCGTTTCGCCAACCAATCAGTAATCTCTTCATAACACCCAAGTCGATCAAATGAAGTGAATCGGCAACAATAAATTGGTTCACCATGTCAATTGGAATATTTAATAAAGGTGAGTCATTTTTATGATGCAAGCCATAAATTTTGTTTCTAAATCCTTCATTTGTCCTTTCAGGACACAACGACTCAGAAAATGTGACGGTATGTGTGATATGCGAATATTCTCCAACCGTAGTACATTTATGGCAGCCGTGTTTACCATTGAAATTGCATACTCCTGCAAAAAATATTTTTGATTAAGTTATAATAATAGTAGTTATAATAAGCGAGAATAACGACTTCTTGGGTGCCCGAGAATATGAGACGACGACCGGGCCGGCCGAGAAGACGTTGGAGAGACGATCTCGACTCATACGCGACGGAGTGGTGGATGGACGCAGGGGATCGAGATGAATGGAAAAGTTTGGGGGAGACCTTTGCCCTGCAGTGAGACACAATAGGTTAAATAAAAAAAAAAAAAAGTTATAATAATACAAGCAAAAAGTTCATAAATTACAAATATATAATATAATAATATATAATATAATAGACTACCTTTAATATAGGCTCTAGCTGGCGAGTCACAAATGAAGCATCTGATTTTTATCTTTATAGTTTTATCTAATCGCTCAACTACAAGACCTTCTTCTAATAATATCTTCATGTCATTTACAAAGTCTTCTAAGAATTCATTTAAATTTATTGGTTTTCCTTTCCCAAAATAGATTCCAATAACAAAAGGCCGAATTCTAGGATTTTCAAAAATGTTACATAATATGGGCCAAAATTCATTTGTCGAACTTTTAAAAATAGGCAAACCATCTATATTTATGTTAATTGAAATCATATCTGGAATATCCATCCAATTTTGCAAAATGTTCTTCAAAGGTTTGGCTATCCCATTGTGCCAGTATTGACCTCCTTCTAAATTTTTTAATGTTACATTAACGGGAGTGTTCAAAATTGTTCTAGCATCAGACGGTAGTGTTCCCGGTTTAAATTCGTTTATTATGTCTGACAATTTATTCAAAGCGGAATGAGGAATATGATTTTCAATAGCCCATGTTCTTATTTTTTTGCGAAAGGTTAAATGATCGTCCAAATCAAAATTGTATTCACTATCACTAGAATTGCAATCACCACACTCTGATATCTGTATATTTTGAAGGGAACTTTCAGGTTCAGGCACATTTTCCTCTGCATCATGTACAGAACCACCATGAACAACGGTTGAAGTCGCACTTGTTGAAGCCGTTGTCGTTGTCAATCGACTGTTTATTTTTACAATTTGCGAATATTCTTTTGCAATTTTTCTTCTTATTCCACCGGTTCTCGCTCTTAATTTCCAAGATTTTTTATTCATTTTACCACTTAATAATTTGTTCATTCGGTAAACACAAAAATGCGGGATAAGTGTAATAGAACATCACATTCACATTCATGTTCAGCTTACAGCAAATAAGAGTAGTACTTGTGGACAAATAAACTGCAATTGATGTTAATGGACAACACATATAGTCCTTTTAACAGCCTACAGTGCACATGCGAACCATTTAAACACTTCTGTACAGATAGTAAAAAAAGGTTATTTTAATGATCACAAGCAGTCCTACTACAGGTACTAGCTGTATAACAGTCTAAAAGAAGTAAACATAACAGCCTTTGGCTTTATAAATGACCACGTGTGTTCTATTAAAATGCTAGCTCTATAACATCGTACAAGTAGGCCGTTAGATAGCGATTGCCGTATCTCTACCCTTCTATAATGCTCTTAGTCAGACGGCTGACTAAAGGATAGTTGTTAGAGTATTGTAACACCAACAATCGTATAAAAGTATAACACTACACTCCTTTATGTCCCTTAGACAGCTATAGGTGTTATTAATCGCAATAATGCAGCTTATACATCACGAGTGAACTGTAATAATGCTTCAAGTACACCTGGGAACTAAATGTGTACTCTTAAATGGAGTAAAATGCTACTTGGGAATTGTCTCGCTTCGCGAGATCATTCTCTTCCCTCTTTCCTCCTTAGGAGTCTATCGGGTGGACCACTCATTGGGCCACAGAGTATATCGATAATCGACGGCTTGCCGTCGTCGGGGGGGCCTCCAAGGCATTTAACTATTAACGATTAACATTTAGTGGTTTTACCTACCTAACCTAACCTAAATGGTTAGTCCTGAGGCAGAAGCTGAGTTAGCGAACTTGGTAAAGAAAATGGCAAATATTTTCTATGGTTGTACTTCTAATCAAATCAGAAAAGCCGCATTTGAATATGCGGAAAAATTAAATTTGAAGCACAATTTTAATCAAGCTTCTAAAATGGCTGGACGTGATTGGTTGCATGCTTTTATGGCAAGAAATAACATTTCTATTAGAAAACCGGAAGCGACCAGCATAAATAGAATCACGGCCTTTAATAAAACAGAGGTTAGTCTGTTCTTTGGGCTACTTGGGCAGCTGATGGAAAAACACAGATTCGTTGCCAAAAATATTTATAATTGCGATGAAACCGGTATTTCCACGGTTAAAAAACCGGGAATAATTTTTGCTACAAAAGGACAGAAGAGAGTAGGATCGATCACCAGTTGGGAGAGAGGAAAGAACATCACCTTGTTTATGTGCTATGAACAGTGCTGGGGGGTATATTCCACCTATGTTTATCTTCCCTAGAAAAAGGATGACTCCTCTACTTGGGAAGGATGGTCCAGCAGGCGCGCTTTACAAATGTTCAGACAACGGATGGATCAACGAACATCTCTTTCTTGAATGGTTGGACACGCTAAACCCTCTACAGATAAACCCATCCTTTTAATACTAGACAACCATGCTAGTCACATTTCTCTTTCCGTCTACGAATATTGCAAGTCCAATCACATTCATATGTTGTCTCTGCCACCACACACGTCTCATAGAATGCAGCCTCTTGACGTTTCTTTTTTTGGCCCACTCAAAATGGCCTACAAAAAAGAATGTGACGTAGCATCCTTGGTAAGGAAAGCATTTAATAATGTTGCTTCTATTGGTAAAGGAGAATCGGGGTTTAGATCAACTGGAATATTTCCACTAAATCTGGAGGTATTCACAGAAGAAGATTTTCTCGCTGCAGAAACTCTCCAATCTGAGACCGTTGTAATCCAAGACTGCAATGAATCTCTCGCAGCTACCCGCGTGATTCCCAGCACATCAAAAGAAGACTCACCAGTTCCGAGCACGTCAACACAAATTGTTTCACCAGGTCTCGTGATGTCTAACCAAGAAGTCCCAGTTGAGTCTGAATCAGATGTTGTGCCACAAGTTCTTGGCATGCCTAACCAATATAATGTATTGCATGAATTAATAAAAATGCCAGAGAAAAGATCTGTTATTAAAACGAGACAGGGCCGAAAGAAGCAACACGCTACAATTTTAACTTCAACGCCACTCAAAGAAAATCTGCTAGAAAAGGAAACGAATAAAAAGAAGAATAAAGAAGGTAAAGGAAAAGAAAAGACATGGAAAGGCAAAGGACAAGGAAAAAAGACAAAAATACAGAAGAAGGGTCCTGAAAAGGCAAAGCGCCAAGTATTACAAGAACAGAAACTTCTGTATCAGATGTTGGCACTGACGACTTATGCCAGGACGATGAGGATGATGACGCAGAAGATGCTGGAAACAGATGCTTAGTATGCGGCGAATTCGGAAGAAACAACGAGATGTGGTACAGGTGTACCTCGTGTGGACTATGGGCTCATGCGGAGTGCACTGCGTGGGAGTCGCCTAAAGGTTATGTTTGCGATGTATGCTAGATTTTATTTGACTCCGATTGCCCCCCAGGGTGATCACCATTACCCCTACGTTGGTGTAATGGGAGACAAATCTGTTTTTTTTTAACTTGTATAATTTCCAAAGTTGATTGCCAAAGTGACTGAAATTGATCTCTAATGATAGTTTAATAAGTAAATTATGTTAAAAGGCGGTTGCAATAAATACTTTCTTTTTAATTAAAATTTTATTTGAGTTCTCGCTTAAGTGACCCCCATTACCCTCTTTTACCCTACACATAGCCACAAACCCCCTACCCTCACGCATAATTGACCACTTTGGATTCTTAATGCGGAAGCGGGAGTCCACTACAATAACAATACCTCAATCGGGAATATTGAAACGACCTGTAGTGAAACTTTCGTGACTTCCCATAGAGACGGAAGTACAAGAACAATAGAGATGAAAAGGATAAATCACTGATGATTGATCCACAAAGCTGTACATTGAAGTCTCACAGAGCAAAAAGAAACACTAACAAAACGTTACAACTTTATTAATAACAAAGTTTGAACTAGTGACAGGATTACACAGCTCAGCAGAAAATAAAGATACTACTTTGATTAAAAAAGTAATGCTATCAAACTGATTTGTGATAGCCAAAATATTTACAAATTTATAGGATCAATTGAAACTAGTCTGGTGAAATCTGGAAAACAAAAGGCAGCTAGCAGCAAATTGCGAAATTGGCGATAAATTCGAAAGTGACCTTCCTCCAGAACTAGAAAATGAGCTGTGAAAGCATGTTCTTGCGATGGAAGGTTGTTTGTACGGCATTACTCCTGCGGACTTGACTAAAAATAATAGAGGGCCAAAGATGAATTAAGAGATGGGACATCACCTGGCCCTATATTTGCTTTTAATCCAGACAGTGGATACATAAACGAAGCTACCATGATTTTATCGAACAAAATAAAGGATTACAAAGGGCAAAAAGTTCAATGGCTGAAGATTAAGCGAATAAAGTATGTCAAAGGAGAAAGAGAAAAATATTTTTCAATTATGACATGAGCGATAATTTCAACTTTATAGATGTCCGAGAAAATCCATCTACTTCCCAATGCAATGCTGCCACAGCCGTTCGGCAATCAATGAGAAGGAAGAAAGAACCGCTTACACCTATCATTCCTGTCAACCATCAGTTTCCGGACCAACTATGACACTTTTATCAAGAGCAGCTGAAATTCTAGAGAAAAAATTAAAAGAAAAAAGGGATATTGCTGACAAGAAAAAGAAATATATAGAATCTAAGATAAACAAGACTGAAGCTACCAAAAACAGACGAACAATAAAAAAAGCAAATAAAAAAGCCAAAGAACAAATAAAAAAAAATAAAAATAAGAAAGGAAAACCAAAGAAAAACTATGACTCAAGTGAAGAAACAGATGGTGACGACTGATTGCAGTCATAGAGAAAATGATTATTATTTAAAAGTAAACAAGGATCGTGGATTACGTAAAAGACTAGCTATTTATAGCTCTAACAGTGAAAAAACCATAGGACTACCCGTGAAAAAAACTAAAAAAAAATAATTAGAAGAGACTAATGCTATAGATGAAAATGTTTGCGTAGAATGCTTCGATACCTATAATAACACGAAGTCTAAATCTGATTGGATCCAGTGTATTGTGTCAGAAGTGGCTGCACGAAACATGCACACTTTTTAAGAACTATTGCTCAAGATGTGGAAAACTTAAAATGTCCAGTTCCACTTAATGAAGGATAGTTCCTTACGAATATGTTGATTTTTTTAAATGTTTTAATAATTACTAAGGTTAAACGAAATTATTAATTTTTATTTTGTTACAGATTCATATGAATGTTGATTTTTTTTTAATATTAAATAATTATTTTCTACGTTAAAACGGGAATGTTTCGTTTGAGATGATTCTATATGATAGTTTTAATATGTTATCGCTTAAACATTGTATTTTTTGTTAAAGACATGCATAAATATAAATATGGTTAAGCATTTTATATTACCTACACATGAAGATAATAAATAAATATTACATTGTGATTATGTATTCTTGTTGATTATTTAAAAAGGCATCTATCCCGCATCACAGGCATCTATCCTCCTAAGTGATTTATAGTGGGGCATCTATCCTTATAGGTAGGCACCTATCCCCAAAAAATGTGTTTCGCAAGAATTACATTTTTGCAAAACCAGTAATGGTTAGGTAAATAAATACAGTTTCTAAAGCTTTATGAATGATTAAACTAACTACATATATTACAGGGTCAATCTAAGCAAATATGTTTGGTATTCAAATAATGAAACAATTTCAAAAAGTGGGGCATCTATCCCGGTTTTACCCTACACACGCTGTTCGACCATTTCAGATCATCGTAGGTATCCAATAAACCGCAAATCAAGAAAATACTGGATGAGACTTTTTTTTTTCGATGCATCAATAATAAATGCATACGTAAGTACATTACTTATAATTTCACACATATTGCGACGATGCACGGACACAGAATTTAGATTACGCTTAGCGCTTTTAGCCCGTGCCATAATAAACAATCACACAACACGGAAAGGTCAAGCACAAACTGGCGTACTTTTTAAAAAAATAAGAAAGGATGTAGGTTTGGCGTACCAGAAGAAATTCGGTTATTAAATGTTGACATACATTTACCAGAAGAGATGAATACTTACTTTTTTTTCATAATCTACAGAACACATTTACCCTAAAAAGGTAGGTAATCAGTTTTCTGATGATCAGATTATGGCCAAACATATATAATACTGTGCAAGAAAGTAAGACAGGTATCTTGCAGTTATTGACTGGACCGATACAACGTGATAGAAAGCAACGAAGACAAAAAGCTGAATAAAATGTAGCGCATTAGCGCGAGTAATGTGCTTTCTGCGTTTATGCAGTCAGCCAGGCAGGATTGCCCAATGGCGTTGCCTTTTACAAATAATAATAACCAAAATTACATTCACAGTAATGATGGTACTGTACATATTAGACAAGAATACAGTAGCCATTTTACTTCAATCCAAAGATAAATTAATATTAAATTTAGGAGAATAAAATATGTTTTTCTTTTTCATAAATCCTGTAAAAAAACTCTCAATCAAGCAGAAGTAAAGCATAGATTTTTTATCTACTTATAAAAAACTATGCTCGAGTCCTGAGACTTGATCGAGTAAAGACTTCCAATAGACCAGTAGACCTTATTACAAACCCAGCTTTAAGACATTATAGAGCTTTTTTGTTCAAAATATGCAAATACATGTTAAAACAGTAGACTGCAGAGAGAAATAAAAGACCACTTGGTCTAAAAAAATATCAAAACGAAAACGTGTACGCACAAAAAACTACTAAAGAAAAAGAGGCTTTAATTAAAATTCAGCGTGTGTTCATACAAAAGTGTTTGATATAAATAAAATTTAGTTTTATTTCATACATCGGCTGTTACGACTATCGGTTTTTACGACCAAATATGAGTATTTCCTTCAATGTCGTTATAAAAGGTTTTGATTGTGTTTGTTGTTATGATAGAGCGCAAGTAACGCAAAACTCTAGCAAGATGAGAAGACAATTAAGGACTGGTATGTTGCATAACCACTAGTATCCAAGACCAGGTTCAGTTGCGAGTTTTCAGGCATCACCGTGAAACAATGATCTGATATAGATTGATGTCGCACGTTTATAAAACTTCAATTTATAAAGATGGAGGCCACATTAATGAAAGGTTCATGGTTCAAGTTATATCATCAGCCTGCTTCCATTCAACAAGTTCCATTATATCTGGGCTGGCACTCTGAGGGTTGCATCCTTGTTTCCAGACATTGACCAGTTGCATGATCTCTTGGCTGGCAGACTGCGCGTCTTCATGCCTCATGCAGTCTAACCTCTCTGTTACATGTTTTCCAAAGAACCAAAACATAGGTTTTGGTTGACGCTTCATCAGTGGATTCAGAGCTTGGATGAGGTTGTCAATAACTTTTATACATTTGCTTGATGTTTTTGGTTCGATTTGCTTTTTGTGTCGCGGCCGATCAGTTCTTACATTCAATTGATCACTTTTCAAGTCTATTTCAAGATCATCCTTCATCAAGATTCCCATGGGCTCATATTCCGAGTTCTGAAATTAAAATAACAATTTGATATTGAAAGAAATGACTACTGCTTTTTAAATTTTTTTTTTATATTTTTGAAATGTTTTAGAGGAAATAATCAAGATTTATGCTTCAAGTTTTCAGAAGATGACTATAAACTAGAACTCAATATTTTAAGCAAGGGACTTGTAAAAAGAAATTAATAATGATTAATAATATTTGAAATTTGCATATTCAGCTATTGATCACATTGGCATTCTAAAATTCAATGATAAAATCATGTAAAAATGTTACCTCAACCTCGGTCTTCACTCCATCTCTGAGGAACTGCAAGGGCTTCCACAGCGGCCAGCAGGGGACGTACACCTCATTCAATGAAGATGCAGTTTGCTGCGTGCGCTTCACTTTCCGCAGGTTATGGTTGAATGTGCTGCGGATGTTTACCCACCGATCTCTTACTGAGCGAGCTGGAATTAAACATTATGTATTATAACATGGGTACTGTATGTAAAGACAAAGCCATCTATGCTGAAGGTTCTGTAAGCTTTATATTACCACTGGTACTATTGCAGTCCTAGAGATTCTACATATAAACAAGCTTCATTGTTTTAAAAGTTTAGGTTATGTGGTCTTTTTACATTAAGTTTTAAAAAACCACATAACCTGAACTTTTTCAAATTTTTTTATTTATGAACGTCACTTCTTGAACCATAATTTTCCCAAAACAGCACAACCAGTTGTAAGAATTCTTTAAAAATATCGCAGTAAGTCAGTTGACACACCCATAACACAAGCTCTGCTTGGCTTGGGGCTAGATGATGTTGTGTGGATTGTCAAGCATTATTTATTTATATAAACCTGTAAAGCCGTGGCCCAGTTTAGCAGCGAATTCAGCGTACGCTTTGTACTTCAGTTGGATGTCGTGATTGGTGTTCCCTGCTGGCTTCCAAATGACTTCTTTTTCACGAACGTATTTGATTAGCTCGAGCTCCAACTTCCGAGTCCAGAAACACGAATTGCGCGTGCTACGCGGCATTTTGATTGACGCAGGAATAGGAAATAAATGAATGGCAAAAAAAATATTACTTTAATAGAATTTATCAAGTATCAATCGGTCGAGTCAATGATTGTAGAATAATTTAGATGCTTTAAAATGGTAGCTAATTTTAATTTTCACTCGTTTCAAAATAGATTAGAATAGCACGAAACGAAAGCACAGACAGGACAGACTGACTGATAGGATAGGTAGGATAGGTTAGTAGTTAAAGCAGGTTCATTCATTCGTTCGTTCATAAGTTCACAACGCAAAAGCTGTGTTGCAAGCACCAAAAAATTAAAAAAAGAACAACTCGCCCAAAAAACTAGGCAGATTTCATACTTTTGTCCATATAAAAAATAATAAACAATTTTTATTTGAAATGTGTTGTTACGATAACACATTAGGCAATACAATATAGGCCTGTCATTTATAAAAAATGGAATCCCGACATGAGTCGATACTGCCATCTAGTGTCATTGCGTTTTATTAGTGTATGTGCTAAGTAGTAGTGGTTATCAAAAAATGTTTGCATAGTGTAATAGGTGGCGCGTAGAAAAGGGATTTGAAAGCTCAGCCTTCCTCATAGGAAAATAGCTAGGTAGGTAAGTATTTGAAGCAAGCTGAAAACTTGGCAAGTCTAGTACCCACCTAGAGGAGGAAAATAAGTATATGTTAGTTAATACCACGATAGGGGCCTCATTAGTGTAGGCTTTTGTCTTCGCTAACGACAGGACAGGACGGTGAATGTCCACGAGCTAATTTAACATGCGCGATGTCTCGTTCATTTAGTAGGCACCTAGAATCAGCTAGTATTTATGGCGATTCTAAATAATCTTGGTAATACTGAATTAACTTTTATTGATTTTGTTTTTTTTGTAGGTAAATACTGTAATTAGCTAGTCAGTACTTATTTGTAATCGGATAATAATATGTCTTATTTTAATATTGTAGGTTTTTACCAATTTAATTATACTTACAATAAATTACACATACCTACATACCTACCAATAAAAAAATCATAAAGATGCCATAGATAACTTCACTTATGTATCTAACTTTAGAAAGCTCCTCATTAAAAATATTTTTGAAGTGAAAACTTCTTTAGCGGCGCTGGGTGGGTAAAAACTTTCAAACTCGCGTCAGGGTCACGTGACGTTGATAAAAAGCGTAAGATCGAGGGAAAGAGAGAGGAACTAGTATCTCCCACTCTTTCTACCGTGCCTGAGTGTGCTCTGTTTAGGCGGCACACAGACACATTCGCGCTTGCGCGAATGTGTCTGTGTCATTGTGATTGTCATTGTCATTATGACGTCTGTGGTTATATTTTTGAAGTGAAAACTTAAAAGTGAAAACACAACGTTAATATTGAAGTTTTCACTTCTGCCGGCACTCCCGGAGTGCTACCTTTTTTTTTATAATTTACAATATATTGAGAAGTGTAAGAAAAATCGCTAAAGTTGGGAGTCTATGTAGGTATATAATTATTTATTTAGAAATTAAGCTTCATGATTACCTAATATTGTTTAAGTTTAAGAAAATTTTTGTTATGTAAGTACTTACCAAAAAGTAATAGTTAAAAACTCGAATGATATGTACGTATACCTACCTACCTTCTACTAATAATTACTAGTACATATTTCCAAAAGTACTTATCTCTGTTAGTATGTAAGTATAAGTAAGTTTATCTAGTAGTATCTAGTAGTATTTTACGTCCGGAATTTCGCTCCATTTCCTTCGTCACGTCAGACACGTGCGATTTTTATACGTAGTGTGTAGGAGTTACAAGTAAGTACAGTCATTATCAAAAGTTGGTGAAAATAAAATAACATTTTCTAAACATGACTGAAATTTAAGTAGGTAAGTAAGTACTTTATTCAATAAAATCACAAGGATCTCAAGGATAAAATCGTTTAGAATAGGTGATTCTAGGTGCCAGTTCCACGCGACCAGAGGTAGGTAATTATTGTTTATTATGCGAATTAATGAAATAAAAAAATTGATAGTAGGTAACTAGGTAGATATTTATAATGTAATTAGGTAGGTATATTATAAATAATGAGAATTAGGTACTTATTTCAGTATTTTTTTTAAAACACCTGGAATAAATTCCAATAGTTGTTAAGTAAATAAATAATAAATATTCACGGACATTTTACACTTAACACTCTAGTCCCAAACTAAGCTTGTACTATGGGAACTAGACAGCTGATAGAATACTTGAATACTTAGGTACTTATATATTTTTTGTAAATACATAAGTACATAGAATACCTACGTGATGTACAAATATTGAAACTTCTGGAGCTGACAGTACCTACCCTACTGAGTATCGGTAGTTCTTTGACACGTCTACAGTCCATTTAGCTAGTATAGTAACTTACATTCTACTCATCCAAAAATGTGACGAAATACTATAAAAAATAGACTGATATTTTCCCGCCCATGAGCTATGGAAATAGGTTAACTCTGTTTATCACTGAACGTCATTTCTTCATGCTCATGTTAGATCTCTACTGGAATACAGAATAACATAAGTAAATTATAAGTATCAACAGGTGTTTAATGATAATTGTACAACTAAAGATTTGCATGGTAATTACCTACATGACAACTATGCCAGAAATTAAAACAGACTTACGGTCTATCTTATAAAGAGTTAACGCAGACTTGATGTCTTGACTACCATACGTTAATGGTGACATAAAGTCAACGCTAACTTTTTATAAGATAGAGGGTTACCGCCTATCTTATAAAAAGTTAGCGTTGACTTTAAGTCATCATTACGTATGGTAATCAGTACTTACTTCAAGTCTGCGCTAACTTTTTATAAGATAGACCGTTAGACTATTCAATGATAAAAAAAATGGTAGCACTCCGGGAGTGCCGGCAGAAGTGAAAACTTCAATATTAACGTTGTGTTTTCACTTTTAAGTTTTCACTTCAAAAATATAACCACAGTCGTCATAATGACAATGACAATCACAATGACACAGACACATTCGCGCAAGCGCGAATGTGTTTTCACTTTTAAGTTTTCACTTCAAAAATATAACCACAGTCGTCATAATGACAATGACAATCACAATGACACAGACACATTCGCGCAAGCGCGAATGTGTCTGTGTCATTGTGATTGTGTCATGTCATTGTGTAACATTCGCGCAAGCGCGAATGTGACACAACGACGAAGACAACGAAGACACACTGACACAGACACATTCGTCTGTCATGTCATGTCAATGTGTCTGTGTCAGTGTGATTGTGTCATGTCGACACAACGACAATGACAATGACAATGACACATTCGCGCAAGCGCGAATGTGTCTGTGTTTTCACTTTTAAGTTTTCACTTCAAAAATATAACCACAGTCGTCATAATGACAATGACAATCACAATGACACAGACACATTCGCGCAAGCGCGAATGTGTCTGTGTCATTGTGATTGTGTCATGTCATTGTGTCACATTCGCGCTTGCGCGAATGTGACACAATGACATGACACAATCACAATGACACAGACACATTCGCGCTTGCGCGAATGTGTCTGTGTCATTGTGATTGTCATTGTCATTATGACGACTGTGGTTATATTTTTGAAGTGAAAACTTAAAAGTGAAAACACAGACACATTCGCGCTTGCGCGAATGTGTCATTGTCATTGTCATTGTCGTTGTGTCGACATGACACAATCACACTGACACAGACACATTCGTCTGTCATGTCATGTCAATGTGTCTGTGTCAGTGTGATTGTGTCATGTCGACACAACGACAATGACAATGACAATGACACATTCGCGCAAGCGCGAATGTGTCTGTGTTTTCACTTTTAAGTTTTCACTTCAAAAATATAACCACAGTCGTCATAATGACAATGACAATCACAATGACACAGACACATTCGCGCAAGCGCGAATGTGTCTGTGTCATTGTGATTGTGTCATGTCATTGTGTCATGTCATTGTGTCACATTCGCGCAAGCGCGAATGTGACACAATGACGAAGACAACGAAGACACACTGACACAGACACATTCGCGCAAGCGCGAATGTGTCTGTGTCAGTGTGATTGTGTCATGTCGACACAACGACAATGACAATGACAATCACAATGACACAGACACATTCGCGCAAGCGCGAATGTGTCTGTGTCATTGTGATTGTGTCATGTCATTGACATTGACACAACGACGAAGACAACGAATGATGAACGTCACGTTCGATGAACGTCACGAGTCACGTGACCCTGACTGAGTTTTCACTTCAATAAGATGGAAGCGATACAGTTAAATACAAGTTAGGCGAAACGATTCGTACGATATAATAGCGTCTATCTGGTTATGCGCGCGCGGCGAGCGATACGTGTTTCCCGTGCGAGGGTGCTCAGAGCGTCTGTCGGCTGCCGGCGCGCGAGTGCCGCTCCTCGGTCCTCCGCCCCCGCGCTCCGCACCGCACCGCGTGTTGGCAGCGCCTTGTACTCGCCTTGTACGATGTCGCCACAACACTATTTAATTGTTTGAGTCATACGTCGCGTGACCGCAAGTGTGTTCTTTTGTCGTCTCTTGTTTTACGAGCAATGTATAAAAATTAAATAAGATCTTACGCTTTTTCGACGTCACGTGACACTGACGCGAGTTTGAAAGTTTTTACCCACCCAGCGCCGCTAAAGAAGTTTTCACTTCAAAAATTAAGCTTGATAAATTAGGTATTATGTGTTACACAATAATACCTAGTTTATCAAGTTTTTTTTTTGTTTTGTGTGACTTGTGGTAACGCAAACTTTTCATACTTAGCTATCGACCAACACGACCTGGATCAAAGTGGAAAACACCATAGCCCAACGACTTTTTAATCGCCAAAAGATACGAGACACCTCTATATTAAAAAATACGCTCCAAATCTGTTTTATCTGCGTGTAAATCGGTTATGTGAATAAGGGTACACACCACCGCCAGCTATCATTCGCATTAACTCGCTATCGCTGGAGTGCGGGCTTTATGTCTTCCGTTTCCGAGAGCCAACAGTCGGCGACAAACGCTCATGATTGGCAGAAATTCAATTGATTCTTAATTTAAATCATAGCGGCCATTTTTTTTGAGAGAAAGGTTCCTGGCCCAAACACTACATACAAAGTGATGCGAGCTCTGCTTTGTAGTAGAAATGGATACAGTGTAGGTATCTAATACTTACTTAAACTAAAAAGTTTTCTACTGCTACTAAAACCGCATTAAATACTATACAAACACCCTAAAAAGTTCATTTTCGCGTTTAAAATCGAATGCCAAAATTCAACACCGTTTACACCGCTGACTGTACGTTACATTCAAAACTCACATAACAATATTTTATGTGAGTAGTCATAATGTAGGTATCTATGTACATAATGTACTATTTGGTGGCACATAGTGAGCAGATTTTGCGGATGATTTATGCAACTGTGTCAGCGGGCAATTTATTTCCCTGTTCATCGTAAGATCGCTGGACTCTGGTGCGCAGGTATTCTGGAGCTGTAAGTTTGTCCAGCTGTCAGTCAGCTAGGGAGTTTATGTATTTAACTTTATTAAAAGATGCCCATCTCGACATGCGAGATGGGAGATGGGAAGATATGGCTAGCGTGGCGGGTCGCACATGGATGAGACGAGCACAGGACCGTGGAGAGTGGCACAAGAAAAGGGAGGCTTATGCCCAGCAGTGGGCGAAATCTGGCTGCGGATAATGATGAAAAGATGCCTGCGACTTTGTTCACATGTTCATTTCCCGTCGCGTTATTTTCCCCAGTTTCGATTTCCTGTTGTTTATAGCATTTTCTAAAAACATCTTTTACTTAGGCACTTGATACACCATTTCGAAGGGAATGCAGCGCATTAAAAATGTATTAAAAAAAGTTGATCTTAAACTTATTAGACTTCGTAGGATGATTTAGCTCATTCTGTGTTTTCTTATGATGTTTCTACACGTTCTCATCGTTATCAATGCAGGTATAATAAGAATTTTTGTTCTAAAGACCACAGACTCCAAACCATTTTTTTTTACATAATCAGATATTTTACTACGTTCATCACCGACCCTACTTTGGTGATGTTTTACCTTCTACAGGGTAAATGATGGACGTGCTATGGAGGCTCTTATCGCTAAATGCAACCTCTTCCAGACTCCGATGGACAGGATTTAATGAGGACGTAACAAAGGAAGGTAAGTCGTATAATTTGACCGGAGGTGTAACACGTAACTCTTTAATAGGTCAGGCTATGTCACTTCTCCATGGAGAACAAGATTTGTAGACTTCCGAACTTCCAAACTTCCACCTCTTTCATCCACACCTGGAAGTTTCGAAACAATTTCGGGCAGCGCCATCTATCGTGCTTGGTGAACACTTTGCGTACTTTTATGTAGCGTTAGATGGCGCAACAAGTAAATATCATCTTGCTAGGATTACCGAAAATGATTATCCATAACAATATAACTCTAAACGTAAGGTAAAAACGTAGGATGTTTTTTTTTTACTAAGTAGAAAATATAAACTCAAGTTAAAAAGCCTCCTGTAAGTATATTAGTATCAGAACGTGACAGTCTTTGATCAATGACGTATTTTCAAAGGTTGCTACGGAACATCAACAAACCTATGAATAAATCTGAAAAAAAAACTGAATGTTTTGTTCAAAGTTGGAGTGAAACTTATTTATACCTCCTATCTACTAATATAGAGCAGTAAACTTCGGTAGGTACTAGCTAGGTAGGTTTGTTCCGGTGTCGGCCGTCAAACATTCTGCAAGTTGGTTCATTACAGCACTGACCTGCACAGCAGTCAAATGTGAAAAGTTTCATTGTACCTCCGCCGGGTAGCCGCGCAATTAACTAAGAAAATAACTCGAAGAAGACTGGAATAAGCTAAGCGATAAGAAGAGCGGTTAGCGGGCGAGTGGACGTCAAAGCTAGTATACTCTTGAACTAATAGCTCTAGCTCAATTGCATATTTACATTGAAATGTCAACACCCAGACCCAGCAGATCATTCAGCAGTCATAGTAAATTACAAAAGTACTTAGGGTAGTACTTTCTAGAAATAGTGTCGAGTTATGATATACAAAGTATCTAACTACATATATTAAGTATCTACGCTAAATTACATTTAAATAAATAAATAGGTAATATACTCTGCAGTGGGTGTTAGTGTTACCAGGCTGATGTAGTAGTAGTACCTAGTAAATAAATAAAAAACCTTGGTTTATGATATCGTTGAATGAAATTATACAATAGAGCGACTTATATTTTATATTTATTTACTTACTTTGCGTTGAGAACATCAACTAGTGAAAATTCGTAACTCGCTCAGCTTATCGCTCCGCTCCTACTATGTTATAACCCAATCTGAGGGTAATGTGATTCCGTTAATTTTTACGGTAGATCTGGGCTTACGGTTATAGCGGTATTGTTGTTATAATTTAAAAAAAAAGAATCATTTGAACTTTTCTTACATTACAAAGTATAAAGTAGTCGAGACAATATTTTTTAAAGACTTTTTGTACAGTGGTAACAGAGGTGCGGATTGGATTAAACGTCACAAATCTTAGGTCTGGTGTGAATGCAGTACTAATATTTCGTAGTTGTAGTAGGTAGGTAGGTACCTACTATTTTGTAGGTAGGTACTGGGGGTGGGGTGAGCACTTATAAATGTGACAATCGTAAACGTATCGAAATGGTGATTTATTTGAGTTATTTTTAGTTTAATAGTAATTCTTTGTAAGAAGGATCATATAAAAAAACGGTAGGAACCAGGCCGTAAGATTCTTGCCCGTTCTTCTAGACTCTGGTCGCGTACTGGCACCTAGAATCACCTAGTATGTAAGACGATTTAAAATGATCCTTGTGATTTTATTGAATAAAGATATTTGAGTGATTGATTGATTGAGATACACTGCGCGTCAACATCAGTTTTACTATCGAACGTTGCAGCGAAATTTAGCGCGCGCGCTATTTTAAAAAATAGCGCGCTTTGTATCTTAAATACGTTACGTTTACGATTATCACATTTATTCGTGTTCATCCCCCTAACTGAAAGTCGTAGCGTGAAATAAGTCTCAACATTAAAGCTGAGATAATCTTTGCAAATCGTGCACCGCGTTAGGCGATTACCAGTTTTAATTGAGCTACAAAATCTGTGTATCTCTATGAAATGAAAGTTTTCATTACAGTGGTTTTACGATCATTTTCACAAAATTAGGTTTACTAGTGTCTGCGTTATGAACTGAGCACTCGGTTATGATATTCTACTGTTACCTGAGCCCTTATGAGCTCTATTGGATTATACTGACAATTATGGTGAAGTGGTATGAGTGCCATAACGCGGACAATATAGAAAATTAAATACTAGGTATATAGTACTTTCGGTCAAAGTAGGGGAGACCTTTGCCCAGCAGTGGGAAAGTATAGGTTAAATAAAAAAAAAAAAAAAAAAAAATATAGTCCAATAGATTCTAAGTACCTTCTTATTTAGAACCTATTGGACTTAGAAGTATGCAATAAAAAAGTGAAAGTTATTTTATATTTAAATCGTTTATGTTTGTTTTATTATTTATGTAGTAGTGTTAAAAATCTCTATAATTTAAATTTTAGTGAATTTACTGTCTTATAACAAAAAAATTGAACAATTGTAATTTTAATATTTGAAACTATCACGGTTTTGACCATAGTTTTCTTTATAAACTCTCAAATCATGTTTATCCCATTTATAAAGAAAATTGTGATTTAAACAAAAACGCCTACTAATACGTCACACATCTAAAGTATCAAAAAAAAAAAAATAAGTAGTCGTGTATTATACATACAAACAAAACCTGTTCTCGGTAAAATTGACAACCTCCTCATTTTTGATGTCGGTTAAAAAGTAATCTTCCTTGTTTATTTAATCAAAATTAAATTCAAGTAAGTAATTTTGGAACTAATCTAAGACGCGTAATTATAATTAAGCAGCAAATGAATTTTATAAATGTCGTGGGATTTCTTATCTAGGACAATATCGCAAACAATATTAATTATGAAATGGTCACGTTTTTTTGTTAAGTTCTGTTGCCTCTGACTACCTCAACTCGACCTAAGGAAGATGTTCGACCTACAACATGAAATGAACTAAAATAAACTATATAGGTACTTTGTTGGAAAAACAGTGAAAATTACATTCAGCAATACCTATGTATTTGACCAAAAAAACATCTAAGTAATGGTTTTGTCCTGCAGACTGTATAAAATAGATAATAAGTAGATACTTTATTGTGCAAAAGAAATAATACTTAGTAAATATCAGAGCTTAGTCAAGTGCAATGAACGGCCTTATCGCTGATAGCATTTATTTCAGGCAACAGTAGAAGTTTCGTATTTTCGTTGGCAAAGTTATTATAAAAATCCGAAAACCCCAAAGGAATGTCAGGTTTATTATTTCTTGCGTAAAAAATTTAGGTTAAAAACCACGCTTCATCAAAATCAGTAATTCCATCAGAAACTAACGAAAACATTATAAAATCGCTGAAAATGTACGCATAGCCACAAACCGCCCCGCCGCCGCCGCCGCCCATCCAAGCCGCCCGTCGGCAGTTCACAACTAGACGACGCGAAGGGCGGTCGCTTCGCGTCCTGTCGCATCTCGAAAACATTCATAAATACTTAAACAGTACCTTCCAATTGAAGCAACATTAAAAAAATATATACAACCTTCTTTCGTGCGTAAAACCTCGCGTGCCTAAATCCAGTTCGAAATTCAAACACACTTTGAACTTTGCAAGTGGTTACAAAACTTTTTTTCCGGTGAAGTGATGTGCGGAATAGTGTTGTACATAATTAACGGTTAATTACACAAGTTTGTAAAGTGATAGTGTTGTGTTACGGTGGAAATTAAATCGAGCTGTTTGAGGTGAGTGGAAATGTGGTATTAAAACTTTTAATTGAATAATAAATTATTCAACTGAATTATTCAAGTAGCTTTCCTACTTTAATTGTTGTGAGTAAAAGCTATGTAGAGTCTTTTTACTTAAGAAGGTAAAAAGATAAAAACCTTAGAAATCCTGTACAAATAGGAGCTTTGACGAGCTGATCATTATCAACGTGAACATTTACCGTTTTTTAAACCTGAACAAATCAATTTCAGACGATTGGGTAGATAATTAAGACTTCTTTTAATAAATTGATAAAATAAATAGATGAATGTTGATCGAAGTTAACAAACTTAATTTTGATATAAAAAAAAACATCAATGTTCCTCCCACCCTACTTAGGGTGATAAAGTAGAAAGAGATTTCAAGAAAAAAGTACCAAATTTGTTAAAACATCATACCGGTACCTATAACGTATAACCTATAACGTATAACGGTAAATTATAGGCCCATTGCCCTAATACCAGTACTGGCTAAGATCTATGAAAAGGTTATGTATGTTAGGCTTACCAGATTCATTGATAAATGCGGTATACTTTCTCCAGAGCAATGTGGTTTTCAAAAGAGAAAATCGACTACATTAGCTGCATTTAAACTTGTTAATTATGTAGTAAAGAATATCGATAGTAGAAAACAAACAACCGCCATTTTCTTCGATATGAGCAAAGCATTTGATTTTGTCTCTCATTCACTATTATTAATTAAGTGTGAGTCCTATGGTATGCGGGGCCAGGTTCGCAATTGGTTAGAAAGCTATCTGAGTAACCGGACCCAATACGTTGAAATAAGAGCTCTCAATGAAACGAACGAAGATATCCCCTATAAATCCATACCTCTAGCGAACAGAGTTGGTGTACCTCAGGGAAGTATACTGGGACCATTATTGTTTCTGTTGTACATCAATGACCTACCGCAGGCGACTAAACATTTTTGTACACTTTTCGCTGATGATATTTCAGTGGTTATCCCTAATGACTCGCTCAATAACAATAATTATAATAATGTGTTGAATGAAGCATTGGCACGTGTTTTGGATTGGTTACACGCAAACAATCTAAAAGCCAACATACAAAAAACCAAATACATTCAATTTAGGAATCAGTGCGCTCCGAAGCTGAACCTGAATCTTTCGAATAATAATGAAAGTTTGGTCGAGGTTTCGGAAACTAGTTTCTTGGGTATTGTCTTGGATGAACATTGTACATGGAAATCGCACGTAGGTAAAGTGTGTAATAAGATAAATCGCTTTGCATTCGCACTCTGGAGGCTGACAAAAGTCTCCTCTAGAAGCACGGCACTAAAAGCATACCATGGATACGTTGCGTCAAACCTTAGATATGGGCTAGTTCTGTGGGGAAATTCTGTAACACTAGAGAGAGCTTTTATCTCACAGAAACAATGTATCCGTGGAATTTGTGATGTAAGTCGCATTACAACCTGTAAGCCTTTGTTTCAGGCACTAAATTTGCTCACTCTTCCAGGCCTGTACATATTCGAGATATGCATGTTTGTAAAAAATTATCCTGATTTGTTTGAGAATAAGAATAGCCTGTATAACTTTAATACCAGATTCCCAAATAAACTTGTTACGCCCAAAGTTAGAACAGAAATGTATAATAGGAATAGCTACCTTATGTGTGTTAGAATATATAATAAAATCCCAGAACCAATTAAAAGTCTATCGCTTCGTCAGTTTAAACACCAGTTGTTCAAATGGTTACTATCCAAAAGTTTTTACTCCGTAAGAGAGTTCTTGGGTAAATAAGTAAAAAATGTTGACATTATATTTGAGTTTATTTTATTTTATTTTCTTTCTTTTTGACATTTGTATAATTTAATTTTCTGACATTATGTATTAACTAATTGGGAATTACAATTTTGGTTATAAAGGTATGTAATTTTATATTTGTATTAAGTGTTTGGTCTTGAATTGTATGTGTTGATTTTCTTTCTTTTATTTTTGACATTCATATAATTTAATTTTCTGACATTATGTATTAATTTATTGGGTATTACAATTTTGGTATAAAGATGTGTAATTTTATATTTGTATTATTTGGTCTTGAACTGTATGTAATTATTTTTAATTTAATATGACATGATATAATATAATTTGCATGCTAGTTATAGTAATGTGCTGATCTATACAATTATGACAACAACTGTAAAACCACATTTAAGCAAATAAATAAATGATAAATGATAAATGACGTCTTACCTAATCGGCTTTTTGGCGTTTTCAGGGAAAATATTAAACCGTAAAATGCAGAAATGAAGGAACGCAACTTTTTTACTCTGTAGATTATAAGTTATAACAATGCTAAAACTGAAACACGTAAGTCGGGTTCTGAAAAAGGATAATTTAGTGAAATCGCGTGACGGCACGACACCGCGGTAATTAGCATGCGAACCCAATATGCAGATACAAAAAAAGGGTGGATTGTTTATTCCTCATTTACGCCTTTGTAATCAATCTTTATTTACATACGAACATGTCAAAAAAAGGAGATTGTTTTATTTAGAAAGCTTATTCGTAAAAAAAATGTTTAATGTCAATATTTAACTAATATTATATCAGAGTTTAAATGATGTAGTTCATGCTATTATAATATCAAATATATTGTTTGATTGTAAGTTGTATAGTAATAAAACTTTAAGCGCTTAAGTAAAATATTTATTTTTATTATTTAGAAAGTAAAATGACTAAGTAAAAGACATCAATAAACTTTATTATCGACACAATTACCTATAACAAAAGTTCGGAACGAATTTCGAAATCGATAAACTTAATATGTGGCACAACACTATGAAAACCAAACTTTGACTAATGTGCTGGCAACATATACCATTGTTTCCCAATAATTATAAGTAATTCGAATTTAGAAAAGTTCAGAAACTACGTAATACTTACGGCCGGTTTCTGGAAACCCAGATCACGATTGATCCGAGTTTGACACATAGTAATTATTTGATTTTTTTGTTGATCATCGTTCGAGAATCCAGCCGTTAGATATTCATATAATATTTGAACATAGTTTTCTTTATAGACGGGATATTTTTCATGATTTGTGAGTTTGATTATTTCCCGATATTTCGGCACAGCATGCGCCATGATCACGGGTCGATCTGAAATATCGGGAAATAATCAAACTCGGACGAAGCAAATCAAGGACAGATATTTGTCCTTGTTGGGGATCGAAGCTACGACCTACAGGAAAGCAGTACTACCTGAGCTGTGACGCTTTGTTCGGCTATTACTTAACTAATATATTACTACTATACAATACAAGGCCTTGAAATCCACAGGGCTATTCCCGAGGTGGTAATGATATCCGTTTAGGAATACAATGATTACAATAACAGTAACTATTCTACAATGTTTCACTTAGTACGTACTTTGAGAGAATACCTTTATATGTATTATCTATTTGATGTAGAGTACATTTACATGATTATTACGTAAAATAAAGACATTTGATTTGATATTTTTTTGAAGTGAAAACTTCTTTAGCGGCGCTGGGTGGGTAAAAACTTTCAAACTCGCGTCAGGGTCACGTGACGTTGATAAAAAGCGTAAGATCGAGGGAAAGGGAGAGGAACTAGTATCTCCCACTCTTTCTACCGTGCCTGAGTGTGCTCTGTTTAGGCGGCACACAGACACATTCGCGCTTGCGCGAATGTGTCTGTGTCATTGTGATTGTCATTGTCATTATGACGTCTGTGGTTATATTTTTGAAGTGAAAACTTAAAAGTGAAAACACAACGTTAATATTGAAGTTTTCACTTCTGCCGGCACTCCCGGAGTGCTACCTTTTTTTTTATTTTGTTATGCCTATTTTAATAGGTCATACGATTATAAATAAGTAATGACACATTTAAGCACCTTTTTAAAATTGTTTTATTTAGTTTCAAATTCTTTTATGTAAGTATTTATTATTTTTGCAAAAAATGTTTTAAAAGTAGTAGTAGTAGTTAGATACTATGTTTTCAATGTCTATATAAGTATTCTATCAGCAATCTAGTTCCCATAGTACAAGCTTTGCTTAGTTTCAGACTAGAGTGTGATGTGTGAAATGTCCGTGGATATTTTTTTATTTATTGTAGTACAAATATTACTACTACCGACTAATTGCCGACTTGATGTTGAGTGGTAGACTCAACATCAAGTCGGCAATTGCTTGTCAAACGAAAATTAATCACCCCACTTGATGCCTGTCAAACACTTATCTGCTTGTCAAACGAATTATTAAAAAGCCTTTCAATTGTGCGAGCCAGAAAAAAAAACATTTCGATTTGAAAAGTTTGAGTGACACAAGCTTACCCAACCGATATTAAGGGATGTGTAATGCTCTGTTCGCGTGCGGTATCAATATTTGCCAGATAAGTTTATGTTACGCCTCGAACACTCTGTGGCAAAATGGCGTCTTTCGCACGCGAATATTGTCTATTGCAAACGGTAGTAATGATGGCATCGACAGCTTTGGTATCCAATGTAAATTATATTGATATGCGTGACTTACAAAGGTTCTGCCCTAAAGGTTCTGCCCTAGTAAGAGTTTTGGTAGGTATAATATACAACCTGGGTATCCTGACAACATAAATGTTTTTGAACTGTTATTTGATCAAATTGCAGTTCAGTTTTCTTCTTCCTCTTTTATTGATATTTTGAATGATCGATTTTCATACCGTTTGATAGAATTAACGTAAAATCAGGTAGGTCATGCTCAAATCAGGTAGGCCACGTGCTAAACCTCGGCATTGACGTAATTTTTAACAGCTCAGTCACAATTTTATAAAGCTCAAAAAAAAGCCACGCTAAAAAAATTCGCATTTAAAAAAAATATCTGATCTTGATTATAAAATGGGACATGTAAACCACCAGCTTTCGAATAAATAGGTCATTAAAATTAGTACTTACCACAAAACCTAACCCTCTTTTGTGGTAAAAGAAAAATATTTACTTATCATTACACAAAAGCAATATAATAAACTCTTTGCAGACATAACAAAGTTGAGAAAATGTGTACCATGCCGCATCGGGCTGGTGTCGTGATTTTGAATCTCTTACTCATAAGCCGTCTTTCTCTCTGTCATCAAAGAAATATTTATACTTATTTAATTATTTTTCTTAATATTTCATACAGGCAACCCTACAGGGTTCCCCATACATTTAAACTGCGTGTAAAATAGGTATTAGGTATCTGTACATTGAAATTGATGTGTAATTGATTTCTTCCAATTCATGTATTCATCAAACCGCAAAGCAAAACGCCAAAAGCATTCCCAATATCCAATTCCGTATTAACCTACCTAACTTTGTACATAGGAACAGTCGGTACCAATATAAACTTTGTACAGTCAAGAACAGAGCGCTTAGTCCAAGCTTGCATTTTAAAACTCCCTACTCTCGAGCCGAGAGTCGTCTCTCGGATCTCTCTCTCTACTTCTTGCAAATATCTAAGGACATCCGAGAGACGACTCTCGGCTCGAGAGTAGGGAGTTTTAAAATGCAGGCTCGGACTAATCCCTCAGATGTACTGAGTATGTAGTCGAGTCGAGGGAGGTACAGGGAAAGTTTCAATAGATGGCGCTATTGTTAACAGTTCAAGCATATATAATATCAACCTAATATTTTTGATTTAGGCATACTATTTATTTCATTATTAATACGCTTCAAGCGTGTTTGTTTTAAAAGAAACAAAATACCTTGTTCTTACCAGATGAGCTTTTTCCAGATGATATTGAAGCTAAAATTAACATTAAATACAGATTTATCTTACATACAAAAAACCAATGAATTTTATTCCCTCTTACTATTCAATAAGCGTAACAAATGCAGACGCCTTTCAGGTTATACTAAAGAATTATTGGAAAAGTAAAAAAAAAAAGAATAATTTGCATATATTACTGCGTCTCACTTTTTATTTTAATTGTGATCTCAGTGTCTTGGCCCATCATATTTACTTTATTTGTACATAAAAAACAAGAGTTCGTAGGAATGAGCCTCAACCGCTTCTATTCGAGACAGCTAATTTGTTGTCGAGTGTACCTACATAGGTGAAGTATAGGCTGGAGCGAAGGCATTGGAATTGAGTCCGAGTTTCCGTTTGCCCGTTTTTGCAATTGACAATGCCCTCGAGGTGCACGTTGTGTAAAGTTAAAAATGCTCTATTCAGTCATAAGATTAAATATATTCTTGAACATTTCACACATCACACTCTAATCCCAAACTAAGCATAGCTTGTACTATGGGAACTAGATTGCTGATAGAATACTTATATTATACGTTTTTTTTGTAAAAACATAGTACATAGAATACGTGGAACACCCAGATACAAAATATATATTTATGTTCATCACACAAACATTTGCTTTGGGTGGGAATCGAACCCACGACCCACAGCA
Source organism: Ecliptopera silaceata (assembly GCA_932527185.1). NCBI lineage: Eukaryota > Metazoa > Arthropoda > Insecta > Lepidoptera > Geometridae > Ecliptopera > Ecliptopera silaceata. Next base: position 617,968 of record OW052211.1, read on the forward strand.
TGGAAAGCAGAGCTATTACGAACTGAGCTGTGACACCTGTCAAGATTCGTTTCTTCATCCTCTTTTTTATGTGGCTTCTGCCCGTCAGTACTACAGGAAATTCTGCCAATGTCAGGTGTTTGAATATAGTTCTCAGTTAAGTCAGTCAAATGTCAAGTCGGCTGTCTTTTGTTTAAAAAAAAAATACTGATCAATTTTCTTTTCAAAACCTATTTGTATAAAAAAAAATTACTATATAAAATGGTCAAAAAAAATCTTTTTTAAAACTAATATTAGGACTACTATTATAACTAATAAAGTCATATTTTTGTAGTAGTAAATACGTCTGTTTTTGTGTACGTTTCCGCTACATATACTTTGATAAAAGAAGGTATTTGTAGAGCAAAGGTTTACTAACATTTTATTGGAACTCTAAGAAAAGTCAACCGAACTTTCTAGATTTGCTAAAACGGAAATCGAGCTATCGCAACCGTATCAACCGGATATTTATTTATTCAACCAATTCTCCGGATTTAAACCGGTGTTTTATTTATCCAGTTGATTTGCCGGATATATGCATTCAGAGGGACAATTCTCTTAACAAAAAGTGGTCTTATTTGTTTGATCGTTGAAAATCTGTTGGCTGCTATTTTGTGCCTTCAATATCAAATAGGTGTGTTATGATATTTAATAAGTAAAAAAAAAGTGTTAGGTATAAAGTAATCAAATCAAATCATATCATTTATTTTGCAGAACATAGAAGTATAAGATGATAATTATTAAAAATATGTCCAGCTATGTCTAACTTAAAAAGTATGCAAAAATTATAAAATTATGTCAACATTGAATTATAATTATAGGTAAGTAGTTATCAAACTGTGCATGTCGTGAACAAAACATTGATGTATGTTCTGTGTCTGGGTGTTTTGTACGTATTTTATGTATTTAGAAAAAAAGAATTCAGCAGCCTAGTCTCGCATAGGACACACTTTGCTTAGTTTGGGACTAGATCGTGATGTGTGAAATAAATAAATAAAGTTGGACTATCCACACAACATCATCTAGCCCCAAGCTAAGCAGAGCTGATGTTATGGGTACTAGACGACTGACATACTTAATACAATGATATTTCTTTATTATAAGTACATATAAAATACCCAGAACACCCACACAGAAATGTCCGTGGATAGTATTTTTGTTAAAAGTCAATTTAATAACGTCCTAAGATGATTTTCAATTAGGTGCGTGTAAAACTTTATAATCTGATTGGAACAGATTGAATTTGATTCAGAAAATGCGATTAATTGGAAGTTTAAATATTCAATTCCCATTTATCATCCTCTGAAAGGTTATCATAATATATTAGTCATCCGTCACCCTTATCTTCGAAGCCACTGCTTATTCTGTCCACAGGGTCGGATCTAGGACAATTTGTTTGGGGGTCGGGGGACCCGAGTTTAAGTTTCGCGCTCAGATCATATAAAATCTCAACAGCTAATGTTAATGTAAAGACATTGAGAATTACACCAAATAAGCTGTTTGTTGTGATTGTAAACATAAGTAGGTAGGTATGTACGAGACCAGCATCGAAGAATTGTTTGAATATGTCAAAAGAAGCACGCTTCTGAAAACCAAAACTAGGTTAGTAAATGTATATTTTTTCACGTCACTGAGTAGATGAGATCTTTCTAAAAGCTTCTTGCCCCTAATTGAAATAGCCTAGCACCATCTCTGTTTTTTTTAACAGCTGAGACAAAATCAATTTTCGTCTAATTAAGTATTTTTGGACCATTTGATTTTGTTCCGTGCTTCCCGAACTTTATGGACGGATTTACTCAATACTTTGAATTAACTTACTGAAACAAAACATGGTTTTAAAAGAGCTTTGAAAGGAGAATGGGCAATTTGGGTCACATAAAAAAAACCCTTCTTCTGGTTTTCTACATAGTACAGACCTGTCGTCCAATGGAAATCGAGATAATGTACTTTTTACTCTAAATTGTAAATGTCCACAAAAATTACTGTGGTTACCATTGTTCCATAGTGAATTGCCCATTCTCCTTTATGAACTAATCAGCGTGATAACTCTCACTAATTAAATATTATCATGTTACTAATCAGCGGCAATACAGCCAGTATCTTGCATACACTCCACTTCCGATTGGTACTGATTTGCATCAGTTGAGCTATCTATTGATCGTATCTTATTATACACTAGCGATCCGCCTCGGCTTCGCTTGTGGATTAAATCTAAGAGATATTTATTGATAAACTAAACTTACAAATTTACTTTAAAAAAAATACTAGATTCAAAATTTCCTTGACTAACGGAATATTTAAAATTTTACGTTGAATTGTGCTCCGCATTTGTTATTCAATAATAATCCTACATCACCCTGGGGGGCTATCCAGCAAGGGGAAACTTGCGTGACCGAATATCCTTTCAGTTGTAGTTCAGTTTTCGATGATTTTACTATTGTAACTCATCAGTATTCCGTGGCATTTTTGTGGACTGACGTGACTGAGCTTTATAAAATTATGACTGAGCTGTTAAGCTGAAAGTTGAACTGAAAAATGACGTCAATCCGCGGTATAGCACGTGGCCTACCTGATTTAAGCATGACCTACCCGATTTGAGCATGGCCTACCTGATTTTTCGTAAATTCTATCAAACGGTATGAAAATCGATCATTCAAAATATCAATAAAAGACGAAAAAGAAAACTGAACTGCAATTTGATCAAATAACAGTTCAAAAACATTTCAGTTGTCAGAATACCCCACCTGAGCGAGTTTGAAAGACCTTTACACCTATTTGCAGCACCCATCTGATCCTTTTAGCGGAATTAGAAGGAAGTCAGTACCACTTTCTCGTCAATTTTATTTAGGGATAGTTTGGGAAAAGAAAATAAATAAAATATTCACGGGACACATTGCGATCTAGTCCCAAACTAAGTTTTTACTATGGAAACTAGATTGCCAATAGAATACTTTTATACTTTACTTTTGTAATCACATGTAGTACCTACATAACAAAAGTTTGCTAAGTGGGAGTTGAATCCACGACCGTCATAACGGAAGTCTGGGCAAACTTTATATATATTAGACTTATAACTCAGACTTACGACATGAAATAATTAATGAATCTATACTAACTACCTCAAAAATATTCTACTGCTACTACTACAGCGTTCTGCTATCAATGATGATAAAAAGGGATCCAAAATAAATAAATCTAGATTTAAAGGCCGGGATAAATATATTATTTATATTCGTGCTCGGAGTGGGCACGAATAAAATAAATATGACTATCTTAAACGTATCGAAACACGTATCTGGTATACACTGCGCGTCAACATCAGCTTTACTGCCGAACGTTGCAAAGTTACTCCGCAGTGTATTATGAAATACGTTATCTTTACGATTTTCAAATAAATTGTTTAACACCCTGGTGTACAGTATTACACTTTTTTTTTTTTTTTAAGTAACCTATTGTGTCCCACTGCACGGCAAAGGTCTCCCCCAAACTCTTCCATTCATCTCGATCCCCTGCGTCCATCCACCACTGTTATTAGGTATTAGTATTATACTTAGCACGGCATTAATACTTGAAATTACTATTCTAATGCTCTTAAAACTTAGTAAACTAAAACAAAAAAGTTTCCTGTTTAACCCTACACTGCTCACCGGTCGTTTCATCCCCAAACTACCCATAAGGCTTTAACCCTATACACTCGCATGCAACCTTGTTCTATTTATTCGTTGTTTACCAGAAATGGCCATCAGAGATTTAGAATTCCTATTTTTAAGACTACATTCAAAAACTCTTTCTAGGTAGTTAAAGTTCTCAAAATATTTACCACTTTATTGTGGTAAATAAAAAAAGTGGTACTTTTAATTCAAAATCAAAAAATCAATCAAATCCAAAATTATTTTATTTAAAAAAAAAAATATTGGTTAGTTTAACTACCTGTTGGAATGGAACATAAAGCGAGAGCGTGGGTTCGACTCTAGTAAAAAAAACTTTAGTTTATTTCAAGTCCGAAAGGTATAAGATATAATCATTACTCATCTTATTATTATGGTTACACCTTTATAATATGACTCCTTCATTTTATTTTTCTTCTATTTTCTTAACATTGGATGAGTACATCAAAGTAAGGGCTGACCCTATTATCTCTTCCTGAAGGTATGCCCTTAAGCAATATTACACGGATATAATCATAGGAATGTCCACATATTCATTGTTGTAATAGCAACAATTTGCGATGTTGTCATGGTTCCGGGGTCTTTCCGACCCAGCCGGTAAATAACGTGTTAAATATGTAATATTATGTAATGTAATGGTGTCTGTATGTTCGCGCGGACTTTCCTGCATGTTACTATTCACGGACATTTCACACATCACACTCTAGTCCCAAACAAAGCAAAGCTAGGGGAACTAGATTTCTAAGAGGATATGTACACTTGTTTGTAAATACATACATAGTAACTCCCAGACACTGTACAAACATTAGCGCTCATTGCACAAATGTTTGTTCTCGGTGGGAATCGAACCCACGACCCATAACATGGAAGGCAAAGCCAGCATCTATTACTTAGCTTAGCTTGGCTTGATGTGTGTAAGGTCCACAAATATTTTTTTTATTTTGCTTATTAATTCATAAGGTAAAATTTTGAAGTAACATTATTTTTGAAATGTGAGTATAAAATAAACATAATCGTTGATAAAATTTTGTTTTGTTAAATACTTCGTCGTCTGAAAGCGTCTTAAGCTTGTTTGCTAATTAATGATCTTCAAAATGTTTTCGACACCTAATTAATCAATTTATTTGGCGCTGGGTTTCGCTATTTAACGTTTTAGCGGATATTTTAGTGAATAAAATGGTTTAGTGAGGTTTCTTTTTGGGTATTTTTAGTCATCAATTTCCTCCGTTTTTTCATATTAAAACTTGATTGGATACTTCAAATGTTTTGTAATTAATTATACATACGTTAATAATGGCTATGAACATTGTTTAATCGACTTATTAAGTTCATTTTGGTTTTAGAATAAAAATAATGTTGTTTTAAGATACATTTGGTATCAGAACGCTTATTACATGTCATACGATTAAATAAATAAAGTAGATACTTCTTCTTCGTAGAATTTGACAGTTTTTTTTATATTAATTAGCTCAATTTTTTAATCGATGTCGGATGCTTCTAATGTCTACCATATATTCACATCTCAAAAGAAAAAAAGTACTTATTAGAGATTACTTATCAAAAAATGATTATTAAGTAAGTATCTATTACTATTCAAGTTTTATTTAAACTGGAGTTGCAATCAGTTGCAATCGTTAAGCCTCTATTTGAAACAGGAACAGATTGAAACTATTAGTATCAAAGTTCTTTAACCGCTGTGTCGTGAAGGTATTCCGCCATGACAGACTGACGACAGGAATTCCTTTGAGTTGCGCGTCGAATAGTTAGCACGTCGGGCGAACCTTCTTAGAGCTATATTTCACCGGGACACCATGGCGGCGCAACCAGTCGCCGCTACCAACAAAATGTACGTTTGGTTGCGCGACCAAACGGACACCAGGTGAGTAACTCTTTATAGAGCTGTATACATTTTGTTGGTGGCGGCGACTGGTTGCGCCGCCATGGCGTCCCGGTGAGAAATATAGCCCCAACGGCCGGTTTCTGGAAACCCAAATCACGATCGATTTGTTTGATTTTTTCGTTGATCATCGTCCGAGAAACCGGCCGTAAGAGTTCCAAATGTTATAACCCTGATAACATTAACAGGCCTATAGTTTAAAAAAATGTGTTCATAGTTTATTTAACAGGCGTCACAGCACAGTTGGTAGTAGCTCTGCCTTCTATGTGGGTCGTGGGTTCGTTTCCCACCCAAATGTTTGTGTGAGTTTGGCTAAACGCTTATCGCGATCCCAAAATACGTACGCTGCTGCTTAGACGGACTCTTTACGTTACAATTTAATACGATCGGGGCACAGTAGTATCGTAGACGCTTGGTTTTTAATTCAGTTCAGACTTCAACCTGTGCTTATGTCTGAAGCCTTGACCTCCTTCTCGTAGATAGGGGTCAGAGATATTTGGATCTAAGTTTTCGTATAAGGTAGGTAAATAAAAGACCTAATATAGATAACTATTTAATTAAAAACAAAGCAAAAATTGGGTTAGATCTTAAGTGAATTATGTATAATATAATTTATGTATAATTTATTACACCTCTTATGATCTACCGAAAAAAAAGAATCAACAAAATCGGTTCACGAAACAGTCGAATTGAGAACCTCCTTTTTGTATCAGCTGAACCATTCGCGCTGTTACTTGCATAGCAAATCTTAATCACAAACAACGACATGTTTTCGGTTTTGACTAGGTACAGCAATCAATAAGCCAGCCTAGTTGAAAGTCAGCCCATACGTAGTACGAAGCTACTTTATTTCTCGACCGAACAAAAGTCCATTCTAGCTAAATTAGCTTCCTTCATTGTTATTACTGTTGGCACTAGTGATGTGCTTGATCATTTACGGTGCGAAATATTATGCGGAGATAAATAAATAAATAAATAAATAATGCTGGACAATCCACACAACATCATCTAGCCCCAAGCTAAGCAGAGCTTGTGTAGTAGCGCTGTGGTCTAATGGTAGAGAACATGCTGAGGTGCTATTTCGATCTTAAGATCGTCTGTTTAAGTCAGTCGTACGCTTATTATTAAGATAGATTATTTCTATTTAAAAGGTATATTATTATAAATTTTTGACTTCAAACTTTGAACCAACACCTAAGCCTTAGATAAACACATTTATTTTATTTTTACTGTGGATACCGACTACCTTTTACTGTTTGATAGTTTAAGAGCTTAGAAGGTCTACTAAAAATGTCCGAGAAAGTACAGCGTCAGAAACATGCGCGTTTAGTGCTCACCACAACTTTATACTCTAACAGAGAGTTACGGAAACTAAATCTAAAGTTACGGTAACTACGGTTAGAAGTACATCACTAAAATATAAAACTAGGGCAATCGGATAGACGTGGCACGCATAGTAAACCTGCAGAATTAAGGTTTTATTCTGCTATCGGTGGTCAATTGCACCCGATGTGGTGCGGTTAGCTGTTATTTTTCTCACTCACACGTCTTTTAAGCACGAGTTTTGTGACTTTGCCTTACAAGGCACGTCCTCAATGAAAGTGTTGTAGGTAATTGTCCATTTAAATAAAATAAATTATAACTCAAATTACAATTATGGAAGTGTAGGGGGGAGACATTTGCCCAGCTGTGGTTTCCCACAGCTGGGCAAATATAGTAGTATAGGTTAATAATAAGAAATAACTCAAATATGATCCGATCTTGATTAGACCTATGAGGGCTAGAAAAGAACACGAAGAGTGCTATCATAAAAAAAAACCTATTTATATGATATTTATCTAAATAGGTTCACTTAGAATAAAGATCTAAAGTAACACGTACTAATGTACTTTTCAAGTTGAAATACTTTTCATTGCTAATTTAGCCCATAATTAATTCTCAGGGCTGTGAAAATACACAATATAGGTTTTGGCTTCCGGCATACGTCACACACATTCGTGCGAAACAACAATAATAGCGGCCTCGTTGACAGTGACAGTGACAACTGATGACATATGAAATGACAACTGATGAAATACCCAGAACACCCGGAATAAATATTTGCAGTACAAACATTTATCCCAAGGCGGGAATCGAACCCGCAACCTTCCGCGTCGCAGGCGGACCTTCGCCCGCCGCGCCACATCGGTCTTCTATGAGGGTTCTCGAAATGTTCTTAGAACAATTAGCTTTATTATAGAACGCTTGATACTAATTAAGGCGTGTTTTGAAATATTAATGTATTTTTTTTTAGAAGACTTGCTTTAGCTATTTTGTTTTCGAATAGTATTGTACACCCTCCATGCAGACAGACTAAAGTTAGTAACCGATAACACTTTGGAAAGCAATTTTGTCAAAAAAACTTTGAAATTACGAATTTGATTCGTTTTCGAAACTAATAAATCGGTTACTTTCGCTAACAAAGTAGTTATTTTCTGACAAACTAAAGATAAGATAAATCTTGGTCTTATTGAGAAATTGTTCTCAAGCTGCTTTTCAGTGTTAAATTACTGAGTGATTTATTTCTTAATAGATATTGGATTCTTCTTCGTAGCAGCGGAGGTGGGCTTTTCACCTGTCATGACGAAGTACAAACTATTACAAAATGTAGACTTGCCCCAAAACTTTGGACGTGTCCCTGACTATATTTAGATATACAACGTAATATTAGTCGGTTAGTTTATCTAGGTGTTAAATTTAGAGAGACAAAATGATTTATTTTTAGAATCCTTTATATCAGCTTTAATTCATCATCATCAACTTATATCAGTCCACTGCTGGACATAGGTGTCTCCCAAGACGCGCCGCTGAGCCCGGTCTTCGTCTCTTCTCATTCAGTCTTTGCCAACTACATCATTATTAAAAAAAATAGTATTATAATAACGTTTTAACATCACATAGTCTCTCAAATGTGAAATATATGTAGTTAAAAATCCTATTTCTTATTATCACATTTCTTCACGACGATCCGCATTTTAAAATGATCTTTAGTACTGTATACATAAATCACATTTTATTGTGACTCGTTATATGTAGAGGTTTACAAGGTCCTTGTCTGCTAGGCGGCATACTTGGGGATCCTTCAGTGTACACGCTTGTTGGGGGATCCTCAGAGAGGGGAGCAAGAGGCGTGTTTGTATTTACGAACACATTTTTTTTTCCAGATAATGTCCTTTACAATTAACAGTATTTTATTGTCATCATTATGTACCCAAGTTTGGGTGTAGCAATAATAATTGGAGAGCGGACCGACTTTTAGCATGCAAATACTTAATTAATTTATTTAATTTTGTTTGGTATTATGATTTGGATAAATAAATATTTAGAAAATATGTTCCTGAATATTAGTTTATCAACGTTATCTAGTCCCGAACTAAGCAATAGCTTGTATTGTGGAATGTAGTAGTATGATAGAACATTGAAGAACCTAGAGAGTGCAAAATGTTTGTACAAAATATTTTTCCTTGTTAGCAATCAAATATGATTATACTTTTATGCAATGAAGTTCATCATTAAACCATCCTGAAAAAAAGCATCAATCATTACCCAAATTTTTTAATTCCATAAACCATTTTCACGCAATTTCACAGCGTCCGAACTCCATAACTAACGCCATTTTACACAAATTCTATCCGGAAAACGTTGCAAAAATCCGAAGATTACCATTCCGCACCAAAGTATTCCATCAACCAAACATTTAGGGCATCAGGCAGCGATTTTTCGGAGCCTTCCAAATCGCCCCCACGTAATGCAGATGGTGCCACGTGCCCAGAATCCCGACCAGTCCACTCGGTCAATCACACTCGTAAAATATTATTGCGCGAATGATAAGTGAAAAGAATGGTTATGGCGTTACAGCCTATCCGTCAGATCCGTCGGTTAGATCTAAGGGTTTAGATACACTTCGCGTTTTGGAGCATTGTGAGTTAGCGGTGGAAAATTCGTGGTATGTGGTATATTTGAGGTCTTGTACTAATATTCTAATAATACTCTACAAATTTGTTATGACTGACGTACTAGTCGAAGTAAAAGAGGAAGGTAATCTATTATTTTATCAAATATTCGTTCACGGAATAAATTATAAAAACTTTTTAAATAAAGTCTCTCAGTAATTGAGAATTGAGTTGAATAACAAAATAAATAAAATACTATAATAGGATTTGTTGTGAAAACTGCAAAATGGCATGACTTTATAACAAAGATTTCAACGACTTTTTGGTGTATTTTAAAAATATTATTCTTTCCTAGCGCCCGCTCTATTGTGGTCTTAGAAACTCCAAAATAACTCTAAAAAGGAATTTCTACACTTTTTTTTTAACAGCTTAAAATGCTGTGTGTGGTTGCCACATAAAGGCCCACATCGATCAAACTCGGTCACATTGAGTAACTCGTACATCAAAGCGTCTGCAGTGCAAGCGTTTTATTTTATTTTTACGCTACTTTTATTGGTAGGTGTGTCTTTTCTTAGAACATTTTATGGAATAGCTTAATATAAATTTTAGTTTAAGACTGACTTAATGTCCCTCTGGGAAAACTGCATTAAATTTTAAGACATTTTCATTTTTGTTGTCGTTTTCGTTGCATTCTTCATGCTTACGTGCCGTGTTGGAATTTTAGCGGAGTTTTTTTAATGCTTAGTAGCCAAACGCTTGACTGCAAACTCATCTGATGTTAAATGATGATGCGGTCTACGGTGTAATTAAGAACAGGCTTCTATCATGTTATTATATCGATAAAAAACCACTAGTAAAATACTATCGGCCGGTATCTGGAAACCCAAATCACGATTGATCCGAGTTTGACACATAGTAATTATTTGATTTTTGAAGTGAAAACTTCTTTAGCGGCGCTGGGTGGGTAAAAACTTTCAAACTCGCGTCAGGGTCACGTGACGTTGATAAAAAGCGTAAGATCGAGGGAAAGGGAGAGGAACTAGTATCTCCCACTCTTTCTACCGTGCCTGAGTGTGCTCTGTTTAGGCGACACATTATATTTTTGAAGTGAAAACTTAAAAGTGAAAACACAACGTTAATATTGAAGTTTTCACTTCTGCCGGCACTCCCGGAGTGCTACCTTTTTTTTTTCGTTGATCATCGTTCGAGAAACCGGCCGTAAGTGCCACAGTAAAAACACGAGCGAGTAAAGTCGAATCTAAACAGTAAAATCAAACCAAAATCTGGTTTAAAAGCAGATAAAGAAAGTTCCAGAACGCATTGTCCCTAACTACCCCCCGAGCACTCGCAGTAATGCACATTTGGAATTCAAACGTATTTTTTCCGCGTTGGCTGGTCGCCAGTCCGAGACATGTTATTATGTTTTTAAAAGTTGTTGAGGACAAGAAAGTAATGCTGTTTTGATGTGCGCGACTAGGACGCGCGACTTTCCGCATTTGTAGATAGACTGGATCAATGGTTATTTGACGACCGATGTGGCGCGGCGGGCGAAGGTCCGCCTGCGACGCGGAGGTTGCGGGTTCGATTCCCGCCTTAGTATAAATGTTTGTACGACCTGCAAATATTTATTCCGGGTATTTTAGATGTATAATAAAAATATCAATCTATGTACCTAATGTATTGTAATAAGTATGTCAGTCTTCTAGTACCCATAACACAAGCTCTGCTTAGTTTGGGGCTAGATGATGTTGTGTGGATTGTCCAGCATTATTTATTTAATCACTGCAATTTGAGTATTTTATTGTAATTCTACCGAGCAGAAAACAGGCTGTAGTGTCTTGCCCGTTCTTCTAGGCTCTGGTCGCGTGGAACTGGCATCTAGAATCACTTAGTATATAGACGATTCTAAACGATATGTGTGATTTTATTTTGATGTCACTGTTTCGATACGTGTACGATAGATACCTCCTGAGCCCTTAGTCCGAAGACGTATTTTAAAACTTCCTACTCTCGAGCCGACAGTCGTCTCTCGGATACCCATACAAAAATGTTAGACATCCGAGAGACGAGTATCGGCTCGAGAGTAGGGAGTTTTAAAATGCGTCTTCGGACTAAGGGCTCTGGTCGCGTGTGTTAAACTATTCTTAACTCATCCGAATGTGTCCCATACTTATCTATGTAAATAGTGTTTTTGGAATGCCAGTTTTGACATGCGTTCGAGTCTGATAGTGCATTCCATTTATTTAGTTTCTGCGAACAAAACATAATACGACGTTACAGGGAAAAAACCCTGACTTTTGAGTGTTAGTGTGTTTTTTATATAAATAAAACTTATTACTATACTTACTTATACTATATTAGATACTTTGTAAAAAAAAAAGTTAAAAAATAATAATAACTTACACTAATTTTCAGCATTTCTATTCAGCGCGGCAATACAGCCAGTGTCTTGGATGCGCTTCCGATTGGTACTGATTTGGATCAGTTGCGCTATCTATAGATCGTTTGCAATGGTCCTTCAACTGTTTCTTATGTATTTTATGTATATTAAATTTTGTAATAGTCGTAAGTTTGTTTGTGAATAAAGTTTTAAACTTCCAGATATAATAAATAATGCTGGACAATCCACACAACATTATCTAACCCCAAGGTAACAATAGCAGGAATTGTTTTGTATATTTTATTTATTTGATTAAGTGCATGACAGGACATAGGTACTTTGGTTAAAAATATGAAGTGAAATACAGTAGAACCTCGTTAAGACGATCACGTTTAATACGATTTCTCGCATAATACGCCACTTTACGCCAGTCCCTGCAACTTGAGACATATTTTCATACATTACTTAACGCTTAATACGATTCGTCATCCCGTTTAATACGCCCGAGCCGAGCCGTCGGTCGGTCACTAGCAGAGCGCTCTAACGCGAGCCTCAGAAAGCCCCCTGCCCGCGTTGGAAGGAGAAGAACCCGAGATACTGCAGGATTTTCCTGGATATTTCATGGATATTTTGGCAACGTATGAAATTCTATCATTTTCATACGGTGATCTTATTGAGAATGTGAATAACACACAAAATGAGGCATAAAATGAGTGATAATGATGATGAAGATGAGTCAACTCCGGTTTTGTCAAACGCCCAAGCATTATCAGCTGTTAATGTTTTAAGATGCTATGTAGCGTCAAAGACGCATCAAAGCAAAGACGCACTGCAAAAGTTGAATTATGTTGAAAATGTTTTAATTACTAATGCATCAAAATCTTTCTGTCAAACTAAAATAAGCGATTATTTTAAATGACGTAATTATAAATACACTACGTTTTTAATGTAATTTATAAATGTATAATTTAATACCTACATATTACATTATAACATAATTCAGAACAATATGTATGTAGACTATGTAGAACGTTTTATTTTTTCTATCCCGCATAATACGCTTTCACGCTTAAGACGCGTTTTTGGTAGGGTCCCTGAGAAATCGTCTTAAGCGGGTTTTACTGTATTTATATATGTACACTATATTTTTATAATATCTCTAGTCATTAAACATTTATACGATATCACGATTATAATCTGTTTTGTTTTCGTTCTTACCTGTGAAATTAAACTGGCTCATACCAACATGTTATTGTTTTAAAAAATCGGTGTCGTATCGGGCGTATAAAACATAGAGTAGCCGATTCAGTGTATCGGTATTGCAGATATTTGTAGTTTATCAGTGTCGTGTCGTGTAAAAACGGCTTTTATATTAAAATACCGTATGCAGTTTCTGTATAGAAGAAGAATGCAAAGAAATAGTGCATTATTTTTCAACCAGAAATCTCTCTCAATCTCTTGTTACATTTATAAATTGAAAACTCTCATAAATACGAAACCTCTCTGCTACGGCGTAGCACTGCTACGACGCTACGCGGCTACGGCGTAGCGTGCACGTATCCACTACATCGTGGAATGTACGTTGCATTTTATTTCAGAAAGCACTTTAGATTTGAAGTAACTCTTGAACAACTTGTATTAAGTACTTATTTTTATTTTTATTTTTACAGCTATTATACCTACTCGTTAAAATCTAGATTTTCAAGATTAACCCCACACAAATACACTTAAAAAGATACACTGATTTGGATCAGTTGAGCTATCTATAGATCGTTTGCAACGATCTGTAGATAGCTCAACTGATCCAAATGTTTCTTATGTATTTTATATATACCTATGTACATTTTGTAATTACTGTAATAGTCGTAAGTTTGTGAATAAATGTGTTTTAAAAAGACTATAAGTATTTATTTAAATTAGCAGAAATAGGTCTTAGTTTCAAATTTCTTTTTAAATTAAGTTCTCCCGGTAATAACGCTATATCAAAAATAAGCCCAAAAACCAGTATTTATTTATCCCCTATAAATAAAGAGGGAAATATGATAAACATAGATTAGAACGCTGATCCGGTGAAGTATGCTCCGAGCGCTCCCTCCACTCCATGGGATTATGGTGTTAAGGATATGGATTTTTTAAGGACTTTAAGGACTCATATGAAACAAACGCTAGAATCCAGGTCTAGTTTCTTGCCAGTTCTTCTAGACACTGGTCGCGAACTGGCGCCTAGAATCATCTAGTATACGTTTCAAAGTGATCCTTGTTATTTTATTGAATAAATTAATTTGAAGTTTGAAGTTTGATATGGCGATGAGTGATAATAATATGCACCACACTACCATCCGCACGCCATTTAGACTTTTATAATCTTTTTTATAATAATATTTATTTTGTAAAATCATAAAAACAATATTCTTAAATATTTCACACATATAGTCCCAAGCTAAACAAAGCTTGTATTATGGGAACTAGATTGCTGATAGAATGAAATTGCTGACACTTTTTTATATAAGGGAACTATACTGCTGATTGATTATTTTATTTGTAAATACATACATAGAAATACCCAGACACAGAACAAATATTTATGTTCATCACACAAACATTTGCCCCGGGTGGGATTCGAACCCACGACCACGCCCCACAGCATGGAAGGCAGAGCTACTACCAACTTAGCTATGCTGCCTGTCTGTTTTCTTAGAACAGTTTTTTGCGGACAAAATAACCGCTAACATTTATGATATTTTGATATTTTTTCTAAATTAAACTCAGTATTTTTGAAGTGAAAACTTCTTTAGCGGCGCTGGGTGGGTAAAAACTTTCAAACTCGCGTCAGGGTCACGTGACGTTGATCAAAAAAGCGTAAGATCGAGGGGAAGGGAGAGGAACTAGTATCTCCCACTCTTTCTACCGTGCCTGAGTGTGCTGCTCTGTTTAGGCGGCACAGGGCGAAAAATAATAAAAAATAAAAACATAAACATTGTATTCTACCTCATAAATGATAGTACTTTTATAATTATAATTAAACACAACGTTAATATTGAAGTTTTCACTTCTGCCGGCACTCCCGGAGTGCTACCTTTTTTTTTTTTTAAAGTTTCGTGAGTCATAGCACCTAGTCAAGTCTAAAACGGTTAGTCGTTAGTTTAAATGGCGTCTGGGACGAAACTATTAACACGATAGACCCTTTTTCACCTTACATTGTAACTTTCTAACAAGTCGCGTTTGATAAGTAAATCAATATTGAAACTTAATAAGTTTCTGCTAATGAAAATATCATTGTTTGATTTTTATTGATATTTGTTACGTAACTTTTCTTGTATTGCAACATTTTTATGTTTGTACCACTAACTGAACGATCGGCGAGATGGAGCGACGATCTGCGGAGTGTAGCTGGCAAACACTGGATGAGAGGAGCCGAAGACCGGGCTCAGTGGCGCGTCTTGGGAGAGACCTACGTCCAGCAGTGGACTGATATAGGTCGATGATGATGATGATGATGACCACTAACTGTAAAGTAATAGTAGTATTGGAACCAAGTTTGTTATCTGTAATTAGTTCCTTATTTATTATTTGTAAATACATACGTAGAATAGAATAGAATAGAAGAATAGAAAATATCTTTATTGTACACCAGAAAAAGAAACAGAACAGAGAGACAATACAAATAAAACGTACAATGGGCGGTCTTATCGCTATAAGCGATCTCTTCCAGACAACCATACGTAGAATAAAAATAAAAAAATAAAATAATACTGGACATTGCACACAACATCTAGCTCCAAGCTAAGCAGAGCTTGTGTTATGGGTACTAGAAGACTGACATACTTAATACAATACATTACATAGATAGATATTTTTTATTATACATATTAAATACCCAGAACACAGGGGATACATATTTGCAGATCGTACAAACATTTATTCCAAGGCGGGAATCGAACCCGCAACCTTCCCCATCGCAGGCGGACCTTCGCCCGCCGCGCCACATCGGTCGTCATATATAGTCGGTATAGAATACATAGAAACACCCAGACACACAACAAATATTTATGTTCATCACCCAGACATTTGCTCTGGATGGGAATGGAACCCACCACCCACAGCATGGAAGGCAGAGCTTCTACCAACTGAGCTGTGACGCCTGTCAAGCATATTGTAACAACTCAACATCAAACGCTGATATAGTTAATTTTCTCGCATTGTTTAATTAAAAAAGGTGATTTTCTTAAGTTTAACATACAATAAACATGCGTGACCCGAGGGCTGGTGAGTATCTGGCCCAGCGTATCAGCATTGCTATTCAGCGCGGCAATGCAACCAGTGTCTTGGGTACGCTTCCGATTGGTACTGATTTGGACCAGTTGAGCTTTCTATAGATCGTTTGCAACGGTATGTAGATAGCTCAACTGTTTCTTATGTATTTTATATGATAATGTACATTTTGTAAATACTGTATAGTCGTAAGTTTGTTTGTGAATATTGCATACTAATATTTTATTGAGCATATATTTCATAGAACAAGTATAGTCCTGTCTTAATGCCCAGGCCTGGGCTGGGGGCTGGTCTAGATCCTCTAATGAGCTATCAACACGCTTTAAAAAGCCTTTTGTTCAGTTTTCTCGGTTTTTTCTTTCATAATTACAACGGTTTTGTTAAGCTCGAGGTTTTTACTTGTTTTTTAAATTGTGTGTTTTAACGCCTAGTTAGTTCTAGCTGTTATTGTTGCGTGAAGGGAAATATATTTATATTGCGGAGGAAATATGCGTAGTTTAGTTTTAATGTTTTTTGTTTAAGATAATATTGTGATCTTTTAACTTGCTTGAATAATTATGTTTGCAATAACTACAGACAATAGACACAGTGGATCTATAACTACAAAGTAAGCTAGAACGCACATCTCATAGATTTTGGACCCTTTTTTATTGCAGTCACTCTTTCTTTAATAGGTCTCTTAATGTCATTCTCTACAAATCTTCGCTTCTTCTTGCCAATTTATCAATGAAATAAAATCATTCTCACACCCGATATAAATTTTGTGTTTCTTGTATTCAGGAGCAAAACATTTATAAAGATAAGCTTAAGAATGTGCGCACACTGATGACAGGACGAACTGTATTATAACAGTTTATTTTACGTCACTTTCTACCGGTCTACCTACCAGTTTAACGTCGAACCACGAGACTTTAAAAAACTTTTTGTCGTAGTTTATACCACAGCAGTTTCCAGTGTTCGTTTAAAAATTTGTAACAAATGTTCAGTTCACCAATAAAAATTTCAATAATAATTTCATTTCATTTCACTTTTTGTCGTCAGTGTGCGCTCTCACTAAGTCTCATCTCACGTTTGATAATGACTACGTTCAAAGTAACGTTACTGTAAATGAATATGTACACCACATTCAAGAAATAATTGTCGGAACAAACGTTAACTTGTACTACCTTCATTATTACTGTTTTAATTAAGTTTACTTAGAAAAGCGATCATTAATACAATTCTGTGGTACAGAACATAACGACGATTTGTGTATTTGACTTATTTCGTGTAACAAAATCCACAGCTCTTAAATTAAAATGAAATAAACTAAATTACAATAAGTACATAAAGCCAAAAACAGTGAATAAAGTAAATAAATTTAAATTAATAATAAATATAATTATAAATTTTAGTTAATAAAAATTTTGAATAAAGTTGTACATTCTAAAACAGTTGACATTTTAAGAATATTTTTTTTTTTTTTTTATGATTGTACTCGTTGTTCTGTATCTGGGTGTTACTATGTATTCTATTTATGTATTTACAAAAAATGTATAAGTATTCTATCAGCAATCTACATCTTTACAATCATAGTTCCCATAGCTTTGCTTAGTTAGAGTGTGATGTGTGAAAAGTCCATGAATATATTTTATTTTGTTATCTTTTTGAATTCTTTCATTAAATTTAAGGACGGACATACAAAAAGCTAATGCAGGAAAAATGCGGATGCTCCTTAGCAATTCATTTTTATTTATAATTTGTTTTTATAATAATTTACCTCAAATAAAATGATTTTGATTTACACTTTAGCTACTTTTTTTAGAAGTTGAGATTTTTTTATTATTCTACTCTTAGCAACCCAAAAAGATCAAGTATAAAATCAGTAAGAAGTAACGGAATAATTTGCTACGAATTATACATTATTTGCACTATAAAAGGATATATTTTCCGCGAACTTTGACATTTTTATCCTTCCTTAGCATCAGCAGATCACATAACAGGCTGCGACCCCAATTGACGGGAAAATGTCAGGGGGGCTATCCATCAAGGGAAACTTGCGTGACCGAATATCCTTTCACTTGCAGTTCAGTTTTCGATGATTTTACTATAGTAACTCATCAGTATTCCGTAGCATTTTTGTGGACTGACGTGACAGAGCTTTATAAAATTATGACTGAGCTGTTAAAAATGACGTCAATGCCGCGGTTTAGCACGTGGCCTACCTGATTTGAGCATGGCCTACCTGAATTAAGCATGACCTACCTGATTTGAGGATGGCCTACCAGATTTTTCGTTAATTCTATCAAACGGTATGAAAATTCAAAATATCAATAAAAGACGAAAAAGAAAACTGAACTGCAAATTGATCAAATAACAGTTCAAAAACATTTCAGTTGGCAGGATACTCCCCCCGGGCGACCCCTATTGACGGGAAAATGTCAGGATGACAAGAAAATATGATGATTTTGTCAAGTGAATGTCCCATTATGTCCGGTAAGGATGTCGTTGAATACATTTGTAGATGTCTACAGAAATAGATCCAATACAATAGGTTCCATAGCTATAGGTATTGAATACAAAAAAGTATTCACGTTCAAGAGCGAGCTATGTACAAAGTAAAAAAATAAATACTGATTTGGATCAGTTGAACTATCTATAGATATGCAGATAGCGTTCTTTTAAAAGTATGTAAATTTTGTAAAACTGTTAATAATCGTAAGTTTGTATATGAATAAAATACTTTACATTTAATTACTTCTATCGATATTCATATCTTGAGATATATATTCGTAAAGGTCCGTTTCTAGTGTGGTTTAAATAAGTCGCTCGGACTGAGTACGTCCACTACACGACAAACTACAACAAGGGTTGAAACCTCGATAACACCCCAGCTTTGAGGTTCTCACGGACAAATTAGTCCCAAATAGTAAGTTGTAAAGAGGAAATCTGATAGGACTAGTTGGGGACGAGGACTAACTTTTTATGGTCCCAAATTAGTGTTATTTTGTTTGGTTATTATTATTACGAGTAATTTGTGTAATTACACAAAATTACTGTAATTTCTACCTTTATATAATTAGGCTACTAGACAGACAACTCATTTTTTTATTTAAATGGGAATTTTGTCACGCAGTAACTATGTCACCCCCGTTGTAATTGTAATTTTACTATATTTAGATTTGTATTGTGACTTGTGTTTTTGACTAAGTATTTGGCTATAATTATCAAATTCTTAGTAACTGTAATTAATGTAGGTAATTGGTGTATTAATTGATTGAATAAATAAATAAACTCGGTTTAGTATCGACTCTACCTTTCATGCACGGTTTGTGGGTTCGAACCCTTACCAGGACAAACATTCGTGTATATTTCATGTATGTAGTTATGTCGCTTTGCCAAGTAATATGTAAAAAGTCCATGAATATTTGTAATTATAATAATTTCTTGAATATTACATTTAAGCGTGTCATTGCTCAATATCAGTCCACATTTGACAGACTGCAAACCAATTCCAACTGCAGAACATTCTGATGTCAGTGCCATGTTTGGTTTTATTTTAACATGAATCAAATAACTCAGCCTTTCGGTTCAGCGTTTAATAAAACGAATTTACTACGTTTTTTTTTCACGATATTTACAAAACAATAAAGCCTTGTTTACGGAATCCCGTTAAAAAGCTTTGAATAAGAGTTTGGCCAAGGCCTCACGCGACATCCGTCCTTCGGTACTACCTAATTACAATAATTTGGAAAAAATGTCGCGTGTCTGATTAAAATACGATAGGTGCAACTTTAGAGCCTACGCAGGGTTTATTGATTGACCTAACTAGGACAAAACGTATGTTCTTGTAAATAATTAGACTTATTCATTATTAGTATTTGATTTCTTGTACATGATTTGCTTAGTTTGTGACTAGATGGCGTTGTGTGACATCTTTTTTTTTAATTATTGGTAATTTATTTAGAAAAAAAATGTAATAAAATATTCTATCAGCATAAACCATCAATGTTAACTGTTAAGTTGCACCAGAAGTCGTACTTTGCACCCCAAAAATAACTGTTATGAAAAATTGTTGTTCATTTGTTATACAACGCTTGGCAAGAGTGATGAGCCTATTCCATTTCTTCAATTATCATTAACGTTTGTTGAAAAACAGCAAACGCCACAGAAAACCTGAAACTAATAGTATTTCGGAACGTTACAAACAAGTCAATTCCTGGCCGAACTAATCTTGCGAACAAAAAACAGAGATCCGTCCCGAGGGGCCGTAAAATGAAGGCTTGCGCCCGGCGCGGTTCTAACGTGACCCAAATATATAGACTTTTACTGAAAAAATGTTTAACTTTAGAGTTTTGGAGGCTTAACTCCCGAATCCAATTCCAGCTGAATGGTATTAGAATGTGGCATTTACGTCAAGTTTCGTGCCTTTGAACGCAAAGCTAGCGTCACATTTGTCGTATTGCGTTCATATAACATACGATCCGGAATCGGACTCGAAAAGTATATTTTTTCCGAGGTTTTTGTCGTGAATACAACTACAAATAAACTTTGATAAAAATCGTTTGCTAAGTGTATATGTAAGACAAAATGTACAGAACCTTTAGTGTGTGTATCTGAATCACATTTGGCTGATTTTCAATCACATTTTGCTTCCTGGATTTCTTCTAGCATTGGTCCTCGTACAAATGAGCAGACGCTAAATTGAATTTCAATTTCAATCCCGCTCAGAATTACGGCAAATAAAGTTGCGAGTAGAGGTTGCAGGACTCTTAAGAATACGCCTAATTCGACCACTACAGTGTAATGATAAAATAAATGGACCATATGAATGTAATGTGCGTTACGCCATTTGCTTTCTATGGGGCTTTGCGATGTGCGCTCTGAATAATGGTGACAATAGCGACTCTTTGAGCCATAAGCTGCGCGTCTTAGCGGTGAAAGAAAACACCATTCTTTTATAAATATAAATAACAGAAACAGTGATCCGTAAGATGTAAAGTTTTACGTCTGAATTGCCACATAATACGTTATGTACTCGAGCAAATACATATTCAATACAATTTGACTGAATTTGTTGTACAATATTTAGATGACGTTCAAACAGGTTTTTACAAGGTTTGTTTTACATTTGACTCCTCTTTGAACCGCGATATCATTGATCTATGTAGCTCATTATCTTACCGGCAAATTATAGTGGTATTATCTATTAAGCTACAATATTTTATGAAGATCAGTAAAGCCATACGAAATGCATTTTCTATCAAACAAGTGGATTTTCTAATTATTTTCGCTCATTTGATTTAAAATCAAATTACTGTTCGATATGAATGTGAAAGTTGACTCAGAGTTGACAAATGATAGGAGTGGTGGAAGAAGAAAAGATGCAGTGCCGACCTCACTTAACGTGGATTAAGAGTATAATGATGATGATCAAAAATAAAACTAGCTTTAATATTTATAAATATTGGTTTTATTATATGTTTACACAGTTTAATGGTGCTACTGACACGCTCCGTTTTTCACTAAATAAGTTAAAACGTTTAAATTCAATATTTTATTCATGCATTTCGCTCGCAATATTTCCACGTCGTCGGCTTCACTTACAAATTGGCTCGATGTAAAAATTGATTTTTTAACTAAATAAAGTTAACGGTTATATACTAATATTAAACCTATTGATATGCGTTATTCATATAAAATAAAATAAATGCGATTGTTTCTTTATCACACCATTTACTTGACTTGAGTTTAAGATAATGCTGGAAAACTCTTACCATATCTTTTTAATTAACTTTCAATAATCAATGGGGTGCATGGAAAGAGCCTCCTCGTGGCGCACACCGGTAACAGCTAGGCACGGTAAAGCAGTGTCTAGTCTGGCTAATCTTTACAACACGATGCTACAACAAAATACAGTTGTAGCATCGACACGATAAGAAGAAGAATAACCAATTAGGTAATAGCCCGGTAAAATTAGCCCGAAAAATAGAACATAATATTCATAAGTTATTCATAAGAAGCAGAGAATGCAAGAATCAATGTCAATTGAAATTAAAAAATCAATGTTTACTGAGCTATAATGACTGATACAGGATGTCAAAAGATTCTGGTTGTAATATCTCATAAATTAAGAATCTATTAAGTTCAAAAGTTCCTTTATGACATAGAATAAACATGAGACCTTTAAAAATACATTAAGGAAGCTGACACTCTCTTGCAGTTTGTTGCAATCTAGACTCTATGTGCTTGGAATAAGGCGAAGAATACGAAATTGGTTTTGAACAAATAAAATTCCTCGTTCGGACGAAAACTTATATTAGATTCTGTATTGCCTGTCGCATTCGATTTTGGAAAAGGTTTATTTCTGCATGCATTGGATGCAATGTCACAGGTGAGAAAAGAATAACTGGTTCATTTCTATAAGTCAACTTTAAATAAAAAGTAGGTACATATTCGCGGAAACACGCGCTCTAGTCTCAAACAAAGCAAAGTACTATGGGAAATAGATTGTTGATAGATCACTTATATAGTACTGTTTTACATACATACCTACTCATATTCTAATGTTTGCATTTCGATATAAGTTGTTTCTTGACTGGTAATGAACCCGCCACCCACCACACGGAAGACAGAGTTTAAACCCACCTGTGACGCCCACTATTCATCGTTAAATATCGATTGTGTGGTGTTAATTCAACTTATAAACGTTTCAAAGCAATCCTGTAAGATTTTGAAACGGCTGCATAGGTATATTTTCTTGGACTGCAGTATTTTTAATTACCTTCATTAAATTGAAGACGGTACAGAAAATGTCCGTAAGGATGTCAGCCGGAAGCCTGGTCCAAACCGGCCCAGCCTTGGGGCTCCGCATTGCGGCGCCACGTTAATATTTTACTGAGAGGACACACGGTTGGTTAGGATCTTACCTGTCTTTTTGTAGGTGTTCAAATACTCTATGGAGTGTGGGCCACGACTAAAAAACTCGTCTCTCAGGGTTGCTACATAGTACGATTTAATGAGCTTTTACAGGCCTACCTTTCACTATTTTTATTTTAGCCACCAAGCAAAGATTCTTGTATTATTGTGTTCCAAGTTGATGAGTATATACTGGTCTTAACATCATTAGATGATGGATGTTAGGATGAATCAGACTATTGTCGCAATGTGATATTCCACACGTCTTGATGAACGTGCTCGGTAAGACATTGCATTGTTTTAGGATGAGACTACCACTTAATATCTTATTTGTGTAAATATTTGTGTAAGTGATGGAATAAAAAGTTTGATGCAGTTTAGTGTTTGTTTCTATCTGCTGACTGGTTCTCATGAAACGAATGAACTTATTTCAATTAATGTCAAACTTATTACAAAAATATAGTAGTAAAATAACAAAACACTAAATACAGTGCACGTATAAAAGGGTATCGGACTTTCCAAGCGAGTGGACACGGGTGCAAATGCCAGTTATTAATGACAACACTCAGAAACTATAAAGTTGAAGGTTTTTGATCTCTGACTACAATTCAACACAAAAGGTATAACTTATAAATAAAAAAAAGCTAGAGGACTTGCAATTTTGGGTTACGAATACTTCGGAGGTCTCATATAATTTCATTTATTTATTTATTTATTTATGAGGTCTACCAACAATTTCTTCAAGCTTACATGCTAGTTTACATAGGCACTGAGTATTTTGCTACATGAGAAACCAATAACAGGTAAACACAACTTGCACTGAAATTAAACATAGTGGGGGTTTACATCCATTTTTAGTATTAACTAAGTTCAGACACAGACAATAGGATAGAATATAGTTCCCTTTACAAAATGCGTGCAGTTGTTTTGAAATATTGGGACGAATCAAAATACAAATCTTGATGCATGCACGATTTTCCAGAGAAAACCATAGACCATGTACAATTTCTTAAAGATAAGCTTTGATAACCCTAAAAGCACTGAACATTTGATAAATTCTAGGTAGGTACAATAATTAAATCTAGGTAAGTTTAACAATTAACTGAGTTGGCAGTTACATATTGACAACAGTCGAGATCCTAATCCGAGCAAGTTAATTTTTTTTATATTAAAAGTGATATACTAACGGTCTAACCTACAAGGGCCAGGATGACCTAAGATTTAGATCCAAGCTTTAGAACATAAGTGCGCACTTTGGAAATTGAGTGAAAACCAATATCCAGATCACTATGACGGTTATACAACTTACAAAGACGGGGAACAGGAGAGTTGGCACCAAGAACTGTACGTCTCAACGGCGGTTTCATTATAATGTAGGTACATATCGTGACTAGTACTTTTTGGCTTATTTTTTTTTAAATGGGTTTCGTATTGCTTATCGCTTTGTTCATTTTTGACAAAAATATAATGATCTTAATAGCTCATTGCTAATGTTTCTAAAAAGCACGTTATTTGTGTAACGACGCGACTGTGTGTAAAATTCGCAAGGAACTTGCTTTGTTTGAGCTGATTTTAAGCTTTAGTATACCAAATGTGAAAGCCTTGTACTTTGTGCCTTACACGTTATGGAATAGAAACATTGAATTTTCATATTTTTCTAAAGCATTACCTGAAAAGGCATCTTTGACTTACCCTCTTTTCTTGGTGAATTTTAGTAGAGATAAAACTTATAAAAACATGGTTGTCTGCAAAGTCGGTTTACTGACGATAGTTGAACGTGACAACGAACGCAAAGGCCGATTGTGCTTCTTTGTCACTCGTTCCGCGCTCTCGCTTGCACTTCAAGCCTTACATGGAACGCCTCAGAGCGAGGTAACGCCGCATGAGTCATGTTTTTTCGTGCGTGCAGCCGGCTCTATCGAATTATAAGACGTTGTCACGTCAAAAACACGCGCCTCCACCGCGCAATATACTTGCAAAAGTGGTGTACAGATAAATTGAGGTTTGACATTGGTTGTTCAGTAGCTGTACCATGAGTTTTTACTATACTAAATATACTATACTCGCTAGCGTCTGTAGTTAAAAAAATGTATGAAGATTTGTACAGCGCCTCTAGCGGAAAGTTGGGTACTAAAATTCGTAATACTAATATTTACTTAACTACTGTAGTAAAGTCAGGCGATTTTACTGTGACAACTCATGGTAGAGGTACCTACAGATAAATTGAGGTTTGACATTGGTTGTTCAGTAACCGTCTTGACATCTTACCATTAAAGAAGGGCTGGATCAAGCAACCAGTGCAGCAAGTGCAGCAATGAGATGAACGCGCGTACGTTTCTGGAGCGTACACAATGGTCTATCTTGACACCTATAAGTGTATAGTGTATTCTTCGAAACTACACAGGTATTTTTGCCTGATTTCATTCGAGACGCGAACGCTAACGATAATGAAGTGCTATTATTCTGACACATTCCGTTATTGTGTTTTATGTACGAAATAAAAAACTTTTATTTGATTTGACTTTTGATGTGACTAAAATGTGACTAATTATCTTCTTCTTCATCCGCTTCACGCGAATGTTTGTGACTTGTTATTTGTTGCTAATTTCATTCCTGTTGTAACCACTAACAAATAAATTTGATCTAGATAGTAATTATCACAATTATACTATTTATGGATTGTTATATACGAAACTGGGAACAAGCCCATTGTTTCTTTCTGGTGGTACGTTGCCGAAGGCTAAACTTCAACAGTATAAATAACCGTATTAGAATTTCTATGAATAATGGCTGAGCCAGGATACGTGGGAGCACATCTTTTCAAATGTCTGAAATAACAATATTTAATTGTATTATACATATACTGTAACTATATTTGTGAAAATATTTATTCATGGATAGATATGTAATAATAATTAGTACTTACCTCTTTTTTCAGGTACTACTGCACTACTGGTTTTAAATTAAGGTGGATTTCGCGTAAGTATTTGGTTTATGTTATTACTTCATCGTGTAGTTTAAAGATATAAAGCTATTTATATGTTAAAATAAGTAGGTATTGAATCTTTACCATGTTTAGAAATTTATCAACAATATCATGTTTCATTGTTATATTTTGTATGTTATCATAACAATATCGTGTCATTACCTAATAAAACGTATACAAAAGAAAACGTAAAAACGTGTATCTGCAATGTTTGTTCTCATTCACCAAAGTAAACGTTACATGAATAGAAAGGGTTGTACAATCACATTGTCTTTTAAAGTCAGATAATACTTACACAAGAAAATCGAAACGCGTTCGTAAATTGAGAGTATTTCCCTTCAAATATCCTAAACTTAAGTAACCTAGCTTAAAGCACATATGGACCTTATTTCCCTAATTTATGCATAATTTTGGAAATCTCCATAAAATCACAGGGCCCTCATTCCCAGCAGAAGTTATGCGTCATTAAGGTCCTTTGTCAAGGGTCAGGCGCCGAATTTAACACCACCCACTCAAGTAACGGACCCAACCCGACACAAGCGGACTCTTAAGAATAATTCGGGCACAAAAGGCGAGAAGTACCTTTTACAATATTGATCATTGTGTACCTGCATGTGGAAAATTGAACATTCTATTCCATTTAATGGAGAACTTGCTATTTTACTTACCCTAGTACAATGGAAACAGTACATCAACTTGTAAAGGACTGGCATTGAACTGGCATTGTAAAATTTCACGTTGGGATTGCATGGGAATGTGTTTTAACAAAAACCAAACTATTTAAAAAGCTGTCTGTAACCTCGTCTGTGGCCTCGCCCCAAAACGAAAGGACTAAGATACAGATATTATTGTTTGAAAGCACGTGAGATTTTAAGCAAGAAAAACTGCTAGAACGAGTTGATTCTCAGCTATAATGTTTATTTGATGTATATTTTTTTGTTTTGTGATTAAAATAAGAATTGTATAGCTTTCAGCAATCATATTGACTTTGATTTTCGGTATAAGTTTATTATATTTATTTCTCTTTTTAAGAGCAATAACATGTTTCATCTAAATACACATTGTAATCAAAATAACATTATTTAATTTTACCAAAATAAAAATAGGTCCACTTAAATTTCGTCAACAAAACCACAAACAGGTCAAATTTATCGTCTTCACATGGGCTATTTATATCATATTCATAATCTTCGTTTATGTTTAGACATGTCACATGTAACTTAGAAGTCAATAACCATTTTCAATAAATTAAAATATTTTTTTTAACATAAACATATAAAGTAAAAATGTCAAATATACAATCGTAATTCAATTCCATATAAGTTGATGTACTGTTAGCAGGGGTACAGTGTCGCATCACCGTGGTTAAATGGGGCGTGGTGTGAAACACTGGAGGCAGGTAAGGTTCATATTTGGGAAGGTTCATAAACTCCCGCAAGCTCGACTGGCTTCCATTCCTCGTATTCGAATCCAATCTTTTTCGGGTCGGCCAAGTTAGAAGTTATTATGATTGAGGAATTTTTATTTTGTTTGGATTTTGCGGTTGATTTTCGTGAAAAATTCTTAGGGAACTTGATCCCCTTGTGGAACGACGTAACAACTGCCTTTCTGATCTAATGGTGTTTGAGTTTATGGATTCAAGGGGTAGTCTGTAGCACGTCTTATATAAATAGATTCACACGTACGTTACGTACATATATAGGTACTTACTTGAAATTAATAACGGTGGGAATAAGTTTTTTTTTTTAGAAACTGACACTTTAAATCAACACAGTTTTTTTATTATTGTAAAAAAAAAATAGTGCTAGACGATTCTCAATAATCCTTGTGATTTTACAGATATTTTTAAAGTAAATAATATGACTTTGAAAAGAGTAGGTGTAAACAATGGTAAATTAAATATTATACAGCCACGGCAGTAATTAAACAGTTTTTTGTGGCTATTATCACATAATACATATTTTAATAAATTAAAATTTTGGAGTTTCATGAGGTAAAAATAAGAAAAGTTTTATTATTTTTATGAAAACAAAGTATTACAAGGGCCCTATTCAGAAGGGGCAAACTTGCGTGACGGAATATCCTTTCAGTTGCAGGTCAGTTTTGTAGGCATTTTTTGTGGATTGACGTGGCTGAGCTGTTCAAAATATGACTGAAATGTTTTAAATAATGACTGAAATGTTTTAGTTAAGGCTAAGTTCAGATGATCGCGCGTAGCCGCGCGTCGCCGCGCGGTTGGAGCATTCACATGACGTAAATGTACGCGCGCCAGTGTGGCGTCAACATTGACTGATAATGGACGTGGAGGAGGCAATTTGCTTATGGATTTTAATTTTAATTAAAGTGTAATATATATACTAATGATTTTATAAAACTTATTTTAAATAAATAAAACTAGTTTAAAAACAACTTACCCAGATTTTTATTTTTTTCTTCAGAATCATCATCTTTGCAAAAAATTAAAACTAATTGTTCCCAAGACCTTCTTTTTATTATTTTATTTGAATAATCTTTAGAATTGAGATTCCAAATTGCATCTCTTTTCTCGATTTCGTCAATAAGCAAATCGATAGGCACAATTTCATCTTCGTTACTCATTGTGTATTTTCGTCTCAAGCCGCGCGGATCAACTGAACAGGTCAATACATGTTTGCAAATCTTGAACCGCGCGTGGTCGCGCGGTTCAAGATCTCGCGCGCGGGTCGGAGCGGGCCGCGCGTTGCCGCGCGGTACCGCGCGATCATGTAGACGATAATTACCGTTTATATTGATCTTGTACCGCGCGGTTCGTCGACCCGCGCGGACCCGCGCGATCATCTGAACCTAGCCTAAGACTGAACTGTTAAAAATGACGTCAACGAGCTGGCGCATGCATCTCGCTCGCACTTGCAACGGGGCTTCGCGGGCGCATATTTCTGTACCGCTCTAACATGTCTTCATACTTGTTCGTTTTAGGGGTGTCCATTTTGAAAAATCATCGTTGTTTTTTTAGATTCGATAAATCAGAACTAACATCGATGTCGTCCAATTGAGTTTAAGAGCTCACACAAAGATGAGATTTTATTGTAATGAGTTGATTTTTAAATATAATATAATTATACAATACACAATCTACTTCAATTTTATTTCGTCCACAAAACCAAATGTTATTCAATTCGTTGTTTGTAAACATTGAAGCCCGCCATTTTTTTAGTACACGTATTTACAGACAATATTTTTATTATATTGTCAGTCCAATAATAAACTTTTCATTTTTAAATAATCAAATAGGAAAAAAATTAGTAAAATTTTAGTGTTCAAACTTGAATTTTTATGAAATTATTTGGATATAATTATTGACTCGATGTTTTTGTACTAAAAACTGAAAAAACATCGATATTTCGAGTATATCAAAAGCATTTCAAAACATCGGATCGATTCGATGTAGGTATCGCATTGTAAATATCGATGTTTTCGATGCATCGAAGTTTATCGAATATTCCGTCCCTATAGTTTGTTTACATTTATTATTTAGATAACCTAAAGATTTTGCATTTTCATTGTAACTTTCGTGATTGTTGTATCATAATTGTGGTGTTTAACCATAGATAATGTTCAATCTTTAGGCTAATGACATTGAAGTAGTTATGTCAAGTTACCAATATGCCATAGATATGAATAAACGTCATTCTGTCTGTTCCTGTACCACGTTTTTTAATGCGCTCCCGATTCCCGGTATTTTCCTAATATTCTCCATTGGCGACGAGGATAAACTGTTTTTTCATCGTGATCTGTGCAATTGTAAACAATGTCAGTCGGAAAAATTAAAGAGTTCGATGTCGATTCGGGCAATTGGACATTATATTGTGGACGCGTTGAAATGTACTTCTGCGCTAACGCAATCAGAGAGGAGCTGAAGCTGCCGACGCTTATATCTCTTGTGGGGGACAATGTGTACGAGCTGATGGTTAACTTGTGCAATCCGAAGAAGCCTACGGATCTCAAGTATGAGGATCTCATCACTATTGTACGTGAGCACCTACAACCCAAGCCATCCATCATGGCGGAACGATACAAATTTCGACAACGACGTCAAGAAACCGGTGAAAGTATAGCGCAGTACATTGCCTTATTAAAAAAGCTTGCAAGGGATTGTGATTTCAAGGACACACTGAACGACAATCTGCGCGACCAATTTGTGTGCGGGGTGAGCAGCGAACTTATCAGACAGAGGTTATTTTCGGAACCGGAGCTCACGTATGCCAAGGCGTTTACATTAGCGACGGCGTTAGAAGCCGCTGAGAGGGATGCGGCCGCCGTGGATGCGACAGCGTCGGGCGGCTCCACCACAGCGACCGGCACGAGCGCCGTGCATGCACTTCGGGCACGTGGCGGCGGGAGGTTCCAGAACTCAACGCGGAACGCGACGGCGGCAGCGGCGGCGGCATCGCCAACGGCCAGATCGCGGGGATGCAAAGCGTGCGGAGGGCAGCATCTGTGGGACAGCTGTAGATACAAGAATTTTGTATGCAGCAGCTGCCGGAATAAGGGTCATCTGCGAAGAATGTGCCCACATAAAGATGCAACCAGAACGAGCGGTGGCGGCGGCGATGGTCGGTACCAGACCAACATGCACTGCGTTCAGCCAGGCGAGGACAGTGAGGAGTCAGCTTCCGAGGTGGAGGAGCCCTTGTGTCAAATGGCACTAGGCGATTACAAGCCGGTGAGTTTGAAGTTGATGGTGAACGGACGTGAACTTAGAATGGAAGTAGACACTGGGTCACCAGGCTCGTGTATTAGTAAAAAAACTTATGAAAGTTTATTTAGTGGTGCACCATTAGAAAAATCAAAGTATGTGTTTCTTTTTTATGACGGAAAGTCTAGGGTTAGGCCCTTGGGGGTATTAAAGACTAAAGTTAACTTTAATAATTGTGAAAAAATGTTAGATTTATTTGTTGTGGATACTGCTGTTACTACACTAATAGGCAGGCAATGGCTCGCTGAGTTAGGAATACAAATACCTATTTTAAGATCGTCTAATATTAGTAAAAATTTTAAAATTGAACCGATTAATGATGTACTTCGGAAAATGCTTGACAGATATAAGGGATTGTGGAGTGGTGGTCTGGGCCGGTACACGGGGGGGTGCGCCGAGCTGAGGGTGCGCGAGGGTGCGGCGCCGGTGTTCCACCGCGCGCGGCCGGTGCCGTACGCGCTGCGCGAGCGCGTCGACGCCGAGCTCGACGCCATGCTGCGCGACGGCATCATCCAGCCGGTCGACTGCTCGGACTGGGCGACGCCACTTGTGTTAGTAAACAAAAGTGACGGTGGACTCCGTCTGTGTGCGGACTTCAAGGTAACTCTTAATCCCGTGCTACTGGTCGATAGGTATCCGCTGCCGAGGATAGACGATTTACTTTCAAATTTAGCTGGTGGGGAGGAGTTCACAAAAATAGACTTATCTCAAGCATATAACCAGATTTGTCTCTCGGAAAACTCTAAAAAGTACTGCGTTATAAACACCCATCGGGGTATGTTTAAATACAATCGTTTAGTATACGGTTTATCTTCCAGTAGTGGAATATTTCAACGTATTGTTAGCAGTCTGGTAGAAAACATTCCAAACGTTCAATGTTTTGCGGATGACATAATTTTAACACATAAAGATAGGGATTCGCATCTTAAGTCTCTAGAAATCCTTCTAAGTAGGTTAGAGTCAGTAGGCATGAAAATAAAACTAGAGAAGTGTTCCTTTCTGGCAAAAGAGGTAAAATATTTAGGATACATAGTCGACAAAACCGGTGTCAGACCCGATCCAGAGAAGTTACGTGCTATTAAAGACATGCCTAAACCGACGGAAATTTCAGAGCTCAGATCATTTCTTGGTATGGTTAACTTCTATGCAAGATTTGTACCGAAACTTAGTGGTATACTTCATCCGTTACATGAATTGTTATGTAAAGGTTCTCGGTGGCAATGGGACGACCGACACCAACGTGTGTTTGAGAGTGTAAAGCAGTTATTAATGAGCAGCACGGTGCTGGCGCACTACGACCCGGCGTGCGAGCTGGTGCTGACGTGCGACGCGAGCGCGGTGGGCATCGGGGGCGTGCTGTCGCAGCGCGGCGCCGCCGGGGAGGAGCGCGCCGTGGCCTACGTATCGAGGAAGCTCAATAAGGCAGAACAAGGTTATGCACAGATACACCGCGAGGCGCTAGCTATTGTGTATTGCGTAAAGAAGTTTCATCAGTACCTTTTAGGTAGGAAGTTTAAATTAAAAACTGATCATAAGCCACTAGTGAGCATCTTTGGCCCCAAAAAGGGTATACCCACTATGGCGGCCAGTCGTATGCAGCGCTGGGCGCTGATACTATCTGCGTATGATTTCCAAATAGAATACGTTGGTACCTATAGCAACGGGGCGGATATTCTATCACGTTTGCCAGTTGCCGAGAAGTGTGCGGAAGAGCCCCCCGAACAGACCTATCTACATTTTGCTACTAACGCAATGCTTCTCGACAGCGAGACCATTAGGCGGGAAACTGCAAAAGATCCGATATTGAGTCGGGTGCACGGGTACGTCGAGAGTGGTTGGCCGAATGAAGTAGAAGTAAAACAGCTTGACCCGTATCTAGCCAGACGAAGTGAGCTGTATATAGAACTGGGGTGTGTAATGTGGGGACATAGGTTAGTGATCCCAGGGTCATGTAGGCAGGCCATATTGCAGGAGTTGCATGAACCCCACATGGGTATTGTGAAAACAAAGGCGTATGCGCGTAGCTATGTGTGGTGGCCGGGCCTGGACGAGGCCGTGGAGGCGGTGTGCCGCGCGTGCCACACGTGCGCCGCGCTGGCGCCTGCGCCGCCGGGGGCGCCCCCCGCGCCTTGGCGCTGGCCCCACTCCGCGTATGAGAGGATCCATTTAGATTTCCTGGGTCCGATCGATGGCCAAACGTACCTAGTATCGGTTGATGCTAGATCGAAATGGATCGAGGCCTTCAAAATGTCGCGCACGACAGCTGACGCAACAATAGGCAAGTTGCGGGAGTCTTGGGCGCGGTGGGGAATTCCAAAACAGGTCGTATCAGATAACGGACCGCCATTCACGAGCTCTCAGTTTAAGAACTTTTTACAACGTAATGGAATCCATCAAATGTTTTCCCCCCCGTATCATCCTGCTTATCATGCTGCGGAGAATGCGGTAAAGATAATAAAAAGTGTAATAAAGAAAGCTCGACACGAGGGGGTAGAACCAGAGCTGGCGATCCAGAGATACTTATTAGTTTATCATAACACGCCGCACTGCACGACGGGCGAGAGCCCTGCTCAACTGTTACAGGGTAGACGTCTAAGAACGCGTTTAGATATTATTAAACCTGATCATGGTCGGAAGTTACGTAACAAAGAGCTCCAAGCTACGGAGCTCGCAAGAGAATCTCGGCAATTACATCCAGGTGATTCAGTATGGTATAGGAGTTTCGGAACCGATACCAAGTGGTCAGCGGGACAGGTATTAGAAAGGCGCGGTACTAACAATTATTCCGTAAAATCGTCTGACGGCTCGGCAGCACATAGGCATATCGACCAGTTAAAACGTAAGAGTTCATGTATTTTCCCAAGTGAGTTAGAGGAAAACACAAGTGGCGGAGCCGAGCCCGGCTCGGTGGTGGCGGCGACGCAGCCTTTCGATTCACCCGTTTCAGCAAAAACGATAGCTCAAAGTCCTCTTAGATCCCCCAATAATACCAAACATAGCCAGGCCCCCTCTGAGACCGGCATGGGTGCACCTGTAGGTGATAGGCCGAGCGACAAAAGAAGTCGTCGACCTGTGCGTAGGTATGGTTTAGAAATAGACTAGGGTAACCATTACTACTAAACAATATATAAGTAAAAGCTAATTTAGTGAGTATGATTATATAAGTAAGTTTAGTTTCTAAGTAAGTAAGTTTCGAGGTAAGTAAGTAAGTTTCGAAGTAAGTAAGTTTCTAAGTAAAGTTGTGTAAAATTGTTCCTACCTATAGTAGAAGGGATTCATGTAAAAACTTAAATTGTGTTGTAAATTCTTTATTTGGATAATATCTTGTGCTAAAATTAATTAAAACTTAAACTCTAATGTTACTATATTTTACTCTTGTGTGGTTGTTATAATGTGATGAATAGTACAATTTTAAGAGTGGAGAATTGTGGTGTTTAACCATAGATAATGTTCAATCTTTAGGCTAATGACATTGAAGTAGTTATGTCAAGTTACCAATATGCCATAGATATGAATAAACGTCATTCTGTCTGTTCCTGTACCACGTTTTTTAATGCGCTCCCGATTCCCGGTATTTTCCTAATATTCTCCAATAATATTGTTATGTGCCATCATAATATTGCTGGCTGCCTTGGACTCGATTGAGCGAAGAGCCTTCAGGATAATAGGTGAGCAACATATGGCGGAGACTAAGATCCAGAGTCTCGAACACCGTCGTAAAGTTGCTTGCCTATCCATTTTCTATAGGATACATTTCGGGGAATGTGCCCAGGAACTGCACGACTTGATACCGCCATCTCCTTTCTATATCCGTACAAGCAGACGCACGGCCCAGTATCACCCATTCCTTGTTGACTTACCATCCATTCGCACCAAACGTTTTGGTGCGAACTGCCAAGGAATGGAATACGCTGCCTGCGTCTGTTTTTCCCAATCATTACAACCTAGATCAATTCAAGGCCAATATAAATAGGTGTCTTCTAGACCATCCTGCTCCATCGTCGGCTTCATCGGCGCTTTCCATCAGGCGAGATTGAAGCCAAAGGATAGTCTATAGATTATAAAAAAAAAAAAAAAAATTATGTGAGTATGTGAAAGTTTTAATACATAATTGAGAAAATGGTGAAATCTTTGTAGGTATTTCACGGAGAATAAAAACCTCAGCTTTGGCAAACTTACACCGGATTTGCGCATTTCGCAAACAAGTATGTTATTGAAAAGTGAATAAATCAGTGTACTACCTAATTGGCTAGGATAGATTGTTGTTTATACTCAGTCCAATAATAAAATTCTAAAACTCGCCGATGGTAATTACTGAAAAGGAAGATTTTAATGTCAAATCTAATCATAAACATGAAATGTATGTCGGGCTTGTCCTGTTTTTCAATACTAGGAGACTGACATACTTAATACAATACATTACTTATATAGATAGGTATTTTTTATTTTACCTACATATAAAATAACCAGAGCACCCGGAATAAATATTTGCAGATCGTACAAACATTTATTTCAAGGCGGTAATCGAACCCACAACCTCCGCGTCGGAGGTGGACATCTGTTGCAGAGTTTCTAACATGTTTGGTCACCACTTGTTCATGTTTCAGATGCACACAAGATGCCGGTGCCCAGTATGGGTTAGCAGATCAGAAATCAGAACACAACAATTTAAGACTAAGACATGAATCATTCTATTTAATCGTCCAGGTAGTTGATTACTTCACTTGATAGGTTCATAAATATACCTATAACAAACTAAATCAATCATTGCAATAGGCATCACAGCTCATTTGGTACTAGTTCTGTCTTCTCTGTGGGTTCGATCCCCACCAAGAATAAATATTTTTTTAAAAGTTCAATAAGTCTTTATTGGTAAAACATTTTTTTATTACTATTAGTAAATATTAATGTATGTTCTGCTTTTGGGTGTCAACATGTTACCTATCTATGAATTTATTCATAAAACAGTATATGAGTATTCTAGTTGCCATACAAGCTTTGTGAAATGATCATAAACATTTTTTTAACTTGTATAAGTGTAATGAAATAAAAGAAAATGATTTATGTTCAGATTTCAAGACTGTAAAATATTTTAGTATTGAACTCTATGCCTATTAACTCTATTTACAATACACTTCATTTTATTTCAGGTATATCTGGGATGCGACACGAGCAAATTTCGGTTGCCAGGATGAGATCTCTCTCAGCGATTAGGCCACCCATTCTGATGCCTATTACTACTTGTTTAAGCTCTTTGTTTTTATTTATGTGTGATGAACAATAAAGAGTTATCTATCTATTTAGAAATGTTTTAATAAAATAATACTGAAACATGGTTTTATTGAATTACTATATTATTTCACAAATGAAAACAAAGATTAGTTTAATAGTCATAAACAGATTAGGATAGTGAAGTAGTACCATCATGGTAATTTGCATATTCTGAAACAAAATAATATATACTTAATAATATATATATCTCAGCTCAGTATTGGCATTAGTTCTGGCATCTATGCTAGGATGGTGGGTTCAATCCCCACCACAAACAAACATTTATGTGATTACTTTTCATTGGTAAAATATTTATTTATTACTATTTGTGAACATAAATATGTGTTCTGCATTTGGGTGTTAATATGTATTAATTTTTAGAATACTTACTTATAAAAGTATTCAAGCAATCTATTTCCCATACAAGTTTTGTTTAGTTTGGTTCAAGTGCATGCCTTGGGAAATAAATAAATATTTTTGGACAATTCACACTTCACACTCTAGTCCCAAACTAAGCAAAGCTCTATATGTATGGGAACTAGATTGCTGATAGAATACTTACATACTTACATTTTTTTTGTAAACACATTCATAGAAACACCCAGATTCAGAAAAAATATTTATATTCATCACACAAACATTAAAATTTGCTCTGGGTGTGAATCGAACCCACAACCCACAGCATGGAAGGCAGAGCTTACTACCAAATAGGTACTTACTGTCAAATGTTCATGAATACTTGTTCAAGTCTAATGAAATAAAGGAAAAAAAAATTAGATTATGTACAGATTTTAATATCATATTATAAACTATGTAATCATTCTTTACCACATAGATAAGATATAATAATAATAAAGAATCAAAATGGTTTTATTCCTTGAATTCTAGTCATTTTACAAATTACAACTTGCAGATTAATTTTATATAGTCTTATACTGTCTACTACACAAGTAGAAACTTCATGGTAATCTGCATGCATAGTATTCTGAAACAAAATAATAGGTAAGAAAGTTTTGTAGGTATGTACTATGTGAATGTGAATGATGACGTGTAAGAAAGGTGTGAACATTGAGATGACGTCTGATAGAAGTGAGTGGAAGAAGAGGACATGTTGTACCGACCCACATAATGTGGGACAAGGGTAGGAAGATGATGATGTACTATATTCTTATCTTATGTTATTGTACCTACATTTTAGATGTAACTTTATGCTACTAATCTCAATGATGGTTTATCTTAGCAAAAATTTATTTCAGGATAGGTACTGAAATTATGTTGTCTCTATATAAATTTGCCATAAATATTTTAAATATGATGAGACTAATAGGATTTATAACTACGATTACATACAACTAGTTAGGCATTTATGTTCCTTGTTGTCTTAGACTATTTAAAAACAAGTGTTAAGTAAGAACTAAAAGGATGAAGCGATGATATTACTTTGAAGTTATCTTGCCCATACCTACTTAGGTTTTTTTCAGAAAATGTGTAGATGGTAGTCCTGAAAACCTATAAAAATTCACAGGTCAGCATTGAAATCGCAGCTAATTGCGTTTTAATTTTAAAACTACTTTGAAATTGTCACAAAACATTATAATTTTCGTGTTTGTATGAATCCATGAATTCTGCAAAATGAAACCAAAACAAACTTCGGCATGTCACAATTCTGTCAAAGTTAATTTACAGTCAAAATATCAATAAAAGACGAAGAAGAAAACTGAAATGTTATTTGATCAAATAAAAGCTCAAAAACATTTCAGCGGTCTGGATAGGCCCCCAAGTCTGGTTTATTTTAGGTAGTGGCGTGGGCTCCTTTTGTTAATCCCACACAGGACAGCTTTGTTTGACAAAAGCAAGTATAATATGGTATTCGTACTTTAATCATTGTTATTTAAACAGGTATGCGATGTGAATACACGTTTGTAACCGTATTTTACAAAATGTACGGTATTTTACATAAAAAAATTTGGTAGAATACAGGCGGTGGCATTTAAACTTTGAAGATTGTGTCTAATAGTACCTAGTGGTAATTTAGTTTTAGTAGGTAGGCATGTACAGTACGTATGAATTGTAAAAAAGAAACAGTACTATAGGCTTTAATTTATTTATTTTATTTTATCGAACCCACGACCCACAGCATGGAAGGCAGCAACTACCAACTGAGCTGTGACGCCTGTTTAAAACTACAAACTGTACAAAATATAGCTGTTTTCTAGTCTCATTACGTATTTTGTACCTTTTTATATACTCAATAAATTGTCAATTTTGAAATATTGGTAAATATTAAAACTCATAATATTCCTAAACAAATCCCGGTGATCGTAGATTTGTTTAGCTTAGTTTGGGACTAGAGCGTGATGTGTATATAAGTATTCTATCAGCTATGTAGTTCCCATAGAACAAGCTTTGCTTAGTTTAGCTTTTTATCATCGGACTACCAGACGATCGGAGATGAGACATCTATTCATGGTTGGCATTCCACCTGCCCGCACCAAGCGTTTTGCTTCTACTTTTATAATGCGGTCAGCCAAAGAGTGGAGCTCGTTGCCGGCGTCTGTGTTTCCCGAGTCATACAATTTGGATATTTTTAAGAGAATGGGTATCTTCTAGGCAAGCGTTTGTATAGAAATACAGAATTTGTGTCTATATTCATAATATCCGTTCTGTAACGTTAGTAGGAGTGTGACCACAACCTTGCGGGTTCCGATACGTTCGCCGCAAGAAACTAGAACTCGACTCAAGTTTGACCTTG
Organism: Ecliptopera silaceata; assembly: GCA_932527185.1. Taxonomy (NCBI): domain Eukaryota; kingdom Metazoa; phylum Arthropoda; class Insecta; order Lepidoptera; family Geometridae; genus Ecliptopera; species Ecliptopera silaceata. Next base: position 656,776 of record OW052211.1, read on the forward strand.
TTGTTAACATCTTATTTCATAACTAGCTTCCATTCACGGATTTGTTCACTTAGACAATTAGTAGACTTAGAAAGACGCCACATTGCTGATACATATTAAAAACTAACTAACTTTTCAAAGGCAATTTATTTTGACTTAGGTCATATACTTAAAGAATACCAAGTCAACGTCGTGAAAAAACAAATAAAATGATATAATTAAAGTACACTAAGTATGTAATTTATGATAAAATGGATAGAAAATATTTACATATTCTATTGAATGCTTATTATAATATCAAACCTCAAAGCATTCCCGTCTTTTTCTGGTGAGAAAGCAAAAAATATGTTTTTATCACTCAAGAAAGAAAACTCATACATAATCCGACATCATTAAATGCTTTTAAAATTGACTACCCATTTGATATGTATAAAGATCTCAAGTTCGGTGTCGGTTTAGGCTGTTTTCACACTGCGATACGATACCTACACTTTATCGGATCACTAACTTGATACGTACAATTAGTACTAGACGTATCGGTTCATTGATGTATCAACGTTCTGTTTCAAGGACTTTTGGAACTAATCAAAAAATGTCCATGTTAAATAAATAAATACAAAACATTTGGGGAGACCTTTGCTCAGTAGTCGGGCAAAAAGGTTACAAAAAAAGCACATAACAAACATAATTTGCTATCATACTATCATACTACAAATGGGTGTTGTTATTGAGCATCGAACCCACGATCCACTGAAAGTCAGAGCTATAATACTCAATAAAAGGCTGGATCGTCTAACGACTTTAAACATTAGTCGGCATTCCTAGACAATCATTTTTGAGCGTAATTACATATAAGTAAATTATAATAATAAATATTCACGGACAATTCACATCGCACTCTAGTCCCAAACTAAAAAGGTTTAATAGAACCGTGTAGTGTAAACGTCTTAGAGATCCTTTTAGACCGGGTTTGAGATAAGGGAGTTGAAATTGAGCCGGGCGATGGGACGATAAGCTCAAATTTAATGGCTTTTTGAGAAACCTGCTGGGAAATTTATAAAAATTCTACCCTAAATCAGTGCTCTTTAATATTTCCACTCTTTTAACCAGTAGAAAGCGCGATTATTTATCTATACTTGAACTTTGCATGTATTATACGTAAGAGAGAGATGAACTACCCGGAGCAAATGTTTGTATGACGAACATCAATATTTGAATGAATGAATGAATGAAAACACTTTATTGTACTTGTAATACACCTTACAACTAATTATTAAGGAAAACATAAAAACTAACAAAATACAGTACAATGGGCGGTCTTATCGCTAGGGAGCGATTTCTTCCAGACAACCTATGGATGGATTGAAGCCTACAAAAAGAGGGTCAGCTAGGTGCACTATAGAATAAAATAGAATAAGAATTTTTTATTTTTATTATTATTATTCAGCCATTGTCGTCCCACTGCAGGGCAAAGGCCTCCCTTCCCTCCTTCCACTCCTCGCGATTTAACGCAGCGACAGGCCACGTGCGCAGGTGCGAGTCCAGCTCGTCCCGCCATCTCATCCTGGGTCTTCCACGTCGTCGCTTGGCATATCGAGGAATCCACTCTGTGGTTTGCTTAGCCCACAAGTCATCGGGCATGCGACAGATGTGTCCGGCCCAGTTCCACTTTAGGCTGGCGGCTTTTTGACCAACGTCAACGATGTGTGTTTTGGAGCGCAGGATACTGTTCCGCACGCGGTCGGACAGTTTCACGTTCAAAATACTGCGCTCCATGGCTCGTTGGCATACCCCGAGGGCGGATTTCTGATGCTTTGTCAAAGACCAAGTCTGAGCACCGTAAGTAAGGATGGGAAGAATGCGCACGTCCATGAGTTTCTTTTTTAAGGTTAGTGGTAAATTACCCTTCATCAGGTCTTTCATTGACCAAAAGCTTTTCCAGGCGTTTTCTGTGCGTCTTGTAATCTCTTTTTCTGTTCTGGCCTGGAAAGACACTGTTTGGCCAAGATATAGATACTCTTGGACGTACTCAATCCTCTCACCTTCCACATCAACTGCGCGCTTTATGCTGTTAGTCATAAGCTTGGTCTTTGACATGTTCATCTTCAACCCCACCTCGAGGCTAGCGTTGTTAAGTTCGTTGATCATCAAGCCGAGTTCAGACGCTGAGGAGGAGAAAAGAACGATGTCGTCAGCAAAACGGAGGTTGGTTAACCTATTTTCACCGACGACAATTCCTCTTTCCACCCAGATGTTTGCCAAATTCCTAAAGACCTGTTCTAAGGTGGCCGTGAAAAGTTTAGGAGATAGCGGGTCTCCCTGTTTAACTCCTCGCTGTATGCGGAAAGATGGTCCTACAGTGTGTAGCTTAATGGCAGCTGTGCTGTTGTTGTAGATGTTGCGTAATAAGTTAATGTAGGTGGGTTCTATATCTTGATTCTCTAGAGCTTCAAATATTGAGTTGTGGTGGAGGCTATCGAAAGCTTTGGAATAGTCTATGAAGGCAAGATAAAGTGGCAAATTATATTCAAGGTGTTTTTCTACTATCTGATTTAAAGATTGGAGATGATCGGTGGTACTAAGTCCGCGTCGGAAGCCGGCCTGTTCTGAAGGTTGGTGCATATCTAATTGACCAGAGATTCTATTTTCAATCACCTTGACGAAAGCTTTGTAGAGGTGTGAGACAAGACTTATGGGTCGATAATTTCCTATTGCAGATTTATCACCCTTTTTGTGCAGTAAAATTATATTGGAATGGCAGAAATCTTTGGGAAATTTGCCGGTCTTTAAAATGGAGTTAAACAAGTTTGTAATATAGGGAAGAAGATATGGTTCGCCTATTTTTAGGGCTTCGGTGGTAATACCATCATGACCTGGGCTTCTACTATAATTCATGCTCATGAGAGCACGATGTACTTCTAGGCCTGTAAACGTTTCAAAATTTTCTGGGCAAGAGAAAGTTGTAGGAACCGGTTGGCGGTTCACATCATTCTCTGTGTAAAGTTCTTCATAAAAATGTGTGCATATGTTTAATATTTTTGATCTATCACCTTGCTTCACACCATTGCTATCCCTAAGGTTTCCCATAACAGCATTTCCTTTCTCCGTGCCTCGAATAGCTGATTTCAAATTGCGGTTTCTTTCTAAAGCGGTTTGTACTAAATTGACGTTGTATTTCCTAATATCTTTGCGGATGCTTCGTTTAACAGCTTTATCTGTAGCATTATATTCCTGGGAATACATAATAAATTTTTGTCTTTCTTCAATAAGTGACTTTGTTTCGGCGCTGAGTTTACTACTTTTATTTTTAGGTTTTGTAAATTTTTGGCTAGCTATTTTAATGCTTTCATGAATATTATTATATTGTATTTGAACATCTTCTGAGTCTAATAATGGGAGTGAATTGAAACTGTTTTTTAATTCTAGAATAAAATGGTCTTTGTTGTTTAGTAAGCTCAGTTTATCTATACGTTTGATGGTACTTTTAACAATTTTTATACGATTTATTTTAAGATCTAATTTAAGTGATATACGCAAAGGTCGGTGGTCGGAGCTAAATTTGAAGTTATTTATCATTTCAATATTGTTTATTATTCGTTTGTCAGAAGATAAGCAGAAATCAATTTCATTCTTGGTGGCTTTATCGGGCGAGAACCAAGTCCACCGACGCTGGGGTTTTTTATAGAAATAACTGTTGCTGATACTTAAAGTTTGACCGAAAGCAAACTGTAGGAGTCGAGTGCCACGCTCATTTCGGTTTCCTAGTCCGTATGGGCCAAGTATATTGTTGTTGTCTGTGTCCTGTCTGATACCTAACTTTGCGTTAAAATCTCCTACAACTATCGTCCAGGTACCTCTGTGATCATCGCAAGCCTTATTGAGGCGGTCGTATAGATCCTCGACCTCTTCATCTGGATGCGTCGAGGTTGGTGCATAGACCTGTATGATAGTGAGTGTCTTTTTATCTGTTAATTTGAATTTAATGAGAGCTAATCTATCTGAAATGGAAATAAATTCATGAATATGATTTTTCCATTTCTTAGCAACAAGAAAACCCACGCCATTACGGCTGCTTTCTCCGACGTAGTAAAAAATGTTGTCGGTACGTTCGAGAATTTCTTCTCCCTCTCTTCTTACTTCTGAGAGTCCAATGACATCCCACTTTATGTGTTGTAATGCGTTTTCCAGTTCGACCAAACGCTCTTCGGTGCGAAGTGTCCTAGCATTAAATGTAATGATGTTAAGTTTTTCGGAGTCCTTTTGACGAGCCATAGTTGTTTGACAGTTGAACCTCGCTCGGTGATTGTATGCGCCCCATGCTCCAGAGGACACCCTCCTACTGTCATCGGCGGTAATCCCGCTGGAGACGCCGAGCACTGGGGGCCTGTTTCTTTGAGTGTACATCATAAGGGAAGGGGTTTGGACCGTAACCTACCACGCTGGTCCAGTGCGGGTTGGTAGGTGGAGCGCCAGAGCCTTGTTTGTTGGTCAGCAGGGTGTACCTCGTGCAGGTAAGGTTGGCTTGGATCCCAAAGGTGTTATTTGGGACCCCTTAGACCCCTTACACAGAATAAGAATTACATTAATTTTATTACTATATTTGTACTGTGTCTAGGGGTAACTATATCTATGTATTTTATGTATGTATTAACAATAAAAAAATGTACATAAGTATTCAATCAGCAATATGGTTCCCATAGTACAAGCTTTGCTTAGTTTGAGACTAGAGTGTCATGTGGGAATTGTCAGTGAATATTTTTTTAAATCTAAAAAAAAATGCATTTGTCGAAAGTATAAATAAAACGAAATATTCTAATACTTGCCATAATATTCGTGACTGTCTTCATTTCTATAGCTGGTATCTCTTGTTATCGTAGCTCATCTATAAACGAATGAAAATATGTCACTAAAATCCTGTATGATTGTAGTCTTCTAGTACCCATAATACAAGCTCTGCTTAGCTTGGGACTAGATGATGTTGTGTGGATTGTCCAGCATTATTTATTTATTATTTATTATTATTTACAAGCTGATCTCTCTATTGCTAACAGGAAGGCTATTTGCGAATCTGAATCAACTCGTTGGGGACGTGGCTAATGAGTAGGTTATGTACAAAACATTAATTTCGAGATTAATTCCGAAATTCATAATGTTTGCTCTGACCTCGAATGATTGCTTATTTCAATTGAATTACAAAGATTTTAGTTCTGAAAGATCGGTTTGGTCACGGAATGATGTAAGGCTTTCATAGTAAACCAACAAAATGTTAAGATTTAATAATTATGGGAAGTCCAAAATGCTCACAAACTATATAGGTATTGCTCTTACGCTGTGAGAGAATGTTATATGTCTAGAAATGAATTATTAGCGTCACTCAAATACGCAACCGTTTCTATACGTTTACTTTTCTCACAATTATTCGTGCTCAAGCGCCAGGTAGACTGCTATTAAGTACTATTCGTAGTTGCATAAAAAACCTAGTCCTTAATTATTGTCGTAAATCCCCAATTCTCAGCCATTAACGCAACTAAACGCCATATACCGACCGCAAACATTCGCCAACTCTACACATTAGCGCTCAAAGTAGAAAACGCTATGTAAATAACTCAAAACTCCCTAACAGTTGGCAGGCACGCCATGGCCATTGCTTAGTGGTGGGAAATATTACACAAGTATATCCAGATTGGAAAGTCCGGAATTATCCTACTGAATCCATTCAAGCATTTTTTTGTTCGCTTATTGCCTAAGAACAGGCTAACAAAAATCGAAATCAATAAAAGATTATTCAGTAAAATCACAAGGATTATTTCAAATCGTCTTATATACTACGTGATTCTATGTGCAGTAAAGGTTTTTTTTAGGATTTGGTGACGACAGGTGGAGTCTGAAGAGCCGAAGACCGGGCTCAGTGGCGCGTCTTGGGAGAGACCTTCGTCCAGCGGTGGACTGCCATAGGTTGATGATGATGATGATGAGGTGGAGTCTCTGACATAATGGTGGTCACAACAGAGGTTTGGGCCGACCATCAGTCAGGTGGATGAATGCACAAAGCAGGCAAAAGTGTCGTTTAAGGGAGAAGAAAAAATGATTGTATGACGTCATATATCTTTAAGAAACGTTTGCATGAATTTGTATTCCCTAGCGATTGTATGGTAGTAATATTACAAGCTCAAACAATACAGTACAGTATTTTAATACTTCATTTTATTTTTAAAGTATTTTTCTGAGTACGGAAGAGACTGCCCATCACTGGTTCGTCTGCTTATTTATATGTAAATCATACGATATTACTATTCTTTCCACTGTAATAAGTCTGGATTTCAATTACGAAGTTAGGCAGAAGCTACTTGCGTACTATCGTTTCAGTGAATACAATTGTTATAGACACGAACCCATTTTGTGTAGCTATAGCTTTTTAAAACCGTTGGTATATTAACTTACACATAGTAACTGAATAAGAATATTATTTATTGCAAAACTGTGTAGGTACATTGAGATCTTATAAAATAGGTACAGCTAGTTACAGTAGCTCTACCATGAGTTTTTACTATACTCGCTAGCGTTTGTAGTTAAAAAAATGTATGAAGATTTGTACAGCGCCTCTAGCGGATAGTTGGGTACTAAAATTCGTCATACTAATATTGACGTAACTACTGTAGTAAAGTCAGGCGATTTTACTGTGACGTTTCATTGTAGAGGTATACATAATACATTTCTGAGAACATAGTGTCTAGTCAATCCTAACTTTAAATTTTAACCTAACTTGCCTAAACTTAGGTTAAGTTTAATTAAAGACGCTAAAATTTATTTAAAGCGCCTTTAACAAAATTTTAGTATTTTTAATATTTTTACCAAGTATTTTTTGTCCAATAAATGTATTTTTTCTTTATAAATGCAGTCTAAATAAGGAATTTCATAGAAGCGGATGCTGATATCTACACATAGTCGACATGCCAATCGCTCTAACAAAGTTATTGTAAACAAAAGTTGTTTAAATATATGTGTCTTTCTTGTTATATCGTGTCTTGGGTGTAAGAACAGGCATCACACCTACATTCTCCAGAACCCTCGCGTCTAAAACGAGCTCTCGAATCATTCTTGCATACTTTCCCAAACCGCTGCCATTCACCACACATAAAACAAACCAATCCCGCCAAATAACCCGAACTTGCCCGTAAGACCGGGGAATAAAGCTTTTGTCTTTTATTTACAAAAGGGGCTGATAAAGATATGACATCTGAATAAGGCATTCTGAATAGCCGTCAGGATGAATACGGGATGTGCTTAGCACTAGTCGGTCCGAGAGTATATCCAAAAACTACATACATGGTTCATGAACCATGTATGTAGTTTTGTATATACTTGATTATTAGTATAGGTATAGGATATAGTATAGGATTTAAAGCCAAAAAATGAAACGTACTGACGATTGGTGGAAATTGCCATCAAAAACTAGCAGTTAGATGTATACTCATTTGTCTGTAAGTCCTTTAGTATTAACCTCTGAACTTTTATATTTCATTTTAATATTTTCGTTTCTCATGGTACCAAACATGGTGTTTTTGCGAGCTCAGAGTCTCAATTTTGATCTACCAGTTAGACCAGCAGATGAACCACGAGTTCTATCATTATCATAAAAAAATATCAGTTGCAACTGGACAAAAAAACTGGTGCTGTAGGTCCAGATCTGAGATTACTGCGCTGAGGAGTGATGTCCTTCTGGCTTTAGGTAAAGGTCTGTTTAGGCTTTCGTTATGAGGGTCTGCTGTTCCACCGATGAGAGATGTGTGAAGTCAGCCGTCAGAATTGAGCGAGAATTATCTTCCAAGTTAATTTTTGACGGAAATGCGTGAATGCCCCAATATTTCGTTGAAGTCTAAATCTCATTGAATTAGCAAATGCATATTTGGATCAGCTTGTTTTACTCTAAAAAAAAATGTAAAAACATGTACAACCATTTAATTTTTTTGAAAAAAGTATTTCAGTAGACAGACCTTCGCCACTTTTTCGGAATTTTACACTTCATAAACTTTTTATCTTTCTAAATTTGCGTCCATTCGGTAACATTTACATATCTCTGTGTAATTACCTCGGGTGGAGTATTCAGGGTTGAAAGTGGCTGTAATCAGGTGAGGGAGAAAAGGGGCTCTAGATCCATTTGTCTGGCACGTCATTGACAGACAAATATAAATGGGTCTAGAGACCCTTTTTCCTTTCATACTTTTATGATAGGAAAAGCCATAGAATTACGAATGTTAAATTGACTTATGAGTACATAAAACGAAACACCTTATTTTAACGATTTTTACTATACTTAAGTCAATTACTATCCATCTAGTAATTTAAATACTTACATTAAATGATTCGAAATAATTGTTGTAATTTTACTTTAAAAATAACATATTTTTAGGACTTTAAGATTTTGACTTTTCTTTGGGACTCATGTGCATATACTCCAAATGATTAATTCAGTAAAATGATTGAGTCCTGAGTACATCCCTGCTTGGGTCGTGTGTAGGCCTCGGATTTCAGAGGTTGAACCCAACCCTTGAAATCCTACTCGCTAAGATTGTAATTGTAATTTGCGGTAAAAATATTTGAGGTAAAATAAACGATACTTTTTCATTTTCATGTTTGCACAGAATATCACCCTCTGCAAATACAAATGATTTTAATACTCCTTTTTACCTGAGTTTCGATCAGATCCTATTGACATTTTTAATTGGTGGTGTGAGCCGTTTTATTCACGAAAAAATAAATTGAAAAAAAAAAAAAAAAAAAACGCAAATTTTATATTGTGGATAGTTTTACAATTACAATTATTTACAATTATTTCTGCATAGATTATTCACATGTATTTTTACTATATTGTGTTATAATTAGGAGCTCTGCGTATAATTTATTGATAATAAAAACATTTTCTATAGTTTTTATTCAACGTTTTAATAAATAGAAAATCAAGAACAAAATAATATTTGTAATATCGACACTTCACTTTGCCCACACCCTTCGGTGAAGGTATATTAGTGATGTGGTACATAAATCTGCTATTTAATCAAATGCCCCAAAGTTTATTGTTGGTTAAGTCGTAGATTACCTAATAGTCACTTAAGTGAGTCCTTTGAATAGAGTGATTGAAGCAAACTATAGTGAGAACAATTTGCCTTCCGTCTGTCAACTCATAAGTAATAATGTAATTGTAATCAATTTCAATAAACGTTTTTTGTAGTGAATTGCTAGGACTACAATCAAATATAAAGAGTTCAAAATGAAATAATCTTTAGGATTTTATTATAAAATGCTTTGATAACTAGCACCTATTATTTACGATTCTAAATGATCGTTGTAATTTTACTGAATTACTAAAAATTACTTACACAAGCTGTAAGTCTGTATATAAGATTCTGTTTTTTTTACACAGAACAAATGTTTATGTTCATCACACAAACATTTGCTCTGGGTGGGAATCGAACCCACGACCTGGTCGCGTGGAACTGGCACCTAGAATCACTTAGTATGTAAGACGATTCTAAATGATCCTTGTGATATTACTGAATAAAGCAATTTTGACTTTGACTTTGACCCACAGCATGGAAGTGATGTGTGAAATGTCAAGGAATGTTTATTTGTAAAGCTTCAGTCCACTGCTAGCTTTATTTACTCCAGTCCTCAGTTGAAATGTTAGCACCACCAAGGGACATTAATCCAACAGGACCCTGATATAAGTCCACAGGCTTTCACTTAACCTAGAGGGTCTATTGATGGCAATAATGATGCGCTTTTGGTGGGTGGACTAGCGTGTGGCAGAGCGGAAAGCGTTTTTGTCTAGCTAACTAATTCTACAACGTGCTACATAATAAAGGATTATATAAATGAAAATCATGGAGATATTCGACATCACGCTGTAGTTCAAAACTAATAAATGCCTGAAAAATGGATAATAAATTGGTAATAGAATATAATTCAGCTTTCATTATAATTACATCTGAACGAGGGGTATAGGTAAATAACTTTTGTTCTACGACTTTTGAGATTTCAAGAATTTCCATTTAATAATCGTATAATCCAAAAAACAAATTTCTATGGTATAATTTTAAAACTCCGCCAAGCAAGTTATAAATCTTTGACTGTTTAGTCCTTAAAAAGCTCATTACCGAATTCTCGCGCCGAAAAGAAAAATAAATAATTTAAACTGCTTTCATTTGGCACAGAATCAAGAAGCTTGCGTTTCGCGTCGTTTTTACGAGCTGCAAATTGTACTTCATCTTTTAACCGCTGACAATGTGGCCAGGCCTTAATGTAGCTTGAAAAAGTAAAAATATTTTATTTAATATATTAAGCTCGTGTTTGTATTCTAGCATTACCTATAACAACATGAAGGTTTGACTTAGGTGAGAACAATTGTATCTATTTTCACAATCTGGTTTATTAATGACCCGAAGATAAAGATCTGAACGTAAAAATATCGTGGTCGTCGATTGTGAAAGCATTTGACATAACATTATCGTTGTCGTGTCGTGTAAGAATGTCTTTTGTGAATGATTGTATTTTTTTGAAAATATCTAAGTACACAGTAACACCCAGTCACAAGACAAATACATGCGTGGGAATCGAACCCACGATCCACAGCATGGTAGGCAGAGCTACTACCAACTGAGCTGTGACTTAAGATAAAATTGCCCTGACTACACCCAGTCTCACGATTTTAAACTCGATTATTTAGATACATCGCGATGTATTTGGAACAATCGAAAACATTAACATTCTATGTGTAGACCCTTTGAGCCCTAATCGTTGGTCAAATATCGGAGAATCGAATTATCTTTGTTGAAATCACGGGAGCGGCAGATCGAATGGAATTTGTTAAAATAAATCCAATTATACGATTCTTACAAAGGATAATGAAAAATATATATGGAACCCCTTTTCGAAAGAAATAAGTGGTATGAAAGTCAAACATCCTATCAGAAATATCAAATACAGAATTCTTGACTAGATTGCTGATAGAATACTTATATACATTTTTTTTTGTAAATACATACATAAAATAAATAAAAACATTCAGACACAGAACAAATATTTATGTTCATCACACAAACATTTGCTCCGGGTGGGAAACCCACGACCCACAGCATGGAAGGCAGAGCTACTACCAACTGAGCTGTGACGCCTGTCTATACATGTTTAACAAGAATTAGCTACCCATCGCTATTTATAACAAAGAAAATATTCGCAGAATATTTGTAACGTTTAATCTAAAAAGTAAGGTGAAACTTTAGCGAATACTTTTAAAAATCAAAACTATATAATATTATAAAGAGGAAAGATTTGATTGTTTGTTTGCATCGAATAGGCTCCGAAACTACTGGACCGATTTCAAAAATTCTTTCACTGTTGTGAAGCTACATTATCTGTGCTGAACATAGGCTATATTATAATGATATTTTTTATATAGGCTACCCGTGCGAAGCCGGGGCGTACTACTAGTGCACTAATACTTTGCTTGTAATTTGAAGATCTCTCGAGACGCGACGTGACTGCCGTCTCGAGTGCAGAAAGGGTGCTGATGATGGCCATTGTGCTCGTCTAGTCTAGGGTCCCTGTGGTATACTGAGCTACAACGAACAATTAAATGCCAAATATGAATTGCAAAAAATAATGGACTAGTATATGTATCTATAAACGAACAAAGCTAAGCGTCGACAGACAGATGACAGTATAATTCAAAATCAAAGCCTAACGGCCGGTTTCGGGAAATCCAAATCACGATTGATCCGAGTTTGACACATAGTAATTAGTTGATTTTTTCGTTGATCATCGTTCGAGAAACCGGCTGTAAATCTTTAATTAGTAAAATCAAAAAGATCATTGAGAATCGTCTTTTATACGGTGATTATAGGTGCCAGTAATACGCAACCAGAGCCTTGACGAACGGGCAAGAAACTACGACCTTGTTCCTACCGTTTTTTTTAATTTATAATCTAAAGAAGGGTTATATGTATATATTTATTGTACCGGATCTTAGACCAAATATTTAAAGCGGTTCAGGTATAAAATTCAATTGGTGTTGGTGTATGATGTTACCATATCCAAAAGGATATCCAAAAGGATATGGTAATATCACACAATAATAATCATATAATATGGTAGTAGGACACTTATATTACTTGTTGCTACACTTAACCCACTTTGACGTAGGTCGAATGACCCACTCGACCTACATTAAAATCGCTAATAGTAAATATTGATCCAGACTGGGACAACAAAAACCGTAGAAACTACATTTACATAGCAAAGAAACAAACTTTGTCAAACTACGATAGTTTCATAAAAGCCGGGCAAAGTTATTGGCTTTTTCACCCCATATAAATCATACGGGGTGCACGCAACATTCAAAGAAATCTATTTCAGTAGCTTTTCACGTGCACCCGGCAGCCAAAGAGTTTAAAATAAATTATATTACCTGGGCTCAATATTTTTTAATCAGATCTTATAGTAGCTAAAAACCCTCGCGGTTACGACAGCTATCGGACAAAAGAAGTAGCACCATAATCGATGTAGTTGCAGGAGCTACAATGCCACAGACAGACAGACTTACACACATAAATATTTTTTTATTGCCGGGCATTAAAAAACAGCTTTAAATTGTCTAACCATAAGTAGGCATACTTTTTATAAGTATCCGGAAGTACTATTCCCGGTCAAACAAAGAAAATGTATTTGTTGCTTGTTTGTACATTTGTGGAACCTTACGCAGTTTTTTCTTCGATATTAGATATTGTTCAAATAAACAATTCCCAATAGCGGTTCATAATTACTTATGAACCGCTATGTGAACATACAATATTTAGACAACAACCGATACATGTAGGAAGATAAGTTAGTAGTGTGCGATAAAGAATTGTTTATTGTATAATAATAAAGTCGCCACGCAAGTGCTAACATTTTGAATATATAATAATTCTATTTTTAATAAAAATGAACAAAACTTAAACTTAACTAAAACAAACATCGACAAGTAAAAAATAAATTAATCACTTAGTGGGATCGAACCCACAACCCACAGCATGGCAGAGCTTCTACCAACTGAGCTATGACACCTGTCAAATAAAATAATAAACAGTTCAAACCAGTTCATCAAGACAAGTAATTATAATTTAAATATCAATAAGTTGTACAGTGCGTGACAATAATTGGGGAATGTAAATCAAGAATCAAGTTTAAAATAACTAACCAGATTAAATAAACACAAAGCGCGGTTTCTAAAGTGGAATCATAAATCAGCGAAGTATCAGAAACTCACCTCCACCATTGTGATGCCAGCAATAATTAATTGCCTCTTGTCTACAACCTGATGAGGGGCAGCTGCAGCCAAATATCGCAACAGCTTGCTCAATGTCACATGTTGGCACTACTTTGAACTAAAACTACTTAAAAAAACTTCGAAGACTAGAATCATCATCATCGTCAATCTTTATCAGTCCACTGCTGGACGTAGGTCTTTCCCAAGACGCGCCACTGAGCCCGGTCTTCGGCTCTTCTCATCCAGCTACTTTTATCGTCGCTCCATCTCGCCGAAAGGCATCCTACACTACGCTTACCTGAACGCAGTCTCAGCTCCAATATCCGTTTGCTCACACTAGAATCACCTATGTAGCTTCTGCCCGTCAATTCAAGCAATTCTGCTAATGTCAAGTGTTTGAAAAATAACTGTCAGTCAAGTCTGTCAATAGTTACGTCGGCTGTTTTTTGTTTTAACAAAAAAGTGGTGGATTTTTATCCATTCCAAAAAAAATAAGTGAATTTATTTTTAAGACCTTTGTTTATATATGGATTAACTATGAACTATAAATGCGAATATCTGAGTTTTCGCTTGGTATTAAAGTAATTTGGCGCCAGGTACTCGAGGGCATGTGAAGAGCATGTCACATTTCAATACGGATCCAATATCGATCAACTGGAATTGGATTCGAAAATGAACTCAGTTCGGGTATTTTCATATCAGATCTCTAAGTTACTTCATAATAAAATAATGTATGAAAATAATAGAAAAGTTGTTGTAAGATTTTGTAATCTTTCTTGAAAGTTAATCTGTTTCTTTAAAAAGTAGGTAAAATTAAGAATTTAGTTGCCAAATGAACAGTTTTAGTTAATTCTGAACTTGTTTGAAATAGCCACAAATAAATAAGTAAATAATTATAACATAATTTTCAGAAAGGTTTTCATAGGAGTAACTAAGCATTAGATGTATCTTATGTTAGTGTAGGTCGGTATAACAACTACTTAGAGTAGATAACCAAGAACTAAAATATTTTTTTATTTTATTTCTTGTTTTATATTATGTACTTCTGTTTCTAACATTAAATAGTCATTTGACTATCTATTTCGATAAACGTTAAAAATCAAAGTATATACTCTATAAAGTAAAATTACAAGAATCATTTTGATTCTACTAGGTGACTCTTTAAATTCAAATTTACAAATTAAGTTATTCAGCTAATCTGATTATAAGCTATATTACTAATCATAGTCCCTCTGTGTATTATTGTCTAATAAATAGTTGAGGGTTGTATAGTAAATGTTAATATGAGGGCGCGGGCGGCGCGTGGAGGAATTTCATCTGACTTCGGGGACCCTCCGCGCAATCTCCACCTATCAATATTTGACGAGATTTAATAGCGTCCTGTCAATTATTATTCTGATGTCATTTATTTTTATGCTTAAGTTAACCTGACGGCTTGGATAATAATGCGATGAGCATAATCTGAATAGAAAATCATCGGGTTGTTAAGTTTTTTTAAGAAGACATAATTTTTGGGTTACATTACTGTTTTAATTATCTTGAAATTAGGTGTTTACATTTATTATCAAAGCCTTAAAAACTGAACCCAAATGGATTGCAGACGTCTTTACAACATAATCTGCATTAACAAAAAATATTCACTATTTTGTTTTCTATAGATATTTTAAGTCAGTGGTGCTGTTACTAAAATTAATTAAAACGTCAAAAATGAGCAAAGCTGGACGCTGCAAGCGACAGTTTCAAAATTGTATTTAGATGACAGAAGCGTGCAATGCGCGCATGAGTAACGATGCCATTACTAAGACGACACTACAAGTGTGAAATATGGTCTCTGCTGAAGTGTCCTTACAACAATAAAACTGGCATTGTGGATAAAACAAAGAGTTCAAAGGAATCTGCATAAAGAGCGATGAAAAGGAAACATATGGCCCAAGTTATGCTTGTAGGGCACTGTAATCTACGTGTGGCGTAAGTTGTAAACTTGAAGATGAACCACTTGTATACGGATACGGGGCTCAGTCATTGTGATAATCGTAAAGTATCTGATAGAATGCGTGGTGATCTCACAAGTTTCGGCAGTCGAGCTGGTCTTGACGTGCAGTGTGAATCGAATACTTTTGTTTTACGATTGTCACGTTTATTTGTGATTCGTCTGCCTCTGGACTCCTTTCAAGATTAATATAGGTGATACTAAATAGATGTCTCAGTAGCAGGTTCTTATAGATTAAAGTCTTACAGCTTCTTCTATCTGAGTCGCTATTCTTCAATTGCTAGAGTAGAAAAAAAACAATGATAGTTTGGATATGTCATTCTGACATTATTGATGTTCTACGGTTTAGTATTGAAAGTCATGTTCTAATCAGTATTTAGTTAGAAGAATGTTCTAGTAGTATTTAGTTAGAAGAAATTATAAAACTTTATTTAATTATAAAAACGTGATTTATTTGCGCTCAGATACAATGTATGTCCGGGATGAGCGGGGAGACGCGACTGAAGACGCGGGGCAAGGCGATCGCGTCTATCACCTACTTAGCTAGCCGCCACAATACTCCCCCTCTTACAATTTTTTTACATTATTACAATATATTAAAACATAAAATAAGAGTTAAAAATTCAAATACATTGTTACATTAAAATGCTGAGAAACATTGTCTTTCTTCCATATAACCTTTATCTTGCTCGCTGGAAACTTAATACGACTGATTACTAGTATAAAAATGACCTGATGCACACGGACATATCACTTCTCGCTAATTGCGCGTACTTGTTTTAATATTTTTCAGTATTCGGTATAATTTGCTGATCAAAGATGAATAAAATAGTAGGTAATGTGTATCAACATGTGTCGTTTTGAGTTTCCGCGAGTTACATTTTACGCTGCGTAATGACAAACCTATCATGTACCTATCGGTTTGCGTGTCGTAAGTTTGAACTTTTAATTATGAAGTTATTAAACTTGACACCTAACACAAGTACAGTCAGTACACATAATAAGTTTTAAAATAGAATGATCATAATAAAACAGTTTGTATAAGTAAAGGTTTGTATACACACTTAAATTAAACACAAGAACATGTAATACGCAATGAAATAAAATGAATAGTTAAAAAAATGTAAAAGCGCACAAAAATAAGACTTATATAACTACACTAGTTATATTACGAGTATGACTAAACATTAAACTTAACATGCATCTCGTTGAGAAATCGATCCGGCTTTTTTATAGTGCGACCGCTTCGGGTGGTCTTGGGCTCATCCCTATCCGTACCTACTGTACCGTAATCCCGTGGTACATGGTTTGATAAACCTCTCTGCGGTACGATAGAATCAGATGAACTGGTCTGTCCGCCTGTACTTTGATCTAGTGGCACAGGGCATGTAATGCTTTTCTGTGGAACAGACTCACTTCCCTCATTTATTAAGTATGCCGGTTTTAAACGATCGATAGAGATGCTCGTTTGCCTATCATTAATACATATAACGAAAACTTTGTTTCCTCTTTTTACAATACGATATGGGCCATTGTAAGTCGGTGTAAAAGGTTTACGAACTGCGTTATTTCTTACAAATACAAAATCGCTTCTCTGCAAATCAGGGTGCACAAAAAAATCACGAGAGCTACGTTGAGTTTTTGCTACTGGTCTAAAATTCCTGATTGTATTTCTAATGTTTTCAGCCATGGAGTCGAAATTACCTAAGGTATCTTTGTTAGTACAACAATTAAAGAAATCACCTGGTAATCTCAATGCTTGACCGTATACCATTTCCGCTGCACTTACGCCACTGTCCTGTCTAAGGGTTGCGCGTAATCCTAACATTGCGGTGGGCAATTCATCAACCCATGATGTTGAAACTAAACGTGCGGTTATTGCGACTTTGAACGAACGATGCCACCGTTCAATCATACCATTTGCCTGAGGGTGGTAAGGGGTGGTTCTCGTTTTTTCGATACCCATATAGTGCATTAGACGTGAGAATAACGAACTTTCGAACTGACGACCTTGGTCACTAGTAAGCCTATGTGGACAGCCGAAACGCGTTATCCATCCTTCATACACTGTCTTCGCTACTGTATCTGCAGTCATGTCTGTGAGAGGAAAAGCTTCAGGCCATCTCGTACACCTATCTATGATTGTCAAACAATACCTATAACCTTGCGCAGTGGTAGGTAAAGGTCCAACCAAATCTATGTGTATATGTTCGAATCTACCGCATGAAGGAAAATCTTGAAGATGTGATACAGTGTGTCTTTGAGTCTTAACCCGTTGACATTGCACACAGGTCTTTGCCCAAATTCCTACATCGCGATTCATATTAGGCCAAACGTATTTCTGACTAACTAACTTCCGTGTCGTATGGATTCCAGGATGACTTAAATTGTGAATAATATTAAATGCATGTCGACGAAAACATTCCGGTAGGTAAGGTCTAACTGACTTCGTAGAAATATCACAGTATATATCTCTTTCGCAATTCGGTAAGCTGATACGTTGCAGGTGCATGCTATGGTTGGCGTTACCCGTAATGTAGGTATCGTGGGACTGCGCTTCTGCTAACGCTGCGTAATCAATAGAAGTTGGACACGATATTGTCTCTATGCGCGATAAAGCGTCTGCTACAATATTATTAGAACCTACTACGTGTCTTATATCCGTCGTAAACTCGCTTATGAACATGAGTTGTCTTGTTCGGCGTGGAATCTCATTGTCACTATTACACTTTGAAAAAGCGTAAACTAATGGTTTATGGTCTGTATAAATGATTAAGGGTCTTCCTTCATAAAAATAGCTAAAAGTTCACGGTCATACGTAGAGTACTTTTGCTGTACCGCAGATAGAACTTTCGAGAAATAACCAAGCGGCTTCCAAGAGTTGTGTACATATTGTTGTAGTACTGCACCTACACAATTACTTGAAGCGTCGGTCATAAGTGCAATCGGTACATCTGATACAGGGTGAAACAGCATACAAGCGCTTTGTAGGCTTTCTTTACACTGCTCGAATGCCCTATCAGTAGTTTCGCTCCATTCAATGACAGTTTTATCTTTTTTCTTGGTACCATGCAAATACTTATTTAACTCTGCCTGATGCGATGCGGCATTTGGAAGGTGGCTACGATAAAAATTAAGCATTCCTAAAAATCTACGTAAATGCTCTACAGTTTGCGGCTTAGGAAAATTTTTAATAGCCTCAATCTTGTCTTCCAAAGGTCGTATCCCATCTGATGATACCTCGAAGCCTAAAAAATTTAGTTTACATTGTCCTAAACAGCATTTTGCAAGATTGACAGTAATACCGTACTCATTAAATCTAGAAAAAACCTTATTTAAGTGTTCCCTATGCTCTGTTTCGTTATTGCTAGCTATAAGTATATCATCTATACAACAAAACAAAAAATCTAGGCCTTGCAGTACCGTGTTCATGAAGCGTTGAAAAGTTTGATTTGACTAGCATTTCTATAACCAAAACCTAATCTTGTAAATTCGTACAGCCCAAAGGGACAGATAATTGCTGACTTTTCAATGTCTTCCGGTGCGATCTCGATGCAGTGATAAGCTCTGTTAATATCGAGTGTAGAAAAAATATTTTTACCTGCGAGTAAGTAGGTAAAATCTTGAAGTCGTGGTATCGGGTAGCGATCAGGTTTGGTGATGGCGTTCAATTTGCGATAATCACCACAAGGCCGAAGATCGCCGTTCTTCTTTTGTACTATGTGCAGTGGACTCGCCCACGCAGATTTTGATGGACGACAGATACCCATTTCCTGCATTAAACGAAACTCCTCCTTTACCTTATTGTAGCGGGCTGGTGGTAGCGGCCTGGCCCGCGCAAAAACTGGAGGTCCGGTCGTCTCGATGTGATGATAGATACCATGAGGCGAAGGTAGCTTGAATGACGCTGGCTTCGTGATGTCGGGATACTTCTTTAAGATGTCGTAATAGGGGTTATCACAATCCACCGTATGGATAGGCGGTTCGTTGTGATGCACCAACGAAGCTATAGCACATAAATTCGTCACTTTGTCTATTAATTTTCGTTCACTTACGTCGACTAATAGTTTATTGTGAGATAAAAAATCCGCGCCGAGAATGGGTTGTTTCACATCTGCGATAATAAAGTTCCACCGATAAGGTCTGCGTAATTTAAAATTGAGTTCTAAACACTGTGTACCATAGGTCTTAATTTCAGTTCCGTTTGCAGCATATAATTTATAGTCCGAGCACTTAGTTTGTTGTTTTTTAAGTCGTGGGATAACTGACACGTTGGCTCCTGTATCCACCAAAAAACGTAGGCCACTTTTACAGTCGGTTACGCATAAGCGCTGAGATGGAAGAATAGTGCAGACACCCGCTACTGACTGCACTTTCTTTAGTTTTCCTGTTTGTTTGTATTTTCTATCCAGGCACACGGCTTTACGCACTTCAGTGCTCGGCTCCGGAACCGGAAGTGATAAAAACATAGCCAATCTTCGCGTCGTGCCGTGCGTCGCTGCTGCGAAGAGTTACGCGACGCCGGCGCCGATGACGAACGATTGCGATTGTTGCTGTTTCCACGCTGGTTCGTTCTTGAGCGATCAATGTTATTTAATCGGACATTGATCTTTGCTATCTCTGCCAAAATCTTTTCGGTGCTATCATTTGAGGTACTCTGCGATACCTCAGCTACGGTATGCGCAGATCGAGTCGTCTCCAGGATCTTGTCGGCGATGCTTGCTAAACTCTCCAGTTGTTTAATTTCAGTGACGGCTAAAACTGCTCGCGCTGCTTGTGGTAGATGTCCTTGCCACAAAATGCGTAGCGTCTCGTCTGGAATTTTACCTCTGGCTAGATCCTTCATACGTCTGAGTAGTTGCGATGGTTTTTGTTCTCCAAGTTCCATCTCTCCAATGAGTTTTTGGATTTGCCTGTTTTCCGATTCTTCATATACAGCTAATAGTCGGGTGCGCAAGGTATCGTATTTACCTTGCTCTGGCGGGTTCACAAGGACATCCGTCACTTGTTGTATTGCCTCCTTTCCGAGTTTTGAGACTACTATATTAAATTTTGATTCATCTCCCATCTTTTGCGGTGCCAAAATCGCTTCCGTCCGGATAAACCAGACTCTTGGTTGATCAGGCCAAAAATCCGGAATTTTAGACGTCAACGACACTGCTGCCAGATCAATCCTCTCGTCCTTTGATAGATCAGGAACGGAGATCGCGGGAGTCACGGGAGTCGTGGGAATCGGAGTTGCTGGAGTCGGATTCATTTTCACTTCACTTTCACAGCACAATCAGAAATAATGTTCAAAATGTCTGGGGTCACCAATGTTCTAATCAGTATTTAGTTAGAAGAATGTTCTAGTAGTATTTAGTTAGAAGAAATTATAAAACTTTATTTAATTATAAAAACGTGATTTATTTGCGCTCAGATACAATGTATGTCCGGGATGAGCGGGGAGACGCGACTGAAGACGCGGGGCAAGGCGATCGCGTCTATCACCTACTTAGCTAGCCGCCACAGTCACAATGTCAAAGTATAAAAGAATTTTAAAAGTGTAATCGGTCACTAATTAAAGAAATATCAATTACAAAGTAAAGTTGAAACAAACTGTTACCTTGTAATTTGTTTTTTTAAAGAAACTTTGGGGAACTGGCAATTAAATATTTGATTAGTTAATTTGATACAAGCAATCAAAATCATTTCTAAATGATTAAAATAATAATTGTGGGTACCTTACCAACTGCTAATCTTTATATTGAATTTCAAAATAGGAATGCACATTTTTTTATAAAATGTCTAAAATTCGGCCAGTGATTATAAGTTTCTTTGTCTTTTTTTTTTGAAACATGTGTACTAAAGAGGGACACAAGACATAACGGCACTTTCATCAACACGCTAAAATATTGTGATTTTATCTAATAAATGCTTTAGTTTTTAAATAAAATCCAATCCATCTCAATAATATTATTTCACAGCCAAACTCTAAATCAGTCGTTATTTTTTTATAAGTATCTAAAGTAAGGTTTATTATTCATTTTTAGATGCAGTAAGAATAATAACGTTTTATGTTCCTATTAAAATTCTATCGGCAATCTAGTTCCCATAGTATGAGCTTTGCTTAGTTTGGGACTAGAGTGTGATGTGTGAATTATTAGTGTTTTTTTATATTTATTTACAATACATCTCATAACTACTAGAATAACCATTATCAATAAAATACGTCGTTAATTACTTTTGATAAGTAAATAAAGGTTTGTTATAATTTATTCTGAAACAACAATCTTAGAAATGTAAAGTTAATTATTTTGATGTAAACACGAAGCATTATTCAAATCACGACTGTATTTTAGGAAAGGTGAATGGCCTTTAATTTGACTGTATCACTACTGTATTTCAATAAAAACCTCTGTAGCCATAAAATTACATATTCCCAAAAAATTAACCTCCTTCATTTATCATCGGAAGACAAACATTCCACTATAGCAATAAGGATATTGCTATAGTCTTACAAATCATTATTAAATCAGTTTAAAATTAATTCAACTTCAAGCACTGTTTAGAGTAGACTCACCCTCACCCTTAGACCCAAGGATTAGGTCCGACTGATGTCCTAAGCCCGTTGCTTGACGGTGTAATTCCTTGTCGCTTCCAGATGTTATGCAAAATCTACACTGCACTATACTTACAAGGCATGTAGCTAAAGGGTAACAGAATGACGTAAAGCTTTTGAATTGTATGTATTTATAAAAAAAGGCAAGAATACAAGAGAAGTAACATAAAACGAAATATACATATTACTATGAACACATTAAAGTCAGTTAGGGCAAAGTTCTTAGTAAGTTAATGTACAGGATCAGATTAATATTTGAAACTATCATGGTTTTGAACATAGTTTTCATTATAAACGGGATATTTACCATGATGCATGTGCCGAAATATTGGGAAATAATCAAACTCACAAATCATGGTAAATTTCCCGTATGTAAAACAGGATCAGATTGTTCATAAATTAAATAAAAGCTGTTTTTCGAGTCCTTACAACGTCATCTATTTCCAAACTGAGCATATCTTACTATTGCTTATTGCCGAACCATCGTTGACATTAAATATACAAGGAATAATAACAATTCAGTTTTTTTTCTGTAATTGATGGCCATAGTAAAATAAACCTTGAATTTATAATTCTACAAGCATACGTCCTTATCTTCAGCCAGTTACAACAAAGTGCACATTGACCAGGATATCTCCATCATTATCCCAGCCCGCTGCCTCTCATGCGTTGCCCTCAACATAAAAAGTTTCACCACGGGGACCGCAGCTGGAGCTTCTGTGATACAACAGATATTTTTTATCTTGCTTGGACAGTCAGCTAAATAAAACATGTCCTTGAAAAAACTGAAGAGACAAAAATTCCACAAAGAACGGGCAAAAAGGAAAGGGCTACACAATGAAGATTTACTTTCACAAAAAGCTCAAAAAAACACAATGTATTTTATATACACCTTCAAAACAAATTATAAAACGATTTGAATAATTGCCAGCTTATACAGAGTGTGACGTTATAATATCCCTATAAGATTAAAGCCCCCCTTCCGTATTCCTCACGTCAAAGTTTGTAAAACGACCTTAGAAATTTCAAAGATTCATTCATGAGTCTTCTTGTTAAATTCATCAAGACTAACGCGTTGTCTTTGTGTTCATACAACGATAGGAGGTTACGTATGTGTATATGCGAACGCCAAACACTTACACAAAATAAACAAACACGGGTCGCGAATTTCTAAGATATTTCTCAAACCGTTGGATAAGATGAAATGTGTTCCATTTCGATGACGTTACAAAACGCTGCACAAGTCAGCATGATGTTGCGTTTGGTAGCACAAAGCTGATCTGTCAGGACAAAGCCTTTGCAATCAAGATGATTTACAGCAGTTTTTTATCCATAGACCTTTTTACGATTGTTGTATTTGTAATGTTCGTTATCTATAGATAGTGTTAGTTTGTAACCTAACAGTGCGACCATACGAATCTTTCTACTTCTAAACTCTTGCATATTATTTGCCTCGCAAGCCACGTCTTCAATGCACGTGTTCAGTCAAGCACTGCATTATAATAGGCAAAGTTCACTTCTATTAGTTATTCTCGTAAAAATATGTATGTTTTAGGTATCAGGTTTTATTAAATCGTTCGTTTATATTTTTCACTTTTAACTGTTTGTTGTGTTTTAAATGTTTAACTTGATCAAAGAAGAGGTCTTAAATAATCGTCTGCTGTTGTCGCTGAGTGTACGTGTATCGCTGAGGTTTGATGGAGGGAAAAATGTGAGTTTGAGTAAAACATCTAAGTTAGGGGACTTGTGGTTTGCGGGTGTTCATTTCGTGGGTGGCTAGTCTTGTTGCTTGTTTACCAAACTTTGCTATTTAAGCTTTTCTGACTGTATTTGCTCTGTCGTTATGTCGCTATTAATTATGTACAACTGTACCTCTACCATGAGTTGTCACAGTAAAATCGCCTGATTTTACTGCAGTAGTTACGTAAATATTAGTATTACGAATATTAGTACCCAACTATCCGCTAGAGGCGCTGTACCAATCTTCATATTTTTTTTTAACTACAGACGCTAGCGAGTATAGATTGTAAAAACTCATGGTAGAGCTACTGGCGTTCAATATAAATGCTTTTTCTGTATCTAAGGTCAGTGCGATGCATTAAAAGTGATGTCCTTGTTGGACGTCCTGCGCGATGCAAGTTTAAATTAATATGAATTTGCTTTGGAAATCCCAAACCCCTGCTGAGTTCGGATATAACTACCTAATGTTCTCCACACTGACCGACAAACAGAACTAATCAGCTTATCTGCGAGTTGTCGTAACTGCTTTACGGCTTCTGGGCCTTTGTGGCCTTCCTGATGCTGTTCCGGTATTCCATCCAGGCCAGTAAACCACAAGTTATAGTCGGAATAAAAGTTGAATGTGTGGTAGACACGTGGATTTTTGGTGAACTTTGTAATTAGATAGATAGAAAACACTTTATTGCACACCACTTAATTTAAAAATACAAATTGAACAAAGAATTGAACGAAATCGATATATATACAATGGGCGGTCTTATCACTATGAGCGATCTCTTCCAGACAACCTTGGGATGGACTGGATTTAACAGGAACGTTAATTATAATAAAAATTAAAATAAAACGTTAGTGTATAAGCACACCTAAGCTTGCTATGATAAAGTTAATAACCTTTTGCGTCGTGCAGTCGGGTAATAATTCGTGTCTAATGGAAAACATAGAGCATTGAAATCCTTTAAATGATTCTTGTAGATTTACTGAATAAAGTATTTATTATGTCTATGACATTCTCTGTCCATATAATTTTTACTGCCAACACGGTATCTACATTTTGTACATTGTTAAGTTTAAAAACTAGTCTTTGTCCTTCTAGTAATAAGTAGTTTTTGTTATAAAACTAATGACTGATCCATCAAAGTTGACTGCAATGACCATGCGTTGTATGAAAGTGAATGTAAAGTATGTCTGCGTCTGAAACATTATCAATGCGATCTCCACCACCGCCTGTGTAAACAACATCTCTTATCCGATGTGTACCTTTAAGGACAAGTACGCACGGGACGTTTTCAAACTCACGCTAAGAGACCGCAGATTGCAGGACAGAAACTTAAAAGATTTATCTCTTATCTTTTCCAAGTAGCTTTGTAAAATTATGAGGCTATAATGAACGGCAGTGGAATTACAATTAAAAATTCTACAATCTTTTATCTCCACAATTTTCCTTTTTTAAGAAGACAGCAATATCACAATGTTGTCAGGAAGTATTTCCACGCTTTCATGATCACTATTTTTGAATTGGACCATTATCAAAATATGAATTTCTTGGTTTTATTGATTACACATTACGAGTTTATCTTTAACATAGGTACCTATTTGGTCCTAAAACTACAAACCCTTCTTCGCAACGTCTAATGTGTAGCTACCCTATAAACGAGGGTAGTCGGAGGCTGTTTCGTGCGTATATTCTTTACTCACACTTAGCGGCAGCACCCCATAGTGTACGGTGAACTTATTTGGGTCAACGGCCTTATGGTGTTGCTTATAGGGCTCGAGCCAATTTGATGGAAGGGAAAGTAATTGGGCTTGCTATCACGTATGGAATACTAACTAGACAACTATTGCAAGATATGAGCATGTGGTAAATGAATTGTTTGGGCAAGGTCCAGAATATTCATTAAAGTTTTGGAACCTTTGGTTTTTTAGAGGTTCAATTAATAAATAATAATAAAAAAAAAGGTAGCACTCCGGGAGTGCCGGCAGAAGTGAAAACTTCAATATTAACGTTGTGTTTTCACTTTTAAGATTTCACTTCAAAAATATAACCACAGACGTCATAATGACAATGACAATCACAATGACACAGACACATTCGCGCAAGCGCCCTGTGCCGCCTAAACAGAGCACACTGATGAAATAATGAACAAGACTTGATATTTTACTAGGATTTATTACAAAATGAATTAAAGTTAAATTATACAATGTGAGCTAGGCGGGGAATTTTTAACAAGAGGAAGAAGAGAGGTGCTGGGGTTGACACCTATCAAATAGTGTTGCCAGGCGGCTGTTTGCGTTCTCCTATTATTCTAACATCCTCCTCTGGACGCAAACCCATTGCCTCGACGAACGTTTCGTGCTTTGGTCGATGTAGGCCTTTCGTCAAAGCATCAGCCACCATTTCTTGAGTGCTTTTATAAAGGACTGAGACTTGTTTGCTGGCGACCTTTTCCCTCACAAAGTGGTAGCGGACATCAATATGCTTGCTTCGGGCGTGGTAGATGTCGTTACCTGAAATGCTAATCGCACTTTGATTATCACAGTACATTGTAATCGGAGTACCTGATAAAGTAGGCCAAAAATCTTCTTCTAATTGTTTAAGCCAGATAGCTTCTTGTATGGCTGTTGCCAGAGACATATATTCTGCCTCAGTGCTGGACAAAGCTATGGTCGGTTGTCTCTTTGAACACCAACTAATGGCAGCACCCTGAAATATAAACATGTATCCGGAGCAGGACCTTCTGTCCTCAGAATTAGTAGCCCAGTCGGCGTCGCAATAACCAACTATATTGCCATTGTTTTTCTTGAATACAAGTTTTCTTGAAATAGTTCCTTTTAGATATCGTAATACTCTCTTCAGTGCAGCCCAATGTTGTGAAGTTGGTTTATTATTATATCTACTTAATGTATTTACTGCATAAGCTATGTCTGGTCTGGTTCCTTGTGACAGATACAACAGACATCCAATCACTTCTTGATATGGAATATTTTTCATAACTTCATTATCATTTTCAGCCTTCTGTAACTGTAAATTAGGTTCACATGGCGTGTAGACTGGATTGCAGTCACTCATGTTAAAACGAGTTAATATTTTCTCTATATAAATTGATTGATCAAGTGCAATTTTGTTAGTACTCTGCACTATTCTATAGCCAATACAGCATCTTGCTTTACCCAGATCTTTCATCTGAAATTTTTCATTTAATCTTTTCTTCATCATTGAGACAGTTTCTTCGTTATTGAATAAGTACAGTAAATCATCAACATATACAGTGATAAATAAGATATCCTTGTCATCTATTATTCTGTAGTATATACATGGATCTACTTTAGACCGTGACATACCAATTTCTAGTAGAGCTGCATTTAGTTTTTGATTCCACTGTCTGCTTGCTTGTTTCAAGCCGTAAACTGATTTATTTAATCGACAAACCTTTAAGCCATCTTCGTAATGTGGAGGTTGTGATACGTATATTTCCTCTTCAATGTCGCCTTGTAGGAATGCTGTGACGGCGTCCATTTGATGAATATTTAGATTGTATTTCACAGCTAAACCAATCACATACCTCATTGAAGTGTAACGTATGACTGGGGCATATATTTCATGGTAATCAATACCTTTCTTCTGTTGAAAACCTTTAACTACTAGTCTAGCTTTGTATCGTATTACAGTACCATTTTCATCTGACTTTGTTTTGAAAACCCATTTGCATGCTAATGCTTTTTTGTTCTTCGGCAAGTCAACAAGTGTCCAAGTATTATTGCTCAACAATGATTGATATTCTTCATTCATAGCCTCTACCCATTTTTCTGCCTTATTGCTGTGTAAAGCTTCGGAAAGGCTTTGTGGGTCACTGTCCAAAATACTCATTGTAGTTTCAGCATTACAAACCAAACTTGCAGGAGAAATTGCATTAACATCATCTTCGGTAGGTAAGTTGTCTACCTCGATGATTTCATTTCTGCGAGTTGATCGAGAATAGCCACTGTTTTCAATTTGAGTGATTCTACCAGGAGAGTATGTAGAATCATCTGGATCAGTATATTGTGATGAATAACTTGAATCTCTTTGCAATATTGCATCTGAATCATCACTATGAATTTCAATAAATGACTCACCATTTTTATCATTTACAGAACTGTTCTGGTTTTCTTCTGAAAATGGTAAGTTTATTAGTTTTTTTACTGGTAAACAATCTTCTTTTGTACCATTATTTTTATGCTCATTAATAATTGTTTTCTCTTTTATTTCAGGTGACCCATTGACATTATTGTCAATTTTGTTTCGTTGTACGGTGGCTTCTAGAAATACAGCTTCTCTACTCATGGTAGCTTTTTTACTCTTAGGGTCTAAAAAACGGTAGCCCTTTATTCCTTCACTGTATCCTACAAAAATCATTTCGGTTGATTTTGAATCTAATTTTCTTCGATGCTGTTTAGGTACTAGCACCATAGCCTTACAACCAAATATTCTCATATGGCTTAAATCCGGCTTCTTTTTTGACCATACTTCTTCAGGGGTGACATCAGAGAGAGCTCTTGTCGGTGAACGGTTTATGATGTGCGCCGCTGTAACTACAGCTTCGCCCCAATACTCCTTCTGTAATTGAGCATTTAACATCATACATTTGGCGCGTTCAATAAGAGTTCTGTTCATCCTCTCACTCAAACCATTTTGTTCAGGTGTGTATGGATTGCTAGATTGATGCAAAATCCCAAAATTCTTGAAACATTTATCAAAATTATGATTTTTATATTCTGTGCCATTGTCACTTCGAAATATTTTAATTTTTCTTTCCAATTCATTTTCTGCTCTGTTTTTAAATTCCATAAACTTTGAAAATACCTCATCTTTACCTTTAATCGGATATACAAATACTTTTCTTGAGAAATCATCGATAAAAGTAACAAAGTACCTGGCACCTCCAAATGATGTAGTCTGCATCGGTCCACATGTGTCGGAGTGGATAAGCTCTAGCAACTCAGTTGCCCGGGAGCCTTCATTTGGAAATGGCTGTCTTTGTTGTTTTCCTTGTATGCAACTTATGCATATACTATCTTCTTTCATCGGCGACAATTTCACACCGGTTGTACAACATGGAATTTTTTTCACATCAGTAAAGTTTAAATGGCCCATTCTTTGGTGCCATAAATAGGTATCGGTTTCAATAGCAGCTGGTATGGCATGGACTTCATCATTTATAACATTCAGTCTATACATATCGTTAATCACATGTGCACTTGCTACATGATTTCCACATTTGTTTAATATTTTGCAACCATTATTATTAAATTCAACTTTACAGCCACTGGTAATCATTTTACTTACAGATATTAAGTTTGTAGATAAATCTGGCACATATAAGACATTTCGAACCTGTATGTTGTTGCTTTTTCCTTGTGCATCCAGTACTCGGATGGTAACATTACCACAGCTTTTCACTTGGAGCACTTTGTTGTCAGCAATCCTTATATTGTTTACAGGTGGTGCAGCTTCATCATCCAGCCAATCTCTGTGCATTGTCATGTGCATTGATGCACCGGAGTCAATGTACCAGTTCAGTGAGCCGTTGACTGTGGTTGCTGAAAAAGCCGCAATAAAACCATTATTTTTATCATCTGTTTTGTTTTTTTTATGCCAACAATTTTTACTAATGTGCCCAAATTTATTGCAGTTGAAACACCTAGGTCCTTTTGATTTCTGTGGTTGTTCACTATTTTTCTTAGACTGATTTTTTGAGTTTGAGTAAAATGCATTCGTCTCAGTTGTTTTTACTTCCTGCAACAACTTTGTTTTGATAGAATCTGCACAGATTTTTACTCCGGAACTCTCCATTGCCATTATCATAGGCTTGTAATTATCCGGCAAGCCTGCCAGCATTAACGTTCCTAGCCACTCGTCGTCAACTTTAAAATTTATGTTTCTTAGTCGGTGTGCTGAGGACATAATTTTATTCACATAATCCTCTATGCTAGCACTACTATCTAGATTTGTATTTATCAAGTCTTTCAACAGGCCAACTTTGCGGGTTAGTCCTGAATCCTGGAATGCCCGAGACAAATTGTCCCACACATCTTTGGCCGTTTTAGCCTCTTCTATATGGACATAAATCAACGGATCGATTAATAAAATCAATTTTGACTTAGCTTTTGTGTCTTTCTTCGTGTCGTTGCTTCCTTCAACGACACATTCCCAAAGTTCCTCGAGTTGCAGAAATGCTTTTACTGCAAATTTCCAGGTGGCATAATTGTCCCTTCCAGTGAGCTTTTCGATGCTCATAATGCCATTGTGATTATGATTATTTGTAGACATTTTGCTAAAAAAGAAAACCTAACTGACACGCGGCAACGCGGCACGACTTTGACTTTGAGGTTAAGCACAACGTTTTGCAAAATATTTTTCGAGATACGACTGGAAAACTAATAATTTCTTTTTTCAAGCATGAGACGGCCCATAACCTGATGAAATAATGAACAAGACTTGATATTTTACTAGGATTTATTACAAAATGAATTAAAGTTAAATTATACAATGTGAGCTAGGCGGGGAATTTTTAACAAGAGGAAGAAGAGAGGTGCTGGGGTTGACACCTATCAAATAGTGTTGCCAGGCGGCTGTTTGCGTTCTCCTATTATTCTAACACACACTCAGGCACGGTAGAAAGAGTGGGAGATACTAGTTCCTCTCCCTTCCCCTCGATCTTACGCTTTTTATCAACGTCACGTGACCCTGACGCGAGTTTGAAAGATTTTACCCACCCAGCGCCGCTAAAGAAGTTTTCACTTCAAAAAATTATAAATTAGAAGCGTTATTATTTCCTTACCATCTATTTTTTACAGTTTAAATATATACGTAACACAAACAACACAAATCGGTACATACAATGTAAAACCTAAAAGGGTAAACCTTTTTGGGCACCAGCTCTCTTATCTACCATCCTAATCTTTAATTTAACATTAAAATAAGTGAGAGAAAATAAAATAAATACATAATACATACATATAAAAACAAATAATTTTATATATTTCTCTTTTGGTAAGGAACCCCTCTTTGGGTATGGGCCCATATTTAAATAAATAAAAACTTTAATTAGAAGAAGTCTTCTCACACTGTATAGCCCTATTAATTAGGTAAGATACTCCGGAGCTTAGTGTTCATGTTCAGCCTACATTAACAAAACTTGCTCTTAAGAAAAACAGTCAGGAACTAACAAATGTTGTACAAGACTTATCGGCGCGAGGGCTAGGAGAACAGGAAACATCACACCTGCCCCGAGGGAACGATAAATTTGAGTAACTACTTTTTCTTGTACAATAAAAACATCTCGTTTTCCTCAAGCTGGAATCTGTTGGTTGTCAGCGGTATTGTATTGTTGGTGTACTTTGTCTAGTATTGATTTTTAGGACTTTTGTAAAGTCGGTATGTTTATATATATATGTATTCAATATCTATCTTTCTGTTCTGTGTTTTGCTATGTTCACACACTTTTTCTACTTCTTTACTACTCGTGGAAACCTTTTATAGGCCTATTTTGTTCTGTCTCATTCTTTATTATTTGTGCTGTTGGTTTTCCTATAAATAAAATAAGCAACTCAACTAGCCACCTTCAGGGTTTAACTGATGGATTTTAATGGTTATACATTTTGGGTTGTATTAATGAATGAAAATTCTTTATTGCACACCTTATGACTAATTGAAAATAACAGGTTTAAGAAACAAAAAATACAAATGGGCGCCCTTATCGCTAAGTAAGTCATTTCTCCCAGACAACCTAACCTTGGTTCTGTCTAAGCCTTAAGTTACACACAGACCAGTTTATATCAAGTGGTCTGTGGCCTCAGACGGCTCAAAGATGATTCTTTGGGCTGTTGTGTAAGCTGGTGCTTACAAAAATACAGGGATAAGCTAGTCTAAGCTATTTGCTGTTAGGTCAGCCAAAAGGTCAGCAATGTGCCAGATATTTCTATTGTAATTTATATTTATTCAGTAACAATTTAATGACTCGCTCAAACATGTCTACCACAACTGAAAAGATTGCTCGGCTTTCACCGCACAGTCAGTTAAGTTTTAAAATAATCCTTGTTTCTATAGTAATAAGTAACGTTTTGCTTTGAATGCCCGAAGTAGTGGAGCATGAAGTTTTAGATTAGTCAATTTAATAAGCACTTCAAAAGCAGCTTAAAATGTTTGCATATTTATCGCTACTGCGGTATTAATAGTTAACTACGTACAGCTCTGTTTGACCTGATTTTGACTATAAGGGAATCGGAATGTGGATCCGTTCTACTCTCACTTGATTTTTTATTTATTTATTTTGAGTGAAACCAAGAGCTTTTCACACTTAATATAGTTATACTGTAAGAACCGGATCAGCCAATTAAATTTTTACCAAAAGATAGAACTTGGGGTCTATATTCAATCTTTCATCTTTTGTCAGCATATGACCATAATCTGTTAATTTTATGTAACAATTTTTTGACGTCACTAGGGTGGGTTCACAATCAAATTCCATCATATTTCGGGTACAACCCAACCTTTATTAGGCACTTCCCACAAAATTGTTTAGCAGTTCCGCCATTTTACTTCATAATCCATTTAATAACTAGCATAACTATGCATAATTGAGAAACATATTCCCCTGTTTGATAGCCACATGCAGGTTTATAGCCAATTATTTTTAGTCCAACTTTGTTCCCGTAGTACAACCAGAATAGTACACCATCCGCTAAAAAAATTACTAAAACTAGTCGAAAAAAAAACACTTATTATCACATATGAATCATTAGACTTATTTTTATTTATATACTTATTTAATATTGCAAATTACATATATGCAATCTAGCTACTTAGCTTATTATTGTATGTGGAGATAATCTAATTTAATACGGAACCTATTTTTATTTTAGCTCTTCAATTAAATACATGTTTAACATTTTTTAGGAGAATAATTATTAATCATTTATCTTTATCATTGTCTCACCAAACACGTCCAATCACACTGCGTCTATAATTCTGAGATTTTATTTATTTATTTGAACCCTTAAAACAGTGTTTAAATATGTATACAAAATAATTTAAGAGACCACTAATTAGATTAACCAAAATATGTTGATGTTCATTAATATTGCTGAACATGTACTGGTTAGTAGCGGGCCTGTTATATTAAGATGCTCTCCGATCTCTGAAAATTTTATGAGATGACTTAAGGATTCTGTTTGAACCCACTCTAGTGTAATGATATACGTACACTAGTCCGTGTAATAACTGTCCCAGAACCGATTTACACACTTATCGGCGGCGAGATGCTTCTAACAGTCAACACTTGTTACTTGTATTAATTTTAGTTTATTTTTTCACTACTTTATAATGTAGCTGTTTGCTTTTCCTTAATAAATAAAAAAAAATATAACAGTCGGTTTTCATAAGCCGAATATATCAACCAAATATTTTCGACTTAAAAATATATGCTCCTGTTGGTTTTTCAAATGTTGCGTAGGTAAATGGTGATAATAAAAAAAAATAACAAAATAAAGCTAGTTTATACTGTGCTAAAACATGTAGGACTAAAACTTTTCTTGAAATGTATACATATAGAACTTTTTCATTATTACACACAAAATATGATTAATTTTTTTTTATTTGAGTTGACGCAGCTCGCATAAGCGCCACGCCACAGTACAGGTCATGATAACTTTAACACAAAGTAACTTATAATTTAGACAAAGAAGGGCTATGCTACGACGCTCAATCGGTGTAGTATAAAAAATGATTAGTGCTGAGAGTGGAATAGCGTAGGTGCTGTAAAAATAAGTGCTGCAAATGGATTGCCGAAAATAACGCTACTATTAGAAATAATCATACTTTTGATATAACTTACTTCAGTAATTCCTTTAGGTATTAAGTACTGTAATTAATTATTTTCCCTTCTTTTATCGCAGCCCCAAGGGGCTACTTAAAAATATCCATATCAACGTCTGCACGTAACTTTAATTACTGTTCCACCCTTATCGTTTAAATATACAATTCTCGTTTAATCAGCAGACGTCGTAACGTTTGAGGCCTCGCCGCGCAATGTACACTACATTTAATATTTAGCGCTGTATATAGGGTTAGCAGAGGTCGACGCTTTTTGGAATCGCGAGTCGATCGGATAAAACAAATAGTGATATTACTTATGTATGAAAGTTCCTGTGATTTTTTTGATCAATATTTGACATGTAGATTGACAATCAGTAATTTTTTGAAGGCTTAGCTAATATTGCCGAGTTTTAACCAATCAGAGACTGTAATGCTTCGGCTACATTAGCGGGCGAATATTCGTATCGTGTTGGCGCGACAAAAACATCGTGTTCGGGTATAGGCGATCTACGCGATGACACGATGTACCCGGCCACATACATCGCGTTAACACGAATATTCGCCGTAGCCCGCTAATGTGGCCCCAGCATTAAAAACACGATAATTTACCATGGAGGTCTCTCTGATGTGTGGGATGTAATATACATTATCTGTTAGGTGTGTGGACAACCTTCAGGTTATTATAACTTTTTTGACGTCTATTTCCTTATGTACCGAATTCCTTTTTTTTCTTTACGAACTTAATAAAAAAGGAGTCATATTAACGTTGTTACAAGGAGGTTGGTAGTATGACTGTATTTCTGTCATGTAGCTCTGATTAAGATGCGTTTTTGAGTAAAAAAGCTAAATCAGTGCTGCCGTTGCAAGGTTATGCGGATATTTATCAGTTCTCAATCCTAGTTTTGACTTCTACAAAGATATGCAAACTGGAGTCTTGAGGGACCAAGTTAAAAAATGTTTAAAATAAGTTTTTTGCAAAGATTTCAAAATATACGATTTGATTCTACGAGAAACTGGTGCTCTGTTCAAACTACAACAAAATAACATACAAACGATATTAAAGCTTGTCGTCGGCGCTTGGTAGGTCATTTTCGTTTGATGAATTTCCTGCAGTTACATTTTTGAGCAATGATTACTCAAATTATTTTAAGTCTTATTTCGACTGTTCAAGGTTCATATTGTTTAGTACGGTTTCAAATAACTCGAAGTATTTTCGTCGCTAAATTACAGAATTACACGGAACTTGATGGAAAATTCAGTTTTTAATTATAATTTCTGGGTTAAGAAGTACCTAGCATGGATTGTGGTATACACTTTAACGAGGTTTATTATTGCGATAACATACTTTTATTGCACCTAAAATATTACATCTTGTAGTAGTAAAACTTTTTGTGACAGAACTCTTCGGGTGACGTACTACCATTAGATCTATTTCTGCCGCCAAAATTGACACTTTTAGAGGGAGAGTCCATGACTACCAGATCTTCGTTATTTTATAAAGGCTGAAAGGCTTTCTCTGTGTATGCCTCCAACACAATTTCATTATGTTTTTTGAAGGATATGGATGCCGGTGCTATTACAGACATGTTAGACCTATCACCTTTATGTCAGAGAGATAAGAGTGGGAGCACGTCTTTAGTGGACGTGCTCAGTGAGACAATACATATAGTTAGGTGGTTACCACTCAGGTGGCCTACCTGATGTTAATTTTTTATTTTTTTTATTTCCATACTCAAAAACACAAAATACAATTATTACTTTTTATTTTTTATTATTACTAGCTGTTCCCGCCGCGACTTCGTCCACGTGCCGTTTTAAGAGATTTTGCTATAACCCATTACTATCTTCTTATGAAGAAAATTGATGGTAAAGAGCAGTCTATGACGGAAAACTGAATAGTTTGGTTTGATGTTTCTATACCGATTTATTCTGTGATTATTTTTTTATTGAATAGGTAGGTAATAATGTTAACTTTTAAAAATTAACTTTAAAATTAGGGATGAGTGAGAGTATTATAAATGTAAGAGTAAACAAATATAATCAGAATGCTCCGAACTGCTAAGCTATCAGGAGTTACACGTGTTATTGTGAGACAACCACAAAAGATAGACATATGCTGTTGCGGGATATTTTTTAGACAATTTTATGTAGAATATTTCCGTCATACGTGATTTCTATGAAACTTGAACCATTAAGGCTGCACACGCGACGGAAGCTTAAAAAATGGAGTAACTGTTAAAACTGTTAGATATAAGTACCTACTGTAGGATCGAATAAAACCAGTTACAATAAATAAACGAATATTAGTAAAGAATATATTTAGTCAAGTGAAGATAGTGACATTGATGACAATCAACAACGTTTAGGTTGCTATGGTAACATCTAAGGCTGGTGATAGATATTAAAGGAGTATCTATTCCTAACATCCACCTCTTTTATAATGCCAGCCATCTTCTTGAGACTTTCAATTCTAGGCCCATAAAGTGGTTTGGTGAGCATATCAGCAATCTGCCTGGTTGCTGGCACATGGCAGATGGTAATGCTTCCATCTTGAACACATTCTCGTATAAAGAATGATCGTATCCTTATGTTTTTGGTCATTTGATGGAATTCTGGCGGATTCTTAGCCATCTTAATTGCTGATATCTTTCATGATCTTTTGAAGCCAAATAATTTCGCTAGCAGTTTAACTTGCTGCCACTATTTCTGCCTCGGTGGATGAAATCGCTACTGTGCTCTGGCGTTTACTATTCCAAGATATTAGACCTCCAGCATACATACAAAGAATGCCTGAGGTAGACCTTCCAGTTTCATGATCACCTCCGTGGTCAGCGTACAATTCTAAACTATGATTATTTCCTGGCTTGTAAACGATGCCTTCTTCTATAGTCCCTTTCAAGTATCGCATTATCCTCTTGATATTGATGATGTTCTCCCTTGTAGGTTTATCTAAATTTCGAGATACAACACTGATAGCAAAGGCTATGTCAGGCCTCGTGCTTGTCATCAAATAAGCTAGTGATCCATCAAATAAGCTAGTGATCAAACAGCTTCACGGTACGGGAAGTTCACAGAAACTTCATTAACATCTTGAGCATTATTTGCTTTTAAAATTGGTGTTGGCACTGGCTTACATTTCTCCATGACAAACCTTTGCAATATGCGAGCGATGTACTATTTCTGATGCAGTAAAGTAGAACCATCAGGGTACCTTAACCACGCTCTGCTACCATGTTAAAGCAGATATAAATACTGTAGAATCGAATAAAACGGTTACAATAAATAAACGAATATTATTAACGTATACTGTAAAGAATATATTTAGTCAAGTGAAGATAGTGACATTGATGACAATCAACAACGTTTGGTTGCTATGGTAACATCTAAGGCTGGTTATAGATATTAAAGGAGTATCTATTCCTAACAGTAACTTCTCCCGTTTTCCCAACATTTCCCTTCACTACTCCGCTCCTATTGATTGTAGCGTGATGAAAAGTATCCTATAAGTTGCTCAGGAGTATGAAGAATAATTGTACTAAGTTTCGTTAAAATCCGTCCAGTAGTTTTTGTTTCTATAAGGAACATACATACAGACAGACAGACAGACAGACAGACAGACAGACAAAAATTTTACTGATTGCATTTTTGGCATCAGTATCGATCACTAATCAACCCCTGATAGTTTTTTTGAAAATATATTTAATGTACAGAATTGACCTCTCTACAGTTTTATTATAAGTATAGATTTATACAAAATGGTAAGTGCTTTAGTAAATAACATTTAATTGTTTGTATAAAATAACAATATAAAACAAGGATTTATACGAGTTCGTAGAGTGGTTTGCTAAGGTAAAAATTTTTTTTGTTACTAAATGTTAAGATTGTAAAATCGAGGCCGCCACTACATTACCTTTAAAGTGCTCAGTAATCTAGGTCATAACTTGACCGTTTCTTTTCCACTTACCTGTACCAACCTCAAGAATCGCTTTATTTGCGTAAGGTAAAACCCTATAAAGTACAGTCAGCTACATAAGTAGATGACATTCATACTTTTTGAAATGTTTCATGTCTGAGTACTAGTAATGTTTAATTTTAATGTAGGTGTTACACACAAGTGACATTTGAAATAAAGTTAAATGTCACTTGTGAAATAGTATTTATTCATCCCACACAAAAAGACCGAAATACTTTGACATAGCCCCCCCCTCCCCCCGCCTACGCAATAAACGATTACCTATTAAAGATAATTATACTGTCAGTAGTCTAATTTCTGTATAACGAGCTTTGCTTTTGTATATAAATAGCATTGTCTAAAATGTTGAAGTTAAATATATAAAAGCTGACCCGTGCCTACTTCTTTGGGCATAATTCGACCGATTTTTCTCCGATTCACTTTGCAAAACAGACTACCACGTAAAAGCCTTTTTATTTTTCGATTTTTTATATAACCTATGACACTCAGCAATAATGTGGCTTTCTATTGGTGAAAGAATTCAAATCGGTTCAGTAGATCCCGAGATTATCCCTTATAATTTAACAAACGCACAAACTTTACTTCTTTATAATATTAGTACCTACCTATGTATAGATTTAATATCTAAACTATAATAAATCTACTTGCAACCTAGTTTAAAAAATCATTTTTTGCTTAGTTTGAGACTAGTGTGTGATGTGTAAAATGCCCGTGAATATTTATTTATCTATAATATCCTAATATTTTAAAAACTGACAATTTTGAAATCTGTATTTATATCGTGTTAGTGTTTTAACAGCGGCAATGGGCTTGCAACTTGTCACTTTAACACAAATTACAGCAAAATATAACAAACGTAGATATGAACGTGCCTCTGACCACCTTCTTTAGACGTCCATGAAGTAACTTTAGTATGTACCTGCACAAAAAAAACTAAGAGAGTAATATATGTATATTACTCTCTTAGTTTTTTTTGTGAAAAAATGAAATGTTGCATGTGCAACATTTCATTCGCAATCATTAAAAAAAAAATAACAAAACCAACTTCAAGCGTCACTGACAAGTACCTAATGTCAAAACATTGCCGGATATTCCAGGTATTGTAAATTAGATTGAAAAACTTTTTAGCATATTTTCTAATAGTGATCAACTTATGGTGCTGCCTGTACTAGGTTTATTTGTT
Organism: Ecliptopera silaceata; assembly: GCA_932527185.1. Lineage (NCBI taxonomy): Eukaryota > Metazoa > Arthropoda > Insecta > Lepidoptera > Geometridae > Ecliptopera > Ecliptopera silaceata. Next base: position 695,398 of record OW052211.1, read on the forward strand.
AGTGGTATATAATCTGAGGTCTGAGTGCCATTTCTTGTTAGCTGCCATACTCAATTACAGGGTGTCTGAATGGAATATCTGTTTGAGTTATACAAGGTGTGGAAGAATTAATGAGACCTTATGAGGTCTGCAAAGATGCATATCTGATACAAATCGTTAAACCAAGTGATTTTATAAAAGTAGTTAAAAGAAAAATCGGTTCTGATTGACCTCAATATTTTCAAGGCCAATGTAAATAGGTGTCTTCTAAAGTCTTCTCAAATTTTGTAACCTACCATAGTACCTACCAGAACACTGTTTTTATAAATAAATAAATGTTTATTATTAAATTAAATAACATTTAATTGTTTGTATAAAATAACAATATAAAACAAGGATTTATACGAGTTCGTAGAGTGGTTTGCTAAGGTAAAAATTTTTTTTGTTACTAAATGTTAAGATTGTAAAATCGAGGCCGCCACTACATTACCTTTAAAGTGCTCAGTAATCTAGGTCATAACTTGACCGTTTCTTTTCCACTTACCTGTACCAACCTCAAGAATCGCTTTATTTGCGTAAGGTAAAACCCTATAAAGTACAGTCAGCTACATAAGTAGATGACATTCATACTTTTTGAAATGTTTCATGTCTGAGTACTAGTAATGTTTAATTTTAATGTAGGTGTTACACACAAGTGACATTTGAAATAAAGTTAAATGTCACTTGTGAAATAGTATTTATTCATCCCACACAAAAAGACCGAAATACTTTGACATAGCCCCCCCCTCCCCCCGCCTACGCAATAAACGATTACCTATTAAAGATAATTATACTGTCAGTAGTCTAATTTCTGTATAACGAGCTTTGCTTTTGTATATAAATAGCATTGTCTAAAATGTTGAAGTTAAATATATAAAAGCTGACCCGTGCCTACTTCTTTGGGCATAATTCGACCGATTTTTCTCCGATTCACTTTGCAAAACAGACTACCACGTAAAAGCCTTTTTATTTTTCGATTTTTTATATAACCTATGACACTCAGCAATAATGTGGCTTTCTATTGGTGAAAGAATTCAAATCGGTTCAGTAGATCCCGAGATTATCCCTTATAATTTAACAAACGCACAAACTTTACTTCTTTATAATATTAGTACCTACCTATGTATAGATTTAATATCTAAACTATAATAAATCTACTTGCAACCTAGTTTAAAAAATCATTTTTTGCTTAGTTTGAGACTAGTGTGTGATGTGTAAAATGCCCGTGAATATTTATTTATCTATAATATCCTAATATTTTAAAAACTGACAATTTTGAAATCTGTATTTATATCGTGTTAGTGTTTTAACAGCGGCAATGGGCTTGCAACTTGTCACTTTAACACAAATTACAGCAAAATATAACAAACGTAGATATGAACGTGCCTCTGACCACCTTCTTTAGACGTCCATGAAGTAACTTTAGTATGTACCTGCACAAAAAAAACTAAGAGAGTAATATATGTATATTACTCTCTTAGTTTTTTTTGTGAAAAAATGAAATGTTGCATGTGCAACATTTCATTCGCAATCATTAAAAAAAAAAATAACAAAACCAACTTCAAGCGTCACTGACAAGTACCTAATGTCAAAACATTGCCGGATATTCCAGGTATTGTAAATTAGATTGAAAAACTTTTTAGCATATTTTCTAATAGTGATCAACTTATGGTGCTGCCTGTACTAGGTTTATTTGTTAGTGGTATATAATCTGAGGTCTGAGTGCCATTTCTTGTTAGCTGCCATACTCAATTACAGGGTGTCTGAATGGAATATCTGTTTGAGTTATACAAGGTGTGGAAGAATTAATGAGACCTTATGAGGTCTGCAAAGATGCATATCTGATACAAATCGTTAAACCAAGTGATTTTATAAAAGTAGTTAAAAGAAAAATCGGTTCTGATTGACCTCAATATTTTCAAGGCCAATGTAAATAGGTGTCTTCTAAAGTCTTCTCAAATTTTGTAACCTACCATAGTACGGTTACAACATAAACATTTATTTATTTATAAAAACAGTGTTCTGGTAGGTACCAGAACACTGTTTTTATAAATAAATAAATGTTTATGTTGTAACCGTCGGCTTCATCGGCGCTTGCCATCAGTGGGATTGAAGCCAAAGGATGGTCTATAGATTATAAAAAATATAAAAAGATTGTATTTTAATGACGTATACATTCTTCTTTAAAAAATGATTGTTCTCTTAATCTGTGTCTGAGAAATGTGAAAATTAGTATTAAGTAGGTCAGCTCGACGACGAGTATGTACTCTAAAACAAAGTTTAAAAATAATATGTTACTCGTACCTACTAACTTATTAACCAAGAAAAAATAAAACTATAATAAAAAGCAGGTTTTACAAATTAAGTTTATTCTAAGCAAAGCTTGTACTGTGGGAACTAGACTGCTGATAGAATACTTAAATACTTTTTTTTGTAAATATATACATAGAAAAACCCAGATACGCGTTTATTATAGTACTAGACAATACGATAGTTCAACTGAGAAACAGTACCAATAGATATACTTGTTAAACATTTGTACAAGACCATTCATAATATATTTCTACTAACTTATCCTAAGAACGACAAATACTAACAAATAATTTGTGTTTACACAACAGCTTATATGTTTGTAATGTTCTCATGTAAGTGACTGTTTCTATGTCTTTTTTGAGATCTTAAACCTTAAACAGGGGGTTTTACAAGTAATTTATGGTGTTTGAAAAAAAAAAGCTAAAAATAAATTATGCAAACATAGCCCTCGCGTCACCGTGTGGTAGATAGTATCTCCGCTCCAGGGTTCGTTCGATAAAGCTATAAGATTTAACACGCGATATCAAACCCAAAGCGATCCAAATAAGTCGACGAACCCAAAATGCTTTCAACTTTACAATGCAAATATTAACAATTGTTACTTCTGAGTACCTATGTAATAATGATAATACTGGACCACACAACATCATCTAGCCCCAAGCCAGAGCTTGTGTTATGGGTACTAGAAGACTGACATACTTAATACAATACATTACATAGATATAATTTTTTTATATCTATAGATCGTTTGCAACGGTCTGTAGATAGCTCAACTGTTTCTTGTATTTTATATAACAATGTACATTTTGTAAATACTGTATAGTCGTAAGTTTGTTTGTGAATAAATACTTATTTTTTAAATTATTATAAAATATCCAGACCACCCGGAATAAATATTTGCAGATCGTATTAACATTTAATTTTATCCCAAGGCGGGAATCGCACCTGCAACCTTCCGCGTCGCAGGCGGACCTTCGCCCGCCGCGCCACGTCGGCCGTATATAAAATACATAAGTAACAGTTGAGCTATCTACAGACCGTTGCAAATGATCTTTAGGTAGTTCAACTGATCCATGTCTGTACCAATCGAAAGCGGATCTAGATATTTATAAATATTTGCAATAGATGCAAGTATTAACAATTGTTACTTCGAGTACATGTAATACTGCAAAATGTTAACTATTTATATGAATACTAAATTATTTACGCTATTTGATTGGGATTCATTTGTCCAGAAGCCGACCAAACTATCGGCCGATAAAAAGTCTGCAGTCTGCGGGGACTCCAAAGGTCAAGATACTTTGGCTAATAGCTATGTGTAATTAATGGGAATAATTACTTGGAGGTAAAAGTCAATGTATCAAAAAGAATTCAGGATTCAAAAATCTTGCAATTACGGCCGGTTTCTGGAAACCCAATCACGGTTGATCCGAGTTTGACACATAGTAATTGTTTGATTTTTTCGTTGATCATCGTTCGAGAAACCGGCCGTTAATGTTTTATTTAGTTTTTTTTAGCTTCGCTGTCCCACTACTGGGCGAAGGTCTCCCCCCTCTCTTTCCACCTCTCTCTATCCCTGGCTAAGTCTGCCCATTCCCGATCGAAGGAGTCCAGGTGGTCGCACCAACGCTTCCTCGGCCGTCGCGACCCTTTTTACAGTTATCCAACTGAAATTGTTTATGTTTTAATACATCATAATCAGGTAAGTACTTAAATATTTTATTGATGCTTATAGCTAAAGATAAAATACGATAAATAAACTAGAATTTTAGATTTTTTATCATATTTCAGCTTTAAGATCCTGTGCGTCAATTAACATTCAAATAATAAACTTGTTAGCGACCGAAATCGGTTCGTTTGTTACAACTCGGAAGCTGAATAACCTCCGTAATAAGTCAGAACTTTTAAAATAATAAAGTATTAGGTGGTACAACACTGTAGCCGACACGACACCTACACGATATCGAAGAGTAAAATATAAGTGCTGTACGGCCGGTTTCTGGAAACCCAAATCACGATTGATCCGAGTTTGACACATAGTAATTGTTTAATTTTTGCAAACTATGTTCTTTTTTCTTTAAACACAAAAACTACAGAAATACAGGAAACTTAAATATAAGACATGAAAAAAGGTGAGCTTAACACAAAGTCAAAATTTGCACATGATTATTTATGTCTAATAACTAATCATGTAATTATTTATGTCTAATAAATAATCATGTGCAAATTTTACTTTGTGTTAAGCTCACCTTTTTTCATACGTCACCGATACGATATTTTTGTTGAAGTATCGGCGTTTCGATATCGTCAGTATCGAGTAGTCTAAAAACCCGCGTTCTGACAAAATTTTCATTAATAAAAAAATCCCTTATGAATCCAAATAGAAAGGTCCCAATTATCATTTTCATTTGAGTTTAAACATCCATTCAAGGAAAATCATGGGTTTTACAAAAAACGTCGATAATTATTCATTTAAAGATATTATTATATTAATAATATGAGTTTAATTTATTCTTACTCATTATATAAATATATACATAGAATAAATATTACATATTTTCTGGACAAAGTATAAAGTGAGTGGAGAGTAAGATTCTAAATTACAAAGTTGTTGACAAAATGCCTTCTGTTTTACTGTTATTTATCTAAATTAACTTAAAAACTAACATTTTTTTCTGTACTAAACAATAAAATATTACATTAAAAGGCACAACATGCAGATGCGTATATTTACATAGATTATTATTTATTTACAAATTCCTTCAAACATAAAGATATGAAATATTTATATAAAACCAACGTTATTCTATAATAGTGAATACTAATTAAGGCTTATTAGTGCTACATTCATTCTATTACTCCCTAATTTTAAAAGATGTTTGTATTCCATGTAAATAAAAATAAAATAAAGGTATCATAGATATCTACACAAAATATTACAATAACGGCCACAGTATTCGAGAAAAAATCTACAAAAAAGACTTCAGACAAAATTACTTTACAACTTTTTTCAACGTTTAATTTCCTCAAGAACAAGTAAAAGTTTCTCGTGACTTCTATTCCCATGATTTATGGTTTGACCTTCTCCCTGGCGAAGTGCGAAGCGTTTTTATGGTGTACCCTTTAGAATTCCATAAAACACGCGTAAATATTCTCCGATATAGTTTTAGTGTGTCGTGGTAAAGTGCAGGAGGGTAATTTGGAAACACTCGATATGTGATATGACATGATCGATAGAGAGATGAAGTCGAAGATACGGTTTGTTTTATAATAGACTTATACAGATATTCGGGTATAATATGATGTACATAATTTTATATTATTTACATAATTTTGTTATATTTTGGTGTAACTACGACTGCAGCCACGTCTTTGTTCGTGTCTCGTTCGCTTTCTGTTTGTTTTTCTAGATATAAACTTCGCTATTACTCGTATTTTAAATGTTAATCCTAGGAAAATTGCTATTATACTAACATATTTGTCTGTAAAACAAGTGGAAAATGGCCTGTTCCTTAGATTTCCAGCGAAAAAATAATGTTAGGCCTTTCCCATTTATCGACTTCCTTAATGCCGTCGGTACATAAATGTCGTCTTGCACTTCACTCGGGTCATGATCGCGTGAACTTTTATACCTCAGCAAACTTATAACTTTTAAAAGTTATTAGTTTTCAGCCTTTTTTGATCCGTCTACGACATATATTTCGAACGTTTTTAAGAATTGCCTCCAGGTCATGTAGGACTAGGGGATGCTATCAAATAAAGTTTACCTATAAGCATAAAAATGTTTGTATGTAATAAGTAAAGGGGTTGTTTTATGTTCTAGAAACGTGTGTGCCTAATGTAGAAGTAAATTGTATGACCTCGTAGACCTCTACACATGTAACGAAGAAAAATAAAAGGATTTTACAACTGGAGTACTATACTTGGAAGCATTCGACTAATGTCATTGGGGGAAATGACGTCATATCTCAAACGAAATGGACTTCGCTGTGATTGGTAAAAATCCGGATGAGAATATTTTTTTATTGTTATTAAAAAGCAACATAATAATATAACATGTTATAACCAAAATGTATAGTTTAACATTAGAAGTAAGTACTCGAATAAATGTGACAATCGCTATCGTATCGGAACTGTGGCATATTCGAGTGATACTCATTGACGCTAGCTTGTCTGCCGAACGTTGCAGCGTCACCGCGCAGTGTGTTGCATGTGTCAAAGTCAAAGTCAAAATTACTTTATTCAGTAAAATCACAAGGATCATTTAGAATCGTCTTACATACTAGATGATTCTAGTGTTACCGTTACGGTACGTTTCAGGTTGCATGAGACCTGAGCACGATTGTATGAAGATTGTTTTTTAACTGTTTTCTCAAAAACATGATGAAGTTTGTTCTTCTATGTGCTCGAACATTGCTAAAAATAAACCCAAGTAAATCTAAGCAGTCAAACTAGTTTGTCCATAACTTTCTAAGTTTTCATACAAAGGTTCCATAAGACCCAAACACCGCCATTTTTAAGTACCCCTTGATTTATGGGGCAAGTCCACCCCTCACTATCGGGGCTCAATTAACCCCACAATGAGACGGCTGCTTTCCAAATAGCTAATGATTCTTGGACTGGTATTTATAGTTAAGGGACGGAGACGATATGAAAATGTGTCTGATTACTATTATTTCGAGAATTCTAAGAAATTTCCCAATTGGAGATTTTTTCATCCCTAAAATCCCCACTTCCTTGTAGCACACTACGGTAGCAAATTAATTTTCCAAGACTCATGGTTTCCTTAAACCTATCACTGGAATCCGTTTGTAGGGTTTTTAACCTAAGAAATTCCCACTAAGCTACTATGGTTGTAAAATAATAATTATTCCCGAAACTTAAATTTTCCACATATCACTAAGCTTTTGCATGAGGATTTTTCTCTTTAACCCGTAGTCTTTTATTGTACATACTTTAACAAATTTTAATTACTCTAAAAACTTAATCATTTTCCAGTTTCGCCCCAATATATGTTCAATATGTCGCTCGCTATAAAAACGGTTTAGTTGTTTACACAATACATCACTCTAGTTGCGAAAAATATGTCAACGTGACAGCCCTGACAGAATGACAGATGACAGACAGACAAAGGGTATTGACACTATCGGCCAAGCATGTCGATTTTTACAGAAAGCTGTCGAAAATGCTTTGGGGTGTTTAGAGCGATGATTTATGTATGTATTTACAATACATGTATTTATGTATTCTATTAGGTAATCTAGTTCCCATAGTAAAAGCTTTGCTTCGTTTGTAGTGCGTGTGAAATGTCCGTGAATATTTTTTTATTTATGTGCATACATTTATTGTTATTTAATATTTTAAAGTATTTGTTTTACGATGTAAATTACATTAAACTTCAAACTTCAAACTTCAAATTCATTTATTCAATAAAATCACAAGGATCACTTTGAAACGTCTTACATACTAGATGATTCTAGGCGCCAGTTCGTCGCGACCAGTGTTTATTTATTATATTTATATTATTATTAAATTAATAAACAAACATGGACATAGCTCTATTTCTAAAAAATGTTGTGATATCGTTCCGTTCTCGTCTCGATGTGTCGAAAAGTGACTTTAGCCTAATGGATAACGTATTTAGGGCAAAACGATAATATACTTATCACTGTTGAACAGTACAATAGTATTCTTGAATCGTTAGTGTTCTATTTCGGCAATTATTTATAAGTAATATTTTTCTTGCCTAAATTTTTGATCTATTATCCCACTATGAACAATTTGTAGTGTCATCACGCTCTCGAATAAATTGTTGATGTAAATTGTGAATACATGATAGTATATTAAGCGGTTTCTATCAAATAACCTTAAAAAAAAAATAGATAACAGTCACAAATTAATTATCTCATTAAGGAATTAATTATAACAAAAACCATAAATGTCAGGATTAACAACTCTAAACCCATTTGGGCATAGTAACAGCCTATTTTTACTAATTAGACAATACTGGAGAGGTGTTACCGCCTCGACGTCTCGCAACCGAATGACCACTAGAGAGGTGTTTCCACCTCGATGTCTAGCAACAGAATGAGCGCGAGCCTACCGACAGCTCCCTATTTATACTCTTTTCGTTTTTAAAAAGTCAACCGAGGTTATTTTTGTTAATTCGGCCATACTGCTGATCTGGTAGCCTCTACCAGACTTAATCTACTACTGCTCCAGCTGAAGGCAGCAGGCACGAACTGCAGGCACGAACTGCAGGCACGAACTGCAGGCACGAACTGCAGGCACGAACTGCAGGGATGGCTCCATCACGCGGTCGACTGAGGCACCTTTCATCAAGGGTGCCTGGAACAAACTGGGATGAACCAACAGGATATTCCGCAACTGAAACAGAAAACACACAGTTAGGACTATTCCATTATCCTAACCAAGATATACAGACAACCTGCATATCTTTTTGACAACAGACAGAGGCACCGTGTTAGCATGTCGCGCTTTGAAGTTAATTCTAAATCAAAACCCATACGAACATACAGTTTCTTACACTCTTTCATCAAGAAAACGTGTCCAAAACCCATGTTCGAGTCTACTTTACGTTTTGATTTAGTTCACGTTTAGGTTTGTATGCTCCGACGTTAAATGTTTAAATCAAAACCCATACAAACACAAATTTTTCACGGGTTTTCATAAAGAAAGTGCCCAAAATCTATGTTTGAGTCTACTTTTACGTTTTGATTCAGCATTCAACGCTAAAGTCTCTCATGAATCTCAAATCTACACTCGCTTTTACAAAATCTTACGGATCACCCTTAAATCCTTACAGACAATTGAAGACAGAATGCGATTGTAGAACCAGTTAACGTACGACGACAGTACGCGTCCAACGTGGGACAGAGGCGCCTTGTTAGCATGTCATACAGAATCCACAAGACAGAGGCGCCTAGTTAGCTTGTCAACATCCACAAGACAGAGGCACCTAGTTAGCATGTCAACAACATCCACAAGACAGAGGCACCTAGTTAGCTTGTCAACAACATCCACAAAACAGAGGCACCTAGTTAGCATGTTACGACAGGTCTATCTGAAAACATTATTACAAAAATGCCCAACAACACAATATGAAGGGACTCAACCCAGTACATTAGAATCGTATTCATAGTTCAAGTAGTTTTCAACCTATACGATGTAACATGATGTACTTACATTCGAACACATGACACACACACACACAGTACAAGTGAATGACCAGTCTCCGCACTAAGCAACCACTGCTCAGTCGCAAAGACAGTAAAGCCAATTACCATTGTGTACCTCTTTTTGCCACGTCCGATCCTTTACATCTTACATCTCCATTGAAAACCTGTACAAAATTGTAATAACGATTAGTTTCATTTATTATTTTCATTAATTTCATCACACCAGATAAGTTTACTAGTCCGCTAGTAACAGAGCGTCAAAATAACAAGCACTGGCTCGTAATTATTTAATTACACTCATTGCGTTCATTTAAATAAAATCCGAAAATAAAAATCAATGTATCACACGTACAAACGTGACACGTATAAACGTATTTGCAACGAAAGTATTCGACAAACCAACTGTCGCATCTATTTACGATTGTTGACACAAAGAAGTCGGTAAAATCTTCGACACAACTCTCGCTCGGTCTAACCTGCAAAACATTAAATTTCTTGTCAACATTTCGAATATTTTACATCTGTAGGTACTTCAATTCTTTTCTTTACTAAGAAACAATTGTCAAACTCAACAACATTTGACACGAAAGAACTTTCTTTCACATTTTGAAACGGGGGCAAAATATTATTCACACTTTTTAGTTGTCCCTACAACTGTTCGATCATAAAACCTTATGAAAACACTAGCAGAGTAGGAGTGTCTCACTGCAATGTACGACTGCTTCACTGCAAACACTACACACTACTAAAAAACGTTGAAGTTCAAAACCAAAACTTTAGTAAACCGTAAAAACTCGAATACAAAGATAGTTGGAACATCGTGATGTCACTTTTTCTTACAACAAAAATCAGACATAAAGAAAACAATTTTGAATTTGTTTTAAGTTAAACCACACACACCCTCATCTTCAAAACAAACAGTAGACTTGACGATTGACTGACGCGACTTGAGAATTTTTTTACTATGACACTGGCATCAGTACAATTGTCATAGAACTCCGTCATAGAACAACCTATGTATGACCGATACATAACATCAAATTACTAACAGCGGGTAAATCATTAAACCATTCTTTCTCCTTTCAACTTATGAAACTCGAAACTCATGTAGTAGAAAATTAAAATAACGTTTTCGTCTCTCATATCTCATGGTAAAAACATTATTCGACCAGTTTACTATGCGACCTCAACACGCACACTTACACATTCGAAGTAAACAATTTCCACGATTGCCTATCCAAACCAAAACAACAATATTTGGTTTCAACGTCAATTAGTTGTGAAGTTACTTTTATCTGCAACCTGGTATTGTTAACCTAAGTAAAACGTCACACACGTGTTCTACTGCTTTGTCTAAATAAAAGCTACTTCAGACTCTTCACACACGACCTCACAGACTCGTAACCAACACTGGCTAACATGAAATATATTTTTTTTTTTACGAACGTAGTTGTATTGCTTCCATTGTATAAACATCAAAGATAAGAAAATCAGGTATTAAAGCAATGTGAATATGTTCAACCAGACTACTAGGAAGCCTACGCATCGTTCATCATTTCATAATAGATAACAACCTCACTACATTCTATGGACGAATGATCAAACTTCAGACTTTACGCAAATTTACAATTGTCTCAAACTATTTTGTGTAATTTCCAACTGTGCACAAACAAATGTACAACTCATCAACACAAAATGAATTTTAGCAAAGTACCAACAAAAACTAAAACGAAAATTAAAAGTCTCGATTTCTAAATTGTGTTAACCACAACACGCTGTTGATCACATCGTTATCTAGAAACTATTTACTCCTCACTCTTTGCATTAATAAACACACAACTGTATGTATGTACCAGCTAGTCTACCTTATGTATCCGGATCTAGAACAAAAGGATATCCGGATTCAACAAACTGATAATTTTCCGGGTACGTTGAATATCCGGATCGCAAACCACATAGACACTTAAATATTTTTTGACGGACGGCAAATACATCAAAAACTGTCTCACTCGATGTTTTAGTTAAGTACCTAGGTATCAACCTCTTAAATCTTGATGGAAACATTTCTTGCCAACAAAATGTTTAAGTACTAGATAAAGAATAACTAATCCGTCTGTCTACCCGATATATAAGAACTCTAAACAGATAAAACGATTACTTCGCCATCAAATCTATTTACGCCATTTATCTACATAAAGAATATTGCACGTTTCACCATTTTAAAATACCCTCAACAAAAAGAATGAGATTCGACGCAATCTTATCGCTGCAACAACCTTATCTCTTAACGAAAATGACGTCACTTGTTTTCGACAGAAAGGTGTTCTTTCGATGTTATCGCAAGCAAAGCTAACGACACTTAAATCTGACTCATTGCATAATATGCTAGAAATGAACAAAAGAACTACACTTAATTAGCCTTTAGCACAAAACTTTATCACACTTAACGGATAACGGGTAGTTTTCGATCGGACAATATAATCTAAACGACTTGAAGCGATAGTCGTTATTTCTTTTTGCATTTACTAACAAAAACTCAACAAATAGATAGGGCTGCAAATGACAGCGGCAAATACCACATCAGGGGCTCATACTAATGAGTTACTTTTATCACACACTGAACTACACCAATAGTTTACTAAACTCAACAAAGGCGCAAAATAAAGCACCTAGCGCAATCTACATTATGTGGTATGGCTATCAAGGCATATTTTACTGAAAGTTTACGAAATCGATTATGTTACTACTGTGTAACATATGCTTAACTCGTTTTGAACAAGTGTGGGTACTTACTCGTAAAGTCAACTACAAGCATCGCCCTTCAAGAATCGAACTGTCCGGGACCAGTATCTGCTTGTCTTAGACCAGCATTTGCTTTAAGGCGTTCGTTTTATCTACTACCCACATTAAAAATCGATATCTTGCAAACTAGAATTGATGTACAAAATCAAAGTAAATGGTTGGATCTGACCTTGCATAACGCGCTCATCACTACAATGAGGCGTTCAGTGGTAGTTGTCCAATAAGTAAGCACACTCAAGGGGCTCACACACGTACTCGCATCGCTAGGCGACACCGCTGGGGGTAGTCGCGCACTCTGTAACTGGGAATGCCAGGGCATTGCTAGAACCCGTGCTGGCGAGACTGCGGCGCAGACGTGACAAACGAGCTGGTAGCCACCACGGCACACTCGTCAGTCGTCATCGGCACCAAGGTCGCAGCACTAGCACTCTCAATACACCATTCTCTGAAAACTTACAAAAACATTAGCATTTGTTTTAAATCAGGCTTAGTTCTACCTCACCAAGAAGGTACGAACGTTGCCATGATTAAATCACACAAATAGCAAAAGATCAAAATCTGACGGTAGGTACAATTTAGTAATGAAAACTGATATTTGCTTTAGGCCAGAGCTAGGATGGAACAAATGAGTCCCATCCCACTTCTGAATTAAGCGGTTTCTATCAAATAACCTTAAAAAAAAAATAGATAACAGTCACAAATTAATTATCTCATTAAGGAATTAATTATAACAAAAACCATAAATGTCAGGATTAACAACTCTAAACCCATTTGGGCATAGTAACAGCCTATTTTTACTAATTAGACAATACTGGAGAGGTGTTACCGCCTCGACGTCTCGCAACCGAATGACCACTAGAGAGGTGTTTCCACCTCGATGTCTAGCAACAGAATGAGCGCGAGCCTACCGACAGCTCCCTATTTATACTCTTTTCGTTTTTAAAAAGTCAACCGAGGTTATTTTTGTTAATTGTATAATATTTTTATAAATATCACACAAACGTTTGCTCACGGTGGGAACCAAACTTACGACCCACATGGAAGACAGCGTTACAACCTGTCTATAAATTACTATTTAATTTAAATCCACGTTTATTTTTAATTAATCTTTAATACATCACTGAATAGAGACAACTACTTCGACAACTATTTCTTAAGACATGAGTTGTCTTAAGTAAATAAACTTTCGTTGTCGAATATCTTATTCAATCCACATACAAGTGTAACACTCGCGAGCCTCGGGCATGTGCTCAAGCAAGCGAATTGGATGTATTTCTTCATCTCCAAGGAAAGGGCTTCTATGACAGAATACTGGTAATGATTGGGAAAAACACAGACGGGAATTGTGTCTGACATTGGGAAAAAAGTGTCAACCCGTTTACACTAGTTCGGGAGCCTATGGATTCAATAACCTTGTAAACACAACATTATGCCAATAAATGTTTTTTTGTATTTTTTTTTATTTTGTTAGGTTTTTTCGTTACAGAATGTCTGGATTCGGTCTCCAAGCTCAAGGCCCGCGATAGAAGCTATGCAATAGCTTAAGTTAATAAAGTTAATAAATAAGTTGGGCGTTATATCGGCTCGTGTTATCTCGAGACAATTCGTCCAACTTTATCCCGCGACAGAGCAACGCCATATTACATGTTATTTATTTGAAGCCTTATTGTATTGCCGACGACAATTGATCTATCTTATAGTACACGTGTATCTCGATTTCATTGTTATTTGTTATTGTATGTTTCTGTGATCCTGCTTGATATGGTTCAGGCGTTATTTATAAACTTATGTCTAAGTCAATTATTTTTTATGCTGCAAAATAAAAAAGATCATATAGAATTGTGTAAAAAGTGATTCTAGGTGATTTATTGCAACGATTACAGTATCTAAAATGTTCATATTAATAAAACACTTAAGAAACAGTTGAGCAAACGATCCATCGATAGCTCTACTGATCCAAATAAATCAGATAAATAGATAAATTTATTGTTCAACGGAAAATAACAAAAATCTTAGAACTTACTTAATTTGGTACAATGAGCGGCCTTATCGCTGATAGAGATTTCTTCCAGGCCCTTTCTTTATTGCCACTTTATTGCATATAAATTGACTGAACGCACACATAAATAAGTTGAATATTTAATTTAATATTGATTAAAAGTAAAATACATTTGCATTTTACAATATCATTGATACCAACTACTTTTTTTTGAATATAAATAATATAAAATACATTTGCCTGATTTTAAGCAGTAACTGAGTATCAATAAAAATGTAGATATATTTACATAAACTAAGTATTAGCAGTATCAGAAAACTACTCTGAATAATTTGCAATTAACACAAATTGGTTTCCTGTAAGTGCACGTTCGTACTTTAATAAAGCATTAAACCTGGATTTGTTTACTTCGTTGTTTTAATTTAATTTGTTTCGTTGAAATGCACAAATAATAAGTTCACGCCCAAAGCCGTTGACCTACATCAACCTCATGCCTTGATCACACGTACCGAGTAAACCGGTGAGACAGTGACGTATTTGAGATACACTGCGCGTCGACATCAGTTTTACTGTTGAACGTTGCAGCGTTAGCGCGCAGTGTATCTTAAATACGTCACTGTCTCGCCGGTTTACTCGGTACGTGTGATCAAGGCATAAGGCCCCGGCTAGACGCGACGATGCGGCGAAATTACTTTAAAACACGATACGAAATAACATCCGTCGCATAAAACTCACTGAATACAAGATTATAATAAAGGACCCTGACCCTACGGTTTCAAACACGTTCGTAGTAAAATTATGAATTATTTATTAAAATCACAAGAATAATTTAGAAATGCTTATAAAATCTGACAGTTTATAACTAAGTTATTTAATGTTCTGTAAGTATTGGCATTTTTATATACATAGTTGTACGTAAGTATTAAAATAAAAACATTTTTCAAAACTGACTCAAAACACGCGTAAAGTGTGAGGGTGTGGGTGTGACGGATAGAAGGTTGCGTGTATGTGTGTATATACGTAAAGTACATTTCAGGTAGGAATAGTCATATTTCAAGATTAAATATAATTTGTCTAGTCGAAGCGACGCGTGACCCGAGGGCTGGTGAGTATCTGGCCCAGCGTATCAGCATTGCTATTCAGCGCGGCAATGCAGCCAGTGTCTTGGGTACGCTTCCGATTGGTACTGATTTGGATCAGTTGAACTATCTTTAGATCGTTTGCGGTCTGTAGATAGCTCAACTGTTTCTTATGTATTTAATATGACAATGTACATTTTGTAAATACCTACTGTATAGTAGTAGATTTTGTTGATTTAAAAATATATACTTAAGTATATTTGAAAAATAAAAAAAGGTAGCACTCCGGGAGTGCCGGCAGAAGTGAAAACTTCAATATTAACGTTGTGTTTTCACTTTTAAGTTTTCACTTCAAAAATATAACCACAGACGTCATAATGACAATGACAATCACAATGACACAGTGCCGCCTAAACAGAGCACACTCAGGCACGGTAGAAAGAGTGGGAGATACTAGTTCCTCTCCCTTTCCCTCGATCTTACGCTTTTTATCAACGTCACGTGACCCTGACGCGAGTTTGAAAGTTTTTACCCACCCAGCGCCGCTAAAGAAGTTTTCACTTCAAAAAATTGTCTTTCACATTAAAATGTAGCACATGTTATATTGCGCAGTACATATTGCAACTAAGCATCATGTAGCAAAGTCTCAAGAAAAATGAAAAAAAACCTACGTTTCATTTCGAATTCATGAAGTTTTAGTATTTCGCGGTTTTCAAATAACAGAGATTTTTAGCCACTTTCCATCTTATTTACGTTGTATGAAATTATTAATGCCTTACACGATCAAGATATTATAATAAATTTTATTTAAATTAGGTCGCATTTAAATATGTACAGTTTAGTAGATACTAACAGTACTAAATACTTGTTTAACATAACAAAGTCAGTTTGCAAAAGTTTCTTAATACCTAATTAGTTTTCTTATAAAGCGGTTGAAGATCCCTTAAAAATATTATCTTTGCATCAAAGGATCCGAGTTTTACAACTTAAGTGTGAGTTCCGCTAGTAATCCGTACTTTAACTTAAGCTGAGGTTTATAGTTCAAGATATTACTTAGTTTACTAAGTTTAAAAATATATTAAAAAATGTAAAATATATACTTAATGGTAGTGCTGAGTAAGACAATGTTACAGGCAGAAATTGCTAATTAACATCATGTAGGACATTTGTTTGTTTCGCATTATCAAAATAAAATGTGTCTGGGAGCCTAGAAAACATTGTATAGACCCCAAGTTTTTTTTAATAAAGTTAATGTGGATATAATATACAATGACACTTTATTAAAAGTCCCAAAAGATTATAAGTACCTATTATGCAAACTAAATTTCTTATACAATATTTGGAAATACATAGGAACATACATACGCCTGTCATAAATGTTTGTAGGTAATAAGTATCTCGTGCATTTTCAGTGAGTCAGCTTTAACGAAATAGCTTTACTTATATATATATATATATATGTACCAGTAGCTTTGAAAGCTTAAGTCGTTAGCTGCTAAAGATTTCCAGTGCATTTGAAATTGAGGTCGCGCTTAAAACGCGAACAATATTTTAACATAAATAAAGAATTTTAAGTAATAAAAGTTTTAAATAAAACACTCGTTTTAAATAAATTAATACTTAGTCAAGAAATCTGTTGTCTCTGAGACTTATTATAATTTTAGTTTTTGACCACATAATATAAATGTGATGCGATGTACGTGTGTTTACTAAAAAGTAAAAAAAATATAGAGTGTAGCCTTATTGTATATTAAAGGTTTACTAAAAAAAATAACAAACATTGTAGTATTCAAAGTTAGCTAAATATTTATTTAATTAATACTCTAAACAAAATTGTCATTAGTACTGTTATTATTCATGACTGTACCTACATTACTTGTTGAAACTGTACAAAATATTTAGACAAGCTACAATTTATATAAAAGAACAAAAGAAACATTTAAATTAAAAGTAGAACAATCAATCAGTCCTCTAATCAAAGAGTTGTGGGTTAAAAAAAACTCAAACAAATTCCTCGTCACAGAATAAATTGAAGTAAAGTTATATCGAAGTTTCACTTCGGAAATTCATACTTTGGCTTTAAAGCTTAAACTTAACCTTAAAGTTTTTATTTTTATGATCTAGGCATTCCTATGTCGATACCTAGTTTCAGAAAGCGGAAAGTTTTAGTCACCTTCTGAATACTAAGTTGTTTATACAAAACTAAGCGTACAATTTCATATTCAAAGTAAACAGAAATGTGTACCTTAATCCATTACAATAAAGATCATTTTGTGGTGTGTTCAAACAATAGTGACCTAAGTATTGACCCGCGCGTAACGCTGCGTGAAACGTACAAATTACTTCGGGACCAAAAAGAGACAAGGCAAGGCTTTTATTTTGCAAAAGGGAGATTAAAGAATGCCTCGAGTTTTGGCCGCACGCACTGGGAGTCAAAAACGCAGCAGGAAAATTACGGCTGAAGAGAATCTGAGGCATGTCTATAATATAAATACACAAACATTTCAAATTACAGAGAAAATAACCGCATTAATTACACACTTCAGTACCTACTAATTATTAGGTTAGGATCTCATGTGTTATTATAGGAATAATTAAAAGGAGGTATCCAACCACTGTATCTAGTTAATAATTTACGTTACTGAATAAAACATTTTGTATTGTATTGTATTGTATAGGAATAATTAATGAGCAGGTTAAATTCCGTTTATGTGTAGAAATAGCCCTCTGTCATTAATTTTATGCCTCTTGGAAATAACTCTTTAAGAGCATACTTAATGTGATATGATTACACTATTTTTCAAATATGATATTTGTAATTCCAAGCAAGAAATAATATGACAATTTTTGTATTTAGACCGTCCTTGGTCAAAGCTGGCAAACACTTGATGAGAAGAGCCGAAGACCGCGCTAAGTGGCACATCTTGGGAGAGACTCAAATACGTCCAGCAGTGGACTGATATAAGAAGTTGATGACGATGATATAATAAGTAAAAAGTTAGCAGCGTTTTTCACAGGTAGTGCGTTACAAGGAAGATCATGCGATACCTATCTTCCGCTGGCGGATAATGCCGCGGTCACTTACGCCAGGATCCGGCACATTGTCACCGCTTTTTATATGAAAATTCAAATGCTTGAGACGCCTGAAATATGTGGAATTTTCCGTCCAGCTTTTTTTATTAAAAAGAAAAAATTAAAGCGAATTAGAACACTTGAAAAGAGTCTTTTAAAATGATGAAACACCACGCATTTCAGAGCTAAGTCGGCACAGATTTTGTGGTTTGTAAAAGCATTTTGGTATTATAAAAGTTTATGGAATAGAATAAAATAAAATAATTTTGGTTATCATAACAAAACAAACTTTAGTTTAGTAACTTAGTTAACGAATCAAGGCGAAGATCGCGGGTTTAAATTCTGCTAACTACCAATTTAGGATATTTTGTGTTGATTTTCCATTTGTCTATATACCTATTTCAAAGCGATATGTGTTGGTCACCTTTATTACACTTCTTGGAATGATTGCGACAATAGAACGTCAAGTATGGACGTCAAGTTTGTCAAACCACGTCCTCAAAATCGGTATGCTTTGTAAGGTGCAAATGTTATAGGCACATAATTGATCCAGTTCGTAAGAGTCGATGAAAATTGCTATTGCTATCGGTTCGAAGTAGCATTCTAGTCTAGTAATGTTATAGTAATACTATATTTATAGTAAAATTTTAGATATTTGAAAGCGTTGTGGGTACGATTTCCACCAAGAACTACACATTTATGGGAGCAAACATTGATGTTCGTTGTGTCTGGGTATAGTCAAACTCAAAGTCAAAAATTACTTTATTCAATAAAATCACAAAGACCATTTAGAATCAACTTACATACTAGGTGATTCTAGGTGCCAGTTCCACGCGACCAGAGCCTAGAAGAACGGGCAAAAAACTTACGGCCTGGTTCCTACCGCTTTTTTATATGTTCCTTCTTACAAAGGATTACAATTAAACTAAATTAACTACTGCAGTTCCAGTGCGGTGTCAATTTATTTGCTTTAAGTATTTAGTTTTACTATGTATTCTATGAATGTATTTACAAACATATCGTATAAGTATTCCATCATAAATATGGTTTTCATTCTACTAGCTTTACATATATTATATAAAATATGGCTAGATGCTTAATGTCCATGAATATTAATTTAAATAGTAATTTGGTTCTACATAGCCTATTTTTACCTTTTTTAAAGCAGAAAATAAATAAGACGCAGACGAAATCGCGGGCGCGAACTTGCTTTTAATACTTGGTGTGGATAAATTCAAGTAACGTGCTAAAACACCTGGAAAAACATTTTAAAGCCAGTTCGTTGTATATTTGGTAAATGAAAGAGCCTCGAGCAGTCTGTAGAGTGTTTGCGACTGACGGCTGAAGGGCGTTTGCTAAGTGGAAAATACAGGTCTAGTTAGGGTTTTGGGATATATTAGGTTCTAGAATCTAGACTTTAACACACCTTTAATGAAAATATATCGGCCAAAAACCTGGATATTAAATCATTTATGATGATTTATATTCTGTGGGATTCTGGCTGTCAAATAATTTCGTTCTTAATGATGAAAACAGCCGCCTTTAGTTTATATTAAAAAGCGCGCTCTGGGGGGCTATCCAGCAAGGGGAAACTTGCGTGACCGAATATCCTTTTAGTTGCAGTTCAGTTTTCGATGATTTTACTATAGTAACTCATCAGTATTCCGTGGCATTTTTGACTGGCATTGTGGACTGACGTGACCGAGCTTTATAAAATTATGACTGAGCTGTTGTTAATGCCGCGGTTTACGTGGCCTACCTGAATTGAGCATGGCCTACCTGATTTGAGCATGACCTACCTGATTTGAGCATGACCTACCTGATTTGAGCATGGCCTACCTGATTTTTCGATCATTCAAAATATCAATTAAAGACGAAAAAGAGAACTGAACAGTTATGTGATCAAATAACAGTTCAAAATCATTTCAGTTTTCAGGATACCCCCCCCCCCCCCCCAGTATTTTTTTACAGATTTTATATTCCCTTGTCAGTTTTCTGAATTTCTATAATCAAGTTTAGTTTGTTTCGAATGGCTACCTGCTTAGTATGTCAGTCGAAACAGCTGCGCCTCGGCTGCACCACTTGCTATAAAACTTTATTGTTGAAAAGTTCTTTGTTTTTGAACTATCGTAGCTGGCGAGCGTGACGAGTTTCTATAAATATTTAATGGAGTGTGCTGATAAGCACTTACATCTGGGTTTATAAATAAGCTAGTGGAATATTTGGCACTTGGTTTGTACAGACTACTACCCGTAAGGCTTTGTTAAAGAGGTCTGTTCATAATTGAGGTTAGGTGTTAAAAGGACTAATTTCACAGGTTTCTAAGGTCACAGGTTTTCAGGTCTTGGAAATATTATATAAGTACTACTTATATACTTACCGTACCTACTTATTAAGTAGGTACTTACATCTCAAAGTGACGTTATTCAATTATACTAAAGACACGTCCTCAGTAGACGTGATCAGTAAAGTTAGTTGTTTTAAGCAGAGATTATCGCTGAACATCAAGGAACAATAGGACAGTCCCATAGGACAATTATTCATGAAAAAAGTTTTGTCTTCAAAAACATGTTACCTATGTTTTTGAAGACATTCTATTGGATGTTTGCGTACATTTTTTTTATCATTATTTATTGACGAGGGTGTTATCATACATTTTGACCACGTGTGAGCTGAATCTTAGCATCGGCATTTATGCCGATGCTAAGATTTAGCTCTAGTATTTTTTTTTACTGTTGTTATTTATAACAACAGTAAAAAAAAAACACTACCTTTTGTCAGAATTAGCAGTAGCACTCAACTAGTTTTTACAACAAACAATAAAAAATGTACGTAAAAAACCATATTTTAGCTCAAAAAAATGTGCTAAAATGTATATAGCCTATTACAAGCCAGTGGAAGGCTCCTGCGCTGAGCATTAACAATGCAGAAGGACGGCATCCAGCCTCACTCCGATAGCTTTAATAAACACGTTTATTTCACCAGAAACTGCCATTAAACTTGTTATTTAAATAAATAAATTCATTTGTAACACATTTATAGTGCAAAATTCGGTACAACCGTGTTACCCGACTTGATCTGCGGTCAAGAGGAAAATAATGACTTCTATTTGCGATATTTCCGGCTTTAGGTATATTTACATGATGATGATGACCCAGCACTAGACTAAGCTAAACTAAGCATTGTTTTTTAGTAAGTACTAAAATACTTCTTCTTATCGTGTCGATGCTACAACTGTATTTTGTTGTAGCATCGTGTTGGAAAGATTAGCCAGACTAGACACTGCTTTACCGTGCCTAGCTGTTACCGGTGTGCGCCACGAGGAGGCTCTTTCCATGCACCCTAAATACAGATTTTTATCATTAACATATACAGTACCTAATTAGCAAATATAAATATCTATGCAAGCTTATACTTACCATTTTAAGTCATTATAACGTAAAAAGTTTTTATGTACGATAACTAAAATAAAGTATTTTATTACATCAAATTTTATGGCGCCAATGTTATTTTTTAAAGCATAGCGACTGTCATTGACATTAAATCTACATTTACTAACTAAATAACCCAAAATTTTCATCATACATAAGTTATATTAAAAGCACTCTTGTAAAAAAATAATAACCGTCCAAGATGAACATTTATATAATGCAGCGAGTTGATTTAAAATGAAGCGCATCCGCGGTTATAATGTCCTGAATGTTTTATTAACTGCGGACCTTTCTGCTCAAACACTCACTTGTACAGATGAGACAATCTATTTTGTTTTTATTCGTGATAAAAAAAAACAAAGATTATCTACTATCTATAGATCATTTGCAACGGTCTGTAGATAGCTCAAATGTTTCTTATGTATTTTAAATGCCAATGTACATTTTGTAAATACTGTATAGTCGTAAGTTTGTGAATAAATTAAAACTTTTTTGAAAAACAAAAAGATTACAAATAAGTGAACGTGAGAACAAAAAGAGCAAAGATTTTGTAAATCATAAACTTTGTAAATGTGCAAATCGGTTGTGTACCTATTTTGATATACCATTCAAATGTTTTAATCTGTTATTTTGTTGTACCTTTCTATTAGTTTGGTGTGCAATAATTTGTTATCATTCATTCATTCAGACAAATATACGATTAAAAAAGCTCGCTAGGCTGGCAAGAACGAAAAAAATGTTTTTTCAAGCACAAACTTCAATCATAATTTTGCTGGTCTATTTGGCTGGGTACAGTACAGATTTTTAAGAAAATTTAGTAGGTATTTAGCACATCACAGTTTTTGCTGGTGTATTTGGCTAGTTCAGATTTTTAAGAAAATGTGGTTGATATTTAGCAAACATAATATCTCAGTTTCACAAACTACTGCCAACACACGTTGTAGGTAATTTTTTTGTTTCGATTGAGGGTAATAATGTGCGGACCATCTAGCTCGTAGTTTATCTTTGCTGTTTCCTTCTTTTACTGTTTTTGCAGTAACGTGGCACAAACGCGTTCATCTTAATTTCACTTTGTGGATTAACAGGCTACACTGCGTAGTTACTATGCGGTAGTGGAAATGTTGTTGCGGAATCATCTTATTGCCGCGCAGTGTAATCCAAAATACTTAATATTTTTCTATTGAAAATAATATAGTACCTAAATTCTTTCAGTATTTGTCGAAATAAACTGAAAATATTTCTGCCTATGAAGATGTATAAAAACCCTCAAAGGTTATTAGGTTCTTTATTGAACTGCTTATTATAGGTTACCTTGTTATTCTAAGAAATATAAGGTTTTAGAAAAATATAATAGGCTTATGAATATAAACGGTAAACAACAATTATTTTATCTATTTGAAGTTTTAAAAAGTAATCACAACCAAAATCTAGGTTTAAAAAGAAAAATTATGAAACTACTAAATTGAATTAGTTCTTGCAGCAACATTAAGTTATCTTAGTAAGAATAATAAACATGAATTCATTCTGCCAGACACTGAATAATGGCTGGTCTTTTAATGTTACCGATACGACATCCAAACGATATCGGTGGAGACCAAATGTCATAAATCCCGTACATGTAAACACCAGGTCGACGATGTTTCTAGAATTTTTTAACTGTCGCAATCAGAACTCAAATGAATGAGATTTAATACGAGTTATTATCGTGTATCTTTTTTTACCATACCTTTGTACCTTATTGTATCGCGACCACGGCTATTGCAAAGTACCAAAAGTGTCTGGTAAAGGATCAATAACGCGATGAAAATCTGCGTAATTTTATCTCTTTACAAAATTAATTTTCTCCGAAATACTCATTAATCTTAACATAGATTATGTTAAAGATATTATGTTTGATATGACGACCGATGTGGCGCGGTGGGCGATGGTCCGCCTGCGACGTGGAAGGTTGCGGGTTCGATTCCCGTCTCGGGATAAATGTTTGTATGTTCTGCAAATATTTATTCCGGGTGTTCTGGGTATTATATGTATAATAAAAAATATTTATCTATGTATTATATTGTATTAAGTATGTCAGTCTTCTAGTACCCATAACACAAGCTCTGCTTAGCTTGGGGCTAGATGATGTTGTGTGGATTGTCCAGCATTATTTATTTATTTATTTATTTATTATATGGGTCCTAGATGTAATTTATTCTTCTTAAGCTGATTTAGCGATAAGACCGTCCATTGTACATTTAAAACAAAAAACTACGTAATTTCCTTGTTCTTTTCAACGTGTGAAATAAAGAGTTTTTTGTTTCATTAATACAATCTAGACATTCAGATATCGTGTCGGTGATATCTTATATCGGTGAGTGTAAAAGCCATTTTTCAGGTGCTTTGTAGAGTTCTGAGTATTCCAGGAATATAATTAGCATTTACTTGCCGACCTGGCGGTTCTGGCGTCTTTTGTGCATTTCGAGAAAGTTCTCTGATTTAATTATTATTCATAAAATCTTGTGTTTTCTTACTTTGTCGAAATATAGGCTGTGTACTTGCGTACTTGATGGACAAAAGTCGGATTCTTGTGTTACAATATTAATGTTAATTAATTTAATTGGTATCAGTATGTTAGAAAATGTATAACCATACATATTTAATTTGGTAAGTACTTATTCTAATATTTGTAGAATATTTGTTTACACGTTTGTTTTTTTGCGATAGAATTCGTTCAACGCAAGAAATCCGTGCAAAATTAAACCGTGCAAATATTAACTATAAAAACCTTTATTATTATAATCTGATTAAGTGCTTACTAGTCAAAGTACCTTTTGACAGGTAAGACATAAAAAAAATTTGGTATAAAATGGACAACTTTGCCTTTTACTACTTATGAGTTTTTTTTACTAGGAACCTAATTTCTGGTTAAATGTTTATAATACCTGTTTTTTAAACATAGAAATAAAATAAATATTTACGGACATTTCTCATCAAACATAAAAAAAAACAGAAACATCCAAACATCAAACAAACGCAAATGATCGAGATTATTTTCATTGAGCTGTGGACGCCTGTCATCTTGAAATTTGCAGTTTTTTATGGTTTCGTACCGTGTCCGTCTGTCTGACTGACTATCACCAGGCTGTATCTCATGAACAGTGATTTTGATTGTTTTCGGTTGCCGCTATAACAACGTAACTATCTTTTTTTTGTTGGGTTTTTTTTTAATTGCAAGAGTTTTGAATCTTTGAATTTGAATGTTTTGAAGAGAAATGAAGAATTGAAGCATTGAGTTTGAGTAACTCTAAAATTGCTATTTTTTGGGCAGTTTTATTTTAGTTAATCTTTCTCGCTTGTTTGTTTAAACGTTTGTCAAAAGCTGTGAGCTAAAATGGCAGTAATGAAGTGTTTATTAGCTGGCAAAGTCATAACCTCTCGTTATTAACCATAAACTTAGCTCTGTTTAACTGTTTGTCGTTAATCAATATCTGGCTTCAAAATGTTATTATACTAATCTAAGGTTTGTTATCTTAAGGATAGGCGTTTGCACACTCGTACGATACCTACACGATACCGATATTTAATAATTAATCAGTTGTTTATGTCTTTGACTCGAATTAAAATGATTTATACAGCGTTATGTTATGGGCTACTTTTTGCCTATACCTCAGTATAGGACACAGACATAGTACTCTTACATGTTATATCTTTACTATTATGAATAATCAAATGAACTTACCTGTTTACGTGAAGTTCGATCATCAGCTTCATGCGAAGCTATTTTTATTGTAGTCATCTGTTGTACCAGCTGTGATATTTCTTTATTTTATTAGTACATAGTACAGGTTGGCGTGGTATGGACATGTTATGAGAAGAGATGAATGTCATGTGACGAAAAGAGTGCTAGGTATGAATGTGGATGGATATAGAGGAAGAGGTAGGCCTAAGAAAAGATGGATGGATTGTGTGAAAAATGATATGGATGTGAAAGGAGTGAATACTGAGATGACGGATGATAGAGGAGAATGGAAGAAACGAACATGTTGTGCCGACCCCACCTAGTGGGATAAGGACAGGAAGAAGAAGAAGAAGAGTAGACCATGTGATCATAGATGTGTCAAAAACAAAACTAGACATAACTCATCAATAAATGGAAATGTATCATACCTACAAGGTAAACTATGATTAATCGTGAAGTATAATCTATTGCCAAATGCATGCTCCAAATTATACGAATAGTCTATTGTTCAAAATATACATTCATAATGCCAATATTTATTCAAAATTACCGAGTGGTGCTGTATAGCTCGCAATACATCTATCAAAACTAATCTAGATATAACTATAGCATTGAAGAAGAAGAACCTAGTAAGTCACATGACCACTAGAAATGTGAAACTAAGTCAATACACCGTCCGTATCAATAATTCAGCTTTGATAACCAACACTATTTTACAGCTTCCTTTATTCCCACATTCCAACTGAATTCCACATCTATTATTTTAATCCTTACTACAAAGACATACAGTTCAAAATAGCGTGAAATTCTTCCACATTTATTGAGAGTAAATGCAACCGTATTGCTTGGTAATAGGGTACAAAGTTCGTTGATGCTCTCAAAGCAGTTCATGAAATTTAAATACGCGTTACCACCTCAAAGTAGATCAAGTTAACCGTTGTGTTATAACTAAGCAAGCCTCGTGCTAGTTTAGAATTCAGTTAGGGAGAGGCTTACCTGCATTAACAGTCCATGAGCTTTCACAATAGGATATACAGGGTGTTTTATTGAGTAACCAAATTTGCGAAACTAGAAAAGTTATTTGATCCTTTAATTTGTAGTAAAACGATTACTTGAAACGAAGCCTTAGTGTCTAGCCTTATCAGCACTAGAATCCTGATTTTCTCAATTAATAAAATACATGTCAGTCTTTTTTATAATCGAAGACATGACTCCTACGACATTTTTCTAAGTCTCGTGTTCTCGGCATTTGCCATCCCTTCTCAAAAAAATGGTTGTCTGTAAAGTCGGTTTACTGACGATAGTTGAACGTGACAACGAACGCAAAGGCCGATTGTGCTTTTTTGTCGCTCGTTCGTGCGTGCAGCCGGCTCTATCGAATCAGAAGACGTTGTCACGTCAAAAACACAATATGTATAAACACATTTTAATTTCTACAAAGTTCATGCTTAGCTCTTCAGTGGGACACAATAAGAAAAAATATGCACTTAACACGATGACTACCTGAGATTAAAAGCAACGTCATTATCATATCCTCTAAATTTCAAAAGTACGATGGAGAACTATTCATTTTCAAGAACTAGTTATGTACCAATCTGTCGTACAAATAGTCAAACAATTTATACTAAATGAACTTTTTATTAAGTAAAATGTTATTCACAAACAAACTTACGACTATTACAGTATTTACAAAATGTACATAGGCATATAAAATACATAAGAAACAGTTGAGCTATATATAGACCGTTGCAAACGATCTAAAGATAGTTCAACTGATCCAAATCTGTACCAATCGGAAGCGTTCCCATGACACTGGCTGCATTGCCGCGCTGAATAGTAATGCTGATACGCTGGGCCAGATACTTCGCCCAGAAATAATTTTGAAAACCCGGAGGGCCTAACTTTAAATTTATATCAATGAAATTTATAATTCAACATTTAAAAGAAAACAAATGAATGCCCAAATTCGTGAATTTAACTCTTTTCAAAATAATCTGCGTTCAAAAATATGCTGAGATCCAGAAAAACCTCAGAAAGGATCCATTTAATTTCAGTGTCCTTTATAAACGTCCGGTTGGATCTGTGTCTCAAGTTATAAGAGAAAGCGTTCAAAATTAATAAAAATAAACAATATTAAAATATATAATATATTTAATTTAAAACCTAACCCCCTACCTTATAAAAAGTTAGCGCAGACTTGATGTCTTGATTAACATACGTAGTACATAATGTCAACGCTAACCTTTATAAGATAGGAGGTTAGTTTTTAGACTATTAACCAAGTCTATAGATCTTCTTGAAGGCATTTTATAAGCAAGCGATCTATATAATATAACTTTAAATAAGTTTTTTTCAGAAGCGTGCAACCCATAAAAACATTTATTCAAAAAGCTTTTGGTAGCAAAAGCTTCATTCTTACCTATCAAAATATTTTCAAAAGTTTTTTTATACATGAACTAGATTACAGCAAAGTCTTACAATTTTGTGAAGGCTATCCAATTTTACTTATTCTCTTTCTCAACTATGATTAAAAATGTAATTATATTAATAAATCATTTTATTATATAATTAATAAATCATTATATTATGTAAAGTCTTGCACCACAGCACAAAGATACGATTCGCTATAGCGGGAGGTACTAA
The DNA here is from genome assembly GCA_932527185.1 of Ecliptopera silaceata. Taxonomy (NCBI): domain Eukaryota; kingdom Metazoa; phylum Arthropoda; class Insecta; order Lepidoptera; family Geometridae; genus Ecliptopera; species Ecliptopera silaceata. The sequence goes on from OW052211.1 coordinate 723,675, forward strand.
TGGCAAATTTTCCGTAACGGTTTAAGCATTTCTTGTTTGTACTTCACACCTTTTATTTGAACCAACCGTTTTGCGCTTCTAAGATTACTAAGATATTTTGTTGAATTTTTGCAGAAACGGTTTTCGGGTTGAATAAATATTTTGAAAATAAATTGTTTCTTTGCTACTAAATATTGTTTTTAATTTTCAACTGATTTAAAAATGAAGTTCTATTTTCAACTGTATGTTTTTTAACTTTATGTTTGAGTATTTTACTCGATTAGGCCACGTAAACAGATTGTGTAAAAATTGATATGGATGTGAAAGGAGTGAATACTGAGATGACGGATGATAGAGGAGAATGGAAGAAAAGAACATGTTGTGCCGACCCCACCTAGTGGGATAAAGACAGGAAGAAGAAGAAGTCCACTTAAACAGATTATGATGATAATTTGTTATGTTGTTTGTATTCATAGGTGGTAAATTAAGATTTTCAGTAAAGGCATTGAAAATCCAATAGGTAGCGTATTTTCATCTTACTGGGAAGCTGAATAAAATAAACGGTTTAAACTATTATCCAGCCTATCCTACTAAATAACTAAGCAATGTAATCGCCCAGCTATTCTCAGTCCATGAATATTGATTCAACAAACAGTTGAGCTGGAATTCCATTTTAAAAGTAGCTTGCAAAAAGAACACGTCGCGAAGTCACGAACAAATTTAAAAAGAAATTAAGCTATTCTTCGTGTACCTAGGGTATCTAGGTAGTCTAGGTACACTCGTACGTCCTGGAACCTAGGGAATAACAGACCAGTTAGTCCACTTAGTAACTAAAAATTAAACTTTTGTTTGTAAGTACTAAAAAACAGGATAGATTATGTTAGATAAAATAATAATAAATAAATATTTCACACATCACACTAGTCCCAAACTAAGCAAAAGTTGTACTATGGAAACTAGATTGCTGACAGAATACTTATATACTTTTTTTTGTAATTACATAGAATACATAGTAACACCCAGACACAGAACAAATATCAATGTTCATCACACAAAATAAGATGAGATAGTAAATTATTACAAAATACTAGCACCTATTATGAATATATTATTTGTATTATTCTTTATATAACGCAATAAAATATAATAATATAGGAGGACACTTTACACAACATCTAGCCCCTCACCCCCCACTACGTACCTAATAAATGTGTAATGTGTTTTGTTCGCACCTGCTTTCGTAAACATAAGCATTATTTTTCCACAACAGTCGTATGGTATTGCATTATGATTTTGAAAGTAGAATTGTTTTCTCTAACCTATCTCGTCCCACTTCTGGGCAAAATGGATACCTGGAGACGGAAGAAGGCGTCGAGGCCGACCAAAGAGACGATGGCGGGACGACCTAGACACTTTCGAGGGGAATTTTTTTTCTTGCCCGTTCTTCTAGGCTCTGGTCGCGTGGAACTAGAATCACCTAGTATGTAAGTCGATTCTAAATGATCCTTGTGATTTTACTGAATAAAGCAATTTTGACTTTGACTTTGACATTGGTGGTTAAAATTATTTCTGGGCGTCTAGTCGAAGCGACGCGTGACCCGAGGGCTGGTGAGTATCTGGCCCAGCATTGCTATTCATCGCGGCAATGCAGCCAGTGTCTTGGGTACGCTTCCGATTGGTACTGATTTAGATCAGTTGAACTATCTATAGATCGTTTCGTTGTTGTTTCGTTGGTCTGTAGATAGCTCAACTGTTTCTTATGTATTTTATATGAAAATGTACATTTTGAAAATACTGTATAGTCGTAAGTTTCATTGGTGGTGGTGAAAGTAGAAATATAACAGTGTAATTTGAACTAGCTGTTCTGTCTGTGCTGGGTCGTCGACGTTGAAGCATAGCCAACCAAGTCACTGCGAGAAGTGAAGGACTAGGAATTTTCAGTTTCAAAGATTTATAGGAAACTGATGAAAATTAAAGATGTAATTAAATAATTACTAATTAAGTAATGATTTATGTAAATAATGCTCTAGCATTTGAACATAAATCTTAACCATAATATGTATCTATTTAAAAGACATAAGTTATGCCAAATCACTAGATGAATAAATAAAAAGGTCAATTTTCCTCAACATTATTATCTTGACAAAATCCTAAACAGTTATAGTCCTCTACACAAAACCCCTATAATTTGAATGCTTAGAATATAAGAATCTATTTCAGATCAATTTAACAGAACCGGAATTTCCGATATGAGAGGTCCAGCCTTTTTCCAAATCTGTTTTTTCGATATTAGGTTAAATTGAGGGCAATAGACCCTCCTATCAAGCAAACAAAACGTTATGCTCATAACCAAATCATTCAATAGAAGGGATCTAATCGCAATAGAATCGTTTCGAAAAGGGCAGTATCAAATTTTACGATGAAACCGGCCGAGCGATATTCTTACTTTTGATGGAGCTATTGAAGTGTTAGAAACGAAACTCGGAAGTATTTTTTTTTATAAAGTCAAACACACCAAGGTTTTTTTTTACAATTCTTAGGCAAGCGTTTGACCGCGATCTCAGTGACGATGTAGCACGATTGCTTAGAAGATACCCATTCACTCGTCTCTGTCGTGAGTCGTGTTTTCGATTCCCAACCAGAACAAATGTTTGTGTGAGGAACATAAATAATGTGTTACTATGTAACACATTATTTATATACACTCATATAAAACTTAGAATCACCTAGTACATGAGACGATTCTAAATGATCCGTGTGGTTTTGACGGAATAAAGTATATTTATGACTATCTATATGCGCAATGACCGAGTTGCGTTTCTATGTTTTTATTCATTTATTTTATGGCATTACGATGTTTCAAATCGGTAAATAATGGAAAGGAAATCTAGTGGATGGATCAAATGGTTTTGAGCGATAAGTGCTTTGTAGATTCGTTTTTTATCTGTTTTCGCTGAAACCCCCGAATTTACTAATGGAGGTTTTGCTCTGAGCGTCGCCAGTAATTTGAGTCATTATTGTGTTTTGAATACAAAGTATACAAATGATCAATGCTTTGTTTGAGTTAACGAGGAAGGGAAATTCTATTCAACTTTAGGTAATAATTAAGAGTTTATAGTTCATTTTGGCGATATTGTGATTTTAGGATTGGTCACATTATGTGTATTTTTAGTTATAGCTTATTTTGTTAGTTACATAAGTACTCTTTTCTCGTACAAACTTATTTTAGCCGTACGCACATATGTTTATGTTTCAACCTAGATCTTATCTGTAGTACTTACTAGTAAGTACTTTAGCTTTTAATCATTTTTATTTGGTATTGGTTGAAATGTGTTTTGTGTGTTTAAATAAATAAAATAAAATAAAAATATTGTTATTAACAGGCGTCACAGCTCAGTTGGTGGTAGCTGTGCCTTCCATGCTGTGGGTTCGATTCCCACCCAGAGCAAATGTTTGTGTTATGAACTTAAATATTTGTTCTGTCTAGGTGTTTCTATGTATAATTCTAATATAATACCATGTCATGGTTTTATTATACATCTGTTTTTGTAATTATTTATTTAAAAAAAAACATACATATATCCAATTACTGGCAATTATTAGTTTAAAACAGAAACCGCCTATCAGCAGGACCCCTAAGAGACGATTACTTTAATTATATAGCTATTAAAATTAAAACCAATTTATAAATTACTCTTTACAAAATTGATTGATCTTGTAAAATAGCCTAGCTATAAGTATTCAAAGCCTCATTCATTAGGATTTAATCTTTTTAGGTCTTTCGGGTATTTTTCGGTATTTTTCGCCGATAAAAGGCTTATAGAGGTCCAAATATTTACGTAAATTCTCGGAACTTCAAATTGGTTTGTTTATAAACGGAACAGGTTGGAAAAGAGCGTTTTAGTGCCTTGACCTGGTTAAGGAATTCTATTTTTGCCAACAATGATCCTCGCATTGTTGAGGTTCGATCAAAGAGAGATCAGAGAGAGGATGCTATTATATGCACGCGATACTTTATTTCCTCTAACATAGAAGTAACCACCTAACATTTCGTGGACTATGGCGTCACAGTTCAGTTAGTAGCTGTGCCTTCCATACTGTGGGTCGTGGGTTCGATTCCCACCCAGAGCAAATGTTTGTGTGAACTCTTGAAACTGACAAAAATTGTCAAAAAAATGTCTTAAAAAAATAATCAGTTAATGCAAACTTAATGCTTCAGCAGAAATTGGTCACATGCATAATCTTTGCACACAGTCTAAAATCTGACCACCGAAAACTTATTTATTTAGTTATATACCTATGTACATTTTGTACTGTAATAGTCGTCAGTTTGTCCGTATTTTTATTTATTTATTTATATACTGTACATTTTGTAAGTAATAGTCGTAAGTTTGCGAATAAATGTATTTTTTCTTATTGCACAACTATAAAACATCACCTTACATTATTTTTTTATGAAACTTTTCAGAAATCTTTGTTATTAGTACCCTAATGTATCCGGCTATCATTCTAGCTTTACGAGTGTCCGAAGGTTCCACCAGGGACGTGGCATCCGAGAATACAATGTGAATAGACGTGAAGATTGATGGTAAACGTAGAAAGGGGTTCCATGTCGGTACTACGAACAAATGCATCCGCCATTAGCATCGGGACATTAGCTTTTTTTTAGAAGTAACACTTTGTTACTTTTAAAAAGTAACAAGTGTAGTATAAAGTTTGACAAGTATAAGTTTTTGCATTTAAGCAATAAATTAATAATGCTGGACAATCCACACAACATCATCTAGCCTCAAGCTAAGCAGAGACTGATATAGATACTTAATATTACACAATACATTACAAATAGATATTTTTTATTATACATATAAAATACCCAGAACACCCGAAATAAATATTTGCAGATCGTACAAACATTTATCCCAAGGCGAGAATCGAACCCGCAACCTTCCACGTCGCAGGCCATCGCCCACCGCGTCAGATCGTTCGTCAAGGTTGCAATTTCACCTCCACCTTTTCTAAGCAAATGACGATCGGCTTGATGACTGACTGACTTGACTATACTAATTAATTTTCACTTGATAGGTGCTATATTAAATAACTTGATACTGGCAAAATTGACTGTAGATATGATTCATAGATTATTTTTTTTATTTATAGAGGCTAAAAGTAAAGAAGAACGTAAGTTGAATGATTGCTAATTTAACTTCATATGCATATGAATTCAAGCAGTGATTATAAGTTAGGTCACCCGTCTTCTGTAGTGATGGTCACAAGTGCGCTTGCAGCCTTATACTCCCAGAACTAAATACCGTTTATGAACGTGCTTCATAATATGTATCTAAACAACTCAATTTTCGCTCCATGCCAGAGAAAATTAAATTTTCGTCCAATATTGAGCCCGGGTTATTAATGTTTGTCAAACTAAGTTGTATACACATAGGGAATATTTAGTACAGTTTCTGAAGGAACTAAATTATTATGAAATAGATTTTGTGAACACCCTTAGAGCGTCTTCACATTATCCGATCCGATATCGGGGTAAGTAAAATGTATGAAATATGTACCTCCGATATCCGATATCGGGCCGGACATTATGAAAGACAGGTACATATTTAATAGATACATTTTACTTACCCTGATATCGGATCGGCGTCCGACACCGATATCGGATCGGATAATGTCAAAACGCTCTTCGATTTATTAATACCCTTGATCCTCAAAGATCCTTCGACAAGATGTAACAGGTATTTATTGATTTTATTTGTCCGAGAAATTCGTGGTTTGCTGTTTTATCTTGTTGTGTCTAGTCTTCTTGCCTGCTGACCTAACTTTCTGACTGTATGTCTCACACGTTTAATTACTTAATCCAGTATTTTATCAAAAATATAGGTATAGACGACGTGAAAACACCTTGTATTTAATATCTCCACGATATCGGGTAAATATCGTGTCGGTAGTAGTGTGCAAGCACCCATCACTTAATAAAAACTTTAATATTTCAAGAGACGATTCCTCAGTCAGCCAAAATACGCGGATATATTCTCAAATATAATATTTATTTTCTCAAATCGTGTAGATTCGAGTTTCGGGCTTGTAATATTAATCAGCTTCTCATATCAATGTACCTATGTAAGATACGTGGAGCTTAGACTGCACATGTGTGTATGAAGCCACACTTTTTTTTAAAAAATACTCAGTTTTCTCTCCTATCGTCAATTAGTGAGTTATAATACATTTTCACTTATGTTGTGTATCTATTTATTGTGTTTTCGATTAAAAATAATAATATTTTTTTTTTGTGTAGAACATCTTATTACAATCTCTAGATAATTTTTTAAAAGATCTTTATTTAGCTGTGATCTGAAGATTGGTAGTAGCTTTGCCTTCCATGCTGTGGGTCGTAGGTTTGATTCCCACCTAGGGTAAATTGTTTGTTGAACATAAATATTAGGTTCTGTGTCTGGGTGTTACTATATATATTTACAAAAAAATATATAAGTATTATATCAGCAGTCTAGTTCCCATTGTACAAGATTTGCTTAGTTTATTTAGGACTAGAGCACGATGTGTTAAAATATATCCGTGAATATTAATCGTATAGATAACGACGATAGATAGATAGACGATATATAGATTTGCAACGGTCTGTAGATAGCTCAACTGTTTCTTATGTATTTTATATAACAATGTACATTTTGTAAATACTATATAGTCGTAAGTTTGTTTGTGAATAAAGTTTCTTATTAGATAGCTGCATGCACACATATGTGTTGGAAGCTTTACACCAGGGAGCTTGTGATGATGTACTGGCACAGGATTTGCTCATGTTTCTTCAGTGCCTTCCTATTTCCGCTAATACATTAGAGCAACATAACGTACTTATATTAGAACAACATTATAACAACCTTAGAGGTTCATTTTAAGTTTATTAAAATACTAGTAGTACGCCCCGGCTTCGCACGGGTAGCCTATATAAAAAATATCATTATAATATAGCCTATGTCATACTCAGTATAAATGTATTTTCCAAATGATAAAAAATAAAGACCCTATATTATGTAACCCCCCGCATATACTCCCGTGACCGGCAGCGGTGCGGCGCCCGCTGACTTTTTTCTAGTACTTATATTTTTGAACTCGTGATATCTTTCGAATAGAATTAAATAATTTAAAAAGTAATATAAAGGTATTGAAGCAGTCTTAATTTTAAAGTAATTTATTTACATAAGGATTAATACCAAAGTACAAATATAGAACGTTTTCTGGCGTCGTCATTTTAATTATATTTTTTTTATATTAAAACACTTATTATGACATATCTATAATAGTTAGACATATGCTGTCGCTGACTTTTTTGTGGATGATGATGTGTTCTACAAAATTGTAGTACATAATTTCTTTCTATTATCAATAGTTTCCGCAGCGCACGCGATGTAAGGTATTTTTTATACACCTTGGGTTACATAATTGAAGTTTTAGCAAGGATCCCTATTTTTTTTGAATATATAATATAGCCTATGTTCAGCGCAGATAATGTAGCTTCACAACAGTGAAAGAATTTTTGAAATCGGTCCAGTAGTTTCGGAGCCTATTCGATGCAAACAAACAAACAAACAAACAAACAAACAAACAAACAAATCTTTCCTCTTTATAATATTAGTTTAGATGCATTGGTTTAACCTGATGTTAATAATAAAAATAAAATAAAATAAAATAGCCTTTATTGCTGTTTCTTTTTACAATTAATATCTAACTAATAATATGCCTACTTACTAAAACTAAATTAATTTTTTCTACTTTATTTTAATTTATTCGGCAACTGGATTTTTGTGTTCAACAGCTTGTCTGTCGACAAAGGCCTCCTCTAAAGATTTCCATGTATTTCTGTCTTTTGCTAAACGGGTCCATACCGGACCTACTATTTTCTTGAAGTCATCGTCCCATCTTTTTGATTTTCTGATGTTAATAATCTATTTTAAATAATCATAATCAATGAAAATTTATTCAGTAAAATCACAAGGATCATTTAGAATTGTCTTATATATTATGTGATTCTAGGTGCCAGTCCACGCGACCAGAGCCTAGAAGAACAAGCAAGAAACTACGGCCTGGTTTCTACCGTTTTTTTATTGATCCTTTTTTTTTCTTTAACATGATCCTAAGTCAGTGTTTTGTCAATGTATTAGTTGGTTTACTTTTTTGCTCTTGATAATAATGACTTATGTACTTAAGTAAACATTTTATTGTTACAGATTGAAGACTTATCTGGAGAGACTTATGTGGTGAGTGTTGTAGATAAAAAAAAAATTGAGAACAAATAGAATGTGGTCGTGGCTTTCCAGTTCTTTTATCAAATAAAGTTACTGTTCTTTTCAAATGTAAAAAAAATAAAAATTTCGAAGTAAAAGGTCGAACTACCGTGTGTTCTATTTTCAAAACAAAAAAGGATGAATGTATTATTGCACTGCATTGTCTATCTAGACGTTTTTTTTATTTCTTTTTCCATTCAAAGAAAATTCCTTCAAAAAGCAATTACCGTAGTTATACGATCGTTTATTTCTGTCACCGCCTTTCGTCTAGCACCGCCTGGCATGTTGACTTAAGATGTTCCAAAGACGTCATATGACGACTTAATCAGACGTCATATACCGTTATGCGTTTATTAGAGACCCAACGAGTAGACGTCTAAAGCCGTCTGACACGTTGACTCGAGGAGTTCCCTATCCACGTCTTCCTGTCTGCTTTGACTGCTATTTGACGGCGACGGCACACGCTATTATTTACCGTAGTAGTTAATATTTAATTTATAATTATACTAAGGAAAAATAAAAAAAAACAGAGCTTCTAGCAACTGAGCTGTGACTCCTAAAAAAAAGTACTTAATTATATTTAACTTATCTTTTGCAAAATTAACCGAATACTAGAGTTGATAGCAAAACCGCCGGCAGAAAAGAATACCGTCCCAAAGGCCTAAAATATGAGTTTACAAACATCTCTAATTACGTGATAAATAAAACGGAAACTCACATGATCACTCCATAAAAGTAATTGGAGGCTCTAACGACCGCTCTCCTGCTAGATTACGGCGACCGCTATATCACAGCCGTAACTCAATCAATTATTTATGTTTATCTATTAATTTGAATATGTATATAAAATATTAACGACTTTAATATAATTAGTTAGCATAAAGTCGTATTAAAAACCATCCAAATAGTACTTAATAAAGTTTTATTTTTTAATCGAGTAATTTTTATTTTTTGCTTGTCTCTGTCATAATTCTTCCAATGTCCTTTTACTCTTGTCGTCACAGTGTACAAAACATGTATCTCATTTAATTTTGCCTCTAAGCCACCGCGTTACAGTGACGGTGGTATAATAATAACCGTATGTAGTAGTAGTGTTAAGGCTCCAGTACACAATGGCGTATGCTGGGCCACGCTTTGCAATGCACCACTGTAGGCCACGATCACTTGGTGTTCACACAATGGCGCATGTCTCATTGCTGCCTGGCAATCCACTTGCGATGGACGTAGAAGAAATGTCTCTTTTTTTTAAATAGGTATTTTCAGGGAGTCTACTATACGATTAAATGCATCATTCATCTGAAAATATCGTACCTAAAATACTACAATTATTATAAATCAATAAACTTGAAAGTTGTAGGTGACAAACTAAACAATGGCCCATTGTGTGAACACCACAGGCCACGCTACGCCACGATTCCTTTGAAGTGTGCCCGAAAAACCGACAACTTTCCGATTGCGCGCCACGGTTGACAATTGTCCGCCATCATACGCCATTGCCCCGTGTACACAATGGCGATGGCCTGTCGTGGGCCAGCATACGCCATTGTGTACTGGGGACTTTACGGCTATTGCCGTTCTACCGTCATAAGCCGCTACCGTTGTTTACAAAGCAAGGCCTAGTAGGCCACGGGTGCGGGCACGCCCGAGTGTCGATCTTAATTAGAGTGTTTTTCAGAATTAATTATACACTCGCAAGTTTTTAGGCCATGAAATTCGATGTAAAAATTTTATGTGTAAAAGGTAAAAATTTGGGTTAAAAAGGATTGAGGGTAGGTTTAATAGGTGTCAGGTGATATTTTCTCACGATTATTTATTTATCCATATTATATTTTCGAACAGTTTAATACTGTTTTTATTTAACCCTTTTCTGTACTATGAACGGTACTTTGTGATCGTTAGTTTTGAAAATTTAATTTTTAATCATTTTTTTTTGAAAATATAATTATAATATTATATAATTATTATAATTAGCAGTTCAGAATACATTAGTTCAATATTACAGCGTCAGTTATTATTTTTGACATACGGGTCGCAGTCATTGCTTTTTTGTAAGGGTAAATCTAGGGCATGGTTTCTTTCACGACATTTCTTTAACTCTCATGGTTTCGGACTTGGCCATCACCACCCTACTCAAAAAACTATAAAATTATCTACATTACTTACATTTTCTACACCAAAATATCGACGACGTCTATTGACGTCGTATTAACCGACCGAATTGTGTAGCACGTCAACAAAGTCACAGGCTCACGTCTAGCGTACAGTACCTCTACCATGAGTTGTCACAGTAAAATCGCCTGACTTTACTACAGTAGTTACGTCAATAAGTATTAGTATTAGGTACGAATTTTAGTACCCAACTATCCGCTAGAGGCGCTGTACAAATCTTCATAATTTTTTTTAACTACAGACGCTAGCGAGTATAGTAAATTATAGTCTAGTAAAAACTCATGGTAGAGCTACAGTATAAATGTCATTGGCTACAGCATAATAAAACTGCAAACTATTTAAATGCACAAACTAATTTCGTTTTATTATTCGCGTTCGTGTTTCGTGAGGATTGTAGAAACGTAATTTTAACTTGTAGACTGACGGTCCATAAAAACTTGTAATTGCAGCTAAGTTTATTTAAATAAATATTAAAAGCCTTTTAGAGTTGAAATAATATAAAACTTAACAATAAAAAATATTTTGTGTATAAGTGAATCTTTGAACGTTTGTGTAAGAGGTTTTTATATTAATATCAAATAACTGACTTAAAAAAATAAGGATTTCGATTCAACTGCATGTATTTTGTTATTGTTTATTACGTGCGTGATTACTTTCCAAAATTGTTTGTTCGATAGATTATAAACAAATACAAAATTAATCAATATTTGACGAGTAGGTATACTAAAAAACGTGTTTTAGTGTTGCCTTGCTGGTGACGAATGAAATCGGTTTTGTTAATTCATGTAACAAAATATAATTATAAATTTACAATATTAGCTCGACTTTCTTGATTGCAAATGTCGCCTTATAACCAGACTGTAAGTCTGTTTTTTTCAGGTTCTTTTCTGGGTTGTTTTTTTCAAGTTCTCGAAGATTTTCCCGATCGGAACTAGAATTCCACAACAAATTGACGCAATTTCCCGCGCAACTGACTCTAATGATTCGGAAGCGTGTAACGTTGCGACTTTATTATTTTTGTAACAGAAATTGAGCGAGAAAATGTTTACTTGTGAAAAAAAGATACGGGACGTAAAGTACCGTACACGTAAAGTTAGATCTAATCATAATTTAGATTTAAGTATGTATTGTATTATTATTATGATTAAGAAAAAAGACCATTTAATACAAATATTCGTGAGTAAAACTTGAATAATCCTGTTAAATCAACACTATATAAATAAATATTCACGGACATTTCACATAACGCGCTCTAGTCCCAAACTAAGCAAAGCTTGTACTATGGGAACTAAATTGCTGATAAATTACTTAGATATATATTTTTTGTAAATACATAAGTACATAGAATACATGGTAACACTCAGACACAGAACAAATATATATGTTCATCACACTAACAGAACTCTAACTGATGATGTAACAACTTAATATCGAACAGAGGACAGTTCAGTAATTTGTACTTCAAAACTAATTATTCTATTTTTTTTTCCATTCTAGATTTTTTTATACTAAACGTTTTGTTTACACGATATCCATGTCTCATAAAAAATAATAAATTACGCAATATTTATTTTCATATTTATTGACGACCGATGTGGCGCGGTGGGCGATGGTCCGCTTGCGACGCGGAAGGTTGCGGGTTCGATTCCCGCCTCGGGATAAATGTTTGTATGTTCTGCAAATATTTATTTCGGGTGTTCTGGGTATTATATGTATAATAAAAAATATCTATCTATGTATTGTATTGTATTAAGTATGTCAGTCTTCTAGTACGCTAACACAAGCTCTGCTTAGCTTGGGGCTAGATGATGTTGTGTGGATTGTCCAGCATTATTTATTTATTTATATATTACGCAATAATTTAAGATATTTACGCGTCCAAAATGTTTTTGTTACGCCGAAATTATTTCACAAAAACTTATGGTTGATACAGATGCTCTTAAAAAGCGTTGATAAAAACCAACAATATATTCTGGAACAAAGGCTTAACGTTGCGGCTCAATTTATGAACGAAATAAACGGTTTATATAAATTAAAACGAACTCAAATAAACTGTGTAATGGTAATGAAGAGTGATACTTATTAACTATGAAAGTAATTTTTGTACCGGTGTTTTTGTAACCTAAATATATTAAAAACGTATTTTTTCCGCAACTACCTTTGAAGTCTCTCGTATGTACAAAACGTAAATAGATTATTAAAAACGCATTATTTCCGCAACTATCTTTGAAGTCTCTCGTATGTAGGTACAATAAAAGTTTATTTTTCAAACAAGGCTTAAAACAATAAAACAACAAAAGTATGTAAGTACTTAGAAATAAGCATGTGCACAATGATCAGTAATATCTCAAATTCATATGGCTTAAAGTAATTAATTACTTTCTGTGTACATGTTTTTATACAACTATCGGTTTTGTAAACATCGTTACAATAAAGCTGCTTGTTTCAGGATAATCCTATGAAATTAAATCTCAAAGTTTTTAATAGCGATTTTATTAAAACCTATGTTGGCTTAAGTTAAACCTACTTTTTAACTTACATATTTTAAACGTTCTATATATTGGAACTAGAGTTACCTAACTAGTAAGTTTCTTGCCCGTTCTTCTAGGCTCCGACCGCGTGGAACTGGCACCTAGAATCACGTAATATGTAAGACTAGAATGTATGATTCTAAATGATCCTTGTGATTTTATTGAATAAAGAAATGTTTGACTTTGAATTGAGCATGTGGAATGTCCGAACATTTATTTTATTTTTTAAGAGGCCTTTTTAGTATGGCGAAAGAGTTTCCAAAAGGGCTTCAAAACATTAATCTACATTTCTAACAAAACCGTAAAACGTGTATCAACAATGCATATGAGCCCCAAATCTAAAACCGACCTCTATGAACCGAGACATTTCCGAAAAACTACGAACATGGAATAGTTGCTTGCCCTTACATTCTTCAAAGTGTTGCCCATCATCATATTATGTAAGGATATGTGTTGCCAGCTTAACTGGCTTTGGATAGTTTTAGGTAATTATTGTATGTGTTGGGGATAATCTATTTTACATAAATATGATTACTAAATAGATATCATTTTTTTTTCTATTTATAAAATCTATTGTATACCATAGATCGTCTCGTTGTCTGCCCTAAAATGTCCCATATAAATTACAATCAAATTAAACTGAAAATGTTTGCCAGGTTTTGTGTCTAAATTACCATTACCATTCGATGAAACATCATTAATATCTATTAAAATTGATAGTGCTAAAAGATTTTTTGATTCGTCATCGTCGAAACTCGTGCTATAAATTTGTAGATACGCTCTAATTAACGGTGCCCCACAATTCCCCCACAGTACCCCACGGTTCCCCCACGGTACCCCACGTGTATACAACCGTACTATTGTAACTTTGTGACATTATGTTTGCATGCATTTTTACGAGGTGAAAAATCGAGCTCGCGTGCCTCGCCTTTGCGGATTTACTGCGGAAGGCTCGGCGCAGCCCAAACCAAACAACTTCCACATTTTATTAATAGACTTAATAATGTTCGTGTATTTCCATTATATATGTGTTCTTATAATGTATAAAGTTTCTTGCCCGTTCCTATAGGCTCAGTACCCCAAGTACGAGTTTGTGCACACACGGATCGTAGAGTCGCAATCGCCGATCGCCACCGTTTTTGTATGGAGATCCAAGCAACGCCCCTAGCAGATTTCTTGAGAAGCTCGGATTTCTATACAAAATCGGTGGCGCTCAGCGATTGCGTCTCTACGATTCTTGTGAGCACAAACTCGTACTTGGGATACTGGTCGCGTGGAACTGGCACCTAGAGTCACTTAGCGTAAAAGACAGATTAGATAGAAAAGATTCTAAATTATTTTTGTGATTTTACTGAATACTTTTATAGATTTTGATTTTTGTTTGAAGTCTGTGTACCGGTTCAAGGCTGTATCTTCTGAAGTCATCTTCTGAAGACCCATTTGTTACCTTTCAGAGTGATACCCCCATGTCATGTCAACAAAGACAGCCGCTCAATATCAGGTGAGAGCGATATTCAGTCACAACCTTCTTTCAACATTTAAATAAAGCGTTGAGGTATTTTTTTTTCATGTTTGTTTGTTCGAAGAGTTAGCAAATTACTTTTTGTGATGTTATTAAAATCCTTACCGGGCTCAGTGGCGCGTCTTGAGAACTACGTCCAGCTGTGGACTGATATAGGCTTATGATAATGATTAAAGTCCGTGAAGTTTAATTAGTTTAATATTAAAGAATAGGTACAGTAAATTGATAATCGGACTAACCTAGCTATCTAAAATGAGCTACACTCGGCAACAATGCGGGCATTGAAAAGGGCCGTATTTGAACCGAACTTAGTTGATATTTTATTTATTTATTTTAGCGTGCTTGCTGAGTTATGATGATCAGTCCAAGGGGAATTTATTATGTAGGAAGTGATGGGTAAAGGGGTAGAATATACCCTTATTTTTACCGCTTTAAGCATAAGGGTAGAATCTGTATTCTCTTATTTTCCCCGCGAAGGTTTTGTGTTTTTTGTAATCTTCACCAAGGTACTTGATCAAGTGGTAATTTTTTGCTAGCTTTTGCCTGCAAATATTCTTGGCGTTGGAAAATTAGCATCGACTACGAATAAAGTGTTGCGTTGTGTTTATTTATCAAAAAGTAATTAAATCTATTCTAATCTATTTTTACTAGTTATCAAAAGAGAGAGGATGACGTGAATTTGGAACACATATTATAAATTAAAATCGATGTTTGATCCACTATTTAAAATCACTGTAAAAAGGAAATAAAATAGGCTTAACTTACATAAGCTATTCTTGCTATGTTCTATTTTTTAAAATAACAAAATAAAAATATTAGATTTACTACTGTAATGAATCGATAATTAGTATTTAATAATTAGTAAAGTATTTTTGTAAACAATTAACTCGTCGACTAATTGTGACGGAACTTGCCGCAATCTCGGTTGGATTATCAAATGACTAACAAGCTGATATCGTTTTGTAATTAGTCGATGTGTTAATTAGGATTATATTAGTGTGATTATGATTATGAGGTAGCCAATTTGGCTAATGAGTGCGATAAAGAGAGAGTATAAAAGGAGGAGTCGTTCAGTAGAGTGACTCAGTCATTGTTCAGTCGTTATTCAGTCGCATTGAGTGGCACTCGGTCGCATTAAGTCGTGTGTTGAAGAATAAAGTCAAATTAATCTACGACAGTGTTTTATTTTCATTATATCTCAGAAGTGGGATAAACCAAGGTATGTAAAGTGTTCATTTTAAGGCCATTATATTTTTATTTTTTTTTTGGAATTCATTAGCGTACAATTTTAAGAACTACCCTCATTTAGTTTTAGTATCAATTGTTGTTTGCATAAACCGGTCGGTATCAAACCGAGACTATCCGGTAGTGCGAACACCTTTCAGTTGGCAATTGCGAGCTACCCTCAATAAAATTCCACGAATCAAAAATGGCTAAATATAAGTACCTATTTTAAAGTACATATTTAGGCTATGTGCGCCTAAAGTGAATTGCAAGAAATATTTTATGCTATGTACCTATGCCTTATTTTCCAAATTACATCTGGACCTTAATTTTATTGAGTCGACAGGATTGAGTTGGCTATGTTTGCTGACTGGATTGAGTTGGCTACGTTTGCTGACTGGATGGAGTTGGCTATGTTTGCTAACTGAATTGAGTGGACTATGTTGGTCTACTGGATTAACTTCGACGTATGTATCAATTTTTTTTACATATATATATATGACTAGCTTGAACACGCGGCTTCGTCAGCGTGCACTGTATTTGGAGTTCATAAATCATCAACAATAGTGTTAGGAAAATTATGAACAACAATTTTAAAGTTTCTTATTTTACGTCAACCAGACAGTTCTAGACTGAACTGAAGATGAATTTGAACGCTTTGACATTTACAAATTGTTAACATTCTGATCTTATCAACTCTTTAAGTTTTGGTGTTGTGGTAGACGAACATATGGTTCACAAACTACGAACTAATATTTATTTTCTTTTACTTTAGAACTATTGTTTTAATTATGTTATTTCAGTACCTGTAACGCAATCTCTTGACTACTTTAAAGATTTTAGTAAATAAATAGTTGGTAATAGTGTCCTAGTCCACTCAATTGGTGGATGGATACGGCTATCGAATAGTCTTTTCTAGTGAAATGCCTGCGTCGTATGATTTGGTCAGTACGCATCATCTGACACATCTTGAGGCTGGAGTATGATGTTTCGTAAGAAACAGGAGGGTAGAACTGATAATGTTTTCCATTATCTTTCCCTACTTGGAAAGTTTGACAAAATATTCAAGAATAAGTCATTTGTTGTGGAACTGTGTATAAAATCTTTTTTAGCAGCCTGCTCATTTCAGGCGTGTAATAATTTATGCTTGAGTTAAAATACTTTCTATAATTATTATTTTATTTTATGTTTGAATTTAAACCTTTCAATGATTATCAATTATTTATGCTAAAATTTGAAGACTTTCAATAATTATTATTTTATGCTTAAATTTAAGGAGATTTAATCATTATTTTATGATAATTATAATCTCATTACAGCTCAAAGTGAATTAAAGTGCCACAACGATATGTTTTTCTGGATCAGAATTCAGAAATTTGATTCACAATAACTTATTGTATTTTTCACAGTTTTAATTATTTTATTCACAGGAGCGTTGAATTACCAGATTGTAATACCCCAAGCGTTAAACAACCAAGAATGTTTCTGTCAATTTAATGTAAAATGGAACGAAATATTTTAGCACACATCGTTCGGGTATGCAACGAAACTATCCGGTTATGCTAGCTTGTATGGGTTCCTAATTTGTTTCGAAGAGGATGAAAATTTTGTTTCATGGACCAGTCGGATGTACTCCGAGACTATCTGGCTGTGCAAGCATTTTTCTACCTTGGAATTTATTAGCGCCTACCCATATATATTTATTAAACGTTGAGTACTTACTGACAGATTGGTTAGCTTACGCAGTAAATGGTATAGATTTTTAAAATTTTGGTAGCATATAATTTTTCTGGAACTACCTACATTTTATGTTGGTTGGAATGGTGGTTCGCATAAACAGGTTGGTCACCAAGACTATCCGATAGTGCGAATACCCTTCAGTTGATAGTTAATATTTTTATTATTGTGAGATTACCTAATAATATAATAAAGTTTAAGTTACAGAAAATACGTAGGATTGCCAGATAATGACTTATTGAGACTGTCTGCCTCGGTTCAGACATGCGTGACATAAGTGAGCTATGTACGCCTTATTTTTGAGTTACTCCTAGTATATTTTGATAGAATAGAATAGAATCATTTATTTCAGTTATTATGTATTATAAAACTTAATAGCACTATATGGGGAACCTGTCCGTGACTAAGTTAGTCGCAAAATTACATGGAAAGTGTTAAGCCTATACGGGGCAAGGCTAGTCCACGTAATTTACGATGATGACGATAATGACGATGATGATAAAGAAGGCAGAGTGTTCTATGATGATGATGATGAAAGGCCAAGTGTGCCATTACAAGATTTTTTTTTTTTATTATTGCAGGTGTGTTACAGAGTTCTTGGTAATATTAGGCCAAGTGTGCCATTATAAGGCTAAGTCAACCATTATAGGCCAAGTGTGCCATTATAGGCCAAGTGTGCCATTACAAGATTGAAACTAAATTTTTATTTTTATTCATGCAGTAGACCTGGTGACTAGGTGACTAATTACGTCACAAAATCACACGTACTGCTTAGTAATCTTAGACTAAGTGTGTCATTATAAAAGTGTTTTTTAATTTATTTATTTGGTTTCATGTTGGTACTATGTACATGTACCCACTAATTCGATAACTATTCTTTCATTTAGAGTCCATCGATTCTGATGATGCAATGACTCCTGAGGAGGAACCTCCAGTAGCACAAAACCATAGAAGACAAAGGAATTGACTAGTGCACCAAGGTGTATGCACAA
Organism: Ecliptopera silaceata; assembly: GCA_932527185.1. Classification (NCBI taxonomy): domain Eukaryota; kingdom Metazoa; phylum Arthropoda; class Insecta; order Lepidoptera; family Geometridae; genus Ecliptopera; species Ecliptopera silaceata. The sequence continues at coordinate 742,138 of OW052211.1, forward strand.
GTTCGGTGTCGATGACATCAAATGAGTGTGACATGATCTACAGCTCGTTCGTCAAGTCTACGCAGTAGTGATGAGTGCTATACGCAAGGTCGGATACAAACATTTACTTTGATTTTGTATATTCATTCTAGTTTTCAGGATATAGATATAGATTATAATTATTATTTGGATATAGATTTTTAGTGTCAGTACATAAAAACGAGCGAGACTGTGACAGACTGACGGGTGCTTGTCCCGGATAGTTCGATTCTAGAAGGGCGACGCCTGTAATTGTCTGCCAACAGTTATTTCACATAAGATGGTGCCTCACTTTGCGCCTTGATTTTATCAAAAGTAAGGAACTGACTAATGGTGTTTTTGTGTAAAACTGACTTATTGGCCGCTGCTATGATATGTGCCATTATAAACGGCAAACGTTAACATCTGCTAAAATACATATTATGAGTGGTACACTCGTTAGTGTACAGTTGAAGGTACACAACGAAATGGTTCGATTTGATTTCTTTGGGCTACTGTTAGTGTGTTGACGGTAACATTTTATTGAAACAAAACAGTATCACAGATCGTACGTTAAGTTCTACTTAGGTTTACAACATCAGGATCTCGATGTTTACAAGTATTCACAAGTATTTGACGTTGGAACTGAAAATTATTGGTATCGTTTTAGATTCTGGTATGTTTACCTGTATAGAAGGAGCGAACAAGTTGTGAGTCAATGGTGTAGATTGTTTACTTCAAATGCAGTAGTGTACGTGTTGTGTACGCATAGTAGGCTAGTCAAATAGTGTTTCCGCCATGAGATATGCGAGATGAAGGCATAGATCGGGTTTCCTGCTACATTCGTTTTGAGTTTTAAGGGTTGAAGATATCTGGAAATGTTTGTGATGTACCTGCTGTTAGTTGTTTTATTTATATATTGGTCGTAGCAGTTTTTACAACCTTTTGTCCGTCAACTGACAGACAGATGTGCTAGTGTCAAGTGCTCTATTGAAATAATTCTCAAGTCCATTTCCAAGTCGGACAATTGTCAAGCGAGTCGATTATCAAATCAGTCAATTGAAAAGTCAGTCAATTCTCAAGTCAGACAATTGTCAACCCAGTCAATTGTGAGGTCAGCCAATTGACAAGTCAGCCAATCGTTAAGTTGGTCAATTGTTAAGTCAGTCAATTGTTGGGTCGACTGTAGTTTGTTTTGAACGTGACGAAAATGTTAGGAAATGCTTCACTTCAAGGCCTGGATACAGATTTAAGATTGTTTTGACCGATTTTTGTAGAAACGGGTGATACGACAGTGTCCCACGGAATCGGAACGAGTTTTATTTACAGATTATTCACAGAGTTTGGTTTTGAACTTTTATTTTTCAATGCGAGTAGGCAGTAGCTTGAATTTGAAAAGGGGTGCTTGAGTGGAGTTTTTACCGTTCTGGTTTCCAAAGTGAAGGAAAGTCTTTCGTGTAGTATGTTGTTGAGTTTGACAATTGTTCCTTGCTGAAGAGGAGTGTCTAGGTGACTACAGAAGTATATTGTTCGAGGTTTTGACAACACTTTGCAGGTTTTATAGATTAGACAGTTGACAGACTAGTATACGTGTAATGTGGTTATTTACAATTTAGTTAAAGTTTTCAATGGAGATGTAAGATTTACAGGAATAGACGTGGTAGAAAAAGGTACTCATTGACATCTGTTTTTGCAACTGAGTAATGGTTGCTTGACGCGAGGACCTGTACAGATTCGTACAAACGCACAAACTTAAAGAAATACAAACCTATAAATTAAAACGTAATAAATTAAAACGTAATGTAGACTCAAATAAATATGTTTTGGACCCTTCTCTCGATGAAAACACAGTTTCTCAAGTACTCATATCAAAGTGGTGTTGACAATTCTAAAGGTGGATCTCCTATTTCGTGATAGTTCGTGAGGGACAAGCTAACTCGGTGTTTTTAGCTGTTGTTAAAAGATGCAGGTTCTCTATATATCTTGATTGGGATAATATAGAAGTCATAAGTGTGTGTTTTCTGTTTCAGTTGAAGAACATCCAATTGATTCCAGATCCCAGTTTGTTTAAAATACCCTTGAGTTGAAGAGCCTAAATCAACGATGAAGTAGCAGATGACCATCATGACTGTATTGTCAAAGGGAATCTTCTGGAGCAGTAAAAGAATAATATGGTAGAGGGCTACCATCAGTCAGTATGGCCGAATCAGTAAAATTTTGAACATGCGTCAGGAGATCGCATGATGACGGATGGCCGAATGTAATGAATCGATAATTAGTATTTAATAATTAGTAAAGTATTTTTGTAAACAATTAACTCGTCGACTAATTGTGACGGAACTTGCCGCAATCTCGGTTGGATTATCAAATGACTAACAAGCTGATATCGTTTTGTAATTAGTCGATGTGTTAATTAGGATTATATTAGTGTGATTATGATTATGAGGTAGCCAATTTGGCTAATGAGTGCGATAAAGAGAGAGTATAAAAGGAGGAGTCGTTCAGTAGAGTGACTCAGTCATTGTTCAGTCGTTATTCAGTCGCATTGAGTGGCACTCGGTCGCATTAAGTCGTGTGTTGAAGAATAAAGTCAAATTAATCTACGACAGTGTTTTATTTTCATTATACTACACTGCAGTGTTTACTCAATTCGTCCCTGGACACAAAGCGATCAAAAGCCCAACTATCGGATTGTCCCATGTTTTGTGAAATTCATCACCTGGGACCAACCTTGTAACCTTGTACAACAAACCACTCTGATTGAGGGTACCAATAAATGTGGCTATCGCAAACGTAACGTATTTAAGATACACTGCTCGCTAACATTGCAACGTCTGAGAGTAAAACTGATGTTGACGCGCAGTGTATCTCAAATACGTCACTGTTTCGATATGTTTCGTACGATTGTTCTGCAAAACAAACTGTAATTAAAATGTTCAGTGGACTATTGTAATTTCAGTTTATTTTTCAGTCTACCCTCAAAAAAAGAAGCTTTTATTTAGCTGTATTTTTTATTTCTGTAAATGATGGACCCATCTAATGTTCAGTGATCTATCAAAATGCATTGCCTTACTGAGAACGTCAATTAAGGATGTAAGTGCCCTGAAATACATTATACTGTGTTTATTACTCTGTGGCAAAAGGATATGAGTACAGATAGAAATGTCTCTCCATCTACAAAAAAAATAGTTTTTACGTCAAGCGACTGTCGAGGACGACCGAATGATGGTAGTTGGTAGTATTACTTACGTTTGGACTCTACGATAACTTTGTGTGTCAATTGGTGACACCGCCATCTGTTGGCCGCTGTTCTGAGTTGTTCATGCTTTGTGCCAGATGGCGCTTTGTATACTACATTCTTAAATTCTAATTTAATTGCTACTTTGAACGTTTATTAAGTGAAACAATATACCTTTGAAGCCAGTTATTACGAATGCCATTTCAAAGCTTAGCATACCAGGATAAACTCAACTATTTTCAGACGTAGAAAGAGCCCCATTTCTTTGAAAATAACACAACCAATAAAACAGTTAATAAAAAACCATTTAAATACCACACGCAAAGCTTGAACAGCTAGAATTTAAATGTTTAAAGAAACAAAGCATTCTGTTAGGTAACTATAAATTATATTACCTTTGTGGAAAATATCAGGTTTATTTGCTTTGAGGTTAGAAACACTAATGATACTGTTATGTCAACGATCATTTAACTCGACTACACAGAGCAAGAGAATAGTTATACAATTAATAAATAATAAATAAATAAATAATGCTGGACAATCCACACACCATCATCTAGCCCCAAGCTAAGCAGAGCTTGTGTTATGGATACTAGAAGACTGACATACTTAATACAATACAATACATAGATAGATATATTTTTTTATTATACATATATAATACCCAGAACACCCAGAAAAAATATTTGCAGAACATACAAACATTTATCCCGAGGCGGGAATCGAACCCGCAAGCTTCCGCGTCGCAGGCGGACCATCGCCCACCGCGCCACATCGGTCGTCTAATTAATTGATTGATTGAATGTGAAATCAGAAATCAGAATTATTTTATTGTTTAACTGTACATAAAAGATCTTAATTTTAAATGGTACAAGTTTATACAGTTTGTCCAATCCGGACGTACAATAAGAGGGTAATGAACAGAGTCATACCCAATAAATGATGAGATGTGCCCAATAAATGTGTGATGAATGAAATTAGTAGTAGTTGACTTTGCATGAGAGTTTTGGAAAACGAATGGTCTGATTCTGTGCAGACATACAGATATTTTTGATAGTCAGTTCGACTAGCCTACTCTAACTACCTACAAAAGAGTTAAAGGTCGAGAAAGTGGTAGACGGATGACCTTGATGTATTAAAAATGATGGGCGGGCTAAAAATAAATAAAGACCTTGGAGGTTAAGCAGAAGGACAAAATAAACCACAAAAAAATGTTTTGTTAGCCGAGTTGAATAAATAAAAAAAAATACATAAATAAAGAGTCACGTACTTTTCACATATCACGGCTCAAACTAATATATGGACACTAGATTGCTGACAGAATACATAATTTTTTTATCAATTTGAACAATTTCTATAACACCTGGACACAGAAAATAAACACCAGTGTGTAATCACAAAAATGTTTGTTTTCGGTGGGAATTGTACCCACGACCCATAGCATGGAAGGCCACTAATCTGTTAGTTAAAAGTATGAAGTAAAAATACGTTTCTCTAACACCAACCCCATCTTCATTCTTCTCACGACTTGTGATAGCTTTCCGATGCAGACGTTTACATTAGTCCAAACTACCCCAAAGTAATCCTTTTAAGCCGATAACACGCCAATTTGAAGATAACCAAAGTTTGGGAGTTCCACAAGATATTTAACATTTTCTTCTGACTATCGATCGCTGGTAAATAAAGATTTTTGAACGATCAAGAGCCGGAATACGGTTGAAACATGCAAAAATAAATTAAAAAAGCAAAGCTAAAATCAATAACATCAAAAGCTTTATTCAAGATTAATATTTTTGTATCTTTGAAAATGATTTAATAATTCTCATACAAGGAAGCCTTTTAAAATAATAGATAATAGATAGATAGAAAAACTCTTTATTGTACACAAAGAAATAAAAACAGAAAACATTACAACATATTTGTACAATGGGCGGTCTTATAGCTAATAGCGATCTCTTCCAGACAACCTTAACCATAATCATGTTGATTGAACCCTCTTTAATAAATAAATATTAAAAAAATACAAGGAAACTTAAATATTTTGCTCGCTGCATGCATTGTTGTTTATCTATGATTAAAACTAAATATAAGCTAAATGTTTATTTATTTATTATTATTTTTATTTATTGTATAACAAAATCCACAGCTCTTAAATTAAAATGGAATAAACTTAATTACAAAACAGGTAGCTATGTATTAAAAACGTTGTTAATTTGAAAATAATGCATCTTTAATGAGGGCACCACTGGATTGTAGAAACTTAAGCAGTGGTGTGTAAGCCGTCTTCGATACTTGACCCTAATAACATTTACAAGTTACGGCTTAGAGGCGACACAGCTTATAAGGTTTTAAAGGTAAATACACCTACTTAGTTCGGCCTTTTTAAGACCTCTGTATCTATACGCATTTCGGAATGGGAACAAAAAAAGTATTAAAATCGTCAGTCGTATTAAGAGCTGAAGAAGATCGCTGATATTTTACCTGATAAGTAATAGTCACTACTTAAAACGATGCATTGCCTAACTGAGCACGTCCTCAAACATCACACCCGAGCACTCTGAGATAAGATAAGATTAGAAAATACTTTAGTATTTTATTTCAACTAACCTTTGTGTAGAGTTTAAGGTAGTGTTGTAAAGGAAAAAATAAGAATAAAAACTTCTCGTCTTCCATCCCTCAATGAATATAAATAAATAACATTAATAAAGTTGTTAAAGTGACTGTAATTTGACAGGCGTCACAGCTCAGTTCCATGTATGTATTTACAAAATAATATTATATATGTATTCTATCAGCAATCTAGTTCCCATAGTCCAAGCTTCGCTTAGTTTGGGACTAGAGTGTGATGTGTGAATTGTTGGAGAATATTTATTATATCTGAATAAGCTTATCTTTGGTTTATATGGAAACCCCGAAAAGTCTCCAAGGAAGGAATCTTAAGTAAAGTAGTTTAAACGTGTGTGGGTCTATTAAAAACGAGCGCATAACTTTGTTGGGTTGGTGTAATGGTATTACAGCCGTTAGGCCCTAGCCACAGCCTGCACTAAACAGCTGGGTAAGTAAATGTATTCAGCATTTCACACATCGCACTCTAGTCCTAAACTAAGCGAAGCTTGTACAATGAGAACTGGTACAAGTTTCTGGCCCGTCTAGACAGCTGGGTAAGTAAACATATTCAAGGACATTTCACACATCGCACTCTAGTCCTAAACTAAGCGAAGCTTGTACAAAGAGAACTGGTACAAGTTTTTTGCACGTTCTAGGCTCTGGTCGCGTGGAACTGGCACCTAGAATCACCATGTAAGATGATTCTATGTGATCCTTGTGTTTTTTATTGAATAAAGTATTTTTTGACTTAGCCTGCCATAGCTGACACGAGCTTGCGGGCCACCTGACTTTGGAAAAAAAGCAAAAAAAAAAGTGCGAATAATGCTCAATGCGAAATGAGCAAAGTTCACCAGCTGCAATAGAATATCTGTGTGTTAGATCCCATATTACATTATGGTAATGTAATCTGCACGCCTTTTGTTATTTGCTTTATTTTTGCCGTTTTCGTAACCGACCGGGATTGTTTTCTTATTTACTATGATTTTCGGTCCAATTCTTGTGTTAAACCAACTAAACTCCCTTTTATTTAGAATCCACCGTTTAATCATAAATGATATTGAAGAATTTATTATTGAAATAGCAATTAAGCGTAGTTCGCATACATATTCGGTACTGAAAACAAAGCTAAAAAGGCATTTCTATTATTTAACATCGGTTGACTTATTGGTCAAATAATATAAATAAAAATAAAAAAACTAACCTTTACAAAAGACCTATCGTAATCTAGATTTACAACTAGGAAAACCCGTTCACATTACCAAGTCCTAAGTAACCTAACCATAGGTTATGACTGAAGCAGCCGATAAAAACAGTACGTGGTTTAACCTTTACAGAAATTCTCACAGAAAAATTACCTTCATAAAACCGCCTATTTTTTTACGAGAAACCCTAGATCATTTCATCCGATTAACACAAAGCCTGGATTTTTGAAAAAGTTAGCCCCTAAACGTATGTCTCTTAATCTTTTTGTGAGAATCCACTGCATCCTCATACATAGTTTAAACTAAGGACTACATTCATTTTTAATCGACTTTAAAAAAAAAAAAATCTTTACAGATAAAAAAAAAATAAAAAACAAAGTCTATGTTTTTTGTATCATATTTATTTCATATCATGTTTTTATTTCATTTCAAATAAAACATTTAATACCTCACTTTCGAAACCAGTAGATATCGCATTACTGTGTTTAAGTTTGAAGCGTGAGACGCGCAGGGCACGTCCTCGATTAGCAGTTACCACGTAGCATCAGGTGGGCAATTATACCATAAAAAACCTCTAAATTTTAGTTAATTAGTACCTAACTGGACTATAATATAAAATAAGTTTTGGTTGTCCGCGTCTAAAATAACTTTATAACACTAATTATAATTATAACCTGTGGGCGAAGGATCCTACTCTAGTTTTGAGGGTTCCGTACAAATTGTTTTTATTTGATAGTGTTTTGTTTTGACGGGATATTGTAAAGTTTCGATTATACTCAAATCTAACTTTGTTTTTATCTAATTTGAAATCTCCGAACTAATTCCGGCTCAAAAGGATCTAAAATCGTTTTGACATTATAGTCCAGTCAAAATAGACTAAAATTATGACTTCAGTTTGCATTAATTCCCAACAAGCTGGATTTTTGTGCAGGCCTTGAATACGTCATTACAAATGATATGTCAAAAGTCCCCATCGATCCCGCTTGTGCGTTGTTTTTTATTCGAGGTCAAAGGTCATAAATTTGCATTTTTTGCGTATATCTCTGAAACAACGAAAGCTATTGAAAAGTGGTTCAGGCAATGTTTGTACATCGTAAAATTGTCTACAAAAATACCTCGACACTTTTCTTCTACAAAGCATCGCTTTCGAGATATAGTGACTTTAGACCGCAGGAAAATCGTCGAAAATGCTGCGTTTTTTTCATTTCAGCCGTTTTATCTGCTTCATTGCCACAGAATAAACAGTATTTCTTGAAATTTACTGAAAGGGGTGATGGGTTCGATGGGTTAGTCCTCCTCCGAGGTAATGAATCGTCTTTTTGTCTCAAGAAATACTGTTTGTTCTGTGGCAATGAAGCACATAAAACGGCTGAAATGAAAAAAACGCAACATTTTAGTAGATTTTCCTGCGGTCTAAAGTCACTATATCTCGAAAGCGATGCTTTGTAGAAGAAAAGTGTTGAGATATTTTTGTAGACAATTTTACGATCTACAAACTTTGTTGGAATCATTTTTCGATAGCTCTCGTTTATGACTTTTAAACGCAAATTTATGACTTTAACCTGGGTATTTGCGTTTTTCGCGTATATCTCTGAAACAACGAGAGCTATCGAAAAATGGTTCCGACAAAGTTTGTAGATCGTAAAATTGCCTACAAAAATATTTCAACACTTTTCTTCTACAAAGCATCGCTTTTGAGATAAAGTGATTTTAAATCGCAGGAAAATCTACTAAAATTCTGCGTTTTTTTCATTTCAGCCGTTTTATCTCCTTCATTGCCATAGAACGAACTGTATTTCTTGAAACAAAAAGACGATTCATTACCTCGGAGGAGGACTAACCCATCGAACCTATCACCCCTTTCAGTAAATTTCAAGAAATACTGTTTGTTCTGGGGCAATGAAGCAGATAAAACGGCTGAAATGAAAAAAACGCAGCATCTTCGACGATTTTCCTGCGGTCTAAAGTCACTATATCTCGAAAGCGATGCTTTGTAGAAGAAAAGTGTTGAGGTATATTTGTAGACAATTTTACGATGTACAAACTTTGCCTGAACCACTTTTCAATAGCTTTCGTTGTTTCAGAGATATACGCAAAAAATGCAAATTTATGACCTTTGACCTTGAATAAAAAACAACGCACAAGCGGGATCGATGGGGACTTTTGACATATCATTTATAATGACGTATTCAAGGCCTGTACAAAAATCCAGCTTGTTGGGAATTAATGCAAACTGGAATGTCTATTTTGACTGGACTATTATCCGATATCTATAATATTTTGCAGAAACAAAAATATCGTTGTCGGTATCAGTGTAAAATCACGCAGATCATTTAGAATCGTCTTATATACTAGGTGATTCTAGGTGCCAGTTTCATACGACCAGAGCTTAGAAGAACGGGCAAGAAACTTACGGCCTGGTTCCTACCGTTTTTTTACATGATCCTTCTTACAACGAATTACAATTAAATTAAATACTGAAATTCCGTAGGAACACAAGTCCGTTCCGTAAGTCCATAGGAACCGATGACCGTGAATAGGTGTCTGGAAGTTCGTCCTGCTCCATCGTCGGCCAACACATCACTATCCATAAAAAAAAGCGTTAGTTTATTTTCACATAAAAGTATGTGCGGGTTCTCTGTAAACTGGTCGCATAATCTAATTCTATACTATAGATATCGTGTCGGCGACTGTTATATCTCCAAACAAGATTTTGCATAATACTTGGACCTCCCTAAACATCATAACAATATTCTGATCCCGTCCTGCGGATCTTGGATCCCCGATAATTTCCGTAATTCCCCACTTGTCGGGAACTTGTCCAATTTCAGTGTTGCCACCCTGTAAACTTAACAGCTTGTGTTTTTGAAGCTATTCTCTCTAGTTAACAAAATATAAATTCTAGATAATAAAAAAATATTTATACCTACAAATAAGTGATAGAACAAGCCTACAATTTTTTTTCGTCGTAATTCGTCTAAAAGGACGTGTCCTGTGATGGATAAACACTGCGTCCATCACTTTGAGACAAACAAAGGTTTCAAGTCTCTTATCACGTATAAGTACGGTTGTAGTACTTCCTCGAGCTCTTACAAAGAATCCTACGAAAACACCAATCATCGAAAATACAATTAAAAAAAACCATCAAGATAGATTAGTAACTTTTTAATTTATTATAATATTATTCTTTATCAGCGGATTTAAATTCAAAACATTCATGACTAACACTATATAAAGAATATAAAGTAACGAAAGAAGTTATAAAGTAACAAAAACATTATTACGTGTACCTATTATAAAAGTCGGCTAAAACTAGTTAAAACAACACAGTTTGATATCTAACAGTAACTGTATAACGTATAATCGTATCATAAGGTCCCAGCCGCGACAACACATCCTTAGCGGTTGTTAATAAACGTTGTTATAGCAGCTACAGCTTCTAACACATGTGGAGGCATGCTTACTACTTATTATTTAGTAACATTTTATATTATCTCACAGGAATTCATATGAGTTTGATTAAATAAAATAGTCGAAGTCAATCATCTTTGTCTAGTATACTTAATTATAAAGATCAAGAATTGATTCTAGGTGTATTTTGAGATCATTACAAAACTTTTTATATTTATTATTTTCCTTTTGTACATTGGTACAAAGAGAAAATATAATAGGTTAAATACCTTAACATTGGTTAAGGACATACCTGCCCTATTTGTAATTTGTATTTATAATGTGACATGTATTTTGATTTAGATTTTATTTATTTTTCATGTTTTACTAAAGTTAATATTTCAAATACGATTATTTAATTGTTTATGAATAAAATTGAGTTGAATTGAATTTAACCCTTTTTAACCTGTACCTATCATATCAAGAATTCCGAGGCGCGAGTTCACTTCAAATCACTTAAAACCCAACTTAAAAAGAGAAAGCATGCGCACAAGTAGGGCCTAAGCTTGCCCTCGTAGTTTTTATGAGGTTGTTACAGGATTTCTATTTGTGAAATTGTCACTAAATCTTTGTGTAATCTTGTGTAATAGGTTTTATGTGCGGGAAGGTCGTACGTAGATTAGGGCTGCGTAATTTTGGTGAAATGTTGGAATATGAAGATTCATAAAATTATTTATATTTATATACACACAGCCGTTTCAAAACAGCGTGTTTTCAAATTCTTGATTTAGTTAAATTCTTAACCGTGTGTAGTTATAAATATAACTTTTTAAATAATCTAGTCCTACACACATTTTAGTTACATTATACTCAGTCCTATGATGGGCGGTCTTATCGTGAAAAAGATGTCTTCCAGATGATATTTTTTTTCGATTTTCAACTTTACGCATATACAATCGATCGAGAACACCAGTGACTTAGTGGTTATAATTCCCCCTTCCCATTCTAAGGTCATGGGTTTGAATCCGATCATACAATACAAAGAAGAGTTCATTCTTAATATGTCAAAGTTCATACTTAGTAATTGTTTAAATTTAAACGTATAAGCTTTCCACAAAAGTCGCTCTAAATTGTTTTCCATTAATTACTTAGTTCTAAGTAAATAACAGGTGTTTACAGGTAGGCTATGGCTATCTGAGCTATTGTCTTTGATATAATACCTTCAAAATGTAAATAAAAAGCTAAGTGCGAGTTGGACAGATAGACAGACGGACTGCAAAGTCTCAGTAATAGGGCCCCGTTTTACCTTATGGGTATGTAACCCTAAAATCCTTGATTTACCAATGATTGAGAAATGATTTTGCGCATAGCATTAGTTATTCCATCCACATAATACAGGGACCGGACATGACGTCATCGATGTGGCGCCCTAGGGACAGTATGTCAGTACGAGAATAGTTTTACTGCAGTGCACCTGGATATTGAGGTTTAGCTGCATTATGTCAAATGGTAATTTGACAGGTGTCACACACAGCTCAGTGAAAGCTCTGCCTTTTGTACTGTGGGTCGTGGGTTTCAGGATCGAAATAAAAAAAACAATATCTATAAAAGTTTATTCAGTAAAATCATAAGGATCATTTAGAATGTATGATATAGGTGATTCTAGGTGCAAGTTCCACGCGACCAGAGCCTAGAAGAACGGGCAAGAAACAAACATTGGTGTTTGTTGTGTATTTACAAAAAATAAAGATGTATCATGGTAAAAGCTTTGTTTAGTATGAAAATATTCACTTTATTCTGTAAAATCACTAGGATCATTTGAATCGTCTTATGCGCCTGGTGATTTAGAGTGCCAGAGAGGCAATAATAAATATAAATATCGCTCAGAACCAAACTAGACCAAACCTGTCCAGCCCTCATTCTCACATTACCTCTCAGCACACGTCCACGCGTTAGTAACATTAAATCGCTAGTTCTAACATTTTCTCAAATCAAAATGGTATATAATTCTTAATATCGTTAAAATAACGTTCAAACACGTGCTACACAACCAGGAAAACCCGAAATCACATTTACTCGATCCGTTATAGGTATTTATCTAATTTTCTGGCCGATAATCTGCGCCATTTTCGAAACCCAGCTAAAATCGGAGAAATGCCGGATGTAGGATAGAACTGAGGTTTTTTACAGAGAAAATATTTCTAGATGTTTTTGTTTGTGTTGTCTCGCGCATCGTGTCAATTCTCTGGTTTTCATTTACAACACACTTTTTTATATTTTATCATTGTTTATAGGAGTTTTTAATACCTTTGCAATTATTGAATTGAATGTATCTGCATGTTGATGATCTCTGCAAAATGCAGTGTCTTTAGTCTACATGAGATTGAACATAATTAGTTTTCAGAGCGATGGACGTAAGTTGCCTCACAGCGCACGTCCTTACATTTGAAAATACATTTACGGAAAGCCATCGATTCGTAGGTGATCGCTTGCTACCTTCTTTTCTCATGTTCTTTTTACTATCATTTATAATATATTACATTTGATTATGTTTCATAAATTACCATGATCAATAACACTTTAAATAATACACATTAATAATTCATTATTCTAAGTTCGGTGTCTTAATCAGTATGAAGATGTATGCAGATGCTCACATTACAGTGATTCAGTCTTTATACTGATTAAGAAGCCGACAAAACTATCGGCCGATAAAATGTCTGCAGTCTGCGGGGACTCTAAAAGTTTCTTAAAATGTTCGTAACTTCTTACAAATATTTGAAAAATGATCTTCAATATTGAATGAAAGCAAACGGTTCCGGAGGGATGTTTCAGGAAATAAAATATAATAAATAGTGCATTCCTTTGAACGAGAACTAATATAATATTAATGTATGGAGGAAATAGATTCTGTTATTTATGTATTTGTAGCTTTTAACTCCAACTTAACATTATTTTCTCGTGTTTACAATAAAAGTCTTGGTAATTTATTCTTTTGCTTCTTCTTCTTCTTATCGTGTCGATGCTACAACTGTTTTCTGATATGTTGTTGTAGCATCGTGTTGTAAAGATTAGCCAGACTAGACACTGTGTTACCGTGCCTAGCTGTTACCGGTGTGCGCCACGAGGAGGCTCTTTCCATGCACCCCATTTTTTTTCCCATTCATTTGCTGATTTATGTATTAGTATAATAACTATAATATAGATATACTATAGATGTTAATATATATGTACTATTAGTATAGAAGAGAGAAAGATTTTCTTTTATTTTTTCGCATAAAAACGTATTCTCTCGTATATTAAGTAAAAAAACTACAGGTGTTTAATTAAAACCGTAACTTTGTCATCTACAGGATGTCACGAGAGGGAGTAATAGATTATACAGGATATGAAGGGAGGACTTGTATAAGGGAAGAAGTCGTTGGTCCGCGAAATGAGATGGAATCCGAGATGACAGACGTTTTAGGTGATGCTGTGAGACAGCTTTGTTGTACGACACACGGCTGTAATATTTGTTAAACAATATAATAATAAATAAATATATACGGACATTTCACACATCATAGTCTAGTCCAGCTTGTAGACCATTTATGGTGAAAAGCATGGTGTTATGTCCTAGGCTTAGATACGTTAATACATAAATAATTCGTTATTTTCAAAAACAAGAATTACATATGTCTAGAATTATAATAGGCACATAGATTCAGAATATTTGATTTGATTTAACTTATTTGGTATAATGATGATTTGGCTTAGATATACTATACATACTAGATAGTGTAGGACTTGTGTTGTAAATACCGCGCTCTTCCAGTGATGAACATTAAATAAGCCATGTTGAGGTTATGTGAGTGGAATGTTTCAGTTAACCTCCTATCTTATATAAAGTGAGCGTTGACTTTATGTCATCATTACGTATGGTAACCAATACATCATGTCCGCGCTAACTTCTATAAGATAGACCGTAAGTGTACCTATAAGATTACCTTACCATGCCGGATGACAGTGTTGAGTTACTTGTCATATTTTTATCCCGTGCCACCCCCTTCAATGGGGCACGTCCGCTGATGAGCTTAGGCTCAGGGTTCACATGTTTTATTCATTACACGTCATGTAAACTCACAAAAGGACCCCGTTCTCTCGAATATTATAAACGTGGAGTATTAAAAATATTCTTATCTCTGCAATATTTTTGAAATGAAACCTCTTTGTTGGTTCACCGCGCAATTGTTAATAGAACAGGTGAAAAGGTTGGAAGATATTTTAATAAATACTCTCGGTTAGGCGCTATAAGGTGCAGTTTTATTTGGACTGGATGGTGGAACGCAAGATGCATAATGCCTTACGAAGTTTATTTTACTTTTAAGATGTAATAAATGGAATCTAAAATTCAGCAGCTATAAAATAATTTGCTTACGTCAAATACGGCTATAACGACTCAAAATCCTAGCTTAAGTGAAACGATCATAAATAAAGACGAAAATTATTCATAAAAAATATATTACATTATTTTAGTGTTCAAGCTTTATTCAATAACCAACTCAATGGTACTCCATATAAGGTCTAAAGTGATTTTCGAGATCAAACAACTTTTCGTATCTACGACTTAAACAAAAAGTCCGGGTTTCATAAAGTTTTCGCTCCAACTATAATGTATCTTTATCCAATAAATGTCGGTAACTCTCATCCACTTTACTTTTTATGGGCCGGAAAGACCAGCCGTATTCTCAGCCTCGACTCTAGAAACTAATGTGTCTTACAACGTACAGATAAAACGATTTTTTCGTGTTTACGTTTAAAAGAGTTTTTGTTCGAGCTGTGTCAGATAACTACATTTTTTTTGTGTTTACCTTTATAAGAATTCTTGTTTTATTAAAACGCTGTCATGTTTGTAATTAAAATCTGTGGTTCTGTTTTGAATCATTAATCTTTATAAATCACTTGACGAACAATGGTCTTAAAAAATTGTATCAAAAAATTACATTATCTGTAAAATGCTTTTTTTTTAATAAGTAACTAAGTCTAATTTAAGTCACATTACCAGTCCACAACTAGCACCCTCTGCTTGATTTCTAGATGTTGAAGTATCACCGCGCAGTGTAACTCAATACGATACCCTTACGATAGGATCCGTATATATGTAGAGAACCGCTACAGACCATGTCCAATTTACTGAACTGCCTATCTTGCCTAGGCACCTGTACTGCCACTGACCTCATGCATGGCTCGACCGATGCACTCAATGTCTTTAACTATTGGTCAGGGGTGGTCTAACCTATGTGAAAACTGATAAACTCGTTGTTCAGCGACACAAAGAAGAAGAAGGCTTGCGATTGTCAGATTTATTCAGACTCCTAAAGTCATGTGGGTTGCAGAATTCCAATTTATTTTATGACATGACCGGCAGGTATGGCCAAAGGGCTTCATATAAGTTTTTACAACCCCTATAACTGGATTAGAACAGCATCGTTACGGGTTCAGTAAAAGTTGGCAGACGTAAAAGCTTATTGAAATTCAGCATTCAGAATATGCTGATAAATAATATATTTAGGGGCTCTGACTTTCAGTTACTTGATTGCGAGAGGTATTGGTATATTTTAGATAGATAGATAGATAGAAAACTCTTTATTGTACATACACACACACAGAGACATTTCTTATTATACTAATTTTTTCCCGACTATGCGGAGCAAAGGAAGGTTATACCGATTACTATTATGCTCGGACGACAGCTGTATCAGATCAGTTGGTGGTTGCTCTGATTTTTATGCTGTGAATCGTGGGATTGATCCCCAGAAAATACATTTGTGTGTTGGCAAATACTGACGTTTGTTCTGTGTGTATGTTACTATGTATAGTAGGTATTCTAATTATTTCGTATTGGGACGAGAGTGCGTGTGAAATTAGCATGAATCTTTATATATTTCCTGTAGATACCTACTCCCAATGGTTGTTTAGTGTTACTGTCTGTCATAGTAATTAAGATTCTAAATGATTCTAAATGATCCTTGTGATTTTACTGAATAAAGTAGTTTTGACTTTGACTAAGGAGAGTTTCTGTGAAGATCATTCAAAACTAAAATACATTTTGTAGGTTATTTGTATTTACAACAAGAATCGGTGTCGATGTAAATCGATTCCAGCGTATCGAATAGACGTGTGGAATCGATATCCGTCCATATTTCCTGCACATCCGATACTGTCGGCGACAAAAGTATCTAGCAGAAGAATTCTTTGCGTATATATTTCAAAATTCATAACCTTTTGTAGCCTTTATGAATCTGTAAGCAGATTTTTATTTAGATGTTGGTGACCGATTTTTTAAAACATGCTATCTTTTCTTGTTCTTATAATATCTTTATGTAAAAAAATAATAACGTACATAAATAATATTTTAATTTAAAGTAAGGTTGTGGGCGGTCTTAAAAGCATTTATTATATCCATTTTCATAATAAAAATCATATATTTTAAGAACTTTTTATTTTTCAGTTAATAACAAAATATTTAGGTATTATATTTTTACATCAATAAATAATGCTTGTTACCACAAAAGAACCAGTGACGCCGTGAACGTGACGTCTTCGATCATCCCCGTCTTCGCCATCTGTACGAAAGAAATAAGGGGATGAACATTTCAAGCACCCTGAGCAGTAGTTTGATGTCAATTTGACGGATTTCGTCGCAAAAAAACATAAATTCTTACACTAAATGGACCTAAACCATGATTTTATCAAACCTGTACTATTTTTATCGAGTTTGTAAGTATTTTTACAGTCACCACGTTTATTGTCGGTATCCAACCCACGACCCACAGCATGGAAGCCAGAGCAACCTTACAAAATGAGCTATGAACGCCCCGTACTGGTGACATCTACACAAGTGGCGATCACAATAGGCCATCTAGGTCGTAGTGATTAGCCGCAAAAATAAAAAATAAACCTTAAAAATAAGATTGGTGATTCACATAATATGACTTGAAACTCATATCGTTTTTAGTTCTAACAAACACTTCGATATCATCAAAACTCTGCTAAAGGAACGTAACACAATGGGACTCGTGTCGAGTTTATGGCTCAAATCAAAAATGAGTTCGTGGTTCTTGGATTTTGGGATTTGCAAACGGAGATTGGAATGTACCAGTGTAAGTAGAACTATAGTTTATGTGATGCAGACGTCTGGTTGTATTTTATTGGCGCCGCAGCTCGGTCGCAAATCGCAGTTTTCAATCTGCTGTCTTATTGCCTGTGGTTACAGATTGCAAGAGCACCGGCGGCGGCCTAGTGGTGGCCATGCGCCTCTACCGCAGTTACTGTCACATGCGTTAGTGTACATATACAATATAAATAAACTGTTCTCTGTCAATGGTTGTTCAGTGATACGTTACCATTAATAGAAAATGGTTGGATCTGTCGGCCAACTAGTCCATCTGTCGCCCAACTAGTCCATTAATGAGCCGAACGCGCATGCATTTTTAAAATGATTTGTTTATAGTAACTAGTAGTAACCTCGCTTTCAAATACAGTCGCGGGATTAAAGATAAAGATAAAGATAAAGATAAATTTATTTTCAGAAAAAACATGTACAAAGCCTTTGTAACCATAATCACTAAATTACATAATGTGAGAAACATAATAACTTAAAATAAGGTTACAAAACCATACCCTCCGTGGTAGATTAAACTGAGTTACGGCAGGGTATTGATTCAACAACAAATATTTTTAGCTGGAATGTACTTGAGAGTTGAGTGTAAATAAAATGCTGTACAAAATGAAAATGCTCGCAATATAAAGGCTTGCTAAAGGATTAAAGCATGTCATGTGATAACTTTTTATATTTGGGAAAAAGTAAAAGAAACTTACAAACATTTCTGAATTTTTCATACGTTTATTTATTTTATTTATTTATTTATTAAACAAAATTAGATTTATTTTCTACGGAGTATTTGAATGTACCAAAGAGGCGTAAGGACCTTTAATATTATTTACATCGTTAGACAAGGGTTATTCACAAATTACGACCACAAAAACCAGAGGTCAGCCCAAAACAAAATAGCAGGTATCATCAACGTTTAATCCGCTTTGATTAACGCTCTGCAGGTGTAGTAAACCTTTTCAAAAAACGGGATATTAATGGAAACACTGTTCCGAGCGGCGCCGAGTGTTCTACAGAGTGTAAACGTACTACGCAGCATGATCCAAGAGTATGAACACTAAAGTAGTTGTAGCGCCATCTAGCATGTTACGAGGACAATTCGAAACTGCATAAAACTGCGCCCAACAGATGGCGCTCTTACTTATTGACACAGATCGTGCAATCAGAGTTTTTACGTCAGGGTCATCATGTTTTGAAAATGAAAGAACTTCTACCAAGCGACGTTTGGTTCGGGGTCCTAAGATGGATGAAAGGCACTCTATAATATAACTTGTGCTTAAACTCCCTACCTTATTTTAATCAATTACTTATGTGTTTTAAAACTTATATACTTATTATTATTAAATATGCGAATGCTATGTAACCAATGTGATGAGTTGTTCATGTAGCATACTAGATGGCGCTACGTATTCTATCTTGGATTTTTTTTCCTGCTTTAGCTATGCCATTATTACTCTCTTTTCGAGTACATTCATTATACAAGCCAAAGGAGGATTAACATACATTTGGCGGTAGATTTCAAACATTATTCATAAAAAAATACGTTGAATTGGACTTTGCCTGTATTTAACTTTGGGTAATACGGGTTCCAGCTATGAAATGAAGAAGTATGGAAGACTGCTTTTTCGTATTCAAGATATTAAATGGAACCCTACTAATTTACGCGTTACACCGTAGGCCGCATCATCATTTAACATCAGATGTGATTGCGGCCAAGCGTTTGCCTATAATGCACAAAAAAAAAATTACTGATGAAAATAATACGTTTTATTCTAATAAAATGTTAATCTATTAAGTATGTAAAGACTTAAATGTGAAAGACACAGAATATCGCAAAAAAACCCAAGAGCGGAAAATGGAAAAGATAAAGTTTGCTGTAGTGATATTTAACAAAAGATTTTAATGTAATTTGATAAAAATAAAATTAATATTTACGGACATTTCACACATCGCAGTCTACTCCGGGTCAGAATAAATATTTATGTTCATCACACAAACATTTGCTTTGGGTGAGAATCGAACCCACGACTTATAGCATGGAAGGGAGAGCTACCAACTGCCGTGACGGAATCAAACCCACGACTGGTCGCGTGGAACTGGCACCTAGAATCACCTAGTATGTAAGACGATTCTAAATGATCCTTGTGATTTTACTGAATAAAGAAATCTTTGACTATGACACACAGCATGGAAGGCAAAGCTACTACCAACTGAGCTGTGACTCCTGTCAGGACAGGTAGACTTCTTCTAAATAAGGTGTTCACAGAGCTACCACTAAATATAAGGGTTAGTTTCCACTAGCCGGCACACCGCAGCAGCACTAAGCGACGTCATTTTTCACTAGAACACACTGCAATATTACGCGATGCTAAATTACCTCATAATTTAGTGCTAAAGGCCCATTTACGGTACGTAACGTTTTAAGATTGCTAAAACTATTTATTTGTAAGTTATTTTAGTATATTTTTAACCGATGCATTAACGGAGGAGGTTCTCAAGTCAGTTTTTTACCCTTTTAATGCATAGCGTATAACTTTTTACAAAGTAGTATGAAGTTATATAATGAATATAGTAATTATTTTTTATCATTATACTTGATTGAACACTTAAACTAAGTACTTTCCTCCCAACCAACTATATCTAAAGTAAAAATCTAGTGTAGAATTGTTATCTAAGTTGCAATAAAGTTTTCTGTCTGTCTGTTATGAAGCACACAAAAAAGTCTAAAACAGTAACGAAATACCACAATACAGTCTTATACAGTATTTGAAAAAAAAAGAAAAAAGAACCCTCTTCCTTATCATTGATTTCTCTCAATATGAATGTTATCGTTTCCACATAAAAATGTGTTTTTTTGTGCAAATACTTGCAGAGTTCCAGCATGAAATGCAATGGACGATCGTATCGCTAAGTTATAGTCAGAAAATAATTGATATATGTGTAAAATGTGAAAACACTCTTAGGCGGTTTTCACACTATCATTAGATTATTACACGATAATGTCAAAGTAATTACTAAGTACATGTAGTTGAGTGAGCGAGCCAAGCGTCTCAGTTTCGAGGTTAGCCGAAAATAATGTTGGTTTTCTGTCTGTTCTCGCTTACATGCATTTTTCAAACGATTATAACAACTACTTAGTTTAGAGCCTAAAATAGTTGGTATTTATCCGTATAAGTCTTTTTACATAAATCTATTAGGTATTAAAATGATACTACGTGAAAAATACCATAAGTACATATTTCTTTACTGTCATTGAACAGTTGATGTTTGTCCCAGCAAGTGTGCAAGCACCCTGACAGTAGCATGCATTCCCCACATTTTATAATTAACTAGTGCTAGCCTGTGGCTGCACGCACGTGTGATTCTAATTCTAATTCTAATTCTAAGTGGGGGAATGAGATCTGCACTGACGTCCCGCAGTGGGGTGTATTGTGCATTGTCCCCCTGCTAACCTCACCCCAGCCAGCCCAACTCCTTAAAGTAACGGAGAAGGACCCTGGGTTGGTGGCAGCATTGTTCCAGCATCCCCGGTGTTGTAGTGGATGGTGACATTGACGAACAGGACCCGATCAGCTCCTGCAGTCCCGTTTTGAGCCTGGCTTCATTTGTGGCAGAGCAATGCAGTAGCACATGCTCTACAGTTTCCTTTTCTTGTAGACATCCGCGACAGAGGTCACTGTCTGTCGCTCCGATTTTAAGTAGATGGTGATTTAGATCACAGTGACCTGTGATGATGCCCACCATCATTCTTAAATCTTCACGTCTTAGTTTGAGCAGCGTTGATGCCGTGTGCCTGTTCATTGCTGGAAGCATTGTTTTGGTGTGTTTGCAGTCCGGTCTGCGCTCCCACAGTTTCTGATGTTCCTTCTGGGAGTGCAACTTCAGTCTGTTTCTTATCTCCGCTGAAGACGGTTTGCAGAGTAGTATGTCGTTTGAGTTTGCCTTAAGTTTTGTGCCTTTTTTCGCTAAAGAGTCTGCCATTGTGTTGCCTGAGCATGAATCGTGTCCTTTGGTCCATCTTAATTTGACGATATGCTTGTCGGCCAGACTCTGAAGCGCGGCGTGGCATTTAGCAATGGACTCTGACCTTGTGTCAAGTCTCCTGAGGGCATGCATGACAGCAGCGCTGTCTGTTATAAATATTAGTTCTGCGTAAGTTTCACCAGTCTCTGCACTTGGTGCTGGCGCTGTGAACTGAATAAGTGTTGCTGCCAGGTAGAGCCCGATAGTTTCTGCCTGGAAAACAGTTGTTGAGTCGTTGAGGGGTTGCGCGTGCGATAGCCCCAGTTCGGGGCAGTGGAAGCCACATCCCGCTCCTGCTTTTTGTTTGGCACCATCCGTGTAGATGTGGTAGACGTTGGACGTGGAGTCCTCCGTCATCTCTTGACTTTCGAATTGGTACTTTTTGCTCGATATATATGTTGTTGATATTCTGTCAGTGCCATTTAGGGCCTCCGGGATGACCTGTGTAGCCTTGTCCAGAATTCTGCTGTGATTTGTTGGTTTGCCACTTCCTTTCCACTGGTTTGTGGATTTAATCCTTAGAGCCGCAGCCATTGCCTCTTGCTGTATGTGTAAGTGGAGTGGCGTTAGGTCTAGTATTATGTCCAGCGCCGCTGATGGAGTGGATTTTGCGCAGCCGCTAATCAGGGAGCACGCGAGTCGCTGTACTTGTTGCAGCTTGTTGATGGCTGTTACTAGATTTGTTCTTGGCCACCACACGACGGCACCGTATGTTAGCACCGGTCTTACCATGACAGTGTACAGCCACAGGCAAAGTTTAGGTTTGAGACCCCAGTCCTTGCCGACGACACGTCTGCACTGCCATAGCACGTTTGTGGCTTTGGTGGTTACGTGTTCCAGTTGTTTGCCCCATAGGAGTTTGCTGTCTAGCCAGATCCCTAGATATTTGACTTCTTTACTTAGCGTAAGTTTGGTGCCAAACAGTGATGGTAGGTTCAGGTTAGGAAGCTTCAGCTTTCTAGTAAAAAGAACGAGTTCTGTTTTGGTGGGGTTCACAGTTAGGCTGTGTGTGTGGCACCATGACTCCACGACTCGGAGCGCTCCTTGCATTTTCTCGCATAGAGTTGTCTCGAAGAGTCCCGATATCATGATTGCCAGATCGTCGGCGTAGCCGATGGTTTGAAATCCATTTTTGTTTAGGGATTCTAGTAGTTCGTTGGCAACAAGGATCCATAGTAGAGGAGACAGGACTCCTCCTTGTGGGCAACCTTTTGTTACGAGGCATCTTGTGGCTTTCGAGCTTTGTATTAGTGCCGCTCTGTTTGACAGCATCTTGTTGATCCATTCACTTAAGTTGTCTTCGACACCTTGGTTACTCAGGCTGCTGTCGATGCTTGTGAAAGTTGTTTTGTCAAAAGCTCCTTCGATGTCAATAAAGGCTACTAAGCACGATTGCTTGCATTCTAGGGCGCTTTCAATTTTGTGTACTACGCTGTGCAGAGCCGTTTCCGTTGATTTGCCTGATTGATAGGCATGTTGATTGTGGTTTATGGGATTTTTAACCAGTGGTCCACTTCGTATGTGACGGTCGCATAGTCTCTCCAAGGTCTTTAGCAGAAAAGAGCTTAGACTTATCGGCCGAAACGATTTGGGCTGAGTGTAATCAGACTTTCCGGGCTTCGGAAGAAAGACTACTTTTACTTCCCTCCAGCTGTGCGGGATGTATTTCCAGGCGATACAACTCCTGAAGATTGCTATGAGCTTTGGCTCGATTTTGGTGAGATTCCATTGTAGAAGAGCTGGAAAAATACCGTCCATGCCAGCCGCTTTGTACGGCTCGAATGTCCGGATAGCCCACGCAAGTGCCTCCGTTGTGACAATTGTGCTGGCTAAGTCCCAGTCCTCTTTTTTGGGAACGTGACCTTTATGCTCAACTTCCCAACTGGTGTTCTCTGTGAGGTTGCAGTCCGGAAAGTGCGTTTTCAGCAGAAGCTCAAATTGTTCTTCTTCTGTTGTCGTGTAAGTGCCATCTGGCCTTTTAAGAGTTCCTAGTTTGATTTTGGTATCGCTTGACAATATTTTGCTTAGGCGTGCCGTTTCGCTCTGTGCAGTGATAGAGCTGCTGTATTTTCGCCATGAGTTGTTCTGGCTTTGCTTGATTTCCTGTTTCAGTTTCTGTCTTATTATCCTGTAATCTGACCAGTCATTTTCGTTGTCCGTGTTCATCGCCCTGTTAAAGTGGTGGCGAACCTGTTTTCTGAGTTTGGTTAGAGTTTTATTCCACCATCTGTCCTTGCGGTGTGCTATTTTGTTGCTTTCTGTTATCAGAGGGCAGGCTTTTTCATAGCTGGTTATCATGCAGTTAACCAGTGATGAGAGCGTGGTTTCTGTTTCTGTTGGCGTTAATGGCGCCGTTGGTTCTGTTTCCTTTTGCTCATTTAGAGCTTTGTTCATGGCCTCGACGAAGAGTTTTGAGTCAGTCTTTTTAGGGTTTCTATATTTGCGGGGGAACATGTCGCCCATCTTCAAGCTGAATCTGATCCGCCTATGGTCCGCGCACGACGCTTCGTAAGTAGCAACGTGCCAGTCATTGATCAGTTCTGCAATCGTATCTGTGGCTAGTGTGACGTCTACTATGGTCCTGGCCCATGACGTTACAAATGTTGGTTCCGATCCTCTATTAAGAATGTTCAGGTTGTGTCTAAAGACGAAGTCAAGGAGATCTCTGCCTCTTTCATTCGTGTCTTGACATCCCCAGACTGTGCTGTGTGCGTTGGCGTCACAGCCCAGTATACATTCTAATTTCAGTCTTTTACAATGATTTAATAAGTTTTCGAGTTCGGGTGGTGGAGCCTGAGTTCCACCATCCATATATACAGATGCTAGAATTAGAGTGCTGAGTTCGCCCTCTAAGCCGGTATCAATTTTTACTACTGTAAGGTCATCTGTGCATAGGTGTGTTACCATCGACGCTTTGAAAATGTTTGGTACGTAGATTAATGTACGAGTTTTATATTGCAAAGGTGGAGAAAATACATTGCCTCGAAGGGCGCTGAAACTTACTTTTCCGCGGACAATGTAGGGTTCCTGGACCAGTGCTATTGTTTGTGGTTGCTCTTCCAGGGTTCTTCTTAGCGCGGCGAACCCAGTGACGCTGTGTTGGATGTTGGCCTGAATAATCCTAAGCTGGTTGTCCCTAGCTATATTCGACCTATTGTTTGATGTGCTACAATTTACCGCATAAGACGGAGTTTTCGAGATCTGTTTGTCTAGTGTTTTTACCTTGTTAAGCATCATTGTGATTGTTGATGGTTAGGGGGGTTTTTAGTGGGGTCGTGGGATGGTCATTACTGACTGTCCTGCTGTGGGTGGTCCATGGTGGAGTTCCCGCTCGACGACATAGTTTCGTCCACGTCCGAGGTCGGCGTGGGCGAGAGAAGGTTGAGACATGAAATGCCCCCCGCAATCTCCACCCCCGCGTCGCTCAGAAGCAGGTCTATCTCGTCCTGCGAGAACTCCCCCTCACCAATCTCGGAGCTGGGGCCCTCGGCCGCGACACCCGCCCCCGATTCACCGCTGCTTGTGCAGGGCGCACCCGGGGCGGGCGCCACGATCGGGGTTTTGACATCCCCCGCTCTCGGTTTCCGTATCAGGACGTACACAGTCGCCATCTTATACTTGAGTCTGTTTTTCAGACTTTTTAGTGTGTCCATCTCGTCCAACGGAACGCCGAACACCACGACGTTGTTCGTCGTGTTCCCATCCCGCTGGATTCGATGAGCAAAGATCGGCCAGGTGTTGATGCGTAGCCGAGAGTTGAAAAACGCCAGGAAGGTTCTTATGTGCTCCCCGTCGCCCTCAAAGTCCGGCACGATCACAACACCCTTGTGATACCTGGGTAGTGCGCTCTCCCTAATAACATTTAGGCCTCCCGAGCCAGCCCACAATACGGGAAGGTTGCTGATGGTCGAGGTCAGCCATACCAACGAAAAGTCGTCCTCCGCCTCGACCCTCAGACCTCCGTGAGCCGGCCTGGGCATGGCCGCAAAGGTCGGCTTTGCGCACTCCCAGTTTTGGCTGTTTTGGAGGAAGTACGTTACCGTTTCTTCCTCCAGTTTTTTCCGCAGTATGGTGGTCTGGATGGGGTCCATGTGAACGCCAGATTTGTCCAGGATTACCACCCTAAGGTGCGACCCCGACGCCCTGGCGTACGACATGTCCCCCCCCTGGCCAGATTGTGGGTCCGCAACCTTCACCGCGCACGTGTCAGGGGGGCTACCTCCTAAGCGCACCTTCTTGTCAGCGTTCGCCGACGAAGGTGACACAAAGTCCGAACTCCTCTGCCGTTTGCCGATCCGGTTGCAGCCACTCGTTGAGGTTCCAGAGGCGGTCGGATCGGCGTCCGAGTCGTCACCGGGTCCATTGCCACCTCGACCTTTACCAATCCCCTTCCCTTTGCAGGGTCGAGGTTCGGCTCGGGTCTCCGGGTTGTGGACTTCCGGTTCCGTTCTCGGTGCCTCTCCTCCCATCTCTGGTTTTATTTGGTTTATCTGGTTTGACGCAGATTCTTGTGTTTCCGACTGGTGGGTGCTCCCCTGCATTGTTCCCCCGATCGTTCCGGCGCCGTCCATTTCCATGGCATGGAGCGGACTATCCGGAACAGATCTCTGTTCTCTTGCTGGAGTGCGAGTCCCACCGTCGTAGGCTGTGGGGCGCGCCATAACCTTCCCAACGGACGGCGCGATGGCCGAGACGTTGGGCGGATACAGCGTGCCCTCCAGCTGACGTCGCTTGACTTCGTTCACCAAGGCGGCATCTTTTTTGCGACGCTCCCTGCGGAGAGCGTTCCGGCGATCTACGCCGCCTAGGGGGACCTTACCTGAGGACGCAGTGCCCGTCAGCGTGGAAGACGCCGGGGCACTGCGCCCTGTGTTTTTGGCCAACACAGCGTCACCAACGTTCGTTGCCGCCGCTGCGCCTTCTCCCGACGCTTCAGCCACCCTCTTCGCCGCGTTCTTCTTCTTCTTCTTCGGCTTCCTCTTCTGCACTGGTCCAGTCGGGTGCTGGTCGGAGGATGTGGTCGCCGTCGCGTCCGTGGTGATGCTGGCTCCAGTAGCAGCTGCAGGGGACGGGGCCTGGAGACCCACCCCGCCACCGCCTTCGGTAGCCAATTTCTCGCTCTCCGGCCCGGGAACCAGAGAGCGCCGGGTGCTGGCCGGATCGCATGGCATCGTAGCGGTTCTGTTCATCTTGTTCATGTTTGGGTTTTGTTTCTGAGAACAGAAAAGGTTAGCGGGGCACGAGCAGAGCTAGTGGATGCCGTTGCCCGAGCGACATCCCCCCAACTTTAGGTGAGGAGCAAGGTGATGGGTAGCAACTCGAGAGTCGCCCTCCCACCCACCCCGCTCATCACCGCGGCGCTGGGCCGCCGACTAGGGGTGGGGGGGGCGGGGCAGGGGCGCGGGGATCGACACGTCCCATGAAAGCCATAGTTGCGCCGACACCCGCGCCCCCATCCCACACCCCCACCCCCTTGTGCCCTCGCCGCTTCATCCAGGCTTGGGACTGGCACCATAACAGTTATTGCAAGCAACAAAAGTTATCGTGGCGGGGTTACAAAAGTTATCGTGGCGGGGTTACAAAAGTTATCGTGGCGGGGCGGGCACGTGTGATTAATGAGCTCAAAACAAATTGTCCGATATTGCAGTACTGCATACGTAAGCGTGATGGAAACGTCAGACGCGAATATAAGCATACAGATATACAAATAGATTGGGCCATCCTTCTCTGTTTTTCGCTAAACTTACGTATTTACAAGTTCAAGTATGCTGTAGTAAGCTGATAGAGAATGCTACTTTTACCATTAAGTTCGCCTGTACATTACTTTAAACGTGCAATAAAAAAAATATCTATTTAAGTATATTTCTAACAAATTAATTAATTACTGGATGCAGTAAGAAAGATGTCATGGTGTATTGTAAAAAAATAATTGTTGCTAGGCAGGCCTTTCAGACTGCTTCATAACAATGGGAGCAGTCTGAAAGGCCTGCCTACAACAATGTGATTCCTCAATAATTAGCTTAGGACGTAGGTACTCATTGAGGCAAAGCGCTGCGTTCGTCGTCCTGAGAGATAAAAATGTGCATACTAACGCTAGCACCTTTAAATAATATTACCTATATGTAAAAAAAAAATACAGTTAATATATTACATTTGCGACTTAAAGTCGCGTCTTAGATTATGTAAATGAATCCACACATCTAGGTACCACATACCGGAAAAGTAATAGCAATTTAGAAAGTCCGTGTATGGCAATTTGCAATTTGAAATTCATATTTAAAACTTCGCTATGAATTTATTTTGACATTTTCATACAACGTAATAAGCTTACAAGTTGATATTGTGACTTGTAATGAAAATATTAAAAAAAAAAAATACATATTTTAAATTTATAGACATTATTTTAATTAAATTAAAATTTAAACAGTTTAGCAAAACTTATGATTACTTATAGACCGAAAATTTTATGAAATAATTACACATTTATACGTAAGATAGGGTCAAAGGTTCATACTGGTGTTTTTCTTCACCGTTTACGTTGTATGTAGTATTGAAGTAACTTAAAAAAAAAGGTAGCACTCCGGGAGTGCCGGCAGAAGTGAAAACTTCAATATTAACGTTGTGTTTTCACTTTTAAGTTTTCACTTCAAAAATATAACCACAGACGTCATAATGACAATGACAATCACATTCGCGCAAGCGCGAATGTGTCTGTGTGCATGTGTGTGTCTGTGTGTCTGTGTGCCGCGGGTTAGCTCATTTGCATCGCAAAAAATGACCCAAAATACAGTTCATCGGAGCAAGCATAAATCCCCAGACGCTGAATAAATCATCTAAAATCTAGATTGTTTGAGACATATTTCGCTATTCGATATTATCATCTAAGTTCAAGATGTTTTCTCTACTGTATAGTAAATAAATATTCAGTAAGATAAAGATAAGTAAAATAAAAGACACACAACGCTATCCAGTCCCGAACTAAGCAAAGCTTGTACTATCGAAAAAATTCTGATAAGTACGTATTAATTAGAAACTATTAATATGTAATACATTGTATTAAAAAAAAGGCTACATCATCGGCTTCATCGGTGTTTTCCATCATGAAATGGAAGCCAAAGGATAGTCAATAGTTTATAAAAAAAACAAGACCAGTAGGTACTTAGTTAGTTTTTAATATTAAATGTCGATGTAAATTTAAATCTTTCTCAAGTTACTTGTCAAGCTCTCAAGTAAAACCTTCAGAAACTTACAGTTTTCTGAATACAGTACAAATTCTGCATTGCTGTGGTTTCCAAGTTCCAAGACTTAAGTTCAAGCCAAGAAGCATGTCCTTGGCGTTTGTTTCAGTTTACTGTGACAAAGGTGTTATATCTTAATATCTAACTCCAACATTTGGTGAGTGGAACTTTGTGAGAGTATACTTATGTTTTAATTACAGAATATACTGCTCAGCTCGGTTGGTAGTAGTTTTGTTTTCCATGCTGTGGTTGTGGGTTTGATCCCCTGAAAACAAACGTTTGTGTGATGAACATTGGTGTTGGTTTTGTATCTGGGTGTTATTATGTATTCTAGATATGTATTTTACTTATTAAAACGTGTCATAGAACGTGTTTTGTCGCAACATAAATAATAATAATATGCAAAACAATTATAGATATTCAATTTAATTTTAATTATGTCTTTACCTATTAAAGATATTTACTCAAATAATATAAATCCGATGGACTGTTATTAATTTAAAAATCCGATCTTCTTTTGTCGAGCGTTCTTTATTCGAAGTCAATTATGTACTCTGGTTTGTAAAGAAAACGGCTGTCATATAGCGGACGTAGCTCGGTTACATAAATGAACTTTTTGGTAACTAGTGCTTTTGTTTTAAGAGAATATATTTGCATAATGAAATACTAAATTTGTATTGAATTCTGTCGATAAAATACCGCAACATCAAACTTTCATTTCTTCCTTAGACCTAGTAAAAAACACTAAATCTCATAAATTATATACCAAGGAACTTGTGTGCCGATTTTCGCTGAAAATGCTACCTGCAAGCCTATCCAGTCTATGCAGCATTGATATTGAAAGTCACCCGCTTCAGACGACCCACCTGATGTAGAGCGTGTTCTTGCATTTTTTTCATTTTCTTACACGAGTTTCTATCTTTCGCCCTCGTTTTATCTGATTTTTTATATATTTTTCTTGATGGCGTTACATTACACCGTTATTTTAGAAACTCGCAGCTCTCAAACTTATTTGAATAGAACACCCTCTGGCCTTTCAGAAGCCAGGGAAGTCCGAGGGATGATTATTTATCAAAATTGAACAAGGCCCACGACTCGACAAGATTATAGCGGTCGAAAACCAGGCCGTAGTTTAACAACAGTCGTCACCGGGTCCATTGCCACCTCGACCTTTACCAATCCCCTTCCCTTTGCAGGGTCGAGGTTCGGCTCGGGTCTCCGGGTTGTGGACTTCCGGTTCCGTTCTCGGTGCCTCTCCTCCCATCTCTGGTTTTATTTGGTTTATCTGGTTTGACGCAGATTCTTGTGTTTCCGACTGGTGGGTGCTCCCCTGCATTGTTCCCCCGATCGTTCCGGCGCCGTCCATTTCCATGGCATGGAGCGGACTATCCGGAACAGATCTCTGTTCTCTTGCTGGAGTGCGAGTCCCACCGTCGTAGGCTGTGGGGCGCGCCATAACCTTCCCAACGGACGGCGCGATGGCCGAGACGTTGGGCGGATACAGCGTGCCCTCCAGCTGACGTCGCTTGACTTCGTTCACCAAGGCGGCATCTTTTTTGCGACGCTCCCTGCGGAGAGCGTTCCGGCGATCTACGCCGCCTAGGGGGACCTTACCTGAGGACGCAGTGCCCGTCAGCGTGGAAGACGCCGGGGCACTGCGCCCTGTGTTTTTGGCCAACACAGCGTCACCAACGTTCGTTGCCGCCGCTGCGCCTTCTCCCGACGCTTCAGCCACCCTCTTCGCCGCGTTCTTCTTCTTCTTCTTCGGCTTCCTCTTCTGCACTGGTCCAGTCGGGTGCTGGTCGGAGGATGTGGTCGCCGTCGCGTCCGTGGTGATGCTGGCTCCAGTAGCAGCTGCAGGGGACGGGGCCTGGAGACCCACCCCGCCACCGCCTTCGGTAGCCAATTTCTCGCTCTCCGGCCCGGGAACCAGAGAGCGCCGGGTGCTGGCCGGATCGCATGGCATCGTAGCGGTTCTGTTCATCTTGTTCATGTTTGGGTTTTGTTTCTGAGAACAGAAAAGGTTAGCGGGGCACGAGCAGAGCTAGTGGATGCCGTTGCCCGAGCGACATCCCCCCAACTTTAGGTGAGGAGCAAGGTGATGGGTAGCAACTCGAGAGTCGCCCTCCCACCCACCCCGCTCATCACCGCGGCGCTGGGCCGCCGACTAGGGGTGGGGGGGGCGGGGCAGGGGCGCGGGGATCGACACGTCCCATGAAAGCCATAGTTGCGCCGACACCCGCGCCCCCATCCCACACCCCCACCCCCTTGTGCCCTCGCCGCTTCATCCAGGCTTGGGACTGGCACCATAACAGTTATTGCAAGCAACAAAAGTTATCGTGGCGGGGTTACAAAAGTTATCGTGGCGGGGTTACAAAAGTTATCGTGGCGGGGCGGGCACGTGTGATTAATGAGCTCAAAACAAATTGTCCGATATTGCAGTACTGCATACGTAAGCGTGATGGAAACGTCAGACGCGAATATAAGCATACAGATATACAAATAGATTGGGCCATCCTTCTCTGTTTTTCGCTAAACTTACGTATTTACAAGTTCAAGTATGCTGTAGTAAGCTGATAGAGAATGCTACTTTTACCATTAAGTTCGCCTGTACATTACTTTAAACGTGCAATAAAAAAAATATCTATTTAAGTATATTTCTAACAAATTAATTAATTACTGGATGCAGTAAGAAAGATGTCATGGTGTATTGTAAAAAAATAATTGTTGCTAGGCAGGCCTTTCAGACTGCTTCATAACAATGGGAGCAGTCTGAAAGGCCTGCCTACAACAATGTGATTCCTCAATAATTAGCTTAGGACGTAGGTACTCATTGAGGCAAAGCGCTGCGTTCGTCGTCCTGAGAGATAAAAATGTGCATACTAACGCTAGCACCTTTAAATAATATTACCTATATGTAAAAAAAAAATACAGTTAATATATTACATTTGCGACTTAAAGTCGCGTCTTAGATTATGTAAATGAATCCACACATCTAGGTACCACATACCGGAAAAGTAATAGCAATTTAGAAAGTCCGTGTATGGCAATTTGCAATTTGAAATTCATATTTAAAACTTCGCTATGAATTTATTTTGACATTTTCATACAACGTAATAAGCTTACAAGTTGATATTGTGACTTGTAATGAAAATATTAAAAAAAAAAAATACATATTTTAAATTTATAGACATTATTTTAATTAAATTAAAATTTAAACAGTTTAGCAAAACTTATGATTACTTATAGACCGAAAATTTTATGAAATAATTACACATTTATACGTAAGATAGGGTCAAAGGTTCATACTGGTGTTTTTCTTCACCGTTTACGTTGTATGTAGTATTGAAGTAACTTAAAAAAAAAGGTAGCACTCCGGGAGTGCCGGCAGAAGTGAAAACTTCAATATTAACGTTGTGTTTTCACTTTTAAGTTTTCACTTCAAAAATATAACCACAGACGTCATAATGACAATGACAATCACATTCGCGCAAGCGCGAATGTGTCTGTGTGCATGTGTGTGTCTGTGTGTCTGTGTGCCGCGGGTTAGCTCATTTGCATCGCAAAAAATGACCCAAAATACAGTTCATCGGAGCAAGCATAAATCCCCAGACGCTGAATAAATCATCTAAAATCTAGATTGTTTGAGACATATTTCGCTATTCGATATTATCATCTAAGTTCAAGATGTTTTCTCTACTGTATAGTAAATAAATATTCAGTAAGATAAAGATAAGTAAAATAAAAGACACACAACGCTATCCAGTCCCGAACTAAGCAAAGCTTGTACTATCGAAAAAATTCTGATAAGTACGTATTAATTAGAAACTATTAATATGTAATACATTGTATTAAAAAAAAGGCTACATCATCGGCTTCATCGGTGTTTTCCATCATGAAATGGAAGCCAAAGGATAGTCAATAGTTTATAAAAAAAACAAGACCAGTAGGTACTTAGTTAGTTTTTAATATTAAATGTCGATGTAAATTTAAATCTTTCTCAAGTTACTTGTCAAGCTCTCAAGTAAAACCTTCAGAAACTTACAGTTTTCTGAATACAGTACAAATTCTGCATTGCTGTGGTTTCCAAGTTCCAAGACTTAAGTTCAAGCCAAGAAGCATGTCCTTGGCGTTTGTTTCAGTTTACTGTGACAAAGGTGTTATATCTTAATATCTAACTCCAACATTTGGTGAGTGGAACTTTGTGAGAGTATACTTATGTTTTAATTACAGAATATACTGCTCAGCTCGGTTGGTAGTAGTTTTGTTTTCCATGCTGTGGTTGTGGGTTTGATCCCCTGAAAACAAACGTTTGTGTGATGAACATTGGTGTTGGTTTTGTATCTGGGTGTTATTATGTATTCTAGATATGTATTTTACTTATTAAAACGTGTCATAGAACGTGTTTTGTCGCAACATAAATAATAATAATATGCAAAACAATTATAGATATTCAATTTAATTTTAATTATGTCTTTACCTATTAAAGATATTTACTCAAATAATATAAATCCGATGGACTGTTATTAATTTAAAAATCCGATCTTCTTTTGTCGAGCGTTCTTTATTCGAAGTCAATTATGTACTCTGGTTTGTAAAGAAAACGGCTGTCATATAGCGGACGTAGCTCGGTTACATAAATGAACTTTTTGGTAACTAGTGCTTTTGTTTTAAGAGAATATATTTGCATAATGAAATACTAAATTTGTATTGAATTCTGTCGATAAAATACCGCAACATCAAACTTTCATTTCTTCCTTAGACCTAGTAAAAAACACTAAATCTCATAAATTATATACCAAGGAACTTGTGTGCCGATTTTCGCTGAAAATGCTACCTGCAAGCCTATCCAGTCTATGCAGCATTGATATTGAAAGTCACCCGCTTCAGACGACCCACCTGATGTAGAGCGTGTTCTTGCATTTTTTTCATTTTCTTACACGAGTTTCTATCTTTCGCCCTCGTTTTATCTGATTTTTTATATATTTTTCTTGATGGCGTTACATTACACCGTTATTTTAGAAACTCGCAGCTCTCAAACTTATTTGAATAGAACACCCTCTGGCCTTTCAGAAGCCAGGGAAGTCCGAGGGATGATTATTTATCAAAATTGAACAAGGCCCACGACTCGACAAGATTATAGCGGTCGAAAACCAGGCCGTAGTTTCTTGTACGATATTCTAGGATCTGGTTGCGTGGAACTGGCACCTACAAAAACCCTAACCCCCTTTAGCGTTGACTTTATGCCATCATTACCTATGGTAATTAATACTTCAAGCCTGCGCTAACTGTTTATAAGATAGACCGCTAGTAGGCGAATTTAAATGAATTGTATTTTCGTGATAAGTAAATAAAAAAAACAAGAATACTGCAAAGAGTTTATTAATCTATTCTATCTTTGGCTCAGTAAAGTTTTATGGCACAGTGTGCGTCGTTTTATATAACTGCTCCAAAGCAGGGTACAAACGAAAGTTATTCAAAGCTATTAAAGTAAATACCACTTTTCTTTATTCCCTACGTTTATTGAAAGAGTTTGACGGAAGCCTGATGTGGTTGGATTAGTAAAATAACTATTCATTTAGCCTTATTTAGCCTAGTCCGGGTCAAGGCGAAAAGTTAATGCCAGTGGGGTCACACAGCAATAGCCGTATGTATTAGCTAAATGTACAAATTACTTAGTATAAGTTTAAATAACATGTTTCGGAATGGCTTCTATTCAGAATTTTGCCGTTTATAATAGGAAAGGGAACTGATAAGAGAGCCTTTACTTTATAATAAGCAGATTGTAGATAAAATCAGTGGATGTATAAGTACCTACTATTGATAGTGTGATAATATTTTTTTATTTAAAAGCAAATAACGGTATTCCTCTAAACCTTAAACGGTGTAGCTGGCAAACACTGGATGAGAAGAGCCGAAGACCGGGCTCAGTGGCGCGTCTTGGTAGAGAGCTACGTCCAGCAGTGGACTGATATAGGTTGATGATGATGATGATGATGAACGGTATTCCAATGAAAATTTGTTTTTTTAATGTATATAGGCAATCGCTTCACCGCAATCTCATCTGATGTTAAATGATGATGCGGCCTGCGGTGTAGCGCGTTGGCATAGATAGAACCTAATCACTCTCCTCTTGAAAATGTCCAAATTATAACTATCTGGAAACACCGACGCCGGCAAGGAATTCACTTCATGGCGATTCTCAAAATAAAAGGTAAAGCGATTTGTGCGGACAGGTCGTATTTACCATGAACTGGTGTCTCGTTTCCGTCATCTGGTGGTTCGATTTTTACTTGAATTGAGCATATTTACGCCATGTAACTAGAGTGTGATGTGTACAATATAATATTGGACATTTGTATTTGTATTTATTTATTGCTAAAGACCTAAGCTAAAATAAAAAGGTACATGTAGTACCTTTTTATTTTAGCTTAGGTCTACTAGTAGCTACAAGTGAGTACATGCACCCTGCAAGGGCACTGCAATGTATGTTTAATTACTAAATTTGCTACATTGATTAAATACATGTCAAATAGATAAATAGGGATGTGATATAAATGTCAAATTTCACACATCACACTCTAATCACGTCACCTTTGTGAGTGATCATGAGTCACTATTACAATTCGTATCAGAATATTCGTATTATTGACTCAAAATATCTCACCATTTCTAATTTGACACAATAACATATGTCCCAACAATATCATGCAATATTTGTCTACAATATTTGCTCTAAGGGTACTTGAACGTTGTGGTTTGAAACAGCGCATTAAAGTTACTGCAGCTTTCTATCCAATACTGCAGTATTGGATAGAAAGCTCAAGTGATACTACGACTTTAATATCTTTGTAACACTAAGGGCATAACATTTATTCACAAACAAACTTACGACTATACAGTATTTACAAAATGTACATTGTCATATAAAATACATAAGAAACAGTTGAGCTATCTACAGACCGTTGCAAACGATCTATAGATAGTTCAACTGATCCAAATCAGTACCAATCGGAAGCGTACCCAAGACACTGGCTGCATTGCCGCGCTGAATAGCAATGCTGATACGCCGGGCCAGATACTCACCAGCCCTCGGGTCACGCGTCGCTTCGACTAGACGCCCAGAAATAATTTTGAAAACGCGGTGGGCTTCGGTACCCCACGGAGTACGGACCTAAAATCTCGACCCCACTAAACATAACATTACATTTCTATAAGCTGTATTTTTCATTGCCATTGAAGGTATATTTCCTATCAATATCTTGATATCTATTTGCTGCAAACGATACATATTAAACGGAACATGTAAGCGGAGGTACAGTCGACGTCATAAATAAGTAAGTCATCCTCTTTAATCATATGATTTATTTAAATATATTGCTTAAAATATAATAATAGTAATAATGATTGGTGTTACTGGAATAAATAAATATTAGGAGAGTTAAATATATGTTTATTTGATTTTCTAATATTCATTAAACGTTTACTATTACTATATATATATAAACGGATATATTATTACATTAATAATTTTTGGCTAGGTTGATAAATGAAAAACTTGTATATATAGGTAAGTATATTTACTTATATATAGGTTATTATATATAGGTAATGTTAAATCGAAATACATTTTGATGTTGTCTGTACAAATAAAGATGATATTATTAAAAGATGAATGGAAGTGTTTGGGGAACACCTTTGCCCTGCAGTTGGGCACAATAGGTTAAATAAAAAAATATTATCATATTTTGGTGGTGACAGTACGTAGCAGTTTCCTGCTTACTCTTCCGAATGCACTGTACATGACTGTACACAATACGCCCTCGAATGGATGAGCGATCGTTAGCTCCACAGATTTTAGAGTTCCGCACGATAAAACCTTTTTTTATAAGTGAGAAATATACTTCCTATAGCTGTAAATATCTTACTTGTAAATAATGTTTGTTGTATCTGATTTTTGTTGTTAAGTAGAGTTTTAAATGAAAACATTGGACAAGGGTAGGAAAGAAGGAGCTTGTGTTATAGGTACTGACATACTTAATTTAAGTATTATAAGACGATTCTAAATTCTCCTTGTGATTATACTAAATAAAGTGCATAGTATGCATAATAAGTATTTATCCATACGACTATTTAATAAACTTTTGAAAGCTACGACGATGAGAAAAGTCTCAAAGGACTATTCTCAAATTTCCCATGATCAGTAAAATTCCCGTAACTTCCCCAATAATTCGCGTAATAAATAGCTAAGGGATTACCCTTACAAAATACAGAGTGTCTCTAATTTTGCTATCGCCAATAGAATTTTTGAAATGTGGTCCAAGTGATAAGCGGTAGAGAGAGCGGCAAAATTAATGTAAAAGTGGCTTAGATAAAAATGTTTGTTGTTTTATTTGTAATTTTGATTCAAACATCAATGACAATGATTAGAGATTTTCTTGACAGTATGCAGTGTGTTTTCTATTCTATTTAATAAACTTTGTTTCGTTTAAGACTAGATGAAGTTATGTTGTAATGTGAATCTAAAAAAAAGATGAAAAAATATGTGTTTGTTTATAAATACAGCAAACATCAGTTAAAGTATTTCAACACCCCAATAGGGGTTAAAAATCATTTGTCACTTGCGTCAACCCCCAGCCCGCCCTTTCGCCGTTTCAAAGGAGAATCGACAAAGTGGCTATTAACCTCATTACGGCCGTTCACATGTGGGTTTTATTTCCCCAACCTCCCCACAACTTTTCAGCTATTACACTTGAAAAAATGCATTTTATTTCCATCTACTGCAACATGCAGGTGTAAATGTGAGTGGCGATATTTTTGTGTTAATAATAATATACTTTTTTTTTCCTTAACCTATATTGTCCCACTGCTGGGCAAAGGTCTCCCCCAAAGCCCCAAATTATTAAATACTTTTTTACAACCAAACAAAGTGTGATTAAAAGAAAAGCATTTTCTGCCAATCTTTCATTATAGATGCAGACATAAAAAACGATGTTATTTGTAATCAGCTGTAGATTCCACATACTCCTTCAAAGCCTATCTCTCTTTGCAGTTAATTCGTGTGCACTAAACAGATCTCAGCTAATCCCATTACTCAGCGGCTCACATTACAGAACGAAGAGATATACACCACTCTCTGAGCTAGGGCCGAACTCTACAAGATTCAGTTAACAGATTTTTGAAGTGAAAACTTCTTTAGCGGCGCTGGGTGGGTAAAAACTTTCAAACTCGCGTCAGGGTCACGTGACGTTGATCGAAAAAGCGTAAGATCGAGGGGAAGGGAGAGGAATTAGTATCTCCCACTCTTTCTACCGTGCCTGAGTGTGCTGCTCTGTTTAGGCGGCACAGGGCGAAAAATAATAAAAAATAAAAACATAAACATTGTATTCTACCTCATAAATGATAGTATTTTTATACTTATAATTAAACACAACGTTAATATTGAAGTTTTCACTTCTGCCGGCACTCCCGGAGTGCTACCTTTTTTTTTGGAACGGTTCATCGTTGCGAAGGGGTGCTAGACGGAAAAATTAAGACCCAAAGTGGTAACGACACTTTTTGCTATAGTTATAAGCCGTGCGGCGTGCGCGTGTTCCTATGTCTGTTTCTCTCTCATAGAAAGCAAGCCAGTTTCACTTTGAACCGTGTGGTGTTGCGACGATTATATTTGTAGAGTGTATACAGGTTTATTCTACAAAATAAATATTAACAGTAATTAATCGAAAGGAACTTCGTTCCGTCGGGGTGTCCCTTGACACCTCTCAAGTTTTTTTTACTACAAATTATATGCACGATCTCACTACGTCAGCAAACGATGTAGCACGCTTACCTTGAAAATACCCATACTCAGTAGCCTATCACAGATACTGCGCGCTGACGCTACAATATTCGACAGTCGATTTGATGTTGACGCGCAATGTTCATTTAAATACATTTAAGCAACGCAGGAACTGTCAGAGGAAACAAAATAGCGTATTTGAATCACACAACGCGTCAACATCAGCTTGATTGCCGAATACAGCGCGACGCGCAGTGTATACGTTACCGTTACGATGCGTTTACGATTGTCACATTTATTCATGATCAGCCCCTCATGCCCCCCTAAATACATCCCTGTAGTATTTCAGTCAGACGCCCCTACAATCCGCACTGACATGTTGATGGTAACCTCGTACTCCACGTTATGGCGGGCTTTTTGTTTGCAACCAATAAATTCCCTCATTCATGATAAACGTATATAAATAAGGATTTAGGTTATCCTTGGGTTATTTTCGGCTTCATGGTTTTTTGTAGTATTTTTGATGGTAAGAATATCGAGAGGCTGCTCAGTCGTTTCGTAAATCCTACAATATTGCTTTGCTGTTAGGGCAGTTACGCACTAGACGATCGTGATCGTGATCACCAGTCTACTAAGGTATAAAAATAGTATGTATCACGTTAGAAGAATATGCAGTACACTAGATGAGTTAGCATGCTAGTTTAGTATGATCTACTGACCCATTTCTACATAAAACTTTGCAGTCTAGTAACTGTCTTAATAGGCGATTATTTCTGACGCTATCATTTTTACAACACGATACATGAAATAAACTAACCTGATAAATATAATTATGTATGAATCTAACTGAGTTTGTGCAATAGCAAGCTCTCTCTAGCTACTGGTTAGGCGAAAGGTGTCTCTCCGTACAAGCAATGTATGTCATATGTATATGTCAGGCATATGTATATGTTTTTTTAAGTAAGTAGATAGATTTATTATAAGTTATTTAGCATAGAAAACTTTTGGTTTAGGCTGTAAGTTTTGTATGCATTTGTTCTAAATAAATAAATAAATAAATGTCGTCATCACACCACCGCAAAATAACATCCCCTACCACACGAATGTCCTTTTATCTGTACATTTTTTTATTTTTAGTTAAATTAAATAAGTAAAACGTTGGCGTGACGACTTGGATACTTATGACGGAGCCTGGTGGGAAGCAGCGGCTGATAGAAAAGAATGGAAGAAAAGGGGGGAGACCTTTGCCCAGCAGTGGGACAGTATAGGTTAATAAAAAAAAAAATAAAAAAAAAATAAGTAAATATTCACACATCACATTCTAGTCCCAAACTAAGCAAAGCTTGTACTATGGGAACTATACTGCTGATATTATACTTATACATTTTTTTTTGTAAATACATACTTACATTGAATACATCGTAACACTCAGACATAAAACAAATCTTATGTTCATCACACAAGCATTAGATCAGGATGGGGATCGAACCCACGACCTGGATGGAAGGCAGAGATACTACCTACTAAGCTGAGACTCCAGTCACATTTGCTTTATGGCTTTTAGGTTTGGAATCGTGAACGCGGCAGCAATGCCTCACAAGAAACTTCCTCAGTCGACGTGCTCTGTGAGGTAACTACATTATCATTAAAAGCCAACCTGTTCTAATTTTGTCTCATAACAAAAAAATAAGTGACTTATAAGAGGGTCCTCGAAATGTAATTGAATTTATAAACAGATCTCTGTCAGATGAATTCGTAATTTCAATTACTTATTAGAAGCTTTTTATTAGCTTCAAAATGAACTTCCAAATGGAATATCTAGTAGTGCTTCATTTGATTATTTCATTGGACATGTTTGGATGGGTGGACTCTTGAGATTTATGGTTCTTGAGAAGTATTTAGAACCAAAAAAAATTAATTTTGATGTCTACTAACAGAAACAGTTATGAATCTATTTTAGTACTAAATAACTTGGATATTTATCTAAGCACAAGTTAATCAATACATCAAGTCTGGGCTAACTTTTTATAAGATAACGTGTGTTAAAGAGATAGTCGCGGGTTTGACTCATTAACCTTTGGGGTATTAAAACTACATAGTTTTTCCCTATTCTTGATCAACTGATACAATAATAATACATTATTAGCTCAAAGAATTAGCAAGCTGAAGTGGCAGTGGGCCGGCCATGTTTGCTGAAGAACCGACAACCGTTGGAGCAAACGGATACTGGAGTGGAGACCGCGTTTAGGCAAGCGTAGTGTAGGACGCCCTCCGGCGAGATGGAGCGACGATGTGCGGAGTGTAGCTGGCAAACACTGGATGAGAAGGGCCAAAGACCGGGCTCAGTGGCGCGTCTTGGGAGAGACCTACGTCCAGCAGTGGACTAATATAGGTTGATGATGATGATGATGATACATTATTTTGATCAAGCATGGGGTATTAAAATATAAGATTTTATAAGATGGACCGTATTTGTATAAATTGATCAATCGGTCCTTTAGTAATGAATTGGAAAGAATGAAAATGAGTTCGTAAACACATAGTAGTGAAATGCGGCAAGCAAAATATCTGATGAGACACCACACGACTGCCCCACTGGTGTCTCACGCGGAAAATATTATTTGATACAACTACAACATCTGCGTTACTTTATTAAACTTGTAGTTAGGAGCTGTGTTGTCTTTGTAATAGCCTATGTTGACCTTTGACCTTTGGGGTCACTCAACCTTTACCTCTAGCCAGAACATATCGTTTGGGAATAATATTAAGTAATGTTATGGCCTATCGTTATCAGTGGAGTGGGCACGGGTTACATCTCATTTTTTACTATTCTTAACCAAAATATCTTTTTTTTTTTATCTTACTTGAATAACATGTACTTATAAATAATTGGGTACGTATTTACCGAATATTTATCGATAAATATCCTGAAATAAAATGCTTCAAATATTTTAATCTCCCCAAAATATTTCGGCTACAAGTAAATTTCACAATACTCAGTTATCTACTAGGTAAATAAAATAAAATAAAAATATTTGTTTTCAATTTTTGGTGTAGAAAGACGGCAAAATTTAAATTTTGCTAAACTGAGAGACAAACCTCATGATGATGGTAAAATTAAGGATAAAAAAAAATTAATAGTAAAAGATGGTCGCCATAACCATAGTCGCTTCATGTGTTCAATCTCAAAATCTAAGCCCTAACTAAAACACGAGCACAAAGTCTAAAGTGAAAATATAAATTCAAAAAGATGAAATTCATAAAGTTCTCGAGAAGTGCTAATATTTACTCAACTTTTTTCTGTAAAATCTTTTGAGATAAGTACTCGTGTATCTTGAGAATCTAAAACACTCGTTATTTATCCACACCAACAGGCGCTCAATCTCTCAGTTATGGTATTCGAATCCTCCCCTGTATAACTCACGTGAACGAGTTATTCGCGGGACTTGTTTACTGTTTTATCTATCTGGGAAAGCACACCTTAAACCCGGATGAGATGAGACAACTCACCCCTAAGAAAATCCTTCGGTTTTTAACAGCTGCAGGTTTTAGTGATGAACTTTGATGATGGGGTGATTAACATACAAGTGGCGATCACAATAGGCCATCAAGGCCGCAGTGATACGAAAGCCGCAGAAAGCTAATAAAAAAACTGTTTTAAGCTGATGATATTGAATAATTATGTTGATTTCTTTCTGTGAGAAAAAAATAAAGCGTGACTACTAAAATCAAATATATGAAATCTCACATAATGTCAGAGTTAAAGTCACACGCAGCGACCTACTGGTACAAAATACCAGTACCAGTACATGACCGATTCTGGTCCCATTACCTTTCGATAAAAAGATAATTTTAGAAATCGTATTCACTGTTTTAATAATCAAAATCAAAAATATGCATTTAAAAAAACAAAATAAGATAAAAAACCTGCATAATGATCAAGTCGACAAGTAAATAACTGCGGCGTAGAAGCGTGAAAGAAATCGTCACCTCCCTCAGCTTTCAAGTCCAATAATACCTTAACTGAAGACAGCATAAGGCGTGGCCACACTGCCAGCGATGTTTATGACCGCTCAGATTAATTTGTCGGTTCGCTCGTCCGGAGATAAATTGCGGTTTTGTTTGAGCCTGTTTTGTTTAGAGACCGAAAATTTAATTAGAGATATTGTGGTCGAGTGTGAATCTTGTGATTAGTCCGTGTCAATTGGACATTTCTGGATCTATATTAGTATAT
Organism: Ecliptopera silaceata; assembly: GCA_932527185.1. Lineage (NCBI taxonomy): Eukaryota > Metazoa > Arthropoda > Insecta > Lepidoptera > Geometridae > Ecliptopera > Ecliptopera silaceata. The sequence goes on from OW052211.1 coordinate 784,998, forward strand.
TCTAGTCATTGAAAGAGACTTGCTCAGAAACAGGTCGATAAATACTAGTTAAAGATAATTCAAGCTTCTTCTAAAAAGGGCCCAATTAAGACTGTTTTAAGTCGATGTAATCATAAAGTTCTAAGGTGGATTAAATTTTCGTGGAAAAGGCGTAAACTACTTTTTTTGAAGTGAAAACTTCTTTAGCGGCGCTGGGTGGGTAAAAACTTTCAAACTCGCGTCAGGGTCACGTGACGTCGAAAAAGCGTAAGATCTTATTTAATTTTTATACATTGCTCGTAAAACAAGAGACGACAAAAGAACACACTTGCGGTCACGCGACGTATGACTCAAACAATTAAATAGTGTTGTGGCGACATCGTACAAGGCGAGTACAAGGCGCTGCCAACACGCGGTGCGGTGCGGAGCGCGGGGGCGGAGGACCGAGGAGCGGCACTCGCGCGCCGGCAGCCGACAGACGCTCTGAGCACCCTCGCACGGGAAACACGTATCGCTCGCCGCGCGCGCATAACCAGATAGACGCTATTATATCGTACGAATCGTTTCGCCTAACTTGTATTTAACTGTATCGCTTCCATCTTATTGAAGTGAAAACTCAGTCAGGGTCACGTGACTCGTGACGTTCATCGAACGTGACGTTCATCATTCGTTGTCTTCGTCGTTGTGTCAATGTCAATGACATGACACAATCACAATGACACAGACACATTCGCGCTTGCGCGAATGTGTCTGTGTCATTGTGATTGTCATTGTCATTGTCATTGTCGTTGTGTCGACATGACACAATCACACTGACACAGACACATTCGCGCTTGCGCGAATGTGTCTGTGTCAGTGTGTCTTCGTTGTCTTCGTTTATGGTTATTGTGTCATGTCATTGTCTCACATTCGCGCTTGCGCGAATGTGACACAATGACATGACACAATCACAATGACACAGACACATTCGCGCTTGCGCGAATGTGTCTGTGTCATTGTGATTGTCATTGTCATTATGACGACTGTGGTTATATTTTTGAAGTGAAAACTTAAAAGTGAAAACACAGACACATTCGCGCTTGCGCGAATGTGTCATTGTCATTGTCATTGTCGTTGTGTCGACATGACACAATCACAATGACACAGACACATTCGCGCTTGCGCGAATGTGTCTGTGTCATTGTGATTGTCATTGTCATTATGACGACTGTGGTTATATTTTTGAAGTGAAAACTTAAAAGTGAAAACACATTCGCGCTTGCGCGAATGTGTCTGTGTCATTGTGATTGTCATTGTCATTATGACGACTGTGGTTATATTTTTGAAGTGAAAACTTAAAAGTGAAAACACAACGTTAATATTGAAGTTTTCACTTCTGCCGGCACTCCCGGAGTGCTACTTTTTTTTTTTATCTGTCAATGTCTAAATCTGATTTATTAGGAGAAGTATATGCACCGGTTAGTCTCGTTATGCATCGTAGCCTAATATTAGTAATTATTAGTCGGAGTTTAGCAAGAGTTTGTCTCGTAGTGCAAGTATTAAACAAGCATCACAGTTCAGTATGTAGTAGCTCTGCCTTCCATGCTGGTCGTGGGTTCGGTTTCCACCTAGAGCAAATGTTTGGGTCTAGAATGTGATGTATGAAATGTCCATGAATGTTTATTATTATTTATTTATTTATCAGAGTTTAGGAAGAGTTGGTCTTGTGCATATGTAATCTAATATTATTATTTATTTACCTACTGTAATTTAGAACGTATAGGTCTCGTAGCGCGCCTGTATCCTAATGTTAGTAATGTAGGGCGAGCGTAGTTGCCGTGAGAGGGTGCCATCGCTGCCATTACTCGGGCAGTCGGCAGCACGCGCGCCACTTTACGGCCGATGTAGTGCGAACACGCTGCCCTGAATTAGCTACTATCTTACAATTATGGCGGAGTATAGGATGCTGTCTTGAATATGAGTCTCAAATCTTTTCTTATTTCCTCCTTGAAATAAGAAAAAGTAAGAAAAGAGAGTAAGATCATCCTGTTACTGTAACTTCGCTGTACGTCCGTCTGTATGTTCGTCTTTTGATTATGTAGATTTATTTTATGTGTAGCAATGTAATTTACTCTTTGAAAAAAATGCAATACAGCTGGAAAACTTTAAGGAGACCTTTCAACAATGTTTGTTGCATGCTGCAAACGTGCAACAATGCATGCTGGCACCTAGAATCACCTGGTATGTAAGACGATTCTAAATGATCCTTGTGATTTTATTGAATTAAAATATTTGTTTGATTTGCTTTGAAACAGTGAAAAATAAATCATCGCGCGGAAATTAGTATTTAAACAGATAACGATGGTTTTCTAACATGCATTCATAACGTTTAATACAAATAACTCCTTTGGTCTTGTACCAAATGCAATATATGGACGTGTCTCTAACTACCCTTCTTAAATAACCCCAAGTTATCTTCAACAAGTACTAAATACCAAAAAAATGTCTACGATCCCTCGAGAAAGTTCTTCAACTTATTTTTTCTAAATCAAAAAATCACAAAGATTTTTCTGACCTTCCAAAAGTTTTTACTTGAGTGGAGTTCCTTCCCTTTCAAACAACGTTTTTTTACTAATTAAGCTACCAAATCGTATTTTCACTTGACGAATAACTCTTGATCATGAGATGTATTAAGAGGTCTGGCCAACAGTGGCTCCATCTACAGAAGTTTCATATAACTTAATTACATTAAAACAAAAAAAATATCAAGCCTCTCCCTTCTAAAAATAATACCCAAATGTCACACCGTCCAGTTAATCAAGACGTAGGTACAATGTGTCGCTATATAAATCATCTAGACTAGCAAATACCATTTATAGGATCTTAACTTTTGTCGTTGACTGTACGAGTGGATTGATTGAGGTCGATTGACTTCTAATGGACATCAATGAACATAATATATCTCCTATCTCAAAGAAACTATTTGGTATCATCTTCCATTAGCAAAACCTCGATAACTCACAGATTGATAGTGAAAGAGTGTAAAGCACGATTTACACGGCGCAACATTGTTGCTTCTTATATCTTTTTCGAAACAGGAGCAATATAAATCGACATATTTTTAGAAACATGTGTACATTAATTACACGCTTCAAGAACGCATGCTTTAAAACACACACTACAAAAACACACGCTTCAAAACACACAATACAAATACACACGCTACAAAACACACAATACAAAAACACACGCTTCAAAACACACAATACAAATACACACAGTACAAAACACACAATACAAAAACACACGCTTCAAAACACACAATACAAATACACACAGTACAAAACACACAATACAAAAACACACGCTTCAAAACACACAATACAAATACACACAGTACAAAACACACACTACAAAACAACACGCTTCAAAACACACAATACAAATACACACAGTACAAAACACACAATACAAAAACACACGCTTCAAAACACACAATACAAATACACACAGTACAAAACACACAATACAAAAACACACGCTTCAAAACACACAATACAAATACACACAGTACAAAACACACAATACAAAAACACACGCTTCAAAACACACAATACAAATACACACAGTACAAAACACACACTACAAAACAACACGCTTCAAAACACACAATACAAATACACACAGTACAAAACACACAATACAAAAACACACGCTACAAAACACACAATACAAAAACACAAGCTACTCGAACGCAAACTTGAAGAACATAAGGCTTAAATAACAATGTATAATGACATTAATTGAAACGTCAATGGGATAACACCATTCAATAATTGTAAATTAATAATCTTTTTGTTTGTTTTAAAAGCTTTAACATAATATTGCTTGCGATTGGTGTAATTACTTACGTTCCCGCTAAGCAAGAAACTTGCATGGTGTAAATAGTCAATATTGTTTAATATAAATATAGCGAAGATTGATTATTAAGATATTATGTTTAGCTTGACCTTTACGTATTGAGTAACCACTATTTATTAGTGTCAGTTTACACAGATGACAGAAAAAATAGATTTTTTTATTTTTTATTTAAATGTTTGTGCTATTTTTCGTTCAATAATTTGGAGCTTTTTTTTACAATATTGTTCTAAAGTGTCAATTGTCAAAACAACTTAAAACAAATTCCGTGTTATTATCTTTCCAGATCTATCTCAGTGTTATCGAAAAACCCTTCTTAACGCTGCAGTTAAAGTCCACTTTAACGATAAAACTCGGTTTTTCATATTATCAAACACGGTCTAAGTCCATGGCCTACCTGATTTGATACGGCCAATCAGATCCGAGCATGGCCTACCTGTTTTAATACGGCCAATCAGATCCGAGCATGGCCTACCTGATTGAAGCCGACCGTGTTTAAAGCAGGTTCCAATTCAACTTTATTTTTCGTTAAATCTATCAAACGGTATGAAAATCGATTAAGTTACTTGTGTTCATTCACATAATGTGTCTGAACTCCCAAATATCATTATTTGTAATTGTTTTGCAATTATTTTCATAAAAATATTTCTATTTTGGTAGAATAGTAACCTGACCTTTGCTTATAATGACTGAAGAAAAGTGAAAAGCGCGGCAAACTCGCACTACCTAAAGCAGAAAAAAATGTACAAAACGAATGTAAATCATGTGTAGAAATGATTTATTCGTGTAGCAATGTTGCATTACAAATTAAAACAAGTGATGAGAAAAGAAGGAAATATCTAAACATCAAAATTAGTGATAATGTGCTAGCGGCCGGAGATTCTCATTGTTGTGCTTTTTTTTCGCAATGGACATCATATCGCACGGCTTAATATTTGAACACACGGCTTGAACTGTGCTTATTCCTGATTTAATGTTTGTATCTAAAAGGTACGTGTAGGTACATACTTTCCTGAAAACAACTTCCAATAAATACCTACGGGTACCGATGCAGAGAAAAATCAGAAAATAAATAAAACGAGTGTTCGACTTAATTTTCTTGTATTTTTACTTATTTAGTTTCCTTGATAGGTAGGTGAGATCTTTATTTAATAATCATAAATGACGCCTAAAACTTTCAAAGATACATTTAAAATGTTTTGATAGCATATAATATTAGGGACATTAAAATACAAATTCTTTCGAGGGTCATTTTACTGACAATTGTGAACCATGATCTACTGAAACCTTGCCTAGAACACGTTTTATTATAACAGCAGCGAGTAACAGTAGTTTGTCTGAAAACAAAGTCATTCTGATTTTAGTGGCAAAGCAAACACAAAAGTTGGTCTTAAATAAAAATGTTTTACATTTTGTAATAAAGATACGTACCTACTACAGAATGGAAAATAATAAAAAAGAAGTGATAATGGACGTAAAAGTAAGTACAAAGTACCTACTAATTTATACATATACCTATTTACCTTGTGTACACGGTACCTTTATAAAACCTAAATAAATAAAATAAATAAATAATGCTGGACAATCCACACAACATCATCTAGCCCCAAGCTAAGCAGAGCTTGTGTTATGAGTACTAGAAGACTGACATACTTAATATTATACATTACATAGATAGATATTTTTTATTATACATAATATAATACCCAGAACACCCGGAATAAATATTTGCAGAACATACAAACATTTATTCCGAGGCGGGAATCGAACCCGCAACCTTCCGCGTCGCAGGCGGACCATCGCCCACCGCGCCACATCGCCGCATCGTATTTTACTAGTCAAGCCCTTAATTTCATATCCACATAGAGGTAATTATGTAAAATTATGTGCTCCATAATTGCACATTTCATAAGATTTATTATTTTATAAAAATTGGTAACATTTTTATAAAATAATAAATAAAAATTAACGACATTTCACACATCACACTCTAGTCACAAACAAAGAACAGCTTATACTATGGGAACTAGATTTCTGATAGAATACTTATATATTTTTTTGTAAATACGTAGGTACTTACATAGGATACATAGTAACATTCAGACACAGAACAAATATTTATGTTTATCACATTTGCTCTGGGTGGGAATCGAACACACGACCCACAGCATGGAAGGCAGAGCTAATACCATCTGAGCACTAAAGCCCTACGAAACAAAGAAAAGTATACAAAAAAAAACACCAACATTTTATTCCAAAAACTTTACTAAATTCTTTAGCGGTGCCAGTTCGACTCCCGACTCCCAAGCAACTCCATGCCTTCTCGGTCCTCCAAATCGAGCAGCACGATGTTCAGAAAATCCATTAGGTACCTATATAAATATAAAGTAATATTGCAAGCAATAAAAACGAATAAAACTACAAAACAAAGACGACAAGATCACAAAATGTGCTTGCACTCAGCGAGTTAAAATTGAAAAACAATGACCAATTCCACAAAAATTATATTTGGAAGTTCAGAAAAATATCTAATAAAATAGGTAATTCAATCAGAACATGAGTGACAAAATCGATTTTCATATCAAATGTTGACTTAAACCTACCTTAAACTAGGGGTCAGCTAGGTTTAACTAAAATGTAGGGTTAGACCACGGCGGTGGTTTATCGTTGGGCCGAACTATCATTCATAATATGAAAAAACCGAGATTTAGCTTAACACTGGAGTTAAGAGCCGAGTTTTGGTCCGGCGAGATTTAAGTGTGGTCCAACTTTAGTCCACGGTTTTGCTAGACTAGGTTTAAACCATAGTTTAGTTCCGGTTTCTTAATTAGGCCCATTAAGTTCAAGTAAAGTTTTGCTACTTATATCTCAGTGTATGTAGCGTTGATAAAGTTTTTACTATGAAACAATATTTTAATATATTAGCATATTTTTACTTAACAAAACATAAGTTAAACTTAATCCATTACTAAATTCTGCTAACATATACATCACTCAAAACCGCATAAGCCAAGAGGTCAACAAGTCAAATAAAAATAAAATTAAGCAGTGTGCACTAAGCTTTATATCATCTTAGTGAAGTAAGTAATAGATATCTTTCATCAAGGCAATAAATAAGAAAGATATATTAAGGGAAAATGAAATCATTTTATAAGGGTTTATAAAGAGTAGCTTTTGTAGTTTAGTTCAGCTTTCTGTGAAAATAATTTTTGTAACAAAAATCTTTTTGGTTATAGTCATTTCAATAGAAAACCCTAATGCTGATAGTTATTGGGCCAAAATTATATACGGCTAGTCTAAGATCCGGCTGCAGGATTACTGCGCTCATCTGTTTTTTGCTGAAAACCGAATTTTTATGTATATTTATTTAGTATATTTATAACAAAATTTGGCCGCCAGTATGTTTAATTAAATTATTTTTAATTATTTTTTGGGAAAAATAGCGTTCACTTATTTTTTAAATCAAATAACGTCTACATCATGGCAATTAATATGAAGACTCAAAAAAATCAGCAACCCTTATTTGCGGGTAGATTTAATTAAGCAGACAATATGATAAAAAATGGAAAAAAAAATTGTTTTAATTTGATATGCAATTAATAAATAAACGTTATGCACGTATAAATATATCGAAATCATACCTGTTTACACCTGGCTGCGAAGAGGTGCGGCCAAGTACGCAACGGCAACCGTGATTTTTTTGAATCTTCATATAAATTGCCATAATGTAGGCGTTATTTTATTTAAAAAACAAGTGAACGATATTTTTTCCCAAAAAACAAAAAAAAAAAAATTAATTAAACATACATGCGGCCAAATTTTGCTAGGCAACCTGATAAATATATATTCTCCTAATTATAAATATACATAAAAAATCGGTTTCCAGCAAAAAACAGATGAGCGCAGTAATTCTGCAGCCGGATCTCGTACTAGGCCATGCAGCATTTCTTTTTATAGCTGTCAGAAGATCGATAAGGATAATGAAATCACTCATCATCATCAACCTATATCAGTCCACTGCTGGACGTAGGTCTCTCGCTCCGCGCCACTGAGCCCGGTCTTCGTCTCTTCTCATGCTGTGTTAGCCAGCTACATTTGAATGCCAAATAAATGTATTCTCTCTCTCATGTGTTAGCAAGATCCAGGTACGTCCTACACTGGGCTATTAAACGATTCTATATGATATATGTACTTATACATACAGATCTAAAATCATTGTTTTAAACGGTAGGAACCAGGCCGTAGTTTCTTGCCTTTTCTTCTAGGCTCTGGTCGTGACACTAGCACCTAGAATCACCTACATAAGATTCTAAATGAGCTTTTTGATTTTAGCTATGACGCTTATTGATATAATAGTCCGGTCAATTTAGACATAAAAATAGTGATCAAATAAAGAAAATTCCGAGCCAAATCTTCGTAGAGACCTTAGGTTTACCATAAGGAATAAAGTGTCAAAAGTCCATAAGTAATAGGAAAGGTAGTTAATTTAATTTAAATAAAGTCGAATATAAACCGCTTAAATAAAACTGTGTTTACCGACGCGTTGCGTGCGGTATGGTCATGTTTAAATTTAAAATAAGCTGAAAATTGTGGTTGTAACCTATTTTCCCATTAAAAGTTATTATTCAAATCGATTCAGTTGGAAACTGCAGATCAGGTAAATGGTAACCAATATATGGAAAACGAACCTCGACCTCTCTGATGGACTATCGGCAGTATTAACAATAGTTGAAATACTGTGACAATAAATAAATAATGCTGGATAATTCACACAACATCATCTAGCCCCAAGCTAAGCAGAGCTTGTGTTATGGGTACTAGAAGACTGACACACTTAATACAATACATTACATAGATAGATATTTTTTATTTTACATAGAAAATACCCAGAACACCCGGAGTTGCAGAACACCCGGATTTGCAGATCGTACAAACATTTATCCCAAGGCGGGGATCGAACTCGCAACCTCCGCGTCGCAGGCGGACCTTCGCCCGCCGCGCCACATCGGTCGTCAAACAATAAAATAGGGTCACGGTATACCCCAGGCCTGGTAGACATCCCAGATTATTTAGTATCTAGTACCTATTGCTGATGCCTCTACATTTAAAGGAGAATGGAAATGACACAAGGAACTAGATTCTAAAGACAAGGTTTTGAAAAAAAATAATAATAAGTAGCTTGTAAAAACTTGTAATGACATCTGTCTATGTATCTCTTAATTGTGTTTTATTTTGTTTCAGGATTATATATGGGCATAGAAAGCAATGCTTGAACTGGTACGTACTATACATAATATACCTACCTACTACCATTATACGAAGGAGAACTTAAATTATAGTGATTTGTCACTTTATTAATTTGAAGCCACAACACATATATAATATATATTATATTTTATATCATCTAGTTTTAAAGTCAGTTTAATTAAACCATCGTTTTATTAAAAGTAATTATCATATATTTACCCGTATTCAAAAATCCTGCAAACAAGTTCCTATAAAACCTTTTTTTCAATTGATAACTTTTCTTTTAAATACACATTGTCAGGACACTGAAAGAAAGCCGAGAAACGGAACAAAACTTGCATATTTAAATAATTTTTCGTTCAAATATGGCCGCCACGGATATCCGGTCCGTTTACCGACTTCCGGTAATTTTGGCGCGAAAACTGACAGGCAGTAAAGCTTTTACGATAAATCTGATAAAAAATAACATATTTGTTATAATTATATTGTGTTTTGTTTAGTGTAGATAAGAATCTTGGTGAATAAATATTGAAGATCTTGTGTGCGTGGCTTTGCCCAACTGTAATTAAAAATACTTCGGTCTGTTTCACTTTATATACATAAATGTGTAGAAATAATATATAGTAGGTACTTGATTATTAATTAGTAGTTTGATATTTTGTGAAAACAAAACTTCAAACAAATTTTTTAAAAGATAAAAAAGTAACATACTTTATGCTATATTTTTTTCTACTATGAACCGGAACCTCTTTTTTTGGGCTATTTGTTTGTGTTTAGTTCTAATATCTTGTATAACAAATATAAAAAAAAATCCTATATCACAGTTGGTAAATTTATTTTATAGATAAACGATTGCATAGCATTTTTTGCTGGATTACGCATGCGCAGTGTTAGGTTATTTCGTTACGGAATTTCTGGATTCGGTCTCCACGCTCAAGACCCGCGATAGAAGCTATGCAACTATTCTCCTACATTTGTTTTATCTATACTTTTATGACTACAACTAGACTACTAGACTAGACATACGGGTACTACCAAATTGACTACAAGACTGAGAGCCTGATACCGTATTCAGCGTGTTTTGTAATTGAGACACTGTTGTTTTAGGCAAATAGTCGAGATGCACTATCAGCATACAAACAGAGCGTTTGCACATCTATACGACACGATAACGACACGACACTGTCATGTAAACTGTGTAAAAGCATACGGGGATAGAATAGAAGAGAATGTTACTTTATGATACACCAAATTAATAAACGAAAAAAACAAACAGTAAATAACAATTTAGAGTAAGATACAATGGGCGTTCTTATTGCTATAAGCGATCCCTTCCAGATAACCTTTGGATGGACAGAAGCTTTTCGGTTAGGTAAGAACGGGAAATACAGCTATGTAAATAGAAATTGGCTGTAAAAATAAGTTTGTTTACGATAGTGCATGTCACCAAACGTCGTTAAATGAGGATGTCTCAATTAGTCGAAGCGATACTTTGGCACGTACCGTGTTCATCACAAGACCTCTTGCGAAGTGTACAGTTTGCACTACTCAAGAGGTGAGTACAAACAAATGACGTGCACGACGTCGTGTTCAAGTCACATTGCGCGCCATTGCCTGCTCGACTGCGGATCGTCGCAGCGTCACCGCGCAGTGTTCATGTTGTTGAGGATGTTATAACTTGGCTGTTTCAGAATAGGTTGGCGTTAGACGTTGGTTACATACAGGGTGAATACGATATTGAAATTGATAGGCTATAGTGGGCTAATTTATTCAATAGACTGCCATCGTTATGCTGATGTTGTGCATCATGTATTAGTTAGTAAGCTTAGTACCTATAAGGTCACGTGGCTAATTATCTATTTTTTTAGTTAATTTTTTTAGTTATTATTAGTCTGGATGTAATTTTTAAAGTGATCTGATATATTACTGTAGTTTGTAACTTTTCATCCCTTTAGAGATATTTTAGGTGTGTTTGATATTGATTAATTGATGTAAAAATAAGAAGCTTACAATTTAAAAATCAATCAAAAATCAGGTCATTGAATTCCATTATAACTTCATACAGTTTCAGATAAAAGTAAAGCGCAATTAAAAAATCTATTTTTGCGGCTCGCTTCTCTCACTGACAGAAAACACGACGTGTGTCTCAATTCATTGGGCTGCGACTACTACAGCGGCTCAAAATCTCGTGAAATTTGATATTCTAGATTTAGCTAAGCGTTTAAATTAAGTTGTAATAGTAACATCTCAAGGCGTTTGAAATTCCCGATATTACAACATAAACAAATATACTACAAGTTCTAGATCCAAAGCAATTAAAGCACCGCATCCCTCGCGGCGAGAAAGTTGAGTGTAACTCAAACATGGCCACCTGCCAGCCAAGCTCAGCTTTTAAACTAACGGGACCGGTATTTGACAGCTGTCATCTGCTGTCATTGTCAGAATTGACAAAATAAACCAAATACTGTAATTGTTGTTCCTTAAGCATTGCTTCAAATGCTAGGAGTTACATTTAACTACAAGTTCATTACTAATATTTATCTATCTATGTAATGTATTATAAGTATGTCAGTTTTCTAGTAGGTACTCATAACACAAGCTCTGCTTAGCTTGGGGCTAGTTGATGTTGTGTGGATTGTCCAGCATTATTTATTCATTTTATTTATTTATTTGATAAATTTATAGGTACTTACATAAAAGTATATTTGATGATTATTTCTTTATTATATGTAAGTATTAGTATTAAGTATTAGTTTAAGTATTAGTATTGCAGGATTTAATTTGTTTCAAATATGCGCCATTTTCCTCGAAATCTTGTTCAATGATAGGTAGGTACGTTTTATTAACGTGAGATGAGATTGGGAATATTTGTGTTTTGAACGTATTTTAAAGCTATTGCATAGCTTCTATCGTGGGCCTTGAGCGTGGAGACCTAATCCAGAAATTCCGTAACGAAAATAACCTAACACTACGCATGCGTAATCCAGCAAAAAATGCTATGCAATAGCTTTACCGCGGCAGTCCCTGAGTGCCACACGTCTTTTTTTGTATTATATAAAAGTTGTATAAGTTTATAGTGAAACCCGTAAAAAAAGAATTCAAAAAAGAGCACAACCACTTTTATTAACACAAGCACTCATCAAGTATCGCTACAAAAAATAGGTCGAGCTGCCAATTTGTATCAAGACCGATACACTGAGTATGAGCTGACTGGCGTACCGTAGTGTAGCATAGACCCATAGGCTTTAATAACACGGACAAGTGTGAGTTTGTTTCGTATGCTGAGGGTTCCGCATCTTAAAAGACAACTTTAAAAAATAAATAAATATTCACACATCACACTCTAGTCCCAAACGAAGCAAAGCTTGTACTATGGGAATTAGATTGCTAATATATTACTTATATTTATTATGTAAATACATACATAGAATACATATCAACACCCATAAACAGCACACATATTTATGTTCGTCGCACAAACATTTTCTCTGGATGGGAATCGAACCCACGACGCATGGAAGGCAGAGCTACTACCAACTGAGCTGTGACGCTTGTCAATATTATTGCCGTCCGTTAATATATTAATAACTCAATTAAAATGCAAAGCTTAAAACCTTTTGATGAATTAAAATTGATGTCATACGATGATCCATCATAATTAGGTAAGTATGTGAAATATTCTTCATATTCCGTTATTCTGAGTACACACTGACAATTAATATATGATCTATATAACAATACCGCATTGAACACGTCCACTTGAGAATTGAAATTTAAAACAAAAAACTACTCTCGGTATGACACTCTGAAATAACGTAGCTTTCTATTCGTAAAGTAATTTTTAAAATTGGTTTAAAGTTGGTATGGATAGATAAATATTTTTTTCAAAAGCCAAACTGAAACTTATTTAAATACCAGCGCACGAAGCTACCTAGTAACTAACTTGTATCGGCAGACATCTAAAATTAATTAATTTAAGCGTCGGGTTTCGTCAGCTACATTTGAGTAAGGTGAGCACTCGTTTCTGACGCGATCGAATGTCATTTTCGTTGTAACTCTATCTAATTTGTACTTAATTCCCTCTCGTACGTTGAATTAACACTTTGTTAAAATGACACCTAATTTTGGCATTTGATCTTATTTATTTGACCATACAAAAAATACTGATACCCCAATTTTGCATTACACAAATTATTGTTAGGGATTGAACCCACGACCCACAGACTGGAAAGCAGAGTTGAATATAAAGTTGTGACGCCTTTTGAATAGATGTGATGATGAAAACAGAGCTTACACCATTATTTACACAATTTACCTCAAAAACATTAAATTAACGTCAAAAAACTTCGGCTACCGCAGCACTAAGCCTGCGTGTAAGTAAACAGAATATTTTTTTAACTTTCGCAACCAATTCGTTGCTATTTGCAACTAGCTCATAGAAAAAGTACTAATTAAAGTTTTTTTTTATACCTAATGACAATATTAAAAAGTATCGAAATGGCTAGTAGTTTTCACTAGTGCTAATGTTCATCCTGCAGTTGCCACCAAAGACTAAGTAGATTTGATAGTGTACGAAGTTTGGAATCTATCTATTGTTCGCTTTGTTCACCGTTTGTGAGTTTAGAGTTTGGATCCTGGAAGTGAAGCTAGAACTATATTATTTAGGAATTATTATTAACTAGACTATTGTATAATTAATTTGCTATCGGTCAGAACATATTTTAATTTAAACAGATTTGGATTTAATGAGATTTTTTTTTTCTTAAAGTCTAAATAGAGTTTTAAAACTCTTTTTTAACTGACTTTAACTCTTTTTTAAAAGAAGTCACTATCGTCATCGACACGTTCAAATTTTTTTTTAATTGTTCCTTAAGTACTAGTAAATGAAATGTTATTAAATAAAATGAAAACATATAAGACACCTCTGAAGGATGATTGACAATCAAAAAAAATATCAAAATCGGTACATACATACAAAATAAATGTGCAGTCGATTTGAGAAGCTCTTTTTATGCATTCGTTTAATAAAAATATATTTTAAATGCTATAGCATTAAAACCACAATCTCTTTTCAAAACTTAAATTGTAAAAGCCTTTCTCTCTTTTCAAAACTTAAATTGTAAAAGCCTTTCGTAGTTAGAAACTACTAATGAACACGACAGTACATTACATAATGTTACCGAGGCGCACTTTATACGTAGTGATGTGAAAAGTTGATAGATTTTTTTAGAAAAACATTTTGTTACTTTTCTGTAGTTGATAAACCAACCTACTTACCTATTAACTTGCTGTAAATTGATTTAAATGAGACGTAAGTTAAATTTAGTATTTCTCTCGCAGAACCTCATTCAAAATAATAAATAAAGGAGGCTTGTCCAAAGTTTAAATGCAGAGATTATTAACCGCTTATTCATATCAAAGATCTTTAATTCGACTGCAGTTTCTAACTGACTTGTGTAAAATTACATCTGTAATTAATTCTTGTTTATCACCTTGGCGTTACCACGATGTTAATGATTTCAAAACTTAAAATAAATACTGAACAATAAAACCGTAAACTATGTCCGCGAGTCTTGGGAGACACGTCCGTCCAGTAGTGGACTGACTGGACAGACTGCTAGACGAGTTTGATGATGATGATGAAAAATATATCCCACTGAAAAAAAAACTGCCCTCATTACCCCATCACTAAAGAAGCCAAACGACAATCGTCTCCTTATAATTAAAGGTGATCGTCGCGGTTGATTTCACCGGCTTCAGCCATTCTTTCAGTCGCGATAATTAGTCTCGATCGAACAACTCACTCTATCACCATACACTAAGCTTCATTTTCCCCTAACAAGTTATCCTGACTCAATGACTCTTGCCAACTATTCATGATTTCAGATTTTCCCTGATACTTCG
Organism: Ecliptopera silaceata; assembly: GCA_932527185.1. NCBI lineage: Eukaryota > Metazoa > Arthropoda > Insecta > Lepidoptera > Geometridae > Ecliptopera > Ecliptopera silaceata. The sequence goes on from OW052211.1 coordinate 800,025, forward strand.
CGCGACACTTTTTCTTCCTTTTTTGTAGTGAATGTGGAATTTCTGGTATTTTCTGCTTCATTCGACGTTCTGTAGATTGATGGGGATGTTTCGGGTTTTTTTAGCGTATCCTAGTTCTTTTCAGTTTGTACGGTTTTATTTGTAAAGTTTTTGACTAGAAAGTTGTTTTTGTTAGTTGTGTAGTGGCCCATCACGCCACACTTAATTGTGTACTTAAACATAATGTAAAAAAGTACTAAAAACTTACGACATAAATTTTCTAACAAGTTTTATTACATTTCTACACAAAATAATTTAAAAGTAATTTTGTTTGTATCAGATTTTATTTATTAATTATATTATTTAGTTTGCAGTTTGTTATAACTGAGTTTAAAATGAAACTTACAATTTCATTTTGGTTCATTATCTCGGAAAGTCGAGCTAAGCTATTTCTAGACTTCATTTTATTAGTATCTAGCTAATATTTAATATAGTAAAATAAATGCAAATTTATCGAATCTAACTAATTTGTGTTCATTTCTATCCCAATACACTAGAGCGGGATTCATTAGTGATTATAATTGAATAATAAGTTATCAAAAATGTACATAAACCTAAAATAAATATGGTACACATTTTTAAATATGATTTCCACTAACATTTCTACAAAATCCAGCAAAGACTTATTGATGAAGACTTCTTAAGAATATTTCATGGTCCAAGCTTATACAGGGTGTAAACATAAAAGGTAGTAGCTTGGACATTTCACAGTCCCATTATTATTTGTTTATTAAGATGGCGCTATTGTGTATAATGTCTAATATAAGTATTTATTCCTTCATCATCACCTTACTTGACTCTCTGCTGGATTATAGGCCTCTTTCCGCTCCGGCTATTCCACGTTTTCCTAGTCTATTCCCATCTATATGGAGCCTTCAACGCTGACAACATCGTCAGTCCACTGGACTTCCAACGTCTCTTTAAAAATATTAATTTATTTATCTAAGTTAAACGCATTATAATATTAACATGATTTTATACAAAACTGCCTTCATTTAATGTTATAACAATGTTTATTTTGTATTTATTTGGAGCTATGTTTTCTAACACAAGTATTTTTATACTTAGTGAGAACATCCACATTGTCATAACTATTTTTGGTTACACTAATATACATTTTTTGATTTTTCATTTGTGTACCTACCTATTTTTACGCCCTGTATAGCCGCCTCATTGGCGTTGAGCGTGCTCGCGCGAGCAGGAGGTATAACATCTATTGCTTTTCGATATTGTTGAAATGTGTGAAAAATAGGTTATCCCTTTCCGCTCGATGGCATATAAAACCCTTTTTGGTGGATTTGGTATTTGAAGGATACGCTCCGTTTCTAATAAATGAGGCGTAATTCTATTTTTGCAATGGGGTGGAAACACCTACCTTTTCACAAAATATTTTGCACGATGAAATATAGCCTTTACTGAAGTAGTTTTACCGACTTCAAAATATAAGGTTTTCAATTCTATGTTGTTTTTTTAAAGTGTTTTCCGCGATTTCTCTGTTTATGAATTGATTTTGATGATAATTTTTGATAGATCGTACTTCAGAGATCTCTATGAATTTGATAAAGATCTTACTGAAGAATGTAATTATATTGTTTCTTGTTATTGGCGATGTAGTCTGTTTTGTTCATTTCTGTGAAAATATTATAATTGAGGTTATATACATCTCGCTGTGGACTTGATTATGCTAAAAACTAGTGCTAGTTCAGTTTCGAGTGCTCGCGGATAAAAGTAAGTTATGGTTTTTGTCGCCTGCACCGGCTCGGATTTGCAAGGGAAAATATAGGCTTTTTGTATTTAACAACGATGTGAGAAAAAACTAAAATTTTGTCTAGATACGACTACGTTTATGTTAGAGACCAAAATATAAAATCCTACCAAGAAAGTTTGTATGGATGGATGGATGTTTGATACTCTTTCACACAAAAACAAATGACTGAATTATAATGAACTTAACAATAATATAGTTTACACATCAGAATAACACTAACGGTCTATCTTATAAAAAGTTAGCGCAGACTTGATGTGTTGATTACCATACGTAAAGGTGACTTACTTACTTACTTACTTTTTTGATTTGATTTTTTGACTTAAAGTAAACGCTAACTTTTTATAAGATAGGGGGATAGGCTATAATTTATGAGGATATTGCGTGAATTATTCAAAATTATAATGATTATTATAAAACAAAGTCGCGGGCATCAGCTAGTCATAGTGGGATAAGGGCAAGAATAATAGTGTTATACAAACTTGAAAATGAATTTACTTTAAGCCTGCTTACTAGAATAAAATAAATATTCATGAATATGAAACACAACACGCTCCTTAAATAAACAAGCTTGATGAGAACTAGATTGCTGTTAGAATACGCATAACTTCTATAAAATACATAGAACACCTAGACACAGACATTTATGTTGATATCACATTGGTTTGTTGTTTCTAGAAATCGAACCCACGCCTGTACTGAACTATATTTTTTTATTAAACAAATAAACAGTTAATCTCATAACCCATTTTAGATTACCCACAGTTTCAAGAAACCTACTTTAATACCTTAAAAAAGACTTGAAACAAAACCAATTATTGCTGTATTAATTTTGTAAGCAAAAAATTACTTTCAAAGTTAAGTAACCTAGGGTTTAGATGGTACAAGCCTAAAACATTAACCTAAAACTTTACGTTTCACCACAATTTCCAGCCCAAAGTCATCTACCAACCACATCTAGTTGTACAACTTCACAGCTTACTATCATCGTTCCCTTTGTTTTTTTGTGCCGCCGAAGCTCTTTCACACACATACGATACGTAGGTACACGACACTGTTGTCTCACGACGTCATCATCAAATTATCAGTCCACTGTTGGACGCAGGTCTCTAAGACGCACCACTGAGCCCTGTCTTCGGCTCTTCTCATGCTTGCCCGCTACATTCCGCCTCATTTGCTTGAACTAAAATGTGTGACGACCTCTCCCAAACCATGTGTGCGATGTTGAAAAATAAATCCGCTTTTGTTTGAGTGTGTTGTCATCATGACATACGAGTAATCAACCAACGTAATGCCTTGATCACACGTACTGAGTAAACCGGCGAGACAGTGACGTATTTAAGATACACTGCGCGCTAACGCTGCAACGTTCAACAGTAAAACTGATGTCGACGCGCAGTGTATCTCAAATACGTCACTATCTCGCCGGTTTATTCGGTACGTATGATCAAGGCATAATGTAACTTTTCATGATGTCGTGTGGTCGTATCGGACAGTGTGAACGTCCGACCTCGGGTTAAATGTATGTTTCTGCAGTTATTTCGAGTATAAAACTGAGAGTAACACCGGGTTTTTGATTAAAATTTTTGAGTTGGGTTGAAATATTCACTGTATTGTTGCCCTATTTTAAAGTTAGTAGTTTTGTGGGCAACGACCATCATTTGTATGTGATTTAACATAAACAGAAGTAAAAATAAATGAAATAGGGTCACGACTTTTTACCACGGAATGGGGGATATCCTTATTTTCCATCATTTTCATTTCAATGCAGTGAAAAAGGAAATAAGAAATGACTTTGACAGCTGTCACAAGTCAGTTGGATTGAATTCTGTCTTCCATGTTGTAGGTCGTAAATTCATTTCCGACCAAAACCAAATGTAATAGGTTTCATTACCTATGTATTAACAAAAGCATTTTATCAGTAACTTTGTTCAAACTTCGCGTACTTCGCGACTAGATGGCGCTGTGTTAAATAATATTCATGTTTTATTTTTGTTTTGAAAATCACGATTTCTAATCAATACTAACGTACTACGTCTAAGGTAAAGTTATTTCAGATCAATTAGATATGAAACTCGATAGATTCCGTACGATCTGTGAACTGGTCCATTAGTCTCAATTAGCATAGTTATCCTAAACCTTGTGAACAAACTCACAACTCTGATAGTTCCCAATTTGTGTTTGACGAACTAGTTACAGTTACCACTGTGGAGTGATATGCTCGCACGTATATATTAATACATACGTGCGAGTTTCAGAGGTATATTGTCGATTGTTGTCAAAATTCAAAATTAATTGATCGTAATTATCGAATTTTCCGGTTGACTGAAGCTGACAGTGACAGATAGTTTCTACTGACAAGAATTAAATCAAAGTCAAAGATTTCTTTATTCAATAAAATCACAAGGATCGCTTAGAATCGTCTTACATACTAGGTGATTCTAGGTGCCAGTTCCGTAAAGTCGTAAGTATCAACAACATCAACATCAACAACCCGTAAACTCATGTCCACTGTTGGACATGAGTCTCCTCCAATATTGGAGGGTTTTTGCCATAATCACCACGCTTGGCAGGCGGATTGTTGATCGCAGTATATCGTAAGTATATCTTCTTCCAATTATAAAACAATACCTATCAGGGTTTTACGTTCACACAGTTTTTGCCGATAGTGGGATGAACACAAAGATCTAACCACTGCTATGCCAATTAAGCCTGAGCGAGCGAAGTGAGGGAAGCGTCTCAATTTCGAGATTAGCCAAAAATGTTTTTATTCCCATATTACAACTTCCTAGTTTTTCTACTTTGCAAATTCCTTGATTTATTATATTTCTTGGTTTATTGCAATTTTCGATTGGGTGGTGTAAAAATGGGGGAGTTTGATGTAGCGTTATTTATCGATAGATTTCAATCAAATTTGACAGGCACACTAAAGACCTCTTTCTCCACGAAATGTTCTCACAGAAATACTAGTAATATACCGTATGAATCTTGTACGGTTATCTTTATACGCACGAGCGGCTTGGACGCTTCCAAGCGTGATATAGGTACGTACTATCAGATACAATACGCTCAAGGATCAGGGATATTCGAACCAGAATATTATTACAAATAACTAAATAAAGCAAATCTCGTTCCGTTTTTTGTATTTTTTAAATTAAAACTATCTCACAGTTAAGGAACAAAAAGTGATCGTAGAAGTACCCTAATTGAGTCATCAATGTCACTTATTAAAATCACATGGATCATTTATAATCGTTTTATATACTAGGTGATTCTAGGTGCTAGTTTGCGACTAAAGCCTAGAGCGAGCAAAAAACTACGGCCTGGATCCTACCGGTTTTTTATATTATTATCCTTAATAACAATTGTTTATTAAGATGACAATGTTTCTAAAACAATAAATGTATTAAATAAACATCTTGTCTCAACCCCAAATAATCGGAAGCAAAGGGTTCTAATTCAAAATTTTACGCATTGCTGGCTATACTTAGAAAGTTTACGGAAAAGTTATTGTTCCTTTCGGAAAGTTTCCGGTTAAATTCCTACCGATGTTCCGAAAGAGAAAGGGTAGCATATCAAACTCCGACATGTTTTGATAAAGGCGAAGTTACTTAGAACATTTAAATCAAATTAGTTCATAGTTGAAATATTTTCTTTTTTTTTCTTTTCATAGACATTTATCGGTCGGTAAGCCAAACATTGAAAGAAGTTGCTCGTCAAAATGACAGTTCATGTAATTTTTACATTGTGTGATTACTTTTGTGGCACTTTTTGTAGGCATTCATGGTAAATAGCAGCAATTTTATATCTACCCTCAAAAACCCAAAATAATTATCGAATTTATGGTAATGACTACATTCTCTGTCGGCATTCAATACATTATAATTATCTCGGCCACTGTCACAACACATCAAAATTAATTACGTACTGTAAAAACAGATAAGTATCTACTTATCCGGACATTTCCACAACGGACAATGTCTGTAAATTACCGATGAATTTTGTTTGTAAATAACGTTTCCGGAGTGCAATCGGTGCAAATCGGATTTACGGAAAATATGTATAATTTATATGAAGATTTTCTTCATTAGGATTCTGCTTATTGATTTTGGGTACGAATTTATGTGAACGGTAATGGATATTTTATTTTAATTTTAATAATAATAAATAATAATGCTCGACAATTCACACAACATCATCTAGTCCTAAATTATAATAATACTTTGTTATCAATGACATATTTATTTTTATCTAAGTTTTGGGAGCTTAAAATGTGGGTAAGCAACACACATTACAAGGAAGAATAGGATTTATTTAATTATAAAGTAATGAATAAAGCGTTCCTAAGGTTACCTTTTAAGAGTTAATTTTATCACTCTTCAGTTCAAAGAAAAACGGAGCTTTTAAGTCGGCTTTATGTGTATTTTGAGATAAAAATAATACAGAAAAGACAGATTTTTATACATAAAGTAATGGATATATTCTTATTTAATGTGCATTTAATGCTAAACGGCTTAGCTTTATATAACATAACAGAAAACTAATCGAAGAGGTACCGAAAGGAGAGTTTTATAAAAATAATCAAACTTTTACAGGTTTTCACGACTTATTCCGTCACTTAACTTAACTAAAATAATCAAATTAAAAAAAAAATTATCTTGCAAATTGTTTAACCATCGGTTATTTCTTTTCACTTACTTCTTCAATTTGAATTGCATTCGTAAATTTTTGACAAAAATAAATAAATAAATAAATAATGCTGGACAATCCACACAACATCATCTAGCCCCAAGCTAAGCAGAGCTTGTGTTATGGGTACTAGAAGACTGAAATACTTAATACAATACATTACATAGATAGATATTTTTTATTATACAAAATGGCCGAATTATCTGTCAATATTTGCACATTAGTTGTAAGACTTGTGGACAAAACTAGCAATGATGTAAACTGAGCACTACTGGTACGGCGAAGTTGACTTGGTACCTGATGGTAATACTAGCTTATCGCAGCGACCAGACGGATTCCATTTTAATTTAAAATCAGCTCAGAACTCGGCACTTTGATATTTTCAACGTGTTGGAAGAACTAGTATTTTTACGGAACGTGAGTATCATTTTGATATTATTTATTTTGTTAGACCTTATTTAGACGCTGACATACCTTCGTTTTGAATCTTACTTAATGGTGGAGGAATAAAGGTTGTTAAAATTGACATTATAAAATTGGATTATCCCATATAAGTTACTGATTGTCCTGAAAAATCAATAAATTGTGCATCTTATAAAAACTAAGTTTGAAAACGAAACTTCAAATTTCTAGTTATTTATCGCATGAATAGAATAAGATGTGTACATTTTGGGTTGATTTACTGAATCAAATCTTATAAATACCAACTTATCAAAGTGTGATAAAGTTAAGTACGTAAAGTTTACAAAAATACCAGCTCACAAACACCAATCAACGTTGTATTCCGTAAATAGATACAATTTTATTATTTTACAATCTCCCAGTTTTACATGGAAAAACTTTTTCGTAGTCCAAAAATAATGAAAACACAATCAAGTTAGCCGCTGAAGTAACCAGGATTATAATATTTAATATGCATGCTTTTACACGATGTGAAAGAAAACTGCCTAACAAGATTTTTTCATGAAAATTTCAGTAAGTTTGGGAGAAATTGCACGGAAAATGAAGATTAGGTGAGGAGATATGAATACTGGAAAATGCTTGCTCACCGCGCATTTCTAGCTGTACCTATTTGTACATGGCTAGTGTTCTAAAGCAGAAAAAATATCAAAAATTCTTGTGATACTCCGAAAAAGTGACTACCTAATTAAAATGGCTTCTACTTATAACAGATCATAGTTCTTTATTTATAACATACGTTACAAGTCATTTCATTTGCAAACAATAATAAGTGAGTAAATCAACACAAAAAAAATTCATAAACAATAGTAGGTACATATATATGGTCCAAATAAAAACATCAATTAATAAAGTAAGTACAAGTAAAATACGGTAAGTATATAACAGTATTGAATAAATAAAAAGTGCATATGCAATAAAATATATTAATACTAAGCTTTTAACGGGAAGGGTGTATAAATAAAGTGGCTTCTACTTATAATACTAAGCTTATAACACTTATTTTGTTAAAATAAATCTTTTAACTAGTATCGATATCATTTCTCCACAATGAAAATGAATAACTAATTAATAAATAAGTCGCGTCTTTTAAAACTTGTCCCTACTTCTCAAAGTGATAATTTTGTTTATCTACGAATCACAAGCTACGAGTGTCCTTAAAGGTCGTGCACAGAAATACATTATCATTGTACATATCAGACAACATTATCTGTTCTAAAACTAACTAAATATGTTTTTAAGAATCAATCTATGTACGAATGTATTTCTAAACTCAGGTATGTCCCTACAGTCTAGACATTTAAATTTATTTAACAGAATTCAGTGCTCTTGGCATTTTGCCGAGTTTACAAATTATGTGCTAACTAGGTACTTTTGTCGCTCTAAATTAACTTTTTTTATATAAGTTATTCAGGTTTCCAACTTAAAAATGTGATTTTAGAAAACTATTAAAAACGAATTAACTATATGCAATCAAATCTTAAATTATTTACTTAATTTAATCATAAATTATAGTAAAGAGATAAATTAGATGGGTATTTACCACGACAGTATTTGCAACGTAGTCCAAATGTTTGGAAAAATAACAATAAGGTACGGAATGAAAAGCCTTGGAATTTATCTATTTATCTAAAGTTATGGACTAACAATGCGAGCATCACTGCTTGGCTGCAGAAATAGGTACAGTGATAGCATAGATTAAGCTCTTTGTATTCTATGTATTTACAAAAAATGTAATCAGTAATTTAATTTCACAATTACAAGTACATGCTTTGCTTAGTTTGGGATTAGAGCGCGATGTGTGAAACGTCAATGAATATTTTATTTCACGAGAAGCTCTACCATTAATGCTTCGGCTACATTAGCGGGCGAATATTCGTATCGTGTTGGCGCGACAAAAACATCGTGTTCGGGTATAGGCGATCTTCTTGTCTAAATAGTACGCGATGACACGATATACCCGGCCACATACATCGCGTTAACACGAATATTCGCCGTAGCCCGCTAATGTGGCCCCAGCATTATGAACTAGCATTCCGCAGGCTTTTATTTCAAAATCTCTTTGACGCCTATCATGAAATAAAAGACCAATGACCATTTGGCACGTGCGCGAAAAAAAGCAAAGGCTGTGACAACACAAACGCGTTTTCTGTTGCTTTTTGGCGCGCGGTGGAAGGTTTGTGATGAATTTTGTGTGTAAGCTGGATGGGTTTTGTTTTATGGGTTTATGTTGGTAACTAGCTACTAGCTCGGATTTTTCCCATTATTTTACTTTTTTATGCACATTTTGGCCTCTTTCGAGCCCGTTTTATCAAGAGGTTTTCACGGTTATAAATGGTTTTCATAATTTAAAAATACTGAAAACATTTTTTGCTGAATTCTATTAGGTAGTTTGTATGTGTTTCAAACCTTTATATAAAATAAATATACAATTGAAAGTTACTTTAGATTCAAATCACTCCGTACTCCGTAGGTAATCTGCAATAGAAGTCATTATATTCTGGGATTATTGTCCAAGAAAATATATAAAATATTTATTTTTGATTGGAAAAAACACAAAAGATATGATTAAGCCACTGTAAAGCATATTTCAATAGGGATCAAAATTCAATTTGTTGTATGCTTCGATCATATACATGATCGAAGGTTGTATGATAAAAAATTCTGTGTTGTATGATCAAAAATTCAATTTAAATTGTTCCTTTCAAATCTGTCAGAAAAAAACATCATCAACTTAAATTCTGAATTAACAAAAGGCATTAACACACTATACGACACGACATCTACATATCATGAGCGAATAAAGATATCAGATCACCGAGTGAATTTTGAAAAGATAAATGAGTTTATTCTCACTGAGATAAGATTTGCTTTAAAACAATCAAATCAAATCAAACATTCCTTTATTCAATAAAATCACACGGATCATTTAGAATCGTCTTACATACTAGGTGATTCTAGGTGCCAGTTCCACGCGACCAGAGCCTAGAAGAACGGGCAAGAAACTTACGGCCTGGTTCCTACCTTTTTTTATATGATCCTTCTTACAAAGACTTACAATTAAACTAAATTAAGTACTGAAGTTTCAGTGCGGTGTCGTGCAGGTGTCGTATCGGTCAAGATGTAAATAAAAACATTGAAAGAAAAATAAGGTAATTTTTTTTTGCTGACAGCTGCCTTTTATTTTATAATGGTCTTTTGGAATAAATATAATTGGCAGAATTATAGCATAGTCATATCTACTTGTCGAGTTAATTTTTTTAGGTAACGCTCTTTTTTATAATTTTTAGATCAACATCCTACCATACAAGGTACACCACTTGGTTAAGTGACTTACTTAAAATTTTATTTTCGAGTACCTAGTGTTAGGTTTCTATAAGAACTATTTTTAGATATTAGTTTCTTTAATTACTGTATGTTGGCAAAAGAAGTATAAATAATTATTAGTCGACTATAGGCGAAAGTTGCGAGTTCTGTGAAAATTAATAAGCCATTTTTATAATTGATGAAAATGAAAGATAAGAAAAATAATTAAGATGCTATACACAGTATTAGCGATAATATAAAATAATAATACAATGTTTTTCATATAATTTAGTTATTCATGTGAAATGCCTCATTTTAATTGTTTATTTTATGATAAAAATATAATTTAACATTTCTATATATTATTCAAGTGCCTCTATAGGAAGTTCTAAGAGATTTTTTTATTTCAAGACCGTTACCATCCTGAGATTTTTTTGAATAAATGATAATGTAAATAAAAATATTCTAAAAAGCTTTTAATAATAACATAATAATTTACGTCCTCATTGACATCCCTTAGTGAAACCCGAACGTTTCAAAGGGCGAAGTATTTTTAAGCTATTGCATAGCTTCTATCGCGGGCCTTGAGCGTGGAGACCGAATCCAGAAATTCCGTAACGAAATAACCAAACGAAAATAACAACACTGCGCATGCGTAATCCAGCAAAAAGGCTATGCAATAGCTCACCTTGCTCTTAAATTTACACAGGGTATACTTAGTAGGTGGCAAGAGATCTTAGTCTACCTTACCTTGGGAGAAAGTTATTATTTAATTGAACAGTTAGCATTAATAGATGTGCAGTGCGAATCCCTTAAAAGTTTTAATTGTCTCATTTAAACAAATAATACTTGGGGGTAGATAATTTTGAAAAGTTTTAATAACTGTGATGTACATAATTTAAGGTAAATTAACTTAATTAAGAGTTTTAAATGAAGGTGAAAGACACATCGTACGACCTATCTGTGAACTTTGGATATTACGTGGCGGGCAAGTTCTGAAAAAAAATAAAGAAAAAATATTCATTTTTCACTCTTTATATGGACAAGTATCACAGCTCAGTTGGTAGCTCTGTCTTCCATGCTGTGAGTCGTGAGTTCAATTCCCATCAAGAACAAATGTCTGTTCTATTTTTATGCCAATGTCGGAGTTTATGAGGATTTATGTTTACTAATCTTTTAACAAAAAGGCGGAGATCTGAGTGTTCAAAAAGGACCGGTATTAAATCTTTATCTATTCTACGATGTCACAGACACATCACAGAAACGTCACAAATACGTCACAGAGACGTCACGGAGACGTCACGGAGACGTCACAGAGACGTCACAGAGACGTCACAGAAACGTCACAGAAACGTAACAGATACGTCAAACTCTTATTTTAGCGTTAGCAGTTTTTCAACAATCTTCCTCTAGTAAAACTATGCTTAAGACTTGGCTTATAAATGTCAAATAGTATTATGAAACAGTGGATCGTGCACGAATTTCTGTCCATGTAAATGTTACTTAAGGGATGGGGAATGCCCCTGGATTCAATTTCCGTATTGAGCACATATTTGCATGATTTCCTTTCCATTTACTTCTCTATTTCGAGAATACAATTTCTGATCGATTTAATACTATTTACTGTAGAAATGAACAAGTTATAAAAGGTGGTGAAAGAAATACAGGGTGTAAAAAAAATACTAATGCAACTAACAGATATCATGGCACAGTTCAGTTTAGACACTTTAATACTACTTAGATCTATATTGTTAACTTAATATTAAATGAAATAAACTATCTTTATTTAACATAAAACATTGGAGTGAACAACGTAAAGTAAAGAACTTGACGTTTATAGTAAGTACGATAAATATAAATAAATACAAGTTGTTACTTCTAACCTTATTAATACAGGCTGTTTTTAGCTAGTAAGTCTAAAACAAATTCCATTGTTTTAATAATACACAAAAATTCATTTCCTGGTGTTTTATTTTTTTCACCACACACCGTAAAAAGCTAAATATGCAATTATTATTTTTTCATAAATCCAAGGCACGACTCCTTTTATCTAACTGACGTATCGCCATTAACGACATTCTCAAAAAAATCACCCTGTATATGATTTACTTTCTACCCAACTATTTTGTAATAAATGTATAAAATACGTTCTCTCGATACCCAATCCCTTCAGAATTGAATGAATGATGAGTTTACCGTTCATTCATTCACCAACAAAGAAGTCTTGCGTAGATTTATTTGAGCAAATACAAAGCACAGAACTGTACGGAACTCAATCCGTCTAAGTAGTATTTGATTAGGGTACGGTAAGACAGGAAGAACCGTAAGGTCATAGCTCATAGAGATATCAGCTGGTTCTATTCAAACATATTTTGACTAAACGTTACAATACAAATTATTAAATTATTATAAAATTCTGTCTGTTATAGATTACGCTGTTTTTTTAAGTTATTAATTACCTACCGTAACATTTTCTAGCTACACGTAATTTCAATAAATAAATAAATAATAAATAATGCTGGAGAATCCACACAACATAATTTAGCCCCAAGCTAAGCAGAGCTTGTGTTATGGGTACTAGTTCTCTTCTCCTCCAGGTCAAACATTTGAACGTTCTCAAATGCAAATAATGAATAATTGATCTACAAAATTCTGGATGCATGAATCTTAAGTGACCCAGCTATGTGCCGCTAGACTGCGGCTCCTTGTATTCGCATCACGCGTTTAGTTCGTTCAGTCTGTTATTGCTGCCCGTCGGGAAATACCTGCATCGGCAACACTATTGGACATTGTTTTGGAATACAATCACTATCGATATTCTATGTTATAAATAAAATTACTGACCGAGCGAGCGAAGCGAGAGATGCGTTTCGAGATGACCATAAATTATTTTGTTCTTTTGTCAGTCTGCTTTCGTATTTTTCAACGTAATCGGTTTGTAGGGTCTACTTTACTCGCAGAACTAAGTTTTTTTGTAAAGAATTAATTTTCGAATATAATAAGTAATAAATAAACAAATATTCACGGTCAGTTTATTATTCACACTCTAGTCCCAAACTAAGCAAAGCTCGTACCATGGCAACTAGGTTGCTGATAGAATACTTTCATTTTTTTTGTAAATAAAAAATGACACAGAAAAAATATTTATGTTCATGTTGTTCAGACAAACATTTGCTCTGGGTGAGAATCAAACCCACGACCTTCGCATGGAAGGCAGAGCTTTAACCAACTGAACTGTGACGCCAAGATGCAGATTAGCATTAGCATTATTCTTTTACTACAATCCTCATAACTTTATCACCTATAAAAAATAATACATTTCTGTTTCTCTTCCGTAAAAACTTTATTTTACGAAAAGCGTTGTAATAAAATCTTCACGGTACATAACATAAATACCATGAATTTATTTTTTCCATAAAAGACATAATATGCAAGTTATTCATACAACATTGAACACAGCAGTTCTTATTTCTCATCCTTTATTTAGGGAATTTCTTTATTTTAAAAGTGACACGTATTAAATAATAAAAAACTATAAATGTTTTATGTACTTACTGTTTGTGTATACAGGGTTATTTAAGCCCTATGGTTCTACACCAGTACAAGCTGAGTGATGACCATTTTCAGTTACTTATTTTAACATAGTATAATAATTATATCGTTTAATATGTCCTAGCATTAAGTTTTATAATAATAACTGAAATAAATTATTTTATTCTAATTTTTTTTTAAATTCAAAAGCATTTTTTTTCTTTTCAAGCCTTATGTCTACCTTACCTGTCGTAGTTTTGAACTTGACTATCATCCTCTCAGAAAACTACCCTGTATATAAGAGGTGAAGGGTTTTTAGCATTTTATAAAATAGGATTAAAGCTTTGGGTTCCAAAAAGCCACTGACTAACAAACAAAGTGACTTGATACCTCTTTAGACTTTAAGGGCTTACTTAGAACCACCTCTCAATTACAAAACAAAACGTTTGAAATAATAATCTCTTTATGTTTATAGACAACAAAGAAAATCTTAAACAAGTTCAAGTTGAGAGATGATATTAAATAAAACAAAAAAATACATACACTTTAAAAAACCTAAAGAAATAAAAAAGCATAGAAAAATACAGAGCAACTTTATTTTATTTTAACTACCAACTACTATTTTTTTACTACATTTTAAAAGCCTTTCTAAAATATAAGTAAACTTATGTAGCGCTTTGATGGAAACTTTAGATAAGAACTATAAAAATATTTAATCCTTTTCCCGCTAAAAAGCAAAGTTTTAAGCTGAGCGGTACAATATTGACCACCTGTGCATAGCTGAACGAAAACATCTAGTTCACTCATGCTAAAAACTTATTTCAAAATCTTAACCTACAAGAAGGTGCAATAAAACATGAGGTAAGCAGCTTTATCAAAACTTTGGTGTAATACATTTTGGTATTTAAATTGTTACCCTAAAATGCATTAAAAGCATTTTTTATTACCCTTAGCTTTGTCTAAAACATTTATTATTCATTTTTATATATATTTTCAACAATTTTTAGAGAAGAAAAGAAAATATAAGACCCTTAAGTACAGTCAGGTACCTACTTTCAGACTCGATCTAACCTATCTTTATAAAAATGTTTAGATTAGGTACATTTTTTTACAAATTTTTTCAAAAATTTTGAGAGAAGAAAAAAAAAGAAAATACCCTTAAGTACCCTTAGGTACTTTTAGACTCGAGATATATCAAATTTTTATAAAATGTTTAGTACTGTACCAGCTGTTATTTTTATACTATAACATGTCTTAAAATGCAATTTCTGGCGGGTCTATGTGACGGTAACTGTCACGTTTTAACAGCAAACAGGAAAATGGTGGTCTTTCAACAAAATGGCGTGTATTTCTTACCCAGAGACGTGGCGGTGAGAAGGAAGTAAGTGGGCAGAGCTGTATTTTATTAAGTGAAAAGAGGGTTTTTGGCGAGTTTATTTACCGCCAAAATATACAGGGGGTTTGATATGCCGGAAACATAAATGTTAGAATTTTTCTTTCATTTATAAACGAAAGAAAAATTAAATAAATAACGTAACGCTGGACAACCGCCGTTATAAATAATGGTGGTTACTAAAACAGTATAAAATTCCAACATTATAATATAAACTTATATGTATGTATATATTAGCCTCAGAGTATTTTAGGTTACTAAACATGAGCCCCCTAACTTATAAAAAGTTAGCGTTGACATTGTCATCATTACGTATTGTAATCGAAACGAGTCTGCACTACGACGGATTTCCTCACAGTTCGAGTAAACAAATAACGCCGATTTGCCTATATTAACCTAACTCGTAATTATACGGTCTATTACCGATGTAATAATATAAACTAACCAATTATCATGATGGAATGTACACACTCCCTCGTCACTCACCACTTTGGTCCTTGTCTGACCCGAGTCTGAAACAATGTGGGTGTGTGCTTGTTGATTACGGCGAGCTTGATTCACTTCCCAAATCTTCACCTAACTGTACTAGTTTGAACTTTATTTGTGAGATGATAGAGCTGAAAATGTTCTCGTGATATTCGATTCTCTGATTGAGACGTCGCTGTCAAGCAAATTACTATTCAGTTTTTAATATCAGTCTCAAGCTGTCAAGCTGGGTTTAAGATCTCTCATACTTTTTAAGGACTTTTCATCAACTTTACGTATTCCCTAGACCAGGGGTCACCACATGGCGGACCGCGGTCCGCACGCGGACCGCCGACCCATTGTATGCGGACCGAAAAATATATGCCCCGCAGTATATTTGATGACGTTAATTAATACAATAACAATTCCGGGCGAAGTAACGAGTAATGTCAATAGTTTTCACCAATTCCATTCCAAACTTCAAACAGATAATCAACAATAAAAAATGACACTTTTATCATTGATGTAAGTAGATAATAAACCGTGAATTGATCTTTGTTCAATTTTTTTTTTATCAAATGTGTGGACCGCGTTGGTCTTTTCATTTCTCAAAATGGACCCCAAGTGAAACTAATTGGTGATCCCTGATATAGAGTCTAAATCCTTTCAGTCTTTATGATTTGTCTAAAAAGTGCGTGCGCATGTCAGTTTTTCATGCTGCCAATTTCCAATTCTGCGGACTCATGGCCTTTATTTTCTGTTAATATTCATTATTAAAAATAACGGAATATACTGATTATAATATTATTATTCATTCTGATGGCCAAAGCTACTTTGAAATATGACCTAGACTACAACACCCGTATATCGTAAATTATGGCTAAAAGCTATTTAAACCGACCAATTATCAAACTTAAAAAACCAATTAACAATAGATTCAAAGGTCTATTGTTGTTATTTTAGGAAGGATCTATAAACATATACGTACCTATATCTGTATATTTAAAGAGATAGTGGGACCCGACCCGTTCTTAAGGGCAAGAAAACAAAACTATCGTCTCAATTTGGGCCCAATTACCGAAGAGACCATAGGAAAGCCATTAACTTAATTGTATGATGCCATTGCCAACCCTCCCATGGTTAGGGAAGCCTAATCAGTGCGATATATCAGGTTGATCTTGAAAGTAATTGGCATGGAAACGCTTTGTTACAGCTCAATTAATTAGTTCTCTTTGTTTTTAGACACGTTTTTATTTAATATACCACCCACACTTCACTTCACACCATGTCTTACGGCCGGTTTCTCGAACGATGATCAACGAAAAAATCAAATAATTACTATGTGTCTAAGTCGGATCAATCGTGATTTGGGTTTCCAGAAACCGGCTGTTAGACATAAGTTGAAAGTGAACTTACAGTCTGAAAACAGACATGGTCTAAAACCCAAGTATCAGACAATGGAGGGAAAAAGATGAGGCAATAAGAACTTAACTCCCTGCCAATAACTGTAAGTTACAAGAAAAAATCAACTTGAAAATATTGTCCGTCTACTGCGTCGTAATATAGATGGATAGATAGAATATGTTGAATTGTACACCAACACAAATAAAACCATTAACATTGATATACCTAAGGTAGTAATTAAAGTAAGAAAATCTGTACAATGAACGGCCTTATTAAAAGCAATCTCTTCCAGACAACCTTTAATTGCTTTTTAAATGCAACCTTCAAAACTTTTTTTCAGTATTATTTAACCTGTAATCTTTATATATATACCTTATAATGCTTCGGTTAAAATAACCCTTGACGATAAAATATTTCAGTAAAAGGCCTTAATTCCCTTCAAATGGAGGTCATACGATAGAGCTAAGTAATAAGTAAATCGACAAAAACTTACCGCCGCAGGCTGTATTCGCCTCCGCACTAATTAAATGGCAAAAATCGGCTTTCCCGGCTCGACCTAGTTGGGACAATTGAGTACGCGATGTAGTAGCTGACTAGCTCTGGTCCAAGTTAAAGAAGCAAGAGTTTTATATAAAAAATCTATAAACAATTGATTTTATGTGATACAAACCTATACCCTTACCTCACTGAGCACGTCCATCGCGAACGTGTTCTGTGATGCACTGGATTCTTTTAATAAATAAATAAATAATGCTGGACAATCCACACAACATCATCTAGCCCCAAGCTAAGCAGAGCTTGTGTTATGGGTACCTACTAGAAGACTGACATACTTAATACAATATATTACATAGATAGATATTTTTTTGTTATACATATATACCCAGAACACCCGGAATAAATATTTGCAGATCGTACAAACATTTAACCCAAAGCGGGAATCGAACCCGCAACCTTCGCGTCGCAGGCGGACCTTCGCCCGCCGCGCCACATCGGTCGTCGGTTTTATTTGTTCATTACTGCAAGACTGCCTATTACCTACAGCTACTTAAGCTAGAATAGTATGTTGTGGAAGAAACCGCTACTGCTCATACCTTTCACCTCGTCAAATGTAGGTACCTACATTTTGTAGGCCATTTTGTTCACGCTATACTTAGTGATAAATTAACAGCCGAACCCAATATATCTGTAAAACTAAAGTTACCTGCGTTTAAAGATGATGAGAAACTATTTGAGAAGAAAAAACACTAAAGGTTTGGTTACCGATTTTAATGAAAACCATTTGAGAACTTTGATTAAGATTTGAGAACTTTGTCCAGCAGTGGGACGAAAAAGGGTAAAAAAACAAAGATTTTAATAATAGTTTTTGGGCATTTCTTACTACTAAGAATAACGACAAAACTTAGAAACTACGTTGATTGAACAACGGACGAGTATAGAAAATATTTTCTTCTGAATGTTATATTGCTTGAAACTTTATACTTACAAGTAAACTACAATTTCCAACATACAAATAATGAATGGAAAATATGTAAGAAATTTAAAAAGCAACCGTAAAAATAAAAGCACGATAAGTGGTAAAGTTCAGAAAACTTTAAGTGCTTCGAGCATTTTTTGCTTTTACGATCCAACATCTTAAGTATTGCTCAGCAGATGAAATATTTTCGTTGAAGAAATTACGTAGAAAAATTATTATTATAATATTTTTTAGTAAACAGATAATACAGTAGTTTGACAGGCGTCACAGCTCAGTCGGTAGTAGCTCTGCCGTCTATGTGGGTCGTGGGTTAGATTCCCACCCAGATGAGTCTATGTATGTAAGTATTTACAAAAATTTATATTTTCTATCAGCAATCTAGCTCCCATAATACTTTATCTTTACTATGAATTCTATTTTTTTAAATAATTTGTTTTATTATATGTGTAATGTTTTGCAAGTCGAATATTTATATTCGTTTATATGAAAAATACAGTAATGAGTAATGAAGTTTGATGCAACGGTATCAACAAATAATTTACCTTGAAAATACGAACTTCGTAATTAAATACATTTCTACTAAATTCCGAAACTAAGTGCATTGTAATAAATAAAATATTCTTTCATTGTTTAAAATTTACCTACACATTTAAAGACGGTTTTAAAAGTATTTTAGTTAAAAAATCTAGAGCGGTCTTGTAACTGAAATACTTTTCAAACCGTTACAAAATAAAAGTATCACGAAATATGAAATAACCGGGTGAAGTGTGAGAAATAAGTCCCTGAAGTAAATAAAAATAAACCCCCAAAGTAAATAAAATCCAATCTCCTGCAAGTTGTGACTGCTGACTTTAAGATGTTTGCGGAGAATATTTCAAGTTTTAAAGTCAAATAGGATATCTTGAAATGGTTATAAAACGAGAAATTCAGTTTTTTAAGTTAGTAGACTGAGATTGCTGATATAATACTTACATAACATACATACTTTAATAAATTATTATTTTAAAATGTAATGATAATAATAAAATGGTGAGTATCTGGCCCAGCGAATTAGCATTGCTATTCAGCACCGCAATGCAGCCAGTATCTTGGATACGCTTCCGATTGGTACTGATTTTGATCAGTTGAGCTATCAATAGATCGTTTGCGGTCTGTAGATAGTTCAACTGTTTCTTATGTATTTTATATAATCCTATGTACATGTTGTAATACTGTAGATAATAGTCGAAAGTTTGTTTGTGAATAAAACTTTAATGGTAATTGTCATTACATTTAAAATAATAATTCTAATACATTGCGTGGACAAACTTTCGTAGAGGGAGTGGCTCTGAAGATTGGTTAAAGTATAAATTGCCATATAAAATTGCTGAAATCGCCAGTAACTGCAGCTCGTAAACTAAACTGTTGCATAAACAATAGCTGGAGCGAGTAGCGGTAATGCCTTTTTATTTCTCCTATTGTTCCATTGCTGGCAACACTCAACGGCGTAAGGCTTGGACTCCATTCAGAGCATTCAATGTACACTCAATTAGGTCTAGATTAATTATAATTTATGTTCAAATTGTAAGACTCATTTTAGTTACCTCTTTCACTACAATATGTTCAACGCACAAAACAGTGTTTTTTTTAGAAATGCTTTGATGGCCTTAATCATATACAAATAATAAGAAAAAGTAATTCAAGAAATGTAAGTACTTATATTAATTTATAGTAATATACATTTCTAGAAAAAATAGATCCTTATCAAGGTTAGTATGATTGACTTCTCTTGATCTCATGGTTTCTTACTTTTGCCTTTCGTGGGTTCTATTCTCAACACGAACAAACGTATGTCATGACATACGAGATGTTTGTTCGTGTTGAGAATAGAACCCACGAAAGGCAAAAGTAAGACAAAACAGAGTAAACAAACATCAATGTTGACCATGGTCAACATTGATGTTTGTTTACTTAGTTGCTGATTTTTTTTTAATCTAACCTATTTTGCCCCACTGCTGGGCAAAGGTCCTTCCCACTCATTTCACTCATTCTCCATTTTTTTTCAATACCTCGCAAGGTCGTGCAAAATATTTAAACAAAATACTTAAATATTCTATGAGCATGTAGTTCCCTTATTGCAAGCTTTGCTTAATAGTTTAAGTAGTTGTTTGAATGACTTAATAAAAATATTAGCATTTTGTGTTCATTTCCTTCACAGAAAGGCTCATAATGTTATCCAAGCCCGGCTTTGTTAAGCCTCTGCTATTCATAAGCGGTGGCTTAGCTTCGGTTTACCGTTCTTTTGATCTAACTTTGAGGTATAAGTAAAAAAATAATAAAACAACGAAAACTTTAACTTTTACTTTTGTAAAAAAGTGCCGAGTTATTTTTGTAAAAGATAAAATCAATACTGTTTTGTTTTATATTGTTTTTTATTATGTCAATATTAATTATTTGGAAATATTTTTTGTTATCTTTTCTCTTTTTTACCTAGCAAATAATCAAGTGCAAGCTTTGACAGATAACTTTTTAATTTGTGGCCGTTTGTACTAGAATAATAGTGATCTAATTAAATTTATCTAGAAATGTCTTTGCCTAGTAATAGGAAGCAAGTAAATAAGCTGAAACGAAAAAAAAAATGTTCCATGTGAACTGTCAAAGTTGACACATAATACTTAATAGACTATAACAAAGGTATTAACTTTATTCACAAACAAACTTACGACTATACAGTATTTACAAAATGTACATTGTCATATAAAATACATAAGAAACAGTTGAGTTATCTACAGACCATTGTTAAAATTTAAATTAACTACAATTGTAAAAAGTTAAGCTGGATTTCTCCAGGTGTTTTTCCAGGTGTTTCTCCAGGTGTACCACGAGCCTTTCAGCAGGCGTCACGTAACAAAACAATGAATTGTTTCCTGTAACGATTATCGCTTTCAGAAACTTTTCGTTTGTTAAGCTTTTTGGTTCGATGTTCTGAGGTTGGAACAATAATTTCACTTATACATAGAATTAAGTTTAATGTAATTCGAACCAAATTGCGACAATTTCAATGTTATTGCTGTCTTGGGATCGTGCTGATTTTTGCAGAAAAGTATAAGTTTTTGGAGAGAAAAACTTTTTTTTTGTATAGAAAGTAAAGTAAGTCTGACTTTTTCGTACCGAAAATAGTTTTTTTATGAAGTTAATTCAGACAAAGCTTACCTCATGTTTAGTGGTAGTCACTCCCACAGTTACATGACAAAAATAGTATTAAAGATGACATATTTTCTATCCTATCCTATATATTTAAAAATCATAAATAATTAGTAAAACACTGTTTTTTATAACCAAACAACACATCTATGTTTATTAGATAATATTGGTAACTAATTAAAATAGGAACGCCAAACGTAGCCAACCAAACAATCACTATAAAACAATTTAAATGATCGCCGCTAAAAACTAACATTCCACGATGTTTTTTTCCAAAAAAACAACAGACAAACGATCGACAAACCCCATTCAAAAAAAGCCGACAAACCGAACGAAAAATCTAAAACTAAAAACAGCTTTTGTACTAAAAATCAAAGCGTCGGAACCCAGCGACCTAAAAACTAACATTTGAACTAAAGTATCGATTAAAAGATATTCCGCAGAACTAAATCAACACGTTTCGACTAGTTTTATTTGATGGAAAATAAAAATGAATAAACTAAAACTTGTGATGGTTGAGCTATAAAATAAATTTTTGATCACAAATTGTATACAAAAAGAATTTTGTTGAATTTAGATTATATTCTCTTCTGTTATACCTAACTAAATCTTTTTATCAATTCATTGAATATCATTAATATTCCAATTTAACTATCATCATCATCCTGTATGAGTCTACTACTGAACGTAGGTCTTTCCTATGACGAGCCACAGTGCTTTCAGCTCTTCTCATACAAAATACCAATTTTTAAATATATATATATATAATTCCTAACCGGGTCCGGTCACGGCGACTGCGGAACTGGACAGGCATATTTAACTCGATTCTTAAGAAATGTAATCAATTGATTAATTAGTCAGCGCTTTGCTGTTCTGCTCTAGCATGCGCTCTATTGTGAAAAAAATATTTTTTTATTAATTAATTTTTTTTTTTTAAATTATTAAATTTTTAAATAATTTTAATATAAATCAACTTCATCATATTTTCTTTTATTTAGCTATGTAGCTTATAATTTTCCCCCAATTTACTGCCTAATCTAAAAAAATGGTTTTTATTCATTGCTCCTATAAGTAATTCATTGTAAGAACTCCCAATTACGTCCACCCCGGAAATTATTTTTTATTAGGTACATAATTGTTTTCAAAACATAGGTTTGACGAAAATATTCATGTACCCCAAATTATTGTCCTAGACCACAAAAAAAAACTTTTCCTAATGAACCACAAATGATAACCATACTTGGCTATTGTCCTTTTTATTAGTCCGACACAGGTTCAAATCGTCCGTGCCTGCAGGGTAAGCGTGCTGGAAAAATAAATGCCGTACACGATATGAGTATTGAACGGAGCCATGTATTTTCCCTTTTATAATCGCGGGCTGGGAGAGCAGCGAGAATTCCATAATGACTGAGTTACATTGCTTGTTTTGTTCAGTCAGCCTGCGGTGACAGGGTTATTAGACTTCACGGTAACACGTTATCGAATATTTTAGGCGGGTGGTCAGTTCTTTATAAAGTTGATATTTTGGACACGCTAGAGGTGCAAGCTATGCCTTCCATGATCGAGAACCAAGAACAAACATTTGTGCGTTTGCATTATGATATTTGTTTTGTGGGTTATAAAACAGTATTCTGTTTAACCTAGTTATAACTCTGCTAAACTTGGAAAAAGTTCGTTATGTGAATGTTAAATAAAATTTATTTACTAATTACAATGCGAAAGTAACGTATCTCAACCAATTTGCATTTAAAAGTATTCAATCGCTAACGAAGATGTTGTGTGATATTTATAATAAAACCTTGAAATAGCCCGTTATTTGACAATTAAAACTGTATTTTCTATAGCATTTAACTAAAATTTGAGTGCGACAAAACAATATACACAGTTGCAGTAGACGCTCATTTAAAATGAATGAAATTCTATTTTGAAATTGCTCCGTGTCTGTCTCGGAGTTGGAACGAAATGTACTTAAATATCAATTGTTTTTATTTTGCAATGTTTTTATGTTGTTATGTTGATGTCCTGATGAAGTTAGCTCAAAATGTTTTGAGCTAATGCTTTAAATGTGAGCTGTGTATTTAAAGAGAAGCTCGAATATAACACATAAAAAATAGGTCGTGCTTTTTAGTTAGTTATTTTTGGCGTTATACATTAATTTTCGCACTGATATAGTTGGATAACAAATGGCAACCTGTAACTAAGTCCATCAGTTTTTTTAAACATTTTTCATCAGTTTTTTCAAACACTTTTCTATACATAAACTAACTACGAAGTTTCATCGAATTTCAAAAACGACTATAGGTATCATTTAATTAAAATGCTAGGTGGTTTCAATAATGTATTACTTTTTTTGTTAACTTTTCAATATATTTGTTGTTCTTAAGATGATTGAAAAAAGCGTTTTTCTCGTGGCCCAACTTTCATATCCCATTTCACCCGGATCGTTTGCACTGTCCTTTAGAAGTTAACTTCAGCAATTGCAGCCGCATTGTGCACTATTCTATGTGCATTGCTTCTTTTATGCCGCGGTTAGTCGAGCTTGCTGTGTTTGTGTAGCAATGGTTATGTGACATTGCGAGTTGGTCGTTTGTGTTTATGCGCTAATAATTCTATTTTTAGAAGATTAACTTTGCTTCGGTTTTAGAAAGGTTAGGAAATTTTGATTTTGAAAGATCGATTTATAAAAAGCTTTTAAAATTGGACTTTACAATATTTATTGATAATCTCAAAGATTAAATCAGCTCATACTTTTTGGATCGATGTAAGTAAAAAATCTTACTGTGCCTGCATTATTATACAATTGGTACGGTCGGATCGGTGGTTTTATTAAGTACTTTTTTCACAACAAGCTTACGACTAGGTATTACAGTATTTACATACTTACATACATACTTAACTTAGGTATATATAAAATACATAAGAAACATTTGAGATATCTCCAGACCGTTGCAAACGATTATGACAAAGTAATTTTATTTATTTAGAATTTATTTTTGGGAATCAAAGAACTAACAATCTTGTAGTATAGTATAAAAGCAGTATATTTTCTACAGGGCAGGAATAAATATCATCAAACAAAATATCTCCAAATCAAAAACACGGCATGTTATCAAAGCTTTTGACAGTTTATACTACTTCCATGTTTGTGACAGGCTTCAGAATGACAGGTCCATTGTCAGAGGTTCAATATGTCAATAAGAGCAGACATACGAGAGGCAGAGCTGATTGAATCGATCCACAGCTATTTATGTATCTGTTTGATTAGTACGATATTGTATGACGATTGGATTTATAACCAGCTTAAAACGGGTTAGATTTCGAGACCTTTATTCAAAAAAGACTTTGAAAATGTAATTGTAGGTATGGTATATTTATGGATGTTATATCGTTTATGTAATTAATCTAATGTTGACTTTTTATTACACCATCATTATTTCACTATTGTTTAATTTGAGATGAGTCCATTCCTAAGGTTGCCTAGAAGAAATCGCTCATAGCGAAAAGGTCGCCCATTCTACAATGTACTCTGAAATATCTTTGCGAGATAAAACTTCGCAATAAAGATCGTAATAGGTATGTTTTTTATTCGATTGATTATTATATCAGTTAATGCTTTAACAAAATAAACCGTTAACTGATAGGAACAATCAAATAAAAATTATGAATTTTTAGGAAA
This sequence comes from Ecliptopera silaceata, assembly GCA_932527185.1. NCBI lineage: Eukaryota > Metazoa > Arthropoda > Insecta > Lepidoptera > Geometridae > Ecliptopera > Ecliptopera silaceata. Next base: position 825,412 of record OW052211.1, read on the forward strand.
TTAAACTGTTTCGTAAATTACATACAAAAAAATCAGTATCTTGATTATATCTTTATATTTCAAAGCCAGTTATAAACGAAGAGTTGTGTGTATTTTTTTGTCACAGTAAATAAAATCCTTTGAACAATAAAATAGACAAGTAAACAAGTGAAGCTCAGGAAAAAGATAAACAAGATTTGAACTATCCGTAAAATAATCGCCACTCTAGCGCCCTCTAGAGGATTAATGGTGAATACAGGTACGTGTATATATTTATGAGGAAGTTGATAATCTTCTGGTTTAGATTTAATTGAATAAAATATTACTGTTAGATTACTACAGATCGAGTTACTCCTCAATTAAAAGGTTGGTATGACCTTCAATGATGTTGTTTTAGTAGTACTTAGTTTTGATCTATGGTTGTGGGTTAAATTCCGGTCGTGCTTTTTTCGGAAACGCATAAGCAATATATTAGGGCCTGGCCCATAAAAAAGCCTATTAGGTATATCATATGATTTTTTAAAATATTCCAAACAATCTTAAGAAAAAAGAACAAGAAATCAATTATTTCCTCGGCATGACCGGCCAACAAATTAAGCGAGAATCATCAAAATTGGATCATAATATGCGGATTAGCGTAACATTCATAAAAAATCTAATCGAGAACCTTCTTTTGAAAAAGTTGTAATCGATTGACCTTGCGGATAATGTTATCACCTTGGCTTTATAAAATCATGACTGAGCTGTTAAAAATGACGTCAAAGCCTCTGGCCTACCTGATTTAAGAATGACCTACCTGATTTGAGCATGGCCTATCTGATTTTTCGTTAATTCTATCAAACGGTATGAAAATCGATCATTCTAAATATCAATAAAAGACGAAGAAGAAAACTGAACTGCAATTTGATCAAATAACAGTTCAAAAACATTTTAGTTGTCAGGATACCCCCCTTATCACCAATAAGTTGTAATAAAAACATAAGTTGACTAAGAGCCTGAGGTGAAACATTAAGCAGTCGACCACATAGACTAACCCTCTTCGGGTTCCTGTCAATACCTACCCTTCTTAACTTAGATAAGGGATGCCACAGAGCAAGGCACAGTTCAGTTCCAGCAGTAAAACAACTTTATACAAATAAAAACTTCGCTTAAGTTACAGATCAAACAATGACAAAAGTTAGAAATCAAATAATGTTGCTTGGATTAAGTTAATTCATTTTATGTTAATGACTTTTGTTATTAATATGAGAATCATCAAAAATTGTTTTTTTACTGTGTCAAAAGCAAAACATGGCTTATAGAGTTCAGACGTGCCTATAACTATCAAAATCAAAAAATCGAAATCTTTTATTTCAACTTTACAATGTCGTCTTAATAATGGATGGGATCTCTTTTTTAAGTCTATATCCGTAAGTAATAAAACTTCATTCAGAGATTACTTACCCATGGCGTATTTAAAACAATGTTCTTATCTTATTATTTTTTGGTAAATTAAACTATAAAACTAACTTCTAATTGTTAACCGTAACCTTTATGCATTGCCTTACAAAACACGTCCGTTGTCAAGTCACAAGCTCAAGTATTTCAACATTTTCAAACCATGATTGGTCGCGAAATCAAAACGCACTAATTTCTTTTAAAAACTGGAATACGACACAGATTTTAAACCTGTATTATTCAAATAGTTTTCTCATTCTACTCATTTCTTGAAGCCACGAAATAGTAGGCTCTACTATTCCGTGGCCTACAGGTACATAATTTTCTAAGTGCTCGAGCGTACCTCCATAAAATAAGTATAAAGTGTGATAGAAAAAACTTTCCGCCACCAGCCGCAGGGCTTTTATACAAAAAAGAGGAATTCACCTGCGCAGTGAGAAAGGGAGACAGATACTCAAACTTTTGTACTTAAGTACTACACTTTACTAGATATCAGCACACTGAAAAAAAACCATTGGAAGCAATTTTGTTTAAGCACGAACAAAATTTAACGCGTTACGTAAACCTAACGTATTTGAGTGACACTGGGCGTCACCGCGCGGTTAACGGAACCGTCACAGTTAAACATTTGGATTCGGATTTAGAATACAAGATGATTATAGTAAGTAGACCGGAAACGTCCTCCCGGTCTACCTAATAGATCGGTAGATTCCTTCGGAGGGATGAGCTAGACGCCCGCCCAGGTGGGCTATAAAAAATTACAAGTTTTTATCGTAATGAGGATAAATCATATAACTAAAACAGCATAAGTGATATTGATAAAAAACACTAATACTATTTACCTATTCAACTAGCAACTAAATAATCATTAAATTCGTTTTTCTATCAAAAGTTTCGGCAATTCGTTTGCAATTTCGGCCCAACTTTCTTAACATTGAAGGCGATGGGTCTTCAACGTAAAAAGTTTGAGACTCACTGACTCGTATCGAATTCACTAAAGTACCTTAAGTTACCGAGACTTGGCTAAGTCAATTTGCTTTTGTTTTTCAAAATTGAACATAATGTTTTTTCACTCGAAAAAAACATACAAGTCTTACTAAACTCTCAAAGGGAATGGGATGTTGAATAAAATGTACAAAAACTCATAGTTATAAAGTTTTTATAGACAAGTGCGATTCCTATTTATTCCCGAGAGTTCCGCTATTTGGAAACATATATGAAGGTTACTTGATAGTTTTTTTTATTTTGTAAGTTTTTGCACTTCAGACCGATATAAATATCGATAGATATCTTCCGAACACTTCTCATCCTCTCTTTTTAGGATTGCCTGAAAGAGGACACTTTCAACAATATGGCCGCCCATTGTGATTTTTTAAACGCCTTATCCATTGTTTTTAATGTTATACAATTGAGCATTTTCATTAATTTACTTAACCAAAAATTGAGTTTTTTCTAAAAACATTATTTTTACCGAAGGCAACTGAAGAACAAACAATACTTGAAGAAACTCTAGGGAATACCTGTTGTTCCGACCCAACATGGGATAAAGGTTGGGAAACAATGGGATACTGTCTATTTTCCCTAACTTAAAAGGTACTACAAGGGTAGACAAATCTACAGGTGCGATCGGATTTGAACCTCACACTCATTATGGATACCATAGCCGAGCTAGACCAACATCATAAAAGAAGATTACAGAACTTTCTGTGATCCGTTCTTAGGCACGTCAAATTGATCGTGCGATCAGATGAAAGAGACTTCTGAATTATGTATTTTATGTAATATTTTCTCATTTAGTTGTTGATGACCCGATTTGGATACTTAATTCTTTTTTTAGGCCTTGTTTTTATCTTGTGGTGCCATTAACATTTTAATATTATTTGTCAACATTGGAGACAGTTTTTTGTTTCTTGTAAAAATCACAAGTTAAATTCTCCTTCTCTCTCCTTCGGCAATGTTAATTATATTTTTTAATTTAACAAGAAATGTAACAAAACGTCACTAAAGCATGTAAATTAACTTAAAATTAAATTGCTTTTTTATGACTGAGAAGTGCGCACATAGTTATATTTGAGGCGGTTTCTACAACAAACCAACGGTACTCTTTTTGTGGTTTTAATATGCAAACCATATTCAACGTGTTTATAAATAGTTCGTTTATGAATTGTTTTACTTAAAAAATATTAGAACTAAGCGGAAATTACTGTATACTACTTTAAAAGCATTTATTTTTTACCGATACCTAATATATGCTCTAATAAGAGCTGTTTGGCTAACTGATAAAAAATCAAGTATTGTTCTCATAGTCAGTACAAGCTTTGCTTAGTTTGGAACTAGAAAGTGTTGTGTGAATTGTCCATGAATATTTATTTATTTATGTTATATAATGCTCATGTCAAATAATTTTCTTAATTTGATGTATTGGTATAATTACCGAAAGTAAAGAAATTTCTATGAGACAATTTTGATGCTATACTTCCTCGAACTTTTTCTTATTTCTGTCAAATACATTATAGATCCCTTAAAAGATCTTTAAAAGCAGCTAATTGGACAACCTGGCTAAAATTATACAGTTCAGCAGACAATATAATTAATTACTAACTGAACGCCAGAAGTTAGCTACGGAATTGCTAAAATAACTTAATTATTTTGAATTATTCTGTCTATTGAAAAGGCGAGATAATTAATGGACTGATTTGTTGGCTTAAGTTTTTTGGAGTTCAATAGCGGCTTAAAATAGCGGTTTAAATCTTTTATTTATTTAATAAGCCGCTGGATTTTAAATCTAGTTTTAAGTCATCTTTAGACCGTTTGGTTTTTTTACAGATCAATAAAATTACATTTACTTATAGCCCTGATAGATCCTTAATAAATACACCCTTATCAAGAATCCTAAGTATTATCATTTTAAATATTAAAAAGTATAAGAATTTATTAAATATCTTTTTTTTGTTATATAGAACATTCGAAGAACACCACAAAATCAAAGTTTAAAGAATAAGCAAAAAAATCACGTATCGGTAGTAGATTAAAATTATTAGGTAATATGTCGACATAAAAAATGTAAAAGCATTGTAAGTGTAAAAGGTTTTTTTACACTGTTAGCGACACGACACCTATACGATATATTTGACAATATCGTATAGGTGTCGACACGATTATTTTATTTCCGGCACCTACACAAATCTGGTATTCAACAAATTATATAACTTTCCTATAAATTATATTATTAGCCCTTACGAAAAACTATTTTGCAATCTTAAAAAAACATTAAAAATTTATAAAAAATAAAAAATGACGTGACTATTGCGCCATGATTGGTCGCCATATTTGTGACGTCATTGTGCAACATCATCATCATTATCATCATAATGCTGGATGCAGTGTATTCCCTTTAAAGCCATCTCTTCTCATGCTCAAAGCTCGTCTCATCCAGTGTTTGACAGCAACATTCCGCAGATCGTCGCTCCATACGCTTGCAAATGTTAATAGTTTTATTACAAAATTTATACATCTTTCAATTTTTACCAAAATATTCAAATACTCTGGTTCAAGTAACGTGTCGCGATCCTTATGTGCAAACGCCCAAACGGTAAGGCTGGTCCCGAATATCAAATAACCCGCTATTTATAGCAGATTTAAACGTATTATTTGGTTCGACAATTGAAATAGTCCTGACCGATAAAAGTCCACGATAAAATTTATTTCCGCAGTAGAACAATAAAAGCGAGGTCGATTGCTTTATCAAGATTGTTCTGGAACTATTCGGAGTTGAAGTTGCTTTAGTTGAAAAATTCCCATTTTGTTATTGTAACAAACTGTTTCTTTCGTTCCTGTGAGATAGTATTTGACGACAGCGCTTTTGTAGTTGTGGTTGGCACTTTTTGATTTGGTGGATTCGTAGATTTATTTTAACTTACAGTTTATTCTAGATAATTTTCTTATTTTATAGTTCAGAAAAATACTCTTAAGGAAAGAATTTGGAATCATAATAAGTTTTATAGGAAGTTTGAATGGACTAAAGTGTTTGCTTACCTATCCGGGGTATTGTGAGAATGATAATTCATATTTAATTAAAAAATTGACAAAACAACATGTTCCTATTTTGTTTTTGTATGATCCTTCAAATAAAACTTAAGTGTACATTACCTAGAAATATTTTTATTGATTACTACAAGTTTGATAATGTACAAAACAAGTAGGTGTACCTACCTACTTAATGCAAAGAGCTGCTTTATCACTTAAAACAATTTCTACCACTTCAAATGGTGTCCGTATGAATTAGAAATCCCTGAAGCAGTGAATTTAATCATTAACATTCTATAACATAATACATCAAAACGGGAATGTTATTATATTAGCATAATAAACTAGTCCAGACAGCTGTGATATCTTGATCTAGTCTATGTAGATCTTGTTTACTTAGTTTATGTCAACTAGGGATAGATAAACATGATAGTTCAAGCTTATGTGGTTAAATAAATCATAAAGAATCAAGACCTTTTAACCGAGTTTAAAAATGAGGTTCTTAATTAGACTATGTTAGCGATAAATCGATTGATGATAATTTTTTAACCGAAGACAAATAGAGCAGGTTGTCTACGCGAATTTTGTTTTCTTTTTTTTTATGTAAGTATTTATAAGCTTTTATGGCTTATTTTTAAGTGCCCCTGCCGATTCCTCCTTCGCAGAATAGAGTCCGATTTTGATAATTCTTATTTTTGTTTGAAAGATCATTATTTCAGGGCGAGGATCCCATATTTTTTTAAAATTTTATGATAATGTCACATAGATATAAAAAAATATGTATTTTATTTAAATAAATAGTATTTGCTACAGAACCGAGGCCACAGCTTTAGCTTAAGCTTTACTAATTTGCATCTCCGTATTATAAAATAGTTTCTAATTATAAAATACATTAATCTCCAGAGCCAAGTAGAAATAAGATCTTTTGAAGGCATTCGGCTCGTCGCGTCGTGTCGTTGCGATTAAAGCCGAATTCGCCTTCGAAGCCTTCAAAATTCGGCATCGAAGCACAAACTCGGAGGCGCTACTCGTTCTATATTCAGGAAGTCTGTGAAGCGAATTTTTGAGCCGAAATTCCGACGTAGTTTGTTTGTAATCGAAATCACAGCTTAGAACATTAATGGCGCGGTCAGTTTGCACTAAATACTCGTTTTTTTTATAGTTTTTTTGTATTTTTTTGAAACCCTATTTGTTATATTTACGTTTGATATATTATCTTACACCTTTATTACTGAATTATAATATAAAATATAGTAGCTACATGAGAGTACGTTAATTAAAATCTGAACGTAGCTCGAGTATGACATGAACAATGTGGTTTTACTTTGCGCAAAACGTTCATAGAGTTGAAAATGTACAGTCAAATTGAGAACTTCCTCCTATTTTAATGTTGAAAGTGCAATAGAATTTATTTATGTGTTACTTTTATTGCTATTTTTCTTTATTTATATATACCTTACTACTTTAAAATATTAATGGAAATATACAAAGGCGAGTTTAATTCTCAAAGAGTCTTTCGCGGTACCACATGGCATTTTCTATGTATTTACTAAGCTTTTGTGGTTAAAATATATGTTATTGTTATTAATCCAGCTGTTGTAAATGAGCTGTGTCAAAGTTTTCAGAATATTGAAAGGCAACAATGTGAATTGGATGAAAGCCGATCTAAAAGACGGCGGAAACTTTCCTATTGTGAAAAATTGCTAAATATAGTGAAGACATTTTGTTTTATGTAGCCTAATATTAACATAACAATCTCTGTCTTAAAAATTAAGCTTTAAAATGAAATGAAGCTGAATCAAGCGCATGTGAGAGACATGCATTTATAGAATGGCTAATCTCTAAAATTAAGATCATGGCAGATGCGATGGTGTCTAAAATAATCAAGAAAGTAATATCCATTTTCATAAAAACTTCTAAGAAAAGCTATACAAGAAAGCATGATACTAAAATTTCTAAAATTAAAGAAAATTTTATACTTACACGACTATATTTTATAAGTAATATAATATCATAGCATTTATCTTGATTTTAATGTTTTTTTTAAGAAAGATAGTGTTTTTGTATCAAGAAATTGTAGTTTTTCAATTATGATTAAACTTGGCAATTCAAGTCTACAATTTTTTTTTAAATTACTTTTAATACAGGCAATTTTCTATATTTTCTTTTAATAACCTTCCAGCAACAAGCGAATGTTGACCTAAGACATTCTAGCTCAATTTTGGCAGCTGTGCAGTGTACTCAGAGCGTTAATGAATCTCGTCAGCAAACTTGGCTCGTTATTGCATTCATTGTTCCGACGCCGACTCAGTCTTGCGTGAAATATGTTACTTGAACCATTTTCTTTATTTCTGATGCATTATATTTTTAAATGATCTAAAATTGTCAAAAAGTTGTATGTCACAAGCTGTGAGTTGAACACGAATAAATGTTCGTAACCGTAACGTATTGAAGACATACTGCGAGCATGTACTACGACAGTGAAGGTGATGATGACGCGCAGTGTGTCTCGAATACGTCACGTTACCTTACTAAGCACGTCCACGTGTCTGTAATTGCTATTTAAATGTGTTCATGTAGGTAACGCCTTATCGTCTTCAGCTATAATGACTATTGCAGATTTCTAAGTATTTTGCAATGAAATAGCGAACAGGCTTAAACTTTTGCACATTTAAATTTGACGACCGATGTGGCGCGGTGGGCGATGGTCCGCCTGCGACGCGGAAGGTTGCGGGTTCGATTCCCGCCTTGGGATAAATGTTTGTATGTTCTGCAAATATTTATTCCGAGTGTTCTGGGTATTATATGTATAATAAAAAATATGTATCTATGTAATGTATTATATTAAGTATGTCAGTTATCTAGTACCCATAACACAAGCTCTGCTTAGCTTGGGACTAGATGATGGATTGTCCAGCATTATTTATTTATTTATTTATCATGTTCTTGTTTGGAAAATCTTTTTTAATTAATTTTATCTAAACATGATAACATGGTGTAGGAGGACGCCCTCCGGCGAGATGGAGCGACGATCTGCGGAGTGTAGCTGGCAACCACTGAATGAGAAGAGCCGAAGACCGGGCTCAGTGGCGCGTCTTGGGAGAGACCTACGTCCAGCAGTGAACTGCTATAGGTTGATGATGTAGATGAAACATGATATATAAAAAATAAATCATCTGTTTGTCGCCATAAATCAAGCCATAAATCTCGTACAACTCGATTCTAACAATTATAAAATAACTAATTAACAAGGCTGGCAGCCGAAAATGTCGGCTATGTAACCTAATTAACATTAATTCCATTTATTTCAAACATGTCAAGGGTAAGTCTGTAAATGTGGTAACACTGTTTGTTTGAACGTCGCGGGATGAGTAATATGTCTTCTAATTAGATGTTGTGTCTCAGAATATACTTATTATTCTAACAATGGTAACACTGGCGACGATACGACAACTATACGATACAATCGAGTAACTAAACTGACTAGGCCCACACCGTGTCACTTCAAATTACGGGTAGCATGTGACAAATCATATGATTTAGGTATGTCTGCTACTGTTATTCAAATAGCCATCAGTGACTGTGACTGAAAATGACTGTGACTGAAATCGCATCGCAAAGCCGGAAAAAAACTCAAGACATTAAGATACACCAATGCTCATTGAAGTGTTATCTATGCAAATTAAACTATTTTTTACTTAATTGTCGGTGTTGTGCTGATGTTAATGCCAACATGAGAAAGATGTGGGAAGAAATAAGCTGCTAATTGTAGGTTTATTTTATAATTAAATTGATAATAATATGTTCTCGAGAATTAGTACTACATTATTTCGAGGACTCTTTTTGTGGAAGAACCAACACCGCACCGGTATCTGCCAAGCAAGGATTATATTATCTCACAAACTCATAAATAATTTGTAATACCTAAATACCTTGAATACTTTTATTTAAATACCCAATGAGGGCGTATATATGCTAACCAAACGCACGGTCGTGGGCCTGGCACACCGTTTGGCACGTCGTTTGCGCGGCGGTACGAACCCGTTGCGGGGAGAGGAACGAGTCCCATCTGTTAGCACTATATGTATTCTGTGGTCTTGGGTAACTTGACAGTGATTTGTTTAACACTCCGACAGTACCCAAAATTAGTCCGACAAGCCTAAGGAAGAACTTATTAAATTATTCCTGTGTTTTCGCCACGGCTTTGGGACTATGTAAATATTTTCATAATTAAAAGGATTAATTAAAAACTCAAGTTTGCTCTTAGTAAAATTGTTTTGGGACACTTGAGTTTTATGACATTTTATTTTATAATAAACTGATAGGTGCTTACAGTTATTTTTATCACCCCAAGAGCTTCAGCTGAAATAAAAAAAAAGCTTGTAAAAATAAAAAACATTTAAATACTTACTGTTCAGTATAAGATAAAACTGGAAAGAATTATATGTTTGCGTCGTGTTGCGTTTAAAATGTTTTCAATGTGAACTCGGAAACTTACGGAATATGCAAAATACAAACTAAAACAAACTTTGTAATGCGAAACTTCAACGTAAAATCGGTGTTCACACTTCATACCTTATTTGCAAGCACGTTCAACACGAGCGGTTTACATATCGAGCAAACTAATATTAATTAAAACAAGACTTGGCAAGTGCTAGTTGACACGCTCACCTGAGCATCCGAACAAGAGATATTTCTTTTTTAATTAAAAATAAACTATTTTGGAGTAGTTTTTGCCTGCTACAAACTTCAAGTACCTCTAGGATTCTAATAGAACGTATAATTACTTACTTGTATTAAAGTAGGTACTATATTATCAAAAAAAAACTTTCCACCAGGTGAATTTATGGCCAATGGACGACCTATTCTTTGTAAAAAAAAACTTGTGTTGACATAAAAGATTCCAGTTCTGTCCATCTGTGTGTCACATTGTTACGACATAAAGTTAGTAGACTCCCATATTTCAGCTCTGGTCACATTTGCGCCCTCTGAAATGATGTTTGCACTAAAGATATCTTGCTGAAACAGCGTGTGCAATGTCATAGTACCAACATGGAAATGTGCCTTCATTCTGTCGCATAATTAAAATTGCAATAGCAGAGGATGTTGTAAACAGAGCTTTAAGTATGAACCTTGACAGCTCGGGTGTTATAGAATATAATAACGTACGCGGAAATTTGCCTTATATTTGCGTCATAGCAAACCACATTGCTTGCTTGCTATGACGCATTCTAAAGGCGTATTTATAACCTAAAAAAATCTTAAGAAAAACTTGGTACACAAAATATGACAAATGCTAAACATAGGTGTAAACTACAAAGCCACGTTTAGTCCTAAAATAGTTTTCTTCCAGCAAACCTTTAAAGCTAGAGAGAAGTGAAAAGTTAGATTTGCTTGTGTGTAGGTACTGTAGTTAACATTAATTGTGTATTCTAAGAATATTACTTAAGTATACAGCTAACTAGATAGCAACATTTTTATAGATACTTGTAATATGTTTTCTAGCGTAAATGTTAACTATGTCAACTAGACTAAGAGGCAGTGATACGGGTCCAGTTAGCAGGCTATTGATCGAAATCCTAGCAGCCTTGTGGTCAGTCCGTTTCAAGTACCCTCTGCTTGATTGGATCCAAGAGTATTGTGGTCACAACAGATGTCATTGGCTTAGTTTGGGGATAACTGTCACTTGGTGTTATTATATCACTAACATAGACATAAAATAGACTGAGCCGTCTCGGTATGAAATGGGCGTGAAAGAGACAAAATTGTGCGGCTGTATGTCTTTTTCTACATAGACTTACAAACCTACAGAAAAGAGACAGATATTGACCGCACATGTCTACTTCGTGTGGCTATGTACACTTAGTTCATTCTCTGTCTTTGGCTGCTAGAACTTGTTTAAAAGACTAAAATTTTTACACACCATTTTAATTTGGTAAAAATATTTGAACTTACATACCCACTATGACATTTTGTACCAAAATCTACCATGTTTTTTTGCAAATAAATAAAAGAATGAAATTGTATGGTAGAGACTAGAGCCCAAGAGATTAATGTGGCAAACTCCAAAATGTAATAGTAGTCTATTTAAGGTACACTGCGCTGTGACGCTGCAACGTTTGGAAGCCGAGCCAGAATTAACGCGCAATGTCACTTGACGTTAGATTTACTGCAGAGACCACTTTGGTATTTCACTTACTATAATAGTTCAAGGATAGTTGAGGAAGGTAGAGAAACGCTCGTTCAAATACCTTATTAGAAACATACCCACATTACCCACATATTGAATTGGAATTTCATAGTTAGTAGCCTGACCACGCTACGTCTACAGAGGATAACATTCTTTAAGATTGTTTTGAGTTATAGATTTTCGATAGGTTTTAGATCTGATGTTTTCAAATCGTTTGTGTTATATCGCGTTACCGACGATGATGAGTTTTTCGTCATATTGTAAAGCTGTGTTTACTAAGTGTGGTCAGACTATACTATGGATCAAGCAGTGAAAGATTCCTCTAAATATTTGGCAAATCTGCATGTTAGTCTGATTTATATAGATATTTGTATTCTATTGACAGGTTACAAGTTGGAAGAATATATGGTTTCCTCAGTAGAGGAAATCAAGAAATCCCACCATAAATAAAATGAGCCAACAAAGTGCTTATGTAAACATTGATCCAAGTTATCTGTTACACGTCAGCTATTTCGAGCCACAGCTTATACGGAAACAGCTTAGACACAATTTTAAAAATATTTTTTTTGTATCTTTTATGGTAATTTTTCTGGCGTGAGACGTTTCTGTCAGTGACTTAGAAAAGTATTTAATATTTTGGTTACAACATTAGAAATTAAATATAATATTAATGAATAACTTTATTCACAAACAAACTTACGACTATACAGTATTTACAAAATGTACATAGTCATATAAAATACATAAGAAACAGCTGAGCTATCTACAGACCGTTGCATTAATTACATGACATTTTGCATAGGACCATGACATCTGCGTTGACGTCTGTTTTAAAATAGGTAATTGCTATTTAACTTATTAAGATAATCTCAGTGGAAATAATACAATCACAAGGTATTGACTCAAAATAACTTAAACATTCTTAAAATATTATTGATTAATTTTATTTAAAAACAACCTTATCTTAAAATGGGACCTTATATTGGTAAAAAAATAATGACAATGATAGTTCACTAGCTGTAGTCAATTAGCTGTATCGGAGCTATTTCGTCCCTATATCACCCTTTACGTCCGACCTTGCTGAAAGGGTGTCCCTAAATTGTTTCGGAAGGTACTCATATTAAATCTGCAGCGTTGTACCTCGGACGAAATGGATTTTGATTAATATTTTGTTAACACGGAGATTACTACGGTCCGTGGACTTTATAGTTTACAGAACGAATCAGTGTGGGTCGAAAAGGGGGGGCTTTAATAAGTTGGGAGAGATATGGTAATCAATTTGACTTCCGCAATTTCGGGTAAAAGTGGCCCTTGGGGGTTTAAAAATGATTTTTCAAATTAATCATAAAATTATTCATTTATTAAGTAAGTAAGTAAAGTTCTTTATTCAATAAAATCACACGGATCATTTAGAATCGTCTTACATACTAGGTGATTCTAGGTGCCAGTTCCACGCGACCAGAGCCTAGAAGAACGGGTAAGAAACTTACGGCTTGGTTCCTACCGTTTTTTTATGATCCTTCTTATATGTCTTCTTAAATGTAAAAATAAAATTGATTCTATGTAGTTATGATATATTGGGGTACATTATAGGCAAGATTGCATCTCATGGTTTTCTGACGCTTTAAGTAGGTAAAACGCAAAATCCCGTTTGAACTCCTCTACCAGAATGACAGATAGATGCATGAACTCAGTGTTCACTTAACATTTAATTATTTTTAGAGCATAAATTTTACTTTTTCTGTGATCTCCCTTTGTCTTTTTGGTTTTAATTTGACAGTTTTATTCGAGTTTTATTTGTGGCAGATCGCGGGTAGTTGTGACAAATAGGCAGTTCGGATAAGGTTTGGAAGAGTAATTTATCTGGCTAAGAAAGTGATAAAAAACTCAGTTCTCGACAACGAAAAGTTTGCTTCATAAATTCTAGAATTGTTTTTTCAAAAGGTCTACGGAGAAACGAACAAATGACCAAGGACTTTGTTTACTAATTAATCATTTGGCGTTTAAAACAACCGATTGGCTTGAAGACAATAAATAAAAAAAAAAATATTCACGGACATTTCCCTCACACTTTAGTCCCAAACTAAGCAAAGCTTTTACTATGGGAACTACATTGCTGATAGAATACTTACATACTTAGAAAAAAAACAAACTTCGTAATAATAATATTCGAGTCAAATCATATACCTATATATACACATCTGGCGAGGCTCTCGCTAGCGCGGTTGGCTCGAGGGGCAGATGCATGCAGCAGTGATCCTCGACACGGCACGCATTGTCCGGAGGTTCCTCAATCTGTAGCCCTAACCACCGGTAGCTTGGGCCTTGCCCCGCTGCCGGCGGCAACCTAGTTTTAAGTTTTTTATAATATTTGTATTTTTTATAATGTATATTGTAAATACTTTTTTCTAAGATTTTAAATAAATGTGTGTATGCTCGAGTCAAATTAATGTAACTGCATTTTATTTATTCATATTCAATTTATGAAATTAATAAACATAGATCGGTTTTTATTTGCATAACAGTTGCACACATAGTACACTTACAAAATAACACTAACAATGCCAAAAAAAAACCACTTGTTAAATTAATAACTTGTACTTGACTAGATATTTGTATACTTAGGTAATTTAAGACCAAATCATTATTTGCTAGAGCTTTTTAAGCAATTATTTTATGTATCGGTAATTTTTAAAGTATTGCGATTGGAAACATTGAACTATTTATAAAGCTTTATTAGTAGAGAGAGAACGAGAGAGAGGGAGAATCATAATCATATCGACAAATAAATAAATATCTGTATATTTATAAGCTATCGTAATTAATTATTTGCTTAAGGCATTGAAACTTTGAATATTGATAAATTCAATTAAAATTAAAACACTTTTGTCAAAATTAGGGGTCGCTATGTTACTCGGCAAGGCGATAAAGTCACCTTAACTTCTTAATTAATCCAATCTTAACATGATCCAGTCGAATTCTTGTATAAGTATTCGCTTGTTTCCAAGCAACGAAATCAAAGTTCAAAATCCGTAAAGTTTGCAGTACATCAACCCCAGACCACGGCGCCATCAATAACAAACTCCAACCCCGTAGACCAGAGGGTAAACGGAAATCTGACAGCGACTGTAGTACGTAAACTTAATGTGTTGTAGTCACACTGCGGGTCAACAAAGACTGAACTGCCGGACGCTTCACTTTCACCGCGCAATGTAGCTTTATATTTTTATTGGATTTGTTTGGTGTTTCGTATTGATTCTTTGTTGTTTGTAATAGTGTCTCAGTTTAAATCCGCGAATTAAACTGAGACAACAACAATAAATAAAGTAATATTATGGAGAATAAATAAATAATGTTTTTTTTAATAATACTGTGTCATGGTGCCGAGCTATGACTACGTTTTTGACATGAAACGTCAATATAATATTAATAAATATAATAATCGGTATTTATAATGATATAAGTGTTAATATATTAATACTTTATTTCACTACATATTACTACTATACAGTATTTACAAAATGTACATTGTCATATAAAACACATAAGATAAGTAAGTATAAGTAATAATAAGTAAGTATAAGTAAGTAAAGTACATAAAGTGAGTAAAGTAAAGTACAATACATAAGTCATACATACAGTGTTAATTGTTTTTTTTTTATTATTTCAGTGATATGGTACGTTTCAAAGTATCAAAACCCGGTTGCAAGTGCTGTTTGGTAATATGGAAATTACTAGTATTAAATATAAGTTGCTAATGAAAACTAATTGATTCGTATCGATAATATTACAATTCATGATCCGTGATAATTATTAATATAATATTTCGAATCATCAGATTAGTTAAACTTCACTAAAATAATGTTTTCAATGTGATTTGATTTACTGAATAACATTTTTTATACTTAGATAATAGAATAGAATTTGAATTAAATTAATTGTTTAACCATACTAACCGTCAATGTACAAAAAACTGGAGTGGAGACCGCGTTTAGGCGTAAGCGTAGTGTAGGACGCCCTCTGGCGAGATGGAGCGATGTTCTACGGAGTGTAGCTGGCAAACATTTTATTATATGTTAAGAGACGAAAACCGGGCTCAGTGGCGCGTCTTGGGAGAGACCTACGTCCAGCAGTGGACTGATATAGGCTAGACTGATGATGATGATGTACAAAAAAGGTAAATTCTTACAAGAATGTACCTAAGGGTAAAATGGGATCTATCTATTACTAAGACTCTGCTGTCCGTCCGTATGTTTATCAATCTGTCTATCTGTTTGACTCACTTGGCAGGTTTTATTTACGCGTAAGAGATCGCGCCAAGCAATAAGACCGCCTTTTCAGAATACTTTATTTTTTGAAGCTACTGCATAGCTTCTATCGCGGGCCTTGAGCGTGGAGACCGAATCCAGAAATTCCGTAACAATAATAACCTAACACTGCACAGGCGTAATCTAGCAAAAAATGCTATGCAATAGCTTTACCGCGGCAGTACCCGAGAGCTACACGTCTTTTTCTTGATAAAGTTCTTTATTATTTTGTTTTATTTATTAATAAGCAACCAACTTTAGCCCTAGAACCATAGAATGTATGATAAATCTAATTTAACTTGTAGAAGGACAGTTTGACAAACGCAATGCAATAACGTATATTGTTTATCCTTTGAACAAACTATATTGCAGTTTGAGGAACACAGACCTTTGTAAGAAGAACAGTTATATAATACAAAAGCTACTAGATAGTACGTTTTCAGTAAAACTTTTTTTACAGATTTTTTCAGTAGTGAGTCAATACTATATATTTACAGTCTATATTATGTATTTACAGTGACTTAAAACAATAATAAGGCAAAGCAGCCAGTGTCTTGGGTACGCTTCCGATTGGTACTGATTTGGATCAGTTGAACTATCTATAGATCGTTTGCAACGGTCTGTAGATAGCTCAACTGTTTCTTATGTATTTTATATGACTATGTACATTTTGTAAATACTGTATAGTCGTAAGTTTGTTTGTGAATAAAGTTCCTATAATAAGGCCTTTCCATCGTAAGTTTTTCAAAAAGGACTCTAATAGCTCTCAATCTTCAATTAATCAATAAAAGTCAGAAAAAATATTTAGAATAAGCGGAGGTTGTTATGTCGACACGTTTATTTTTCGTTCGCAACGTCTGTAGATAGCTCAACTGTTTCTTATATATTATATACATACTGTGCATATTGTGCATATTGTGTAAATACTGTAATAGCCTGTTTTTTATCATTTGTACCCTGTAATACCTACTCACTTATTTTTATGTGTTTGTTACTATTTTTTTCAATGTGTTCTGTGTTGTGTCTCAAATAAATGTCTCTCTCTCGTAAGTTAGTTTGTAAATAAAGTATTTACACTATTGTCAATAAAATATTTTTTTTTAATCAAGCCACACTGTCCCACTGCTGGGCAAAGATAATTTAAAAAATATATATATGTATATTGAAAGATTTCCGCACTGCAATTTCCTCTTAAGTTAAATGATTTCCCCGATCCAATAATAAATCTTCAAATAGAAATCCATCCAAACACCTTTAACCTATTCACCCCGACGTGACGGCCATTTGTTTTAGCTAAAAAATATCCTGACTGCCCCGAAATACCCCAAATGCCCCCAGCTTCGAGACAGAGTGGTGGGGATAAATCACTCGCACCCGGATTCGAACCTGCTATAAATACATCAGGTGACACTTTATTTTAACCGATGCGGTGGTTAGCTTTTTAATCCCTTGAGGATTACCAATTGTTCTTTGAAAATATCCTGTGTTTTTTCTAAAATACTAATCTATTATTTTAGGAAATTAATTTTCGTATCCCTTTTAACATGAAATCATATGGTGTTATTTTTTTGCTCGTACCAGCAAAATATAAAATATGTCGAACAAAAATCAGTAAGATTTCGCAGCGTGTGTGCATTAAGTACACACTAATTAATTTACAGTAATTTACAATTTGTTATAATTTGTAAACCAAAAAAATCTTAGTCATATACCTACTAAATGTGTACCAAAAGATTTGAGAAACTAGTCACTCGATTTATTTAAATTCTAAACATTATTCTTTCAAAATCCATATATTTAAATAAATAATTAAAATAAAGGCCGAAGCAAAAGTAATATTATAAATGCTTTAAGGGATGAAATATCACAACTCCCTATGGAATTAATTAAAATAATACTCAAATCACTTTTATTAAAAAACTTAAAAGTCATTTAGGGTATCAAACCATTATCCTAATGGTGGTTCTGGCTCAGTTTGGCTCAGTAATTGGCGGGTAATAGATTTATAGAGGTCCGGATAAAGCCGAGTGTCCTTAAGTTATATTTCTCAAGAAGCGGAAACCGTTATTTAACAACCTTCATAATTTAAGATAAATTTATTTTGTCCCTTATTTAGTTTGGGGTAGATGGCATTGTGTAAGATGTCTAAATATATATTATTTTAGATAATCAATAGTTTATTTTCAGTAGGTATTTAATTTATATAAATAAAAATTGTGTTATTCATTAAACAATAATTTAAAGTTTTGATGGTTTATTTATAAACAAAAATCGATCTTTGTAATTTTTCTACGTAACTTCTTTTTATCTTTGATAGATATCAGAGCGGCTACAGATTTTCGTGAAAATAAAGGACCCAGTGTCCCAAAGTTGCTTAACTTGGACAATTAAGTACGTAGATTGATAAGATGGATTGACTGAAGTTCGAAATCTACCAAGTTTGGGATACTCTTTCTGAGGTCTAACGGACATCAGTAGAAATTAAACCCTCTTGGAGCCATATTCAGAACTTTCTGACGGTTATCTGCACCAAATATAATATTTTATGCATATGTACACAATGCCATACAGCCCCAAATTAAGCTGTGGACTATATGAATTGACGACGACCGATGTGGCGCGGTGGGCGATGGTCCGCCTGCGACGCGGAAGGTTGCGGGTTCGATTCCCGCCTCGGGATAAATGTTTGTATGTTCTGCAAATATTTATTCCGGGTGTTCTGGGTATTATATGTATAATAAAAAATATCTATCTATGTAATGTATTATATTAAGTATGTCAGTCTTCTAGTACCCATAACACAAGCTCCGCTTAGCTTGGGGCTAGATGATGTTGTGTGGATTGTCCAGCATTATTTATTTATTATTTTTAATTAGTTTGCTGATCCAAAACTAAGTGCTTTATTGTTAATAAAATAATTTTCTATATAATTTTTTTTATGTACCTAAATTAATATTTACACTAAAATAACTTAAAAACTAGGGATTAGGCGATAAAACTGCATGATTACATAAATGTTAATGTAGGTATTTTTTTTTATCGCCTAACAAAACACTTAAACACTAGCCCCCTATCTTATAAAAAGTTAGCGTTTACTTTAAGTCATCATTACGTATGGTAATCAATACGTCAAGTCTGCGCTAACATTTTATAAGATAGGGGGTAGGAAACTAGTACCTATTTAAGTTTTTTGTGGTGTAAAATGTATGTTTCGATAATTAGTTCAAATACACAGAACAAATAAAATCTTTCACGGTTGTTCTTAATGGTAATCGAACTCACAACCCAGTAATAATACCATGCCATCAAACAAACCAACTATACTATGCCGCCTGTCAAAGTTTCATTAAATTCAGTCTAATTAGACGAATCAACAAACTGTTCATGGTCGAGTCAAAAATATTCAAACTTACAATAGAATTTTACTACTACAATTTTACATCTACTTTACACAGAGCTTTGATAGGTCATGTCGGGTCATGTCGAGTCATGTCAGACTCAAATCAAGATAACTAGACAGTTATTATTCTTTTGACATGACATGAGCCACGCCTTGGTTTTAATGATGCAAAAATGATACCTTTGTTTCGCGCAAAAAACTTGTGACGCGATTTCTGTAGGCGATTTATTTTTCCACTTTGTATTTTTTGTCGAATAGACACGGTTGTAGAGTTTTATTTTGTTACTTGTATATTTTTACAGGAAACAATATATTTTTTTAAGTATAGATTGATACCAAAAATAAATAAATAATAATAAATAAATAATGCTAGACAATCCACACAACATCATCTAGCCCCAAGCTAAGCAGAGCTTGTGTTATGGGTACTAGAAGACTGACATACTTAATACAATACAATACATAGATAGATATTTTTTATTATACATATAATACCCAGAACACTCGGAATAAATATTTGCAGAACATACAAACATTTATCCCGAGGCGGGAATCGAACCCGCAACCTTCCGTGACGCAGGCGGACCATCGCCCACCGCGCCACATCGGTCGTCAAATCATTTTTGACTGCTAGTTCAAATCACAAATCTAGTTAAAAAGACCACGAAAGTTAAATAAATTAACTGTAAAAGTCAGCACAACGTTTCAAACAATTATTTTAACAGTGAAAACCCAGGAACAATGGAATAAAAAACTATTATTTTTCTACAGGAATAATTTTAAATTCATTGTGCTCACCTACACAAAGGTAAAGTTTACTGAGTCCCTATAAATGTATTAACATAGAATTATTTACTTAATGATATTGTTGACCGAATTATAATGTCCGTTTTTGACAAAGTGAAAGTTGCGGAACTCTAAATTATGAACGAAACGAAACAGTCCATTATATAGTGACCCTGGGATCTGAAAATAGTGGAATCAGCGTTGCCAGAAGGTTACTTTTGTAACCTTTTAGGTGATTTTTAACTCCGTAAGGTTACTCCTAGGTTACACTACACAAAAGGTTACATTTAGGTGATTTTTCGGACTTGCGTGGATGGAACAGAATGCTTTTTTGAATTTTCTTAGTGTTATGTACACAACTATTCTGTGGCAGTAGTGAACCATAGACTAAAATAGTATTACTTGTTGTACAACTCCTCAAACACACCTTTCTGTTTCACACCAATGCTTAGGTCAACCGTCCGTTACACTTACTCGCCCGGTTCATTCAGAGCCCCTAGTCCGAAGGTGCATTTTAGAACTCCCTATTCTCGAGCCGACAGTCGTCTCTCGGACAGCCATACAAAAATGTATGGACATCCGAGAGACGATTGTCGGCTCGAGAGTAGAGTTTTAAAATGCAAGCTCAGACTGAGCCCTCAGATTTGATCGTATCCTCGGCCGATCGTCGTGAGTTTCCGTCAGTGTTTCTAAATGATTGATGAGAAGTTTAAACGTACGAAGTTTAGTTTTTTTATATAAAAAAAAAGCTGAAAACTTGGTGAGTGTTCTACTAGTAGGTACATTTAACTACGCTAGTAAGTAATTCGTTTGATTTGCTTTCCTTTTTTTATGCCATTTTGTTACCTACAATGCATAAGGTTACTTTTCCTACAAAAAGGTTACTTTTTTTGTACATTTCAGGTAACTTTTGTCAAGACCTCGCTGGCAACACTGAGTGGAATAGACATTATTAAAAAGGTTATACAAAAAACGGTAGGAACCCGTAAGTTCCTTGCCTGTTCTTCTAGACTCTGATATGATCTGATTAAGATTTCTGAATGATCCTTGTGATTTTACTGAATAAAGTTTACCTACATTTACAAAAGTTTACAAGCATTACCGACGATTTCCAACAAATGATGGAAATAAATTCAAAAGATACTGAGAATTAAGTTAAAATTTACTGTTTTCTTTGCTGTGGACCAATATTTGTGTGATGAAAAATATTTTTTATAGTGTTTTGTAAAAAAGGTACCTACTGATGTAACTTTTCAACAATCTAAATACTTTCCATAGTGCAAGATTTGCTTAGTTTGCAACTAAAGCGTGATGTGTAAAATGTCCCTGACTATATTCATTAACCGACTGCAAAAAAGGAGGTCCTCAATTCTATTTTTGTTTGTATGATACGCAAATACTTCGCCAATTGTAAACAAATTTTGATGATTCTTTTTTCATTTGATGTATAATACTTACTTAGAGGTGATATCATAAAGATGTGTCTAGTTATTTTCAAGTAACATGTTTTTGTTAGTTTGATATATTCAGAAGCGATCCTATATTTTCATGAAGTTCTGCCTTAGTACATTTTTGATAGCATAGACATATTTGGTACCTGGAAGAGTCCTGTTCCCCGCACTGGGTCTCTAAAGAGCCTTCTTTCACCTTTGTATTAGGTGTTATATTTTATAGACTATACAATTACTGAAATTATTTTGTAAACCTACCAATCTACCAGAACACTGTTTTTTTTATTAATAAATGTTTACTTTACTTTTGATTGTAATCGGTATTTTTTGTGAAAAAATAATTATTATTTTTATATGATATTCACTTCCTGTGAAATTATTTCCTTGTAAAGTTACAATTTCCTCTCTGCACAGCTGCGAGTCGGAACAAAGCCGCACTATCTATTGTTTAATTTTTAACAGCGCGGCTGCCTTTTTAACCGACTGCGTCGATGTGGTGTTGCTTTGTGTCCGTTTTGTTGAACATTTACCATTTTGTTAACTATTACTGTATATTTGAGGTTTTAAAAGCGCTTTATTGAACAGTTATAAAGCTTTTCAAGGATAAATATATATTCATGAACTTTTATTTTTGTCTAGAAAAGTCCCAAAATAAGTGGTACTTTTTTTTATTCAACCTATGCTGTCCCACTGCTGGGCAAAGGTATCCCCCTATCTTTCCATCTTTATCTATCCCTGGCTAAGTCTGCCCATTCTCGGTCGAAAGAGTCCAGTACCCCAAGTACGAGTTTGTGCACACAAGGATCGCAGAGACGCAATCGCCGAGCGCCACCGATTTTGTATGGAGATCCAAGCAGCGCCCCTAGTAGATTTTTTGAGAAGCTCGGATTTCCATACAAAATTGGTAGCACTTGGCGATTGCGTCTCTACGATCCGTGTGTGTACAAACTCATACTTGGGGTACAGGTCTTCGCACCAAGGCTTCCTCGGGCTTCCACGACGTCTTATGCCCCCTAAGAGTATCATGCCTGAAACTCCTTGAGCCCAAATTCTTGAGCCCTTGTGCTCAAGGTATATTATATTAATAATAATATATATATTATATATATTTTATTATGAGAACTAAATTGCTGATATATAATGTGTTTATTTTTCTCGAAAATACGAACATGAGATACGTAGACATAAAGACATATGCTTAGCATCACAAAGTATGACGTAATATAGAGTGACATGTGGGAATGGTTTGGAATATTTATTTATCACATAAAATGATTGATTTTGGTTAGAGACCCACAACCATGGCAGAACTAACTGACAGTTTGTGACACCTGTCTATGGATTCGAACCTACTTTTCTTGTTACTTGATATTGGTATAATATACCTATAAATAACTCAGAGGAGGAAAATATCTGCACAAATCAAAACACCGTGGTGCAGGAATAGACATAATGGCTTAGATTGTTGTTGCGAAGTTGACACACGGTCGGTTTCTGGAAACCCAAATCACGATTGATCCGAGTTTGACACATAGTAATTATTTGATTTTTTCGTGGATCATCGTTCGAGAAACTGGCCGACAGTGACTTAAAAGTACTTACTCTATTTCATTTCTATTTTATTATGTTTTAACTGTGTTTCTCTTATTTTCAGATATAAATGGATTATAGAGTGTGGCGAGCAGTGCTATCATCTAACATTTGTTTGGTAAGTAGCTCTATAATTCTATTAATTAATCTTAACTTAGCTAAGTTACTAAAGCATTAACTTAGTTTAAAACATTTACGTGGTATTTCGATTAAGGTAAGATGAACAAAAATTTCACATTCGTTATAACATTGCAATCAACTTTTTCGTACGTAGTTGGGTGTCGTTGTGTCATTGTGTTGAAATAATCAGCCAGATTGGACCCTGCGTATCGAATCTACCTGTTACGTGTAGGTTTCTTTCGCGTAAGTATAGGCGACAAAGAAATTGGTTTACCACTTTTGATGACATCTCCCAGTAACATAATTATTCGCTAAGGATTAAAGATTGACAGATTCTGACGTAGCAGTTATTAATCTGTCAAGCGAAAATAGCCCTTGACGTTTTGTACGTGCAAATGATATTCAGCCTTAGAGTGGTAAACCAATTTCTTTGTCGCCTATACCTACCCAGTTAATTTTTTGCAAATCTTCTTCTAGGTTTGTATGTATATTTAATAATGTATAACAGTCTATCTTAAAAATTAGCGCAGACTTGGTGTATTGATTACCATACGTAATTATGACATAAAGTCAACGCTAACTTTTTATAAGATAGATATATAGAGGGGATAGATAGAGGGGGTATGTATACAGCAACCCATTTCTCTTAGTACAAGCACTCGAGACGAGATATTTCACAGGAAACCTTACTACAATTGCAAAAAGCTCAAATTCTTGTTTTAGCCTTCAGAAACATACCTAGATCAAAAGCTCTCCTTACTACCCTTAAGCCTCAACTAACACGTAAGACGCCTGAACCCTGCCCTAATTACAATAGTTGAAAAGTTTAAATTCCCTACTTAACTAGTATAATACGTGTCAAACCCACATAGGTTATAAATAATGGTCATAAAAAGCCTATTTTAGTGACTATTTTTCGTCACGCCACCCAAAACTGAGGGTAGACACGAATTTTGTAAGCTTATCACTATTGTGAGCCGAATAGATGACATGTTATTACGTAAATGTCTCGTAAATCTATTATACTTAATGATAGTGAAAAACATTTACGAAAAATTACGATTATTACAGTATTTCTAATATAGAAATAGATAAATAGAAAATACTTTAATTTAAATTCAAACATATAGGTAATTAATTAACAACTAAACTCTATGACAGTGGCCGGCATTATTGCTAATCAGAAATCTCTTCCAGACACATATTTATTTATAAAATATACACATGATTATGTTTGGTTTTTTTAAAACCATTTTTCATATTTTAGGATCTATAGATAGCTTTAACTGATCTAAACCAGTTCAAATTGGAAACGTACCCAAGATACTCGCTGCACAACTTTACTAAGAACTAGAAAAGTCTAGTTACGTAGCTTAACAGTTTTTAAAACAATTTGTTATCAGACCTAACAAATTAACTTTCTTCTCAGGCCCTAGATAAGTCTAGACTAGATGAGTCTAGACTTCAAAGAACTATTGTAAGTTAATACAATAAGGTTGTTCGTTTAGATTATCTAGTGTTAAAACTACTTTTGAATCTAGACTTTCTTTGATTAGATTTGGAACTCTAAAACAACTAGGTCAAAGTTATATCCTTTACTACAAATACTTTAATTAATAATACATAAGTATACATATAATGTAGTTTTGATTTGGTTCAAACTTTTGACCCAAAGCCTGCGACTGAGAGGTCATCTAGACCGCATATAGAATGTTGACCAAATATCATCAAATTGTTATTTTACACATAATGCTGAGCACGAGAGTTTTAGTCGAGCGTCGAAAACTAAAATGCAATTTTTGTATGGAAGAAAACCATGTTTGAAGGTATTGATATTTCGACTCAAAATTACATTTTGCTTCATACAAGCGTTTTTAACTATAGGCTTTGTTAAAGCCCCAAACTAAGACACTTTTTACGCACGTCCATAAGTATTTCATGTAGCGTGCTAGATGGACACTATATTTAGGCATAAGTACCTGTTTCTAGGTCTTAAGGTCATCGATTGCCCTGTGACCTCAGTTGCAGTCCCTGGAGGCAGCTAGAGGTTACAATCGTGATCGCCACACGCTATGTTACATTTTTCCATTAACCATAATTGTTTAGTCACATGCTTTCACAAGAGTTTATAAAGGTTATAGTTACTTAGGTAGAGCTAATCATTTTGAAAATAAACGCGACTTTGGCTATGGTATGCACTGGTTCAACGAGTGCATACCATAGTCAAGTATATTTACCGGGAAAATTCGTACCATGGCAATCAAGATATTTTGAAAAAACGTCTGTTTCCAAATGCCTATAATTTGGAGCGGATGCAGCTTTGGCCCAGGGGGGGGGTCACGATCAAGCTTTGGCGCCAGGGGGGGGGTCACGATCAAGCTTTGGCGCCAGGGGGGGGGTCACGATCAAGCTTTGGCGCCAGGGGGGGGGGTCACGATCAAGCTTTGGCGCCAGGGGTGGGGGGGGGGGGTCACAGTCGTGGTCAAGTCAAGAACTTATAATTTAATTTTGATAATGTAATTCCCAAACGTTTGTATATTAAATTAACTAAATATTGAAGGTATGTAACATTAAATCTATATGGTGACAAAATATAAAATAAAATAATATTGATCAATTAGTGGTCCTGGACCCAGCTCAGGGGGGGGGTCATGACCCCCATGACCCCCCCCCCCCTGGATCCGCCGTTGATAAAAGTGTTGTACAGAGACAACACAAATAAATTGGTTGTTTAATCACTATCTAAGATAGATACCTACATACTCCAATCCACAGGCATTTTTTATTAATGGTAGCGTGTCTGACGGTTATTAAATAACCAATATATTTGTGTTGTCATCATCATCATCATCAACTTATATCAGTCCACTGCTGGACGTAGGTCTCTCCCAAGACGCGCCACTGAGCCCGGTCTTCGGCTCTTCTCATCCAGTGTTTGCCAGCTACACTCCGCAGATCGTCGCTCCATCTAGCCGGAGGGCGTCCTACACTACGCTTGCCTGAACGCGGTCTCCACTCCATTTGTGTTGTATCTGTACAATATTATTATTCGCGTAATATGATGTATAGCCAAACGCTTGGTCGTATCTTACTAGATGTTAAGTGATGATGGGGCCGATAGTGAAGCGCGATTGCCTAGATAAAACCTACACTCCTCTTGTAAACGTCCAAATTATAGGCATTTAGAAACGCAGACGTTTTTCAGAATATCTCGATTTCCATGGGACGGATTTTTCCCGTAAATATTGTAAAATGTAGGCCCTTTCATACGTTCTATGTGGCAACCCTTAGGAGTTTTTTTTATGTCGTGGCCCGAAATGCCCATTCTCCTTTTGTTGCTT
Organism: Ecliptopera silaceata; assembly: GCA_932527185.1. Lineage (NCBI taxonomy): Eukaryota > Metazoa > Arthropoda > Insecta > Lepidoptera > Geometridae > Ecliptopera > Ecliptopera silaceata. Next base: position 852,039 of record OW052211.1, read on the forward strand.
ATAAGGAATAATCTTTGCAAAGAAAAATATCTATTAATAGAATCCTTCTCGTTCCATGATGTAATTAACTAATCAATATTAATAGGTATTACCGAAATGTGTTGTCTTTATCAAGCAGTGCGTTAACTTCGGGCTCAATAAACTCATTTAATTAAATTTAATTAACATTTGGCAGATAGTTTTAGCTTTAGCAGCAGTTCCTGAAGTTTTCGAATTCATAATAAGTTCTCAAGCTATACTTAAACAAGTGGTATAATTAAACTGAGTGTTGCTCTACTTTCCTGGTTGTGGGTTTGATTCCCATAAATGTTTTAATGGGAATCTAACCCAGGGAGGTAGAGCATCACTCAGTTTAATTATAATTAAAACATTGATGGGAATCAAACCCACAACCCATTGAACCAAAACTTGGTTTAGTTAATTGAATCTGTGTCTCGGTGGTAGGTACTATGTATGATTGTATTTACATAATAGTATATATTCTATATCTATCTAGTTATTTGCAATAAGGCGTATTACTTTTTTTTGTTTACTTTTTGTTCTTATTTTAAGTGTACCTATAACTTATGTTTTAATCAAAGTAATTAATATAGTTATCTATGAATTACCCTTAATTGACCCGCTTTAATAAGTTATATAGATATCAATAAATATTCATAAGCCAAACAGACAACGTAAACACAAAGGGTACATTCCATACAATTTGTCCCCATATCCTTTAGTATGGAGAGCTTAATAATACTGAACTAAACCCGATAAAAATCAAGTAAAACAAAATGTTCACTTCCATTAAGGCACCTTAACACTGGTTTATATGTTTCTCAGATGTTAAGCGCACAGGCGCATCGTTTTTATGACCTAACGCTTAGACATGTAACAGAGACATGTAAGATAAGATAAGATAAGATATTATCTATCTTATCTTATCTTATCTTATCTTATCTTATCTTATTTATCTTATCTTATCTTACATGTAACAGAGACATGTAAATTATAAAAATAAAAAAAAAACATTGCCTATTATGCTTTGTGTGTCCATTAAAATGTTTAGTCCCTTGTGTTTCTACAATATGGATTTTTATAAAAAAAGGGCATGGTGTATATAAAATAAAAAAAAGACGTGTGGCACTCCAGTAGCTCTACCATGAGTTTTTACTATACTATATTTACTACACTCGCTAGCGCCTGTAGTTAAAAAAATGTATGAAAATTTGTACAGCGCCTCTAGCGGATAGTTGGGCACTAATCGTAATACTAATATTGACGTAACTACTGTGAAGTCAGGCGATTTTACTGTGACATCTCATGGTAGAGGTACAGGACTTTTATGGAAAGAAGATTGAACATTGTGGGCCACGATTAAAAAATGTCTTATTGTTGCTTCTTTATGCCACATTATTTACGTAAAAAATCCGTTTCACAGAAATCGAAATATCTGAATTTATTTGATTTCTTTAATAAAATATTACTTTAAACTCTGAAGGCCCACAACAATGGTTGTGGTTGTGTTAAATAGTTTTTTGATATCTCCATATGCTCAAAATAAAACCAGTGCTCAAATAATGCCCCTATCGAAGCAATGAACAACAAAAACCGGCCCAAATTAGAGATTCTTATCGAAATGGTTGTATTCTGTTTGTTAATAGCAGATTGGTATTTGTTAATATTTTACCAAATTAAAAGCGGTTTTTACGTAATGTTGTCAATTGTTTTTATGTCAAAACTCTTTTTGTGTTAGCTGACTTAGGATGTGTACACATCGATTACAGATTTCAGTAGGATTTATTATTTATTTATTTCTATGCATTTTTTTTTAAATCGAGTGCTTGACTCTGTGACACGTTCACTTTCACGACATTTCAACTTCCAAGGTTTCGGACTTGGCCAGTCCGCCCTTCTCAAAAAACTCCCTAAATAGTTATATTTAGATTTCTTAGATATCAAACCATTTTTATATAATAATACATAAATATAACTTTTTTTGCTTTAAAATAAAATCTACGTTCGAAACCAGACTTTCGTTTCAATTTGAAACGTTTGAATACTTACTTGTTTTTTTGAAAACCAGGGAACGAATCCTTTAAAAAAAGTAAAACACTAATGGAACATACACATGAGTTTTTCCGGACGAAGAATCCAATGTAGTTTTAAGCTTAGTATTCTAGTAGCTCGTGTAAAACCTACCGGCAAGTACAGTCAGTGTTAAAAATTGATCACTAGAATTTTAATTTTCAATCCACTTTTTCATTTCAAATGAATTAGTCGAAATTTTTGAAACATATCTGTTTATTTATAAAAAATTGACAGTTTTGTTTCTAGACATTATTTTTGAAATGTGAATAAAATATCTGTTATGTATTCGCTTACTGTATTTTTATTTTTATTATACCAAAAAACATTTAAACCTTTCAAAGCAATCCAGAATATGAAAATTGTAATTTTAGTATTTTTACTTATTTGAAACATTACCTAATATTTTAAATCAACAATCCTGTTCATTAAACTCAGAAAGTTTACTTTATTATTCCCCTTTTTCCTGACAGCTTTAGATTTTTTATACAGTCCGATACCGACACCGATATTTCATACAAAAAATTGACTCGTGACAGGCAGCGCAGTTAGTACGAAATTTCATACAAAAAAATTTACTCATGACAGGCGTCACAGTTCAGTTGGTAGTAGCTATGCCATCTATGCTGTAGGTCGTGCGTTCGATCCCCATCTAAAGCAAATACATAAATAAATACTCCTGGACAATTCACACATCACCTCTAGTCTCCAACTAAGCAAAGCTTGAACTAGATTGCTGATAGTATACTTACTTATTTATTAGGTACTTATCTTTGTGTTATGCGCAAATCAAATCAAATATATATTTATTTCAAATATATATTCATTCAATAAAATCACAAGGATCATTTAGAATCTTACAGTCTTACATACTAGGTGATTCTAGTAGCCAGTTCCACACGACCAGAGAAGAACGGGCAAGAAACTTGAGCATAAATAATAATAATATTTGTTCTGTGTCTGGGTGCAAATGTCTTTATGAAAATTAACTAACAAACCGATATCGTATCGTTGGCAGTGTAAGCACAACCAACTGATTTAAGCGAGATATAATATAAATGTCCTCGCGCCGGCCCTCACGGCGTAGAGGAGCGTCCCCCAGGTGGCGGATGGGGGGACGGTCGGTAGTTCAGCCTAGCTTACTACCGGCTAAGCCCGATGGGCTCGCTGACCAACGATGGGTGTGGTCCTCCAGCAATATGGGGGTTGTGCGAAGGGTTGACAACTCGTCCACGGAAAAACAAAATTGTTACGAAACCGATAAGAGAAAAAATACGATCTGATCCCAAACTCAACGAACTTAGGCAAAGAATAAAGGACTTCCGATTAGCTTCATGGAATGTGCGCAGTTTATATAGACCAGGGGCTATATACCAAGTAAAGCGCGAGCTGCTGAGATACAATTTGGGCCTAGCAGCCTTACAAGAGGTAAGATGGCCTGGCAGCGGGGAATGTAACGTTGATAATGAATATATTTTGTTCTATAGTGGTGGAGACATAGAAACTCGTCACAGTGGAACTGGATTTATGATTAAGAAGAACCTTATAGGAAATGTCATTAAATTTGAAGCAATATCTGATAGAATCTGTACGATACGCTTGCGTACTGAATTTTATAACATCACATTCATAAATACTTATGCCCCAACCGAGATAGCCGATGAAGATACGAAAGATAAATTTTATGAGGAGCTCGATTTAATCTATGAGCAAGTTCCAGAATATGACGTCAAGATAGTGCTAGGAGACTTAAATGCCAAGATTGGTCAAGAAGAAATCTTCATTCCTACTATTGGCAGGCATAGCAAGCATCTGACGTCAAATGACAACGGTGTAAGAAGATTAGTTGACTTTGCATCTTCTAAAGCTATGGTAGTCAAAAGTACTATGTTTCCACGTAAAGACATTCATAAAGGGACTTGGAAACATCCGGACGGCCGCACAGTAAATCAAATAGATCACGTCTTAATCGATGATCGGCACAAAAGTGTAATCCAGAACATAAAAACCCTGCGAGGAGCTGACTGTGACAGCGACCACTATATGTTAAGCGTTAGTATAAAAATAAGAATTAAAATTAAAAAACTAGTAAATTCAATTAGGGAAGAAAAAACAAATACAAACGGTCTCAAGGATTTAGCTATCCGTGAGCAGTTTCAGCTAGAGTTAAATAATAGATTTAAAGACCTTACAGTAGATGAAAACATAGATGAAGGGTGGGAAAATATAAAAACTATAATAAAAGATACAGGTACAAAAGTTTTGGGGGTTCAAAAACAAAGAAAGAGGAATAAATGGTGGACTAAAAAATGCGATGAAGTGTTGGATGACAAGAGAACATACCGAATCCTAGCAGAACAAGACCGTCGTTGGGCAAATAAAGCTGAAGAACTTCGATTGGAACTGAAAAGTGAGATAAAAAAAGCGAAACGCCAACATTTTGAAAACTTAGTATCTGAAATAGAGACACTAATGCGTGCTAATGAATCTAGACGTTTTTATCAAGAAATCAGAACCATAAAGAAAGGCTACCAACCTTCATCACAAATGCTTGTACAGGAAAATGGAGATCTGATAACCGACATGGATGACATCAAAAATCAGTGGCGAATATATTTCGAGCGGTTACTGAACTGTCCATGCCCTGTGGAGCGTATTGATGAATTGTTAATTGAGAACGAGGCGGAAGTAGAGCCTCCAACCATGGAAGAGGTTCGAAAAGCGATTGCAAGACTCAAAAATAATAAAGCTCCAGGAATAGATGGTATCCCAGGCGAATTGTGGAAGTATGGTGGTGTAATGGCTCTCTCGATATTTCATAAACTGATTCTCCAAATATGGAATTCTGAACAACAACCTCAGGAATGGAATGTTGGAATCTTATGCCCAGTGCACAAAAAAGGCTGTAGAAAGAAATGCACGAACTACAGAGGAATAGCTCTTCTCCCGACTGCGTATAAGGTGCTTTCGTACGTGTTACTCGATAGACTGGAACCTCACGCGGAAAAAGTTATTGGTGACTATCAGTGTGGGTTTAGAAAAAATCGTAGCACTATTGACCAGATCTTTCTTCTGAAACAACTTATGGAGAAAAGGTGGGAATATGCGCAGAGTATTCATACCTTATTTGTAGACTTTACCAAAGCTTACGACAGTATTGATAGAGAGTCTCTGTATGCAATTCTAAGAAATTTCAATATACCAAATAAACTAGTGAAGATGATCAAAGTAGCCACAAACTTAAGTAAGATGCGAGTTAAGGTCGGTAGCGAATTGACGGAGGATTTTGAGGTTATCACAGGACTCAAACAGGGTGATGCGTTGTCACCCATGTTGTTTAACTTAGTTCTGGAACACATCATCAGGAAAGTAATGGAAGTAGATGGTGGAATCGATCTTAACGGCAAACATAAAGTTATAGGCTATGCAGATGATCTGGCACTTCTCGGTCAAAGCAAGAGTGAGGTAACGCGATCAGCTCAGGTTCTTGAGCAGGAGGCTAAGAAGGTGGGACTCAAAATTAACCATGATAAAACGGAATATCTCTACATGAAACGCTTTAAAAATACCAGAGTATGCCGTGAGGATCTAAGGGTTGGAGATATCTCATATAAAGGAGTGGCGGAATTTAAATACCTAGGCTGCACAGTCACAGATACTAATACTAGGCAAGAGGAAATTAGCATCCGGATACAAAATGCCCTGAGGTGTAGTGCAGCTCTACATAAAATTCTAGTGTCTAGACTTCTTAACCGGAAAACCAAAATCCGTATTTACAAGTCTGTCATAAGACCCATTTTGATGTATGGATGTGAAGCCTGGACTCTAACACTTAAAGAGGAGAATCAACTTTTAGTAGCGGAAAGAAAAATTCTACGAAAGATCTTGGGGCCCACCCGCAGAGAAGATGGTAGTTGGAGAGTTCGAAAAAATGCTGAGATCGAAGAGTTAGTAGGCGAACCTAACATCATCGGCGAAACTAAAGCCCATCGACTCCGTTGGCTTGGTCATCTTGAGCGAATGGGTGAGGATCGCAATGTACAGAAAGCGTACCATGGAATCCCTTCGGGTCGCCGGCCCGTGGGGCGCCCGCGGTACCGCTGGAAGGATGTTGTGGAGGCCGACCTGAGGGAGCTCAAAGCCGCGAATTGGCAGGCGCTTGCGAAGGATAGGAAAGGTTGGCGAATTCTCTTGTCGGAGGCCAAGACACACTTCGGGTCGTTGAGCCAGAGGAGTAAGTAAGTAAGACGTTTATCGCTCGTTGGGTGTTGAGAAAAATTACGCAATTTTTATACTCATACTTTAGGAGATGTTACATGTAAGTTAAAACACCAACCTGTACCTCTACCATGAGTTTTTACTATACTATATATACTATACTCGCTAGCGTCTGTAGTTAAAAAAATGTATGAAGATTTGTACAGCGCCTCTAGCGGATAGTTGGGTACTAAAATTCGTAATACTAATATTTACGTAACTACTGTAGTAAAGTCAGGCGATTTTACTGTGACAACTCATGGTAGAGGTACTGTTCTCATTTTTCTTTCATTTTTTCGAGCATATATTTCTGTTGTTGTTTTTATGAATTCATAATGACAGTGTGTGTGCTAAAGTTGCAAATAAATACATGCCTATTGTCTTAATTCAAGATATTAATAGTGACGAATTTGAGTTTGGTTTTTGGAATTTGAAATTCATGTTTCGAGTTCAAAATACTCATTTTTGTATTTAGTCGTTTGGAAAAAAACTTATATTTTTGTAAAAAAAACTGTAATACAAATATTCTGATAGGTTTATTTGCGATAACTTTTTTTACAGCGTATATTTTATACCACAAAAAATAGTGTAGGTAAACATGCAACGAAAAACAAATTATTTGAGTTTATTCTACTATATTTCATTTGTAAGCAAAAAGCAGAAACCTGATTCATATCACGTGGGAATAACCCAAAACAAACTCACATAATATTTCTACCTAAATATTTGGGGAAAATGTCGTCTGTTCACACTTTTTTTTTCCGCCAAGAACGTGACAGAAATACTTAAAGACCCGTTTGAATTTATTGGGATGTCCCTGGAAGGTGGAGACTCATGGACCTTAGTAGGATGACTTGGCTTAGGACACTAAATGCTGAGAAGGGTGGTCGGAAATACGAAAGGGAATTGTTACTTTCATTAAGTTGGGACTTTTAAAGTGTAAGATGTATACATAACACATTTCTCTTGCTTCCATGCTGAGGTTCGATTCCCACCCAGAGCAAATGTTTGTGCGATGAACATAAATATTTGTGTGTCTGGGTGCAACTATGTATACTATGTATGTATAAAAATAAATAATACTAATATACTATATCTACTTATAGACAAAACTGTACTAGGTACATAGGCAGACATTTTTAACCGACCAAAAAAAAAACGGAGGAGATTCAAAAGTCAACGTGTATATTTTTTTACGCCATGCAGTTCTTAAATAGTATGAGAATCGAGTACTACCGTACTACCATATTATATTTCTGTCGTGTTTTTGTTGAGCTTAGCTAAACGAAGATATGGGAACTAGATTACTGATAAAACACTAAAATACATTATTCTATAAATTTAAACATAGCTAATAGTAACAACCAGACACAAATCAAAAATCAAATCATTGTTCATTAGGTAGGTACACCAATCTATTGTACAAACTAGGCTTGGTTTAATCAGAAGTACTTTTTTGACATCACCGTACTTAACAGTAAAAGCCAATACTGCCTACATACCGAGCTTATTACCTCACACCCTTGCAGGAGACCTATCCTAGTCTCTCAAAATCTGCCAAGTTTTAAATCACGTTTAGTTTCTATAGTAACTCATCGGTATTCTGCGGCATTTCTTGTAGACTGATGTGTCTGTGACTTTATAACAGCTCAGTCACATCAGTCCACCAAAATAAATAAATATTGCTTGACAATCCACACATAATCATCTAGCCCCAAGCTAAGCAGAGCTTGTGTTATGGGTACTAGAAGACTGACATACTTAATTATAATACATTACATGATAGATATTTTTTATTATACATATTTTATAATACCCAGAACACCCGGAATAAATATTTGCAGATGGTACAAACGTATCCCAAGGTGGAAGTCGAACCCGCAATCTCCGCGTCGCAGACCGCGGTATTCTGTGGTATTTCCTGTAGACCGATGTATCAGTGACTTTATAACAGCTCAGTCACATCAGTTCACCAGAACAGCCACAGAATACCGATGAATTACTATAGAAACTGAACGTGATTTATAACCTTTTTTAAGAGTCTAGGATAGGCTGTACGACAACATGACGAATCAAAGAAGACATTACATCCTTTCAGATGTTTCACACGAGGACGTGTGAGGGACCTGTGAGGTAGCTATGGTTTGGGAGGGTTACGAGAGATTTTATGGTAACTTGTGTAAAGATTTTTTTTATCAACCTACGCTGTCCCACCGCTGGGCAAAGGTCAACCCCCTCTCTGTACACCTCTCTCTATCCCTAGCTAAAGATTATAAAACCTTTTTTTTTATTTACACATCACTTAACAAATATAAGAATAATAAATTATGGATCATCATCATCAAAAACATAAGCATCTTTCTGATGCTTATGTTTTTATTTTTAATAGTAACGGCAAAAATGACAATAAATTAAACACAATTAACTTAATTATTTTTATATTACTAAATAATCAACATCTTTTTTCATGGCGTTTGCTATCTTAATAAAAAACGTATATTTTGTTACTCAACCTTATAATCTAAGTCATAAAAATAAAAATACGGTAACATAATCACGTACCCCACAAATGTCCGTTAACTCCCCGATTAAGGGCACGTTTGATCTACAACATCCTGCCCATATACCAACGTCAGACAAACTTTCCTGAATTTATCTCATTTAGCTTGATAAAGTTCTCTACTAAATAATGTGTGGTCATCCTACTGTCCTAATCGGAGAGTGCGGAAAGATTTCACGGCCTGTAAATGAAGACAGACTGTGGGGAGTTTATGCGACAGCGGGCAACACGATGTTCTTTTGTTATCTATTCGCTACTAGGACTTGTTGAAAATACTTCTATTTAAAATTATTTAAAATGACGTGACGCTGGTAGAAATGTGTACTAAAAATATATAAAAAAAAGTACTTATTTTTTTTTACATTTGAGAAATATCAGTACAGTTTACCTAACAGAAGTTTTTAATTGACAGGTGTCACAGCTCAGTTGAATGTAGTTTTGCCTTCCATGCTGTGAGTCGTGGGTTCGATTCCCACCCAGAGCAAATGTTTGTGTATGTATGTTTTCACAAAAAAATTATATAAGTATTCTATCAGCAATCTTGTTCACACAGTACAAGCTCTGCTTAGGACTAGAGTGTGATGTTGAAGTTCCCATAGTACAAGCTCTGCTTAGTTTAGAACTAGAGTGTGATGTGTGAAATATCCGTGAATATATCCATTCTAGCAATTACACGATCTTAGCTCTATGGCAGCCAAGTCTCTTGAGATATGAGGGGAGTGACACCACATGCCTTTTTTATCATTCCTACATTTCTCTTCCGAAAGGAAAATGTTTTCATCATTCTTATCAAAAAACGATTTAGTAAAGTTTTCTTAATTTGATAGGTCTATTTGTAGAAGCTGTGGACTTCTTGTGCTCTTGATTTTGGTGAAAAATATGTGCTATGTATTTAGTATTAGCGGTATATAAAGTGTTCAGTTTTTGGTGTTTTTATATTATTTTATCCAAAGCAAAGTTTGTTCTATTCAATTTAAAGGTAATTTTAGTACTTTAGTTATTTCCCTATAGTAATTATGGGTATTTTATTTACATAGAGTTGTGTTGCATTTCATGTAGGTATGTATTAAAAATATATAATTATTCCATCAGCAATTTAGTTCCCGTAGTACAAGCTTTGCTTAGTCTGGGGCTAGATGGTGTTGCTCTGTTTTAAAGCTCTATTATAAGAGTCGGGAAATGACCATAGCACACAAACCCAAATCCTACAAATAAATTTTTAAATCACTAAAAACTTTTGTTCCGCCATAGGAATAGAACCTGCACCGTATCTAACAAAGCTAAATCGCTGCAGTTAATTCTATTAAAGTTATGCCATAATAGCAGCGTGTTTTCGACTTTTTCCCAACTTAATTCCACCAGCAAAAGTTTCAGAGCATAATAACGTTTGAGAAGTTTTCGCAAAGCATTTGTACTAGGAGCTGGTGGTATTTAAAATATCATGTATTTACACATTATGAATCCTAAAAAGGTGACATTTGCTATAGTCAAGATCAGCTTCCTCCAAACTGCACAACTTACCACAAAATCTATATATAGCAATCTAGTTTTCAGTGGGGCCGCAATTGCAAAATATTTTTTTAAATCACGTTCAGTTTCTTTGTAAATCATCGGTATCCTGTGGCATTTCTGGTGGACTGATGTGATAACTGTATTAAATCCTAGGGGCTGTTTTCAATACATAATATTTTAACAAGTTGTTCAGGAATAACTTTGATTCGTTTGGAACAGATTGGTCTGCCAAGGTAGTGGAAAGGTTTGAAAGAAAGTGGAAAGAAATAGGCAAGAGAAATAAAACCTAACTTCTTTAACCTGCATTCAATCACTTTTCGAAAACAATGTATATTTCCACCTGACTAGCTCCTAGACTAAACATTACCCAGCCGATACCCAACCAGCGAGTTGAAATGAAATTGAATTGAAATTGAACGGATTTTTAATGGTTTTCTTGAGATATTAAACCACGGGTGATAGGATCTGTTTACTGGTTCACGTATTTGTGCATTTTTACAAGTGTAGTAGATAATAAATTCAAATCAGTTGAAAACTATTTTGAAAAATAAAATAGTCTGAATAGAATAGATGTAGGTACGTACGGGTTTGAACTCGCTACTTTACGTCTCCGCCACTACATCGGTATTATCAAAAGTCATTACCTATTGTAAATATTTGGAAACGTTTTTAACTTTTCCGAGCTAAAAGTTCATATCAAATAAACAAATGTCAAGTTATACAATAATTTTCTCTAAAATACAAACTTAACGATATCGAAAACTAACAAGATAATAAAGTTTCCCCACAAATCTCAAAGATTAAAAGTGTATCCGAGAAGATTCTCTGAAGCATGTTCACTCGAACAAGTTGCTTCAAAAAACTTGTTTAAACTTTGTATGAAACACGCAAACTTGTACTCATACCGCTGCAGGGAAATATGGTTGATCTATCGTGTTATAAATTCGTAGAATCAAACCTTTAATAAATTAGCAATATCTCCCTTGTTAGCTGGAAAAAAACTAGTCTAAAAATTTAGTATCCAGCCTTGTACAGTGTAAAAAAAAATACATTAACTATAGTGTCAATATATTTCATTTCTTTACAAACTTGTTGATTTTTGAACATTTTCTCTTTGTTTCAGAACATCAATGCGTCACAGGCCTGACCATCACCAGGAATGCATCAACACGAGGCAATGACCAGCATCATCGCAAAATGGCTCATAAACATTGGACGACATGGGTGAAAGTCGCACTAATACCTCTCACGTTGCTTGCCACGACGGTTGCTGACTTCACGACTGAGTGTCAACGACCCTGCGACTGTCGCTGGCAATCGGGAAACAAAGCAGCCATCTGTTCTAATTCAAGCCTTAAAACCGTACCTGCGAATCTCAGCAACGATGTACAAATTCTAGATCTTTCCAACAACAATTTACACCAACTTCATCAGGAAGCGTTCAAAAAAGTTGGACTGAGCAACTTAAAGAAACTTTTCCTAAAGGAGTGCAGTATCGAAATTATTCACAAAACCGCATTCGTAACTCTTGCAATAATGATCGAGCTCGATCTTTCCAAAAACAAAATCCGGCACTTGCATCCCGACACATTCAAAGGCACAGAGAAGTTGAGATTGATAAACTTGAGCAACAACTTGATCGATAAGTTCGAAGACGGGCTGTTCCGAAACTTAAAGTTCTTGCAGAAAGTAGAGGCGAGTAACAATCGCATAATTCGTATCGGCACGAAGGCCTTCGTGAACCTTCCTCAGCTGAAGATTCTCAGGTTCGACGGGAACAACCTCAGTCACATGAAGCCGGAAACTTTGATGGCGCTGAGAAACTTATCGGGACTGGATTTGCACAACAATCCTTGGAGATGTGACTGCAATCTGCAAACGTTCCGGGATTGGGTGCTCAGTCATAACCTGTACACGCCACCGACGGCGTGCGCCGAGCCAGCTACGGTGCAAGACAAACTTTGGAACGAGTTAGACTCGTCCAACTTTGCGTGCCGGCCTACGATACTCGACCCGGTGCCCGGCGCCACGGTCAAAAGTTACGATGAAAACGTGACATTAACTTGCAAAGTCGTCGGGAACCCTAACCCTGAAGTGTCGTGGCGGTTCAACGGGAAAATGATTGAGATGAAATCGTTCGGCGAATTGCGGTACACTGTGACCGAAAACACGATGGATTTGATTCGATGGGTGAATTTAACTGTAATAAATGCTCGGTACAGTGACAGAGGGAACTACACTTGCGTAGCAGAAAACCCAGGAGGTCGTGATGAGAAAACCTTAGGTCTAGTGTTGTCTAGATATGGCCCCGGAACCATCGCTGGCATGGACACAGACTCTTTTGCCATATTGGTTGGATGTTTAACCGCAATAGTTATAATTTTCGGAGCTGCATTGGTCGTGTGTTACTTCACGACACAAAACGGCGAAATAAAAAGACTGATTAAAAATGACACGAGATCTTCCAATGGAGAGATTTTGATTGAAGGATCAGAAGCTTCAGAAATGGAAAAAGGGGCTAAGATCGAGATCAACCCTGTGACAAAACCGCCTAGAAAGTACGAACCGCCACCATCCTTGACTAGCGACGCAACCGAGATGTCGGAACTGAATAGGACATTGTTAGAAAATGAAACTGCTTTAGGTAAGTAGACCATAATAAATTGCACGAAATTGGCACAAAGCATTAAATGTGTCATCATCATTATCGTACGAGCAAGTCGAAGACTTCATATTCCAATCTGTTCTTTAATAAAATAACATGTTTTCTCGAAGATTCTGTGTCTGTCCACAAACAATCTATTATTTTGCTGAATTTTACAAGGTGACAGACTATCTTCGACATCCCATCGTAATGTAAATTCAGTCCAAAATATTCAAATCACGTCTCACCTTTCTTTCATTTGCATTATTTTCGTGACTCCAACACAAAGGACTGAGTTCAGAGAACAGTAAAAATTCATTTAATTCAACTTTTGCAGGTCTTTAGTAATGGTTGACGTTATAGTAAAAGTTCGAGTTAAAAGTTTGTAGTGTTTAATAGAGACACTTTTTGAGGATAGCGATATTTATTATTTTTCGTTTCAGTTTTGATGAAAGTAATATCCGATAAATATTTACTTTTTCATATTTAAATATTATAAACATATATACCAATATACTAAATAGCTCAGAAAGAACTTGGTGATAGCTTTTAGTGCAGACAGAAAAAAAAATTAACACTTTTTTTTATTCCACAGCGTGTACTGAGGACTCCATACACCAAAAAGAAGTAGAACTAGCGAAGATATCCCAAGAGACGCTTCTAATGGATCGTCTTGGTCAAGAACACCAGACATACCCTCCAGATCTCCTTTCGTTCCCTCTCAGAGGACCCCAGGTCTCTCCAGGAACCTCGCAAGCGCATCATAGCGCAGACAGTCCTAAGTCACCAGGATACAGCATGACGTCCATTAACAATATGTACAGGATACAGCCTCCGTATCAAGGGTCTATTCCCCACATCAGTCCAAAAGGTTACGTTACATTGCCGAGGAGACCGAGAAACCCTGAACCTCAAGTCTTTTCGACATTGAATGGAGTCATACCTTACTATGACACTTTTAACATGAAGTTGTTTGGTCATGGAGGTAATTACTACAGCCTGAATAAAAGTGAGATGGATCTGGGTCCAGTGGGGAAGAGTTCGCACTTCCGGGGCTCTGAGGAATTAGAGCCTGCTCCGTCTCCAGCCCCTGGAACTCCTCACGCCACAATCCCAAGAAACAGCCTTAGTTCTCCGAACATCCACAACCAGCTCCTTGCTCTCCAGAGTATGGCAAACCTGAAAGCTTCTGAGAGACCTTTGAAGGTGCTGCTGATGGAAAACGAGAGTTTGCTCCGTAACCCTAAAGATTTGCGTATAAATTACAGTGTTAGTGGTACGTTAGGAAGACGGACTGCACCGAAACCACCTCCTAAACCAAAAAAAAGAAACGTTTGTGATGTGAAGGAGGCGTTCTTAATGACCAGTGACAATGCTACACAAGTTTAGTGTAAACTAACGGCTTCAAACGCCTCTGACTCAAGTGAAAAATGACATTAGAAACAGTGATATTATCAGTTAGTGGTATAAGGTACCTATTTAATTTAACAAAAACATTGTATCTAATCTTTCTTGTGATGTGTTGGGGCTGGAAACATTTGGTTTAAAAAAACTTGATTAATTTTATTTTTAGGAGTATGTACTTTCACATTCTTGAATTTCAACCCAGGTTCTTCTGGTTAAATAGTAAAAAATTATGGCTATTACAAAATTTTGTCGGGGAACGGGGAATGAACCTGTACTTGCTACAAATTACTAATGTGAAAGTAAGTATAGTTTGCTGTAGGTACTCAAAATCGATTTAAATTCAAACGCAAAATTTTCTAAAGTTCATTATTTAAATACTGACAACATTGCGCAGTTTTGTGGTTTTGTTATTAGCTTTTAAACAATATTTAATATTATGTTGTAGGTACAAAACTTTTTACTTGGAATCAAATAATTTGAAACAACATCAAAAACGTTCTTACGAATAGGTCTGTTAACTTTTCTAAAACACTTCAAGGATTATACTTTTTAAATTTATTTAATTAAACATTATAATAATTCTGATAAAAAAATATGATATAATTTATAAGTTCTTATGTAATTTGAAAACTCAAAGCATAGAAAAAAAATGCAAACTTCGATTATCAAACAATAATTTGATTACTTGTGTTATATTTATTTTATGAAATCTCAGACCCTAAAGTACAGTGAAAACAAAAATACCTTTCAACGTATTATCTTAAGTGAGGATTATGCACCGGCATTCATACCCTTCAATCGAAATAGTGCCGTTGGCAGAAATAGTGGTGGTACTTCCCCGAATGTTTGTTAACATCTACTACTACTATAAAACTGTGCACTGTCAATAAACTTAATATAATTTAATAACATATAATAAAACTTGTAGACATAATATAAATAATTTATTATTCAATAATGTATATACTCATAATAATACTCAACTAATTAATTATTGTATAAAATATATTCATGTTTTTTCATAAACTTTTACGAATAGTTGATCAATTTGTTATGTTATATAAAATATATTGCTTTTATTTGCTAGTTAAATTAAAATAGCTATGTTATAATGTAAAAATGTATATAAATAATAAATTATAGCTAAAGTTATTATTTTATCTGGTAAAAAGCGAAAAGTATGTTTGACTTACTGTTTGTTGAGACTTAGGATGATAAAATAAACTTAACAATAACTTAAATTAACTTTTGATAGATTAATATCATTCTGCTTGTATTCATCAATCAAAAACTAAAAATGATTTATGTGTTTATTTTTGATTTAAAGTTACTTGAGTTTCAGTATGCGTTGAAATATGTATCGGGTTTTCTAAATTATTATACAAAATTTATGTAAAAATAATATTTATGATGAATTGACATTTATTATGCGTTATTTTAAATAGAGCTTTAACTCTATTGATATAATGTCATTAAGCAAACAGTTATAATTGTTGAAAACTTTATTTATATACAAGATACAAGATTTTTTACTTAGTCAAAGCCTAAATACATTTTATATATATATGTTAGTATTTAACAAATAATATATATTTTTTATTTATTCATAAGTTATTATTTTTCTTAAATGTTTCTATAATTAAGTGTTGTATTATTGTTCTTTGAAAAAAAATGTCTTAAACCGGATTATTGATTAATAAATAAATATTTATAATAATTAATTTATTATGTATTATAATATAGTCTGAACAGACGGTAAGTTTGTGTGGTTATGCAAGATGAGATTTGGACGGACCAATAGCGTGGAATGCAGTGAATGAGTAAAGTTATAAATGAAATAAATACAATTTGACATACTTCTTATTTTTATTACATTCCTTCATTATTATAACTTTTTAATTGATCAAATGTAGACCTGGATGCAAATAGCCCATGTAAGAAAAGAGGGCGTTTGAGGAAGGAGGTTTTTACCCAGCAGCTAATACAAGCTGCCTATGATAATGATGATTAGTTACAAAACTTATCAAACTTTTATAATATCCTGATGGTATTTAGGTACGCTAATACTGTCAAAATAAATGAAGAAAAAGAAGACGATAACATGACATTATCCTCCAAATACTTAATTTTCCGGCCGTGCCCTAAACAACATAATTTAAATTAAAAAATGGTGTTATATCAGCGCTAATTACTTGATGACAAAGAACAATGGCGTTTTGCAGACATGTCACTTTTGTAACGTCCATTATATTGAGAATGGATAAGGGTGATCCAGATTGCTACAACATTGGTTCCGTACAGCACAATATTACCCTGTAGAAGCAGCCTAGCATTGTGCACTATGTTAAACCAACTTATTTTGTATTTTTTTGTTATAGTTTTTTATGTATCTTGTGTTTTTAGGAACAAATAAATATTTGTCTTATCTTAGAAAACAATTTCAAAATTAAAAATATATATAGCCTTGAAAAAACTTAATTTCTTATCACAAGTTAAACAGGCAATTAGAAGAGATATTATTAATATTTTTTCTACCGATGCAAAAAAGAGTAATAAGTTTGATATATCTTTTTGTGGGATTCTTACAAATAGATAAACAAAAAATCTGAACCACAACATATAAATTTAGTTCCTAGAATAAAATCGCATTAAAGTGCCTTATAATGGACTTAGAAAACCGTTCGGAGTTAATTTTTAGATTTTCACATTGCGGTACCCTAAAAACTGTCATAATTCGTGCCAGCAAAATGGGTCAGTCTGTGTCACAGAATAGGAACTAGTTAATACGTTTATGCTACCGTCACAGCTTGATAAGTAGTTTGTATATCATACAAAAGACTTCTGTTTTCGCAAAAATAAGAAACAAGTTCTAGAAATAAGCTAGAAATAGCCAATTAAGTTGTGACAAAACCAATTAAGGCGACACAACGCAATATCTAGTTAATTTTGTGGCTTTGTATTATTGGGTTGCGAATTAAGGGACAAATATTGTATTTTCGTTAGGACATTGTTATTTTCGAAAATTTATTAAGAAAGTATTTTATTTAAAGAAAAAAAGAAGACTGACATACTTAATACAATACATTACATAGATAGATATTTTTTATTATATATATAAAATACCCAGAACACTAGGAATAAATATTTGCAGATCGTACAAACATTTATCTCAAGGCGGGAATCGAACCCGCAACCTTCCGCGTCGCAGGCGGACCTTCGCCGACCGCGCCACATCGGTCGTCAAAATGATCATAACTAAAGTTCTATAATTATTAGATATTGGGATTTGATGGAACCTGTAGGATTTGTAGGAAAAACTTTCAACTATTTTCCATATAAAACAAAAGACAGCCGACTTGACGATTGACTGACTTAACTGAGATATATTTTCAAACACTTGACATTGGTACAATTGCCGGCAAACAGAAGCCATATTATAAAGAAGAAGAAGATTATAAATAGTGACAGTACCTCTACCGTGAGTTGTCACAGTAAAATCGCCTGACTTTACTACAGTAGTTACGTAAATATTAGTACATATTACGAATTTTAGTACCCAACTATCCACTAGAGGCGCTGTACAAATCTTCATACATTTTTTTAACTACAGACACTAGCGATTATAGTATATATAGTATAGTAAAAACTCATGCTAGAGCTACAGAACACCGCAACGCAGTCATCGCACCGCATCGTGTGTATAAGGCCTAAGTTCAGATTAACTTTCCCTAAAACAACATTGCTACATAAAAGAGGAGGGTATGTTTTCTTCCATTATGTGCATACTAATGCCGAGTTCAGTCAACTACATAGCCTTTGTGTTTTGGAAATAACGGTGGCTGCTAATTTGAGCCTATTTTTTACTTCAAAAAAAGTAGGTTTGTGTGGATGTTTTACGTTTTTGATGATTTCTTTGTAGATCATACTTTTATGATCTCTTTATAGATAACGATGAGATAGTACTTATGGTGTTGACTTTCAAAATGGGTTTTAGTTTCAAAAGGCTATTTTCTAATGCAGGGGTCACCAATTAGTTTCGCTCGAGGTCCATTTTAAGAAATATACTGACAGTCGTGGTCCACTAATTTTATAAAAAAAAAATATGTCTACGACGTTACGTAACGGATTTTTTTTCCTAAAAACTCATCCAATACACTAAATTCAGGCCAAAGTTGATATAGAATCTAAATTATTTAATAGGAACCAGAGTTCATTTACATTTTTATGAATCATACATAAAAATCGCAATTTTTATTTCTATTTCAGCATTTGGATAAGAATAATACAACCATTTGGGAACATCAAACATATTTTTGAACATTATTTTGCTAAGATTAGAAAATGCCAAAGTTATATAGTCTATCTTATAAAAATTTAGCGCGGACTTGATGTCTTGATTACCATACGTAATGGTGACATAATGTTAACGCTAACTTTTTATAAGATAGGGAGATAGAGTCTAGTAGGGTTATTAAAAAAGACATATTTTAATCCAAATTTACTAACAATCAGTCGAGCAGGCTTAATTGCAAACCAAAATACTTATTAGAGTCCCCGCAGACTGCAGACTTTTATCGGCCGATAGTTTGGTCGGCTTCATAATCAGTATGAAGACTGAATCACTGTAATGTGCGCATCTGCATACATCTTGATACTGATTAAGAAGCCGAGTAAACTATCGGCCGATAAGAAGTCTGCAGTTTGCGAGGCTCTAATAAGTATTTTGGTTTGCAACAGCAATTAAGCCTGCTCGACTGATTGTTAATAATTTGGATTAAAATATGTCTTTTTTAATAATCCTACTAGACTCTATAAAAAGTTAGCGTTAACATTATGTCACCATTACGTATGGTAATCAAGACATCAAGTTAGCGCTAACTTTTTATAAGATAGACTATATAACTTTGGCATTTTCTAATTTTAGCAAATTAATGTTCAAAAATAGTTTGCGGGGGCCCTTAATCTACATTTTACAAACAAAAGTTATTTAATGTGTTTCCGGCAAAAGTAACAAATTAGCTTGAAATGTCATACTCTGTGGTAGGAGTGTCCCAGTCCCTATGATAATACCTTTTCAGGAATGATTTATAACATCCGAAGGCTTCATAAAAGATCTGTATTTCAGCGTACCACCGTATGATATGGTTTTTGGTATCTTTATTAGGTTTTTAGGGGAAATTTATGGGATTCACTCGAACAGTCGCTCGTTTTTCACTTACCAAAGTATTTTAGAATTGTGATACAAAGAGATTTTTCTCTGCAAAATGTTAAATATTAAATAGAGATTTTTACGGCGTGGTTTTTTCCTAGAAGTGGTTTCAACATTGTCAAAAATCGTTCATGTTATTTTAAAAAAACCTAATAACTCTTCAAATTACTTTACGAAGCTCAAGTACGGTCACACATGGTATACTGTTAATCTGTCTGGGATAGTACTTCAAAGCATCAGTGGTTTTTAGCGCTTTTGAGAGTCATTGACGACCAAGATTTACAATACTTTTGAATTATATGTTTAATATCCATGATAATATTATATATATTTTAAAATGTTTTTAAGAAATCCAGTTTACCAAAAAAAATCCTCATTTGCAATAAACAAAGTTTACTTAAAAGCCTTAAAGCTTTCACTTTTCCCGTAATTGTCGATCAGTTAACGAAACAGTAAAAAATTTAACGATTTCTTTTAATTAAAACTCCTTTTTCTACTACAAGTTTTTTTATTTCCCCGTTTAAGCTCACCTCATAAACTTTAATGATACTGATATTTAAATATACTTCCGAGCAATGAATTTGGGTTAGTAGTACACATCTTTACAATTTTAAATTAAAAACCCTGACAGATTTCTTAGTTCAGCAGTAGATCAAAGAACTCGTCAAAGGAAGTACTACCACCGTACCGATTTTTGAACTAAAACTGTGATGCTCGCTATGCCATGTTATTTGGTTTGTAAGGTGTGGGTTCAAGTCCAATTACAGGAGACTTCAGACCTGAGGCTGATGTGTCGGCCAATGCATAAAGGAGAATGGGCAATCTGGGCCACGGGTAAAAAATGACCCTCAGGGTTGCCTTGTGAGTAAAAGTTAGCACTGTTAGGCCTATATCAGTTAACGAAATACCAAATTTAGTGCTCTCGAGTGTAGGACAGTGTAATTTTTTATGGTATTTGGAGATTAATTTTGATTGGGTTCCTTTTTTGAGGTTGTTAAATAAAGTTTACTTTAATAATGGAATATCATTAGACATAGTTTACACAAGCAATTTTCTATCTAAAAATATGCCGTTGACTTTTTTACCTTATTTTAAGATGGTACGAGTACCTTTCCAAATCTTTTAACATATCTTTTATGAAATTTATTAAGGAAGTTGGAACATAGATTTTTATCACAAAAAGAGTTCTTATCAACCCTAAATATTACCTTATTTTCAGACCCATGTAACCTCCAAATTCATAAACAGTAGTGAAATATTCAGAAAAAAATTTCATCACCATTCGTAAGCAAATACGCTTCCATGCTTCTCCATCGTTTATAAATTAGAGGGTAACCTAATATACTCGTGTTATCAAGAAAGTGATAACTTCCAGCAATCGGAATGATTCTATCCTCAAACTAGTCACGTGTGCAAAAATATATTCTTAGAATCACCAAGATAGTCATAGCCTATACCGGAACAGCTGGTTTACTATATTCAATGCTATTTTAAATTAAAAATGATAATTGAATTTACTTGTATCGCAATGCGTGCTGTGAGATCAATACCAGTTTTTTATGAATTAATATTTGAAACGGTGATGAAAAACATCGTGGGGAAATCGATGGATGGATCAGCTCCTTCGTTAATAGGTTTGCCGGGTCCTTATCCAAGAATGTGAATGAAATAATGTGAATTAGAATGTGAACTTAGAAAACGGATAAGTACACATTCTATGATTGTTATAAAACAACTCTAAATAAAAATGAATAACAAAAAAGTGTTCATTCGCATATTTTATTTGTCAAAATCCTAGATTTCTGATTACAACATGGCTCAAGCAAGCTGTTATTATGACTGTCTTAGCTGATAAGATGGCACATAATAGAAGCATTTTCAGTTTTTACTACATTCATATCAATATTTTATTTAATAACTACATTATACTAATCTATATTGTTTAAGCAATGTCTTTAAACAAAGCAAATCAATGATAACAATTAACAACCAAACACGATACAAACGCATTGTCATAAATAAAAAGCTTTAAGGACCTTTATTTCTTTATCACCTAGTGGACCAGCTGTGTGTGTATACCTAGATCACAGGTCACAATTCTAGGCACGCGCGTAGGACTGCAATAAGCTAACAGAGCGCCTACAGACGTGGTCGTTTCAAAAACGTCTACGTTATTTGGACGATCGCTTTTCGTGACATGCTTTTTGGCAACTGAATTTACCTTTATTTTGTTAGGTACTTATTGGGCGTTCCAACGACACGAACATCGGAGGTATCTAATCTAGAAGAAAAAGAGAGATTATGCATTCTGAAGTTTTGTTTATTCTTTAACAGTAGCCTGTCTGTGACGTTATTATTGATATATTGAATACAGCTCAGTCACGTCAGTCCATCAGAAATGCCACAAAATGCCAATGAGTTACAAAGAAACTGAACGTGATTTAAAGCCTGACAGGTTTTGAGAAGCTAGGATACGACCTCTGCTGTTAAGAAGTTAATGTGATCTGACAAATAGAATCACCTAGTATATAAGAAAATTTTAAATAATCTTTGTGATTTTACGGAATAAATTGTATTTGAGTTTGAGTTTTCAGATCCGAACATAACCCCGCAATACACTACATATTGCCTTTAAGACTGAAAATTAATTAAATATTTACTCAGTGATTCACAAGAATCATATAAACAAACAATGGTAATACATATTATTATATAATGTTACGTTAGAAATTCGTATAAAATATACCAGTAGAAGGACTTGGTCGCAAGTAACAAGTAGCTAATAATAAATAATGAAATATGAAATGAAATGAATGATGCTATTAAATAGAATAGAACCTATATATTTTTACTTAATACAGTAATAAGTTCTAACTAGCGAAGTAGTCACAAGTCCTAGGTTATCGGCACGCACGAGTGCGCGCGAAATCGATTATCGTATCGTTTCTCTCTGACCTGTTACGATTTTGTATAATACAGCGTTATATTGTTCATCTTATATCAGGTGATACTGCATTCGAAAATCAGGCTATAGATAAAAATAGAAAGGCAGGCCAAAGAAAAGATGGATGGACTGTGTGAATGATGACATGTGTAAGAAAGGTGTAAGCATTGAGATGACGTCTGATAGAGGAGAGTGGAAGAAGAAGACGTGTTGTACCGACCCCACATAGCGTGGGACAAGGGTAGGATGATGATAATGATGATAGAAATAATATACAATGTCAGAGGCCACTTTTTTCCTAATATCTGACAATAAAAGAGCTGTTTTGATAACCGTAGTATTCATAAAATTTACAAAATGTACATAAGAAATAAAAAACATAAGACACTAAAGATAGAGCTATCTGTAGATCGTTTGTAACGGTATGTAGATAGCTCAACTGATCCAAATCAGTACCGATCGAAAGCGTACCCAAGATACTGGCTGCATTACCGCGCTGAATAGCAATGCTGATACGCTGAGCCAGATACTCATCTTCATAATAAAATATGTTTCATTTCATTCATGCTTCGTTTAAATAGATAACATCACAGATACACTAAAGAATTTTTTCTAAGACCCTTATCTAAGTTGATAGAATTTTCTTAACTTCTACCTCCGGGTGAAAGACTAAGTAAAAGTCACTTGGTCAGAAGTGCTAACACTTTAAGTAACTACTTTTTAAGTAATAAGTATTTCTTAAATGCAAGCTTCCGGTTCAGTTCTTAAGAAAATAAACTTACCGTCGCTACCTTCAGTCGCTTGACGCTTAGTACCACTAGCACCAGTTTTGACGTGACAACGTCTTATAATTCGATAGAGCCGGCTGCACGCACGAAAAAACATGACCCATGAGGCGTTCTGAGGCGTTCTGAGGCGTTCCATGAAGTGACGTTGTCACGTTCAACTATCGTCAGTAAACCGACTTTACAGACAACCATTTTTTTTTAATATATCAAATATCACAGATGGTTCTTCTAGGTTAGAGTGGATGTTTGGAAGATGTTTTTTGCCCATCCTGATTCATCATCGTCCACAACATGACAAGGATCATTTAGAAAACTTTTAGCCCTACTAGGTGATTCTAGGTGTAAGTTCCTTGCGACTAGAGTCTAGGAAAACGTAGGACAGGAAACGTACACTTTTTTGTATGATCCTTCTCATGGTATTCGTGAGTTTATAGCCAAAGGATGACCTATATCTGTAATAAAAGTCGAAGATCCATGATAAGATAAGAAACTGTCATGGCGCTAGATTGTGAAGAGGGAGAGGAAATATTTGCCCTATAGTTCCATATAAATGTTTGTACGATCTGCAAATATTTATTCCGGATGTTCTGGGTATTAAATATGTATAATAAAAATATATATCTATGTAATGTATTGCATTATGTATGTCAGTCTTCTAGTACCCATAACACAAGCTCTGCTTAGCTGGGGGCTAGATGATGTTGTGTGGATTGTCCGGCATTATTTATTTATTTATATCACGTATGACTAAATATTAAAAAAAAAAGAAAAGCAAGGTGAGGCTGGTGCTCATAGCACTAGGAAGTCTCCTGTCTCCAACGTGTTTGTCACCGCAACTGAACTTCGCCATAACTTTGCAAATGAAGGACCCTTGGATCCATTTATTTGGTTCTGTTAAGTTAAGAGGTTACACTGACGCGGAAAATGATAAGACAAAAGTCCTCAAAAACAAGATAAAATAAAGGAGAATGGGCGATTCTCTATGGAGCGTGGGCCACGACTAAAAAACTCGTCCCTCAGTGTTGCCACATAATATGTTTAAAAGGACTTTTAAAGGCCTACCTTTTACTATTTTTATTTTAAAAATCCATCCCATGGAAATCGATATATTTTGAAAAACAGTTTTTTATTTTAACGTTGTATTACTCCGAATTCTGAAGGCCCACAATAACGCCTGCAGTTTCGTCGAAAAGGGCTTCAAACGGGCTTTATTTGTTTTTCAGATTGTTTAAAAATCCAACCTGTAGAAATCGAGATATTTCCGAAAAACTGTATTTATTTTTTGCAATACTACAGTTTTTCAGGAATAACTCAATTTCCACAGGTTGGATTTTAAAACAATCTAAGAAATTATTAAAGCCCTTTTAATGTTCTTTCAAACGCCATCAAAGTTATTCTTGTGGGCCTTCAGAATTCTAAGTTATATGATGTTCAATGATAAACAATTTCATCGAAGTATTTCGATTTCTATAGGACGGATTTTTTCCGTAATTATAGTAAAATATTGGCCTATAAAAGCCCTTTTAAACGTACTATGTGGCAACGTTGAGGGACAATTTTTTTAGTCGTGGCCCAAAGTGCCCATTCTCCTTTAGGATTATGCTAAGAAGGACACATGTCATGCATTTATGTTTCTTTTATGTATTGATATTAAATATAAATAGAACTTATTATTTTCGCGTTATTAAAAACTTAAAATGTAAGAAGTTGAGCAGGGTCACGAGCCGGTGGCGTAGTTGATTAACGCATCCCTGATAAATAAAAGGTTTGAATCCTGATAACTTTTGTCGCTTTAAGTTTTTGTGATTTTGATAAATTTAAAGTACATGTGAAAGAAAATAAATGTTTTTTGAAGTGAAAACTTTTGAAGTGAAAACTTCTTTAGCGGCGCTGGGTGGGTAAAAACTTTCAAACTCGCGTCAGGGTCACGTGACGTTGATAAAAAGCGTAAGATCGAGGGAAAGGGAGAGGAACTAGTATCTCCCACTCTTTCTACCGTGCCTGAGTGTGCTCTGTTTAGGCGGCACACAGACACATTCGCGCTTGCGCGAATGTGTCTGTGTCAGTGTGTCTGTGTCATTGTGATTGTCATTGTCATTATGACGTCTGTGGTTATATTTTTGAAGTGAAAACTTAAAAGTGAAAACACAACGTTAATATTGAAGTTTTCACTTCTGCCGGCACTCCCGGAGTGCTACCTTTTTTTTTTTTAAATTGGACAGTCAAGACTTCATAACTAGCGTCACCAAACCGTATGAGTAAACTTCTTGTTTTCATAAACAATTTTACAAAACACGCAGAGCACATAATCGATTTTCACTTAGCGTAGAGTCGCGTCAGTGTGGTCTTAGCTTAACGAAACATACGAAGCGAGCGAAATGCTTTTGTGTGATTTTGAAGCTGAAATTTTGAGGAATAGTTAACGTAAGTTGTTTTTAACTTGGAGTAATGGAAATAGTGCAAGTTCGATGCTCGTATAATAGAATATTTGCATTTGTAGATGATGACGTTATTTCTACAAATGATAGAATGCTATGGCTTATCTGATGTTCAGTGGTTACCAAGAGTAAGAGGACGTACCCTGTCAAGCAATATACCTATCTATAAGAACATCACTACTTTGCGGCAAAAATATGTAAATAATATTTTTTTGTTGAAATGAGTGTGTGTGCTCTTTCGGGTTGTAAAAGAACATTTTTCAAAGCTGTTTTCATTATTATTTTCTTACAATGTTGACTGTGCTATTCTTTTTTTACACAAAAAAAAGGTTTACTAACCGTATCCATAAATATTCTGGCTTTCTCGCCTTCCAAGACAACAAATACCCAAATGTTATAAAAACAAACACCCTGTATACAAAGGCGGCAATTATACAGGGTGTAGCAGTTGTTTCCCTTTGACCGCGACGCGTGCCGCCACTTGTTAAAACTTTGCGCAATTAGGCTCAGTTTCAACACTTGTACTAAATATTTAACAAAAGTGTTAAAGTCGCGGTAATGTTTATGAACATTCAGACTATGAATTTATAATTATAGAAATTTATGAGAAATATAGATTTTTTTAAAACAGTGGGTCCACCTGATGTTAATTGTAATACTATATAGGTATAACACGTGCTCTCTGATCATACAGGTCAATATATCCTAATTTTTTTTTTAAATTACTAGTTAGGTCAATGGGGCCTTTGCCCTGCAGTGGGACACAATATTACTGTTTATATTTCAACCGACTTTAAAAAAAGAGAACCTTTATGTATATTTTTATGCAAGTACGTGATCGCATGATTTTTTATAGGCCATTTTTCTGAGGTGGTTTAAATTGCATTAACTGATTTCAATAACTTTTAGAGTAATGTTAGAAAATGTGTTTTAGTACCTACTCGTTATATTACAAACTAGTTTTTCCCTGAACGGATTATTTCAAAGATATCAACTACTAAACTTCCTTAATTATTGTAACAGCTGAGACAATCAATCAATAGCAATTAGTAACATTATCCAATATCTACCACAATGTAAGCAAAGTCAAAGTCAAAGTCAAAGTCAAAAATTACTTTATTCAGTAAAATCACAAGGATCATTTAGAATCGTCTTACATACCTACTAGGTGATTCTAGGTGCCAGTTCCACGCGACCAGAGCCTAGAAGCGACCAAAGCCAGCGGCAACAGAAACTTCCTATTGAATACGGATCTATTCTCAAAGATCTTAGTTTATAAATTAAATTTAATATCAGAAACAACATTAACAAAAAAATGTATTTAGTATAGTTTTCATTATAAACGGGATATTTACCATGATTTGTGAGTTTCATTTGTCATGATTTGTCAGTTCGACCCGTGATCATGGCGCATGCAACTGTGCCGAAATATCGGGAAATAATCAAACTCACAAATCATGGTAAATATCCCGTTTATAATGAAAACTATGTTCAAAACCGTGATAGTTTCAAATATTATATGTATTTAGTATTCTATCACACATATAGTTCTCAATGTACAAGCTTTGTTTCATTTAGGACTAGATAACGTTGTGTTAATAATGTTGTGCATGATATATCCAGTTCAATGAATGCCATATGCCAAATATTGAATGTCATATGCTTTCAATTAACATGTATTTTTAGTAAACTAATTTTTGAAATGAGGATTTTAAATAATCAGTTATTAAAGACTAAACTTGAATGAATTGTAGTACATTGTAAGAAAAGACCATTTTCGTGACCGTTCTTCTAGACTAGACTCTAGCGTGAAACTGGCACCTAGAATACAACACGATTCTAAATGATCTGCGTGATTTTACGGAATAAAGAATAGGAGTTCAAGTTTGAATACAATTAAAAACTGAGGCACTTGTATGTTTGTAGAAATGTATTGATTCAAAATAGAAGCCTCAATCGTCAGGTGAGAATTCCCACAACTTCGGTTCGCAAATCCAACTTCTACTGACTTTAAAGTTGCGGCGGATTTGCAGAACACTTGTACCGCGAAGTATTTCCAATAGCCACTTTGTTCGATTCTTTTACGTTAACTTAATAAAAAAGCTTTTGGTTTAGTCAGGAATGACGACAGATGTGTCCAGTACAGTTCAACTTAAGGTAACAGCTTTTTGACCGACAACGTCAAGTATGTTTGTTTTGGAGCGCAGTGGGGTGCATGGAAAGAGCCTCCTCGTGGCGCACACCGGTAACAGCTAGGCACGGTAATGCAGTGTCTAGTCTGGCTAATCTTTACAACACGATGCTACAACAAAGTACAGTTGTAGCATCGACACGATAAGAAGAAGAAGGAGCGCAGTGGCACTGAAATTGAAAATTTGATGAGTAATTTAAAAAGATTGGTGGTAGATCTACCACCAATCTTTTAGATAAAAAAAAATGTCTAATGATACTTTGTGGATCTTGATTAAAATAAGTAATAATGTCAACTTTTAAAAGAAAGCAGTGTTTGTTCCTCTACCACGTTACATTTTGAGTTTATTTACATGAATCTTAGTACTGGGATAGCTTGTAGCTACGATAAACACAAAGGCTAATTTAACCAACTTAAAAAAAAAAATAGTTGTCTGTAAAGTCTGTTTACTGACGATAGTTGAACGTGACAACGTCACTTCATGGAACGCCTCAGAACGCCTCAGAACGCCTCAGAACGCCTCATGAGTCATGTTTTTTCGGGCGTGCAGCCGTCTCTATCGAATTATAAGACGTTGTCACGTCAAAAAGATTCTCAATTTGATTGTATGTTTTATTCCGGGCTACTTTTTGACCAACCTCAAAAAAAGAGGACATTCACAATTCGATTGTATGTTTTATTCCGGGCTACTTTTTGACCAACCTCAAAAAAAGAGGACATTCACAATTCGATTGTATGTTTTATTCCGGGCTACTTTTTGACCAACCTCAAAAAAAGAGGACATTCACAATTCGATTGTATGTTTTATTCCGGGCTACTTTTTGACCAACCTCAAAAAAAGAGGACATTCACAATTCGATTGTATGTTTTATTCCGATAAATCGACAGGAGATAAACAAAACGGCGTAAGCTAGTTCACAATAAACATTTCACAGACAACAAGATTTAAGACTGATTTAACTGACAAATAAGAAATGAACTGACACAGCAGTAGGAAAGAACCAATAAATAAATCAACCGATTGAATCGAAACAATTGATTCATTTACAATACAAGTGTGGTAACAGTAGAGCAATTATAGTTGAAATGAACACACAAACATAATACAATTACAAAGATGACGCCTTTGTGTATCAGCTGCAGTTATACAAAGGAGTTGAGTAACCCTCGAATTCATAAACAATGGAGAAGTTGCTTCACTGATGGACTCAAAGGCTGTGCTAGATAAATACCGGTTGAATTGGATTTGACGGACGACTCAGCCAGACTTGAGAGAAATTGAGCGTCGCTTTTTGAAATAAACCAAATAATTATTAATAATAGGGAATATTTTTGTATACTTTTTTACACACTTGTTTTTAAAAGCTGCACTAAGCTATGTGTATTTATAGATCATTTTCCCAGGCAATCACATAAAGTAATATTATGATAATAAGTGTTGTTAGTAGTTTTACTGGTCAACTAGTTACTGTGAAAGAGCCGCCGATGGGCGTCTTATTCACATAAATAATGGTGCCTGGGGGTTGACTTATTGCTATATTTTGTGCGTTCAACAAATATTTGGGAAGGAATTTACAGGGTCTTGTAATTTATTGACTAAAAACGGTAATAAAACACGCGATCTTAGTGCTGAAGCCGATTGTCAAAGTATTAAATTCTTCCTACAATCACTAAAGAATAGAAAAATAATTAACATTACACATGATTTATAAACATTTCTTTTGTAAATACGTTCATAGAAGACATAGTAACACACAGAACAAATATTTATGTTCATCTCACAAATATTTGCTCTGGGTGGGAATTGAACCCACGATCTATAGCATGGAAGGCAGAACTACTACCAACTGAGCTGTGACGCCTGTTATAGCTGTCAAGTATGTTCATAGAATACATAGCAAGACCCAGACAGAACAAACATAAGAGTTCATCACAAATATTATACCCATGTGTCACGAACATCTATGTACCACAAACACTTATGTGTCACGAACATCTATGTATCACAAACACCTATGTGTCACAAACACTTATGTGTCATAGAAGATAGTGTTCATCGCACAAATAGTTGTCAGCAGGGATTGATCCATCTAAATGCTATTTTATCTGTTTGTTGAAAACTCACCGTTCCTCTGGCAAGTTGCCAGTTCTAGGCTTTTATACGATTCCGAATTCCTTCCCATCCATCCTGCAGTCCCAGTCATAACATTGTGCCATCGTTAGCCGACTTCGACGACTAATTTCACTGTAATGACGTAACGAGTTGTAATAACGTACTACGTCTGATTGCGAGCTCGTAAATTCTTCCTGGCAATATGCTGGAGTTTAGGGCTGCCACGGAACAAGCAATTTTAATTTTCAATATATATTTTTCTATTTAACTTAATCTGTCCTACTGATGGGCAAAGCTTTCCTTCTCTCTTTCCTTTTTTTCTTCCAGACTTACTCAACCAATTCTAGGTCGAAAGATTCCAGGTCGTCATACCAAAACGCTTCTTCGGGCGTTCGCATATTTGGGAATATTTGTCAAAAATTGTGATACCTTTCAATGTGCTGTATGACAACACAATGAAAACTAAAGTTTGTATGAGTACACTAGTAGGCAAAGATGTATTTAAGAAAAAGCTTTCAAGAAGAAGATATTCAATAAGTCACAAAATCCAACATGGTGTGACAGATGGTAAGTTACGTGGATAATGGAAACTATGTATTTGAAAGCCGTCATCCATAATGTCCTTCAAAGCATTTTTCTCTCTCCTAACAGTTCGAGGTCCACTTTTAATGGAAATAACACAATTTGTCTTGTTTTTGCTCATAACGTTAGGAACCATTCAGAGTTATATTTCAAAATTACCTGTCTCTTTCCCAGAAAACATTTATCGGTATACTTAGCACATATTTCTGATGTTTTAAATCAAACACGAGCACTTACCTATAGCTCTCAAAGGCTTGATAGAATTGTGACCACAATCACTTTAGTTTTTACTTTTCTGAACAAATTAGCGATTTAATCATGCACATCAGATGACACACTGATGGTAAACACCTGATTGTAACCACCCTCTATTAATTTACACTGCTATACTGAGCACGTTCACTGCCGACGTATAGTCGGCATTTCACTATAGCCACAACTTTGAGACAATACATACATAGCCTCATGTAGTTGTTGTGTTGCATTTTATTCTTCAAGCCACTACACATGCGCAGTGTTAGGTTATTTTCGTTACGGAATTTCTGGATCCAGCAAAAAATGCTATGCAATAGCTTTACCGCGGCAGTCCCCGAGTGCCACACGTATTTTGTTTATAAAACCCTTTGGAACCAGTGCTAAGGGCATTGGAACAGCAATAATAGATCATTGTGCCAGCCCTGCCGACACGTGTCCCCTTATGAGTGTCGTGAAGCAGGAATTTACTGTTACGTCTTACTACCTTTTATTTCAGTCGAGTCGAGTAAATATTGGGCTGAACGATGTTTTATGGGGTTCTTAGATTTTGATATGAGTTTTATCAGTGAATGGGGAATCGACACGACGGGTGAGGTCGAGAGGTTGAATCTGGAGCATTTTTGTGTTTTTAAAGAACTTCAACAGTACATGTTACATTATTATGTTACCTAAAGTTGTAGTGTTTTCTAGGTGTTATTGAAAATAGACTGTTCTTCCAAAGGCATTAGTTTATAAAGCTAATATAATTTATTAAGCTTGGTGGCATGGGTTTCATTATCTAACTAAATATTTGTCAGTTAGATTAATTATCTAAATGAAGATCAGTTATCAGGAGCAGAATAGTTATCTACTTTGAAGGCAAAATATTACTTGGCATGCAGCTAGTTTTTCCGTTTTTGTTTTCAATGCCTTTTACCACAATTAAAAATTCTATATTATTTTGTTATAAAAAGACTTAACTTTCAAACTCATCCTTGTTATTTTAAGCACCAAAAATCGAACCACATCACGTATCGATACGAAAATTGGGCTAATACTTCTCTCGGCCGAAGTTTCTCAAACTTTTCAATGAATAATGCGTCCAACGTTTACATCCTAAATTTTCATCAAAGAAAACTTTGGGAAGGACTTTTGTTTTCGTCGTTACCTGTTAGGGACTTTTGTTCACTTCGGAATACGAATAATTAGTGTAACTTAGTTTGGTTTTACTAATAAGCTGATACCGTCAAAATATATCAAAGACTTTGCTATTGCACTATACAGGTGTACCGAATATCTCATTTAGATTTAGCTACACGTAGTAGGTATATTGAGTATCTTAACAAAAACGCAGACTTCCGTAGCCTACCATTATATTATCATTTTTATAATTAATAGTGAGTATTTTATTGAAGTTATGCCTTATTAATTACTTCTTTGTCATTTAAGTAGTTCTGTTAGTAGTCGAAATAAAAAAAAAAAAAAAAATGTTAATTTTGTAACCAATAGTTGTCTTAGCCGTGAGGTTTCGCACGGTGTTTTCCCACACCGTTTAAAAGCATTGGCATTGCTCATAAATGTTATAAAGCAAAACTAGCTTTGCACTAGTTACAAATTATAGGGACTAGGGAGAAATTATAATCAGTATTACACGTTCTCAATGGACGTGCTTAGTAAGGCAAAGCATCATTCTAGAGGTATCCACTGACTGCGTTGTTATCACGAATAAATGTAACAATCGCAAACGGTTCGGTATTCGAGTTACACTACGCGTTGACGCTCGACTGCCGAACGTTGCAGCGTCATCGCGCAGTGTGTCTTGAGAGTAATAACGTGCTGCCTTTACGTGCGTCACATTTAAGCCTCTGGTAATATATTCTCAAATAAATTCATGTAAATAAATTCTTTGAGTCATGGAGCTCAAATGTAATTGGGCGGGACACTTGGCTAGACGAGGTGACGACAGATGGAGCAAATCGCTGACAGAGTGGTGGCCGAGGACTGGCAAGAGAAACGTCGGGCGCCCAGCGGCACGGTGGACTGACGATATCGTCAATACCGTGAGCCGCAGATGGTTGAGAACAGCTCAGAACCGTGCGGAATGGAAAGAGCAAAGAGAGGCTTATACCCAGCAGTTGGTCAAGTCAGGCTGTGGATGATGATGATGATGAAATGTATTATCTCTCTCTCTGGTTCATCAATAAATTCGAAACTAGTTCCGTTAAAAAACGTTTCTACATTCTTAAAAAAACAGTGCCCTAGCGGAAAGTTGTTGAATTAAAAGTATACTCGTCTCGTTAAGAAGTCGCACTTAAACTTGTCTCATCCGAATTGATGGACTCAAGCTTTTAAAAGACTATTCGATTGTGTAAATTGAATGGTACCCAACTAGGTAAGTTTGTAAATTTGTAATTAAATAAGTAATTTATCACAATCAGTTAGTACAGTTTTGCTTTTGGGACTAGAGCGTGGTGTGTGAAATGTTCGTAAATGATTTATTATTTTTTTATTTAGGTAGGTTCCTAATCTTTCAAAGGTACAAGACAAGATACACAAAATACTAATACTTCTATTGAAAAACTTTTTTCGCATAGATTGTTAATTATTTCACGTTTAATTTCACTCACTCATTATTTTACAGATTCAAACATAAATGTTTTATTGCGTTTCAGAACTCTTGATTCTATGATACAGTTTGAAAGACCAATACAACAAATCACGTTAGATTTTTTACATTATACTGCGTCAACAGTTAGAATTATACACAAGTTTTCCAAAACATAACTCCATGCAAAGTCACGAGTAACAGCTAGTTACGGTAAAAACAAGAGCATATTGTGGAATTTCATCAGTTACGAGCGAACCGGACGGCGCTTGCTAGTCCGGACACGTCCGGGAAGATTACGGAAACCGGAAACGGAATCGAGTTTGTAAACAACAGATTTCATTTTGACTAATGCAAGGACTGTCTTACGTGTCTAAAGTCCCCTTACGTGATAAAGGTTGGCACACAATAGTGTATAAATTAAACTACACACTACTACACTTTTTTAACACGATGAATGCTATCGCGGTCAGTGCTGACCGACGGCGATTTTTCACTCTGGGTCAAGCCAAAATTACAGTTCTATGGTTTATACACACTACTACACTTTTTTAACACGTTGGCAGCCAATGAGGTCAGTGCTGATCGACAGCGATGTTTCCTTCTAGGTCAAGCACAAAACCAGCAAAGCACAGTTCTATCTAAATTGACACGAAATGTTTTTTAATTGCACGCTGATATTTAAGAGGTTCCTATAGAGCTGGTTTGCAGTGGGACCGAGAAAAAAAAATATTATACTTTCGCTATTTTGGGTATATATGTTTTGAATATTAGGTACTTAAGTGTATTTTTTCTAATATCTCTTTTTTTATTGTTTTGTCATACGCCTGTCACAGCTCAGTTTTTGAATCCGAAAGTTAAATAAAACATCAAAACTATTTTACAAAATATTAACTAAATTTAATATTTGAAAAGCTATATCTCGAAATATCTAGTACAAGTAATGTCTTTTGGGATTGCCCCTAATGATGTAAGAGTACACTGTAAATTTAAACCCAAAGGGGTAATTCTTTTATAAAAAAATAAATATTCATTATATATTTTTCTCAACGACACCTAGTCCCTAGCAAAGCTATATGAGAACTTAATTGCTTATAGAGTACTTAAATTATTTTTATAGAGACACAGAATAAACTTTTGTTCTTGATAAGAATCGAACCAACGAAAACTGAGCTCGATCTATGAGCTATCAACGGAGCTATGACGTCAATTGACTTACTAACATTTTGAAAAGGAATTTCTTTGGATCCCAACTAATAATACCTCCACTGATATTTTTCCAGTAGTTTTTCCTAAGAGAATGACTCCTCAGAGCCGTAAATAATAAATCAAAATTATAAATTTAGCTCCATATAAAAGTTAAAAAATTCGGCTCAGAATTCGTCAAATACAAAAGACGTCGTAGGGCGTTCATTATTCATTATATTGCGGTTAAAAAAATGCAGAAAATCTTGGCCGAAAATGCTGGCTTTTGTTGATGACATAGAGAATAGACTGAGAGTTCCCTATTTAGGTATTTCTCTATTCAAGTCAGGAAGGAAAATAATCAGAGATCCAACTATGAAGTAAATAAGGGCGGCAAAGCATTAGAGACAAAATCGTCCTATGTAAAATTCAAAATAAATAAATAATGCTGGACAATCCACACAACATCATCTAGCCCCAAGCCAAGCAGAGCTTGTGTTATAGGTACTAGAAGACTGACATACTTAATACAATACATAACATAGATACTTAGATATTTATTATTATACATATAAAATACCCAGAACACCCGGAATAAATATTTGCAGATCGTACAAACATTTATCCCAAGGCGGGAATCGAACCCGCAACCTCCGCGTCGCAGGCGGACGTTCGCCCGCCGCGTCACATCGGTCGTCAGTCATCTATACCGGTTGGCGACACATGTCAATTTTGTGTGGCTCTTGCTCTTTGTAAATCGGTCTACAAGCAATAAAGTAACTAACATTTATTACAAACTTACAACTATTACCTACAGTATTTACAAATTTTACATTTTGCACAGTACTGTTGGTCTGTACATAGCTCAACTGTTTCTTATGTATTTTAAAGCTCAACTTGATAGCAAACGATCTAAAGATAGCTCAACTGATCTAAATCAGTACCAATCGGAAGCGTACCCAAGATACTAGCTTCATTGACGCGCTGAATAGCATTGTTGATACGCTGGGCCAGAATAGTAAACTAAATAAAAATTTAATATCACGATTAATTATTTTATTACGAACACCTAATTTAGTATATTCTGTTCAGACGATACCTAAGTTAATAAGCTTTTACGCTCTGTAAAGTATATTAAAATTATTTCCATTACAATGTGGTATAAAGTGGCAGAATTTGAATACGAAACAGAATGAAATGTGATAAACCGTAGAACGTAAGCGGTACTGTAATTGCTATTAAATGCCGTACGAGAGAACGTAGAATGTAACGATTCAGAATACATTTCAACTTCATAGTCGTTACTATTATCATTTTACTTTGTAGAAAACAAAAGACGGAGCTTCTAGAACACAGGAATAAGTTCCAAGTGCCACTTAGAAAGCCTATATACTCACACATTCAAAACTTAATACACTGCATGTAACTCGTGTGTGTATCGATAGGTTTATTTACCAGAAACGAGTGAAAGCGAATCATTGGGTGACGTCATTTTTGCCACATCTCAGTACAGTGTCTCTAGAGGTGCATGGAAAGAGCCTCCTCGTGGCGCACACCGGTAACAGCTAGGCACGGTAAAGCAGTGTCTAGTCTGGCTAATCTTTCCAACACGATGCTACAACAAAATACAGTTGTAGCATCGACACGATAAGAAGAAGAAGTGTCACTATGCCACGTTTTTATTTCAAATCAGAGAAATATTTTTTTTAATTGAAGATCTAATTGACCTAAGAAAAAAAAATACAAAAAAAATAATTTCACTGGCCATAGACTTGGAATTTAAACAAAGTAATGGAAGTAAAGTAGTAGGTTCTTTTCAGAAGAACTCTAATACAAGGGACTCTACTAGTCCATTACAGTTATAAAACCGGCCGAGTGCGAGTCAGACTAACGCACGAAGGGTCCCATACCAAAAAAATTACGTATATGTATGAAAACGCCCATAAATATTATTTAGTTTTTTAGCATTTGTTATTATGGCGGCAAAAAAAATCAACCTCTATGAACATTTTATCACGGTTCATGTGATACAGACGAACAAGTTGACAGACAGTGACGTCAATATGAACCCTAATG
Organism: Ecliptopera silaceata; assembly: GCA_932527185.1. Lineage (NCBI taxonomy): Eukaryota > Metazoa > Arthropoda > Insecta > Lepidoptera > Geometridae > Ecliptopera > Ecliptopera silaceata. The sequence goes on from OW052211.1 coordinate 888,854, forward strand.
GTAGTAGGTACTAGTTGTTCTGTCAGTACGTAAAGTTATTTATTTATTTATTTATTATTTATAGACGAGCAGCTTTCGCTGATGTGTCTACGTCACACAGTGTTGAAATAGGTATGACAAGTTCACTGTTCATTTAGTCACTTTTTTTGAGCACTGTTTTACTTGTTCGTAGTCAGTTGTCGAGTTTGTTTTTGAAGGCGTTAATAGAGTCAGCGGAAACAACATCCTCTGGTAGCATGTTACGTTCTACGTGCTAGTGAAATTGTCGAGGTTGTTTCCAGCACTTGTGTCTCAGTGGACCAACTTAACATCACCAACTATTAGGCCCTTAGCACCGGTTTGAGAATATATATTAATCTGCAGTTTGTTTCATGTCAATTTATACAAATATATTAGCCTTCTATATTTTTTCAGGTCAAACATCAGTGATAATCACACTAACGTTTGTTCTCGGTAGGGATAGAACCCACGACCCACAGCATAGAAGGCAGAGCTGCTACCATCTAAGCTGTGACGCCTGTCAATTTTATATTTACAGAGTATTACAACTCGTTTTAGTAAATCTAATTAAAAACTAAAGAGTAACTAACCACATACGTTGAAATATTTTAGAAATACTAATTCTATTTTACAGGTAAGTAATTAAAAGTTTGCTTCGTTTTAATTACTAGCTGATCTATCAATTTTATGTATTTGCATAGTAATTAATTATATAGTAGGTATTTTTATGAAGTATAACTTTGTACACTGCCGTCTTATAATTTACTTAATTCCTGTCCATCCAAAGTTGCCTGGAAGAGATCGTTTTTAGCGACAAGACCGACCATCGTGCTGTAGATTTTTTTTATTTATTAGACAAAATCCACAGCTCTTACGGCCGGTTTCTGGAAACCCAAATCACGATTGATCCGAGTTTGACACATAGTAATTAATTGATTTTTTCGTTGATCATCGTTCGAGAAACCGGCCGTTAATATACTATACACAAAACTTACAAACAACACATAAGACCAATTACAGGATTTAGAGCCAATTATTAAATTCTTTTTTTTTTATTGAATGTTTCTTGTGTGTAAAAGCTTATATCTGTGTGCAATAAAGTTTCTATCTATCTTATCTTGTACATTGTATTAGAACAACACACTCTACTGATAAGAGAATGCAAAAGTACAGTAGGTACACTCAGCACTAATGCTTAGAGTACTGTACTTTTGGCGAGCTGTTTGCGTTGTCAGCAAAAACGACCACCTAAAGCTTATTATACACCAATTTGAACATTCAGCAAGTGTGGACGTGGCTTTACTTAGTTTAGGGCATGCAGACAAGTTTGGGATCTTAAATGATCCTTATATTAGTTCGCCGATAACTGAGAACTCACGTATCCAAAAAAAACATTTCAAGTAAGGTTCGAATTAAACTTTGCGAATTGATTTGCTTTTACGGACTTTCCAGTCTTACTTGAGCTATAAAACTATTCCAGTTATAAGAAATGGAAGCTCACGTTATACTAGTTTTTTTTAATAAATTTTCATTGTGTCTCTAAAGCTGTAGACAAAATTAAAAATATTTTGAAATGTCCAAGCAAATCTTAAATGATAACACAAGGTTTACTGCGAATCCGCTGTCCGTCCGTATGTTTGTCTGTCTTCTTTCATGTACTTAAGTGACAAATGTTTTTATGAAAAATAAAGTCTATAAACCTTAACCTTATTGTCTCATGAACCGTGACAGTGAGAGAGTTGAAATCATCGTTTATGTATTTCTGTTTCCACTATAACAACAAATACTAAAAAACCATGAAATTAAAAATTTTGAACGGAACCATAAAATTAAATATTTTGTGGTCAAAGTCAATGTTTTGTGGTTTAAGTACGAGAACAAACCACAAAACATTGACTTTGACTTTGACCACAAAACATTTAATTTTATGGTTCCGTACCGTAAAAACGTGATTTTGTGGTACGGAACCCTTAGTGCGCTCCGACTCGCACTTGACCGTTTTTTACAAGCATAACTGCGGGTACACAATTGGTTGTGTATAATCTAGCGTGCACTTTCCTTAACAGAAACTTTTGTACATTACAGTCGGAAGTTATCATTTTTAAATGTAAATTTCTTACAACTTGTGTAAAATATGTTAATTCCTATGATAAAAGTTTGCAAGTTCCTTTATTTTAGATTAGATGTTTTACAAGTCAAAGTCGAATCGTGATATCGGGCACGTTTTAAACGAAATCGAGAGGAAATTGAGAAACATTTTAGATTTTGAATAAATTAAGAATGTTTGGAATACTTTTATGTCATCTTAATGTAAAGTTGTTTATCGTTTTGTTTCTATTATTTTACTATTTTGGTATAAATAATACCAGTTATCAATTTTACTATTTTAAAAGAGCTTAATACATGTCAAATACTCATGACAGTCACATCAATAAGACACAGACTATAAAAATAACCTACACAATTCTTGCTATATCCCTTTCTTGTTCTAGCCTAAATCATCCCACTGCTGGGCAAAGAACTCCCCCCCGTACCTTTCGTAAAATATAAGCCCTCATACAGTTATTGTTATTACTTAAAAAGAACTTAATCAGTCCTTAACCGCACCATACTAATTACCGCGGTAACACTTAGCATGATGGTTTAGAAGTCATTATTACCTTGTAATAATAGGTCGGGACAATAAAGTAATAATACACAATACAGCACACTAATTAAATAAAATACGTAATACGATAATAAAGAAATATTTACAAAAACATACATCGCCATCTAAAAAGAATGAAAAGAATATTTGTACCTACTCTTAGAATTGGCTAGCGTGGCGGGTCGCACATGGATGAGACTAGCACAGGACCGTGGAGAGTGGCACAAGAAAAGGGAGGCCTATGCCCAGCAGTGGGCGAAATCTGGCTGCGGATGATGATGACTTTTAGAATTAGGTATATTTTTTTGTTAATATGTATATAAATAGTAATACCCAAACACAGAACAAATGTTAGTCTTTATCACACAAATATTTTTCTCGGTCTGAACCCACGACCCACAGCATGGAAGGCAGAGCTACTAACAACTGAGCTGTGACGTCTGTCAGAGTTTGACTAAGTGCTTACACTTAATCTAACAGGCTCTGTACCTATCTATTACTCTGAGAATTATCAAAAGTGGACTTTATAATGTTGTGGAGAAACATGCCATAGGTCGTTGTTATTTATATTTATATGAAAATGAAATTGCGTTTAAATATTGCTTTTATATGGGGATACGCTCCTTATGGCTAGCTAATGTTTTGGGTCATTCGTTTACATGTGAACCCATATTGGACGTGCTCAGTTAAGCAAGACAATTGTTATTGGGGGTAACTGCTATCTAAATCATGTAGTAGGTACCTACTTAGCCATTTGTTTTAACATCATTTCTATCAGATAAATTATTTATTCATAAATAAAATGACTATTACTTATTATTATGTACATAGGTATATATAAAATACATAAGAAACAGTTCAGTTATCTACAGATAATTGTAAACTATCTAAAGATAGCTCAACTGATCAGTACCAATCGGAAGCGTACCCAAGATACTTGATACTTTGATAAGTAGCAAGTATCTTGTGTGTCACCAATTTTAATTATTTAGTCTTAAAAAAACGTATATTATTGGAATTGAAAGAATATAAAATAATGTGCTTTCAATGTAAGTCTGAGCAGAACATCCGCAAGGAACCAAACTTGCACCTCAAATAAGACGGTAGTTCGCGTGCTGCGTATCAACCGTAGCTGCATTAATTTTTAAAAAGTATAACCATTTTTTTATACAATTTTAATAATTAACCTTATCTTAGAAACATATTATGGTTTCATAACAAGTAATTCTTGAAATAAAGGTGTATACTTACCAATAAAACGTTTCAATGTTTTAATACTAAGACTTAGCGTGTTCCAACTCTATTTTCCTAGTTTATTATTTCTTTTTAATGTTATTATTTTCCTGACTTCATTCTACAAAGTCTATTGTTGGAAATAATTCATTTTATACAATACTTTTCTTATTTTACTTCTGGTAGGATTATGTTTACTATCTTTGAATTGCATTTTTAAATTTGAAATAGATTTTCAATTGCACTGTATGTTTATTTGTACGTATGAGATCAAAGAAGAAGAAGAAACTACCTCTAACTCCACACTACAAAGGTTAGATGGAAGAAAATTATTTTTAGCAGTCAGCTCGCGCCTGTATATTTTTTTTTGTGCAATAAAGAATTTTCAAATTAAATCAAGATAGAATACCTACTACAAAACTTATTCTATCACCAACACCTGTGTAGGTAAAAATAATACGTATAAGACTTGCAAATTGAGGATGATTTAAAATCGTGATAAGCGCCTGTCTACCGAAAACCATTTTTCATTATCAAAAATTGCGTCATTTTTGAAAAACTCAGACTCACCACTCAGAACGTAGATTAATCTTTTTCCTCTATATAAATTAGGTTTTGTAGAACTGTCTTAATAATACAAATTCAGTTATTTTTTTAACATATTACAGACTAGATTTTAGATTTTACCTAGATCTACCCTCTAACTAAAAACCCCCAAAACGCTGACATGAAGAAGGAGTAGTATTATATCCTTCAGTAAATTATACCTGAAATTATGATGTATTAAAAAAAATATGAGCATCGGCTTGGTGGATGATTAAGGAATGTGGTACTGGCTTAGTCGAACTTGGAATTTTACTACTAGAGTCTTCTAAGTACTTCCTTTGTTTGTAAGTCGGTTAAAAACAATCAGTTCTGTCTGAACGGCTTCCGCAATTAAAAAGAACAGTAAAACAGCGCAACAAACGTCATAATTCGAGCTAATTTGATACAACGACATAAAACGTGCCATTTGCAGTGTCTTTTACGACGACAAACTTAAACTGTCCTTTACGAGCGTCCATTCAAAGAAATATAAATTAGGATTTTTGAAATAAACAAGGAAATACCGTTTTTACGTTTTCACAGAACCAAATTACTTTGCAGGTTATTTGTGTTTCGATTTTTCTGATCCTTTCGTCCTTAAAATCCATATCCTGTGGTACCAAACAAAAAGGCATTGGCAATCTTTCAAAAATAATACAATTACAAAATTATGGTAGTCAAACATTAGGTTTCCCTGTTTCTGAAGACTGATGGTGAGAGAACCAATCTGAAGTCTATATTTTTGATGTGAATAACTATGTAGATCACCAAACTTTTAGCTACGAACGTCCATTAGCGTTTTAATAAATTCCCAACATCATTATCAGTATACAATAAAAAACAATGTCTGCAAATGTTCCGCCGGTCCAGCATCGCCTTTAAAAAACTTTACCTATAAACCTCCAAAATGAAAATTCGTTTCGGGCAGCTGTAAACAGTTTCTCGAATTTTCTCTATAAAAGTACCACAAACACGGAAGTTTGTGGTTATTTACGAAATATTTCATCCGCCATTTTGTAAGCGGCCATTTTGGACGCTTTGGTTTGCGCGGGAAACTGCGTGTCGCGTTTGTGGTCTTTGCTTACGTTCTAATCCGTCGGCTGGACGGCCGGACTGGACGTACAAATTCATTACATTACATTCAAGAAGAGGTAAAATCTTGAAGTCTATTAACTTATAGTTCGCGCGCGTATCGAAAACTGGGAAAAAAAGACTTAAGTACTGTGATTGAAATTTAGAACTAACACTGATCGTTTAAATGTTACTGTAAGGTATAATATTTGAAACTATCACGGTTTTGAACATAGTTTTCAAAGTTTCTTAAACTTTAGTTTGTCCCTTGATTGGCACATGCAACTGTGTCTAAATATCGGGAAAAAATCAAACTCACAAATCATAGTAAATATCCCGTTTATAAAGAAAACTATGTTACAGTAAGAATCTAAAAATTATTAAAAAGTTTTTAAGCTGCTGAATTTTGATAGCAAGAGTCTTGATAGAAGTTCCATAGGGAATTCTAATTTTTTTTCTTTATAAAACCTCATCCCAGCCAGTTTTCCGTTTATTAAAATCATTATTTCACGTTGCTTACAGTTGGCAATCAAATATTATGCTTCCCCTACAGCAGCGGCTGAGAGCTTGGCAAGCAACGTCGGGCGCAAACATTAGCTTACAGACTATAGCTGTGAAAATGATGGAAATAGTTGCAGGATAATTATAAAGCTAGATTGTAACAGAAGAGAGCACTCGGTTTTGTATACTTACTTACATTAATATTCACGGACTATTCACATATTAGATTCTTGCCCGTTCTTCTAGGCTCTGGTCGCGTGGAACTGGCACCTAGAATCACCTAGTACTTATGTAAGACGATTCTAAATGATCCTTGTGATTTTACTGAATAAAGTAATTTTGACTTTGACTTAGATCGATATTAGAGGGCCAAGTTCGAATCTGCACCATCAAATCATTGTGGATGCTATCACACTATTTACAGAGACTTAAATAATTGACAAGTGATTCCATAAATTGTAATAAAACCTCTTATTAGTTGAAAAAAGTATTGTTTTAGATAGATAGATAGATAAACTCTTTATTGTACACAAAGAACATTACAACAGATTTGTATGATGGGCGGTCTTATCGCTAATAGCGAGCTCTTCCAGACAACCTTTGAATGGAGAGGATAGACAAAAAAAAAAGACGGGCGGTGTACAAAATTTCTAAAAAGAAAAGAAAACTTCACATAAATATTTATAGTAACCAAATAAATGTTATATTTACCTCTGACTGCGCCAAACATAAAAAACTTATCATTTATGTTGTTTTTCATTCTTCTTTGTGTTAGGTTTATCAGTACTTTTGTGTAATTTTTGCCTTTCTGACATACGGCTAGTACCTTTTCTTCGGGTCCAAAGTGACCCAAAAACAAGGTCTGATTTACAGTAATGCGAAAAGGGTATCACATTAACCTAACCTAAACCTAAACCAACAACTTACCGTGTCTTAACCGACACATTATATAAATTGTTCTTAAAACGTGCCTTGACCAAGGATGTAGGTACAATAAGCAGGTGTCCTAATTTTGAAAAATAGTGCTAAAATGTTCAGAAGTATCTTTTGATTTCGAAATATAATATATTTCAAGATAAATAAAGGAATTTATCTTAAAAAATAATCTTTTAAAAATTTAAAATTCACGCCAAAATGCTCGAGAATAAATAAAGTCACAAACAAAGCATAGCTTGTACTATGGGAATAGAACTAGATTACTTATATACTTATTTTTTTAAAATACTTAGGACCTACATAGGATACATAGTAACATCCAGACACAGAACAAATATTTATGTTCATCACACAAACATTTGCTCAGAGTGAAAACCATAAAAATTTATCATTTTGAATTCTGACCCAATTTTAAAATATTAATGCTATTTTTCCACACTATCCTATATTCCTATATGCATTACTAAGATTATAACAAATTTTATTTCCAAAGATAAATTCCGTATCAGTTTGATGGTAACACCGAGACCGCATAAACTTCAATTTTGGCCAAACTAGAGTTTACAACGTCGGTAAGACTCTTGTCTTTACAAAACGGCTAACGTCATATTACGCCCGTCAAAATTGATGGTTCACGCCCGTCCAAATTGACGTAATGGCGCGCATAACGCTTCGATAGCACGATCTAGCGATGGCAGTGACATCTATTTGTTGCAAATGGAACTATATATACCTACATTAAAAAATAAATAAAATAAAATAAAAAATAAAAAAGCCTGTTTATTCCATAGCTTAAGTAGATACGGTACACAATTAATACCTACATTATCGCGATCAAATTCGGACTTAACTTTTTCTTAACAAGTTTCTTCCCGTTCTTCTAGGCTCTGGTCGCGTGGAACTGGCACCTAGAATCACCTAGTATGTAAGACGATTCTAAATGATCCTTGTGATTGTATTGAATAAAGAAATATTTGATTTGATTTGACTTAATGCTATTTTATATTACGTATATAACTTATTAAATAGTAAATAAACAATAAGAATTTGCTTATTGCGCCTTTAATGTAACTGCGATATTTAGCGATTATGTTTAAAAAAAACAGCAATATTACGGTGACAGCTTTAAAAGAAGTGTGTTTCTCGAATATCTAGAATATAGTTTCAGAAACCACTAAGACTGAAAACGAGTTTGGGATGGTTCCAATTTCCAATGATCTTTTATACATTTACGAGTTGCTTTTGCTCAAATAATTCTAATGGACTGAGTCTGGCGAGATGGAGCGACGATCTACGGAGTGTAGCTGGCGAAAACTGGATGAGAAGAGCCAAAGACCGGGCTCAGTGGCGCGTCTTGAGAGAGACCTACGTCCAGCTGTGGACTGATATAGGTTGATGATGATGATGATGAGTAGTCTGCATTACTTATATTATATTGTTTACCTATATGATATTTATATTACCTACATACCCAAAGCCATATAAAAATTGTATGCTATGGAAATAAATAAAATGAACTTGCAGGCCCCTCATACTAAGCTTGTTGGTGGGAATCGAACCCACGACCCAGCATGGAAGGCAGACGCCTGTCAAAGACTGCTGGGCCCTTCCCCTGTCACAAAATACATCTTAAGCCATTCTTCTACTGCTTTTTAGTCTACCTCGAATCATCAAGTGTTCACTTAATTTTGATGAACAGTGATGTTGGTTCTATTCTGGCAATATACAGGCATTAAAGTAGGTAAACATATATCAAATATATTGCCAATCTAAAAACCAAGCAGTGGCCAAAATTAAATTAACAAGATTTTATTATTCGTCAGGCTATGTGTATAAAAAAATCGTATAGATGTAGGTATTATTTCTGGGCGTCTAGTCGAAGCGACGCGTGACCCGAGGGCTGGTGAGTATCTGGCCCAACGTATCAGCATTGCTATTCAGCGCGGCAATGCAGCCAGTGTCTTGGGTACGCTTCCGATTGGTACTGATTTGGATCAGTTGAGCTATCTGTAGATCGTTTGCAACGGTCTGTAGATAGCTCAACTGTTTCTTATGTATTTTATATGACTATGTACATTTTGTAAATACTGTATAGTCGTAAGTTTGTTTGTGAATAAAGTCAATAGTGTACTGGAGCACTCATTGTAGGTATGAGTTTTTACAAGCTTTCCTTAGCTCGGGACTGGAGTGAGATGTGTAAATTGTCCATAAATATTTATTTTATTTATTTATATTAAGAATTTTGCTGTTGTAGGTAACAATAAAATATATATAATATATATAAATAATAAAATATATATAACTATATTTTATTGTTGCAAGTAACAATAAAATATAGTTTTCAATGCGTTAGGCAAAAACTCCATTACAATTTATCTATTTCATTGAGAATTTAAACTGCATAAAAACAAAATTACATTCACAAAACATGTATAACATATACAATAAGATATATATCACGCAGGGTTTAACATAACGGCCTGTATTCCAAGAGCGACGCATCTTCATTTAGCCGCGCCGTGCGGAATTGAATTTATGTGACAACCTGTCTACATCCCGGTCTGTTTCGACGTACGTGTTTGGGAGCTGAGATGGAAGATGAAGCGGGTTTCAGGAGCTCATCCTAGGCCCCGATCGTGCTAAATTGTAACGTAAACGGTTCGTCTAAGCAGCAGCTAAGGTTCACCAACATAACGTAGCGTGTGCAACTTCGTATCGCTGTAAAGGAGCTCATCCTAGGCCCCGATCGTGCTAAATTAAAACGGTTCGTCTAAGCCGCAGCTACGGTTTACCAACGTAACGTGTACGTATCGTGTGCAACTTCGTATCGCTATAAACGGCTAACCGCTCATACTGTTCCGTATAGACAAGCGGTTATGTCACCATCTTCGGCTCAATAACGTTTGAATGTTGAACGTGTTTGGTTCGCTTATCGCGATCCCAAAATGTCTAGATAACGCATGTGGAGCAGCTTCGTGTGTGGTTAGAAAATTAGCGCGATCGGGCTTTTGTGATGAAAGATGAAGCGGATTTCAGTAGGTTATCCCAGCCTCTTAAACCTGCCAGGTTTCAAATCAGGTTTTGAGCGAGTAGTCTCACTGCCGGCCTATCCTAGGGAGGACATGTTATAGAATGGTAAGTACCCTTGTTACGTATCTACTGTTATAGTCTAGGAGATGGTTTTTAGGAGTATCCTTTCCCGTTTAATAGCACTGGTATGTGCACATAAAATCAATAAATCGAGAAATCTATTGATGCTTGACCGGATTTGAACCCACAACCTTCAGGTCCGAAAGCGAGGTTAACTAGACCACCGGTGCTCGATTATCTTAGACAGGTAAAGAATGCATATTTTGATTTAATTTTCGTGAAATAAAAGATATTTCACGAAAATTAAATCAAAATATGCAAAAAAAAACTATCAAAGTTCATTTTTGGTCAAGTTGAATATTTTAAAGGCTCTAGACAGAAAAACTTTAAAAAATTGAGATTTATCAAAAAAATATATAATACTTTGTCCCAGACACTTCACAAATACCGAGGATCGAGAATATTTCAGACAACTCAATAGCTCTCATCAAATTAGGTGAATTATTTCTATTTTAAGGTCAAAATACACAAAAAGAAAACGTAAAGCGTTTTTTACATGAGGGAGTCCCTAACAAACTTTTTGCGACAAGTTCACTATGTAATAAGTCATACATAAGTTTTACATAATAATAATATGTCAAATGTCACATTATTAAAGGTCTTAAATTAAGATTACATAAATTAATTATTTGTCATTGAATTTCAGTTTAAAACAATCAGCCTTTAAATATTGTATTTTCACATAATAAATGTTCACATTTAAAGTACATTTACAGTAAATGATTTAACAGCTAGTTAAAACTGTAAACATTACTAGATTTAATTACTACGACTTTACTAGAGTGCTTAAGTGGATAAGTCGTTGTTATCTACCCCTGAAATTCATGGCTTCCTGATGCCCAGGAGGCAGAAAACTACTTCGTGGAGAAGGCAAATGAGGAACGCTACTAATTTTTTTTTAATGTCATAACTGGCGGACGAGCTTGCGGGCCACCTGATGGGTCACCGTGGTCACCGCCGCCCATGGACACCTGACGCCAGAGGCCTTGTCGGTGCACTGCCAACCTTTCAAGTGGAGTGACCCATCTTTTGAATGCCCCCATGTCAAAGATCCGTGGAAAAACTACTCTTTTGTGAGTAAGAAAACCTATTTTGTTCCTGCTACACTGTAAACTGATAATAAATATTTTTGTATTAATTTTATGAATCTTTCACTACAAGGTACACTATTGTTCTTAGTTTTTTTAATAAATAAGATTACTTAACTTGTACCAATTTATCTAAATATGTACAAGCTTAAACAAACTTGTCAGTTAAACCAATGTCTAGGGAATTCCTAAAATAAGCATCCCCACCCAATCTTAAAATAGTTCTAGAGGCATTCAGGCATTTTTACGATTGATATAGGTAATAAGTGATTTGAGTATGTGAACAACTCTCTTAAGTTATCTACCTCCTAAGTTATGCGAAAAACGTAACACCCCAATAAGATATTTTATTTAGTTTCAGAAACCATATCCACGGAGTATCTTCACACCTCCACGTCCTGTTACAACTTGAAAACGCCGCCCGAACTTATTTAATTAGTATTCTGCAAATGAGGGGCGGGGGCTGTGACAATTTAAATACAACCCCCGCTTATTTTTCCTTAATCGCCACTAAAGTCTGCAAATTATGCTTGTTCACGCTTCTCGGAGGATAAGGGCTGGGGGCTGGGGGCTGGGGGTTGCAATAAATGAAATTTTCAACTTATTCCTCGACATCTTGTGACATTGTGAAGGTCATCCGAACTTTGTGAGAAAAGGCCTTCTTTCTCGTCCTTGAAATCTGTAGGACAGCCCGCTATTTTTATCAAAGTCAAGTCAAGTCAAATATTTCTTTATTCAATAAAATCACATGGATCATTTTGAATCGTCTTACATACTACGTCTTACAAAGCCAAATTAATATTATCTGCTGCAACATAAATTTATTATTATACACAATGATAAATTAATTTGCACACAAATATAGTACTTAAATAATAAAAAAAGATTTCCGCTTACCAAAATGCTATTTGTATAATTAGTTTCACACTTTTATATCATTTTACTTTACATAGTAAAGGAACTATAAATTTATTCACACACAAACTTACGACTTTACATTATTTACAAAATGTTCATTGGCATATAAGATACATAAGAAACAGTTGAGCTATCTACAGACTGTTGCAAACGATCTATAGATAGTTCAACTGATCCAAATCGGTACCATTCGGCGTGCTCATGGTACTAGCTGCATTGCCGCGCTATATGCCGCGTTGATATGCATATTTCGAAAATCCCGTTATTCTACAATCCTGTCACTGTGCAATCCTGTCAGTCACTATGCAATCCGGTCACTATGCAATTGCGTTTTGCAATCCATAAAGACCATTGCATGTAAAATGCAATTATCTGTCGTTCTGTAAAACAATCACAAAAAACTGAACTGTATCAATTAAGATTCGATTACTGCCGTGGAATACAAACAAAATGGACTACCCTATTTAATTAGGTCAATATATTCTTTTCATACAGAATGCAACCTTCATGGGAATTAAATCTCTGTTACGAAGGAATAAGGTTTTGGTCAAATAAACTAGGTTCTGAACCCTATACCTTAACTATTCTGTTATTACTTATTCTACAACATTCAGCGGTCTTATCGCTATAAGCGGTTCAATAAATTAATCTTGGGTACCTTTCCGATTGGTACTGATTTGGATTTGGTATTTTATACATAAACATAATGCATATTTATACTCTTCATACTTTTCATTTACTCAACCGTTTATTTCTTGGAACATGAATAACTAATTACCTACTAAAGTACTCTGTAACGTAGTAATTTATTTTCATTACAAAACAAGTTAAGAGCAGACGAAAACTTTCAGACACGCGAAAATGATAAATGAAAATATTTCATATTTAATTTACAGTTTAACGTTCTCATGAGGATTTTTAATTAAGTATGTTATTTTGGAAAAGTACTGACAGCGACAAAAATTACTCACTTGGATGTAGCTCTGCTTTCCATCAAGTGGGTCGTTGGTTCGATTCGAACTGAGAGCAAAGATGTGTGATGAACATAATTATTTGTCCTGTGTCTGGGTATTACTATGTACGTATTTACTCAAATTTAAGTTAATCAGATAAGTATTCTATGAGTAATCTAGTTCCTATTGGCAGCCAATCTAGACTCAGTACAAATAGGGTTGGCGCACTAACGGGCCATCATCAATTCAGAGGGATTAATGGATGTCACCGGACGGATTCCATTATAGTTGCGTACACTTTACACTCAAGATTTTATTTTTTAAATTGTTTTTACGATATTGGTGTTTTATTCCTGCTAATTTAAATAATGCCTAATTAATTGTTTAATATATGCTAACACTATGATTGATTTTTTATAGATATCAACTTTTGTTTAGTTACTTATTTTAATTCGAAGTAAAAGTAAAAATAATTTTATTCAATAAAATAACAAGGATCACTTTGTAAGGTTTTACATACTAGATGATTCTAGGCGCCAGTTCGTCGCGACCAGAGTCTAGAAGAACTGGCAAGAAACTAGACCTGGATCCAAGCTTTTTTTTTATACGATCCTTCTTACAATTGGTTATATATAACAATTTGTGTCTCTTGCCCGATGTAAACAGCAGATAATTTAACGAAACGTAAATCCTAAAATCAATATTTAGCCTAATTTTACAGATGATTACTAAAACCCAATTTAAACTAAGCTTATCTATCGGAGTATCCGTAGGTTATCAGATTAACATGAAATATGGCCTGAGTTTGAGATTTCTAAGGGATCCAGATGATATTAAGTGGTTTCGCACACTTAGGGCAGATATAGAACAGAGAATATTCTTAAAATATTCTTAAGAACGAAACATACTTACATCGTTGGTACATAATTATGTTGGTACTTTTATCGTATTAGTAGAATAAGTATTTAATTAAAAAAACATATCTTTTTATACCGGTTTTTTTAATAATAAAAATATCGGGCTATTTTTACCAACATATTTATTATGATGTGGCATCTTCCATAATTCAAAAAATCAATAAAGGTTAACTCAGTAAAATCACAAGGATCATTTATAATCGTCTTTTAGACCGGTGATTTTAGGTACCTACCAATGAGGGTTTTCTATACTTTTTCTGCCACTAGGCGGCGCTACAATTTTTGTATGTACTTTGACAGCCCAGACAGATTGGACCTGACGCTACAGTCCTGCCATCTCACGGAGATCATTTCAGAAAACCCTCATTGTAATTCTCTAAGTATATATTTTTTGGTTTATTTATTCTTAAAATCATTCCTTTAATTTTTTCAATAATTTAAGTTCAGTATCTACGACTCTGTGCTATTTGACAGATGTTTGGACCTGACGCCTACGTAGCGCCGCCTAGTGGCAGGAAAAATATAGAAAACCCTCATTCCTTGCGAATGAGGGTTTTCTATACTTTTTATTTTACATACAAAGCTAGCAATATTGTTTTAATAGTATTTTAATAACATTCAAAAAATCTTCAAAGCAAAACAGAAGTTAGTAAAGTAACAAAACTAATTTCACAAACGCGACCAAAAACGAAATCATTCAGTGACCGAAACACCAAATTCAAAGGCTGAAATAAAATAATTTATTTAAAGTCAAGAATCTCGGCATTACAATGCAAATTGAGGTCGTATCCGAACAGCTAATGACAACAAGTTCCCAACTTCTCGGGAAATTTTACGCGAGTTAGCTCGCCCTGATACGCGCGTGGTTTCACAAAATGTTGGGGAACTTTAAGATGTAAATGAATCTTATATCTGACGATACAGAACCGAGTTTGAAGAATTTTCAAAGTTTCAGATGTAATTTACCCTTCATCCGCTTCGACTTAGTCCCTTAGCCAAACGTATAAAAAGTTAATTTTTTAAACTCTTGTTTATAATTTAAAAACGTGTTTAATTATTCCTACCATAAAAAATTGACATTTTTGGTTGCATACCTACTCCAACAAGTCAAGAACAAAACAATTTAAATAGAACCATTCAGACTGGGAAGTATATTGTTTTGTTTTTGACACTTAGGCACGAATTAATGTGACGCACGTAAACGTATCGTAACGGTTGTACATTCGAGACACTGCGCGGTGACGCTCGATAGTCGAGCCGAGCTAGCGTCAACGCGTAGTGTCACTACAAAACGCAAAACGCCACCGGCTTGCGTTTTGTTTCAACTTGCATGTCAACTGACGTAACATTCCAAGGTGACATAAACCATTAAAGAAGAAGAATAAGACATCAATCAACCCTAATTCGTATAGACCTACATAATGAAATTTGCAACGTCAGTTAAATTACGCACACACACGACAGAAGTGTCCGGCTCAGCTGCCCCGTGATTAATGTCCGCGTGGACGTTATGAAGCAATGCTATTTAGATTATTGCAGTTTGTGCGTTTTGGATTTACACACGCAGTGCTACATGATCCGTGTAAATCGCGCTGCGATTGTGCTTGTTAAAGACGTGATTAAAATGTTATTTCTGTATATATTGTACTTAAGTAAAAGTAAAAAAGCCATGTATTACTACTATAATTCAATAAATACTTATACTTACATTCATTTCAAAAATTGTATTAAGTATAGTGATTTCTTATTTGATTTATTTAATATTATGTTATTATTTACACAATAGTAGTCGCTTCTTTAGCGTAGGTCTCCCCCATTTCCCTCCACATTTCTCTACTTCTAGCTTTCCTCATCCAATCTGGTCCACTTTCCTGTCTGAAGATATCTTCCTTGTATATGTTGCTGTGTACTTATTGTACTGTGTATATGTGGCATTTCCTGTAAACTGATGTGACTGTAACGTTATTATTTATACGATTTAATACAGCCCACAAGAAATGTTACAGAATACCTATGAGTTACTATAGAAACTGAACGTTATTTAAAACCTGGTAGGTTTTGAGAGGCTAAGATAGGCCGGCTGCATCCGTTTGCTCCGACGATTGTCGGTTCTTCGGCAAACATGGCAACCCCGCTGCCACTTCAGAGGGCTTAGTCCGAGCTTGTATTTTAAAACTCCCTACTCTCGAGCCGAGAGTCGTCTCTCGGATGTCCTTATATTTTTGAAAGAAGTAGAGAGAGAGATCCGAGAGACGACTCTCGGCTCGAGAGTAGGGAGTTTTAAAATACAAGCTCGGACTAAGGGCTCAGTTCTATCTGTTTAAGTCATTTAAAGCTCATTAGGATTGGGTCTGTGCAACCTAAAAAAAACAGATTGATTTATGCAAGATATTTAGCGATAAGGCCGCCCATTGTACCATACTGTTAGTTTTTAAATTTTTGTTACATGGTGTACAATAAAATAGGTACATATTATCATTCATTCATTCATATTTTTATGATACGCTGTCTAGAACGACGTGGGTTTAGTCCCTAGCCATTATGAACAATTCCCAGCTTAATATATTTTCTAGAATATTATAAGAAATAAGTAGGTACATCAGTCTGCTCTTAAAACTAATAGGTACCTAACTCTTGATGAGCTAGATTGCCAAGTAAAATATTATTAAAAAAATATTGCGCCTGCGAATATTGCGATAATATTTCACCTGAGACATTGCTCATGGTACTTAATTTATACTAATTTTGATAGATTTATTTAATTTTATTACGGTTTACCTAGCCCGCAAACGACGCAAACCTAATCTTTTTTTTACCTTACCTGCATATAATTCTCGAATAATTTATTTTGATGTAATTATCTTTTAATAGAATTAAGTATACCTTGTTCTAGAGCTCCGGGGATCCTTTCGAACACTAACTCAAATAAAAAAAAACATTGGATGCAGTCGATATAAGTATTGTATTGTATTGTATGCCTTTTGATTTATGCCTATGCTGCGCTGTGCATGTGTGCTAAATTAATGTTTCTATATCTTGTATTTATTTGTGTAGGTATTGCAATTCGTAGGTATCGTTGGAAGGATGACCTGGACGCCCACGAAAAATATTGGTGGAATGTCGACAAAGACCGGGGTAATTAGAAGGCTTTGGAGGAGACCTTTGCCCAGCAGTGGGACAATATAGGTTAAGAAAAATAAATCATAAACATAATTTATTTCACGGTCAAAGTTTTGAATAAAGTTTTCTTTTAATTTAACAGTGCGAAGTACCTGCTAATGAAGTTAATATCTGCTTACAAAGACTTGTCTTTAAAAGACTGTGATCAAGGTGCATGCTATGCGGAAATATCGGTAAAGAATCAAACTCACAATTCATGGTAAATATCCCGTTTATAATGAAAACTATGTACTATTCTTAATTTTAAAACTAACTTACGCCTATTACAGTATTTAATTTATTTGTGTGAAGATCTGTATCGTATCGGTGTAGTCAGTGTCCAAACTCCTTTTATAAAGTCAACAACAATAATTTGAACTCTTAAGCTTTAATAAAGAATAAAGTACGTTTAATAAATAATTCTACAACAGACGTAAAGCTGTTATAAAAACTGCCATCTTTGCTCAGCATAATTTTCATTAACGCTTTCATTTAAATATTTATTGACAGCGCTCAATTTATGCATTAAAATGTTATTAAAATGATGTTCGTAATTTAGCCTTATCTTTAGCTCTGGTGGTTTTATAGCAAGCTGCCAAGCATTCAGTCCGATCGTAAAGTAAATAAACATTTTTTTTGTTAAGTATATATAATTAATAGATAATGCTGGACAACTTGGGGCTAGATGATGTTGTGTGTATTGTCCAGCATTATTTATTTATAATTAATTAACACAATGGCGGCAATGCAGCCAGTATCTTGGGTAGGTACGCTTCGGATTGGTACTGATTTGGATATGTTGAGCTATCTATAGATCGTTTGCAACAGTCTGCAGATAGCTTAACTGTTTCGTATGTATTTTATATAATCCAATGTACATTTTGTAAATACTGTAATAGTCATAAGTTTGTTTGTGAATCTAGATATATCTAATTTAGTTAAGGTGGTTCCTTTCTCATACAAAAAGCAATAAGATTTTACAAGACAACTAATAAGTGAAAGGGGTGAAATTCATGCTTAGTATACTCATTAGAGATATTTATAAACATCTATCTAATAAATTCATACGCTTTTATTCAGAAAACGCATAAATTTATTTGTTTCTTTTCCTAAAATTTAACGTAAAATGTTTATCTGTGCGTGATGGTGACCCGTGTAGCCGTGTATATGAAAGTGCTGCCACCATTCGGTATGGTACGTATGTTGAAGAACTAGATTTGTGTAGTACTAGTCTGTGGGTGTGTCTCATTCATTCAGTTTGACTGAAGGATATGATACTTTGTGGTTCGAGACACTGACAGAATCTGACACTGACTGACATAACAAATCCAAAGAAAGAAAAAAAAATAGTTTCTTGGAAATCATGTTTTGATTGTTGTTCATGTTCATGATTATAATAAAGTAGGTACTCCTAAAGTGATGAATAAAACATCTAGGTATATCAGCATAAAAAAACACAAATACTCTGTTCCAAAAAAAAAAACCCAAGAAGATTTCGCGCTCTATTGAAACGTTGTCATAATGAATCAACGACGTAAGAAAATAGATACCTACCTAAAGGCGCGTATAGATTTGCGAAACGAAGATTTCAATCAAAGGAGAATGGGCACTTTGGGCCACGACTAAAAGAATCGTCCCTCAAGGTTGCCACATAGTACGTTTAAAAGGGCTTTACAGGCCATAGTCCTTGGCTTGGCTAGTCCTTGGCTTACTGATAATGTTAAGTTGATGATGCATCTTCGTGATGCTGCGCTTGCCAGACATCGAGAGACTAAAGTAGAAAACCATAAACTCTTTTATAAAGACTTAAGCAATAAGATTT
Organism: Ecliptopera silaceata; assembly: GCA_932527185.1. Lineage (NCBI taxonomy): Eukaryota > Metazoa > Arthropoda > Insecta > Lepidoptera > Geometridae > Ecliptopera > Ecliptopera silaceata. The sequence goes on from OW052211.1 coordinate 907,834, forward strand.
AATTATAAGACTTAATCAATGATCATTTTTTAAACTTTCTTCATTACTCCTGTATCACAATATCAGACTTAACATTTTTTGAATTTCATAAGTACTGTCCCATTACATTCTCTTTAAAAACATCCGATCCCATGACAGTGTTGAAGTTTCTGAGACAGTTGAAATCGAATGCACAGGGTATAGACAAAATATCTTTGGACATGATACTGCTTACACTTCCTCAGAGTTTGGACACTATTACAGCTATTATTAATAAGTCCATTGTATCTGCAGTATTTCCTACGGCATGGAAAAAAGCCGTGGTAAAACCTATACCTAAAATCTGTAACCCTCAGGAAGTAAAAGATTTGCGTCCAATAAGTCTTCTGCCTTGCCTTTCTAAAGTGCTAGAGAAGGTAGTTTGTTGCCAAGTAACAGAGTTTCTGGAGAAGCAACAGATCCTACCTGAGCTGCAATCGGGTTTCAGAAAGAATAGAGGCACAAATACTGCTCTTTTGGACGTAACTGATGCTGATTATTTGGAAAGCACAGAATGTTAACACGAAGAAAGGACATTGAAGTACCTTTTACGCCTAAGCTTGAAATCGCAAAGCACTGTAGTCGGTATCAGACTGTCAAATTATTTAATTCTTTACCGGTTGAGCTGAAATGTTTAGAAAACCCGATGAAATTTATCTCAGAATTGAAAAAACTCTTGTTGAAGGGGTGTTTTTATTCAATCGAAGAATTCATCGAGAAAACCAAATTGATAAAGGAAATTTAGGATTATTATTTATAGAAATTCTGACATTAATTACTGTTTCTAAATTACTTAATTTTTATTCAGACAGACATTTATTTTAATTTTATTTTTATTATTGTAAAGTTGCATGCTAGTGTTAATTAACATTCAGACACGATTTGTAATAATTGTTTATTGAATAAATGATATGATATGATATGATATATGAACTGATAACATCCTTGCAGCGCAGGATGCTGGTTTGGGTACAATACTGGTTCTTCTGGATTTTTCTCTTCTACTATCAAAGCTAAATTACTATGGTTTTGAAACAAATGCGATAAGATGGTTTAACTCCTACCTGAGTGATCGAGCCCAATCTGTAGAAATCAATAAAGATGGTGTGACCGTAGCATCTGAGATGCGTGAAGTTTCTAGAGGCGTTCCCCAGGGCTCTATACTTGGTCCCGTCTTGTTTATTCTCTACTGTGCTGATATCACGAATTGTATCCAACATTGTAAGTTCCACGTGTACGCTGATGATATCCAAATGTACCTGTCTTTTAAACCAGAGGACTTGAGAGCCGCAGAGATTAAAATCACTGAAGACCTAGTAAGAGTTAATGCATGGGCCAAGTCCAACTCCCTTCTGCTCAATGCTAAAAAAACCAAATACATGGTACTTGGAACTAAAACTCAGATATTGAAAATATCTAATAAAAGCCCTAAGTTGGCTATCGACGGAGAGAACATAGAACGTGTTCTGGAAGTGAGTAATCTTGGTCTGATCATGGATGAGCAGCTTCGGTTTGAACGACATGTGTCTGAAACAGTCCGTAACAGTTTTTACCGATTAAAAGTACTGTATAAAATCAGAAGTTATTTGAGCACAGACCTTCGCATTATGCTCGTTGATTCGCTTGTGCTCTCTAAGTTCAACTATGTCGATTGTGTGTACGGTCCTCGTCTTCTCGCCAAAAGATCTCGTCGTATACAGGTTGTTCAGAATGCCTGCGCTCGGTTTTGTTTTGATGTTCCTCCGCGTAGCCACATCACACCTTTCTTAAATCGGCACAATATATTAAACATGGAGGGCAGACGGTTTTTGCATCTTGCAACATTAATGTTTGACATCGTTACCACTAAGAAACCACAATACCTCTTCTCGAAACTTGTTTGGGCTCAAGACTACAATAGGTATACTTCCCGTACGTCTTCTTTACTATTGCGAACTCCCAGACACGGGTCTGCTGCGTTTCGTGGTAGTTTTCGTTTCTGTGCCACGAAGTGCTGGAATTCTCTTCCGCCACCATTACGTACACTTCGGTGTAGGTCTAACTTTAGGTTAAAATTTAAAAAAATCTTACTAGACTTACAGAAGACAGCTGCTCGGTGAATTTTTCATTCGGAATCACTACTTTATTTTATCTGAACTGCTTTATTGAATATTTACTAAAATATCCGTCTTCCCGAGCGTGATGTTTTTGTGAATGCATCTTCGACTAGCACTGTGGTACAGAACACGCGGAAGTTAATAGGTCGTATTTTTGTATAATATTGTTTCCTAATGATAGTAATATTTATTTTTTATTCTTTATAGTACACCGCGGGCACCACATACCCTAGTACACCGCGGGCATCACATACCCAACTACACCGCGGGTATCACATACCCAACTACACCGCGGGACACCACATACCCAAGTACACCGTGGGCATCACATACCCTAGTACAGCGCGGGCACCACATACCCTAGTACACCGCGGGCATCACATACCCAACTACACCGCGGGCACCACATACCCAAGTATACCGCGGGCACCACATACCCTAGTACACCGCGGGCAACAAATACCCAACTACACCGCGGGCACCACATACCCAAGTACACCGCGGGCATCACATACCCAAGTACACCGCGGGCATCACATACCCAAGTACACCGCGGGCACCACATACCCTAGTACACCGCGGGCACCACATACCCTAGTACACCGCGGGCATCACATACCCAACTACACCGCGGGCACCACATACCCAAGTACACCAGGGTCATCTCATACCCAAGTATACCGTGGGCATCACATACCCTAGTACACCGCGGGCATCACATACCCAACTACACCGCGAGCACCACATACCCAAGTACACCGCGGGCATCACATACCCTAGTACACTGCGGGCACCACATACCCTAGTACACCGCGGGCACCACATACCCAACTACACCGCGGGACACCACATACCCAAGTACACCGTGGGCATCACATACCCTAGTACACCGCGGGCACCACATACCCTAGTACACCGCGGGCATCACATACCCTGGTACACTGCGGGCACCAAATACCCAAGTATACCGCAAGCACCACATACCTAAGTACACCGCGGGCATCACATACCCAACTACACCTATATATTTATAGTATTTTATTTATTTTACGTCGTACATGTGTTATTGTTAATGATGTACATGTTTTATTAGGTACACCTGTCACTATTGTTAATTTAAATCTAGTCCATCCAAAGGTTGTCTGGAAGAGATCGCTCAAAGCGATAAGGCCGCCCATTGTATTCACTCACTGCAAACACTGTTTTTTTTTGTATCTACTGTTATTTCCTTGTATGTACAATAAAGCGTTTTCTATCTATCTATCTATCTATCTATCTACACCGCGGGCACCACATACCGAAGTACACCATAGGCACCACATACCGTAGTACACCTCGGGCATCACATACCCAACTACACCGCGGGCACCACATACCCTAGTACACCGCGGGCACCACATACCCTAGTACACCGCGGGCATCACATACCCAACTACACCGCGGGCACCACATACCCAAGTACACCAGGGTCATCTCATACCCAAGTATACCGTGGGCATCACATACCCTAGTACACCGCGGGCATCACATACCCAACTACACCGCGAGCACCACATACCTAAGTACACCGCGGGCATCACATACCCAACTACACCTATATATTTATAGTATTTTATTTATTTTACGTCGTACATGTGTTATTGTTAATGATGTACATGTTTTATTAGGTACACCTGTCACTATTGTTAATTTAAATCTAGTCCATCCAAAGGTTGTCTGGAAGAGATCGCTCAAAGCGATAAGGCCGCCCATTGTATTCACTCACTGCAAACACTGTTTTTTTTTGTATCTACTGTTATTTCCTTGTATGTACAATAAAGCGTTTTCTATCTATCTATCTATCTATCTACACCGCGGGCACCACATACCGAAGTACACCATAGGCACCACATACCGTAGTACACCTCGGGCATCACATACCCAACTACACCGCGGGCACCACATACCCTAGTACACCGCGGGCATCACATACCCAACTACACCGCGGGCATCATATACCCAAGTATACCGCGGGCACCACATACCCTAGTACACCGCGGGCAACAAATACCCAACTACACCGCGGGCATCACATACCCTAGTACACCGCGGGCACCACATACCCTAGTACACCGCGGGCATCACATACCCAACTACACCGCGGGCACCACATACCCAATTACACCGCGGCCATCACATTCCCAACTACACCGCGGGCACCACATACCCTAAAACACCGCGGGCACCACATACCCAACTACACCGCGGGCATCACATACCCTAGTACACTGCGGGCACCACATACCCTAGTACACCGCGGGCACCACATACCCAATGACACCGCGGGCATCACATACCCAACTACACCGCGGGCATCACATACCCAACTACACCGCGGGACACCACATACCCAAGTACACCGTGGGCATCACATACCCTAGTACACCGCGGGCACCACATACCCAAGTACATCGCGGGCGTCACATACCCAATTACACCGCGGGCATCACATACCCAACTACACCGCGGGCATCACATACCCAACTACACCGCGGGACACCACATACCCAAGTACACCGTGGGCATCACATACCCTAGTACACCGCGGGCACCACATACCCTAGTACACCGCGGGCATCACATACCCAACTACACTGCGGGCACCACATACCCAAGTATACCGCGGGCACCACATACCCTAGTACACCGCGGGCAACAAATACCCAACTACACCGCGGGCACCACATACCCACGTACACCGCGGGCACCACATACCCTAGTACAACGCGGGCGCCACATACCCTAGTACACCGCGGGCACCACATACCCTAGTACACCGCGGGCATCACATACCCAACTACACCGCGGGCACCACATACCCAAGTACACCAGGGTCATCTCATACCCAAGTATACCGTGGGCATCACATACCCTAGTACACCGCGGGCATCACATACCCAACTACACCGCGAGCACCACATACCTAAGTACACCGCGGGCATCACATACCCAACTACACCTATATATTTATAGTATTTTATTTATTTTACGTCGTACATGTGTTATTGTTAATGATGTACATGTTTTATTAGGTACACCTGTCACTATTGTTAATTTAAATCTAGTCCATCCAAAGGTTGTCTGGAAGAGATCGCTCAAAGCGATAAGGCCGCCCATTGTATTCACTCACTGCAAACACTGTTTTTTTTTGTATCTACTGTTATTTCCTTGTATGTACAATAAAGCGTTTTCTATCTATCTATCTATCTATCTACACCGCGGGCACCACATACCGAAGTACACCATAGGCACCACATACCGTAGTACACCTCGGGCATCACATACCCAACTACACCGCGGGCACCACATACCCTAGTACACCGCGGGCATCACATACCCAACTACACCGCGGGCATCATATACCCAAGTATACCGCGGGCACCACATACCCTAGTACACCGCGGGCAACAAATACCCAACTACACCGCGGGCATCACATACCCTAGTACACCGCGGGCACCACATACCCTAGTACACCGCGGGCATCACATACCCAACTACACCGCGGGCACCACATACCCAATTACACCGCGGCCATCACATTCCCAACTACACCGCGGGCACCACATACCCTAAAACACCGCGGGCACCACATACCCAACTACACCGCGGGCATCACATACCCTAGTACACTGCGGGCACCACATACCCTAGTACACCGCGGGCACCACATACCCAATGACACCGCGGGCATCACATACCCAACTACACCGCGGGCATCACATACCCAACTACACCGCGGGACACCACATACCCAAGTACACCGTGGGCATCACATACCCTAGTACACCGCGGGCACCACATACCCAAGTACATCGCGGGCGTCACATACCCAATTACACCGCGGGCATCACATACCCAACTACACCGCGGGCATCACATACCCAACTACACCGCGGGACACCACATACCCAAGTACACCGTGGGCATCACATACCCTAGTACACCGCGGGCACCACATACCCTAGTACACCGCGGGCATCACATACCCAACTACACTGCGGGCACCACATACCCAAGTATACCGCGGGCACCACATACCCTAGTACACCGCGGGCAACAAATACCCAACTACACCGCGGGCACCACATACCCACGTACACCGCGGGCACCACATACCCTAGTACAACGCGGGCGCCACATACCCTAGTACACCGCGGGAAACAAATACCCAACTACACCGCGGGCACCACATACCCAAGTACACGGCGGGCATCACAAAACCCAAGTACCCCGCGGGCATCACATACCCAACTACACCGCGGGACACCACATACCCAAGTACACCGTGGGCATCACATACCCTAGTACACCGCGGGCACCACATACCCTAGTACACCGCGGGCATCACATACCCAACTACACTGCGGGCACCACATACCCTAGTACATCGCGGGCACCACATACCCTAGTACACAGCGGGCATCACATACCCAACTACACCCGGGACACCACATACCCAAGTACACCGTGGGCATCACATACCCTAGTACAGCGCGGGCACCAAATACCCTAGTACACCGTGGGCATCACATACCCAACTACACCGCGGGCACCACATACCCAAGTATACCGCGGGCACCACATACCCTAGTACACCGCGGGCAACAAATACCCAAGTACACCGCGGGCACCACATACCCAATGACACCGCGGGCATCACATACCCAACTACACCGCGGGCATCACATACCCAACTACACCGCGGGACACCACATACCCAAGTACACCGTGGGCATCACATACCCTAGTACACCGCGGGCACCACATACCCAATGACACCGCGGGCATCACATACCCAACTACACCGCGGGCATCACATACCCAACTACACCGCGGGACACCACATACCCACGTACACCGCGGGCACCACATACCCTAGTACACCGCGGGCATCACATACCCAACTACACCGCGGGCACCACATACCCAAGTCCCAAGTACACCGCGGGCACCACATACCCAAGTACACCTCGGGCATCACATACCCAAGTACACCTCGGGCATCACATACCCAACTATACCGCGGGCACCATATACCCAAATACACCGCGGGCATCACATACCCAACTACACCGCGGGCACCACATACCCTAGTACACCGCGGGCACCACATACCCTAGTACACAGCGGGCATCACATACCCAACTACACCCGGGACACCACATACCCAAGTACACCGTGGGCATCACATACCCTAGTACAGCGCGGGCACCAAATACCCTAGTACACCGTGGGCATCACATACCCAACTACACCGCGGGCACCACATACCCAAGTATACCGCGGGCACCACATACCCTAGTACACCGCGGGCAACAAATACCCAATTACACCGCGGGCACCACATACCCAAGTACACGGCGGGCATCACAAAACCCAAGTACACCGCGGGCATAACATACCCAATTACACCGCGGGCACCACATACCCTAGTACACCGCGGGCACCACAAACCCTAGTACACCGCGGGCATCACATACCTTAGTACACCGCGGGCACCACATACCCTAGTATACCGCGGGCATCACATACCCAACTACACCGCGGGCACCACATACCCTAGTACACTGCGGGCACCACATATCCTAGTACACCGCGGGCACCACATACCCAATGACACCGCGGGCATCACATACCGACTTACACCGCGGGCATCACATACCCAACTACACCGCGGGACACCACATACCCAAGTACACCGTGGGCATCACATACCCTAGTACACCGCGGGCACCACATACCCAAGTAAATCGCGGGCGTCACATACCCTAGTACACCGCGGGCACCACATACCCTAGTACACCGCGGGCATCACATACCCAACTACACTGCGGGCACCACATACCCAAGTATACCGCGGGCACCACATACCCTAGTACACCGCGGGCAACTAATACCCAACTACACCGCGGGCACCACATACCCACGTACACCGCGGGCACCACATACCCTAGTACACCGCGGGCATCACATACCCAACAACACCGCGGGCACCACATACCCTAGTACACCGCGGGCATCACATACCCAACTACACCGCGGGCACCACATACCCAAGTACACCGCGGTCATCACATATTCTAGTAAACTGCGGGCACCAAATACCCTAGTACACCGCGGGCACCACATACCCAAGTACACCTCGGGCAACACATACCCTAGTACACTGCGGGCACCAAATACCCTAGTACCGCGGGCACCACATACCCAATGACAGCGGGGGCATCACATACCCAACTACACCGCGGGCATCACATACCCAACTACACCGCGGGACACCACATACCCAACTACACCGCGGGCATCACATACCCAAGTATACCGCGGGCACCACATACCCTAGTACACCGCGGGCATCACATACCTAACTAAACCGCGGGCACCACATACCCTGGTACACCGCGGGCATCACATACCCAACAACACCGCGGGCACCACATACCAAGTATACCGCGGGCACCTCGTACCCTAGTACACCGCGGGAATCACATACCCATCTACACCGCTGGCACCACATACCCAAGTCCCAAGTACACCGCGGGCATCACATACCTAACTACACCGCGGGCACCACATACCCTAGTTTACCGCGGGCATCACATACCCAAGTACGCCACGGGCATCACATATCCTAGTACACTGCGGGCACCAAATACCCTAGTACCGCGGGCACCACATACCCAATGACACCGCGGGCATTACATACCCAACTACACCGCGGGCATCACAAACCCAACGACACCGCGGGACACCACATACCCAACTACACCGCGGGCACCACATACCCAAGTATACCGCGGGCACCACATACCCTAGTACACCGCGGGCATCACATACCCAACTATACCGCGGGCACCACATACCCTAGTACACCGCGGGCATCACATACCCAACAACACCGCGGGCACCACATACCAAGTATACCGCGGGCACCTCATACCCTAGTACACCGCAGGCATCACATACCCAACTACACCGCGGGCACCACATACCCAAGTCCCAAGTACACCGCGGGCATCACATACCCTAGTACACCTCGAGTATCACATACCCAACTACACCGCGGGCAACACATACCCTAGTACACCAGGGTCATCTCATACCCAAGTATACCGTGGGCATCACATACCCTAGTACACCGCGGGCATCACATACCCAACTATACCGCGGGCACCATATACCCAAATACACCGCGGGCATCACATACCCAACTACACCGCGGGCACCACATACCCTAGTACACCGCGGGCACCACATACCCTAGTACACCGCGGGCATCACATACCCAACTACACCGCGAGCACCACATACCCAAGTACACCGCGGGCATCACATACCCAACTACACCTATATATTTATAGTATTTTATTTATTTTACGTCGTACATGTGTTATTGTTAATGATGTACATGTTTTATTAGGTACACCTGTCACTATTGTTAATTTAAATCTAGTCCATCCAAAGGTTGTCTGGAAGAGATCGCTCAAAGCGATAAGGCCGCCCATTGTATTCACTCACTGCAAACACTGTTTTTTTTTGTATCTACTGTTATTTCCTTGTATGTACAATAAAGCGTTTTCTATCTATCTATCTATCTATCTACACCGCGGGCACCACATACCGAAGTACACCATAGGCACCACATACCGTAGTACACCTCGGGCATCACATACCCAACTACACCGCGGGCACCACATACCCTAGTACACCGCGGGCATCACATACCCAACTACACCGCGGGCATCATATACCCAAGTATACCGCGGGCACCACATACCCTAGTACACCGCGGGCAACAAATACCCAACTACAACGCGGACATCACATACCCTAGTACACCGCGGGCACCACATACCCTAGTACAACGCGGGCATCACATACCCAACTACACCGCGGGCACCACATACCCAATTACACCGCGGCCATCACATTCCCAACTACACCGCGGGCACCACATACCCTAAAACACCGCGGGCACCACATACCCAACTACACCGCGGGCATCACATACCCTAGTACACTGCGGGCACCACATACCCTAGTACACCGCGGGCACCACATACCCAATGACACCGCGGGCATCACATACCCAACTACACCGCGGGCATCACATACCCAACTACACCGCGGGACACCACATACCCAAGTACACCGTGGGCATCACATACCCTAGTACACCGCGGGCACCACATACCCAAGTACATCGCGGGCGTCACATACCCAATTACACCGCGGGCATCACATACCCAACTACACCGCGGGCATCACATACCCAACTACACCGCGGGACACCACATACCCAAGTACACCGTGGGCATCACATACCCTAGTACACCGCGGGCACCACATACCCTAGTACACCGCGGGCATCACATACCCAACTACACTGCGGGCACCACATACCCAAGTATACCGCGGGCACCACATACCCTAGTACACCGCGGGCAACAAATACCCAACTACACCGCGGGCACCACATACCCACGTACACCGCGGGCACCACATACCCTAGTACAACGCGGGCGCCACATACCCTAGTACACCGCGGGAAACAAATACCCAACTACACCGCGGGCACCACATACCCAAGTACACGGCGGGCATCACAAAACCCAAGTACCCCGCGGGCATCACATACCCAACTACACCGCGGGACACCACATACCCAAGTACACCGTGGGCATCACATACCCTAGTACACCGCGGGCACCACATACCCTAGTTCACCGCGGGCATCACATACCCAACTACACTGCGGGCACCACATACCCAAGTATACCGCGGGCACCACATACCCTAGTACACCGCGGGCAACAAATACCCAACTACACCGCGGGCACCACATACCCACGTACACCGCGGGCACCACATACCCTAAAACACCGCGGGCACCACATACCCAACTACACCGCGGGCATCACATACCCTAGTACACTGCGGGCACCACATACCCTAGTACACCGCGGGCACCACATACCCAATGACACCGCGGGCATCACATATCCAACTACACCGCGGGCATCACATACCCAACTACACCGCGGGACACCACATACCCAAGTACACCGTGGGCATCACATACCCTAGTACACCGCGGGCACCACATACCCAAGTACATCGCGGGCGTCACATACCCAATTACACCGCGGGCACCACATACCCAAGTACACCGCGGGCATCACATATCCTAGTACACTGCGGGCACCAAATACCCTAGTACCGCGGGCACCACATACCCAATGACACCGCGGGCATCACATACCCAACTACACCGCGGGCATCACATACCCAACTACACCGCGGGACACCACATACCCACGTACACCGCGGGCACCACATACCCTAGTACACCGCGGGCATCACATACCCAACTACACCGCGGGCACCACATACCCAAGTCCCAAGTACACCGCGGGCACCACATACCCAAGTACACCTCGGGCATCACATACCCAACTATACCGCGGGCACCATATACCCAAATACACCGCGGGCATCACATACCCAACTACACCGCGGGCACCACATACCCTAGTACACCGCGGGCACCACATACCCTAGTACACAGCGGGCATCACATACCCAACTACACCCGGGACACCACATACCCAAGTACACCGTGGGCATCACATACCCTAGTACAGCGCGGGCACCAAATACCCTAGTACACCGTGGGCATCACATACCCAACTACACCGCGGGCACCACATACCCAAGTATACCGCGGGCACCACATACCCTAGTACACCGCGGGCAACAAATACCCAATTACACCGCGGGCACCACATACCCAAGTACACGGCGGGCATCACAAAACCCAAGTACACCGCGGGCATAACATACCCAATTACACCGCGGGCACCACATACCCTAGTACACCGCGGGCACCACAAACCCTAGTACACCGCGGGCATCACATACCTTAGTACACCGCGGGCACCACATACCCTAGTATACCGCGGGCATCACATACCCAACTACACCGCGGGCACCACATACCCTAGTACACTGCGGGCACCACATATCCTAGTACACCGCGGGCACCACATACCCAATGACACCGCGGGCATCACATACCCAACTACACCGCGGGCATCACATACCCAACTACACCGCGGGACACCACATACCCAAGTACACCGTGGGCATCACATACCCTAGTACACCGCGGGCACCACATACCCAAGTAAATCGCGGGCGTCACATACCCTAGTACACCGCGGGCACCACATACCCTAGTACACCGCGGGCATCACATACCCAAATACACTGCGGGCACCACATACCCAAGTATACCGCGGGCACCACATACCCTAGTACACCGCGGGCAACTAATACCCAACTACACCGCGGGCACCACATACCCTAGTACACCGCGGGCACCACATACCCTAGTACGCCGCGGGCACCACATACCCTAGTACACCGCGGGCACCACATACCCAATTACACCGCGGGCATCACATACCCAACTACACCGCGGGCACCACATACCCAAGTACACCTCGGGCATCACATACCCAACTACACCGCGGGCACCACATACCCTAGTACACCGCGGGCACTACATACCCAAGTACACCTCGGGCAGCACATACCCAACTACACCGCGGGCACAACATACCCAAATACACCTCGGGCATCACATACCCAACTACACCGCGGGCACCACATATCCTAGTAAACCGCGGGCACCACATACCCAAGTACACCTCGGGCATCACATACCCTAGTATACCGCGGGCACCACATACCCTAGTATACCGCGGGCACCACATACCCAACTACACCGCGGGCACCACATACCCAAGTATACCGCGGGCATCACATACCCAAGTACACCGCGGGCATCACATACCCAACTACACCGCGGGACACCACATACCCAAGTACACCGTGGGCATCACATACCCTAGTACACCGCGGGCACCACATACCCAAGTACATCGCGGGCGTCACATACCCAATTACACCGCGGGCATCACATACCCAACTACACCGCGGGCATCACATACCCAACTACACCGCGGGACACCACATACCCAAGTACACCGTGGGCATCACATACCCTAGTACACCGCGGGCACCACATACCCTAGTACACCGCGGGCATCACATACCCAACTACACTGCGGGCACCACATACCCAAGTATACCGCGGGCACCACATACCCTAGTACACCGCGGGCAACAAATACCCAACTACACCGCGGGCACCACATACCCACGTACACCGCGGGCACCACATACCCTAGTACAACGCGGGCGCCACATACCCTAGTACACCGCGGGAAACAAATACCCAACTACACCGCGGGCACCACATACCCAAGTACACGGCGGGCATCACAAAACCCAAGTACCCCGCGGGCATCACATACCCAACTACACCGCGGGACACCACATACCCAAGTACACCGTGGGCATCACATACCCTAGTACACCGCGGGCACCACATACCCTAGTTCACCGCGGGCATCACATACCCAACTACACTGCGGGCACCACATACCCAAGTATACCGCGGGCACCACATACCCTAGTACACCGCGGGCAACAAATACCCAACTACACCGCGGGCACCACATACCCACGTACACCGCGGGCACCACATACCCTAAAACACCGCGGGCACCACATACCCAACTACACCGCGGGCATCACATACCCTAGTACACTGCGGGCACCACATACCCTAGTACACCGCGGGCACCACATACCCAATGACACCGCGGGCATCACATATCCAACTACACCGCGGGCATCACATACCCAACTACACCGCGGGACACCACATACCCAAGTACACCGTGGGCATCACATACCCTAGTACACCGCGGGCACCACATACCCAAGTACATCGCGGGCGTCACATACCCAATTACACCGCGGGCACCACATACCCAAGTACACCGCGGGCATCACATATCCTAGTACACTGCGGGCACCAAATACCCTAGTACCGCGGGCACCACATACCCAATGACACCGCGGGCATCACATACCCAACTACACCGCGGGCATCACATACCCAACTACACCGCGGGACACCACATACCCACGTACACCGCGGGCACCACATACCCTAGTACACCGCGGGCATCACATACCCAACTACACCGCGGGCACCACATACCCAAGTCCCAAGTACACCGCGGGCACCACATACCCAAGTACACCTCGGGCATCACATACCCAACTATACCGCGGGCACCATATACCCAAATACACCGCGGGCATCACATACCCAACTACACCGCGGGCACCACATACCCTAGTACATCGCGGGCACCACATACCCTAGTACACAGCGGGCATCACATACCCAACTACACCCGGGACACCACATACCCAAGTACACCGTGGGCATCACATACCCTAGTACAGCGCGGGCACCAAATACCCTAGTACACCGTGGGCATCACATACCCAACTACACCGCGGGCACCACATACCCAAGTATACCGCGGGCACCACATACCCTAGTACACCGCGGGCAACAAATACCCAATTACACCGCGGGCACCACATACCCAAGTACACGGCGGGCATCACAAAACCCAAGTACACCGCGGGCATAACATACCCAATTACACCGCGGGCACCACATACCCTAGTACACCGCGGGCACCACAAACCCTAGTACACCGCGGGCATCACATACCTTAGTACACCGCGGGCACCACATACCCTAGTATACCGCGGGCATCACATACCCAACTACACCGCGGGCACCACATACCCTAGTACACTGCGGGCACCACATATCCTAGTACACCGCGGGCACCACATACCCAATGACACCGCGGGCATCACATACCCAACTACACCGCGGGCATCACATACCCAACTACACCGCGGGACACCACATACCCAAGTACACCGTGGGCATCACATACCCTAGTACACCGCGGGCACCACATACCCAAGTAAATCGCGGGCGTCACATACCCTAGTACACCGCGGGCACCACATACCCTAGTACACCGCGGGCATCACATACCCAAATACACTGCGGGCACCACATACCCAAGTATACCGCGGGCACCACATACCCTAGTACACCGCGGGCAACTAATACCCAACTACACCGCGGGCACCACATACCCTAGTACACCGCGGGCACCACATACCCTAGTACACCGCGGGCACCACATACCCTAGTACACCGCGGGCACCACATACCCAATTACACCGCGGGCATCACATACCCAACTACACCGCGGGCACCACATACCCAAGTACACCTCGGACATCACATACCCAACTACACCGCGGGCACCACATACCCTAGTACACCGCGGGCACTACATACCCAAGTACACCTCGGGCAGCACATACCCAACTACACCGCGGGCACAACATACCCAAATACACCTCGGGCATCACATACCCAACTACACCGCGGGCACCACATATCCTAGTAAACCGCGGGCACCACATACCCAAGTACACCTCGGGCATCACATACCCTAGTATACCGCGGGCACCACATACCCTAGTATACCGCGGGCACCACATACCCAACTACACCGCGGGCACCACATACCCAAGTATACCGCGGGCATCACATACCCAAGTACACCGCGGGCATCACATACCCAACTACACCGCGGGCACCACATACCCTAGTTCACCGCGGGCACCACATACCCCAGTACACCGCGGGCACCACATACCAAGTATACCGCAGGCACCTCGTACCCTAGTACACCGCGGGCATCACATACCCATCTACACCGCTGGCACCACATACCCAAGTCCCAAGTACACCGCGGGCATCACATACCCTAGTACACCTCGGGCATCACATACCCAATTACACCGCGGGCACCACATACCCTAGTACACCGCGGGCATCACATACCCATCTACACCGCTGGCACCACATACCCAAGTCCCAAGTACACCGCGGGCATCACATACCCTAGTACACCTCGGGCATCACATACCCAACTACACCGCGGGCACCACATACCCTAGTACACCGCGGGCATCACATACCCTAGTACCGCGGGCACCACATACCCAATGACACCGCGGGCATCACATACCTAACTAAACCGCGGGCACCACATACCCTAGTACACCGCGGGCATCACATACCCAACAACACCGCGGGCACCACATACCAAATATACCGCGGGCATCACATACCCAAGTCCCAAGTACACCGCGGGCACCACATACTCTAGTACACCGCGGGCACCACATACCCTAGTACACCGCGGGCACCACATACCCAAGTACACCTCGGGCATCACATACCCTAGTACACTGCGGGCACCAAATACCCTAGTACCGCGGGCACCATTGGGTATGCCAATGACACCGCGGGCACCACATACCCTAGTTCACCGCGGGCACCACATACCCCAGTACACCGCGGGCATCACATACCCAACTACACCGCGGGCACCACATACCCTAGTACACCGCGGGCACCACATACCCTAGTACACCGCGGGCACCACATACCCAAGTACACCTCGGGCATCACATACCCAACAACACCGCGGGCACCTCATACCCAGTATACCGCGGGCACCTCATACCCTAGTACACCGCGGGCATCTTATACCCAACTACACCGCGGGCACCACATACCCAAGTCCCAAGTACACCGCGGGCATCACATACCCTAGTACACCTCGGGTATCACATACCCAACTACACCGCGGGCACCACATACCCTAGTACACCGCGGGCACCACATACCCTAGTACACCGCGGGCACCACATACCCACTTACACCGCGGGCACCACATACCCTAGTACTCCGCGGGCATCACATACCCAACAACACCGCGGGCATCACATACCCAAGTCCCAAGTACACCTCGGGCATCACATACCCAACTACACCGCGGGCATCACATACCCTAGTACACCGCGGGCACCACATACCCAAGTACACCTCGGGCATCACATACCCAACTACACCGCGGGCACCACATACCCTAGTACACCGCGGGCATCACATACCCTAGTACACCGCGGGCACCACATACCCTAGTACATCGCGGGCACCACATACCCTAGTATACCTCGGGCACCACATACCCAAGTACACCGCGGGCACCACATACCCTAGTACACCGCGGGCATCACATACCCAAGTACATCTCGGGCATCACATACCCAACTACACCGCGGTCACCACATACCCTAGTACACCGCGGGCATCACATACCCTAGTACACCGCGGGCACCACATACCCTAGTACGCCGCGGGCACCACATACCCTAGTACACCGCGGGCACCACATACCCAATTACACCGCGGGCATCACATACCCCAGTACACCGCGGGCATCACATACCCAACTACACCGCGGGCACCACATACTCTAGTACACCGCGGGCACCACATACCCTAGTACACCGCGGGCACCACATACCCAAGTACACCTCGGGCATCACATACCCAACAACACCGCGGGCACCACATACCAAGTATACCGCGGGCACCTCATACCCTAGTACACCGCGGGCATCTTATACCCAACTACACCGCGGGCACCACATACCCAAGTCCCAAGTACACCGCGGGCATCACATACCCTAGTACACCTCGGGTATCACATACCCAACTACACCGCGGGCACCACATACCCTAGTACACCGCGGGCACCACATACCCAATTACACCGCGGGCATCACATACCCCAGTACACCGCGGGCATCACATACCCAACTACACCGCGGGCACCACATACTCTAGTACACCGCGGGCACCACATACCCTAGTACACCGCGGGCACCACATACCCAAGTACACCTCGGGCATCACATACCCAACAACACCGCGGGCACCACATACCAAGTATACCGCGGGCACCTCATACCCTAGTACACCGCGGGCATCTTATACCCAACTACACCGCGGGCACCACATACCCAAGTCCCAAGTACACCGCGGGCATCACATACCCTAGTACACCTCGGGTATCACATACCCAACTACACCGCGGGCACCACATACCCTAGTACACCGCGGGCACCACATACCCTAGTACACCGCGGGCACCACATACCCACTTACACCGCGGGCACCACATACCCTAGTACTCCGCGGGCATCACATACCCAACAACACCGCGGGCATCACATACCCAAGTCCCAAGTACACCTTGGGCATCACATACCCAACTACACCGCGGGCATCACATACCCTAGTACACCGCGGGCACCACATACCCAAGTCCCAAGTACACCGCGGGCATCACATACCCTAGTACACCTCGGGTATCACATACCCAACTACACCGCGGGCACCACATACCCTAGTACACCGCGGGCACCACATACCCTAGCACACTGCGGGCACCACATACCCTAGTTCACCGCGGGCACCACATACCCCAGTACACCGCGGGCATCACATACCCAACTACACCGCGGGCACCACATACCCAAGTACACCGCGGGCATCACATATCCTAGTACACTGCGGGCACCAAATACCCTAGTACACCGCGGGCACCACATACCCAAGTACACCTCGGGCAACACATACCCTAGTACACTGCGGGCACCAAATACCCTAGTACCGCGGGCACCACATACCCAATGACACAGCGGGCATCACATACCCAACTACACCGCGGGCATCACATACCCAACTACACCGCGGGACACCACATACCCAACTACACCGCGGGCATCACATACCCAAGTATACCGCGGGCACCACATACCCTAGTACACCGCGGGCATCACATACCTAACTAAACCGCGGGCACCACATACCCTGGTACACCGCGGGCATCACATACCCAACAACACCGCGGGCACCACATACCCAACTACACCGCGGGCACCACATACCCAAGTCCCAAGTACACCGCGGGCATCACATACCCAAGTCCCTAGTACACCGCGGGCATCACATACCCAACAACACCGCGGGCACCACATACCAAGTATACCGCAGGCACCTCGTACCCAAGTACACCGCGGGCATCACATACCCATCTACACCGCTGGCACCACATACCCAAGTCCCAAGTACACCGCGGGCACCACATACCCTAGTACACCGCGGGCATCACATACCCAACTACACCGCGGGCACCACATACCCAAGTCCCAAGTACACCGCGGGCATCACATACCCTAGTACACCTCGGGTATCACATACCCAACTACACCGCGGGCACCACATACCCTAGTACACCGCGGGCACCACATACCCTAGTACACCGCGGGCACCACATACCCACTTACACCGCGGGCATCACATACCCAAGTACACCTCGGGCATCACATACCCTAGTATACCGCGGGCACCACATACCCTAGTATACCGCGGGCATCACATACCCAAGTACACCGCGGGCATCACATACCCAACTACACCGCGGGCACCACATACCCTAGTTCACCGCGGGCACCACATACCCCAGTACACCGCGGGCATCACATACCCTAGTACACCGCGGGCACCACATACCCCAGTACACCGCGGGCATCACATACCTAACTACACCGCGGGCACCACATACTCTAGTACACCGCGGGCACCACATACCCTAGTACACCGCGGGCATCACATACCCAACTACACCGCGGGACACCACATACCCAACTACAACGCGGGCACCACATACCCAAGTATACCGCGGGCACCACATATCCTAGTACACCGCGGGCACCACATACCCAAGTACACCTCGGGCATCACATACCCTAGTATACCGCGGGCACCACATACCCTAGAATACCGCGGGCATCACATACCCAAGTACACCGCGGGCATCACATACCCAACTACACCGCGGGTACCACATACCCTAGTTCACCGCGGGCACCACATACCCCAGTACACCGCGGGCATCACATACCCAACTACACCGCGGGCACCACATACTCTAGTACACCGCGGGCATCACATACCCATCTACACCGCTGGCACCACATACCCAAGTCCCAAGTACACCGCGGGCATCACATACCCTAGTACACCTCGGGCATCACATACCCAACTACACCGCGGGCACCACATACCCTAGTACACCGCGGGCACCACATACCCTAGTTCACCGCGGGCACAACATACCCCAGTACACCGCGGGCATCACATACCAAACTACACCGCGGGCACCACATACTCTAGTACACCGCGGGCACCACATACCCAAGTACACCGCGGGCACCACATACCCTAGTATACCGCGGGCATCACATACCCAAGTACACCGCGGGCATCACATACCCAACTACACCGCGGGCACCACATACCCTAGTTCACCGCGGGCACCACATACCCCAGTACACCGCGGGCATCACATACCCAACTACACCGCGGGCACCACATACCCAAGTACACCGCGGGCATCACATATCCTAGTACACTGCGGGCACCAAATACCCTAGTACACCGCGGGCACCACATACCCAAGTACACCTCGGGCAACACATACCCTAGTACACTGCGGGCACCAAATACCCTAGTACCGCGGGCACCACATACCCAATGACACAGCGGGCATCACATACCCAACTACACCGCGGGCATCACATACCCAACTACACCGCGGGACACCACATACCCAACTACACCGCGGGCATCACATACCCAAGTATACCGCGGGCACCACATACCCTAGTACACCGCGGGCATCACATACCTAACTAAACCGCGGGCACCACATACCCTGGTACACCGCGGGCATCACATACCCAACAACACCGCGGGCACCACATACCAAGTATACCGCGGGCACCTCGTACCCTAGTACACCGCGGGCATCACATACCCATCTACACCGCTGGCACCACATACCCAAGTCCCAAGTACACCGCGGGCATCACATACCCCAGTACACCTCGGGCATCACATACCCAACTACACCGCGGGCACCACATACCCTAGTACCGCGGGCACCACATACCCAATGACACCGCGGGCATTACATACCCAACTACACCGCGGGCATCACATACCCAACTACACCGCGGGACACCACATACCCAACTACACCGCGGGCACCACATACCCAAGTATACCGCGGGCACCACATACCCTAGTACACCGCGGGCATCACATACCTAACTATACCTCGGGCACCACATACCCTAGTACACCGCGGGCATCACATACCCAACAACACCGCGGGCTCCACATACCAAGTATACCGCGGGCACCTCGTACCCTAGTACACCGCGGGCATCACATACCCATCTACACCGCTGGCACCACATACCCAAGTCCCAAGTACACCGCGGGCATCACATACCCTAGTACACCTCGGGTATCACATACCCAACTACACCGCGGGCACCACATACCCTAGTACACCGCGGGCACCACATACCCTAGCACACTGCGGGCACCACATACCCTAGTATACCGCGGGCATCACATACCCAAGTACACCTCGGGCATCACATACCCAACTACACCGCGGGCACCACATACCCAAGTACACCGCGGGCACCACATACCCTAGTACACTGCGGGCACCAAATATCCTAGTACACCGCGGGCACCACATACCCAAGTACACCTCGGGCATCACATACCCTAGTACACTGCGGACACCAAATACCCTAGTACCGCGGGCACCACATACCCAATGACACCGCGGGCATCACATACCCAAGTACACCAAGGGCATCACATACCCTAGTACGCCGCGGGCACCACAAACCCTAGTACACCGCGGGCACCACATACCCAATTACACCGCGGGCACCACATACCCTAGTACACCGCGGGCACTACATACCCAAGTACACCTCGGGCATCACATACCCAACTACACCGCGGGCACTACATACCCAAGTACACCTCGGGCATCACATACCCGCCTACACCGCGGGCACCACATACCCTAGTACACTGCGGGCACCAAATATCCTAGTACACCGCGGGCACCACATACCCAAGTACACCGCGGGCACCACATACCCAATTACAACGCGGGCACCACATACCCTAGTACACCGCGGGCACTACATACCCAAGTACACCTCGGGCATCACATACCCAACTACACCGCGGGCACTACATACCCAAGTACACCTCGGGCATCACATACCCGCCTACACCGCGGGCACCACATACCCTAGTACACTGCGGGCACCACATACCCAAGTACACCGCGGGCACCACATACCCTAGTACACTGCGGGCACCAAATATCCTAGTACACCGCGGGCACCACATACCCAAGTACACCTCGGGCATCACATACCCTAGTACACTGCGGACACCAAATACCCTAGTACCGCGGGTACCACATACCCAATGACACCGCGGGCATCACATACCCAAGTACACCAAGGGCATCACATACCCTAGTACGCCGCGGGCACCACAAACCCTAGTACACCGCGGGCACCACATACCCAATTACACCGCGGGCATCACATACCCAACTACACCGCGGGCACCACATACCCAAGTACACCTCGGACATCACATACCCAACTACACCGCGGGCACCACATACCCTAGTACACCGCGGGCACTACATACCCAAGTACACCTCGGGCATCACATACCCAACTACACCGCGGGCACTACATACCCAAGTACACCTCGGGCATCACATACCCAACTACACCGCGGGCACCACATATCCTAGTACACCGCGGGCACCACATACCCAAGTACACCTCGGGCATCACATACCTTAGTAAACCGCGGGCATCACATACCCAATGACACCGCGGGCATCACATACCCAAGTACACCAAGGGCATCACATACCCTAGTACGCCGCGGGCACCACAAACCCTAGTACACCGCGGGCACCACATACCCAATTACACCGCGGGCATCACATACCCAATGACACCGCGGGCATCACATACCCAAGTACACCAAGGGCATCACATACCCTAGTACGCCGCGGGCACCACAAACCCTAGTACACCGCGGGCACCACATACCCAATTACACCGCGGGCACCACATACCCAATGACACCGCGGGCATCACATACCCAAGTACACCAAGGGCATCACATACCCTAGTACGCCGCGGGCACCACAAACCCTAGTACACCGCGGGCACCACATACCCAATTACACCGCGGGCATCACATACCCAACTACACCGCGGGCACCACATACCCAAGTACACCTCGGACATCACATACCCAACTACACCGCGGGCACCACATACCCTAGTACACCGCGGGCAATACATACCCAAGTACACCTCGGGCATCACATACCCAACTACACCGCGGGCACTACATACCCAAGTACACCTCGGGCATCACATACCCAACTACACCGCGGGCACCACATACCCTAGTACACCGCGGGCACTACATACCCAAGTACACCTCGGGCATCACATACCCAACTACACCGCGGGCACTACATACCCAAGTACATCTCGGGCATCACATACCCAACTACACCGCGGGCACCACATATCCTAGTACACCGCGGGCACCACATACCCAAGTACACCTCGGGCATCACATACCTTAGTAAACCGCGGGCATCACATACCCAACTACACCGCGGGCACCACATACCCAAGTCCCAAGTACACCGCGGGCATCACATACCCTAGTACACCTCGGGTATCACATACCCAACTACACCGCGGGCACCACATACCCTAGTACACCGCGGGCACCACATACCCTAGTACACTGCGGGCACCACATACCCACTTACACCGCGGGCATCACATACCCAACTACACCGCGGGCACCACATACCCAAGTATACCGCGGGCACCACATACCCTAGTACACCGCGGGCATCACATACCTAACTACACCGCGGGCACCACATACCCTAGTACACCGCGGGCATCACATACCCAACAACACCGCGGGCACCACATACCCAAGTATACCGCGGGCACCTTATACCCTAGTACTACCCTAGTACACCTCGGGCATCACATACCCAACTACACCGCGGGCACCACATACCCTAGTACACCGCGGGCATCACATACCCAAGTACGCCACGGGCATCACATACCCAACTACACCGCGGGCACCACATACCCAAGTCCCAAGTACACCGCGGGCATCACATACCCAAGTCCCTAGTACACCGCGGGCATCACATACCCAACTACACCGCGGGCATCACATACCCAAGTATACCGCGGGCACCACATACCCTAGTACACCGCGGGCATCACATACCTAACTAAACCGCGGGCACCACATACCCTGGTACACCGCGGGCATCACATACCCAACAACACCGCGGGCACCACATACCAAGTATACCGCGGGCACCTCGTACCCTAGTACACCGCGGGCATCACATACCCATCTACACCGCTGGCACCACATACCCAAGTCCCAAGTACACCGCGGGCATCACATACCCCAGTACACCTCGGGCATCACATACCCAACTACACCGCGGGCACCACATACCCTAGTACCGCGGGCACCACATACCCAATGACACTGCGGGCACCACATACCCACTTACACCGCGGGCATCACATACCCAACTACACCGCGGGCACCACATACCCAAGTATACCGCGGGCACCACATACCCTAGTACACCGCGGGCATCACATACCTAACTACACCGCGGGCACCACATACCCTAGTACTCCGCGGGCATCACATACCCAAGTCCCAAGTACACCTCGGGCATCACATACCCAACTACACCGCGGGCATCACATACCCTAGTACACCGCGGGCACCACATACCCAAGTACACCTCGGGCATCACATACCCAACTACACCGCGGGCTCCACATACCCTAGTACACCGCGGGCATCACATACCCTAGTACACCGCGGGCACCACATACCGTAGTACGCCGCGGGCACCACATACCCTAGTACACCGCGGGCACCACATACCCAATTACACCGCGGGCATCACATACCCAACTACACCACGGGCACCACATACCCAAGTACACCTCGGACATCACATACCCAACTACACCGCGGGCACCACATACCCTAGTACACCGCGGGCACTACATACCCAAGTACACCTCGGGCAGCACATACCCAACTACACCGCGGGCACAACATACCCAAATACACCTCGGGCATCACATACCCAACTACACCGCGGGCACCACATATCCTAGTACACCGCGGGCACCACATACCCAAGTACACCTCGGGCATCACATACCCTAGTATACCGCGGGCACCACATACCCTAGTATACCGCGGGCACCACATACCCTAGTATACCTCGGGCACCACATACCCAAGTACACCGCGGGCACCACATACCCTAGTACACCGCGGGCATCACATACCCTAGTACACCGCGGGCACCACATACCCTAGTACATCGCGGGCACCACATACCCTAGTATACCTCGGGCACCACATACCCAAGTACACCGCGGGCACCACATACCCTAGTACACCGCGGGCATCACATACCCTAGTACACCGCGGGCACCACATACCGTAGTACGCCGCGGGCACCACATACCCTAGTACACCGCGGGCACCACATACCCAATTACACCGCGGGCATCACATACCCAACTACACCACGGGCACCACATACCCAAGTACACCTCGGACATCACATACCCAACTACACCGCGGGCACCACATACCCTAGTACACCGCGGGCACTACATACCCAAGTACACCTCGGGCAGCACATACCCAACTACACCGCGGGCACAACATACCCAAATACACCTCGGGCATCACATACCCAACTACACCGCGGGCACCACATATCCTAGTACACCGCGGGCACCACATACCCAAGTACACCTCGGGCATCACATACCTTAGTAAACCGCGGGCATCACATACCCAACTACACCGCGGGCACCACATACCCAAGTCCCAAGTACACCGCGGGCATCACATACCCTAGTACACCTCGGGAATCACATACCCAACTACACCGCGGGCACCACATACCCAAGTACACCTCGGGCATCACATACCTTAGTAAACCGCGGGCATCACATACCCAACTACACCGCGGGCACCACATACCCAAGTCCCAAGTACACCGCGGGCATCACATACCCTAGTACACCTCGGGTATCACATACCCAACTACACCGCGGGCACCACATACCCTAGTACACCGCGGGCACCACATACCCTAGTACACTGCGGGCACCACATACCCACTTACACCGCGGGCATCACATACCCAACTACACCGCGGGCACCACATACCCAAGTATACCGCGGGCACCACATACCCTAGTACACCGCGGGCATCACATACCTTAGTACACCGCGGGCACCACATACCCTAGTACACCGCGGGCATCACATACCCAACAACACCGCGGGCACCACATACCCAAGTATACCGCGGGCACCTTATACCCTAGTACTACCCTAGTACACCTCGGGCATCACATACCCAACTACACCGCGGGCACCACATACCCTAGTACACCGCGGGCATCACATACCCAAGTACGCCACGGGCATCACATACCCAACTACACCGCGGGCACCACATACCCAAGTCCCAAGTACACCGCGGGCATCACATACCAAAGTCCCTAGTACACCGCGGGCATCACATACCCA
This sequence comes from Ecliptopera silaceata, assembly GCA_932527185.1. Taxonomy (NCBI): domain Eukaryota; kingdom Metazoa; phylum Arthropoda; class Insecta; order Lepidoptera; family Geometridae; genus Ecliptopera; species Ecliptopera silaceata. Next base: position 934,486 of record OW052211.1, read on the forward strand.
ACTACACCGCGGGCATCACATACCCAAGTACACCGCGGGCACCACATACCCTAGTACACCGCGGGCATCACATACCTAACTAAACCGCGGGCACCACATACCCTGGTACACCGCGGGCATCACATACCCAACAACACCGCGGGCACCACATACCAAGTATACCGCGGGCACCTCGTACCCTAGTACACCGCGGGCATCACATACCCATCTACACCGCTGGCACCACATACCCAAGTCCCAAGTACACCGCGGGCATCACATACCCTAGTACACCTCGGGCATCACATACCCAACTACACCGCGGGCACCACATACCCTAGTACCGCGGGCACCACATACCCAATGACACTGCGGGCACCACATACCCACTTACACCGCGGGCATCACATACCCAACTACACCGCGGGCACCACATACCCAAGTATACCGCGGGCACCACATACCCTAGTACACCGCGGGCATCACATACCTAACTACACCGCGGGCACCACATACCCTAGTACTCCGCGGGCATCACATACCCAAGTCCCAAGTACACCTCGGGCATCACATACCCAACTACACCGCGGGCATCACATACCCTAGTACACCGCGGGCACCACATACCCAAGTACACCTCGGGCATCACATACCCAACTACACCGCGGGCACCACATACCCTAGTACACCGCGGGCATCACATACCCTAGTACACCGCGGGCACCACATACCCTAGTACATCGCGGGCACCACATACCCTAGTATACCTCGGGCACCACATACCCAAGTACACCGCGGGCACCACATACCCTAGTACACCGCGGGCATCACATACCCTAGTACACCGCGGGCACCACATACCGTAGTACGCCGCGGGCACCACATACCCTAGTACACCGCGGGCACCACATACCCAATTACACCGCGGGCATCACATACCCAACTACACCTCGGGCACCACATACCCAAGTACACCTCGGACATCACATACCCAACTACACCGCGGGCACCACATACCCTAGTACACCGCGGGCACTACATACCCAAGTACACCTCGGGCAGCACATACCCAACTACACCGCGGGCACAACATACCCAAATACACCTCGGGCATCACATACCCAACTACACCGCGGGCACCACATATCCTAGTACACCGCGGGCACCACATACCCAAGTACACCTCGGGCATCACATACCCTAGTATACCGCGGGCACCACATACCCTAGTATACCGCGGGCACCACATACCCAACTACACCGCGGGCACCACATACCCAAGTATACCGCGGGCATCACATACCCAAGTACACCGCGGGCATCACATACCCAACAACACCGCGGGCACCACATACCCTAGTTCACCGCGGGCACCACATACCCCAGTACATCGCGGGCACCACATACCAAGTATACCGCAGGCACCTCGTACCCTAGTACACCGCGGGCATCACATACCCATCTACACCGCTGGCACCACATACCCAAGTCCCAAGTACACCGCGGGCATCACATACCCTAGTACACCTCGGGCATCACATACCCAACTACACCGCGGGCACCACATACCCTAGTACACCGCGGGCATCACATACCCATCTACACCGCTGGCACCACATACCCAAGTCCCAAGTACACCGCGGGCATCACATACCCTAGTACACCTCGGGCATCACATACCCAACTACACCGCGGGCACCACATACCCTAGTACACCGCGGGCATCACATACCCAAGTACGCCACGAGCATCACATATCCTAGTACACTGCGGGCACCAAATACCCTAGTACCGCGGGCACCACATACCCAATGATACCTCGGGCACCACATACCCTAGTATACCTCGGGCACCACATACCCAAGTACACCGCGGGCACCACATACCCTAGTACACCGCGGGCATCACATACCCAAGTACATCTCGGGCATCACATACCCAACTACACCGCGGGCACCACATACCCTAGTACACCGCGGGCATCACATACCCTAGTACACCGCGGGCACCACATACCCTAGTACGCCGCGGGCACCACATACCCTAGTACACCGCGGGCACCACATACCCAATTACACCGCGGGCATCACATACCCAACTACACCGCGGGCACCACATACCCAAGTACACCTCGGACATCACATACCCAACTACACCGCGGGCACCACATACCCTAGTACACCGCGGGCACTACATACCCAAGTACACCTCGGGCAGCACATACCCAACTACACCGCGGGCACAACATACCCAAATACACCGCGGGCACCACATATCCTAGTACACCGCGGGCACCACATACCCAGGTACACCTCGGGCATCACATACCCTAGTATACCACGGGCACCACATACCCTAGTATGCCGCGGGCATCACATACCCTAGTACACCGCGGGCACCACATACCCTAGTACATCGCGGGCACCACATACCCTAGTATACCTCGGGCACCACATACCCAACTACACCGCGGGCACCACATACCCAAGTATACCGCGGGCATCACATACCCAAGTACACCGCGGGCATCACATACCCAACTACACCGCGGGCACCACATACCCTAGTTCACCGCGGGCACCACATACCCCAGTACACCGCGGGCACCACATACCAAGTATACCGCAGGCACCTCGTACCCTAGTACACCGCGGGCATCACATACCCTAGTTCACCGCGGGCACAACATACCCCAGTACACCGCGGGCATCACATACCAAACTACACCGCGGGCACCACATACTCTAGTACACCGCGGGCACCACATACCCAAGTACACCGCGGGCACCACATACCCTAGTATACCGCGGGCATCACATACCCAACTACACCGCGGGCACCACATACCCTAGTTCACCGCGGGCACCACATACCCCAGTACACCGCGGGCACAACATACCCCAGTACACCGCGGGCATCACATACCAAACTACACCGCGGGCACCACATACTCTAGTACACCGCGGGCACCACATACCCAAGTACACCGCGGGCACCACATACCCTAGTATACCGCGGGCATCACATACCCAACTACACCGCGGGCACCACATACCCTAGTTCACCGCGGGCACCACATACCCCAGTACACCGCGGGCATCACATACCCAACTACACCGCGGGCACCACATACCCAAGTACACCGCGGGCATCACATATCCTAGTACACTGCGGGCACCAAATACCCTAGTACACCGCGGGCACCACATACCCTAGTACACCTCGGGCAACACATACCCTAGTACACTGCGGGCACCAAATACCCTAGTACCGCGGGCACCACATACCCAATGACACAGCGGGCATCACATACCCAACTACACCGCGGGCATCACATACCCAACTACACCGCGGGACACCACATACCCAACTACACCGCGGGCATCACATACCCAAGTATACCGCGGGCACCACATACCCTAGTACACCGCGGGCATCACATACCTAACTAAACCGCGGGCACCACATACCCTGGTACACCGCGGGCATCACATACCCAACAACACCGCGGGCACCACATACCAAGTATACCGCGGGCACCTCGTACCCTAGTACACCGCGGGCATCACATACCCAAGTACGCCGCGGGCACCACATACCCAACTACACCGCGGGCACCACATACCCAAGTCCCAAGTACACCGCGGGCATCACATACCCAAGTCCCTAGTACACCGCGGGCATCACATACCCAACTACACCGCGGGCATCACATACCCAAGTACACCGCGGGCACCACATACCCTAGTACACCGCGGGCATCACATACCTAACTAAACCGCGGGCACCACATACCCTGGTACACCGCGGGCATCACATACCCAACAACACCGCGGGCACCACATACCAAGTATACCGCGGGCACCTCGTACCCTAGTACACCGCGGGCATCACATACCCATCTACACCGCTGGCACCACATACCCAAGTCCCAAGTACACCGCGGGCATCACATACCCCAGTACACCTCGGGCATCACATACCCAACTACACCGCGGGCACCACATACCCTAGTACCGCGGGCACCACATACCCAATGACACTGCGGGCACCACATACCCACGTACACCGCGGGCATCACATACCCAACTACACCGCGGGCACCACATACCCAAGTATACCGCGGGCACCACATACCCTAGTACACCGCGGGCATCACATACCTAACTACACCGCGGGCACCACATACCCTAGTACTCCGCGGGCATCACATACCCAAGTCCCAAGTACACCTCGGGCATCACATACCCAACTACACCGCGGGCATCACATACCCTAGTACACCGCGGGCACCACATACCCAAGTACACCTCGGGCATCACATACCCAACTACACCGCGGGCACCACATACCCTAGTACACCGCGGGCATCACATACCCTAGTACACCGCGGGCACCACATACCCTAGTACATCGCGGGCACCACATACCCTAGTATACCTCGGGCACCACATACCCAAGTACACCGCGGGCACCACATACCCTAGTACACCGCGGGCATCACATACCCTAGTACACCGCGGGCACCACATACCGTAGTACGCCGCGGGCACCACATACCCTAGTACACCGCGGGCACCACATACCCAATTACACCGCGGGCATCACATACCCAACTACACCACGGGCACCACATACCCAAGTACACCTCGGACATCACATACCCAACTACACCGCGGGCACCACATACCCTAGTACACCGCGGGCACTACATACCCAAGTACACCTCGGGCAGCACATACCCAACTACACCGCGGGCATCACATACCCAACTACACCACGGGCACCACATACCCAAGTACACCTCGGACATCACATACCCAACTACACCGCGGGCACCACATACCCTAGTACACCGCGGGCACTACATACCCAAGTACACCTCGGGCAGCACATACCCAACTACACCGCGGGCACAACATACCCAAATACACCTCGGGCATCACATACCCAACTACACCGCGGGCACCACATATCCTAGTACACCGCGGGCACCACATACCCAAGTACACCTCGGGCATCACATACCCTAGTATACCGCGGGCACCACATACCCTAGTATACCGCGGGCACCACATACCCAACTACACCGCGGGCACCACATACCCAAGTATACCGCGGGCATCACATACCCAAGTACACCGCGGGCATCACATACCCAACTACACCGCGGGCACCACATACCCTAGTTCACCGCGGGCACCACATACCCCAGTACATCGCGGGCACCACATACCAAGTATACCGCAGGCACCTCGTACCCTAGTACACCGCGGGCATCACATACCCATCTACACCGCTGGCACCACATACCCAAGTCCCAAGTACACCGCGGGCATCACATACCCTAGTACACCTCGGGCATCACATACCCAACTACACCGCGGGCACCACATACCCTAGTACACCGCGGGCATCACATACCCATCTACACCGCTGGCACCACATACCCAAGTCCCAAGTACACCGCGGGCATCACATACCCTAGTACACCTCGGGCATCACATACCCAACTACACCGCGGGCACCACATACCCTAGTACACCGCGGGCATCACATACCCAAGTACGCCACGAGCATCACATATCCTAGTACACTGCGGGCACCAAATACCCTAGTACCGCGGGCACCACATACCCAATGATACCTCGGGCACCACATACCCTAGTATACCTCGGGCACCACATACCCAAGTACACCGCGGGCACCACATACCCTAGTACACCGCGGGCATCACATACCCAAGTACATCTCGGGCATCACATACCCAACTACACCGCGGGCACCACATACCCTAGTACACCGCGGGCATCACATACCCTAGTACACCGCGGGCACCACATACCCTAGTACGCCGCGGGCACCACATACCCTAGTACACCGCGGGCACCACATACCCAATTACACCGCGGGCATCACATACCCAACTACACCGCGGGCACCACATACCCAAGTACACCTCGGACATCACATACCCAACTACACCGCGGGCACCACATACCCTAGTACACCGCGGGCACTACATACCCAAGTACACCTCGGGCAGCACATACCCAACTACACCGCGGGCACAACATACCCAAATACACCGCGGGCACCACATATCCTAGTACACCGCGGGCACCACATACCCAGGTACACCTCGGGCATCAGATACCCTAGTATACCGCGGGCACCACATACCCTAGTATACCTCGGGCACCACATACCCAACTACACCGCGGGCACCACATACCCAAGTATACCGCGGGCATCACATACCCAAGTACACCGCGGGCATCACATACCCAACTACACCGCGGGCACCACATACCCTAGTTCACCGCGGGCACCACATACCCCAGTACACCGCGGGCACCACATACCAAGTATACCGCAGGCACCTCGTACCCTAGTACACCGCGGGCATCACATACCCTAGTTCACCGCGGGCACAACATACCCCAGTACACCGCGGGCATCACATACCAAACTACACCGCGGGCACCACATACTCTAGTACACCGCGGGCACCACATACCCAAGTACACCGCGGGCACCACATACCCTAGTATACCGCGGGCATCACATACCCAACTACACCGCGGGCACCACATACCCTAGTTCACCGCGGGCACCACATACCCCAGTACACCGCGGGCATCACATACCCAACTACACCGCGGGCACCACATACCCAAGTACACCGCGGGCATCACATATCCTAGTACACTGCGGGCACCAAATACCCTAGTACACCGCGGGCACCACATACCCAAGTACACCTCGGGCAACACATACCCTAGTACACTGCGGGCACCAAATACCCTAGTACCGCGGGCACCACATACCCAATGACACAGCGGGCATCACATACCCAACTACACCGCGGGCATCACATACCCAACTACACCGCGGGACACCACATACCCAACTACACCGCGGGCATCACATACCCAAGTATACCGCGGGCACCACATACCCTAGTACACCGCGGGCATCACATACCTAACTAAACCGCGGGCACCACATACCCTGGTACACCGCGGGCATCACATACCCAACAACACCGCGGGCACCACATACCAAGTATACCGCGGGCACCTCGTACCCTAGTACACCGCGGGCATCACATACCCAAGTACGCCACGGGCATCACATACCCAACTACACCGCGGGCACCACATACCCAAGTCCCAAGTACACCGCGGGCATCACATACCCAAGTCCCTAGTACACCGCGGGCATCACATACCCAACTACACCGCGGGCATCACATACCCAAGTATACCGCGGGCACCACATACCCTAGTACACCGCGGGCATCACATACCTAACTAAACCGCGGGCACCACATACCCTGGTACACCGCGGGCATCACATACCCAACAACACCGCGGGCACCACATACCAAGTATACCGCGGGCACCTCGTACCCTAGTACACCGCGGGCATCACATACCCATCTACACCGCTGGCACCACATACCCAAGTCCCAAGTACACCGCGGGCATCACATACCCCAGTACACCTCGGGCATCACATACCCAACTACACCGCGGGCACCACATACCCTAGTACCGCGGGCACCACATACCCAATGACACTGCGGGCACCACATACCCACTTACACCGCGGGCATCACATACCCAACTACACCGCGGGCACCACATACCCAAGTATACCGCGGGCACCACATACCCTAGTACACCGCGGGCATCACATACCTAACTACACCGCGGGCACCACATACCCTAGTACTCCGCGGGCATCACATACCCCAGTACATCGCGGGCACCACATACCAAGTATACCGCAGGCACCTCGTACCCTAGTACACCGCGGGCATCACATACCCATCTACACCGCTGGCACCACATACCCAAGTCCCAAGTACACCGCGGGCATCACATACCCTAGTACACCTCGGGCATCACATACCCAACTACACCGCGGGCACCACATACCCTAGTACACCGCGGGCATCACATACCCATCTACACCGCTGGCACCACATACCCAAGTCCCAAGTACACCGCGGGCATCACATACCCTAGTACACCTCGGGCATCACATACCCAACTACACCGCGGGCACCACATACCCTAGTACACCGCGGGCATCACATACCCAAGTACGCCACGAGCATCACATATCCTAGTACACTGCGGGCACCAAATACCCTAGTACCGCGGGCACCACATACCCAATGATACCTCGGGCACCACATACCCTAGTATACCTCGGGCACCACATACCCAAGTACACCGCGGGCACCACATACCCTAGTACACCGCGGGCATCACATACCCAAGTACATCTCGGGCATCACATACCCAACTACACCGCGGGCACCACATACCCTAGTACACCGCGGGCATCACATACCCTAGTACACCGCGGGCACCACATACCCTAGTACGCCGCGGGCACCACATACCCTAGTACACCGCGGGCACCACATACCCAATTACACCGCGGGCATCACATACCCAACTACACCGCGGGCACCACATACCCAAGTACACCTCGGACATCACATACCCAACTACACCGCGGGCACCACATACCCTAGTACACCGCGGGCACTACATACCCAAGTACACCTCGGGCAGCACATACCCAACTACACCGCGGGCACAACATACCCAAATACACCGCGGGCACCACATATCCTAGTACACCGCGGGCACCACATACCCAGGTACACCTCGGGCATCAGATACCCTAGTATACCGCGGGCACCACATACCCTAGTATGCCGCGGGCATCACATACCCTAGTACACCGCGGGCACCACATACCCTAGTACATCGCGGGCACCACATACCCTAGTATACCTCGGGCACCACATACCCAACTACACCGCGGGCACCACATACCCAAGTATACCGCGGGCATCACATACCCAAGTACACCGCGGGCATCACATACCCAACTACACCGCGGGCACCACATACCCTAGTTCACCGCGGGCACCACATACCCCAGTACACCGCGGGCACCACATACCAAGTATACCGCAGGCACCTCGTACCCTAGTACACCGCGGGCATCACATACCCTAGTTCACCGCGGGCACAACATACCCCAGTACACCGCGGGCATCACATACCAAACTACACCGCGGGCACCACATACTCTAGTACACCGCGGGCACCACATACCCAAGTACACCGCGGCCACCACATACCCTAGTATACCGCGGGCATCACATACCCAACTACACCGCGGGCACCACATACCCTAGTTCACCGCGGGCACCACATACCCTAGTACACCGCGGGCATCACATACCCAACTACACCGCGGGCACCACATACCCAAGTACACCGCGGGCATCACATATCCTAGTACACTGCGGGCACCAAATACCCTAGTACACCGCGGGCACCACATACCCAAGTACACCTCGGGCAACACATACCCTAGTACACTGCGGGCACCAAATACCCTAGTACCGCGGGCACCACATACCCAATGACACAGCGGGCATCACATACCCAACTACACCGCGGGCATCACATACCCAACTACACCGCGGGCCCCCACATACCCAACTACACCGCGGGCATCACATACCCAAGTACACCGCGGGCACCACATACCCAAGTACACCGCGGGCATCACATACCTAACTAAACCGCGGGCACCACATACCCTGGTACACCGCGGGCATCACATACCCAACAACACCGCGGGCACCACATACCAAGTATACCGCGGGCACCTCGTACCCTAGTACACCGCGGGCATCACATACCCAAGTACGCCACGGGCATCACATACCCAACTACACCGCGGGCACCACATACCCAAGTCCCAAGTACACCGCGGGCATCACATACCCAAGTCCCTAGTACACCGCGGGCATCACATACCCAACTACACCGCGGGCATCACATACCCAAGTATACCGCGGGCACCACATACCCTAGTACACCGCGGGCATCACATACCTAACTATACCGCGGGCACCACATACCCTGGTACACCGCGGGCATCACATACCCAACAACACCGCGGGCACCACATACCAAGTATACCGCGGGCACCTCGTACCCTAGTACACCGCGGGCATCACATACCCATCTACACCGCTGGCACCACATACCCAAGTCCCAAGTACACCGCGCGCATCACATACCCCAGTACACCTCGGGCATCACATACCCAACTACACCGCGGGCACCACATACCCTAGTACCGCGGGCACCACATACCCAATGACACTGCGGGCACCACATACCCACTTACACCGCGGGCATCACATACCCAACTACACCGCGGGCACCACATACCCAAGTATACCGCGGGCACCACATACCCTAGTACACCGCGGGCATCACATACCTAACTACACCGCGGGCACCACATACCCTAGTACTCCGCGGGCATCACATAACCAACAACACCGCGGGCATCACATACCCAAGTCCCAAGTACACCTCGGGCATCACATACCCAACTACACCGCGGGCATCACATACCCTAGTACACCGCGGGCACCACATACCCAAGTACACCTCGAGCATCACATACCCAACTACACCGCGGGCACCACATACCCTAGTACACCGCGGGCATCACATACCCTAGTACACCGCGGGCACCACATACCCTAGTACATCGCGGGCACCACATACCCTAGTATACCTCGGGCACCACATACCCAAGTACACCGCGGGCACCACATACCCTAGTACACCGCGGGCATCACATACCCTAGTACACCGCGGGCACCACATACCGTAGTACGCCGCGGGCACCACATACCCTAGTACACCGCGGGCACCACATACCCAATTACACCGCGGGCATCACATACCCAACTACACCACGGGCACCACATACCCAAGTACACCTCGGACATCACATACTCAACTACACCGCGGGCACCACATACCCTAGTACACCGCGGGCACTACATACCCTAGTACACCTCGGGCATCACATACCCAACTACACCGCGGGCACCACATACCCTAGTACACCGCGGGCATCACATACCCAAGTACGCCACGAGCATCACATATCCTAGTACACTGCGGGCACCAAATACCCTAGTACCGCGGGCACCACATACCCAATGATACCTCGGGCACCACATACCCTAGTATACCTCGGGCACCACATACCCAAGTACACCGCGGGCACCACATACCCTAGTACACCGCGGGCATCACATACCCAAGTACATCTCGGGCATCACATACCCAACTACACCGCGGGCACCACATACCCTAGTACACCGCGGGCATCACATACCCTAGTACACCGCGGGCACCACATACCCTAGTACGCCGCGGGCACCACATACCCTAGTACACCGCGGGCACCACATACCCAATTACACCGCGGGCATCACATACCCAACTACACCGCGGGCACCACATACCCAAGTACACCTCGGACATCACATACCCAACTACACCGCGGGCACCACATACCCTAGTACACCGCGGGCACTACATACCCAAGTACACCTCGGGCAGCACATACCCAACTACACCGCGGGCACAACATACCCAAATACACCGCGGGCACCACATATCCTAGTACACCGCGGGCACCACATACCCAAGTACACCTCGGGCATCACATACCCTAGTATACCGCGGGCACCACATACCCTAGTATGCCGCGGGCATCACATACCCTAGTACACCGCGGGCACCACATACCCTAGTACATCGCGGGCACCACATACCCTAGTATACCTCGGGCACCACACACCCAACTACACCGCGGGCACCACATACCCAAGTATACCGCGGGCATCACATACCCAAGTACACCGCGGGCATCACATACCCAACTACACCGCGGGCACCACATACCCTAGTTCACCGCGGGCACCACATACCCCAGTACACCGCGGGCACCACATACCAAGTATACCGCAGGCACCTCGTACCCTAGTACACCGCGGGCATCACATACCCATCTACACCGCTGGCACCACATACCCAAGTCCCAAGTACACCGCGGGCATCACATACCCTAGTACACCTCGGGCATCACATACCCAACTACACCGCGGGCACCACATACCCTAGTACACCGCGGGCATCACATACCCATCTACACCGCTGGCACCACATACCCAAGTCCCAAGTACACCGCGGGCATCACATACCCTAGTACACCTCGGGCATCACATACCCAACTACACCGCGGGCACCACATACCCTAGTACACCGCGGGCATCACATACCCAAGTACGCCACGAGCATCACATATCCTAGTACACTGCGGGCACCAAATACCCTAGTACCGCGGGCACCACATACCCAATGATACCTCGGGCACCACATACCCTAGTATACCTCGGGCACCACATACCCAAGTACACCGCGGGCACCACATACTCTAGCACACCGCGGGCACCACATACCCTAGTACACCGCGGGCACCACATACCCAAGTACACCTCGGGCATCACATACCCAACAACACCGCGGGCACCACATACCAAGTATACCGCGGGCACCTCATACCCTAGTACACCGCGGGCATCTTATACCCAACTACACCGCGGGCACCACATACCCAAGTCCCAAGTACACCGCGGGCATCACATACCCTAGTACACCTCGGGTATCACATACCCAACTACACCGCGGGCACCACATACCCTAGTACACCGCGGGCACCACATACCCTAGTACACCGCGGGCACCACATACCCACTTACACCGCGGGCACCACATACCCTAGTACTCCGCGGGCATCACATACCCAACAACACCGCGGGCATCACATACCAAGTATACCGCAGGCACCTCGTACCCTAGTACACCGCGGGCATCACATACCCTAGTTCACCGCGGGCACAACATACCCCAGTACACCGCGGGCATCACATACCAAACTACACCGCGGGCACCACATACTCTAGTACACCGCGGGCACCACATACCCAAGTACACCGCGGGCACCACATACCCTAGTATACCGCGGGCATCACATACCCAAGTACACCGCGGGCATCACATACCCAACTACACCGCGGGCACCACATACCCTAGTTCACCGCGGGCACCACATACCCCAGTACACCGCGGGCATCACATACCCAACTACACCGCGGGCACCACATACCCAAATACACCTCGGGCATCACATACCCAACTTCACCGCGGGCACCACATATCCTAGTACACCGCGGGCACCACATACCCAAGTACACCTCGGGCATCACATACCCTAGTATACCGCGGGCACCACATACCCTAGTATATCGCGGGCACCACATACCCAACTACACCGCGGGCACCACATACCCAAGTATACCGCGGGCATCACATACCCAAGTACACCGCGGGCATCACATACCCAACTACACCGCGGGCACCACATACCCTAGTTCACCGCGGGCACCACATACCCCAGTACACCGCGGGCACCACATACCAAGTATACCGCAGGCACCTCGTACCCTAGTACACCGCGGGCATCACATACCCATCTACACCGCTGGCACCACATACCCAAGTCCCAAGTACACCGCGGGCATCACATACCCTAGTACACCTCGGGCATCACATACCCAACTACACCGCGGGCACCACATACCCTAGTACACCGCGGGCATCACATACCCATCTACACCGCTGGCACCACATACCCAAGTCCCAAGTACACCGCGGGCATCACATACCCTAGTACACCTCGGGCATCACATACCCAACTACACCGCGGGCACCACATACCCTAGTACACCGCGGGCATCACATACCCAAGTACGCCACGAGCATCACATATCCTAGTACACTGCGGGCACCAAATACCCTAGTACCGCGGGCACCACATACCCAATGATACCTCGGGCACCACATACCCTAGTATACCTCGGGCACCACATACCCAAGTACACCGCGGGCACCACATACTCTAGTACACCGCGGGCACCACATACCCAAGTACACCTCGGGCATCACATACCCAACAACACCGCGGGCACCACATACCAAGTATACCGCGGGCACCTCATACCCTAGTACACCGCGGGCATCTTATACCCAACTACACCGCGGGCACCACATACCCAAGTCCCAAGTACACCGCGGGCATCACATACCCTAGTACACCTCGGGTATCACATACCCAACTACACCGCGGGCACCACATACCCTAGTACACCGCGGGCACCACATACCCTAGTACACCGCGGGCACCACATACCCACTTACACCGCGGGCACCACATACCCTAGTACTCCGCGGGCATCACATACCCAACAACACCGCGGGCATCACATACCCAAGTCCCAAGTACACCTCGGGCATCACATACCCAACTACACCGCGGGCATCACATACCCTAGTACACCGCGGGCACCACATACCCAAGTACACCTCGGGCATCACATACCCAACTACACCGCGGGCACCACATACCCTAGTACACCGCGGGCACCACATACCCCAGTACACCGCGGGCACCACATACCAAGTATACCGCAGGCACCTCGTACCCTAGTACACCGCGGGCATCACATACCCATCTACACCGCTGGCACCACATACCCAAGTCCCAAGTACACCGCGGGCATCACATACCCTAGTACACCTCGGGCATCACATACCCAACTACACCGCGGGCACCACATACCCTAGTACACCGCGGGCATCACATACCCATCTACACCGCTGGCACCACATACCCAAGTCCCAAGTACACCGCGGGCATCACATACCCTAGTACACCGCGGGCACCACATACCCTAGTACACCGCGGGCACCACATACCCTAGTACATCGCGGGCACCACATACCCTAGTATACCTCGGGCACCACATACCCAAGTACACCGCGGGCACCACATACCCTAGTACACCGCGGGCATCACATACCCTAGTACACCGCGGGCACCACATACCGTAGTACGCCGCGGGCACCACATACCCTAGTACACCGCGGGCACCACATACCCAATTACACCGCGGGCATCACATACCCAACTACACCACGGGCACCACATACCCAAGTACACCTCGGACATCACATACCCAACTACACCGCGGGCACCACATACCCTAGTACACCGCGGGCACTACATACCCAAGTACACCTCGGGCAGCACATACCCAACTACACCGCGGGCACAACATACCCAAATACACCTCGGGCATCACATACCCAACTACACCGCGGGCACCACATATCCTAGTACACCGCGGGCACCACATACCCAAGTACACCTCGGGCATCACATACCTTAGTAAACCGCGGGCATCACATACCCAACTACACCGCGGGCACCACATACCCAAGTCCCAAATACACCGCGGGCATCACATACCCTAGTACACCTCGGGTATCACATACCCAACTACACCGCGGGCACCACATACCCAAGTACACCTCGGGCATCACATACCTTAGTAAACCGCGGGCATCACATACCCAACTACACCGCGGGCACCACATACCCAAGTCCCAAGTACACCGCGGGCATCACATACCCTAGTACACCTCGGGTATCACATACCCAACTACACCGCGGGCACCACATACCCTAGTACACCGCGGGCACCACATACCCTAGTACACCGCGGGCACCACATACCCACTTACACCGCGGGCATCACATACCCAACTACACCGCGGGCACCACATACCCAAGTATACCGCGGGCACCACATACCCTAGTACACCGCGGGCATCACATACCTAACTACACCGCGGGCACCACATACCCTAGTACACCGCGGGCATCACATACCCAACAACACCGCGGGCACCACATACCCAAGTATACCGCGGGCACCTTATACCCTAGTACTACCCTAGGACACCTCGGGCATCACATACCCAACTACACCGCGGGCACCACATACCCTAGTACACCGCGGGCAACACATACCCAAGTACGCCACGGGCATCACATACCCAACTACACCGCGGGCACCACATACCCAAGTCCCAAGTACACCGCGGGCATCACATACCCAAGTCCCTAGTACACCGCGGGCATCACATACCCAACTACACCGCGGGCATCACATACCCAAGTATACCGCGGGCACCACATACCCTAGTACACCGCGGGCATCACATACCTAACTAAACCGCGGGCACCACATACCCTGGTACACCGCGGGCATCACATACCCAACAACACCGCGGGCACCACATACCAAGTATACCGCGGGCACCTCGTACCCTAGTACACCGCGGGCATCACATACCCATCTACACCGCTGGCACCACATACCCAAGTCCCAAGTACACCGCGGGCATCACATACCCCAGTACACCTCGGGCATCACATACCCAACTACACCGCGGGCACCACATACCCTAGTACCGCGGGCACCACATACCCAATGACACTGCGGGCACCACATACCCCCTTACACCGCGGGCATCACATACCCAACTACACCGCGGGCACCACATACCCAAGTATACCGCGGGCACCACATACCCTAGTACACCGCGGGCATCACATACCTAACTACACCGCGGGCACCACATACCCTAGTACTCCGCGGGCATCACATACCCAAGTCCCAAGTACACCTCGGGCATCACATACCCAACTACACCGCGGGCATCACATACCCTAGTACACCGCGGGCACCACATACCCAAGTACACCTCGGGCATCACATACCCAACTACACCGCGGGCACCACATACCCTAGTACACCGCGGGCATCACATACCCTAGTACACCGCGGGCACCACATACCCTAGTACATCGCGGGCACCACATACCCTAGTATACCTCGGGCACCACATACCCAAGTACACCGCGGGCACCACATACCCTAGTACACCGCGGGCATCACATACCCTAGTACACCGCGGGCACCACATACCGTAGTACGCCGCGGGCACCACATACCCTAGTACACCGCGGGCACCACATACCCAATTACTCCGCGGGCATCACATACCCAACTACACCACGGGCACCACATACCCAAGTACACCTCGGACATCACATACCCAACTACACCGCGGGCACCACATACCCTAGTACACCGCGGGCACTACATACCCAAGTACACCTCGGGCAGCACATACCCAACTACACCGCGGGCACAACATACCCAAATACACCTCGGGCATCACATACCCAACTACACCGCGGGCACCACATATCCTAGTACACCGCGGGCACCACATACCCAAGTACACCTCGGGCATCACATACCCTAGTATACCGCGGGCACCACATACCCTAGTATACCGCGGGCACCACATACCCAACTACACCGCGGGCACCACATACCCAAGTATACCGCGGGCATCACATACCCAAGTACACCGCGGGCATCACATACCCAACAACACCGCGGGCACCACATACCCTAGTTCACCGCGGGCACCACATACCCCAGTACATCGCGGGCACCACATACCAAGTATACCGCAGGCACCTCGTACCCTAGTACACCGCGGGCATCACATACCCATCTACACCGCTGGCACCACATACCCAAGTCCCAAGTACACCGCGGGCATCACATACCCTAGTACACCTCGGGCATCACATACCCAACTACACCGCGGGCACCACATACCCTAGTACACCGCGGGCATCACATACCCATCTACACCGCTGGCACCACATACCCAAGTCCCAAGTACACCGCGGGCATCACATACCCTAGTACACCTCGGGCATCACATACCCAACTACACCGCGGGCACCACATACCCTAGTACACCGCGGGCATCACATACCCAAGTACGCCACGAGCATCACATATCCTAGTACACTGCGGGCACCAAATACCCTAGTACCGCGGGCACCACATACCCAATGATACCTCGGGCACCACATACCCTAGTATACCTCGGGCACCACATACCCAAGTACACCGCGGGCAGCACATACCCTAGTACACCGCGGGCACCACATACCCAAGTACATCTCGGGCATCACATACCCAACTACACCGCGGGCACCACATACCCTAGTACACCGCGGGCATCACATACCCTAGTACACCGCGGGCACCACATACCCTAGTACGCCGCGGGCACCACATACCCTAGTACACCGCGGGCACCACATACCCAACTACACCGCGGGCATCACATACCCAACTACACCGCGGGCACCACATACCCAAGTACACCTCGGACATCACATACCCAACTACACCGCGGGCACCACATACCCTAGTACACCGCGGGCATCACATACCCATCTACACCGCTGGCACCACATACCCCAGTCCCAAGTACACCGCGGGCATCACATACCCTAGTACACCGCGGGCATCACATACCCAACTACACCGCGGGCACCACATACCCTAGTACACCGCGGGCATCACATACCCATCTACACCGCTGGCACCACATACCCAAGTCCCAAGTACACCGCGGGCATCACATACCCTAGTACACCTCGGGCATCACATACCCAACTACACCGCGGGCACCACATACCCTAGTACACCGCGGGCATCACATACCCAAGTACGCCACGAGCATCACATATCCTAGTACACTGCGGGCACCAAATACCCTAGTACCGCGGGCACCACATACCCAATGATACCTCGGGCACCACATACCCTAGTATACCTCGGGCACCACATACCCAAGTACACCGCGGGCACCACATACTCTAGTACACCGCGGGCACCACATACCCTAGTACACCGCGGGCACCACATACCCAAGTACACCTCGGGCATCACATACCCAACAACACCGCGGGCACCACATACCAAGTATACCGCGGGCACCTCATACCCTAGTACACCGCGGGCATCTTATACCCAACTACACCGCGGGCACCACATACCAAAGTCCCAAGTACACCGCGGGCATCACATACCCTAGTACACCTCGGGTATCACATACCCAACTACACCGCGGGCACCACATACCCTAGTACACCGCGGGCACCACATACCCACTTACACCGCGGGCACCACATACCCTAGTACTCCGCGGGCATCACATACCCAACAACACCGCGGGCATCACATACCCAAGTCCCAAGTACACCTCGGGCATCACATACCCAACTACACCGCGGGCATCACATACCCTAGTACACCGCGGGCACCACATACCCAAGTACACCTCGGGCATCACATACCCAACTACACCGCGGGCACCACATACCCTAGTACACCGCGGGCACCACATACCCCAGTACACCGCGGGCACCACATACCAAGTATACCGCAGGCACCTCGTACCCTAGTACACCGCGGGCATCACATACCCATCTACACCGCTGGCACCACATACCCAAGTCCCAAGTACACCGCGGGCATCACATACCCTAGTACACCTCGGGCATCACATACCCAACTACACCGCGGGCACCACATACCCTAGTACACCGCGGGCATCACATACCCATCTACACCGCTGGCACCACATACCCAAGTCCCAAGTACACCGCGGGCATCACATACCCTAGTACACCGCGGGCATCACATACCCAAGTACACCGCGGGCACCACATACCCTAGTACATCGCGGGCACCACATACCCTAGTATACCTCGGGCACCACATACCCAAGTACACCGCGGGCACCACATACCCTAGTACACCGCGGGCATCACATACCCTAGTACACCGCGGGCACCACATACCGTAGTACGCCGCGGGCACCACATACCCTAGTACACCGCGGGCACCACATACCCAATTACACCGCGGGCATCACATACCCAACTACACCACGGGCACCACATACCCAAGTACACCTCGGACATCACATACCCAACTACACCGCGGGCACCACATACCCTAGTACACCGCGGGCACTACATACCCAAGTACACCTCGGGCAGCACATACCCAACTACACCGCGGGCACAACATACCCAAATACACCTCGGGCATCACATACCCAACTACACCGCGGGCACCACATATCCTAGTACACCGCGGGCACCACATACCCAAGTACACCTCGGGCATCACATACCCTAGTATACCGCGGGCACCACATACCCTAGTATACCGCGGGCACCACATACCCAACTACACCGCGGGCACCACATACCCAAGTATACCGCGGGCATCACATACCCAAGTACACCGCGGGCATCACATACCCAACAACACCGCGGGCACCACATACCCTAGTTCACCGCGGGCACCACATACCCCAGTACATCGCGGGCACCACATACCAAGTATACCGCAGGCACCTCGTACCCTAGTACACCGCGGGCATCACATACCCATCTACACCGCTGGCACCACATACCCAAGTCCCAAGTACACCGCGGGCATCACATACCCTAGTACACCTCGGGCATCACATACCCAACTACACCGCGGGCACCACATACCCTAGTACACCGCGGGCATCACATACCCATCTACACCGCTGGCACCACATACCCAAGTCCCAAGTACACCGCGGGCATCACATACCCTAGTACACCTCGGGCATCACATACCCAACTACACCGCGGGCACCACATACCCTAGTACACCGCGGGCATCACATACCCAAGTACGCCACGAGCATCACATATCCTAGTACACTGCGGGCACCAAATACCCTAGTACCGCGGGCACCACATACCCAATGATACCTCGGGCACCACATACCCTAGTATACCTCGGGCACCACATACCCAAGTACACCGCGGGCACCACATACCCTAGTACACCGCGGGCATCACATACCCAAGTACATCTCGGGCATCACATACCCAACTACACCGCGGGCACCACATACCCTAGTACACCGCGGGCATCACATACCCTAGTACACCGCGGGCACCACATACCCTAGTACGCCGCGGGCACCACATACCCTAGTACACCGCGGGCACCACATACCCAATTACACCGCGGGCATCACATACCCAACTACACCGCGGGCACCACATACCCAAGTACACCTCGGACATCACATACCCAACTACACCGCGGGCACCACATACCCTAGTACACCGCGGGCATCACATACCCATCTACACCGCTGGCACCACATACCCAAGTCCCAAGTACACCGCGGGCATCACATACCCTAGTACACCTCGGGCATCACATACCCAACTACACCGCGGGCACCACATACCCTAGTACACCGCGGGCATCACATACCCATCTACACCGCTGGCACCACATACCCAAGTCCCAAGTACACCGCGGGCATCACATACCCTAGTACACCTCGGGCATCACATACCCAACTACACCGCGGGCACCACATACCCTAGTACACCGCGGGCATCACATACCCAAGTACGCCACGAGCATCACATATCCTAGTACACTGCGGGCACCAAATACCCTAGTACCGCGGGCACCACATACCCAATGATACCTCGGGCACCACATACCCTAGTATACCTCGGGCACCACATACCCAAGTACACCGCGGGCACCACATACTCTAGTACACCGCGGGCACCACATACCCAAGTACACCTCGGGCATCACATACCCAACAACACCGCGGGCACCACATACCAAGTATACCGCGGGCACCTCATACCCTAGTACACCGCGGGCATCTTATACCCAACTACACCGCGGGCACCACATACCCAAGTCCCAAGTACACCGCGGGCATCACATACCCTAGTACACCTCGGGTATCACATACCCAACTACACCGCGGGCACCACATACCCTAGTACACCGCGGGCACCACATACCCTAGTACACCGCGGGCACCACATACCCACTTACACCGCGGGCACCACATACCCTAGTACTCCGCGGGCATCACATACCCAACAACACCGCGGGCATCACATACCCAAGTCCCAAGTACACCTCGGGCATCACATACCCAACTACACCGCGGGCATCACATACCCTAGTACACCGCGGGCACCACATACCCAAGTACACCTCGGGCATCACATACCCAACTACACCGCGGGCACCACATACCCTAGTACACCGCGGGCACCACATACCCCAGTACACCGCGGGCACCACATACCAAGTATACCGCAGGCACCTCGTACCCTAGTACACCGCGGGCATCACATACCCATCTACACCGCTGGCACCACATACCCAAGTCCCAAGTACACCGCGGGCATCACATACCCTAGTACACCTCGGGCATCACATACCCAACTACACCGCGGGCACCACATACCCTAGTACACCGCGGGCATCACATACCCATCTACACCGCTGGCACCACATACCCAAGTCCCAAGTACACCGCGGGCATCACATACCCTAGTACACCGCGGGCATCACATACCCTAGTACACCGCGGGCACCACATACCCTAGTACATCGCGGGCACCACATACCCTAGTATACCTCGGGCACCACATACCCAAGTACACCGCGGGCACCACATACCCTAGTACACCGCGGGCATCACATACCCTAGTACACCGCGGGCACCACATACCGTAGTACGCCGCGGGCACCACATACCCTAGTACACCGCGGGCACCACATACCCAATTACACCGCGGGCATCACATACCCAACTACACCACGGGCACCACATACCCAAGTACACCTCGGACATCACATACCCAACTACACCGCGGGCACCACATACCCTAGTACACCGCGGGCACCACATACCCAAGTACACCTCGGGCAGCACATACCCAACTACACCGCGGGCACAACATACCCAAATACACCTCGGGCATCACATACCCAACTACACCGCGGGCACCACATATCCTAGTACACCGCGGGCACCACATACCCAAGTACACCTCGGGCATCACATACCTTAGTAAACCGCGGGCATCACATACCCAACTACACCGCGGGCACCACATACCCAAGTCCCAAGTACACCGCGGGCATCACATACCCTAGTACACCTCGGGTATCACATACCCAACTACACCGCGGGCACCACATACCCAAGTACACCTCGGGCATCACATACCTTAGTAAACCGCGGGCATCACATACCCAACTACACCGCGGGCACCACATACCCAAGTCCCAAGTACACCGCGGGCATCACATACCCTAGTACACCTCGGGTATCACATACCCAACTACACCGCAGGCACCACATACCCTAGTACACCGCGGGCACCACATACCCTAGTACACTGCGGGCACCACATACCCACTTACACCGCGGGCATCACATACCCAACTACACCGCGGGCACCACATACCCAAGTATACCGCGGGCACCACATACCCTAGTACACCGCGGGCATCACATACCTAACTACACCGCGGGCACCACATACCCTAGTACACCGCGGGCATCACATACCCAACAACACCGCGGGCACCACATACCCAAGTATACCGCGGGCACCTTATACCCTAGTACTACCCTAGTACACCTCGGGCATCACATACCCAACTACACCGCGGGCACCACATACCCTAGTACACCGCGGGCATCACATACCCAAGTACGCCACGGGCATCACATACCCAACTACACCGCGGGCACCACATACCCAAGTCCCAAGTACACCGCGGGCATCACATACCCAAGTCCCTAGTACACCGCGGGCATCACATACCTAACTAAACCGCGGGCACCACATACCCTGGTACACCGCGGGCATCACATACCCAACAACACCGCGGGCACCACATACCAAGTATACCGCGGGCACCTCGTACCCTAGTACACCGCGGGCATCACATACCCATCTACACCGCTGGCACCACATACCCAAGTCCCAAGTACACCGCGGGCATCACATACCCCAGTACACCTCGGGCATCACATACCCAACTACACCGCGGGCACCACATACCCTAGTACCGCGGGCACCACATACCCAATGACACTGCGGGCACCACATACCCACTTACACCGCGGGCATCACATACCCAACTACACCGCGGGCACCACATACCCAAGTATACCGCGGGCACCACATACCCTAGTACACCGCGGGCATCACATACCTAACTACACCGCGGGCACCACATACCCTAGTACTCCGCGGGCATCACATACCCAAGTCCCAAGTACACCTCGGGCATCACATACCCAACTACACCGCGGGCATCACATACCCTAGTACACCGCGGGCACCACATACCCAAGTACACCTCGGGCATCACATACCCAACTACACCGCGGGCACCACATACCCTAGTACACCGCGGGCATCACATACCCTAGTACACCGCGGGCACCACATACCCTAGTACATCGCGGGCACCACATACCCTAGTATACCTCGGGCACCACATACCCAAGTACACCGCGGGCACCACATACCCTAGTACACCGCGGGCATCACATACCCTAGTACACCGCGGGCACCACATACCGTAGTACGCCGCGGGCACCACATACCCTAGTACACCGCGGGCACCACATACCCAATTACACCGCGGGCATCACATACCCAACTACACCACGGGCACCACATACCCAAGTACACCTCGGACATCACATACCCAACTACACCGCGGGCACCACATACCCTAGTACACCGCGGGCACTACATACCCAAGTACACCTCGGGCAGCACATACCCAACTACACCGCGGGCACAACATACCCAAATACACCTCGGGCATCACATACCCAACTACACCGCGGGCACCACATATCCTAGTACACCGCGGGCACCACATACCCAAGTACACCTCGGGCATCACATACCCTAGTACACCGCGGGCACCACATACCCTAGTATACCGCGGGCACCACATACCCAACTACACCGCGGGCACCACATACCCAAGTACACCTCGGGCATCACATACCCAAGTACACCGCGGGCATCACATACCCAACAACACCGCGGGCACCACATACCCTAGTTCACCGCGGGCACCACATACCCCAGTACATCGCGGGCACCACATACCAAGTATACCGCAGGCACCTCGTACCCTAGTACACCGCGGGCATCACATACCCATCTACACCGCTGGCACCACATACCCAAGTCCCAAGTACACCGCGGGCATCACATACCCTAGTACACCTCGGGCATCACATACCCAACTACACCGCGGGCACCACATACCCTAGTACACCGCGGGCATCACATACCCATCTACACCGCTGGCACCACATACCCAAGTCCCAAGTACACCGCGGGCATCACATACCCTAGTACACCTCGGGCATCACATACCCAACTACACCGCGGGCACCACATACCCTAGTACACCGCGGGCATCACATACCCAAGTACGCCACGAGCATCACATATCCTAGTACACTGCGGGCACCAAATACCCTAGTACCGCGGGCACCACATACCCAATGATACCTCGGGCACCACATACCCTAGTATACCTCGGGCACCACATACCCAAGTACACCGCGGGCACCACATACCCTAGTACACCGCGGGCATCACATACCCAAGTACACCTCGGGCATCACATACCCAACTACACCGCGGGCACCACATACCCTAGTACACCGCGGGCATCACATACCCTAGTACACCGCGGGCACCACATACCCTAGTACGCCGCGGGCACCACATACCCTAGTACACCGCGGGCACCACATACCCAATTACACCGCGGGCATCACATACCCAACTACACCGCGGGCACCACATACCCAAGTACACCTCGGACATCACATACCCAACTACACCGCGGGCACCACATACCCTAGTACACCGCGGGCACTACATACCCAAGTACACCTCGGGCAGCACATACCCAACTACGCCGCGGGCACAACATACCCAAATACACCGCGGGCACCACATATCCTAGTACACCGCGGGCACCACATACCCAGGTACACCTCGGGCATCACATACCCTAGTATACCGCGGGCACCACATACCCTAGTATGCCGCGGGCATCACATACCCTAGTACACCGCGGGCACCACATACCCTAGTACATCGCGGGCACCACATACCCTAGTATACCTCGGGCACCACATACCCAACTACACCGCGGGCACCACATACCCAAGTATACCGCGGGCATCACATACCCAAGTACACCGCGGGCATCACATACCCAACTACACCGCGGGCACCACATACCCTAGTTCACCGCGGGCACCACATACCCCAGTACACCGCGGGCACCACATACCAAGTATACCGCAGGCACCTCGTACCCTAGTACACCGCGGGCATCACATACCCTAGTTCACCGCGGGCACAACGTACCCCAGTACACCGCGGGCATCACATACCAAACTACACCGCGGGCACCACATACTCTAGTACACCGCGGGCACCACATACCCAAGTACACCGCGGGCACCACATACCCTAGTATACCGCGGGCATCACATACCCAACTACACCGCGGGCACCACATACCCTAGTTCACCGCGGGCACCACATACCCCAGTACACCGCGGGCATCACATACCCAACTACACCGCGGGCACCACATACCCAAGTACACCGCGGGCATCACATATCCTAGTACACTGCGGGCACCAAATACCCTAGTACACCGCGGGCACCACATACCCAAGTACACCTCGGGCAACACATACCCTAGTACACTGCGGGCACCAAATACCCTAGTACCGCGGGCACCACATACCCAATGACACAGCGGGCATCACATACCCAACTACACCGCGGGCATCACATACCCAACTACACCGCGGGACACCACATACCCAACTACACCGCGGGCATCACATACCCAAGTATACCGCGGGCACCACATACCCTAGTACACCGCGGGCATCACATACCCTAGTACACCGCGGGCACCACATACCGTAGTACGCCGCGGGCACCACATACCCTAGTACACCGCGGGCACCACATACCCAATTACACCGCGGGCATCACATACCCAACTACACCACGGGCACCACATACCCAAGTACACCTCGGACATCACATACCCAACTACACCGCGGGCACCACATACCCTAGTACACCGCGGGCACTACATACCCAAGTACACCTCGGGCAGCACATACCCAACTACACCGCGGGCACAACATACCCAAATACACCTCGGGCATCACATACCCAACTACACCGCGGGCACCACATATCCTAGTACACCGCGGGCACCACATACCCAAGTACACCTCGGGCATCACATACCTTAGTAAACCGCGGGCATCACATACCCAACTACACCGCGGGCACCACATACCCAAGTCCCAAGTACACCGCGGGCATCACATACCCTAGTACACCTCGGGTATCACATACCCAACTACACCGCGGGCACCACATACCCAAGTACACCTCGGGCATCACATACCTTAGTAAACCGCGGGCATCACATACCCAACTACACCGCGGGCACCACATACCCAAGTCCCAAGTACACCGCGGGCATCACATACCCTAGTACACCTCGGGTATCACATACCCAACTACACCGCGGGCACCACATACCCTAGTACACCGCGGGCACCACATACCCTAGTACACTGCGGGCACCACATACCCACTTACACCGCGGGCATCACATACCCAACTACACCGCGGGCACCACATACCCAAGTATACCGCGGGCACCACATACCCTAGTACACCGCGGGCATCACATACCTAGCTACACCGCGGGCACCACATACCCTAGTACACCGCGGGCATCACATACCCAACAACACCGCGGGCACCACATACCCAAGTATACCGCGGGCACCTTATACCCTAGTACTACCCTAGTACACCTCGGGCATCACATACCCAACTACACCGCGGGCACCACATACCCTAGTACACCGCGGGCATCACATACCCAAGTACGCCACGGGCATCACATACCCAACTACACCGCGGGCACCACATACCCAAGTCCCAAGTACACCGCGGGCATCACATACCCAAGTCCCTAGTACACCGCGGGCATCACATACCCAACTACACCGCGGGCACCACATACCCAAGTACACCGCGGGCATCACATATCCTAGTACACTGCGGGCACCAAATACCCTAGTACACCGCGGGCACCACATACCCAAGTACACCTCGGGCAACACATACCCTAGTACACTGCGGGCACCAAATACCCTAGTACCGCGGGCACCACATACCCAATGACACAGCGGGCATCACATACCCAACTACACCGCGGGCATCACATACCCAACTACACCGCGGGACACCACATACCCAACTACACCGCGGGCATCACATACCCAAGTATACCGCGGGCACCACATACCCTAGTACACCGCGGGCATCACATACCTAACTAAACCGCGGGCACCACATACCCTGGTACACCGCGGGCATCACATACCCAACAACACCGCAGGCACCACATACCAAGTATACCGCGGGCACCTCGTACCCTAGTACACCGCGGGCATCACATACCCAAGTACGCCACGGGCATCACATACCCAACTACACCGCGGGCACCACATACCCAAGTCCCAAGTACACCGCGGGCATCACATACCCAAGTCCCTAGTACACCGCGGGCATCACATACCCAACTACACCGCGGGCATCACATACCCAAGTATACCGCGGGCACCACATACCCTAGTACACCGCGGGCATCACATACCTAACTAAACCGCGGGCACCACATACCCTGGTACACCGCGGGCATCACATACCCAACAACACCGCGGGCACCACATACCAAGTATACCGCGGGCACCTCGTACCCTAGTACACCGCGGGCATCACATACCCATCTACACCGCTGGCACCACATACCCAAGTCCCAAGTACACCGCGGGCATCACATACCCCAGTACACCTCGGGCATCACATACCCAACTACACCGCGGGCACCACATACCCTAGTACCGCGGGCACCACATACCCAATGACACTGCGGGCACCACATACCCACTAACACCGCGGGCATCACATACCCAACTACACCGCGGGCACCACATACCCAAGTATACCGCGGGCACCACATACCCTAGTACACCGCGGGCATCACATACCTAACTACACCGCGGGCACCACATACCCTAGTACTCCGCGGGCATCACATACCCAAGTCCCAAGTACACCTCGGGCATCACATACCCAACTACACCGCGGGCATCACATACCCTAGTACACCGCGGGCACCACATACCCAAGTACACCTCGGGCATCACATACCCAACTACACCGCGGGCACCACATACCCTAGTACACCGCGGGCATCACATACCCTAGTACACCGCGGGCACCACATACCCTAGTACATCGCGGGCACCACATACCCTAGTATACCTCGGGCACCACATACCCAAGTACACCGCGGGCACCACATACCCTAGTACACCGCGGGCATCTTATACCCTAGTACACCGCGGGCACCACATACCGTAGTACGCCGCGGGCACCACATACCCTAGTACACCGCGGGCACCACATACCCAATTACACCGCGGGCATCACATACCCAACTACACCACGGGCACCACATACCCAAGTACACCTCGGACATCACATACCCAACTACACCGCGGGCACCACATACCCTAGTACACCGCGGGCACTACATACCCAAGTACACCTCGGGCAGCACATACCCAACTACACCGCGGGCACAACATACCCAAATACACCTCGGGCATCACATACCCAACTACACCGCGGGCACCACATATCCTAGTACACCGCGGGCACCACATACCCAAGTACACCTCGGGCATCACATACCTTAGTAAACCGCGGGCATCACATACCCAACTACACCGCGGGCACCACATACCCAAGTCCCAAGTACACCGCGGGCATCACATACCCTAGTACACCTCGGGTATCACATACCCAACTACACCGCGGGCACCACATACCCAAGTACACCTCGGGCATCACATACCTTAGTAAACCGCGGGCATCACATACCCAACTACACCGCGGGCACCACATACCCAAGTCCCAAGTACACCGCGGGCATCACATACCCTAGTACACCTCGGGTATCACATACCCAACTACACCGCGGGCACCACATACCCTAGTACACCGCGGGCACCACATACCCTAGTACACTGCGGGCACCACATACCCACTTACACCGCGGGCATCACATACCCAACTACACCGCGGGCACCACATACCCAAGTATACCGCGGGCACCTTATACCCTAGTACTACCCTAGTACACCTCGGGCATCACATACCCAACTACACCGCGGGCACCACATACCCTAGTACACCGCGGGCATCACATACCCAAGTACGCCACGGGCATCACATACCCAACTACACCGCGGGCACCACATACCCAAGTCCCAAGTACACCGCGGGCATCACATACCCAAGTCCCTAGTACACCGCGGGCATCACATACCCAACTACACCGCGGGCATCACATACCCAAGTATACCGCGGGCACCACATACCCTAGTACACCGCGGGCATCACATACCTAACTAAACCGCGGGCACCACATACCCTGGTACACCGCGGGCATCACATACCCAACAACACCGCGGGCACCACATACCAAGTATACCGCGGGCACCTCGTACCCTAGTACACCGCGGGCATCACATACCCATCTACACCGCTGGCACCACATACCCAAGTCCCAAGTACACCGCGGGCATCACATACCCCAGTACACCTCGGGCATCACATACCCAACTACACCGCGGGCACCACATACCCTAGTACCGCGGGCACCACATACCCAATGACACTGCGGGCACCACATACCCACTTACACCGCGGGCATCACATACCCAACTACACCGCGGGCACCACATACCCAAGTATACCGCGGGCACCACATACCCTAGTACACCGCGGGCATCACATACCTAACTACACCGCGGGCACCACATACCCTAGTACTCCGCGGGCATCACATACCCAAGTCCCAAGTACACCTCGGGCATCACATACCCAACTACACCGCGGGCATCACATACCCTAGTACACCGCGGGCACCACATACCCAAGTACACCTCGGGCATCACATACCCAACTACACCGCGGGCACCACATACCCTAGTACACCGCGGGCATCACATACCCTAGTACACCGCGGGCACCACATACCCTAGTACATCGCGGGCACCACATACCCTAGTATACCTCGGGCACCACATACCCAAGTACACCGCGGGCACCACATACCCTAGTACACCGCGGGCATCACATACCCTAGTACACCGCGGGCACCACATACCGTAGTACGCCGCGGGCACCACATACCCTAGTACACCGCGGGCACCACATACCCAATTACACCGCGGGCATCACATACCCAACTACACCACGGGCACCACATACCCAAGTACACCTCGGACATCACATACCCAACTACACCGCGGGCACCACATACCCTAGTACACCGCGGGCACTACATACCCAAGTACACCTCGGGCACCACATATCCTAGTACACCGCGGGCACCACATACCCAAGTACACCTCGGGCATCACATACCCTAGTATACCGCGGGCACCACATACCCTAGTATACCGCGGGCACCACATACCCAACTACACCGCGGGCACCACATACCCAAGTATACCGCGGGCATCACATACCCAAGTACACCGCGGGCATCACATACCCAACAACACCGCGGGCACCACATACCCTAGTTCACCGCGGGCACCACATACCCCAGTACATCGCGGGCACCACATACCAAGTATACCGCAGGCACCTCGTACCCTAGTACACCGCGGGCATCACATACCCATCTACACCGCTGGCACCACATACCCAAGTCCCAAGTACACCGCGGGCATCACATACCCTAGTACACCTCGGGCATCACATACCCAACTACACCGCGGGCACCACATACCCTAGTACACCGCGGGCATCACATACCCATCTACACCGCTGGCACCACATACCCAAGTCCCAAGTACACCGCGGGCATCACATACCCTAGTACACCTCGGGCATCACATACCCAACTACACCGCGGGCACCACATACCCTAGTACACCGCGGGCATCACATACCCAAGTACGCCACGAGCATCACATATCCTAGTACACTGCGGGCACCAAATACCCTAGTACCGCGGGCACCACATACCCAATGATACCTCGGGCACCACATACCCTAGTATACCTCGGGCACCACATACCCAAGTACACCGCGGGCACCACATACCCTAGTACACCGCGGGCATCACATACCCAAGTACATCTCGGGCATCACATACCCAACTACACCGCGGGCACCACATACCCTAGTACACCGCGGGCATCACATACCCTAGTACACCGCGGGCACCACATACCCTAGTACGCCGCGGGCACCACATACCCTAGTACACCGCGGGCACCACATACCCAATTACACCGCGGGCATCACATACCCAACTACACCGCGGGCACCACATACCCAAGTACACCTCGGACATCACATACCCAACTACACCGCGGGCACCACATACCCTAGTACACCGCGGGCACTACATACCCAAGTACACCTCGGGCAGCACATACCCAACTACACCGCGGGCACAACATACCCAAATACACCGCGGGCACCACATATCCTAGTACACCGCGGGCACCACATACCCAGGTACACCTCGGGCATCACATACCCTAGTATACCGCGGGCACCACATACCCTAGTATGCCGCGGGCATCACATACCCTAGTACACCGCGGGCACCACATACCCTAGTACATCGCGGGCACCACATACCCTAGTATACCTCGGGCACCACATACCCAACTACACCGCGGGCACCACATACCCAAGTATACCGCGGGCATCACATACCCAAGTACACCGCGGGCATCACATACCCAACTACACCGCGGGCACCACATACCCTAGTTCACCGCGGGCACCACATACCCCAGTACACCGCGGGCACCACATACCAAGTATACCGCAGGCACCTCGTACCCTAGTACACCGCGGGCATCACATACCCTAGTTCACCGCGGGCACAACATACCCCAGTACACCGCGGGCATCACATACCAAACTACACCGCGGGCACCACATACTCTAGTACACCGCGGGCACCACATACCCAAGTACACCGCGGGCACCACATACCCTAGTATACCGCGGGCATCACATACCCAACTACACCGCGGGCACCACATACCCTAGTTCACCGCGGGCACCACATACCCCAGTACACCGCGGGCATCACATACCCAACTACACCGCGGGCACCACATACCCAAGTACACCGCGGGCATCACATATCCTAGTACACTGCGGGCACCAAATACCCTAGTACACCGCGGGCACCACATACCCAAGTACACCTCGGGCAACACATACCCTAGTACACTGCGGGCACCAAATACCCTAGCACCGCGGGCACCACATACCCAAGTACACCTCGGGCATCACATACCCAACAACACCGCGGGCACCACATACCAAGTATACCGCGGGCACCTCATACCCTAGTACACCGCGGGCATCTTATACCCAACTACACCGCGGGCACCACATACCCAAGTCCCAAGTACACCGCGGGCATCACATACCCTAGTACACCTCGGGTATCACATACCCAACTACACCGCGGGCACCACCTACCCTAGTACACCGCGGGCACCACATACCCTAGTACACCGCGGGCACCACATACCCACTTACACCGCGGGCACCACATACCCTAGTACTCCGCGGGCATCACATACCCAACAACACCGCGGGCATCACATACCCAAGTCCCAAGTACACCGCGGGCATCACATACCCTAGTACACCGCGGGCACCACATACCCAAGTACACCTCGGGCATCACATACCCAACTACACCGCGGGCACCACATACCCTAGTACACCGCGGGCATCACATACCCTAGTACACCGCGGGCACCACATACCCTAGTACATCGCGGGCACCACATACCCTAGTATACCTCGGGCACCACATACCCAAGTACACCGCGGGCACCACATACCCTAGTACACCGCGGTCATCACATACCCAAGTACAACTCGGGCATCACATACCCAACTACACCGCGGGCACCACATACCCTAGTACACCGCGGGCATCACATACCCTAGTACACCGCGGGCACCACATACCCTAGTACGCCGCGGGCACCACATACCCTAGTACACCGCGGGCACCACATACCCAATTACACCGCGGGCATCACATACCCCAGTACACCGCGGGCATCACATACCCAACTACACCGCGGGCACCACATACTCTAGTACACCGCGGGCACCACATACCCTAGTACACCGCGGGCACCACATACCCAAGTACACCGCGGGCATCACATACCCAACAACACCGCGGGCACCACATACCAAGTATACCGCGGGCACCTCATACCCTAGTACACCGCGGGCATCTTATACCCAACTACACCGCGGGCACCACATACCCAAGTCCCAAGTACACCGCGGGCATCACATACCCTAGTACACCTCGGGTATCACATACCCAACTACACCGCGGGCACCACATGCCCTAGTACACCGCGGGCACCACATACCCTAGTACACCGCGGGCACCACATACCCACTTACACCGCGGGCACCACATACCCTAGTACTCCGCGGGCATCACATACCCAACAACACCGCGGGCATCACATACCCAAGTCCCAAGTACACCTCGGGCATCACATACCCAACTACACCGCGGGCATCACATACCCTAGTACACCGCGGGCACCACATACCCAAGTACACCTCGGGCATCACATACCCAACTACACCGCGGGCACCACATACCCTAGTACACCGCGGGCATCACATACCCTAGTACACCGCGGGCACCACATACCCTAGTACATCGCGGGCACCACATACCCTAGTATACCTCGGGCACCACATACCCAAGTACACCGCGGGCACCACATACCCTAGTACACCGCGGGCATCACATACCCTAGTACACCGCGGGCACCACATACCCTAGTACGCCGCGGGCACCACATACCCTAGTACACCGCGGGCACCACATACCCAATTACACCGCGGGCATCACATACCCAACTACACCGCGGGCACCACATATCCTAGTACACCGCGGGCACCACATACCCAAGTACACCTCGGGCATCACATACCCTAGTATACCGCGGGCACCACATACCCTAGTATACCGCGGGCACCACATACCCAACTACACCGCGGGCACCACATACCCAAGTATACCGCGGGCATCACATACCCAAGTACACCGCGGGCATCACATACCCAACTACACCGCGGGCACCACATACCCTAGTTCACCATGGGCACCACATACCCCAGTACACCGCGGGCACCACATACCAAGTATACCGCAGGCACCTCGTACCCTAGTACACCGAGGGCATCACATACCCATCTACACCGCTGGCACCACATACCCAAGTCCCAAGTACACCGCGGGCATCACATACCCTAGTACACCTCGGGCATCACATACCCAACTACACCGCGGGCACCACATACCCTAGTACACCGCGGGCATCACATACCCATCTACACCGCTGGCACCACATACCCAAGTCCCAAGTACACCGCGGGCATCACATACCCTAGTACACCTCGGGCATCACATACCCAACTACACCGCGGGCACCACATACCCTAGTACACCGCGGGCATCACATACCCAAGTACGCCACGAGCATCACATATCCTAGTACACTGCGGGCACCAAATACCCTAGTACCGCGGGCACCACATACCCAATGATACCTCGGGCACCACATACCCTAGTATACCTCGGGCACCACATACCCGAGTACACCGCGGGCACCACATACTCTAGTACACCGCGGGCACCACATACCCTAGTACACCGCGGGCACCACATACCCAAGTACACCTCGGGCATCACATACCCAACAACACCGCGGGCACCACATACCAAGTATACCGCGGGCACCTCATACCCTAGTACACCGCGGGCATCTTATACCCAACTACACCGCGGGCACCACATACCCAAGTCCCAAGTACACCGCGGGCATCACATACCCTAGTACACCTCGGGTATCACATACCCAACTACACCGCGGGCACCACATACCCTAGTACACCGCGGGCACCACATACCCTAGTACACCGCGGGCACCACATACCCACTTACACCGCGGGCACCACATACCCTAGTACTCCGCGGGCATCACATACCCAACAACACCGCGGGCATCACATACCCAAGTCCCAAGTACACCTCGGGCATCACATACCCAACTACACCGCGGGCATCACATACCCTAGTACACCGCGGGCACCACATACCCAAGTACACCTCGGGCATCACATACCCAACTACACCGCGGGCACCACATACCCTAGTACACCGCGGGCACCACATACCCCAGTACACCGCGGGCACCACATACCAAGTATACCGCAGGCACCTCGTACCCTAGTACACCGCGGGCATCACATACCCATCTACACCGCTGGCACCACATACCCAAGTCCCAAGTACACCGCGGGCATCACATACCCTAGTACACCTCGGGCATCACATACCCAACTACACCGCGGGCACCACATACCCTAGTACACCGCGGGCATCACATACCCATCTACACCGCTGGCACCACATACCCAAGTCCCAAGTACACCGCGGGCATCACATACCCTAGTACACCTCGGGCATCACATACCCAACTACACCGCGGGCACCACATACCCTAGCACACCGCGGGCATCACATACCCAAGTACGCCACGAGCATCACATATCCTAGTACACTGCGGGCACCAAATACCCTAGTACCGCGGGCACCACATACCCAATGATACCTCGGGCACCACATACCCTAGTATACCTCGGGCACCACATACCCAAGTACACCGCGGGCACCACATACCCTAGTACACCGCGGGCATCACATACCCAAGTACATCTCGGGCATCACATACCCAACTACACCGCGGGCACCACATACCCTAGTACACCGCGGGCATCACATACCCTAGTACACCGCGGGCACCACATACCCTAGTACGCCGCGGGCACCACATACCCTAGTACACCGCGGGCACCACATACCCAATTACACCGCGGGCATCACATACCCAACTACACCGCGGGCACCACATACCCAAGTACACCTCGGACATCACATACCCAACTACACCGCGGGCACCACATACCCTAGTACACCGCGGGCACTACATACCCAAGTACACCTCGGGCAGCACATACCCAACTACACCGCGGGCACAACATACCCAAATACACCGCGGGCACCACATATCCTAGTACACCGCGGGCACCACATACCCAAGTACACCTCGGGCATCACATACCCTAGTATACCGCGGGCACCACATACCCTAGTATGCCGCGGGCATCACATACCCTAGTACACCGCGGGCACCACATACCCTAGTACATCGCGGGCACCACATACCCTAGTATACCTCGGGCACCACATACCCAACTACACCGCGGGCACCACATACCCAAGTACACCGCGGGCATCACATACCCAAGTACACCGCGGGCATCACATACCCAACTACACCGCGGGCACCACATACCCTAGTTCACCGCGGGCACCACATACCCCAGTACACCGCGGGCACCACATACCAAGTATACCGCAGGCACCTCGTACCCTAGTACACCGCGGGCATCACATACCCTAGTTCACCGCGGGCACAACATACCCCAGTACACCGCGGGCATCACATACCAAACTACACCGCGGGCACCACATACTCTAGTACACCGCGGGCACCACATACCCAAGTACACCGCGGGCATCTTATACCCAACTACACCGCGGGCACCACATACCCAAGTCCCAATTACACCGCGGGCATCACATACCCTAGTACACCTCGGGTATCACATACCCAACTACATCGCGGGCACCACATACCCTAGTACACCGCGGGCACCACATACCCTAGTACACCGCGGGCACCACATACCCACTTACACCGCGGGCACCACATACCCTAGTACTCCGCGGGCATCACATACCCAACAACACCGCGGGCATCACATACCCAAGTCCCAAGTACACCTCGGGCATCACATACCCAACTACACCGCGGGCATCACATACCCTAGTACACCGCGGGCACCACATACCCAAGTACACCTCGGGCATCACATACCCAACTACACCGCGGGCACCACATACCCTAGTACACCGCGGGCATCACATACCCTAGTACACCGCGGGCACCACATACCCTAGTACATCGCGGGCACCACATACCCTAGTATACCTCGGGCACCACATACCCAAGTACACCGCGGGCACCACATACCCTAGTACACCGCGGGCATCACATACCCTAGTACACCGCGGGCACCACATACCCTAGTACGCCGCGGGCACCACATACCCTAGTACACCGCGGGCACCACATACCCAATTACACCGCGGGCATCACATACCCAACTACACCGCGGGCACCACATATCCTAGTACACCGCGGGCACCACATACCCAAGTACACCTCGGGCATCACATACTCTAGTATACCGCGGGCACCACATACCCTAGTATACCGCGGGCACCACATACCCAACTACACCGCGGGCACCACATACCCAAGTATACCGCGGGCATCACATACCCAAGTACACCGCGGGCATCACATACCCAACAACACCGCGGGCACCACATACCCTAGTTCACCGCGGGCACCACATACCCCAGTACACCGCGGGCACCACATACCAAGTATACCGCAGGCACCTCGTACCCTAGTACACCGCGGGCATCACATACCCATCTACACCGCTGGCACCTTATACCCAAGTCCCAAGTACACCGCGGGCATCACATACCCTAGTACACCTCGGGCATCACATACCCAACTACACCGCGGGCACCACATACCCTAGTACACCGCGGGCATCACATACCCATCTACACCGCTGGCACCACATACCCAAGTCCCAAGTACACCGCGGGCATCACATACCCTAGTACACCTCGGGCATCACATACCCAACTACACCGCGGGCACCACATACCCTAGTACACCGCGGGCATCACATACCCAAGTACGCCACGAGCATCACATATCCTAGTACACTGCGGGCACCAAATACCCTAGTACCGCGGGCACCACATACCCAATGATACCTCGGGCACCACATACCCTAGTATACCTCGGGCACCACATACCCAAGTACACCGCGGGCACCACATACCCTAGTACACCGCGGGCATCACATACCCAAGTACATCTCGGGCATCACATACCCAACTACACCGCGGGCATCACATACCCATCTACACCGCTGGCACCACATACCCAAGTCCCAAGTACACCGCGGGCATCACATACCCTAGTACACCTCGGGCATCACATACCCAACAACACCGCGGGCACCACATACCAAGTATACCGCGGGCACCTCATACCCTAGTACACCGCGGGCATCTTATACCCAACTACACCGCGGGCACCACATACCCAAGTCCCAAGTACACCGCGGGCATCACATACCCTAGTACACCTCGGGTATCACATACCCAACTACACCGCGGGCACCACCTACCCTAGAACACCGCGGGCACCACATACCCTAGTACACCGCGGGCACCACATACCCACTTACACCGCGGGCACCACATACCCTAGTACTCCGCGGGCATCACATACCCAACAACACCGCGGGCATCACATACCCAAGTCCCAAGTACACCGCGGGCATCACATACCCTAGTACACCGCGGGCACCACATACCCAAGTACACCTCGGGCATCACATACCCAACTACACCGCGGGCACCACATACCCTAGTACACCGCGGGCATCACATACCCTAGTACACCGCGGGCACCACATACCCTAGTACATCGCGGGCACCACATACCCTAGTATACCTCGGGCACCACATACCCAAGTACACCGCGGGCACCACATACCCTAGTACACCGCGGTCATCACATACCCAAGTACATCTCGGGCATCACATACCCAACTACACCGCGGGCACCACATACCCTAGTACACCGCGGGCATCACATACCCTAGTACACCGCGGGCACCACATACCCTAGTACACCGCGGGCACCACATACCCTAGTACACCGCGGGCACCACATACCCAATTACACCGCGGGCATCACATACCCCAGTACACCGCGGGCATCACATACCCAACTACACCGCGGGCACCACATACTCTAGTACACCGCGGGCACCACATACCCTAGTACACCGCGGGCACCACATACCCAAGTACACCTCGGGCATCACATACCCAACAACACCGCGGGCACCACATACCAAGTATACCGCGGGCACCTCATACCCTAGTACACCGCGGGCATCTTATACCCAACTACACCGCGGGCACCACATACCCAAGTCCCAAGTACACCGCGGGCATCACATACCCTAGTACACCTCGGGTATCACATACCCAACTACACCGCGGGCACCACATGCCCTAGTACACCGCGGGCACCACATACCCTAGTACACCGCGGGCACCACATACCCACTTACACCGCGGGCACCACATACCCTAGTACTCCGCGGGCATCACATACCCAACAACACCGCGGGCATCACATACCCAAGTCCCAAGTACACCTCGGGCATCACATACCCAACTACACCGCGGGCATCACATACCCTAGTACACCGCGGGCACCACATACCCAAGTACACCTCGGGCATCACATACCCAACTACACCGCGGGCACCACATACCCTTGTACACCGCGGGCATCACATACCCTAGTACACCGCGGGCACCACATACCCTAGTACATCGCGGGCACCACATACCCTAGTATACCTCGGGCACCACATACCCAAGTACACCGCGGGCACCACATACCCTAGTACACCGCGGGCATCACATACCCTAGTACACCGCGGGCACCACATACCCTAGTACGCCGCGGGCACCACATACCCTAGTACACCGCGGGCACCACATACCCAATTACACCGCGGGCATCACATACCCAACTACACCGCGGGCACCACATACCCAAGTACACCTCGGACATCACATACCCAACTACACCGCGGGCACCACATACCCTAGTACACCGCGGGCACTACATACCCAAGTACACCTCGGGCAGCACATACCCAACTACACCGCGGGCACAACATACCCAAATACACCTCGGGCATCACATACCCAACTACACCGCGGGCACCACATATCTTAGTACACCGCGGGCACCACATACCCAAGTACACCTCGGGCATCACATACCCTAGTAT
The DNA here is from genome assembly GCA_932527185.1 of Ecliptopera silaceata. Lineage (NCBI taxonomy): Eukaryota > Metazoa > Arthropoda > Insecta > Lepidoptera > Geometridae > Ecliptopera > Ecliptopera silaceata. Next base: position 975,364 of record OW052211.1, read on the forward strand.
ACCGCGGGCACCACATACCCTAGAATACCGCGGGCACCACATACCCAACTACACCGCGGGCACCACATACCCAAGTATACCGCGGGCATCACATACCCAAGTACACCGCGGGCATCACATACCCAACAACACCGCGGGCACCACATACCCTAGTTCACCGCGGGCACCACATACCCCAGTACACCACGGGCACCACATACCAAGTATACCGCAGGCACCTCGTACCCTAGTACACCGCGGGCATCACATACCCATCTACACCGCTGGCACCACATACCCAAGTCCCAAGTACACCGCGGGCATCACATACCCTAGTACACCTCGGGCATCACATACCCAACTACACCGCGGGCACTACATACCCTAGTACACCGCGGGCATCACATACCCATCTACACCGCTGGCACCACATACCCAAGTCCCAAGTACACCGCGGGCATCACATACCCTAGTACACATCGGGCATCACATACCCAACTACACCGCGGGCACCACATACCCTAGTACACCGCGGGCATCACATACCCAAGTACGCCACGAGCATCACATATCCTAGTACACTGCGGGCACCAAATACCCTAGTACCGCGGGCACCACATACCCAATGATACCTCGGGCACCACATACCCTAGTATACCTCGGGCACCACATACCCAAGTACACCGCGGGCACCACATACCCAAGTACACCGTGGGCATCACATACCCAAGTACATCTCGGGCATCACATACCCAACTACACCGCGGGCACCACAAACCCTAGTACACCGCGGGCATCACATACCCTAGTACACCGCGGGCACCACATACCCTAGTACGCCGCGGGCACCACATACCCTAGTACACCGCGGGCATCACATACCCAACTACACCGCGGGCATCACATACCCAACTACACCGCGGGCACCACATACCCAAGTACACCTCGGACATCACATACCCAACTACACCGCGGGCACCACATACCCTAGTACACCGCGGGCACTACATACCCAAGTACACCTCGGGCAGCACATACCCAACTACACCGCGGGCACAACATACCCAAATACACCGCGGGCACCACATATCCTAGTACACCGCGGGCACCACATACCCAAGTACACCTCGGGCATCACATACCCTAGTATACCGCGGGCACCACATACCCTAGTATGCCGCGGGCATCACATACCCTAGTACACCGCGGGCACCACATACCCTAGTACATCGCGGGCACCACATACCCTAGTATACCTCGGGCACCACATAATCAACTACACCGCGGGCACCACATACCCAATGATACCTCGGGCACCACATACCCTAGTATACCTCGGGCACCACATACCCAAGTACACCGCGGGCACCACATACCCAAGTACACCGTGGGCATCACATACCCAAGTACATCTCGGGCATCACATACCCAACTACACCGCGGGCACCACATACCCTAGTACACCGCTGGCATCACATACCCTAGTACACCGCGGGCACCACATACCCTAGTACGCCGCGGGCACCACATACCCTAGTACACCGCGGGCATCACATACCCAACTACACCGCGGGCATCACATACCCAACTACACCGCGGGCACCACATACCCAAGTACACCTCGGACATCACATACCCAACTACACCGCGGGCACCACATACCCTAGTACACCGCGGGCACTACATACCCAAGTACACCTCGGGCAGCACATACCCAACTACACCGCGGGCACAACATACCCAAATACACCGCGGGCACCACATATCCTAGTACACCGCGGGCACCACATACCCAAGTACACCTCGGGCATCACATACCCTAGTATACCGCGGGCACCACATACCCTAGTATGCCGCGGGCATCACATACCCTAGTACACCGCGGGCACCACATACCCTAGTACATCGCGGGCACCACATACCCTAGTATACCTCGGGCACCACATACCCAACCACACCGCGGGCACCACATACCCAAGTATACCGCGGGCATCACATACCCAAGTACACCGCGGGCATCACATACCCAACTACACCGCGGGCACCACATACCCTAGTTCACCGCGGGCACCACATACCCCAGTACACCGCGGGCACCACATACCAAGTATACCGCAGGCACCTCGTACCCTAGTACACCGCGGGCATCACATACCCTAGTTCACCGCGGGCACAACATACCCCAGTACACCGCGGGCATCACATACCAAACTACACCGCGGGCACCACATACTCTAGTACACCGCGGGCACCACATACCCAAGTACACCGCGGGCACCACATACCCTAGTATACCGCGGGCATCACATACCCAAGTACACCGCGGGCATCACATACCCAACTACACCGCGGGCACCACATACCCTAGTTCACCGCGGGCACCACATACCCCAGTACACCGCGGGCATCACATACCCAACTACACCGCGGGCACCACATACCCAAGTACACCGCGGGCATCACATATCCTAGTACACTGCGGGCACCAAATACCCTAGTACACCGCGGGCACCACATACCCAAGTACACCTCGGGCAACACATACCCTAGTACACTGCGGGCACCAAATACCCTAGTACCGCGGGCACCACATACCCAATGACACAGCGGGCATCACATACCCAACTACACCGCGGGCATCACATACCCAACTACACCGCGGGACACCACATACCCAACTACACCGTGGGCATCACATACCCAAGTATACCGCGGGCACCACATACCCTAGTACACCGCGGGCATCACATACCTAACTAAACCGCGGGCACCACATACCCTGGTACACCGCGGGCATCACATACCCAACAACACCGCGGGCACCACATACCAAGTATACCGCGGGCACCTCGTACCCTAGTACACCGCGGGCATCACATACCCATCTACACCGCTGGCACCACATACCCAAGTCCCAAGTACACCGCGGGCATCACATACCCCAGTACACCTCGGGCATCACATACCCAACTACACCGCGGGCACCACATACCCTAGTACCGCGGGCACCACATACCCAATGACACTGCGGGCACCACATACCCACTTACACCGCGGGCATCACATACCCAACTACACCGCGGGCACCACATACCCAAGTATACCGCGGGCACCACATACCCTAGTACACCGCGGGCATCACATACCTAACTACACCGCGGGCACCACATACCCTAGTACTCCGCGGGCATCACATACCCAACAACACCGCGGGCATCACATACCCAAGTCCCAAGTACACCTCGGGCATCACATACCCAACTACACCGCGGGCATCACATACCCTAGTACACCGCGGGCACCACATACCCAAGTACACCTCGGGCATCACATACCCAACTACACCGCGGGCACCACATACCCTAGTACACCGCGGGCATCACATACCCTAGTACACCGCGGGCACCACATACCCTAGTACATCGCGGGCACCACATACCCTAGTATACCTCGGGCACCACATACCCAAGTACACCGCGGGCACCACATACCCTAGTACACCGCGGGCATCACATACCCTAGTACACCGCGGGCACCACATACCGTAGTACGCCGCGGGCACCACATACCCTAGTACACCGCGGGCACCACATACCCAATTACACCGCGGGCATCACATACCCTAGTATACCGCGGGCACTACATACCCAAGTACACCTCGGGCAGCACATACCCAACTACACCGCGGGCACAACATACCCAAATACACCTCGGGCATCACATACCCAACTACACCGCGGGCACCACATATCCTAGTACACCGCGGGCACCACATACCCAAGTACACCTCGGGCATCACATACCCTAGTATACCGCGGGCACCACATACCCTAGTATACCGCGGGCACCACATACCCAACTACACCGCGGGCACCACATACCCAAGTATACCGCGGGCATCACATACCCAAGTACACCGCGGGCATCACATACCCAACAACACCGCGGGCACCACATACCCTAGTTCACCGCGGGCACCACATACCCCAGTACACCGCGGGCACCACATACCAAGTATACCGCAGGCACCTCGTACCCTAGTACACCGCGGGCATCACATACCCATCTACACCGCTGGCACCACATACCCAAGTCCCAAGTACACCGCGGGCATCACATACCCTAGTACACCGCGGGCATCACATACCCAACTACACCGCGGGCACCACATACCCTAGTACACCGCGGGCATCACATACCCATCTACACCGCTGGCACCACATACCCAAGTCCCAAGTACACCGCGGGCATCACATACCCTAGTACACCGCGGGCATCACATACCCAACTACACCGCGGGCACCACATACCCTAGTACACCGCGGGCATCACATACCCAAGTACGCCACGAGCATCACATATCCTAGTACACTGCGGGCACCAAATACCCTAGTACCGCGGGCACCACATACCCAATGATACCTCGGGCACCACATACCCTAGTATACCTCGGGCACCACATACCCAAGTACACCGCGGGCACCACATACCCTAGTACACCGCGGGCATCACATACCCAAGTACATCTCGGGCATCACATACCCAACTACACCGCGGGCACCACATACCCTAGTACACCGCGGGCATCACATACCCTAGTACACCGCGGGCACCACATACCCTAGTACGCCGCGGGCACCACATACCCTAGTACACCGCGGGCACAACATACCCAAGTACACCGCGGGCATCACATACCCAACTACACCGCGGGCACCACATACCCAAGTACACCTCGGACATCACATACCCAACTACACCGCGGGCACCACATACCCTAGTACACCGCGGGCACTACATACCCAAGTACACCTCGGGCAGCACATACCCAACTACACCGCGGGCACAACATACCCAAATACACCGCGGGCACCACATATCCTAGTACACCGCGGGCACCACATACCCAAGTACACCTCGGGCATCACATACCCTAGTATACCGCGGGCACCACATACCCTAGTATGCCGCGGGCATCACATACCCTAGTACACCGCGGGCACCACATACCCTAGTACATCGCGGGCACCACATACCCTAGTATACCTCGGGCACCACATACCCAACTACACCGCGGGCACCACATACCCAAGTATACCGCGGGCATCACATACCCAAGTACACCGCGGGCATCACATACCCAACTACACCGCGGGCACCACATACCCTAGTTCACCGCGGGCACCACATATCCTAGTACACCGCGGGCACCACATACCCAAGTACACCTCGGGCATCACATACCCTAGTATACCGCGGGCACCACATACCCAATTACACCGCGGGCATCACATACCCAACTACACCGCGGGCACCACATACCCAAGTACACCTCGGACATCACATACCCAACTACACCGCGGGCACCACATACCCTAGTACACCGCGGGCACTACATACCCAAGTACACCTCGGGCAGCACATACCCAACTACACCGCGGGCACAACATACCCAAATACACCGCGGGCACCACATATCCTAGTACACCGCGGGCACCACATACCCAAGTACACCTCGGGCATCACATACCCTAGTATACCGCGGGCACCACATACCCTAGTATGCCGCGGGCATCACATACCCTAGTACACCGCGGGCACCACATACCCTAGTACATCGCGGGCACCACATACCCTAGTATACCTCGGGCACCACATACCCAACTACACCGCGGGCACCACATACCCAAGTATACCGCGGGCATCACATACCCAAGTACACCGCGGGCATCACATACCCAACTACACCGCGGGCACCACATACCCTAGTTCACCGCGGGCACCACATACCCCAGTACACCGCGGGCACCACATACCAAGTATACCGCAGGCACCTCGTACCCTAGTACACCGCGGGCATCACATACCTTAGTTCACCGCGGGCACAACATACCCCAGTACACCGCGGGCATCACATACCAAACTACACCGCGGGCACCACATACTCTAGTACACCGCGGGCACCACATACCCAAGTACACCGCGGGCACCACATACCCTAGTATACCGCGGGCATCACATACCCAAGTACACCGCGGGCATCACATACCCAACTACACCGCGGGCACCACATACCCTAGTTCACCGCGGGCACCACATACCCCAGTACACCGCGGGCATCACATACCCAACTACACCGCGGGCACCACATACCCAAATACACCTCGGGCATCACATACCCAACTACACCGCGGGCACCACATATCCTAGTACACCGCGGGCACCACATACCCAAGTACACCTCGGGCATCACATACCCTAGTATACCGCGGGCACCACATACCCTAGTATACCGCGGGCACCACATACCCAACTACACCGCGGGCACCACATACCCAAGTATACCGCGGGCATCACATACCCAAGTACACCGCGGGCATCACATACCCAACTACACCGCGGGCACCACATACCCTAGTTCACCGCGGGCACCACATACCCCAGTACACCGCGGGCACCACATACCAAGTATACCGCAGGCACCTCGTACCCTAGTACACCGCGGGCATCACATACCCATCTACACCGCTGGCACCACATACCCAAGTCCCAAGTACACCGCGGGCATCACATACCCTAGTACACCTCGGGCATCACATACCCAACTACACCGCGGGCACCACATACCCTAGTACACCGCGGGCATCACATACCCATCTACACCGCTGGCACCACATACCCAAGTCCCAAGTACACCGCGGGCATCACATACCCTAGTACACCTCGGGCATCACATACCCAACTACACCGCGGGCACCACATACCCTAGTACACCGCGGGCATCACATACCCAAGTACGCCACGAGCATCACATATCCTAGTACACTGCGGGCACCAAATACCCTAGTACCGCGGGCACCACATACCCAATGACACCGCGGGCATTACATACCCAACTACACCGCGGGCATCACATACCCAACTACACCGCGGGACACCACATACCCAACTACACCGCGGGCATCACATACCTAACTATACCGCGGGCACCACATACCCTAGTACACCGCGGGCATCACATACCCAACAACACCGCGGGCACCACATACAAAGTATACCGCGGGCACCTCATACCCTAGTACACCGCAGGCATCACATACCCAAATACACCGCGGGCACCACATACCCAAGTACACCGCGGGCACCACATACCCTAGTACACCGCGGGCATCACATACCCAACAACACCGCAGGCACCACATACCAAGTATACCGCGGGCACCTCATACCCTAGTACACCGCGGGCACCACATACCCAAGTACACCTCGGGCATCACATACCCTAGTATACCGCGGGCACCACATACCCTAGTATTCCGCGGGCACCACATACCCAACTACACCGCGGGACACCACATACCCAACTACACCGCGGGCACCACATACCCAAGTATACCGCGGGCACCACATATCCTAGTACACCGCGGGCACCACATACCCAAGTACACCTCGGGCATCACATACCCTAGTATACCGCGGGCACCACATACCCTAGTATACCGCGGGCATCACATACCCAAGTACACCGCGGGCATCACATACCCAACTACACCGCGGGCACCACATACCCTAGTTCACCGCGGGCACCACATACCCCAGTACACCGCGGACATCACATACCCAACTACACCGCGGGCACCACATACTCTAGTACACCGCGGGCATCACATACCCATCTACACCGCTGGCACCACATACCCAAGTCCCAAGTACACCGCGGGCATCACATACCCTAGTACACCTCGGGCATCACATACCCAACTACACCGCGGGCACCACATACCCTAGTACACCGCGGGCATCACATACCCATCTACACCGCTGGCACCACATACCCAAGTCCCAAGTACACCGCGGGCATCACATACCCTAGTACACCTCGGGAATCACATACCCAACTACACCGCGGGCACCACATACCCTAGTACACCGCGGGCATCACATACCCAAGTACGCCACGGGCATCACATATCCTAGTACACTGCGGGCACCAAATACCCTAGTACCGCGGGCACCACATACCCAATGACACCGCGGGCATTACATACCCAACTACACCGCGGGCATCACATACCCAACTACACCGCGGGACACCACATACCCAACTACACCGCGGGCATCACATACCTAACTATACCGCGGGCACCACGTACCCTAGTACACCGCGGGCATCACATACCCAACAACACCGCGGGCACCACATACCAAGTATACCGCGGGCACCTCATACCCTAGTACACCGCAGGCATCACATACCCAACTACACCGCGGGCACCACATACCCAAGTACACCGCGGGCACCACATACCCTAGTACACCGCGGGCATCACATACCCTAGTACACCGCGGGCACCACATACCCAAGTACACCTCGGGCATCACATACCCAACAACACCGCGGGCACCACATACCAAGTATACCGCGGGCACCTCATACCCTAGTACACCGCGGGCATCTTATACCCAACTACACCGCGGGCACCACATACCCAAGTCCCAAGTACACCGCGGGCATCACATACCTTAGTACACCTCGGGTATCACATACCCAACTACACCGCGGGCACCACATACCCTAGTACACCGCGGGCACCACATACCCTAGTACACCGCGGGCACCACATACCCACTTACACCGCGGGCACCACATACCCTAGTACTCCGCGGGCATCACATACCCAACAACAACGCAGGCATCACATACCCAAGTCCCAAGTACACCTCGGGCATCACATACCCAACTACACCGCGGGCATCACATACCCTAGTACACCGCGGGCACCACATACCCAAGTACACCTCGGGCATCACATACCCAACTACACCGCGGGCACCACATACCCTAGTACACCGCGGGCATCACATACCCTAGTACACCGCGGGCACCACATACCCTAGTACATCGCGGGCACCACATACCCTAGTTTACCTCGGGCACCACATACCCAAGTACACCGCGGGCACCACATACCCTAGTACACCGCGGGCATCACATACCCAAGTACATCTCGGGCATCACATACCCAACTACACCGCGGGCACCACATACCCTAGTACACCGCGGGCATCACATACCCTAGTACACCGCGGGCACCACATACCCTAGTACGCCGCGGGCACCACATACCCTAGTACACCGCGGGCACCACATACCCAATTACACCGCGGGCATCACATACCCCAGTACACCGCGGGCATCACATACCCAACTACACCGCGGGCACCACATACTCTAGTACACCGCGGGCACCACATACCCTAGTACACCGCGGGCACCACATACCCAAGTACACCTCGGGCATCACATACCCAACAACACCGCGGGCACCACATACCAAGTATACCGCGGGCACCTCATACCCTAGTACACCGCGGGCATCTTATACCCAACTACACCGCGGGCACCACATACCCAAGTCCCAAGTACACCGCGGGCATCACATACCCTAGTACACCTCGGGTATCACATACCCAACTACACCGCGGGCACCACATACCCTAGTACACCGCGGGCACCACATACCCTAGTACACCGCGGGCACCACATACCCACTTACACCGCGGGCACCACATACCCTAGTACTCCGCGGGCATCACATACCCAACAACACCGCGGGCATCACATACCCAAGTCCCAAGTACACCTCGGGCATCACATACCCAACTACACCGCGGGCATCACATACCCTAGTACACCGCGGGCACCACATACCCAAGTACACCTCGGGCATCACATACCCAACTACACCGCGGGCACCACATACCCTAGTACACCGCGGGCATCACATACCCTAGTACACCACGGGCACCACATACCCTAGTACATCGCGGGCACCACATACCCTAGTATACCTCGGGCACCACATACCCAAGTACACCGCGGGCACCACATACCCTAGTACACCGCGGGCATCACATACCCAAGTACATCTCGGGCATCACATACCCAACTACACCGCGGGCACCACATACCCTAGTACACCGCGGGCATCACATACCCTAGTACACCGCGGGCACCACATACCCTAGTACGCCGCGGGCACCACATACCCTAGTACACCGCGGGCACCACATACCCAATTACACCGCGGGCATCACATACCCAACTACACCGCGGGCACCACATACCCAAGTACACCTCGGACATCACATACCCAACTACACCGCGGGCACCACATACTCTAGTACACCGCGGGCACTACATACCCAAGCACACCTCGGGCAGCACATACCCAACTACACCGCGGGCACAACATACCCAAATACACCTCGGGCATCACATACCCAACTACACCGCGGGCACCACATATCCTAGTACACCGCGGGCACCACATACCCAAGTACACCTCGGGCATCACATACCCTAGTATACCGCGGGCACCACATACCCTAGTATACCGCGGGCACCACATACCCAACTACACCGCGGGCACCACATACCCAAGTATACCGCGGGCATCACATACCCAAGTACACCGCGGGCATCACATACCCAACTACACCGCGGGCACCACATACCCTAGTTCACCGCGGGCACCACATACCCCAGTACACCGCGGGCACCACATACCAAGTATACCGCAGGCACCTCGTACCCTAGTACACCGCGGGCATCACATACCCATCTACACCGCTGGCACCACATACCCAAGTCCCAAGTACACCGCGGGCATCACATACCCTAGTACACCTCGGGCATCACATACCCAACTACACCGCGGGCACCACATACCCTAGTACACCGCGGGCATCACATACCCATCTACACCGCTGGCACCACATACCCAAGTCCCAAGTACACCGCGGGCATCACATACCCTAGTACACCTCGGGCATCACATACCCAACTACACCGCGGGCACCACATACCCTAGTACACCGCGGGCATCACATACCCAAGTACGCCACGAGCATCACATATCCTAGTACACTGCGGGCACCAAATACCCTAGTACCGCGGGCACCACATACCCAATGACACCGCGGGCATTACATACCCAACTACACCGCGGGCATCACATACCCAACTACACCGCGGGACACCACATACCCAACTACACCGCGGGCATCACATACCTAACTATACCGCGGGCACCACATACCCTAGTACACCGCGGGCATCACATACCCAACAACACCGCGGGCACCACATACAAAGTATACCGCGGGCACCTCATACCCTAGTACACCGCAGGCATCACATACCCAAATACACCGCGGGCACCACATACCCAAGTACACCGCGGGCACCACATACCCTAGTACACCGCGGGCATCACATACCCAACAACACCGCAGGCACCACATACCAAGTATACCGCGGGCACCTCATACCCTAGTACACCGCGGGCACCACATACCCAAGTACACCGCGGGCATCACATACCCTAGTATACCGCGGGCACCACATACCCTAGTATTCCGCGGGCACCACATACCCAACTACACCGCGGGCACCACATACCCAAGTACACCTCGGGCAACACATACCCTAGTACACTGCGGGCACCAAATACCCTAGTACCGCGGGCACCACATACCCAATGACACCGCGGGCATCACATACCCAACTACACCGCGGGCATCACATACCCAACTACACCGCGGGACACCACATACCCAACTACACCGCGGGCACCACATACCAAATATACCGCGGGCATCACATACCCAAGTCCCAAGTACACCGCGGGCACCACATACTCTAGTACACCGCGGGCACCACATACCCTAGTACACCGCGGGCACCACATACCCAAGTACACCTCGGGCATCACGTACCCTAGTACACTGCGGGCACCAAATACCCTAGTACACCGCGGGCACCACATACCCAAGTACACCTCGGGCAACACATACCCTAGTACACTGCGGGCACCAAATACCCTAGTACCGCGGGCACCACATACCCAATGACACCGCGGGCATCACATACCTAACTAAACCGCGGGCACCACATACCCTAGTACACCGCGGGCATCACATACCCAACAACACCGCGGGCACCACATACCAAATATACCGCGGGCATCACATACCCTAGTATACCGCGGGCACCACATACCCTAGTATACTGCGGGCATCACATACCCAAGTACACCAGTGCGCAGCGCAGCTCCGAAGATTCCCTCTTTGATGCCATGGCCATGGTCAGGAAAAGTCTGGAAGACAAAAAAATAGTGGTCATGGTATCGCTCGACATAGAGGGAGCTTTTGATAACGCGTGGTGGCCTGCAATCATCGAGCAGCTGCAGGCAAATGGAGCGGACCCCAGTGTGGTGCGGCTCATTGTTAGTTATCTCTCAGAGAGAACGATTAGATTGCGATACGCGGGAGAATCAGTGGAGAGGGATACTAACAAAGGCTGCATACAGGGATCTACTTGTGGACCATTGCTTTGGAACATCCAACTAGAGCCTTTGCTGGAGCAGAGTCAGTATGGCGGCGTTCGGGTGCAGGCTTTCGCTGACGACATCTTTATGATCGCTGCGGCTTCGGACGGGGCTGAATTGGAGCAGAAAATAAATCGGGCTTTGGAAGTGATGGTTCAATGGGGTGCAAAGCTGAAGCTTAGATTTGCGCCGGCGAAAACTCAGGCCTTATTAATAACCAAGAAGATGAGATTCCACACTCCTAGAATAGTAATGTCTAATGCTGAGATTCCATTTGCAACTAGTCTCAGAATATTAGGGTTGACCATAGATCCACTGCTCAACTTTCGAAGTCATCTGAAAGCAATAAATAAAAAAGCTATCGCGTTCTACAAGGTCGTGGCAAGAGCAGCACGAGCGCAGTGGGGTCTTGGCTCTGATATTCTGAGATTAATCTACATATCTGTGGTCGAGCCTACAGTTTTATATGCCGCAAGTTGTTGGGCAGATATAGCTACAAAAGTTTATGCAGAGAAGGAACTGAACAGACTAACCCGTTTGTTTGCAATAAAGATCTGCAAGGCTCATCGCACAGTTTCCTTCACATCTAGTCTTCTGCTGGCGAGATTGCTGCCCCTGTCATTAAGGGTGAGAGAGCATGCTCTTATGTATGGGATCAAGAGAGGAAGACCACTTGCCTGCTTGCCTGGACGAAGCGTGGAAAGAAGAAGAAGTCCTTTTTCTCTTCCCCATCCAGCAGAGAGAAAACGTATAGAGTTTGGGTTAGTAAGATCACAGGAGGATGTTGAGAGCCTTGAAGACGACGGACCCATCCTCTATACGGATGGCAGCAAGCTGGATGGCAGAGTGGGCGCGGCGGTGTCTTGCTGGACTGGAGGCGTTGAGTTTCGGCATGCTGGCTTTCGCCTCGAGGACTTCTGCAGCGTGTTCCAGGCTGAGATGTCTGCTATACTTGAAGCTCTGCAGATCGGTGAGAAGCTGAAAGATAAGAAGTTTTATATAGCAAGTGATTCAAGATCTGGATTAGAAGTTATCGGAGACCCTAATACTGTCAACCCACTTGCGGTTGAAATCAGAGAAAAAATCATTCACTTGCATGAGGAAGGCAGGGAAGTAGTTCTACAATGGGTCAAGGCCCATTGTGGAATTGTAGGAAATGAGAGAGCAGATGAACTCGCTAAGCATGCAGCTCTCAACAATAGAAGACAGCCAAAGTACGACAGATTCCCGTTGTCCTTTGCGAAGCACCACACCAGGGGCACCTCATTGGAAGAATGGCAGCAGAGCTACAGTACATCATCAACAGGATCCACTACCAAGCTATTTTTCAAAAATATTAATCTAGCTTATAAAGCCTTATCTAAATTTAAGATTAATAATTATATAGCTCAAATTCTCACAGGGCACGGAGGATTCAATTCATATTTGTATAAATTTAAGCTTACGGAGTCTCCATTGTGTACTTGTGAAGAAGATGTTTCACAGACTATCCAACATTTATTAACCGAGTGCTCAAAATTCAATAGGCTTCGATATGATTGTGAGTGCGCAATGGAGACTCAAATAAGTTTGGATAATTTAGAAGGAATCATGCTTGACGGCGATTGCAGACCGATATTTCTCAATTTTGCGAGGTCCGTGCTTCGCAAGATTGGGAAGGAGAATGGATCCTTTGTGGAAACCATGTAGTTATTTCATTGTAGTAATTTATTCTTGTGATTGATATTTATTTAGCTATTTGTTCTCTTTTGTTGCGTATATTACCAACCTGCATACATTTTGCTCACATCTGGGGTGCGGAGACTAGCTAATTTCCTTGTTACTTTTAGGTTAATTATGAAGCAAGTCTGATCGGGTTATTGTTGGCTGCTGCTAAGATTTGGTCATTACACTACACATCCACAACACAATGCGTATTGCACGTCAAAGCAGCAGCAGACAGTCACCAAATCATATTTAGTACAAAAACCTTTTGTTGCGCTATTGTTAATTATTGTTTTGGTTTGGGTCAAATACACTGTAAATAGCACATCGTACAATCAAAACAATAACAAACATTAGCAAACAAACACTCGATATTTTTTTTTTTTTTTTTTTTTTTTTTTTTTTTCTTTGTTTTGTTCTTGACTTCAGAGTGACAGTTTCATTATACTTGCACAGACAACATAAGGACTCGCCAAGCCATCTGCGAAGAAGTAAATTAATGGAGAGGATCTACTTCTCTCACTCCATATTTTGGCGGATACCAAGTATTCAATCACAACTGTTCGTAGGTGGCTTGGGTTGTCCTATGTTTTACTTTAAAATTGTATTTGTATGTATACTTATTAATTTTTCATATTTAGTTAAATGGCTTGTTCTCCTCACTCCTTTTATTGTGTGTCTAGGTTTTATTTCTTATATTTTATGTGATTTTGATTTTCATTTTGATTTAATTTTGATTTTAATTCTGATGCTTTTGATTTTGATTGAGATGCTGTCGGTCGAATTGATAGACTAAATCTTATGATTTATATCAGTGTAGATTCGATCGGCAGCATCATATCCTATTTTATTTGTTTGTTTTTGTTAATGTACTTATTTGGGTAATTTCAATGGAATTTTATTGAATTGAATGATTATTATTTGCTATATTATATTGACATCACATTTAATATTTTAGCTATTAATAGGTATTTATGTCTCATTTGATTTTAATTAGGTTGAATTAATTTATTGGAATTTTATTATTTATTATTTGATTGAATGATTATTATTTACCATATTAGATTGACATTACATTTTAAATTTTAGTTAATAATAGGTATTTATGTCTCATTTGATTTTTATTTAGGTTGAATTAATTTATTGTGATTATTATTTTGTTTCTTATTAGTTTGATGACTTGTTTTGTTCAATTAATATTATCTTGCATTTATAGAAATTTAAATTATTTATTATTATAGATGTAATGATTAATATATAGTTGAACATATTTATTTTATTATGTAACAGTAGTAATAAGTATTAATTGTATGTATGTAATTTATAGGATTAATTTAAGTTATTAAAGTGTGTAAATGTGTGCTCCCTTGTCTGGTAGAAGTTGAAGTGGGTATTGGGTCTCCATAACATGGCGGGCACGGTATCTGCTTTGACTTTGATCAGGCTATCCCTTACCATCCATGCATGTTAGGGATATGTAGGTACTTATAAGTTGAAAATACTTAGGTACCTACTCATAAACTCAAATAATATTATAGATAAAATCAAATTGATATACTCTTTTTTAAATTGTAAAATATGAATTAAATTGTAAATGATTAAAATTAATTAATAATAAGACAGAATATTTTAGAAATCTAAGTCTAGTTTGAAATATGAAGAATTAATGTTGTTGCAATTAATAGCAACAGATAAACTTAGGTAGAAAAAAAAAAAAAAAAAAAAAAAAAAAAAACCCAAGTACACCGCGGGCATCACATACCCAACTACACCGCGGGCACCACATACCCTAGTTCACCGCGGGCACCACATACCCCAGTACACCGCGGGCATCACATACCCAACTACACCGCGGGCACCACATACCCAACTACACCGCGGGCATCACATACCCAACTACACCGCGGGCACCACATACCCTAGTTCACCGCGGGCACCACATACCCCAGTACACCGCGGGCATCACATACCCAACTACACCGCGGGCACCACATACTCTAGTACACCGCGGGCACCACATACCCAAGTACACCGCGGGCACCACATACCCTAGTATACCGCGGGCATCACATACCCAAGTACACCGCGGGCATCACATACCCAACTACACCGCGGGCACCACATACCCTAGTTCACCGCGGGCACCACATACCCCAGTACACCGCGGGCATCACATACCCAACTACACCGCGGGCACCACATACCCAACTACACCGCGGGCATCACATATCCTAGTACACTGCGGGCACCAAATACCCTAGTACACCGCGGGCACCACATACCCAAGTACACCTCGGGCAACACATACCCTAGTACACTGCGGGCACCAAATACCCTAGTACCGCGGGCACCACATACCCAATGACACAGCGGGCATCACATACCCAACTACACCGCGGGCATCACATACCCAACTACACCGCGGGACACCACATACCCAACTACACCGCGGGCATCACATACCCAAGTATACCGCGGGCACCACATACCCTAGTACACCGCGGGCATCACATACCTAACTAAACCGCGGGCACCACATACCCTGGTACACCGCGGGCATCACATACCCAACAACACCGCGGGCACCACATACCAAGTATACCGCGGGCACCTCGTACCCTAGTACACCGCGGGCATCACATATCCATCTACACCGCTGGCACCACATACCCAAGTCCCAAGTACACCGCGGGCATCACATAACCCAGTACACCTCGGGCATCACATACCCAACTACACCGCGGGCACCACATACCCTAGTACCGCGGGCACCACATACCCAATGACACCGCGGGCATGACATACCCAACTACACCGCGGGCATCACATACCCAACTACACCGCGGGACACCACATACCCAACTACACCGCGGGCACCACATACCCAAGTATACCGCGGGCACCACATACCCTAGTACACCGCGGGTATCACATACCTAACTATACCGCGTGGACCACATACCCTAGTACACCGCGGGCATCACATACCCAACAACACCGCGGGCACCACATACCAAGTATACCGCGGGCACCTCGTACCCTAGTATACCGCGGGCATCACATACCCATCTACACCGCTGGCACCACATACCCAAGTCCCAAGTACACCGCGGGCATCACATACCCTAGTACACCTCGGGTATCACATACCCAACTACACCGCGGGCACCACATACCCTAGTACACCGCGGGCACCACATACCCTAGTACACCGCGGGCATCAAATACCCTAGTACACCACATACCCAACTACACCGCGGGCATCACATACCCGCCTACACCGCGGGCACCACATACCCTAGTACACTGCGGGCACCACATACCCTAGTATACCGCGGGCATCACATACCCAAGTACACCTCGGGCATCACATACCCAACTACACCGCGGGCACCACATACCCAAGTACACCGCGGGCACCACATACCCTAGTACACTGCGGGCACCAAATATCCTAGTACACCGCGGGCACCATATACCCAAGTACACCTCATGCATCACATACCCTAGTACACTGCGGGCACCAAATACCCTAGTACCGCGGGCACCACATACCCAATGACACCGCGGGCATCACATACCCAAGTACACCAAGGGCATCACATACCCTAGTACGCCGCGGGCACCACAAACCCTAGTACAACGCGGGCACCACATACCCAATTACACCGCGGGCATCACATACCCAACTACACCGCGGGCACCACATACCCAAGTACACCTCGGACATCACATACCCAACTACACCGCGGGCACCACATACCCTAGTACACCGCGGGCACTACATACCCAAGTACACCTCGGGCATCACATACCCAACTACACCGCGGGCACTACATACCCAAGTACACCTCGGGCATCACATACCCAACTACACCGCGGGCACCACATATCCTAGTACACCGCGGGCACCACATACCCAAGTACACCTCGGGCATCACATACCTTAGTATACCGCGGGCATCTCATACCCAACTACACCGCGGGCACCACATACCCAAGTCCCAAGTACACCGCGGGCATCACATACCCTAGTACACCTCGGGTATCACATACCCAACTACACCGCGGGCACCACATACCCTAGTACACCGCGGGCACCACATACCCTAGTACACTGCGGGCACCACATACCCACTTACACCGCGGGCATCACATACCCAACTACACCGCGGGCACCACATACCCAAGTATACCGCGGGCACCACATACCCTAGTACACCGCGGGCATCACATACCTAACTACACCGCGGGCACCACATACCCTAGTACACCGCGGGCATCACATACCCAACAACACCGCGGGCACCACATACCCAAGTATACCGCGGGCACCTTATACCCTAGTACTACCCTAGTACACCTCGGGCATCACATACCCAACTACACCGCGGGCACCACATACCCTAGTACACCGCGGGCATCACATACCCAAGTACACCGCGGGCATCACATACCCAACTACACCGCGGGCACCACATACCCAAGTCCCAAGTACACCGCGGGCATCACATACCCAAGTCCCTAGTACACCGCGGGCATCACATACCCAACAACACCGCGGGCACCACATACCAAGTAAACCGCAGGCACCTCGTACCCTAGTACACCGCGGGCATCACATACCCATCTACACCGCTGGCACCACATACCCAAGTCCCAAGTACACCGCGGGCATCACATACCCTAGTACACCGCGGGCACCACATACCCATCTACACCGCTGGCACCACATACCCAAGTCCCAAGTACACCGCGGGCATCACATACCCTAGTACACCTCGGGCATCACATACCCAACTACACCGCGGGCACCACATACCCTAGTACACCGCGGGCATCACATACCCAAGTACGCCACGGGCATCACATATCCAAGTACACTGCGGGCACCAAATACCCTAGTACCGCGGGCACCACATACCCAATGACACCGCGGGCAATACAAACCCAACTACACCGCGGGCATCACATACCCAACTACACCGCGGGACACCACATACCCAACTACACCGCGGGCATCACATACCTAACTATACCGCGGGCACCACATACCCTAGTACACCGCGGGCATCACATACCCAACTACACCGCGGGCACCACATACCCAAGTCCCAAGTACACCGCGGGCATCACATACCCTAGTACACCTCGGGTATCACATACCCAACTACACCGCGGGCACCACATACCCTAGTACACCGCGGGCACCACATACCCTAGTACACCGCGGGCACCACATACCCACTTACACCGCGGGCATCACATACCCAAGTACACCTCGGGCATCACATACCCTAGTATACCGCGGGCACCACATACCCTAGTATACCGCGGGCATCACATACCCAAGTACACCGCGGGCATCACATACCCAACTACACCGCGGGCACCACATACCCTAGTTCACCGCGGGCAC
The DNA here is from genome assembly GCA_932527185.1 of Ecliptopera silaceata. Lineage (NCBI taxonomy): Eukaryota > Metazoa > Arthropoda > Insecta > Lepidoptera > Geometridae > Ecliptopera > Ecliptopera silaceata. The sequence continues at coordinate 994,858 of OW052211.1, forward strand.
CACATACCCTAGTACACCGCGGGCACCACATACCCAAGTACACCGCGGGCACCACATACCCTAGTACACCGCGGGCATCACATACCCAAGTACATCTCGGGCATCACATACCCATCTACACCGCTGGCACCACATACCCAAGTCCCAAGTACACCGCGGGCATCACATACCCTAGTACACTGCGGGCACCAAATACCCTAGTACCGCGGGCACCACATACCCAATGACACCGCGGGCATCACATACCCAAGTACACCAAGGGCATCACATACCCTAGTACGCCGCGGGCACCACAAACCCTAGTACAACGCGGGCACCACATACCCAATTACACCGCGGGCATCACATACCCAACTACACCGCGGGCACCACATACCCAAGTACACCTCGGACATCACATACCCAACTACACCGCGGGCACCACATACCCTAGTACACCGCGGGCACTACATACCCAAGTACACCTCGGGCATCACATACCCAACTACACGGCGGGCACTACATACCCAAGTACACCTCGGGCATCACATACCCAACTACACCGCGGGCACCACATATCCTAGTACACCGCGGGCACCACATACCCAAGTACACCTCGGGCATCACATACCTTAGTATACCGCGGGCATCACATACCCAACTACACCGCGGGCACCACATACCCAAGTCCCAAGTACACCGCGGGCATCACATACCCTAGTACACCTCGGGTATCACATACCCAACTACACCGCGGGCACCACATACCCTAGTACACCGCGGGCACCACATACCCTAGTACACTGCGGGCACCACATACCCACTTACACCGCGGGCATCACATACCCAACTACACCGCGGGCACCACATACCCAAGTATACCGCGGGCACCACATACCCTAGTACACCGCGGGCATCACATACCTAACTACACCGCGGGCACCACATACCCTAGTACACCGCGGGCATCACATACCCAACAACACCGCGGGCACCACATACCCAAGTATACCGCGGGCACCTTATACCCTAGTACTACCCTAGTACACCTCGGGCATCACATACCCAACTACACCGCGGGCACCACATACCCTAGTACACCGCGGGCATCACATACCCAAGTACGCCACGGGCATCACATACCCAACTACACCGCGGGCACCACATACCCAAGTCCCAAGTACACCGCGGGCATCACATACCCAAGTCCCTAGTACACCGCGGGCATCACATACCCAACAACACCGCGGGCACCACATACCAAGTATACCGCAGGCACCTCGTACCCTAGTACACCGCGGGCATCACATACCCATCTACACCGCTGGCACCACATACCCAAGTCCCAAGTACACCGCGGGCATCACATACCCTAGTACACCGCGGGCATCACATACCCATCTACACCGCTGGCACCACATACCCAAGTCCCAAGTACACCGCGGGCATCACATACCCTAGTACACCTCGGGCATCACATACCCAACTACACCGCGGGCACCACATACCCTAGTACACCGCGGGCATCACATACCCAAGTACGCCACGGGCATCACATATCCTAGTACACTGCGGGCACCAAATACCCTAGTACCGCGGGCACCACATACCCAATGACACCGCGGGCATTACATACCCAACTACACCGCGGGCATCACATACCCAACTACACCGCGGGACACCACATACCCAACTACACCGCGGGCATCACATACCTAACTATACCGCGGGCACCACATACCCTAGTACACCGCGGGCATCACATACCCAACTACACCGCGGGCACCACATACCCAAGTCCCAAGTACACCGCGGGCATCACATACCCTAGTACACCTCGGGTATCACATACCCAACTACACCGCGGGCACCACATACCCTAGTACACCGCGGGCACCACATACCCTAGTACACCGCGGGCACCACATACCCACTTACACCGCGGGCATCACATACCCAAGTACACCTCGGGCATCACATACCCTAGTATACCGCGGGCACCACATACCCTAGTATACCGCGGGCATCACATACCCAAGTACACCGCGGGCATCACATACCCAACTACACCGCGGGCACCACATACCCTAGTTCACCGCGGGCACCACATACCCTAGTACACCGCGGGCACCACATACCCAAGTACACCGCGGGCACCACATACCCTAGTACACCGCGGGCATCACATACCCAAGTACATCTCGGGCATCACATACCCAACTACACCGCGGGCACCACATACCCTAGTACACCGCGGGCATCACATACCCTAGTACACCGCGGGCACCACATACCCTAGTACGCCGCGGGCACCACATACCCTAGTACACCGCGGGCACCACATACCCAATTACACCGCGGGCATCACATACCCAACTACACCGCGGGCACCACATACCCAAGTACACCTCGGACATCACATACCCAACTACACCGCGGGCACCACATACCCTAGTACACCGCGGGCACCACATACCCAACTACACCGCGGGCACCACATACCCAAGTATACCGCGGGCATCACATACCCAAGTACACCGCGGGCATCACATACCCAACTACACCGCGGGCACCACATACCCTAGTTCACCGCGGGCACCACATACCCCAGTACACCGCGGGCACCACATACCAAGTATACCGCAGGCACCTCGTACCCTAGTACACCGCGGGCATCACATACCCATCTACACCGCTGGCACCACATACCCAAGTCCCAAGTACACCGCGGGCATCACATACCCTAGTACACCTCGGGCATCACATACCCAACTACACCGCGGGCACCACATACCCTAGTACACCGCGGGCATCACATACCCATCTACACCGCTGGCACCACATACCCAAGTCCCAAGTTCACCGCGGGCATCACATACCCTAGTACACCGCGGGCATCACATACCCAACTACACCGCGGGCACCACATACCCTAGTACACCGCGGGCACCACATACCCTAGTACCGCGGGCACCACATACCCAATGACACCGCGGGCATCACATACCTAACTAAACCGCGGGCACCACATACCCTAGTACACCGCGGGCAACACATACCCAACAACACCGCGGGCACCACATACCAAATATACCGCGGGCATCACATACCCAAGTCCCAAGTACACCGCGGGCACCACATACTCTAGTACACCGCGGGCACCACATTCCCTAGTACACCGCGGGCACCACATACCCAAGTACACCTCGGGCATCACATACCCTAGTACACTGCGGGCACCAAATACCCTAGTACCGCGGGCACCATTGGGTATGCCAATGACACCGCGGGCACCACATACCCTAGTTCACCGCGGGCACCACATACCCAAGTACACCGCGGGCATCACATACCCAACTACACCGCGGGCACCACATACTCTAGTACACCGCGGGCACCACATACCCTAGTACACCGCGGGCACCACATACCCAAGTACACCTCGGGCATCACATACCCAACAACACCGCGGGCACCACATACCAAGTATACCGCGGGCACCTCATACCCTAGTACACCGCGGGCATCTTATACCCAACTACACCGCGGGCACCACATACCCAAGTCCCAAGTACACCGCGTGCATCACATACCCTAGTACACCTCGGGTATCACATACCCAACTACACCGCGGGCACCACATACCCTAGTACACCGCGGGCACCACATACCCTAGTACACCGCGGGCATCACATACCCAATTACACCGCGGGCACCACATACCCTAGTACTCCGCGGGCATCACATACCCAACAACACCGCGGGCATCACATACCCAAGTCCCATGTACACCTCGGGCATCACATACCCAACTACACCGCGGGCAACACATACCCTAGTACACCGCGGGCACCACATACCCAAGTACACCTCGGGCATCACATACCCAACTACACCGCGGGCACCACATACCCTAGTACACCGCGGGCATCACATACCCTAGTACACCGCGGGCACCACATACCCTAGTACATCGCGGGCACCACATACCCTAGTATACCTCGGGCACCACATACTCAAGTACACCGCGGGCACCACATACCCTAGTACACCGCGGGCATCACATACCCAAGTACATCTCGGGCATCACATACCCAACTACACCGCGGGCACCACATACCCTAGTACACCGCGGGCATCACATACCCTAGTACACCGCGGGCACCACATACCCTAGTACGCCGCGGGCACCACATACCCTAGTACACCGCGGGCACCACATACCCAATTACACCGCGGGCATCACATACCCCAGTACACCGCGGGCATCACATACCCAACTACACCGCGGGCACCACATACTCTAGTACACCGCGGGCACCACATACCCTAGTACACCGCGGGCACCACATACCCAAGTACACCTCGGGCATCACATACCCAACAACACCGCGGGCACCACATACCAAGTATACCGCGGGCACCTCATACCCTAGTACACCGCGGGCATCTTATACCCAACTACACCGCGGGCACCACATACCCAAGTCCCAAGTACACCGCGGGCATCACATACCCTAGTACACCTCGGGTATCACATACCCAACTACACCGCGGGCACCACATACCCTAGTACACCGCGGGCACCACATACCCTAGTACACCGCGGGCACCACATACCCACTTACACCGCGGGCACCACATACCCTAGTACTCCGCGGGCATCACATACCCAACAACACCGCGGGCATCACATACCCAAGTCCCAAGTACACCTCGGGCATCACATACCCTAGTACCGCGGGCACCACATACCCAATGACACCGCGGGCATCACATACCTAACTAAACCGCGGGCACCACATACCCTAGTACACCGCGGGCATCACATACCCAACAACACCGCGGGCACCACATACCAAATATACCGCGGGCATCACATACCCAAGTCCCAAGTACACCGCGGGCACCACATACTCTAGTACACCGCGGGCACCACATACCCTAGTACACCGCGGGCACCACATACCCAAGTACACCTCGGGCATCACATACCCTAGTACACTGCGGGCACCAAATACCCTAGTACCGCGGGCACCATTGGGTATGCCAATGACACCGCGGGCACCACATACCCTAGTTCACCGCGGGCACCACATACCCCAGTACACCGCGGGCATCACATACCCAACTACACCGCGGGCACCACATACTCTAGTACACCGCGGGCACCACATACCCTAGTACACCGCGGGCACCACATACCCAAGTACACCTCGGGCATCACATACCCAACAACACCGCGGGCACCACATACCAAGTATACCGCGGGCACCTCATACCCTAGTACACCGCGGGCATCTTATACCCAACTACACCGCGGGCACCACATACCCAAGTCCCAAGTACACCGCGTGCATCACATACCCTAGTACACCTCGGGTATCACATACCCAACTACACCGCGGGCACCACATACCCTAGTACACCGCGGGCACCACATACCCTAGTACACCGCGGGCACCACATACCCACTTACACCGCGGGCACCACATACCCTAGTACTCCGCGGGCATCACATACCCAACAACACCGCGGGCATCACATACCCAAGTCCCATGTACACCTCGGGCATCACATACCCAACTACACCGCGGGCATCACATACCCTAGTACACCGCGGGCACCACATACCCAAGTACACCTCGGGCATCACATACCCAACTACACCGCGGGCACCACATACCCTAGTACACCGCGGGCATCACATACCCTAGTACACCGCGGGCACCACATACCCTAGTACATCGCGGGCACCACATACCCTAGTATACCTCGGGCACCACATACTCAAGTACACCGCGGGCACCACATACCCTAGTACACCGCGGGCATCACATACCCAAGTACATCTCGGGCATCACATACCCAACTACACCGCGGGCACCACATACCCTAGTACACCGCGGGCATCACATACCCTAGTACACCGCGGGCACCACATACCCTAGTACGCCGCGGGCACCACATACCCTAGTACACCGCGGGCACCACATACCCAAGTACACCGCGGGCATCACATACCCCAGTACACCGCGGGCATCACATACCCAACTACACCGCGGGCACCACATACCCTAGTACACCGCGGGCACCACATACCCTAGTACACCGCGGGCACCACATACCCAAGTACACCTCGGGCATCACATACCCAACAACACCGCGGGCACCACATACCAAGTATACCGCGGGCACCTCATACCCTAGTACACCGCGGGCAACTTATACCCAACTACACCGCGGGCACCACATACCCAAGTCCCAAGTACACCGCGGGCATCACATACCCTAGTACACCTCGGGTATCACATACCCAACTACACCGCGGGCACCACATACCCTAGTACACCGCGGGCACCACATACCCTAGTACACCGCGGGCACCACATACCCACTTACACCGCGGGCACCACATACCCTAGTACTCCGCGGGCATCACATACCCAACAACACCGCGGGCATCACATACCCAAGTCCCAAGTACACCTCGGGCATCACATACCCAACTACACCGCGGGCATCACATACCCTAGAACACCGCGGGCACCACATACCCAAGTACACCTCGGGCATCACATACCCAACTACACCGCGGGCACCACATACCCTAGTACACCGTGGGCATCACATACCCAAGTACATCTCGGGCATCACATACCCAACTACACCGCGGGCACCACATACCCTAGTACACCGCGGGCATCACATACCCTAGTACACCGCGGGCACCACATACCCTAGTACGCCGCGGGCACCACATACCCTAGTACACCGCGGGCACCACATACCCAATTACACCGCGGGCATCACATACCCAACTACACCGCGGGCACCACATACCCAAGTACACCTCGGACATCACATACCCAACTACACCGCGGGCACCACATACCCTAGTACACCGCGGGCACCACATACCCAACTACACCGCGGGCACCACATACCCAAGTAAACCGCGGGCATCACATACCCAAGTACACCGCGGGCATCACATACCCAACTACACCGCGGGCACCACATACCCTAGTTCACCGCGGGCACCACATACCCCAGTACACGGCGGGCACCACATACCAAGTATACCGCAGGCACCTCGTACCCTAGTACACCGCGGGCATCACATACCCATCTACACCGCTGGCACCACATACCCAAGTCCCAAGTACACCGCGGGCATCACATACCCTAGTACACCTCGGGCATCACATACCCAACTACACCGCGGGCACCACATACCCTAGTACACCGCGGGCATCACATACCCATCTACACCGCTGGCACCACATACCCAAGTCCCAAGTTCACCGCGGGCATCACATACCCTAGTACACCTCGGGCATCACATACCCAACTACACCGCGGGCACCACATACCCTAGTACACCGCGGGCATCACATACCCTAGTACCGCGGGCACCACATACCCAATGACACCGCGGGCAGCACATACCAAACTAAACCGCGGGCACCACATACCCTAGTACACCGCGGGCATCACATACCCAACAACACCGCGGGCACCACATACCAAATATACCGCGGGCATCACATACCCAAGTCCCAAGTACACCGCGGGCACCACATACCCTAGTACACCGCGGGCACCACATACCCTAGTACACCGCGGGCACCACATACCCAAGTACACCTCGGGCATCACATACCCTAGTACACTGCGGGCACCAAATACCCTAGTACCGCGGGCACCATTGGGTATGCCAATGACACCGCGGGCACCACATACCCCAGTACACCGCGGGCATCACATACCCAACTACACCGCGGGCACCACATACCCTAGTACACCGCGGGCACCACATACCCTAGTACACCGCGGGCACCACATACCCAAGTACACCTCGGGCATCACATACCCAACAACACCGCGGGCACCACATACCAAGTATACCGCGGGCACCTCATACCCTAGTACACCGCGGGCATCTTATACCCAACTACACCGCGGGCACCACATACCCAAGTCCCAAGTACACCGCGGGCATCACATACCCTAGTACACCTCGGGTATCACATACCCAACTACACCGCGGGCACCACATACCCTAGTACACCGCGGGCACCACATACCCTAGTACACCGCGGGCACCACATACCCACTAACACCGCGGGCACAACATACCCTAGTACTCCGCGGGCATCACATACCTAACAACACCGCGGGCATCACATACCCAAGTCCCATGTACACCTCGGGCATCACATACCCAACTACACCGCGGGCATCACATACCCTAGTACACCGCGGGCACCACATACCCAAGTACACCTCGGGCATCACATACCCAACTACACCGCGGGCACCACATACCCTAGTACACCGCGGGCATCACATACCCTAGTACACCGCGGGCACCACATACCCTAGTACATCGCGGGCACCACATACCCTAGTATACCTCGGGCACCACATACAATACAATACAATACAATACAATACAATAATTTATTAATAAAAATAGATTTACAGGTCAAGTAGGTACATTACATTGGTTCATAATGCTTAGGTACACAAAATATTATTTAATAAAAGTTAACATAATATAATTAGTGTGGGTGAAGGGGGACACACTCTACAGCTCGGGCAGTTCTAGGAATTCGTCCATGCTGTAGAATGTCTTCTCCAGCAGCCACTTTTTTGTTTTGTTCTTGAATATCGCTCGGGATGCGGCGTTTCTAATTCCCTCTGGCATTCTGTTGTAAACAGCTGGTCCCAAAACGTAGGCGGACCTTTCAGACTTGTTCAATTTGTGCGGTGGGGTGAGTAGACGGTAATGGTACTTATTGCTACGTAAGGCGCGGTCAGCATTTGCGCCGCGGCGATGAAACAGGTCCAAGTTATTGTGGGTGAATAATGCTATTTGGTAAATAAGCTCGCATGGGAGAGGCATAATATGGAGTTCTTTAAATAGGCCTCGGCATGAGACGTCGTCCGAGACACCTAGCATAGCCCGGACGGCTCGCTTCTGCATGACGAAGGCTCGGTGGGTGTCGGCGGCTCGTGCCCATAGCTCCGTGCCGTAGGTAAGAGCGCTGTGCACGGTTGCAAAATAGCACGAGCGCACCACGTCACGTGTGGCTGTGCTAGCCAGTCTTCGCAGTGCAAAGCAAGCTCGTCCCAGCTTAACGCAAAGTTCTTCTATGTGACAGTCCCAGCCGAGGGAGCTATCTAGTATAAAACCGAGCAGTTTCGTTTCTTGGACCTGTTTCAACGCAGCATCGCCAGCGAACACACGGAGCAGCGGCGGTTTTTGCCCGTTAAGGTTAAAGTTCATAAAGCAGGTCTTGTCTTTGTTAAGCGCGAGTCCATTCGAGCAGAACCACCTTTCGAGCTGATCGACCGCGGGCATCACATACCCCAGTACACCGCGGGCATCACATACCCAACTACACCGCGGGCACCACATACTCTAGTACACCGCGGGCACCACATACCCTAGTACACCGCGGGCACCACATACCAAGTATACCGCGGGCACCTCATACCCTAGTACACCGCGGGCATCTTATACCCAACTACACCGCGGGCACCACATACCCAAGTCCCAAGTACACCGCGGGCATCACATACCCTAGTACACCGCGGGCACCACATACCCTAGTACGCCGCGGGCACCACATACCCTAGTACACCGCGGGCACCACATACCCAATTACACCGCGGGCATCACATACCCCAGTACACCGCGGGCATCACATACCCAACTACACCGCGGGCACCACATACTCTAGTACACCGCGGGCACCACATACCCTAGTACACCGCGGGCACCACATACCAAGTATACCGCGGGCACCTCATACCCTAGTACACCGCGGGCATCTTATACCCAACTACACCGCGGGCACCACATACCCAAGTCCCAAGTACACCGCGGGCATCACATACCCTAGTACACCTCGGGTATCACATACCCAACTACACCGCGGGCACCACATACCCTAGTACACCGCGGGCACCACATACCCTAGTACACCGCGGGCACCACATACCCTAGTACTCCGCGGGCATCACATACCCAACAACACCGCGGGCATCACATACCCAAGTCCCAAGTACACCTCGGGCATCACATACCCAACTACACCGCGGGCATCACATACCCTAGTACACCGCGGGCACCACATACCCAAGTACACCTCGGGCATCACATACCCAACTACACCGCGGGCACCACATACCCTAGTACACCGCGGGCACCACATACCCTAGTACACCGCGGGCATCACATACCCTAGTACACCGCGGGCACCACATACCCTAGTACGCCGCGGGCACCACATACCCTAGTACACCGCGGGCACCACATACCCAATTACACCGCGGGCATCACATACCCAACTACACCGCGGGCACCACATACCCAAGTACACCTCGGACATCACATACCCAACTACACCGCGGGCACCACATACCCTAGTACACCGCGGGCACCACATACCCAACTACACCGCGGGCACCACATACCCAAGTAAACCGCGGGCATCACATACCCAAGTACACCGCGGGCATCACATACCCAACTACACCGCGGGCACCACATACCCTAGTTCACCGCGGGCACCACATACCCCAGTACACCGCGGGCACCACATACCAAGTATACCGCAGGCACCTCGTACCCTAGTACACCGCGGGCATCACATACCCATCTACACCGCTGGCACCACATACCCAAGTCCCAAGTACACCGCGGGCATCACATACCCTAGTACACCTCGGGCATCACATACCCAACTACACCGCGGGCACCACATACCCTAGTACACCGCGGGCATCACATACCCATCTACACCGCTGGCACCACATACCCAAGTCCCAAGTTCACCGCGGGCATCACATACCCTAGTACACCTCGGGCATCACATACCCAACTACACCGCGGGCACCACATACCCTAGTACACCGCGGGCATCACATACCCTAGTACCGCGGGCACCACATACCCAATGACACCGCGGGCATCACATACCCAACTACACCGCGGGCACCACATACCCTAGTACACCGCGGGCATCACATACCCAACAACACCGCGGGCACCACATACCAAATATACCGCGGGCATCACATACCCAAGTCCCAAGTACACCGCGGGCACCACATACTCTAGTACACCGCGGGCACCACATACCCTAGTACACCGCGGGCACCACATACCCAAGTACACCTCGGGCATCACATACCCTAGTACACTGCGGGCACCAAATACCCTAGTACCGCGGGCACCATTGGGTATGCCAATGACACCGCGGGCACCACATACCCCAGTACACCGCGGGCATCACATACCCAACTACACCGCGGGCACCACATACTCTAGTACACCGCGGGCACCACATACCCTAGTACACCGCGGGCACCACATACCCAAGTACACCTCGGGCATCACATACCCAACAACACCGCGGGCACCACATACCAAGTATACCGCGGGCACCTCATACCCTAGTACACCGCGGGCATCTTATACCCAACTACACCGCGGGCACCACATACCCAAGTCCCAAGTACACCGCGGGCATCACATACCCTAGTACACCTCGGGTATCACATACCCAACTACACCGCGGGCACCACATACCCTAGTACACCGCGGGCACCACATACCCAAGTACACCGCGGGCACCACATACCCACTAACACCGCGGGCACCACATACCCTAGTACTCCGCGGGCATCACATACCCAACAACACCGCGGGCATCACATACCCAAGTCCCATGTACACCTCGGGCATCACATACCCAACTACACCGCGGGCATCACATACCCTAGTACACCGCGGGCACCACATACCCAAGTACACCTCGGGCATCACATACCCAACTACACCGCGGGCACCACATACCCTAGTACACCGCGGGCATCACATACCCTAGTACACCGCGGGCACCACATACCCTAGTACATCGCGGGCACCACATACCCTAGTATACCTCGGGCACCACATACTCAAGTACACCGCGGGCACCACATACCCTAGTACACCGCGGGCATCACATACCCAAGTACATCTCGGGCATCACATACCCAACTACACCGCGGGCACCACATACCCTAGTACACCGCGGGCATCACATACCCTAGTACACCGCGGGCACCACATACCCTAGTACGCCGCGGGCACCACATACCCTAGTACACCGCGGGCACCACATACCCAATTACACCGCGGGCATCACATACCCCAGTACACCGCGGGCATCACATACCCAACTACACCGCAGGCACCACATACTCTTGTACACCGCGGGCACCACATACCCTAGTACACCGCGGGCACCACATACCCAAGTACACCTCGGGCATCACATACCCAACAACACCGCGGGCACCACATACCAAGTATACCGCGGGCACCTCATACCCTAGTACACCGCGGGCATCACATACCCTAGTACCGCGGGCACCACATACCCAATGACACCGCGGGCATCACATACCTAACTAAACCGCGGGCACCACATACCCTAGTACACCGCGGGCATCACATACCCAACAACACCGCGGGCACCACATACCAAATATACCGCGGGCATCACATACCCAAGTCCCAAGTACACCGCGGGCACCACATACTCTAGTACACCGCGGGCACCACATACCCTAGTACACCGCGGGCACCACATACCCAAGTACACCTCGGGCATCACATACCCTAGTACACTGCGGGCACCAAATACCCTAGTACCGCGGGCACCATTGGGTATGCCAATGACACCGCGGGCACCACATACCCCAGTACACCGCGGGCATCACATACCCAACTACACCGCGGGCACCACATACTCTAGTACACCGCGGGCACCACATACCCTAGTACACCGCGGGCACCACATACCCAAGTACACCTCGGGCATCACATACCCAACAACACCGCGGGCACCACATACCAAGTATACCGCGGGCACCTCATACCCTAGTACACCGCGGGCATCTTATACCCAACTACACCGCGGGCACCACATACCCAAGTCCCAAGTACACCGCGGGCATCACATACCCTAGTACACCTCGGGTATCACATACCCAACTACACCGCGGGCACCACATACCCTAGTACACCGCGGGCACCACATACCCTAGTACACCGCGGGCACCACATACCCACTAACACCGCGGGCACCACATACCCTAGTACTCCGCGGGCATCACATACCCAACAACACCGCGGGCATCACATACCCAAGTCCCATGTACACCTCGGGCATCACATACCCAACTACACCGCGGGCATCACATACCCTAGTACACCGCGGGCACCACATACCCAAGTACACCTCGGGCATCACATACCCAACTACACCGCGGGCACCACATACCCTAGTACACCGCGGGCACAACATACCCAAATACACCGCGGGCACCACATACCCTAGTACATCGCGGGCACCACATACCCTAGTATACCTCGGGCACCACATACTCAAGTACACCGCGGGCACCACATACCCTAGTACACCGCGGGCATCACATACCCGAGTACATCTCGGGCATCACATACCCAACTACACCGCGGGCACCACATACCCTAGTACACCGCGGGCATCACATACCCTAGTACACCGCGGGCACCACATACCCTAGTACGCCGCGGGCACCACATACCCTAGTACACCGCGGGCACCACATACCCAATTACACCGCGGGCATCACATACCCCAGTACACCGCGGGCATCACATACCCAACTACACCGCAGGCACCACATACTCTTGTACACCGCGGGCACCACATACCCTAGTACACCGCGGGCACCACATACCCAAGTACACCTCGGGCATCACATACCCAACAACACCGCGGGCACCACATACCAAGTATACCGCGGGCACCTCATACCCTAGTACACCGCGGGCATCTTATACCCAACTACACCGCGGGCACCACATACCCAAGTCCCAAGTACACCGCGGGCATCACATACCCTAGTACACCTCGGGTATCACATACCCAACTACACCGCGGGCACCACATACCCTAGTACACCGCGGGCACCACATACCCAATTACACCGCGGGCATCACATACCCCAGTACACCGCGGGCATCACATACCCAACTACACCGCGGGCACCACATACTCTAGTACACCGCGGGCACCACATACCCTAGTACACCGCGGGCACCACATACCAAGTATACCGCGGGCACCTCATACCCTAGTACACCGCGGGCATCTTATACCCAACTACACCGCGGGCACCACATACCCAAGTCCCAAGTACACCGCGGGCATCACATACCCTAGTACACCTCGGGTATCACATACCCAACTACACCGCGGGCACCACATACCCTAGTACACCGCGGGCACCACATACCCTAGTACACCGCGGGCACCACATACCCTAGTACTCCGCGGGCATCACATACCCAACAACACCGCGGGCATCACATACCCAAGTCCCAAGTACACCTCGGGCATCACATACCCAACTACACCGCGGGCATCACATACCCTAGTACACCGCGGGCACCACATACCCAAGTACACCTCGGGCATCACATACCCAACTACACCGCGGGCACCACATACCCTAGTACACCGCGGGCACCACATACCCTAGTACACCGCGGGCATCACATACCCTAGTACACCGCGGGCACCACATACCCTAGTACGCCGCGGGCACCACATACCCTAGTACACCGCGGGCACCACATACCCAATTACACCGCGGGCATCACATACCCAACAACACCGCGGGCACCACATACCCAAGTACACCTCGGACATCACATACCCAACTACACCGCGGGCACCACATACCCTAGTACACCGCGGGCACCACATACCCAACTACACCGCGGGCACCACATACCCAAGTAAACCGCGGGCATCACATACCCAAGTACACCGCGGGCATCACATACCCAACTACACCGCGGGCACCACATACCCTAGTTCACCGCGGGCACCACATACCCCAGTACACCGCGGGCACCACATACCAAGTATACCGCAGGCACCTCGTACCCTAGTACACCGCGGGCATCACATACCCATCTACACCGCTGGCACCACATACCCAAGTCCCAAGTACACCGCGGGCATCACATACCCTAGTACACCTCGGGCATCACATACCCAACTACACCGCGGGCACCACATACCCTAGTACACCGCGGGCATCACATACCCATCTACACCGCTGGCACCACATACCCAAGTCCCAAGTTCACCGCGGGCATCACATACCCTAGTACACCTCGGGCATCACATACCCAACTACACCGCGGGCACCACATACCCTAGTACACCGCGGGCATCACATACCCTAGTACCGCGGGCACCACATACCCAATGACACCGCGGGCATCACATACCTAACTAAACCGCGGGCACCACATACCCTAGTACACCGCGGGCATCACATACCCAACAACACCGCGGGCACCACATACCAAATATACCGCGGGCATCACATACCCAAGTCCCAAGTACACCGCGGGCACCACATACTCTAGTACACCGCGGGCACCACATACCCTAGTACACCGCGGGCACCACATACCCCAGTACACCGCGGGCATCACATACCCAACTACACCGCGGGCACCACATACTCTAGTACACCGCGGGCACCACATACCCTAGTACACCGCGGGCACCACATACCCAAGTACACCTCGGGCATCACATACCCAACAACACCGCGGGCACCACATACCAAGTATACCGCGGGCACCTCATACCCTAGTACACCGCGGGCATCTTATACCCAACTACACCGCGGGCACCACATACCCAAGTCCCAAGTACACCGCGGGCATCACATACCCTAGTTCACCTCGGGTATCACATACCCAACTACACCGCGGGCACCACATACCCTAGTACACCGCGGGCACCACATACCCTAGTACACCGCGGGCACCACATACCCACTAACACCGCGGGCACCACATACCCTAGTACTCCGCGGGCATCACATACCCAACAACACCGCGGGCATCACATACCCAAGTCCGATGTACACCTCGGGCATCACATACCCAACTACACCGCGGGCATCACATACCCTAGTACACCGCGGGCACCACATACCCAAGTACACCTCGGGCATCACATACCCAACTACACCGCGGGCACCACATACCCTAGTACACCGCGGGCATCACATACCCAACTACACCGCGGGCATCACATACCCTAGTACACCGCGGGCACCACATACCCAAGTACACCTCGGGCATCACATACCCAACTACACCGCGGGCACCACATACCCTAGTACACCGCGGGCATCACATACCCTAGTACACCGCGGGCACCACATACCCTAGTACATCGCGGGCACCACATACCCTAGTATACCTCGGGCACCACATACTCAAGTACACCGCGGGCACCACATACCCTAGTACACCGCGGGCATCACATACCCGAGTACATCTCGGGCATCACATACCCAACTACACCGCGGGCACCACATACCCAAGTACACCGCGGGCATCACATACCCTAGTACACCGCGGGCACCACATACCCTAGTACGCCGCGGGCACCACATACCCTAGTACACCGCGGGCACCACATACCCAATTACACCGCGGGCATCACATACCCCACTACACCGCGGGCATCACATACCCAACTACACCGCAGGCACCACATACTCTTGTACACCGCGGGCACCACATACCCTAGTACACCGCGGGCACCACATACCCAAGTACACCTCGGGCATCACATACCCAACAACACCGCGGGCACCACATACCAAGTATACCGCGGGCACCTCATATCCTAGTACACCGCGGGCATCTTATACCCAACTACACCGCGGGCACCACATACCCAAGTCCCAAGTACACCGCGGGCATCACATACCCTAGTACACCTCGGGTATCACATACCCAACTACACCGCGGGCACCACATACCCTAGTACACCGCGGGCACCACATACCCCAGTACACCGCGGGCATCACATACCCAACTACACCGCGGGCACCACATACTCTAGTACACCGCGGGCACCACATACCCTAGTACACCGCGGGCACCACATACCCAAGTACACCTCGGGCATCACATACCCAACAACACCGCGGGCACCACATACCAAGTATACCGCGGGCACCTCATACCCTAGTACACCGCGGGCATCTTATACCCAACTACACCGCGGGCACCACATACCCAAGTCCCAAGTACACCGCGGGCATCACATACCCTAGTTCACCTCGGGTATCACATACCCAACTACACCGCGGGCACCACATACCCTAGTACACCGCGGGCACCACATACCCTAGTACACCGCGGGCACCACATACCCACTAACACCGCGGGCACCACATACCCTAGTACTCCGCGGGCATCACATACCCAACAACACCGCGGGCATCACATACCCAAGTCCCATGTACACCTCGGGCATCACATACCCAACTACACCGCGGGCATCACATACCCTAGTACACCGCGGGCACCACATACCCAAGTACACCTCGGGCATCACATACCCAACTACACCGCGGGCACCACATACCCTAGTACACCGCGGGCATCACATACCCAACTACACCGCGGGCATCACATACCCTAGTACACCGCGGGCACCACATACCCAAGTACACCTCGGGCATCACATACCCAACTACACCGCGGGCACCACATACCCTAGTACACCGCGGGCATCACATACCCTAGTACACCGCGGGCACCACATACCCTAGTACATCGCGGGCACCACATACCCTAGTATACCTCGGGCACCACATACCCAAGTACACCGCGGGCACCACATACCCTAGTACACCGCGGGCATCACATACCCGAGTACATCTCGGGCATCACATACCCAACTACACCGCGGGCACCACATACCCTAGTACACCGCGGGCATCACATACCCTAGTACACCGCGGGCACCACATACCCTAGTACGCCGCGGGCACCACATACCCTAGTACACCGCGGGCACCACATACCCAATTACACCGCGGGCATCACATACCCCAGTACACCGCGGGCATCACATACCCAACTACACCGCAGGCACCACATACTCTTGTACACCGCGGGCACCACATACCCTAGTACACCGCGGGCACCACATACCCAAGTACACCTCGGGCATCACATACCCAACAACACCGCGGGCACCACATACCAAGTATACCGCGGGCACCTCATATCCTAGTACACCGCGGGCATCTTATACCCAACTACACCGCGGGCACCACATACCCAAGTCCCAAGTACACCGCGGGCATCACATACCCTAGTACACCTCGGGTATCACATACCCAACTACACCGCGGGCACCACATACCCTAGTACACCGCGGGCACCACATACCCTAGTACACCGCGGGCACCACATACCCACTTACACCGCGGGCACCACATACCCTAGTACTCCGCGGGCATCACATACCCAACAACACCGCGGGCATCACATACCCAAGTCCCAAGTACACCTCGGGCATCACATACCCAACTACACCGCGGGCATCACATACCCTAGTACACCGCGGGCACCACATACCCAAGTACACCTCGGGCATCACATACCCAACTACACCGCGGGCACCACATACCCTAGTACACCGCGGGCATCACATACCCTAGTACACCGCGGGCACCACATACCCTAGTACATCGCGGGCACCACATACCCTAGTATACCTCGGGCACCACATACCCAAGTACACCGCGGGCACCACATACCCTAGTACACCGCGGGCATCACATACCCTAGTACACCGCGGGCACCACATACCCTAGTACGCCGCGGGCACCACATACCCTAGTACACCGCGGGCACCACATACCCAATTACACCGCGGGCATCACATACCCAACTACACCGCGGGCACCACATACCCAAGTACACCTCGGACATCACATACCCAACTACACCGCGGGCACCACATACCCTAGTACACCGCGGGCACTACATACCCAAGTACACCTCGGGCAGCACATACCCAACTACACCGCGGGCACAACATACCCAAATACACCTCGGGCATCACATACCCAACTACACCGCGGGCACCACATATCCTAGTACACCGCGGGCACCACATACCCAAGTACACCTCGGGCATCACATACCCTAGTATACCGCGGGCACCACATACCCTAGTATACCGCGGGCACCACATACCCAACTACACCGCGGGCACCACATACCCAAGTATACCGCGGGCATCACATACCCAAGTACACCGCGGGCATCACATACCCAACTACACCGCGGGCACCACATACCCTAGTTCACCGCGGGCACCACATACCCCAGTACACCGCGGGCACCACATACCAAGTATACCGCAGGCACCTCGTACCCTAGTACACCGCGGGCATCACATACCCATCTACACCGCTGGCACCACATACCCAAGTCCCAAGTACACCGCGGGCATCACATACCCTAGTACACCTCGGGCATCACATACCCAACTACACCGCGGGCACCACATACCCTAGTACACCGCGGGCATCAAATACCCATCTACACCGCTGGCACCACATACCCTAGTACACCGCGGGCATCAAATACCCATCTACACCGCGGGCACCACATACCCTAGTACACCGCGGGCATCACATACCCTAGTACACCGCGGGCACCACATACCCTAGTACATCGCGGGCACCACATACCCTAGTATACCTCGGGCACCACATACTCAAGTACACCGCGGGCACCACATACCCTAGTACACCGCGGGCATCACATACCCAAGTACATCTCGGGCATCACATACCCAACTACACCGCGGGCACCACATACCCTAGTACACCGCGGGCATCACATACCCTAGTACACCGCGGGCACCACATACCCTAGTACGCCGCGGGCACCACATACCCTAGTACACCGCGGGCACCACATACCCAATTACACCGCGGGCATCACATACCCCAGTACACCGCGGGCATCACATACCCAACTACACCGCGGGCACCACATACTCTAGTACACCGCGGGCACCACATACCCTAGTACACCGCGGGCACCACATACCCAAGTACACCTCGGGCATCACATACCCAACAACACCGCGGGCACCACATACCAAGTATACCGCGGGCACCTCATACCCTAGTACACCGCGGGCATCTTATACCCAACTACACCGCGGGCACCACATACCCTAGTTCACCGCGGGCACCACATACCCCAGTACACCGCGGGCATCACATACCCAAGTACACCGCGGGCATCACATACCCAACTACACCGCGGGCACCACATACCCTAGTTCACCGCGGGCACCACATACCCCAGTACACCGCGGGCATCACATACCCTAGTACACTGCGGGCACCAAATACCCTAGTACCGCGGGCACCACATACCCTAGTACACCGCGGGCACCACATACCCTAGTATACCTCGGGCACCACATACCCAAGTACACCGCGGGCACCACATACCCTAGTACACCGCGGGCATCACATACCCAAGTACATCTCGGGCATCACATACCCAACTACACCGCGGGCACCACATACCCTAGTACACCGCGGGCATCACATACCCTAGTACACCGCGGGCACCACATACCCTAGTACGCCGCGGGCACCACATACCCTAGTACACCGCGGGCACCACATACCCAATTACACCGCGGGCATCACATACCCAACTACACCGCGGGCACCACATACCCAAGTACACCTCGGACATCACATACCCAACTACACCGCGGGCACCACATACCCTAGTACACCGCGGGCACTACATACCCAAGTACACCTCGGGCAGCACATACCCAACTACACCGCGGGCACTACATACCCAAATACACCTCGGGCATCACATACCCAATGACACCGCGGGCATCACATATCTAACTAAACCGCGGGCACCACATACCCAAGTACACCGCGGGCATCACATATCCTAGTACACTGCGGACACCAAATACCCTAGTACACCGCGGGCACCACATACCCAAGTACACCTCGGGCAACACATACCCTAGTACACTGCGGGCACCAAATACCCTAGTACCGCGGGCACCACATACCCAATGACACCGCGGGCATCACATACCTAACTAAACCGCGGGCACCACATACCCTAGTACACCGCGGGCATCACATACCCAACAACACCGCGGGCACCACATACCAAATATACCGCGGGCATCACATACCCAAGTCCCAAGTACACCGCGGGCACCACATACTCTAGTACACCGCGGGCACCACATACCCTAGTACACCGCGGGCACCACATACCCAAGTTCACCTCGGGCATCACATACCCTAGTACACTGCGGGCACCAAATACCCTAGTACCGCGGGCACCACATACCCAATGACACCGCGGGCACCACATACCCTAGTTCACCGCGGGCACCACATACCCCAGTACACCGCGGGCATCACATACCCAACTACACCGCGGGCACCACATACTCTAGTACACCGCGGGCACCACATACCCTAGTACACCGCGGGCACCACATACCCAAGTACACCTCGGGCATCACATACCCAACAACACCGCGGGCACCACATACCAAGTATACCGCGGGCACCTCATACCCTAGTACACCGCGGGCATCTTATACCCAACTACACCGCGGGCACCACATACCCAAGTCCCAAGTACACCGCGGGCATCACATACCCTAGTACACCTCGGGTATCACATACCCAACTACACCGCGGGCACCACATACCCTAGTACACCGCGGGCACCACATACCCTAGTACACCGCGGGCACCACATACCCACTTACACCGCGGGCACCACATACCCTAGTACACCGCGGGCACCACATACCCAAGTACACCTCGGGCATCACATACCCAACAACACCGCGGGCACCACATACTAAGTATACCGCGGGCACCTCATACCCTAGTACACCGCGGGCATCTTATACCCAACTACACCGCGGGCACCACATACCCAAGTCCCAAGTACACCGCGGGCATCACATACCCTAGTACACCTCGGGTATCACATACCCAACTACACCGCGGGCACCACATACCCTAGTACACCGCGGGCACCACATACCCTAGTACACCGCAGTGGCGGTAGCTTCATACAAGCCGAAAAGCCGGGCTTGCCTTACTTCAAAGACTACTAGGATCTCTACTTCAAATTCCAAACCTACTGAAAACATCGACTGCCATACTAACGTATTTTTAAATTTTCGCGCGCCAATTCTTTCACTTCATTACTGTACATATCTAGTTAGGGATATTGAACGCGCCGAAATCCTACTAAATAAAATAGCAACGTGAACCGCGCCGCGCGCGCGGGCTCATGCATCTCGCTCGCACTCGTGGGCTTGCAACGGGGCTTCGCGGGCGCATATGTCTGTTTCGTTCTAACCTATGCAAAAGTGCTATAAGTACAGGATCAACCTCTTTATTTATTTGTCTAGCAATTTGGTCAATTTGTATGGAGCGCTAAGCCCGGCTTTCAATATGAAGTTTGTCACACCGCGGGCACCACATACTCTAGTACACCGCGGGCACCACATACCCTAGTACACCGCGGGCACCACATACCCAAGTTCACCTCGGGCATCACATACCCTAGTACACTGCGGGCACCAAATACCCTAGTACCGCGGGCACCACATACCCAATGACACCGCTGGCACCACATACCCAAGTCCCAAGTACACCGCGGGCATCACATACCCTAGTACACCTCGGGCATCACATACCCAACTACACCGCGGGCACCACATACCCTAGTACACCGCGGGCATCACATACCCATCTACACCGCTGGCACCACATACCCAAGTCCCAAGTACACCGCGGGCATCACATACCCTAGTACACCTCGGGCATCACATACCCAACTACACCGCGGGCACCACATACCCTAGTACACCGCGGGCATCACATACCCAAGTACGCCACGGGCATCACATATCCTAGTACACTGCGGGCACCAAATACCCTAGTACCGCGGGCACCACATACCCAATGACACCGCGGGCATTACATACCCAACTACACCGCGGGCATCACATACCCAACTACACCGCGGGACACCACATACCCAACTACACCGCGGGCATCACATACCTAACTATACCGCGGGCACCACATACCCAACTACACCGCGGGCACCACATACCCTAGTTCACCGCGGGCACCACATACCCCAGTACACCGCGGGCATCACATACCCAACTACACCGCGGGCACCACATACTCTAGTACACCGCGGGCACCACATACCCAAGTACACCGCGGGCACCACATACCCAAGTACACCTCGGGCATCACATGCCCTAGTATACCGCGGGCACCACATACCCTAGTATTCCGCGGGCACCACATACCCAACTACACCGCGGGCACCACATACCCTAGTTCACCGCGGGCACCACATACCCCAGTACACCGCGGGCATCACATACCTAACTACACCGCGGGCACCACATACTCTAGTACACCGCGGGCACCACATACCCTAGTACACCGCGGGCATCACATACCCAACTACACCGCGGGACACCACATACCCAACTACACCGCGGGCACCACATACCCAAGTATACCGCGGGCACCACATATCCTAGTACACCGCGGGCACCACATACCCAAGTACACCTCGGGCATCAAATACCCTAGTATACCGCGGGCACCACATACCCTAGTATACCGCGGGCATCACATACCCAAGTACACCGCGGGCATCACATACCCAACTACACCGCGGGCACCACATACCCTAGTACACCGCGGGCATCACATACCCATCTACACCGCTGGCACCACATACCCAAGTCCCAAGTACACCGCGGGCATCACATACCCTAGTACACCTCGGGCATCACATACCCAACTACACCGCGGGCACCACATACCCTAGTACACCGCGGGCATCACATACCCATCTACACCGCTGGCACCACATACCCAAGTCCCAAGTACACCGCGGGCATCACATACCCTAGTACACCTCGGGCATCACATACCCAACTACACCGCGGGCACCACATACCCTAGTACACCGCGGGCATCACATACCCAAGTACGCCACGGGCATCACATATCCTAGTACACTGCGGGCACCAAATACCCTAGTACCGCGGGCACCACATACCCAAGTACACCTCGGGCATCACATACCCAACAACACCGCGGGCACCACATACCAAGTATACCGCGGGCACCTCATACCCTAGTACACCGCGGGCATCTTATACCCAACTACACCGCGGGCACCACATACCCAAGTCCCAAGTACACCGCGGGCATCACATACCCTAGTACACCTCGGGTATCACATACCCAACTACACCGCGGGCACCACATACCCTAGTACACCGCGGGCACCACATACCCTAGTACACCGCGGGCACCACATACCCACTTACACCGCGGGCACCACATACCCTAGTACTCCGCGGGCATCACATACCCAACAACACCGCGGGCATCACATACCCAAGTCCCAAGTACACCTCGGGCATCACATACCCAACTACACCGCGGGCATCACATACCCTAGTACACCGCGGGCACCACATACCCAAGTACACCTCGGGCATCACATACCCAACTACACCGCGGGCACCACATACCCTAGTACACCGCGGGCATCACATACCCTAGTACACCGCGGGCACCACATACCCTAGTACATCGCGGGCACCACATACCCTAGTATACCTCGGGCCCCACATACCCAAGTACACCGCGGGCATCACATACCTATCTACACCGCTGGCACCACATACCCAAGTCCCAAGTACACCGCGGGCATCACATACCCCAGTACACCTCGGGCATCACATACCCAACTACACCGCGGGCACCACATACCCTAGTACCGCGCAATGCCTGTAGTATCGCCGAGAGCTCAGCCTGGAACACACTACAAAAGTCCTCGAGGCGAAAGCTAGCATGCTGAGTCTCCACTCCTCCATACCAGCAGGAAACCGCCGCGCCGACCTTGCCCTCCAGCTTACTGCCATCCGTGTAAAGGATGGGTCCATCATCACCAAGACTCTCCACTTCTTCCTGCGATCTGATAAGCCCAAACTCCACACGTTTTCTCTTAGCCGGATGAGGCAGGGAAAACGGACTCCTTCTAAGCTCCATGCTACGTCCGGGCAAACAGGCAAGTGGTGTTCCTCTCTTTATATTACATCATCATATTTACATCATCGGTAGGCTGAAACACGTGAAGACTCATATTGCTAGCGATTCGAGGTCCGGTTTGGAGATCATAAGTGACCCTAACACAGTTCATCCATTAGCGGTAGACATCAGATGTAAAATTTTTAATCTGCAAGAAAGCGGCAAAGAAGTTGCTCTTCATTGGGTGAAAGCCCATTGTGGAATTACTGGGAACGAAAGGGCTGACGAACTTGCCAAATTTGCTGCACTAAATAACAGGCAACTACCGAAGTATGACCGGTTTCCCTTGTCCTATGCAAAGTACTCCACCAGGTCGCACTCAATAGAACAATGGCAGCAGTATTACACTTCATCTACTACAGGAGCCACAACCAAGCTGTTCTACAAAGATGTCACTGTAGCTTATAACATTTTGTCCAAGTTCTGCATAAGTAATTATTTGAGTCAAATTTTTACTGGACATGGAGGCTTCAATGATTACTTATATAGGTTTAAGTTGAAGGAGTCTGCTTTATGTACTTGTGGTGAAGATGTCCCTCAGACAATTCAGCATTTGTTGATGGATTGTTGTAAATTTGATAGGTTAAGATACGATTGCGAGTGTGCAATCGGGAATAGCATTAATTTAAATAACTTGGAAGGGATAATGTGTGATAACAATTGCAGATCAATGTTTCTCACTTTTGCAAGAACCGTTCTATGCAAAATTGGGAAGGAGAATGGTTCCATAGTGGAAATATTATAGATTTTCTGCCATATAGGTTATCTATTTTTGTTTTTGTTGTGCCTGCGTACCTGTTCACATTGTTGATGAGGATGAGGATGGTTTACTGTTTCTATCACTGCTAACTATTGGGATGTTGTTTGTTACTGCCTTGATTGATCACTCACATAATCACTCGTCACGAAGCACATTTTACAACAAGGTAGTAGCAAGCAATAGTCTAATAAGACAATTTATATTGTTTGTTTGTTCTTGGCTCTCACGTTGGTTTACTGTTGTTTATTGCTTTGATACTGATCACATTAACTATAATTTTCAAGCACACTTTCTTTACAATCAAAGCAATAAACAAGCAGTCACTCAATTTTGCTCATGTTTATTTTATTTATTTATGTAGTATTATTATTTGTTTGTTTTGATTTGTTTGTTTTGATTTTCATATAGTTCATCTTCAATGAAATGTCAATGTCAAGTCACAATCGTCCAGTCAAGTCAGTCATCTGTCAAGTCACTTTTATTTTATTTACTTCCTTAAGATCTTGACAGATACAGATTGATGTTTTATGCACAGATAACATAGACACAGATAGAGTCCGGCTGGGCCATCTGGGAAGAAGTTTAAATATTAATTTAGAGGAATTATTTAATTTTATAATGTTTTGTAAGTACTTTTCCGAAACTGTTTCCAGATGGCTTAGTTGGTCTTTGTTTTGTATAATACATTTACCTATGTGCATATATATTTTTGTTTATAAGTCTTTTGAATATTGTATTTTATTATTTAAGTTATTTGTTTATTGTTTATTGTGTGGATGGGTACGTAGGTATACTTGTAATAATGGTAGAATTCATATCACTTATTTTTAATTTTCGTTAATATTAAATCTGTAAGATAAACAGGATGTGCTGTCGGTCGAATTGATAGACTAAATCTTATGATTTATATCAGTGTAGATTCGATCGGCAGCATATTATTATCTTATTTTATTTTATTTTTATGTATATTTTTATTAATTTAAGTAATTTCAATGGAATTTTAATTTGAGTTACTATTGAAATATTATTATGATTCTACAAATATTGACATTATATTTTGAATTTTAGTTATGAATAGGAATTTATGTGTAATTGGAGTAAATATAGGTTGAATTAATTTATTGTGATTATAATTTTATTATGCTAATTTATTCTGATTCTAATTTTGTTTTAATGTGATTTAGATTGATATTTTATTTTGATTTTATTCTAGGTTTGATTTGATTGTTAAATTAATGAATTTTATATTACCTATTTATTTAATTTTAGATTTAATTAGGTATTATTTAATGTTTTGATTAATTGTTATTATTTTATTTTGTTATTATTTTATTTTGTTAATTTGGTGTTTTATTATTTTAGTTGCTCATAAAATAGTATGAAACACTTATTTCTATGTACGTAGATGTTAAGATTTTATGTGATTTAATAAATAAAATTGAAATTCTGTCTTGTGATGGGGTTGGGGTGGGCACTGTGTTTGAAACAAAACATAGCGTCTGATCAAACCTTTTACAAGATGGACAAGTGTTTTGCATGTTAGACATAATATCCTATAATTTAAAATGAATGAAATTAGAAATGGAATAATTGTAATAATTAAAAATAAGGAATTAATTGAAAACTAAGTTAGTAAAATGAATGAAATTTAGAAATGGAATAATTGTAATATTTAAAAATTAATTGAAAACTAAGTTAGTTATAGAAAAGGATTATTTTGTTATTAGGAAAGTAAAATTCAAATAGGAATTCAATGTTGTTGCAATATAATAGCAACAGTAAATAACTTAGGTAGGAAAAAAAAAAAAAAAAAAAAAAAAACCCTAGTACCGCGGGCACCACATACCCAATGACACCGCGGGCATTACATACCCAACTACACCGCGGGCATCACATACCCAACTACACCGCGGGACACCACATACCCAACTACACCGCGGGCACCACATACCCAAGTATACCGCGGGCACCACATACCCTAGTACACCTCGGGCATCACATACCCAACTACACCGCGGGCACCACATACCCTAGTACACCGCGGGCATCACATACCCAAGTACGCCACGGGCATCACATATCCTAGTACACTGCGGGCACCAAATACCCTAGTACCGCGGGCACCACATACCCAATGACACCGCGGGCATTACATACCCAACTACACCGCGGGCATCACATACCCAACTACACCGCGGGACACCACATACCCAACTACACCGCGGGCATCACATACCTAACTATACCGCGGGCACCACATACCCTAGTACACCGCGGGCATCACATACCCAACAACACCGCGGGCACCACATACCAAGTATACCGCGGGCACCTCATACCCTAGTACACCGCAGGCATCACATACCCAACTACACCGCGGGCACCACATACCCAAGTACACCGCGGGCACCACATACCCTAGTACACCGCGGGCATCACATACCCTAGTACACCGCGGGCACCACATACCCAAGTACACCTCGGGCATCACATACCCAACAACACCGCGGGCACCACATACCAAGTATACCGCGGGCACCTCATACCCTAGTACACCGCGGGCATCTTATACCCAACTACACCGCGGGCACCACATACCCAAGTCCCAAGTACACCGCGGGCATCACATACCCTAGTACACCTCGGGTATCACATACCCAACTACACCGCGGGCACCACATACCCTAGTACACCGCGGGCACCACATACCCTAGTACACCGCGGGCACCACATACCCACTTACACCGCGGGCACCACATACCCTAGTACTCCGCGGGCATCACATACCCAACAACACCGCGGGCATCACATACCCAAGTCCCAAGTACACCTCGGGCATCACATACCCAACTACACCGCGGGCATCACATACCCTAGTACACCGCGGGCACCACATACCCAAGTACACCTCGGGCATCACATACCCAACTACACCGCGGGCACCACATACCCTAGTACACCGCGGGCATCACATACCCTAGTACACCGCGGGCACCACATACCCTAGTACATCGCGGGCACCACATACCCTAGTATACCTCGGGCCCCACATACCCAAGTACACCGCGGGCATCACATACCCATCTACACCGCTGGCACCACATACCCAAGTCCCAAGTACACCGCGGGCATCACATACCCCAGTACACCTCGGGCATCACATACCCAACTACACCGCGGGCACCACATACCCTAGTACCGCGGGCACCACATACCCAATGACACCGCGGGCATTACATACCCAACTACACCGCGGGCATCACATACCCAACTACACCGCGGGACACCACATACCCAACTACACCGCGGGCACCACATACCCAAGTATACCGCGGGCACCACATACCCTAGTACACCGCGGGCATCACATACCTAACTATACCGCGGGCACCACATACCCTAGTACACCGCGGGCATCACATACCCAACAACACCGCGGGCACCACATACCAAGTATACCGCGGGCACCTCGTACCCTAGTACACCGCGGGCATCACATACCCATCTACACCGCTGGCACCACATACCCAAGTCCCAAGTACACCGCGGGCATCACATACCCTAGTACACCTCGGGTATCACATACCCAACTACACCGCGGGCACCACATACCCTGGTACACCGCGGGCACCACATACCCTAGTACACCGCGGGCATCAAATACCCTAGTACACCACATACCCAACTACACCGCGGGCATCACATACCCGCCTACACCGCGGGCACCACATACCCTAGTACACTGCGGGCACCACATACCCTAGTATACCGCGGGCATCACATACCCAAGTACACCTCGGGCATCACATACCCAACTACACCGCGGGCACCACATACCCAAGTACACCGCGGGCACCACATACCCTAGTACACTGCGGGCACCAAATATCCTAGTACACCGCGGGCACCACATACCCAAGTACACCTCGGGCATCACATACCCTAGTACACTGCGGGCACCAAATACCCTAGTACCGCGGGCACCACATACCCAATGACACCGCGGGCATCACATACCCAAGTACACCAAGGGCATCACATACCCTAGTACGCCGCGGGCACCACAAACCCTAGTACACCGCGGGCACCACATACCCAATTACACCGCGGGCATCACATACCCAACTACACCGCGGGCACCACATACCCAAGTACACCTCGGACATCACATACCCAACTACACCGCGGGCACCACATACCCTAGTACACCGCGGGCACCACATACCCAAGTACACCTCGGACATCACATACCCAACTACACCGCGGGCACCACATACCCTAGTACACCGCGGGCATTACATACCCAAGTACACCTCGGGCATCACATACCCAACTACACCGCGGGCACTACATACCCAAGTACACCTCGGGCATCACATACCCAACTACACCGCGGGCACCACATATCCTAGTACACCGCGGGCACCACATACCCAAGTACACCTCGGGCATCACATACCTTAGTATACCGCGGGTATTACATACCCAACTACACCGCGGGCACCACATACCCAAGTCCCAAGTACACCGCGGGCATCACATACCCTAGTACACCTCGGGTATCACATACCCAACTACACCGCGGGCACCACATACCCTAGTACACCGCGGGCACCACATACCCTAGTACACTGCGGGCACCATATACCCACTTACACCGCGGGCATCACATACCCAACTACACCGCGGGCACCACATACCCAAGTATACCGCGGGCACCACATACCCTAGTACACCGCGGGCATCACATACCTAACTACACCGCGGGCACCACATACCCTAGTACACCGCGGGCATCACATACCCAACAACACCGCGGGCACCACATACCCAAGTATACCGCGGGCACCTTATACCCTAGTACTACCCTAGTACACCTCGGGCATCACATACCCAACTACACCGCGGGCACCACATACCCTAGTACACCGCGGGCATCACATACCCAAGTACGCCACGGGCATCACATACCCAACTACACCGCGGGCACCACATACCCAAGTCCCAAGTACACCGCGGGCATCACATACCCAAGTCCCTAGTACACCGCGGGCATCACATACCCAACAACACCGCGGGCACCACATACCAAGTATACCGCAGGCACCTCGTACCCTAGTACACCGCGGGCATCACATACCCATCTACACCGCTGGCACCACATACCCAAGTCCCAAGTACACCGCGGGCATCACATACCCTAGTACACCGCGGGCATCACATACCCATCTACACCGCTGGCACCACATACCCAAGTCCCAAGTACACCGCGGGCATCACATACCCTAGTACACCTCGGGCATCACATACCCAACTACACCGCGGGCACCACATACCCTAGTACACCGCGGGCATCACATACCCAAGTACGCCACGGGCATCACATATCCTAGTACACTGCGGGCACCAAATACCCTAGTACCGCGGGCACCACATACCCAATGACACCGCGGGCATTACATACCCAACTACACCGCGGGCATCACATACCCAACTACACCGCGGGACACCACATACCCAACTACACCGCGGGCATCACATACCTAACTATACCGCGGGCACCACATACCCTAGTACACCGCGGGCATCACATACCCAACTACACCGCGGGCACCACATACCCAAGTCCCAAGTACATCGCGGGCATCACATACCCTAGTACACCTCGGGTATCACATACCCAACTACACCGCGGGCACCACATACCCTAGTACACCGCGGGCACCACATACCCTAGTACACCGCGGGCACCACATACCCACTTACACCGCGGGCATCACATACCCAAGTACACCTCGGGCATCACATACCCTAGTATACCGCGGGCACCACATACCCTAGTATACCGCGGGCATCACATACCCAAGTACACCGCGGGCATCACATACCCAACTACACCGCGGGCACCACATACCCTAGTTCACCGCGGGCACCACATACCCCAGTACACCGCGGGCATCACATACCCAACTACACCGCGGGCACCACATACTCTAGTACACCGCGGGCACCACATACCCAATGACACCGCGGGCATTACATACCCAACTACACCGCGGGCATCACATACCCAACTACACCGCGGGACACCACATACCCAACTACACCGCGGGCATCACATACCTAACTATACCGCGGGCACCACATACCCTAGTACACCGCGGGCACCACATACCCTAGTACACCGCGGGCATCACATACCCAACTACACCGCGGGACACCACATACCCAACTACACCGCGGGCACCACATACCCCAGTACACCGCGGGCATCACATACCCAACTACACCGCGGGCACCACATACTCTAGTACACCGCGGGCATCACATACCCATCTACACCGCTGGCACCACATACCCAAGTCCCAAGTACACCGCGGGCATCACATACCCTAGTACACCTCGGGCATCACATACCCAACTACACCGCGGGCACCACATACCCTAGTACACCGCGGGCATCACATACCCATCTACACCGCTGGCACCACATACCCAAGTCCCAAGTACACCGCGGGCATCACATACCCTAGTACACCTCGGGCATCACATACCCAACTACACCGCGGGCACCACATACCCTAGTACACCGCGGGCATCACATACCCAAGTACGCCACGGGCATCACATATCCTAGTACACTGCGGGCACCAAATACCCTAGTACCGCGGGCACCACATACCCAATGACACCGCGGGCATTACATACCCAACTACACCGCGGGCATCACATACCCAACTACACCGCGGGACACCACATACCCAACTACACCGCGGGCATCACATACCTAACTATACCGCGGGCACCACATACCCTAGTACACCGCGGGCATCACATACCCAACAACACCGCGGGCACCACATACCAAGTATACCGCGGGCACCTCATACCCTAGTACACCGCAGGCATCACATACCCAACTACACCGCGGGCACCACATACCCAAGTACACCGCGGGCACCACATACCCTAGTACACCGCGGGCATCACATACCCTAGTACACCGCGGGCACCACATACCCAAGTACACCTCGGGCATCACATACCCAACAACACCGCGGGCACCACATACCAAGTATACCGCGGGCACCTCATACCCTAGTACACCGCGGGCATCTTATACCCAACTACACCGCGGGCACCACATACCCAAGTCCCAAGTACACCGCGGGCATCACATACCCTAGTACACCTCGGGTATGACATACCCAACTACACCGCGGGCACCACATACCCTAGTACACCGCGGGCACCACATACCCTAGTACACCGCGGGCACCACATACCCACTTACACCGCGGGCACCACATACCCTAGTACTCCGCGGGCATCACATACCCAACAACACCGCGGGCATCACATACCCAAGTCCCAAGTACACCTCGGGCATCACATACCCAACTACACCGCGGGCATCACATACCCTAGTACACCGTGGGCACCACATACCCAAGTACACCTCGGGCATCACATACCCAACTACACCGCGGGCACCACATACCCTAGTACACCGCGGGCATCACATACCCTAGTACACCGCGGGCACCACATACCCTAGTACATCGCGGGCACCACATACCCTAGTATACCTCGGGCACCACATACCCAAGTACACCGCGGGCACCACATACCCTAGTACACCGCGGGCATCACATACCCAAGTACATCTCGGGCATCACATACCGAACTACACCGCGGGCACCACATACCCTAGTACACCGCGGGCATCACATACCCTAGTACACCGCGGGCACCACATACCCTAGTACGCCGCGGGCACCACATACCCTAGTACACCGCGGGCACCACATACCCAATTACACCGCGGGCATCACATACCCCAGTACACCGCGGGCATCACATACCCAACTACACCGCGGGCACCACATACTCTAGTACACCGCGGGCACCACATACCCTAGTACACCGCGGGCACCACATACCCAAGTACACCTCGGGCATCACATACCCAACAACACCGCGGGCACCACATACCAAGTATACCGCGGGCACCTCATACCCTAGTACACCGCGGGCATCTTATACCCAACTACACCGCGGGCACCACATACCCAAGTCCCAAGTACACCGCGGGCATCACATACCCTAGTACACCTCGGGTATCACATACCCAACTACACCGCGGGCACCACATACCCTAGTACACCGCGGGCACCACATACCCTAGTACACCGCGGGCACCACATACCCTAGTACACCGCGGGCACCACATACCCACTTACACCGCGGGCACCACATACCCTAGTACTCCGCGGGCATCACATACCCAACAACAACGCGGGCATCACATACCCAAGTCCCAAGTACACCTCGGGCATCACATACCCAACTACACCGCGGGCATCACATACCCTAGTACACCGCGGGCACCACATACCCAAGTACACCTCGGGCATCACATACCCAACTACACCGCGGGCACCACATACCCTAGTACACCGCGGGCATCACATACCCTAGTACATCGCGGGCATCACATACCCAAGTACATCTCGGGGATCACATACCCAACTACACCGCGGGCACCACATACCCTAGTACACCGCGGGCATCACATACCCTAGTACACCGCGGGCACCACATACCCTAGTACGCCGCGGGCACCACATACCCTAGTACACCGCGGGCACCACATACCCAATTACACCGCGGGCATCACATACCCAACTACACCGCGGGCACAACATACCCAAATACACCTCGGGCATCACATACCCAACTACACCGCGGGCACCACATATCCTAGTACACCGCGGGCACCACATACCCAAGTACACCTCGGGCATCACATACCCTAGTATACCGCGGGCACCACATACCCTAGTATACCGCGGGCACCACATACCCAACTACACCGCGGGCACCACATACCCAAGTATACCGCGGGCATCACATACCCAAGTACACCGCGGGCATCACATACCCAACTACACCGCGGGCACCACATACCCTAGTTCACCGCGGGCACCACATACCCCAGTACACCGCGGGCACCACATACCAAGTATACCGCAGGCACCTCGTACCCTAGTACACCGCGGGCATCACATACCCATCTACACCGCTGGCACCACATACCCAAGTCCCAAGTACACCGCGGGCATCACATACCCTAGTACACCTCGGGCATCACATACTCAACTACACCGCTGGCACCACATACCCTAGTACACCGCGGGCATCACATACCCATCTACACCGCTGGCACCACATACCCAAGTCCCAAGTACACCGCGGGCATCACATACCCTAGTACACCTCGGGCATCACATACCCAACTACACCGCGGGCACCACATACCCTAGTACACCGCGGGCATCACATACCCAACTACACCGCGGGACACCACATACCCAACTACACCGCGGGCATCACATACCTAACTATACCGCGGGCACCACATACCCTAGTACACCGCGGGCATCACATACCCAACAACACCGCGGGCACCACATACCAAGTATACCGCGGGCACCTCATACCCTAGTACACCGCAGGCATCACATACCCAACTACACCGCGGGCACCACATACCCAAGTACACCGCGGGCACCACATACCCAAGTACACCTCGGGCATCACATACCCAACTACACCGCGGGCACCACATACCCTAGTACACCGCGGGCATCACATACCCTAGTACATCGCGGGCATCACATACCCAAGTACATCTCGGGCATCACATACCCAACTACACCGCGGGCACCACATACCCTAGTACACCGCGGGCATCACATACCCTAGTACACCGCGGGCACCACATACCCTAGTACGCCGCGGGCACCACATACCCTAGTACACCGCGGGCATCACATACCCAACTACACCGCGGGCACAACATACCCAAATACACCTCGGGCATCACATACCCAACTACACCGCGGGCACCACATATCCTAGTACACCGCGGGCACCACATACCCAAGAACACCTCGGGCATCACATACCCTAGTATACCGCGGGCACCACATACCCTAGTATACCGCGGGCACCACATACCCAACTACACCGCGGGCACCACATACCCAAGTATACCGCGGGCATCACATACCCAAGTACACCGCGGGCATCACATACCCAACTACACCGCGGGCACCACATACCCTAGTTCACCGCGGGCACCACATACCCCAGTACACCGCGGGCACCACATACCAAGTATACCGCAGGCACCTCGTACCCTAGTACACCGCGGGCATCACATACCCATCTACACCGCTGGCACCACATACCCAAGTCCCAAGTACACCGCGGGCATCACATACCCTAGTACACCTCGGGCATCACATACCCAACTACACCGCGGGCACCACATACCCTAGTACACCGCGGGCATCACATACCCATCTACACCGCTGGCACCACATACCCAAGTCCCAAGTACACCGCGGGCATCACATACCCTAGTACACCTCGGGCATCACATACCCAACTACACCGCGGGCACCACATACCCTAGTACACCGCGGGCATCACATACCCAAGTACGCCACGAGCATCACATATCCTAGTACACTGCGGGCACCAAATACCCTAGTACCGCGGGCACCACATACCCAATGACACCGCGGGCATTACATACCCAACTACACCGCGGGCATCACATACCCAACTACACCGCGGGACACCACATACCCAACTTTACCGCGGGCATCACATACAAAGTATACCGCGGGCACCTCATACCCTAGTACACCGCAGGCATCACATACCCAACTACACCGCGGGCACCACATACCCAAGTACACCGCGGGCACCACATACCCTAGTACACCGCGGGCATCACATACCCAACAACACCGCAGGCACCACATACCAAGTATACCGCGGGCACCTCATACCCTAGTACACCGCGGGCACCACATACCCAAGTACACCTCGGGCATCACATACCCTAGTATACCGCGGGCACCACATACCCTAGTATTCCGCGGGCACCACATACCCAACTACACCGCGGGCACCACATACCCAAGTACACCTCGGGCAACACATACCCTAGTACACTGCGGGCACCAAATACCCTAGTACCGCGGGCACCACATACCCAATGACACCGCGGGCATCACATACCCAACTACACCGCGGGCATCACATACCCAACTACACCGCGGGACACCACATACCCAACTACACCGCGGGCACCACATACCAAATATACCGCGGGCATCACATACCCAAGTCCCAAGTACACCGCGGGCACCACATACTCTAGTACACCGCGGGCACCACATACCCTAGTACACCGCGGGCACCACATACCCAAGTACACCTCGGGCATCACGTACCCTAGTACACTGCGGGCACCAAATACTCTAGTACCGCGGGCACCACATACCCAATGACACCGCGGGCACCACATACCCTAGTTCACCGCGGGCACCACATACCCCAGTACACCGCGGGCATCACATACCCAACTACACCGCGGGCACCACATACTCTAGTACACCGCGGGCACCACATACCCTAGTACACCGCGGGCACCACATACCCAAGTACACCTCGGGCATCACATACCCAACAACACCGCGGGCACCACATACCAAGTATACCGCGGGCACCTCATACCCTAGTACACCGCGGGCATCTTATACCCAACTACACCGCGGGCACCACATACCCAAGTCCCAAGTACACCGCAGGCATCACATACCCTAGTACACCTCGGGTATCACATACCCAACTACACCGCGGGCACCACATACCCTAGTACACCGCGGGCACCACATACCCACTTACACCGCGGGCACCACATACCCTAGTACACCGCGGGCATCACATACCCAACAACACCGCGGGCATCACATACCCAAGTCCCAAGTACACCGCGGGCATCACATACCCTAGTACACCGCGGGCACCACATACCTAAGTACACCTCGGGCATCGCATACCCAACTACACCGCGGGCATCACAAACCCTAGTACACCGCGGGCACCACATACCCAAGTACACCTCGGGCATCACATACCCAACTACACCGCGGGCACCACATACCCTAGTACACCGCGGGCATCACATACCCTAGTACACCGCGGGCACCACATACCCTAGTACACCGCGGGCACCACATACCCTAGTATACCTCGGGCACCACATACCCAAGTACACCGCGGGCACCACATACCCTAGTACACCGCGGGCATCACATACCCAAGTACATCTCGGGCATCACACACCCAACTACACCGCGGGCACCACATACCCTAGTACACCGCGGGCATCACATACCCTAGTACACCGCGGGCACCACATACCCTAGTACGCCGCGGGCACCACATACCCTAGTACACCGCGGGCTTCACATACCCAATTACACCGCGGGCATCACATACCCAACTACACCGCGGGCACCACATACCCAAGTACACCTCGGACATCACATACCCAACTACATCGCGGGCACCACATACCCAACTACACCGCGGGCACTACATACCCAAATACACCTCGGGCATCACATACCCAATGACACCGCGGGCATCACATACCTAACTAAACCGCGGGCACCACATACCCAAGTACACCGCGGGCATCACATATCCTAGTACACTGCGGACACCAAATACCCTAGTACACCGCGGGCACCACATACCCAAGTACACCTCGGGCAACACATACCCTAGTACACTGCGGGCACCAAATACCCTAGTACCGCGGGCACCACATACCCAATGACACCGCGGGCATCACATACCTAACTAAACCGCGGGCACCACATACCCTAGTACACCGCGGGCATCACATACCCAACAACACCGCGGGCACCACATACCAAATATACCGCGGGCATCACATACCCAAGTCCCAAGTACACCGCGGGCACCACATACTCTAGTACACCGCGGGCACCACATACCCTAGTACACCGCGGGCACCACATACCCAAGTACACCTCGGGCATCACATACCCTAGTACACTGCGGGCACCAAATACCCTAGTACCGCGGGCACCACATACCCAATGACACCGCGGGCACCACATACCCTAGTTCACCGCGGGCACCACATACCCCAGTACACCGCGGGCATCACATACCCAACTACACCGCGGGCACCACATACTCTAGTACACCGCGGGCACCACATACCCTAGTACACCGCGGGCACCACATACCCAAGTACACCTCGGGCATCACATACCCAACAACACCGCGGGCACCACATACCAAGTATACCGCGGGCACCTCATACCCTAGTACACCGCGGGCATCTTATACCCAACTACACCGCGGGCACCACATACCCAAGTCCCAAGTACACCGCGGGCATCACATACCCTAGTACACCTCGGGTATCACATACCCAACTACACTAAAATATTTTTATGTTTTATACTAAAATATTATACTATATACTAAAATATTTTATATTATACTAAAATATTATACTAAAATATTTTTATGATCTATTTAAGCTATTTTATGACTTATGTTTTCCATTAATACAAAAAAAGAATTGGACAAAACGAAAAGTAAGATGGATATCTAAAGGAATAAAAGCATGTAGTAAGCGTAAACGAGCTCTACTCTGGAAGTATCGAATATCTAATGACTCGTATGATAAAAAAACTTTTAAAGCATATACAGCAACATATAATAAAATCATAAAACTGACACAAAAATCTCAGAATGATTACTATATTTATAAATCTAAGAATAAATCTAAAGCAACGTGGGACATTATAAATAAAAACAAACAGAACTTCCCTAGAGAAAACATAAATCAATTGGATATAAACGACGAAATATTAACAAACCCAAAAATGATTGCTGATCGTTTCAACAATTACTACGCAGATTTGGCCTCTAAAGACT
Source organism: Ecliptopera silaceata (assembly GCA_932527185.1). Taxonomy (NCBI): domain Eukaryota; kingdom Metazoa; phylum Arthropoda; class Insecta; order Lepidoptera; family Geometridae; genus Ecliptopera; species Ecliptopera silaceata. The sequence continues at coordinate 1,034,564 of OW052211.1, forward strand.
CATCGACCTTAGGAAATAAAATCAAGAATTTCTCTGTCAGAGGTACTTGTAAATCTGTATTTTTGAGGCCTACAGACACTAACGAGATATGCGCCATAATACAAAGCTTAAATAATACCCATAGTACTGGGATTGACAATATATGTACTAAGGTTATAAAACATGTCTGCCATCTCATATCCCCTGTCATGAGCTACATTATCAATCTTTGTTTAGAACAAGGAATATTTCCAACAGAACTGAAAACAACCATTATTAAACCAATACACAAAAAAGATAGTAGACTGAAAATTGAAAATTATAGGCCTGTTGCCTTGATACCAGTCTTTTCCAAAGTTATTGAAAAGGTAATTTTTAAAAACTTATATAATTTCTTTGAAGACAATAAAATACTTATAAAAGAACAAAAAGGGTTTCGTAAAAATAAATCTATAGACTCAGCAATTTATGAATTTTTAGAAATGATTTACTCCAGAATGAACCGAAGGCAGCAGGTATATGCAGTTTATCTCGACATGACTAAAGCATTTGACTATGTGGACCACAACATACTTCTAAGCAAATTAGAATCGTGTGGCGTTCGTGGTGTGGCCTTGGATCTTTTGAAATCTTATTTAAGCAATAGAGTTCAAAAAACTTCTATTACCAAAATTTGCCCTAGAGATAAACATGAGAGAATATTTGACTCTTCTGACAGGGTCATGACCTACGGAGTACCTCAAGGAAGTGTTCTTGATCCACTATTATTCTTAGTATACATAAATGACATAACCATGGCAACTAATAATCCGATGATACTTTTTGCAGATGATTGTACAGTGGTGTGTCATAGCAAGGAAGAAATTAATAAAAGTATTGGACAAATAATAAAATGGCTAACAAACAATAATCTGAAAATAAATCTTAACAAAACTAATCTAATGAAATTTGAACAAATATCAAATCAAGAGTTATGTCCCATAATTACTTATGGAGACAAAGAGCTTTGCGGGACAAACTCGACTAAATTCCTCGGTCTATACATTGATGCCAATATGAAATGGCAATCGCAGTTACATTCACTTCGAAGTAAAGTGGTTCAATCAGCATACGCGTTACGGCAACTAAAAAAGGTCGTCAATGAAAAAACTATGATTGCAGCATACCACGGAAATGTAGTTTCAAGGTTGAGGTACGGAATTATTTTTTGGGGAAATGCCATTGGGATTGAACAAATTTTCATTGCTCAAAAAAGCTGCGTTAGAGCCATATGTGGGTTGAAAAGATGGCAAAGTTGCAAACCTTACTTCAAAAGTTTAAAGCTGTTAACACTTTCATCCCTATATATCTATGAGCTAGCAATGTACATAAGACGACACCTGCATCTATTCCCGAAGGTAGTAAGTAGTCGACGTTGTGACAATTTGCAACTTGCGACCAACGTAAAGACTGCACTTTATAGTAATAGTGTTTTCGTAATGGCCTCTAGAATCTACAACAAATTACCGTCTGACATTAGGAAATGTGACGAATTCATGACATTTAAGGCAAAATTATTTAACTATTCAATTGAAAAGACATTTTATTCCATTCAGGACTTTCTTGACCACAGTGACTAAACTTACAATGACAATTTAAATTAAGAACTAATATTTTTACTACTGACATTATTTTCATTTTCAATTTTTATTTTATTTTTAGCGATAACACAAGTAGATACCATAACATTTTTAATTTTATTTTTATTGTATTAATTTGTAGGAACTTTGTACGCCTTAGCGCAAATCACAGTGCACATACCTGTTATTTACCATCACTATTTTTACCTGTGTTTACAAATAAAACGATTTGATTTGATTTGATTTGATTTACACCGCGGGCACCACATACCCTAGTACACCGCGGGCACCACATACCCTAGTACACCGCGGGCACCACATACCCACTTACACCGCGGGCACCACATACCCTAGTACACCGCGGGCACCACATACCCAAGTACACCTCGGGCATCACATACCCAACAACACCGCGGGCACCACATACCAAGTATACCGCGGGCACCTCATACCCTAGTACACCGCGGGCATCTTATACCCAACTACACCGCGGGCACCACATACCCAAGTCCCAAGTACACCGCGGGCATCACATACCCTAGTACACCTCGGGTATCACATACCCAACTACACCGCGGGCACCACATACCCTAGTACACCGCGGGCACCACATACCCTAGTACACCGCGGGCACCACATACCCACTTACACCGCGGGCACCACATACCCTAGTACACCGCGGGCATCACATACCCAACAACACCGCGGGCATCACATACCCAAGTCCCAAGTACACCGCGGGCATCACATACCCTAGTACACCGCGGGCACCACATACCTAAGTAAACCTCGGGCATCACATACCCAAGTACACCGCGGGCATCACATACCCTAGTACACCGCGGGCACCACATACCTAAGTACACCTCGGGCATCACATACCCAACTTCACCGCGGGCATCACATACCCTAGTACACCGCGGGCACCACATACCCTAGTACATCGCGGGCACCACATACCCTAGTACACCGCGGGCATCACATACCCTAGTACACCGCGGGCACCACATACCCTAGTACGCCGCGGGCACCACATACCCTAGTACACCGCGGGCACCACATACCCAATTACACCGCGGGCATCACATACCCAACTACACCGCGGGCACCACATACCCAAGTACACCTCGGACATCACATACCCAACTACACCGCGGGCACCACATACCCAACTACACCGCGGGCACTACATACCCAAATACACCTCGGGCATCACATACCCAATGACACCGCGGGCATCACATACCTAACTAAACCGCGGGCACCACATACCCAAGTACACCGCGGGCATCACATATCCTAGTACACTGCGGACACCAAATACCCTAGTACACCGCGGGCACCACATACCCAAGTACACCTCGGGCAACACATACCCTAGTACACTGCGGGCACCAAATACCCTAGTACCGCGGGCACCACATACCCAATGACACCGCGGGCATCACATACCTAACTAAACCGCGGGCACCACATACCCTAGTACACCGCGGGCATCACATACCCAACAACACCGCGGGCACCACATACCAAATATACCGCGGGCATCACATAACCAAGTCCCAAGTACACCGCGGGCACCACATACTCTAGTACACCGCAGGCACCACATACCCTAGTACACCGCGGGCACCACATACCCAAGTACACCTCGGGCATCACATACCCTAGTACACTGCGGGCACCAAATACCCTAGTACACCTCGGGTATCACATACCCAACTACACCGCGGGCACCACATACCCTAGTACACCGCGGGCACCACATACCCTAGTACACCGCGGGCACCACATACCCACTTACACCGCGGGCACCACATACCCTAGTACACCGCGGGCATCACATACCCAACAACACCGCGGGCATCACATACCCAAGTCCCAAGTACACCGCGGGCATCACATACCCTAGTACACCGCGGGCACCACATACCTAAGTAAACCTCGGGCATCACATACCCAAGTACACCGCGGGCATCACATACCCTAGTACACCGCGGGCACCACATACCTAAGTACACCTCGGGCATCACATACCCAACTTCACCGCGGGCATCACATACCCTAGTACACCGCGGGCACCACATACCCTAGTACATCGCGGGCACCACATACCCTAGTACACCGCGGGCATCACATACCCTAGTACACCGCGGGCACCACATACCCTAGTACGCCGCGGGCACCACATACCCTAGTACACCGCGGGCACCACATACCCAATTACACCGCGGGCATCACATACCCAACTACACCGCGGGCACCACATACCCAAGTACACCTCGGACATCACATACCCAACTACACCGCGGGCACCACATACCCAACTACACCGCGGGCACTACATACCCAAATACACCTCGGGCATCACATACCCAATGACACCGCGGGCATCACATACCTAACTAAACCGCGGGCACCACATACCCAAGTACACCGCGGGCATCACATATCCTAGTACACTGCGGACACCAAATACCCTAGTACACCGCGGGCACCACATACCCAAGTACACCTCGGGCAACACATACCCTAGTACACTGCGGGCACCAAATACCCTAGTACCGCGGGCACCACATACCCAATGACACCGCGGGCATCACATACCTAACTAAACCGCGGGCACCACATACCCTAGTACACCGCGGGCATCACATACCCAACAACACCGCGGGCACCACATACCAAATATACCGCGGGCATCACATAACCAAGTCCCAAGTACACCGCGGGCACCACATACTCTAGTACACCGCAGGCACCACATACCCTAGTACACCGCGGGCACCACATACCCAAGTACACCTCGGGCATCACATACCCTAGTACACTGCGGGCACCAAATACCCTAGTACCGCGGGCACCACATACCCAATGACACCGCGGGCACCACATACCCTAGTTCACCGCGGGCACCACATACCCCAGTACACCGCGGGCATCACATACCCAACTACACCGCGGGCACCACATACCCACTTACACCGCGGGCACCACATACCCTAGTACACCGCGGGCACCACATACCCAAGTACACCTCGGGCATCACATACCCAACAACACCGCGGGCACCACATACCAAGTATACCGCGGGCACCTCATACCCTAGTACACCGCGGGCATCTTATACCCAACTACACCGCGGGCACCACATACCCAAGTCCCAAGTACACCGCGGGCATCACATACCCTAGTACACCTCGGGTATCACATCCCCAACTACACCGCGGGCACCACATACCCTAGTACACCGCGGGCACCACATACCTAAGTAAACCTCGGGCATCACATACCCAAGTACACCGCGGGCATCACATACCCAACTACACCGCGGGCATCACATACCCTAGTACACCGCGGGCACCACATACCCTAGTACACCGCGGGCACCACATACCCACTTACACCGCGGGCACCACATACCCTAGTATACCTCGGGCACCACATACCCAAGTACACCGCGGGCACCACATACCCTAGTACACCGCGGGCATCACATACCCAAGTACATCTCGGGCATCACATACCCAACTACACCGCGGGCACCACATACCCTAGTACACCGCGGGCATCACATACCCTAGTACACCGCGGGCACCACATACCCTAGTACGCCGCGGGCACCACATACCCTAGTACACCGCGGGCACCACATACCCAATTACACCGCGGGCATCACATACCCAACTACACCGCGGGCACCACATACCCAAGTACACCTCGGACATCACATACCCAACTACACCGCGGGCACCACATACCCTAGTACACCGCGGGCACTACATACCCAAATACACCTCGGGCAGCACATACCCAACTACACCGCGGGCACAACATACCCAAATACACCGCGGGCACCACATATCCTAGTACACCGCGGGCACCACATACCCAAGTACACCTCGGGCATCACATACCCTAATATACCGCGGGCACCACATACCCTAGTATGCCCTGGGCATCACATACCCTAGTACACCGCGGGCACCACATACCCTAGTACATCGCGGGCACCACATACCCTAGTATACCTCGGGCACCACATACCCAACTACACCGCGGGCACCACATACCCAAGTATACCGCGGGCATCACATACCCAAGTACACCGCGGGCATCACATACCCAACTACACCGCGGGCACCACATACCCTAGTTCACCGCGGGCACCACATACCCCAGTACACCGCGGGCACCACATACCAAGTATACCGCAGGCACCTCGTACCCTAGTACACCGCGGGCATCACATACCCATCTACACCGCTGGCACCACATACCCAAGTCCCAAGTACACCGCGGGCATCACATACCCTAGTACACCTCGGGCATCACATACCCAACTACACCGCGGGCACCACATACCCTAGTACACCGCGGGCATCACATACCCAACTACACCGCGGGCACCACATACTCTAGTACACCGCGGGCACCATATACCCAAGTACACCGCGGGCACCACATACCCAAGTACACCTCGGGCACCACATACCCAAGTACACCTCGGGCATCACATACCCTAGTATACCGCGGGCACCACATACCCTAGTATACCGCGGGCATCACATACCCAAGTACACCGCGGGCATCACATACCCAACTACACCGCGGGCACCACATACCCTAGTTCACCGCGGGCACCACATACCCCAGTACACCGCGGGCATCACATACCCAACTACACCGCGGGCACCACATACTCTAGTACACCGCGGGCATCACATACCCAACTACACCGCGGGCACCACATACCCTAGTTCACCGCGGGCACCACATACCCCAGTACACCGCGGGCACCACATACTCTAGTACACCGCGGGCACCACATACCCAAGTACACCGCGGGCACCACATACCCTAGTATACCGCGGGCATCACATACCCAAGTACACCGCGGGCATCACATACCCAACAACACCGCGGGCACCACATACCCTAGTTCACCGCGGGCACCACATACCCCAGTACACCGCGGGCATCACATACCCAACTACACCGCGGGCACCACATACCCAAGTACACCGCGGGCATCACATATCCTAGTACACTGCGGGCACCAAATACCCTAGTACACCGCGGGCACCACATACCCAAGTACACCTCGGGCAACACATACCCTAGTACACTGCGGGCACCAAATACCCTAGTACCGCGGGCACCACATACCCAATGACACAGCGGGCATCACATACCCAACTACACCGCGGGCATCACATACCCAACTACACCGCGGGACACCACATACCCAACTACACCGCGGGCATCACATACCCAAGTATACCGCGGGCACCACATACCCTAGTACACCGCGGGCATCACATACCTAACTAAACCGCGGGCACCACATACCCTGGTACACCGCGGGCATCACATACCCAACAACACCGCGGGCACCACATACCAAGTATACCGCGGGCACCTCGTACCCTAGTACACCGCGGGCATCACATACCCATCTACACCGCTGGCACCACATACCCAAGTCCCAAGTACACCGCGGGCATCACATACCCCAGTACACCTCGGGCATCACATACCCAACTACACCGCGGGCACCACATACCCTAGTACCGCGGGCACCACATACCCAATGACACCGCGGGCATGACATACCCAACTACACCGCGGGCATCACATACCCAACTACACCGCGGGACACTACATACCCAACTACACCGCGGGCACCACATACCCAAGTATACCGCGGGCACCACATACCCTAGTACACCGCGGGTATCACATACCTAACTATACCGCGGGCACCACATACCCTAGTACACCGCGGGCATCACATACCCAACAACACCGCGGGCACCACATACCAAGTATACCGCGGGCACCTCGTACCCTAGTACACCGCGGGCATCACATACCCATCTACACCGCTGGCACCACATACCCAAGTCCCAAGTACACCGCGGGCATCACATACCCTAGTACACCTCGGGTATCACATACCTAACTACACCGCGGGCACCACATACCCTAGTACACCGCGGGCACCACATACCCACTTACACCGCGGGCACCACATACCCTAGTACACCGCGGGCATCACATACCCAACAACACCGCGGGCATCACATACCCAAGTCCCAAGTACACCGCGGGCATCACATACCCTAGTACACCGCGGGCACCACATACCTAAGTAAACCTCGGGCATCACATACCCAAGTACACCGCGGGCATCACATACCCTAGTACACCGCGGGCACCACATACCCTAGTACATCGCGGGCACCACATACCCTAGTATACCTCGGGCACCACATACCCTAGTATACCTCGGGCACCACATACCCAAGTACACCGCGGGCACCACATACCCTAGTACACCGCGGGCATCACATACCCAAGTACATCTCGGGCATCACATACCCAACTACACCGCGGGCACCACATACCCTAGTACACCGCGGGCATCACATACCCTAGTACACCGCGGGTATCACATACCTAACTATACCGCGGGCACCACATACCCTAGTACACCGCGGGCATCACATACCCAACAACACCGCGGGCACCACATACCAAGTATACCGCGGGCACCTCGTACCCTAGTACACCGCGGGCATCACATACCCATCTACACCGCTGGCACCACATACCCAAGTCCCAAGTACACCGCGGGCATCACATACCCTAGTACACCTCGGGTATCACATACCTAACTATACCGCGGGCACCACATACCCTAGTACACCGCGGGTATCACATACCTAACTATACCGCGGGCACCACATACCCTAGTACACCGCGGGCATCACATACCCAACAACACCGCGGGCACCACATACCAAGTATACCGCGGGCACCTCGTACCCTAGTACACCGCGGGCATCACATACCCATCTACACCGCTGGCACCACATACCCAAGTCCCAAGTACACCGCGGGCATCACATACCCTAGTACACCTCGGGTATCACATACCTAACTACACCGCGGGCACCACATACCCTAGTACACCGCGGGCACCACATACCCACTTACACCGCGGGCACCACATACCCTAGTACACCGCGGGCATCACATACCCAACAACACCGCGGGCATCACATACCCAAGTCCCAAGTACACCGCGGGCATCACATACCCTAGTACACCGCGGGCACCACATACCTAAGTACACCTCGGGCATCACATACCCAACTACACCGCGGGCATCACATACCCTAGTACACCGCGGGCACCACATACCCTAGTACATCGCGGGCACCACATACCCTAGTATACCTCGGGCACCACATACCCTAGTATACCTCGGGCACCACATACCCAAGTACACCGCGGGCACCACATACCCTAGTACACCGCGGGCATCACATACCCAAGTACATCTCGGGCATCACATACCCAACTACACCGCGGGCACCACATACCCTAGTACACCGCGGGCATCACATACCCTAGTACACCGCGGGCACCACATACCCTAGTACGCCGCGGGCACCACATACCCTAGTACACCGCGGGCACCACATACCCAATTACACCGCGGGCATCACATACCCAACTACACCGCGGGCACCACATACCCAAGTACACCTCGGACATCACATACCCAACTACACCGCGGGCACCACATACCCTAGTACACCGCGGGCACTACATACCCAAATACACCTCGGGCAGCACATACCCAACTACACCGCGGGCACAACATACCCAAATACACCGCGGGCACCACATATCCTAGTACACCGCGGGCACCACATACCCAAGTACACCTCGGGCATCACATACCCTAGTATACCGCGGGCACCACATACCCTAGTATGCCCTGGGCATCACATACCCTAGTACACCGCGGGCACCACATACCCTAGTACATCGCGGGCACCACATACCCTAGTATACCTCGGGCACCACATACCCAACTACACCGCGGGCACCACATACCCAAGTATACCGCGGGCATCACATACCCAAGTACACCGCGGGCATTACATACCCAACTACACCGCGGGCACCACATACCCTAGTTCACCGCGGGCACCACATACCCCAGTACACCGCGGGCACCACATACCAAGTATACATTTTCTAACCTAAGTACCGTAGCTATTTTTCATGATGCGGTGTTTTATGTGTAAAATGGAGTTCAATGATGGAGTTGAGTGCAGTGTGTGTAGGCACCATCTAGATTTTAGCTGTGCAAATGTTGCCGAATCAACGTATCGTCGCATGGGATTAGAGAAAAGGGCCGCGTGGCGGTGCCCTTCTTGCCGGGGAGCGTCGCCCGCGTCCTCCAGGCCCGCTACTCCCATACCGCCGGAGTCCACCTCAATGGAGAAAATCATGCAAAAGCTTGAATCAATGGAACTAAAGCTCGTTGACTTACCGGATCTGATCAATGACGTGAAGGGAATCAAAATCAACATAACCAAACTTCAAGAATCCTGTCAAAGTGCTATTGCAAAATTGGAGGAGGTTTCAGCCAAGGTTGAGGACGTGGAATCGCGAGTTACATGCCTTGAGGGCTCCCTGAGTGACATGGTGCATCTTAGGTCGCAGCTGGACATGGGCCGCCGCAATGATATCTACAGGGACCAGCTGCTCCGCCTCAACAACATAGAAATAAAGGGAGTACCATATAAAAAAACAGAGAACTTGTTTGATATAGTTGAGAAGATTGGTAACTTCATCAGCTACAAGATCACGAAGCCCCAGATTAACTACGTAAGCCGAATTCCTAGTTTTAATGGGCAGGATAAATCTATTGTTGTTAGTTTCCTGAATCGTTATGTAAAAGAAGACTTTGTTGCTTCAGCTCGTCTATTAAAGTCGCTGTCAGCTTCGGACATCGGGTTAACACCGGGCCATCAGAGAATCTACGTGAATGATCATCTATCACCGGACAACAAGAAGCTTCTCACTCAAGCCAAGCAGCTAGCCAAGGATAAAGGGTATCAGTATACCTGGGTGAAGTTCTGTAAAATTCATGTCCGAAGAAATGATACATCACACATTATCACAGTTAAATCTGAGGCTGATTTAAACAAACTGGTATAACATGTTGCATATCCAGTCTTACTATATATGTGCTGTCACTATTTCTATTTAGCTGGGTGATTATCAGTGCAACTTGTTTCCATTTTAATTCTTATATTTTTTTGCTAGGTGTAAACAAAAACATTACTCAGGCAATAAGTTGTTGCCTGTTTTTTTTGCTATTAAGCTGTGTGACTAACAGTGTAATTATTTACTTGTATTATTTCTATATTTCTTTATTGGTGTTACACAAAATCATCACTCATATGTTACTGTATTGCCTGCTATTTTTGCTATTTGTCTGGGTGACTATCGGTGTAATTATTTTCTTGTGTTATTCTTATACTTGTTTATCAGTGTGGTACAAAACCATTATTGATATGTTAGGTTATTGGCTGTTATTAGTGCTATTTAGTTGGATAACTAATAGTGCAATTTTTTTCTTGTGTTATTTAAATATTTGTGTTTTAATGTTGTACAAAACCACCATTCACGCTTTGAGTTGTTGGCAATTGATGCCTTTGGTTTTAAAATATTCTATAATATATAATGTGAATAACCCAAAATGTTATTCAACGGGTTGTGTGAGTGCTTTCAATCTATCAAGAGGCTTGAATATTTGTGTATTTTGCTTGAAGGCCAAGGTCATGCTTCATAATATTGTGATTACTCTCGTTACATTTGGGAACCGCTTCACTTATTCTTTTGGTTATTTAACATATAGGTTATTTAGCACCTGCTATTCTTTATATGCACTTCTATACCTATTACTGTGCTCAACTGCTGGTTGTGTTTGCGAGGCTATTCTGCTATTGTTTTACAGAAAAAATGGATAAAAATAAACTTGTTTGCTATTATCAGAACGTTCGTGGATTGCGTACTAAAGTAAGTATGTTCAGGCGCAACGTGATGCTAAATAACTATGATGTGTTGGCAATATCAGAGACATGGTTAATGGATGGTATTTCAGACGCAGAGCTATTTGACAGTAGGTACAACGTCTGGCGGCGTGATCGGAGATATGATCTCACTGACCAGAGGAGGGGTGGGGGAGTTTTGCTAGCAGTGCGGAAAGACTTTGATGTAATAGCACGCCCGGAATGGCACTCGACTGCGGAAGATCTCTGGTTAACCATTAAATCCATCGGTGCTTCACGGTCCCATGAATGTGTTCATATCTGTGTTTTATATTTATGTACTGAAAATAATGGTCTTAGTTTCGCTCATCAGCTTAATAATTTTAATAATGGGTTACGTGATATAATGACTGCAAATCCGCTTGACAAATTTGTAATACTTGGTGATTTTAATATGAGAGCTATTCAGTGGACTAACATTGATGGATTAAGCTACCTGAAACCCAGCGGCTCACTAGGTAGGATCGAACTTGACTTCCTGGATGAATTAGATGTTTTAGATTTACACCAGTTTAACCATATTCATAACTTAAATAAAGTGATTTTAGACTTGGCTTTATCCAATATAGATTTATCAGTATCTAGCTGTATCTACCCCTTGGTCCCTCTAGATGAGCTGCATCATGAAGCATTGATTGTCTCTGTTAATATAGGTATGGATGAATACCTCAGGCCAGCGCCACGGATGAAATATTGCTATTACAAGGCTGATTTTGAATCATTTAATGTTGAGCTGTCCCGGATTGACTGGAATCAGTGTCTGGCCAGCGCCACTCTGGATGAAGCAGTTGGTATCTTCTATGAATTGCTAAAGTGTTTGCGTGACAAGTACGTTCCTACAAAATCGGTGCGACCAAGTAAATTTCCCCCGTGGTACTCTTCGGCCCTTAAAAAAGTACTGAAAGAAAAATATAAATTCTTTAATAAGTTTAAGCGTTATGGAATGTTGGCTGATAAAATCTCAATGGATTTCCTTAAAAAAAGGGCGATTGTTTTGGAGGAGACCTGCTATAACCTGTATATTTCCTCAGTTGAGGACTCAATCAAAAATGATCCTAGTTACTTTTGGACATATATGAAATCTTTATCTAAATCAACTGCTATACCAAACTCTGTGTCTGATGGAAACAAAACAACTAGTGATGGTAGTGAAATTTGTGATATCTTTGCTGAATACTTTCATTCGAACTTTCTTGTACCTGATAACATTCAAAATAATGTAAGTAATGCCCCTGCGGTTGAGGTTCATCCAGACGTATTAGATTGTAGTATCTCTTCCATTGAACTATCGGTACAATTAATAAAAAATAAACTGATTAGGCTGGATAAAAACAAATCGGCAGGTCCTGACTCCATCCCGCCACTGATGCTAGTTAATTGTGCTGATCAGCTATCTGTGCCGCTTTTTATACTGTTCAATAGATCATTGAAGGAAGGATCTGTCCCCTCGGTATGGAAATCAGCCTTTGTGTCGCCAATCCACAAAAAAGGACCGAAGGACATAGTCCAGAATTATAGACCAATATCAAAACTGTGCATAGTAGCAAAGGTATTCGAGAAAGTCATCTACGAGCAGGTGTACGGATGTCTCCGGAGCTTTCTCCCTCTGTGTCAGCATGGCTTTCTACCTGGAAGATCCACTGTCTCGAATCTCATTCTACTGAATGAGACGATCACTGGTGCCATGGGCAATGGCTGTCAGGTGGACGTGATCTATACGGACTATAGCAAAGCTTTTGACCGTATAGATCACGACCGCCTGATTTTCAAGCTGTCTAAGGCCGGTATCCGTGGTGACCTTCTCAGATGGTTCAAATCATATATTCACAACAGGAGCCAGGTAGTCGTCTTGGGCAATTACATGTCGAAGTGGATGAGAGTCCCAAGTGGAGTACCACAAGGTTCTTTGCTAGGACCACTATTGTTCTTAATTTTTGTAGCCGATATAGATTCATGTTTTATAAATTCCTCTGTGCTTTCATTCGCCGATGATATGAAGATTTTTAGACCTATAACCTGCCATCATGATGGTTTACTTCTTCAAGAAGATCTTTATCGCCTTGAGGCTTACTGCCTGGTTAATAAACTAGAGCTTAATACTACCAAATGTAACGTTATAACTTTTACTAGGAAAACTAATGTCATCAACTTCAAATATATCCTGAAAGGCGATGTCCTACAGAGGGTGAATGAGATTAAAGATCTAGGGGTTCTGCATGATTCCAAACTATTATTTGATTCACATGTCTCATCCATAGTTAAAAAGGCCTCCAGAGCACTGGGGTTTATAATGCGTTCATCAAAGGATTTTAAGAATGCTAAAACCATAAAAATACTATATAGCACTTATGTTCGTTGCCATCTGGAATATGCATCCCAGATATGGAACCCTGTCTATGAAGTCTATGTTGATAGAATAGAAGCAGTTCAAAGAAAATTTGTCCGTTATTTGTGCTTTAAAATAAAAAGTAGCCAGACAGATTACATTCTCAATTGTGCCAAGCATCACCTTCTTCCTTTGCACATGAGGCGTAACTTTGCGGACATCGTTTACCTGACGAGAGTTCTTAAAGCAGAGGTAGACTGCCCACAACTGCTCAGTAAGATACAGCTCTATGCGCCATCGCGAACGTTTAGGAAAAGCAATTTATTCTATCTTCCTACAGTTTCTACTAATTATTGTAAGAATAGCTTTGTATATCGAGCTAGTGATAGGTTTAACTTTTCGATTGGTAAGCATGACCTTGACCCATTCAGCTGTAGTATAGCATCCTTGAGGAATAAGCTTAACAAGTCTTTCTTTGACCAATTCAAGTGAATTGTCACAACTTATAGATTCTGTTAAATTATTATTCTGGTTAGTTTAGTAACATTAAAATAAAACTCTTTATTATATTATATTTAAGTAAAGTTTAGTTTATTCAGTGAAATCACAGGAATTACTTAAGTTATTTGGACTCTTATCAACTAGTTTTTGTGTTAAGCATGAGAAATGCTGCCATCATGTTTGTGTAGGTATAACCCATTAGTTTATGAATTCTGTTAAGGATAATATCTTATAAACTGTTACTATATTTTTTGTTTTGTGAGTATTTCTATTCTGTTGCTAATAGTGAGGACCTGTAAATGGCTCGCATGTAACCTTAAACTGTTTGTTCAATAAGTTATTATAAGCTGATGGTCTTCCTCAAATAAATAAATAAATAAATAAATACCGCAGGCACCTCGTACCCTAGTACACCGCGGGCATCACATACCCATCTACACCGCTGGCACCACATACCCAAGTCCCAAGTACACCGCGGGCATCACATACCCTAGTACACCTCGGGCATCACATACCCAACTACACCGCGGGCACCACATACCCTAGTACACCGCGGGCATCACATACCCAACTACACCGCGGGCACCACATACTCTAGTACACCGCGGGCACCACATACCCAAGTACACCGCGGGCACCACATACCCAAGTACACCTCGGGCACCACATACCCAAGTACACCTCGGGCATCACATACCCTAGTATACCGCGGACACCACATACCCTAGTATACCGCGGGCATCACATACCCAAGTACACCGCGGGCATCACATACCCAACTACACCGCGGGCACCACATACCCTAGTTCACCGCGGGCACCACATACCCCAGTACACCGCGGGCATCACATACCCAACTACACCGCGGGCACCACATACTCTAGTACACCGCGGGCATCACATACCCAACTACACCGCGGGCACCACATACCCTAGTTCACCGCGGGCACCACATACCCCAGTACACCGCGGGCACCACATACTCTAGTACACCGCGGGCACCACATACCCAAGTACACCGCGGGCACCACATACCCTAGTATACCGCGGGCATCACATACCCAAGTACACCGCGGGCATCACATACCCAACTACACCGCGGGCACCACATACCCTAGTTCACCGCGGGCACCACATACCCCAGTACACCGCGGGCATCACATACCCAACTACACCGCGGGCACCACATACCCAAGTACACCGCGGGCATCACATATCCTAGTACACTGCGGGCACCAAATACCCTAGTACACCGCGGGCACCACATACCCAAGTACACCTCGGGCAACACATACCCTAGTACACTGCGGGCACCAAATACCCTAGTACCGCGGGCACCACATACCCAATGACACAGCGGGCATCACATACCCAACTACACCGCGGGCATCACATACCCAACTACACCGCGGGACACCACATACCCAACTACACCGCGGGCATCACATACCCAAGTATACCGCGGGCACCACATACCCAAGTACACCGCGGGCATCACATACCTAACTAAACCGCGGGCACCACATACCCTGGTACACCGCGGGCATCACATACCCAACAACACCGCGGGCACCACATACCAAGTATACCGCGGGCACCTCGTACCCTAGTACACCGCGGGCATCACATACCCATCTACACCGCTGGCACCACATACCCAAGTCCCAAGTACACCGCGGGCATCACATACCCCAGTACACCTCGGGCATCACATACCCAACTACACCGCGGGCACCACATACCCTAGTACCGCGGGCACCACATACCCAATGACACCGCGGGCATGACATACCCAACTACACCGCGGGCATCACATACCCAACTACACCGCGGGACACTACATACCCAACTACACCGCGGGCACCACATACCCAAGTATACCGCGGGCACCACATACCCTAGTACACCGCGGGCATCACATACCCAACAACACCGCGGGCACCACATACCAAGTATACCGCGGGCACCTCGTACCCTAGTACACCGCGGGCATCACATACCCATCTACACCGCTGGCACCACATACCCAAGTCCCAAGTACACCGCGGGCATCACATACCCTAGTACACCTCGGGTATCACATACCCAACTACACCGCGGGCACCACATACCCTAGTACACCGCGGGCACCACATACCCTAGTACACCGCGGGCATCAAATACCCTAGTACACCACATACCCAACTACACCGCGGGCATCACATACCCGCCTACACCGCGGGCACCACATACCCTAGTACACTGCGGGCACCACATACCCTAGTATACCGCGGGCATCACATACCCAAGTACACCTCGGGCATCACATACCCAACTACACCGCGGGCACCACATACCCAAGTACACCGCGGGCACCACATACCCTAGTACACTGCGGGCACCAAATATCCTAGTACACCGCGGGCACCACATACCCAAGTACACCTCGGGCATCACATACCCTAGTACACTGCGGGCACCAAATACCCTAGTACCGCGGGCACCACATACCCAATGACACCACGGGCATCACATACCCAAGTACACCAAGGGCATCACATACCCTAGTACGCCGCGGGCACCACAAACCCTAGTACACCGCGGGCACCACATACCCAATTACACCGCGGGCACCACATACCCAACTACACCGCGGGCACCACATACCCAAGTACACCTCGGACATCACATACCCAACTACACCGCGGGCACCACATACCCTAGTACACCGCGGGCACTACATACCCAAGTACACCTCGGGCATCACATACCCAACTACACCGCGGGCACTACATACCCAAGTACACCTCGGGCATCACATACCCAACTACACCGCGGGCACCACATATCCTAGTACACCGCGGGCACCACATACCCAAGTACACCTCGGGCATCACATACCTTAGTATACCGCGGGCACCACATACCCAAGTCCCAAGTACACCGCGGGCATCACATACCCTAGTACACCTCGGGTATCACATACCCAACTACACCGCGGGCACCACATACCCTAGTACACCGCGGGCACCACATACCCTAGTACACTGCGGGCACCTTATACCCACTTACACCGCGGGCATCACATACCCAACTACACCGCGGGCACCACATACCCAAGTATACCGCGGGCACCACATACCCTAGTACACCGCGGGCATCACATACCTAACTACACCGCGGGCACCACATACCCTAGTACACCGCGGGCATCACATACCCAACAACACCGCGGGCACCACATACCCAAGTATACCGCGGGCACCTTATACCCTAGTACTACCCTAGTACACCTCGGGCATCACATACCCAACTACACCGCGGGCACCACATACCCTAGTACACCGCGGGCATCACATACCCAAGTACGCCACGGGCATCACATACCCAACTACACCGCGGGCACCACATACCCAAGTCCCAAGTACACCGCGGGCATCACATACCCAAGTCCCAAGTACACCGCGGGCATCACATACCCAACAACACCGCGGGCACCACATACCAAGTATACCGCAGGCACCTCGTACCCTAGTACACCGCGGGCATCACATACCCATCTACACCGCTGGCACCACATACCCAAGTCCCAAGTACACCGCGGGCATCACATATCCTAGTACACCGCGGGCATCACATACCCATCTACACCGCTGGCACCACATACCCAAGTCCCAAGTACACCGCGGGCATCACATACCCTAGTACACCTCGGGCATCACATACCCAACTACACCGCGGGCACCACATACCCTAGTACACCGCGGGCATCACATACCCAAGTACGCCACGGGCATCACATATCCTAGTACACTGCGGGCACCAAATACCCTAGTACCGCGGGCACCACATACCCAATGACACCGCGGGCATTACATACCCAACTACACCGCGGGCATCACATACCCAACTACACCGCGGGACACCACATACCCAACTACACCGCGGGCATCACATACCTAACTATACCGCGGGCACCACATACCCTAGTACACCGCGGGCATCACATACCCAACTACACCGCGGGCACCACATACCCAAGTCCCAAGTACACCGCGGGCATCACATACAATAGTACACCTCGGGTATCACATACCCAACTACACCGCGGGCACCACATACCCTAGTACACCGCGGGCACCACATACCCTAGTACACCGCGGGCACCACATACCCAAGTACACCGCGGGCATCACATACCCAAGTACACCTCGGGCATCACATACCCTAGTACACCGCGGGCACCACATACCCTAGTAGACCGCGGGCATCACATACCCAAGTACACCGCGGGCATCACATACCCAACTACACCGCGGGCACCACATACCCTAGTTCACCGCGGGCACCACATACCCCAGTACACCGCGGGCATCACATACCCAACTACACCGCGGGCACCACATACCCTAGTACACCGCGGGCACCACATACCCAAGTACACCGCGGGCATCACATACCCAAGTCCCAAGTACACCGCGGGCATCACATACCCTAGTACACCTCGGGCATCACATACCCTAGTATACCGCGGGCACCACATACCCTAGTATTCCGCGGGCACCACATACCCAACTACACCGCGGGCACCACATACCCAAGTACACCTCGGGCAACACATACCCTAGTACACTGCGGGCACCAAATACCCTAGTACCGCGGGCACCACATACCCAATGACACCGCGGGCATCACATACCCAACTACACCGCGGGCATCACATACCCAACTACACCGCGGGACACCACATACCCAACTACACCGCGGGCATCACATACCCAAGTATACCGCGGGCACCACATACCCTAGTACACCGCGGGCATCACATACCTAACTAAACCGCGGGCACCACATACCCTGGTACACCGCGGGACACCACATACCCAACTACACCGCGGGCATCACATACCTAACTATACCGCGGGCACCACATACCCTAGTACACCGCGGGCATCACATACCCAACTACACCGCGGGACACCACATACCCAACTACACCGCGGTCATCACATACCCAAGTATACCGCGGGCACCACATACCCAAGTACACCGCGGGCATTACATACCTAACTAAACCGCGGGCACCACATACCCTGGTACACCGCGGGCATCACATACCCAACAACACCGCGGGCACCACATACCAAGTATACCGCGGGCACCTCATACCCTAGTACACCGCGGGCATCACATACCCAACTACACCGCGGGCACCACATACCCAAGTCCCAAGTACACCGCGGGCATCACATACCCTAGTACACCTCGGGTATCACATACCCAACTACACCGCGGGCACCACATACCCTAGTACACCGCGGGCACCACATACCCTAGTACACCGCGGGCACCACATACCCACTTACACCGCGGGCATCACATACCCAAGTACACCTCGGGCATCACATACCCTAGTATACCGCGGGCACCACATACCCTAGTATACCGCGGGCATCACATACCCAAGTACACCGCGGGCATCACATACCCAAGTACACCGCGGGCACCACATACCCTAGTTCACCGCGGGCACCACATACCCCAGTACACCGCGGGCATCACATACCCAACTACACCGCGGGCACCACATACTCTAGTACACCGCGGGCACCACATACCCAAGTACACCGCGGGCACCACATACCCCAGTACACCGCGGGCATCACATACCCAACTACACCGCGGGCACCACATACTCTAGTACACCGCGGGCACCACATACCCAAGTACACCGCGGGCACCACATACCCAAGTACACCTCGGGCATCACATGCCCTAGTATACCGCGGGCACCGAATACCCTAGTATTCCGCGGGCACCACATACCCAACTACACCGCGGGCACCACATACCCTAGTTCACCGCGGGCACCACATACCCCAGTACACCGCGGGCATCACATACCTAACTACACCGCGGGCACCACATACTCTAGTACACCGCGGGCACCACATACCCTAGTACACCGCGGGCATCACATACCCAACTACACCGCGGGACACCACATACCCAACTACACCGCGGGCATCACATACCCAAGTATACCGCGGGCACCACATACCCTAGTACACCGCGGGCATCACATACCTAACTAAACCGCGGGCACCACATACCCTGGTACACCGCGGGCATCACATACCCAACAACACCGCGGGCACCACATACCAAGTATACCGCGGGCACCTCGTACCCTAGTACACCGCGGGCATCACATACCCATCTACACCGCTGGCACCACATACCCAAGTCCCAAGTACACCGCGGGCATCACATACCCCAGTACACCTCGGGCATCACATACCCAACTACACCGCGGGCACCACATACCCTAGTACCGCGGGCACCACATACCCAATGACACCGCGGGCATGACATACCCAACTACACCGCGGGCATCACGTACCCAACTACACCGCGGGACACTACATACCCAACTACACCGCGGGCACCACATACCCAAGTATACCGCGGGCACCACATACCCTAGTACACCGCGGGCATCACATACCCAACAACACCGCGGGCATCACATACCCATCTACACCGCTGGCACCACATACCCAAGTCCCAAGTACACCGCGGGCATCACATACCCTAGTACACCTCGGGTATCACATACCCAACTACACCGCGGGCACCACATACCCTAGTACACCGCGGGCACCACATACCCTAGTACACCGCGGGCATCAAATACCCTAGTACACCACATACCCAACTACACCGCGGGCATCACATACCCGCCTACACCGCGGGCACCACATACCCTAGTACACTGCGGGCACCACATACCCTAGTATACCGCGGGCATCACATACCCAAGTACACCTCGGGCATCACATACCCAACTACACCGCGGGCACCACATACCCAAGTACACCGCGGGCACCACATACCCTAGTACACTGCGGGCACCAAATATCCTAGTACACCGCGGGCACCACATACCCAAGTACACCTCGGGCATCACATACCCTAGTACACTGCGGGCACCAAATACCCTAGTACCGCGGGCACCACATACCCAATGACACCACGGGCATCACATACCCAAGTACACCAAGGGCATCACATACCCTAGTACGCCGCGGGCACCACAAACCCTAGTACACCGCGGGCACCACATACCCAATTACACCGCGGGCATCACATACCCAACTACACCGCGGGCACCACATACCCAAGTACACCTCGGACATCACATACCCAACTACACCGCGGGCACCACATACCCTAGTACACCGCGGGCACTACATACCCAAGTACACCTCGGGCATCACATACCCAACTACACCGCGGGCACTACATACCCAAGTACACCTCGGGCATCACATACCCAACTACACCGCGGGCACCACATATCCTAGTACACCGCGGGCACCACATACCCAAGTACACCTCGGGCATCACATACCTTAGTATACCGCGGGCACCACATACCCAAGTCCCAAGTACACCGCGGGCATCACATACCCTAGTACACCTCGGGTATCACATACCCAACTACACCGCGGGCACCACATACCCTAGTACACCGCGGGCACCACATACCCTAGTACACTGCGGGCACCTTATACCCACTTACACCGCGGGCATCACATACCCAACTACACCGCGGGCACCACATACCCAAGTATACCGCGGGCACCACATACCCTAGTACACCGCGGGCATCACATACCTAACTACACCGCGGGCACCACATACCCTAGTACACCGCGGGCATCACATACCCAACAACACCGCGGGCACCACATACCCAAGTATACCGCGGGCACCTTATACCCTAGTACTACCCTAGTACACCTCGGGCATCACATACCCAACTACACCGCGGGCACCACATACCCTAGTACACCGCGGGCATCACATACCCAAGTACACCACGGGCATCACATACCCAACTACACCGCGGGCACCACATACCCAAGTCCCAAGTACACCGCGGGCATCACATACCCAAGTCCCTAGTACACCGCGGGCATCACATACCCAACAACACCGCGGGCACCACATACCAAGTATACCGCAGGCACCTCGTACCCTAGTACACCGCGGGCATCACATACCCATCTACACCGCTGGCACCACATACCCAAGTCCCAAGTACACCGCGGGCATCACATATCCTAGTACACCGCGGGCATCACATACCCATCTACACCGCTGGCACCACATACCCAAGTCCCAAGTACACCGCGGGCATCACATACCCTAGTACACCTCGGGCATCACATACCCAACTACACCGCGGGCACCACATACCCTAGTACACCGCGGGCATCACATACCCAAGTACGCCACGGGCATCACATATCCTAGTACACTGCGGGCACCAAATACCCTAGTACCGCGGGCACCACATACCCAATGACACCGCGGGCATTACATACCCAACTACACCGCGGGCATCACATACCCAACTACACCGCGGGACACCACATACCCAACTACACCGCGGGCATCACATACCTAACTATACCGCGGGCACCACATACCCTAGTACACCGCGGGCATCACATACCCAACTACACCGCGGGCACCACATACCCAAGTCCCAAGTACACCGCGGGCATCACATACAATAGTACACCTCGGGTATCACATACCCAACTACACCGCGGGCACCACATACCCTAGTACACCGCGGGCACCACATACCCTAGTACACCGCGGGCACCACATACCCACTTACACCGCGGGCATCACATACCCAAGTACACCTCGGGCATCACATACCCTAGTATACCGCGGGCACCACATACCCTAGTATACCGCGGGCATCACATACCCAAGTACACCGCGGGCATCACATACCCAACTACACCGCGGGCACCACATACCCTAGTTCACCGCGGGCACCACATACCCCAGTACACCGCGGGCATCACATACCCAACTACACCGCGGGCACCACATACCCTAGTACACCGCGGGCACCACATACCCAAGTACACCGCGGGCATCACATACCCAAGTCCCAAGTACACCGCGGGCATCACATACCCTAGTACACCTCGGGCATCACATACCCTAGTATACCGCGGGCACCACATACCCTAGTATTCCGCGGGCACCACATACCCAACTACACCGCGGGCACCACATACCCAAGTACACCTCGGGCAACACATACCCTAGTACACTGCGGGCACCAAATACCCTAGTACCGCGGGCACCACATACCCAATGACACCGCGGGCATCACATACCCAACTACACCGCGGGCATCACATACCCAACTACACCGCGGGACACCACATACCCAACTACACCGCGGGCATCACATACCCAAGTATACCGCGGGCACCACATACCCTAGTACACCGCGGGCATCACATACCTAACTAAACCGCGGGCACCACATACCCTGGTACACCGCGGGACACCACATACCCAACTACACCGCGGGCATCACATACCTAACTATACCGCGGGCACCACATACCCTAGTACACCGCGGGCATCACATACCCAACTACACCGCGGGACACAACATACCCAACTACACCGCGGTCATCACATACCCAAGTATACCGCGGGCACCACATACCCAAGTACACCGCGGGCATTACATACCTAACTAAACCGCGGGCACCACATACCCTGGTACACCGCGGGCATCACATACCCAACAACACCGCGGGCACCACATACCAAGTATACCGCGGGCACCTCATACCCTAGTACACCGCGGGCATCACATACCCAACTACACCGCGGGCACCACATACCCAAGTCCCAAGTACACCGCGGGCATCACATACCCTAGTACACCTCGGGTATCACATACCCAACTACACCGCGGGCACCACATACCCTAGTACACCGCGGGCACCACATACCTTAGTACACCGCGGGCACCACATACCCACTTACACCGCGGGCATCACATACCCAAGTACACCTCGGGCATCACATACCCTAGTATACCGCGGGCACCACATACCCTAGTATACCGCGGGCATCACATACCCAAGTACACCGCGGGCATCACATACCCAACTACACCGCGGGCACCACATACCCTAGTTCACCGCGGGCACCACATACCCCAGTACACCGCGGGCATCACATACCCAACTACACCGCGGGCACCACATACTCTAGTACACCGCGGGCACCACATACCCAAGTACACCGCGGGCACCACATACCCAAGTACACCGCGGGCATCACATACCCAACTACACCGCGGGCACCACATACTCTAGTACACCGCGGGCACCACATACCCAAGTACACCGCGGGCACCACATACCCAAGTACACCTCGGGCATCACATGCCCTAGTATACCGCGGGCACCGAATACCCTAGTATTCCGCGGGCACCACATACCCAACTACACCGCGGGCACCACATACCCTAGTTCACCGCGGGCACCACATACCCCAGTACACCGCGGGCATCACATACCTAACTACACCGCGGGCACCACATACGCTAGTACACCGCGGGCACCACATACCCTAGTACACCGCGGGCATCACATACCCAACTACACCGCGGGACACCACATACCCAACTACACCGCGGGCACCACATACCCAAGTATACCACGGGCACCACATATCCTAGTACACCGCGGGCACCACATACCCAAGTACACCTCGGGCATCACATACCCTAGTATACCGCGGGCACCACATACCCTAGTATACCGTGGGCATCACATACCCAAGTACACCGCGGGCATCACATACCCAACTACACCGCGGGCACCACATACCCTAGTTCACCGCGGGCACCACATACTTCAGTACACCGCGGGCATCACATACCCAACTACACCGCGGGCACCACATACTCTAGTACACCGCGGGCATCACATACCCATCTACACCGCTGGCACCACATACCCAAGTCCCAAGTACACCGCGGGCATCACATACCCTAGTACACCTCGGGCATCACATACCCTAGTATACCGCGGGCACCACATACCCTAGTATTCCGCGGGCACCACATACCCAACTACACCGCGGGCACCACATACCCAAGTACACCTCGGGCAACACATACCCTAGTACACTGCGGGCACCAAATACCCTAGTACCGCGGGCACCACATACCCAATGACACCGCGGGCATCACATACCCAACTACACCGCGGGCATCACATACCCAACTACACCGCGGGACACCACATACCCAACTACACCGCGGGCATCACATACCCAAGTATACCGCGGGCACCACATACCCTAGTACACCGCGGGCATCACATACCTAACTAAACCGCGGGCACCACATACCCTGGTACACCGCGGGACACCACATACCCAACTACACCGCGGGCATCACATACCTAACTATACCGCGGGCACCACATACCCTAGTACACCGCGGGCATCACATACCCAACTACACCGCGGGACACCAAATACCCAACTACACCGCGGGCATCACATACCCAAGTATACCGCGGGCACCACATACCCAAGTACACCGCGGGCATCACATACCTAACTAAACCGCGGGCACCACATACCCTGGTACACCGCGGGCAACACATACCCAACAACACCGCGGGCGCCACATACCAAGTATACCGCGGGCACCTCATACCCTAGTACACCGCGGGCATCACATACCCAACTACACCGCGGGCACCACATACCCAAGTCCCAAGTACACCGCGGGCATCACATACCCTAGTACACCTCGGGTATCACATACCCAACTACACCGCGGGCACCACATACCCTAGTACACCGCGGGCACCACATACCCTAGTACACCGCGGGCACCACATACCCACTTACACCGCGGGCATCACATACCCAAGTACACCTCGGGCATCACATACCCTAGTATACCGCGGGCACCACATACCCTAGTATACCGCGGGCATCACATACCCAAGTACACCGCGGGCATCACATACCCAACTATACCGCGGGCACCACATACCCTAGTTCACCGCGGGCACCACATACCCCAGTACACCGCGGGCATCACATACCCAACTACACCGCGGGCACCACATACTCTAGTACACCGCGGGCACCACATACCCAAGTACACCGCGGGCACCACATACCCCAGTACACCGCGGGCATCACATACCCAACTACACCGCGGGCACCACATACTCTAGTACACCGCGGGCACCACATACCCAAGTACACCGCGGGCACCACATACCCAAGTACACCTCGGGCATCACATGCCCTAGTATACCGCGGGCACCACATACCCTAGTATTCCGCGGGCACCACATACCCAACTACACCGCGGGCACCACATACCCTAGTTCACCGCGGGCACCACATACCCCAGTACACCGCGGGCATCACATACCCAAGTACACCGCGGGCATCACATACCTTAGTATACCGCGGGCACCACATACCCAAGTCCCAAGTACACCGCGGGCATCACATACCCTAGTACACCTCGGGTATCACATACCCAACTACACCGCGGGCACCACATACCCTAGTACACCGCGGGCACCACATACCCTAGTACACTGCGGGCACCTTATACCCACTTACACCGCGGGCATCACATACCCAACTACACCGCGGGCACCACATACCCAAGTATACCGCGGGCACCACATACCCTAGTACACCGCGGGCATCACATACCTAACTACACCGCGGGCACCACATACCCTAGTACACCGCGGGCATCACATACCCAACAACACCGCGGGCACCACATACCCAAGTATACCGCGGGCACCTTATACCCTAGTACTACCCTAGTACACCTCGGGCATCACATACCCAACTACACCGCGGGCACCACATACCCTAGTACACCGCGGGCATCACATACCCAAGTACGCCACGGGCATCACATACCCAACTACACCGCGGGCACCACATACCCAAGTCCCAAGTACACCGCGGGCATCACATACCCAAGTCCCTAGTACACCGCGGGCATCACATACCCAACAACACCGCGGGCACCACATACCAAGTATACCGCAGGCACCTCGTACCCTAGTACACCGCGGGCATCACATACCCATCTACACCGCTGGCACCACATACCCAAGTCCCAAGTACACCGCGGGCATCACATACCCTAGTACACCGCGGGCATCACATACCCATCTACACCGCTGGCACCACATACCCAAGTCCCAAGTACACCGCGGGCATCACATACCCTAGTACACCTCGGGCATCACATACCCAACTACACCGCGGGCACCACATACCCTAGTACACCGCGGGCATCACATACCCAAGTACGCCACGGGCATCACATATCCTAGTACACTGCGGGCACCAAATACCCTAGTACCGCGGGCACCACATACCCAATGACACCGCGGGCATTACATACCCAACTACACCGCGGGCATCACATACCCAACTACACCGCGGGACACCACATACCCAACTACACCGCGGGCATCACATACCTAACTATACCGCGGGCACCACATACCCTAGTACACCGCGGGCATCACATACCCAACTACACCGCGGGCACCACATACCCAAGTCCCAAGTACACCGCGGGCATCACATACAATAGTACACCTCGGGTATCACATACCCAACTACACCGCGGGCACCACATACCCTAGTACACCGCGGGTACCACATACCCTAGTACACCGCGGGCACCACATACCCACTTACACCGCGGGCATCACATACCCAAGTACACCTCGGGCATCACATACCCTAGTATACCGCGGGCACCACATACCCTAGTATACCGCGGGCATCACATACCCAAGTACACCGCGGGCATCACATACCCAACTACACCGCGGGCACCACATACCCTAGTTCACCGCGGGCACCACATACCCCAGTACACCGCGGGCATCACATACCCAACTACACCGCGGGCACCACATACTCTAGTACACCGCGGGCACCACATACCCAAGTACACCGCGGGCACCACATACCCCAGTACACCGCGGGCATCACATACCCAACTACACCGCGGGCACCACATACTCTAGTACACCGCGGGCACCACATACCCAAGTACACCGCGGGCACCACATACCCAAGTACACCTCGGGCATCACATGCCCTAGTATACCGCGGGCACCGAATACCCTAGTATTCCGCGGGCACCACATACCCAACTACACCGCGGGCACCACATACCCTAGTTCACCGCGGGCACCACATACCCCAGTACACCGCGGGCATCACATACCTAACTACACCGCGGGCACCACATACTCTAGTACACCGCGGGCACCACATACCCTAGTACACCGCGGGCATCACATACCCAACTACACCGCGGGACACCACATACCCAACTACACCGCGGGCACCACATACCCAAGTATACCACGGGCACCACATATCCTAGTACACCGCGGGCACCACATACCCAAGTACACCTCGGGCATCACATACCCTAGTATACCGCGGGCACCACATACCCTAGTATACCGTGGGCATCACATACCCAAGTACACCGCGGGCATCACATACCCAACTACACCGCGGGCACCACATACCCTAGTACACCGCGGGCACCACATACCCCAGTACACCGCGGGCATCACATACCCAACTACACCGCGGGCACCACATACTCTAGTACACCGCGGGCATCACATACCCATCTACACCGCTGGCACCACATACCCAAGTCCCAAGTACACCGCGGGCATCACATACCCTAGTACACCTCGGGCATCACATACCCTAGTATACCGCGGGCACCACATACCCTAGTATTCCGCGGGCACCACATACCCAACTACACCGCGGGCACCACATACCCAAGTACACCTCGGGCAACACATACCCTAGTACACTGCGGGCACCAAATACCCTAGTACCGCGGGCACCACATACCCAATGACACCGCGGGCATCACATACCCAACTACACCGCGGGCATCACATACCCAACTACACCGCGGGACACCACATACCCAACTACACCGCGGGCATCACATACCCAAGTATACCGCGGGCACCACATACCCAAGTATACCACGGGCATCACATACCCTAGTATACCGCGGGCACCACATACCCTAGTATACCGTGGGCATCACATACCCAAGTACACCGCGGGCATCACATACCCAACTACACCGCGGGCACCACATACCCTAGTTCACCGCGGGCACCACATACCCCAGTACACCGCGGGCATCACATACCCAACTACACCGCGGGCACCACATACTCTAGTACACCGCGGGCATCACATACCCATCTACACCGCTGGCACCACATACCCAAGTCCCAAGTACACCGCGGGCATCACATACCCTAGTACACCTCGGGCATCACATACCCTAGTATACCGCGGGCACCACATACCCTAGTATTCCGCGGGCATCACATACCCAACTACACCGCGGGACACCACATACCCAACTACACCGCGGGCATCACATACCCAAGTATACCGCGGGCACCACATACCCAAGTACACCGCGGGCATTACATACCTAACTAAACCGCGGGCACCACATACCCTGGTACACCGCGGGCATCACATACCCAACAACACCGCGGGCACCACATACCAAGTATACCGCGGGCACCTCATACCCTAGTACACCGCGGGCATCACATACCCAACTACACCGCGGGCACCACATACCCAAGTCCCAAGTACACCGCGGGCATCACATACCCTAGTACACCTCGGGTATCACATACCCAACTACACCGCGGGCACCACATACCCTAGTACACCGCGGGCACCACATACCCTAGTACACCGCGGGCACCACATACCCACTTACACCGCGGGCATCACATACCCAAGTACACCTCGGGCATCACATACCCTAGTATACCGCGGGCACCACATACCCTAGTATACCGCGGGCATCACATACCCAAGTACACCGCGGGCATCACATACCCAACTACACCGCGGGCACCACATACCCTAGTTCACCGCGGGCACCACATACCCCAGTACACCGCGGGCATCACATACCCAACTACACCGCGGGCACCACATACTCTAGTACACCGCGGGCACCACATACCCTAGTACACCGCGGGCACCACATACCCCAGTACACCGCGGGCATCACATACCCAACTACACCGCGGGCACCACATACTCTAGTACACCGCGGGCACCACATACCCAAGTACACCGCGGGCACCACATACCCAAGTACACCTCGGGCATCACATGCCCTAGTATACCGCGGGCACCGAATACCCTAGTATTCCGCGGGCACCACATACCCAACTACACCGCGGGCACCACATACCCTAGTTCACCGCGGGCACCACATACCCCAGTACACCGCGGGCATCACATACCCAACTACACCGCGGGCACCACATACTCTAGTACACCGCGGGCACCACATACCCTAGTACACCGCGGGCATCACATACCCAACTACACCGCGGGACACCACATACCCAACTACACCGCGGGCACCACATACCCAAGTATACCACGGGCATCACATACCCTAGTATACCGCGGGCACCACATACCCTAGTATACCGTGGGCATCACATACCCAAGTACACCGCGGGCATCACATACCCAACTACACCGCGGGCACCACATACCCTAGTTCACCGCGGGCACCACATACCCCAGTACACCGCGGGCATCACATACCCAACTACACCGCGGGCACCACATACTCTAGTACACCGCGGGCATCACATACCCATCTACACCGCTGGCACCACATACCCAAGTCCCAAGTACACCGCGGGCATCACATACCCTAGTACACCTCGGGCATCACATACCCTAGTATACCGCGGGCACCACATACCCTAGTATTCCGCGGGCACCACATACCCAACTACACCGCGGGCACCACATACCCAAGTACACCTCGGGCAACACATACCCTAGTACACTGCGGGCACCAAATACCCTAGTACCGCGGGCACCACATACCCAATGACACCGCGGGCATCACATACCCAACTACACCGCGGGCATCACATACCCAACTACACCGCGGGACACCACATACCCAACTACACCGCGGGCATCACATACCCAAGTATACCGCGGGCACCACATACCCTAGTACACCGCGGGCATCACATACCTAACTAAACCGCGGGCACCACATACCCTGGTACACCGCGGGACACCACATACCCAACTACACCGCGGGCATCACATACCTAACTATACCGCGGGCACCACATACCCTAGTACACCGCGGGCATCACATACCCAACTACACCGCGGGACACCACATACCCAACTACACCGCGGGCATCACATACCCAAGTATACCGCGGGCACCACATACCCAAGTACACCGCGGGCATTACATACCTAACTAAACCGCGGGCACCACATACCCTGGTACACCGCGGGCATCACATACCCAACAACACCGCGGGCACCACATACCAAGTATACCGCGGGCACCTCATACCCTAGTACACCGCGGGCATCACATACCCAACTACACCGCGGGCACCACATACCCAAGTCCCAAGTACACCGCGGGCATCACATACCCTAGTACACCTCGGGTATCACATACCCAACTACACCGCGGGCACCACATACCCTAGTACACCGCGGGCACCACATACCCTAGTACACCGCGGGCACCACATACCCACTTACACCGCGGGCATCACATACCCAAGTACACCGCGGGCATCACATACCCTAGTATACCGCGGGCACCACATACCCTAGTATACCGCGGGCATCACATACCCAAGTACACCGCGGGCATCACATACCCAACTACACCGCGGGCACCACATACCCTAGTTCACTGCGGGCACCACATACCCCAGTACACCGCGGGCATCACATACCTAACTACACCGCGGGCACCACATACTCTAGTACACCGCGGGCACCACATACCCTAGTACACCGCGGGCATCACATACCCAACTACACCGCGGGACACCACATACCCAACTACACCGCGGGCACCACATACCCAAGTATACCACGGGCACCACATAACCTAGTACACCGCGGGCACCACATACCCTAGTACACCGCGGGCATCACATACCCTAGTATACCGCGGGCACCACATACCCTAGTATACCGTGGGCATCACATACCCAAGTACACCGCGGGCATCACATACCCAACTACACCGCGGGCACCACATACCCTAGTTCACCGCGGGCACCACATACCCCAGTACACCGCGGGCATCACATACCCAACTACACCGCGGGCACCACATACTCTAGTACACCGCGGGCATCACATACCCATCTACACCGCTGGCACCACATACCCAAGTCCCAAGTACACCGCGGGCATCACATACCCTAGTACACCTCGGGCATCACATACCCTAGTATACCGCGGGCACCACATACCCTAGTATTCCGCGGGCACCACATACCCAACTACACCGCGGGCACCACATACCCAAGTACACCTCGGGCAACACATACCCTAGTACACTGCGGGCACCAAATACCCTAGTACCGCGGGCACCACATACCCAATGACACCGCGGGCATCACATACCCAACTACACCGCGGGCATCACATACCCAACTACACCGCGGGACACCACATACCCAACTACACCGCGGGCATCACATACCCAAGTATACCGCGGGCACCACATACCCTAGTACACCGCGGGCATCACATACCTAACTAAACCGCGGGCACCACATACCCTGGTACACCGCGGGACACCACATACCCAACTACACCGCGGGCATCACATACCTAACTATACCGCGGGCACCACATACCCTAGTACACCGCGGGCATCACATACCCAACTACACCGCGGGACACCACATACCCTAGTACACCGCGGGCACCACATACCCTAGTACACCGCGGGCACCACATACCCACTTACACCGCGGGCATCACATACCCAAGTACACCTCGGGCATCACATACCCTAGTATACCGCGGGCACCACATACCCTAGTATACCGCGGGCATCACATACCCAAGTACACCGCGGGCATCACATACCCAACTACACCGCGGGCACCACATACCCTAGTTCACCGCGGGCACCACATACCCCAGTACACCGCGGGCATCACATACCCAACTACACCGCGGGCACCACATACTCTAGTACACCGCGGGCACCACATACCCAAGTACACCGCGGGCACCACATACCCCAGTACACCGCGGGCATCACATACCCAACTACACCGCGGGCACCACATACTCTAGTACACCGCGGGCACCACATACCCAAGTACACCGCGGGCACCACATACCCAAGTACACCTCGGGCATCACATGCCCTAGTATACCGCGGGCACCGAATACCCTAGTATTCCGCGGGCACCACATACCCAACTACACCGCGGGCACCACATACCCTAGTTCACCGCGGGCACCACATACCCCAGTACACCGCGGGCATCACATACCTAACTACACCGCGGGCACCACATACTCTAGTACACCGCGGGCACCACATACCCTAGTACACCGCGGGCATCACATACCCAACTACACCGCGGGACACCACATACCCAACTACACCGCGGGCACCACATACCCAAGTATACCACGGGCATCACATACCCTAGTATACCGCGGGCACCACATACCCTAGTATACCGTGGGCATCACATACCCAAGTACACCGCGGGCATCACATACCCAACTACACCGCGGGCACCACATACCCTAGTTCACCGCGGGCACCACATACCCCAGTACACCGCGGGCATCACATACCCAACTACACCGCGGGCACCACATACTCTAGTACACCGCGGGCATCACATACCCATCTACACCGCTGGCACCACATACCCAAGTCCCAAGTACACCGCGGGCATCACATACCCTAGTACACCTCGGGCATCACATACCCTAGTATACCGCGGGCACCACATACCCTAGTATTCCGCGGGCACCACATACCCAACTACACCGCGGGCACCACATACCCAAGTACACCTCGGGCAACACATACCCTAGTACACTGCGGGCACCAAATACCCTAGTACCGCGGGCACCACATACCCAATGACACCGCGGGCATCACATACCCAACTACACCGCGGGCATCACATACCCAACTACACCGCGGGACACCACATACCCAACTACACCGCGGGCATCACATACCCAAGTATACCGCGGGCACCACATACCCTAGTACACCGCGGGCATCACATACCTAACTAAACCGCGGGCACCACATACCCTGGTACACCGCGGGACACCACATACCCAACTACACCGCGGGCATCACATACATAACTATACCGCGGGCACCACATACCCTAGTACACCGCGGGCATCACATACCCAACTACACCGCGGGACACCACATACCCAACTACACCGCGGGCATCACATACCCAAGTATACCGCGGGCACCACATACCCAAGTACACCGCGGGCATTACATACCTAACTAAACCGCGGGCACCACATACCCTGGTACACCGCGGGCATCACATACCCAACAACACCGCGGGCACCACATACCAAGTATACCGCGGGCACCTCATACCCTAGTACACCGCGGGCATCACATACCCAACTACACCGCGGGCACCACATACCCAAGTCCCAAGTACACCGCGGGCATCACATACCCTAGTACACCTCGGGTATCACATACCCAACTACACCGCGGGCACCACATACCCTAGTACACCGCGGGCACCACATACCCTAGTACACCGCGGGCACCACATACCCACTTACACCGCGGGCATCACATACCCAAGTACACCTCGGGCATCACATACCCTAGTATACCGCGGGCACCACATACCCTAGTATACCGCGGGCATCACATACCCAAGTACACCGCGGGCATCACATACCCAACTACACCGCGGGCACCACATACCCTAGTTCACTGCGGGCACCACATACCCCAGTACACCGCGGGCATCACATACCTAACTACACCGCGGGCACCACATACTCTAGTACACCGCGGGCACCACATACCCTAGTACACCGCGGGCATCACATACCCAACTACACCGCGGGACACCACATACCCAACTACACCGCGGGCACCACATACCCAAGTATACCACGGGCACCACATATCCTAGTACACCGCGGGCACCACATACCCAAGTACACCTCGGGCATCACATACCCTAGTATACCGCGGGCACCACATACCCTAGTATACCGTGGGCATCACATACCCAAGTACACCGCGGGCATCACATACCCAACTACACCGCGGGCACCACATACCCTAGTTCACCGCGGGCACCACATACCCCAGTACACCGCGGGCATCACATACCCAACTACACCGCGGGCACCACATACCCTAGTACACCGCGGGCATCACATACCCATCTACACCGCTGGCACCACATACCCAAGTCCCAAGTACACCGCGGGCATCACATACCCTAGTACACCTCGGGCATCACATACCCTAGTATACCGCGGGCACCACATACCCTAGTATTCCGCGGGCACCACATACCCAACTACACCGCGGGCACCACATACCCAAGTACACCTCGGGCAACACATACCCTAGTACACTGCGGGCACCAAATACCCTAGTACCGCGGGCACCACATACCCAATGACACCGCGGGCATCACATACCCAACTACACCGCGGGCATCACATACCCAACTACACCGCGGGACACCACATACCCAACTACACCGCGGGCATCACATACCCAAGTATACCGCGGGCACCACATACCCTAGTACACCGCGGGCATCACATACCTAACTAAACCGCGGGCACCACATACCCTGGTACACCGCGGGACACCACATACCCAACTACACCGCGGGCATCACATACCTAACTATACCGCGGGCACCACATACCCTAGTACACCGCGGGCATCACATACCCAACTACACCGCGGGACACCACATACCCAACTACACCGCGGGCATCACATACCCAAGTATACCGCGGGCACCACATACCCAAGTACACCGCGGGCATTACATACCTAACTAAACCGCGGGCACCACATACCCTGGTACACCGCGGGCATCACATACCCAACAACACTGCGGGCACCACATACCAAGTATACCGCGGGCACCTCATACCCTAGTACACCGCGGGCATCACATACCCAACTACACCGCGGGCACCACATACCCAAGTCCCAAGTACACCGCGGGCATCACATACCCTAGTACACCTCGGGTATCACATACCCAACTACACCGCGGGCACCACATACCCTAGTACACCGCGGGCACCACATACCCTAGTACACCGCGGGCACCACATACCCACTTACACCGCGGGCATCACATACCCAAGTACACCTCGGGCATCACATACCCTAGTATACCGCGGGCACCACATACCCTAGTATACCGCGGGCATCACATACCCAAGTACACCGCGGGCATCACATACCCAACTATACCGCGGGCACCACATACCCTAGTTCACCGCGGGCACCACATACCCCAGTACACCGCGGGCATCACATACCCAACTACACCGCGGGCACCACATACTCTAGTACACCGCGGGCACCACATACCCAAGTACACCGCGGGCACCACATACCCCAGTACACCGCGGGCATCACATACCCAACTACACCGCGGGCACCACATACTCTAGTACACCGCGGGCACCACATACCCAAGTACACCGCGGGCACCACATACCCAAGTACACCTCGGGCATCACATGCCCTAGTATACCGCGGGCACCACATACCCTAGTATTCCGCGGGCACCACATACCCAACTACACCGCGGGCACCACATACCCTAGTTCACCGCGGGCACCACATACCCCAGTACACCGCGGGCATCACATACCCAAGTACACCGCGGGCATCACATACCCAACTACACCGCGGGCACCACAAACCCTAGTTCACCGCGGGCACCACATACCCCAGTACACCGCGGGCATCACATACCCAACTACACCGCGGGCACCACATACTCTAGTACACCGCGGGCATCACATACCCAACTACACCGCGGGCACCACATACCCTAGTTCACCGCGGGCACCACATACCCCAGTACACCGCGGGCATCACATACCCAACCACACCGCGGGCACCACATACTCTAGTACACCGCGGGCACCACATACCCAAGTACACCGCGGGCACCACATACCCAAGTACACCTCGGGCATCACATACCCTAGTATACCGCGGGCATCACATACCCAACTACACCGCGGGCACCACATACCCAAGTATTTAAATATTATAGGTCTATTATTAACCCATTTTTTTACCATTTAGTATTATTATTTCTATTTTTACACCACCGTCCGCTAACGTTCCTGTTAAATCCAGTCCATCCCAAGGTTGTCTGGAAGAGATCGCTCATAGTGATAAGACCGTTCATTGTATATCTCGATTACGTTCAATTTTTTGTTCAATTTGTATTTTAAATTAAGTGGTGTGCAATAAAGTGTTTTCTATCTATCTATCTATCTACACCGCGGGCATCACATATCCTAGTACACTGCGGGCACCAAATACCCTAGTACACCGCGGGCACCACATACCCAATGACACAGCGGGCATCACATACCCAACTACACCGCGGGCATCACATACCCAACTACACCGCGGGACACCACATACCCAACTACACCGCGGGCATCACATACCCAAGTATACCGCGGGCACCACATACCCTAGTACACCGCGGGCATCACATACCTAACTAAACCGCGGGCACCACATACCCACCGCGGGCATCACATACCCAACAACACCGCGGGCACCACATACCAAGTATACCGCGGGCACCTCGTACCCTAGTACACCGCGGGCATCACATACCCATCTACACCGCTGGCACCACATACCCAAGTCCCAAGTACACCGCGGGCATCACATACCCCAGTACACCTCGGGCATCACATACCCAACTACACCGCGGGCACCACATACCCTAGTACCGCGGGCACCACATACCCAATGACACCGCGGGCATTACATACCCAACTACACCGCGGGCATCACATACCCAACTACACCGCGGGACACCACATACCCAACTACACCGCGGGCACCACATACCCAAGTATACCGCGGGCACCACATACCCTAGTACACCGCGGGCATCACATACCTAACTATACCGCGGGCACCACATACCCTAGTACACCGCGGGCATCACATACCCAACAACACCGCGGGCACCACATACCAAGTATACCGCGGGCACCTCGTACCCTAGTACACCGCGGGCATCACATACCCATCTACACCGCTGGCACCACATACCCAAGTCCCAAGTACACCGCGGGCATCACATACCCTAGTACACCGCGGGCATCACATACCCAACAACACCGCGGGCACCACATACCAAGTATACCGCGGGCACCTCAAACCCTAGTACACCGCAGGCATCACATACCCAACTACACCGCGGGCACCACATACCCAAGTCCCAAGTACACCGCGGGCATCACATACCCTAGTACACCTCGGGTATCACATACCCAACTACACCGCGGGCACCACATACCCTAGTACACCGCGGGCACCACATACCCTAGTACACCGCGGGCATCAAATACCCTAGTACACCACATACCCAACTACACCGCGGGCATCACATACCCGCCTACACCGCGGGCACCACATACCCTAGTACACTGCGGGCACCACATACCCTAGTATACTGCGGGCATCACATACCCAAGTACACCTCGGGCATCACATACCCAAGTACACCGCGGGCACCACATACCCTAGTACACTGCGGGCACCAAATATCCTAGTACACCGCGGGCACCACATACCCAAGTACACCTCGGGCATCACATACCCTAGTACACTGCGGGCACCAAATACCCTAGTACCGCGGGCACCACATACCCAATGACACCGCGGGCATCACATACCCAAGTACACCAAGGGCATCACATACCCTAGTACGCCGCGGGCACCACAAACCCTAGTACACCGCGGGCACCACATACCCAATTACACCGCGGGCATCACATACCCAACTACACCGCGGGCACCACATACCCAAGTACACCTCGGACATCACATACCCAACTACACCGCGGGCACCACATACCCTAGTACACCGCGGGCACTACATACCCAAGTACACCTCGGGCATCACATACCCAACTACACCGCGGGCACTACATACCCAAGTACACCTCGGGCATCACATACCCAACTACACCGCGGGCACCACATATCCTAGTACACCGCGGGCACCACATACCCAAGTACACCTCGGGCATCACATACCTTAGTATACCGCGGGCATCACATACCCAACTACACCGCGGGCACCACATACCCAAGTCCCAAGTACACCGCGGGCATCACATACCCTAGTACACCTCGGGTATCACATACCCAACTACACCGCGGGCACCACATACCCTAGTACACCGCGGGCACCACATACCCTAGTACACTGCGGGCACCACATACCCACTTACACTGCGGGCATCACATACCCAACTACACCGCGGGCACCACATACCCAAGTATACCGTGGGCACCACATACCCTAGTACACCGCGGGCATCACATACCTAACTACACCGCGGGCACCACATACCCTAGTACACCGCGGGCATCACATACCCAACAACACCGCGGGCACCACATACCCATGTATACCGCGGGCACCTTATACCCTAGTACACCGCGGGCATCACATACCCAACTACACCGCGGGCACCACATACCCAAGTCCCAAGTACACCGCGGGCATCACATACCCAAGTCCCAAGTACACCGCGGGCATCACATACCCTAGTACACCGCGGGCACCACATACCCAAGTACACCTCGGGCATCACATACCCAACTACACCGCGGGCACCACATACCCTAGTACACCGCGGGCATCACATACCCTAGTACACCGCGGGCACCACATACCCTAGTACACCGCGGGCACCACATACCTTTTTTTCGACGGCGGGTAGTCCAAATAGACACATCTATAAAATTTCGTCAATCTTTATTTATTTAATTTAATGAGTTATTAACTCACATAATTTATTTATGTCACAAGGGCATAATTAAAATAAATCTTCTGCCACAAAGTGTTATTTCCTGAATTGACAACATATCTGAATACTTTCATCACTGCATAACCGCACTTTTGGGATTCACCACTATGGACAACACTGAACATCACTTGTCAACTCATCAGATGATGATTGACTTCACTAAGAGGATGGAGTACTTCGAGGGAGAACTTAATAAAAATCTTAATCAGGCTCCAAACCTTACATCTCTGAGTGTGGAGTTCTCCAGCTTCAAGGCATTCACTTTGACCGCCCTGCGAGCACTTCAGGACCAAATTGAGGTGAATGCACGGTCCATTGATCAACTCGAGATGCGTGGTAGGCGAAAAATATTACTGTTGCATGGAGTTCCAGAAAAACAGAAGGAAGACACCATCTCGGTTGTAGCCAACACCATTGCAAATATGTTGAAGATGCCAAAGTTCTCTAGTGCTGATATCAGCCGTTGTCACAGAATGGGCCGCTCAGCATCAAACAAGCCTCGGCCAATCCTTTTCAAATTACGGGAAGTTGTAGTGCGGGACAACATTTGGTATGCCAAGACTAACTTGAAGAACACAGGCATAACTTTGACTGAATTTCTCACGAAGTCTCGCCATGAAGTTTTCATGGCTGCAAGGCAGCGCTTTGGCATTACGAGCTGTTGGACGCGGGAGGGAAGTGTTTTCGTCGCATTGCCCGATGGCAATAGGCAGCGTGTCGGCACCACATACCCTAGTACACCGCGGGCATCACATACCCAACTACACCGCGGGCACCACATACCCAAGTATACCGCGGGCACCACATACCCTAGTACACCGCGGGCATCACATACCTAACTATACCGCGGGCACCACATACCCTAGTACACCGCGGGCATCACATACCCAACAACACCGCGGGCACCACATACCAAGTATACCGCGGGCACCTCGTACCCTAGTACACCGCGGGCATCACATACCCATCTACACCGCTGGCACCACATACCCAAGTCCCAAGTACACCGCGGGCATCACATACCCTAGTACACCGCGGGCACCACATATCCTAGTACACCGCGGGCACCACATACCCAAGTACACCTCGGGCATCACATACCCTAGTATACCGCGGGCACCACATACCCTAGTATACCGCGGGCACCGCATACCCAACTACACCGCGGGCACCACATACCCTAGTTCACCGCGGGCACCACATACCCCAGTACACCGCGGGCATCACATACCCAACTACACCGCGGGCACCACATACTCTAGTACACCGCGGGCACCACATACCCTAGTACACCGCGGGCACCACATACCCAAGTACACCTCGGGCATCACATACTTTAGTACACTGCGGGCACCAAATACCCTAGTACCGCGGGCACCACATACCCAATGACACCGCGGGCATCACATACCCAACTACACCGCGGGCATCACATACCCAACTACACCGCGGGACATCACATACCCAACTACACCGCGGGCACCACATACCCAAATATACCGCGGGCACCACATACCCTAGTACACCGCGGGCATCACATACCTAACTATACCGCGGGCACCACATACCCTAGTACACCGCGGGCATCACATACCCAACTACACCGCGGGACACCACATACCTTAGTACACCGCGGGCACCACATACCCAATGACACCGCGGGCATCACATACCCAACTACACCGCGGGCATCACATACCCAACTACACCGCGGGACACCACATACCCAAGTACACCGTGTGCACCACATACCCAAGTATACCGCGGGCACCACATACCCTAGTACACCGCGGGCAACAAATACCCGACTACACCGCGGGCACCACATACCCAAGTATACCGCGGGCACCACATACCCTAGTACACCGCGGGCAACAAATACCCAACTACACCGCGGGCACCACATACCCAAGTACACCGCGGGCATCACATACCCAACTACACCGCGGGCATCACATACCCAACTACACCGCGGGCACTACATACCCAAGTACACCTCGGGCATCACATACTCAACTACACCGCGGGCACTACATACCCAAGTACACCTCGGGCATCACATACCCAACTACACCGCGGGCACCACATATCCTAGTACACCGCGGGCACCACATACCCAAGTACACCTCGGGCATCACATACCCTAGTATACCGCGGGCACCACATACCCTAGTATACCGCGGGCACCGCATACCCAACTACACCGCGGGCACCACATACCCTAGTTCACCGCGGGCACCACATACCCCAGTACACCGCGGGCATCACATACCCAACTACACCGCGGGCACCACATACTCTAGTACACCGCGGGCACCACATACCCTAGTACACCGCGGGCACCACATACCCAAGTACACCTCGGGCATCACATACTTTAGTACACTGCGGGCACCAAATACCCTAGTACCGCGGGCACCACATACCCAATGACACCGCGGGCATCACATACCCAACTACACCGCGGGCATCACATACCCAACTACACCGCGGGACATCACATACCCAACTACACCGCGGGCACCACATACCCAAATATACCGCGGGCACCACATACCCTAGTACACCGCGGGCATCACATACCTAACTATACCGCGGGCACCACATACCCTAGTACACCGCGGGCATCACATACCCAACTACACCGCGGGACACCACATACCTTAGTACACCGCGGGCATCACATACCCAACTACACCGCGGGCACCACATACCCAAGTACACCGCGGGCATCACATACCCAACTACACCGCGGGCACCACATACCCTAGTACACTGCGGGCACCACATACCCTAGTACACCGCGGGCACCACATACCCAATGACACCGCGGGCATCACATACCCAACTACACCGCGGGCATCACATACCCAACTACACCGCGGGACACCACATACCCAAGTACACCGTGTGCACCACATACCCAAGTATACCGCGGGCACCACATACCCTAGTACACCGCGGGCAACAAATACCCGACTACACCGCGGGCACCACATACCCACGTACAATGACACCGCGGGCATCACATACCCAACTACACCGCGGGCATCACATACCCAACTACACCGCGGGACACCACATACCCAACTACACCGCGGGCACCACATACCCAAGTATACCGCGGGCACCACATACCCTAGTACACCGTATAAAAGACTCATTCATTCAATGGTATTTACATTAATTAATCATCATTTAATTTACAATACAATAAAAATGCAATATTTTCAAAGCACCTTTGCTTTGAGAGTTAAAACTTATGTTATAAATACCTACAGGACACATTTATACTGCAAGCATCCTAAATTATTAACAATAAAATGCTTCCGGCGAGATGGACCGACGATCCGCGGAGTGCAGCCGGAAAACACTGGATGAGAAGAGCCGAAAACCGGGCCCAACGGCGCTCCCCGGGAGAAACCGATGTCCAGCAGTAGACCGCCACAGGCCGCTGATGACGATGATGATGATGATAATGCTTCAAAGCACCTTTGCTTTGCAGCTATAA
This sequence comes from Ecliptopera silaceata, assembly GCA_932527185.1. NCBI lineage: Eukaryota > Metazoa > Arthropoda > Insecta > Lepidoptera > Geometridae > Ecliptopera > Ecliptopera silaceata. The sequence continues at coordinate 1,078,307 of OW052211.1, forward strand.
AAATGCAATTGAAAGCACCTTTGCTTTGACTTATGTTATAAATACCAACAGGACACTTTTGCACTGTAAGCATTATAGTTTTAATAATAAAATGCCTCAAAGCACCTTTGCTTTGCAGATATAATTATCATCTCATAAGCTAGTTAGTCTGCAAAGCACCTTTGCTTTGACAGTTACAAATTATGTTATAAACACATACAGGACACCTTTGTAACGTAAGCATTATAGTTTTAATAATAAAATGCCTCAAAGCACCTTTGCTTTGCAGCTATAATATCATTAAATATTTTAACTTATGCTAATTTTTCGCTAGTTATCTGTAAAGCACCTTTGCTTTGCAGCTATAATATTATCAAATATTATATCTTATACTAATTAGTCTGTAAAGCACCTTTGCTTTACAGCTTAGATAAAAATGTAATACTTTCAAAACAAATTACCAACAGCGGGTAGATCACAAACAATTCTTGACACTTTTAAAAGCCAAAACTAATGTAGTTGGAAAATAAATTTTCGCTTTCGTCTTTTGTGAAATTATTTTTATCTGCAACCATTAAACCTACGTAAAACTTCACGTATGTTTACTACTGCTTTGTCTAAATAAAATGATTACGGGTAGTTTTCGATTAGACAAAATAATCTAAACAGATCTCATAAAAACGACCATCGTTTCAAACTTGTGAAACTTGCAATTCGGTAACAAAAACAAATCATTTGGGCTGCAAATGACAGAGGCTCATACCAATGAGTCGCTTTTAACAACCACAAAACTACAACAATTTTCAGTATTTCGTTACTTAACTTTAACGAAAACTTTTGACTTTAACAAGTGTGGGTCGTTGACTACCCACTCGTGAAATAATTACAGTCTAATCGAATAAAAGTTAGATAAACATCGCCCTTCAAGAATCGAACTACCCGGGACGAGCATTTGCTTGTCTTAGACCAGCATTTGCTTTTACACGTTAGCTTACCTACCCACATTAGAAATAGATGTATAAAATCAAAGTAAATGGTTGGATCTGACCTTGCATAACGCGCTCATCACTACAATGAGGAGTTTAATGGTGTCCAATAAGTAAGCACGCCAGAGTCTCACACGCGTGCACGCATTGTGAGTCCCCGGAATCCTGGTATTGCTGGAATCCGTGCTGGCGCGACTGCGGCGCAGACGTGACAAACAAGCTGGTAGCCACCACGACTCACTCATCTGTCGTCATCGGCACCGATGTTGCAGCACTAGCATTCTCCACGTACCATTCTCTGAAAAAATGCTCAAAGCACCTTTGCTTTGAGAGCTGTAACTTAATGTTATAAATGCCGACAGGACACTTTTGTACTGTTAGCATCATAGTTTTGTTTTGATAATAAAATGCCTCAAAGTACCTTTGCTTTGGAGCTATAATATTATATCTTATGCTAATTAGTCTGTAAAGCACCTTTGCCTTACAGATATATAAAAATGAATTGAACACTTTCAAAGCACCTTTGCTTTGACAGTTACAACTTAATGTTATAAATGCCGACAGGACACCTTTGTACTGTAAGCATGAGTCTTGATAATAAAATGCCATAAAGCACCTTTGCTTTGCAGCGATAATATTATCAAATATGATATCTTATTCTAATTAGTCTGTAAAGCACCTTTGCCTTACAGATATATAAAAATGTAATACTTTCAAAGCACCTTTGCTTTGAGAGTTACAACTTAATGTTGCCGACAGGACACCTTTGTACTGTAAGCATGAGTTTTGATAATAAAATGCCTCAAAGCACCTTTGCTTTGCAGCTCTAATATTATCAAATATTATATTTTATGCTAATTAGTCTGTAAAGCACCTTTGCTTTACAGCTTAGACAAAAATGTAATACCCTCAAAGCACCTTTGCTTCGAGAGTTATAACTAAATGTTATAAATGCTGACAGAACACCTTTGCACTGTAAGCATCATAGTTTTGATAATAAAGTGCCTCAAAGCACTTTTGCTTTGCGGCTATAATATTATCGAATATATTTATATCTTATGCTAAAAGTATAATTGTACTTTCAAAACACCTTTGCTTCGAGAGTTACAACTAACTTGACAACTGCAACTATGAATGACCAATCTGTAGTTGCACGACGGGTGAACGGAGACCAATATCGCCCATGTTGCTCTCGTGCGCTTGGTCTTCGACTTCAGGGTCAGGAACTTGCACCGTGCTGCTGCCAGGAGGTAGTCACCATTTTCGACCAGAACGCAGCACAGGGGAATTGTGATCCTCGTTTGACACCATGAAAAAGAAAAAGAGAAATTAACATACAAAAGATGTCGTTGTGACATCTTTTGTATGTTAATTTCTCTTTTTGAGAGAGACCACAATAAACATAAACCATATTAAATAATATAGTTTTGAGCGTGATTTTCTTTATCCCAATTTCTGATATATAAAAGACTCATTCATTCAATGGTATTTACATTAATTAATCATCATTTAATTTACAATACATTGATTACTTTAGTAATCCAAGGTTAATATCAAGTACTTATACTTCTTCTGTTTAATACAGTATTACCGTCACACCATCTAATACGACCTTTCGAACCTGTCAGTACGACTGTTGGAGCTCAACTCCACTCGACTCGACTCAACTCAGCTAACTAACTTTGGTGCAGCCACCTCTTGCTTTTATATCGCCGCAAAGGCGTAAACAACAAGATGGCAGCGGCCTGCCGGATGTGACATTTATTATTTTCTAAAATCTTCACAGATCTCTTCATTTAAATAGCTAACAATATTTTATAATTCTTAAATTGATTTACCAAACTATTATATTAACCAATAAGTCATTTCACCTAAACCGCGAGTTCATGAAGAACTTCCGCTTAGTTTATGGACAATAATCATTGTAAATTAATAGAACAATGATGGTAATTAATAATAATATAAATAATCGCTAACAACCGCGGGCATCACATACCTAACTATACCGCGGGCACCACATACCCTAGTACACCGCGGGCATCACATACCCAACAACACCGCGGGCACCACATCCTAAGTATACCGCGGGCACCTCATACCCAAGTACGCCGCGGGCATCACATATCCTAGTACACTGCGGGCACCAAATACCCAGTACCGCGGGCACCACATACCCAATGACACCGCGGGCATCACATACCCAACTACACCGCGGGCACCACATACCCTAGTATACCTCGGGCACCACATACCCAACTACACCGCGGGCATCACATACCCTAGTACACCGCGGGCACCACATACCGAACTACACCGCAGGCGCCACATACCCAAGTATACCGCGGGCACCACATACCCTAGTACACCGCGGGCATCACATACCCAAGTACACCGCGGGCATCATATACTCTAGTACACTGCGGGCATCACATACCCAAGTACACCTCGGGCATCACATACCCTAGTACGCCGCGGGCACCACATACCCTAGTACACCGCGGGCACCACATACCCAATTACACCGCGGGCATCACATACCCAACTACACCGCGGGCACCACATACCCAAGTACACCTCGGACATCACATACCCAACTACAATGCGGGCACCACATACCCTAGTACACCGCGGGCACTACATACCCAAGTACACCTCGGGCATCACATACCCAACTACACCGCGGGCACAACATACCCAAGTACACCTCGGGCATCACATACCCAACTACACCGCGGGCACAACATATCCTAGTACACCGCGGGCACCACATACCCAAGTACACCTCGGGCATCACATACCCTAGTATACCGCGGGCACCACATACCCTAGTATACCGCGGGCACCACATACCCAACTACACCGCGGGCACTACATACCCAAGTATACCGCGGGCATCACATACCCAAGTACACCGCGGGCATCACATACCAAACTACACCGCGGGACACCACATACCCAACTACACCGCGGGCACCACATACCCAAGTATACCGCGGGCACCACATACCCAAGTAAATCGCGGGCGTCACATACCCAATTACACCGCGGGCATCACATACCCAACAACACCGCGGGCATCACATACCCAACTACACCGCGGGACACCACATACCCAAGTACACCGCGGGCATCACATACCCTAGTACACCTCGGGCATCACATACCCAACTACACCGCGGGCACCACATACCCTAGTACACCGCGGGCATCACATACCCAACTACACCGCGGGCACCACATACCCTAGTTCACCGCGGGCACCACATACCCCAGTACACCTCGGGCATCACATACCCAACAACACCGCGGGCACCACATACTCTAGTACACCGCGGGCACCACATACCCTAGTACACCGCGGGCACCACATACCCAAGTACACCTCGGGCATCACATACCCTAGTATACCGCGGGCACCACATACCTTAGTATTCCGCGGGCACCACATACCCAACTACACCGCGGGCACCACATACCCTAGTTCACCGCGGGCACCACATACCCCAGTACACCGCGATCATCAAATACCCAACTACACCGCGGGCACCACATACCCCAGTACACCGCGGGCATCACATACCCAAGTACACCGCGGGCACCACATACTCTAGTACACCGCGGGCACCACATACCCTAGTACACCGCGGGCACCACATACCCATGTACACCTCGGGCATCACATACCCTAGTACACTGCGGGAACCAAATACCCTAGTACCGCGGGCACCACATACCCAATGACACCGCGGGCATCACATACCCAACTACACCGCGGGCATCACATACTTAACTACACCGCGGGACACCACATACCCAACTACACCGCGGGCACCACATACCCAAGTATACCGCGGGCACCACATACCCTAGTACACCGCGGGCATCACATACCTAACTATACCGCGGGCACCACATACCCTAGTACGCCGCGGGCATCACATACCCAACAACACCGCGGGCACCACATACCAAGTATACCGCGGGCACCTCATACCCTAGTACACCGCGGGCATCACATACCTAACTATACAGCGGGCACCACATACCCTAGTACACCGCGGGCACCACATACCCAAGTCCCAAGTACACCGCGGGCATCACATACCCTAGTACACCTCGGGCATCACATAACCAACTACACCGCGGGCATCACATACCCTAGTACACCTCGGGCATCACATAACCAACTACACCGCGGGCACCACATACCCTACTACACCGCGGGCATCACATACCCAACTACACCGCGAGCATCGCATACCCAACTACACCGCGGGACACCACATACCCAAGTACACCGTGGGCATCACATACCCGCCTACACCGCGGGCACCACATACCCTAGTACACTGCGGGCACCACATACCCTAGTACACCGCGGGCATCACATACCCAAGTACACTTCGGGCATCACATACCCAACTACACCGCGGGCACCACATACCCAAGTACACCGCGGGCACCACATACCCTAGTACACTGCGGGCACCAAATACCCTAGTACACCGCGGGCACCACATACCCAAGTACACCTCGGGCATCACATACCCTAGTACACTGCGGGCACCAAATACCCTAGTACCGCGGGCACCACATACCCAATGACACCGCGGGCATCACATACCCAACTACACCGCGGGCATCACATACCCAACTACACCGCGGGACACCACATACCCAACTACACCGCGGGCACCACATACCCAAGTATACCGCGGGCACCACATACCCTAGTACACCGCGGGCATCACATACCTAACTATACCGCGGGCACCACATACCCTAGTACACCGCGGGCATCACATACCAAGTATACCGCGGGCACCTCATACCCTAGTACACCGCGGGTACACATACTCTAGTACACCGCGGGCACCACATACCCTAGTACACCGCGGGCACCACATACCCAAGTACACCTCGGGCATCACATACCCTAAAAAGTAAAAGTGTTGCCAACATAATTTTTTGCTTTGTCAAACAGTTTGTTTTTTATTGTTCTGTAATGATCAAGTTATCAAAATAAAAGAACTTACTTTGCTATAAAAATAATAATTATTTCTAAGTACACAAAGACCCCGTAGTTAGTCGTATCGGATCCTGAAAGTTTTAGTCAACTCAAGCAAAATTAAAAATCTCCAAATAAATGCATACCGAAATGGGTAAATTATACCAATGTATGGCAACATTACTGACAATTGTCAACGTTTGCTCTGTCTGTCATTTCTGCTTTCTGCATAATTGTTTTGTGATGAAATTCTTTATAATGTGCTCATTGTGATAACAAAGAAGCATGCGTGCGTGGTGATCGAGGCGTGCACGCTACTTCGCATCCTTCACATAGAACCTTCTCATTAGGCTACACCACCTAAGTGACTTTTATAGGTACTTATCGCATAATTTGTTTTATGTTTTTTTCTACAGGAGCTCAGATTTGGGGGCCAAGAGCGGGGCCAAGTGGGCCACTGCAGGTATGACTTGGATACATGGGGATACTCCGATTTAGCAATATAATGTGACTGCCCCACAAACAATGTATCACCTTCTGGACAAGACAATGCACGAACAGCTGCACTAGAAGAATCTTAGCGACGCCACAAAAAAATACATAAACGTAGCCCGTATTTGGGCAAAACATATTCATGTGTTTTATTTGATGAGTTTTTCATATTTTTATGGTAATTATTTCATAATAATACTAAAAATATTTCGGAACATGTTAGCAGTTTTATTAAAAGGTAATCTATGGAGGTTCTCTATTTATAGCATCTACATAAGTAAAAACCATTTTTAAATAAAGTAGGTTTTATAAGACTATTGATTCAACAAAAAACAAAAACAAGTAAGCCTTCACAAGAATTGAACTCGGTTACGTCAAATCGAATTCCATAGCATCTTCAACCGCACCATTCGTTCTTTTCATTTGACGTTGAAATTATCAAATACTAGTCTTCTTCTTATCGTGTCGATGCTACAACTGTATTTTGTTGTAGCATCGTGTTGGAAAGATTAGCCAGACTAGACACTGCTTTGCCGTGCCTAGCTGTTACCGGTGTGCGCCACGAGGAGGCTCTCTAGTAAAATACTAGTGCGTTACAAATATTGTATACATGTGTGTGTATCTGAGTAGATAGCAAGCTTGAAATTCTTCAACAGCCCCTGCACGTTTTTTTTACTAAAATTATAGTTTTGTGTATTGATTAGTTGGTATCTATTAATAAAATTTCGCAAAGGTGAATTTTGATAACTAAATGCAAAAAACCATTAACAAATCAGAAGAAAACCGCAGTTTTTTAAACTAGCGCCATCTTTTGTTGTTCTGCTACCGTCCTGACTGAGGACGCTTCGGCCTTAACTATAACTACTATTGGAACTAGGTAGCTGGTACACTACCTACATAGTATTTGTAATACCTACATACATTACTAAGATAGAAAAAGCATCAGAATTTACCATCATATTTTTTTATATTGTTTGTTACCTATTGGTGAAAACCGAACTCACAACGCACACCATGATCATATTGAATTTAGGATAATTTACTCTTAATAATTTATTGAATAATGAATAAAGACCTTTTAGAGCTTATGCTGGAGATGTAATCTTGTTGTACATAGATTTTAATAACATTACATTTTCTAAATAAATATTTTTTAGTCTTATACAAGAGATAACAGATTTTTTGTTAAAGTTACAACAAAGCCTTTTATTTCCGACGACGAGCCCCGGAGTGGACAAAACGATAAATGCAATCAATCAATGTTTTGTCTCTTTCTAAGCTGGTTTAATTTTTTTGTAAAGGGTCTAGGGAATGTAGACCCTTCAATCCGGTTCAATCTAGGAAATTAACCTTTTATTTTCATTTTTTTTTAAAACAAACTAATTTATGAATTAGCAAACAGTAACATTAAATGTAAAATCAAAAATCAGTAAAAAAGAATTCCCGTACCGGGAATCGAACCCGAGCCTCCTGGGTGAAAGCCAGGTATCCTAGCCACTAGACCATACGGGATATGACGTCTAAATTTAAAATTGAATGCACAACTACATACATTACAAGCAATGTACATCAGATTCGTCATACAATAACAACATGACGCAGAATAAATACCTACTACACAAGTGCGTCATTTTGCTCATAGCTATTTGTACATATTTATAAATGTTTATGGACATTTCACACATCACACTCTAACCGTCCCAAACTAAGCAAAGCTTGTACTATGGGAACTAGATTGCTGATAGAATACTTATATACTTACTTATTTTCTTCGTAAATACGCACATAGAATACATAGTAACACCCAGACACAAATACTTATATGTTCATCAAAAATAAATAAATAAAAAATAAATGTAACTCACACAAACATTTGCTCTGGGTGATCTAACCCACGACCCACAGCATGGAAGGCAGAGCTACTACCGACTAAGCTGTGACGCCTGTCTATAAAAGGCTAAGTTCGTCTAAGCAAGCTATTGCTATAAAAACTTAGAAATCCTAATTACGGAACGGAAAAACTTAACGTTAAAAGTTTGATGCTCCGTCATTTTAAGGGGATAATACCTTGGTTCTTAAGATTAAACGGACGTTATATAACGGTAATTATATAGCGTTTATGAAATCTAATAAATTATATAAGTAACTATAATTAATGAAATAAAAGTTTATAGATAAACACTGGTAGGGTTTGGTATATTTTTTTTGTAGGTTTTTAATTGTTTATAAGTTATACCTACTTTCTTAGGACCCTTGAAATAGTTTTAAATAGGATATTATTAAACGAATAGCTTAATAATGATTTAAAAAGTTTGTATAACAAATAAGTGATTTTTCCTTTTTGTTTTACCAAAATTAAATACTAAGAAGCGTACTACATTTTTTTTGCTGTTTATTTTTGAAACATCAAAGACCTTGGGTTTCTAGAAACCCAAATCACGATTAATCCGAGTTTGACACATAGTAATTATTTGATTTTTTCGTTGATCATCGATCGAGAAACCGGCCGTAAGACTTTCTTCAATTGTAATGTCACTCTTTAAAGACGTCAGCACGGCCGCTATTGACGGCCACCGTTTTGTGAAGACTAAATCCTAAGTAGAGATATAAATGAGCTCATCCGAGCGAGAAAACGGCGGTCGATCGTCCAAACGATCGCCCATTAAATAAGTGCCTGTGGACGGATAAGGTGCCGTCTCTACAGAGCGACCGACCGACACATGTCATATCTATTGATAAAAAAAGAAATATTTGATAGCACAACACATCTTAAATCATTGTATATAGCATATCTAAAAAATGTATAAATAAAATAATTCATATTATGTTCTATAATTTTCATTGAAATTGATTTTTTTATAAATTATTCCCAAATGCTAAGAGGATTTTTGGCAGGGGCGTTTAGGAAAAAGCCAAAATAATGTACCCACTTAAAATTTTAATAAAATAAAATGTATCTCTCTCTATCATGTGAGACCTATTATGTTTTTTTTACCGAAAAATGCTTAATACATATATCCTTGAATATACCTGATTGTACCTATATTATTTTAAACATTTTGGGCCTAATTAAAAAACCGGAACTAAACTATGGTTTAAACCTAGTCTAGCAAAACCGTGGACTAAAGTTAGACCACACTTAAATCTCGCCGGACCAAAACTCGGCTCTTAACTCCAGTGTTAAGCTAAATCTCGGTTTTTTCATATTATGAATGATAGTTCGGCCCAACGATAAACCACCGCCGTGGTCTAACCCTACATTTTAGTTAAACCTAGCTGACCCCTACTTTAAGGTAGGTTTAAGTCAACATTTGATATGAAAATCGATTTTGTCACTCATGTTCTGATTGAATTACCTATTTTATTAGATATTTTTCTGAACTTCCAAATATAATTTTTGTGGAATTGGTCATTGTTTTTCAATCATTTTCTAAAAATTTTAACTCGCTGTGTGCAAGCACATTTTGTGATCTTGTCGTCTTTGTTTTGTAGTTTTATTCGTTTTTATTGCTTGCAATATTACTTTATATATATATAGGTAGGTACCTAATGGATTTTCTGAACATCGTGCTGCTCGATTTGGAGGACCGAGAAGGCATGGAGTTGCTTGGGAGTCGGGAGTCGAACTGGCACCGCTAAAGAATTTAGTAAAGTTTTTGGAATAAAATGTTGGTGTTTTTTTTTGTATACTTTTCTTTGTTTCGTAGGGCTTTAGTGCTCAGATGGTATTAGCTCTGCCTTCCATGCTGTGGATCGTGTGTTCGATTCCCACCCAGAGCAAATGTGATAAACATAAATATTTGTTCTGTGTCTGAATGTTACTATGTATCCTATGTAAGTACCTACGTATTTACAAAAAAATATATAAGTATTCTATCAGAAATCTAGTTCCCATAGTATAAGCTGTTCTTATGATCTTATGAAATGTGCAATTATGGAGCACATAATTTTACATAATTACCTCTATGTGGATATGAAATTAAGGGCTTGACTAGTAAAATACGATGCGGCGATGTGGCGCGGTGGGCGATGGTCCGCCTGCGACGCGGAAGGTTGCGGGTTCGATTCCCGCCTCGGAATAAATGTTTGTATGTTCTGCAAATATTTATTCCGGGTGTTCTGGGTATTATATGTATAATAAAAAATATCTATCTATGTAATGTATAATATTAAGTATGTCAGTCTTCTAGTACTCATAACACAAGCTCTGCTTAGCTTGGGGCTAGATGATGTTGTGTGGATTGTCCAGCATTATTTATTTATTTAGGTTTTATAAAGGTACCGTGTACACAAGGTATGTGTATAAATTAGTAGGTACTTTGTACTTACTTTTACGTCCATTATCACTTCTTTTTTATTATTTTCCATTCTGTAGTAGGTACGTATCTTTATTACAAAATGTAAAACATTTTTATTTAAGACCAACTTTTGTGTTTGCTTTGCCACTAAAATCAGAATGACTTTGTTTTCAGACAAACTACTGTTACTCGCTGCTGTTATAAAACGTGTTCTAGGCAAGGTTTCAGTAGATCATGGTTCACAATTGTCAGTAAAATGACCCTCGAAAGAATTTGTATTTTAATGTCCCTAATATTATATGCCATCAAAACATTTTAAATGTGTGTATCTTTGAAAGTTTTAGGCGTCATTTATGATTATTAAATAAAGATCTCACCTACCTATCAAGGAAACTAAATAAGTAAAAATACAAGAAAATTAAGTCGAACACTCGTTTTATTTATTTTCTGATTTTTCTCTGCATCGGTACCCGTAGGTATTTATTGGAAGTTGTTTTCAGGAAAGTATGTACCTACACGTACCTTTTAGATACAAACATTAAATCAGGAATAAGCACAGTTCAAGCCGTGTGTTCAAATATTAAGCCGTGCGATATGATGTCCATTGGGAAAAAAAAGCACAACAATGAGAATCTCCGGCCGCTAGCACATTATCACTAATTTTGATGTTTAGATATTTCCTTCTTTTCTCATCACTTGTTTTAATTTGTAATGCAACATTGCTACACGAATAAATCATTTCTACACATGATTTACATTCGTTTTGTACATTTTTTCTGCTTTAGGTAGTGCGAGTTTGCCGCGCTTTTCACTTTTCTTCAGTCATTATAAGCAAAGGTCAGGTTACTATTCTACCAAAATAGAAATATTTTTATGAAAATAATTGCAAAACAATTACAAATAATGATATTTGGGAGTTCAGACACATTATGTGAATGAACACAAGTAACTTAATCGATTTTCATACCGTTTGATAGATTTAACGAAAAATAAAGTTGAATTGGAACCTGCTTTAAACACGGTCGGCTTCAATCAGGTAGGCCATGCTCGGATCTGATTGGCCGTATTAAAACAGGTAGGCCATGCTCGGATCTGATTGGCCGTATCAAATCAGGTAGGCCATGGACTTAGACCGTGTTTGATAATATGAAAAACCGAGTTTTATCGTTAAAGTGGACTTTAACTGCAGCGTTAAGAAGGGTTTTTCGATAACACTGAGATAGATCTGGAAAGATAATAACACGGTTTATGATTCGTTTCTTCTTTCTCATTTCGCGAAAACTTGTAATAAGCTTATCAGATTCTTAAACCAAGTAACTATTGTTTTAGGAGAGTAGATACTAAGATAGTCAACTTTTCTTAAAAGAAAATAAATCAATCAAGCAAAGTCGTGCGAATCGTGACGCGCCCTTAACCGGCCTTTTCTAAGAATTCCTCCAAAGATATTATTTGAATCGGCATAGTCTTTGTTTTAAGCGGTATAAGTGTAATCGAGCCTCTACAATGCTTCATAAGGTCTCATTTGTCTTAACGGAAGCCCTAAGTGGTACTCAGATATGCCCAGATATAATGAGAAGGCAGTATCGCCATTATAAACCTTAATGACTAAAGCTTCTATTGTTTATAAGTAGGTAAGAAAATCAAAGGAAAATGAAGGTGATTCTGTGCTCCACCTAATCTGTGGCCGGCATTCAAGTATAATATTATCTTAATTGAACAAATAAGGCATGTTTAAAAAATAACGAGATAAAAACTTAGACATAGACAGATTTGCTCAAGAAATAACAAATAAAGTACACATTATTAAAACATTAAAATAACAACAGTAAAATAAGTAAAATACAAACAAATATATAAAATAATGAAAACAGACTCCAAATTAACAACATTACCTATATAAACAAAGATAAAGATAAAAAATATTTATTGCTTTCGGTCTTAAAATTACATTACTCTAGTTTATTATATATTACAGTCTAGTTTTAAATAATAATCAATATCTTATTATTATTATTATTATTATTATCTATTAAATAAATAGATAGAATACACAGTCTAATTAGGAACCTCTTAAATGATAATTAATATAAAAGTGTAAGATGTTTGCTACAGCAGTAAATGGGTCTTAGCTCAGCCGGTGGGCGTAGGTCCGCCTGCGAAGCGCGAAGGTTGCGGGTTCGATTTCCGCCTTGGGATAAATGTTTGTATGATCTGCAAATATTTATTCCAGGTGTTCTGGGTATTTTATATGTATAAGAAAAATATCTATCTATGTAATGTATTGTATTAAGTATGTCAGTCTTCTAGTACCCATAACACAAGCTCTGCTTAGCTTGGGGCTAGATGATGTTGTGTGGATTGTCCAGCATTATTTATTTACTGCTAAAGCAGTAGACCCTGTTATTCTGCCAAGACTAACCTAACCTATTTTTTAATAATACTTAGTTCTTGAATTAGGTAATCTAGTAACATAATATCTTATTAATATTAAATAATGATGTAAAAACATTTTTTTAAATAAATTTTGAATTAGACCTTGTATTTATTATTAAATTATATTTTTAATGATGTTAATATTTAAAATTCTGTAGTAAGTAGGTATTCCAGGCCTTCTAATAAAAATAAGATTTGTTTCTCTAGTTGGTTAATTAATTATTTAAGCAAGTACTTAATTGGATTGACTTACATTTTAGAATTAGTTGTCACGTCCCGTATGGTCTAGTGGCTAGGATACCTGGCTTTCACCCAGGAGGCTCGGGTTCGATTCCCGGTACGGGAAATTCTTTTTGTATTTCATAACTTTTTGTTTGTTTTTGCTGGCATATATGAAACAAATACTGAATTTCAATGAATGAAATATAATTGAATTTTAATGGGAATACTATTTTTATTGCAATCACTCCCCATTAGCTCAGTTAATACCATTACGTCCCAAAACCAGGTCTCTGATACTGAACTAAAGATTCGGCTGATTATTATTTTTTCAACTACGAAAAAGGAATCAAATTACAGAATATTTATTATAACTTAATTTAGGACATAATCTATAATTATAAACAATATGAGTTTTTTTTTTGCATAATTTTTTTATCATTTTTTTCAGTATCATAACATTAGCAATGTAATTTTTAACACTTGTGTGCGAATCGCAAACATAAACGTGGGTTCGATTCCCACCCAGAGCACATGTTTTTTTGATGAACATAAATATTTCTTCAGTGTCAGCAATCTGGTTTTTTTTATACCATAGCTGGCAGACGAGCTTGCGGGCCACCTGATGCAAAGTGGTCACCGCCGCCCGGATACCTGCAACACCAAAGGCGCTTTCAGTACGCTGCCGGTCTTCAATATAGTCCCCATAATACAAGCTTTGCATAGTTTGGGACAAGAGTGTGATGTGTAAAATGTTCATGAATATTTTATTAAATTTTTACGTTGACGACCGATGTGTGCGGCGGGCGAAAGTCCACCTGCGACGCGGAGGTTGTGGGTTCGATTCCCGCCTATTGATAAATGTTTGTACGATCTGCAAATATTTATTCCGGGTGTTCTGGGTTCATATGTTTAATAAAAATATCTATCTATGTAATGTATTGTGTTGAGTATGTCAGTCTTCTAGTACCCATAACACAAGCTCTGCTTAGCTTGGGGCTAGATGATGTTGTGTGGATTGTCCAGCATTATTTATTATTTATTTATCCTTAGATAATTACCAGTTAAGTTAAGTTTTTAGTTTAAGTTTTTTAATCAGCAGATAGATAATAGATATCCACCGATACATAATCAGGGGTGCAAAAAATCAAAGGTTCCCAAAATTATACGGTAAAAATACTCGCCCCTGTCACTTTAGGAAAATGCAATTTATATTGGAAATGTTATTTCACGGCCCTCGGCAGCCATTAACACCAGTTTGCTTAGGCCCTGAATTGATTACACAAGAGGAATATGACAGCGTTACGTAAATCTCACGTATTCGAATCACACTGCGCGTGAATACCAGGTCGATTGTCGAACGTTGCAGCGTTACCGCGCAGTGTATCTCGTGCACGCTGCAATAATTTTACAATTGGTTCATTTTAGTCGTGTAGATTGTGAACGGAATTTTGCTTGAAAACATAGCAGAGATTTGAAAGTTTAATTACATTTTTAGTTATTTTTGTAGATCATATTTATAATGCAGGCATCGAATAAAATACTTTTAAAATGTTTTTTTCTTTCAGTTTTGATTGATATTCGGACTGCCTAAAATGCTGGGTTCGATTCCCATCAAAAACAAGCATTTTATGCCTAAGAGCAGATGTAGGTTTATTTATATGTTAGTATTGCCAGGGTATGTTAGATAAGATTTATGTATTAAAATTTTATTTGTAAAACAAGTAATACATGTTTTTTTGTAATACTTACATGTTTCTATCTGCAATCTGATTCTCATAATAATTAACTATACATTTTTGCTTGGTTTGAAACAATATGGCATTGTGTGCAAACTTCCTATTTATATATAAATAACTACATATATAATACCAATGTATAAACTTTATCAATTGTAAAAACAAAAGAAGAAGATAAGAATACTCGTATCATCATCATCTTCCTACCCTTGTCCCACTTTATGTGGGGTCGGTACAACACGTCCTCTTCTTCCACTCTCCTCTATCAGACGTCATCTCAATGCTCACACCTTTCTTACACATGTCATCATTCACACAGTCCATCCATCTTTTCTTTGGCCTCCCTCTACTTCTACATCCATCCACATTCATATCTAACACCCTTCTTGTTATATGGCTTTCTTCCCTCCGCATGACATGCCCGCCCATACCACATAAGAATACTCGTATGAAACAAGATAATTGTATGAGCGTGTATGACGTGCAGTTACAAACGCTAAGTTAGTTTCACGCGTGGAATCCGCCCAGTGTGTAATCACCCTTATCGCAGCTATAACACTAACTAATTGTGTAATATATTAGCTAGGTGCACTTGTTCGCGTCGTAAATTATATCGTGTCAAGCAAATGAAGCGATTAGACGCGCGGGATTTGACGTTCCGTGTGACTTGATGCCTTAACACTAGGTCATTGAAGGTATTACTAATTATTCGAACTAGTTTATTATTCAAATTTTCATAAAATTTTCACACATCACACTAAACTAAGCAAAGCTTGTAGGTACTATGAGATAGACATTTCGACATTAGGTACCTACTTATCTACTAATTCTTCTAAAAAAATATAAGTAAGTACTTAAATAAATATTCACTAACATTAGTTTTACTGAGCTATGTTATTTTTATTATTTGAAATTGCATAAATTTAAAACTTAAAGGTACCTACTAAGTATGTAGTTGTTAATTCTTATTATTTTTTTGTAAGTAAACATTTTTTTAGTAAAAACCCCAACTTATAGTTTCACAAGCATCATAAATCAACATTACTTATTAATTTTTATTAATTATTTGTTTATGAGTAAACATTTTCTTAGTAAAAACCCCAACTTAAAGTTTCCCGAGCATCATAAATAAACATTATTTTTTATTAAAATAATTAAAAAATCACGTCATTTTCAAAAGACTTTTGCTTGGCTCGCTAATGAACCGATAGAGTGATAAACTAATGCTGACCCGGCTTTGCTTGCAACTGATAGCATTGGGCGTGATATTGCCCACTAGACTTAATTACTAAAGTTATGTGGCGATGCTACAGACGGACAGATAGGACAGATAATTTGACAATATATATAACAGACGATGGAATTGAAGTGGGGTCACCATTTCATCTCTCACGACGATTTCGGGGGGTCTCTTCGGGTATTTCGGGTATTTCTCTGACCGTCTAAAACATTTAGTTAAGTATTTTTTTTCTTATTCCTAGGCCCAGATATGTGATTTTCTATCTATTTGACGGCCGATGTGGCGCGGCGGGCGAAGGTCCGCTGCGACGCGGAGGTTGCGGGTTCGATTCCCGCCTTGGGATAAATGTTTGTACGATCTGCAAATATTTATTCCGTGTATTTCGTGTATTTTATATCTGAAATAAAAAATATCTATGTAATGTATTGTATTAAGTATGTCAGTCTTCTAGTACCCATAACACAAGCTCTGCTTCGCTTGGGTCTAGGTGATGTTGTGTGTATTGTCCAGCATTATTTACTTATTGAAAGACTGGTACATAATATATTGCTTATATATTAATATATATACATATATACAGCTTAGAATGTTATTTTAATACACAAACAGTGTAAATGTGCAGTGGACAGGCGCAGTGGCTCAAATTTATTACTTCGCCCGCCATTTTCAGCTAATTACAGACTTGGCATAAATTAATTTAATATTTCAGTGGACACAGTTTCAATAACAGCTAGATCACTTCAGGTTTTTGCTACTGCTAGCTTTTAACACTTTTATTCTACTAAATGGCGCTATTCATATATTTTATTTAATTATTTTATTAAATTCAAGCCACAAACTGTACCAACTGTTGGTAAAAAAGCGGTTGAGCAAGGTATGTGTGACACAAAAGAAGAAATATTAAATACTTAGTTGACAGGCGTCACAGCTCAGTTGGTAGTAGCTCTGCCTTCCATGCTGTGGGGCGACTCCCACCAAGAGCAAATGTTTGTGTGATGAACATAAATATTTGTTCTCTGTCTGGAAGTTACTATGTATTCTATGTATGAAATTACAAAATAAAAGCATGTAAGTATTCTATCAGCAATCTAACTAGATTGCTGTAGTACAAGTTCTGCTTAGTATGGGACTAGAGTGTGAGATATTAGATACTATACTCTTCGTATGGAGTGTACCAGCTGTTTCCAGCTAACTTGGAGCTGAAACGCGACAAATCTGTCTGTTTGTTTCATTTATTTTGTTATTATATTAATATTGTTAGTTAAATTCCGAAATCATGGAGTTGGAAGTGTATAATGCGGGATGAGTTCAAAATAAATAAACTGCAGTATCCTAGTACTTACCTACCTAAATAAAATGTAGATAGTCTTTCAAAACCTGCCGGTATTCTGTAGCGTTTCTTGTGGACTGATGTGACTGTGACGTTATTATTGAAAGGATTTGACAGTTCAATCTGAACAGTCCACGACAAACACCACAGAATACCGATGAGTAACTATAGAAACTGAATGATTCAAAACCTGGCTTTGAGAGGGCAATAGGTCGGCTGGTCGACATTGCTGAAAGGTGAAGCCCACTATTTGTTTGAAATATATAAATAAAAGACGATTCTAACTGATCTTTGTGATTTTACTGAATAAAGTTCAATTAATTTCGATGTTGGTGCTTTTTTTCGTTATTTCGTGGTCTAAGATGTTGTATTGCTGTATATTTAAGTAATATGTTTGAGCAATTTTCCGAAAGCATTTCTTCAACTATTTCAAATATCGCGCCTTTGCAGATGACTTTGACAATCTAATAGCTGAAGACAGTTCAAGATATTAACAAACATAATATTTAAAGTGTAAAAACCCATAAGTGGACCGTATTCCCAAGGGCTAGAGTTGAAACTGGTTTGGCAGAACCTCATGTGAGACGCAAGGGTGTGGTGAAGACAAAGTTGATAAGGTGGGGTGCGAGAGACAGCAATAAGAGATTTTCTAAGTCATTTAATGTGACTGTTGTGACTGTTTTCAATGTCATATAATAGAGAAGGTTGTCATGTTTTTTATGTATTTTCTTCCCTAGACTGAATCGTCCCACAACTGGGCAAAGGCCTCTTCCAAACTCTTCCACTTCTTTCGGTTTTTGACAGTGTTCCAATCCACATCAAACGCCAAGGTCATTCCACCAACGCTTTCTCACCCGATCCCGACTGTGTTATTTATTAAATAAAAATTATTCTGTTTAGTTGGTTAGCAGTGCCAGTTTTTGGTCTACAAATTTACATAAAATGTTGTGTTTTCTTTTTAATACATCTGGTTAAGTAAGACTACCGAATTTGGGTTCAGTTTTTAAGTTATTTTTACCTTGTTTTGAATACCAACCTATCTATATGACTTTTATGTGCTTATAATTGGATTAATAAGTACTTATCTTGTTTTTATCGAGATGAAATTTAATCGAGAGAGGACAAGGACACATTATTTTACCCGCGTTTTTTTTTATACGCGATATACATGGTCCAAGTCAGATAAGAAACATCAGCGTGTATTTCCACGCTTCATTTAACTCTTGCACGGTAAACATAGCCTTAAATGAAGACATATTTCTCGCTTAAAATAAGACCCTACCCTTAAGCGTTTGGAGGGTAAATGACGCCATCTACCAGCGGAAATTATCAGCTGCGCGGCAAATGGGCTCCCGATACCGCTTATCTGTGACTACCCGCAAGCTTCGACGAACTCTATTCAATGTGCTATGCTTGATAGAATTCGACAGAAAAAAAAACAACGCTTCTAAAAATAAAGTTCATTTACAATGAGATTACATTTAAATAAATTAATAAGTATTATATATTATATTTATATGTATTATTTGATTAAAATAATAAGTGATACTTATTGAATATAGATATTTAATTAAGTGGATATTTACTTAGATTTAAATTTATAAATAAATTCCTTCAAAATTGTGTGCCAAACATAACACAGTTTCAAAGGAATCACGATTTAATTTTGCCTAGTGTTAGTTCGTGACTCAATGAACTAGAAGTACACCACGTGACTGAGACCTAGTTCCATGTTCTGCGGTAGTATATTCTCGTCTATTCCGTTGTTATCCCGTCTGATTGCATCCGTTCTTGGTCTAGACCCGGAATGACAGTTAAACGCGCCTAGACTCTTCGAATTTGCGTAAACGTTCGTTGGCAGCCGCTGGCTAGAACCGAAGTTCACCAAGAACTTAATCGGTGGTTTAATATCTGAGAAAAACAGTTAAGCATACAAAAAAAACAAACTGGACGTTAGAGAAGACTCTCTAACGTCCAGTTCAGTTCAGTCTATTTTTGTGTGTTTATAGACTGAACTTAAGAGAGACCTATGTTAAGCAGTGGATTGATATAATGTTGACGGAATAAAGAAAACACAGGGAAGAAAATGCTGAGCTGGAGCCTGTTTGCTGCAGTAGCGCACACTCTTTTTAAATAGATTGTAATATAGTTAGTTTAGTATACTTTAGTAGAAAATAACTTAAATTTTGAGTTTACCTCTTCCTTTTTTTCTGTTCCTTCTATAAATTCTTTTATTTTTTGTTTTTATTTAATTTGTAAATTTATCATGTTTTATAGATTTGTCTTTGTTTATTTGTTTAACCTTTTATAAATGTATGTACCTATATCTAATGTGTGTGTGCTAAAGCTGCAAATAAATGTCTGTCTATGTCTATGTCTATGTCTATGTCTAAAATATATTATTTTTAAAATAAATTGGGTGGCGTTATCTTTTTGAGACTTTTAAACGCATTATGGTATTTATTTCACAAGTATGCTTTGTATACCTAATTTGATTCACGGTATCTAATAGCTGACCGCAGCGCACATTTCAACCAACATCGCTCAAGTGTTATCATGTTTCCTGAGTTAATCATGAGATTTGACGAGCTACTCTAAGCTCGATTACCAGTGGTCAATTGCTGGTGCACACCAACTTAAGCTTAAGAGCTGGATCCCTTCGCCTAGCTAAGCTTTGAATACTGAATTTGACGATAGGAAATTCTCTTTGAAGTGTGTCTTATTACACAAGCGTTATTTTAAATCTATTATGCCCTTTGAAAGGTCAAAGACATATAGACTTTGGGAGCACATTTGATAATTTATGAATGGGGAGCTATTTGTAACCCAAAACAGATCTTAAGGTCATTTTCTAATTCAAATTTAGTCGCTTTGTCATTAAAATAAGCTTCAGTTTTGCCTAGCCTTGCCTTCAGCCTGGATTTTAGTGAGATAGGAAGATTTTTAATTTTTTTATTAACGACGTTAATATTTTTAAATCATCGACGGTCTAAGTCCAGATAGCTTAAAATATATTTTTGTTTTTCATTAGATTAGACAGAAATATTCTATTTAGATTACTCGCTTCAGCCTCCCCCTTGCACAATCGCATTGTAAATCCAAAATGGATTAGGTTCAATGCTGTGCAGCCACGCTCCGCGCGGTCCACACCCGCATACGCCGCGCAATGGACGCACAAGTTTATTTGCGGTCGGATAATAGATAGATAGATAGATAACAACTTTATTGTACACACAAATAAGAAAAATACAATGCAGAAAACAAAAAAAAAATTACACAGAACTTATAGGTACAATGGGCGGCCTTATCGCTAAAAGCGATCTCTTCCAGACAACCTTTGGATGGACAGGAATTAAAGAATAGTAAGACGGCAGTGTACATTGTTAAATTTAATAAGAGGTACGAGTTTGTTTTATGGACTTATAATTTACACACATATATATAAAAAAATTTATACAAATAAATACTTATTAAAATAATACATATATATAATACACATAAATACATATTTTTATACAATACGATAATACATAAAATATATACAATGATAATGCTATTAGGCGTTCTAACGAAGGCATGGACTTGGATTTATCAAAGCTGGTTCAGATGAGGAATAATCAAACTTGGGCTTTTAATCACTAATTTTCTAGAGACTGGAAACTAGACAAGCGTAATTTATCCAAACCGATGAATTACACTTGCCTCGCACCTAATTCTGTCAGTCAAGTTGGCACCAAGTAGAACTCTGCATTATTTTCTTTCATATTTCAAAGGCTTGGAACGAATGGTCTAAGTATAAGAAAATAATACATAGGACGACAAGCTTGTCTCCGTTCAGTCGTCAAAATGGTATATGAAAGGTGGAAACTGACCTTTACGAGCTCTAAGAGCCGTTACGCACTGTCGACTTGTCGCCGGCGACTCGGTCGACCGAAAACAATAGGACGACCGACGACCAAGTGCGTAAACACCTATTTAAACTGTAGTAAGTCACAGTCGCCAGCGACCGGGTCGCCGGCGACAAGTCGACAGTGCGTAACTGCTCTAAGTCTATCTTGGAGAACACGACCAGGACAATAAAGTTATTAAGTTTGGCATTGCAAACATTTTTCAAATATAATATTTGAAACTATCACGGTTTTGGACATAGTTTTCATTATAAACGGGATATTTACCATGATTTGTGAGTTTGATTATTTCCCGATATTTCGGCACAGTTGCATGCGCCATGATCACGGGTCGAACTGATCAAACTCACAAATCATGGTAAATATCCCGTTTATAATGAAAACTATTTTTCAAATAGTCCATCATGTCATGAGCCATGACCACCTTAGAATCGGAGAGCGAGATTTCTCCCTAGAGCGCTAGATATCTTGAAGAATGCTGGTGCAAGTCATGAACCAAACGCTGTGACCATTCGTTTCTACCAACTAATTCAAAAACACCACAAAAGAGGATATTTTCACTAATAAAGTAGTGAATCTGTGTGAATCCTTCGATATTCCAAACCAGTCGTTGGACGCAGTTGTTTTGTGGTCGTTGGATGGTCACTGGATAATGGCATTAGGTGGTCATGGACGATCAGGTAATGAGTTTTAACCACGCCCTTGTGGGAATGAAACTCACACACTTGCCATCCTTTCTACAATAAATAGTTTAGTGTATAGTTTTAGTTATTTATAGTTAACATTAAAATCTTTATTATGACTTGTGCATATTCTGAGTTAATGTAATGGATCCGTTCTCTTTCAAAAATAAAAATTTTGTAATCTTCTTCTTCTTATCGTGTCGATGCTACAATACAACTGTATTTTGACGTAGCATCGTAGTAATTTTGTAATGGTAAACATTGATGATTCTTCTGTGTTTGAAGGGCAATACATTTTATTTTACTTCACCCGGTACCTACCCATAATTTAGTGTGAGCGCCCACTGACAACAAAAAGTATTTTAATGTCACGTGGTCACGTTTACTATTGAATAGAGAGTGACGTAAAATATACAGTCTTGTCTTCGATATGCGCATACTCTGTTATCTTGAATCTATAAAAAAACATATATACAGTAAAAACTAAGCATAGATTGGGATTAGATAGCTTTTTAATAAATGTCTATCAATACATTTATGTACAGTTTAAATTATGTCGCCCTTTCGAAATATTTTAATCATGGTTTTAAAATGAAGCAGCCCTTCTCTACCCCTTGTATCAGGACAAAATGGCTTTATCTCTTAGGGTGTTCGTTTTATAGCTTTTTCAATATGGGGACATGTACATAATATCGTATTTACAAGAGGATGGGTGTTTGGATTATCAAAAAATTACTTTTGTTTTATATTTTTTTCATAAAATACTAACTCTACGTAGAACTCTTTAAGGTTACATTTAAAACGATTTCATTAAAGTTGATTAGTTGACAGGCGTCTTCGCTCTGTTGAAATTAGCTTTGGCTTCTATGTAGTGGGTTTGATCCCCACCAAGGACTATTTTTATGTGTTTCTATGAACTATTTCACTTTCTTCTGTAACAAGTCAAGTACTCGAATTTAAAACATGTTCTTAGTAAAATACTTTTGTATTATTTTATAAAAGTAATCAATCAGCAACCCATTTTACAAAAAAACTGCGCCAAACGTCCTAAGTCCCAAAATCAAGTCCCAAATCTAGCCAACTAAAATAACCTTACTTATTGAAATGAACACTTAACGTACGTTAAATAATCCAGGATCCAGTAACACGATCCTGCAGGATTATCTCAAATACTCTTAAACCGCAGATAAGCTGAATCGAATTAAAACTAATTCCGGGAAAAGTGATACAAGAAGATATGAAGCCAAATGGCTTACTCAGAAACTTCTGTATCAAGGAATTTTTATATGATATTTAAAAGACGATGGTGGGACGACCTCGATGCTTTCGAGACGGGTTGGTGGACGCAAGGGGAGAGCAGAGATGAGTGGGATTTGGGGGTGACCTTTGCCCAGTAGTGGGACGAGATAGAAAAAAAATAATAAAACACTGTCTTTTATGATCTCTGCCCTTCAATACCAGCAAAATATGCTACGAGTAGTATTAATGGTTAAAATTCCAAAAAAAATATGCACCAAAAAAAAATTGTCCCTATGTTTTATCAACCAATGACAGAACTCAAATCGGCCAGGATATAAATATTTGGAATATTTTTCAGTCAAATCAGTCACCTAAGTCAGCTTTAATTTGTTTTAAATGTCTTTAGAAGGTTTACGGCCGGTTTCTCGAACGATGATTAACGAAAAAATCAAACAACTACTATGTGTCAAACTCGGATCAATCGTGATTTGGGTTTCCAGAAACCGGCCGTTAATCTTTGACAGACGCCACAGCTCAGTTGCTTATAGCTCTTCATGTGGGTCGTGGGTTCGTTTTCCCGAGAATTACCATTTAACTGCATTTATGTATAACTGCTGTAGCAGAAATGATGCGGTTTATCTAGTTTAATAGATTGATTCCTGACCTACGCAAACTATTCACTTCACTGTAACCAGGGTAAATATCATAAACAGCATAATTACGTGAATTAAGCACACTTTATATTTTGCAGCTGTTGCTATATATTATGCAAATGAATTTTGCGAGCTATATCGAGGTTAGTTGTATTGGAGACACACTGCTTAAAAGTTTGTCGAATGAGCATGATCGAGCGGCGATTGATTTTCTATATATTTTTTATTAAGGCGACGGGTAGGGTGAAATTTTTCATAATAAATAAAAATGTCAATAACTTCCAACTTTATTATTTATTTATTATATCTACACACACGTTAAACTTGTAACACGGCATAGTTTTTGCCGCAGTGGTTAAACTCTAGATAGTCAGCGTGGCAACGTCGCATTTTCAACTTCAGTAAGAATGCTGAAAACGACGCAAAACACATAGTGAGCCGCGCACAGTTTGGATTGTCAAATTCATAAGCAGCGCCTTATGAATATTTGCGAGCACACAGCAATGGAACACTTATAGTTCCTAAGGCGCTACTCTTCTTCTTCTTTAAACACCTAAATGTAGATTTTTTTTACCTTGGATGTATAGATATCAACCATAAGAATAGCTGTGCTGAATTTGGTACCAAACAAATCTGCCAAACCCATAAAAAATGGGATCAAAAATCACACTTTTGCAAAAGGTGTTGGTACTAAACTTACATTTTAAAGTAAACTATAACCAAGAGCACACATTTTGTTCCCTACCTGACTAGTTCAATATATGTGTTATAAGAAATAATAAGTTTCACAACTCCACATGCTATGACTTCTTCAGAAAACACTCCCAAAAACACGCATTTGGCTATACCCGTCACCTTAAAAAGTAATTTGTATTAAGAGTATTTTGTGCTGTATTGATTTTGACATAATTAACATGGAATATTTTATTATAAATTAGTATATAAATCATTTAAAAAAAGTTAGGTACTTAATTTATAAATTCAACAATGTCGAATGATTCTAAACATCATTATTTCAAAAATATGTAGGTATACAAATAAAAATATGTATACTTAGTAACATATTGGTAGAGCTAAACCATTTGACGATCGATGTGGAGCGGTCGGCGAAGGTCCGCCTGCGACGCAGAGGTTGCGGGTTCGATTCCCGCCTTGGGATAAATAATTGTACGATCTGCAAATATTTGTTTCGGGTGTTCTGGGTATTTTATATGTATAATAAAATTTCTATCTATGTAATGTATTGTATTAAGTATGTTAGTCTTTTAGTACCCATAACACAAACTCTGCTAAGCTTGGGGCTAGATGATGTTGTGTAGATTGTCCAGCATTATTTATTTGTGTCACAAGCATGCTCACTATATTTCTGATCCGTGTGTCGCCACTAATAGTCTGTTTACCATCGTTATCTGCGCCGAACACACGTGGAGTTACGATGCGTAAGTCTGTTATTACGTGACGTAACACGACTACGGAACTACGGCACGTAACTAGAAGCCAGTGATCAGTCTTTAACGTAATTGATGTAAGATGAACTGATTATATCCGATTTTCTTGGGTGTGTCAGATTAACTAGTTTAGTGTTTTGTTGTTCTAAATAATTGTGCACACGATGTGATAAATAAATCGATCTATCTATAGTTTGATAGAATTTTTGCTTATTTTGTATTTCATTAAAATTTCAGAATTTCCCAAATAAACAAAGCCTATGGAAATTAAATTGGTAATAATAATATAATATAATATCTACATAATATACTTTTTTAAATATCTTATACATAACAACAATAATTTTTTCGTTCTGTATCAACTAATTAGTGACGTAGGTTTAAAAGACAGATAGAAAATATTATTTAAAATACGTTATGCATGCATTATGTAGGTATCTACTATTATTTATGTGCAATAAAGTTTTTTCTTATCTAATATATGCATTATCTGCATAATCTAATTTATATTTATATACCTAATGATATTCAATGAAGTTAATCGAAACATTATAAGTAAAAGGAAAAACCTAGCTACAAATTTTGTTCAGGAGGGAAAGGGTTGGGATATAAATCAATGAAAAAAATAGTGCGTGTATAATATTTTTATATTTTATCTTTTTCCTTAAATCTACTTAATACAAGTACTTATTATAATTTATATGTCATGTTTTTTTTATTTTATTTTTTGAAATAAGTAAGTATTCAATTTTTTTACCATTTTTTACTAGAAATATATATCCACTTGATAATAAATGCACCTTATCTAATACAGATAAACACTTAGATTAGATAAATATCGATAGTAAATAAAGAAAATGACGTCATCACTTCAGATAGAATAACACCGCGGCGTCTTCTCTACCACAATCCTCTGAACGAGCACTGTTTCGCGATTATCGTCCTTATTCTTCGAGCAGTTACGTCTATTATCCCTTCCATGTCTTCTATCGGTTTCGTTTCCAGATTCATCTTCAGAATTTTGAGCTCTATTCTTAGAGCAACAACGTCTGCAGTTCGATCTATCGAAAGGACGGCCCATCGGTCCAAAAGGACTACGATGAGGTCCGTGAGGTTCAAAATGTCTTGGAGGTCCAAAAGGTCCACATCCGAATGGTCCTCTTGGTCCAAAAGGTCCTGGTGGTCCGAAATATGGACCAGGACTTCTGTGACGACGGTGTTCCCTTCGCCATGGTCCAGGTCTACGCTCTCCACTGCCATGACGGAGTCTGCAGCAGGAAGGTTCTTCATCATCACTTCTATCATGAGGTCCTCTAGGTCTGTGGTCGCCACGATCATGGTGTCCAAAGCCATGTCTATGTCCTTCTGGGCTATGCGGTCTACGTCCACATGGTCGTTCTTGATCAGGTTCTGTATTGTCACCGCGTCCACGTCTGCAAGGTCCATGAGGACCTTCTGGCCTCATAGGTTCTTGAGGTCTACCATGGAATCCATAGTCTCCTGATCCTCCGTGTTCACATGAGCAATTGGGCCACCTAGGAGGGCCTCCAAGACCTCTGTCTCTTCCGAAAAATCCATGGCTTCCAAAAGGTTCATGGTGTCCAAAGTGGCTGTGATGTCCAAAGGGTCCATGGGGTCCAAACTGGTCGTGATGTCCAAAGGGTCCATGGTTTCCGAAAGAATCATGGTGTCCAAAAGGACCCTGTCCCGGTTCGTGTCCGAAATGACCCCTCATAGTTTCTCGAAAAGAACCGACAATGACGGAAGTTGGTCGAGATATGTCGAGTGAGGAGCTGAGCCGATCGTTTTATAGAAGAGATAGAATATCGCAATGTTGTGAAATATATATGTTTAAAGGGAAGTTTGTTTGTGTGTCACACTAAGGTACTAAAATATATTGTACAAGAGCAGGTAACCTATGTGCAATGTATTTGAACTAATTTTGTTCTTAAATAAATAAATATTCAGAAACATTTCACACATCGCACTCTTATTCCAAATTAAGCAAAATCGTACTATGAAAACTATATTGCTGATATTGTTACTTTATTTTTTAAGTATAATTACATTGTGTTAAATGTTAGGTCACCTTGTTGTGTTAATTGAATTCACTGTTGTACAAATTTCGTTCTGATGATAAGTTTTTGTTTGTTGGAAGTATATTTTTTAGTTTTAAAAATGTTTAATGAAAAAATAAGACTTAATTTCATATAATTATGTACTTATGTAAAACTTAATACTAAGTTGTTTACACCTGTAATGGTATATCACAATGTCCTAGACTGTAACAAATATATTGTGTATATTATTATGTGTGAATATGCCGTTGGTGTAACTTAAATAAATAAATAAAATACGAACACATTGTAAATACATAAATATAATACATAGAAAAACACCGGACATAGAACAAACATCAATTTATTACAACTTTTATTCTCGGTAGGGGTACAATACGATATGTTTACCAACATCTTAAAAACAGTATTTTATTTCGACAGATTAAAAGTGTCTACGAACAGACATAAACAAACTAGAACGCGTTTTAATCACGGGCAAAAGCTAATAACATCAATTAAGTACTAATTATAATAATAATACTGCGGATGGACGACGAAGCCGAGGCAGACCAAGAAAACGTTGGCGTGACGAGCCTGGTGGGAAGCGGCGGCTGATAGAAAAGAATGGCGGAAAAGGGGGAGACCTTTGCCCAGCAGTGGGAAAGAACAGGTTCAAAAAAATAGTACTAATTAAAATCACAAGTTAAACCTACGTCTTCGTAGAAACCCGTAGACCGATATATTTAAGTTGATGAGCAAAACCACGTGCAAAAGATACTCATCAACTTGACAAGTGATTTCCTAAATATTATGGCAATAATGGTCGACGTCATTCGCGTGAAAATTACTCACCGACCGGATGTACCTACATTTATAAATTGTTTTTCAGTTGTATGACTCATTCGGATAATGATTTATGTTGATTATAGTAAATTATTATTGGTTGATAATGTTGTTTTATCCACAAACAAACTGACGACTATTACAGTATTTACATTGTACATTGGTATATACCAATAACATATAAGACTTTTCTAAATTTATCTAGTCCTCTCCACCCAAAGGTGCCTGGAAGAGATCGCTATTGAGCGATAAGGCCGCCCATTGTGCATTTATTTTATAACTATTTTCTTCTTGTATTTTGTTGGTGTAATTTGTGTGTACAATAAAGCGTTATTTATTCATTCATTCATAAGACATAGTTGAGCTATCTACAGACTGTTGCAAACGATCTATATTTTTTTTTAAATATGTCTCTAAAAAGATTGTTAAAAATATCTTCCAGGTAACCTTGAACGCTGGATCAAACGCCAAAGTTGGCTGGAAATATGACGGAAATCGTTTCTCGGAACTATTTTTATCCATTGCGCCACACTGCGCAACCACAGTGCAACTGAACCGCAGTGTAAACTTAGCCTACTTCCTGTGGCGCCATCTGTTCAAACATGATGAAAAATACACTGAAATTGTGTACAAATATTTCTACTATATTTCATCATTATGTAGAATTTTATGAAATTATTGCTTATTTTAAATAAGTATACTAAATTAAATCAAATTAAATTCCTGAAGTGATACATAATGGGTTAAAAAACTGCATTATCGTTTTGATTTAACTAAACATCTAACTATGGCCACAGAATTAAAAAATCTAAAACACCACAAAGTACATATTAAAAATCCAAATTCGAGTTTTTTTCAAGTAGTTAATTTTGTTACAAACACAACTGCTAACTAACTTAGTTTTTTTATGTTTTTAATGAGATATTTTTAACGAATAGACTGAACAATAGCCTCACAGAATTGACCACTTTCAGTTGAACTCATTACCATTTTTTAGCTTCGCGTGGAAACTTCCTTTCCATTATGTTTTTCGTCAATTTTTTTGATGCTAGGGGAATAACCTGTACCCTTGGCTTTAGAACGAGCGACTAATTTAATGCTTTTAATGTACAGTTTTTTGTACTGTGTTTTTATAGGCAAGCGTTTGTCCGCGATCTTAGATGTTAACGGCCGGTTTCTCGAACGATGATCAACGAAAAAATCAAATAATTACTATGTGTCAAACTCGGATCAGTCGTGATTTGGGTTTCCAGAAACCGGCCGTAAGTGACGATGCGATCGACGATGTTTCCCTAATAAAATAAATTTTTTGTATATTGAGTACTATATACTATTACTAGCGGCCCGTCCCGGCTTCGCACGGGATATTTTCCCGCTTTCCCGCGTTTCTGTTGAAATTTTTCCAGAATTTTCTTTGCTATAAACCTCACGGAGCCCGAGACCTTTCCAACGAATGCAAAACCGTGGAAATCGGTTCGTGTGTTCTGGAGTTATATCGTCAGGAAGGAAAACCTGACTTATTTTTATACAGTAGATATCCATAGTATGGATTACTAAAACAATATAAAGGTAGGTAGTATTAAGGACCTCCTTTTCCGAAGTCGGTAGAAAATGTAAAAAATCTTTTTACAATTTTCCGCATCCAGGTTGAAGAGTCCATCTCTTCGAAATCTTCTTAAGCACCTCTTCACACCTCAAATACATATTTTTCGTATCTACCATCTTTTCAATATATAAAAGCGTGTAACTGAATGACTGATAATTAAATAAATTGAGATGTTATTAATTTATTCGACAAGTTTCTATGTTTGTGTTTGGGAAGTAATTAATTTTTGAATATAAAATTAAATAAATATTCAAAGACATTTGACCCAACGCTATTTATCTAAACTACAAATTTATTGATATTGTCACTGTTAAAGAGGTAAGCAAATAAAGTTTGAAAGTATCTAACAATATATTTTTTTGCTTTTCATATAAAATGAGTGTTTCAATAAAATGTTACACTTATGTTATTTACAAAAGCTGTTAAACGTATATAAAGTCGCGCGAACCCACTAGTAAGAAAGACCCCTGGACTAAGCCCCACTGAGCCGCAAAGGCGATGCTCCACGTCATACGGTCGAGGGCTATAATCTCACAATCTTGAGTCGACGGTCGCAGACGTCGCTCACGGATCGGTATTCGACACTCCACTTTGCAGTTTGATTCGTACGCTTCATGGAGGTACAACAGTTTATTTATTTAATTAGAACGACCTCAGACAATTACACTAATAACATATGAAGTATAGGATAGTACATATTATAAATAAAAATAATACTATAGAATAAAGTAAGTAAAAATAAAAATAAATATAATTGACACAAGGTATCAAAGTTATTAGTTTTGTATGAGAATTATTTTTCCAAAAAAATTTTCCTTAATAGCAAATGGTGGTCAATAGAAAGTTTCAAGCACATGCACTTCTTCCCTCTAAGTGTAGATTTTTTTGCTGACATGGTACTAAATAAGCTTGCAAAATATAATGGATGTTTGACATGAAATTACAAAGACTCACACCACAGTAAATGAATCTATATTTGTCGTTTTTGACATAGATTGATAGCTTGAGTAGTAATCCTGTAAGTTCCTGTCACCATCTATAACTTACACACTTGAAATTATTAGATAATTAAAAGCATATCAGCATTGCTATTCGGCGTGGCAATGCAGCTAGTGTCTTGGGTACGCTTCCGCTTGGTACTGATTTGGATCAGTTGAACTATCTATAGATCGTTTGCAACGGTCTGTAGATAGCTCAACTGTTTCTTATGTATTTTATATGACAATGTACATTTTGTAAATACTGTATACTCGTAAGTTTGTTTGATAATTAAAAACATTTACTTCAAACTATCTGTTGCACTAAAACTTAGCGCATGAGCTGTAGAGAACGATGCGGTTTGGTGTCTCAAGTCGATAACGAACCCAGTTTTAGAACCTTACTAACTATTACTCAATCTGTGTCGCAGCCTTACTAACTACTGTGTAATCTGTGACCCAGCTGTAGGTACTTTAGTATTTTATGAACTGTGACTCAAAGGTACTAAACGTATGCTAAATTGCTGTGGCTTAGGTTTGATTTGAATTTAAACAGACGAAATAAATAATTATACTTAAGTACTTAAATAAATAAATATTCAAGGACAATTCACACTCTAGTCCCAAACTAAGCGCAAAGCTTGTACTATGGGATCTGGCAGCGATTATCAATTGATTTACCCTCTATCTTATAAAAATTTAGCGTTGAAAAAAGAACTTTTTATAAGATAGACCGTTATTGTTTAGTACAAAGTGGCCCATAAAACTATCACTACAGGCAAACACAACGAAAATAGGTTACTAAATTAGATACATAATATATATAGTCTTTATTTCAGATAAAAACTACATTCAACTATTACTTATAATATGACATCAACACTATTATCTGTTTGCCCTTTTTGGCAAAAGCCTCCAGTCTTTTCCAGTCCTGTCAAAGTCAAAGTCAAAACTACTTTATTCAGTAAAATCACAAGGATCATTTAGAATCATCTTACATACTAGGTGATTCTAGGTGCCAGTTCCACGCGACCAGAGCCTAGAAGAACGGGCAAGAAACTTATTTATCAAATCCTAGCACATTTTTGAGAGTGAATCTGCCACGCCTTCTATCTCCGTTTACGAATATTAATAGATCTTTGCTCTGCGCTAAAGTATGTGTAATTGATTTTATTCCACAGATAGGAGCTTTTATCCAATAAACTATTTTAATTATCGGATTGCGGTGCTCTTGGCTCGTTCGCTGTCACAATGATTGATCTATAGTCATTACGGAATGCACTTTGTTGGATGTTTTTTTAAACTCTTTTTTTTGCGATCTCTGTTGTTTAAAGAAGACCAAAGACCGGGCTCAGTGGCGCGTCTTGAGAGATCTTCGTCCAGCAGTGGACTGCTATAGGTTGATGATGATGATGTTGTTTAAAGAGCAAGTTGTATGACTACCCTCAATAATAAATCTATAGTTTTCACCTCAGTGAGACACATTCACTAAGTGTCTCAAATTTTGTTGGTAAAACTAGGTACGGTGGTAGTAGGTCTTCAAGCGAGCTCTCTCTACTAATACATAAATAAAAGTGATTTTGTTCTGTTCAAAATGTTAACACATTAATACTAAGTACTATCTTTTTGTTAAAAGTATGTGCCTAATTGTGTTGCATGGTACTATAGATTAAACTTTAAACTTTAAAAATTTTAAACTGCGCTAATCTAGTTAAAAGCGGTTTACGCTACATTTTAACTTTGTCTATCCAGTTCCAGACCAGTTTTTACCGCGGAAAGTTTGGAATGCATCCAAACTGAACATTTTTATAAATATAACACATTTTTCATTTTATTCCTTGAGTTTTGGCAACAAAAGATACGCAGCATGAGCGTTTAGTTACCTAACAGGCATTTGGTCTGTAAGATTGATATGTCAGAGGCCATTTTTTTATTCTAGTACGTGGAAGTGCATTTTTTAGAGCAAGCTTCGTCTACATTTGCGCAGCATGTAGCCTAGGCGACCTTAATCAAATTAAAGACAAAATGTTTCGTATAGAAATATCCGAATTAAAACCGTGTTTTAGCCCATGACCATACAATCGGAAGCGAGGTTGTAACCACTAGACCACTAGTACTTTTTATTTTTATAAAAGTTTTAAAAACTTTGCAAATTACAGCCATACATAGTAACTACAATACATTGCAAATTGAATAAAAAGTAAGGATTATTTATTTAAAAAAAAAATATTGTACCTACCTGCCCTTAGAAATGTTAGCAAGAAATTCTATTTAGGTAGAGTGGAACACAAAATGTGGTGCCTCTCAGGCCCAGGACCAAATCTTAAGGGTCCATTTACACGAAGTTGGTATAGAAAACTCATTTTGCCAGCGCACCCCTAATTTCCGTGGGGAGGTGTGCAGTACCAACTATTTGTTATACTACGGCCGTACCTTACTGTAGTTTACGATGTAGAGAATAAATTTAAATATTGTGGCTAATATGGTCGAGATGTTGTGTTTGGAAGTATGCAGTTTTTTCAATGCGAAAATATACCCTCTCGTTTATAAACAATGGATACAGGCCAACTCCGGGCTTACGTTAGGCCAGTCATTATAAAATATTATTTATGCATACATATTTATTTAACGCTCAACATAACAATAAACATACCTATAACTGCAAATTTTTGCAATCACACAAATATTTGCTCTTCATCGAGATTCACAAACTCGAAAGCCAACTAAATTGAATAGCTTATTAAATACTAGTTATGTTATCAAAATAAAAAAAATTGTTTCCCTTAAACATTTCTCGGGTAGGAAATATTTTTTTATAACGCTTTAACAACTACAGCAAATCAAATCAAATATTTCTTTATTCAATAAAATCACAAGGATCTATTAGAATCGTCTTTCATACTAGGTGCCAGTTCTACACGACCAGAGCCTAGAAAAATCAAGTGTTCGCTAAACACATTTTAATCCAATTCCCGTAACTTATCCCGTGACGTATGGACATTCAGTACAGAGAGCATTAAATTAGACGTCATGAGTGTCGCGGTCCGTGAAATGCGCTGTCTCGACATTACATCCTGCACACACTGACTTAGAACTTAGCTAGTTACGAGTATATTTTATACCAAATCAGCGCTCAGTGACATTAGTACTAAACAGTACAACTGGTAGTAAAGATGAGATACTTCTGCGTCATTTTTACTACCAGTAGTACAGTACAACTGGTAGTAAAGATGAGATACTTCTGCGTCATTTTTACTACCAGTAGTACCTACTACTGGTAGTAAAAATGACGCAGAAGTATCTCATCTTTACTACCAGTTGTACTGTTTAGTACTAAACAGACCATAGAACATATTAGTCAGTTATGCAAAATGTAGCCAAATGACTTATAAAATAAGGGTTCTATTTAAAAAAAAATTAAGCATATTTTAAACGTTAAAGAAACTCTTATAAAAAACTCTAGTGTCTTTAAATAATGCCATGAATAAGATAACCTTCTGCCTTTATTTCAATAACTTGCTAGTGTAAAAATACATCAAAATACTGTGGATTTTCTTAGCACAAAAAATAATGGTTTCTATGTAAAAATACCCCATGGCAAAAATATAATTATATAAATTATTTGTCTTTTAAACTTAAATCTCTCATTTATTTCAAAAAAGTACATAAAATTTTAAAATTATGATTTTTACCTCTTTTTACTATAAAGTCTAAACCCAACTCCAATTAAATACTTAAAAGTATAATTACTAGCGTCAGTATTACAATTTGCCTCAGAGTAAACGGATTACACGCACCACAGCTTAAGCCAGATCCGACACGGCTCGCCGTCCGTAACATCTGTGTGTCACGTCAAATCCCTGAGCTAATCACGGATTAGATAATGCTCACTGCACCGCTGCTCTGTGTGTAGTGCGAATAGCATGATCTATTCATGTGGATGGTTAGCACACGTTTATAAACCTGCTCTTGACAAGACAAGAACTGTGTTTTGCCTAGCTCATAATATTATCTCTAGTAGGAAAAAATACAAAATCAGTTTTTTTAGCAATTAACATAATATCAACAATATAATGATCAATAGGAAAAAGAATACAGAAGATAACAGTAAGAGAAAGGAGAATAAATTTATGTTGCATAAGTTACTTGATATCTTTCTGTCTTTCTGTTTACCCACATCTCTTTTGCCCTCACTCATTTCAAGGTTTGCTGGAAGAGAACTCTTTTTATATGTACATGTTTTATAATAATATTTTTATAAAGAATAAAAAGAATAAAGAATATGTTACCTATACCAACAACAGCCTTAAAACAAAACCAGTCTAAGCATATTTTTTTCACACATAAAGGTATCACAACACAACTGAATTGGATCAGTCGAGCTATCTATAGATCGTTTGCAACGGTCTGTGGATAGCTCAACTGTTTCTTATGTATTTTATATGCCTATGTACATTTTGTAATACTATAATAGTCGTAAGTTTGTTTGTGAATAAAGTATATTATGTAGTATAACATGAACATTGACGAATAGTTTCAAATAAACTTAGATTTTAAGCTATTGCATAGCTTCTACCGCGGGCCTTGAGCTTGGAGACCCAATCCAGAAATTCCGTAACGAAAATAACCTAACACTGCGTATGCGTAATCCAGCAAAAAATGCTATGCAATAGCTTTACCGCGTCAGTCCCCGAGTGCCACACGTCTTTTTTTTTCTCCTTTTCACACGCTTCAAGATGCTATCTCGGTTGTAAACAAGTTCACTAGCGGTACGAACACGTTAGAAACTTATGCTAAGTGTGCGTATGGGCTTATGTAAATTCGCTTATGTACGTTGTGTAGGTATGTTTAATTATTGGTGACATTACTACGGACGGCCTCAAGTTGTTTATGAAGAGATCTATGTTGGACAGTCAATACGTGGTAGTGACAGATAAATTAATTCATTGATTTATTATCATCATCATTTTCATCATTATTTGATGACCAATGTGGCGCGGCGGGTGAAGGTCCGCCTGCGACGCGGAGGTTGCGGGTTCGATTCCCGCCTTGAGATAAATCTTTGTACGATCAGCAAATATTTATTCCGGGTGTTCTGGGTATTTTATATATAATAAAAAATATCTATCTGTGTAATGTATTGTATTAAGTATGTCAGTCTTCTAGTACCCATAATACAAGGTCTGCTTAGCTTGGGGCTAGATGATGTAATGATTGTCCAGCATTATAAAAAAAAATATATGTAAAACCTCGCTCATTTATCTCACCAAAGGTAAACAATTGAAATATAACCAAAAATACAGGCATCGTAGGTTTCTAAGGAAAGAGTCGTGGGTTTGATTCTCACCAAGAATTTGCATACTGTGTCTAAAAACATTTATGTTGTTACTATGTCTAAGATTTCTGTATTTAAAAATAAATGAGTATTTGGTAACTAAATAAATAACTAAACCTTGTAGCGAAATGCTCATGTGTAAAAAAACCCACAAAATTCAAACCTAAAACAGAAAAAAACAATTCCACGCAAACAAAGTCACAGGCATCCTCTTATAGTTATTTAGTAAATGTCAGTAGGTATGTAGATATTATAATCGAGGCGGAAGATTGAAATTCACTCGGGAATCGGTACACGTCCCATATCAATCCATGTTATAATAGCTAATTAAGTATAGGTATAGGGTGTAAAAATATTCTTTAATATATATGAAATATTAAAAAAATTACAATTCGTTTATTTTTCTTGTCTTATTATGTTAGAATTTAAGCAAGAAATAAAGGCTGTTTTATTATTTTAAATGAAACATTATTTTGTAATAATTTGGGTTCGGTAAATTAATTAGCCCTTAAAATAACAACAATAGATAGATGCCATATCCATTTGTTTTATAAATGGTAGTAAAGTTTCTGAATATTCTGAAAATCTAACATTTTAAGAAGTCAGAAGGTATACTTGTAAACTTTAATATAGGTAACCTATGACACCTGTAGCTCTACCATGAGTTTTTACTATACTGTATATACTATACTCGCTAGCGTCTGTAGTTAAAAAAAATGTATGAAGATTTGTACAGAGCGCCTCTAGCGGATAGTTGGGTACTAAAATTCGTAATACTAATATTTACGTAACTACTGTAGTAGTCAGGCGATTTTACTGTGACAACTCATGGTAGAGGTACTGCCCTATTTTTGAAACAATCATTTACACCCTGTACAAGTGCGTCAATTTATGCCTTTCGAATATTCCGTCAACTGGTAGTTTAGTGAGGATATGACACTATATATTAAGTTCGAATTTAATAGAGAGAAACTAAATAATTTATATTGTAGCCTAAAATCATGGCTCCTAATTTGTACCTTAGTAATAGGTGTTTAATAGAACGAAAAATATAATGTTCTGAATAAAATTAAAAGTATCAGCTATTACTTATACATTTTATTGCACATGAAATATTATTTGAAATATAATTTGGACGTTTTCAAGAGGAGAGTGAATAGGTTCTATCTAGGCAAACCGTAGGCCGCATCATCATTTAACATCAGGGGCTTTATTCTCTATTGTATTGCAAACCACGCGCGTTACTTGGCTTAGGCAAGACGGCGTGGAATCTCAAAAAAATGTATGGCGTAAGCCTTAGTTGTCATTCCCTACCGCGACACGGTACGGTTTGAACTGTCAACTAAACGTGTCGAAGTCTGCCGCGTTATGAAAACTATTCGTTTCAAAACGTGTCATGCGCGATTCGAATAATATAGATACAAATCAATCATTTTTGAAGTTTGCGTTCCAGAGGGCTTAGTCCGAGATTGCATTTTAAAACTCCCTACTCTCGAGCCGACAGTCGTCTCTCGGATGTCCATATATTTTTGTATGGATATCCGAGAGACGACTCTCGGCTCGAGAGTAGGGAGTTTTAAAATGCAACCTCGGACTAAGCCCTCTGGAACGCGTTGTGACGTAGCACGGTTTGGAGAAGGAAAATAGAGAATTAGGCCCCAGATGTGATTGCGGCCAAGCGTTAGACTATCATGCATAAAAAAAACTAAATCTTATAATAAATAAACTTTGCTATACAGTGTCATAATATAATATGTCATAATATGACGAAATATAAATAAACAAAATAATTGGTGTTATTCTTAAAATATCAACTACTTATAAAATAAAATCACATGGAAAAAACATAACATATTTACTAACTCAAAACAGCACGTTTAAAAGAAAACAACCCTCAAAGTATCCCACAAACAACCCCTTAAAAAGGTTGTAAAACTAGAGCCGACAAGTTAAAGTATGTTTACAGAAAACCAACGAGAACTGGCTAATCCCTGTAATCCTTTCAGTTTCAGACGCGGAAGAGGAAGTAAAGAATTCAATACTTTCAGCGAAGAAAATAGGCTCTGAATAGACGTGTACGTAAATAAAAAAAATTTCGCGGACATTTCACACATCACACTCTAGCCCCAAACTAAACAAAGCTAGTACTATGAGAAATAGATAGCTGATAGAATAGGTACTTATGTACATTTTTTTTGTAAATAGGTACATATTTTGCATAGATCCTTTATTAACAAACTTACGACTATTACAGACTTTACAAATGTACATATTACAAAACTATCGTAATATTTTCCCGTAATGTTCTTTGTGTACAATAAAGAGTTTATCTATTTATCTATGTATTATATCGACAGGGGTCTCTGCTCAGTTGGTAGTCTGCCTTCCAGTGGGTCGTGGGTTCGAACCCCACGGAGAGCAAAATGTTTATGTGATGATCAGTATTATTTGTTCAGCTCTGGATGTCACTTTGTAAAAGTATGCTATGTATGCAGTTATTTTTTCGGAAATCGAGGTTTTTATCCGAAATTTAGTGGTTTAAGATTTTGCCATCACTACCTTCTCAAAAAACTGAACTGGATATGTAAAGATCAAATTCCAACCAGTCGTTTTAGTTAAATCAATAAAATAGTACCGCATATTTATTCTAAATTATTTATTTACTTCTAAATCAATGTTGGTTAGTATTTTATTACATTTTTACTTGTTTGTTGGTATACCAACATCACAAAAACCAATAACATTATCAAACTTAAAAGAAGTATTTCGTATAAGCTTCAACATTTTTTCTTACCAAAAGAATTTCTGAATTTGACAAGACAATTATTTTCCTGGTAATTTGAAACGAGTTTTTAGGGTTCCGCAATCGAAGGGTAAAACGGGGCTCTTTACAAAGACTCCGCTGTCCGTCTGTCTATATGTCTGTCTGTCATCAGGCATATCATGACATTTAGGTACCTCATGTCATGACCCACGAGAGCAAATCTTTTGGTTTTTTTTTATTATTATTTGTTTCCATTACAGCTCAGAACCGTGCGGAATGGAAAGAGCAAAGGGAGGCCTATACCCAGCAGTGGGTCAAGTCAGGTTGTGGACAATGATGATGATGATTATTTTTTTCCTCTTTAGTGGAAAATTTAATACTATTCGATATTATTGTGTGTAACTCCCACACTCAGAGATGTAAGTACATAATGCATACAAGGTGTAATTTTTACAGATCTGATTCCCGATTCCGGCAAGCGAATTTACAGAAATATAAGCATGCGATTTTCTTTCTTTTCAAATATTAAGAAATTTTTAATTTAGTGACTTTTTCTGTCTACATTACTGTTTGTATGATCCATACATAACTTAATCGAACAAAATCACTATAAAACTAAAACAGAAAACTACACGTGTTATTTTAAATATTTAAAGAAAACTGATTTCAATATATCATATTAAAATAACTAAACAAATAAAGTAGGTTAAAGAAAAATTCAATAACGTAAGTTCTACAAGTTTCCCAACAATACTAAAATGCACTGAACTTTGCTAACTTTTATTAAAATTGGTTCAATAATAGGTTTTTCTTGAACTCTTATTATCGGTACCTTCCAGCGACGACGGTTACTAAAGAAATCTTTTATTAACTTCCTTTGCTTATAACAACTCTATTTGATAGGTATGTAGTTTTTACTTTTTATGGCTTTCCTCACATAACTAACAAAAAAGTGTCTTGATTTTTATGAAAACATTTATGATGAAAATAAACTTTTTTTTGTGCGTTGAATAGTTGAGATCGCACTATGCCTATAGACGTAAGGGTGTCTAAAATTACATTATTATTATTTCCAAAAACATTATCAACCTAAAGCAGTCCGTCCACTGCTGGACGTAGGTCTCTTCTAAAACGCGCCACTGAGCCCGGTCTTGTCCTTTGTCCTCCAGTTTTTGCTATAGATCATCTGACGACATCCTAAGACTAAAGAGCCCTAAAAAATTAATTATCGTTATCAGAAAACCTTGATAATCCTATACATCAAGACAAACTTATTAATTAATTTATCTATCCTAGATGAAGGTAGATCCCAATAGATCCTACGAGTAGAACAAATTACAGTTAAATGGATCCACTCATCAGAAAATATCAATTTAGGCGGCACACTCTACAGTTTCGCAAAGATTCAATTTTCAATGTTATTAACTTTTTTCTCAGTTCATAACTCCCGGTCGCAAGATCTATTGAAACTGGCACAGTAGTTTGTAAAACAGTAAAACAACTACTTATTAATTTTAATGCTCAAAATATTCAATTTTGGTGTTTAGAAATTAAAGATTATCAAATACTATCAAAAAGAAGTAAGATAAGTGATTTATATTATTCACATTTTCGATAGATAAAAGAGTAGAACAGAAAATTGTGGTATGGATAGTGAGATATTCTAAGTAATGAAGTTCTTGCATTCAAACATATGACAAAAATCATTACACTTGACGTCCTAACATAAACAAAGCAATCAATGAAAAGTCCAGTTTCATAATATAGGATGGTCAGGTTTTCAAATCGCTAATAATTTTCACAAATAATTAAAAAACCCGTTATAATCAAAATATAATCTTTCTGTTTAAGCTGCCTTTCTGTTATTCAGTACCTCGTGTGCTCCAGACTCTATTGGAAAATTGGATTTTATTTTCCAAACAAGCGATATTAGTTTCAAAGTATTTCCAATTAAGGTCTATTGTTGTTTTATTATTTTGGCCGCGGAATTGCTGATTGATTGATAGATGTTGTATTTATACTACTGTTCAATTTACTACGTACTGATTATAAGTATACATTTTACTAACGTATTGCTATGCTACTATTACAGTATTTACAAAGTGTATTAGCATATAAAATACATAAAATACACATTTCATGTGATCTACGTATTCCTTAAACTATTCAAGATCTTATTCATGTGTACCTAATGTAAAGTAAGAAGGATCATACAAAAAAACGGTAGGAACCAGGCCGTAGTTTCTTGCCCGTTCTTCTAGGCTCTGGTCGCGTGGAACTGGCACCTAGAATCACCTAGCATAGACAATTGTAAATGATATTTTTTTTAAATAGGTAATTGCTTTTGATTTAGAAATAAGTTTCTTGATGAAGTATTTATTATTATTTATTTTACGCTAATTAAATTATAATTATTGTGTTGTAACTTGATTTTCTGTTTCAAACTGTCCATTTTTCTATTCACAGGGTTTGTTTAGACCATAACCCCCCATGGCCCATTTTAAGGTTTTGACTCTCTTTTATTTCTTTTACTTCAATACTAACGGCCGGTTTCTCGAACGATGATCAACGAAAAAATCTTATAATTACTATGTGTCAAACTCGGATCAATCGTGATTTGGGTTTCCAGAAACCGGCCGTTAGTATTCTATTTTAATAAAATATTAAGGTACAAAATTCGTCTTTTATCACGTCTTGTTATCCAGGTCACAAATATGAAAATCTAATAATAATATGATATATTATTATCTAGTCTAGATACGTGACAATTCTTACGATTTCTAAGTACTTACTTTTACTTACTATTAGGGTTTATTCCTAACCACACCATTTTGTGTAAAGTCGATGTAATGTAGTAAATTATAGAAAAGATCAAAGTAGAGCCGAGAACAAAAAAGTATCAAATAAAATGTACAATCAAAGTAATGTTCGTGATAAACTGACGATTTGTATTCTTTGCCAAATTGAGCGCAATCCTCTAAGTATGGTGCTGTCACAGCTACAATAAAACAGCTGGTGTATTATTACACTTTTTTATTACAACTATTACAAAACTAACTAACTTTAAAACTTTTAAAAGTTATAATAACTTACATTCGTAAGCCAGTAGTGGTCAAGACTATCTTTAAAAATAATCATAGTTTTACCAGATATTTTGAATTTAACAAGCTGATTTGAAAACTTTTGCTTAACATAAATAATACATCTAAATTATATATTCATCTTACGATAAATAGTGGAAAGAAATATTTCTAGTATTATATTAAAGGCTATTGTAATTTTTGTTTATATATAACAATATATTAGATATAAAAATATATACGCTTCCGATTGGTACTGATCCAAACGATCAGTTGATCCAACTCAACTGATCCAAATGATCAGTTGAACTATCTATAGATCGTTTGCAACGGTCTGTAGATAGTTCAACTGTTTCTTATGTATTTTATATGACTATGTACATTT
Source organism: Ecliptopera silaceata (assembly GCA_932527185.1). Lineage (NCBI taxonomy): Eukaryota > Metazoa > Arthropoda > Insecta > Lepidoptera > Geometridae > Ecliptopera > Ecliptopera silaceata. The sequence goes on from OW052211.1 coordinate 1,121,012, forward strand.
TGTAAATATTCTAAAGCTATATATTAGATAATAAAACAAAATGTATAATGATAAAATTATCAATTTCTACTATAGCAAAGTAGTTGTCTAAATAAAATATAGCAATTAAAAAATTTGCAAAAATTTGCAAAAATTTGCAAAAAACTAAGTTTTTTTTCAGAAAGTCAAGCTATTTTCTTGATAAGCTGTTACAACATATGGATTTTGGAGCTTTGTCTTACGAACATGTAAATCTTAGCGAATGTGATTTGACGGTCTGCTGATCTAGATATACAAAAGGGTCATGCATGTCACACGTTGCGGTGCATTGTCGTACTGCAATACGCTAACGCAAGACGTAGTATCCATTATAAAATTGTTACCAAGTAAACTGTATATAATTTGACATGCCTAGTATGACATTTATTATGATAATTAGAGCGAAATTAATGAAATGAAATGTACAGATTTAGCATCTTTGGCTCTCCTACTATATATAATGAAGGCACTATGAAGAGTTTTAGAAACGTCTGGAGACGCGTTTAACTGTACCCGATAACTGCCACGTTATCTTAAGAAAACTACATACAAAACTATTTACTATTTCTTTAAACTATTTCTAATTATAATCCAAATGTTGACTTTAAGCGTTGTAACTTATTTTGAAAGAGCTACGAATATTACGACTGTATCTATTTCTAGAGCCAGCGATGTCCGTAATACTGTGTTTTAGTTTAAATAATGTTTCGAAATCACTAACACAGAGTTGACATGCGTCACAGCTCAGTCAGTCAGCTCAGTCCTCAGCCTTCCATGCTGTGAGTTGAGGGTTCGATTCCCACCGAGAACAAATGTTAGTCGAATGAAAAATGAAACACAAACAGCGTGGAACACTGTTTATGTTGTGTCATATTTGTGACTTAATAATTTATTTACAAAAAAAAAAGTATTCTATCAGCACAGCAATCTGAGTCCCATTGTACACGCTTTGCCTTGTTTAGGACTAGAGCGTGATGAGTGAAATGTCGGTAAATATATTTTTACAGCCACCGCAACGCATCGTGTAGCCCGGCCCTAAGTTTTGAAGGTTTCATTGTTGTTCATTGGTTGTGTATTTGTAGTAAATATTGGGGTTTTCTGCCCTCTATTTATCTTGATATTCATATGTTCTGATAAAGATAATATTCGATAATACTTTCAATTGATGATTTGTTTTGTTGCTATGGGAATTCATATGGGTTTTCTGATAGATTTTTCTATTGGTTTGACAGCGTAGCCTCATGGGATCTAGAATATAAGATCTTTCAAATATTATTAAGTATATTGATTTTATTATGTTCGATTTGACGAACTGACGATTTGATGAACTGACGAACTGATGATTTGACGAACTCAAATGTCAAAGCATTGATCGCTACCGAAAAATAAACGTATGAACGTTTTCACACTTAACGTCACGACATTAACACGATATCGCGGAGAACTAACTACATCAAAGATTTAGTGTGAGACTCCTCTATATCATGTTGATCTTAAACATAACGAGAGGCCACACCGAATCGTTCACGATATTTGTTTGCATGACGGTAAAAATATCGTGTCGGTGTCAAAAGGCCTTGTTTGAAGACAAGCGTTAAAAGAAAAAAGGAAAATTATGTAAAGCACTACTTACGTATTCTGAAACAAAGTGGGTAGGTATACCTACATAACTTTTTCTTGTCCATTTTTTTGCAAAATCTAAATTTTGTTTTTACTGCTTTGAAAGCGTGATTTTTGAAATTGTAAAAGACCGGAAGTGCCTTTGACAAAGACTTCCGGTCTTTTGTTCATTTGCAATTCTTTGGTTCTTCATTTACTTGATAGTTTGTAGTCACAAAAACATAGAAAGATTCGAATTCATAAACGTTATGAAGCTGTTTGCTGATTGAAAAGGCACATTTGTCAGTCGTCATGATTTCGGGGATCAAGCTAATTTGACTCCAATTTTGTATGAAGAAATCTGTCATTGTTGAAGTCAGGATAAAGTGTCGCAAATAAATAGTTTGAGAATGTTTAACGAAAACCCTACTATCGATTATGCATTTATTTTACATTAACTATGTAACTATTTATTTTATTCTGACAAAATGTTCTATAATTCTCACTATACTGATTCGGATCAGTTGAGCTATCTAAAAATCGTTTGTAACGTTCTGTATATGGCTTATATATTTTGTAAAACTATAAGTAAGTACATTTTGTAAGCACTAATAGTCGTAAGTGCGTTTGAGAATAAAGTCTTCATTTTAATTTCATCACACATTCTGTGGATACGGAAGTAATCTAAGCTCATCTCATCTCATCCCCACTACGCTGGTCTCTCAGAGTCCCGGTTTAGTGACACGGCGACTCACGCTGATCCTGAGTCTCGGAAATATTTGAGGCAAATAAACCGACTCAAATGGGGCGAAATGCATTTTCCCGAGACGACGGCGCTTCTGAATGGGAAATTTTAATGAATTCTTGCCATCTTCTAAACGAGGAGCTAGAGAGCTGGAATGAACAAAATATTGTGAAATTTGTTGCGGGAAAAAATAAAGCTGTCTACTGCCGAAAATTTGCTCAAATGATATTGTTACGAGAACTTTGGAAAGAACGGCAGCGATACGAAGTTGCATACGCTACGTATACGTTACGTTGGTGAACCTTAGCTGCTGCTGATACGAACCGTTTACGTTACAATTCATAATTAATTTAGCACGATCAGGGCACTGATGTTTGTTCTATGTCTGGTTGTTGCCTTAAAAACCCAAAAAAAATCATATATGTATATATGATACGTGTATACATGTGTATTTGCTAATCAACTGTTTTAGAATTTAAAGTTTATGTATAAATTTTTTCGAAAAGTTTGTCACTTCCAGTGGTTTGAGGAGTGTCTCCCACGGAGCAGGTAATTAAGTGGCAACGGTTTTAATGAAAATTATTATTGGCACTGTGTCTCAATGTTTCCTTGATAATGGAACATTTTCAGATTCACTACTTCACGCTAAAATTGATAAAAGATTTATTTTATAAAGTGGCTAAAATCTTGAGACAACTTGACGAATAATTTTTTTTTTGATGTTAAGAGTGATTTTGTTTTTAAACTAACGTGATTATGATGAGTTTTAATTAAAAAGTATAGTGATATGTGTGATAAAACCCGTGTTTATTCTATTCTTAGCAAATTTTTTTGTAGTTCTGGTCAACAAAATGTATGTTAAATATCTTAATTGAAGATTGTTTCATTTATTTAAATAGATATGTCTTTTGAGTAGAATATTTTGAATAAGATTACCCTAATTCTAGTGTTTCACGGAGTGTCTTGTCCAAGTTCTAACTTGGCAAGTGTGCTATTCCACTAATTGTTACAGAGCTCTCTAAGTCCGAAACGAACACAGTCTAAACAAAACAGTACCTTTAGTTTAATATTCGACATTTATTATTAACTAGCTGACACGTGCCCACTTCGTTGGGGATAATTTTTATGAAATAAAAAAGCAAGACATATGCTGTCGTTGACTTGTGGCTTTTTTGTAGGCATTATCAAGCTCCACATCTTTTCTTTAGAACACTTATTTCATAGTTAAGGCAGCGATCGTAACAAACGCTTTCATTCGACCGTTTTTTCTCCGATTCATTTTGCAAAACGGACTACCACGTAAAAGCCTTTTTATTTTTAAGCAATAATGTAACTTTCTATTGGTGAAAGAATTTTTAAAATCGGTTCAGTAGATCCCGAGATTACCCCTTACAATTTAACAAATACACAAACTTTACCTCTGTATAATATTAGTATAGATTAAGTAAGTATATTACAGATATATATATTTTTTTCCTTTTTACTATTAATAATAGAAAAAAAGTACTTTATTTACAAACAAACTTACGACTATACAGTATTTACAAAATGTACATAGTCATATAAAATACATAAGAAACAGTTGAACAGTTTTTTTCCTAACCTATCTCGTCCCACTGCTGGGCAAAGGTCTCCCCCAAATCCTTCTCTCTGCTTTCCGCTTTCGTCCACCAATCCCTCTCGAAAGCATCGAGGTCGTCCCGCCATCGCCTTTTTAGTCGGCCTCTACGCCGCCTTCCGTCTTCAGGCAGCCACGGTGTCACGATTTTGGACCATTTCTCTGGGTCCATCCGGCTAATATGACCTGCCCAGTCCCACTTAAGCCTCGCGGTTTTATTGCCTACATCTGCAATACCAGTGAGCGAACGCAGCGTAGTGTTTCGCACTCGATCGATGCGCTTGAAACCAAAGATGCTACGTTCCATTGCTCTTTGGCAAATCTTGAGTCTGGATTTCTGTGCTTCAGTCAGTGACCATGTCTGCGCACCGTACATGCACATGTCGATGAGTTGGCGTCTAAGCGTAAGTGGAAGGTCGCCTTTCATGTGTTCCTTCATGGACCAGTAGCTCTTCCAGGCGTTCTCGATGCTGCGATCGATCTCCTTATCCTGCCTGTTTTCGAAGCTCGCTAATTGGCCCAAGTAAATGTATCTACTCATCAACAACAATATATTTTTTATAAAATATTATATATAAAAAAAACAAACCATCTAAGTAAATTATGTTTTTGTATGAGATTATGAGCACCCCCTTAAATATTTAATATTTTATTTTTAAATATTTATTCGTCATTAAAGCGGTAATCGGATACGCAACCCTAAATAACTTATCAAGATAACTCAATTTAACGGAACTATTGCTAAATACCGACCGACTTATAACACATTGGCACCGATAGCGCTATCTAGGATTTGTGCACAGTAACGCCATCTAGTGGTAAACACAACAAATTTCAAACTTTACTCTATTTGAGTATTCAAGTGCGACGGCGCGATGGCTTATTTCATGTATAAGTTTGGTGTTTCTATACCGATTTCTATGATTTTTTTTTTATTGAATAGGTAATAATGTTAACTTTTTTAAATTAGGAATGAGTGAGAGTATTATAAACGTAAGAGTAAAGAAATATAATCAGAATGCTCCGAACTGCTAAGCTATCGAAAGTTACACGTGTTATTGTGAGTCAACCATAAAAGATAGAAATATGCTGTTGTGGGATATTTTTTAGACAACTTTATGTAGAATATTTCCGTCATACATGATTTCTATGTAACTTCAACCATTAAGGCTGCACACGCGACGGAAGCTTAAAAAATAGAGTAACTTCTCCCGTTTTCCCTTCACTACTCTGCTCCTATTGATTGTAGCGTAATGAAAAGTATCCTATAACCTGCTCAGAAGTATGAAGAATAATTGTACCAAGTTTCGTTAAAATCCGTCGAGTAGTTTTTGTTTCTATAAGGAACATACAGACAGACAGACAGACAGACAGACAGACAAAAATTTTACTGATTGCATTTTTGGCATCAGTATCGATCACTAATCACCCCCTGATAGTTTTTTTTTTAATATATTTCATGTACAGAATTGACCTCTCTACAGTTTTATTATAAGTATAGAAGATATAGATAGATAGATATAGATAGATATAGATTAGTTGAACTATCTATAGATCGTTTGCAATGGTCTGTAGATAGCTCAATTATTTTTTATGTATTTTTACATGCCTATGACATTTTGAAAATGCTGTAATAGTCGTAAATTTGTTTGTAAATATAGTACTATAACTACCTACCTTATTAATTGTAAATTTAATTATTGCATGCCTAGTCATAATAAAATAAACATTCCTTTACTATGATTTTGAATCATTAAAAATCATATCAAGCAGTCTTCAGGCATTATTTTTAAGTCAGTGACAGCTTGGCTTTTTACCTAAATAAGATATTTTTTTATATGCTCCGATTGTGGAAAGTCTTGAATAGTATCGCATTCAAACATGGTTTTTAAAGATAAAGCTTGTTAAATAATATAGAGGTTTTTTTTATGAGCTTTTAGATTAAATAATGTTGCTCAGCTGTTCTCACAGCACTGTGGAATGCAGTAGATAGAAATAGATGGACACTAGTTTTGCAATTAGTTACGGATCTTGGTTCATCCTTACTGGGTTATAACCCGAAGTTAGATAGCTCAAATTCCTACTTTTAGTACTTAACACTTACGCCTAGGCTACATCTAGGTTCATCTTTACTTGTGTCTTAAGTAATACCCATTTTTATAATTCATTTTTTTTTTGTCTTAAGTTATCTAATATGTCAAAGTCATGGTCGGGAAAGCCACGTCCACGTTCTCAGTGAACGTGCTTACTGAGGCAATGCATCTACATTAATTCTTAAATTCTGGGTATTATTTCCTAAAACTTTTTTTTGTACATACCCAGAATGCAATAGTATTCATCACGCAAACATGTGTTCTTCAGGAATCGAATCCACGACCCACAGCTATTGCCGACTGAGCTGTGACGCATGTCTAAAATGCCATATCAACGAAAAGGACATTTTTTCCCAAGTCAAAAAAAAACAGCTAAACTTTATTCAGTAAAATCACTAAGATCATATATACCAGGTGACTCTAGGTACCAGTTCCATGCGGCCAGACCCTAGCCATGAAACTTACGGCCTAGTTCCTGCCGTTTTTTGTATGATTCTTCTTACAATGAGCGTGGAACTGGCACCTAGAATCACCTAGTACATAAGACGATTCTAAATGATCCTTGAGATTTTACTGAAAAAATAATTCCTGATTTTGACAAAGAATCTAAAAAACTAACATCGTTTAGTCGGTATCGTATCGACTAAACGTTATAATGTCGTACCGACGTGCTATCCCATATTCAATTGAGGTTACTAATTTGGGCATGTATATGTAAATAAGCTAATAAAGTTAAAAAACGATATCGCACACGTTATAATTCACGCAGCAAATATCCAAACGATAAATATACATCGCTTCGCATTCCGAACGCGCCCCAGGGACCATTTAGCGACTGGTATTGCGGAAAAGAACCTGCGAAATGTTTTTATGGTGTAGTTCTAAATTTTAAAGCCATAGCATTCATTTATAATAAATAAATAATACCTAATAAAGTCAAAAAGTCAAAATTACTTTATTCAGTAAAATCACAAGGATCATTTAGAATCGTCTTACATACTTTAAAAACGACGTCAATGCCGCGGTTTAGGGCATGGCCTACCTGATTTGAGCATGGCCTACCTGATTTAAGCATGACCAACCAGATTTGACCATGGCCTACTTGATTTTTCGTTAATTCTATCAAACGGTATGAAAATCTATCTTTCAAAATATCAATAAAAGACGAAGAAGAAAACTGAACTGCAATTTGATCAAATAACAGTTCAAAAACATTTCAGTTGTGAGGATACCCCCCCTGACCAAATCACAACTGATGTTAAGTGATGATGCGGCCTACGGTGAATCGCGTTTGCCTTAATAAAACCTATTCACTCTTCTTTTGAAGGCGCCCAAATTGTATTTACAACAAAAAATGTACGTATATAAGTATTCTATCAGCAATTTGGTTCTTATAGCTTTGCTTAGTTTGGGGCTAGAATGTCATGCGTGAATTGTCCGTAAATATTTAATTATAACATAAATCTGGTTAAATTATCAAAAGCAATAATTAAATGAATACTCACTACAGATTAAATTCACGGTACAGATTAAATTATGTAAAGTTCAGCGCTTAGCTATAATTAAACCTCATTCGAAGTTTGTGATATCACTTACCCCATGAACTTCACATAGTGACGAGAATTAGCATATTTCTTAGGGGATGTTCAGACTTGGCTTAGCTTGTACGAATAGAATATATTATTAATTAAAACCATATTAATATAAGAAAAAACATGAAAATTTAGAGTAAGGTACGATGGGCGGTCTTATGGATGGAGAAGCATTTCGGTTAGGTAATGTATTGTACTTATACGAATGAAATAATTAAATAATTTAAAAAAAAGCTTAAACTATTATTGCGGTCATGGATGTATCGATAATGCGACACAATTTCTCGATAAAAAATCCAAAAAAAAACGGCTTTTTGCAAATTATTTCTATCGACACATTTAAGGTACTGTGTCTGTTTTTACAAAAAAAAAATATTTTTCATTCAGTCCACATAGTACAAGCTTTGCTTAGTTTGAGACTAGAGTGTGAAGTGTGAGATGTACTTATTATTTATTCATTGTGCCAGATCACATTTCAACAGCAGTAGGTTACGTACAAAATAACAAAACTATATTTTTATTAATGATGTCACAAATGTGTCTCGGCCCCATCCTGCGGCTGAAACTTTCAGTTTAATTGGAATTTTCTCATGAAAGTTTCAGGATCAATTTCCAATTCAGCGTGTTCGCATCCTGGATGCGCCAGTTCAAGATTTGTTTTATAACTATTCAGGGGCAAAAACTATGTAATCTACCCTACCAGTAGTTATGTAAAATTTAAAGAATGTACTTAAGCATAAATAAAAAAAAACAAAAATCATATTCACATTTATTCACAAATTACGTTGAGTGAGAATTCAGTTATAAAAATACAAAATGTCGGATCTTGAGTCGGAAACAGAAGCTGTAATATTTAGTCATGTGTTGCCGGGTAACAGAAACTTAAGACTTACATAATCATTATCAGTCTTTCTTTACTTAAGGCAAGGGAACGAACAAATCTCCTGCTCTCCTAGCTCCAACCACGATACCTTCCCAAGTCTCTATGCACACCTGCTCGATATACCTAGGAGCTAGATGGAAACCTTCAAACCCTCCACTAAGCCCGGGCAGTTCGTAGGTGAACGCTAAAGGCACGCCCACAGAATGAGCGTAGTCCTCAGCGGCTCCAGCAGCTCCATATCCGATTACCAGCACTGAGTTACCAACGACGTAGTTGGGGAAGTAGCTGATCTTTTGGCTGTGGATAGCATTAGCCATGGCGATGCCGACGGTGTGGAGAGCGAAAGCGTTGTTGGATAAGGTACCGTCGTGACCCCAAGGGTACAAGATCATGCTGCCGTAGCTATGCATGGTGAGATATAGGGCCATTCTATGGAGATTTTCGTGAATGATGTCGCGGACCACCTGAAAGGAATTGTTTGTTAATTTCTGACATCTGATTCTCGTTGCACTAAGATGCAATAAAGGCTCAAGATGATGTTCAAGAAGGTGGGTTCTTATTTCGTGCAAACCATTTTTATATGTTCATATGTTATTGCAACTTAAAATGTCAGGTGGATGCAAAATGATTAGGGTCGCATGAAATATGCAAACTTTGCTGCAATTATTCTGAGTCTGAATCTTAGACATAGTCAATATAGTCATGTTCAGTTGTCTCAGATTATAGAAAAACAAACATTCTTAACTCCTAACCTGTGTTTCGATCTCGGAAAAGGCCCTGCTTCCAGCGAAGACATCGGAACAAGGGTTGTTGCTGGTACCGACAGTGTTGAACGCAAAGTCGTAATTCCTGTTGCCATCAACTCCAGGGCAAAGGGTGCTTAGCGAGTTCTGATCGGTGGAACGGGTCTTCCGCCAGAATCGGGACTGAAATGAATGTTTTAGGATGTATCACTTGTCTGTGTAAACCTCCTCAATGAAGATGTTTTTATAAAAAAATACAAAGCGTGGAAGCAAGTCAGTATACCTGTTCCGATAACCAACGTCACGTATGGAATAACAAATGTAATTGTGTCCAAAGTTAAGACGTATCTTTGACTTTTTAGACATTTGTAAATAGTAATATTACAAGGACTCTAAGAATCACTATATTACATAAATGTCTGAATGTAGTAAAAGTAACACTACATGTTTGCATTAAAAATGAGTAAGTAATAACAATTCTAAATACCTTATTATTGGTAATTAATTTAAATCATATCGCTGATCAAATGACTTTTCAATTATCATCTGATTGCGAAAAGCTGCTTAATTATGATATTATTATTCCAGTCATTATTATTGAGATACGATTTTGTTTAATCATTTAAGCTGTTGAACATCTGTAATGTTCAGTTGTTTTTCAAAAAGTGTACTCACAGAGCTGAAAGAAAACTTGTAGCCATCAGGATTGACCACAGGCAGCACAATCCAGTCAAACCTCTCCAAGAGGTCCGGCTCGGTCACATCTTCCACCAGCTTCTTGATAGCCCAGGTCACAGTAGGAGGGGAGATCCATTCTCTAGAGTGGATGCCTCCGTCGATGAAGATGACTGGTTTGGACTGATCTTCAAAGTTAGTGGTGGAGATTTTAAGGTATTTAATAGTGCGTCCTTCGAAAGATCGAGCGGGTCCTACAAGGGTCACCACGTCGGGATAGCGAGCAGCTATGTCATCTAAATACGCATCAATCTGGAATATATATAACAAAGCATAATAAAATAATCAAAAGCAGTGCGACTCAACGCTATTAAAAGTAACCGTCATATATATTGGATGCCATTGTTGGCTTCTAAAATGAATGGACTTCAAAGTATTTTGGTTTTTAAACTTTGTAAAGTAACTGGTATTTTTGTTACAGCTGAATCCATTGGTGTTCTAAACCTCTACGAACTCCTACAAGTTATACAGCAAATGGGTTTTTACCTATGATCATCATGAGTAAGTACATGATTACGCTATTTTTCAATCACTTTATCAACCTCCATTATCACCATTATCACTTTTCAATATCTAATTATAAAAACTTGTTCAAAACAAATATTTTGAATGCTTATGGATGTAAGTCTTGAAAACTTGATGATTAAAAGGAATCAAACTCACCACTTCCAATTCCTGGTAGTTATCGTATGGCATTTGTCTGCCGTTTCTGGCTCTGGTCTCGTTGTTCCTGGCTTCGATGAGCATATCATCGAATTCGAGAGCACTGGATATTTTAATTAAGATATTTTTTTATATAAACATCATAATAATATAAGTTAATTGACATGCATTTAAGTTTTAAAAGCTATGTACTATAACCAGCACTTTAAGCATGCGTATAATGTAAATCAAATGAGGTCTTGGTAGACCATCAGCCAGATGAATGATATCGTTACCCATGTAAGAAAAGAGTGGTGTTTAAGGGAGTCTTATACCCAGCAGTGGGCTGATACGGGCAGCCAATGATGATAATGTAATCCACTTACGCTTTAACATCATTAGTATGGATCCTATAGTTCACATCGTTCTCCTCCAAGGTCCTCACAAAGCCGTCGAGCTGATCAGGCTTTACCAGCACAACACCCTCGCGCTCAATGAGAGGATGACTCAGGATATCTACTTCAAAGGTCTCGGCGATAGCTCCAATGGCTTTAAGCTGTTCCTGGGTGCTGGGCCTCAGGTAAAGAGACTTCCATCTGGGACAAGGAGGTGACATTGGTTTAATATGGTTTGAGAACTAAGGTATTTTTACAGGCGTCGTAGCTCAGTAGGTAGTACTGCCTTCCATGCTGTGGACCGTGGGTTCGATTTCTACCAAGAGCAAATGTTTGTGTGATGAACATAAATATTTGATGTTTCTGGTTTTGACTTGACTTAATATAAAATTAAATGGTTTGCTATTATCATGCCACGGAGAGCACGTGCTCGGTGGACGTGCATTGTGAGGTAATACAATTAGCTGCTCAAGATTAGATGAGTCTTCTAATTATACATTTGAATGAGGGAGTGGTCAGACAGCCTATCCTAGCCTCTCAATACTAACTCATCGATATGCTGTGGCATTTCTTGTAGACTGTGTAGTTATTATTGATAGGATTTAATACAGCTCAGTCATATCAGTCCACTAGAAATGCCGCAAAGAAACTGAACGTGATTTACAACCTGGCAGGTATTGAGAGGATACGGCATCAGGGGTTAGCTTTGACCAATGAAATATTTATTTCGACGCGAGATTTTGAGCATAGTTTTTGATAAATCGATGTTGTATAACATAGTTTGTGATGAACTGCTATTGTTGAAAAACTGTTGTTTGTCAGTATTTTGACTTTTTTGTAAACGAATTTTGTAACGGACTGGACAAACTGCACAAACTAAATCCTAGATATCCATTAGTTTAGTATTTTCCATGTACAGCACTAAGATATAAAACATGATTTCTGATAGATATAATGAGTCCCCAGATCAAAAACTAATAACATAAAATAAGGAGTAAAAAATCCTCTGCGAGTTTCAAACAAAATTTGTTTGGCATCAACGTAATACATCTATGAAATTAACTATAAATATCTTGCCTCTTAATAATAGCAAAATACGCTTCGTAGTTAGATTGGAGCACAAGTCCCATCACCTACTCTAAGCGGCTGATCATTTTGTGAAACATTATCAAAAACAGCTTACCCCGTGTACTGCTCATGCTTGGCATACGCCAAAGCTATAAGAAACACCAATCCAAATACCTTCATCTTGCGAACTAGAATCAAAACTAAAATTATCTTAATTTTATAACATTCGGAACTTGAGATATCACTTATCAATAGATAACATTGATACGTTTTGTGGGAGATAACTGAATTAAAGCAGAAAAATAATAGTAATTTATTATTATTTATCAGTAATTTAATTAGTATGTGTGATTGAAAAGTTAATGCGTTAATCTTATCATTTCAAATAGTTTATTATAGTGACATCTATCGGAAAATAGTAAAACTACTTAGTCAAATAATTGGCATAACATGGTTTTTGTCGATAAATCAAAGATGGCGGTTTTATTAAGCGAAGTTTTTACCTTATATTTCTTGTAATTAAAAGTGCCTAAATATTTTCCCAAATTATTCTATAAACAGGTTCAATTTAATGGGTATTTCGTTGAATAAGAACCGATTTTGATGTTTTTTTTGTTTCTTATATCATATTACAGAGAGTGGTCCCTTATACATTTGAGTAATGTTTAAATATGCGTCCGATGATGATAAGATAAACTAAAATTGGTATTTATTTTGTTTATTTTTGTATACATATTTATACTCAAAATTGCTATTAGCAAAGTTTTTAGTTAGCCTACCTTTATTTCTATAGGTGTACAAAATGTACCTACTTAAATTCTTAGGTAAGGTTAATTAGTTTTATATCACTAAGTAGATTATTGTAATTAAGTAATCACACAATTAATCCAGAAGGGATTATGGCGTCTGTTAATATACATAAAAAATATAAGTCAGTTTGTTTCTAGCTGTTATTAAATGGTGAATAAAAATATCTAAAGTAAAGAATAAAATATCAGTTCCTGCCCCCAATGGCCCCCCTGATATTAAATGGTTAGTGTAATCACGGCCTATAACAATGCAATGCCTCACTGAGCACGTCCGCAGGAAAAAACTATTATATCTATTATAAACTAGCTGTCCCGGCAAACTTCGTACAGCCTTAGGAATATTATTTTTTTCTGAGAGATTTTCTTAATATTTTTTTCCGTAAGAACCTTGTACAGAGTATTAGAAAACTACAAAAATAATATAAAATAATATATAATATAATATTCATTATAAACTCAAACTGTATATGCAACATGAAATAATATAATATCATAAATAAAGAAGGTAGGTGTGGCATTTCCTACGAAAAGGGAAGATTTTCCACGCCAAGCGACCTCTGGCTCGGGCATTATTTTTAAAAGTTTCCGGTTTTCTTCTTCTTCTAGCATGTCAATACACAACAACACTAATCTCAAACAGAGTTCAAGTAGAACTTTGCTACTTGTATCCCATTATCTGTGGCGTTGATAAGGTCATCCCTTGTGCAGGTGGTAGGGCACAAGGGGTAAACGAGCATGTGTGGATTGTATGGGTGCCCCACAGTCACAATGGCTTAGAGAAGAATCACGGTAGTCCCATCTACACAGATTCTCTCTGGAGCGACCGACCTGGGTACGCAGACGGTTGATTGATCTCCACACAGGCCAAGAAAGGTCGCGTCCTGGAGGCAGATGTTCTACCATGTTAAAGTTAGCTGGAGCTGGTTGGTAGTCTTTCCACAGTGTGACCCTAAGAGCGGCTGGGTGTTCCTCAATAAAAAAAAAGTTTCCGGTAATAAGTGGTGTTTATTTTAATCCCTATTAGGTATTTTCAAATACTAAGATTAAAATCGGATTTGCTATCAAAACTGGTTTTTTGGAAGATAACGAATGATTAATTTAGTTATTAATTTATTTATTATCAACTAATTATTATTAGTTATTATCAACTGGCTGTTAGGACAGTTGGCTAAAATGTTGAAGTATTGGTTTAGCTTGTGTTTGATAGCTTTTGTTTGCGCGAAGCACGAGTTATATGATGGGTAAGAGTTTTTTTTTGTTATATCTGTAGTTAAAAAAATACATATCTTGTAATCCATCATAGACCCTCTATTTCATAACATCAATAAGTGAAAACTTGTAAATGGTCTTATGTTTAATAGATATACAGTAGTTTAGTCTTTATTATGTGTGTAGTCTGTATGTTTTTCAAGAAATAAATAAATAACCTTTTTTTACTATAAAAAATATAATGTTCCTTGTGATTTTTCTGCATTTAACTACGACTATGGTTACCGAAGCTTCAATAAAACTAATTTGATATATTAATAAGTTCATAGGTAACATACGATACGACGTCTAATCGTCGCGTGAATACATTGCTCGATCTGATCGGGCATTATTCGCAACTGATTGTGTTTTACCATAGTTTCTATTCAATGGAACAAAAATATCAGGGGGAGGTTCCTTTTTATCGTTCTACAAACGTTTTCATAGAATACCCGTGTATATTTATTAACTTACTATCTCAACTTTTTGTAGTGTAATCGAACCTTGCACTCGTACTTTGTGAAAGAAAAAAACATTTTTTTTTACTTACCAGGCACGCTCTCTACGATGTGTCGATAGCCGTCGCAGAACAATCCCAGGTCTTAACCGTTCTTCAGAACAAACTGAACCTGGATATATGGTCGGAAACCATCCCCGGAAGACCAGGCAAGATCCTGGTCGCAAAAAGTCAGAGGAACCAGTTCCAGGAAGCTTTGGAGGCAGCTGGTATCCAGTACAGCGTTGAGGTGGAGAATATTAAAGAGTAAGGGATTAGGGACGCATGGTGAAACATGGAAGGAATAAGCTACTGATGTCTGTTGCTTTGTAATAAAATTACTTTCCCATAAACTGCAATATCCATTGTTACAAATAAAGCTTAAAAAATAGGCTAATCTCCATACTTTTTACTTGAAACTCACAGAGATATTTAGATGCAGATTTAGCTAGGTAATTAAAGAAATAAATCTCAGTGCTAAGACCTAGATTTTCTTGCGGAAAACTGAAATGGCTTTCATTCATACAGTACTTTAGTATAAAAAATGTGGCTCGTATTTCATTACTTAGAAACTAATTTGTGCACACATCACATACTCTTAAATTAAAAACAAATTATAAACTGATAAAAAAACACCCAGAATTAGTTTTAGAATAAACCGGTACTTTTTTCAACGTCCTAGAACTTATTTAAAGAACTGCTATTAATGCATATGGATTTTTTTGCTTTACAGAAAACTAGACCTTGAGGATGCTCTTCTGAAGAGTGGCAGTGCCAGGAGCAACCGCTCGGCAGACGGCAGCCTCTCCTTTGACACCATCCACACTTATGAAGTGGTAAGACTATACAGATTGTTTGAATTAACCGCTTACCCAAAAAGGTATACTTTAGCTTATTATACTAGCATTCTGTCATCATCATCATACTAGCATTGATATTGCTGTCAAATGTCATGTAATATGGGTTAAATATCCCTCATCAAACAGAAAGTACAGCTCACGAAATACTTTAATGGGCCTATGTCGAATAGTAGGTATATACACGACACAGTCAAATTAAAGCCTTCTTCAAACACAGACTTTGAAACCGATTTTGACAAAATATTCCAGGTGGATGCATACTTGGAAGAGCTGGCCAGAGACTACCCACAGACGGTGACCATCGTGAATGCTGGCAAAAGTTTCGAAGGCAGAGACATCAAGTACCTGAAGATCTCTTCTGATGGATTCCAGGTTCGCAAATAACTAACAACTAACTATAAAAATTAGCTGTTCATCTTATTCTATTTTTAAGCTATTGCATAGCTTCTATCGCGGGCCTTGAGCGTGGAGACCAAATCCAAAAATTCCGTAACTAAATAACCTAACACTCAGACCGGCGGCAGCAAAAAATGCTATGCCATAGCCATACCGCGGCAGTCCCCGAGTGCCACACGTCTTTTTAAACAAAGCTTTGTTTAGTTTGGGACTAGGGTGTGATGTGTGAATTGTCCATGAATATTTTTTTTTAATCGATCATGTCCGTTTAACTACCAAGTGCGCGTGACGCTTAACTAAATTATGTTTTACGAATTGCGATTCCTGTATAAAAATAAAAATGATTTATTACTGCTTATTGTGAGTTAACAAAGTAGCAGGTCAACATATTATCATCTGAATGGAACAAAATAATGCAAACGCCATCTCATTTGCATGAGAATAAGAAACGTAGGAAAGTAATATTTTCTGTTCTTTGAGGTGCAACTTCGAGGCGTGGAATTTTAATAAAGTACCTTTTCAACATGCTCGAGTTATCCATCACTCGAATTTTTGTAACTTTAAGTTACTCAAGTTTCTTGAAGCCTAGAGATCATAAAGTATTAGGAACAAGGAATGTTTTTTTTTATTTCGTGTTAGGTCACGTTGCAAAGAAACCGAAATACGGTAGTAAAATGAGCTTGTTCGGACACCAAGCTAAAAACTAACAAAAAGTTTAGAAATTAAAACTCGTTTCTTTCTTGTATATCATTACTTTTATGTTTTTAATTAATAAATTATAAAGTGAACATAAATATTTGTTTTGTGTTTGGATGTTACTATATATTCTATGTATTTACAAAAATACATAAATAAAATATAAGTATTCTATCAGTAAACTAATAGTACAAATTTTGCTTAGTTTCGAACTAGGGTGTGATGTGTCAATTGTCCATTAATAATTTGTTTATTATGTATCATTTCATTTCCATTAGTATCTATAAATTTGTGACAAAATGTCGTTTCCTAAAAATTCTAAATCTTTTTAATTTCAGAGCAACAAGCCAGTTGTCTTCATGCAATCTCTGCTCCACGCTCGTGAGTGGGTGACCCTTCCTGCCACCCTCTACGCCATCAAGAAGCTGGTGATCGACGTCACCGAACAGGACCTGGTGGAGAACGTCGATTGGATTATCCTCCCAGTCGCTAACCCTGATGGATACGTTCACACTCATGTGCAAGTAAGAACTGATTCTTTGATCACTACGAGGCTTCAATAAAAAAGAACAATCAAATGTTTCATTAAATTTGTTCCGCCCAGAAGTTTGCAACCGCTATGGCAGATGCCGTAGTGTGATCAAGTTGGCCTTAGTACATGTCGAAAAGCAGGTGGGGCAATTCAGTAACTATATAAATGAGAAACAATAAAAACGTTTACATTCTTACAGTCTCGTTTCTGGAGGAAGAACCGCAAGACTGGCTTCATGACCGGAGATTTCTGCATGGGGGTTGATCTTAACCGCAACTTCGACGTCGCATGGGGCATGGCTTCCAGCAACAGCGCTTGCATGGATACCTTCCACGGCTTATCACCCTTCTCCGAACCAGAGACTGCCATCATCAGGGATATCTTCGCAGAGTATGGCCACAAAATCGACCTGTACCTTGATATCCACAGTTTCGGCAGTATGATTCTGTACGGGTACGGTACAGGTCAACTTCCCCCTAACGCTCTAACAGTCCATCTTCTTGGAGTAAACATGGCTCAGGCAATAGACGCTGTCAAGTGGCCGACAAATGTAAACTACATCGTTGGGAACATCATGATGGTCTTGTACCCAGCTTCAGGCGGTGCTAGTGACTATGGAATGGCTGTTGGTGCCCCATACGCGTACACCTTCGAACTGCCAACATACAGGAACTCCGGTTCTATGAATGGCTTCTTGGTGGACCCTGATTTTATTGAACAAGCTGGGTATGAGACTTGGGAGGCTATTAAGGTTGGAGGGAGATTTGTCGCTGACGAGTCGAGGAAAAGGTTCAACAACTAATTGTTATTGCAATAAAGTATCATATCATCATTTTTGCTTTTATTTCGCGTTTGCTATCAATAAATCCCTTTACATTGATTATTAGGTTCTAAAATTCTACTAGCAAGAGTTTCACATGAAAGTGCTATTAATAAACACAAACATCGGTCACCCCACAGGTCACTTATAGTAACATACGTTACTCATCTATTCTAAGCAATCTATCTAATAAAACAGCATCTATCTGCAGACGGTAATGTATTGTATAATGGTAATTTGGACTTACGGAGAACTTTCAATGAACTTTGAATACTGCATCTAGAGCTTGGCAGTTTTTTCCGTCCAATTCAATTTGTTTGAAAGTAAGACACTAAATTCGTTCAAGACTGCAGGTAAGGAATAGGTGCTATTACACTGGTATTCAGTAAAATATAGATTTTTTGCCTAATATTGAATATCCCATTTTAATAATTATTATAAATTTGATTTTGATGTTTGTTTATCAATTACGCAACGTAACCAAGGAACCGATTTGTTTCATAAATTATAGTTCATATCAAATGTGAAACAAACAAAATATTCATAAACACTTACAACTATATCTACAAATTAAACAGTTATACTATCTGCAGACGATTACAAATGACTTACAGATAGCTAAGCTAATCCAAATTAGTATCTACTAATCTTTTTTAATACTTATAACCAAAGGTTAGGTTCTATCAGCAATCTAGTTCCCATAGTACAAGCTCTGCTTAGTTTGGGAATAGTGTTATGTGTGAAATGTCCCAGAATATTTATTTAGTATTATTTATTAAATAGCCTAACATTTTTGCCTAAATTTCCCCTCAATAGGCAAGAAATCTAAGAACCTCTCAATATTCTTAGAAATCCTTTAACACATCAGTAGCATTTGTTGTTTTTCGATCAGGCAGCAATAACGGAAGCTGGATACCTCTGTGTCTGGAGGATGAGAGGACGGAGGGAAAGGAGGAATGCCGGAAAATATTGCCTTGAGAGACGTGACACGGCCAGAGGTGGACAGACTTAGTGTTGTATCACAATGTAAGCCGACTTTGAAATCGATCTATTTTTTGAATATATATTTTTACATTGGATGAGAAGAGCCGAAGATCGAGCTGAGTGCCGCGTCACTCGTTTTTAGCACTAGCAAGCTATCAGTACGTTTAAATCTAGATTTTTGTATGCAACTTTTATTGATGGAATTAGGCCATGGTTCATTTAATGTTAAGTTATGTAACCGTCAGAGGCACATCAGACTTTTTAGTACCATATATTGGTACTAAAAAAGGTTTAGTAAAGGTTTAAGATAATTTATTCTCAAAAATACACTTATTTGTTTATCTCTACACATGTATTATTTTTTTTGTATTTTAATGAGACAGATATAGACAGATATAGATATAGTAGGGGAGCCCACGATGCTAAGTGTGGATTTACTCGAGCGTCATAGAGACCTATTGGGTTGCAAAGCTTAGATGATAAGAAGAAAAAAATGTTATATAACATATACCTTTCATCGGTGGGGGAAGCGGCTATAGATTTATAAATATGTAAAAAAAAACTGCCGCATGGACATTCTCGAGCGCGTCAGATTAAGGTAGGGTAAGTTAATTACATGCTAAATAGTGTATATTCCACTAATCTGACAATTTGAGAGTGACGAAAAGAAAGGGGAGTGCAGCAAAGTTACAAAAAAACACAAAAATTTCATCGAGCTCGTCAGATTTTCTAAGGGAGTGTTAAGTGCACCAAAAACAGCTCTAGTTCACTAATCTGACGATTTCGATGTGACGCAAACTCGTGGCCATTATTATAATGTACAAATAAAATTCGCCGATTTGACATACTCGAGATACATATGGTTCATCTTTACATTCTAAATGTGCTGTCTCTTAATCTGACGATTATCTAGAAGGATTTGCCTAAACTGACATAAACAAATATTTTTTTTTGGATTTATTTATAAATTATTCACGGACATTTCACACACCACACTCTAGTCCCAAACTAAGCAAAGCTTGTACTATGGAAACTAGATTGCTGATAGAATACTTATATACATTTTTTTTGTAAATACATATTTACATAGTAAAACCCATATATGAAGTGCTCATATATGGGTTTATATCACAAGACAACGTGACGCAAAAAAACTCTATCATTTCAAACGCGAGGGTCTTATGGTCTTTATCGATGAATTTTTCTTACTTCGGCTTGCGGAAGTCGCCAGAATATATATTTTTCGTTATCCTTGAATTGTATCCTACAATATAAAAAAAAATCAGCTACGCTCGAGAATGTCGAGATTTTTTTTAAAACTTTGCTGCGCTCCCCTTTCTTTTCGTCACTCTCAAATTGTCAGATTAGTGGAATATACACTATTCAGCATGTAATTAACCTACCCTAACTTAATCTGACGCGCTCGAGAATGTCAGATGATCAATTTTTTTTTACAAATTTAATCCTTTATAATTCACGCGCGGCCATACATAGGAAGCTCATATTTGGTGGAGGTACTTAACCGGGTACAAGGTACCCCCTGTATGTTTATCTACCGCGCTCGAGTAAATCCCGAAATCCCCTCTTGGGCTCCCCTACTAATATAGACATAGATGGAGTAACGCATATAATTTTCGGCTGTTTTATGGTATGGAAAATGTAGAGTAAATTGAAAATTATCTTATTTTCAGCGATTACCTCTGTCTGTTGATGGCATGCAATAAACGAAGCTTTTTCTAAATAAAAAATCCCTTGCCCAAAAACCATATAATTTTTAAATGACAACCTAATAGGTACCTACTCTTAGTTACTATGTTAAAACTGTCATAATACAAAACCAGACAGGCAATCTTTTCGAAGAAATAAATTAATTGAATTATTCTATTTCGTTTTTAGGTTTAGGTTTAGTCATTCAAAGACTCGGTGATACTGTAATATAAACATTTACGTTGTTTGTTTGAAACATCGATAAAAATCAATTGAATCAAAAATGAGTGTACAACACTAGAGTAAAATCGTGAAGTTTCTGGCGAGACACAAAGATGTACTTCGTCACACTGTACGAAGAAATGCACGAAGTTTTCAGCCTTTATCACCTTTAAAATGCGCTTTTATTGCAGATTGAAAACCAGTACCAAAAATATATTTCAAAAACGTATTCTTTTGATATGACATATAATTTGATTTTAAGCCATTTATGTGTGTCTATTTTATGTTCTTTTGTTTAAAAAAAAAGAACATTAATTCTTTAATACATGGTTTTTTAAGTCAAAATCATAAAAACAGAGGTATGACAGTAGTAACTAGATGCAGTAACAAATTAAAATCTATACAAATAATGATTATATCGTCGTCATTAAGCAGTCTATTTCAATAGACATTTCTGTTTTTAGTTGAGCTTTACGCAACTAGAGGCCGATCTGTATTAAACTTTATGAAGATCTTAAATTATAAAGATTCTTCTTTCCCTAAAACTTCAGCTAAGCCAATATTATCGTTGGTTATTAAAACTGAAGCCTCATAATACCGAGATTTTCAAAATTAAATCTTCCATTATATTCGGGTGTCGGGTCCATATCCAATTTAGATATTAGAGTTTGAAAGATTGCAAAAAATTCGGAATTTGTTAGGAATTTCTATCGAAAATTTCTTTTCGGGATTACTTATTGAAAATTACTAAGTAAATAGTCATGGGAAAAACATAGGTTTTTAGATTGTTTCTCAATGTTCTATGTATTTGAGCTTGGGCGCCTGAATAATGCTATGATAATAAAATCTTAGTCTCATAACAAAATTTTGTAGGAAAAATACATACATACGGCTCTGTGTGAAAAATGACACTTAGAAAGATGGACGCACTGAAATACATCACAAGGCACGTGCTCAGCCTTTTCTACGTATTAAAGACTCAAAATAATAAACAAGTCACTTTCTTTAACATTAATTTATTTCTAGTCCTCTACCAGCCACTGCAACAGCTCTCCAAACATCATCTGCTATTCTTCTTATACTTTCTTCAGGCACAATTACACCATCATCTCCTTTTCCATCCACGCCTATACTAAACGTGTAAATAACTCTATTTTCTCTTGCAAAGTCAACGCTAGTTCCAGACTCTCTATCCCCTATCGCTATAGCTCCAGAATCTAGTTGATATCCCTCTAAAACATTGATAATGTCAAGTCCTTTTAGAAAATGTCGTCTGAACAGTCCACTGGCTGCTTTCTCGAACCTCCAAGGATAGGTTACAAACTTTCCAGTACTCTGCAATGATATATAAAGTCTAGGGCTGTAGTCTGCTATGAGATGGTTGATCATCTGGGTCTCGATTTCAGAAACAGGTCCAGTACCAGAGTAGAGATGGCTGCAAGGACTGGAGCTGGAGTCAGAGGTGAGCCAGTCGGTGGCAAAGTTTCTGTCGAGATGTACTCCAGGGCAAATGAAGCTGAGGTGACTCCTGAGACTCCTAGATTTAGTCCACAGACGGAGCTAAAGCAAAATGAATTTCAAATATTATTAATGGTGTTTGATTCTTAAAATATTTTATGAATACAAGACAAGCACATAAAATTGATTTGCAATCTAGACCAAGCACTCGTTTAATACCCAATTTTTTATCAATAAATACACAATACTATCACTTTGTTTTTCAATAATTTCGTGACGATAAAATGCAATAATAAGTAGCATATATGCAATAAAAAAAAACTATACATCATGAACTTACATTTGTATGTGTGTATTCGTAACCGTCAGGATTTAAAACAGGTACAACGATCCAAACAGATTCATCTAGATAGCTCCTGTTATCCTCTTCCAACAGTCTGTCCACCACATTTAATGCAGAAGGAACTGTTACCCAATCCCTTGGGTTTATAGCTGCTTCTATCACTGCTACTGGTTTGTTAATATCATCTCCATTGGTCAGCTTTAGGTACACCAGAGGTCTGTTCTCTTCAGTATGACCATACACGACTAATTCAACTTTGGTATCTGTTGAATTGGCATAAATGTCTCGTAAGTTGTATAGATGATCAAGAATCTGGAAATTTTGAATGCAATTAAAATCACCAGTTTTATGTTTTGTTATTAAGGAATAAATAGGTATAAAAAGCTTACCACGTCATATCTGTAGTATTTATCAAAATCAAATGTAGTTTTTTCATTATCTCCATTGTTTTGCATTGACTGTGCAAGTTGACGTTCTTTTTCGGTAAGGTATCTAGAATAATTATCAAATATTGTATACGTATACGGTCATCGTTGGTCATCATCAAGGTTAACGTATTATTTACTTATTTTACATAAAGCTTTTAAAGTTTAAACTTCTATGTTGTCCTAATTGATACAAACGTCAGTAACAAGTGAACTCAAAATTTCATTGTAGTTAACTTAAAACGAATAGTTTAAATCACCTACTGTAGGTGCTTACATAATGAATTGTTATGTGACTATTTGGTTACCATCTTAATACTCATACCTATTTACTTACTTTACTATATTAATGAGTATCATATGAATCTAATTAATACAGCATGTCTTTAATTGTTGCAATACCACTTAACACTTACGTGTAAACATCTTCAATATGAACGTCCTTTTCAACCCCTATTTCTTCTAATCTCTCTTCAAACCAATCAGCATGGGATGGGCGCACCATAGCTTTACCCACAACATTATATTTCAAGCACGGTTTCTTCAAAAAGTCTATAGAATCACTCTTCAGTTTTATAATATCATCTTGTTGAGTCTCAGTTTGGAGCTTCACATTATAGACCTTATATCTTAAATTATAAAAAACAATCACGTTATCATTTTTGAATGGAAGATGAACCGGTGTTTAAAAAAACTTTGAGACATTCATTTTCATATCTAAGTATATAAATTTATTTGTTAAGCAAATATAATTCTGAAGTCACATTAGAACATACCCGATATATTCGTCATTTTTGGCAAAAACAGTTACAAAAACCAGAGTAAAAAATAAATAATCTATAACATTTTTGCAGACTAACATTTTGAGTCTTCCGAATTGCTGGGGTAATTAATACTAAATAAATGTATTTATTTACATAATTTTTTTATCTAATCACTTATAGATTAAATAATTAGCAAGTAGTTTGCATTCCAATCTTAGAGTATATAAGTTTATCTTAAAAGCTGGTAATGCTGGTTATAAACCTTTGTTTTTAAGTTGTGATAAAGTGGATTGAATATTACAATAATCCTTAAAATCGTACTAATCAACCACCTGATATGAATGTTTTTAATATTTTACAACTAAATTACTGCAGAGAAAATAATGATTAAGTATTTTTAATTTATGAAACAGTGGAATAAGTTTCAAATGACCTACAGATAACTCGACTGAGCCTAGTTCGTTTCAATCGAAAGCGTTTTTAGAAACTGATACGCCGGGACAAATACTTTTAAATATCTAGGTACCATAATCAGATATTTGCAACTAACAGATTACCAAAACCGTAAAACGATTCATTCAATTTCGTTCTAGATTATGACAAACATTCAATTAAATTTTTGCGTTGAAAAGTATCTTTGAACCTCAGACTGTGTAGTTCCAATTACCAAGTAAATCCCAACGCTTCCCATAATCCCCACTTTAACGAATACCCAACTACAGCCTTTGGTGGAAACGAAACAAATTAAGCCAACGGATTGAAAAAATACTTTATTAATCACTAAAACCACTCGCCAATGTTTACAGAAATTGTTAAAACTTTTATCATTTCATATTTTTATTTCACACTACTCCTCTGTCTGAAGTTGTTTCGAGCGTATCTAGCTCCAACCTTAATACCTTCCCAGGTTTCAAACCCGGCCTGCTCAATAAAATCAGGGTCTACAAGGAAACCAAAACCTCCCAGTCCAAATCTGTACCCAGGAAGTTCGTAGGTGTACGCATAAGGTACTCCCACTGATTTTGCGTAATCCATAGCACTTCCAGAAGCCTCATATAGCACAAAAACAACGTTTCCTACAATATAATCTTTGTTCCAGGACACCTTGACAGCATCTATCGCTTGAGCCATTTGAACTCCGACTAGATGTAAGAAAAGACCGTTTTGGGGTAGTTGTCCATTTCCATAGCCGTAAAGAATCATGCTGCCGTAACTGTGAATATCCAGGAACAGCTCGATGCGATCCTGGTATTGTAGGAAGATGTCTCTAACGATGGAGGTTTCAGGTTCAGAGAAAGGTGCTCGTCCGTGGAATGTGTCCCAGCAGACCACGTTGCTACTAGCTTCAGACCAGTAAATATCGAAGTTCCTGTTCAAATCAACACCAACGCAGGCGTCGTTGGTTATGTAACCGGTGGCTCGGTTTTTCCTCCAGAAGCGGTTCTGTAAAACAAAATGGAGTTGAAACCTCATGAAGATTGCAGTCTTTAAAGATAGTATTATAGATATGGTATTTTGAAAAGCATGAAATTATAATTATATCACGATAAATTACAAAGTAAAAGTTTACCTCATCGTGTGTGTGCACATATCCATCAGGGTTAGCGATAGGTAGCACGATCCAGTCAATATCCTGAAGTAAATCTTGCTCCGTGACGTCGATCACCAACTTGTGGATGGCGTAAAGAGTAGCAGGGAGGGTCACCCATTCACGAGCGTGGAGAAGCGACTCCATAAACACTATTGGCTTGGACTCATCCTGCAAAAAAATAAACTTTAGGTTTTTTTACTGAGCTAGCACCAGATCTACTTGACTCGTGGAATCGACAAATATGACTTCTATATAAGACGATAGTAATTATAAGGTGTCTTGACTTTTTGGACTCTGTAATGATGTTCGTTTCCTATCCCTTGTTTTTCACGAAAGCTCTTTATGCAATTCAATACCTACTTTTGTTATTTGCTTAATGTTTTTGTACCAACAATTAGTGCTTAAAAGAACTATATATTTGGATAGACCTGAAAGTTTGTGGTTGATATCTTCAGATATTTAATGTCTCTGCCTTCGAAGCTCTTGCCAGCATTAATCAGCGTCACGGTTTCAGGGTAAGCTTCAGCCAGCATGTCCAGGTATGCGTCGACCTGAAATGATCCCAGTAGTTTATCACAGCATAAAAAAGTTTGTCGGTTGCATAACGCGATAGAGTGCGGTGATTCAGTATGGAGATACTAGCAGCGCCCCTAGCGGATTCTTTGAGAAGCTCGGGCTCCGTGTAAAGAGTGCACACTATCGTGCTAAGCGAAATGCACCCTACATCTGTTTTATAAAATAAAAGTCGCATCCCTATGGTGTCTTATGGTATTTTTTTTAGTGTTTTTATCTTTTTTTCGTGAGTCCTATCCTACTAATATTACAAATGCGAAAGTTTGTATTAATGGATGTGTGGATGTAGTGTATGTTTGTTACTCCTTCACGCAAAAACTAAGGAATGGATTTTAATGAAACTTTACAACAATGTAGTTTATGCATTAGAATAACACATAGGCTACAATTTATTAAGATATTGGGTGAATTATCAAAAATATAACGATAGCAAGACGTAGTCGCGGGCACCATATAGTTTACTATTAAGATGTTTCATCCATGTAAAATCTATTGAAGACTACCTGGTGGTACGTGTATATCCTGTCAAAGGGAAGACCCTCAAACCTGGACGCGTTGAAACTCTTCTTGGATGCTTCAAAAAGGAGTTTCTCTTCAGCCTCAATGAGCCTAAAAAGAAAAAAAACAAATCATTTTATTATCTGTGATTCTAGGTTATATAAAAGTGGTAGTTAGTTGATCATATTTAGATTCTCTAAATCCTGTTTCTAGATCTTGTTAGCATACAAAAAACTATTTACAACAATCATAATAGGATAATGAGAAAAAAAATATAAAAATTATCACAACTTACTCTTGCACATTATTAGATTCGATTTTGAACTCTACTCCAATGTTAACAAGCTCGCTTTCAAACTGCTCCTTCTTGTCGGATTCCACCAGAACCGTTCCTGGTCTGCCAGGGACAGCATGGGCCCAGATATCCAGGTTAAGCCTAGTTTCTACATCATTAACCAGCTTAACCTGATCCGTGGACGTCACGGAGATTTGGTACACGGCGTATCTTTAAATTAAAGTGTAATATTTTTTAACAAATAAAATTAAAACTATGAGAAAACATTATTTACGACGCTTGAGTTAGTTTTGTCTAAATATTTTTACCAATGTCTTCGTATAAAATTATTCTGATACTAATTTAATAAAACTAAGGTTCCAACATAAATTGCAAAAATACTTACCCATCATAATTTTCTTGTTTCGAAAAAACCGAAACGAAAAATAGAAGGAAACAAATAACTGGACGCATGACTACTTCGATTGCTAATTATAATTAAATAAAATAATTATCCTTACCGCTTATATTCCTATCTTATCTCAGTCGCTCCATCATTATTAGTTCAGCCGAAATTAATATTCCATGATAGAAGTGGTTTTATTTCAAAACGGTGCATTTTATTGATATTACGTACTATATTATATACTCCACACCCAGTATTGAATATTTTTGAAGACGTGCCTCAGACTACACTCAGACACATGCACTTAATACTGCATCAAGAAGAAGGATTTTTATATTTACAATCATTATCATAAACATTACTTAGTTACGTACATTTCCATAGTATGTTTTTTAATTAATGAATACATACGTTTATTCACATAGTATATTATTTTATTAATGAATAGAATACCTAAGTTTTTATCTTACCTGCGCTATCGCTATTTATCGATATAAGCGCTTTCAAAAACAATTTGTATGTTTGTATGTTTGTCTGTCTACGGCTACGTATTGAACGAAGTCGAGACGTACAACGATTGAATTGAATGGGCATCAAGTCTTCAATATACCAAAACGCAACGATAGCGCGTTCTAGGCTCGAGTAAATTTACTAGCGACATCTAGTTGTGAAATCGGAACTTTTCATATAAAATAGCGGTTTGGTGTAAATATTCATTTTTATTTTATGAATATAATAAAACTCAATATTTTTGATGCTAAATTATCTTAATATTTTGTATTCTTGTTCAAATCTTCAATAAAGCTTCTAAAAAATACTATTACGTACTCTACATTGTCTCTATTGTATGTTTTTTTAGAGATCCGCCAGAAAAAGGATGAAAAGAACCCTCTCATCTCGTATTATAAGAGGCTCTAGATTTTCTAAGCCTTCCGTGAAATAAATTTTCTTGTACAGTCAGCACGAGAATTGGATCGCTTTTTTAGAAGTTTTAAAAAATTTTTTGTTACCGATTTTTTTGTGTAAGTGTTCGTACGGGAAGCAAAGTATTATTTTACGTATTTATTATTTTGTTATTTTTTAACTTTAAACTATTTTTACTAACTTCTCCAGTAAGTTACCAAGAAAGTCATGAAGTCTTCAAGATTCACACGAACAGAGCAAAGAAAAACAATCCATTAGCGATAAAACTTCAAGAACCTTCTAAGAAAACAACTTTCCACCTTGACTGCACTTACACCGTTACGAGCACTTAGACACAATAATGCGTGTACCAAATCACTCAACCGTAAGTTTTTTAGGTAAGTATAGTAAATTGCCCAACACCGATACGATACCATCCTCTAATCCTAGTCCGTCTTACAAGCAGGAAAGACAAGGCGACTTAGCGGATTTTGATGTTTTCTATCACACACAAAAAAGTTCACAAAGTCGTCAAGGTAAGCAAATAATAAAGGAAATGACATAGTTGTTGCTTGCTGTTTGCGTGCTCGTTTTGGTGAAAATTCGTCCTCATTTATCGCCAAGTCCCGCTTTCATTATAACGACATATTCATATTAAAATTTATCGCTCAACTTGGAATAGTTAAGGCGATGCAATATAAGTTGTTTCATCGCGCTATTTAAGTTGCCGCCTTTAGCCTTTTACCTCGTAAATATGTTTTTGAATGGATGCTGTATCACGCTGTAGAAATAGTTTTCAAAGTTTTGTAGCACCACAAATCACTGTTATTATACTACTGATTTGAAAGTTAAGATTTCCCACTCTAAGAAGTAGGCTGTTTTTTAGTTAGGCTGTGTGTAGGTTGATTTTGTAAGCATGTGACGCAATTACTTTGCCAATTTTGAACCAATTTTGATGGTTAGATATTTTTTTGTTTGGTGATATTTCAGAGACAAGAACAGGTAAACTCGATTTTAGGATTCAGAATCGTTTACTTAGTGGATGTGCTTATTGACTTTTTCCATTATCTACATTTTTAATTTTTAGCTCTTACAGTTTTATATGTATAGGTAAGATCGATTGTCCATAACTTAAGATCTAGATTGAAATAAAGAGGTGTTATAAGAGGTGATAAATAAATAAATATTCACGGACATTTGACAACATCAAACTCTAATATTCGTGGAGTTTTCGCATCAAAGAATTTTTACAGAAGTAAGAATTTCTTATTTTTACGTGAATTTACCTCACTCTACCAGCGGAAGTGCGAATGGGGTAAAATGGCCGTTTCCGGCTGACTTCATGCGATATCCATCCGGTTAAGGATCTTCTGATTCTTAAGGGTCTACCCTGAACAGCGATTAACCTCGATTCGCATTGAATTTCGAATTACATTGCGCGTTGTCGAGTGACATGACAGCTCGAGAGATAAATAAATGTTATCTTATCTTAGATATAGAACAGGATTACTTGAATTCTATGTCAGTATAAGAACAAGGGATACTAGTCTTAATATTTGAACTTTAATAAAACAAGTAGTAAGGTATAAAGTAGGTAATTATAAAAAGATATGCTTAAGGCTTGTATTTTTTCTGCTATATTTAAATTTTAACTATTTATTTTATCAAAATACCACAAAGCGACCGTTTTATATCGACTTTACTTTTACTTTACGAAATGTTCTTCAAACCGAAACACAGCTAGATGAATATCGGTGAAACTGCTCAACATGGCTTACTTATCCTTTATCAGACGTAGTATACTTTTGACGTAGTTTGGTGAACAGATAAAAATTAAGTAGCTTCTTACACCGCGCAGTGTACAACAAAGTTATAGACAAATTAATAAAAATCGCTTATAGTTTTTCTGAGTAGGCCTCTCGGAACGTTACTAGATCGGGAGATTGCGTGCAGATCACTTCCGAGGTCTGTATCAATTGCTACTGCTCACTTGAGGGTACTTGACTTTTATTTTTAGGATGTTCTGAGTTTAAGTGCTAGTTGATAAAATTCTAGATTTTTTTAATGATATTTTTTGACAAAACATATTATTATACATTGACTTAAGTATTCACAAACAAACTTACGACTATTACAGTATTTACAAAATGTACATAGGTGTAAGTAAGTATATAAAATACATAAGAAACAGAATTTGCCAAATGGTTGATTCTGTAAAATCAATATTTGACAACCAATACAACGCTGTTGGTTTAAACCCTTTCCGAAACTAAAGTCGTGAGTTCAAATCCGGTAAAGTATCAAAAAATTTTGTATGAGATAAAAAATATCATTTACTTCTTATTTCATCATAGCATTAAGTATTTTTATACTTACATATATTACTTACGTTCAAGTTTTTTTTTTTTTAAATATTAGAACTTTTAAATATGTTTTTATATAATATTATTTACTTATATGTAATATTATTTATTCGACATAATGATAAAAATAAAAAAATGAAAAAGTTTTTTTTTTCATCATTCTCATTATTCACTACCATCCTATAAGATGGGCAATTGGTCCATCACGTTGATTTATAAAAAAAAACCCGAGCAACTCAGCATGAAAGGGTGTATTTTTGTACAATCATAAATTAACCCTCACAGCAGCCCCCAGCCCCCGAGATCAAAGAACTGAGAAGAATGGAGCTCGTCTGAAGAGCTCTCGACAAAGGACACTAACGTTGTTTACAGACTTTGCTTGTTCGTTAGCGGAACAAACTTTGCCGATTTTTATTTGTAGGATTTTTTTACGTTTTACTTTTTTGACGTGACAACTTCTTATAATTCGATAGAGCCGGCTGCACGCACGAAAAAACATGACTCATGCGGCGTTACCTCGCTCTGAGACGTTCCATGAAGTGCAAGCGAAAGCGCGGAACGAGCGACAAAGAAGCACAATCGGCCTTTGCGTTCGTTGTCACGTTCAACTATCGTCAGTAAACCGAATTTACAGACAACCATTTTTTTTTTGTTTATTTACCATTTAAAAAGTTAACATAATTACGTAAGTAATCTAAAATAGCATTAAGAAAACCACGAAGTTAAATATTTTAGAAGTGTTTATAAGATTTTTTTATATATAATGTATGTGTTCAATGCCAGAATTCTCAAACGGTAGAGGATAATACGATAGAAAACGCATCGTGATAATTTTATTGTAGTAGTACAAATGACACACTTCTGTGTTATTTTTCCTACTACAAAAAACTTAGTTGTACTGTTTAGTACATCTAGCAAATCTGCCGCTCAGTCAGTTCTACACCTTGTCTTTCATATCGATAAGACCGACTACGCTCAGAGGATATACTTGGCAAGCTGTCCCACAGCTGGGCAAAGGTCTCCCCCCTCTCTTTCCACCTCTCTCTATCCCTGGCTAAGTCTGCCCATTCCCGGTCGAAGGAGTCCAGGTCGTCGCACCAACGATCTTGGCAAGCTTACCACTAAAATTTTCTAGGCTAGCTAATACATAGTCTGCAATCTAGTTCCCATAGTACGAGCTCTGCTTATTTGGGACTAGAGTGTGATGTGATGTCCATGAATATTTATTTTTTAATATTCTTGAACATCGTTTGAGGACATGTTTTGATCCACAAAAGCTATTTTCAGACCCCGATTAGACGACGATACGACACCCCAATCGTGTCACATCACATTTCAAAATTTCCCGCTTGTCAGCTCACTAGCCTCACTCACAAGATAACTGGTTTATTTAAAGGCAACCTATCGTCAAAACATATTATTTAAAAATGGTTGACTGTAAAGTCGGTTTACTGACGATAGTTGAACGTGACAACGTCACTTCATGGAACGTCTCAGAATGCCTCAGAACGCCTCAGAACGCCTCATGAGTCATGTTTTTTCGTGCGTGCAGCCGGCTCTATTGAATTATAAGACGTTGTCACGTCAAAAAAAAAAATTACTCATGTAACTTTTCTTTCTTGTTTTTGCTTGGATATTGTAAACCCGAAAGAGGGCGTTAATAGTATCGACACAGTTTTTTTAATAACTGTGAATATTATCGTATTTTAAACCAAAAATATTAGTAAGTACCTTGTTTTTAATTCCAAAATAAAAAAATATTATTATTTTTAAAAAATAAAAAAATACCATATCAAAGTTTCCGAGCTGTCTTGACTAGGCTGTATCTCTGTACACAAAGCCTGTATCGTAACGTAATCCATCAAAATTGGGACAGCCAATAATTTCTGAAATTGGTATTGGTCATGCCATGAAAGAATAGCTTTATTTTATCAAAATGCAATTGTACTCTGTAAAAGTCATGCATAAGTAAAATGTATTTATTCTGAAGTTTTTCATAACAATATATTATTCCTTATTGCGTAAAATCATAAAGATCAAAGTCAAAGTCAAAATTACTTTATTCAGTAAAATCACAAGGATCATTCAGAATCGTCTTAGGTGATTGCCAGGTTCCACGCGACCAGAGCCTAGAAGAACGGGCAAGAAACATACGGCCTGGTTCCTACCGTTTTTTTATATGATCCTTCTTACAAAGAATTACTATTAAACTAGATTAAGTACTGAAGTTCCAGTGCGGTGTCAATTTAACTAAGTTATAATACAAATAATAAACAGATCATTTAGAATTGTCATAATAGGTGGTTCTGGGTGCCATCACGCGACCAGAGCCTACAAGAACGGGCAAGAAACTATGGCTCCTGTAAAATACTGATGTTCATACATAGAATTGGATCCCTGATGTGATTGAAATAAGAGTAAGACGAAAAGTAGGACTAACAGGAATAAACGAGTTTTTCAATATAGTCTTTGAAAAAAAAACATGGCTACCAAAATTTGAAGAAGAATGATTGAAATAAAATGACATTGTTATTGAAACTGGAACGATTTTTCTATTGGTTTAGGGTGAAATAGAACAGGTCAGGATACACTGGTGCTAGGCTTGTATAAACCACGGCAAATATACAAAGAGCCTTACAATGTGAAATTCGATGTTAGAGAAAACATTGGAGTTTACGTATTACTGGAAATTCTAGGAAAATATTGTTTCTGTAACGTGGTGAAGAAAAATATTCCTAGATATGTGAGGTAAGAACCAGAACTAAAAAATGGTTGTCTGTAAAGTCGGTTTACTGACGATAGTTCAACGTGACAACAAACGCAAAGGCCGATTGTGCTTCTTTGTCGCTCGTTCCGCGCTCTAGCTTGCACTTCATGGAACGCCTCAGAACGCCTCAGAACGCCTCATGAGTCATGTTTTTTCGTGCGTGCAGCCGGCTCTATCGAATTATAAGACGTTGTCACGTCAAAAACAAGGATTTTTTATTTGCTTTTTAGAATTTAGTTTAAGAAGAATATAATCACCTAGCATACAAGATTCTAAATGTGTTTTTTTTATGCATTATAGGCAAACGCTTGGCCGCAAACACATCTGATGTTAAATGATGATGCGGCCTACGGTGTAACGCGTTTGAAGATCTTTATGATTTAATATAATAAAGATGAATGAACTTTGACTTAGATAACAATTTTCAAAAATATATCTTAATTTATATGAAGGTCTCTGCGAATTTCGTTTAAGTAGCATCTAACACCTTGTACCAACAATTCTCAAATAAATCCCTTTAATTCTACACTTACGGTTTCGGAAAGCAATCGTCCATGCATCGTCAGACCGATACAAAGCCGCCAGTAATTGTACCTACTCGTAACACAATTTGCGACCAACTGCCGACTTGCCGGCCGTGAACTGTATATTGCTGTTACAACAAAGTTTTATATAAGTAATGCTGGACATAAGTAATGCTGGACAATCCACATAATGGCACCTTTCTCGGAGTATACTTTCCCAATAAAAAAAAGACGAGTGGCACCCGGGGACTGCCGCGGTAAAGCTATTGCAAAGCATTTTTTGCTGGATTACGCATGCGCAATGTTAGGTTATTTTCGTTAGGTATTTTCGTTACAGAATTTCTGGATTCGGTCTCCACGCTCAAGGCCCGCGATAGAAGCTATGCAATAACTTAAAAATGAATGATCAAAATCGGACTACTCTGTGAAAAGTTATGTGTGAACACACATAAAAATATATATATATATATACACTTTGACCTAAGAACCTACGTTTTGTTTGTCGGGTAAAAATGAAAACTACCCTCAGAAAATTGCAAATGAATTAAGTTTCATCAACATATCAGTCCACTGCTGGACGTAGGTCTCTGCCAAGACGCGCCACTGAGCCCGGTCTTCGGCTCTTCTCATCCAGTGTTTGCTAGCTACATACCGCAGGTCACCGCTCCATCTCAATCTTCTTCTTCTTCTCAAATTACAATCAAAATGTGTATACATAAATTCTACATAGTGTGTGTGGTTGACGTGCCCGACTTTTGCTACCAGCAATGGTACCAAATCGAGATGGTGGTATTAACAACTGTATATAAATCTGCTAGATTGTACCGATGCAAACCGCATCTCATCTGCACACTAGGCGCACTCCTGCGACCAACAGAATAAGGACGAGCTGTAAAAGTATGGGATATTTATATTCCTACCTTATTGGGCACCCGCTCTCGATACTATTTAAAGTTCTTAGTTAAGATTATTTTTATAAACATAATAAATAAATTCCACCAGCAGAACCTATCCATGTGATTCAACAGAAGTGAATAAAAAAAAAAAGGTAGCACTCCGGGAGTGCCGGCAGAAGTGAAAACTTCAATATTAACGTTGTGTTTTCACTTCTAAGTTTTCACATAAAAATATAACCACAGACGTCATAATGACAATGACAATCACAATGACACAGACACATTCGCGCAAGCGCCCTGTGCCGCCTAAACAGAGTCAGCACACTCAGGCACGGTAGAAAGAGTGGGAGATACTAGTTCCTCTCCCTTTCCCTCGATCTTACGCTTCGATCAACGTCACGTGACCCTGACGCGAGTTTGAAAGTTTTTACCCACCCAGCGCCGCTAAAGAAGTTTTCACTTCAAAAATAAGTATTCTATCAGCAATCTAGTCCCATAGTACAAGCTCAGCTTAATTTGGGACTAGAGTGTGATAAATATTTATTTATGTTTTAATAAGCTTGATCATAAGAAACTATAACTCGTTTTCTTCATGATACTATATTAATCGTTTAATTGTAGTCTATATAATTTTTTCTGTAGAAAATGGAGTAGTAGAAGTAGAAATCTCAGTATTCTCACACGCCATGTTAGAACAGCATTTATGGAACTGGGCTATAGCGTTTTTGGTGTGCAGAGCTTCAGTTCCATTGCAGGAGAAGGGCTTCAAGCATCCTCTGGAAAAAAAACCATATAGTCATATTTAGCCTAAAATAAATAAATACTCATGGACATTTCACACATCACACTCTAGTCCCCAACTAAGCAGAGCTTGTACTATAGGAACTAGATGGCTGAGAGAATACTTATATACTTTTTTTTTTGTAAATACAATAGATACATAATAACACCCAGACACAGAACAAATATTTATGTTCATCACACAAACATTTGCTCTGGGTGGGCATCGAACCTACGACACACAGCATGGAAGGCAGAGCTACTACCAACTAAGCTGTGTGTGACGCCTGTCGTAAAAAACTACCGTTAGAAGTATAGTAATCTAAAGATCGTTGAATTGAGAACCTTATTTTTTGAAACCAGACGGAAATGTTATGCTCTATCTAAAAGTACCTACTTTTTATTAATGAGATGTTCATATTATTTTTTTATATACTTTTTTTAATATATTCGGACCTATTAGGTACTGTGTAATCCCTCTCATTATTATAAGGTTATTTTAAAAGTTTTGTACGCAAAAGAAATAGTTACCTCGGCATATGGTCCCCGAAAATAGTGCAGATCTTCTTTAAGTACCAGGAGTCTTCAACTCCGAAGACGGTAGACCTGGGACCTAGCTCTATGAGAGGTGTGACGTCGATGCCCACTTGATGGAACAATGCTGCAGACTCAGCAGCTCGGTTACCACCATGGCGGACGCAATTCCGGAAGTTCTCGGGGTCTATGCCTGATTCGCAGAGGCAGACTTCACTTGGCCCTCCTATAATAAAGATAGATAAAAAAAATATTCATGGACATTTCACACATCACACTCTTGACCGCAAATAAATAAATATTCACGGACATTTCACACATCACACTCTAGGCCGTAAATAAATATTCACGGACATTTCACATATTTGTTCTGTGTCTGGGAGTTTCTATGTATTCTATGTACTTACGTATTTACAAAACAAAAGTATGTTAAGTATTCTATCAGCTATCTAGTTTCCATAGTACACGCTTTGCTTAGTTTGGGACTAAAATGTGATGTGTGAAATGTCCATGAATATTTATTTATTTGCGGACTAGAGTGTGATGTGTGAAATAAATAATATCTAATAATAAATAAATAAATAATCCTGGACAATTTACACAACATCATACAAGATATTTATTTTGCCAAATTCATCTAGCCCCAAGCTAAGCAGAGCTATCGGTACTAGAAGACTGACAGAAAGATATTTTTATTATACATAAAATATAAAATACCCAGAACCTTGGGATAAATGTTTGTATGATCTGCAAATATTTATTTCAGGTGGAAATAAATATTTGCAGATCATACAAACATTTATCCCAAGGCGGGAATCGAACGCAACCTCCGCATCGCAGGCGGACCTTCGCCCGCCGCGCCACATCGGCCGTCATGTGGTACTAACCTAGGGCTTCACACTTGAGGTATTGAGCCTGCAAGAAAGTGTTGTGGCTCAGCTCTTTCAGAACACACATTTGAGGCACCGTATACCGACCACTGCCCTGCATGTAGAAATCCACGGATATATCTCCTCCTATGTTATCTAAAAAAAATAAGATAATGCTTCTAAGTGATAAGTTATTTGTCAATTTTTTAAAAATGAAGATTAAAACGTAGTGCATAAAGTACTGTAAAGCAAAAACAAATGAAAAATTAAGTCACATAATCAGCCTGATTAGGATTATTTCATCTAGGTATCTATAGATCGGTCAGAATGATCTGCAGATAGCTCAACTGTTTTGAGTTGATTTTTACAAACAAGTGTTATTGTTATCATGATTTTCTTGGTTAACATTTTATTAAATAAATAATAATGTATAAAAAATATTTGAAATAAGTTTAGACTGAAATAAGAGTTACTATAAGACTAGGTCTTTTTGGTCACATTTTGGACCAAGTGCACGTGTAGCCTAAGATTTTGAATGGAAAAATTTAGATTTACCTATAATCCAAGGCAAAGTTTCGGTAAAAAAGTGTGTATCCTTATACACATCTCCAAATAGTGATATTACGTACGTAGAACTAAATTGTACATTATAAATAAATACCGCACTGAACAACAGTAGAAACATTTTGATAAGAATAAACTTTTTACAGTAACTCCGATAATTTATAGGATTTTAGAAATCTAATGTTGAACGCACATTGAAATATTTCTTAGAGTCCCCGCAGACTGCAGACTTTTTATCGGCCGATAGTTTGCTCAGTATGAAGACTGAATCACTGTAGTGTGCGCATCTGCATACATCTTCATACTGATTAAGAAGCCGACCAAACTATCGGCCGATAAAAAGTCTGCAGTTTGCGGAGGCCCTAAACATTTAGTTTTATTTCATAAAATAAAATTCTGTGCTTAATGTTTTCAAAACTTTTAATACCTTGACTGAAATAATTATATTTTTTATTTATTAATTATATACAAAAATAATATGAGGTTTAGAGAATTGTTTATCAACAAAAATAACTATATTACTATGAACTAAAAAATTAAAATATATATAAATAATTATTGCACTTTGTGTTGAACATCTATAAATAAATAAGTTTAAAACATATATTTCTACTAATACTATAACTATGTGTGCGTTCAGCATTATTTTTTTCACTTGCACAATGCTACAGATATCATAAGAATCTAAACGATGTTTTATTTATTTATGCATATTGTACATATAAGTATAACTGTCTGAAAGTCTGTTTTGTTAATCTTATAATTATTATTTTATTTATTATTTATTTATTTATTATAAAGAAAGTTGTGTTAGTTACACTATTTATAACTCAAGAACGGCTGTACCGATATGGCTGAAAATTGGTGGGTAGGTAGCCTAGGTAGCTTAGAGCCAGGAGACGGACATATGATAATATATAATATGTATGTTTGTATTTTCTAATAAAAAAAAACTTAATAAGTTCGGAACAAGAGTTCGCCGAGACAGTTTATGATAAAAATATCTACAATTAAGTATTAAAATTTTAGGTACATAACTACCACGAAAGTAGTCAGAGGCCTAAATATATATGCTACAGCAAGTACATACTTATTGTACTTACCTAATCGCATTAGCTATGTTTGCTTAAGTATAGGTATCTTAAAGTTTATCTATTTTAACTACAAAATAGGTATTTGTTGATAACATTGCTCTATAAATACTTTGTTTAAGTTATGTTTAAAATTTTACGTATTTTTATTACACTTGTTTAATAACAAAATTTATCATATCTATTCATATTATTAAACTACATATCTCCAAACCAAAACAAAAACTATTTTTGGAGTTACAGAGAAAAATAGGTTGGAACCCAATACATGTTTGGGTACTTAATAAGGCTTAGACAGGAATTAGAGGCGACAGGTACAATGTGGGCAGTCTTATCGCTTGACTATTGAAGGACCTTACATTAGTCTATTTTTTTTGTAAATAAACTAGGTTGGTACCATTAACGCCATCTATTGTCAATTTTGTGAAACCGAAGTTCCATACCGCCGCCAGAGATGTCGTTTTAGGTTTTAACTTGAAAAAATGTTTCAGGAAACTTTTACAATTATTTTATACTATAATAACTGTATTTTTTATTTATTGTAGAGATAAGTCTATAGATTTGAATAAAGAAATCATAATTTCATAAAACAATCAAAAAAACAAATCAACAATAGATATTCATTCAGTCTTTTTGCACATTGATTGCAATTAGTTTGCGACTAGTGCGCAAACTAATTTTATGCTACTAATAATTTTATTGTGTCCCAAATATAATAAAATAAAAAATAATGTAAGCCTAGATTGTACTGCATTGCTGATAAAACACAATTTTTTAGTATATTTTTATACAAGTAATAAGTAATAGCAGAGACTAGTATAAACAATAGACTGCCATCTAGGAATAATCCGGGTATAACCCCCGGAATTTCACCTTTTTCCGAGTCACGTTTTTTGTATGAGGTTGGCAGTCTTCTTGTTTATACTAGTCTCTGGTAATAGGCAAGCGTTTGATCGCGATCTCACCTGATGTTAAGTGTCGATGCGGACGATGTAGCACGCTTGCCTAGAAGATACCCATTCACTCGTCTCTTGAAAAAGATGTATCCAAATTATGAATATGCACTGTATTGTTTGTGCATACAAGGTTGCACAAAAAATACAATATTTACTTGAAAACACTGCAAATTAGTAAAAATAAAGCTGCAATTGTCAAGTTTGTAAAGGAAAAAGAATAATTAACTCAGTTGCATCGCATCACATCAAAAGGTAACAAAGGGAAAATCTCTGGCACTAGCGTCATCCCGCCCTTAGGTCCAACGATGTTTGAACTAAAGGGAGGCGCACATGGGGTGCTATCTTGTATGACACATGGTTTAATGACCCATCATTCTTTCAAATAAGTAATCCGGGTATCAATGTTGTCCAACCAGGAATTGATTCATACCCATTGTTAGTCGCACCCTATTATATTACAGAGTATGTAATTGTAATGTATGTTAATCACTTAATAAATTTCATTTCCTTTGTAATATCCTATTCTACAGGCTTCTGTACTTTTCGGAGGAGTAAAATCAAAGTCACAGTAAAATTCACTTTATTCAATATAATCACACGGATCGTTTTAGGCTGGCTACATAGCCATATCACCCCTCATGCACCAAATTAGAGTCAAGATGCGGAAATGGTCCACTACAAATACAAATAAATATCCTATCCTAATCCTACTACTCGACACAAAAAGTTTCAAAATCTATGTAGCGACAATAGGCAGGGGATTTTGGGAATAATTCCCATGTTTGTTCATGGGTATCTTCTGCAGTATGCGTTGTCCCTAAAATAAGAATACAAGGTATTGTTTGTGAACTCTTTGACCTACCCCGACTAATGAACGACGTGGTTTGAACATGCTGCAGTACCTTCGTTCTTACACTCCTGTTTAGTGCTATCATCATCATCATCTGCCAATAGAAGTCCAGAGCTGAATATTATCCTTTTGAATACCTGAGTTTCGATAATTATGTTAATTGTCGAAACTCAGGTAACATTATTATAATTATTGTAAGTAAGTATAGGCGACAAAGAAATTGGTTTACCACTCTAAGGTTGAATATCATTTGCACGTACAAAACATCAAGGGCTATTTTCGCTTGACAGATTAATGACTGCTACGTCAGAATCTGTCAATCTGTAATCCTTAGCGAATAATTATGTTACTGGGAGATGTCATCAAAAGTGGTAAACCAATTTCTTTGTCGCCTATACATAAAAGTATGAAAAAATATTTTTGCAGGCCCAGGACAGATAGACTACCTATACTCTTAGCGTTAGGTTCTCTTAGCACTATTTTAATTCCAAGTTATAATAACTATTAAATAATTTTAATTTCCAAAAATGTTACCCAAATTCTTTGAAAATTGTGTTTACTACTACTTAAAAAGATACATTTAATCAAAATGTGTATAACCATACCAAAGTTAAGCTGTGGTTAATCTGCTAGTGAGTGGAAGCCTACACATATCTAAATTATTGTCTAGCTATCGCAATCACAGGTATTGTCTGGTCTTCTAGACACTGACCACACTAACTCTACAATAGCACAAGTAAGATAAAACTAAAACCCGACTATAGTAAATAATGCCTATAATTTCTGTAATTTTAGGTATTTAGTTAAATAACAAGAATCATTTATAATCGTCTTATTTACTTATTAGACTAGGCTAGTTTTCTCGACAAAATTAGCAAATTAAATATGACGTCACAAAGTAAGTATGACGCCACAAAGCGTCATCCAGTATTACAATGCGCGTTATTTAACACTATAAATAAAAATCTCAATAATCAAAATGTTTTATAGCTCATGAGCATGAAGCGTAGACTGTTAAACTTATAACCCTTCCTCTGTTCTGCGAGGTTGGATAAATTAATCATTTGGGGTAGCCTCTTTACTACCCGTCTATATATATATATATATATATATACAGTGAAACCTGGTTAAGTGAGACATCAAGGGACCTGCAATGTCGTTTCACTTATAGAGGTATTCCACTTACCCAGTGTCTCCGATATACAGGTATAAATAAATACCTGTCTCATTTACAGAGGGTTCCATTAATAGAGGTGAGAATACAGGTTATTTCAGTTATAGAGGTGCGATCATTAAATAAAATAATTATGATAAAAAAATAAGAATGAGTAAACAATGTTATCTCAGTTACAGAGGTTTATGCATATAAAATTTACTCGCTGTCTCAGTTATAGAGGTAACTATGACGATAAATCGAAAGAACAAATCCCAGATATAGAGGCTTACCTCGTTCCACTAACAGAAGTAATTCAGTGCCAAAGTGTTGGGACCTCAGCATGAGTTCCAGTTATGGAGGTTTCTCACTTATCCAGGTCCCACTTAACCAAGTTTTCACTGTAAATATCTTCCGTTAACCGTAGTTTCTTTGAAAAATGGAACTACTAACCATAATTTAAAATGCTAAGATGATGTGTTGTACATCATAGTCAGACTCAGGCTTCACTCAAGTTTTTAAATCATGCTGACTTAGCATGGTCAGACTACAGCTCGTTCTATACTAATGCGCATTCCCCATACATCAGTACACTACGTAATGTTTGACTGCACATGAGCGTAGTCCACTCGATGCAACGCTATGCATTGACGGCTGATTGGACAGCACGGTCGGCATACAAAATTCTGAAAGCCTTCGATAAATGTTTATTTATATGTAAGGTAAATTGATTTTACTTAATATACTTTTTAGTTCTGCTATCTGGTTCACATAGCTTTTCCTAGTTAAAAAACTAATTAGATAATAATACTTAAAAAATCCATTTAATAAAATATATCTGAAACTAAGGCAATAAAATAAAAAATATATAATTGAGGATGTGTTCTGCAAAACTACTATTAGTTACATATTTATTTAAAATACAATTGTAATTAATTGTTAGTGAATAAATATAATACATAAAATACAATAGTTCCTCGGACACAGATGCAGTGGCGGATTTACCAATAGGCTAAGTAGGCTGGAGCCTAGGGCGGCAGATTTAGAGGGGCGGCAAATTTAGCCCAATTTTTTTTTTATCTTACAGAAAAAAAAAATTATATGTATACACATTACGTCCGTAATCCGTATATAAAAGATTACTAAACGCACTGTAAAATATAGGAACTTATGCGATCATGAATTTTAAAAATATTCCAATAGCGTGTCAATCTTAATTTCAATTTAAAAGTAACTTTTAC
Organism: Ecliptopera silaceata; assembly: GCA_932527185.1. Classification (NCBI taxonomy): domain Eukaryota; kingdom Metazoa; phylum Arthropoda; class Insecta; order Lepidoptera; family Geometridae; genus Ecliptopera; species Ecliptopera silaceata. The sequence goes on from OW052211.1 coordinate 1,163,736, forward strand.
CCTAGTTATAAAAATTATATTTAAAGTGTAATATGTTTCAACATTTAAATATTTATTATGTACTTGGTACGTATGTATTTGCGTAGTAGTTTTGGGTTGAGGCACGGGAAGAGAACAAATGACTTGACCGCTCGCTAATAGTGTCTGGGCGCGAACGCGTCCTAGACCAGGCTCGATAGCTTTTAAAAACAAAGAAATTAATAGTAGGATGAAACCCATTACAAAAGGAGGGGAATATTATAAAAATGAAAGGAAAAATAATTTACGGGCGATCTGAGCGCGGGAAAGGGATGGAGGTGAGCTTTTAAGGGTAAAAAAACGCTTTTTCTCGATTTCCGGCAAAACTAAAAGTCCTATGAAAAAAAGTCAAATGGCAAAGTTGTAGGTAATTAAAAGATATATAACTTTTGTATACACACTTTTTTCATATAACCTCAAAATTTATGTGAAAACTTAAAAAAACCAAGTTTTCGGTTTTTAATTAATATCTTATACAAACAATTTTTGAAAACTTACCTCTTTATGTCCCAAATACGCTGTAATTTATTTGATAAGAAATATTTATTTGTTCACCTTATTTTGAATAAATATCGAAAAAACATCCTAATTTTCAAGCGAAAATTCATCTGTCAAAACATCACCTTTTTTCAAAATGTTTGGTATGTTTTCTATTTGTTGAAATCTCTACTTTCCGATAGTGTAAAAAAATATATATGTTACAATAGTAAATCTTCTCAGAAAATGCATAAATCGAATCCCATGAAAAAAAAATATAAAAAAAATGTCAATGTATGAATGATATATTATTATGTATTTTTAATATATTAAAAATCTATGAAAAATATATTTTAGATACAATCGAAATATATCTCAAAAAATATATATGAAATATACATGAAAATCAGCCAAAAGTTAGTTATTCAGAATATATTTACTATACTTAATTTTTTTAAATAAATTTTTATAGATTTTTAATATATTTAAAATATATCATTCATACATTTTGTAATTTTTTTTTTTTTTTTTTTTCATGGGGTTCGATTTATGCATTTTCTGAGAAGATTTACTATAGTAACATATATATTTTCACTATCAGCAAGTAGAGATTTCAACAAACAGAAAACATACCAAGTTATTGAAAAAAGCTGATATTTTGACGGATGAATTTTCGCTTGAAAATTAGGATGTTTTTTCGATATTTATTCAAAATAAGATGAACAAATAAAAATTTCTAATCAAATAAATTACAGCGTATTTGGGACATAAAGAGGTAAGTTTTCAGCAAAGGAGAATGGGCACTTTGGGCCACGACTAAAAAAATCGTTCCTCAAGGTTGCCACATAGTACGTTTAAAAGGGCTTTTACAGGCCAATATTTTACTATATTTGCGGAAAAATCCGTCCCATGGAAATCGAGATATTCCGATGAAATTGTTTTTCATTTAACATCATATTACTTAGAATTCTGAAGGCCCACAAAAATAACTGTGATGGCGTTTAAAAGAGCATTAAAAGGGCTTTCATTGTTTCTCAAATTGTTTAAAAATCCAACCTGTGGAAATTGAGTTATTCCTGAAAAACTGTAGTATAATAAAAAAAATAAAGTTTTTCGGAAATATCTCAATTTCCACAGGTTGGATTTTCAAATAAAATAAACACAAAAAAAGCCCGTTTAATGCCCTTTTGAACGCAACTACCTGAGTTTTTGTGGGCCTTCAGAATTCGGAGTAATACGACGGTAAAATAAAAAATCAGTTTTTCAAATTATATTGATTTCCGTGGGATGGATTTTTTAAATAAAAATAGTAAAAGGTAGGCCTGTATAAGCCCTTTTAAACGTATTAACAAAAAAACAAAAATTTGGTTTTTGAATTATTCACATAAATGAAGGTTATGTGAAAAAAGTGTGTATACAAAAGTTTTAGATCTTTTAATTACCTACAACTGTGCTATTCGACTTTTTTCCATAGGACTTTTAGTTTTGCCGGGAATCGAGAAAAAACGTTTTTTACCCTTAAAAGCTCACCCCATCCCCTTCCCGCGCTCAGATCGCCCGTAAATTATTTTTCCTTACATTTTTATAATATTCCCTTCCGTTTCTAATGGGTTTCATCCTACTATTATTTTCTTTGTCTTTTTGTTATTTTTCAAGCAATCAACCTCGGACTATAACAGGAAAAAGCCAATGTAATAAGGACGATAGAACACAAATCATAAAGTTGCAATTTCTGAATAAATGTAATTAAAATGATTGTTTTCTAAACTAACGTATTGAATTTCAAAGGTTGATAGGGGCGGCAAAAATTAAATAGCCTACTAGCGGCAAATTCCTAAATCCGCCACTGCACAGATGTTTTATAAACATATTTTTCGAGCTTTCCAGAAATCTCCTACGCGTTCCTCTTGCAAAAACTATTGTAAGATAATTAAGGCATGACATATTGTTTCTCTTAATACATCTGATATATTAGATCTAGAGTACCAAATGAATAATTCCAGAAACTCCATGTTAAGACACAACTTAGGTGCACTTTTTATAGGCTGTGCCAAATGCTCTACTTTAGCTATACTTAACGATTATAGTGATGTACTAAACGACAATAGTGATGTACTATGGATTATCGATATTAATTTACGCGACGGTAGTCAGCTCAATGCATCCCGTAAATAGGAGCTGGCGAACGTAGGGATGGGGTGTTACGCTATTTATATCGATATTACTAGCATGCTAATAGCGGACATGACACCACAGTGGCTAGAAATATATTTCCGTTGCCGGCAGGAAATTAAATGTCTACTTAGATAGAAGTTGTTATTTAACCACGCTCCGTAAAGATCGAACAACTCGCAAATATCGTTTGGCTATAACGCATTAAAAAAAATTGTAGAGACAAGTGATTTTTTAAAAGATGTTTTTATTTCATTGATCTTACTTTTAAAAAAGCAAACCTCAACCCAGATAGTGTACTTAATTGAATGTGATGTCGAATACGTGTAATATCGGGGGCAGTAAATATATCGTTGACCAATCGCGTAGTGCGTGACCATACAACGGTTTAGAATATAATTGGGTAGCATGTTCTATTCCCAAAGCGGTCAAAATGTATTGAATGTTATAGTAATACATGAAACTCAAAATAAAATACCTCTCCAGCTATTTTAAAATCAAACAGCATACCTAGCTAGAAGATATTATTTACTGTAAGTATCCGATATATCTTAAAGTACCTTGCAGTTCAACTGCCAAGAAAGTATTATGACTTCAAGTCTCGATAAAATTCCGCAAAATATTTGTACATTTATAAAGTATCGATATTCACATCACATCCCATCACTACACAGCTCCGGGGAATCGGGACGGTAATGCAGGTATCGGAGGAAAATATATTATCTTCATGACCCCGGTATTCTTAGTCAAAATAACGAGCTTATAAGACTCGTATTCTGTAACAGTGAGTAATTTATTCACAAACAAACTTACGACTATACAGTATTTACAAAATGTACATTTACATATAAAATACATAAGAAACATAGGTAGATAGATAAACTCTTTATTGTACACAAAGAACATTACACAAGGGAAAATATTATAACAGATTTGTACAATGGTTTTATCGCTAATAGCGATCTCTTCCAGTTTGTTTTCCAGCCCGAGTTTCTAGAGCAAATGCTCTCTGATATTTTATTGTGCTTAACAATAAAATAAACGAAACGGAACGGAACAAAACAGGAAATTCATTTAAGTAATGTTTAGCAAATTATATTCTTGAAACCTAATTTCAAGTTTCAAGTTTAACAAATTGTATATAAACGTCATTTTAATTGACTCTCGATTATGTTATGTCTCGTTATCTCAGATATATTTAATTTTTATCTCAGAGATATTATTTATTTAAAATAATTATACAGCAACGTGAAAACAAACCACTCTTTTTGAATTATGAAACAACTCAACTCAAAATAAAGTTTAATTTCACTGACTTTCAAAAGAGAAATAATCTCAAAATAAATAAATACAGCTCTTTTTTTAACTTTTGCAACACCCTTATTTGGGTAGGTACATTATGTATTTGTACTAAAAATAGTTCTAAAATCAAAATGTTTATACTTATGCATAATGATGACAATAAATGTAATGAAAACTCAAAGTTGAAATTTTCATGAGTGAAGCTAGGATTTCAAAAATGTTTACTTAGGATACGTGCTTAAGAGCCTGGATGGAAGTTTTGTTACATTGCATGTAGAGTAGAATATCGGTACCTACACGCTTATGTTACCCAACTTACAATAAAGGGAATTGTATAATAAGTGAATTAAATAGAGACCAAAAAAAACTTATTTTTGAATTATGTAAATCTATCTAAGAAACCCGTATATACCCACATTTAGGTAAGTACCTACAGTTTGCGATATTTTTTTTGTATGCTAAATATTATGGAAGGAAACACATAGAAACCAAGACAAAAGTAACACACTTATTGAAATAACTAAAATATTACAAATTTAAAAATATTGGACTCAAACTTGGTCTATAGGTTTGAATCCAACCATATTCCAAATTAAAAAAAAACTAGTTTGAATCTAACTTTTTTTTAAGTACTGGCTTGCACTTCTTGTGCTAAGTTTTTGTTATTTTTTAAATTAAAAGTGAATGATCATTTTATTTAAAATACGCGGGATCAGTTCGCTGTTTCCCGCCATTTTCAAAAAGTCGATTTACTTCTAACGTATTTATTTATCTGTTGTGTAAATGACTTCTGTTCTTTTTTGTTTCATACTCCTAACGCCATCTATCAGTTAGCGACCGAACGAAATCAAACTCGGACCTGCTGACTGTCTTTTCCATCAAAGCCTTGGTTTAGAACCTTTTTACGTTTATAACTTTCAGCGTTGGACTAAAGAGGTTGCATATCTTTGACAAAGCTTTAAAATTGTCGTAAATGCTAAAGAAAAAAAACTTCGACCTAATTTTTATAGTTTTGTGAAAATCTAATTCAAGGTGATTGTAAAGAGTTATATATATGGGATTTAAAGAATAATTCTTTGTGGTTGTAAATTATTTGGAAGGATTTAGTCGTCAAAGTAATAAAAACTGTATATTTAATTTATTCGTGACTGCGGCGGAGGGGCGTGTATTTTTCAAATGGTGTAAATTTAATATTTCATTTTGAAATTGAAATTTAAGAATAATATAGGAACTAGGTACTTAGCTACTCACAATAAAAAATAATCGAAGCATATTATACCCTTATAATATACGAAATAATACGATATTTTGTAGGTACTATTACGAAAATAATACGATATTTTGTATGACATATTTCGGTCTACGAAATAAATGTGATTTGACAAACAAAGACAGTTGTATTCCACTTATTAATGAAGAAGAAGGTTGAGGAAGTTTTTGGTATCCTCGGAAGTTGAAAACAATCACCGTGCGAAGGCGAGAGACGATTTCATTAGATATCATGAGAGTGACATTACAAGGGTACAGCTAAGGCCGTATGGCCTCTCAAAACAAAAAAAAAATGGTTGTCTGTAAAGTCGGTTTACTGACGATAGTTCAACGTGACAACAAACGTAAAGGCCGATTGTGCTTCTTTGTCGCACGTTCCGCGCTCTCGCTTGCACTTCATGGAACGCCTCAGAACGCCTCAGAACGCCTCATGAGTCATGTTTTTTCGTGCGTGCAGCCGGCTCTATCGAATTATAAGACGTTGTCACGTCAAAAATGTAAAAAACCTACTAGGTTTTAAATCACGTTCAGTTTTTATAATGTCATGTAATGTCAGGCGTCACAGCTCAGTTGGTAGTAGCTCTGCCTTCCATGCTGTGGGTCGTGGGTTCGTTTCTCACCCAGAGCAAATGTTTGTGTGATAAATATGCAACTTCGTATCGCTGTAAATAAAACGGCTAACCGCTCATCTTTTTTTCGTTCGTGTGACAGCGGTTGTGTCATAATCTTCGGCTCACTAACGTTCGAATGTTGAACGTGTTTGGCTACACGCTTATCGCGATCCCAAAATAGGTACGTTGGTGAACCTTAGCTGCTGTTTAGACCAGTGATAGGCAAAGTACGGCCCTTGGGCCAACTCTGGCCCACAGAAGTATTTAATCCGGCACCTAGAGTCCATCCTAAATATTCAAGTCAGCATTATGGCGCGTACAATAAAATCTGAAGTTTATGATTGAAAATCTCTTAACTGGTTTAGACGAACTGTTTAAGTAACAATTTAGCTTAATCGGAGCCCAGGGTCTTTGCCGTTCGCGTCTAAGTTTCATTTCATCGATGGTTGGTTCGATATGACTCTCTGAATTCACCCCTTGCAAATATCAAATCTTTCTAGCGTGTTGTGGAAAGTTCCAGAAAGTTTGATTGTATGCATTTGAGCGTTAAGAGGCCCTTTGGCTGTAGAAATATCTTCCGTATCGGAATTTGATGTGTGGAAGTGTTTGTGGAGTTTGTAATTTGTATGAATGGTTGTTTTTACAGCGATCTTTTTGAACCTACTTTAAAACACGATGTGTACCTACCACCTTTCTGCGGTCTGACTTTTTTGACTGTTTACCCGACTACGGAGTAGGGTGCTTGACAGTCTATCGGCCGGTTTCTCGAACGATGATCAACGAAAAAAAATGGTTGTCTGTAAAGTCGGTTTACTACCGATAGTTGAACGTGACAACGTCAACGAACGGTATTGTAAGCGGTTCTGCAAAATAAATCGTCGTTCGAAACATCTTGGAACGCCTCAGAACGCCGGAACGCCGGAACGCCGGAACGCTTCATGAGTCATGTTTTTTCGTGCGTGCAGCCGGCTCTATCGAATTATAAGACGTTGTCACGTCAAAAACAAATAATTACTATGTGTCAAACTCGGATCAATCGTGATTTGGGTTTCCAGAAACCGGCCGATAGTATAGTAGGTATGTATGTGAGATGTTCATCAAGTAGATTTTGATGATTATTTTTGTTTGGTAGATTCTTCTTCCTACGAAGTTTAAACCAATATAATTCAGCAATTTTTAAAAAAAGAGTTTTTTTATTTGATAATTTTAGCTAAGTTTGAACTGTCAAAGTTAGTTGTCACGGCATTCGAATATTAGTCCGGGGTAGATAGCTTGAAAAATGACAAAAAGATAAAGAAATTAATAGCAGGATGAAACCTATTAGAAAAGGAAGAGAATATTATAAAAACATAAGGAAAAATAATTTACGGGCGATCTGAGTTCGGGAAAGGGATGGGGGTGAGCTTTTAAGGGTAAAAAACGGTTTTTCTCGATTTCTGGCAAAACTAAAAGTCCTATGGAAAAAAGTCAGATGGCAAAGTTGTAGGTAATTAAAAGATCTAAAACTTTTGCATACACACTTTTTTCACATAACCTCAAGATGTATGTGAAAAATTCAAAAAACCAAGTTTTTGGTTTTTTATTAATATCTTTTACAAACAATTATATTTTTTCACTAAATTTGGTGAAAACTTACCTCTTTATGTTCCAAATACGCTGTAATTTATTCGATTAGAAATATATATTTTTTTCACCTTATTTTGATAAAATATCGAAAAAATATCCTTATTTTCAATCGAAAATTCATCCGTCAAAATATCAGCTTTCTTCAAAAAGTTGATATGTTTTCTGTTCGTTGAAATATCTTCTTTTCGATAGTGAAAAAAAATATATATGTTACCATAGAAAATCTTCTCAGAAAATGCAAAAAAAAAAGTTAGTGAAAAAAAAAATTGTGGGATAAAACCCATTAGAAAAGGAAGAGAATATTATAAAAATATAAGGAAAAATAATTTACGGGCGATCTGAGTTCAGGAAGGGGGTGGGGGTGGGCTTTTAAGGGTAAAAAACGCTTTTTCTCGATTTCCGGCAAAACTAAAAGTCCTATGAAAAAAAGTCAAATGGCAAAATTGTAGGTAATTAAAAGATCTAAACCTTTTGTATGCACACTTTTTTCATATAACCTCAAAATTGATGTGAAAAATTCAAAAAACCAAGTTTTGGGATTTTTTCAAGAAATTTGGTGAATACTTACCTCTTTACGTCCCAAATACGCTGTAGTTTATTTGATTAGTTACATTTTTATTTATATAAAATCAGATTTTTAAAAGATATTAATAAAAAATCAAAAACTTGGTTTTTTGAATTTTTCACATACATCTTGAGGTTATGTGAAAAAAGTGTGCATATAATATATATATAATAGGTTTAGATCTTTTAATTACTTACAATTTTGCCATTTCACTTTTTTCCATAGGACTTTTAGTTTTGCCGGAAATCGAGAAAAAACGTTTTTTACCCTTAAAAGACCACCCCCACCCCCTTCCTGAACTCAGATCGCCCGTAAATTATTTTTCCTTATATTTTTATAATATTCTCTTCCTTTTCTAATGGGTTTTATCCCACAATTTTTTTTTTCACTAACTTTTTTTTTTGCATTTTCTGAGAAGATTTTCTATGGTAACATATATATTTTTTTTCACTATCGAAAAGAAGATATTTCAACGAACAGAAAACATATCAACTTTTTGAAGAAAGCTGATATTTTGACGGATGAATTTTCGATTGAAAATAAGGATATTTTTTCGATATTTTATCAAAATAAGGTGAAAAAAATATATATTTCTAATCGAATAAATTACAGCGTATTTGGAACATAAAGAGGTAAGTTTTCACCAAATTTAGTGAAAAAATATAATTGTTTGTAAAAGATATTAATAAAAAACCAAAAACTTGGTTTTTTGAATTTTTCACATACATCTTGAGGTTATGTGAAAAAAGTGTGTATGCAAAAGTTTTAGATCTTTTAATTACCTACAACTTTGCCATCTGACTTTTTTCCATAGGACTTTTAGTTTTGCCGGAAATCGAGAAAAAGCGTTTTTTACCCTTAAAAGCCCACCCCCACCCCCTTCCCGAACTCAGATCGCCCGTAAATTATTTTTCCTTATGTTTTTATAATATTCTCTACCTTTTCTAATGGGTTTCATCCTGCTATTAATTTCTTTGTTTTTAAAACCTATCGAGCCTGGTCTATATAAGTAATACGACCGAATACTATCCATCGATCCTCGGACCCCGAGCCAATAAAGGTCGCTCGGCGTGGAAGATCTTTTCTTTCGCAGGAGATACCACACCTATCTCCTCACGAATGATTATTGGAACTAAGTTCTTTATTGCGCGTTGTGAACGGGGCTACAAAAATAAGACCAAAAGTTGTAACGACACTTTTTGCTATAGTTGTAAGCGTGTGGCGTGCGCGTGTTTCTCTGTTTGTCTCTTTCTCTTAAAAAGCCAGTTATTTTCGTTTCGTCTTTCCATCTCGCATTGAACAGTGTGGTGAAATGTTATTACCTACAATTCCTTCACTAATTAATCGAAAGGAACTTCGTTCCATCCGGGTATCCCTTGACACCTCTCAAGTTTTTTTGTTTTATAGGTCACCCATCTGTGTCCTAAATTTTAAGTCAAACTTTGTTAAGTTAGCGCTTTTTAAGTGTTGGCCAGTTAACATGCTGAATCCTAAACCTGGTTCCGTATATTTACTGAACCTGCTTCTCGGAACACAAGAAACTTGTATTTGATTAGTATGCGATTCGTTCATGAGCGGAGCGAGTATTACTTGTGCTAAACCTAGTTTTTTTTTTATTTTTTTTTTTTTGTCTGATATGAAGATTTTTTTTAATCAAGTTCGAAAACGAAATAATAATTCGTTTTATTAATTTTAATGAAGAAATAGTTAAAACATCTTTCTCAAATTTTAGGTTTTTTATGAGCCTTGGTATAATGTTACAAAGATTTTTTAAAACTTTACTGACGAACCATTATTTTTAGTTTAACTTGCTTGGAACGAATCAGAATGCATAAAACACATTATTATTTATTTTCCGTTCGTTCCACTGAGCATTTTAGTGGAACGAATGGATGTTATTATTCAATTTCAAGGATTATTTGACAGGCGTCAGCTCAGTTGGTAGTAGCTCTGCCTTCCATGCTGTGGGTCGTGGGATTGATTCCCACCCAGAGAATTTTTTTGTGTGATGAACATAAATATTTGATCCGTGTACCCGAACACATGTATTTTAAGTATGTATTTACAAAAAAAAAATAAGTATATAAGTATTCTATAAGCAGTCTAGTTCCCACAGTACAAGCTATGCTTAGTTTGGGACTAGAGTGTCATGTGTGAAATATCCATGAATATTTATTATTATTTATTTACTAAAATAACCCGTTTTATCCAACATGGCCGCTACTTTATCTGTACAATTGAACGCTCTGTTTTTCAATTTGTACGGAACCCTAACCGAGTTGCAAACTTTTAAGTAAACATTTAGTAGGGGGTGCAGGAATTAAATAGTGGTTTCATCTTTTAAAGCATTTTCGACTTAATTAGTTTAGGAACAGAGCTCGTTTTGCTTTGGAAAGTTTAGATCTGAGTTTCTTTTATTAGGTTGTTTATTTTTATTGCATTGTTGGCACCTAGAGGAAGAATGGAAAATTCAATGTAGACTTCAGTTTTTCTGTAATAGTAAAAAAAATAAACGCTATTTGTATCTGAAGAATAAAATATAAGCGAGGAAGTCGCCGCTTCTCATTGGTGGATATGTGTAGCGTATAAGATAGCATTTTGAAAAACATATAAATCTAAAGAGATACTATAATAATATAGCATTTTTAAATAAACTCTTATTCACTTCGAAGTATCAGTGTTTTTTTCTTCTTTAATTTAATTATCTACTAATTTTATATTTTAATTTTTGTAAGCTTATCTAGTTTTATCTAAAAACTTACGTTTTAAAATCAGTAAAACAAACTACGATAGAAATTCTCGAGTTCCGCTTCAGTTCTGTGCTTGAAGTGCTTGAAGCCTTGACAGGCTCCTATCGAGTCATTTGAAACTATTTATCAGCAACATTACTCTGAATGTTACGAATTGGATGAAACCATCACTCGAAAGCCTCGAAATGGCTTTTTGCCAAATCAGTTGGGAAAATGGCGGGAATAAATGTACTGGCTGAATGGTCGGCAAGCGTGCAACCGCGCACCGTATTGTGCCGAACAAGCTGACGACATCGAGCTATGAAGCACATACTTTTTATTTTCCTAACCTATACTGTCCCACTACTGGGCAAAGGTCTCCCACAAAGCCTTCCACTTATCCCGGTCTTTGGCGACACTCCACCAATCCCTGTCCTGGGCGTCCAGATCATCCTTCCAACGCCTCTTCGGCCGACCCCTTCAATCCAAAAACTTCAATGTTTGCTGGCTAGTTCTCACAGGCAGCAATCACATTAAAATCTAGTACAAGCTTTGTGTAGTTTTGGACTAGATGGCGTTGAGTGAAATGTCAATGTCAACCTAACCTAAGACAAAACCTATTTTCTCTACGAAAGAGTACAATGAAATTTAAGAGAATAAAAAAAATGCTGTCGTCTCGAATCTAGCTGTCAAGATCACCGTCTCCATTTTTAGCAGCTCCCCGCACGATGTAGGATCCGTTGTGAATTATTCAGCTGGAACATTCGGCAGCATACTAAGCTGTGCCATGCAGTACGTATCATTGTACCTACTACTTAAGATACTGTGACCGCTGTTCATTTTTCTGTAAACTACAGAGGGCTTAGTCCGAGCTTGCATTTTAAAACTCCCTACTCTCGAGCCGAGAGTCGTCTCTCGGATATCCATACAAAAATATAAGGACATCTGAGCCCTTAGTCCGAAGACGCATTTTAAAACTACCTACTCTCGAGCCGACAGTCGTCTCTCGGATGTCCATACAGACTAAGGGCTCTGAGAGACGACTGTCGGCTCGAGAGTAGAGAGTTTTAAAATGCAAGCTCGGACTAAACCCTCAGTTAAGACAAACTTACGACTATACAGTATTTACAAAATGTACATTGGCATACAAAATACATAAAAAAACAGTTGAGCTATCTCCAGACCGTTGCAAACGATTTATTTACAGCTAAGTATTATGATTTTTTATATTTTTTTTTGTATTTTCGACGAAATTTTTTGACGTATTTCTCAACGCTACTCCCAACCTATGCAAATTATCATAAGAACTAGGTTATTGATAGAATATTTTAAATAATGTTTTTTAAATACATACACTAAAACAAACAGCAAAATGTTTAATGTTTTTTTTATTTAAATTTTATATGAGACTTTTACCAAAAATGTTTATTGTTGATGGAGATCCAGACATAACACTACTTATATAAATGCTGGACCATAGACATAGGGACGACTGTGCAATAGGCTCACTAAATTGACATGTGCGGCCAATACCTGCCTTTTTTCTAAAGACCTACTATCTATGCTGACAACTACTGGCCGCACGATTGTTTTGTCTCTCTCACGCGTTGCTGCCCGTATTTTACATTTCATACCTGTACCTCTACCATGAGTTGTCACAGTAAAATCGCCTTTACTACAGTAGTTACGTAAATATTAGTATTACGAATTTTAGTATCCAACTATCCGCTGGAGGCGCTGTACAAATCTTCATACATTTTTTTACTACAGACGCTAGCGAGTATAGATTGTAAAAACTCATGGTAGAGCTACTGGATAGGAAACGCTCAGTCATCTCTATGTCTATGGAATCATCTGAGACTGATGACATCTGTCAAACAAGTGCTGTCTGTCAAAAAAATAAGACAGACAGCGGCTTAAATGATTGTTTGCATGATGTATTGTCTGTGACCTTGTAAACTGCAATCAACAACGTGATGATGCAAGTAGTTACACGTATGTAGTTACATTCCTAACTTTATTGAAAAAATATATTTGTAAAGATTTTATATTTGTCTTAACCTCTACATAACAGTTAGTTATAGAAATATATAATACTTGCAAACGATTGTTTCAAAGATCTTTAAACAAAAGAATAAAAATATATATATATATTATTCCAAAAAGTATGTATTAACTAAGTACTTAGGTACTTAATTTTTTTCATGTTTAATTTCGTAAGTCGCAAGTAAGTTAAGTCATTTGGGTTTTCCGAATCTGGGATTTTAGGTAAAAAAACATGATGAAACCCGCAGCTTAGTTTGCTCTACACATATTGACCTAATCTTTCCTGTTGATAAGGCTAACCAGGCTGAGAGGTGACGGGTAAAACCAAAAACATCAACCTTTTAAGTAGATTACCTATGAGAAAAAATATAAGTACTTTAATGCTTTATGCATTTTAGTTACAAAAGTTTATATATTACTTCATACACAAAACATTTTTTTTGATAGAAAAAAATGATTTAGAATTAAATAAAATAACCAGCTAAAATATGTTTCATACATAGATAATTTTTTTTTTAATTAATTCTTTATAAAAAATTAGATCGTTGCTAGCTTTCGGTCTATAAAATAAAATTTCCAATCTTTTCTTTTTTTTTCTACATAGGTAGGTACCGTAAAATAAACTGCTTGGTAAGGAATTCGCAAAACAAAGACCATTTATTGACACAGATTTTCATCATATTACTACACTATATTCTGTGGTCAATGATACTAACTATGTTATACACTGTGGTGGGTTTCAATAGTGACTATGTTGTGTACTGTGGCGGGTGTTCATACAAACTGTGTTGGAAGCTGTGGTCAACGTTGATAGTAACTCTGCGTTATGCTGTGGCGCAATGGTTAGTTCAGTACACGCGGCGTCTCCGCTCCAAACACTTGTATTTTTGTATTTAAATTAGTTTAAGTTAAGTTTTAGTGTTTATTTTAGTTATGTGAGTATATTTTTTTATTTTGTTTAATTATTTTTTTAACATAATTATTTTTTATTTTTCATATAACTTACGTAAACAATTAAAATAAAAACAAATAGATATTAAGGCGGTCCGTATATTATAAGTTACAAAGATAAACCAAAAAAATTAAGTAGATCCGACAAATGGAGTATTAATAAATTAATACTTCAATATTATTTTAGGGATTCGGATGTCGGATTGGATAATAAAAACTTTAATAATTTTGTAAAGTATAGTAAAATAATGTAGAGTACTATTAGAATACTATTAAAATCAAACCTTAATATTAGTATAATATTCGAAACCATTAAGTCTACATGTTTTTAATATGAATTAAATGACCGATCTAGTACAAATACCTACTGACATACATAATTATTATATAATTAATCTTACGATTTGCGACATAATTAGTACCTAATGTAAAAGTACAGTCACATTGCGTAGTTACAACAGCTCGACTGTAGACCGTTATAAAGTCACCGCGCAGTGTATCTTGATTTTTTCTAAAAAGTAATTCATCGTCATCATTTCAGCCCGTGGGCACCCACTACTGCTTATAGGCTTACGGTCTATCTTATAAAAAGTTAGCGCAGACTTGAAGTACTGATTACCATACGTAATGATGACTTAAAGTCTACGCTTACTTTTTATAAGATAGGGGGTATGTAATTATGAGAGTCAAAAGATATGCAATATAGAATTTTTATAGTCAAGTCTTTTTTGAACGAGCGAGCTAAGCGTTTCAATGTCGTGTTCAAAAATGTTCAAACAAGCCGCATTTTTTACCAGTTTCAACGAAAATTGGTTCAAGTCAAGGCTCTGATCGCGTGCAACCGGCACCTAGAATCACATAATATAAGACGATTCTAAATGATCTATGTGATTTTACTGAATCAACTTTTATTGATTTGATTTGATTTTTAACATTTTACTGCTCAATTTTCGATTGAGGAGAAAGACAGGAACTGTAGCGTTATTTATCGACGGATTTTAATCTTAGGCACACTAAAACTCTTATAAAAGATATTGTAAAAGAATTGGTTTATTTCACGGTCAAGCGCTGACAAAGTATTCTATTCTTTTTTTCTTTCAGAACCAATAGTTTCCAAATTGTCACTTAACTTTCAAAACCGCATATTATTTTTAACAACTTTTCAGGAGACAAAAAACCTATATAAACGAAAAATATTTAAAAAGGCTGTGGTGTTTTCGATCAATCACTGTTTTACGACTTGAGTGGTATTGAATAATTTTAAACAGATTTCAAGTAGAACTTTGCTACTAGTACCCCATTTCTTCTTCTTCTAGCGTGTCAATTATACCTACACAACAAGAATAATTTTAAACAGATTTCAAGTAGGACTTTGCTACTAGTACCCCATTTCTTCTTCTTCTAGCGTGTCAATAATACACAATAATAATTTTAAACAGATTTCAAGTAGAACTTTGCTACTAGTACCCTATGATCTGTGGTGTTGATAAGGTCATCCCTTGTGCAGGTGGTGGGCACAAGGGGTAAACGAGCATGTGGGACATGGATTGTATGGGAGCCCCACAGCCCCACATTTATAACAATGTATATTCTTACAAATAATATCTTTAAAAACGAGAAATATTTAATTAGTTGCAAATAACCTGTTTTTAAGGTTGATAGTTGAATCTGCTCACGTCGAAGCAATTTACTTTAATCTGCTTTTATTATTACAAAGAAATAACATTTATTTAAAAAAAACACAATTTTTGAATTATTATTTTTCAATTTAGTACGAATAATCAAAAAGATTTCACAATCAAACTAACAACTATTACGATATATTATTACAATATTTTAATGTTATCTGCATACCGTTGCAAACGATCTTAGGTATAGATCAGCTGATCCATAGTCAACGAAGATGGCAGAATACTTATATATACTTTTTTGTAAATACATAAGAATACATCAGTGTTCATCACACTTTATGTTAGTTGGCATCGAACCCGCGACCCTCAGCATGAAAGCCAGAGCTACTCCAAACATAAATGTGACGCCTGTATGTACAGCTTATATCGTATCGATGTCGTATCGGTACTGTTGAGGTGCATAACCTTAAAAAACATATTATTGAGTACACGGCGAAATATATTCATGATTGCAAAAAAAACCCAAAACAACACTATAAAATTCTAAAACGAGTCGGTTTATCCTCAATATAAAACTGGTTGTATTTTTTTTCTTTTAGAACAAGGTTTTTAGGCAGTACGAGAAATATTCACAAATAAATAACAATACAGTTACTGTGTGATAATTCGTGAAAAAATAAAGGAGGCTTTTTTGAAGGCATACAAAATTAAATAACACATTGTTTGTATGCTTGATACACGTGAGGAATCTAGCTGAAAGAATGACAGCCGTTTTGACGATTGACAGTCTTGACTAGAATGAATAACTGCAACATTTGACACTGGCCAAATTGACTGCCATGAAGTTTCATTGAAAATTGATTACAGTTTTCAATGAAACTACTGTCAAACCTTGATTAATGTAATGACGGCCGTATTTTAGCGGCAAACGCATTTATGTATTTAGTATACACTTACCTCTTCATTAATATTTATACTTATAGAATTATATTTATATAGAACCAGATTTCAATAAGTACAACTTTTTCAAAAGGAATTGAAAACAAAAACATACAGTTGACTTGAAAACCTTATTTTTTTTAAGTAGGTAATCTGTCATCTATATGTATTATCTAGGTACAAATGGAGTTTTCTTTAAAACCTCCATGATATTTTTAGTACCGAATAGTCAGCACGTTCGAACAATTTGCTATATATAGTGCTCATATTTTCCAATAGTATTATAGAATTTATATCTAGTACTCTACGTGACAACTTACACCAATCGGTACGATGCGTGACACGTATAAAAATCACGTTCAAACATCTAAGTTGTCAAAGTTTAGTCATCACGTCAACTTAGATGTAAGTTAACGTGAGACACGTTTAGCAATGAATATATTACTTTACGTATCCTGGAGGGAAAATTAGGCACCAACTTAGCTAACTTAAACTTAAACGGGTTATTAGATCTTTCAATAAAACTACATAAATATGTAAACCAAAAATAAAAACTTTAAACTCGTCACTTGTGACAGTTTAAAGTACATACAAATATGTTGAAAGTAACAGGATTTTATTAAATGTCAATCGGTGTTGACAGCGTGGGAATTCAGGTTGAGAATCTTGTCAAATATAAAACAAAGTTTGTCATCTTCGATGGCTTGGCAATGAAAAAATAAACGCAAGTACATTATCTCTTTAAAAGTAAACTTGACGGATCATAACCCCAAGGCAAAACCGAACTCAAGGTGATGGTCAGAATCAAAGTAACAAGTCCTAGAGTAAAGTAAAAAAAAGTAAAAATATGTTTTATTGACACAAATAAATGTTTATACAGAAAAAGTTGAATCCATAGGCTCCTGAGCTAGTTAAAAAACTGTGTTACAGGAGCCAAAATCCTAAACGTAGGGTATAAAGAAAATCCCAAGAAATACTCAATTGGAAAAATAAACTTAGCCACACCAAATCCCACCCGAGGCTACAGTGCCTACAATAATAATATAATATTACTTATCAAATCTACAATTATTTAAATTCTTATCAATCAACACATCGAGAACAAAGCTTAGGCAAAATCAGTTGGTTATAAACTAATAATTACTAGTTATAATCAGTTAAAGTTGGCGCCATTATAACTCAAAATGGCGGTCAAAGAAATAAACTTCAGTCCAAAGTTCAAGCATTTCTGACGTCTGTCAGATAGAAGCACGGGTCTGGCGCGTGTCTCGGAGGCCATTAATTATGTTATGTATTTTAATCTACGTATTAATAAATCATTGATTCAAGCATGTACATATAACAAACTTTATAAAAAACTATTGGACGACCGAGGTGGCGCGGCGAGCGAAGGTCCGCCTGCGACGCGGAGGTTGTGGGTTCTATTCTCGCCTTGGGATAAATGTTTGTACGATCTGCAATAAATTATACCGGGTATTTTATATGTATAATAAAATCTATCTATGTAATATATTGTATTAAGTATGTCAGTCTTCTAGTACCTATAACACAAGCTCTGCTTAGCTTGGGGCTAGATAATGTTGTGAGCATTATTTATTTTATTTTTATTTTTTATTATCTTTTGAGAATAAATCTTTCGTTTCGTACAGTCTTTAACCACATTATTCAAACTGACGCAGATTAAGATTTGAGTAGTGAGATTTTCTGTCGGAAACCAACTGATTTTTTCGCAAACTTACAGAGCATACTAGCATAAATGCTCTGGTTTTTTTAGATCGTCTTTTAAGACATTATTTAAATGAAAGTTCGAATGTCGTATTCCATGTTTTTTTAATAAACCTTTGTAAAAATTTTTGACAGACTCTATTATAAAGAATCAACAAATGTTTCCTTGTGCGAAATACTTATCTAATTACGAGCATTTGGGTATGTATTTCCGTGAAAAAGATAAACTAACACTTGAATGTAGTATAGCTTATCAACACATGAGGTCATTATAACGTTTTATCTAAGTAGAGCTAAGGTGTTTTTACAGAAAATAAGAAATCGACTTAATTTTTTGAAATGTTAGATTTATTTCGTAAGTAAATGATATTTGAAACTATCATGGTTTTGAACATTGTTTTCATTATAAACGGGATATTTACCATGATTTGTGAGTTTGATATGGAGTCTGGAATCCGGTTATAAGGATGTGCCGCGATCCAAAAACTCGTGTACGAGCGGAGTGCCCGGACATAGTGAGTCGTGTGTGTGTCGTAATCGAGTCGAAAGTGAGAGTGAAACCGATGGTAGTATCGTTCGTAATAAAAGAGTGCGAAAGAGGGTAGACCGGTATGTCTGCCAATGACTTTTTATATCTACTTTCAAAGACTTCAGTTCGACCCGTGATCATGGCGCATGCAACTGTGCCGAAATATCGGGAAATAATCAAACTCACAAATCATGTTAAATATCCCGTTTATAATGATGTTAGATGTGATGAAGGGTACATGTAGAAGACAATGACTCCTGACGAATCTGCCACTCTGCAGCTCTGACCATCGGTAGCTAAGAGCCCTTTCGGCAGTTTTTAGTTTTTTATATTATAAGTTCTAAATTTTTTTTTCGATCTATATTGTTTTTTACATAAATATGTGAATAATTTGTAGTAAACACTAGGTTTAGATAAGTCTTTATTTAGCTTAGTAAGGTTAAGTAGTATATAACATAAAGATAAAATAATAAATAAAATTATAGTGTTATATTTACAACCTAGGTTCAATGTATGAATCTAGTATTATACTCTACGACATTGAAATGAATCAACAAAACATAATTATCTGATAATTTAAAACAACCTTTGTTTACCATAAACATTTTTGACAGCAATTAAACATGTCACAATTTTTGGTATTTTGATCCTTTTAATAACACATTTTCAGTATTTTGATCCATTTCATTAATACCTGCAGGATATAGAGACAGACCAATCTAAAAATGCACACTGTGAGTGTAACCGCGGTGCAGTCTGGTTACACTCACATACAAGAACAGTTTAGAGATACAATACAAATAAATTAGTTTTATTATTGGTTGTACTTTATTTACAAACAAACTTACGACTATACAGTATTTACAAAATGTACATAGTCATATAAAATACATAAGAAACAGTTGAACTATCTACAGACCGTTGCAAACGATCTATAGATAGTTCAACTGATCCAAATCAGTACCAATCGGAAGCGTACCCAAGACACTGGCTGCATTGCCGCGCTGAATAGCAATGCTGATACGTTAGGCCAGATACTCACCAGCCCTCGGGTCACGCGTTGCTTCGATTGGTTGTTTATTGGTTGTTCACTCACCGTTTTAACAGGTTGCCATTGATAAATAATAGCTGGATCTGTTGGCCAACCAGTTAATTAATAAGTCGAACGCACGTGCATTTTTTACAATTAATTGTTTAGCTTTTTTTGTGAGATTTGACAGATAAGCGACGAAGTTGTGATATTAAAAATTATTAAAAATCAAACTTGACACAATTGGCTAACTGTTACAGTTTTCCTAATTACTTTTGTCGTTGAACTAATTTTGTGGGTTTTAATAGATAAGCGACGTTTTGGTCTAAATATCACTTTTAAAAATTGAACTTGACACTATTCGCTGTCACCGGTTTCCTAATGACTTTTTAGTCCAGTCAAAATAGACATTCCAGTTTGCATTAATTCCCAACAAGCTGGATTTTTGTACAGGCCTTAAATACGTCATTACAAATGATATGTCAAAAGTCCCCATCGATCCCGCTTGTGCGTTGTTTTTTATTCGAGGTCAAAGGTCATAAATTTGCATTTTTTGCGTATATCTCTGAAACAACGAAAGCTATCGAAAAGTGGTTCAGGCAAAGTTAGTACATCGTAAAATTGTCTACAAAAATACTTCAACACTTTTCTTCTACAAAGCATCGTTTTCGAGATATAGTGACTTTAGATCGCAGGAAAATCGTCGACGATGCTGCGTTTTTTTTCATTTCAGCCGTTTTATCTGCTTCATTGCCACAGAACAAACAGTATTTCTTGAAATTTACTGAAAGGGGTGATGGGTTCTATGGGTTAGTCCTCCTCCAAGGTAATGAATCGTCTTTTTGTTTCAAGAAATACTGTTCGTTCTATGGCAATGAAGCAGATAAAACGGCTGAAATGAAAAAAACGCAGCATTTTAGTAGATTTTCCTGCGGTCTAAAGTCACTATATCTCGAAAGCGATGCTTTGTAGAAGAAAGGTGTTATGATATTTTTGTAGACAATTTTACGATCTACAAACTTTGTCGGAACTATTTTTCGATAGCTCTCGTTTATGACTTTTAAACGCAAATTTATGACTTTAACCTGGGCATTTGCGTTTTTCGCGTATATCTCTGAAACAACGAGAGCTATCGAAAAATGGTTCAGGCAAAGTTTGTAGATCGTAAAATTGTCTACAAAAATATTTCAACATTTTTCTGCTACAAAGCATCGCTTTCGAGATACAGTGACTTTAGACCGCAGGAAAATCTACTAAAATGCTGCGTTTTTTTCATTTCAGCCGTTTTATCTGCTTCATTGCCATAGAACGAACAGTATTTCTTGAAACAAAAAGACGATTCATTACCTTGGAGGAGGACTAACCCATCGAACCCATCACCTCTTTAAGTAAATTTCAAGAAATACTGTTTGTTCTGTGACAATGAAGCAGATACAACTGCTGAAATGAAAAAAACGCAGCATCTTCGACGATTTTCCTGCGGTCTAAAGTCACTATATCTCGAAAACGATGCTTTGTAGAAGAAAAGTGTTGAAGTATTTTTGTAGACAATTTTACGATGTACAAACTTTGCCTGAACCACTTTTCGATAGCTTTCGTTGTTTCAGAGATATACGCAAAAAATGCAAATTTATGACCTTTGACCTCGAATAAAAAACAACGCACAAGCGGGATCGATGGGGACTTTTGACATATCATTTGTAATGACGTATTCAAGGCCTGCACAAAAATCCAGCTTGTTGGGAATTAATGCAAACTGAAGTCATAATTTTAGTCTATTTTGACTGGACTATTTGTCGTTGTAAGGGCCCCCGCAAACTGCAGACTTTTTATCGGCCTATAGTTTGGTCGGCTTCTTAATCAGTATGAAGATGTGTGCAGATGCGCACATTACAGTAATTCAGTCTTTAGAAGCTGACCAAACTATCGGCCGATAATAAGTCTGCAGTCTGCGGGGAATCGAAATATCTGCGTTTTTAGTTCATTTAAATTAAATGACAGACGTTACTGCTTAGTACTATAGGAACAACATTTAATAAGTAAATAATTTATTACTTTACCTTTTAAAGTATTTTTTGGTTATTTGCAGAATGTATAGTCATATTGGCGTAGCCTGTTTGCTAGCATTACTTAGAATACAATCCTTGGAGGGAAAATCCGTTACCAATGAAGCGTACTGCGACCAGGAGCTGGTGTTCGCTATGGTGGTAAGTGCTGATATGTGCTGATAGCATACATTTTTTAACCGACTTTCAATAAGGAGGTTCGCAATACACCTTTATTTTGTACTAGCTGACCCGTGCCCACTTTGTTGAGCATAATTCGACCGTTTTTTCTCCGATTCACTTTGCGAAACGGACTACCACGTAAAAGCCTTTTTATTTTCCGGTTTTTTATATAACCTAAGACACTCAGCAATAATGTGGCTTTCTATTGGTGTTGGGCTAAAATCGGTTCTGTAGATCCCGAGATTATCCCTTACAACTTAACAAACACACAAACTTTACTTATTTATAATATTAGTATAGATATGGATAAGTATAGATGTATGTACTAATGTATGTTATGCGGTGACTCCGAATTCTGAAGCGATATTGATGATTTGTTTGTCACTAGGAACGGTAGGAACCAGGCCGTAAGTTTCTTGCCCGTTCTTCTAGGCTCTGGTCGCGTGGAACTGGCACCTAGAATCACCTAGTATGTAAGACCATTCTAAATGATCCTTGTGATTTTACTGAATAAAGTAATTTTTGACTTTGACTTTTGACTTTGACTAGGTGATTCAAGGTGTCAGTTCCTCGAGAGACTTTTCCCAGTTTTCCCGGTACCTACCTAGGTACTCCAGGATACCACCGATCCTCAAACTTAACCATCCTTCGCAGGTGAACAGACATGGAGACAGAGCACCAGATGCTGATGAGCTGTCACTGTCAGACCAGCAGGAGAAGATCAAGAACTTGACCTACATCGAGGGTCCTGAGGGACTTACCAATGTAAGTAGTTTATATACCAAAAATACTCTCAGGATGTGTTTTTTGAGAAGGGCGGTGATGGCTTAGTTAACCATGAGATTTAAATAAATGTTGCGAAGGGAACCATACCATCGATTTATTAAAAAAATAATTAGAACTGCATTATTTAGTTTTTTAATTAATCTTTTGGTTTAGGACGAATAAAGAATGGATTCTTCCTACACGTATTTTTTTTTGAAAATATTAAAATATCTGAATGAAAATAAAAATATGACATATTTAAAATAGCTCAATAGCTTCTAAAATAGTCATTTTATTTTTTGCCATGTTTAAATTATCCAAACAATCAGCACGCAATAGTTTTAAATATATGCACATGTTAAGTAGTTGCTCTAATAACAACTGTATCAAGGACAACGAGCTCTTCTTCAAAAATATTCAAGCTAAAAACAGTAGAATACTAGGCCATGTAAAGTAGATCTCAAATAAATTATACACATTTGTATGTAATTTAGATTAAATGCCGCCATAATTGAACTAAAACAAACAGATAGACAGACATACAGACGAACGGGAAAGCGAAATTATAAGAGTTGTTGACTTCGGAACTAGATTCGGCAATACCTACTAGATTTTTTGTAGGACTAGATTTTTTTAGCATTTTGGACCTAACTTAGCTAAATCGAACGAAGGGCGATTTTTAGTCGATTTGATGTTACTTAATACTCTTTTGCTAAAATACATTATGTAAGTTTATTAGAGTTGCTAGCAAACCGCTTACTATCACATCATAGAATACAAATCGCAAAATAGTATTTTCATCGACTAAAAGGCAACTCTTCGTCGTATTTCGTCCTCTTCGCCGTTCGATCAATAAGTAATACAAAAGTTAGCTAATAAGCTGACATTACAAACAGTTTTATTACCTTATACCTTCGTAAAACACAACAAAGTAATTTTCCTGTTTTCTACCCTTGGCCTTGTCACTGATTGGAGGCGGAGACGTGACGATCGCGTAGCTAGATCACAACTGTGTAGCGGTTACTGTAATCACCAGTTCTTGAAGCTATTCAGTTAGAATATACAATTTCTAAAATATTTTTATACAATAGATTAAAAAAGATAAAATCTTTATTGCACATAGAAGAAGATTTTACACACAAGAATCATTAAATCTACAGCACAATGGGCGGCCTTATTGCTAAGAGCGATCTCTTCCAGGCAATATTCCAACAATTTTTACAAGTCTAGCCTAGCTGATATTAATAGGTAACTATTGTATAATATCACACACATAGATTTTGTGTCACAACTCACAATGCGCGTCAACGCTAATTCGACTTTCGAACGTTGCAGCGTGACCGCTCGTAGCATTTATCGAGTACTGCTACTACAAAAGTTACAATATTAGTACAATTTCTGTTTAAATCTAGTGCTCTTTACAGAAAACCACAGCATGCATTATAATATAATTTATCCAAAAACATATCTAGGATACTTCGTTAGATACGTTTACTTTAGGCACATTTTTCGTGAATTTATATTTTAGTACATTACAATATAAGCAACAAAACATTATCACTTCATACCAAACATGAGTGCAATTACTAAAAGTGCGATGACGAATAAATGTGACAATCCCAAACATGTCAGTGACACACTGCGCGGTGACGCGGTAACGTTCGTCCATCGACCTGGTGTTGACGCGCAGTGTGATTCGAATACGCGTTCTTTGGACCGAATGATGAAGAAAAATGGTTACCCGCAGTTGTGGTTGTGTGCAAGTTTCCTCGCAATATTTTCCTCCTACATGTGACGATGCATTGCATCATGTCACGGAGTAGATAACCTTAAAAATAAGCAAATCAATATGCATCGAGTTCATAGGCATATCATACAGAAGACTGTAAATATCTCATTGAATAAATAAATAAATAATAAATAATGCTGGACAATCCACACAACATCATCTAGCCCCAAGCTAAGCAGAGCTTGTGTTATGGGTACTAGAAGACTGACATACTTAATATAATACAATACATAGATAGATATTTTTTATTATACATATAATACCCAGAACACCCGGAATAAATATTTGCAGAACATACAAACATTTATCCCGGGGCGGGAATCGAACCCGCAACCTTCCGCGTCGCAGGCGGACCATAGCCCACCGCGCCACATCGGTCGTCAACTGATTGAATATCGGTACAATTGTGCTCGGATCATCAAACCTAGGAATCTGTATTTAAAAGTTCTCCATACTTTTCCAAAAATCTGTCTTTTGCTCGATCTAATTAGTGTTACTGTCATGAAAAATGTGTATTAGTTCCACATAGAAATCGGTATTAAAAAGTTCTCCAAACTTTTCCACACATCTCACGTCTTCTGCGCGATAGTTGTTATTATCATGAAAAATGTGTATTAGTTCCAAGGGTGTTAAATTTGGGACATTTTCAACAGAAAGGCAAGCAGGTCGCATACCAACTGGGGAAGGTCTTAAGAAAACGGTATGGCGTTCAAGGCCTCGGTATTATCTCCAACATATACTTTCGGGACGAGATAGCCACCCGAAGCACGGATAAAGAACGGACTAAGATGGTGATACAGGTATGTTTTCAACATCATTACCCTGCCATTATCACACGATAGGTGTGATCAGTACATTCTTCCTCTCACTCCTATCTTTCGTCCCTCTATCTCTGAATCTTCCCCTCTCAGATCCTACAAGTAAAGTTGCATCATTATCATTCCCCTTCCCTTATTCCACGATAGGTGTGATCAGTACATTCTTCCTCTCACTCCTATCTTTCGTCTCTCTATCTCTGAATCTTCCCCTCCTCAGATCCTACAAGTAAAGTTGCATCATTATCATTCCCCTTCCCTTATTCCACGATGAAGTGATCAGTACATTCTTCCTCTCACTCCTATCTTTCGTCCCTCTATCTCTGAATCTTCCCCTCTCAAATCCTACAAGTTAAGTTGCATCATTATCATTCCCTGCCCTTATTCTACGCTAAGTGTAGTCAACACATGACATCTGCTTCCATTGACTCTTCATACTTTATAGACAGAATTGACTCCTATCAGGCCATACAGATAAAGTTTCACTATCATCATACCCTTGATCTATCCCGTCATCAGTAGGTAAATGTTCTCTTCTTCTTATCATTCTTATCACTCGTTATCTCTGAATCTTCTCTCAGATCATAGAGGTAATGTTTCATCATCATTCCTTATTCCTCACCATCTTCATCTTCAAAATATCTTATCATGTGTATTGACGACCGATGTGGCGCGGTGGGCGAAGGTCCGCCTGCGACACGGAAGGATGCGGGTTCGATTCCCGCCTTGGGATAAATGTTTGTACGATCTGCAAATATTTATTCTGGGTGTTCTGGGTATTTTATATGTATAATAAAAAATATCTATCTATGTAATGTATTGTATTATGTATGTCAGTCTTCTAGTACCCATAACACAAGCTCTGCTTAGCTTGGGGCTAGATGATGTTATGTGGATTGTCCAACATTATTTATTTATTCAGCTAGCGATGGCTGCTGCCTACCCCCCGGAACCTGAGCAGCAATGGGATGACAATCTTGGCAAGATTTGGCAGCCCGTTCCGTATACTGCAGTTCCACTCTCTGAAGACTACGTGAGTATATTCTTGGATCTGCAAAAACCAATAGCTCTGTTAATCGTAGGTTGTCTATATTTATGCAACAATGTTGTGAATATAGTGGATGAGAGTCGCAAGGCCCCGGAAAGAATGGCATACTAAAGAAGAGGCGTATAGTGGGTGCCAACGGGCTGAATTGATGATGATAATGATCGTGAATGTTGTATACTCTGAAATATATCTTGTTAGTGAACAACGGGGAGTTTTCTACTAATCTATAGTTCTCTAGATATCTATACTCAATGAGGAAAAACTATAATATCTTGTTCTAAAAATAGTATTTTCTTTAATGAAAAACCCAGGTTAAGTGTAAATGAGTAGTTTAGAACCGGGATTTTCGATAAACCAGAGACAAATACCATAATAACACGGATTGAGCTAGTCCTTTTGATTTGTAGATAAATAATAAAATCTTTATTTTGATTACCTGTGTAGTATAATCTTGTCGGAAAGGTTATGAATCATAAAGCAATAAATTTTAAACACGCGAATCTTAAAATCAGGTTTTAACTGTATAGTTTTTTTATGATAATTTTGATTGACCTAAATTAACCTCTTGCAAGAAACCCTAACAAAAAATCTTCTTTACAAACTGCTTTTGTGTGTTAATACTTGTAAATTAACTGACTCACAGGTTTTTGTTAGCATTGGCATCTTTTATAACAGCAATATAATATAGGTCCTTCTACTTAAAAACAGTTTTTTAAAATATCTCGTTTTTCATAGGACGGATTTTTCCTTAAAAATGGTGATAGGTACAGTACAAGAGTTCTTTCAAACGTAACGTACTAAGTAGCACCCTGAAGGAAGAATTTTTTGGCCCACGCTCCGTAAAGAATTGCCCATTCTCCTTAGTGTTTGAAAAATGTAAAAAAAACTTTAATAAAGCCAAAAAAAAGGAAAAGTCTTGAAGTTACAGATGCTTGGTACATAATCTAAGTTATATTAAACAAATCAATGTAGGTAATATGCTAGGTACTTCAATAGTTTACAAATATTTTTGTAAATATTGTGTATCGTATACTAGACGTAATAAATTAATAGGTAATTTTATAAACTTTAATGATAAGACCATAAAGTTCAAGTTCATCAAATGATTTCTTGATAAGAAATATTCTACTGTTAGCAAATATTATGTAAAAAGTTATTATTTTTGTTTTTCTATATAATTTATTTTAGTTCGACGACCGATGTGGCGCGGTGGGCTAAGGTCCGCCTGCGACACGGAAGGTTGCGGGTTCGATTCCCGTTAGATTTTGGGATGTAAATGTTTGTACGATCTGCAAATATTTATTCCGGGTGTTCTGGGTATTCTATATGTATAATAAAAATATCTATCTATGTAATGTATTGTATTATGTATGTCAGTCCAGTATTATTTATATTTTATTGATTTATAGTTATTTATCATCAAACCACGTAATTTTAATTGGGTTATGTAGGTGACATAAAAACTTAATCAGTTTTTGATAACGACAGAAATACTTATAAAAAAATATTATTGGTACGTAATTTGGTATATTTAAAACAGTACTTAGTAGATAATATAAAAAAAACACGGAAAAACTGTTATTGCTCACAAACAATCCAGCAGTTACTATGCAGTATATCACTTTGCTTAAATACTTTTAATTTTGACTACATAATTTCGTTTAATAACAATTTTATATACAAACCTCGGTCTGCCTACCAATCTGTTATTCTAACGCCCCCAAACGGGGTTCATATATGTGGTACCAAATTTTATTGTAACAACCTAACTTTGACCATATGAATGCAATAAATAAATAGAGTATTGAGTGACGACCGATTTGCGGCGGGAGAAGGTCTGAGGTTGCGGGTTCGATTCCCGCCTTGGGATAAATGTTTGTACGATCTGCAAATATTTATTCCGGGTGTTCTTCAAACTTCAAATTCATTTATTCAATAAAATCACAAGGATCACTTTGAAACGTCTTACATACTAGATGGGTACTCTATATGTATAATAAAAGATACTATATATAATATATATGTATATGTAATGTATTGTATTAAGTATGTCAGTCTTCTAGTACCCATAACACAAGCTCTGCTTAGCTTGGGGCTAGATGATGTTGTGTGATTGTCCAGCATTATTTATTTATTTATTTAAATGTGTATTATATTCTATTAATCTCGACAGCTCCGCTTTTACTCCAACTGCGATAAATACCTGGCGCTGATGGAGGAAGAGAAGCGTGCTGCAATCTCCGAGGAGTTCAAATGTTACGATGATCTCATTCCTCTGCTGATGGAGAAGACTGGAAGGAACTTCACGGAGAACCCCTTACTGTTCCAAACCTTCTTTGATCTCTTAAAAAGCACTGTAAGTAAATAAAAAAAAAATATATCTTAAAAGTTATTAGTATGGGATTTGAACTCGCAACCTTCAAACATATTATCTTGTGTATTCATTTTCATTAAAATCGTTTGAAAAATGTCGCGAAAATAGAAATTTAAATAAGTATCTCAAAAGTTAACGGCATTCGAACCCGCAACCTTATCTCAAACACATCTTGTGTGTTACTAAAACAGGCAGACAGAAATACAGATATAATTTTGACCAATCTCGAAACTGCAACGCTTCGCTCGCTCGGTCAATAACATTACTTTTGCGGGATTTCTTTCTAAATAAAAGCCCACTTCTTCCTTGATTTGAGGGCAGATCAAAGTACGAATAATGTATCAGATGAATAAAAAAACAGGTATTAAGTAAGTACCAGATTTCCTTGACTGACTGCTTTTAAGAGTGCAATCAAGGTTGACGACCTATTGGACCTTAAACTCGTTCGAGTCAGTGACCAGAAAATATCAATTCAATTTGAAATCATAATATCTGTTTCAAAAGAATGTAACTTTATGTAAGTCAAAACTGTGATAACACTGAAATGGCATTGGGCTGGCCATTAAACCCTCCGGCGAGATAGAGCGACGGTCTGCGGAGTGTAGCTGGCAAACACAACATGAGAAGACCCCAAGACCTGGCTCAGTTGCGCGTCTGCAGAGTGACCTACGTCCAGCTGTTGGACCGTTATTGGTGGATGGGTACAATGATGCAGTAGTATAGCAATTCTTGTGATGATAGCCCAATGAGTCACTGAACTGAATGTAATCTATTCAAGTGGACAATTTATGTGTTTTTTTTTCCATTTCCTGTTAGGTACTCTATTCCAAAAACGGTCTTAAATAAAATAAATATTCGCGAACAACTCACAAATCACACTCTTGTCCAAAACTAAGCAAAGCTTGTACCATGGGGCACTCTACTGCTGATAGAACACTTACTTGTTTTTTTGTAAATACACAGAGTACATAATAACACCCAGATACAGAACAAATATTTATGTTCATCACACAAACATTTGCTCTGGGTGGGGATCGAACCCACCACAGCATGAAAGGCAAGGCTACTACCAACTGAGCTATGACGCCTGTCGTAACATAAACTTTCTTTCAGTTGAGCCTCGGTCTGGAGATACCAGAGTGGACCAAACCTCTGCTGCCACGGTTGAGTGAAGCAGCGAGGATGTCGTACCTACTTTATTTCAGAAACGATGAAATGAAGAAGATAGCTGGAGGTAAAACCGTCTTTATTTTTACTTTTACTTTTTTTCTCTAACCTATCTCGTCCCACTGCTGGGCAAAGGTCTCCCCCAAGTCCTTCCACTCGTCCCTATTCCTCTCCCCCTCGAAAGTGTCTAGGTCGTCCCGCCATCGTCTCCTTGGTCGGCCTCGACTTCTTTAAATAAAATAGAAAAAAAAATGCAACATAAAAAACTAGATAAAACTAAAAATAAAGTACAATAATGACAGTAGAAAAGAAACAAACTTATTAACATTATGTAATAACTTATTAATATTGTCGTAACTACCAAAGTGCTGCAAAAATAAGGAAAATTAAAAACACAAACCAAATGACACTTGAACAATTATAGGTACATAAATGAAACAATACTTATTAAAAATCCTCAATCAATAAATCCTTATTTATTTATATATGAATGTAATTATTAGACTTGTTGACTTCCCCCCGACATCTACAATCTTCTCAAGTTTGTTGTCGATTCAGTGTATCTACCATGAGATGTCACAGTAAAATGCCGCCTGACTTTACTACAGTAGTTACGTCAATATTAGTATGACGAATTTTAGTACCCAACTATCCGCTAGAGGCGCTGTACAAATCTTATACATTTTTTTAACTACAGACGCTAGCGAGTATAGTAAATATAGTATAGTAAAAACTCATGGTAGACCTACAGGTATCAATACATATAGATAGGATCTTGAAATCTGAAGATGAATATTTTCCAGGTGTACTCCTAAACACGTTCATCGAAGCTGCAGATGACATAATATCAGGAAAGCCTGTGTCCCAACGTCTGCGATTGTACTCCGCGCACGATTTCAACGTAGGCGCTCTGATGATGGTCTCCAAAACGAAGAGTAACAACAGCATCCCTGAATACGGCTCTGTATTCATGTTGGAGTTGTATAAATCTAGGAGAGGAGAATTCAGCGTGGTGGTAAGTTATCTGCAACCTTGACGTATAAAATCCTGGAATAATAGCTCAGTTACGGTCTATCTTAGAAAAAGTTAGCGCAGACTTGATGTAATGATTACCATACGTAATGATGACATAAAGTCAACGCTAACTTTTTATAAGATAGGGGGTTAAACTTTAACTCCACACTACACAAACGTTAGCTCCAAGAAAATGCTTTTTAGCATTAAGATCGCCTCTGTACAAATTATTTTGTGTGCAAAAAAATAATTTTGAAATCAAATCAGTCCTTTGTAAATAAATAATGCTGGACAATCTACAATAGTACAATCTCTGCTAAGTTTGGGACTAGAGCGTGATGTATAAAATGTCCTTGAATATTATTTTTTATTATGTTTTGCAGCCAGTCTACATCCCAGTGGCTGGCAAGTCCTCGCCCAAAGAGCTGGAAATCAAAGGCTGTGACTCCCGTTGCGACTTCATGAAGTTCCGAGGTTTGACCAAGGAGTATCGACTCAAAGAGAGTGATTACTACAAAATGTGTAATATAAGAACTGAATTGTGATGTAATTTATGAAGACCTCAGCTGCATTGATAATAATAATCAAAACGTCGAGTACATTTCTTCTTCTTTTCTTAGTGGCTTTTCGCAGGCTAGGATTGCCACGATTTCGCTAATGTCAGAGTTTATGATGATTTACGCTTACTAATCTCGTAGCAAAATGGCGGAGATCTGAGTAAGTGTTCAAAAATGACCGGTAATGGGAGTACATCCAGTAGAGGTCTCAGGTCTTTCGAATTCTGTCGACGATCAGTCGTTTGGGTCATATAATAGTAATTGTGAACTGTCACTTACGTCAGCCAATTGGAGCGCAGCGATCGCTGCTGTGATTTGTTGGATTTTTTATCTACACAGATAATATAACATTTCATCTTAAGTCGACCAATCAGAGTGCAGCGATCAGTGCCGTGATTTGGCGGAATTTTTGTATACACAAATAATAGAACATTTCGTCTCTACTGGGTATCTACTCGATGCCTTAAAAAAACAAAAAAAGTTTAAACTAATATATTTTTATCTTCAATGTTGCTGAAAGAAAATGGTCTTTTAATACGATCAAAGTATTAATATATCTTAGTAATAATTTTTATAACTAAATAAATTATAAAACAAATGTTTTTAAATGTAAGTAGAACAAGAAAGTAAGCAAAATATTGTTACAACAATATTTTTACGAAGGTTATCATTATATCGGAAAATATGAGAAATATGTTGTTACCGAAATAACACTAATTTTAAGTGAAAATATCGAAAAAACTGTCTGTGATAATGAAGAAAATCTACTTACAGAACATATATAAATATTTTTTTATATTATTAAATTAAATAGTAAAATAATTTTTGTCTTTTTTTTTAATAAGCATATGCAATCAAATGAAGAGATGACTAATCAACATTCGGCAGGCGTCACAACTCATTTAATAGTAGCTCTGCCTTTCACGCTGTGGGTCGTGGGTTCGATCCCCACCGAGAATAAACATTTGTGTGATGAACACTGATTTAGTACTTTACTATGAACGATGTATTTACAAAAGTGTTCTATCAGTAATCTAGTTACGTACAAGCTTTGCTTAGTTTGAGCCCTGTAGCTCTACCATGAGTTTTTACTATACTATATTTACTATACTCGCTAGCGTCTGTAGTTAAAAAAATGTATGAAGATTTGTACAGCGCCTCTAGCGGATAGTTGGGTACTAAAATTCGTAATACTGTACGTAACTACTGTAGTAAAGTCAGGCGATTTTACTGTGACAACTCATGGTAGAGGTACTGAGCGCGATGTGTGTAATGTCCTTGAATTTTTTGCACATGGTAATTTATCCTGAAGTACCTTTCCACTGTTGCGTTGACATTACCCAAATCCTTCACCAAAATTAGGTAACGCAGGTTTTCCCAGCTTGTTGTACCGAAAATATTTATGATAACAAGTACTAATTTCAACACATTGAAGACTTGACGAGGGTCCACTTTTAGGTAGGAAGGTAGGTACGACAGACAATTATAATGAATGCGACGTGTAATCACACACCCTTGTCAAAATAGGGTTAAATAAATGGTGCGGTACGGGATGATGAATTCATTTTGTTGTTAGCTTTTTAAGGAAAGATGGTAAGATGGTATCATCATCAGCAAGTAGACGGTTGGAAAGACCTCTACGTATTTCTAGATATATAAATAAAATAAATAATGCTGGACAATCCACACAACATCATCTAGTCCCTAAGCAGAGTTTGTGTTATGGGTACTAGAAGACAGACATATTTAATACAATACATTTCATATATATTTTTTATTATACATATAAAATACCCAGAACACCTGGAATAAATATTTGCAGATCATACAAACATGTAAGGCGGGAATCGAACGCGCAACCTTCGCGTCACAGTACAAAATATTTTTTGTACATCAGCTTAATAGCGCAGTATGTCTTGAATGTGTATTCTTGATCATTCTTCTGTTTACGTAAAACGACTGTCATGTTTACCCACACGACACGTAAAATATATTTATGAAGTCTAGAATTAAATGCAACATACTTGGAACCTGAGTCGGAACCTTTTCAAGTGGAGTCAAAAGATCCCCTTACCTTATTGCGACACACGGCTTTATGTTACTTGCTCTCACAATTTCAGTAGGCGATTACGTGTGTATGTACCGACACAAAAATACAGTTTAATAAGTTCCCAACACAGTAGTTAAGACTTATTTAAATATTATAGTATTTTCTGTACGTGGTTACGATATTTACAGACATTAAAACTTTCTCTCTTTTTCAAGACTAACCAATGAAGTTTTTTAAATATTCATATTCATATTCATTTATTCCATAAAGAGAAATAATATACATTGTGTGCGGAATTTAAGCTAGACAAATTAAATTGATCAATAAATTATAAGTACCTATACACTTCATACCCACACATATCCTACAAACTTCATAATGCAAAGCATCATGAAGTTTTAACCCAAAGAGGTGATTGATCAAACAGTATTTGACTTATATTATCTACAAATAGAAATGAGTAAGACCGAGTGATCTCTTTAGTCTAGAACTGCAAAGAACCCACAGCTCGTGAGGTCTTATTCGCACTTACCACTTTTATTTTAATAAAGTCAGGAAAAATAGAACGACAGTAGATTATCCATTATTATTGATAGACCTGTTTTCGTACACAATTTACATAGAGTATGTTGGTTATGAGGTGGTTTTAATATTTTTCTCGCAATAACACTAAAAACTTCGTAAAAAATAAGGCTTTTATAAACTTTACGGTTATCGAATGGTAGTCGACGAAAAACGAAATGGTTTTCCGATAATTCAATGTGATAAACCGTTTTATAGGTTATCGAAGTAAAAATTAATTAGGTAGGTTGCCTCTTTATTTACAACCAAATACCTTAAATAAGTGACGAACCTACGCTCGCTTAGTGCACGGGAAATTGGATAGAATAGCTTTACTTTCGTAACAAGTTTTAAAGAATTCATAAGTACAGTCAGCTGCAAAAAAAATATACTCCTTGCGTTGCGATACTTGCCATTGACTCGGAGTTTCAGAATGCTATTCAGCCGTCCTCTAAATAGCATTTTGACGCTACATATTTTTATTTCCTATTAAATGGGACTAGGCAGGTCATGTCAGATGGACGTTAGAAATGGGCTAAAATAATAACACCGTGGCTGCCAGAAGACGAAAGACTGCGGCGCGGCAATTTCATACATCACGTTCAAGTCCCAAACTTAGCAAATCTTGTTCCTATGGGATCTAGATTACTGATAGAATATATTACATATGTTATTTTTTTTTGGAAATATGTAGATACTTACATAGAATATTAAACGATCTCTTTCCTATGAGTTATGATTGCGAAAGTACAAACCAATCTACCAAAAATTAGGTCAGTAGACAAAATAAGACAATATACGAGTCATATTTCACAAATGAAAATAACGATGAATAATTTATTGAAGTAAAGCAATAAATTCGATAAAATAACAAATCTCTAAGATTTTTAACCATAATAGAGGCGTATCGATTAAGTAAGATAAAAGCATAATTTACGCAAAAATCTACATTTGGGGAACGGCTAAATTACGGTCCGACATCCCTTGGGCGGTTTGGCCCTTAAAAGGTAGAGGTTTTGGATATGAGAATGGCGATTTAGAACTATAACTTGTTGTAGTCCAGTGGGAAGGGAACTAATCCAAAGGAACTATTGTATCTACAGTAACAAGGGTGTAAAGTTAATCACGGAATGCAAAAGATTCGGGCGCCTGATAAAATTGTCAGAGCAAACGTATTAACGTCTCAGAATTATTTACAAATCGTTAGGGTATTAGACAAAGATAAACATGAAAAATACTTTCAATTTATTTAAACACATAGTTTAGTTTGAATCTAGTACTAAATTAAACTATTTAACACAAAAACTAAATTACAACAACAGAAAACTAATTTCTTATACATTTGAGTTTTCACCGACATTCGCCGATCCTCTCTTCCTTGGAAGGTTTAGTCGAGATCTTTTATTAGGGCTAAAGCTCGCATCTGCTCTTATTTTTGAGTCTCCACGTAGTTATATTTTTTTTTAACCTATACTGTCCCACTGCTGGGCAAAGGTCTCCCCCAAAGCCTTCCACTTATCCCGGCTTTTTCTTTGTTTATAATAAAGAATATTTTTTCTAAGATGCCTGAAATGAATATTCTATCCGCTTCCATCGTAATAACTACTACACATCCTTAACCAAACGATCTAGATCAATCAATGGTCTTACAATTGGTGGAAATAAATAAGAGGCGTGTGTTTTGGCACAGTTTTGTTATATTGTAAGCTCGAGTATAATATAAGTATATTTATACTTTACTAGATTAGTTCAGCATGGATTAAAACGGATTGTTAATCTTATTTTCTGAAGATGCTTTTTTCTATTTGAAACTATCACGGTTTTGAACATTTTTCTTTAGGTACTTACCTACAACTTACAAATCATGGTACATAGCCCGTTTATAAAGAAATCTATAATTTCTTCTTTAAAATTCTACTTCCTTGGATCAGTTTTTTGATTTTTGAGTCATTTCACTGTTGTTGTGAAGTAAAATCGCTAACTAGACGTTTCAACCTTATCAATTATGAATTGTGCCTATTCAGGAATTACGTGCATAGTACTTATATCCTTCCCATACTTTTCACCAATTTTAGATCCAGTGCATTTATCTAACTGGCCCTCAATAGACTTGTTCTATGTGGTGTAGTATTATGCTGTTAGGCAGAAATTGCTACTAGGTTTACCATCCGTTTGTAGCATCATGTAGGTACTTACCACATTTTTTTACTTCAGGGAAGGCTTTTCTATGACTTAGCTGTAAGATATATAAGTTAAATAATTAGAGTTAATTTTATAAAGGTAGTATTGTGCGTCTTCTTCTTCTTCTTATCGTGTCAATGCTACAACTGTAATTTGTTGTATCGTGCTACAAACTGACGATGATGCTATCTCTTTTGTAATAGTCTTAAATCAGTTACTAAAGAGCAACAATGTACACAAAGATTTACCTACTTTAGCGTATCTCTTCACAGATATTTTAAGAAATTCGATAAGCTTAGCGATAAGAATGACATTCAATACGCTTGCGGTTAAAGATTTGAACAAATGATAATAATGCTTAAGAATGAATTGCTTTATAGAAATACTTCAATGTGGACGTTTTAATGACCTTTCAGATTAGATTAAAGAATTTAAGTGGAATAAGTTTTTTGCAAGATATACCAATCGTAAAAAAGATGGCTGAATCTGGCTTAGCAAAGTGAGAATGCAAGATCTGGATGATGTTATCGAGACTAAATTGGACAAGTTGAAAGATAACCAAATGAAACAATAAATACATAGGTAAATTAGGTACCTATAGCAAAGCTAGTAAGTACCTACTACCTATATAGGAAATAGATAACTGATAACGATAAGAATACTTTTTTTGTCTTTTTTGTATACATGGGTGGGTACACACAAAACATAGATATTAGTTATACCATTAATAATAAGAAACCTGAAGCTAAGTACATTCGTTCCATTTTAAAATTCAATAGTAGGTATATCTCTCAACATAATAAATACGAGGGCAAAATATTCAAAACTTTCCCAAATTCATTTATGAACTTCTCAGCTGTCGGTTTGGGTTTATTATTGTACAAAATATATTATAGACAAAAACCGAAAGATACACAAAAAACCAGCAGCGCAGGTAGTGCCCCTCTGAACACAAGAACCGTGAAGTTGGCCGCACTTTCTGCCATGCACCTTTGCACGCGGGCCGAACTTCACGCGTGTTACAACGAAAACCAAATTCCGTGACTTTTAACTAAACAGAAACCTTTATTGACGTTTAAAACTAACTTTAAACACGCACAGAACCTTAATTTAAACAACTGAAACCCAAACACGTTTATTTACAAGTCCAAGCTAAAGTTATTTGACTTTGTTTATAGTGTTGAGTGTACTAGAGCTAGTAAAACCTGGCTAAGTTAAAAAGCGCAACAGCTTGTTTCGCGCCCTTGGCTGTGCGTGTTTTATATTATTCTGTCGGGTTATACTTGTACGGCAGTCGGCCAGTCTCGCGTTGAATTCCGCGGTGTCTCCGCGTCTCGTCCGATTCTCTCCTCGAAAACTTTTGAACACAATCGAAAATTGAAGTGCGAGTGCCGAAATAGTCTCGAAAATCGAATTGTTGTGAGCGAAAGTGGTGTATTATGTGAAAAAGTGCGTTTCTGTATGTTTTTGTTGGTGTTTCTTAGTGCATTCTCCGGTGATTCATCTCAGAGGGTCTGTAACAAGAAATTGTTGTCGCGCTGTGTTGCTCATAAAATAATAATGTGGTCTGAGTGAAGTTTTTTTTTTTTGGATTTCCTAGAATGGACAACAGCAACAGGGCAGTCTGACAAAAGGTAAGTGTGATCTCTGGTATTTAAATTAACTGTGGTGTATCTACGTGTAACTTGTTAGGTTAAGGTAGATAGCTTGTACCTAGTTTTTACTTAATGTACTTACCTACCTATTGGTATGGTATGATGACCGATGTGGAGCGGCGGGCGAAGGTCTGCCTGCGACGCGGAGGTTGCGAGTTCGATTCCTGCCTTGGGATAAATGTGTGCAAATATTTATTCTGGTTGTTCTGGGCTTTTGATATGTTTAATATCTGTATTATGTAAGTAATGTATTGTATTAAGTATGTCAGTCTTCTAGTATCCATAACACAAGCTCTGCTTAGCTTGGGGCTAGATGATGTTGTATGGATTGTCCAGCATTATTTATTTATTTATTTTATTAACTTTCCGTAACGCCGCCTGAACATGTTTTTTATGATCTGATTTTATTTCGATGATCTGATGACTACGATCGTAATTTTTCCACAAATTATTAATACCTACTCTACGTACATACATCGTACCTACGTAGGTACTGCACGACCTATTAGTACATGTACCTACCTAAATGCTAGGTATGAGAATGGAATGTGCATATCTTTAGTTCATACTGTTAGGTAGGTTGTAGGTTAGCAAAATACCTACTAATAATACCTAAGTAGGCAAGTATTTATTTGTTTTGAAAAGATAACGTTGTAATGAAATGAATAATTGTAAACAAAGATAGATAATGCAACAAAGAGTCATAGAACAGCATAGACTAGAAAGTAAGTAGGTTGATAGCATTGTCCAAAATGGCAAGTAGGTATTTCTATAAGCAATCTTTTATCTAACTTTGCTTATTTTGGTACTAGAGCGGATGTGTATTTCATCATGACATTTATTTATATGGTACATGCTTTTTTTTTAACTCATTAGTAGGTCCCTGACATGACTGTATATTATGTGTATTATTACCAAGTTAAATTGACACCGCACTGGAACTTCAGTACTTAATTTAGTTTAATTGTAATTCTTTGTAAGAAGGATCATCTAAAAAAACGGTAGGAACAAGGCCTTAACTTTCTTGCCCGTTCTTCTAGGCTCTGGTCGCGTGGAACTGGCACCTAGAATCACCTAGTATGTATATAAGACGATTCTAAATGATCCTTGTGATTTTATTTAAAGAAATATTTGACTTTGACTTTGCACCTAGGTATATTAAAATTAGGTTTTTTAAATTATAGAATAGGTACCATTAAAAAAACTAGATTACTTACTGAGGAACCTCTGGACAATGAGTGTAGTGTCGAGGATCGCCTTCTGCAGACCCTTG
This sequence comes from Ecliptopera silaceata, assembly GCA_932527185.1. Lineage (NCBI taxonomy): Eukaryota > Metazoa > Arthropoda > Insecta > Lepidoptera > Geometridae > Ecliptopera > Ecliptopera silaceata. Next base: position 1,202,833 of record OW052211.1, read on the forward strand.
AGCCAGCTTTCTTAGCGAGAGCTGCTTATTCTTATTAAAGTCAAAGTCAAAATTACTTTATTCAGTAAAATCACAAGGATCATCTAGAATCGTCTTACATACTAGGTGATTCTAGGTGCCAGTTCCACGCGACGAGCCTAGAAGAACGGGCAAGAAACTTACGGCTTGGTTTCCGACCACCGTTTTTTTATATGTAAGTAATTTTATTATTATGTGTAATGTAACACGGTAATCAAAAGGACCACATGTTTAATAAAATACATCAATACTATTAATGGATTATCCTCTGTAACTCACCAATCTCAAAGAAGAAACCCCGAGTATTATAAGAAAAGTATTTTTATTCCTATTGATATATTTCTAACTGAAAGACGCTCGCCATTGTTCAGCAAAGCGGGTCTTATTACGAAAACCAGCAATGCTAAGTATAATATGCAATCTAGATATACTTACCTACATCTATTTATCTACAGCAGAGTACTATGTATGTACTAGTACCTATGTAAGACGATTCTAAATGATCCTTGTGATTTTATTGAATAAAGTATTTTTTTACTTCTATCGTAAAACACATTACTTTCGGCTATTTCTTAAAATTTATTTTTCAACAATCGGCAAAGTGCAATTCGAACTCGACTCAAGTAGGTAGGTACTCATAATATAAAGGGTTCCGTACCAAAAAAATCAAATATTTACGTTATTTTTGCAAAAAAAAATTTTTGTATGAGAGTGCGCGAATCCGACTCGCACTTGGCCGGTTTCATTGTAAAAATTATAATAAAGCGAAAAGGAATAAATTGTTCCTTTTTTTGTATGGCGTAAAAAAAAAGATAAGTAAGTAGTACGTAAAATCCTGTACTAAACTATTTTATCTCTTAGTTCTAAGTACGCAATACTCACATATTTAGTGGAATGGCAGCGAAGTGGTCTCCAAGATTACTTATACTACTTACTTAGATAACTTAGATAGCTTAGATTACTTACTTATTGCCCTTAAGTGGGCGTATTATTAACCGTGAGTGAGTTAAAGGACACCACTATTGGATTACCTCTAGGGGAGCTATTTTAAGAGGCAGACAGTGTCTAGAGTGTTTTGTTTTATCACTTTATTTAGTAAGTAATGTAGGCAGCTTCGTTTGCATGATAGGTACTTAAAAAGTCCATTTCATTTTCAGCCTGTGGGGTCCCACAGGGCAAAGGCCTCCCTTCCTTCTCTCCAGTTCCCTCTGTCCTGGGCTATTGGGGACCAATCTTTTGCATGAGCATCATTCGTCCTTCGGTCTTCGGCGTGGTCGCGAGGTCGTTTCCCGTTTTTGGGCGTCCAATCTGTGGTGGATTTTGCCCATAAAGCAAATGTTACCTAGTAAATCTTAAAATCTACCATATTGTTTAATTATTTTTTACTAGGTACTGATTGTTTATGCACTCTTCATACTACTTTGCGCTATTGAAATTAGTGATATGAGTTTTTACATCATACCTACTTTCGAGTTAAGGTTTAATTTATGCTAAGATTTATTTTTAAACTTTATATATTATAAATTACTTTAAAAATAGGTATATTGCTGATATTGAAATTTATATACCTACGCATACATATTTTGGTATTCTGTACAACACGTTACGTGCTATACTTCTCATAAGTTTCATTATAATCATCAAAATAATTTGCAATCAACGAAAATCCTAATTTGAATTCCGAGCTCCACCTCAAATTACCGAGGAGTTACGAAAACGCTGACACCACCAAAATTATTATGAGACATCATTTTCAAGTTTTGTAAAATGATCTTTAACTTGAGCATTCTTAAAAGCCAATCAGAATAATTGGAATCTTTGCGTCAGCGAAAGAACACTATTTTGTGATTTTCTGTCTTTTTGAAGTAAACTTTACTTGCCAATTCAATTTCCCGTTTGGTGCTGTCTTGAGTCTTGCGACCAATGACATAGAGAAGGGAATAGACGGTGAAAGTCAATCCCGTAAACTGTCCTGTTCATTTTTTCGCTGTAAACTAGGTACACCCAAATACAAAACTTTGGTCGTCACAGCATTGCTATGATCACACCACATTATACACCTGGACAGCAGATAAACTTAATGTCGATTAAACATGGAACAGAACTTGAAACTTAAAGCCAAATGAATCCAGGTTAAACCTTGTAAGGCTTTCAAATTAGCACGCTTGTGATAAATCGTAAACTAAATCAATCAAATCTGCTAGCATCTGGGTTCGGGATATGTTTCGTGCAGTTGGTAGCTGACTCAGGCCATTTCAGTCGCTTGTGTCTAAACCCGTACCTAGGCAATGCTCAGTCGAAGTGTCCACCCTTATTTCCGTACAAATCTCTCTAGCTTCTGATCCTTCCCAAGCCCTTGTTTCTGCGAAACAGCGGCCGTCATCTGAAGATTTGGGTATACATTCACATTATACTAAACAAATGACGGTAAATAATTTATTCATTCAATGAATAAACATTTATTAATTCAGATTAATTCAGAATGTTATTTTTCCCCTGATGCTGCTGTCTGCCGTGACCACATATAACAGACACCTTGAAAGCAAGCTATAATAGTGTTGTATTTAGATGGTAGTCTTTCCTAGCACTTTAACCAAAACTTTAGTCTAATTAGCCATGATTAACCGTAGTTAAGATAAAGCTAAATTACCAAGTACTTATGGGTGAATATTTGAAATTTGGTTAAATTGGTGTTAGTGTCAATTTTCACATATTTATATTAATTTTATCCAATATTTAAAACTACTAAGCGATACAAAGGTTGTCTCACAAAGTACCTACACAAATATGTACTAGTTTCTAAGTTAATTATTTACCTTTGTGAACCTTTATTTGAAAATAAACATTTTTTGATTTTTTTGATTTTTTGTTATAAAGTCCATTTAAAACGGTCACTCATTTTGACATGTATCATAATATTCCATATTTCCAAAAATTGCTACTTTCTACTCAAAATGTCAGGCCCTAGCCATGTAAGATCTCCCGAATTTAGTATTCATTTCACTGTAATTTTAATTCTATAAGAATAATTTGAATAAACTCTATTTAAATTAGTTTACTAATACATTACTAACATTGTCATTACGATTTCATTTATAATAACAGTATGTTTCATCACAATATTTCAAGTCAAAAAGTGTAAGCGATAAAAAACATCAGTCCCTAGACATTTACGAAATTCAAAAAATCGCGGCATTCAAGCATAAGGCTTTTTCATAACTCACTCAATACGATAGTATCGGTGTGAAGTTAGTTGGAAACACGACCAAAGCCGCGGTAGCCTTTTTGTTATTAGAGCACTTGCCGACTTTGCTGCGGAAACACGAGCTGTGCCAGTCAAACTGTCAGGCCCTAGGTAGGTCGTTTTAAAGATATTTAATTACTTATTGATTTCATTACTTATTGTAAGCATGAGTTTAGTCTGCTTTGACATTTTGACCGCCTATTGGTTTTGATTTTGATTTTAAATAATAGGTTTTATTTGATTTTGTTTCGTTTTGTCAGTCCCTAGACCGTAAGTCCCTAGTCGTAATTCCCTACAAAAATGAAAAAAAAAGTAAAGTGACTGGCCCTTTTAGATACAGCAAAGTAGATGTTATAAAAAAAACTGGACTGATTTTGAACTAAAAAAAACATTTTCAAAATTAGGTCAAAATTTAACCAAATTTCAAATATTCACCCTTATGTAACCATTATTTTGACAAAATAAATATCTTGTAACTAACGTGCAGGCATTTTTTTGCAGTTTTCTAAAATTAAATTACAGCTGTTTCTGTTGTATATAAATTCGGTAGATTGATTACAGCTGTGAAATAACTCCAGCCCACATCCTTGGAACTCTAACTGGGTGTTTGCAGCTGAAAGTTGGCGCTGCTTTTCGCTTTAAACTCGATTTTCGCCTTTGACTGCTCGTTGGCAATTGTTTCGCTGTTCACTTGTTTTTGTTTGACTTTAAGGATTTTTTTTAGGTTAAACAAAATTTAATCTAAGTGTGTTATTGTATTATTTATTCACAAACAATCTTACAACTAGGTATTACAGTGTTGTCAAAATTTATATAGGCATATTAAATACATAAGAAACAGTTAAGCTATCTACAGACCGTTGCAAACGATCTATAGATAGTTCAACTGGTCCAAATCAGTACCAATCGGAAGCGTACCCAAGATACTGGCTGCATTGCCGCGCTGAATAGCAATGCTCAATCTGAGCGTAGTAGAGATGAACCAATCTATAAATGCCTTCACTCACGTCACACTCACATGCAAATTATGGTGTACAGATACAATACGAATAAACTTTTTTTATGTTATTGCCTAGTAGGGATGTAAGGGAGCTACACAAGACCTCTAGCTCCAACTGTCAACCTCACCTGCACGCGGTACATCCTGCAGTAACCGACGAGGCTCTGGCGACCGGTCGACGGCGGTATAACCCCACTCATCCGGACACAGTCAAATCCCTGACCGCTGAGGGGCAGCAGCCTCAGCGGTGCGACAGACTGTGTCCCTGCGATCGCCAACCCGCATGCCCAGCGTGGCGATTAGGGCAAATCCTCCCATATGATTGGCACACAAAAAAGAGAAGGGCCAAAGACCGGGCTCAGTGGCGCGTCTTGGGAGAGACCTACGTCCAGCAGTGGACTAATATAGGTTGATGATGATGATGATTGCCTAGTATAGTTCAGTCACCGTCTAGACAGGTTACCATTACTAAAGAATGGCTCGATTTGTCGGCCAATTAGTACATAATGAGGGGCGCGTGCATTTTTAAAATGGTTAACCTCTAGATATATGGATAGAAAACTCTTTATTGTACACACACATAGATTCTTATTATACTAAATAACCTCTACTTAGGTTTAGAAGTATTCTTAAGTCAGAAGTTATCCAAAGATTACTGCTTTGTTATAATAATTGTTAAATTCGGGCTTCTTAAGAAGTCAAAAGTTACCCAAAGATTATCGCATTCTTATAATAATTATTAAACACGGTCGGGAGTTTCATTGTAAATTCAAAACACGGGGTTCCAAAGCATACTATAATACCTGCAGCCTTACCGCCAAGTATAATGAAGGTAAAAACTTAGGTCGTAATGTCTAACTTAGCATTCAAATCGCTCAAAATAGGGGATAGTTATTAACGTATGGTCTTAACTTGACTAATTAAACTAACTTAACCTTCCTTCTCTTAGCAATCTAATTCGCATACTACAAGCTCTGTTTAGTTTGGGACTTTAGCGCCATGTATAAAATGTCCCCAAATATTTATTTTATTTAAGTATTTATTTGGTCTTTGTTTGGGTAATGTTATGTACATGTTCTATGTACTTAATTATATATAAAAAAATGTATCAGCAATATAGATCCCATACAAACTTTGCTTAGTTTAATTAAGACTTACTTATCAGGTCTTATCACTAATAGATAAAGTAATTATTTATTAATACAATTAAAAATATTCAGTCAATTAAATACAACTAACATAACTAGTAAGATAATCACTAAAATTATAAAAAAATACTTAGCAAAATTTGCGGTTATACTTGGCGGTCATACTGCAGCTATTTGCCTTGGGAAATAGGTACCCTTCCCTATTTTACAGAGGTACAATAATATTTAAAGTTAGGTACAGTAAGTACTTAAATATCTAGGTAAACCGGAGCCTGCTATTACTAATACATGACGCTTATTTCACTGAAAGATCTTATGGTGTAGTGGAGGCCTATCCGAAGATGGGGGTCCGAACGTGGGTTCACATGCTCATGGATTTTTATAATTTTAAATTGAATTTATAGGTAAGTGCTCTACAAACTTCAAATTCATGTATTCAATAAAATCACAAGGATCACTTTGAAACGTCTTACATACTAGATGATTCTAGGCGCCAGTTCGTCGCGACCAGAGTCTAGAAGAACTGGCAAAAAACTAGACCTGGATTCTAGCGTTTTTTTCATATGATCCTTCTTACAATTGTTTAATAAACACGGTGTTACAAAACGGTGTGTCTTAAAAAAACCGTCGGAAAATACACATAGTCATCAAGTAACCTATTGACCTTGTCTTTCCTGTAGATAAGGCCGCCTATTTCATCTGAACTTTGTTCAGGCACTTCGCGTACAGAGCAATAAAATGAAAGTGGCTATCTTGCTGATAAATCGTCTAGATTAGTGAAAAGGCCTAGGTATTTCGCTCATACAAGTAGGTAGGTAATAGGTAGGAATTGGGTAGCATCTGTCGAAAGTATGAAAAAACTCACAGACCTAGGACAAATATTTACTTCATTTTTTATATTTTTTTTTATTATATTATAAGTAAGTAGCTATTTATTTTCCCAACATATTTTCTGCAGTAATCACATTTAATTAAGTACTTTTTTTCTGGGTAATTTATTCACAAACAAACTTACGACTATACAGTATTTATTTACAAAATGTACATTGTCATATAAAACACATAAGAAACAGTTGAGCTATCTACAGATTGTTGCAAACGATCTATAGATAGTTCAACTGATCCAAATCAGTACCAATCGGAAGCGTACCCAAGACACTGGCTGCATTGCCGCGCTGAATAGCAATGCTGATACGCTGGGCCAGATACTAAGTACTTACACAAAACATTTTGCCCCGACATAAGATTCAAACCTGGAAAGTCCACTCACCAAACATCCATAAACATAAAATATTAATTAATATTTAATTGGAGTCCTATTGTTATCGCCCTTAGAGGCGTTAGTTGCACGTGCGGTTCGACAGATCGACCGTACTTTGTGACCTCAGTAGAGGTACTGAGGTCACAAAGTACGGTCGATCTGTCGATGGTAACTCATGGTAGAGGTACCATGAGTTGTCACAGTAAAATCGCCTGACTTTACTACAGTAGTTACGTCAATATTAGTATTACGAATTTTAGTACCCAACTATCCGCTAGAGGCGCTGTACAAATCTACATACATTTTTTTAACTACAGACGCTAGCGAGTATAGTAAATATAGTATAGTAAAAACTCATGGTAGAGCTACTGTTTATCTATTTTCATATATATTATTACCGTTATTTAACTGCCGTTTTATATCGAAAGAGAGCTGTAACATTATTATGTTATTGCTGATACACGATGACGACCGATATTTTTAAGAGACGAGTGAATAAATATCTTCTAGGCAAGTGTGCTACATCGTAGACCGCGTCGTCACTTAACATCGGGTGAGATCGCGGTCAAACGCGACCCTATAAATTGTAAAAAAATAATATACTTATATGGCGCGGTGGTTGCGGGTTCGATTCCCGCCTTGGGATAAATGTTTGTACGATCTGCAAATATTTATTCCGGGTGTTCTGGGTATGTTATATGTATAATAAAAAATATCTATCTATATAATGTATTGTATTAAGTATGTCAGTCTTCTAGTACCCATAACACAAACTCTGCTTAGCTTGGGTCTAGCTAGATAATGTTGTGTGGATTGTCCAGTATTATTTATTTATTTGTTGTGAGGAACTGGTGTCTTGTATTACCTAAATTCTCACCCTGGTTTGTTCTTATAATAGCTTTTTTGACGATGTACAGTAATTTCATTCCTCTGACAGCTGCTGTCAAATCACTGCAGTGACATAACGATAGTAAAAAGACGGTCGTAACTTTTCAGGCAATTACACTTAATTGAACTTTATGCAAATTTCCCTTAATCTACAAAGGATTATTTCACTATCCTGTCCAATTGCCGAGCTACCGACAATTAAAATTGTTATCGCGAAGTCGCCTGTTGTATTTGATAAATAACTTTAGAATATAGGTCAGCTTCAAGATCCGAACTTTAACGGCCGGTTTCTCGAACGATGATCAACGAAAAAATCAAACAATTACTATGTGTCAAACTCAGATCAATCGTGATTTGGGTTTCCGGAAACCGGCCGTAAGTATTTAGAAGATATTTATATTTTAATTCTTACTGCTAATGCTGAGCATTATAGCTCGTATAAATTACGACCTACAAGGATATCATACTAGTAGGTACCAGCGCTAAAGATATCTTCCAAGGAAGTACTACCACGGTATTTTCGCCGCGAAGCAGATGTAGTAGTGTTGCAATTAAAAAAAATGGTTGCTGGTGAAAATACAAGCACATTTAAAGTATCTTGCAATGTATAACAGGGCACGTCCTCTGTGTACGATAATTTACTGTACTTTTGCAAACGACCTATACATTGCAGTGCCCTCAAACAGGGTTCATATGTTGTACCAAATTCGATTGTAACAACTAGTTTTTAACCATGTGATCGCAATAAATGTATTGAGTACATATCTAGGTACATTCCAAATTTCATCCAAATCGGTCCACTCGTGATTGAAGAACTACAGCTTAAAAGTATGTACTCATTACACCGTATCATACCATGACCGTGCTATGAACGTGTCAGGCAAAAAAGTATTATTTGTATTGAAAAGTATGGGACTATGCTCACTATACCGTTCCGTCACCAACCAACAACGTCGCGTTTCTCGATGAGAATATTTTGCCGGTCCTGACACGTTCATAGCACGGTCATGGTGGTGTAGTGGGTAGAGACCTTAAACTTTCACATTAAAATAATATCCATTCTACCCGCGAAACTAGTTTAACATTATATTATTACAGTTATCATACAGGGTGTTTGGAAGGGAGCTGTACATACGCCTAGGGTAGAAACTAGGGATAGTCTGCTACCTACCCCCGCCCATTATATTGACCTTGGCCTCAAGGTTTTTTTTTAATTTATTATTATTTTTTATTTGACTTTTTTATGATTTTTTGACTAAAACTACCTGTAGCTCAAAATCTATCCATGGGACCGGTCGGCTAATGGTCTTGTTTTAATCGTTAGAGTCTTAGGGTCCTGCAAAAAATTATTTTACACCAGAAAATTGTGGAGAAGAAAAGTTATGGGGCCTGAAGTACCGTAGTAAGGTAAAGAAATAATTTTAAGGGCAACTTTCTATGGGGTTTAAAAAAAAACTAACAGGGTTGGAGTTCTTCTGATTTTTTTAAAACATCCTCAGTCCATGCCCTTTCTAACGATATGCTAAAAGTGTAATTATCACTTTTAGTTTTAAAGTTATTAATTAATTTCCGCAACTAGGGCACTTCAAGCAAAAATTTCAACTAATGAAAATTAAATGTGTTCGATCGTAAAAGGATGGCAAATGAAACAAAAAATTTGGTAATGACTAATGTCATTAAATTACAAATTTTAATTAATTACTAATTTTAATTAATTACAAATTTTGTTCAAATTGATGACCATTGACCTGTAAACATGCTCGGCACCTCTTCCTCATCTCCACGGTCACCGTTCTAAGCAGCAGTTCCTCGCGCATTGTATCGAATGCGGCGTGGATCCTGTTAATTAGAACCTCCCTTGTTGGTACTTCTTCTGCGTACACCAACTCTTTCGCCCTTCCCCAGACGTAGAAGTCGAGTGGGGTAAGGTCAGGCGACCTTGGGGGCCAGGGAATTGGCCCACCCCGACCAATCCAAGAATTAGGAAAGCAGTTGTCCAGAAGCTCCCTCACTGCTAGGCTCCAATGAGCAGGACAGCCGTCGTGCTGGAAGACTATGGGCCGATCTTCGTCAAACACTTCTTCCGCTAAATCAGGCAAATCGTTTTCGAGGAAATCTAAGTAGTTTTGCCCGTTTAGGTTGTCTGGCAAAAAGTGCGGCCCTATCAACCGATTACCGATGACGCCTGCCCATACGTTCACGGAGAACCTTCGTTGAAAACCTCTGTGCCTCTTGACTCTCGGGTTTTGATCTCTGGGTGCCCAGTGATGGAGATTGTGGTAATTTACAATTCCTTCCTTGTCAAACTTGGACTCGTCAGTCCAGAGAATACTCCGTAAAAAATTAATATCTTCCACGTCCGTATGGAGCAAGTGGCGGCAAAACTCCACCCTTCTTGCATAGTCGTTATCCTCTAAGCCTAAAACAATAAAAATATCAACGTTAGCGGTTTCCTTATGAATTAGTAGCTATGTAACATTGATTGCTATCTCTGTCTTTCCATTTCTCTCTCTCTCACACACATGCTCATGTTAATTTAAAAATTGCCTATGAAATTCACATGCTAGTTCATTACATAAGAGCTAAAAACAAAAACTTTATGTAAAAAATTACCTTGAACAGGGGTGTAGTGGAAAGGATGACGTCCATTTTCGCGAAGAACCGACCAGACTTTCCACACGCTTAAACCAAGCGTCCGGGCTACGGTTCTTACGCTTCTGGTCGGATCTTCCTCAAATTCAGCCAATATGCGTTCTTCCGCAGCCAAATTTGGTTGAAATCTGTTCACGGCTGGTTCCCGGAAATTTAAATTTCCGGTTTCTCGCAGACGCCGATAAGTTGAGCCAAACGTTTGGTGGTTAGGCACTCGCCGGTTAGGATACCGTTCTTGATAAATCCTCCGTGCCTCGCGCCCATTGCAATCAGCCATTCCATACACCACCAGCATGTCGGTGTACTCTTCACTGGGAAATCCAGCCATTTTGCCAACAACAAGGTAACAAATAACAAAACTTAACAAAAACGAAGTAATAACAAACTCAACAAAATTAACGAAAACAGTGGAGCGTCGTAACGGCAAGTACGTAAGTTAGCTAAGATGGGTAAATCTCGACTGACTAACAAAGACCCCAACGAGTTACCTGCCCGGCCCCGTCGACCCAAGAGCGAAAGAGACATGACATGACATGTTTTGTCTCTTACATGTTGCTCTCGTGTAAGAGTGAGACAACAAATTTGCCAACTGTAGGCCAAACTGGTTTAAATTCTGGAAATTACATTTGTCTTACAAATGTCGACTCGTGGTGGTAAAAGTGCCCTAGTTGCGGAAATTAATTAATAACTTTAAAACTAAAAGTGATAAATACACTTTTAGCATATCGTTAGAAAGGGCATGGACTGAGGATGTTTTAAAAAAATCAGAAGAACTCCAACCCTGTTAGTTTTTTTTTAAACCCCATAGAAAGTTGCCCTTAAAATTATTTCTTTACCTTACTACGGTACTTCAGGCCCCATAACTTTTCTTCTCCACAATTTTCTGGTGTAAAATAATTTTTTGCAGGACCCTAAGACTCTAACGATTAAAACAAGACCATTAGCCGACCGGTCCCATGGATAGATTTTGAGCTACAGGTAGTTTTAGTCAAAAAATCATAAAAAAGTCAAATAAAAAATAATAATAAATTAAAAAAAAACCTTGAGGCCAAGGTCAATATAATGGGCGGGGGTAGGTAGCAGACTATCCCTAGTTTCTACCCTAGGCGTATGTACAGCTCCCTTATTATTATATTATTATTATTTTTTATTTTTATTATATTATATTATATTATTATAATTATAATATAAAGAGGAAAGATTTGATTGTTTGTTTGTTTGTTTGTTTGTTTGTTTGTTTGTTTGCATCGAATAGGCTCCGAAACTACTGGACCGATTTCAAAAATTCTTTCACCGTTGTGAAGCTACACTATCCGCGCTGAACATAGGCTATATTATTTTTTCAAAAAAATTAGGGATCCTTACTAAAACTTCAATTATGTAACCCAAGGTGTAAAAAAAATACCTAAGAAATTCCTTACATCGCGTGCGCTGCGAAAACTATTGAAGATAGAAAGAAATTATGTACTACGATTTTGTAGAACACATTATCATCCACAAAAAAGTCAACGACAGCATATGACTAACTATTACAGATATGTCACTATAAGTGTTTTAATATCGAAAAAATATAATTAAAATGACGCCGTTAGAAAACGTTCTTTATTTGTGCTTTGGTATTAATCCTTATCTAAATAAACTTCTTCATAATTAAGACTGGTTCAATACCTTTATATGACTTTTTAAATTATTTAATTTGGACATTCCATTCGAAAGATATCACGAGTTAAAAAATGTAAGTATTGGAAAAAAGTCAAGCGGAATAAAGCAGGCGCCGGTCACGGAAGTATATGTGGGTTCTATTGTTTATCCCACTATGTGGATTGTGGATCAAAAGAAAACTTATGAGATTAACAGTATGTACATATTATGTTAAACTCATAATTAGTAAACTATTGTAAAAAATTCCGACTACCACAGCACTTTTGCCCATACGTCGGCATATTAATAATATTTTGGATCAAATTCCTTATAACTATGACAAATACTATCCCTCTATCTTATAAAAAGTTAGCGTTGACTTTAAGTCATCATTACGTATTAGTACTTCAAGTCTGCGCTAACTTTTTATCAGATAGACCGTATAACTTTAAATAAAATACCGGCTACCGCAGCACTTCTGCTTACACGTCGGTATATTAAAAATAATTTGGTTTAAAATCCTCATCAACTATGACAAAAACTAAAATATTTAAAAATGTATGCTACCACTTCCGCCTATACGTCGGCATACTAAAAATATTTTGGTTCAAAGTCCTTATCAACTATGACAGATACAAAAAAAAACTGTGATATGTACTAAATACATATTTAAAAAATCCGACTACCGCAGCATTTCCGCTCATCCGTCGACATATACAAAGTATGTAGGTTCAAAATCCTTATCAACTGTGACATGTAATTAAACTTTGTAAAAAAAAAAACCGGCTACCGCAGCACTTCCGCCCATACGTCGACATATTCAAAGTATGTGGGTTCAAAATCCTTATCAACTGTGACATGTACTTCAACATTGTAAAAAAATCCGGCTACCGCAGCACTTCCGCCCATACGTCGACATATTCAAAGTATGTAGGTTCAAAATCATTATCAACTGTGACATGTACTAAAATATTGTTAAAAATTCCGGCTACCGCAGCACTTCCGCCCATACGTCGACATATTCAAAGTATGTATGTTCAAAATCAATATCAACTGTGACATGTACTTAAACATTGTAAAAAAATCCAGCTACCGCAACACTTCCGCCCATACGTCGACATATTCAAAGTATGTAGGTTCAAAATCCTTATCAACTGTGACATGTACTAAAATATTGTTAAAAATTCCGGCTACCGCAGCAGTTTAGTACATGTCATTTTGAACATACATTCAAAGTATGTATGTTCAAAATGACATGTACTAAAATATTTCAAAAATTCTGTCTACCGCAGCACTTTCAACCATACGATATTTTGTGTCGGTTTTTTTTGGGCGTTCATAATTCGGAGTAAAACAATGTTATATTAAAAATTGTTTTTAAAAAAAATCTCTTTGTCAAAATAGCAAAAGGAAAGTCTGTTAAAAGGGCTATTAGGTGGCTACTCTAAGGAACGAGTTTTTTAGTCGTGGCCCAGGCTCCACAGCGAATTGCCCTTTCTTCTTTGCGGTTACCGCAGCACTTCCGCCCATATGTCGACATATTTGTACGATTTTATAAAGGCTACCCGTGCGAAGCCGGGGCGTGCTGCTAGTTAGTTTATAAAACTGTTGAATCTTTTGTGAGAAAACTAAAAAGATTTAAGTGTGATTGAACTGAGACTGAGACCGGTTTTAGATCAAAAAAATAACATACGGCTAATGTTCTGTGCATAACGAGGTACAAAATCTGAGCGAAAGTAATTGCTCAAAGAATTTCGACTTTCTATATTGAAATCAAATAAATAATAATATTCACGGACAATGTAAGTCAGTCACTCTAGTCCCAAACTAAGCAAAGCTTGTTTACTAAAGTTGTATAGGCGACCAAGAAATTGGTTTACAACTCTAGGTTGAATGTCATTTGAACATACAAAACACCAAGGGCTATTTTCGCTTGACAGATTAATAACTGCTACGTCAGAATCTGTCAATCTGTAATCCTTAGCGTATTATTATGTTACTGGGAGATGTCATCAAAAGTGGTGAACCAATTTCTTGGTCGCCTATACTATGGGAACTAATAGATTGCGGATAGAATACTTACATAACTTTTTTTTCGTAAATACATAATTAGAAACACCCAGACACAGAACAAATACTTATGTTCATCACACAAGCATTTGCTCTGGGTGGGAATCGAACCCACGACCCACGCATGGAAGGCAGAGCTACTACCAAGTCTACCAACTGAGCTGTGTCGCCTGTGAAAGAGAAATAATAGTGATTAACCATTCTAAAACTGCACGCGCCTCCTCTGCAGTCATATTCACATGCAAAAATTGTGACAGTACAGTACAGACACAACGCTAATTAATTCGATTCTGTCATTGGTTGTTCAGTAAAGTAAAAATTTATTTATTCACATAAAATAAAATATAAAATCACAAGGAACAATTAGGAACAATTAGGCTCTGGTCGCGTGGAACTGGCACCTAGAATCACCTAGTATGTAAGACGATTCTAAATGATCCTTGTGATTTTACTGAATAAAGTAGTTTTGGCTTTGACTTTAACTTTGATCGTCAGAGCCTAGAATCTAGGCTCTGGTCGCGTGGAACTGACACCTACTTCCTCGTTCCCCGACCACCTCTTGCCCGTTCTTCTAGGCCCTAGAAGAACGGGCAAGAAACTTCTTGACACCATCACCGTTAGTCACCTTGACACTTACGGTCTATCTTATAAAAAGTTAGCGCAGACTTGAAGTACTAATTATCATACGTAATGATGACTTAAAGTCAACGCTAGCTTATTATAAGAGAGGGGGTATACCGTTTATTTTTCTCATGCATTTTATAATGAAAATTGTACAAAGTAATACATTTACCTTTATAAGGACAATATGTGTAAAGGTTGCAACTTTTGGCAATTTCTCGCGTATTTGTATACAAATAAAAAAAATCCAAACATTTTCAAAATTACAATTTCCATCACGTATAAAAATCTTACAATTGCTGTTTATACGCATATCTCGAGTCAAATAATAAAGGAATTTCAGCTTCTAAGAATTTATTTATTAACGTCTAGACTAGACATAGCTAACAATAATAGAACCTATACTAGTATATCTAGTCTATGCTAGGTTTGTGCAACAATGTGAGTAACAATGTATCTAAACTAAGTACTTCTACAAAAATATTATAAAAAATAATATAGAGATTAGTTTAACTCAAAAATCACAAAACAATATTTCCTAGAATCAACCAAAAATAAAATCTCGAAATAAAATCACAGTATCCCTTTACCTGACACAAAGTAAAATGCGACATTGAAAAAAATATTTTTTCCTTGACCTATTTCAAAGGAGATTTTTCATAAAAGATTACACTGAAAGTAATGAAAACCCATTAATTTTGTTTAATATCAAACATCGCCGCGGTATGGGTCCTGGGAGGGACGTGAGGGACGTGAGGGCGAGAGGGACCCACGGTAATTATAAAAGTTACCTGAAGAAGTATCCTGACAACTGAAATGTTTTTGAACTGTTATTTGATCAAATTGCAGTTCAGTTCTCTTCTTCCTCTTTTATTGATATTTTGAATGATCGATTTTCATACCGTTTAATAGAACTACTTAATGAAAAATCAGGTAGGCCATGCTCAAATCAGGAAGGCCATGCTCTAATCAGGTTGGCTATGCTCAAATCAGGTAGGCCACGTGCTAAACCCCGGCATTGACGTCATTTTTAACAGTTAAGTCATAATTTTATAAAGCTCAGTCACGTCTTTCCACAAAAATGCCACGGAGTAAAATCATCGAAAACTGAACTGCAACTGAAAGGATATTCACGCAAGTTTCCCCTTGCTGGATAGCCCCCCTGAAGGGTTTGGAATGTAAATAAACTTTACAATGTGGAATTGCGGCCTTTTCAGGACAACCTGTATTTGACTGATATTGGCTGTTTTCCCTTATGTTCGAATTAAAAAGTATGTTGAAAAAGTTTGTAACTTTTTTTTCGCAGTCTTTTGCTTTGGCAATTATTTACACATTTATTGGTAATCTTAGCAAAATGTTTTTTTATAATATTACTTTATTTTATAATAATATAATAATAATATTTTATTGTATCTTTTTCACAATACATTTACAAACAATACATCATCAAGGTGAATATGAAAAGAAATGTTTTATTTGACTCTTTTTGAAGTCTTTTAAACAAAATTCTTGTACGCTCCATTTTGACGTGGATATTGTTCTAGATTATGTGTTTGAAAACAGATGGATAAACATACTTGTTTGCAAACCACCCATCTTTGTGTAAAAGAGTCGTTACCAAAATAATTTTGAACCAAAAACCTTCTAGGCCTAACAATGAATGCACAGTAACCAAACTAGATCAACATAATTACCGCAATGATGACATAGACATAGAGAGATGATGAATGAACTGACTCACGCGCATGTTACTCATGCGCAAACAATACTCATGTTTTTACCGCGGCCTATGAATGAATGTATCCATATCAATCATTCTTTTTGAGAAACTTGTTGATTTCCCGCTGGTTGACTGCAAAAAAGAAGGCATGCGACATCTTTGTTTTATGTTAGATTGTAAACGCTATCTATAGATCGTTTGCAACGGTCTGTAGATAGCTCAACTGTTTCTAATGTATTTTATATGACGACCGATGTGGCGCGGTGGGCGATGGTCCGCCTGCGACGCGGAAGGTTGCGGGTTCGATTCCCGCCTTGGGATAAATGTTTGTATGTTCTGCAAATATTTATTCCCGGTGTTCTGGGTATTATATGTATAATAAAAAATATCTATCTATGTATTATATTGTATTAAGTATGTCAGTCTTCTAGTACCCATAACACAAGCTCTGCTTAGCTTGGGGCTAGATGATGTTGTGTGGATTGTCCAGCATTATTTATTTATTTATTTATATGACAATGTACATTTTGTAAATACTGTAGGTATCGGCAGTTTGTTTGTGAATAAATATAAATTCTTTGTGATAAGTTAACTAGCGAATAAACGTTACCCGGAACTTATTCAATCAAATTATTATGAAACTTTCGTGAAATAAGTAATTTATTGTCCACAAATAACTTGTGAACTTCGTAGCTGATTCATCAAAGAGACGCGTCCCAAGGCATCCTAACTTTTTCCGTAACAACTTACAAAAACAGACGATCACGTTTCTAGGTGAGATAAACTATCCACGGTTGCTTGGAAGAAATCGCTATCAGCGATAAGGCCGCCCATTGTTCTAAATTAAGTTAGTTCTAAGATTTTTTGTATATTTCATTGTGCAATAATCTATCCATCTATTTTAAAAATGCTCGCGCGCTCGTCACTTTAATGCACTAATTGGGCGACAGATCTAGCCATTTATTGTCAAGACGGTGACTGAACAACCAATAACAAAAATAAATTTATTTGACAGGCGTCACAGCTCAGTTGGTAGTAGCTCTGCCTTCCATGCTGTGGTTCATGGGTATGATTCCCACCAAATGCAAATGTTTGTGTGATGAACATAAACATTTGTTCTGTGTCTGGGCTTTACTATGTATTTACAGAAAAATGACCCCCTATCTTATAAAAAGTTAACGTTGACTTTATGTCATCATTACGTATGGTAATCAATACTACAAGTCTGCGCTAACTTTTTATAAGATAGGGGGTCATTTACCGTAAGTATATAAGCATTCTATCAGCAATCTAGTTCCAATAGTAGAAACCTTTGCTCAGTTCGTGAGTGTAAACGCAATGGAGCGCGTGCATTTTTAGAATGAATGAAATCTAACTCCTTCATAACGCACAAGTTACAGTGTATGTAGCAAGTAGTAGGTAGTTAGTAAAGTTCGGGATTGTTTAGAAACTTAATGGAAATCTAAAATCTGGTCTCAAGAAGCAGCTGCAGGTATGGTATAGCGTTGTAATAAAATAGTGAGCCTCCTCGTGGCGCACACCGGTAACAGCTAGGCACGGTAAAGCAGTGTCTACTCTGGCTAATCTTTCCAACACGATGCTACTACAAAATACAGTTATAGCATCGACACGATAAGAAGAAGAAGAATAAAATAGTTCTTTATAGTAATAGATGTTTGTATCGTTTGTGAACGCGCGTACCGAACGAATGGCTGACGTTCGCGTTGCATTGCATGTTGTGTTGCATTACATGTTGCATTTTTTTTTGCATTGCAAAGCTTCTTTTCTTCCTGTGGCTTGATTATTATTGGCCAAAAGCTTCTATCATGCGCTCTCTGACCACACAACAAAATCTCTGTGTATATGTTTTAGCTTTTCTGTAGAAAGTAGAAGTATGTTATTAATCTGTAAAGGCGCCCATTGTATGTCATTATGTTGCAAAATCTTCTATAAGTACCTTTTTTTTTTTTTTTTTTTTTTTTTTTTTATGCCATAGCTGGCAGACGAGCTTGCGGGCCACCTGATGGGAAGTGGTCACCGCCGCCCATAGACACCTGCAACACCAGAGGCGTTGTCGGTGCGCTGCCGGCCTTTTAGGTGGAGATAAACCCGCCTTTTGAAGGCCCCCATGTCATAGCTCCGCGGGAAAACCACGGAGGGTAGCTCGTTCCACAACTTACACGTTCGAGGCAGAAACGATCTCGTGAACCGCGTAGTCGTGGAGAACCACCCGTCCAGATGGTGAGGATGGAATTTGGTTTTCCGGCGTGTCGTGCGGTGATGAAAGTCGGCCGCGGGCACCAAATCAAACAATTCGTCCGAACACTCCCCATTATACAAACGATAGAATACGCATAAGGAGCCAACGTCCCTACGCAAACTCAACAGATCCATATCGTCTGTGAGCTTGGAATCGTCGACAATACGAGCTGCCCGACGTTGTAACCGGTCAAATGGAAGGAGTTGATACTGAGGCGCGCCAGCCCAGAGATGAGAACAGTACTCCACATGGGGTCGGACTTGTGCTTTGTATAGCAGGAGTTTTTGGTCCGATGTGAAGTAATGACTCGCTCTGTTGAGTACGCCTAGTTTTTTGGAGGCCAATTTGGCCTTTCCTTCCAGATGACTACGGAATTGAACGTCACTCGAAATGTCGACACCGAGGATTCCAATGCTCTTGGAGATGTTTAGGGGAGTATTCTCGAATATCGGAGCTTTGAGAAATGGGGTTTTCTTAGCGGAAAACGCGCAAACTTGGGTCTTTTTGGGGTTGAAACTAACAAGATTTTGTTGACCCCAATCTGAAATTTGGTCAAGTGAAGTCTCAACTTCGGACAAAAGTTTGCTTCGGCACTCTTCCACTTGTCTCCGAGAAATATTAGCTCGGCCTACATACAGAGCGTCGCCAGTACTATCATCTGCATAACAATGTATGTTACTAACACGTAACATGTCATTGATATGCAGAATAAATAGTGTAGGCGACAATACAGAGCCTTGTGGGACGCCAGCATTTATGGGCTTAATATCAGAGCAAGATCCGTCAACTACAACTTTGATGCTACGCTCCGATAAGAAACTGGCAGTCCAATCGCAAAATTTCTCCGGTAGTCCGTAAGCTGGAAGTTTAGAAAGAAGTGCTTTGTGCCAGACTCGATCGAAGGCCTTCGCAATATCAAGGCTAACAGCCAAGGCTTCACCCTTGCTTTCCACGGCTTCAGCCCATCGATGACTGAGGTACACAAGAAGATCACCAGCTGAACGACCATGGCGAAAGCCATATTGCCTGTCGTTTAATAGCTGGCGCTCTTCAAGGTACTCAAGCAGTTGGTCATTGATGATCCTCTCCATCACCTTGGAAAACAAGGACGTTATCGCGATAGGCCTGTAATTGGACGGGTCTGAGCGGTCACCCTTTTTAGGAATCGGGTGAACCAAAGCAGTCTTCCATGCAGACGGAACAATTCCAGTGTCGTAAGAGTTCCTGAAGAGGCGCGTCAGTACCGGTGCCAACTCCGGAGCACAGACCTTAAGAACAATCGCAGGAATTTCATCTGGCCCACTCGACTTACGGATGTCAAGGGAAAAGAGAGCTCTTCGCACTGCACTTTGTGTAAAGCGAATTTCGGGCATAGAACTCTCACACCGCGGAATGGTAGGCGGTGTATTTCCCCCATCATCCAACGTCGAATTGGAAGCAAAGAGTGTGCCTAAGAGATCAGCTTTCTCTTTGGCTGTGTGGGCCAGCGAATCATCCATTTTACGCAAGGCAGGAAGTGATGACTTGCAAAAGTTGCCTTCAACAGCTTTGGCAAGAGACCAAAAAGCACGGCTCCCAGAAGGAAAGCTAGTTAATCTCTTGCCAATGCTGCCGATATGAATAAACTTTGCTCTAGCGATTCGCTTTTTGAAGGTTCTCGAAGCAACATTATAATGCTTCTTCAACTCAGAGATTTTGCGCTCACTGCTGTCTCGTGCTGCAACCCAGGCACGGTAAGCGCATTGCTTAAGGTCAGAAACCTCAGAACAATCCACACCGTACCAGGGTTGGGTCTTACCACCAAGCGGTACCACAGAGCTAGGAATGAAACATTCCATGCCCTGAAGGACCACATCGGTGACAGACTCGGCACAGATACAGGAGTCTTCTGACGAAAAACATAGTTGCTTCCAAGGGTAGGATGCATAAAACTCTCGCAATCCATCCCAATCAGCTGATTTATAGTGCCAAACCCGACGCCTTCCTGGAGGGCGAGGACGGTCAGGGCACATAATTGGCACTTCCGAACGTATCAGACAATGGTCCGAGGACCCTAACGGTGCAACGACGGATATCAGATAACCGTTCGGGTTTGAAGTCAGCAAGAGATCCAAAAGGGAAGCGGTATGGCCGTCTATATCTGGTAATCTAGTTGGAGAAGATACCAACTGAGTAAGGCCATATGCTAGAGAAAAATCGTGGACAACTCTTCCAGCGTGATCTGTGGTGCGTGATCCCAGCCACTCGACATTGTGAGCGTTAAGATCACCTAAGATTACCACCTCCGCCGAAGGAAACTTCCGAAGTACTTGGTCTGTCATGTCCTGAATATGCTCAAAGAGTCGGTCTGTTTCGGTGTTACCGCTGTGCGACCTATAAAGACACGCATAGATACGAGTTTGACCCCCGTAATCAATACGCGTCCAAAGAACTGATAGGTCACTGCCTTCAAGACTGTTCAGCCGACGACAACAGATATCCTCCCTAACGTACATACATACACCGGCACGGGGCACAAAACAATGCTCCAGGTTGTAGCCAGGATAGTTAAGATAAGAAATGTCAGCTGGGGAGGATATTTGAGTCTCGGTGAGAAACAAAACGGCCGGCTTCGCTGTCTCAAGGTGAAAGTGGACAGCATTAAGGTTAGAGTGTAGGCCCCTGATGTTGCAAAAGTCTACTTTAAAAGTGGAATATGAAACCGCTGAGCTACGTTTATTTCTCTTTGTAGTAACAGTCATGATTTTATTATGGAGTTGGGTTTAGAATAGAAGAATGCCGTATTTCCGGCGATTGAGAGAGCAAAGGTGGGTCAAAAACGTTAGGTCGCGTATCGGGGTAGTGTGAGTAGCTGGCTCGGGGGACGGAAGGGCCCCCGATCCAACCCTGTGAGTAACCGCCGGGTTCCACTCCGGTCTCCACGAATCCGGCACGACGGGCACTCACAAAGCTTTTGACATTGGCGGCGGGACAGCCTCCTGGGCCGGGAACACCCAGGTTCGGGTCCCCTACGAACCAACGGGCGGCCAGCGGACAGCCGTTTCATCAGGTCTCCCTGGCCCCCGAACCAACCCGTCACCGTCCTGACACGCGCAACCACAGTTACTAGAACCCTTACGGATCCCACTCTCGCCAGAAATACGACATTCGGAAGAGGGGGACTGGCACACGGACTCTACAGCCGGAACACACTCGAGAGTGTTTTGCGGCTGATTACGACCCGTGGGTGGTAGCTAGCCAGACGAACCTGATAGGTCCTACCACCAGCAGACTTCATAAGGATTATACTGGGCGAAGGTAAACCACAGTAACCGTAAGGGGACCAAAAGCGCCAGAGCCTCGTTCGTTAGTTAGCAGGGAGCACCACGAGCAGGAGAGGTTGACTTTAGCTACAAGATGTTATTGAGCTACATACCCCCCTACCTTTATATTCCTACCTTTATATTCAAATGTGTGTAGTGTGTGTATATTTATATATATATCATTATTTTATAAACAGTAAGCATGCTATTTATGTAGATGTATTTCGAAAGTATCATCTCATCTATTTTAAACCTATTTCATATCATATAAGTATGGAAACGGCAGCCATTTTCGTTAAAGCACGAGCTTTATTGAGAAGTTTGCAAGTTTAAGTAAACCTTTGAGTCGTGGTTATGTTGCTGGGAGGATACGCCGGAGGCTTTTCTCATAGTTGGGAACGTGTAATGTATAAAATGAAGGTGGCTCCGTGATAGTTAGCGAGCTGACACCCAGTCTCAAGTCGGTGCAGCTATTTCAAAGATATTTTCTCTTAGATTCGGAGAATTCAAGCAATTAATGGAAGACTTGATTCTGGTATTTAGCTACTAGATTCCTACTACTAGATATTAAAATCTTAGGTGTTAAATAGCGTATGACGTATGAGATGATCCATAGATATATAAAAACTGGATTTTGTATATTTTTAATCTTTAAATTTTTATTCTTCCGACTGCTAGTAAAACTACAACTACAACCTTGAATCAAAAATCAGACCAATCACAAAAAATATAGTTTTAAATGAAATCGTCAACCCAATGTTTGCAACTCGTTACAAAATAAATTGCGGTTTCCATTAAACCCTGAAATGAAATGTGTGAAAATAAACTGGAACGCTTTCAACTTCATTTAATCCCGTTCCAATTATCTCCGTCTCCAGAATCCCATCGGGTTTGGCTTTAATCAAATGGCTTGCGAATCAAATAAATGGAGTTCTTAAACTGAGAACAGATTATTTGCAACACTCCATGCAACATGCTTTGCAACGTTCGCGAACGCACTAAAGCATCCGCGCGCGCATGGTAAATATAATTTAAGAAATAAGTGAAAATATATGAAAATAGTTTCGCGTTGCATTACTTGTTGCGTCGCAAAAAAATTACCTCTTTTAACGTTCAAAAAATCATTTCATTGCCTGACATTCCGGATTTCCTACTCTACTCGTAATAAAAGTCCTAGAAAAAACCATTTTCGGTCTATATTATAAAAAGTTAGTGCAGACTTGATATCTTGATACCATACATAATGGTGACATAATGTCAACGCTAACTTTTTATATAAGATAGGGGGTTCATATGCACAGTACAACAAAATCACTCTAAAGAATTCAACACACTTGGCCAATTTAAAGTCTGCATAGCCAGGATATAAAAGGTAAGGAGAATGGGCGATTCTGTATGGAGCGTGGGCCACGACTAAAAAACTCGTCCCTCAGGGTTGCCACATAATATGTTTAAAAGGGCTTTTAGAAGCCTACCTTTTACTATTTTTATTTAAAAAATCCATCCCATGGAAATCGATATATTTTGAAAAACAGTTTTTTATTTTAACGTCGTATTACTCCGAATCCTGAAGGCCCACAAAAATGCCTGCAGTTGCGTTGAAAAAGGCATGAAACGGGCTTTATTTGTCTTTAGATTGTTTGAAAATCCAACCTGTCGAAATCGAGATATTTCTGAAAAACCGTATTTATTTTTTGCAATACTACAGTTTTTCAGGAATAACTCAATTTCCACAGGTTGGATTTTTAAACAATTTGAGAAATAATTAAAGCCCTTTTAATGCTCTTCTAAACGCCATCACAGTTATTCTTGTGGGCCTTCAGAATTCTAAGTTATATGATGTTAAATGAAAAACAATTTCATCGAAATATCTCGATTTCCATGGGACGGATTTTTTCCGTAATTATAGTAAAATATTGGCTTATAAAAGCCCTTTTTAACGTACTATGTGGCAACCTTGAGGGACAATTTTTTTAGTCGTGGCCCAAAGTGCCCGGTAGCGAGAAATGGTGGTCCTAGTGGAATCCTGGGAGTAACGGATATTAATTTAGTCTCTCTCACTAATTGAGTTGAGAATGAAATCACAGAGGTCGCCAATTTATCTTACAAACACATTAAGGTATATTTATTCACAAAGAAACTTACGACATTTATAGTATTTACAAAGGAGAATGGGCACTTTGGGCCACGACTGAAAAAATTGTCCCTCAAGGTTGCCACATAGTACGTTAAAAAGGGATTTTATAAGCCAATATTTTACAATAGTTACGGAAAAAATCCGTCCCATGGAAATCAAGATATTTCGATGAAATTGTTTTTCATTTAACATCATGTAACTTAGAATCCTGAAGGCCCACAAGAATAACTGTGATGGCGTTTAAAAGAACATTAAAAGGGCTTTAATTATTTCTCAGATTGTTTAAAAATCCAACCTGTGGCAATTGAGTTATTCCTGAAAAACTGTAGTATTGCAAAAAATATATACAGTTTTTTGGAAATATCTCGAACCCCACAGGTCGGATTTTCAAACAATCTAAAGACAAATAAAGCCCGTTTTATGCCCTTTTCAACGCAACTGCAAGCATTTTTGTGGGCCTTCAGAATTCGGAGTAATACGACGTTAAAATAAAAAACTGTTTTTCAAAATATATCGATTTCCATGGGATGGATTTTTAAAATAAAAATAGTAAAAGATATGCCTCTAAAAGCCCTTTTAAACATATTATATGGCAACCCTGAGGGACGAGTTTTTTAGTGGTGGCCCACGCTCCATACAGAATCGCCCATTCTCCTTTGACTTAAGTAGTACATATTTATAAAATACATAAGAAACAGTTTTGAGCTATCTGCAGACCAACAACTGATCTATTAGTACCAATCGCGTACCCAAGATACAGGCTGCATTGCCGCGCTGAATAGCAATGCTGATACGCTGGGATAACATTGCTAGACGCCCCGAAAGAATTTCGAATGTTGAAAATCTTACAAATTTGGTGAAACTTCTGATTCTGGTAAGATAAACCTAGGTGTAGCCAAGGACTCACACAAATACAGTGCGATGATTGATCTTCAAACTTTTTCATTCACCCACTGGCATCGTTAGTTTTCGGTCTATCAGAGAACAATCCCACGCTTCGTCTTCCGGTTGTATAAATTTATGACAGCTGCCTGCGCTGTCAAACTGAAAAAAGTGTGATTATTTTTATTAACTCTTCAGTCACGCTAATGCTTAGTTATTCAGGAATAGCATCTCGATATTTTGTTCGTTATCATCTAAAAAAAGGATTTTTTTTCTCAGTCAAGCTTTTTAATAAACCTCGTCGATTCGTTCAATATGAGATGGGGTGCGCAAATTGGTGCTAAAGATTCAAAACCCCGTTTTTTTTGCCACTCGAAGACTCGAACCCTTGGTTCATTATTTAGTCATAGATCCCAAGTGCTGATATCGCAATTTGAGGCTTATTCGATGCAAAATCTTAAGTTTCGGGAGAGAAGGCAGTGCCCACTTGGGCACGTCTATAAGTGCCTCTTAAGATTTTGAAGAGATCATGGCGCCCTACATAATCTTGGCAAGTTGGCTAGTGCTATGAAATATGAGGGTACACTCAAATTATAGCGTCATACACCACTGTTGTAAAATACCATGCCAGAACCACTTACAGCATGGTTTTGGAGATAGAACTAGCAACACCACGCTGATGATTTACCGACTTGATTTATCTGCGAAAGGGTTCTGAGTTTTAGTGCCATAATATAAGTCAAGATATTTTACGATCAAGGAGAAAAGAGGATGAGTTTTGGATAGTTTTTTTATCTGAATATTCGATACGGAACGAGAAACCTATTCAGAAACGAAACTAGAAAGTAAAGTTATTTCAATCGTAAGTTTTTGAAGTGAAAACTTCTTTAGCGGCGCTGGGTGGGTAAAAACTTTCAAACTCGCGTCAGGGTCACGTGACGTCGAAAAAGCGTAAGATCTTATTTAATTTTTATACATTGCTCGTAAAACAAGAGACGACAAAAGAACACACTTGCGGTCACGCGACGTATGACTCAAACAATTAAATAGTGTTGTGGCGACATCGTACAAGGCGAGTACAAGGCGCTGCCAACACGCGGTGCGGTGCGGAGCGCGGGGGCGGAGGACCGAGGAGTGGCACTCGCGCGCCGGCAGCCGACAGACGCTCTGAGCACCCTCGCACGGGAAACACGTATCGCTCGCCGCGCGCGCATAACCAGATAGACGCTATTATATCGTACGAATCGTTTCGCCTAACTTGTATTTAACTGTATCGCTTCCATCTTATTGAAGTGAAAACTCAGTCAGGGTCACGTGACTCGTGACGTTCATCATTCGTTGTCTTCGTCGTTGTGTCAATGTCAATGACATGACACAATCACAATGACACAGACACATTCGCGCTTGCGCGAATGTGTCTGTGTCAGTGTGTCTTCGTTGTCTTCGTTGTTGTGTCACATTCGCGCTTGCGCGAATGTGACACAATGACATGACACAATCACAATGACACAGACACATTCGCGCTTGCGCGAATGTGTCTGTGTCATTGTGATTGTCATTGTCATTATGACGACTGTGGTTATATTTTTGAAGTGAAAACTTAAAAGTGAAAACACAGACACATTCGCGCTTGCGCGAATGTGTCATTGTCATTGTCATTGTCGTTGTGTCGACATGACACAATCACACTGACACAGACACATTCGCGCTTGCGCGAATGTGTCTGTGTCAGTGTGTCTTCGTTGTCTTCGTCGTTGTGTTACATTCGCGCTTGCGCGAATGTTACACAATGACATGACACGCAAGCGCGAATGTGTCTGTGTCATTGTGATTGTCATTGTCATTATGACGACTGTGGTTATATTTTTGAAGTGAAAACTTAAAAGTGAAAACACATTCGCGCTTGCGCGAATGTGTCTGTGTCATTGTGATTGTCATTGTCATTATGACGACTGTGGTTATATTTTTGAAGTGAAAACTTAAAAGTGAAAACACAACGTTAATATTGAAGTTTTCACTTCTGCCGGCACTCCCGGAGTGCTACCATTTTTTTTTCTAATAAACTGTTCCTCTGCTATAGTATTTATTCTGTGGCTTTGTAATCGGATTACATGCGAAATGATGGTATCGCAAAACGCCAGATTTTTTTCATTGAAACAATTGTTTTGTCGAATATGCAAAATGATGAATACCTCTGCTAAGGTTTATGGCATTTAATATTTTTGTAGCCAGAGGTAAGTGTGCGCCCATAATATGATTTGCAACGATTAGGTTTAATGTAAAAAGGATTGTGAAATTGCACTGGATGGTCGATTTTGCAATGTCTGATAACCGCACCCATTGATAGTGTTTATCTAAGGACGATAACATAACCCACAGCTTATAGGTAAGCTGGGTCATTTTAAGACACTGTTTGATACAAATAGAAAAAAAAATACATTTGGTCGGTCTTCTTGCCATCACAAAGGCGATGGCAAGACGACCTCGATACTTTTGAAAGGGATTGGTGGACGAAAGCGGATAACAAAGATGAAAAAGTACTTGGGGAAAACCTTTGCCCAGCAATGGGATAGGTTAGTATAAAAAACTGACTCAAGATTTCTTCAAATAAAATATTTAATTTCATTAATGCGTAGTATCGGTCGATTTTGAAAATAGCTGTCAATGGCAATAAAGTTATTCTATGAGCGTTATTTTTTAAGCGATTTAATATGGGAATTATAATTTTAAAGCTTAGTAAGTAAACAACTTTCATGCATTTTCTATTATATCGAATACAGAATATATTATTATCTCTTAGATATACAGCTGTTCTAAGTTCAGCTGCTTCAATATCTACGTTTTAACTACGACACTTATCTGTTATCACTATCAGTCGATATGACGGTACGGTTTTTAAAATGTAAGTAAAAATAGCACGAAATATATCCACAGCACATTTTTTAATAAACATCTTTATTCACAAACAAACTTACGACTATACAGTATTTAAAAAAAGTACATAGTCATATAAAATACATAAGAAACAGTTGAGCTATCTACAAACCGTTGCAAACGATCTATAGATAGTTCAACTAATCTTTAATAAACTGTGTTGATAATAAATATTCAAGAACATTTTACACATAAACACTTAATTAAATAAAAAACCACACATCACGAGCTAGTCTTAAAAAAACATAGCTTCTACTAATTAAAATTAATTTTAACAAATATAGGAAAACTTTATTTTAAGAGCAATGTCTACTAGTCTCCCAGTTTACTATAGAAACTAGATTGCTAATAGAATTACTTGCATAATTTTTCTTTGGATATTTCCAAACTAAAATCATTGTTGTGACAAATGTTTGTCCTGAGCTGGCATCGAATCTACGACCACGCCTGACTGTGACGCCTTCCATGCTAAAATATCATCAGTTTTGCAAACATACCTATTTGTTTTAATTATTATCAAACTCCTTCTTCTTCGTGTCAATGAACACTAATTCATCAAACTTCTGAATTTTGTTTATGTTTCCATAATAAACAACAATTAGTAGATTCGATCTCGGAAAGTAAACAGAATAAGGCTCGATAGCTTTATGAACTGAACTCACTTCCCAAATTGAGATATTAAAGTTGTAAATTAATTTGCTGCTCCAAATAAGTTTATCATAAAGTATCATAACAATTCTTGAATTTATTTGACCTCATTTTTACTTTTTTGTAAGTATATCTTAGGACTCAAACTTTTATTATATCAAAACAAGCCAGAACAAACTAAAAGTCCTTTAAATAATAAATGAACAAACCCAACTTCAATCGTCATCGACAAGATATTTGAAAAACACGTAGTTAAATGAAAAACACAATCGGATTTTAAATAAAAAATAGAAGACCTCTGAAATATGATCTATCAAACACAAAACGAATCATTAAAATCGGTTCAAAATTGACGGTAATCGCGTTACATAGGTACCTCCAAAAAAAACATCAGACAATCGAATTGAAAACCTCCTTTATAAAAGTTGGTTAATAAAATAAATTGTTCGCGATCGTTTCAACGAAACTGGATATTTTTGTTGAAAAAGTTTCTTTTTTTACCGCGAACCATTTTTATTTCAACACATCAATTGTAAACAATTCGAATGGATGTTATCGATATATAAATACATGTTACGTATACGTGTTACACTAACAGTTGTAAATATACAAAAATCTTTGAATTTAAACTTTTGTAACACAACCCTACCCTGAACTATCCTAAAATGTAACCACTTGACTCTCAACCGGCAATCGAACCCGCATCTCTTTGGCTACTCATATAATCAAAATAGATTAACAAGATCAATTTAGTACATCAACTCCTTGAAAGCAAATCTGGTGAACAAATTAAAACTTGACTGGATTTAACTTATATTATTAAACGCTTCAAGAGTTCTTCTCAATTTAAAGTTTTTTTAAGTAGTCTTAAGTTATTTCGTATTTTAACCATAAGTTATCGAAATTAAAGTTTGTATGAAAATGTGAGGTTAGTTTTACATTAAAATGTTAAAAATCAGTTTTTTTCCAATCAGTTGTATGTATGTCGATAATAAGAGTTGGTTTTATTAGATTTTTGAGTTTTACAAATATTTGATTCCATATACGTAATCCTACTAATATTATAAACGTGAAGAACTTTCACGCCAAAACTACTGAATAGATTTCAATAAAATTTTACAATAATGTTGTTTATTACATTCGAATAACACATAGGCTAGAGATAAAAGATATTGTGCAAATTATCCAAAATAAAACGATACTAAGGCGAAGCCGCAGGCCCTAGTAGTCTGATCAAATACTATAGAATATATTAAAAAAAGCACTAAATGACCTCCAAAGTGCCGAGTTTAGACATTCTTACAAAATACTTGACTAATATTATTACAAGATAGTTATCAAGCGTTTTGTAGTAACTAGTTACGTCGCAACACAATGACTATCTACGTCAATACGTGAAATAACAAGTTATAATGTATTTTCTTTGTTACAGGTAAACAAGGCGCGAAGAACGCAATGCGGCACTTACTCGTATGAACATACATAATGACCAACAATAAAATAATTTTGCAGAAGAGACACTTTATAATTGTACATACAGAAGTAAGTAGGTACGTAAATAACGGCCGGTTTCTCAAACGATGATCAACGAAAAAAACAAATAATTACTATGTGTCAAACTCGGATCAATCGTGATTTGGGTTTCCAGAAAGCGGCCGTAAGTATTTAAAGTTCTTTATTCAATAAAATCACAAGGATCATTTAGAATCGTCTTACATACTAGGTGATTCTAGGTGCTAAAATACAGTTGTTACATCGGCTGTGATGAAGTTTTAGTAAAAAATTTCAACTACTTGCTGTGGTTTAAAAAAAAACCGGCGAAGTGCGAGTCGAACTCGCGCATTAAGTCTCGGGACGAAAAAACACATTTTTGAAAGTTTCACGTTTTTAAATATTTATTTTATTCAGATATATTAGTTTGTTTTTAATAGCGGCAACATAAAACATCATTTGTGAAAATTTCAACTCACTAACTATGCATCACACGATTCATACAGCCTGGTGAGAGACAGAACAGAAGTCTCAGTAGTCCCGTCTTACCATTACGGAACCCCAAAAACTGACATTGGCTATACATCCTAATATGTATAATATTTGATCGTGGCGCTGAGTATCCCTTTGAAATAAAGCGTCTAAGGGCCCCCGCAGACTGCAGACTTTTTATCGATCGATAGTTTGGTCGGCTTCTTAATCAGTATGAAGATGTATGCAGATGCGCACATTACAGTGATTCAGTCTTCATACTGATTAAGAAGCCGACCAAACTATCGGCCGATAAAAAGTCTGCAGTCTGCGGGGACTCTAAGAGTATGTTTTTTACTAGAATCTTTTAAGCTTTTGCGATCAAAACTCGTAGTAAAGAGATATATTATTATTTTATCGTGTCGTTAGTCGAGAAAAATAACAATAAGGTTCGCGATAAAAACCTTGTGTAATATATATCTTTATATTTATTTCTATTGAATAAAAGTCAAATAATTCTTATTCCTTAACTTATGTTTTGTTGTTTTAGGATTTTAGGATTTTGGTTTTAGTTTTAGGATTTTGTATGTTTACATAGATTATTCCTTGTTCTTGAATAACCAGATCTGATGTATATGTTAGATCCATCATGTCAAACAATTTCTTTTGAGTTTTTATGATTTTGTAGCTCAAGTTAGACTGGTATACTGTATAGTCTTTTCTCTTACTTATGTTATTTAGTAAAATACATTCCCCCTATTTTATAAAAAGTTAGCGCATACTTGATGTCTTGATTACCATACGTAATGGTGACATAAAGTCAACGCTAACTTTTTATAAGATAGACTGATTGTGTTTTGGTGAATAAAGGAATGTTTTTAATTATTTTTTCTTTTATCGTACCTGACCAGATCTCAGGGAAAAATACTAGAAATTAAAATATGCCGAAAAAAAATGTCCACAAAAAATCAACGAAGGTAAAATACGAGTTTAATTAAGTAAGTAATTGTAATCGCTATAGGTTTAACTTTTAATGAGTAATTAATGTAGCAACAAAAAGGAAAAGCTTTATCCAATGTAAGTAGGTACAGGTTTTTTCTTCTTTTTCAGAATACTTTTGCAAAATTTGCAAAAAAAAAAAAAAATCTTAATCAATGTAAGTAATTTTTTTTTTTAATCGCAAAAATCATTTGAACTACGTGAAAAGGGTTAATAGGGTCCCCCTTTTTATCTTTTAATCCGTTAGATGACGCTGTTCATTTTGTGATCATCTTCTAAAACCCAAGTGCATCCAAGCACAAAAAATAATTGGAAATTCTCTCGAGATTTTCCCAAATTTCTTAAAACTTCTTGTGTAAGCAGTTTTTACAGAAAAAGCTTTAAAAGAAAGATTTGAGTGATCCTAAAAACTTTTAAACCGGTGCTAACCCCGATTTCTCATTATCTTAAGTTTAATCAGATCAGGTGTTCGGAACCGCCGTCCTTCGGGATTGTAATTTGTAATCTTATTAAAAGTACTTTACCAATTTATTTTTTGTCTCTTTCCGTCTTGGATCGCAAGCGGTACAGTGCGCGGCGCTTCTTGTGGCGCTTCTCAAGCTTTAAGCGTAATTTTCCATTCCGTGTCAATTGGTAACATTGCAGTGGCATAGGTAAACTGCTACATAGCATTATATCCTAATTCACTATGTATTCTATGTATGTATTCTATCAGCAATCCTGATCCCGTACAAGCTTTGCTTAGTTTGGGACTAGAGTGTGATGTGTAAAATGTCCATTAATATTTATTTATGTATTTATTATTTTTGTTTCATTAACCACAATCACTGAGCAAATTATTAAATTCAGATTCAAAATATAATTAATGAAAGACTAATAAAACTGGGTCTTTTGAGACCTAACTATTTTGACTATAACAAATTGAAAAAAAAAGGTGGGGTTTGTTACGAAGTGTAATATCAAAGAGCGTGTACTGTAACAACAATAATTGGATGTCTTGTCCAGTTCTCTGTCTGGAGCCGATAAGACCTTGGCAATCACGAAATATTGGAGCTGATTAATTGGAAATAATTCTTACTTATACCTACCGTGCAATATTGGTTACTATTTGAATCAAACGAGTCTAATTTTTATGTGTGCAAGATAGCTTCTGCGTGCAAGAGGCTTCTATAGTTATTTAAAGTAAAAACAAGATCAAGTGAGAGTAGCGTGCTTTAGTACATCCTAAGAACTAAACAAAGTAAGCAAAATTAACAAGTAAAAAAAGCAATATAATAAATATCTAACTAAAAAAAAAACTATGAATTTTAGTTCTTGTTTTAGAGTTTTGTATTAAATGTTTATAAATAGGTACTAACTTTATTATATTATAGACCGTTGCAAACGATCTATAGATAGGTAGTTAAATTATTCCAAAAAAACTCAAATAAAAAAAAAAAAAAACTAGCACTCCGGGAGTGCCGGCAGAAGTGAAAACTTCAATATTAACGTTGTGTTTTCACTTTTAAGTTTTCACTTCAAAAATATAACCACAGTCGTGATTGTGTCATGTCATTGTGTCACATTCGCGCAAGCGCGAATGTGACACAACGACGAAGACAACGAAGACAGCGCAAGCGCGAATGTGACACAAGACACATTCGCGCAAGCGCGAATGTGTCTGTGTCTTCGTTGGCTTCGTCGTCATCGTCACGTCACGTCATGTCGCCACGTCATCGTCACGTCATCGCGCAAGCGCGAATGTGTCTGTGTCTTCGTTGGCTTCGTCGTCATCGTCACGTCACGTCATGTCGCCACGTCATCGTCACGTCATGTCGCCACAACACTATGACACATTCGCGCAAGACACATTCGCGCAAGCGCGAATGTGTCTGTGTCTTCGTTGGCTTCGTCGTCATCGTCACGTCACGTCATGTCGCCACGTCATCGTCACGTCATCGCGCAAGCGCGAATGTGTCTGTGTCTTCGTTGGCTTCGTCGTCATCGTCACGTCACGTCATGTCGCCACGTCATCGTCACGTCATGTCGCCACAACACTATTTAATTGTTTGAGTCATACGTCACGTGACCGCAAGTGTGTTCTTTTGTCGTCTCTTGTTTTACGAGCAATGTATAAAAATTAAATAAGATCTTACGCTTTTTCGACGTCACGTGACCCTGACGCGAGTTTGAAAGTTTTTACCCACCCAGCGCCGCTAAAGAAGTTTTCACTTCAAAAATATTCATGGACATTTCACACATCGCGCTCTATTCAAACGCAAAACGCAAAGCTTGCAAGGAAGCTAGATTGCTGATAGAATACTTAGATATATTTTTTTGTTAATACATAAATACCTTAGAATACATTTTTTATAAGTTGAAATCTTGCACATTATTCACATACAAAATACCTCAGGTCCCCAGACAAAAGATATTAAGCCCGGAACTAAGTTATAGGTCCAATATCACAACAAAAGGCCACAATATCCCGGACCAGTGTAATGTGGACCACAATAGATAATAAATAGTGGGAAAAAGGAATAGCAAAGTATTTTTGTTATTGTTGAGTACCAGTTATGAGTTTTATGGTATGGCGCAGTGGAAGCGCTTCGTAAGTTGTATTGTAATGGGTTTGAAGTTTGTTGATTTTCTTTGAGCATGAGTAAATTCGATCGTAAACGTATCGAAACAGTCACGTATTTGAGATACATTGCGCGTCAACACTAGCTTACAGTAGTCTACCATGAGTTTTTACTATACTATATTTACTATAGTCGCTAGCGTCTGTAGTTAAAAAAATGTATGAAGATTTGTACAGTGCCTCTAGCGGATAGTTGGGTACTAAAATTCGTCATACTAATATTGACGTAGTAAAGTCAGGCGATTTTACTGTGACAACTCATGGTATAGAAACGAATAAATGTGACAATTGTAAACGTTTCCGTTTAGTGTATAGCAATCAAATTAGCAAACAATTTCAATTTTGATCAATCTTATACCAATTTCCGAAGATTATGGTTTGTTTGAAATTGTTCGCTAATTTCTTGAATTAAATAATAATAAAATACAGATGTTGATAAACTTATACACACTTCAAACTTATTTTTTCTAGATGAACAGAATTTTATGATTCTTCAATTAAATATGTACTATGATTTTTCGAGATAAGATAAAGAATTTGATTGCTAGTTGCTTACATGTATTTTAAATTAGATCAAGATGTCATCAGTAGATTTTGAATTATCCTTTTTATTGCATCTCCAAATCGTTAATATTTCCTACATTTCTGTTTTTTAAACGTCTGTGTAAAAAAACACAATCAGTTATATTAAAAGCATCATTTTTGAGTTGGTTAATAAATAAATTCTTATTTCAAGTTATAGTAGGCGTGGTACTTTATAATCCTGTTTCGACCAAGTCGGCCTTATCTACAGGAAAGACAAGGTCAATACGTGATACGTGCGATGCTAACTAAGCCGCAGGTTTCTTACGATGTTTTCCGTTTGAGAGCTCTGGCATTGTAGAATACATCTTTGAAAAAGAACTATCTTTTGGTACGCAACCGAACTTGAACCTACGACCTTAGGATTGGACAGTAGTTAGTTTATACATGATTCCAACGGCGCCATCCTCCCCCGCACAATTTATTACTCTTTGAAAGTTTAGTATTTAAAAATAAAAGAACATTGCCCAAACCTTGTACCAGATTGCGTCACAGGCTAATTATCATCATAATTAATATTTTATTTATACGTGTACTTTGTTAATTTTTAACCCTCTTATTTAACCGGGTTTAGAAAATTAAAATTAATTATACATAACATGATTATCAATTTCCTACTTCCGAGTGCTTAGTCCGAGCTTGCATTTTAAAACTCCCGACTCTCGAGTCGAGAGTCGTCTTTCGGATATCCATACAAAAATACAAGGACATCCGAGAGACGACTGTCGACTCGAGAGTAGGGAGTTTTAAAATGCAAGTTCGGACTAAGCCTTCCGCACGTCAACTATTTTGTTCCGATCCCAGCTGTCACCTATTTTCGTGAGTGGACATTGAGCATAAAAATCTTGTTTGTCAAGTAAGCTTTAGCTGAGAAGGCAAATATGATATAAAATAAAATACATTTTTAAATATTTTGAAATCCGGTTAAACATTGAATAAAATATTGTTGGTAGCGAAAAGGTAAATAAAAATTAGGGCTTTGAGAGTAAATTCAAATTGATGCAAGTTGGTACAGATTCCCATAGCCCATTGGGCATTGTCCTTTGCTACCAGACACCCTGTATAATATTTAAAACTATCACGGTTTCGAACATAGTTTTCTTTATAAACGTGATATTTACAAATCACTTACAAATTATGGTAAATAATATAAAGAAAACTAGGGTTAGCTCTACTACCTGATTTCACGATATATTAGGTCCTAGATCCACGAAAAGTAGACACATTTTTAAGCAGAAAAAATTGATATTCAACCTAAATAAAGTATAATTATTCTGTTTCTAATTGAGTTCTAATTCTAAGAAATCCAAGGATTATGCAAATATTACGATCAAACGGACTTGTGAAGATTACTTTTATTTATATTGTTGTGAAAATCTAAGATTTTCGTAGCCTCTAAGAACGTCTAAATCGGCTTACGGTTGCTAGGTCACGATTTGTATAAAATAACGGTTCTAGGCTTAAACAGCTAATCTAGGGTCTTAAAGGATAACTTGATGTCACACAAATTAAAGCTTATCTTAACGTTATACCTACTCTTACTCGTATATGTATGTACTTATGAAATAAGGGATTGTTTATGTATTTTTGATATAGAAAGGAAAGTTGGTACCCACTTGTTATTTTTTTTGATTAGTTAAGACATCTAAAGCGGGTTTACACAAAAACAAATATAAGTAAATACAACAAAAGAATTTTGAACCTATTACAAGCTACATCATTATATTTTTTTTGCAAAAATAATCAAAAATACATAGGGTCGATTCGATGAGAACCTTCTATGAAGCTGATATATTTAATTTAGATTAATCCCAAAGAAAATACACGCTTTATACGTAAGTATACCAAGTTACAGAGACCGAATATATTTTCCAAAATAAAACAAACAGTTCTGTACCATTACCGTTACAAAAAGATAACATTTCGCCAGAAAAAACTCACTCGCTTCATCGCGAAAGTATAAAAATGTATTGAAAGCTCAGAAATCGGAAAATGGCGTCTGAATCACCCCTTTTCCGCTTTCATAAGCTCTGTATC
The DNA here is from genome assembly GCA_932527185.1 of Ecliptopera silaceata. Classification (NCBI taxonomy): domain Eukaryota; kingdom Metazoa; phylum Arthropoda; class Insecta; order Lepidoptera; family Geometridae; genus Ecliptopera; species Ecliptopera silaceata. The sequence goes on from OW052211.1 coordinate 1,239,459, forward strand.
GCGATTGGACACGTTTATGTCTTGTAATATTTGCTGGGTATTTGCTTGCGGTACTTCGACATGACTTTCATTTATGATTTGACGAGGAAAACATAGATCAAATATTTAAACATCAAAATACTGATATATTTATCCACAAACAAACATACGACTATATAATATAGCAAATATAACAAGACATAGACGTGTCCAATCGCGTTAAAACACATAAGAAACAGTTGAAGTATCTGAGACGATCTATAGATAGCTCATCTGATCCAAATCCAAATCAGTATCAATCGGAAGCGTAATAATCAAAATACTAATCTCTCACCCTCTCTCACTCGGTTATCACAAGTTTTGTTATTATATCTTTGTAATGTATTGTATTACTTAAGTATGTCAGTCTTCTAGTACCAGTACACAAGCTCTGCTTAGCTCGGGGCTAGATGATGTTGTGTGGATTGTCCAACATTATTTATTTGTAATATCGTCTCAGAGACATAACTATTAATAATCATTTAGTTTTGCTTAAAATTAGTTTTTAGTTAAAAAATACTAAATGATGAAAATATGTAGTTTAACGGACATTACACACATCGTGCTCTAGTTACAAACTTAGCGAATTAAGGATATGAGACCTAGATTATTACATATTAACGTTGTAATGGTAATCGAATCCACGACCCACAGAAGGCAAAGCTTATACCCCTAAGGTATATACTTGAACATGGATGAGAGTCTAAAGGCAAGATTTATTCAAAAATCTAATAATATCTAAAATTAACTTATTCAATTCTAACATCAAAGAATACAATTATTGTATTTATCCTTTGGAACTTTTGGATTGGAACATCAAAAAGAAGTAGTTTACAAACAACAAAGAAACTATTCAACCTATTCAATTACACCAAAATAATAACAAGATATGAAATTGTGGCTGAAAGTGTAAAAGTTTCGTGTTTATGTTTATTCCAGTGATAAAATAATGTAGTAGTAAGACTATTTGCGAAAAAGCTGATAAAAAACATAGTCTGACATAAAAGACTGACATACTTACAATACATTACATAGATAAATGCAACTAAACTTGTATTTTTTTCTAATCTAGTGGAAAATAGAAGTTCCACAGTAGTATTTTTCACTAAAGTAAAAAAAAATCGAATAAAACATATCACATTCAATAAAATCACTCTCTTTGCGGTCAAGTTAATTCATTCATTGACAGGCGTCACAGCTCAGTTGGTAGTAGTTGGTAGATCTGCCTTCCATGCTGTGGTTCGTGGGTTCGATCCACTGAGGGAGAGCAAATGTTGTTGAACATAAGTATTTGTTCAGTGTTAATATGTATTTACACAAAAATATGTGTATATTCTATCAGCAATCTAGTTCCCATAGCACGAGCTTTGTTTAATTTGGAACTATAAGCCGGTAAGTTATTTATTTCCTAGGCACCTCATAAAAATCCCGTTTCTAAAATATAAAATACAGTTTATTGTGCTTTGCATAAAAAATAAACCCTAATTCGGAACGCCTCTTCCAGAATTTATAAAGACCTCCCAAGTCTCAAGTAATCCAAAAAGATATTTCCAAGCAAAAATATCAGAGAGTAGCGCTATGGCATATTTTACTTTTTATTGCTCTGTAAGTTACGGCACAGCTGAGGGAGGATAACTAGGTCATTCAACGAGCGACGCTTATCATACCTCACGATTTAGCGATTTGTAGCTGAGCTTGGCTTTAGAAATCGTAGATGGTTTAGGAAATTAAAGATTTATTTACTGTTCTGTATTAAACTGTTTAATCCATTTTGTTTTGTTGTCTTACACAAATACTTATCATCCTCAAAAAAAAAAACCTTGAAACAACTGAAAAATTAGGAGTGACTTTCTGTCTTTGTATCGCATCATTTAGTAAATAAGACGATTATTCTATTTTTTTTACCAGTGTCATCGAATCATGAAAGCGAGGCAAAGTGCTCGTAAGCTCTCATCTAGGCGACGTTAACACACGAGAGTCGAGTAGCAGCTTCGGCTGTTTCCGACTGAGCCGAGCGGCTGAATGTCTTGTGGCTACAATAGGATAGCAAGACAACTTTTAAAATATAATGTAATAAAAGTTCTGTGGATCTGCTGTAGACACACAAGACTTTGATAAAACTTCCTATAAGGTCTCCTGTAGAGCTCTATTTGCAAATTGCAATATTCTAACAAACAAAGCATTGGTTTTTACCTTAGTGGAGAAAAAATATAACTGTGGAACTTCTATTTTCCACTAGATTAGAAAAAAATACAAGTTTAGTTGCATTTATCTATGTAATGTATTGTAAGTATGTCAGTCTTCTAGTACCCATAACGCATAAGCATAAGCTTGGGGCTAGATGATGTTGTCCAGCATTATTTATTTATTATTTTTTTGATGACAGAATTATGCATGGACTGGACTAGCTGTCCTTCGCTAGACTGCTGTAACGGTAACCTCCTGATAGAGATAACAGTAAACCGAATCCCTGGAGTGACTTTGATAAGAGAATGAACTGCTTGAGACCTTATTAGGTTTACTGCAAATAGGAACGTGCTAAACAGGCGCACTTCACAAGTATCGTCGAGCCCAAACATTATTTTTAGGGTTCTTTACCAAAGGGGTAAAACGGGATCCTATTACTGAGTCTCCGCTGTCCTGTCTGCCTATCTGTACATCTGTATGTCTGACTGTTCGTCTATCACAAAATTTTCATAGATGTATTTCTGTGAGCCATACAAAAACTTAATATTTTCATACGGAACCCAACGTGCGCGAGTCTGACTCGTACATGACATTTTTATACCCGACTACGCGGAGCAAAAAAGGATTTTTTTACAAGTAAAGAGCGTTTATGACATATACGCTCATTACTTGTAAAAAATCCTAAGACTAGGCCATAAACTTTATGGTCTAGTCCGAAAACAAGCGAGTTAGAGAAAAGTCGTAAGGTTCGATTTAAAAAAAAATATTGTATTCTTAGTACGTTTGATTACTTATGTTTATTTTTTCTTAAGGGTAAAACAAGAGTAATTGAAAAACATGTTGTTATCATGTGGCTTCGGATATCTGATAGGGGAAGACTTCTTTCTAAGAAGTCTGAAGAGGGTAGTAATTCGTCAGATCACCCTTTAACAAAAAACCGGCCAAGTGCGAATCAGACTCGCACTAAGGGTTCCGTACCACAAAAGCGTTGTTATATGAAATCCCCTTAAATGTTTATTATCCCCCTTTCTTGTAAAAAGTTAGCGTTGACTTTATGTCATCAATTACGTATGGTAATCAAGTCTGCGCTAACTTTTTATAAGATATAGACCGTTTGTGTATTGTTATAGCGGCAACAGAAATACATCATGAAAATTTCAACCCTGTATCTCTTGGCCTGGTGAAACTGATAGACAGAATAGACGGACAGCAGGTCAGGTCAAATCAAATATTTATTCAATAAAATCACAAGGATCATTTAGAATCGTCTTACTTAGGTGATTCTAGGTGCCAGTTCCACGCGACCAGAAAAAGCCTAGAAGAACTAGTTAATAGGGTTTCGTGTTACCCTTTCGGTACGGAACCCTAAAAAACTGACTGAGCTTTCATGGAAAACGATAAGGAGTGTTTATGGCCTCTTTTAGAACTTTACCGATAACTTTTGTAATAAGCCCAGCGTTTTTTGCATTAACAAGCACTTGGAATTGATTGAAAAGGCAAAATTATTTATTTATTAACTTAGCTTAGGCAATACAGAAGTTTTAATATTTTTTATATCGCGGGCATTAAGCGCGTAGACCGAATCCAGAAATTCCGTAACGAAATAACCTAACGCAAAAAACCAAACAAACGTCTTGTTTTATTTGAGTCAGACATGAAAATGGCAGATAGCTGACACGAATTGAAGTGGTAGCTTCTGTCTGTGTTGCATCTTCGACTACGTTAATTAGGGACGTGTCTTGTGAGGGCATAGCGTCCACCTCTGTGAGACGCGAGCAAGTCTCAAGTGCCAGTAATTTCCGGAACACTGCTTAGCGGCAGAAAAAGGTACGGTGGTAGTACTTGCTACTTTGGTGTTAAGTTTACGTAACAGATAAATTCACTTGGAAAAATCTTTCTCAGTAGACATTTTTACCCTCCATAAATAAGTTAATTACAGCACTTTCGACCGTACTACTCCGAATAGTTGGGAGTGCCTGAGGGCCCAGTGTTACAAACTTCGGGCCCAGTAAATTCCCAACTCGGACCAGGTAGGCGTATGTCTTTTAGTACATACTTTAAGTTGGGTGGTGACGTTAATAAAATCAACTTCCCGTATAATAAATAAAACAAAAAAAAATATTTCTACTATTTTTATCTCTGAAACGAACGAATCACATGGACATTACTCATAATAATTGACAATCTCATAAAAAAAAATACAATCCAAGTCAAATAGAAATGCATAATAAGTAACTATAACTACCTCCAAAATGGCGTACCTACTTTTAAAAATCTACTTATTTCATTTCGTAACACTTACACCAAATTAATTGAACTAAGAATCACTTCATAATCTTTAAATAATGTGTACTTACATAGTTTCTAAACAAAAGATAATATTTGTATCCTAAGGATTTCCTGGAAGAGATCGCTATAAGCGATAAGAACGCCCATTGAAGGAACATTTAGTGAGATTTCTTAAATCAATAATTATTTAAAATAAACGGTTTATTTTCCCACATTATCAGTTGTTCCCAGTATTTCCCACTTGACCTGTTCAATATCTTATTCCCTCACTTCAGTATTCAGTCCTCGAAGTATCAGGTGCGAGAACCTCTCATTCCCCAGTTATTTTGCGTGATGCTTATTTGGAAGGCATTTGCATTGAAAACTCTTTTGCGATTTGCTTTCGTTCGGCGTAGAGTTGGGAAAAAAGGTTTAAGGTTTATTCTTTATTTCTCATAAAATGTATAAAATAAATCACTTGCTGAGAAACATGATACAATCTTATAAAATAATTATCTAATACAGCGAGCGCTAGAAACAATACGGTCTTTTAAATGCGATTTAAATACCAACCAAAAAAAAGTTTTTTAGAGAAAAACTGTTTTTTGATAATTTTCCGGGGCTTTTTTATCAATTGTTTTTTTTTCTGGCATATCGAATGTTACACGTGACGTCACCAAACTACGATAAGAAGAAATAAAACGGGTAATTTAGAACTATTTTTAAGATAGTCAAAGGATCTTGTCTATCTTTGGGTACTTAAAGGTACTCAACCCTTTAAGAATTATAATACTTGTTTATTTCGTCTTAAATATTAAAATAGCCGTAAATGTGACGTTAAGTTAATCTACGTATTTCTATCTATACTATTATAATATCTAATAATTGGAATTATTCTTGGTCTTAATTTTAAATAATGAAATTCATTATTTCATTAATTTTAAATTACTAACTAGCCCACAGTATACTATTGGTTAAACTATTGGTTAAACATGTTCATTTATTTAAAAGAAAAAAACAGTTTTCAACAATTCTCTCTACTAGACTTCTGGGGATCCAATACCTATCGAATCTTATTAGCATTTTCATTTTATTTCAATTCATTTTACTTTATAATAATATCGATGTGGAATTAGAAAACGAAATACAAAAGCTTATTAACAAGCATGTAAACATATTTTGTTTTTTTTTTTAAACTTTGGAAAACAACGTTTATCGTAATTGGATAGACCTTTTTCGTTTTGACCCTGAATATAAAGAAAAAACCTTCTGTAAAATTAGCCAAGAAAACAGGCAATTTTCTGCTAAATAACGGTATTCTAGGAAAACGTGCGCTGGTATAATAATTGTAGTTGGTTTAATAATCTTATCAAATTAATCATGAAATAAGTTCAATTCGATATTAATATGTGGCAGTTAGTTTTTAAAAAACCAACATAAAAATATAAAAAAATAGCTATTTTTGATTTGTGATGTTTTTTTACAGAAAAATTGTTTGTTTTGTTGGTTAAATATAGTAAGCTGTCTGTCGCATCTTTAGAGACTATCCTCATCGTATTCTTTGTTATTGTGACTGACGAAAATGTAGGTAATTCATTTATTCAACATGAAATAGGCCTAATATAATACAGATATTTAAACGTAAAAACAACTAAATAAATGAAAAAAAAAACCGGATACTATTGCTCGATCCATCTCACTGAAAAATTCAAGCGCGTCAATTTTCGAAAAGTTAATTAAATTTTTATGATTCGTTAACTTGCAATTAGTATACTAACACAGACAGTAAATCTCCTAAAAATAAACCATTTGTCGCAGAAAAAAAAAACAAAATTTACTACAAAAGTTTTCGGCGCCAGATAGACCGCTCTGTACAAATTTCCGTTTAACAAAATGAAAGAAACAATTTCGCGAAATCTCAAGAGGATTTGTTGACAAGCGTGGACTTAATCTGGACAAGTTTGGGCAGCTTAGCTTAACACAAGTTGATTTGAAAGCTGTCGTATTTTTCCAAGACGAGCTTTTAACAAAAAGCCCTATAGATGTAGGGCTTTTTGTGATAGAGTTGGTGTTGAAAAGTAAACCACTATTTTGTTATGTTGTGTGTTGAAAAGTACTTATTTCTGCCGCAAATAGTGTCGGTTCAATTAAATAGGTGCTCTTTAAATTATAGATAATATATCGGCGGAAAAAATATTGTCACTCTATCAGATAGATAAAATCAATTGCGTCCCGCAATGCCGACTATCAACGCCCTTACAAATGCTTATTTGTGTACAAAAACTAGGTTATCGATTCTTGTATCTATCTAGTTGTCCGCCATTTTGTTTTTCACAAAGGTCCAAAAGACCCATCTAAACCCACAGTTTACTAAACTTGATAAAACTATTACGGTTAACTATTCACACTCTCTATAACAATAAATCTTCGTAACCGGGTACTTTCGATCCCTTCGACCTGCTTTCTATATTTATCTTCCAATACAGGCGGGGTTAATTACCACATGCCTAAGTTACACATAATCAAGTTAGTATACAGTAGCTCTACCATGAGTTTTTACTATACTATACTCGCTAGCGTCTGTAGTTAAAAAAATGTATGAAGATTTGTACAGCGCCTCTAGCGGATAGTTGGGTACTAAAATTCGCCATACTAATATTGACGTAACTACTGTAGTAAAGTCAGGCGATTTTACTGTGACAACTCATGGTAGATGTACTGTTTGGCCAATGTCTCTGAGTCATAAACCAGTAACCGTTCGCTTAAAATCATTAATAGTTTTGTTAGTCGTCGTCTAAGTCGAGCTTTATTTAGTTTGCGGACTATTGTTTCAGACCTTACCCCGCAGAAAATTATACTTTGTGGTAATTAAATAGCACGTACGTAGATTCCGTCAACAAAATTCACCGTCATGAAAATAATAGCATTTGACAGCGTTGTGGTCGAGTTCATAGTTGCCCCAAAAATGTCAACATTTGACAGTAAATATAAACGGTTTTGTCCGTTTTAACCCCAAGTCACCCTTGGAAATGTCAGCATTCGACCGCATTGTGTCTACTGGTTACCAGAAGCTTACCGTGCCGCATAACAAAGTTTGCCAATCGGCTTTCAAACAACGAAATAATACCTTTGCACACGTCACGTCCCTAAAACCTTTTGTGCGAAACAATGCAGGTAAAAGCGGTAGTTTTCTGCGAAACTATGATCGCCTTACACTTTGTTTTAGCGTATTTGTGGGGAATGCCAAAGAGGTAGGTTTATTACGCTGCTCGCTATCTATAACGATATGAAACGAGTGAGGTTGTTTTTAACTTAATCGCCAGCCAAGTATTTCGGATTTTGTATACGTATCTGTTGGTGTCATAAAAAATTTGAATCCTCCAAACTTTTGCCAAAAAAAGTGAAAATACGTCCTATAAATATCCCTAAAATTTAAAGCATCAAACACAGACGACCGACTCTGCAAAAAATTTGGCCTTTTGGCGCGTGATATACGTTTTTCTGTCCACTCGTTTTTATGTGCTCAGCCGAACATGTCCTTGTCAATTTCATCTCCTAAGGAACGCTGTTCCGAGACCAAGATAACATAAATTCTGAAAGAAATGTAGTCTAGAGCAAGATCCAACACTAAATAAGATGTAAGTATCTTATTTTGTGTTGGATCTTCGATATTATTATCACTAATATAGTAATCAATGTCTTGTGGTGTTAGTATTTTAGGTTGAATTTTATTTGATTTTTTCTTCGGCCAATAAATGTTTCTGCTTACAGATAAACAAACTATATCTGACTATTTTGTCAAACAAATGAAACTCATGACACTCGTACCTAGCGTGATCTTTCTATGACCACAGAATTAGTCAAAATAATTAAAACTAAATTGTCCTAATTTTGGTAATTTATAAGCCAGTGGTTTGGCATTACCAGTGTTGATATACCGCTGACCACTGATATCTAAATGTGCTGACAACGAACTGGCCATTTTGTAGCAAAATATTCATAAACGGAATCCAGCAGAGCTTAACTGGAGCTCACACACGGCTGGTTCGGGCTAAACTGAATTTGGCTAGGTAGTAAGGGGCAATAGATTTTCTCGTTTTAAATAACATGAGCTGATTTAAAGTGTGTGAAAGAGGGGGTGTGTGTATGTGGGTCGTAGGTATTTTGTCCTGATTTAGATTGCTGTATTGATGCACCATATCCATCACCACATCAGACAACATCACATAGTGAAATGACATGATAGTATAGTATAGTGAAATCCAAGTCTTCTTTTCCAGACGAATCTGTCTAGCCTAAAACATTGAAGATATAATTATTCTAGATCTGGCTATTTCAAAGGAAATAACTCAAGACACAAAGTTAAACTGAACCACAATAGCCAAGCAGTTTTAGAGACCAAATGTGTGTAAACACTGATAATAAAACCAAATCGTTTCCAATTTCCCATTGCAGGAAATATATCACAAGTCCGTGCCAGGCTAAGTGGGAAAGCTGGAGAGTACCGATCAGCTCTTCGTACTCGACCTGCTTTGAGGATTACGGAACGATTCTTCGGTTATTTCTGAAATTGAACACAGAACCGTATCATCCACACCATACAGTCTGTTTTTTTGCATTTTGTATGCAACAAATTTCTCCTCTTGGTATATCAACGCTATGTGAGGCACTACTGTACCCAGAAGGTTGACAATATCAAAAGCATGTTTCATAACATGAATTATCTTGAGACTTTGAGGCGTCTTACAAACTAGGTGGAATTTCCTCGCTAAAGCTAGTTTCGCCTCGAAAAACATGGCGAGAAAGGAAACCTAACTTGTTTATAAAACTTTATCCATGTCACGATAAATAACCTAATTCGTCATCCATAAATAAAGCGGGCAACATAAAGCCCGTGAAAAAGCGTGAACTAAAACAATGCTCTCTCAAACTCAGCAGTAAAACCCTAGCGTTATCCTGATAGCCAAGTTTTGTTGTTTTTAGTTTCCGAGCTCAACCGACAGTCACTTTCCGTCAACTTTCGAAGGAAAACCAGCTTTAAGTACTGCTTCTTACGATTTAATACCATGTAGCAAATGTTTGCATTGTGATTGGTTATTCATCAGTCACTTTCAGTCCCACGGTGCTCAAGCAAGATAAGTCTTAAACCAGGCAGATCAAAGGCCTATAGATTAAAGCTGTGTACGAAAAAATTTTGAAATAAGATATCCTCCTGATTCCTTATTGTTGATATTTGGTAGTTTGTTTTTGAATTAACATTTTTTTTCTATCACAATTTAAAATTAAAAATCCCACCGAAACGCGTCATGCACGTTTGGCAGTAACTTACTTCATAAGGGTATGGTGCTCAGGTTGTTTCTAGAACGAAACACATTTAAGTTAAGATTTCTCTTGATTTTTGAGATTTAGAGGGAAATATTTTGCGTTATCAGATTTACATGGTTTTCGTTATGACAGTGATTCTTATAAGTCGAACTATTATTGTTCTGTTGCTCAACTGACCGGGCAGACACTGGTTACACCGGTTCTCAGTACCCAACCACAGAAGGCCCTATAACCGAAGACAGCCGTTCAAACTGAACTTTAAACCTTGGATTTTACGACTGGTATTGCTTTGCAGTTTTGAGATAAACGGGACTAAAGATCGTGGATTGCATTGTAATGTGTATTGTTGAGGTCGTAAGGGTTATTTTAGCATGGCAAACGGTGATTGCTGCCTGCGGGGTCTCGTTGCGGACGCCATCTATTTCGAGTTCAGCAAAAACTAAAGTGTAGGCACAGAAGAAGTTACTATGGTACAAAATACATTATCAATATTCAATCTGTTTCTAGGTTTGCCTTTTTAAAGGTACATTGTCATAGCAACATAGCGTTATTATTCTTCAAATAATAGTAAGACTTTGATGAAACGGAGATCAGTATCCTTTTGATGGTTTGACATTGGATTCTGCAAATGAAGAAGTTAATATTAAAGCTATCGGTGTGATGAAGGCCATTTTAAAATTCCTTATATAGTATGTTTTTATTTTATATATTAATCATGTTAATTTTAAGTTTTATTTTTATTAAGTAAGTACTTTAAGTTAATGTAAGAGTTTTAAATAAACAATTTGATTTGATTTGATTTGATTTGATAAAAAATAGGTTGCCTCAAAAGACATTGACAAAACTCTGTCTTTATAAATGTTCATTTAAACATTCAAAATATTGATTTCAAAAAGTCTGATGATTACTCTACTTATTCAGTTCATTCTGAATTAACACTTATGTACATCTTAATAAAACTGAATTTCTCTTGACAGTAAGTTTCAAGTCAGCAGCCAGCGTCCAACTTGAAAATTACCGACCATTGTTTTACGTTAATGAGTGGTTTCTTTTGTTGTCGACTTCTGCTCTCTGTCGATATACCACTGCAGCTTGGAATTGACTGCGCTTTTTGAAAAGCTATGCAGATATTTTGTTTCTTTTTTTGAGAATCACGAGCGACTGACCTTTTTCCGGTGTAAAAGTGTAAAAAAGAGATTTTGTGTCGAGGGTAGTTTATGTTTTTAGTATCTTCGTTATGTTGGGGCGTGTGGGTTTTTTGTCTAGTACCTGTTCCGACAGTTTTATGGACTTAATGGATAGTTTTGAGTAGGTTCTTATGAAAATAATTATCTCGATAGTAACAATCACTACAATTAGCCCTAAATCTAATCAACTTAATTCCTTAAGGCTTAATCTTGCACCATTTGTATAATACATTTCATCATTGTAAAAAATCCTTTTTGAATTGCGATAAAAAAAAGATCTACCTATTATTTGACAGTAGGAACAGAAAAAAACAATTTATTGCTTTTTGTGCAAAGTTACAGAACTCTTAAATGAAGTATAGTGTAGTAGCGGTATGAACCTAAATACAAATTTAAATAGTAATGTACCTTCATTAAATAGTAGTCTCTAAAGATGTTTAAGTAATCTCATTTAACGCTTCGTTCACCCAAAGCCGGCTAAACACTTGTTAAATACTAAAGACCCGCTAACTTATAATAGAAATGTTATTAAAAAGATTTCCCTTAAGATACGGATTTTCATTTAAAACTTTTCCAGGATATCAAAGGAAAAAGCTAGATTTAAAATATCATAAATATTATAAAGAAGAAAGATTTGATTGTTTGTTTGTTTGCATCGAATAGGCTCCGAAACTACTGGACCGATTTCAAAAATTCTTTCACCGTTATGAAGCTACACTATCTGCGCTGAACATAGGCTATATTATAATGATATTTTTTATATAGGCTACCCGTGCGAAGCCGGGGCGTACTACTAGTTAGTTTATAAACTAACAAGCTGGTGCGACTTTGTCTTGCTATCGTTATATTTTTGACAATTCTTACAATATCTTTATAGATTGTAGCTTAGGTGTTAAGTTGATGTATAAACTAAATTTTTGTTAAGTTTAATTAAAATCCATTTAGTTTTTACGTGAAAGAGTAACAAACTTTCCATCTAAACTTTGTATAATAGTAGGATTTGACTAAACATAGTATAACTTAGATTTTAACTCGACTTTGACGATAACTTTGACTTTGATGTTGAACGACAACTCTGTAATTAGAAACTGTATTAAATTTTGCATGCATTGTTAATGTCCGTCCTGTAACACCCTATTGCAACGCCCTTATTAGGGTACATTATGTATTAGATCTAAATACTTAGTCCTAAGACCAGACAAATTGTTACCATACATAATGATGACAATAAAGAATAAACACTGCAGTTTACATCTCATCACTTCAACTTTTATAACACAGAAATCGACTCAACAACGTGAATCACGTTTAAGAATACCAGCAGCGTTTGCGAGAACGGTTTGCGAGAAGTATCCTTTAACGATGTCTATATAGAGATCGTTAAAAACCCACTTTTAAATCGGTTTAACATTGTAGACAAATGCAGTTAACTTAGAAAAGAAAGATTATCTTTCTTTTTTAAGTAAACTGCGAATACTCAAGTTTTTTGGGAAGCAAAGAAGACTCAATGGAGTGCCTGGTATAGCCATAATAGGATGGACCTCATGGTCAGACCCCATGGTCAACTCACTGGACAGGCATCACAGCTCAGTTGGTAGCTCTGCCATCCATGCTGTGGGTCGTGGGTTCGATTCCCACCCAGATCAAATGTTTGTGTGATGAACATAAATATTTGTTCTATGTCTGGGTGTTACTATTTTTCATTTTTTCATTTTCATTTACTATGTATTCTATGTATGTATATATCTTTCTTTTTTAAGTAAACTGAGAATACTCAAGTTTTTTGGGAAGCAAAGAAGACTGAATGGAGTGCCTGGTATAGCCATAATAGGATGGACCTCATGGTCAGACCCCATGGTCAACTCACTGGACAGGCATCACAGCTCAGTTGGTAGCTCTGCCATCCATGCTGTGGGTCGTGGGTTCGATTCCCACCCAAATCAAAATGTTTGTGTGATGAACATAAATATATGTTCTATGTCTGGATGTTACTATTTTTCATTTTTTCATTTTCATTTACTATGTATTCTATGTATGTATACAAAAATGCGATCATCACATATATGTAAATGTTGTGTATAGTTTGTTGTTAATTTAGTTGACGTACAGGCGACTATGTTACATAAGCAAACTTCAATTCGCCGAGTCAGCTGAACGTCAGCAAATTATTAGCTTAGTGAGACCACAGCCTTGTTATATCTCATGGATTCAAGCTCAAGTCGATGTTTTAATTTTATTAGCTTTAATTGTAAGTCACTTAAAAGATCTCTTGATAATGTACGAGATATTTGTGGGATGTCCGATGTAGTGGCGCTCCAAGAGAGATGGCGCTGCTGTCAATGTAAACACTGGCTCTGCATATTAATTTAATTTAAAAATAACTAAAACGTGAAATTACTGCTGGTGAAGTGTTAAAAATCAAAATAACTGAATAACTCTTCGGTACAAGTGTTTGTGGCGAGATATAATAGTGCAAAAACAATTTAAACAACAATAACTAAGTGACTACGTTTTGCTTCGTGTACCTATGTGAAAAGTGCCTAAAACCTACAAAATATCATTTAAAAATACATTTTAAACTGAACTAATTACCAGAACCCCCTGTGAAAGTGATATTACATAAAATAATTTAAAAATAGTTGTATCATTAAACCGACACCGTTGGCGACGTCGTGTTTCGTTTCAAAAAATGGACTTTGAACCCGCATAACTTGTTAATACCCTCAGCTGTGGACTTAAACCAAATTTATCATCATATCGCCTATTTCGACCGCATCTCTAACGATCTGGTTGGACTGGTGGCTCAAGGTAGCAGCTGCAGTGGACGAGCCCCGAGTTCAAATCCCGTCACCCTCGACTTTTTGTCCTCATAATTTAATTAAGTTGTGAGAACCTTAGAAGTTACCAAATAACGCCATCTAGGCATTCTATCGAGAATCTCCGAACACTGAAATTGAATCAATCTCAACTAGAGGGCGCTAATATAAATTGTAAAAAATGAACTTCCTAGAAAATATAACATTCCGTCGGCAGCGTACTCAGTCTGATATAAGTGAAGGCGATGGCAACGTACGACCACAAAGCAATGAGACAACAAGTAGCTTACCGGAAATCTCAGACGATGAAAGCGATGAAATACAACGACTCAAAGATCAGGTTGAGGCCCTTCAAAATGAGCTAAAAGAAGCACATAAAGAAATAGAAGCGTTGTCACGTCAAAACAGTGAATATAAGCAATGTAATCATGATCTTCAAAACACGAATGATATCCTTCTAGCTATGAAAGTAGGTCCACCCGCAATAAGTAAAACTTCTCCAAAAAAGCGAACCAACCAAGACACGCTATTAAAAACACAGACACATCGGAAAACAGATAAATCGAATGACACTGAGAAGAAAACTAACAAAAATAGTATAGAGAACGGAGTACAGTTACAGTCTGAACCAGTATCTCAACCAAGTAATTGTGCTCGCACAGATTTAAGACAGAAGAAAATATGTATCCTTAGTACGAATAATCAAAATGACATTTTGTCAATTGCAGAGGACAGTTTAGGCCAGAACTCAATGTTGTGCCACTACCTCAAACCCAACAGTGGCTTAGATAATCTACTCACCGATGTAGATTCAAAAGTGACCGAGTTTACAATGGATGATTTTTGCATAATCTTAGTTGGAGAAGAAGATTTCAAAACTACAAAAAAATACTTTGAAATAATCGCTTATATTAGATCTAAGCTACAAGAATTAAATCACACAAACGTAATTATCTGCCTTCCTACATATAAGTACGGAAATCAGACAGATATGTTTAACTGGAGAGTGGAAACTTTTAACAATCTTATTTACCTTGACACATTGACACATAGTCACGCTTATATATTTGACTCGAATAGAAAACTAAAATATGACTTCACAATGTTCAATAGATACACATGCAGAATTAACGACTACGGAATGAAATCTATATTCAGGAATCTAAAAAATTACATGAACAGTGTGCAATATTATAATAACTTGAACAACCAACCCCAGATGAATGAAATCAATACAAATAAGCGTACATCAGATCAAGATGTATCAACCTTATGTCACAATCAGTTTTTTCGAGACTAAATATCTAAATATTATGCATCAGAACATAGCAGGACTACTGAATAAAACAGAATCCCTAATGGTAAACCTAGAAGAACTTGTAGATCAAAAGATTGATATTGATGCTATGTGCATTACAGAACACTTTATAAGCTTAGGATGCGAACACAACCTAGATATCCAAAACTACTCCCTTGCATCATGTTTTAGCAGAAGTGGCTGTAAAAGAGGAGGATCATGCATATTGGTGAAAAACACCCATAAATGGAGAGAAATATTAGAAATAAAAAAACTTTCCTTGACTAATATATTTGAATGCTGTGCTATTGAACTTATTGAATATAAAATTATTATTGTATGTATATATAGAATACCTAAGCAGAATAATTTGAAAACATTCTTTAATAAATTGGAAAAAATGTTGACATGTATTTCTAAATTGAATTATAGTAATATTGTCATAGGAGGAGATTTTAATATCGATGTATTGAAAAAAGATAATGTAACATTAGATTTTGAATGCTTACTACTAAACCTCAATCTCAAACTAGCAATACATCAACCAACTCGTCTTGTAAGTAATACCTGTATTGATAACTTTGCACATGACTTTAAAAGTGTTTGCGGGACTGAAGTGTTAGAATTTGGCTTATCAGACCACACAGCTCAAATAATAAAGTTACCAATTAAAAAATGCTTAAAACTTAAATATTGGCGCAAACAAGTCCGAGATTATAGTCTAGCAAATATAACTAGATTTAAAATGTGCATAAAACAATTGTCCTTCTCAGATATATATAACACGAATGACTCTTCTTGGGCGTATTCGAAATTTATTGAGCAATTCAAACTATTTTATAACCTATGTTTCCCAAAAAAACTAAGTACAGTAAACATCATAAATAAACCTAAATGGATATCACGAGGAATAAAAATTTGTAGTAGAAAAAAAAGAAATTTACTATGGAATCACAGAATTAAGCCTAATAACACAAATAAATTAATGTATGAAGTATACGCAAAACGACTGAAAAAAATTATTTCATTAACCAAACAAGCGCAGAATAACTATAAAATTAAAACGTCTAAAAACATTTCGAAAACAACATGGGAAGTAATAAATAAAACACAATTCAATTTACCTAAAGAGACTATACACAAAATTAAAAATGACAATAATGACTATATAACCGATCCAACAGACATTGCAAATTTTTTCAATAATTATTTTGTTGACAAAGTTCAACCAGTACCAGGCGCTGGTAAACAAGTGACGGCAAACATACACCACTGTCAGAAATCAATGTTTATGGCACCTTGTCTTCCTCATCATGTAAACAAAATTATAAAAAACCTTAAAAATACAAATAGTACGGGGATCGATGGTGTTTCAACAAAAATCATCAAAGCTGTCAATGAATACATATGTCCTCATCTTAGCCATTTAATTAATATTAGTATAGTGACAGGCACCTTCCCACAAGATCTCAAAATGACTGTTGTGAAACCACTATTCAAAAAAGAAAACAAGGAAATTGTGGAATACTACCGCCCAATTGCCCTCATATCAATATTTTCTAAGATATTTGAAAAATACTTTTACGGAGAAATCAATTCTTACTTAGAAAAAAATAATATCTTGTGTAAGGAACAAAAAGGATTTCGTCAAAACAAAACCATAAACATGGCAGTGTATGATTTTATCAACACTGTCATTTGTAGTGTTGATAGTCGAAATCCTGTATGTGCAATCTTTTGCGATATGACACAGGCTTTCGACTATGTGGATCACAGTATTCTTGTAAGCAAACTCGAAGCTTATGGAATAAGAGGTAATATTTTACAATTAATTAATTCATATTTGACAAATAGACAACAAATTACAGAAATAACAAGGTTTAACTATAAAACTAAATACAATGACATACACAAATCTAGTAAACGAAATATATTATATGGCGTTCCACAAGGAAGCGTTTTAGGACCTCTTTTATTTATTCTATACATAAATGACTTGCCGAATGCATTGACTCAACCTATGACACTTTTCGCTGATGACAGTACGGTGACAATAAAATGTAATGACATTCAATCATACGAATCTGACATAAACACATCATTAAATTCAATAATTACATGGCTTAATAATAATAATTTGAAAATTAACTTAAATAAGACAATTATAATGCATTTTAACCAAAGAACTCAAGAACCCTCTCCAATTAATATACAATTTCTAGAGCACACACTGGATCAAGTCGATTTTACTCGTTTCCTAGGGCTTCAAATAGATAAAAAACTAAACTGGAAAAAGCATATTGAAGTGTTAAGTAAGAGGATCAGCAGTTCAGCATACGCTTTAAATAAACTGTCTACCACAGTAAATACGAATACTCTGCTCACAGCGTATTACGGCCTAGTAGAATCTATTCTCAGATACGGCATTATGTTCTGGGGCTACTCAACTGAAAAAGAAACTATTTTCAAAATGCAAAAACGGTGTCTACGAGCTATGTTCAAAATTCATACGACTGATAGCTGCAAACCATTATTTTTGGAGCATAAAATTCTTACACTTCCGTCCTTATACATAATGGAAGTTGCACTATTTGTAAAAACAAATCCTCATCTGTTTCCGCGTATGTGTGATACAGTAGTTCGAAACAGACGAGAAGACAGACTATGCAGGCATGTGTCTAAGACCACACTTTTGCGAAAAAGTATTATATGTATGGCTCCACTCATTTTTAATAAAGTTCCGAAATGTTACAAAGAATTAGGTGTAGGTAAATTTAAAAGTATATTTAAGACATTTTTAATAGACAAATGTTATTACAATGTTGAAGAATTCTTGTCCGATAAAATTTGAATTGTTATCTAAAACTGCATGTCTGTAAATATTTTTATTGTATATTTTTAATTTTATTTTATTTTAGTGTAGCCTGTTTTTGAATTTTATATTTAGACCAATTGTAACGCGCCATCTCAATTTGCACACCAGTGATGGTAAAACATGTTTGTGTCATAACCTAATATCTGTCATCTTAATTTACACATGTTATGCAAATAAATAATCTTTATCTTTATCTTTATCTTTAAGAGACATGGCTACTCCCCCATGACATTCCTTTATTAGGAACTATTTCCAATGATTTTCAGTATACAGGCAAGTCCGCCGTGGACACTACAATGAGTTTGTTAAAGGGAAGGCCATATGGAGGAGTGGCCATTCTCTGGAGAAAGGGTATTTTTGACACAGTTTCGATACTGGAATGTATTAGTCCTCGCCTAGTGGCAATTAGAGCCACGCTGCGTGATCGTTCCATTATCGTATTCTCAGTTTATATGCCTACGAACTCGCTCGACAATTTGCCGATTTTCTCCGAAGTACTAGGGGAAATAAGTGCCATGGTAGCAAGTGAATGTGTAGAGAGTATTTATATATTGGGTGATTTTAATGCTCACCCATATGAACTGTTTTATAACGAACTTATTAATTTCTGTTCGGACCAATCGTGGACTTGCGCGGACATAGATAAATTAGGTCTACAGTCTGACACATACACTTTCATTAGTGAAGCCCATGGGTGCAGGCGTTGGCTGGATCACTGTGTTGTATCGGTGTCGGCCGGAAAAACCGTAGTTGAGGTTCTTGTTATTGAAGACGTTTTTGTGTCGGATCATTTTCCTTTGTCTATTAAATGTAACTTTGATATAATCAGACCCAAGCTGCTGACACACGACCTGCCCCGGAACTCAGTTATTTGGGGGGAAAGGACCGAGTATCAAATGGGTGAGTATCATAATGTGTGTAACGCTGGTTTGCGAGAGATTAGTTTTCCGTCAGAGTTTTCGGAGTGCAGTCGTGGGTCATGCGGATTGGAGGTACATAAGCGTATACTCGATAAATTGTATATAGATATAGTCCATATTTTGAGTAACGCGGCTGTGTGCACTAATAAGAAAAAATGTACTAAAAATAGTAAAACCAGGCATTTGTGTGGCTGGAATGAGCATGTCAGGAAGGCCCATTGTGAGGCCAGGCTTAACTTTGAAACCTGGATGCTATACAATCGACCTGTTGCTGGCGTAATATTCACTCGAATGTGTGAGTCACGTAAAATTTTTAAAAGTCGCCTAAAATGGTGCCAAAATAATCAGGACCAACTCAAGATGGATATTTTGGCAAAACATAGATCTGCGAAGGACTTTACCGCATTCTGGAAAGCGACAGGAAAGCAGGAGGTTAGGCCTGGTCTCCCAGTGAGTGTGGGTGGAATGAGTGGGCCCGCAAATATTGCTAATATGTTTAAGGAGCATTTTAAGGTGAGTTCTCCACTTGGTCCATCGGCCTCGGTGATTGACACTGAGTATGGGTGTGAGGGAGATGAACCGCCTGTGCACTTTACCTCGAAACAAGTGACGGAGGTTCTTAAAAGAATGAGCGGTGGGAAATCGCCGGGGCATGATGGGCTAAGTGTTGAGCACCTAAAGTATGCTGGGGTTCACCTTCCGAGGGTACTGTCTTTGTTTTTCACAATGTGTATGAGTCACTCTTATTTGCCGAGGGACTTAACTAAAACTATCATTGTTCCCATTGTGAAGAACCGAACTGGTGATGTCTCGGACGTGTCGAACTACCGACCAATATCGCTGGCTACAATTATTGGTAAGGTGCTGGACGGCCTGCTTGATTCATGTCTAGACGGATATCTGGGACCACATGACGCACAGGGGCATTATTCTCTATTGTATTGCTAACCACGCGCGTTACTTGGCTTAGGCAAGACAAGAGCGTGTAATCTGAAAAAACTGTATGGCGTAAGCCTTAGTTGTTATTCCCCACCGCGACACGTTACGTTTTGGCCACAATTTGAACTGTCAACTAATCGGGCCGACGTCTGCCGTGTTATGAAAACTATTTGTTTCAAAACGTGTCATGCGCGATTCGAATAATTTATATACAAATCAATCATTTTTGAAGTTTGCGTTTTGGAACGCGTTGTGACGTAGCACGTTTGGGGAAGGAATCTCCTATGTCATAGAGAATAAGGCCCCAGTTTGGTTTCCGACCTGGGCTGTCAACGGAGAGCGCGATTATTGGTCTCAAGCATACCGTCCAGTACTATACTGAACACAGGACACCGGTATACGCTTGTTTCCTTGACCTCTCCAAGGCCTTTGATCTTGTTTCCTATGATGTACTTTGGAGAAAGTTGGGAAACATGTGTGTACCGGTTGAAGTCTTAAATATGTTAAAATATTGGTACGCTAGCCAGACTAACTATGTAAGATGGGCTGACTCTCTTTCGGACGCTTATGGTTTGGAGAGCGGGGTGAGGCAGGGGGGGTTAACTTCTCCTAAGCTCTTTAATCTGTACGTGAACGATCTTATCGTCGGATTGAGCAGTTTGCGTGTTGGTTGTCGAATGAATGGTGTTAGCGTAAACAACATCAGCTACGCCGATGACATGGTGCTGCTGAGTCCGACGGTAGGAGGCTTAAGACAGCTGCTAAGGGTCTGTGAGATCTATGCCGATGAGCATGGGCTCACATATAATGTGAAAAAGACTGAATACATGGTGTTTAAGGCCGCCGGTGGATGCCCGGTTAACACGCTTAGTATAATGCTAAACGGCTTACAGCTGAAACGGGTAACACAATTCAAATATCTGGGACATTTCCTTACCGACGACCTTAAAGACGATGTAGACATTGAAAGAGAGCGTCGGGCGCTAGCTGTTAGAGGTAACATGATTGCTCGCAGATTTTCTCGTTGTACTAAACAGGTTAAAGTGACGCTCTTTAAGGCTTATTGTCAAAGTCTATACACGGGAAGTCTGTGGGTAAAACATACCAAAAAATCGCTGGACACCTTGCGTGTTCAATACAATAACATCTTTAGGATGTTGTTAGGACTGCCCCGCTTTTGTAGCGCATCGGGAATGTTCGCGCAGTATCACACAGATGGTTTTCATGCTCTGTTACGTAAGAAGACTGCCTCCTTGATCAGTAGAGTACGGGGCAGTCCTAACAGCATCCTTAAAACCGTTGCTGACAGCTGGACGTCCCCGCTGTGGAGGAGCCTTGTGCGAAGGACGATCAATGAAGGTATTCTGCGCCTTCATTGATTGCCTACCGACATCGGTGTATTATAGTTATAAGTTTATTTTAAATTAATGTTTTCTTCTTTTTTGTATATGGATTTAGTTGTCTGAAATAAACGATTTTTATTTTTATTATTTATTTATTTATTTAGACTTATCAGTGTTGTACGTGTATGTTAGTCTAATATCTTCAAATCTATGCGAATCCCATAGATTATACACGTCACACTCTAGTCCCAAACTAAGCAAAGCTTGTACTATGGGAACTAGACTGCTGATAGAATACTTATATACATTTTTTTTGTAAATACGTACATAGAATACATAGTCACACCCAGACAAAGAAAGTACAAATATTTGCTCTGGATTGGAATCAAACCCACGAGCCATAGAATGGAAGGCAAAGCTACTAACGAGCTGTGACGCCTGTCAAAACTACTTAAAGTTTTAAACTCTGTAAAGTTTCAGTTTTTAATTCAAATGCGAAGTGGCAACATTGCATACCAAACTAAAAAAAAACCTGTGCTCTCTGAAACATTCTGACGTAATTAAAGTATTTCCGGAAAGTTAATGGTTCAAAAGCATTTCCGGTTTAAAACTAGCTGTGTCTGCGCTTAGGGCTTATTCGATTTGGGTAATTTTGGGGTGCTGTTTCAACAACTTTTAACATAAATTACAAGTTGTTATTTTTTAAAACATACAATCTTTTTTCTCTAACTTATCTCGTCCCACTGCTGGGCAAAGGTCTCTCCTAAGTCCTTTTAATCATCCTTATTCTCCGCTTTTTCCACCAATTCCTCTCGAAAGCCTAGTAAAATACACATAGGTATATTAATAAAAAAATGTTTTGGAATATTTCACACAACGCTAGTCCGAAACTAAGCAAAGGTGGGATAGATGGCTGATATTAGCTCTTATACGGAAACTCTATTTTTTATATATTGTTTTATCAAAGCTTTCAATTTTTTAAATTTAGTTTGTTGTTTAAAAGCTTTTATTTTATAAACTTACTTCTATGCTTCAGACCCACTTTACTGTGTACTTATCCCAACTCATAAAATAAATTAAAACATCTCACTGGATTTTTAAATTCTTTGATATAGTATACTCTTTAAGTGTAATACTTATTATTTTTTCAACTTTTGATCTACGTTTAGAATATTGATTTTTCATCTTAATAATAGAACAGACTGATAACGCACCCGATGTTAAGCAGTTACATCCTAAAACGTGTTACCTCGCATTTACTTAAATTTTTTTAGTTTCTATGTAACCTTCTAAATGTGAAAATTAAATTTTGTCCTACTATTTCCCTCCACGCATTTCGCAGTACACGAAACTTTTCATAACTAACTCGACGTAGAAAACTGCAGGGACCACTCTCAGCTTTTGACAGTTCTGTGTCACAGTGCCACGGACTATAGACACGAAAACAGTAGAGCAACTCCTAAATTCAAGCAGTTTAGTTCCCATAATACAAGCTTTCCTAAGTTTGGGACTAGAGTGTGATATGTGAAATATCCATGAATTTTTTATTTACTTATTTAAAATCGTATCTCAAAAATTCTGAGTACCTACATAAATAAATAAATAAATAATGCTAGACAATCCAAAAGTATTAATCTGCCTCTGATTTTGAATAGGTAGATATTTTTATTACAGTTCTTAAAAGCTTTAGGTGCAACAATAAGTATGTAGCTACATTTTTTATAATTTGTTTACCCTTTTAACCATGATGTTGTATGAGAGAAAGTGAGATATTTATTTGACACACAACACAGGTATCTACACATTCAAACAAATATGTAGTACACATAAAACCAAAACAAATATATAAATAAGTGGGTACCCACCTGATGGTAATGATGCTGATATGTAACCTCTCTTTATATTTATACCAAAGTCCATAAATAGCATGTCTTCACTGCGTCCATCACTCAGAGACGTAAGTTGATGTTAAGTCTCAAGTGTTATTTATTACTCCTTATATTTCTGCTGTGTCGACTGGCAAGAGCCCGTGACGTCACGTGCGTGACCCGTTGACAATTGTACATTCAGAAACTGAGGAAAGATTTACTTCTTGAGTATCGTGTCTGACGTGAAACTAAATCTTCTCGAATGGGCTAAGTGACCTACTTTTTTCGTCTACCTTCGTGATTTGGTCGAGTTAGCATTGTCCCGATGCGACCGCTTCTTATCCGCCGCATAAATAATATACTCTTCGAATGTTTATGAAAATAATATTTTGGAAACGTATTTTTGCAATCTTTAAAAGGTGTCACAGCTAAGTTGATAGTAGCTCTGCCTGCCATGCTGTCGTGGCGTTCGATTGCCACCCAGAGCATTATATAAAAATAATTAATGTAATCATTATTATTTAGTGTGCACTATAGTGACACATGACACAACTTGATATACTGTGTCCAATGCACTGTGGCAAAGCTGTTGAATTTTATGTAGTCTTTTGTAGTGGAAATCCTGCTGCGAACAGGATTAGTAGTTAAAGTTTAAAGTGCTTTTGGAAATTAAAATGGGCACTGATTAAAGGAGCTATTTTTAACACACAGTAAAAAAGAGGGAGCGTAGTTTTGGTCATGTTTTGGTACACTCACACAGATAAGCTATTTACTAAAGTATTATTTTTAAGACTTGAATTTTGTTTCATGAATAATATAATATACTATGTCTCAGCCCTGACTAATGAGACCGTGCTTAAGCAAGCGTAGTGTAATACGGAGAGATGGAGCGACGACCTGCGGAGTGTAGCGAAAACTCAACATCAGAAAAGAGACGAAGACCGGCGAAGATTGGCGCGTCTTGGAAGACCTACGTCCAGCAGTATACTGTACCCCAAGTACGAGTTTGTGCACACACGAATCGCAGAGACGCAATCGCCGAGCACCACCAATTATGTATGGAAATCCAAGCTTCTCAAGAAATCTGCTAGGGGCGCTGCTTAGATCTCCATACAAAATCGGTGGCTCTCGGCGATTGCGTCTCTACGATCCGTGTGTGCACAAACTCGTTCTTGGGGTACTGATATAGGTTGATGATGATGGCTTATTTTTCAATAACTTATTTTGATATTACACATTTGCTGTTCACTTTGCCTAGTGATCTGAGTAGGAAGGTAGAATATTAAATTCTGCAAAACAATTTTACTTTTTCATAAGCCTGTTACAGTCGAGACATAAGCTTCTTAGGCATAAAAATTGTATAAGCGGAGCGATAAGCAACGCGGAAAGAGATAGTTTGTTTAATATCTTTGCTGAAAAACAAGAATGTTTGTTACTATTGCATTGCCAAGGTTTCAAATTAGTCCGTTTACAAAATAATCATTAAATGCCCTATTATTTTTTCATAAACGATACAAAATCGATTTGAATCTGTACTGTTTTGAAAATTCACGAATCTTTACATTCGACCGCTCAAAGTATTACTTAAATAAATATTCAAGAGCATTTCACACATCAATCACGCTCTAGTCCCAAACTAAGCAAAGCTTGTACGATGGGGACTAATACAATGGGGATTGCTGATTGATTACTTATACCTACTAAAACAGAACTTTAAATAATTTCCGTGAGCAATAATATGTCGAAAAATGTTCCATGTGATAAAAAGAATAAGAATAAGAATATATTTATTGCAAAACTGTTTAGGTACATTGAGATCTTATGATATAGGTACAGCTAGTTACAGTTTGTCCGTTTCGGACATACAATATTATGTTTTAGGAGTAATATGTTGTTTGACCGTGCCGCTTGTCGCTCCGCTCATGTAAAGTCTAGGTCTAAGTATCCTGAGCCCGGCTTGTCTCCGAGATGGGCAAAGTTTTAAAATAAGACAATATGGCGTTGAATTCCTTGCCTCGGAAGGCGGACAGGAATTGCTAAGGACTTTAATATATGTGATATTGAATGTTAAATGGCATTTTGTGTACTTATTAACCTAAAAAGCTTATTTAGAGCGAAATCTTGTCATTTTATCATTTAAAGAATATAAAAAGTTATATAATCTACCTGTTTACTTATGGGCATGTATATTATGTCCGATATTTATTATACTGGATGCCCTAAAATATGTCAAGCGGAAGCTCGAAAGTTGGGCACTTTGAGGAGCATCCCAAACGCAAATGTATGTTATTTTAAAATTTCTCATTTTAGTCATTTAAGATAAAAAACATCCGGAGGTGTGAGTGACCTACATAGGACTAGATTTATTTTTGACACTAATTCGTAGGACGTCCTGTATTTTTTTATTTGTTTTTTTTTTACTTCAAAGCAGGCAGACTAGCTTGCGGGGCACCTGATGGGAAGTGGTATAGTTAGATATTCAAATTACAATATCGAAAAAGCGATATCAATAAATCAATATCAGCGCGGCAATGCAGCCAGTGTCTTGGGTACGCTTCCGATTGGTACTGATTTGGATCAGTTGAACTATCTATAGATCGTTTGCAACGGTCTGTAGATAGCTCAACTGTTTCTTATGTATTTTATATAACAATGTACATTTTGTAAATACTGTATAGTCGTAAGTTTGTGAATAAACTTTTTATATCGAAAAATGCTTATTTATTTACAAAGAACGACGTTCAAAGACTGAAGATTATTGATAAACCAATACCATGAAATAAATTTGATTCTAAATATAAATCAACGAGACTGTAATAATCAGGTATGGAAAGTTTCAGCCGAAATTTTAATAGAAAACCCTCAATAAATTCACCTAAAGGAGTGTAATTACGGTTTCTGAATTTTCAGGTTGTAAATATGAAATTTTCCAAATAAAAGTCTGTATGGGAAAAGCTACATTGTCAAAGTTCTGTGTCATTAACAAGATTATAGGTTTAAATACTGTTCTGAAAACGGTATTGTTTTTACACAAAATTCAGTTATTAAGGCCCCATGAAGAATCAACGGCGGTTCGAGTTTAGGTATTTATAGACACGCGACGCGGCTCAAAGCGCTCGCGACTCGCGAACGTACCGTCCACGCGATATTGAAAGACTTACGAATTTGATATTTTTACATTACTTCATTACTTCCAACATTAAATATCAATGATATTATTCATCGATATTTAATCTTGGAAGTATGAAATTATGTGTTTAATTGGTTTGTTATATCGTATCAAGAAACAAATATTAAAAAGAAGATGAGATTTCTAAATAGTTTGTACTACATATTTTCTATCACCTACAAAAGTGTGACTTGTAGCCTCGAAACTAATATTATATTTCTCAGTAGGAATATTCGTGAATATGAACAAAAATTGCTCAAACAATTCCGTGCGCGCTACTGTTCTTGCTAGAGTGTTTGCCTTAGTTCTAACTTATTTATTACTTTAGCGACGCGCTCAATAGCAATGCTGATAGCATTGCTATTGAGCGCGTTGTGTATAACGCACTTCTCAATAAATCGTTTTTTTTTGTGCTGAAAATACAAGACGAAATTCAGATTAATTAGATGAACTATGATTGAACGAGTCGATTACCAGTTTCACAATCCTCAGTTTTTATTTTTACTACATCACCAAGATTATTTTATAATATTTTATTTTATTTTTATTTATTTATTATTCCTTGCACTGTTTCCATCACATACATTGACCCCCTATCTTATAAAAAGTTAACGTTGACATTATGTCATCATTATGTATGGTAATCAATACTTCAAGTCTGCGCTAACTTTTTATAAGATAGACCGTATATGTATAAGTATTTACCATGCAATCTAAAACTTACCTTCATGCATAGGCTAAAAACGAAGCCGTGAAGTTTTACCATTCTGGAATCCAAGATAGCGCACACTGGTTTTGGTGAATTTAGCGATACGGATGTCATTTATTTATTTATTTTTTTTTATTTATTCCAAACACTTATTTTAAAACACAATTTGGTTGGACACTAATCTCCACCCTAGGAAAAACCTGTGTTGTGGCATTGTCAGGGTTTTTCAGGATGCTGATTACGAATATGGCCACAATTTTGGAATTCAAGATGGCGCGCACTAGTTTTTGTCCATTTAGCGATATGGGTGTCATTTTCGGGGTTTTCAGGATGCTGATTACGAATATCGCCACCATTTTGGAATCCAAAATGGCGCACACTGGTTTTGGTCAATTTAGCGATATGGGTGTCCTTTTCGGGGTTTTTTGGGATGCTGATTACGAATATGGCAACCATTTTGGAATCCAAAATGGCGCACACTGGTTTTGGTCAATTTAGCGATATGGGTGTCATTTTTGGGGTTTTTTGGGATGCTGATTACGAATATGGCAACCATTTTGGAATCCAAGATGGCGCACACTGGTTTTGGTCAAATTAGCGATATGGGTGTCATTTTCGGGGTTTTTTGGGATGCTGATTACGAATATGGCAACCATTTTGGAATCCAAGATGGCGCACACTGGTTTTGGTCAATTTAGCGATATGGGTGTCATTTTTGGGGTTTTTTGGGATGCTGATTACGAATATGGCAACCATTTTGGAATCCAAGATGGCGCACACTGGTTTTGGTCAATTTAGCGATATGGGTGTCATTTTTGGGGTTTTTTGGGATGCTGATTACGAATATGGCAACCATTTTGGAATCCAAGATGGCGCACACTGGTTTTGGTCAATTTAGCGATATGGGTGTCATTTTTGGGGTTTTTTGGGATGCTGATTACGAATATGGCAACCATTTTGGAATCCAAGATGGCGCACACTGGTTTTGGTCAATTTAGCGATATGGTTGTCATTTTCGGGGTTTTTTGGGATGCTGATTACGAATTTGGCAACCATTTTGGAATCCAAAATGGCGCACACTGGTTTTGGTCAATTTAGCGATATGGGTGTCATTTTTGGGGTTTTTTGGGATGCTGATTACTAATATGGCAACCATTTTGGAATCCAAGATGGCGCACACTGGTTTTGGTCAATTTAGCGATATGGTTGTCATTTTCGGGGTTTTTTGGGATGCTGATTACGAATTTGGCAACCATTTTGGAATCCAAAATGGTTGCCATATTAGTAATCAGCATCCCAAAAAACCCCAAAAATGACACCCATATCGCTAAATTGACCAAAACCAGTGTGCGCCATTTTGGATTCCAAAATGGTTGCCAAATTCGTAATCAGCATCCCAAAAAACCCCGAAAATGACAACCATATCGCTAAATTGACCAAAACCAGTGCGCGCCATCTTGGATTCCAAAATGGTTGCCATATTCGTAATCAGCATCCCAAAAAACCTCGAAAATGACACCCATATCGCTAAATTGACCAAAACCAGTGCGCGCCATCTTGGATTCCAAAATGGTTGCCATATTCGTAATCAGCATCCCAAAAAACCCCGAAAATGACACCCATATCGCTAAATTGACCAAAACCAGTGCGCGCCATCTTGGATTCCAAAATGGTTGCCATATTCGTAATCAGCATCCCAAAAAACCCCGAAAATGACACCCATATCGCTTAATTGACCAAAACTAGTGCGCGCCATCTTGGATTCCAAAATTGTTGCTATATTCGTAATCAGCATCCCAAAAATCCCCGAAAATGATACCCATATCGCTAAATTTACCAAAACCAGTGTGCGCCATCTTGGATTCCAAAATGGTTGCCATATTCGTAATCATCATCCCAAAAAACCCAGAAAATGACACCCATATCGCTAAATTGACCAAAACCGGTGCGCGCCATCTTGGATTCCAAAATGGTTGCCATATTCGTAATCAGCATCCCAAAAAACCCAGAAAATGACACCCATATCGCTAAATTGACCAAAACCGGTGCGCGCCATCTTGGATTCCAAAATGGTTGCCATATTCGTAATCAGCATCCCAAAAAACCCCGAAAATGACACCCATATCGCTAAATTGACCAAAACCAGTGCGCGCCATCTTGGATTCCAAAATGGTTGCTATGTTCGTAATCAGCATCCCAAAAATCCCCGAAAATGATACCCATATCGCTAAATTGACCAAAACCAGTGTGCGCCATCTTGGATTCCAAAATGGTTGCCATATTCGTAATCAGCATCCCAAAAAACCCCGAAAATGACACCCATATCGCTAAATTGACCAAAACCAGTGCGCGCCATCTTGGATTCCAAAATGGTTGCCATATTCGTAATCAGCATCCCAAAAATCCCCGAAAATGACACCCATATCGCTAAATTGACCAAAACCAGTGCGCGCCATCTTGGATTCCAAAATGGTTGCCATATTCATAATCAGCATCCCAAAAAACCCCGAAAATGACACCCATATCGCTAAATTGACCAAAACCAGTGCGCGCCATCTTGGATTCCAAAATGGTTGCCATATTCGTAATCAGCATCCCAAAAAACCCCGAAAATGACACCCATATCGCTAAACTGACAAAAACCAGTGCGCGCCATCTTGGATTCGAAAATGGTTGCCATATTCGTAAACAGCATCCTGAAAAACCCCGAGAATGACATCCATATCGCATAATTGACCAAAACCAGCGTGCGCCATCTTGGATTTCAAATCAAAGTGGATATACAATTGGAATATTTATATCCGTGTGATCCTAAGTATAGAAACATTCTAAAACCATTTTTGATTTCACAAAGACTCAAATCTATAAAAGTTGCCTTTCAAAGGTTGTTACGAAGAGAACGCTCGTAGCGAAAAGGCCGCCCATTGTCTGTTACTAATAAACAATAATATGAACTTTGTTCAATACGGAACGTCATTGTGGCATCAATAAAAAAAATCGTTTTTGTATTAAGGATCAAAACCACACGGTCCCACTATATTTGATGTCGATTTTGGTTTTATAATTATTTACGTAATACTTGTAGCTCGCGACGAAGACCGACATGACCGCTCTCTCTGACCGCTCGAGGCGGACTGATTTACGACGCGGTGCGCTCCTCGATTTATAGGTTGTTTTCAAAAAATTGTATAAAAATAAGTAATAGCTACAAGCTTCCAATTTTTTTTTATTATTATCAGAAAAGCCTGAATTTTTATATAGTTGGTATATTTCAGCTGTAGTCTCTATAATCTTCGTAGAAATAACGGTTATATTGAAGGGTAAAATTTTATAATATGCTTTTTTTCATACCGTCTTTTCAATATGACATTGTATGAACGTATGATAATTTTTTTTGTACTTTCTACTCACGGCAAAGTGTTCTTTCATACCTCATTTTTTATATTACTTCCTTATAAATATTTTGACCACAATCACGATCGAAAGTACGCTATTTTTGCTAATTTTCGAAAACTTTGTCTACAAATTAATTAATTTCTCAGTTGTTAATTAATAAATCAAAATTTTGCTTCCTACATACAACTTTTGAAGAATCATTCTTTGATATGCATATCTTTTTATAACCGTGAAACTTTTCAGTTAATAAAAACCTTATTCGAAACCTCGCCAATTTCACAGAACGCAATGAAGGGACCCTTAACAACGAAAATTGTGTTGCTTTGAATAGGGTACTGCTTAGCGACAAAAATAAGGTAGGTAGGTAGTACGGGCGAGCTCTACTACTACTAAAATCCTTAAATCGGGTTATTTAAACGGAAATTCGTTGAGTGATCCAGTATGAGTCCCTATGTGTGTCTTTGTTTGAATTCGTTTGCTCTTGGTTTGTATTCGACATAACTTTGTGAAATTCGACTTTATCTACGTCTGACTCGTAACTTTTATTTGCATACAGTATAGCGCTGTTTGTGCTCCGTACAAAATGATAATGAAGAATATAAAACAGCGGTGCCGAGGCTGATTTCGGCTGAATCGAGACTGGTATTTTCGATTCATCCCATTCGAACATTCACTAGTTCTGTAAATTTTACTTAAGGTCACTCATCACAATAAGTAGGTAAGTTAATTTTCTATCAACAATTTGTTGAAATAGAAAATTAAATTAATTTTTGTCGTTCGTTTAATCGAAAGTGACCTTTTTAGTGACTTTAATCCACTAAACAGTGACCTTTTGGGGTCACTGATGAATCGTTAAAACATGTTACTGTATATTGTCTTATATTATACTGCGATATACGAAAACCCTAAAAACTGAGAAGAAAA
Source organism: Ecliptopera silaceata (assembly GCA_932527185.1). NCBI lineage: Eukaryota > Metazoa > Arthropoda > Insecta > Lepidoptera > Geometridae > Ecliptopera > Ecliptopera silaceata. Next base: position 1,270,700 of record OW052211.1, read on the forward strand.
TTTGAATATTTAGCCTTTTTTTTCTTTTATTTATTGACTGCAATCCGAATAAGGTTTTATGTTTATGTAAACAAAACCCAGCCTTCGTAACGTCTTATTGAATCTAAACTACCTAATCATTGCTTCGGCCGATTTGTAAAGGAAAAGTTCATAGACAGAATATTCCCCATTTTATTGCCTATTTTTCGGGAGATCGTGACCTGTGTTTTGATATTGGGCTTTGAGGTTAAGATTAAGGTGCGGTGTTGCAAGTCGTGACTGCCCGGTTTTGTCTACTCGTTTTTTTAAATGTGTATTGTTTATAATCCAATTCTTATAACTTATGACAGTGACGTAGATATTGTCCTCATTTTCAGTATTATCTAGTTAGACAATACGCTTGCAGGACAGTATAACAGTGTGTTAAAAATAATACTTTAAGAAGGATTGTGTATACAGAAAGAGGTTATAATAAAAAGAAGAAGTCATCGTCGTAAGAGTTTTATTTTAACTGTGTCACAGAAATTTGGCGGCAAAATCCTCAGTATTTATGTAACATCTCGCTGACATACCGAATTTATGTTACTTTGGCGCTGCCAGAGCCGTTGAATAAGTAACATGGCCATAGGGCTGCCACTAGGGCTGGCTAGACCAAATAAAATATTGTTAAAAACAATTGTGACATTTTTAATGAAGTTCCTTTGTTTCCTTGATAATATTATATTTTAATACAACAATTATGCTTATCGTTAAGTCAAAGTCAAAGTCAAAAATTACTTTATTCAGTAAAATCACAAGGATCATTTAGAATCGTCTTACATACTAGGTGATTCTAGGTGCCAGTTCCACGCGACCAGAGCCTAGAAGAACGGGCAAGAAACTTATTTTGTCATTATTTTATCTTTACCATTGTTTTGTGTTGAAAACATATTTGCGTATAATGATTTCTATTATACATACATATATGTTTTCATAGGCATAAAAGATAGAATTTGAAATTTAAAAATATATTTATCTGGAATAAACAACAGTTATGATTTATTTTTGTCCTTTTTTAAACCGTGTTTTGTCAGAAAATTATTCTTAGATTTATTTAATCCCATCTTAAGTTGTATGACGTTGAATGAATGAATGAATATCTTTGTTTATGGACATTTTGAATGCCCAAATAGGCTTAAAGGTTCGAACATGCTTGACAGTTGTTCCTGTCACCCCTATCCATCTGTACAACCTGTCATTGATAAATGATCGTATAATCCCGCAAATGAACGGAAAATAAATCGGCCATATCCGATACTTATTATTTTTTTTCATTGCAGGTACCGCAATATCGTTTTTGCTGAAATCATAGGTATGATGTTATTTGTTTTTACGAATATTTGTAGCATCAGCATGATTATTTATGAAAGTAGTTATAATAATGGTTATTATTATCGATTACTGTTGGATTGGTGTAATAGGTTTGTTTATCATACTATGTAATATCCAGAATATACTTAGTATAGGTAATTCGGGAAGAATTGGGGCCAACAACTATTAACACAAGCAAATTTCTAGGCTTATTATTTATCCTACTTAAGTTGTTTAAGTTTGTTTTTTTTTTGGACAGAGAGAAGTGGAACTGTTTGGGGGAGGCCTTTATAGGCTAAAATAAGTTGTTTATAAAACAATTCAACCAAAGATATCATGCATAGAGTCTTCTTCTTCTTCCCTTATCCCACTAGGTGGGGTCGTCACAACATGTTCTTTTCTTCCATTCTCCTCTATCATCCGTCATCTCAGTATTCACTCCTTTCACATATCATGCATAGACTACAATAGGTCAATGTAGATAAGTAGTAAATATTCATGAATAATAAAAAAATAGTACCTATAACGTTAGCGCACTAATATAAGATGGAACATAAACGTAAGCCAAGCCGCAGACGATGTGAATAACTAACAAAATCTCTAGGTACGTAATTGTTATTATCCCGAAGTGATATCGAACAAACAAGATATAATGTTGCGACCTACATCGACACAATGGCTTGACATGACATAATACTTATGGAGACGTATCTTGTTCACGCGTAATCAGACACAAAAGAGAAGACTCCGAGGACGAGTGAAAACTGAGAGCCTTAAGTCATTCAAACTGTTTATAACGTCTGATGTTCTAAATCTAAAGGAATGAATCAGTCATCATCAACCTGTATCAGTCAAATGCTAGACTTTCCGTGCCGCGCCACTGAGCTCGGTCTTCGGCTCTTCTCATCTAGTTGCCAGCTACGCTCCGCAGATCGACGCTCGGGCGTCTACGTATCGATACCCTACTTTGCAAACCTATTAACTCCTCTAGAGCAAATTTTACAGCAGGGACTTAAAACATCATAATAAATTGTACATAACCGAATAAAGAAAAACCACAATTCCTTTTGGAAATTACTTATTGCTTTTATAATGTGTATCTATTCTGTTTAAAATAACGATAAAGCCAAAATGGTTGTGTTCAGATTGGGGTCAATAATCTCAGGTTTTTGGTTACGTAAAAAACCCATAATTATGTGCAATGGTTAGCATACTAAAACCATGAATTTAATACGAATGAAATAGTGACAGTCAGCCAAATTTATTGATTGCATAACAGTTTAGGAAGTTTATTACTTATTTCAATCTAATACAAATGCTGAGTAAAGGTTAAGGTATGCCCTTAGTATTCTGGTGAATTTGAAGGAAGTCAGTTTCCGTTAAATAAACAAAAAGTACGTAATCGTATCTGGTCTGCGCCCGCGCAGGATTCGTATGATTCATTCAACATGACAATGGCCAGGTGCAACTGTGACCATCTGCCCTGTGCGAGGGAGACAGCTGATGTCTGTCTCATGTTTAAGGAATTGGATCAAGAGACCTTATGTTACTTTGTGATGTAATACTTGAGTTTGTACGGTTTTATTAAAGTGGGGTGCTACGATAGATAGATAGATATATTTTTAAGCTATTGCATAGCTACTATCGCGGGCCTTGAGCGTGGAGACCGAATCCAGGAATTCCGTAACGAAAATAACCTAACACTGCGCATGCGTTATCCAGCAAAAAATGCTATGCAATAGCTTTACCGCGGCAGTCTCCGAGTGTCTCCGTCACACGTCTTTTTTTAGGTACCCTTATGGGCCCTTAGGTATTTCATTACTTCCACACCCCTACAAACTAAAATAGGCATGGGTTTCGTGGCTCACTTCAATACTTCTAGGCAGACAGCGCAACAATGCATCTGTTGGGTTGCGGGTTCGATCCCCACCGAGAACAAACGTTCGTGTGATGAACGATTCTGTTTCTGGATACTTAAGTGTGTATGTATTATTTAAAAAAGGATATATGTATTCGAGTCAGCAATCAAGTTCATTGCATACAAGCTATGCTTAGTTTGGGACTAGAGTGCGTTGTGTAAAATGTCCATGAAAATTTATTTATTCATTTATAATTAGTGCTATTGGTATAGGCGACCACTTACCATCAGTTAGGCCGCATTTGTCTTTTATTTAAGTAATCCAAATTGGTTATCATTATTTTACACCCTGTAACTTGAAGTTAAATATCCCAACTTATGCTAGTTACTGACAAGACATTTATTTGATTCGAGCAAAACGAATTCAACTTACTAAATCGCTAAAATAAATCTTATGTCCATAGTTATAAGGTGCATATTTGAATACTCCTGCAGCGATGCGTTTAAGGGGTCATCTAGATGCAAACTTGCTTGGACAGATGTGCCTAATTGGAATTAATTAAGGAGCAGTTCTGTGGAATATTGGTAAAGTGCTGTAGTTGGAAGGGGTAATCGGATAGAGTTATTTTCATAAGACTGCATTACAGTTCTTAATGGGATGAATGGACTAAAGTATCATTATGTAATATAATAATAGGGGGGACTTACTGCTTTGGTAATAAGTCCTGACGGCTGTCTCCCGTCTAGTGCAATTAACCTCGGCCCTTGGCAATCCACCTACGGTGGCGAGGCAAGTCGATGACAGAGTCTTTTTTAGTGGTCACCGACTACCACTTTAACAAGTATACCCAAGGAGGGTTGACGTCAGGCAGGCGGCCGGTCATAAAAAAATACTAGCCAAAACCTCTACAACATGGATTTGAATAAATATGGAATGCGCGATAATGTTAGGGCGTACCCCCCAGGCGACGCGCAGGTGCAGCACCCGGCGCCTGTGGGAAATGGACAAGGGTTGTCGTACCAGGGACGGGTGCGACGTAAGAAGCAAGTCCGGGAAGTAAGAATGAGGATGGCAAGTTGGAATATAGGAACGATGACTGGAAGAGGAAGAGAGCTAGCGGATGTTTTAGAAAGGAGACGTATAAATGTTGCATGTTTGCAAGAGACGAGATGGAAGGGGACGAAAGCAAGGGAAATTGGAGTGGGATATAAGTTCTTTTATTCTGGAGGTGATGGGAAGAGAAATGGAGTAGGAGTAGTTTTAGATAAAGATTTGAAAAAATGTGTGATGGATGTTAACAGAGTGAATGATCGTATTATAGTAGTTAAGGTAATGTTAGATAATCTAATTGTGAACATAATGAGTGTATATGCGCCTCAGGCTGGATGTATGGATGTAGTGAAAGAGAGATTTTGGAAGGACTTAGATACGGTTTTAATGGGTATTCCGCAGAGTGAGGGTATTTATATTGGAGGGGATTTTAACGGGCATGTAGGAAGAATGAAAAGTGGGTTTGAAAGTGTGCATGGAGGATGGGGTTACGGAAATCGGAACCCGGAGGGCGAAACACTGCTGCAGGCTGCCATCGCATTTGATCTAGCGATTGCAAATACCTATTTTCAAAAACAGGACCAACACCTTATTACGTACAAAAGTGGCAACCACAATACACAAATTGATTACTTCCTCTTAAGAAAAAGCAATATTTGCACTGTAAAGGACTGCAAAGTCATACCGGGTGAACCGTTATCATCTCAGCATAGGCTGCTGTTATTGGAAGTAAAGATGACTTTGCAAAAAGCCAGACTTAAGCCTAAGCCCCCACCAAAAGTGAAATGGTACATGCTAGAGAAAGAAGATTGTGCGGAAATTTTTCGAAAGATTGTGGTTGATAAAATGATTGAGATGGATGTAAGAATTGAAGGAATGTCAGTGAATGATTGTTGGAATGAAATGGCTTCGTGTATAAGGAATGCTGCGAAGAACACTTTTGGTGAGACAAAAGGCAAGGGTAAAATTGATAGGGATACATGGTGGTGGAATGAGGATGTGCAAAAGAGTTTGAAAGAAAAGAAGAATGCTTTTAAGGATTGGAAAGGCGTAAATGTTAGTGACCCAAGGTTGAAAGAGCAAAAAAAAGTGGCGTATGATGTATGCAAGAAGAGAGCAAAGAAAGAGGTAGCTATAGCAAGAGGTAAGGCCCAGGACAAGCTGTATAAAAACCTAGACAGTCCCCAAGGGCAAAAGGACCTATACCGACTTGCTAAAACACGAGAGAAGAATGCTAGAGATATAACACATATGAAATGTATAAAAGACGAAAATGGAAGGGTTTTAATGCAAGATGAAGAAATAAAAGTTCGCTGGAAGAGATATTTTGAATGTTTAATGAATGAAGAGAATGTTTGGAGTGGAGAGCTAGGGAACGTAGCAATAAACTCTGGTTTGGTAGATGAAATAAGTGTGAATGAAGTTAAAATGGCTGTCCAGAGTATGAAAAATGGCAAGGCGATTGGTCCAGATGGTATACCAGTAGAAGTATGGAAGTTTCTGAAAGCGGATGGATGGAAGTGGCTGACTTTATTCTTCAACAAGTTGTTACAAGAAGAGGCGATCCCGAATGAGTGGTGCAGCAGCTCACTGGTGCCCATTTTCAAAAACAAGGGTGATGTACAAGACTGTAACAACTACCGAGGAATAAAGCTCATGTCACATAGCATGAAAGTTTGGGAAAAGGTTATTGATAGGAGAATGAGAGATGAATGCTCGATTAGCCAGAACCAATTTGGTTTTATGCCAGGACGGGGGACGACGGATGCAATTTTTGCACTACGCCAGCTCTGCGAAAAATACCGAAGTGCGCATAAGAACTTGCACCTGGTCTTCATAGACCTAGAAAAAGCGTACGATCGAGTCCCCCGGAAGGTTTTATGGTGGGCTTTGAAAGAAAAAGGAGTGCCAGGGAAGTATGTTAGACTTGTGAATGCGATGTATGCAGGAGCACGAACAAACGTCAGGTCCGAAGCCGGAGTCACCGACGAGTTCGATGTGGCTGTAGGCTTGCACCAGGGATCGGCTTTAAGCCCCTATTTGTTCCTCCTGGTAATGGATGCTTTGACATCAGACATACAGGAGGAGGCACCCTGGTGCATGCTGTTCGCCGACGACATAGTTCTTGTCGGAGAGGATGCAGCCGAGGTACAAAGCAGACTGGGAAAATGGCAAGAGAAATTGGAGAGAGTAGGCCTCAAGATCAGCCGCACTAAAACGGAACATCTTTTCTGCGATTTTAGTGGCTCCTCCAATTTCTCTCCAATTGCCTTAGACGGTGTAATCCTACCAGTTTGCTCCGATTTCAAGTACCTTGGCTCGCTCCTCCAAAACGACGGCAATATTGACCGAGATGTATGTAATAGAATGAATGCGGGATGGATGAAGTGGCGACAGGTCTCTGGGACAATATGCGACCCACGAATGCCCCTTAAGCTCAAGGGGAAAATTTACAAGACAGTCATCAGACCTGTCACCATGTATGGATCAGAATGTTGGGCAACGAAGAAGACGGATGAAAGAAAAGTGCATGCTTCTGAGATGCGAATGTTAAGATGGATGTGTGGAGTGACGAGGCTAGATAGGATAAGGAACGAGTATGTCAGAGGAAGTTTGAAAGTGGCGCCTGTTATTGAAAAAGTGAGGAGTGCAAGATTAGCGTGGTATGGACATGTTATGAGGAGGGATGAAAATCATATTACGAAGAAAGTTATGAGTGTGAGCGTGTCTGGATATGCAAGTAGAGGAAGGCCGAAAAAGAAGTGGCTGGATTGTGTGAAAGAGGATATGAATGTGAAAGGAGTAGACTCAGAGTTGACGAATGATAGGAGTGAGTGGAAGAAAAAAACATGTTGTGCCGACCCCACGTAACGTAGGATAAGGGCAGGGGAATGATGATGATATGTAATATAATAATAATATAATATAATGTATCATTCGTCCTGTTGAGCATGTTTGTGGGATGTATAAGTAAACACTTTTAAATGAGTTTTAGGCTATATTTGACGCAAAACCTATTTTTTTTTTACATAGATAGTATACCTAGTCACGAATGTTTTTGTTGTAGATAATAAAATGTAATAATTTCCTATGCCTTAGTGCTATTCTATCACACTAAAACGCGGGTTCGATTCCCACGAAACATTTTTTTTTGTATTAGTATTTATCCCCATGTGGCTTACTGCTGCTATTCTAACACACTAAAACGCGGGTTCGATTCCCAAAAATATTTTGTTTTTGAATATTAGTAACTTACTTGTTCCATTTGAACTATTCTGCAATCCTAATTCGCGAGTTCGATTCCCACAGAACAATTTATTATATTTGAAACTAATAATGGAACGTAATTACTGATAATTATGATACCTAATTAACTAATGTTTTGTTTAATTTGTGAACGATAGCGCGATGCCCTCGATAAGGTCTACCTACGCAACCTAGATCTATTTTTACTATATATATATAATATTCATTAGGTTAATATTTGGCCAATTTAGTGAGGTTATCTATACTCATATTACGACAGGCGTCACAGCTCAGTTGGCAGTAGCCCTGCCTTCCATGCGTGGGTCGTGGGTTCGATTTTCATTAACAAATATTTGTGTGATGAACATAAATATTTGTTCTGTGTCTGGGTGTTACTATGTATTCTATGTATATTTTTACAATTTAAAATGTATGTAAGTATTCTATCAGCAATTCTAGTTCCCATAAGCTTTGCTTAGTTTGGGACTAGAGTGTGTTGTGTGAAATGTCAATGAATATTTATTTATTCAAAGACTTATTTGTGAGGCACCTCATCATCAGTCCCCAGCTGGACGTAGGTTTCTAGTCTGAGTCCAGTCTTGGGTTCTTCTCATCCAGTTTTTTCCCAGCTACATTCCGCAGATCGTCGCTCCATCTCGTCATCTTTCTTATCTTTTTTTTTACTTGCGAGGTTGTAATCTCTGGCTCTACTGAACCATATTTTGTAAATTCTTGTACCAATAGAAAGCCACGTTTGACCGTCGGCGTCGTTAGATATATTTTGACCCGATAGGATAAAGTCTATTCGTGCAGACGGTATGAGTATTTATAATGAATATTTAACATAATAATATAATTTAAATATAAATATGAATCAGAAAAAATGAGAGTTACATTTTTGTATAATGAAAATCAAAGTTTTTTCATAATTAAGCCACTTACAAAATGTATTCATAAATTGTTAATAAATTGTTGTACCTAGTAAATTAAAATAAACATTTCCTTAACATCTACTCCTTATTAGTTCGGATGAAATATTCTATTGTAAAAAATATCGTACCTACAGCAAAATTAATTTTGCCTTTTTCTTTTGTATGTTTTGCTTCTACGTTATTATAGTCGTCTAGGGATGTGCATGTCAATTATCGATATCGATAAAAAACATTTTATATTCAATTTTATCATGTAATGTCTGTAAATATTTAGGCTTAAATTGTAAGTTTGCTTCGTATTTTTTTGACTTCAAAAATGGAGGAGATTCTCAAAGACGGTGTAATCGCGTATCATACCTACAACAAAAATACTTTCAATCGAATTGAGAACCTCCCTTTTGAAGTCCGTAAAAGTTAAGACAGTTTCTAATCGTTCGTACAGTTCTATTTTATTGAAACGTTTCTGAACATTTCAAATATGTAACGATGTATTTTATTCGATGTCGATGTATTTTTTCCCATCACTAAAAGTATCGAACATGTTTATCAACACCATTGTTTTTACAATATCCAATAATGAAGAAAAAACAAGGAATCTAATACCGATCTCTCAATTATTCTGGAATATTGCTGTTAACATTGCCTACGACACGACTTACACGATTATGATATAAATATTATAAGACATTTTCAAAAGGCGACACGGCGTTTTTTTTACATAAGTGTTTTGACACAGCGCGATCTATTACCTAACTTGTAAACTATTACTATTGGGACAAGATTGCTGACAGAATAATAAATACCTAGACAGAATAATTTTAACTTATTTTTCATACCACGAGTATAGATCTTTCGACCAAATTGATATTGAGTAGTACTAGTTACTCATGCTTGTAAAATGTTGCATAGTCATATTATTAAGTACCGACGACTCATTTGATAACGTGTGAATTAGAGTAGGTAACTGTTCAAGTATCGGAATCCATATCCTATTGTTATTAATACCATTTATGGCTCGACGAATCAGTTGATAAGGTAGATAATTTACATTACATTACGCGTCGTCACGCCGCCCATATCGGACGTCCGTGTCGCTCGTCCTCACGTTTTTTATCTTCTAAACAGGTTTTATTTTAGCTATAAATCGCCAATATACATAATAAGTCGTGCTGCTGTTTTAATATCAACGTACATGCAAAAGTGTTTCATCACAATCGTTGGCTAAGTGACTATAAAAGTGCAGTGAGTGATACGTAAACCCGAGCCGCCATAGTGCCGGTCAGTCAAATCAAAAGGAGTCCTACCGCGAAAGCATCGCAGCATTCACGAGCCCACTTCGTCAAACCTCTCGCAAACTACCATGAATGCCACAGCTCGTACCCCTCCATCGGGTTTCGGGTCCGATCCTGACCTGTCTAGACACCAATTCAACCAGATCAGAAGCCGCAAGAGAAAAGAGCAGGAAATAGATCATTGTCACTGTGAGTCGTCAATGTTTAAATTTCAACAAGAACTGATGGAGCATATCTCGGTTACGATCAAATCTACGGTGGGAAATGTCATATCTGACAAATTTGACAAGTTTTCTTCGGATTTGGACGGGATCAAAAACGAAATGAAAAATATCACCAACGATAACGCGAAAATTTCGTCTTCTCTTGTGGAGATAAATAATCGTCTTAATGAGTTCGAGCGGTCTAATAACTTCACAAATGATCGCCAGGGTGAATTCGACTCCCGCCTATGCCTTATCGAGCAACGCGCGGTGAACCACGAACATTACGGTGATGATATAGCCGAGCTGAAAAACAAATACGATTTGTTAAACATGGAGTTGAAATCTAGACAACAATGGGATAGAATGCTCAATCTCGAGGTTATTGGAGTCCCTGAAACCAACAACGAAGATTTGTTAAAGGTGTTCACTCAAATTGCTAAATTCGTGGACGTCCCATTAGCCCCGAATGACATCGAATTTGCCAGCAGAATCCAACCCAAGCAGCCGAAACCGGGAACACCGCGGACCATTATCGTTAAACTCAGAAATCGAGCGGCGAAAGACAACATTCTGGCAGGCATGCGTCGCTTTCGCGGTATCACCCGCGACGACATCGGAATGCAGGGAACTCAACGAATCTTTATAAATGAACACTTGACGTTAGAAAACAAAAACTTATATAAAAAATGTCGGGAATTAGTTTCTCTAAAGTCTTATAAGTACATATGGATTCGAAACTGTAAGATTTTTGTAAGGAGAGACGACAAGTCGCCGAAAATTGCAGTAAACAAAGATTCAGACCTTTTAAAAATAAAATGATTTGTCGTCTCTTTTTTACGGGATTCGTATTTTATATTCCTCAGTGTTTTTTTATGTTAGACTTAGGCTTATTGATTACGGTAACTAACTCATACTTATATTTCCTACGTTACTTATACACTTATATATATTACTACTTACAAAATACTAAAACTATATTTTTTGGTGAACTACTTGAACATAAAATCCATGGCATATTTTTTCTGGCATGTATTTACTATTATGATGTGAATGCTTTCTTAATTAAATTCAAGGTTATCTCAATCTTACGGAACTTGCTACAGACAACTTTTTTTAAATCTACCCGCACATTACATTTAACTGAGTTTGCCGTGTTTGGTACGATTATTGTTTACGAAGCTAAAAATCATTACTCAACTACAAAATGTTTACATATTGTGCCTATCGCAATTCTTTCCTCATGTCTGTAAAAACTTTAGACATATTATATCAGAATGTTAGAGGTCTACGTACCAAAACATTAGAATTTTATAGAAACTTACTAAAAAACAATTTTGATATAATATTGATCACTGAAACCTGGTTAATTTCGGGAATTTTGGATGGCGAGGTGTGTGATTCACGTTACGATATATTTCGTCTTGATCGAAACTACGTTCTTACTAACTCCTCCAGGGGGGGTGGTGTCATGGTTCTTGTTCGTAGAGAATTGGGGGGCATTCTTCCTGGGAATTGCAATGTTACTCCACCTACAGAAATGATTTGGGTAACCATTCCTTCTAAATCTTTCAATCCTTCCGTAGGTAAGAATTTGCACATAGCATTAATCTACATCTCACCTGACAGCAAAACTTTACCTCAACATATAGATAATGTACGTGAAAGTGTGTCACATGTATATAGCCTGCATAGTAATGATAATTTTTTAATAGTCGGTGATTTCAATCTGCCAAACATTCAATGGATGCCTCACCTAGGGCCACTGCATATGAAGCGAGGACCGATTGAAATACAGATTGCTGGCCAGTTATTATTAGATGAATTCAACCTACTCGGTCTTGAACAGAGTAATTACAGTAAAAACTCCTTTGGTAATACTTTAGATTTAATATTCAGTAATTACAATGCTTCGTCGGATAAATCGCAGATCTCGCTTGTGAAGGAAGACATGGCTCATCCTACCTTATTAATCGACTCAACTAACATCTCCCTCACTCCATTAAAAGAAATCCCTTTAACTAAACATAACTTTAAAAAATGCAATTACGATAGAATAATTACTTACTTGAATGAAATCGACTGGAGAACTACTCTTGAATCGTGTGATAGTGTTGATTGCGCTGTTAATAGCTTCTATAATGAACTTCATAAAAGCATTGACTTATTTGTGCCTAAAATTATATGCAAAAAAGTAAACAATTTCCCACTATGGTATGACAAACCTTTAATTAATATAATTCGAGATAAGATAAAAGCACATGGCAACTGGAAACGTTTCCAAAATAATTTGGATTATAGAGAATTCTCGATGTTACGTGCTAGAGCAAAAAGAATGGAGGAGGATTTGTACTCTAACTTTATTACGCGTATCCAAAAGGATGTCAAAATTTGCCCAAAAAAAATATGGAGTTACGTTAAATTAATGAAAGGTAAATCGAATTACCCTAAAACCTTATCACTTGGTTCTGACATTCTTAATAACGGACCTGATATTTGTAATGGCTTTAATAAGTTCTTTGAAAGTGTATTTGTAAAGCCTGCTCTAAGCTATGACCTAAATAAATTAAACTTACCTCCTTGTAGCGAAAGTCATGTCGTCAGTGAGATATCAATATGTGATAAGCAATTACTTAAACTACTCAAAATGACTGACATCAATAAATCAGCCGGCACCGATAATGTTCCTCCTATATTCATTCACAACTGTGCCGTAGCTCTCGTCAATCCTCTCAAGATAATATTCATAAAATCCTTGTCCGAGGGAATATTCCCTACAAAATGGAAAGAAGCTAACATTATACCAATACATAAAAAATCCTCTAAATCTAAAATTGAAAACTATAGGCCGATTTCCATTTTAAACACTTTCAGTAAAATATTTGAAAAAGTTGTATATCATCAGATATACGACACAGTTGTGAATGGAGTGAGTCAAACTCAACATGGATTTCTAAAAAATAGATCTACTTTAAGTAACCTAGCCGAATTTACACAGTTCGTCCTTGAATGCATGGAAGGCGGAGGGCAGGTAGATGTGGTCTACACTGATTTTGAAAAAGCCTTCGATCGTGTGGACCACATCATCCTGCTCGCTAAACTCAATCACCTTGGCATTCATGGAGATCTCTTGAGGTGGGTAAGGTCATATCTTACAAACCGCGCTCAAGCAGTAGTGGTTGGGGGTTTTAGATCTGATTTTGTAAATATTCCTTCTGGAATTCCTCAAGGTTCGCACTTGGGACCGCTTTTTTATAACGCCTACATATTTGACATCTATTCATGCTTTACGTCATGCAAACATCTTCTGTATGCTGATGACAAAAAAATTTACTGCAAAATTAATAATGTTCAAGATTCTGTTAATCTCCAAAATACTCTTGATCGACTCTCTGACTACTACTCCAATAATAAAATAACAGTAAATGCACATAAATGTCAGCAGATTTCTTTCACTCGCAAAACAAAACCTTTTCATTTCAGTTACACCCTTAATAGCACACCAATTGAAAAAGTTAATTTCATAAAGGATCTCGGAGTTATCCTGGACAACAAACTTACGATGTCAGAACACGTTGATTACATTACTGTAAAGGCCTATAAAAATCTTGGTTTCGTTATACGAACATGCAAACCGTTCAGTGATCTGTCTTGCATCAAAATTGTATACTTCGCTTATGTCCGTAGCGTATTGGAATATGCTAGCAGTATCTGGTATCCTAATTATATAATTTATTGTGCCAAAGTTGAGAGAATCCAAAAAAAGTTTGTTAAACACCTCAATTATCGCAATCGTATTTTCACTACTTACGAGGAAGGTTGTTCTACTCATAGAATGATGACCCTTGAAAATAGGCGTACCTTAAATGACTGCATGCTTTTATTTAATATACTGAACGGAAATTTGGACTCTCCCAATTTGCTCTCTTCCATAAACTTTAAAGTTCCCACAAAGCGAACGCGCCACACACCTCTCTTCTCACTTCCACATCTCAGTACGAATTATGCTATGAATGCACCAGTCCATAGAATTTGCGCTTGTTACAATAAACGTTTTTCTGGTGTTGATATTTTCAACACTAGTAAAAGTACCTTTAGGAAAGCTATAATTGATAAATTGTTGTTATGAGTTATGCCAATATTATAAAGGAAATGAAAGTGTATTAAAGTAATGATAACTGATAGTATAGTACCATGGATGGAATAATGTATTTCAGCTTTAGTGTCTTATTGTCATTGTACTAGTTTTTAAGTTCTGGAATGTTGTATGAGTTTACCTTTTCTTTTTTCAAAACCTGTTTAGATATAGAACTATATATATTTAGAGAGACCTGTTATTGGCTGTTATATACAAATGCTTATGTTAACTTAGCTTTATCATTGTAGCTGTTGGTCGCTTTAATAAATAAATAAAAATAAATAAGTTAGTCCTCCGGCGAGATGGAGCGACGATCTGAGGAGTTTAGCTGGCAAACACTGGATAAGAGCAAAGTTTTACATGAACTGCGTTCAAAATTTTTGTTGTGTTCATTGACACGAAGAAGAAGAAGACTGGATGAGAAGAAGACCGGGCTCAGTGGCGCATCTGCAGAGAGACCTACGTCGAGCAGTGGACTGATATAGGATGATGATAACGCACTACAGACTCAATAATACCGTAATCGTGTCGTGTTAATGTCGCGCAGCGTGCAAATACTTTTATATTCATCGAAAACAAGAGAACGCTACTTACGTCTTGTATGTCGACGTATAACCTTTATCGGATTAGAACCAACCTTTCAATTATTTGCAACATTATTTTATTCGAAGATAACATGCTCTTTCATGTCCCATATTTTGAGAAACACGAACAAAAAAATAACAATCAGAAACCCGTACTTTTAAATGGAAAGTGAAATGGAAAAACTTGTATGGGGAAATAGTTTTCGAACTACCCGTTTGTTTGGAAACTATTGTAGAGCTATTGTGAAGAACTGGTCGTAGGAAGAATTAAGGTAAAAACAGACTTCACTCCGGTGAATGCTTCATTTTCCTTTCATTCTATGTTCACGACGGAATGATATAAAAAATAAAACTTACTTACTATTTTTTTTTTCAATTATGTCACCGAATGAAATCGTGTGACGTTTATCTACAGATTAAAAAAGACTCGATATTATAAGAACGGACTCGAATGTACCGATTCATTCTGTGTTGAGATCGTTCATTTCTGTTTCATTCGGACTGGGAGTGAAAGACACCGAATGAACAGATCCAATCCAACCATAGCCAATGTAGAACCGTTTTCCAGACAACTATACTATATCATGCTAATACTCTTAGTCGATGGCCAACTATACTTTTTCCATTAATTATCTGTCATGTCAATGAAAGCAGATTCAAAAAAACCCGTTCTGGGACTATATTAATGTACTTACGTGTAAAAATATATTTATAAATCTCTTGTACATGGCCTAATTATACTCATGTAGCCTCCAGCTGTTGACATTCTGATAAATCCAGCTGTGGTTTACTGCTGGAATTATTTATATTGAATAGATACAGCGACGATTAAAATAAATCTTTATTCGGTAAAATCACAAAGATCATTGTGATTTTACAGAATAAAGATTAATGACTACTACTATGTGTACTACTATATGTACTACTGACTACTTTTGAATCTAGGCAATCTTAGGTCCAGATCTTCGCGAGTCTAGAAGAACAGGCAAGAACCTTACGGCCTGGTTCCTACTCCTTTTTTATGATTATTCTTACAAAAAATTAAAATAAACAATCCACTTTAGATATAGGTACTATAAATGCACGACATACTGTGTCGTGTGACTGTGGCGACCAGCGCATCTTAACACTTGAAGTTTATGAAGATTGCACTTGGGAACGGTTCAGCATTCGCTGGCCTTCGGGAAACCAGCGTACGTGTTTGGAGTTTAGATTTTAAAATATCAAAACATATGCTTTGAACGTGGTTTCATTCGTCTGTAAAAACCTGATGTTTTAAGTTATTATCAATAAATTATATTTATTCACAAACAAACTTACGACTATACAGTTTTTACAAAATGTTCATTGGCATATAAAATACGTAAGAAACAGTTAATTATAAATTAAATATATTCACGGACATTTCACACAGCACACTCTAGTCCCAAACTAAGCAAAGCTTGTACTATGTGAACTAGACTGCGGATATAATTCGAAGTTTTATGTAAATTAGCTGTAATGGTGTGATTCAGTTACAAATTACTTATATTCTTAGATATTCAGCGCCATCTACTCCCAAACAAACCAAAACATATTTTTATCATAAGTATCATATTGTTTTTATCAGTCTAATGTTAATGGATGGGAATCAAACCCACAATTCAAAACTAAGATGGACTAATTATGGACTAAGTCTCAAATAAATACAACTTAATTTAAAACATGGCAAGCAGTACTCTACCAACTTTTAAACAATTTTATAATCGTTTTAAATAAATTATTAGACAAACATACTAAACATTATGAAATGTTATTAGTAGTAATGTATCAATTATTTACATATTATTATAATAATGTCCACTCGTGACTCCGATATTATTGGTTTTCATTACTAATTGTCAATAAAATCGTGATAATTACTATTTCATGTTTATAGGTGTTTTATGATTATTTCCGACTGTGTGCTTCCAACTACTAAGTATTAGAAAATAAGCAAAAGTAATAAACGAAATATATTACTTACTTACTTAAATAAAATAAATAAAAATTTCAAGTTTCAAGTATCTTGCAGTGCCTCAATTAAAGGATTTGATCACCAAGATTTTTTATAATATTCTCAAATATTATAAGTCTTGCAGGATTCAAACCTGCGACCCTTTAAGCATGAACCGTCTGAAATATATTCCAAGAGGTAACGGAGGTATAGGTCACAAGTTCGAATTTTGTTTAACTAAAAATTTTTGGTGTTATTATAAAAGATTAAGTATTAAAAAAAATTTAATTAAAAAAATTAAAAAATACTGAAACTAATTCCTTTAAGCAGTTAACTGATTTTGATGTGATTAACACAAACATGTATACCTTCACTATAATTAGATATACATATTTGCTTAGTTTGAGACTAAAGTGAGATGTGTGAAATACTCGTGAATATTTATTTATATATTACGAAACCTTGACGTAAATCTGCTCAAATACAAGGTATTTTCTAACAAATCTTCATTTATCCCTTTGCAAAGCCCTCAGACAAATTCTAACTCTTAGCGACCGGAAGTTGGAGATTTTCATCCCTTTTTTGGGTTAAGTGTTTTTAACATGCTGTTTCTTGGCTCTAATTTGAGAAGACTTCGGCTTTTTGGGAGAAACTGGTTTAGCAGTTGATACTAACCATCATCATCATCATCATCATCATCATCAGTGGCACAAGGTTTGTCTCTTGTGCCCTACCACCTGCACAAGGCTTGACCTCATCAACGCCAAAAACTAAAAAATGTGGCAAAGTTCTATTTGAACTTAGTCTGAAATTGTTGAATAATTTGTAACGTGACGAATCATTACTAACAAGATAATAAATGTATACTTAAGTATAAAAAAACTCATCGTCAAGAAACTTTAAGAAGCTACAAAAATTATCTTATTTCTCTACTTAACTCCAACTTTCAGCACCAAGGCTAAAGTTGTATTACTATTTATTTTCGACGCTACTTAAGAGCCCCGCGACCTCTGCTCGCAACTTAATTTTTCTGAAATAAGACATGTTTTTATAATGTTTCATTAATATTAATTACTTACTAAGATATTTGACGCAATACTTGGCTGTAAAATTTATGTCTTTTAATATTACTTAAGTATCATGAATTTACCAGAAAATAAAGTTGCGAGAAGTCTGAGGGCTCTTAAGTGTATGAAGCACGAAACTGTAACTTGTGCCTAAGATTTGCATTAAAAATGTAACTTAACTGCTTTCAAAGCTTCCAACGTCACTGTAACTCTGTAAGTATATTACATCTGCTCTCGACTTTCCTAAAATTGTTGAATATATTTTTTGGTTTAGGTAAAGACCGTCCAAATTGCTTTACAGCTTTTCTTAGTCAAATACATAGTTTATCTTTAACAGAGATTATCGTAACACACTACGATACTTTACTGAGCAAAACCTCTAGGAAAATAATAAAATATATGATTTATAAAAAAGAGCAAGTTACCAATATAAATGTGTCTATAATTTCTAGTACATTCTTAAAAATAGGCTTAAAATAACCTTCCTTGTTTCGTCAGAACATAATATATTGAAACTACGGTGCGAATTAAGAAACGATCTCGTATCTTCTGAATTTTCCCGCAAAACCCGTCAAATAAATCACTTAATAACATTCAGGCTGCCTGCACTTTACCGCAAACTTTCCCTTGATCGTACAAAACACTTAAGTGGGGCATAAATACGCGCGCATCGTCGATAAATTCTCATCTACCCTCAGTTTTGTACATCCCCCGTTCGGGGCGCACAATAAGTCAAGTCCTAAGCAAAGATGAGGGGACTTCTCCATGGTGGCTTCTAAGGGCGAATTGTTGGAATATATGCAATCTTGGGGATGAAATTGGGGGATCAGTGAAGCCGCTCGAAATGAAATATTTCGCACAAGAGATGACCATATCAAACCTTATCTTACACACAGTGGTGTCTAATCCGCACCCGTATTTTCTACTAGACCCTTATTTATTCAGATCATCAACACCAGCCCCTCTTGCCATGTTGATATCTATCCTCGCTAGAATTAAGAAACCGAACAAAATGTTTAAAGATGTTTTTGAATATTGCGTCGTATTGCCATTTTCTTGTTTCTTTGACTGGGACAAACGAGAATAAACTGACGAGAAAAAGAGTTCAAGTCTTCTTGCCTACTATAGTAGAGCGGGCTGTTTTCCGCAAGTAATTCTAGTCTATGAGACTTTCAAAGTCGAAGAGACAAAATAATTTTAATTTCATTAAACTTATTGAAAATGCTATTGTAGTCTTTGTGACTCGATACCAATCTAAAGAGAAACCCTTATTTACTACTTTTCTCGTCACTTTCCATGCTACGGTTGCCTGTAAGAAATCGCTATCAGCGTTAAGGCCGCCCATTGCACTAAGTTAGTTCTATGATTTTCGTGCAATAAAGTGTTATCTATCGAAATAAACCTTTGTTCAGTGCAAGACGTGAAAGTACACAGGAAGTATAAAGATACAAAGTGCAGTTCGCGGATCGCTTTCAACCAGAGACCTCGAGATAATTGATTTGGAACTGTTCGTATCGCATTGCCGGCCAATTTAAAACTGAACCCTCCGTTCAAAGTAAAATATACTTTATTCCTATACAATAATGTCAGTTTTTTAAATAACTGGCTGCGTACCATTGTAATGAAATCAGGGTAAAGTTTTGGAAACATCTCTACGTGCTCACTTTTCAATAATTAAATTAATATTCATGAACATTCACCAACCTTTAGAGAGACTGTAACAAGCCTATTAAAACTTTAAAACTCTACTAACCTAATCTAATTTTTTTTTTGTTTAATAATGCAATTTAAAATCTCAAAGAAACGGTATCTGATCCATAATTTTTTGTTTCTTCTAATCCTAAGTTAAATAAAAATTTGTCCCAAATAAGGGATGAAACATGAATGCCGAAAAAATATGCCAACCCCAGAGTCGTGTAACTATTATACGCTTTTATAGGAAATTCCTTGGCACCACGAAAAGCCCATATCGTGTAGCGATAAAACCGACTCATGCAACCCATTTACATTGAAAACATTCTTTTATACTCGCCCTAAAGGAAATACTCCAATGAAGTCGCTGAACTTGAATAGGGCTGATATTATCTAGACCAGTGATTTTCAAACTTACACCCATTAGGCCCTAAAGTTGAAGTTTAGACGCCTCAAAAATCTAGTTCTGAAAAGACTTGATACTTCTTGAATGGATTTGTCTTTGTCATCGGCCTTTGCAACAAAGTTAATTTCAAGTAAGTGCTAATTTTAGCTCAAAGATGGTCTTTTGACAGACAAATTAGTAAAAATTTTGTCCTATTGAACTCTGATCTTTACCTTGAACAAAGTATATGAACATGCAAGTATATGAACATGCAGGCGGTCTATCTTACAAAAAGTAAGCGCAGACTTGATGTATTGATTACCATACGTAATGGTGACATAATGTCAACGCTAACTTTTTATAAGATAGGGGTTAATAGTTTAGAACTGTGCAAAATACTCATGAATATATTTTTATCGTCTCAAGAAAAGGATTCAAATAGTGAGAGTCTGGGTCTGGTGAGTGAGGGTCGTGAAAGTTTGAATATCGCTGTCTCAGAGGTTTAGCGGTCCCTCTGTGAGGTTACGTTATGTATCTGATATTGGGACTCCATGGATAGATTCATAGGGGAGCTGATTTATTTATGTACCGGATTTGTATGTTTTACGAAATGTGGTTTTGTAGAAAATCTCCAAAAAGCTATGTACGTCAATTTCCCGTGTCAATATAATAAAATCTATAACTGTATTTAAATGCGTGTGTTTAAAGAATTATCAAGTATCAATACGAAAATACCCCATCTAAGTTATTGAAGAAAAAATTATTATGATTAATCGCAGGTGAAATATAAGTGATCGATTTAAATCTATGATAATGATTTAAATAGCTAATGCCTAGACAACGTGTAAATCCAAAACCCGCAAACCCAAGATTGTGGGCTGAGCTTGGACAAGCAACTAACTTAAACAGTTTAAGTAACCTAAACAAACAAGTAAATTCATTATCAAATAACTTAATCGTAAAGCCATTGCATACAAACGAAGAGCTCCAGCTTAACACGTAATTAAGCAGCACCAATTAAGTGAGCACCGCGTAATCCAATGTTGTAATTCTAATTGATAGTCTTCACCGGTGTGTAGCGGCATTAGATAATTTGGGAAGTACAGTCGGCATGAATAAGTGATGGTATTTTTAACCACTTTTTTTCCTATATTTTTTACATCATCATCATCAACCTATATCAGTCCACTGCTTGACGTAGGTTTAACATAAACATAAACAATACTTTTATTGCTTAAAATAACCTTACTAAACCTTTTAAACTGTCTTAATTAAGTACAATGGGACTTATTTATATATTGTTCCACTCCTGGGCAAAGGTCTCCCCCAAAGCCTTTTATCTTATATAGGTATCTATCTTTCTACTGCTAGGCAAAGGTCTATATAATATTACTACCTCAGCAACACAAGAAAAACACGGCCAAGAAAAATGGTATGTGATATTATACCTTTCCTTCTCGTGTTTTTCTCGAGTTATGGATAATATATTAATACTGCCTATTTTTCACAATATATCAATGTCGATTAAAATAGGATTAAATTAAGTTTATTCCAAAAACGTTGAAATGGAGCATTGTATCTTCGCGTTCTTCGCATCTTTAAGATCTAGTGTTTTATTCTTCAAAATTTTAACAGTTAGTTACTATCAAAATTATAAAAGGTTAAAAAAATTAAGATAAGTGATCAATTTGTGATGCTGACTATACTTACCTGAAGAACATAATTAATTAAATAGGAGTCACATTAGCTCTGAAAATGTCAGATCCTTTGATCAAGAATCGAATGATCTTTTGTTCTCTGTGCTAATGATTTACGAGACCTATACTATTTTATAATTGAATAACGATGTATAGAAGACACGCCCTTTTATCGGGAAGCGCTGAGAACGGCGTGACAAACCAAGTGCCGTCTGTCGTGCGCTTCGCTAAGAAGTTTTGGAACGTGCACATTTTGCGTGTTAGGTTACATTTGTCATGGGGATTTCGTAACTTTTTGTGCCCAAATCTGGAACAGGGACTCTTTTACAAAAAAGCTTAAAAATTCCCTGCAAAGGAATGTTTTATGGTTTTTTTTTATGGGACAAACCCCTATAAAAACTGTTTAAATGCCTATGTATGTGTGAGCTGTCGTTATTAATGTCCGTGGTGTAAATTGCTAAGTATAAGTAAGGAACTTGTTTGACGCAATCAAATAAAAAGCCTAGTAAAAGTCATTTATGTATAGTACTTAATGGGTGCATGGAAAGAGCCTCCTCGTGGCGCACACCGGTAACAGCTAGGCACGGTAAAGCAGTTTCTAGTCTGGCTAATCTTTCCAACACGATGCTACAACGAAATACAGTTGTAGCATCGACACGATAAGAAGAAGTACTTAATTATCTCAATATTAATAATTCCGTTTAACTTCGCGTTAAGTAATATAGCTAAAATTCTTTATAAAATATATTTTTCCATTTGTTCTTATTGCCAGTACGATTGAATCACGGGTTTCTGCCAATTATTTAAAGTAAAAAGTCCTTTTTAGAGGCTCCCATTTCTTTTAATGTTACTGCTGTGATAAATCCAATTTCTAGTCTCTTAACCGTGGCGTTGCCCAACGGCTCTTAGAATAAGAAAATATACCGAGCTTAAACATGTCCGATTTTGCGTTTAAAAACCTATATTTTTACATTGTTTACTATTTTTTAACATCTTTTCTAGATAGCGTCAGGCGTCACTTTATACCTATGTACGAAGTACGGCTGCTGTAGCGCATATTTTAACCACGGTCAAAAAACAAGGATTTTTCACAATGTTTTCGTTCTTTTTTGAAAGGCTTATATGTTTTCCGAATTCATTAATTGACAATTTAAATAGCTTTTTAATATTATATTTACATTTAAGTGCTAATAAATGTTACACGATGTTACAACAAAATACAGTTGTAGCATCGACACGATAAGAAGAAGAAGAATTTAAGTGCTTCCTGGACTTAAGGAAAATCAAAACAAATCCATTTAGAGTGCTTAGTATGAGTTTTATTAGGTTTGATGAGCAGTATGTAAGACGATTCTTAATGATCCTTGTGATTTTACTGAATAAAGTAATTTTGACTTAGACTTTGAATTTTAATACTCGCAGATCTTGCGTTAGTATAAAAAAGGGTGTCTTTTTTTCAAGACATTTGTTTGATTTTACCTACTATTTGAATATCAACTCGAATAAAACTCACGACTAAGGGCTGCGAATCTATTCAATCAATCAAATAGAATATCATTATCATCATAAGCAGCACGTAATAGCCTACTGCTGAGTATGAGCCTCCTCCCTCTTTGGGGCCCCTGTTTTGGGCCTTCAGCATCCAGGTCTTACGGTCAGGACCTGGACAGGAACGATGTCATCCATCTATATGCCTGATGGTCTGCCAAAGCCTCTTTTGGGGCCCTTAAATAGAGTTAAATAAAAGATAGAACAAAAAAAGATGTGTGGTACTCGAGGACTACCGCGGTTAAGCTATTGCATAGCATATTTTTGCTGGATTACGCATGCGCAGTGTTAGGTTATTTCGTTACGGAATTCGGTCTCCACGCTCAAGGCCCGCGATAGAAATGCAATAGCTTAAAAATAATAATGAAGATCATTTTTATGCCGTGTGTTAAGTGCAGATGCAATCTAGATGTACTAAGCTCTTTAGTTGGGGCCTAAGGAACACGTTTCTGCTATACGAACTCGCGCAGTTCAGATAACAGAACGAGTAAGTTCACAGAATAGATTAAACTGCAGATATACAACTCCTTACAAAACTTTTGGTACTGGATAAGTGCACTGAGCGGGTGAGCGTAGTTTTAACGCACGTAAACGTATCGTAACGTTATCACATTCAAGCCACGCTGCAACGCTCGGCAGTCGAATGCCCCGATTGTGTTAAATTGTAACGTAAACAGTTCGTCTAAACAGCAGCTAAGGTTCACCAACGTATGTATTTTGGAATCGCGATAAGCGTGTAGCTAAACACGTTCAACATTCGATGAGCTGCAAATTGTGATATAACCGCTGTCACACGAAGGGAAAAAAGATGAGCGGTTAGCCGTTTACAGCGATACGAAGTTGCACATTCTACGTACACGTGAGTGAATCTTAGCTGCTGCGTATACGCACCGTTTACGTTACAATTTTACGTTACACAGCGTCACCGCGTTGTGTCACTCGAATACGAACCGTTTCGATACGTTTGCGATTGTCACATTAAGTCGTGCTTGGGTGCCCTGTAATCATGCCAAGAGCATTCAAAAAACCAGCTGCTTTATTTTGTGTTATACAAGTTTTACATCGGTTGGTATTTTGTTTAGTCTAGAATCTAGATCTAGCATGTTTATTTGTGTACCAAGTACGCTTATGTTTAATCGTGCTGTTTGTTTTGTTAAGTCAAAGTCAAAGTCAAAAATTACTTTATTCAGTAAAATCACAAGGATCATTTAGAAGTTAAGTCTACCTTATCGATTCTGTCTAGCTTTTCATAGCTTTTAAACGTTTTATTTTGAGATCTTTTAAATATCTTAATACAGGCAATATCTAGTTAAAATATAGTTGACAATAAATAAAATAAGTAATGTAGTAAGTACTAGACAGAAATCGCACAATATCTACTTCATTTATCAATTATATTCTTTCGCGTCGCCGCGCGTCCGCCATCTTGAATTTCTTGCGAACCATATAAAATAAAATAAACGCTTTTCAAATAGTGATAAGACTATTCAAATGATCTTTGTGACTTTACTGGATACAGTTTAATTGATTTTTGATGACTACTTACTGAAAAGTAAAAATAAAAATACTTTTAACTGATTCACTATCTTTATATTATATCGAAAACGATTAGCTATATATTTTAATAACCGATTTTGAAGTTACGATCTTTTTTTATCGAGTATTTGAGTTTCAAAATATCTTGTGTTAAAGTTACCCTACCGCATTCTTCGCACTATGAGCATGAGCGTTTCAAAGGCGTTTATACAGACCGATACAGACTTCGACGACACAAAAATGTCGTGCAGGCTTCGACATGAAATTCGGCATCGGCTTATTAATATCTCACTGATTAAGATCTTTATTTAGTTTGAATTGTGTTACCTTTTGTCATTCATTAATTTATTTCCTGTGTCTGTGATATGCAAAAGAGAGTTTTCTATTTAATTAAATCGACACTCTAAATAAAGATGTCGGACATATGTCGGGTAGGTGTCGTATCGGTAGTGTAAACACCCCTTTCTCTGTATATAACGTGTCACGGAGCATTTATCCTACTTAATTATGTAAAAGGGATGTTGAAACAAATCTTGGATGTTCCGGGAATTTCTGGAATATTTGAACATTCTAGAAGATTCGTGCGTTGTATGATGCATAAAACGTTATGGCGGTAGGGTCGGATGGTTATAAGACGGATTGCTTTCGTAAGATAGCGTGTTGTGTTTGGGTTGATAATTGAATTGTATTGCGGATAATATTGAAACTGGTTTGTATTTTATGAATATCTGCAATCTACCTAGTTCTATATGATTGATTCTGATTTTACAAAATAAAGAATTGACTTTGACTTAGTTCCTATAGTACAATAAATCTTAGTTTGACAGGCGTCACTGCTCAGTAGCTCTGCCTTCCATGGTGTGGGTCGTGGGTTCGATTCCCACCCAGAACAAATGTTTGTGTGATGAGCATAAATATTTTATCAGCAATCTAGTTCCCATAGTACATTCTTTGCTCAGTTTGGGTTTAGAGTGTGATGTGTGAAATGTCCATGAATATTTTTTTTTGTTCTGTTGAAACTAGAGCGTGTAAAAGTAAGTGTTTTTAAGAGTGTCACGTGTAAATATCATTTTGTAAACCAAATAAATTAGTAACAGATGGATAGTATTCCTATATTTATTTATTATACTTGTATTGGTAACAAATATAGAGATCGTAATCACATAGACCTATAGAAAATATATATGAACTTGACTCATCATACTTGGTTTGTTGAAAACGTCGACCGTTATATAACATCTGTAAATAGTAAAATAAATAAATAGTCATGGACATTTCGCACATCGCGTTTAAGTCTCAAAATTAATTACTCTCTTTTAACTAAAATATTTATTTATTTTTCCAAATTATAACTTAATAACTGTAATAACTAGCAATTAATGTAATTGGTGTTATTAACCGTATTAATTGAATAAATATTAATTCAGTAATTGAATAATTAATTATTTTCTTAAAATTTGAGAAAAAAAAATGTATTGCGAAGAAATGAAGCCATAATAAGGGCGCTCTGTGATAATCTCCGCTTGCAACTTATTTTCTGTAAACTTCGTGATAAATGAAAATAGCCTTTAATTCCCCAACAATAATAAAATCCCCAAAAATAACAAGTGTTGTTTTCTTATAACTATTTAGTATGTGATGTCTATCCACTGTTGGACGAAGGCCTCATATACCTCAAATACGTGTAGTACCAGAAATGTTTTTTTTTCTAAACTTGAAAAACTTTTTGCTAGAAGAAATCTTTTTCTCAAGGTTAGAGTCGCTATCGAGTTGTATAAGTCTGTCTTGTGCTTATCTTATTTCGTGTACTAAATTAAAAAAAAAACATTACGCACGTAATAACACGGTCATAGTATTCTTGAACACCAGATTGTATGTCTATTTGTATGTATGGTAATGAGGTACTTCCTGTGGAGATGCATCAGTGATTCATACAAATGTATTCACTGATCTCTGGGCCAAATGCGAGCAGACAACTTGGACATTATGCCTCGTTCACACGGACTTAGCACGTTATATTATTTTTATTTTCTTCGACGGGCGAGATAGTTTAGAGAAAAAAAAATTTTACATGGAACACAAAAACTTTTAAAATTAAGGAATTATTCCTTAATGAATGAATGTAGCACAAATAAGCCTTAATTAGTAATCACTTATAGAATAGATATTAGAAATATATTATCTTACTAGGTATGTAAGTTTCTTGCCCGGTCTTCTAGACTCTGGTCGCGTGCAACTGGCACCTAGATCACCTAGTATATATAAGACGATTCTAAATGATCATTGTGATTTTACTGAATAGAATCTTTTATTTTGAGTTTAACTAATATTATAAATGCAAAAGTTTGTATGGATGGATGTATGTTCGTTACTCGTTCACGCGAAAAATACTGCATGGATTTAAATGAAACTTTGCAGAAGTTAGTATGAATGACAAACTAAACTACTATACATACTGAAGTCTAAGAAATAACATGTGCAAAATTTAACATAAAATATGACCCAATAGAAAAAGAAAGAAATGGAGTTAAAATTATCAAGGTATTAATTAAATGAAATATATGTAGGTTTAACTAAGCTAATCCAGCGCTTTTTGTTTGATTTCTTAGGCTGATTGTGAACTGTCAATGTTTGTACATGATTATTTGTGAGATTATAAACGTTTTATTTAGTTTTAGTAACTAAACTCGTGTAAACACACATACAATTTATTTCTGTATGCTTTGAAAGGATTAATGGAGTTATCGGTTATGTTTATGTTCACAAATAAAATTCAATTAATATTATTTCTTTGTAAGACCGATGTTTATTTTAGACTATCAAATAGATAAACATTTCAGCTTGTACTATAAGAACTAGATAGCTGATAGAATACTTTTTTGTAAATACATACTTACCTACATAGAATACATAGTAACATCCAGACGCGGAACAAACATCAATGTTCATTACACAAATGTTTGTTCTCGGTGCAGATCGAACCCACGACCCATAACATAAAAGGCAGAGCTACCAACTGATCTTTCGTCTGTCAAAGCCAAACAAAAATGTTATGTAAATATGTATTACTAATTCTACTACTTATTCATATACATGTAACTAATGATATTTTACTTTATTTCAGGTATTAAAAACCTCGAGTTACACATTACTGCTAATTAGAGTAAGTAAAAGTAATCTAACGCAGCAGTAGCTCAGGCATAGGTGCGGTTTGATTCCCGCTTCGGGACACATAAATCTACATGCTTGAAACTGATATTAAATAAGTTATATTAAGTCAGTCTTGCGAGTCATTCTCGCACGCAGATTTCCGTACAAAAATACGTTGTTGTTTATGAGCCCTCTTAAATATATACCATATTCTGTTTTTTTCGTATTTTTTGCTGTAACGACAACTAAATACATCACCTGTGAAAATTTTAACTCGATATAATATTATTTGACAAGATATATCACAAGATATGTCATACACTACAGTCACTACACTTACTATCACGGTTCATGAGATGTACACGACACACGGATACACAGACAGACGGACAGCAAAGTCTCAGTTATAGGGTCCCGTTTTTACCCATTGGGTAGGGAACCCTAAAAATCTCGTTATGGTCACCATGACCATGCACTGGTGCAGCGTAAATTGACCCCTCACTAGATGTAGCAGTGTAGTTTGCGTACTATAAAATGTCAATAGTCAATAAAAAAAAATAGTTCAGATAAAAAACCCAATAGTAGATAAAAGCATATCTTACTAATCATATCTCTAGTACATATTAAAGAGAGTTTCAAATTATTCCAATTTATATTTTAAAGAAATTCACATAAAAAGCTCATCAGTTAAAATGAGGGTTGATAAAGAAAGAGGCAAGTGTCATCGACCTTGTTAAAACTAACCCTATTTAAAAAAAAATGTCTGATCAATTTACGAAAATGAATGTCGCGCATGACTGTACATTTATTAAACAAATTTCTTGTTCTTATCAGAGTCGTATAGCAGACTATGCTTATATATTAAAAATATAACGAGTATGAACCTTATATAAGTTAATTATAAAAAAAATACTGAATTTTTAAACATGGTTGTCACCCTATCTACTCTCTGCACTGTGCAAAAGGATAAAAAAATGTATGTAGTTCGTTTTCACAGTCAAAATGTATTTCAAAAGACTATTTTTTTTATTTTGCCAACACAGAGGCAGAGGCCGGTTTCTTTCGAAATACATAAGAACAGGGTTGTTATTATTCTATAGCTTGCTATGCTCTAAACATCGTCATATTTATATCGCTACCTGGTGAACTACATCGTAGAAACAAGTCCTAGATCGCGCAAACGAAGTTATCACGGAGTTTGAACATAAGTAATAGAACCGATGACTATCCATCGGTCCTCGGACCCCGAGCCAAAGGTCGCTCGGCGTGGAAGATCTTACCTTTTCTTAGGAGATACCACACCTACCTCCACATATTAATGGTAAAAATGTACAAGAACTGTATAAATAAATAAGAATTTTCCATTATTTACTAAGTAAATGGCTCAATATATCAATGAACCTTTGTTATTTACTCGACCCCAAATACTGTAAATGGTTCACGGACTAAGTAATTAAGATAAAGATAATACGCTGCCTGTTAAATAAACTAATCAATTATACTACTTAAGTTAAAGTAATTCTCTACTACAAATATACAAAGAATTTACCTCTTGGTCGTTTAAATATATATTAATTTTTAAAGAGTTTATCAACTTGCCGTTGTGTTTTTTACTAATAAGGATTAATGTTACAATGTTACTAATGTTTTAATGTTACACTTAGTGATAATAGATAAATAAATATTCACGGACATTTCACACATCATACTCAAGTCCTGAACTAAGCAAAGCTTGTACTATGGGAACTACATTGATAGAATACTTATAAACTTTTTTTTATAAATACCATCATACACTACATATAGTATGACCCAGACACACAACAAACACTGTTCATCACACAAACGATTGGTGGGAATCGAACCCGCAGCATGGAAGGCAGAGCTACTACCAACTGAGCTGTAACGCCCGTCTTACAGGACCATAATACACATTGCCTTCCAGTCCGTGAACTGTATTTCAAACCTTTGATCTCCAGACCCACTTCGGATCATGCTGCGATTGGACACTTTGAAAGTATTTTTAAAAGAGGTACCCTCTTAGTTGTATTTTGCGAACGATTTTGAAGTGGGTGAAACTAATTCGTTTGGAGTAGAGCTAAGTGTGCCTATTTGTCTCCGACCCCACGAGGGTTGCATGCAAATTATAGGGCCAGGAACTGTGGAAGATGAGGGACGTAATGAGGGTAGGAGCCCAAGTATTTCTTTTTTCCAAAAATAAAAATAGACTGGTCATAAATACAAAATGAAAATTGGTCAAAAACGACTCGTAACAACTACACGAAAAGCGCTAGCCGTCAAATTGTCAGATTTTGATCTTTGTTATTAAATTTTAATTTAATAATAAACTTAGATCAAAATCGCAGCAACGCGTGATTCGAGGGCTGGTGAGTATCTGGCCCAGCGTATCAGCATTGCTATTCAGCGCGGCGATGCAGCCAGTACCTATCATAGGTACGCTTCCGATTGGTACTGATCTGGATCAGTTGAACTATCTATATAGATTGTTTGAAACGGTCTGTAGAACTGTTTCTTATGTATTTTATATATTATTGTGTACATATTTTAAATACTGTAATACTCGTTTGTTTGTGAATAAAATACATTTTATAAAAAAAAGTTGTTAAGACACAAACAAAATGATACGTGAACATATAAGACAAGATATGTAGCAAATAACGAGGGTAAAAGTCTTAAAATAATCTTAACATTGAAACAGAAAAAAACAACCTCAACTATTTAAAATATACATAACATTATAATATTTTATGCAAAAGACTCTACAATGTCATTAAAACGGGCTCAGACGCTTGCTTGAGCATATTTTTAGCTAAATTATTGATCATTGAACATATTTTAAGGGAAAACTGTAAGCTTAACATATGATTTGCAATGCCTTATATTGGCTTGACTCGTATTTAATTATGTTACTCAATATTTATGTACTTTGTTACAAAACCTTTAAAACAATAATCGCTTCTATGTTACCTACCTCAATTATCAATTTTTACGTTTTTACTTATTATCTTAGTATTTTTACAATCGTGCTTATCTATCTTCTCTTTCTACTTATGTTTTTAGGTAACAAATAACTGTTTATTTATGTTCAATGTTACTAAGTGTTTTACTAAGCAAAATATTTTTTCCAACTACCCTCATTCTGCTCAAAAATGTAAAAGATCCGTTTTCAGTGTAACCTCTACATAATACCTTGTTTCACACCTGGCAAGGACAATACAAATCGTGTCGCGATCTAAAATTGATGTGTGCATTCTCATATTGCTCGCTATACGTTTTGACAAATGTGGCAACCCTGTCGCGGGTTCGTAAATTTTAAGCTTAGGTATTTTTTATGTCGACCATTTTAAGTTATTGCTACGATTGAGTTTGAAACATAGCGAGTGTAGGTTCCTAAAATCTGTAGCATTGTTTAAATATAAAATATATAAAAGGCGGTTTTTTTTATTTTTTTAAACTTATTTTAATTTAAGAGATAATGATAAAATTGTACGTTATATTTCCTAACTGGTGTAAAATTAGGGACTAATTAAGTTCATAATTTACAAGGCTTATATTATAACACGATGTTAATGATTTATGTACTCAAATTAAATACTTATAAAAAAAACTGAACACGCGGACGAATTCGCGGGTATAAGCTAGTCATATTATTTTGTGGGTATTTCGGGGAATTTTCGTAATGATGCTCTAGTTAACTAAAAAAAGTAACTTAAGAACAAGAGTCTAGTTGTTCTTAAGTAAGCATTTTCGAAAAAACTAAGACCGGTATCCGTTGACAGATTTTTTGATTATAAGTATAAATGGACATAATATAGCGGTATAGTTATAAATAAAACTAGAGCTGGCTTTTGTTTGCCAACTTTGTTGATGCCAATTTCTAGAATTGAATAATAGAACGCGCTCGATCTACCAGTTTATTACGAGATCTATTGTTTTCGATAAAACTTTATGCAGTAAAGCAATTTAAATTTAAATGCAACGACTTTAGTTTTTGTACTAACATATAATTATTTTCTATGGGAACTAGATTGCTAATAGAATACTTAAATAGGTAATATTTTTTTTGTAAATATATACATAGAATACATAGTAACACCCAGACACAGAACAAATATTTGTGTTCATCACACAAAGAAATTTATTTGTGTTCATGCATGGAAGGCAGAGCTACTACCAACTGAACTGTGACGCCTGTCAATTTGGTTAAGATTTTACTTCCAATGAATGTTTTTGATCGTTAAATTACGACTAACATACTAACACCTTCTGGCTCGTGGCCGTTAAGATCCTTTGTTCCTAGCATATTAGCAAGTTAAATTAAATATTTAATTTGTTTGTTTATAGAAAAGTTACGTTATTCAATCATATTAATATTCACTACATAGAATAGCAAAGTCATGAATTGTTCCAAAGCGGGAATCGAACCCGCTCATCAGTCATAGAAGTCGTTAAACTGCCATACTGTTTCTACTGCATGTATGGAGTGAATATCCTGCGTTAGCATTTATTTATTCCGTGGTCAAAGTTAGGAAATAGAGGCACATAAATTTCTATGCAACGCTCGTTAAGTTATGGTTTTCTATAAAACGGTGGACAGTACATAACGGCCGTAAACTATTCTGATATAGATAGATAGATAAACTCACTATTGTACACACAGAATCACAAATACATACACATAATAATAATAATAAAAAACATTCGGTACTATGGGCGGTCTTATCGCTAAGAGCGATCTCTTCCAGACAACCTCTGTCAATCTTCTGATATCTTCAATTCTATCTGCTGCCTGTACATGTTCCGAATTGAACCGCGCTTACATTTTTACCCTAGAAAATTGCGTATCACGCTTTAGAGACAACAATAGCATACAGGAACAATAGAGTTTGAAGTTTTTAAGGGGATGGTTTGATTGGGTCCCACTTGATTCCTTTGGATGTTATTCAATGTACTCAACGCTCTTTCATAGGAACCGTCAAATACTTAAAAATAAGATTCAAAAAAACTTTAAGAGGTGTCAAGAGACACCCGGATGGAACGAAGTTCTTAATTTAATAACTGGCTTGCTTTCTATGAGAGAAGAAGACAGAGAAACACGCGCATGCCCCAAGGCTTACAACTATAGCAAAAAGGGTCGTTACAACTTTTGGTCTTAATTTTTTTAGTCTAGCCACTTTCGCAATGCGCGATAAGGAACTTCGTTCCAATAACTAAACCTAGGACTACGAGTATCTCCATTGCCTAGTAACCGCATGAATATTATATGACGGCCGTAACAAAATGTTCGCCGTTTTACAGAAACCAACGTTTGCCAACGCGACCGGCTTCAGGTGAAACTTCCTGCGGTTTGTGAAGGAAATTCGGTTTGTGTATTGTCAAAAGTTTAAGGAAAATTTGGGTTTTGAGCTCACACCAGTCACCAAGTTTACTGGCGCTATTAGTACGAATTTCAATTTCCATGGGGTTTTGGCGTTTTTATGAGAGGGTTGTTATTTACTAGCTCAACTTTGTATGCTGTTAAGGAACTGTTTCACTGCTAAATCACTTGGTGATCGTACGTTTATGGCCCTTCAGTGCCATCAAAGTAAAAACGTCTTGTGATGTAATAGGGCTTTTTTCTATTAAAATAGAGTGTAAAAACGTTTATTTGTTCAACTGTTTGCAATTGAAATACAGTTATTTCATTTGCAAACGATGACTGCAGTAATTTCAAGGTAAGTCCTGACTAATGGTGACTGCACATTAGTCACAAGTAATCAGAATATTGCAAAGTATGAGGATAACTGAGCATAAACTACTTATCTACTATCACCTATTCAACACCCGAACATGGGTACATATTCATATTTTTTATATTCTTGGACATTTCACACATCTTACTCTAATCCCAAACTAAGCAAAGCTTGTACTATGGGAACGAAATTGCTGATAGATTACTTTGATACTTTTTTTTGTAAATACATAGTAACACCCAGACGAAGGAATTAATTATAGTTATGTTCATCACACAAACATTTGCTCTGAGTGGATTCGAACCCACGGCCCACAGCATGGAAGGCAAAGTTACTACCAACTGAGCTGTGAAGTGTGACGCCTGTCCAGTACATTACATGCAAAACTTTAGTTATAAGACCTTTAGTTATAAACGTTATGATAAAATCGCATGCATTTCATGCTTGCTATATCCATTACTAGTCTAGTCACCCACACCATCAGTTAGTCTCTAGGACTGCACTTAATGTCCTCACCTTGGATAAATAAATAGTATCGCATTATTTGATTGCAGTTGACACGCGAACGATAAACGATTCGGCCTTGCCGCTGATTGCCTGTTAAAATGCCATTAGCTAGTACCTCCGACTTGGGGATAGCTGGTGCATTTTAACCAGCCTATTTTGTCTCATCATTGTCATACAGTTCTGAAAAAAAAACAAAATCAAAAATACTTTGTTCAGTAAAATCACAAGGATCAGGTGCCAGTTCTACGCGACTAGAGCCTATAAGAACGGGCAAGAAACTATGAAGTTACCCAGAGCAGCTTCATAGAGAACAATATCAACTTATTTGTAAGGTCTGGTGATAGAACAGCTCCTACAAATTCTGTAGTCGGTAAAGAATAGGCAGTTTAAAATGCATGAAGATAACATTTCTAGGGTCCAAAAGCAAACCACCGACAGACAAAATTAAGCAGTATACCTGTTCTGGAACAGAGTTACAGACTGACACCAGTGAAAGAAACTGAAATTGGTGTGTGTGTCAAGAGGACGCTACGGAAACCGATAACTTGGAGGTTCAAAAATGAGAGTATTTGTCTATCCAAGTTTTAGAACATGTAGTGTGCTAGATGTTCTGAATCAGCTATGGCTCAGCGTAATGCCCACCACGTGTTCAGCTATCACATCGCTACGACATGAGAAATATGCCCTCTAAATTTTTATGAAAGTTGCTATCAGGTCACTACGTCCCGACCTTCCATGATCTTTATCTGACTCTTTCATGATAATGTGAAGGGAAAGGTTCGGTTAGTATCATACGGTGTTACTGCTAATGGCCACCATGGGCTCTAGGAAAGAATTCGTTTACACGACTAGTTTCAACCGAATCTTACATCATCAGTTCCCGTGACTCATTAGTTGGTTGCGTAATCTAAAACGTCTATTTTCCAGATAATCCTTGTAATATGCTGAAATACTACCAACTACCACTACGATTTTAGTATGTTTAAATTCGCGATCAGGACGTTTAGTAACTGGAGGTAGCCTATTAGGAGGGTCACGCTTCCATGCGACAGCCCGCGACGTCGTGCAACGTATTGCAAAAATAACAATAAGGTACACGATAAATATTCATGTAATATATCTGCCTGCCACGCTCTACCTCCATTCAAAAGTCGAGAAATGAGGAAGCTGACTACAAATTGGTGCATTCATGATTCGAAATAGGTCGCGCGAGACGGTTCGCAAGTTAATTGAATGATGGCTGTTCAGAACGGAACTGGCTATTCTGTTGCCAAGTATCCACTACCGCTTTTTTATTTTATTTATGCTGCACGAGCATCTGTCCGGAAATTCGCGTGTATTCTTATAAATGGATGCTTCTATGGGATTGCTATTTATGTTGGTGCCTAAGGGTTCCTTCCTTAGATGCTTCACTTAACCTACTTTTTTTTAACAATGAGGTTCAATTCAAAAATTATTTTTCGACAAAGTTTTTTTATTTGCATTATTACAAGTATTATATGTATAAGATGTCATAAACATAGCATTGCCCATTGTAATCAATAAAGTTTTGTCTCAAGATGTCAGTTTACGGTTAAGATCTATCCTAATTTACAAATATCATGTAATTGCTAAAACCGGCCTTGAACCTAGACTGCAAGTACCTTCTAGGCGCATCCACCTATATATTATTCCTACGCTGAATATTATGATATATCAAATCTCAACGCCTAAGGATTAACCCATCCAATCACGACCTCACCGCTCCACAATTAGCCAATGTGACCCTTACTTAACCTTTGTATTGTTAATGTTAATAATATGGCCATTGTTGTAATGTTAATAATCATTCTCATCATATACAACTAATATAATATTATACGAAATTAAATTGGATTATGACATTGCTATGTCTTTTAATTTTTGCGTATTTACACTTATTTATCCATGTATTTAGCATATTTTCAACAGACTAGTGCGGCGAAAAAACTCCTCTAGGCACCTTGTAGTAGGTATTATATTTTATAGAATTTTCAAAGACTAAAATTATTTTTGAAACCTACCATTGTACTACCCGTACCACTACCATGAGTTGTCACAGTAAAATCGCCTGACTTTACTACAGTAGTTACGTCAATATTAGTATGACGAACTTTAGTACCCAACTATCCGCTAGAGGCGCTGTACAAATCTTCATACATTTTTTTAACTACAGATTCTAGCGAGTATAGTAAATATAGTATAGTAAAAACTCATGGTAGAGCTACAGAACACTGTTATAAATAAATGTTTACTTTATTTGTAATCTTGTGAAATACTATATGAATAAACAAAAAATGGCTTTGTTTAAGCATTTAACATAACATGTACAGGTTAAGGTATCAGGTAGGTATTTCTAATCCTATTTGGACGGATAGGTAAATCTATTGTTATAATTGGATTAACAGTTTAAGTAGCTAATAGCTGTGCTGTGGTCGATATTGACCCTTGTTAAGTGGAAGTTGTCTTAAAAACAATGACAGTTACACAGTCGTTAATGATTTATTTTGAGTCATTTAGCTGCTAATATTTATTTATCGCAGTGATTTATCCCAATTTTTGAAGCATTCACAACATACAATTTTTTTATACAGCGAAATGGTGGACCTTATATAAACCATTTGCAAAAATTTCCATTTTTTCTAACTGAAAAAAGAAATAAATATAAATAAATAAATATTCACGGACATTTCACACATCACACTCTAGTCCCAAACTAATACTGTTTCGGTCTATCTTATAAAAAGTTAGCGCAGACTTGAAGTATTGATCACCATACGTAATGATGACATAAAGTCAATGCTAACTTTTTATAAGATAGGGGGTTTATCTTTATCTTTTAAAAAAAATAAGGTAGCACTCCGGGAGTGCCGGCAGAAGTGAAAACTTCAATATTAACGTTGTGTTTTCACTTTTAAGTTTTCACTTCAAAAATATAACCACAGACGTCATAATGACAATGACACAGACACATTCGCGCAAGCGCCCTGTGCCGCCTAAACAGAGCACACTCAGGCACGGTAGAAAGAGTGGGAGATACTAGTTCCTCTCCCTTCCCCTCGATCTTACGCTTTTTATCAACGTCACGTGACCCTGACGCGAGTTTGAAAGTTTTTACCCACCCAGCGCCGCTAAAGAAGTTTTCACTTCAAAAATATTTATGTTCGTCACACAACCATTTGACAGCATGGAAGGCAGAGTTACTATTACTACCAACTGAGCTGTAGCGCCTGTCACAAGTTTTGCTTAGTTTAAGACTTATTGTTATGTGTGTAATGTGCAAGAATATTTCAAAGTATCTAAATACGAGTCTTATAATCCAATCACATATTACATTATTCAGTAAAAGGAATTACCAGCGTACTTAACTGGGGTTTATGTGTAATCTAACTTTACTGTCTACCCTCGTTTTAGTTCTTGGGGTGCATTCTTAATTTGTATAGTTTTGGGGTGAAGACGTGTTGTAATGGGTTTCTTATGTAATAAGAAATAGTAGAAATTCGCAGCAAGAAATGCAGGAAATTTCGGACTATTTGGTAATCCAAAAATCGTCAACGAAGACTAATGATGGTGTTGTTTGATCTTTGATCTGCAAGATTGTTTAGGAAAGTAGTGTTTTGGTTTGGTCCATGATCGAAATATAAGAGCGGCAAAGTGATCCATCGAAATCCTACTCCTACTGATATTATAAATGCGAAAGTTTGAATGGATGAATGTATGTTTGTTACTCATGCAAAAACTACTGAACGGATTTTAATGAAACTTTCCAATAACGTAGTTTATACATTAAAAAAAAATGATGTTTCCAATTAAAATAGGATGTACTTATGTGTGTATGTGTTTAATTTCACATAATTATCAATCAATTTCAAGTTTGAAATTAATAACGTTAAGTTAAATAAATAAGTTACTGTGTGGTTATAACATCAAACTTTTCAACATTTTTCTGTTCTCTACACAAAACTCTTCAATATAATTCATTTCGTTTTACATAGAGTAAGGACTTAAGAAACTTGGACCGGAAATATCTATTACGACCTGGAGACATTATCACGTACAAAATGCAGAATCACGTAGCTACGTAATTTCCTAGGTGTTACCAATTGCTAGGTATGCGTTGAGACTCCTAGGAGATGTGACCTGGCCGAGTCTAGTCTCAAAAATAGGTCAGATCGTTCTGTGCCTCGTTAAGAGCTGATAGTTATTAAAATGGTTAACGATTATGATCCAAGTTCTAAGGTTAATTGTAGTCTTAATTGTAGGATAGATTAAAGAAAAACTATCTTTGCGCTTTGAAAACTTTTCTTACTAATGTACGATAAACGACAAAGCTATTAAAAAGTTCAGACTCCTAGAATACGTCTTCAACATGTAACGTCACCTTATTTTACTAAAAACTCTTTTCAAGGCTTTCCCTAAGGCTTTTTCAGACTTACACGATATTCGAAAGATAGATTCTCGAAAGAGATTTAGCTAGTTATGCGTACCTATCCGTCTAGAAGGTTAGCAAAACTAGATACGATACGAATACTAGAATAGCCTGAAATATTTATATTAAGTATTACCACGTGGGTATGAACAGGCCTTAAATCTAAATCCCTTGTCGAATTCAGAACTTCGTAACCGATTTTTCTTCGAAATTGAGTTCGTAAAGTGTTACTTTTATGCAAGAACGTGAGTTTCTTCATAGGGTTGCTATGGTTACGTAATCCCCTTTATTTAAACCTCCCCTCTGTGCAACCCCCTGCATTTATCCGGCAGCCCTTGGGAATGGATCGTATTGTATTTACACTGAAATGTAACATGATTAAAATTATTTGGCAAAATATATTGACCAACACCATATTTTTATCATGGCTTTTTTGACTTTGCAGTCTTTTGGAAGGGATAACATATACCAAAAATAAAATTGAAACACGTTTTTACCCCCATAGACCAGGCTTTTTACCATAGGACTTTTAGTTTTGCCGGAAATTGAGAAAAACCGTTTTTTACCCTTAAAAGCTCACCCCCATCCCCTTCCCGACCTCAGATCGCCCGTAAATTATTTTTGCTTTCATTTTTATAATATTCCCTTCCTTTTCTAATAGGTTTCATCCTACTATTATTTTCTTTGACTTTTTATTATTTTCCAAGGCATCTACCCCGGACTAATAACAAAAAGAACACTCAAACATTACAAAGGATACTATGAATTTCATTTTCCATTCACTACTTCACACTGCATCTTAAAGATTGTTGATTGCAGAATACTTTTAGCTTGAATGACTTGGTACACTTCGGTGTAACACCTCATATATCTCATATATCTCACACTTACGATTTGCCGACGACATCGTCATATTGGCGGAATCGTTGCAGGACCTACAACAGATGTTGAACAGTCTTGCTGAAGCCTCACGACGGATTGGCCTGGGCATGAACTTGGATAAAACGAAGGTCATGGTCAATGATCGTATTACCCCAGAGCCAATAACCGTTGCCGGAATGCCTCTCGAATTTGTGCAGGAGTATGTTTACCTCGGGCAGACTCTGCGGTTAGGTAGACACAACTTCGAGAGAGAGCTAGACCGGAGAATTCAGCTGGGCTGGGCTGCGTTTGGGAAACTTCGTCAAGTCTTCTCGTCATCCATCCCGCAATGTCTGAAAACGAAAGTTTTCAACCAGTGCGTCCTACCTGTTATGACCTATGCTTCTGAAACGTGGACACTGACAGTGGGGTTGGTCCACAAGCTGAAAGTCGCTCAGCGCGCTATGGAGAGAGCTATGCTCGGAATTTCTTTGCGAGACAGAATCCGCAACGAAGTGATTCGTCAGAAAACCAAAGTGTTCGACATAGCTCAAAGAATTAGCAAGCTGAAGTGGCAGTGGGCCGGCCATGTTTGCCGAAGAACGGACAACCGTTGGAGCAAACGGATACTGGAGTGGAGACCGCGTTTAGGAAAGCGTAGTGTAGGACGCCCTCCGGCGAGATGGAGCGACGATCTGCGGAGTGTAGCTGGCAAACACTGGATGAGAGGAGCCGAAGACCGGGCTCAGTGGCGCGTCTTGGGAGAGACCTACGTCCAGCAGTGGACTAATATAGGTCGATGATGATGATGATGATGATGATGGTGTAACACCGTCCAACAAGCAAGTCGTCGAAACGACGAATTTGTCTATTGAATACCGCCCTATCAAACCCACCCTTGTACTGAAAGCTGCAGTTTTCACCCCCTGATGGCTACGTTATGCCGTTCACCACGCCATATCGGATTATTTGACGTTTTTAGTATTTCTTTACGTGGCAAATTGCAATTTGAATTTATGAGAGGTAGACTTGTAATAACTTTGGATATTCGGGTTGATGACCGTGTACGGAGCCTTAGTTTATTATCACGTGTACGGAGTCCTAGTTTATTGCCGCGTAGATCTTTTTGAAATGATGTGTCCAATTGAAATTTAGGGACAAAAACGCTGTTTTGAGAATGTCATACTAAAGTAGACTAATCATTTTTTTTGCTAATCTTCTAAGTTACAACAAAACATTACAAAGTGTACGATCTGCAAATATTTATTTCGGGTGTTCTGCAGGTGTTTTAGGTATTTTATATGAATCATAAAAAATATCTATCTACATATGTATGTAATGTATTGTATTAAGTATGTCAGTCTTCGATCCGAAAAACATCATTTAGCCCCAAGCTAAGCAGAGCTTGTATTTGCTTACTTATTGCTTACTTATTGTAGCAATAAGTAAGCAAATACATTTCGATTGTCCAGCATATTTTTTTTTTATTTTATTTGCATAATATAATTTTTTTGGTTATAGGTACATAACAAGAAGGATCTACTACTACAAAGACACTCTATTTATGGTTTGTACATAGAATAAATACTACCACACTTGCCTTTTAAGAAACCCTAAGAAAGTCATTACCAGAATTGGCCACTTCAAAGTAACTCGTACTGATAATACAAGTAATTAACATGTAGGCCAAATATTATCTTGAGTGGTAATTATTCAATTTAGCTTTGGTTTTCTTAAGGTATCGCTACCGTAATATAGCGTTGTTTAATCAACTCGACTCAGTCAAATCACGAAAACGATGACATACGCTCATCATCATCATCTTCCTACCCTTGTCCCACATTATGTGGGGTCGGTACAACACGTTCTTCCTTCCCTCCTTCTTCCTTCCTTCTTCCACTCTCCTATATCAGACGTCATCTCAATGCTTACACGTTTCATCATTCACACAGTCCATCCATCTTTTTTTTGGCCTTTTTATTCTACTTCGCTGTCAATGATAAATGAATGTTATAAATATTTTTTGACAATTAACAAAATAAATACATATAGCTTCATATAGCGGTAGTCAGATCTTTGAAGACGTCGGCTAAAGAAAGCGGCCGTGTTATCGGCAGTCGGTCCGAATGTACACAATTAGTGTATTTATCTGAGAGGTGCTTGACCCTATGTTCTTATGGTACAATTTGTACCATCACTCTTTAAATAAGTCACGTGACTTATTTAAAGACTGACGTATGGGGTCTGATACTCGGACGTCAAAGTCACGTGACCGGAGTCTTGACTGCTAATAATGAAAAAATATATGCTATCTAAGCTCGTAGCACGGTATTTTTTCCGATTGTTTCTCGAAAAGTGAGAACGAATAAAATTGTTTGTTACTTTTAATTCTCCATACTAAGTTTAAGTGTTAACTTAGTATGGGGAATTAAAAAAATGTAATTAAGTACCCTCTAAGTATTTGATATTTGTCCTTTAAACTAAATTTGCGTGTGTTCGATCCCACTTTTCGAGAATAAAACCGAATAAACTTTGTATAGTTTAAGGCGTATTCTTTGTTAAAGCAACTTTTTAATAAAATAAAATGGCTAACATGTCGAGGGTAGGTACGACTCACCTTTGCAAGTAACTAATGCGTGTAAAACTTCAGTAATAATCGTTAAAGTTTAATGGTTTCGGGCTTAACTTATAGGTTAATGCTCTTAACAGTTGGTTAGTTTGATCCTACTTAAATCATAAATTTTAGTTTGCGTAAATCTTAAAGTTTCAATTACTTTATTACACGAATTGTTTTAAACTAGATAAAAACGTGACTCACGGATGAAATATCTTTGACAAACTTCATAAATTGAATGAAATAAAAACAATGAAATCTTAAATTAATTTAATTATTTCCAAAAGTGGTAACTAACTAATTAATTGCTTGAAATGGGCTCCATTTTCTTGGATACACAAATTTATTCTTCTAACGAATTCATTTCTAGTAACCTTTAATAACGTTTACATTCTCATAAGATTTAATGTAAATTTGATTTTTTACATATCCCCACAAAAAAAAATCTGAAGGGGTGAGATCTGGTGATCTCGCAGGCCATCTGATTGTGCCGTTTGTACCAATCCAGGTATTAAAATGGTTATTAATGTAGGCAGTAGTAATTCTGCTGTTATGGGCTCGAGCACCATCTTGCTGTAGAATTATTTGGTTTCGCTCTTCTTCGGAGAAACCATTTAACTCATTTCTTAATAAATCCAGTATTTCTAAATACTTGACTGTGTTTAAGTGACCTTCGTACACATGGACAAGCACAACCATATTTCTCATAATTCCGCGCCAAACGTTGAAAGAAAATCTTATTGACTGTTAGTTTCATGAACACGAAGAGGATTCAGTCGAGACCAATAGTAATTATTGCGGCGATTGTAGGTACATGCCGTTATTTAAAAAAAAAAATATTTTTTCAAGAATTTTTAAAAAATCTTTGAATGCCGTTTTCTTTCTTTTCAAAAATAAAGGAATGTTTTCTTTGAGTAAAATTTTATATCTAAAGTATTAAGAGTACTTCCCCTCCAGGTGGCATTACAAAATTCCACCCTCTATAGAATAGGAAAAACTCATGGTAGAGCTACTGTTAAAAGACGCTATTTCTGTCATAGTCAGGAACAATGACGTCACATACGATCATTAGCGTAAGACACGTCATTTGTCACTCCATTTGTCAAAATCTGTTGGGTCGTTAGGAGCGCCGCGGGAACAGATAAACATCCTACTTACAAATATGGTACATACATTATGTATGTCGTCCTACATATGTATGTAAGACGACATACGTATGTAAGATTCTTGGATTTTATTGAATACAAAATTTATTACACATACATACCGTAAAGGAACCTTCATTTTTCATGCTACGGTTGTCCGGATGAAATCGCTATCTTGTACTAAATTAAGTCAGTTCTTGTATATTGTACTTTCTGTTGTGCAATAAAGAGTTCTTTGGAAGATTACGTAAAAACTTAATTTATCTGTATTT
Source organism: Ecliptopera silaceata (assembly GCA_932527185.1). Taxonomy (NCBI): domain Eukaryota; kingdom Metazoa; phylum Arthropoda; class Insecta; order Lepidoptera; family Geometridae; genus Ecliptopera; species Ecliptopera silaceata. The sequence continues at coordinate 1,313,982 of OW052211.1, forward strand.
TACTTCAAATGTATAAAGTTATTGTTTGAATGAGATGTGTCAAAATAAACTTTTATGTTTCATTACAATTAACGATATTTGGGGAAAGGACATGCGCCTTTAAACACAAAATTGTTCCTACGGGAATAGAATACACACACCATAGATTGCTTAAGGCTTCAGTTGAATAACAAGTAAAATTTAATCAAAACAAGTAATAAAATAAGTAATTTAATAACGGATTACACAAACAAAAGAAACTCCAGTTTTGAAATAATTAAATATTTATCAAAAGTACAGTTAAATTGAGAACCTCTTTTTATGAAATCAATAAATAAAACAGTCGGTTTAAACTTACGAAAATAACTACACTAAAACCTTACCTGAAATCTACAAAAAAAATGCACAAGAATAAAACAATCCATCAAAATGAAACTAAAACTACAAAGCTATTATTCAATTACATAAAGATTAAAACCAACATGACGTGACCTCGGTCTTTTATGGTCAAAACAAATTATTCCATAACTAGCTGTTCCCGCCGCGACTTCGTCCACGTGCCGTTTTAAGAGATTTTGCTATAACCCATTACTATCTTCTTATGAAGAAAATTTATGGTAAAGAGCAGTCTATGACGGAAAACTGAATAGTTTGGTTTGGTGTTTCTATACCGATTTATTCTGTGATTATTTTTTTATTGAATAGGTAGGTAATAATGTTAACTTTTAAAAATTAACTTTAAAATTAGGGATGAGTGAGAGTAAATGTAAGAGTAAACAAATATAATCAGAATGCTCCGAACTGCTAAGCTATCAGGAGTTACACGTGTTATTGTGAGACAACCACAAAAGATAGACATATGCTGTTGCGGGATATTTTTAGACAATTTTATGTAGAATATTTCCGTCATACGTGATTTCTATGAAACTTGAACCATTAAGGCTGCACACGCGACGGAAGCTTAAAAAATGGAGTAACTGTTAAAACTGTTAGATATAAGTACCTACTGTAGGATCGAATAAAACCAGTTACAATAAATAAACGAATATTAGTAAAGAATATATTTAGTCAAGTGAAGATAGTGACATTGATGACAATCAACAACGTTTAGGTTGCTATGGTAACATCTAAGGCTGGTGATAGATATTAAAGGAGTATCTATTCCTAACATCCACCTCTTTTATAATGCCAGCCATCTTCTTGAGACTTTCAATTCTAGGCCCATAAAGTGGTTTGGTGAGCATATCAGCAATCTGCCTGGTTGCTGGCACATGGCAGATGGTAATGCTTCCATCTTGAACACATTCTCGTATAAAGAATGATCGTATCCTTATGTTTTTGGTCATTTGGTGGAATTCTGGAGGATTCTTAGCCATCTTAATTGCTGATATCTTTCATGATCTTTTGAAGCCAAATAATTTCGCTAGCAGTTTAACTTGCTGCCACTATTTCTGCCTCGGTGGATGAAATCGCTACTGTGCTCTGGCGTTTACTATTCCAAGATATTAGACCTCCAGCATACATACAAAGAATGCCTGAGGTAGACCTTCCAGTTTCATGATCACCTCCGTGGTCAGCGTCACATTCTAAACTATGATTATTTCCTGGCTTGTAAACGATGCCTTCTTCTATAGTCCCTTTCAAGTATCGCATTATCCTCTTGATATTGATGATGTTCTCCCTTGTAGGTTTAGCTAAATTTCGAGATACAACACTGATAGCAAAGGCTATGTCAGGCCTCGTGCTTGTCATCAAATAAGCTAGTGATCCATCAAATAAGCTAGTGATCCAACAGCTTGACGGTACGGGAAGTTCACAGAAACTTCATTAACATCTTGAGCATTATTTGCTTTTAAAATTGGTGTTGGCACTGGCTTACATTTCTCCATGACAAACCTTTGCAATATGCGAGCGATGTACGATTTCTGATGCAGTAAAGTAGAACCATCAGGGTACCTTAACCACGCTCTGCTACCATGTTAAAGCAGATATAAATACTGTAGAATCGAATAAAACGGTTACAATAAATAAACGAATATTATTAACGTATACTGTAAAGAATATATTTAGTCAAGTGAAGATAGTGACATTGATGACAATCAACAACGTTTGGTTGCTATGGTAACATCTAAGGCTGGTTATAGATATTAAAGGAGTATCTATTCCTAACAGTAACTTCTCCCGTTTTCCCAACATTTCCCTTCACTACTCCGCTCCTATTGATTGTAGCGTGATGAAAAGTATCCTATAAGTTGCTCAGGAGTATGAAGAATAATTGTACTAAGTTTCGTTAAAATCCGTCCAGTAGTTTTTGTTTCTATAAGGAACATACATACAGACAGACAGACAGACAGACAGACAGACAGACAAAAATTTTACTGATTGCATTTTTGGCATCAGTATCGATCACTAATCAACCCCTGATAGTTTTTTTGAAAATATATTTAATGTACAGAATTGACCTCTCTACAGTTTTATTATAAGTATAGATAGAGGGATATACGCAATCGCAAGGTCAGACTGACCGCCTACACTCATTTTACAGTTATTCTTTTAGTATTTCTGACTATTGAATTGTATTATCTTGTATAGAAGTTACTAAGTTTGAGAGAGCGAGAAAAATAGACCATCAACATAAACCTATATCAGCCCACTGCTGGACGTAGGTCTCTGCAGACGCGCCACTGAGCCCGGTCTTCGGCTCTTCTCATCTAGTGTTTACCAGCTACACTCCTACTAGTTTTAAGTTTTGGAATCTACGTAATATTTATTATAGCTTGGATAATAATGGTTAAACTCGGCTAAAGGTAAAGTTTGCAGAAATAATCTTCTAAACTGTACCGATTTTATAAAGTTTTAGCTGAACAAACCTGAGTGGTTTTCTATGTTACTATACACCGGTGTTTTCCGGTATTCACTTCGCTACGCTATTAGTTAAGCTGCAGGCGCACTTCGTAAATACAATGATTTCATAATAACTGAGATATTGAAGTCCTACGTTTACTCGCCCTTGTCATCTATTTTTATCCTGTGTATACAATAAAAAATTATGAATAGGAATAGGTACAGAAAACTAATTGTAAGGGTGTCCAAGAAGGGATTATGTGTTGTATTCGAGCGTGACAGAAAACTATCAAGGTAAACACAATAAAGAAATATTTATTGATATGTCCATAAAAAAACTCTCTTATTTTACAAAAAATAAATTAAAATTCCAAAGACTAAAGCATTGAATTCTTCCAACGCAAATCTAATCTTACAGTGTCTGTAGTTTAACGTAAGTGCCCGCGCAGGCTAATATTGACCATACATGTAATATGGACTGTTTGTTTAAGATAATCGTTATTTATCGGTGGTTATCGGTCACTGGTTATTGATTTAAACGTGACTTACAGTGAGTCACTATAAATAAAGGTAGTTGTAGGACTCTTTGTGATAAAGCTCGTCTAGGGATCTACTACCACCGTGCCCTTCATTCTCCATTGTTTAATTCCGGTTTGAAGGGTGTGGATGCAGGCTCAATCACAGAGAATATCATTTAGCATCAGGTAGGCCATCTTTGTTTCATTATTTGAGTGTGTAGCGCCATCTATATCGCTACATGGTGAACTACATCGTAGTCTACGCAACAGACCAACAGATGGCAGAAACAAGTCCTAAATCGCGCAAACGAAGTTATCACGGAGTTTGAACATAAGTAATAGAACCGATGACTATCCATCGGTCCGAGCGACCCCGAGCAAGTGATGTAGCGATATAGAAGGCGCTACAAGTGATTTAAAAACATAAAAAATAATACAAAAAAGAAACACTACTAACGAATGGATAACTTATGATTTATTTATTGCTTGTGACCAGCTTGGCTATAATGCATAAAAAAAAAAAATAGCACTCCGGGAGTGCCGGCAGAAGTGAAAACTTCAAATAAACACAAACGGTCATTCGCGCAAGCGCCCTGTGCCGCCTAAACAGAGCAGCACACTCAGGCACGGTAGAAAGAGTGGGAGATACTAGTTCCTCTCCCTTCCCCTCGATCTTACGCTTTTTCGATCAGCATCACGTGACCCTGACGCGAGTTTGAAAGTTTTTACCCATCCATAAAAGTGCTCAGCGCCGCTAAAGAAGTTTTCACTTCAAAAATCTGCCTAAATAGAACCTATTCATTCTCCTCTTGAAAATGTCACACCGTAGATGTCTTGAAGATTACGATCGTTATATAACTGCCACCGTTTTTTTAGAAAATACTCTTAAGCATTAATTCGAAGTGAGTTGAGAAAAGCGTTAAAAGGAAAACTTTGAACAAAAACTTGAAGAATAAAATTGTTGACTGATTTCGCGAAGAATTTCCTTTGTTATTAGAGACTTTTACTTGAAAGGCAAGTTTTATAAAGAAAAAAAATAAAGTTACTTATCTCGGAGATGTAATAAAATATATTTTGTTAAATGGAATAACTACAATTTTAAAACAATGAATCTAAAATATTAATATTAAATTAGATAAATTAAATACATTGAAAAATAATTTAATAAGTTGTGTAAGTAAATCTGATTTTATAAATTAATTATTCCAAAGAAAGGTAAAAAAAAATCTCTACAAAACATTTTTTTGCGCATGTGTCCGAAAAATATTCATGAAATCGATTCATAATTAAGTGACGGAATTATCATATAACTAAAAATAACATAAGTACAGTGGAATTGAAAAACTTGTTTATTTTTTAAGCAGGTTGAAAATATTCATGTGTTTTTTCACTTTATATTTCTTTTATTTTTTCTCTGGCTCTTTTTTTTAATAGATTTCTGAATGATATTTGTTTCAGTATTTATAGGTAGGTTAAAGTTTTTAAGCTATTTTAGTGCGTTTCGCTACAAAATCATAGAAATTGCTAAAGTTTCCAAGTCCTAATAGTTCTTCACAGTCTGGTACAGTTAGCATCATTAGTAACTATGTGTTAATGAAATATATAGTTCCTTTTAACAAATTATTATTTTAAGTAAAATCAAGTAAGTATAAACTTTATAAAAAAAAATATTTAGATGAAGAACTTTAATGAAAAATATCTAATTAAGTAGGTTTTTTAAAAACGAAAATTCGAGTTACAGGCTAATCGAAAAATATCATACATTTGTATGTCTTTTAGAGATTAAAACCTAATAAAAAGTCTAGTTATCTTATTTACCGTATTTTCTATTATTTTAAAGTAACACGCCGACAACGAACACCAAAATTTTTGGAAACGGTATCAACTTCTGCTGCTAACTGTACATAAAAGGGAAAGTTCTGAGCCCTAAATCGGTAACGATAAACTTAGATTTTACGACGCAACTACACGAACCGGTAAAGCGAGTTATGCACGGTTCGTCTTCCAGCTCGATTTACACTTTCAGTATTTAATATTTAAATCAACTGAGGTTTATTTTAGTACTAGAACTTACGTTCTGAAGGTCAATTGCGGGTTTCCTGAACTACGCACCATACAATGTTTTTTTAAGACTGAACAATAAAATAATCCACTTGATGGACCCTAAATGAATTAATACCTGCCTATTCAATGCATTGCCTCAAGCAGCACGTCCGTCAAGGACGTGTTCTGTGAGGCTACAATACTTAACGTGCCCTGTTAGGTGACACCTAACAGGGCACGCGTTCATCACTCAGAGATGAAAGAATGTTAAGTCTATTCTAGTAAAGGAGTGGTCCAAAATACCCCTTTATTTTGGACCACGGCAAAAAAAATATTACAAATAAAAACTTTTCTTAGTCTTGGCCCACTCTCAGAACCTTGTACGTTCTCCTTTATCTTATCTAATGTGCCTGTTATTGCACCGGCACCAATGAAAAAAAAACACAAAACAGCAATGCACGTATCACTGTTTAGCAAAAATAATTGTTTTTAGCTGAGGAATGTCTATTTAGAATAAAGTCTTCCGTCAGGTTTTGTCTGACTTCTGAACTGACAAATCTCAAATTGTATAAGTATTTTATTCTAGCACAAAATTATCTTAGTTTAAGGCTAGACGATGTATTTTGAAAAAGTCGATAAATAAAAAGTGTAATCTTGTCTGCATCAGATGGAATAGCTATTTCAGTTGACCCCACTGGTGGTGACAGGTTGGTGGTGTCAAGTGGAATGAACGCCCATGCTAAGCGTGGCTGTCAAACACAGGCACACAATTTATGTAGTATTCTCAGATTATATTTGTTGACTGATTTTGATAAATAAGATTTTCAGATGTTAAGTGATGTAATGTGTCTTTCACAACTTACCTCGGTGTTAGGAGAGTTTTTACAATTTTTATGGATTATTTCAAAAACTTTATTACTTTCATTAACTATTATGACTGTTTTTGATTGAGTAAAGATTTTTGTATATTTAAGCATAGAGTGCTCATAACAGTGCAATGTTTATTTTTAGAGATATGTTTTTCTAAGGAAAATTATAACGTTTCTTTATATTTAAAATATTCCCATCATGTTTCATATAACCAATAATAAGTATATTATCAATGTTAAAGTAGCTCAAACATATATTCAGTTTCAACCTAAAAACTAATTAACGTAGACAATATTCTAATTTCGGCCCTCGTCCAAACAATGGAAACATGTTAACAATTAAATAAAGACTATTAATTTTAATATCATTTCGACCCTTTCGGCCTGGAATATCTAAACAAAAATGTCTTGCTTGGTCGCATTCCCCATATCAAATAACCACATTACCATATCGACTTTGTACATCCAATTATTATGCACCCTATTGTTGCAACTTACGCCCATTCTTCCCCATCAGGTGAGACCCACTAGGGGGGATGGGAAAACCCAAAAGGCAGACAGAAACTGCGAAATAAATTTATTTATCTGACAGCATAAGTTTAGTTTGCTGTCTAGATAATAAGTATTATTATTAAATAGGCTATTTAAGGTTATTTATAATTTAAATAGTTGATATAGCGTTAGTAGCCAGTTTTTAAATGCCTATAGCCGAAACCCTGTAGAAACTGCTTGCGACTTTTGAGCGCACTTTTCCTATTCTGGACATATCAAATTAAATTATTCTTAGTGAATCATGGTACTATACTTAATGATAATTTTAAAATAAGAGAAAGATTATTTTTTATTAAGTGTTCAGAATTAAGCTTGTAAGACCGGCAGAATATACATTTAATCATGTTTCGTATTCTCCAAATTAATACACCCTGAGCGAGGATCAACTGAAATAAATTAGTCAAATGTGTCATCATCATCATCAACCTATATCAGTCCACTGCTGGACGTAGGTCTCTCCCAAGACGCGCCACTGAGCGCAGTCTTCGGCTCTTCTCATCCAGTGTTTGCCAGCTACACTCCGTAGATCGTCGCTCCATCTCGCCAGAGGGCGTCCTACACTCAAATGTCAAATGTCCCACACTGAAATGATGATAACTAGTTAGCTCAAACTTGGTATATAGAATCACCACTAGTGGAACAAATCTGGTTGAGATAATGAGAGTAACATTACAAATAAGCAGCTATGTTATTGCACATCTAACACGTAGCAAATCCTTTTGAGACGCGTTTTATCGTCCTATGCGTCTAACACGTACTATTTGAATTGTATAAATGCAGTGGGTGTCATGGATATCGTTATATTATATTAATATATTATATCGTTATATTATACCTATTTGGAATATAAGCTGCACTAATAATAACTGTTATAGGTACCGTTTAGTCTTTAAAAAAAAGGTCTTGCATACGTATTGAGATTGGCTTTTGTTGCGCCAAATATGGGCTGTATCAAAAGACTAAGACATAAATATATTTAAAAAAATGAACAAAACCGATCTCGTAGATCAATCGTCATCGGATTGAATAGTCGATGACAATTTTGTTCAAAATCGGTCACACTAAAACACATTTTTATTAATTTCTCAAACTACTTATCGGAACTTAATAAAATTAATATGGAACTATTCTGAAGTTTATATAGTTTATTAGTTATATAATTATATATATCAAACTAAAAAACATCAAAATTGGTTTACTATTGGTTGAAAACGTCTGTTTTTAAATTTGCTGAAAAAAATAATATTTTAAGACGAAAACATAGTCAAGGGCGCTTTATTTATTCAACAGATGCTCCTATAAATCGTATTTACTCTATTATCTGACAACTCTAACATCTTTTACGGTCTTATCGTTGCTAAGTGTAAATAGGATTTTTAAAGTGTTCTGAATAAAGATTTTTACTTTACTTTTTAATTCCATGATGGTGCAGAAGGCAGCTGAAAGGAACTTTTGACTATTGATTTGTGTTGCCCGTACCAGCTTCCGGCTTCGAAAGCCATGGAGGAAGCAGCGTGACCTCTCAAAGGATCCCAATTATTAAAGAGGGGTCACGCAAGATCGATGGCCTGTAGCGGTCGCACTGAGGATCATTTTAAACGCGTTACACCGTAGGCCGCATCATGTAGGTCTACCATGAGATTTTACTATACTATATATACTATACTCGCTAGCGTCTGTAGTTAAAAAAATGTATGAAGATTTGTACAGCGCCTCTAGCGGATAGTTGGGTACTAAAATTCGTAATACTAATATTTACGTAACTACTGTAGTAAAGTCAGGCGATTTTACTGTGACAACTCATGGTAGAGGTACTGATGTGATTGCGGCCAAGCGTTTACCTATAATATTTTTTATGCGCTATAGTATAGCGCATAAAAAAACTATTTTTCTTAAAAATTACTTTATTCTTATGCACTCATGGGTCTCTTGCCAAGACTGGTTAAAATATAGAAGTTTCAAAATACCTTTTAGTGCGACTACGGAGGCAGTTGCGCTAGTCTAGATAGACCCTATAGTTGGTTTTCTTTCTTTAATGTACCTACATGTCTTATCTCTTGATAACTCTGACTTGGGGTTTAAGCCGAGCATAACCACAGGTATATGTAACTTAATACAAAAAACAGGATGGACAGGTAAGGTAATTTAGCGCATTAAAATTGGTTTAGGATTTATCCAGTTTACCTCAATACATTTACGGTCTATCGTATAATAAGTTAGTGCAGACTTGATGTCTTGATTACCATACGTAATAGTGACATAATGTTAACGTCATATAATCATCAATCATGTAATTTTTTTTAAGATAGGGGGTTAAGCTTTACCATTTAAAACGATAAGTTAAAAATCAGTCACGTAATATTTAGGTGGCTCAGTACCGTACCGCTGATACATAATCCTAATATGAAACCTGGTACATTGCGACCCCCGCCTTACGCACTTAGCTGAGAGCCACGTAACACCTATAAAACAAACAAAAGCCTCATTTCAGTTTCCACACTAGCCGACATCAACTGAGGCTCAAATATAACAAATATATCCTCTGGTACTGACACGCACAAATGTACAAGTCTTTCCCAAAAAGAGTTTTTTTCAATTTTTCTTGAAAGTTACACCTGTTGTTAGCAAAGTAGGTAAAGAGTGTAAGATTAGCGTGGTACGGACATGTAATGAGGAGGGATGAAAGTCATATAAAAAAGATATAAGTGTGACTTTGCAATGTAGGGGAAGGCCGAAAAAGACATGATTGGAACGGATTCTGTGATAAATGATATGAATGTGAAAGGAACAGATAAGTTGACAAATGATAGGAGTGAGTGGAAGAAGAAAACATGTTGTACTGATACTTAGCGTGATATAAGGGCAAAATGATGGTTTTCCAATATCGTGTAGGTGTCGTCTCCGTGTCGTCTCGATGTAAAAACAACCTATGACAATAATAACTTGTGCGATCGTATTCAATGTGTTCGCGGACGTGATCGCTTCGTATGTCACGAGAATTGGCAATTTCATATGTAATTACCTAAATGAGGGATGGCACTCATCTTTGGTGTTTGAAAATATACCGGGAAATATATTTGGGAAATGTACCGGACAAACGTTACGTAACTTCGTTCGGCTGTCGAGCTAGCGACACTTAATACGAATCGAATACGCTACGTAAAGTAAACTTTACGATTGTCACATATACGTGCTTAGCCCCTCAGATGAAGGAGTCTGTCTGAAATATTTTTTATTCAATAAAATTACGAGTATCGTTTAGAATTGTCTTATAAGCTAGTGCTAGGTGATTCTAGGAGCCAGTTCCTGGAGACCAGAGCCTAGAACGGGCAAGAAACTTACGGCCTGGTTCTTTCCGTTTTTTTTTCTGCAAGATATTTTTTATAGAGTATTAAAATACAATTTGTTTTAAGAATTGCTTACAATTAACAACAATTTCGTTGCTGTAAATTTAATTATTTGTAAGAAGGGATAATAGTCTGTAATTATGATCTAAACGGCTCTGTTGGTATAGTGACCGTGGGCGTGGACGACAAAGCCTCTTATAACGTCGACTGGCTTTTAGCTACGATCCCAACCCTAACATTTGTTTGACATCAAGTATATGCTGTGTTTGCGTCTACGTGCTACCAATTAGTTAGGTATGTATTTACACAAACTAGGTACGAAATCAGCAATTTAGTTGCCATAGTTTTGGACTCAATAGCGTTGACATGTCTATGAATAAATAAATAAATAATGCTGGACAATCCACACAACATCATCTAGCCCCAAGCTAAGCAGAGCTTGTGTTATGGGTACTAGAAGACTGACATACTTAATACAATACATTACATAGATAGATATTTTTTATTATACATATTAAATACCCAGAACACTCAGTATAAATATTTGCAGATCGTACAAACATTTCCAAGGCGGGAATTGAACCCGCAACCTTCCGCATCGCAGGAGGACCTTCGCCCGCCGCACCACATCGGTCGTCATTTGAAATGAAATTTATTTAATCATCAACAAACATCATACATTTATTAGTTAATGAATTTTATACAAACTAAGTACACAAACTAAGTACGAAGCAAATCAGCAATTTAGTTGCCATAGTTTTGGACTCAATAGCGTTGACATGTCAATAAATATATCGACTGAGATTTAAAATAAACCATGTTTATGAATCTTATCTCAGCTGATGTGAATAATGAGCACGAAATTCCCTTCAACTTGCTATAAATAGTAATACAGCAAATAAAGTGTTCAAAGGTTATCCACTCGGTGGTTTTTCAAACATGTTTTCGTATCATTTATCTGGGCTGGTGAGTATCTGGCCCAACGTATCAGCATTGCTATTCAGCGCGGCAATGCAGCCAGTGTCTTGGGTACGCTTCCGATTGGTACTGATTTGGATCAGTTGAACTATATATAGATCGTTTGCAACGGTCTGTAGATAGCTCAACTGTTTCTTATGTATTTTATATGACAATGTACATTTTGTAAATACTGTATAGTCGTAAGTTTGTTTGTGAATAAAGTTGTTTTATTTATCTAGAACCCGCTTATATGTTTGACCGTACTTTCACTAAGTGCCTGTTATATTATTTATTTATGTCAGGATACAAAATATGAAAAGGTTTGAGCTACGTTCATGACTTTTTAAAATATTCAAAAATCTAAAGAGATAAAATCTCTTTCATCTATATCTATACTTCTATACTTATATATAAAGAGGTAAAGTTTGTGTGTTTGTATATTTGTTAAATTGTAAGGGGTAATCTCGGGATCTACTGAACCGATTTTAAAAATTCTTTCACCAATAGAAAGCTACATTATTGCTGAGTGTCATAGGTTTAAAAAACAGAAAAATAAAAAGGCTTTTACTACGTGGTAGTCCGTTTGCAAAGTGAATTGAAGAAAACACCGTCGAATTATGCCCAACGAAGTGGGCACGGGTCAGCTAGTATTTTATAGATTTATTCCTCCGTCAATTAGCGTAGGTGGTTTTATACCCAGCTTAAGGCCCTTTTACAATGTGATTATAGCTAGAAAAGGCTATTAACTAACGGTATCGTTTGATTTATTTTTAACTAGGTGGTACCCGCGACTTTGTACGCGTTAGGTACATTTTGAAAGATCTCGTGGAAATCCGTAAAACGTAGCATATATTTCACACTGACAACTAAAAAAGAACCGATTAAAAAAAGAGGTACAATCGACAACCTTATCGCTATAAGCAATCTCTTTTCTTTTACCTTTGGATCGACAGAAACATTTGATAATATTAAACAAAATAAATCTTCAAAAAACTCTCATAGAAATAATACAAAAAAAAAATTATTCTAAAAAAATGAAGAATATTTTATATCGTTTTAATGTAAGCCTTGATACTCTTGTTATTTTTCAAAAAGAAATATAATGTTTGACATAAAAATACTACTAATAAATACATTAAAAACCCTTCTTTCGTTGCCTTAGGTTGTAATAAGCTTATTTCAACTGAAAAAGATAAAGCCAACATTTTTAAAAGCATTGTTTTTTTTACTATTGGGAAGAAAAATATAAAGTTATATTTATAGTTCTGTGTCCAGATACAGAATAAATATTTAAACAGTTGCTCTGGATGGGAATCGAACCCATGACTGCATGGAAGGCAAAGCTACTACCAACTCAGCTGTGACGCCTGTCAAAAGAACTTAGTGATACTTCGAATCCACTGAATACTTCGAGTCCAAAGAATTACGAATTCGATATGTTAATTTTAATTTATGTTGACATAAGAGCAGTTTTTCATCCTACTTTTTTAATTTAACAAAAAGCCAAGTGACGTAGTTCTCCGGTAAACTTTCGTCGCCAAATGGGTTCCGCTCGATACTCAATAATTCAGAAGACTGCGCGGTTTCTAATTAACAGTTTGAAGTTATCTTTCGGCGAAAATAAACTGAAGACTGAATGTGTTTACACAAACAAATTGTCTCATACTGAATGTTTGCAATTTAACTTTAGTGCTTACTTAAATCATAAATATTCACGGCCTTTGCGACACTCTCAGCTTGACCAAAACGAAAGAAAGCTTGTAATAATATAGAAATTGGTTTGCTGATGATATACTAGTTTACCTATTATTTGTAAATTTACTTACATTACACAATTTAATTACATGGAATACAACACCAAAATGATAGTACCTAATAGCAGGTTCGTGATTAAAAAACCAGATTTTTATTAATGTAGCTATTTTGTTGACATATGTATCTAAATATATTATATTTTTCTGATTCAAATAAATCTGAGGATTTTTATAGACGTACTAACAATAAACTTTTACTACCTAGAACAGGGAAGCAATCACGTATAAATCTTTCAATCGCAAGTTACGTAAACCTAACGTCAGAGTCACACTGTACGTCAACGCCAGCTCGACTGACGAATGTTGCAGCGTCACCGCGCAATGAATCGCATACGCTACGTTACTATACGTTTACGATTTACGATTGTCACATTAATTTTATTTTTATAACTCAGGACCTTATTAGTAAAAACTGCACGACCTCAGTCACGAAATTCGACAGGTCTTATTACATTACCTAGAAGCTACGATAATATGTATTATAGTATAGATGCGTCACCTGTGAGATACAAGTAAGGCAATTGCCCAATTTTCATAAATTGTACAATATTCATAACAATGAAGTAATTAAGTTGGAATATGATTAGAAATAAAACATAAACATTGTAGGTATCAATTGTAAGCCAATCATTTTTTTTTATTTTTACTATTAGACTTAGCGGTTAGGCAGCTGAACAATAAAGACAACGCGACTGGGATCGATAAACCAGTTTCATAATACCCCAACGCTACAGAACGTGACTATCACCCGTAACAGGATCTGATAATCCGGCCCGAAGGACCATAAATAAAATCAAGATCGAATAACTCAAGACCTTGCTTGAGTCTGCTGCATTGTGTGTTCGTCTCAAGGCGTCTGGCTCGAAAGTAATGTGGAAGTTTGTGATTTCTAGATAAAGAAGCTTTTTAAAATTAATTCAATATGTCTATTCTCTAACGATTTTAGATTGTTAGGCTGTTCTTCTAAACTTTTTACGACAGAGTGAAAGATGTGTCGAATTATTACTTGTGACTGTAGATTAAAAGTAGTTAAAAAACTCATCCATTCAATCTTTCATAGCAAATCGAACTCTATAGCCGTTTACATAGGTATAAGTAAGTACTTACTAAAAATCTTAAGTCCATCAACCCTAAAAGAAGCCGAAGCCGTTAAAAAAAAAAGCTAAACGTCCTAGGTATACCTTCGCTTTTAAAGGAGAAACTATTTATAAAGTAAAGGAAAAACGGCCACCAGCTACCTGACAATTTTCTCCTGAACGACTTTGTGGAAGTTGACCGGCTGAAGCCAGGCTATCAGGATGCACATAAAAATTTGCATAGCTTTCCAACGTAGCGAAGATCGGACAACGGTACCTATTATACAACTAGAATATCAAGTACCTACACCAAGCTTTTTACTAGAATTTTGTACAATCAAGAAAATCGACAGGCCTCACAGCTGTTGGTAGTAGCTCTACCTTCCATGCTGTGGGTCGTGGGTTCGATTCCCACCCAGTCCAGCAATATTTTGCTATGCATTCTATATATATTTACAAAAAAATCATGTATCAGCAGCAATTTAGTTCCAATAGTACAAGCTTTGCTTAGTTTGGGACTAGACCGTGATGTGTGAAATGTCCGTGAATATTTATTAATTTAATTTAGAACGATAAATCATCAGTTCAACCTGATGTTTAGCAAATAACAGAAATAGCAGCCAAATACTTACTACAGAAGCAGAATTTATCACCCAAAACAAAATGGAGGTATAAATAAAATAAGCGACAAAAGGCTCAGATGACCCGAACTTATGTCTCGGCGCTTCGCGCAAATTATTGGGAATACATCCATAAAACTAAGCCTGGGGCAGGTAAGACCCAGGGTCACTGGGGCTGGATGCATCTTGACTATTTGGCCGGATAAACCCCGACTTTTAATACAACCCGGCTTCTAAATAGGAATAGTATGAGTGCTGTTATTACGCCGGCAATAATCAGAGGTTACTAATTAAAATCTATAGTGACACAAGGAGGATTTGCTGAAAAAACGGTCTTTTATTTTACTTGACAGATTTAAAACTGAGATTAAAATGAGGCTTAGACTGCAGTATATTTGTTGATTTTGACTTAAAAAGCGTTCTTGCTCATTTGAATTTATTAAGCTTCGGAAGCCAAGACTGCTGAATATAAAACGGCCGGTAGCTCTACCATGAGTTTTTACTATACTATATATATACTATACTCGCTAGCGTCTTTAGTTAAAAAAATGTATCAAGATTTGTACAGCGCCTCTAGCGGATAGTTGGGTACTAAAACTCGTAATACTAATATTTACGTAACTGCTGTAGTAAAGTCAGGCGATTTTACTGTGACAACTCATGGTAGAGGTACTGGTGTAAGATTTGAGTATATTTATCCGACTTTTTCCAAGTACCATCTCTAGCTGCAGGTACGGTCTGTGGCGGCACTTGGAACTTTCCAGAAATATATCAATTTATGTGCGAGGGTTTATAGCGATAGTAAAAAACTTTTCGGACATTTCGATATTTTAGGTTTAAGCGCCGCGTGTTTTGGTGTCAATAGTTTGAAAAGGTCGTATGGATAGGGATGGAGACCGTTTTGATTTCTTTATAGAACCTTTTACAACTTTATTAACATTTTAAGAAGCATTTGGGGTGACCTTTTCGATAGTAGACGATATAGGTTCAAAAAAAGATGTACGGGTGATCACGTGACTTTGAACTTGAATTATATCATACATTTTCATAACGAGTTTCGCGTTTAAATACGAATTTGTGTAATGTTAATTTACGACATAATATTGTACCTACTATGTTTGTAAGATAACGTAGCTATTCCACGTTTCATATTGAATCATGTTTTAATTTTATCACAAGTAAGGACATTATGTAGGTATTGTCAAATACTGAAATAATAAAATTAATATCTATTGCAGCTACAATTGTATTGTTTTTAATTCAATTATTTTCCAATTATTTTGCATTAACCGATAGAGCAGAATTCAATTGTATTGTCATACCAATTGTGTATTTAAAAGTATCCGGGGGGTGAGCACGAATGAAAATCGTAAACGTAAAGAGACGTATTTGAGATACACTGCTTGTCACCATCAGATTTACTATCGTACGTTCTTGCGTTAGCGCGCAGTGTGTTTTAAATACGATACGTGTATGATTGACAAATTTATTCATGCTTTGCCCTCTGTGTGTCGTGTTTCATGGTTAGAGAATATAATACTTTATTTAAAAAATATAAAAAAAGTATCATTGTTTTTCATTTCAATAGTGTCATCTATGAAGTACTACTGTATACTGAACGTTACTTGACTCAAACGATCTGACGTAGTTTTCCAGCTTGTTAATAACAGTTTTCTACTAACAGCTTTGCAAATCCCCATAGCCTATATTTCAACGAAATGGCCGCAAACTTTAAGTTTCTTTAAGTTTTTCAATATTTACAACGATTACGCGCTACGCGGGTTGGCAGGATTTTCATTTCTTTTCGTATTTTCTTCGGGTGATATTAAAATTTAACTTAAAACTTTAGCTTCGCCGAGCGCAGGTAAGTGAAATGGCTGGTCTGACATTTAATAGGTACCTTACTTTGTCCTAGAAACTACCAGAATATGTACAGAGGACCCGCATTGAATTAAAGTTTAAGTTATCACAACTGCATTGGTGAATCACATCACAAGTTACTTCAAAATTACGATTATAACTATTTCTCAAAAGTTTTGTCCCGTTCCACTGGTCCTTTGTTGGTCTCAGTAATCAGTGCAATCAAGCGTGTACCAGAACCCTTCCACGACGATGGTTTTCTTATCCATCTGTCAAACAAATTCTTGACTAATCCGACCTAATGATTCGTAAACCTCCAAGATATTATCTAAAATTCAAAGCAAGTATGATATAGGTCACATCAAGTTTTAAAGTCCATGTAGACTGCCCCTTAACGACATGTAAAACTAGGTCGCTAAACAGCAGAAGCGAACGACTCTCCAAGCGCCGACCCTCCAAGTTATTTCAGGCCGAAACTGCACTGTTATTTTAGAAGGCTTAAAAGCTTTAGAGCTGAAAATAAACCAGCAAAAAACACTAGCCTTTGTATCCGTTGCCTGTGACAATGTCACTCGATCTGCGTAGGCACTTCCGACATTATTAGCTTTTCGCCGTTGCTATCGGCTGTCATATCGTCGATAAATTGCTATCACCTCCGAATTTCAAACTTTTCTTTTAAATCTACAGTGTTTCCATCCCACTGAATAAAAACCTTAATCAGCTGAAGTCTTAAAAAGTCATAATTTAACTCATAATTGAATTCAAACCTTCACCATTCAAGTGATTGGTCTATTGTTTCAATTCAAACTCACAAGTGCTCCCAAACCGTCTGGTCTGGTGCTGAGAGCACTGTAAAGATGGATGGCCGTACATTGTTCCGCTCCATCTACCTACTACTACCAACCCGTTTACCCGTGAGAATTGAACCGTCCACACGAATACCCACCCACACCCGCAGATTATGGACTAGGGTTGGCGATTTAGCTGGTTGCCGTTCATTTACCAGGAAAGTCAATTACCTAGATTTGAGGGGTTTTCGCACGCCTCAAACTATAACTAATTTTTTTGTGGATATGCTAAACCTTGTATTTTCTTACCAAAATATAACTCTATCTATATGTATACTAATTGATTAACTTCTATTTCAGAGGGTTGAGCACGAACAAATGTGACAATCGTAAACTTAACGTATTTAAGATACACTGCGCGCTACCGCTGCAACGATCAGTAAAGCTGATGTTGACGCGGAGGTATCCTAATGCGTTACTGTCTCGATACGTGTACGATTTTCATTCGTGCTCCTCCAGGTCTTTTCTGACACTCTTGTTATAATGTATATTTTGAATGTACGTTACATTCCGACTATTTTCGATCCGGCCTTTCTATTCCTATCAGAGGCAACCCTGTCTTTACATAATGAATGTTAGGCCATGCCCGTGTAATTATAACATTGATACCTTTCATTACCAGCCAATGGGGCGTAGGGATTTATAGCTATTGTAATATGTATGTCATGTTAAGTCAATCTCCAGTTGGACAAAGATTGGCAGTTTCGGTATAAGTAAACACTCGTATAAGTTCGGTATAAGTTCGGTGTAATTGATAGGGTTATTTTCAAAATCCTAGGTCAAGTCCTTTATTCCCTCTATGTCTTATAATTTTCTTCATTCCTGTCCATCCAAAGGTTTCTTGGAAGAGTTTGTTCGTTGCAATAAGACCGCCGATTGTGCTGTAGATTTAATGTTTCTTGTTTGTAAAATCTTCTATCTGTGTGCAATAAAGTTTTTATCTATCTATCCTTTAATTAACTTAAAGCTATATATACCTTTAAAAATAATCTTTAACCCTACTAAGTAAACCAGGCTATATTTCACAGCTGCAATAAACAGCCTTATCTGCAAGTGTAATTAGGTTTAAAATTCAGCGTTGCTTTATTCGAGAATTTCAAGTTTCACGATGTAAATAGCACCTGGAACTTTAGATATAGATGATTTAGTGAATTGACTTTGAACGAATAAAGTAATGAAGGATTGTGGGACCTAAACTTCTGCAGCTGCTAGATGATATTGTATTAAGTATACTTTTGATCTGTGTCATAAGTATGTATTTACAATAAAAAGTATTCTATCAGCAATCTAGTTCCCATAGTACAAGTTTTGCTTAGTTTGAGACTTGAGTGTGATGTGTGGTGTCGCCGTGTTTTTTTATTTTTATTTCGTTATTTATTTATATTTATTTAAGTATATTAATTAATATAAAAAAAAAGAAGTAAAAAATAAGATAAGATAATTATTTATTTGTACAAACACAAAGCTTACAGAAAATAGGAATTAAAAATATAAAAATTGAACGAATATAGGTATATGTACCCAACTGAGTGTAGGTATGATAGTAACTACATAAACTAAAGTTTCAACCTGTGCGAAGTCATAGCGGGTCAACTGAAAAATAAGCATGATATGACCGCGGCTCGTACAGTGTCATCATTCGAATCACATTACTCGTCAACACCAGCTCGACTTTCCCACGTTGCACCATCACCACGCAGTGTATCACGAACCGATATACGTTTTCTACGGTCTCATTTATTCCTGATTACCCCTCTGTACCTAATAGGCTTAATACCTACCAAATCAATAGCAGACGCCTCAGTTAATTGCATTAAATACCTTATTGAATGTACAAAGGCCGTGATGTAGGACGGAATTAACTGATGCTATCACGAAATTACTATCTTCTCGTCGCATAAAGACGTCGACCGTTATGTCTTGACCCCAAGAAGACAACACAATTACTGTAAAGCTTAGAAAATCTATGGGAACATGTGACTTATCAACAGAATGGCCAGCTGAGCACGAAGAAATATGACAATCGTAAGCGTAACGTATTTTTACGTAACGAACACTGCACGCTAACGCTTCAACGTTTGACAACAAAGCTGATGTTGACACGCAATGTATCTCAAATACTCTCAATATGTTTACGATTGTCACATTTATTCGTACTAGCCTTCTGCTTAACTCACTGCTTCTCAAAGGTTCTCCTTACAGTTTACCACGATTCTGTTCTATTATGTTTGACAAAATCTCTTCGAAGGACTACTGAGGCGTAGAAATTGCGGTTTGATTGTCTGGAGCCGAGCAAAATGGAGGACGAACCCGTCATATAACTGTCACCGCTTCTGTAGAAACCAGGAGTCTTTAGCAATGCAAATTCAATCAAAGATCTCCACGTCAATATGGATTGGAATTTAGAATTTACGTGCTGCGCCATATATAGCGATCATTACCATAATAAGTAAGACGTTTAATTATAGACTTCTTTCCGGGTTTATCCAAAATGGAAAGATTAGGCTGAGATTTAGCCTGTGCAATGTCCAATTCAGATTCTAGCACAAATTGAATAACTCAAACATTGGAAAACTGCATTTTTTATTCTCTAGCCTATCTTGTCCCACTGCTGGGCAAAGGTCTCTTGAAAAACTGCATAACATCCAAAATTTTAACTGTTTCCCACGATGCGTCATTCTGCAGATTATGCATGGCTATTGACCATGGACAACCACGCATGGAAGATTTTTCTAACAGTGTGTGTTCTTGACATTCGAAGTTAGCTAAAATGTGAACTGTGAAAAAGGACGTATCAGCCTTTGAAGTTATGGGTTCGCCACTCTTCGCTTAGCGATACTAAGGATTGATGTTTTTCCATATCTTTTCCTTATCATTTATCCATGCGACGCGACGGTGCGGGTTGGTCCACGTCCGTCCATATTGTCACAAATTGTGCTGCTTTAAGTTCCTCTTCGGAAGTTCTGGAAGTTCCTATTAATTTCTCAAGACGTACTTTCGTTGTTCGCTTTTCGTCTCGTGTGTAATATTCGTGGTTTCTTTAAAATAGTGTATACTAAAGTGAAGTCAGAACTGTACGGGTGTTTTTGGATAGGAAAATGCCTAATTCGTTAAGCGTCGACTATAGCTTGTTATCCAAAGGATCCCTTGTTATCCTTCGAAGGGATGAAATGGCCCCTTAGGAAGATATGAATTTTACATGATATCCTCCTCTTTGATGTCCATCGTTTGCCCTGATCCGTTGTAAAGACGTGATTTTGCGGGTTTATTGGGTTCATTGTCCACACTTAATATTAGACTGATATGACACTTTAGAAAATAAAAATAAGACTAGTGGGTTGAGCTGTAGGTTCTGAGTTTTGTTATCAAAAATCAAATCGAGCGGTCGTATGTTATTTTGTGATACGGAAGAGTGACCCTAAAAAAATACGCTAGCGGTCAAATAAGCCGTTTTATTTATTTTTTATTTCTAGTATGTTAGCTGGACCTTCCTATTACCGATAGAGGTAGTGAGATGTCATGTCCAAACATTACATTTTGGCATAGGTAAAAATAAAACTAAATTAATAGCCTTTGAAATGCAAATTCAAAACCAGCGCTGCAGGTGCTTTCTAGCGTCGAGTAATTTTGTAATTCTTTTATTTTCTCATTTTAAAATGTAATAAACCCTGAAACTGTAGTAAAATGAGGTTTTAATATGAATTTCTTTTCAGATGTGAACTGCCTGAAGACCACTGTTTTCATCCGAAGAAAATAAGGTAAGGTTCTAAAAGACTTCCAGGTCTACTAGACCTAACCAAAGTGCAAAGTTAGATTCCGTAAAATATTCCTATTTACTTTAATCACCTCAAACTTTAAATAGGTACCTACTTCTTCTTTTTATCGTGTCGATGCTACAACTGTTTTACATATTTTGTTATAGCAAATACCTACTACACATGAATCATATGAAGGATGTTATGAAGAATGTTCCCTTCTTCGTCTGAAGTGTGGTGTTTAAGAGGCGCAAAAGTGACAGTACTCCACATCTTCAGACCCGTTCTGAGTGCGATAAAAGATCTCAAGAGCACTCGGGTCTTCGGATATTGGGAGAAACTGTTAAGATATAATAACATGGGTTTTTTTCGTAGATATTTTGAATTTATACTTTTTTATTTGTACATCTCGATCTTTTCGAGCAATTTTTATTAGAAAAAAAAATTGGTTAGCACGAACAGCTAGAAGAATCGAAATAGATAGAATACTTAGAATACGCTAAGTATTCTATCTATTAGTATTTAGTTCCGTTAATACCCAAATAATATGTAATGAAAAGCGTATATCTACGTAGCTTTCCTGTAGTTTGATCACTCTATCTTTAACTACGCCTATGCCCAGCAGTGGGCGAAATCTGGCCGCGGATGATGATGATCTTTATCATATCCTCTCTCTTTTTTTTACGGAAAAAGTCCAGATATTGTTCCAATATACTCTTATCTCCTCTCTAAACCGTGACATTTAAAATGTTAAAAGTGCTAAATACAAAAAATAACTAAGTAATACTTGTTTTGGAGAAAATAGTTTTTATCGGTTTTCCAAGACATTCTCGAAAATACCAACGTAGTAATTCAGATTTAAATCAAAAAGTGCTACGTTGGTTTAACATAATTTTGATTTCGTAAGTAAATATATCGTTGTAAAAGCTGTATACAATATGTTTGTCTACGCTAATGGTATTATTTCCTTTTGTAGTTTGGAGGATGGGTTTGGTTCGTTGGAAAATGATTCGACCACATGTAAACGTATGCTTTCAACACTAACAAATTAAAGTAAAATAAAGAAAGAATTCTTAAACAAATCCCAGGTATAATATTAAGATTGATATTTTTTTTAATAAAATACATTCTCTTCCAAAAAACTGTAATAATTACTGTCAAAATTAGAGTTATGTTTAACTATTATTGACGTTTTTACTTAGTTATTAAGTTTAAAAATGTAATATAATGTAGTTTTTTTTTCATAAAATATATAATGTTTTAGACTTTATGGTGTGGTGTTAAAATGACAATTTTATATTAAAACATCCGCAGAATAAAAGGTGCGTATATAAAGACTCCCAGGCGTACAATTACCGTATAGTCTGAGATCATTTAAATTATTGCCATAGATATTCAGGTCTAAATATATTACTTGAAGTCACGCACACATGTACAGCAAATAACACTATTGTCAAACACAATTAAGTTTTCCGCCATAGGCTCTACCATATACTTCGCTCTTTTTTAATTAAATAAAAATAAATAAATAATTCTTGACAATTCACACAACATTATCTAGCCCCAAGCTAAGCAGAGCTTGTGTTATGGGTACTAAAAGACTGACATACTTAATACAATACATTACATACATAGATATTTTTTATTATACATATAAAATACCTAGAACACCCGGAGTAAATATTTGCAGATCGTACAAACATTTATTATCCCAAGGCGGGAATCGAACCCGCAACCTCCGCCGAATTATGCACACATTACACATTAGAGTTGAACGATCTCACTTTTAGAGAATTTTAATAAAGAGAAACAAAAACTTCGCGTGGATCGAGAACATCCTACGTATTTTAGTCGGTTCTCCACGGCCTCTGTTTTTTTTAATTTCTCTGCGATTTTGATTTAGACCGTTGCGCGGAGAAGTGTTTTCTTACAAACTGACGTATATTCTGTGGTTTTGGATTCCGTTCCATAAATAATGAGGAAACTGAAATGGCAGTGGGTCGATCATGTTTGCAGTAGAATCCACAATCGTTGGAACAAACGAATTCTGGAGAGACCGCGTTAAGGCAAGCGTAGTGTAGGACGCCCTCCGGTGAGATTGAGCGACGATAAGGGATGTAGCGTAATACAACATGAGAGGAGACGAAGATCTGAGATCTTCGTCGAACTAAATACACATAGTAGACTATCTCAAAACACGCCACAGGGGGGTGTGCTCTTTTATATATGACAATCGTAAACATAACGTTTTTAAGACACGTTTTTTGACGTTACAACGTCAAACGTTGTAACGTCAGCACGCAGTGCTAAGCTGATAAGCTGATGTTGAAGCGCAGTGTATGTCAAATACGTCTCTGTTTCGAAGATCGTGTCGTGTCCACCTAGAGCAAGAAAAAGACTAGATTTGTAATCAACAAGTAAATACACATGTTTTAATAACTCATAAAGATCTTAAGTCTATTGTGGTTCTCATGAAATATGATTTATTGAACAAAAAAAAACATTTTATTAAAAAAAAATTATACGTTGCAGAGCAACGTACCTAAACATACTATACAAAAAATACAGTCGACTCGAAAACATCCTTTTTTGAAGCTATTTTGTTAATCTATTCTATAGCATGCCATGGGCCGACCATGTTTGCCGAAGAACCGACAACCGTTGGAGCAAACGGATACTGGAGTGGAAACTGCGTTTAGGTATTGTGTAGTGCAGGACGCCCTCCGGCGAGATGGAGCGACGATCTGCGGAGTGTAGCTGGCAAACACTGGATGAGAAGAGACGAAGACCGGGCTCAGTGGCGCGTCTTGGGAGAGACCTACGTCCAGCAGTGGACTAACATAGGTTGATGATGATGATGATTCTATAGCATATTTTTTGGCCATTAATTGTGAGCGACAAAGTAGCAGGACAGTCTATAGCGCTAGAGGAAGCATGTGTACGAATTAGGTTGAAGCTATAATGTATGCGTTCACCATCTCTCGCCCCGGGGTATACCCGTGGCAAGTAAAGTAGGTCATGCATGTCCTACCTCGACGGAATTTCAAAATTGTTTGGCTAAGACCCGGCTATTTTACATTATAAACGTTTGTTGAAACAATGTTAACACTTTTTACAAAAAGGCATCGAAAATTAGGTTTTTATCATGCTTCTGGCTACTGGCAATTTTTTTTTCATCATGCTTCTAGATACTGGTAAGTAAGTACATTATTTTGAAATAATAATAATTAAAGACTTGACAACATTGGACGACATGATTAGCACCAACCATCAAATATACCAAGGATTATCAAAATCAGTTTACCTATATTCCAATGTTCGTACAAATTTTTTGAAGTGGGGCAAAATTATAAAGTTCCTAAAGATTTAAATTACAAACTTATTAAAATTAAATTATTTAAATTAAACCTTAAGTGATTCTTCACTATTTACTTAAAACAGTTTTAATTTAGTTTTACTTTGAATCGCTAAAAGTTTTATGTAACTTTCATAAATTAGCAATTATAATTCGAATTACTTAAATTAAATAAAAAGTTTTATAAAATTATTCAAAATATGAGACGACCTCTGATTTACAACATTTAACTTTATTATGTAAGTGAATTACTATTTATAAAATATACATATATTTTTTTTTATCTATTATATAAGTATGAATGATGACATGTGTAAGAAAGGTGTGAGCATTGAGATGACGTCTGATAGAGGAGAGTGGAAGAAGAGGACGTGTTGTACCGACCCCACATAATGTGGGACAAGGGTAGGAAGATGATGATGATCTAATATATAAGTAATTATGACAATTATTATGCATCTTAAATTAAAATTAAAAATTAATAATATTGGATATTTCTCATAACGCTATCGCTAGTTTCAAACCAATCTTGTTATATTAAAATGGAAAAAGTTCTGCAGATAAATATTAAGATGATTAAGTAATTTTTGATCTGCAGAAATTCGCGAATAATTAAATAAATCATCGAAATTGTTGCGCAGTTAGTAAATCACTCAAAGTAATTAGTCTTAGAAACGCCAGCAGTTTGTGATAAATGTTTTCAAAGGTCTATGTTATAGAATTAGGCGATTTGTAATAAAAAAGGGACATAATAAAATTTTAAGTTTTTAATTAAGTAACTAACAACAGTAAAGGGCCCCCGCAAACTGCAGACTTTTTATCCGCCGATAGTTTGGTCGGCTTATTAATCAGTATGAAGATGTATGCAGATGCGCACATTACAGTGATTCAGTCTTGAAGCCGACAAAACTATCGGCCGATAAAAAGTCTGCAGTCTGCGGGGACTCTAACGAACCATTTTGATGATATCAGCTTCTGAACGAACCGCATCATAATCGCTTCGTTTAGGAGCTACGATGCCACAGACAGACATAGACATGTAGACCACAGACGTGTGAAACGTCAAATTTGAGTACCTACGATTCTTTATGTTTCGAGGATTAAAAAATAAATAGCTATGTATTTACCTACTTATTGTGTGTAGTTTAGTAACTGGCCTGTTAGTTCTTATAATGAAATATATAATTTTGTTGAATATTAATTTAGGATACTCTTTTTCTACGCTTACGCAGATTGTTCCACTTATTTTTTTTCTAACTGGCATGTAACAACTCTTTGAGGATAAATTTTGGATTTGGAATGCATATTTTTTTAAGACTGTACTACTTATGTTATACCTAGTAAATGGCCAGTAACAGTTGCTTTTTTTAAATACGACAGGTGTCACAACTCAGTTGGTAGTAGCTCTGCCTTCCATGCTATGGGTCATGGGCTCGATTCTCACCCAGAGCAAATGTCTGTGCGATAAACATAAATATTTGTTCTATGTCTGGGTGTTACTGTATTCTATGTATGTATTTAAAAAAATAATTTTAGCATTTAAGTTTTATATCAGCAGTCTAGTTCCCATAGTACAAGCTTTGCTTAGTTTGGGACTAGAGTGTGATGTGTGAAATGTCCTTGAATATTTATTTAATTTGAATATAAATTCGGATTCGCTTGCTCTCCTAACCATCAAACCTTGTTTGAACGTCTCTGTTTAATGTTTGTCCGATGGATTGAGCGCGGCCTAAATATTTACATTGTTATTTGGAGCACATCACTATTAATTAAATTAGATTTCAATCTTCATCGAATTGAGCTATTCACTGAGAGATATTTAGCAGATTGTATGAATTTTTGATAATTTGCAATTTGTAAAATATTAAGACTATAAATTGTTTTACCTTCTTTTACTTTCTTTACATTAATCTATATATTTAACGTACTTTATTTTTCTGTCAATAATCTTTTTTATTATTCCCAGCGAGATCTAAAAACTAGGATGGATGGATGTGTGGATGTATGTTTGTTACTCTTTCACGCAAAAACTACTGAATGGATTTTAATGAAACTTTACAATAATGTTGTTTATGCATCAGAATAACACATAGGCTATAATTTATACATATTAACGGACATTGAACCAAAGTTTGGACACTCTAGTTCCAAACTAAGCAAAGCTTGTATTATGGGATTTAGATTGCTGATAGAATACTTATATAATTTTGTAATTACATACATAGAATACATAGTAACACCCAGACACAGAACAATTATTTTACGTTCATCACACAAACCTTTTTTATTTTCTGGGTGGGAATCGAACCCACGACCCACAGCATGGAAGAGCTACCACCAACTGAGCTGTGACGCCTGTCCATGATACTTATACAGATATTGTGTGAATTATCAAAAATATAACGATAATAAAGTCGTAGGCAGCTAGTAACAATATAATGCCATCGTCGACGTATAGTTTTATTATTTAAATACTCATACTTGCGAAGTTTTAAAGCCAAGTGGAGTTCCGCTTGAATTCTACTTTTTAAGGTGGTTTAAAAAGTTCCAACGAACCGCGAAACTTTCCATTCGTCTGACAAACGGATCTTCTGTACTAGACAGTCGATTTTCCCAAAATTTCACTGAATAAATCCGCTGTTCTTTGCCCCTGGAGGGGTATCCTGACAACTGAAATGTTTTTGAACTGGTATTTGATCAAATTGCAGTTCAGTTTTTTTCTTCGTCTTTTATTGATATTTTGAATGATCGATTTTCATACCGTTTGATAGAATTAACGAAAACTCAGGTAGGCCATGCTCAAATCAGGTAGGCCACGTGCTAAACCGCGGCATTGACGTCATTTTTAACAGCTCAGTCATAATGTTATGAAGCTCAGTCACGTCAGTCCACAAAAATGCCACGGAATACTAATGAGTTACTATAGTAAAATCATCGAAAACTGAACTGCAACTGAAAGGATATTCGGTCACGCAAGTTTCCCCTTGCTGGATT
Organism: Ecliptopera silaceata; assembly: GCA_932527185.1. Classification (NCBI taxonomy): domain Eukaryota; kingdom Metazoa; phylum Arthropoda; class Insecta; order Lepidoptera; family Geometridae; genus Ecliptopera; species Ecliptopera silaceata. The sequence goes on from OW052211.1 coordinate 1,341,416, forward strand.
GCCACCCTGTTATCTAGCTGCCTGAGGCTTGTGTATTATCTGGATGTAATGTAAAAGATGCAATAGCTATTGTTTATAATAAGTGTATACTGATAAACAGGGTTTATCTAATCTGGACGGATTAAATAATGTGACGCGACGCGGAGGTTGCGGATTCAATTCCCGCCTTGGGATAAATGTTTGTACGATCTGCAAATATTTATTCCGGGTGTTCTGGGTGTTTGATATGAATAATAAAAAATATCTATGTATGTAATGTATTGTATTAAGTATGTCAGTCTTAGTAGGTACAGGTACCCATAACACAAGCTCTGCTTAGCTTGGGGCTAGATGATGTTGTGTGGATTGTCCAGCATTATTTATTTATTTATTATTAGTTCAAAGCTCAGGTGGTCATATGTACACACAATGATGTTTGAAAGCAATAACATGAATATAAAATGCAGCAGCTTCTGTACCAGATCGTAAACGTCGTCTGGAGAAGCCATCTTGGAATAATAGAGCAGTTCCTGAATTCCTGCTCCATATTCTCGGAGTATGAGTGGTATCAGTAGTGGCAATCACGTCTTTTGAGGGCAGCACGAAGAAATGTGTCGTATTTGAAACACACTGCGCGCTAACGCTGCAACGTTCGACCGTAAAGCTGATGTTGATGCGCAGTGTATCTCAAATACGTAAACGTATCGTTTACGGTTGTTACATTATTTGTGCTTACTCCTTATCTAGACGCGGTTGATTCAATCATATTCAGACGCGAATATATTTCTTTAACAATCAGTGATACGACAAAGAGAATAAGATAAAACCATATACAATACAGCCCAGTATCTTGGGTTTGCTTCCGATTTGGATCAGCTGAGCTATCTATAAATCGTTTGCAAGTGTCCGCAAGTAGCTCAACTGATTTGGTGTGTAATGGTTCTATTTAATACAATAATAAAGATTTTCTTCTTTATCTGACTAATTAGTGGACCAATGAGAAACATACAATATCACATCGAATAGAGAACCTATTTTTGGTTGGTTAATTCTAGTTATATTATAATGCAAAAGTTTGTATGTTTATGACTTTTTCACGCAACAACTACTGAATGTATTTTAATGAAACTTTGCAATAATTTAGTTTATACATCAGAATAACACTTATGCTATAATAATTTATAAAGATGTTGTGTAAATTATGCAAAATATAACGATAATAAGACAAAGTCGCGGGAATCAGTTCGTAAAATATAAAACAAAAGTGAAAGAATTAAGTAAAGTCACCAACAAACATCAGTTTAAAGCACTTTATTTATATATCAAATGTTTCGTTTAAAGTATTCCTTACAAAAGCAACGGTATCGTCGCCCAAAGAAAACAATATACCCACAATTTGCGCTGCTATTGCGTTGCAATATTATACTCTTTGTTCCTTTAAATAAATACGATTTTCGCAAAACAAAAAATGTATTTAATATAAAACTGCACTATATGCTATCACTTTAATCTATCCTAACCACAATTATACTTTTTAACGCGGTATCACTATTTCACGACCAGAACTTCACCGTTCGAAGGCTTAAAGAGAACTCTCCGGCACAGCCACCTCATTCTCTTTATATCACCGCATAAGCGTAAACAACAAGATGGCGGCGGCGTGCCGGATGTGACTTTTATTCTTTTCTAGAATCATCACAAATATCTTCATTTAAATAGCTAACAATGTTTTATAATTCTTAAATAGATTTACCAAACTAATATATTAAACAATTTTAGAATAATATTTTGGAAATCATGACATTCGGCCATCCGACAATGTGTCGCCTCCCGGCACACACAACATTAAAAACAATATATATCAATATTATTAAAGTTAATATGTACGTTGTAACACCGATATATATTCAATTTTAACAATATAAAGACCTTGAAACAATAAATCATGACATTCGGTAATTATTGTAGGTGGTTTTATACATATATACATAATGTATATAAAATCTAGCCTTTCAATTTTACATTAAATTGACAAAACTACTATTTGTTCAACGCTTGAGGTATTCCGATCTGGTAGTTCAACGCTTCTGTGAACATAAATATAAATAAAGTGAATAATACAATAAGCAATTGTAAATCATATTTCTGAATTCTGCTCCAGAAAAACAAATCATTGCGGCACTTCACTTCACTTGGAGCTGTAATCAGATTATAATTATTATTATAAAAATAATGATTAAATGCATCTCCTTCAAATTTTAGCATAAAATAATAATTATAGAAAGTCTTCAAATTATAGCATAAAAATTAATAATCATTGAAAGGTTTAAATTCAAACATAAAATAACAATTATAGAAAGTCTTTAAACTCAAGAATAAATATTACACGCCCGAAAAGAACAGGCTGCTAAAACACTTTCCATCAAAGACTTTATACACAGTTTCACAACAAATAACTCTTATTCTTGAAGATTTCATCAAACTTTCCAAGAAGGGAAAGATAACAGAAAACATTACCAGTGCTACCTTCCTGTTTCTTACGAAACATTGAAACATCATACTCCAGCCTCAAGATGATGCGTACTGACCGAACCATACGACACAGGCATTTCACTTGAAAAGACGATTCGATAGCCGTATCGGTACCCACCAATTCAACTATTTATTAAAATCCTTAAAGTTGCCAAAGAGATTGCGTTACAGGTACTGAAATAACATAATATCATAAATAAAACAATACTTCTTACGTAAAAAGAAGTAAATATTACCAAACACCAAAACTTAAGAGTTGGTATGATCAGAATGTTAACAATTTGTGAATGTCAAAGCTTTCACAATCATCTTCAGTTCTAGACTGGTTAACGTATAGAAACTTTAAAACTGTTGTTCATAATTTTCATAACACTATGTTAATGATTTATGAACTCTAAATACTTTGAAAATAAAACAGTGCACGCTGACGAAGCCGCGCGTTCAAGCTTATCATATATAAAAAAAAAAAATACACACATACGTCAAAGTTAATCCAGTAGACCAACATAGTCCAGTCAATCCAATAGACCAACATAGTCCAGTCAATCTAGTAGACCAACATAGTCCTCTCAATCCAGTAGACCAACATAGTCACTCAATCCAGTCAGCAAACATAGCTAACTCCATCCAGTCAGCAAACATAGCCAACTCTATCCAGTCAGCAAACATAGCTAACTCAATCCAGTCAGCAAACATAGCTAACTCCATCCAGTTAACAAACATAGCTAACTCCATCCAGTCAGCAAACATAGCCAACTCAATCCAGTCAGCAAACATAGCAAACTCATCCAGTCAGCAAACATAGCCAACTCCATCCAGTCAGCAAACATAGCCAACTCAATCCAGTCAGCAAACATAGCTAACTCCACTCAGTCAGCAAACATAGCTAACTCAATCCAGTTAGCAAACATAGCTAACTCATCCAGTCAGCAAACATAGCCAACTCAATCCAGTCAGCAAACATAGCCAACTCAATCCAGTCAGCAAACATAGCAAACTCATCCAGTCAGCAAACATAGCCAACTCAATCCAGTCAGCAAACATAGCCAACTCAATCCAGTCAGCAATCATAGCAGACTCAATCCACCTAGCAAACATAGCTAGCTCAAAACATGTAGACCAACATGTATATTTAAGCCAATTAGCAAACATAGCTAACTCAAAGCAGTTATCAAATAAAAAGGAAAATCAAAATCAAAAATTTCAAAAGTACAAAAATACAAAATAGATCGTCCTTTAATATCCAATGAACAACCAAAGTACGCTCGTTAACTAAAATTATCATAGATTAACCGGTTTTTATCAAATAACCTTAAAAAAATAGATAACCGCCACAAATTGATTTTCTCAATAAGAAATTAATTATACTCTTCATGTATACGCTTTTCGGTCTTGAAAAGTCAAGCGAGGGTATCTTTGCTGATTATAGTAAAATACAATATCCATAAAAAACCATAAGTAAAAATTAACCAAATTAGTTTCTTGTTATACAATTTTTCATTACATAGACATTTATTTATTTACCACACGTAGCACACGAAAGTGGCTAGTTACCTACAAGTGACCAAGTAAGCGCTGCTATTCTGAAAAAACCTTTAGATCAATAGACTTTGTGATAAACAAGTATACCTTCGTTGCAAAAATGAAACCAATTTAAATCAAATATACCATACATCATAATACGATACATAACAAGTTATTAAACATGTAACATGTAACCAAAAATAAAAGAAAATTATGAAATGTTTACTTTAAAGGTACACCAAGGATTGTATCATGTATCATGTGAATCAGAGATTAGCCCGGATTTATCACGAACATTTTGTATCATCAAAGAGTAGCCTTGACATAATACGTCGTACAAACTCCATTGCACCATACTATGCACATTATTTTAATGTACAAGATAAAAAGAACGAGAGAACAATTAAAGTTAAGAATCATATAACAGGTATATAAACAAAACTATATCAGATGCTATCAGAGTGTAGCCCTGATCTAGCACTGACAAGTTAAGTTAAAATGCAAAAATGCGCCGTAAAATACCACCAGAGGGTTGCCCCGGCTAAGTACTAAACCACACATCAGTACAGAATCTTACGCATCACTTCGTCAGAGAGTAGCCCTGACCTTATGTTAGCGTACATACCATGATATATTGCATCTAATGCATAAATATTTAAAATTAAATATGGGCGTAAAATGAGGGTAGTCAGAAAAATAAATAATAATTATAATGAATCATTCATCATCACATAACAGGTATATAAACAAAACTATATCAGATGCTATCAGAGTGTAGCCCTGATCAAGCACCGACAAGTTAAATTGGAATGCAAAAATGCGCCGTAAAATACTACCAGAGGGTTGCCCCGGCCAAGTACTAAACGACACATCAGTACAGAATCATACGCATCACATCGTCAGAGAGTAGCCCTGACCTTATGTTAGCGCACATACCATTATATCCTGCATATAATGCATAAATATTCAAAATTGAACATGGGCGTAAAATGACGGTTGTCAGAAAAATAAATAAAATTTAAAACATTAATTATCCATCATTCAGTTCAGTTCATAATTAGCTTTCCATCATTTTGACTTGTAAGTAAGAAAATATAAAACCATACCATTTCCTTTTGGTTCATCCAACTTCTGAAATAATATAAAACTGCACTATATGCTATCACTTTAATCTATCCTAACCACAATTATACTTTTTAACGCGGTATCACTATTTCACGACCAGAACTTCACCGTTCGAAGGCTTAAAGAGAACTCTCCGGCACAGCCACCTCATTCTCTTTATATCACCGCATAAGCGTAAACAACAAGATGGCGGCGGCGTGCCGGATGTGACTTTTATTCTTTTCTAGAATCATCACAAATATCTTCATTTAAATAGCTAACAATGTTTTATAATTCTTAAATAGATTTACCAAACTAATATATTAAACAATTTTAGAATAATATTTTGGAAATCATGACATATTCCTAAACGGTTTAGTTGTATTTCTTTGCCTTTGAAATCTTTGTTATTATAGATGAAGGACGTAAATATATTTTATTTTGTAGATGGGTAGTGTTTGTATACGTATCTACTCTTAGATTTTTTTAAGCTATTCTTGTCTCCACGCTCAAGGCCCGCGATAGAAACGCATAGTTTCTATCGCGGGCATTGAGCGTGGAGACCGAATCCAGAAATTCTGTTACGAAAATAACCTAACACTGCGCATGCGTAATCAAGCAAAAACTGTTATGCAATACCGTTTACTGCGTACCTACTGAAAGTAAATCAAAATAATAATAAGCCTAAACATGAAATTATTCATTTCGGGGCGTCTAGTCGCAGCGACGTTACCCGAGGGCTGGTGAGGATCTGGCCCATCTATCAGCATCGCCATTCAGCGCGGCAATGCAGCCAGTATCTTGGGTACCTACGCGACGATTGGTGTTGATTTGGGTCAGTTGAACTATCTAGGTATAGATCGTTTGCAACGGTCTGTAGATATTTATCTCAACTATTTCGTGTATTTTATATTAACCTATGTACATTTTGTAAATACTAAAGTCGTTAGTTTGTTTGTCAATGAATGTTTAACGAGAAAACACTAGTGTATTTTAGTTTCCTACATCCTATGAACAAGTTAAGATTTTCTTAGAACAGGTTTGTAATAACTTGAATACTAACTACAAAGGCAAGTTTCTGTAATTTCACTTCATTTCATATTAATTCTAGCTTCAAGTTATTTTCAAAGAACATTTCTTTCTCTGTAGAATTTCATTGTTTCTTTATTTTTGTTTCTAAAGTACTTAATAGTAGGTAATTTATTTTGCTATATTTTATATAGCCCGGTTAGTATGTAAATTTGAGACCTAGTTTTACAAGTTGAGGATGATTGGATCATAAATAATGTCAAAAGTGTAAACAATAAGAGTCCCCGCAGACTGCAGACTTTTTATCGGCCGATAGTTTGGTCGGCTTCTTAATCAGTATGAAGACATTGAAGACTGAATCACGGTAATGTGCGCATCTGCATACATCTTCATACTGATTAAGAAGCCGACCAAACTATCGGCCGATAAAAAGTCTGCAGTTTGCGGGGGCCCTAATAGTCTAGTCGTAATTTGTAGATTGTATTTTAAACCTAAAAATTACGCCTATTACAGTATTTAATATTAATTTTCAAAATTCTCTTGAAATCTCCAGACCGTTGCAAACGACCCATAGATAGGTCCAATGACTGAACTTAGGTCTCGTTGACCCTTTCAACCGACTTACGAGTACTTATAAGGTTTTCAATTCGATTGATTTTTTTGGTAATAGTAAAAATAATTAAATCACTATCGAACAGCTGATCGAATTTATCATTTCATTGTATGATATTATTCAAAAGTCATAATTCCCCTAACCGCCTGCGACGCGGAAGGTTGCGGGTTCGGATCCCGCCTTGGGATAAATGTTTGTACGATCTGCAAATATTTATTCCGGGTGTTCTAGGTATTTTATATGTACTTATAATAAAAAATATCTATGTAATGTTAAATTAACTATGTCTTCTAGTACCCATAACACAAGCTCTGCTTAGCTTGGGGCTAGATGATGTTGTGTGGATTGTCCAGCAATATTTATTTATTTAAGCGAAGCTAATAAATTCCTATCCTCTGTCTATTTGCATATAGCCGAAAACCTTTACTTTTATTAATATAACGTCCTCATATGCATATAGCTTGGTTGTTTTTTTTTATCTGAACTTCCATTCATTTTTACGGTTGTTATTTTATTAAAATGTCAACCTGACTTTTCAGTTTTATTTTATGTAGCTTTTTTATTAGCTTTTTACTAGGTCGAATGAAAATATTATCTACTTTTTTTCGGTATTTACTGAATTGATATTTTTTTACCTTTGGTAATAAAAAACATTTTATCCCAAAGCTAGTGAGATTTGTTTTTATTTTTTATAATGTCGAATAAAAAAAATTACAGAATAAACTGATGAAGTAAAAAAAAAAGTTATGCACATAAATACTATAACATTTTATTATATAGTAGACAGACGTCACTGCTTAGTCATCGTTAGCACCCACTGCTGAGTATAGGCCTCCTTTTTACTCCATTCTTTCCCTTGCTACTCTCATACACTGATTACCAGTTCCATAATATCTTTGGACCATGCTATAAATCATTTAGATTAAATATCTAAAGACCTCAGAAATTAAGTCTTTCAAAGACCTTATTCGCCAAGACCCCGAACTTTACATTACGGTTTATAAAAGAGCCGTAACTCACCTTGTTGAAAACAAACGTCTGCATCGATCAATTTAATAGGTTTCTCAAACAATGGAGTATTTGTGGAATAATAATGGGGTCGTTTAATAAGTGGGGAAGCAGGTTAACGGGTTTTATCAATATTGCATTTTCTGACTAGGAAACTCTCTACGGTCTATCTTATAAAAAGTTAGCGCAGACTTTTTATTTATTTATTTATTTATTTTATTTATTTCTTGGAAAACATACAGTACTACAAACACAATAAATAGTTAAACAATAGATACATAAGACCAATTACAAGTTTTCACTTACTTATAGAAATATATAGACTTGAAGTATATACCGTACATAATGATGACTTAAAGTCAACGCTAACTTTTTATAAGATAAGGGGTTAAACGTATCGGAACAGTAACGTATTTGAGATACAATGTGCGTCAATTTTAGCTTTAAATATTCACGGACAATTCACACATCACATTCTAGTCCCAAAGCAAAACTTGTATTATGGGAGTTAGATTGGTGATATAATACTTATACATTTTTTGTAAACACATGAATACATAGTGACACCCAGACAAAGAACAAATATTTATGTTCATCACACAAACATTTGCTCTGGGTGGGAATCGAACCCACGACCCACAGCATGGAAGGCAGAGCTACTACAAACTGAGCTGTGACGCCTGTCTTTTCTGTCCTTTGCTCACCTTTTTCTTATGTGACAATACGACAGGTAATTCTGCCTATGTCAAGTGTTAATTTTAAATATATCTCAGTCAAGTCAGTCAATCGTCAAGTTAGCTGTCTATAACAGACGGACAGCGGTGTCGCACTAATACAGTCCCTTTTTTCCTTTTGGACGGAACTCTAAAAAGAAAAAACACATACGTTTCAAAGAAAATAAAAATTACTGTAATAAATGTAACAAAAGCGTTGTTATTTTATAAAATCAACAATTCCACTCACAAAAGAAATGTTAGGTATGTTGGGTCAAATCATATTATTTAGTTTTATTGGGCGCAGGTTTAAAGTTATTACTTAAAGCATGAAAGGACTGGGGTTCATGACCTCAATGTTACCCTTTTGTAACCTTTCATGCAGTTATTTCATTTGTGGTTTTCATACTAGATTTAACTCGTGACTTCGTCTTATTATTAGATATATAATTCAAACAATATCTTTGTAAATTATAGTCTATAATTATGTTATTCTGATGTATAAACTATACAGTATTTACAAAATGTACATAGTCATATAAAATACATAAGAAACAGTTGAGCTATCTACAGACCGTTGCAAACGATCTATAGATAGCTCAACTGATCCAAATCAGTACCAATCGGAAGCGTACCCAAGACACTGGCTGCATTGCCGCGCTGAATAGCAATGCTGATACGAAACAATGTATAAACTATATTATTGTAAAGTTTCATTAAATGTTAAGGCTTATTTGTGCTACATTCACTGTATTACTCCCTAATTTCTGTTTGTATTCCATGTAACAAAAATAAAATAAATAAATAAATAAAATTCATTCTGTAGTTATTACGTGAATTAGTAACAAATATACATCCACACATTCATCCATATAAACAGCGTTTGTAATTGTAGTAAGATAGGATATAGAGACATTTCCTATAAGAACTGATTTGGATCTACTGTCACCTAATTACTTTAAAACTTTAATTAAGTGTAGATTTAATTGCAAATACTTGGTAACAAAATAACTTGAGTGGTGTCAAGGGACACCCGGATGGAACGAAGTTAGTTTTGTTATTATGTACGAAAAATCTGTATACACCTTAACAAAAATAATCGTCGCGACACCACACTATTCAATGCGAAACTGGCTTGCTTTCTATGAGAGAAAGACAGACTGAAACACGCGCACGCCACACGCTTACAACTATAGCAAAAAGTGTCGTTACAACTTTTGGTCTTAATTTTTTCCGTCCCCTTTCGCAACGCGCGATAAGGAACTTCGTTCCGATAATAATATTTATTTATGTACTGCGTTCAAACTCTCTAACCGTTTCAGCCATTTGTGTATTAAATAAATAATGTACATTTTTTTTTTATTTTAAATCTTAGCTAAAAGTTTTTTACAATATACATGATTAAAAAAAAAATACATATATTATAAAAAACTTAAAACTAGGTTGCCGCCGACAGCGGGGCAAGGCCCAAGCTACCGGTGGTTAGGGCTACAGATTGAGGAACCTCCGAACTATGCGTGCCGTGTCGAGGATCACTGCCTTCTGCATCTGCCCCTTGAGCCAACCTTCTTAATGTACATTTTTATTATTATAAATGCCCATTAGAATTAGAATCACAATCACCTTAGCGGCCGTTTTTTGTACACTAATTTTAGACCCGCAGATTTTCCCTGGCACAGTATAAGCAGCAGTGTGTATGGACACAAATGAAAGTAAACAGAGGTCTAATTAGCAAAACCTTTGTAATTATACAAATGAATTAAAGAAATGTAAAAAAGGAATTCTGTATATCTCTGGTATTGTTTTGAAGGTTGCCAGATTATTTTGATTAACCGAATTCTGAATTCTTTAGACATTTAGATTTAGATTTAGTGTAGCAATTGAAAGTAGAGTAAAAAAACGCTAACACGATAATCGGCTTTAGAAATACTGATTTTTCGTTTCAGAACTATTTAAACAATAACACATAAAGTTTTATTCTATTTTATTTTTATTTTATTTTATACATAAAGTTTGTAAGTTTTACAAAAAAAAGCGTTATACAATTTTACCTCAAACTCGTTTAAATCCAAGTTCAGAAGACTAACCCCCTATCTTATAAAAAGTTAGCGTTGACATAAAATATGTCTCCATTACGTATGGTAATTAATACATCAAGTCTGCGCTAACTTTTTATAAGATAGACCGTTAGTCTTGGCATTTTTGGTTTTGTATTAAATGTAAAAAAATCTCTCCTCCAATAACTTTGAAATGAATGTCCTAATTTGGATAATACTAAGAATATTTGTTACCCATTTACTACTTTTTAAACTGAAAAACAAACCGCAGACGAACGTGACGAAGTTAAACTAGACTTAATAATTATAGTCAGCTAGACTGCATGCATTTGTACAGCTTCATAGCGCGGGTTCGATAACCGGCTCGGCACTTTAATATTGTTGACATTGTTTATTTAATGCATGTGTTTGAATTTACACTGCAGCTGATCAAGAAGTAATGTTAATGATAAATGAGAATGACGTCATCAGAAATGTGACTCTGTAGCTCTACCATGAGTTTTTACAATCAATACTCGCTAGCGTCTGTAGTTAAAAAAATGTATGAAGATTTGTACAGCGCCTCTAGCGGATAGTTGGGTACTAAAATTCGTAATACTGATATTTACGTAACTACTGTAGTAAAGTCAGGCGATTTTACTGTGACAACTCATGGTAGAGGTACTGTTGTTATTTAAGCGACGAAAAAAAACGGAGGAGGTTCTCAAGTCCCATATAAATCTCATAAGGATCGGAAGTAATTTTTGAGTAATTTATTTTTAAGTCTTGTCAAAATATCATCACTAAAAACGCTTCAAGAGCGCTCTTCGAACAAAACACTTACAACTCTCTTCTTACATTATTGCAGCAACATCTAATTGTAAAATTAAAACTAAATATACGATTTAATACGATTGAAGTTTTTGTTTATTTTTGCAAAAATATACACTATTTCTATTTGTGATTAGGTATTGCCTTGTTATTTACTTAAATCTAAATCTTCTATCAACAATCTCCATACCTAATTCCTTATTTTAAAACGTTTGTTAAAACCCAGATGATAACCTAAAAACATCAAAAGAAGGCTTAATAAGATATCAAATACATGAAAAAGCTCAGTTAAATCAAAAACCTCTTTGAAGTAAAATAAAATTCATTGGAGAAAAAAAGGGTAAACTTTTATTATAAATCTGTTTACCCCATCAAGTTCGGATTAATTAATCTCTCTTTAGGGTTCCGCTCCAAACTGGTGATAATAAAACCCATTAGGAATTTCTATCTCTCAGTTACAGCGCTGTGGCTGTCAAAACAATTAAAATTATGATCTAATACTTATTACTTTAATAATACGACACATTTCAAGGCGCATAACATTTTTAATTACCTAATAAAATCTTTTGACATTCAATTTCAGTGACATGAACAAAAAATAAGAAAAATCTAAAGTAGTGACAGTGATTTTTTTTATTTTCTATTATAATAAACTCAACTCTATATTAGTTAGTACGACAGTGGTATAAAATTATGAAGGAATTTAAGGTAATTAATATTTTCGTTGGGTACCGAGGCCCTCCGGGTTTTCAAAATTATTTCTGGGCGTCTAGTCGCAGCGACGCGTGACCCGAGGGCTGGTGAGTATCTGGCCCAGCGTATCAGCATTGCTATTCAGCGCGGCAATGCAGCCAGTATCTTGGGTACGCGACGATTGGTACTGATTTGGACGATTTGAGCTATCTATAGATCGTTTGCAACGGTCTGTAGATAGCTCAACTGTTTCTTATGTATTTTATATGCCTATGTACATTTTGTAAATACTGTAATAGTCGTTTGTTTTTGAATAAATTAAATATTCTCATATCTTTTTGATATGTTAATAGCAAAATTTAATAAAAATGTTTTGAAGTAAAAATGGAACAGAATAATTAAAATGGTACGGAACCCTTAAAATCAAAATTAAAACTCTGACTACTACCTTTATAAGATAAAAGCAGCATTTTTTTCCATTAATTAAACCAAGTGGTGTAAACAATAATTTACTTAATCATTAATGAATAGCATTATTATTTAATAACTACATAAATAGTAAGAATAGAATATTATTAAGGCAAGAACATTTTTGAGACTTTAATTTATTAAAATAGTTTAGTAGGGAAAACCTTTGCCCAGCTGTGGACCAAAGGATAGATAAAAAAATAAGATTTGCATACCTACGTCAGACGCTATTTTCGATAAGATCTTATAGTTACTAGATCCTACACTATCCTACGCAAATGATTTTTTCATTTCATTTAATATTTAGGTAATTAAAAAAAAGCCTACTTTTGCCTATCCGAGATGATAATTATTTCTAGATCCAGTATTAAATGCTTTCAAATAAACGTAGTTCGCGTTTCGCGTTTCGCGTTTTATTACGATATTTATAGTTCTTCGCTCACTCATGTCAGAACAACACAACATAGATGGTAATGACTTAGCGGATACACCAATTTGACCGACCACTTGTAAACCAGCTTAATTACTCGCGGTCAAAGAGTTGTTTTGTTTAGATGGGATCCTACTACTACTTCTTCTCTACTTGAAAATATTTACAAAAAAGTTATTGAATAAAGTATATGTTTAAAGTATATGTATGATACAAAGATTAAGATTTATTTGGAAAAACACAATTAACTTACACATAAAATACATTGGTACTTTACACATAATACATAAGGCTTACACTTAAAATAGACTTTAAAAATAATATTACAATTAAATAAAACTAAGTGCTGATACTCAGTTAAGGGGTAGGTCTGGGCATTTACTGGTCTCAAGGTCTGCAAGTAGAGGAAGGCTGAATTAGAAGTGGTTCATCATCATCATCAACCTATACCAGTCCACTGCTGGACGTAGGTCTCTCCCAAGACGCTCCACTGAGCCTGGTCTTCGGCATCCAGTGTTTGCCAGCTACACTCCGCAAATCGTCGCTCCATCTCGCCGGAGGGCGTCCTGAATAGAAGTGGTTGGATTATGGGAAAGATTATATGAATGTGAAAGTAGATTCAGGACTGACGAATGTTAGGAGTGGAAGAAGAAAACATGTACCGACCCTACGTGAGATAAGGGCAGGGGAATGACGATAGTGTCATGTACTGTGGTCAACAAAGGTCGAATATTACTCTCGCCACTTAATATTCCTTGCGCCATCGACGTAGCTCAACTCTAAAATACCACGCTTCGTGAATTTTGACCAGCCATTGTAAACAATCACCTGAATTTCGTTTTGTCAAAGATAAAGCTGTTCCAGATGAGTCACTCGCTGCATATTTTTACAGAAATAACTTTGCCTACGCGTTTCTTCAACATATTGAATAGTGTACACACAATTCTACATGTTGAAGTGTATCAACCGTTCAATGTACCGTGTACGTATTAAGGTCGTGGCACGGTCGTCTCACAAGGGAATATATATAAACTCTGATTTCTGCTTGGCTTTCTAGAACGTTCGTAGCGTCGAGTAGCATTTCAATTAGCTTTGTGGATTGGAGTAAAATACACCGTTGGTACTGACTTAAATAATACTGATTGTACATTTTCGATCAATTGTCCAATTACTTAAAAAATATACCACATAAAGAAATGTATTTTATCCTGTGGTAGTCACCAAGGTGGCGTAATTAGTCATTGATTTTACAAAATAAGTTATAAATAACAGGAACAATGGTCTTTAAAAAATCATTAATACACAACTTTCAGATTAAAAGAATAATAGAAGTGAAGGTTTTCCAGTAAGATGGGTGTGTTACGTCATTATTTCGCAACATATTTCCATTATATATATATTTTTTATAAAACTTATAAAAATGCATTTAATTGGTTAAACTGTGCTTACAATTTTAACTTTACATCAACCTCTGTTAAAGCAAAAAAATGCGACTACCCAATTAAACTGTGCATACACTAGATCAAACATTACATGTACCTAATTGGTTGATTAGGTACCTACGTAATAATAAAGTAGGTAGATATATAGCTTTCCATCGGGTGAGTTTGTGGTCAAATGACGAACTATTCTTTGTAAAAAAGGCAGTTTTATACAACTCGATTCACGATTGTCACATCTGTGCACACCTTGATCTGTGTCTTTCAATCAATCAGCCCTGTTGACGTCCAACAGGACCAACTGTTTACAGGAACACTGATTTGTTCCGATGATTGGTACGTTTTTAGATCGACCTAATCTTTTCAATCATTTTAAACCTTATTCCGTTGTAACAAGATAGGTTTTTCAATAACTAGTTTAAGGTTTTGTTTAGAAGCGATCGAGTGACATGAAATATACTGTTGGATTTTAAACCGTAGTGTATTGATATAAGGTAGGTTTTATTGAGGCTTTTTCACGAATTTTGTAGTTGATATTGAACTTTCTACACAAGCAATAGAGGAAAATTGAATGGCAATTAAAAGTAAACTAGTGAGGATCATATTGGGTTGGATGTAGTGTAGTACTTTCGATATGTGATGTACAGAGGGGCTAGCATGAGTGTGACAATCGTAAAGTAAACGTAACGAAGCTTATTCGATTCACATTACGTGTCAAACGTCAGGCCCCGATTGTGTTAAATTGTAACGTAAACCAGTCCGTCTAAGCAGCAGCTAAGGTTCACCAACGTACGTATTTTGGATCGCGCTAAGCGTGTAGTCAAACACGATCAACATTCGAACGTCAAATGCTATTCCTTAATGTTACACAAACATTAAATTGTTATTTTATGATTAATTAAATCGTTTGTGTTAAAATGTATGTAAATAACGAATGACGGGTTTAAATAATGATCAGTTATTTTGATGAATGATCATAAAGTAATGTACACTTAAAGGGCTCCAGCCACAAAAGCATTAAGTCTTAAGAACACTGCAATCCGAAAACTAGGTTACAACACACCAGTAAACGAACAGCTCTACCTATAATTGTTTTCCTAACATATATAACCAAAAACCAGTGTATCCTGATCTCTCGTGCGACTGAAAATACAGTTCAACCAATAATTGTTTATCAAACAAAATGTTTTGAAAACCAGCGTATTCTGAGCTCGCCGCTATCGATAAGAAAATTCACATCTCAAGATCTAATGTTGTTTTTATTGCTTGATCATAAAACCGATATTAAATAAACTCTTATTGGAATATTAACTACCTGAAGGGTATGTTTTATTACTCTTATAGGTATTATTGGTTTATAGGATGACTGGCGTCACAGCTCAGTGGCTCTACCATGAGTTTTTACTGGACTATATTTACTATACTCGCTAGCGTCTGTAGTTAAAAAAATGTATGAAGATTTGTACAGCGCCTCTAGCGGATAGTTGGGTACTAAAATTCCTAATACTAATATTGACGTAACTACTGTAGTAAAGTCAGGCGATTTTACTGTGACAACTCATGGTAGAGGTACTGCTCTGTGTATCCAGTGGGTTTGAATCCCATCATGAACGAATTTTGCGATGGCGAACAATTATCTTTGTTTTGTTTTTGATAATTACTTTATCTTCTGGCATAATATAAGTAGGTTTTGTACCTACTTGCCATCACACAAATATTTGTTCTTGGTCGGAAGTAGTGAGAATCGAACCCATGGCCAACAGCACGGAGGGCTAACACCTTTGACTTCTATCTAGTCTCTTCTCAATAAATTGTAATTTGGGAAACCTTTGTGAAATTATATTTATCAATTTGTCCTTTATTGTTCGTGAGGTTTCGGTAAAAGAGGCTGAATAAGAAAAAGGGCACTTTTATCCACAATTAAATTTTCAGGTACAGAACACTCACTTTACCGTTTCCTAAAACTGAATCTAATCCATCGAAACTACATAATAAGATTTTTAAGCTATTGCATAGCTTCTATCGCGGGCCTTGAGCGTGGAGACCAAATCCAGAAATTCCGTAACGAAAATAACCTAACACTGCGCATGTGTAATCCAGCAAAAAATGCTTTACCGCGGCAGTCCCCGAGTGCCACACGTCTTTTTTTTATTATTCTAGGGGTGGGAATCGAACCCACGACCCACAGCATGGAAGGCAGAGCTACTACCAACTGAGCTGTGACGCCTGTCGCTATCTGTATAACAGATAATTCGATTAACCACAAAAGCCGATACTAAAAAACCGAGTACTTTCTAGATCCAACAATGATTGATGGAAATGAACCACTTTCACTATTGTCCGGCTTTGGATTTCTGATCGGTTTTATTGCTTAGAGCTCTTTGTGAAGAAATCGAGAGAACGGATGGACTAGTTTAGGCAAGTCATTGAAATTGCCTCAGGAGTTACTCCCATTTTGTGTCTATTCCCGTTTGTCACACTGAGATTAAATCAGGTGGAACGAACTTAAACCAGCTAGTGGGGCGAACGGGAAGCTCGATTATATTATTATCTATTTATCGTCGCACTGAGTTGAGACAAACAAGAGGTTAATTTTAAAGTTTCGTTCTCATCCCACTAGTGGGACGACTCTGGGATAAACAAAGACAACATGGTAAGTTCCTTGCCCGTTCTTCTAGGCTCTGGTCGCGTGGAACTGGCATCTAGAATCACCTAGTATGTAACGATTCTAAATGATCCTTGTGATATTATTGAATAAAGTTATTTTGACTTTGACTTTGACTAAAACAGAAACGGACCTTTACCATTCAAACCGGCAAAATATATTTCCAAATTTTGAACATAATTAAAAAGTTATTAACTAGAGTACTATTAAATGCGTTAACTATTACGAAACTCAAAACATCGCATCCTGTCGCTCCAAATAGGAAATACCAATTAAACTGAATATTTGCAATTAGAACCGGCACTCCCACGGTGCTAGCACTCACTGAACATGGGTATCGTTTTAAAAGTAACTTTAATAGGATGTAAATGATAGTAAAGATTTGACGACCGATGTGGCGCGGCGGGCGATGGTCCGCCTGCGACGCGGTGGTTACGTGTTCGATTCCCGCAATGGGATAAATGTTTATGCGATCTGTAATTATTTATTCCGGGTGTTCTGGGTATTATATGCATCGAAATAATACTTTGTCCAGCATTATTCATTATTAAATGATAGTTAAGATAAACTGTACAGCAGGTACAATCGGAACCCCGATAAGGTAGCTAGCAATACCAGTGAAGGTGGCTATAATGTGGATACTATACAAATAATACAGCTGTATGTAGGTATAATGTGTATTTCATTGTTGTTCATACAAATAGGTCATGTTTGGCCGTGTGTTTTCGTCACCGCGATCTAGGAATCGCCCCATACTAGTAGCGACATCTAGTTCTGTTCTTGCACAACACTCACTTCTTATTGCTAAATCACTATTATAGTTAAACATAAACCATAAAAATGCACGCGACTACCGTGTTTACACTCACTTGCTAAAATGGCGTACCTACCTACATCAATATGAATTATTATTTTAAGCCAGTGCATATCTTCTATCTTCTTGAGCGTGGAGACCGAATCCAGAAATTCCGTAACGAAATAACCTAACACCACGCGTAATCCAGCAAAAAATGCTATGCAATAGCTTAACCGCGGCAGTCCCGAGTGCCACACGTATTTTTTTTGTCATTGTATCTTCGGCCTCTTGACTGGTTACTTTTAATAAAGAATTGCTGGATCTGTTGACCAACTAGTCAATCAAAGAGCCGAACAATTGATTTGAACCCACGACTTGAGAATCGGGAAACTGCTACCAATACACCACCAGCGCTTTTATCAAATGAATAAGTTATTTGTGTAACATTTCAAGTACAAATTACAATAATACGAATAATAACAGAATCGGTAACACGATATCTGAAATAAATATAAAACTCTGCTTAGCTGACTGTTTGTAAACTTTTCACCAAATCCTGTAAGCATTAAGTAAAAAGTTACAATACAATACAATACAAAAACAAAATAATTTATTCATAAACAAAAGTTTCATCTTTGGTTTTTTATTCGTGCTTAAATTAAATCAGTTAGTGTTTTGGTTGTAAGATAAGATAAGATTTTTATTCATAATAATTATTATAGGTCAGAATAGAATAGAATAAGTAAGAATAGAATATAATAGAATACACATTTAATCAGCAAAGAAAAGGAATTATTTCCTTGAGGTCTAAATATCAGGTTACAAATAGAACCTAACTTAATAAACCTAAGTCAGAGTCAAATGTAATTTTGTAATTTTATTTACCATCCTGTGTAGATGTTCTTCTACAATTAATTAATGATTAATGCGAAAGTTTGTATAGTAAAGATGGTGTGATTGTTGCTCTTTCACGCAAAAACTACTGAATGTATTTTCACGAAACTTAACAATTACGTAGCTTGTATAGGCGACAAAGAAATTGGTTTACCACTTTTGATGACATCTCCCAGCAACATATTTATTCGCTAAGGATTACAGATTGACAGATTCTGACGTAGCAGTTATTAATCTGTCAAGCGAAAATAACCCTTGATGTTTTGTACGTGCAAATGATATTCAGCCTTAGAGTGGTAAACCAATTTCATTGTCGCCTATACATCAAAATAACACACAGGCTATCTATACTAATATTATAAAGAGGTAAAGTTTGTATATTTGTTCAATTGTAAGGGGTAATCTCGGGATCTACTGAACCGATTTTAAAAATTCTTTCACCAATAGAAAGCCACATTATTGCTGAGTGTCATAGGCTATATTATATTTTCAAAAAAAATAGGGATCCTTACTAAAACTTCAATTATGCCCAACGAAGTGGGCACGGGTCAGCTAGTATTTTATAAAGATACTAGCTGACCCGTGCCCACTTCGTTGGGCATAATTCGAATCCACGTAACTAAACAATAGAACCCGCATAAACTCCCGTGACCGGCACCTGCATTATTCCGCTGACATTTTTCTAATACATACATTTTCGAACTCGTGATATCTTTTGAATGGAATATCCAAATTGAATAATTTAAAAAGTCATATAAAGGTATTGAAACAATCTTAATTATGTAGTAATTTATTTAGATAAGGATGAATACCAAAGCACAAATAAAGGACGTTTTCTAGCGGCGTCATTTTAATTATATTTTTTCGATATTAAAACACTTATAGTGACATATCTGTAATAGTTAGACATATGCTGTCGCTGACTTTTTTGTGGATGATGATGTGTTCTACAAAATTGTAGTACATGATTTCTTTCTATCATCAATAGTTTTCGCAGCGCACGCGATGTAAGGAATTTCTTAGGTATTTTTTTTACACCTTGGGCTACATAATCGAAGTTTTAGTAAGGATCCCTATTTTTTTTGAAAATATAATATAGCCTATGACACTCAGCGATAATGTGGCTTTCTATTGGTGAAAGAGTTTTTAAAATCGGTTCAGTAGATTCCGAGATTACCCCTTACAATTGAACAAATATACAAACATACAAACTTTACCTCTTTATAATATTAGTATAGAAGTATAGATAGTATAGATTGTGCGAAGTACTTATCCTGCGTAGACTAAGGGCTACCAGTCGCCGCCACCAACAAAATGTATACAGATCTATAGAGAGTTACTCACCTGGTGTCCGTTGGTCGCGCAACCAAACGTACATTTTGTTGGTGGCGGCGACTGGTTGCGCCGCCATGGCGTCCCGGTGAAATATAGCCCTAGGTCGTGAACACCACCACCGGGCTAGTTTATCTATAAATCCATGTATGAAAAATGTATGCAGGTCAATGACCACTCAGACTGCTAACGATGAACAAACCCGGGTGAACTCCACTAGTAACTTATAATAACTGAATACAAAACAAACAGGCCAAACTTTATTTCGTGGTTCACCAAAATGGCCGCGCGCAAGTATTTTATTTGTATTATGCTATACCAATTATTTTAATGACAATAAATCTATCCTCATCACTATGTAGATTCATTGGAATCCGTAAAATAACAAACGTACAGGTTCACAAACATTTTATCTAATACAAATATGATATATGATAAAAAACAAATATCAATCGTCATCGATAGTAGGTAATACTAATAAAAACTCATTAAAGATTACTCAAATGGTCAGATTTTGCTCAAATGTAGGTATTATAGGACCACCTCAATTATGATCTACCTAACAGCTTTGTAACAGACGGACAGACAGACAGACAGCGGAGTCTAATGCCTTGATCACACGTACCGAGTAAACCGGCGAGACAGTGACGTATTTAAGATACACTGCGCGCTAACGCTGCAACGTTCAGCAGTAAAACTGATGTCGACGCGCAGTGTATCTCAAATACGTCACTGTCTCACCGGTTTACTCGGTACGTGTGATCAAGGCATAAGTAATAGGGTCCCTTTTTACCTTTTCCGTACGAAACCCGTATCGTTGTAGTAAGTTTGAATAAATCGAGACTACTTTATTGGACAATACTAATTTAATTTAAGTACTAAAATTAAGATTTATTTTTCTATATTCAATGCATCGTTTTATAATGTTAATTGTACAATGTGCTCCATTAAAGTCCAAATAGTCACTCGATAGCTACTAAATCTAGTTCAGATCAAGACAAATAGTTCACATTATCTAGTTCAGTGCTGAGCCGAACGAAGTAATGGGCACCATTGTCCCCAAACTGCCCAATATTCGGGTCTTCACCAACAATTCCTGCAAGCTCGCTTTTCAACTTGGCAAAGTATTCTTGTCTCACAACTAAGAGATAATATGATCCAAATTTAAGTTTTGTAACTGCGATTTCACTCGAATTACACTGCGTATAGTGCCAACATGTACTAAGTATGTGCACCGCCATCTATGCAGTACTTTTTTGAAGTTATCCTGCTACTTTAGTGTGGTATTACTATATCATACTAAACTAGCAAGCTAACCAATCTAGCGTACTGCATATAGAGTGTAATTCACGCCTACTTGGTCGTTCAAATCGGCTTTTCATCATTCACGGAAATCTCTCATTGCGCTCTAGTACCAAATAAAGCAAAGCTTGTACTATGGGAACTAGATTGCTGATAGAATACTATTGTAAATAGGTACACTCATACACAGAATAAATATTTGTGTCCATCACACAAACATTTTCTCTCGGTGAGTAACGTCTTATATACCTACTAGGTGATTCTAGATGCTAGCTTCTCGCGGCCAAAGCCTAGAGGAAATAATTATTTTAGTCTATTATCGATGTAGCTAGTATAGATGAAGCTGTATGTAGATTCATAAACAATCACACACAGTTAATAACTTAAACTTAAAAGAAAAAACTAACAACTAAGTTTATTTTGGTCTATTACTTATCTATCTAGCTGGTTTGTCAAAAACAATCGCATAATAAAGTTCGCGTTAAACCCCAATATATCGTACATTGTGCTTTACCACGAATTTCAAATGACAACGATTGAATGCATGTATATGAAGCAACAATAATGGCTGACTGATTCTATACAATCATTTCATTTGAAGTTGCGATGGAATTTGAATCACTGTTCACTCGTCGTGGGGTCAGTCATTCAACATTTTGTTGAACAATCATTTTAGCTGTCAGAATTTCATACTGCAGTTGATTTTCTTGGAAGGCAAATCATGCGTAGTTCTGTTTATTACAACCCTTTTAATGCATCGAAATATCTATTTGTTAATAATACACGTCAAAGTACAGTTTATGGTGTTTTCATAACTCCCACAGACATCCGTTGTTCTATGTTAAGAAATATTAACACACTGTTTTTTTTGTTCCAGGTACTTACAGTTTGAACGAACCCTATATTTATAGCCGATTTACACAATAATACCTAAGTAAGTGGTCTATAAACAGTTAAGTAAGAGATACACTGCGCGGCAAGCGCCAGCGTTCAGTATTGTAGCGGTTGTAGCCACGCAATGTACCTCTTTACAACCATGAAGTGTCAAGAGCATATATTAACCCTAGTTCCCAATACTCAGCCCGATCCGTACAAAATCTGTAAACCGCCAAGGGAATATCGACTTTACGCCAATAAAACAAGGTTTAATGCGATCGGTTGAGGAAGATAAATTAGCATCGTTATATTCGACACATATTCGCGGATCAAAGCGTAGTTCAAGAAGCTAGTAAATTTGGATATGCTATTTTAATATAATATAATAAGCATTTATTACAAGACTTTATAGGTCATATTGGTAACTAATCTGAATGTGGATGAATAGAGGAAGAGGTAGGTCTAAGAAACCATGGTTGGATATTATGCAAAATGATTGATGTGTATGGAAACGAGTGAATTGACTTTACTGATGATAGGGGGAGAATGGAAGAAAAGAACCGGCCCGCAGAACCTTTGATTACACCAACATCACAGCTCATTTATACATACTACATTATATATATACATATAGCTCTGACATGCTGTGGATTCGATTCCCGATCAAGAACAAAACATATTTATGCGCTCGCAAATCAGACCACGCATCGCTACTCAATAAGTACGGACAACCATTGCAGTGAAGCCTATTTTGATCCAAAAGCATTACCATCCATTAGTCTCTCTATCTGCCTCCTAACCTAAAACACTTGACTGGCTTGGGAACCTAAACATTGACTTATAATTAATTATACTTAGATTTACGGCCGGTTTCTGGAAACCCAAATCACGATTGATCCAAGTTTGATACATAGTAATTATTTGATTTTTTCGTTGATCATCGTTCGAGAAACCGGCCGTTAGACTAGTTTTAGTAATGAATAAATATTTTAATTAAGTAGATCAACAACGCCTGTCATACGATTAAATAAATAACCATCCATTAGTTGCGTTTCCTACTCCTTGGCGTATATCGTACCGGTTTAGCAATCGTGATGAACGAGCCACGCTCAGGACTTTGAGGTCGATGTACTTACCACTGTTGTGTCTTCTGTGGCAACTTAGCTGTAATGTAATCTGTGGCAGCCAGGTGCTTCCGACATCTTAGAGATTGAAGGTATTTAGGATTTCTTGAAAGATTAATATTGAAAATTGTCGAACCTAAGAAGATGGGCGCCATTATCGGAAATTGCGTAACATAATTCGAGTTGTTAAGAAAAGTGATTTGTGAAAGTTCTAATTCCGCTTCGGTTTTCATAAAAAGGCAAATAGATATCAGCTGTAAAACAATGGCAAAGATATTTTTAAGCCATTTCTTAGTAACCTTATAAATCTTACAATTTATCTGCTCATTTTAAGCCAACATGGAGCGTAGAAAACCCTGAATTTGTCATTATTATCACAACAAAACAGGGGATTTTCACCCCATAAAACCCCAATTACATCCATGTCTGCATACCCACCATAACTGCATGGAACACATCCACAAAACCCGCGTTATATGTAAATTTGATCCGCGGATCTAGCGGATCCACGAGTCGGGGCAAACAGAATAAAGTATGGTCGAGCTTCTTGAGGTATGGTCGGACTGCTGGCGGGAAGAAAGACATAAACCTTTTATGACAAAATAAAATAAGACACAGGCTTTATTGAATCAATTTATCTCTTGTTTAGCTTACAAACTGTAAACTCCATATTCCAGAAGACGCTATTATGAAAAAAACCATACATAGTCAAAGTAAATTAATATATATTCTGTAAAATCACAAAAATTATTTAGAATCGCGAGCTGACCTGACCCTTTTTGCGATCTGAGCCTAAAAGAACTTGCAAGAAACTACGGCTTGGTTTCTACCGTTTTTTTGTATGATCCTTACAAAGAATTTCAATACATAACATGTAATACTATACAGGCGTCACAGCTCAGTTGGTAGTAGTCTCTGTCTTCCATGCTGTGGGTCGTGGGTCCGATTGCCACCCAAAGCAAATATTTATGTGATGAACATACATTTTTCAGTGTCTGGGTGTTACTATTTATTATATGTATGTAGGTATTTACAAAAAAGAAGTACATATGTATGTATGTATTTTATCAGAAATCTAGTTCCCATAGTACAAGCTTTGCTTAGTTTGGGACTAGAGTGTGATGTGTAAATTGTTCGTGAATATTGAAAAATATAAACAGATCAGATAAATAAAAATTGTTTGTATACTCGCGGCTACTCTAGCCACACCTCTTCGTGTTTCGATGTTATAGCCTGACTATATTGAAATCTGAAATGTCTGAGACGAAATATGAGGTGATACCGATTCACGGAATAAATGCGGGATTCAATATGGCGATGTCACGAATACAGAATATTTGAATAAAGATAGGTAACAAAGAATAATTTATTCATAACGAAAGCATAATAAACACATTTCACACTGTTTACTAACCTCCTATCTTATAAAAAGTTATCGTTAAGACCAACTCTTACAAACACGAGTATTAAAAACCTTCACCGTTCTTTTACAGGGACTTCAGACGCACAGCTGACTATCATCCTCACTTGGTTGATATTCCACTTATTAGAACTCAGTGTCTAGTCTGGCTAATATTTCCAACACGATGCTTCAACAACTGTTGTAGCATCGACACGATAAGAAGAAGAAGAAGAAATGTTAGCGTTGACTTTATGTCATCATTACGTAGGGTAATCAATACATCAAGTCTGCGCTAACTTTTTATAAGATAGACTGAACGAGTATAGCGCCATCTAGCACGATACATAGTAAAAGCTTTGCTTAGTTTGGGACTAGAATGTGATATATGTATGTCCGTGAATATTTAAATATCAAACTTATATTTCTCCCTAAAAAAGCAAATAATATACACAAAGCAAGTGAAAGAAATGCTTGTTATTTTAGATGTATGGCAAAGCTTGTTGCAATTTTTTTTGTAAAGATATGAAAGAAAACGTTTACAGAAATAAACGGAACGCCCACGGCTTGTCCGGAGGTAACAATTATAATAATAGGAGGAATGAATATTTCGTAAAATGTATAATATAATATAGCGTTTATATTTTATTTGTTTTGGTGTTTTCCTTCATTGTTTAAAAGCACTACTTTCTTACGTAACCTGAAAGTAACTCTTACTTATAATAGAAGTATAATAAAATAAATAAATAATTACCCTACCCTAATGTAATCTATATAATTTTATTGCGGATAAGACTGGGCTGACATATAGAATCACCTAGTATATAAGACGATTCTCAATGATCTTGTGATTTTACTGAATAAATATTTGAGTCTGGGAAGGTTTAAATACTAGGCAAGCCTACTCCATCTACAAATTGTGCCAGGCACAACTGCTCTCAGCAAAGTCATGAGTAGATGAGTATAGTACCTATTCCTGATGCTGTACATCATCTGAAGTATAATTCCGCAAAACTCTGTTTTTTCATGTTGACAAGGGACAGTCTTCAATTGATAGCAACGCCAAACTCTCGATTCCTGAGTTACGCATATGTCGCAATAATCTATTAAGATATCCTAAGTCTGAAATTATGTTGTTTTACTTTTGACATTGCCTACCTATTAATTTATTTTTACTGATTCGAACATTGTATCTATAACGCATCTTGACATAATATTTATCTCTTTGACTTGCAAAGTTAACCATTTTATTCAATACTACTGTTAATGACTTAAATGACAATTTATCAAATTCTAAAACATACGCGACATGAAACAATATATCTAGTTTTAAAATGCATGACTCAATAATATGTTGCAGCGCCCTTGCAGGGTACATGTACTTACTGTACCTATATTACACCTAAGCTGTTTAAAATGTACTTGTAAGCAATGAATAAATGAATATGAATATGAATATAGGTACAACTGGACGTCACAATTATCGAGGAGGCCTAGGTTTAAAACTAGACGTTCTAAAAACCTCATGGGATCATAATTTTAGCTGCGGCTGAACAGCCTCTGGTATTTCACAGATGGTTCTGAAAGTATAATCAATCAAGCTATTGAATTTGCAGATCATGCTCAAAAATATGGTAAAACGATTTTACGAGAATCATGATCTTGTTATCATTTAGTCTACTTTTAAACCCACTTTAAATAAAACAGGTTTTTTTAGTTTTTTTCACCAATAAATAAATATTCTTTGACATTACACACATCACACCCAAACTAAGCGAAGCTTGTTCTATGGAAACTAGATTGCTGATAGAATACTTTTTTACCTTTTATTTTCGTAAATACATACATATAATACACCCCGACAAAGAACAAATATTTATGTACATTACACAAACATTTGCTCTGGGTGGGAATCGAGCACGTCCATCATGGAAGACAGAGCTACTACCAACTGAGCTGTGACGCCTGTCTTATAAGAAGCTTATAAATTCATGCTACTTGAATTTCTGCACTAGATGCAGGCAAATAGAATACACTGCTTTTCCGAGCGGGCAAGTTAAGAAGGTTCATGTATTGTTCATACAATCCTGTCCATCCAAAATTTGCCTGGAAGAGATGCTTTTAGCAATAAGGCCGCCCATTGTACAAACTATCTTACTTTAATTAACACCTTAGGTATTTCGATGTTTTCGTTTCTTTTTCTGTGTTGGTGTACAATAAAGCATATTCTATCTATTTATCAAAGTATTAAAAGTTTTGAAAACCAGTTTTAGGCCAGTCTGTATGATAGTTACTAAGTATCTATAATAATGCCCTACATGTGCAATACGTATAAAGTTTCTGCAATATGAAACTGGGGTCGGGTCAATTATGCGATAGCGGAGCCGACATACTTGTTGGTCACTGGTGACCTCGACTGCACTTTCTAGGGATAATTGTCGGGAAGTTACGGATCAAAGTGACCACAGGATTCTCGAATTGGGTGTATGAGGCTTATAATCGATTTGTGTAATGACCTAATTTTGAGATCATTCGGATGTAGTGCGCTGAATTCCTCACATAATGTACATAAATACATAATACCAAGTACATACGTCACTTCTACTATATGCATAAGCATTTATGCTGTTCTAGAACAGTAAAAATAATAATGAATTTTGTCGAAGAATAAAAATTTACATACTAAATTCAGCTGCCGAATGATATAACGATACTGTTATCGTATCGATATTCAAATGTACATTACAAGAGCTGGCCTTTAGCACCAGTCTGGTTGCTATTGATTGGTTACTAAGTTTACCCGCAGACCTAGAGAATGCACTGAGTTTCTAGGAATAAAGTAAGTTTAGGCAAAGTATGAGAGAGAAAAAACCATCGTGCGGTATTAGTTGTCTCTTTTAAGATGATTATTTCAGACGACATAATACAAGATATAAAGATATACAAGAGGCCTAGGCAGACCAACAGCCAGATGGATGGACGATATCGTTGCCGTACAGGATAGGACCTGGATGCAAAAGGCCCAATTAAGAAAAGAGTGGCGTTTGAGGGAGGAGGCTTAGGTACGGGACGTACCAGCCTGGTACGGGTCGTACCAGCCTGGTACGGGATGTCTATGATGATGATGATGATTGCAGACGATAATCCAAGGAACAAGCTTTATAACCTGATGTTTGGTGACCTCTTATTAAGACAACGACACGACAAAACTGCAGTTCGACTGTTTCTTTTGTTTCACTCTATCCGTGTTTCTTTATATCTTTCATCACTTTCTACGCGTTTTCTATTATCTTTAGTTAGACGTCAATTCATTCGGTCAGTCAGACTTTTTGACATTTGACATTCATTGACGGCCGATGTGGCGCGGCGGTAGAAGTTTCGCCTGCGACGCGGAGGTTGCTGGTTCGATTCCCGCCTTGGGATAAATGTTTGTACGATCTGCAAATATTTATTCCGGGTGTTCTAGTTATGTGTATAATAAAACAATATATATCTATGTAATGTATTGTATTAAGTACCTATGTCAGTCTTCTAGTACCAATAACACAAGCTCTGCTTAGCTTGAGGCTAGATGATGTTGTGTGGATTGTCCAGCACTATTTACTTATTTATATAAAAAAGTCACTGGTCAAACCACTACTTTTTGCTACTAAGTGAATGTCCAATCTTTTGACACTTCTTGTTAGTCCGTCCCGTCAATTTTAATTGTTTGTTGTTACAAACACTGGTGCTATCATCCACCACACTGCCTGATGCAGCCTTCGATTGAGGAAAAGCGGCGAATGAGGGAGATATCGTTTGATCATG
Source organism: Ecliptopera silaceata (assembly GCA_932527185.1). Classification (NCBI taxonomy): domain Eukaryota; kingdom Metazoa; phylum Arthropoda; class Insecta; order Lepidoptera; family Geometridae; genus Ecliptopera; species Ecliptopera silaceata. Next base: position 1,370,010 of record OW052211.1, read on the forward strand.
TGGATATGAGCCAATTGACCCACTTCCGCTGGACTTTATTAGTCGGAGGTACTTTGTAATACTAGATGAAGGCATGAGCTAATAAACTTCTGGACCTAGGAGCAGAAAAACTCATAAAACATGCATATAAATTCAAGGCAAATATAAATAGGTGTCTTCTAGACCATCCTGCTCCAACATCGGCTTCATCGGCGCTTTCCATCAGGCGAGATTGAAGCCAAAGGATATAATAGAAAGTTGACGTTTTTATCAAGTAATACAGTTTTTCGTAGGTATACATTGTTGTCAAGTAGGTATATATATATATATTTTTATAATCTATATAGATTATATAGACTATATAGATTATAAAAATATATATATATATACCTACTTGACAACAATGTATACCTACGAAAAACTGTATTACTTGATAAAAACGTCAACTTTCTATTATATCTCTCCTCGAAAAGAGAGATGTTTAGATGCTCTGCACACTTTCAACTTAAAACATAGCTATAAGTTAAAGTTAAGTGTGCGGAGCATCTATACGTCATGTTCATTTATTTATTTTAAACACTTAGACTAATTCTGATGCGGTTATTTTTGTTTGAACCTGACATTAAGATAAATAAATAATAAAGTAAATATTCATGGCCATTTCACACATAACGCTTTAGTCCCAACCCAAACTAAGATGGTTCTTAGTTATTTCAAAAATCATATAAAAAAAACGGAGTATGTTCTCAAGTCGGTACATTTTTAATACTATTATTCTATACCGTTTTGTTCATTTTTGATGTTATTCTATTTCCTTGTTTCTTTTGATGTTTTTCGTGTTGTTTCGTCTAGTTGTTGGTTCTTCCGAGAATAGAGTTTTATTTAGCGTAATGTCATGGTAAGTAGTTCTTCTAATTGGGTCAAAATGACCCTTGGTATTATAATAACGACAGTAATTACGAAAATGACATGTGAAGACTGTCAAACAATGCATGAAAATAGTTTACGAGCTTAAGGACATATTTTTATGGACCTATTTTTATGTGGAGATATCCATTATCCAGTAGGTTAAAGACGTCTTAAAGAACCTATTCCTTCGTAGAACTGTTTATTTTGATTGGTATCGGATTATCAAAATCAACATTAAAATGTCTCTAGATTGCTCCATGTTTTTTGTTCTGTGTCTGGGTGTCACTATGCATTTTATGTATGTATTTAGAAAAATAAGTATCTAAGTATTGTATCAGCAATTTAGTTCCCCTATTACAAGCTTTGCATAGTTTGAGACTAGAGAGTGATGTGTGAATTGTCCATGAATATTTATTTATATTAGTTATTGAAGTTTTATTAACTGCCTTTTAAAGAAAGTGATTTAGGATCGGTCTTTCAAGATAATTTAAAAGCGCAAATGTTGCTAAAAACAACAAAACGCGTCTTGAAAATCACCGCATGTTTAAAAATACCCTAATTCAAGAAATAATAAGTTTGTGAAAAACCAGCCGCTTATCCTAAGATGTCGGATGACGGGAGGTTTCTTTGTCCGTCATGAATGAGGAACGGTGAATAGAATAATGTGGAATTAGGTTTTGGGGATTTGCGGGAAGCAGCTGAAGGTACGAAATTATTATATTCGCTGAACAAAGAATTAAGACTATCTTTCAGGAATATTGACGACCGGATTATGGAGTCTAAATAAAATAATCCATGAACTTATAACTTAGAAGAAATGGCCTATAACAATAACAATTACATCACGGTAGATTTATGTATGTCTTTAGCTTGATACTGTATTTCCTCTTTGTAAGAACGATCATAACAAAACGGTAGGAACCAGGCAGTTCATTGCCCTTTCTAGGCTCTGGTCGCGTGGGACTGGCTCCTAGAACCACCTTGTATATTGTACCTTGTAACACGGTTCTAAATATTAGTGAATATACCGAATACTATTTGGTGTCAAACATGCAGGATGTTAACACTCACAAACAGCTTTACGAAATAACCATATACCTATAAATCCTAAGTCTGAACGTTTTATACCAAGTTATAAATGCATCGGTAATTTTATAAACACGTTTAGCATTGTTATGGGCGCGGTGAAACGCACGCCAAGCTAAATGCACGTACTGAAATAGCCAGACGCGGCGAATGTCATGGAGGTGGTGACCATACTGACAGGACTTCATTTATTATTATTATTTTAGCCTTTTATTTTGGGGCGGTATACCTAAATCACTTGGGGTAATTCACCTGGGTGAACTGATTTAGACTTAATTCAGACAGGTAATTCTGGGTGCATTATATCAACCTACAGTGGGTTTAATGACTGTTTTTTTTAAATCAGGGTACTAAAACTAATAATTTAAGGCCTTTCTAATGTGTTTTGTGTTAAGCTAGGCTTGTCCATGTAGCGCCAGCGACATCCAAAATGTAGTCGCGACAACGACGTTTTGGACTTCATTTATTTTGTTCAAATTCCCGTGATTTTCATACGAATGCCAAATCTCACAGCAAGTCTACACCATTACTTTCGTCTCTGTATTTCTGACGTGGTTGAGAGGCTACGCAAAACCGAGACGTAAAATCTCAGACGTAATATTTATATACTTAAGATTATTTAATGATTATATAAATCTTCATCTTGTTTTTCGCCGCAATACTCAAAAGTTTTTCAGATCATGTTATTTTCGATAATCTTTATTGCTTAAATAGTTGAACACCCTGTAGAAACTATATAGCTCTATTACAACTGGTTTGAATGCTTCGCGTCTCTTCCAGGGTCTGACATTTCCCTCTCAGGCTGTGGTTGAAATGTAATAAGATTCGCTCGTCACAGCGATTAATATGAATCAGTGCTGACAGAAACCGGAATTCGAATCAGCTCGTCTTGAAATTGCTTACCTGCAAAATACCACAACACGAAAATAGGAGTAAAGTCGGTGCGATTAAGGCCTGCGCAGACCGGGACGGCATGGCAAGGGATTTTAATTTTTACTAATGGACAAAACTGGAATCGCCGATGTAGGTCGCAAAGCGGCCAAGCTGAAGTAGGAATGGGCGGGTCACGTGATGCGTATGGATCCGGAAAGGTGGGCTCGGGTAGTCTCAGGTATTAAATCAGAGGGTAGAAGACGTCGCGGACGCCCGAGGAAGCGTTGGTGCGACGACCTAGACTCATTCGACCGGGAATGGGCTGAGTTGGCTGGGGATAGAGAGAGGTGGAAAGAGAGGGGGGAGACCTTTGCCCAGCAGTGGGACAGTGTGGGTTGATTAAAAAAAAAAAACTAATGGACATTCAACCGTACTGCTACAGAAATACGACATAAATTGCTATGCTTTAAAATGATGCCGTGGCATTGAACGTGAACGGAACGGCATCATTTCAAAGCATAGCAATTTAAGTCGTATTTCTGTAACAGTACGGTTGAATGTCCATTAGTAAAAATTAAAATCCCTTGCCATGCCGTCCTGGCCTGCGCAGGCCCTTATAGACTTGATACCAAGAGGACGCGGGGCAACGCTTTGTGCGGTAATGCACTATTATAGGCTTCTTTCTATAGTACGGTTATTGTTTTTTACAACACTCTTTATTTTACACCACAAACATATTCTAAATTATCATCATCCGCAGCCAAATTTGGCCCACTGCGTATAGGACTCTTTCCTAGAGGTCACTGTCTATGCGCAGCGTCGACTGAGCGGTGCGGTGACGTTCCGTCGAATAACTTTAACCGAATAAATTTTGACGACCGATGTGGCGCGGCGGGCGAAGGTCCGCCTGCGACGCGACGCGGAGGTTGCGGGTTCGATTCCCGCCTTGGGATAAATGTTTGTACGATCTGCAAATATTTATTCCGGGTGTTTTGGGTATTTTATATGTATAATATCATATATTTTATATGTAACAATATCTATCTATGTAATGTATTGTATTAAGTATGTCAGTCTTCTAGTACCCATAACACAAGCTCTGCTTAGCTTGGGGCTAGATGATGTTGTGAGGATTGTCCAACATTATAAGCGGTGACGTTCCGTCGACTGAGCGGTGACGCTTCATCGTTTTACATACATTATAATGATGCTACACGATGCGTTCAAATATCCTTGAATATTTTAAAACCCACGGTCACCCTGAAAGTAAACCCGGAACAGATGCAGACGCATGACCGCAGTTTTTGTATTGTTTTGCCGGCTTGTGTCTTCAAAGTCATTGTACACGAACCTTTGCAATTGATTTTTTTGATTACTGTGACTGGATTTTATCAAAAAATATTTTGATTATTTAATATCTACTAATGTTATTGTCAAAAGAAACAGTGATAAGCTTTGACAATCAAAATATCCGCTAGTGTTTGTTTTGTCGAGAACGAATTTAATAAATTGATTAAAAACGCGTTTTTGGTAGACAAATGCGACTAACGGCCGGTTCCTGGAAACCCAAATCACGATTGATCCGAGTTTGACACATAGTAATTATTTGATTTTTTCGTTGATATTCGTTCGAGAAACCGACCGTTAGGATTGATTATGTTGACAATCACTAGATATTTGGTTTTGCTTGATTCGCTTTAGTTGTAGCCAGCACATTCGAAATCTAGTTGTTTTGAGACTGAAGTCAGTCGTAAGGAGTTGATTTTAACCCTTCGCTCATGGTATTGGAGTCCATATTTGACTAACATCAGCATATGAATCTTTAAATGTGCAAACTTTTAATTGGCCTTCAGATTTTCTTATTATTTTTACTATGTAACTACCTAGCTGTTAGTTTTCCTAAAACTTATAAAATAAAATAAATAAATATCTAAAGGCAGAGTCTGCCCGTAATGTAACAGCCGTCATGGCGCTCTCCGTATCTTGGCACCGCTAAGACATTTAGTTTTAGTTCCATGACGGTGGAGGCTCCCTCGACAATTTGTACACAATTAACTTTGATAAGAACAAATCTCTTGTGTAATAACCGCAGACGAAGAGCCCTACTGACTATAAAAATGGTTATATTATAATAATAATAATAATAATAAAGCCTTTTATTTTCCTATCTCCTAAGTACATTCATCTCTTAAAAACTAAATTTTCACTTTTTTTTTTTTGGTAAGTTTATAGATTACATTTCTTTTTAGTTTTATATTTATTATTTCTATTGTTTTCAATTGAATACTTTTTCGTTCCATTTGTGATATTCCTTAGATAGGAACCCCTCTTTGGGTATAGGCCTCCTCCAGTTTGTTCCAGTTTTCTCTGTCTTTAGCTAGTTCAATCCACTGCTTTCCTGCTATAGCCTTATATATAAAAATGGTTATATTGGTAAAACTATAATATTTTTTATATGTAGGTATATATTTTTTGATACACAAACGTTTGTTCTCAGTAAAAAAATGGAATCGAACCCAAGACCCACAGCATAGAGGGAAGAGCTACTAACTGAGCTGTGACTGACGCCTCTTAACAATCCCCCTAGTCTTTTTCAGATTTACTTATTATTCTATTCAAGATTTTTTGGCTTCAAATACTAAGTTACACGCATAAAAATATCGTTCCATTTTCCACATTCCAGGTCTTCACAAACATAATCGTTTTAACAACCTCTCAAGTAGGTACTAGAGAATTGAAAAAGCAAAAGCGGATTTCAGAGTGTGAAAGATCTCTTGCTTATTACCGCTCGATTTCCCCTGGCCCCAGCTTCAGGGTCCTTTTACTGCCACCGATACGATTCGTACACGATATTATATTTCGTGCTATAGCGCACGCTGTAAACCCAGTCTTCGGGCCTGATTTTAATCAGTCTTTCTCGCTCGCACTCGTCCGGCTAATAGAACACAAAGACGTACGGAAGTGCTGGTAGTCGATTTTTCGTCCAGAGTTTACCAGTGTTCCGCAAATCGTCGCTCCATCTCGCCGGAGAGCGTCCTATACGAACGCTAGCTTAAACGCTATCTCCACTCCAGTATAACCAGTTTGTTGGAAGAGAACTCTTTTTAAGGTTAAGCTCGCCTATGTACATCTTATTTATTTAAATTTTATTTCTGTATTCACTCTGTGTTCGATTAAGAATAAAGTATATTTCTCCGATGCTTGTCGGTTCTTCGTCAAATATGACCATCCTGTCCTGACCATAGGACTTTCATATTGACATGTCTGACAGATATCGTGTAGGTGTCGGCATATGTAAATGGTCGTCGTTGAGCCAATTTGCAGCTCAGTAGCTCATACCATCTAAAACAATGAGGATGGTGAGACGGGGATGTTGGGAGTAACTAATCTTTTAATTCTATTAGAGGCTGAAGCGTTGGCGGATCTCGGGCTTCTGAAAAGAGATAAAAAATTAAATAGGCTCCAGGCTGTAATCTCTAGGCTTGGTAAATATTAGGATTCTTATTTTAGGATTCTTTTGAGGGTATTAAAGTTTTCGGCCCACTTTGGGGACATTAAAATATAAATGTGTGTTATAAAGCGTATTTGTGAGATTTTTTTGAGGTTTTTCAATAGATCACAGAAAAGAAGGGACTCTGAAGACAGGTTGAAAAACTTAAAAGAAGTGTTTCCAACCCGATTGCACAAGTTGTAGTTACTAATAAAACTATTTAATGTGTTTTCAATGCGTATTATGTACTAGCTGACCCATGCCCACTTCGTTGGGCATAATTCGACCGTTTTTTCTCCGATTCACTTTGCAAAACGGACTACCACGTAAAAGCCTTTTTATTTTTCGGTTTTTTATATAACCTATGACACTCAGCAATAATGTGGCTATCTATTGGTGAAAGAATTTTTAAAATCGGTTCATTAGATCTCGAGATTACCCCTTACAATTTAACAAATATACAAACACACAAACTTTACTTCTTTATAATATTAGTATAGATATATATAAGTATTCTATCAACAATCCACACCCATAGTACAAGTTTTGCTTGTTTGGTGCTAGCTAGAGTGTGACATGTCCTTTAGATTAGTTGTTATGTTAACAAAAGAAACTACGAGAGAAGATTTTGGGGCTTTCTGTTTATTCTAGTTTTTTTTATGAACTTACAATAAGCATCAAGTATGAGATATTTTATCAATAAAAATACGTTTTCAATTGTAGACTTTAAACAAAACACGAGACTACCATGTACCATTCGATAGTATACTAAAGTGGACAGCTTGTAAAAATCGTACTGGATTGCCCTGCGACGTGCTTTAGAACGTCTTATGTTTCCGTAAAACATTGCCCGAAATATGTCGTCCGCTATACACACATTGACGTTTTTGCGGAGTCTAATGCTGGGGCCACACTAGCGGGCTACGGCGAATATTCGTGTTAACGCGATGTATGTGGCCGGGTACATAGTGTCATCGCTTAGTATATCGCCTTTATCCGAACACGATGTTTTTGTCGCGCCAACACGATACGAATATTCGCCCGCTAATGTAGCCGAAGCATAAGGATTGAGCACAAATTAACGTGACAATCGTAATACATCACTGTTTCGTTCAATCGTAAACGACAAACGAAACAGTGATGTATTTGAGTTACACTGCGCGTTGACAACTGCTTTACTCTCGATCGTTGCAGTGTTAACGCGCAGTGTATCTTAAATACGTTATGTTTACGACTGTCACATTTATTCTAGCCAGTATGACTGGCTACTAAATGCTCTGATTAATTATGGCGTTGTGTGAAATGTATGAATATTCTTCTTCTTATCGTGTTGATGCTACAACTGTACTTTGTTGTAGCATCGTGTTGGAAAGATTAGCCAGACTAGACACTGCTTTACCGTGCCTAGCTGTATGAATATATTATGTTACGGAAATGACGGACGCCGTTTACATGAGACTAGGTGCTATAAACAAACAAACAATATGTTTACAATTGTTTGTTTTCATTTGTTTGTTGTTCTCCTTTGGGACTTCGGAAGTCCAGGTGGTTAGTTCAGTAAATGCTCCTTTCTAGGTCTAGGTGGAATTATAAAAAAATCTAGAAAAATATGACCGACCAAAAAAACCACCCTATATCATCATCATCATAGGCAGCCCGTATTAGCCCACTACTGGGTATAAGCCACCACCCTATATACTAGGCGATAATTCTTGGAGCTAGTTCCTTGCTTTTATACATTATCTAAAAGAGCATAAAATAAAATTATATTCTAAGAGAATTTGGTTAAAATAAACACAGAGTTATACAGCCATGAATTTTTAAAGCTGAACTTTACATGTTTATATAAAATCCGAAGCAAACGGTGTAGAAATAATTTTATTATTCTTTACTTATCCACGGAGATTACAAAGTTTCAAACTTCAGCTCTTGCTGAGCAGAGAGTAAGGAGGCATTGTGCGTTGGTAGAGACGAATGCACAACAGTGCGTTTAAACCACATAAGTGGAGAACTACTGAGCCATAGCACCATGAAATTGATCACTCAATGCGGCCAATACCTGTCTCTTTTCAGTTTCTCTCTCAAGTTTTGCCACCCGTATTTACTCAGGTATGAAATAAATACGGGCTAGAGATTTATGGATAGTAATTGATAAAACTAATAGAAATAAAAAAAATACGTAGTTCACTCACACCACTTCCATTAACTATTCGATGACCGAAGTGGCGCGGCGGGCGAAGGTCCGCCTGCGACGCGGAGGTTGCGGGTTCGATTCCCGCCTTGGGATAAATGTTTGTACGATCTGTTAATATTTATTCCGGATGTTCTAGGTATTTTATATGTTAAAAAATATCTATCTATGTAATTATTGTATGAAGTATGTCATTCTCTAGTACCCATAACACAAGCTGTGCTTAGCTTGGGCTAGATGATGTGTGGATTGTCCAGCATGATTTATTTTATTATTTATTTATTTATTTAGTTTTCTAGTCGGAATAACTCCCTTCTTTAAATCCTTCCACACATCTCTTGGATTCCTTAGAGAGTGTGGTATATTCCTTATTCCACGTTAAACTTAACTCATGTGAGTTAACATTACACGGTTCAAGAGCACCGCAGATGTGGGTTTATTGTCTTCTTCTTACTTGTAATTTTACATGTATTTTGTTTCCATCTCAATCCGAATATACAAGTATTTATAATACCCGCGTTAACCGGAGACGACTCAGTTCATAGCGCACTTTATATGTAAAAGGACTACCACCTATCATAGAGTAAGTTCATCGGGGTAGTTTGAAAAACTGTAACTCAATACGAGCGTCACAGAGCAGTAGAAATATTTACATATTTAAATAATAAATATACGTAGACTACATATTAATATTAACACCTAAATACATACTTAACAAGGTTAGGTACAATCAAAAATTTTATTCGATTTTTTTTTTTTCACATCACTTATCTAACTTATCTTTTCAGTGGTCCTGTATATGATAACGTCCTGTATATGATAACACCCTGTATATGATAACGTCCTGTATATGATAACACCCTGTATATGATAACGTCCTGTATATGATAACACCCTGTATATGATAACACCCTGTATATGATAACGTCCTGTATATGATAACACCCTGTATATGATAACGTCCTGTATATGATAACACCCTGTATATGATAACGTCCTGTATATGATAACACCCTGTATATGATAACGTCCTGTATATGATAACACCCTGTATATGATAACGTCCTTTATATGATAACACCCTGAATATGATAACGTCCTGTATATGATAACATCCTGTATATGATAACGTCCTGTATATGATAACACCCTGTATATGATAACGTCCTGTATATGATAACACCCTGTATATGATAACGTCCTTTATATGATAACACCCTGTATATGCTACCGTTGTACCTTATCTCCGGTTTATAATGTGCGTAATAGGTACATTACCAAACGTTGTTTTTACGCCCACACAACATTAGTGCGCAAAAAATACTCCGGTTTCCCTCTTCAAACCTTTCCACAAAAACATCCTTTAGGTCAGGGTGAAACTACACATAAACGCATGTCAGTAAACTGATTTGACACTGCTGTCATGATACGATGATTTCATTCAACTGACTTGAAAATTTAGGAGGCTCTTAATTGTTGCATGTCATTGTCGTATGATTTTTTTAAGTGAAAACTGGTGCTTGTTTTATCAAGGTCAGTTAAAGAGTTATCCTTTGTTAAAAGGTCTTCATTTAGTCTCTGGTAATGAACTGGCACCTAGAATCACCTAATGTATAAAACGATTGTAAATTATTGTGATTTTAGTAAATTAATCATTTATTAACCATAGGTTAATCATACCTATGGTTATTAAATATGTCGTTTGATCATTTTTGTACAGACTTCTCCGAATCCGTTCAGTTACTTCGACGTGATTAAGACTCTAGTAGAAACATCAAGCTATGTTGTCAAGAATCAGTGCTTGAAACTGAAGCATGCACCTACATCTAGATTAACCCAATACCCTTGTCGATATTTCGTTACCCTTACATTAAGTCTCAAAAGAGGAAGACGCCCCAAAATACACATGTCTCTTTTAAGAGCCTTCTGTCCTTATTTCTACGGTTTAAAATACATATAGTCATGTCACGTAGGTGACCAGTGGGGTAAAGAGGAATTTGTACCCCACTGGTCGAACCCATGAATTGGAATTTGTAACCTACGCTGTTTTTATAAACTAACTCTTGAATTTTTCCTTTAAACACAGCCGACTTGACGATTGACTAACTTTACTGAGAATTATTTTTAAACACTTTTACATACAAAGAGAGAGTGACAGGCAATTCTGTCAGTTTCAAGTGTTTTAAATAAATTATCAGTAAAGTTCAAGTCAATCGTCAAGTCGCCTGTCTTTTGTTTTAAAGTAAAAATGGTGGAAAACTTCCCTTTCGAACCTATAGTTACATATCCCGATATCACTTAACACACTTTTAATTCACTAGAAACATACCTAAATTTTATATACTTACCTAAAATAGCATTGTATGTCTTTTTGTTTGATTACATTATATTATTGCTGTTATAACATAATATGTTACATAATGTTACTGAACATAATTATTATGTTATGTTCACAAATTAATAGATAGCAAGAGCCCTTGTATATACACACTTAGGGTTAGTAAGAACGAGGAACTCCGAGCTATGTCTAACCAAACATTGTGCTATAACCTTACTAAATCAAGATTCTGATTACGTGTAAATTTGAGTCTATGCAATAAATAAAATCATGAATCTTTAATTACGTGTAAATAAAATCATGAATCTTCAATTAGTATAATTTTGTGGTGGTAATTAAAATAAAATAAATAAAAAAATAAAGTAACTTTGAGACTAAGCAATAGACAAAATCTTAAATCTTCATCAGATTTTCACACAAAATGATTTTCACACAAAATGATATCTTAAAGTAACGAGTCAAAAGCTCGTTGAGTAGACGGTAATGTCCTGATACTGAGTCCTGGGCCGTGAAATTAACAGGTCCCAAATCGGTCCTCTGATGCCTTTCCGATATCCGCTATTAAGCTGACCCTTAAATACCGGCATCGCTAACTTTAACTATTAAATGTAAAGAAAAACATGTGTTAATACTGATTTAAAAATACATAGTCAAAATGAGGACTTTTGAAGCCGGCTTAGGACTGATCGCGAGGAATCGGCACCTCGAGCCGATAAGCATAGACGATTTGAGGTAACATAAAGATTTTATTGACATTTAAAACAAAATAATATTCTGATTTTTCGAAAATTCTTATTTTGGGAATAAAAATGAAAAAAACCAATAAGCCAATTCTTACGAACTTATCTAATAGAAAGTATACCTAATAGAAAATCGTCCCTATAGGTTATAAATAAATAAATAAAAAAAAATGTCTTTATTTCAGACCAGGTCCATACAATTTAACGTCCATACATTATAACGAGAAATCTAATTATTTGTATTTTGCTGCAAATATTTACATTGTATTCTAAAATAGTGAAGAAATTCGCGGAATAATGGTTATAAGGACAAATAACCATTTAGGGCGTCAAATCGACCTTGGATCTGCTCCAATTCGTATTTCTATGACTGACTGGAACCGATGGAGTGGAAGTTCAGTTCTGATAAGAAATTCGGCTATTTATTGAAAAAAGGTTTTATGTGACGCTTTTGAAAAAAATCTTTGGCGAATATTAGGCTAACAATCAAACAACTAACATCTCGAGATTTTCATATCTAGTGAAACTTTTGTGTATCCATTTTGAATTTACGTTGTAAGTTAATTTTTTTTTTGTGAAATCTTTCGAAAATTGTTATCGGCCAGTGTGCAGATTTACTGTTTGTAAAATCCGCTGCCATATCGGATCGTGTCGTTATCGGGCAGTGTGCAAAAGCTTATTTTTAAAAGCAAACAACAAAAGTTGACAAAGCCCAAGAGAATTTATCATCTTATTAAGATAAAACACTACAAATCATTTTTTTATGAGCCACTTCTCAATCATGTCGAGCTTTATAATTCATGGCTCCTAAATTACTTTTCGAATGTAGTTTATTTATAATGTACTAGCTGACCCGTGCCCACTTCGTTGGACATAATTCGACCGTTTTTTCTAATTAACTCTCCTTTTGAATCCACGTAACTAAACAATAGAACCCGCATATACTCCCGTGACCGGCACTTGCATTATTCCGCTTGACATTTTTCTAATATTTACTTACATTTTTGAACTCGTGATATCTTTTGAATGGAATGTCCAAATTGAATATTATAAAAAATCATATAAAGATATTGAAACAATCTTAATTATGTAGTAATTTATTTAGATAAGGATTAATACCAAAGCACAAATAAAGAACGTTTTCTAGCGGCGTCATTTTAATTATATTTTTTTGATATTAAAACACCTATAGTTACATATCTGTAATAGTTAGACATATGCTGTCGCTGACTTTTTTGTGGATAATGATGTGTTCTACAAAATTGTAGTACATGATTTCTTTCTCTCATCAATAGTTTTCGCAGCGCACGCGATGTAAGGAATTTCTTAGGTATTTTTTTTTACACCTTGGGTTAATTAATCGAAGTTTTAGTATGGATCCCTAATTTTTTTGAAAATATAATATAGCCTATGACACTCAGCAATAACGTGGCTTTCTATTGGTGAAAAAGTTTTTAAAATCGGTTCAGTAGATCCCGAGATTACCCCTTACAATTGAACAAATATACAAACATACAAACTTTACCTCTTTATAATATTAGTTTAGATTTCGTTTCCCAAAATCGAAGTTTCATAAGCGAAAACTTCCGTCTGCTTTACTTTTGAGAGAATTTTGATGAATTTTCTATGTATTTTCAAAAAAATATTGTATTTATACTATGTATTTATAGACAATTCAAACAACGCCATCTAGTCTTATAAAGAGTGTACTGTGGGACGTACACTCTTTATAAGACTAGATGGCGTTGTTTGAATTGTCTATAAACATATTTCATTATTTGAATACCGGTAAGTAATAAAACATATTTAAATGTTTATATATTATTTATTTCTAAATTGCGTAGTTGTTATTGCACCCGCGTACTAAGCGGAGGTCGCGGGTTCAAATCAATATCAAATGAAATCCTTAAGTGCAGAAACAAATTTTAATAGTTATAAAAAAAATAATGAGTTTCACTAAACGATAAAACCAATCGACTGTGTCAGCGGTTTATCGAGTGAATTTAATGTTAATTCAAAAAAGCTCTAACTCATAACCTTTAGGTTTTAATCTTTTAGAGGGAAAAAGTTAAAATTCACCGTCTACTTTATACTCCATAAAATTAAATGAATGAATTAAATATATCTATATTCAATAAAATCACAAGGATCATTTAGAATCGTCTTACATACTAGGTGATTCTAGGTGCCAGTTCCACGCGACCAGAGCCTAGAAGAACGGGCAAGAAACTTACGGCCTGGTTCCTACCGTTTTTTTATATGATAAACAAAAGAGAGCCGGCTTGACGATTGACTGACTTGACTGAGAATTATATTATTCAAACAGTTGACATTGGCAGAATTGCCTATCGTACTGACGGGCTGAAGCCTTATAAAAAAGAAGAAGAACTAAGGTTCAATATGTCGCATTCAGAGATAGAAGCTATATAAAAAAGAAGAAGAAGACGGAAGGTTCAATTTTGTGTCATGTCACATATATACATATAGGTAAAACTTAATTCACGTACAATTCACACATGACACTCTAGTCCCAAACTAAGCAAAGCTTGTCTCAAGACTAGGGTGTGATGTGTGAATTGTCCGTGAATATTTTATTATTTATTTTTTAATAATAAAAGGATAGGTCTACGCCGAAGACTCTTCAGCCTTCATATCTTCACAGATGATCGCCCGAATTTGCCACAATACCTCCTGTTCTGTAATCTCAGTTACGATCCCTCCATCCTCTCATCAGTCAATCAAGAGTCCACTTTTGTTCCTCTCGATCTGTTGAGCATAAGTTGTTTGTTCGTGTAATGGAACGGAGTATTGAAACAGAACAGAGTCAAACTAAGGTTCGAATTAAGGGGCAACATCATTGAGCTGTAGGGGTTAACTTCCATAAAGATATAGTATAAGGAGGATGTTTCAATAAGTAGCTTACCATGGCCTTGATGATCGCCGTTTTAAAACTTTTTGATAAGAAAACTTTCTTTGTTTCTCGGTTCAGAATCATGTATTGTTTCCGCACAAGTTATTTTAGTAGAAATTTTCACAATAAAATAAAGTTAATGATCACATGACGTTTGGTACGTAGATGTATTTCCTATGCATACCGATTCGTTTTTTAATGTCTATCGATTGATTTTAAATCGTTATCGATGGTAGTATGCAAATTTAACTGCCCCCCTTGTCCGTCCGCCTGAGTCCGTTCCTGGCAGGTGAACCATTGAGCCTCATCAGTTTGAGGAACAATGACAGATGTTATTGTTCATCTAATGGAAGTGCGGGATGATGACTGACAATGGCAGGTCATGACGATACTGTAGGCACATGACGAATATTTGTATTTTCAAGATTCTTTAACATATTGTCATTGTATGCTACAAGTATCTTTAAGACTCTTTACATTATTGTCAATTGACATTCTCCATTTTCTTGATTCTTTGAAATGTAATTTGCAATTTTAATAAAAACCTTTTTGAACTTACAAAACGGTATCAGTGTTGCCACCAAATTATTTATTTGTATCTGCATCAAATTATTTCTTTGCTGCGCACCTCATCTGTGCCAGTGCGGTACTGCTGTCGAACAGCTTGGTCACCACGGATTATCGTGCACTAGAGCCGCCGGTCGGATATCCCGTCATGCTAGCCTCAACGACATTATCCGGCGGGCTTTTACCAGCGTGAACGTGCCAGCCATTCTAGAGCCGAATGGTCTGATGCGTGACGATGGCAAACGGCCTGACGGTATGACGCTTGTTCCGTGGGAGGCGGGAAGGCCTTTGGTGTGGGACGCAACTTGTGTCGATACCCTTGCTCCTTCTCATCTGTCACAGACATCCGTTCGGGCTGGTGCGGCGGCGGATTCGGCCGAGGATCTCAAGAGACGCAAATATGCAGGTCTCGACAGGGCGTACATATTTGCTCCTCTTGGGGTCGAGACTCTAGGTCCGTGGGGTACCGAGGCCCACCGCGTTTTCAAAATTATTTCTGGGCGTCTAGTCGAAGCGACGCGTGACCCGAGGGCTGGTGAGTATCTGGCCCAACTTATCAGCATTGCTATTCAGCGCGGCAATGCAGCCAGTGTCTTGGGTACGCTTCCGATTGGTACTGATTTGGATCAGTTGAACTATCTATAGATCGTTTGCAACGGTCTGTAGATAGCTCAGCTGTTTCTTATGTATTTTATATGTAAATGTACATTTTGTAAATACTGTATAGTCGTAAGTTTGTTTGTGAATAAATTTATTTTTATTTGTATCTATACTAATATTATAAAGAGGTAAAGTTTGTGTGTTTGTATATTTGTTCAATTGTAAGGGGTAATCACGGGATCTACTGAACCGATTTTAAAAATTCTTTCACCAATAGAAAGCCACATTATTGCTGAGTGTCATAGGCTATATAAAAAACCGAAAAATAAAAAGGCTTCTACGTGGTAGTCCGTTTTGCAAAGTGAATCGGAGAAAAATCGGTCGAATTATGCCCAACGAAATGGGCACGGGTCAGCTAGTATATTATAAAAATCTTAGGATTAAAAAAAGACCAATATTAAAAGCAATATACATATATATGCATTGCACAATAACTCGATAATATAAATAATATTAAAGAAAATTTTACAAAAATTGAGAAATCTCTCTCATACTTCAATCGTCATTAACAAGTAGGTCAAAGTCAAATTCATCAAACACATAAGGATTCAAGATCTGTCAAAACTTAATCTGTATATATTATGTAGATCCACCAAACAAAACAATAATCATAAAAACCGATTCATAATAAGCGGAGTAATCACGTACATAAAATATACGTCATGAATTGAGAACCTCCTTCGTTTTTTCGTCGGCTACACAGTACTGCATCGGAACAAAGTGGACTACCGTCTCGGTACTAAATCGATTCTCGCTTGGAATTCTCGAACAAAGACATCGATACCTTCGATTCTGTGGGGAGTTTAGACGAGTGCAGTACTATCCAATACATACAGTATGAGCCACTTTACTAAATGAATAAGAAATACAACACATGTTGCTTTAGTATTAACCAGGGCCGGATCTACCTAAGGGCTGGAATTGGGACTTGGACTTGGACTTGGACTTGGACTTGGGACTTGGACTTGAGCTTGGATCTTTGTAACCCAGGGCCCCGAGGTTGCAAGGGGCCCCAAGACCGCGCTAAAACAGAAGCCGATAATTTAAATTTAAATTATGGTTGTCTGTAAAATCTGTTTACGGACGATATATTTACGTGATAACGTCATATGAAAATATTGATGAAAAATTGCATAGGTACTTATATCATTATAGAAACAGTTTTTTGACATGGCGATTACTTTGATAGGCCCCAAGTATTTTCAACCCAAAGCCTCACAAATTCACGATCCGCCCCTGGTCTTAACTAAGATCAGAAAAGCAGATCCGGTTATATTGTAGTGCCCTCAAATAGGGTTCATATGTGGTAGGTACTTAACAAATATTATAGTAATGCAATGCGTTTTTAAAATCTCTGTCTGTTTTAATGTTGGTTTGTTTCGTGTATTTTTCGGGATGTAGTAGGTACATGTACCAAACTTAAAAAAGTATACAAAAAAAGTTAATCAGTTAAAAGATCTAGTTACTGTCACCGTTTAAAGAGACCATAATTCTTTGAAAACGGATATGGAATTAAAATGTATTCGTGCGGAAATACTCGTTTTCTGAAGCAATGAGAGTTATGACTTCGACGTAATTCAACGCTCTAACCCCTTACAACTTATTATGCCACTTTGCATGCAAAAAAGACGGTAATTTTCAATTCCAGCTCAAAAAGACGGAAATGGATCGCTTCATTCTGCTCAAATGTGGTAAAATTGACTGGGGGTCTCGGGACATGACTTTATCATAAATATTTATTTGATATTTTTTTATGGATTTTTTAGGCTCTAGCTAGTCTAATTGACGCTTATATTTTGTTCTAGCTGATAGCAAAGTCAAAAAGTCAAAAATTTATTTATACATCAGAATAGTGTATACTTACATCAGAAAAACACATAGGCTCTGGTCGCATGAAACTGACACCTAGAATCAACTACATAGTATGTAAAACAATTCTAAATGATACTTGTGATTTTTAAGAAACTTTTAAAAATTACATTATAACTATTTATTTTTATTTATATTGTGTCTCACTGAAGAGCATAAGTTATTTTTTTATAAAAATGTACCCTAAAATTAACCGGAAATGCTTCAAAATGGTCGTATTTTCCCAGCACTATTTCCGCGTGAATTCTGCGTAGATTCTCATCAGACTTTATGAAGATGAGGGAGATGCGACATCGTCTCCCTCCGTGACTGATCTCAGTCGTTTCTCACCGTTATTCAAAGAATGTTTGCTTAGTTTCAGGTGAATTACTTACTAAATACATAATTACAGTTTTTTATAAAGGTATTTTTATAGGTATTTTTTATAAGGCTATTTAAATATTTAAGTAAATAACATGTTTATTCACTTTACTGTTAACTTATTAATGTAGATCATTATTAGAAATATATCTGTTATGAAGCATTTAATAATCCAAGTGAAAATGTTAATACGCAATCAATTGTTAAATTTTCTTTTTTTAAATTAATTGTTTGTATAATAAAACACGAGTTTTAGAGCGATAAAGTTTAAAAAACATTTTTTTTTTTTATAATTTAGTAAAAAAAACCTCTCAAAACATCATCTTTCAAGTACGTTGGTTCCAAAGAGGGTAGTCACTAAACTCTCTGAGTAAACAACAAACCCTAAACATTGACCTATTAACGGAGGCCTGGCGATAACAATTCTCACGATGGTTTCTTGAAGGCACAGACCTACTTGGATAGCTCTACAAAAACTGGTTACTTACAAAAAAATATAACCTACAAATTCTGGTTAAGTACTAAAAATATTAAACTGTCTGGATTGGTGGGTAGGTACTGATTTGGATCGGTTGAGGCATCAACTTTCTGGTATATCCGATTGGTACTGATTTCTTCTTCTTTGATCAGTTGAGCTTTCTTTAAATTGTTTGTGATGATCTGCAGGTAGCTCAATTGGTTCATATGTATTGAATAATTTTTAAATATAAGTTTTTAGTGAATAAATTTTGGGGGAGACCTTTGCCCAGCAGTGGAACGAAATAGGTTGAAAAAAAAGTGAATAAATGTATAATTGCTTAAAGTATAATCAAGAAATAGGTCCATTTTGAGTATCGCTCGTTGTCCTTTAAGTTTTTCATACGAACTTAATTTTCAAGCGTAATAGAAAAAAAACAGCTATTTTTCGATTTGTATAAATGACAAAGCTGAGCTGTTACTTTTGCTGTGACCAAACCGCTGGGACATTACCCGTTCCGATCTACTAATCGACTTGGAACAAAGTAGCCAAATAATGTTATTATTCAGCATAATAGCTTTTAGGTAATTAAGTGGGCACTCTTATTGACAAACTTAGGCGAGCATTACGCCATGTTAGATGTAGCTTGCTAGTTAATTATGGTGTTGTGGCTAATTAAACCACAGTAAACTAGCAAGCTAACTCTAGTGTTTGATCGGTAAGGTAAGGTTTGGTAAGATCGGGCGACTACTTTTTGAGTAATCTTTGGTTTAAGTTTCATAACTTCGAAACACGCAAAACGCTTCATCGCGATCCAGGGGCAAGATCGTGCAAAAAGAACTACGTTACATACCTGTATTGTACCTTCTTTGTCGCCATTTTTTCGTACATTTAATTTTATAATTTATCACTTATTTTTTGATATCGAGAACAAAAAGAAAAACATAATGCTAGAGAGTAATTACTGTACACCCTGTATACACAGAGTTACACATCGTGTTAATTGATACGTGTTACTTCATTGAACACCTTGTATTTCCGGACAGAAGGTCATTCATCTCCAGTTTTATTGTTTTAACGTTTTTAAACAATTTTACGTTTTTTTTTCATTTATCACAATTTTAATTCACAAATACTAGATTACCGACAGCCTATAGTAGATTACTAGGCACGGTAAAGCAGTGTCTAGTCTGGCTAATCTTTCCAACACGATGCTACAACACCTACAGTTGTAGCATCGACACGATAAGAAGAAGACAGACAGCCTGTTTTAAAACAACGAATAATATTACTAAAATTCGTTTTGAAACTTCAAGGAGGTTCTCAATTCGATTGTATGTTTTCGTTGTATGTTTCGTGATTTCTTCGGCAATTAACTAATTAATTTTGTTTAAGTGTATAAAATACCGACTTCAAAATAGGAGGTAATTATTTTTTACTTAAAAATGTCTATACAGTTCATTGACTTGATTTTCTAAGTAGTTCGATTGATTTGAATTGATTCAACAGTGCTCTTAATATCTCTTTGCCAGAAGGCAGCATGTTGTGGATAAGACTCTTTATATTATTCATTCTGAGTGAGATGTGATATGTCCACACAAATATTTACATAAAACTGTGGAACTGCAACCTAGAATCATCCTACTTCCTAATAAATATAATATGTATTATAAATGCGGAAGTTTGTATGGATCGATGTATTTTTCATGCAAAAACTACCGAATGGATTTTGATAGAACGAGTACCTACTAGTATAAGATTCTAAATGATTCTTGTGATTTTTTAAAAATAATTGACTTAAGCTATAATTTTACCGCGTTTTCTTTACAAGAACATGCTATCAGTTGTTACAAAATAATTCTTATTCTTATAGAAATAAGTTTGATTTTTTCAAAGGTTTTTGTTTTAGTTTAGTCTAACCGCATTGTTTTTCCATTAGTTGATTAAAATATCTTCAAAGAGCTTTCAAATAGGTACGTCCTCATTTCTCTACTCTTAAGACAGTAACAGGGGTCAACTTGAACGTAACCTTTGTAGGTTGGCCCCTATTTTAATACACTCATTCGCCCCCATGCTGCATTGCCAGGCTAATGTGAATAGGTGTCTTCTAGACCATCCTGCTCCATCGTCGGCTTCTTAGGCGCTTTACATCAGGCGAGATTAAGGCCAAAAGATGGTCTATAGATTATAAAAAAACATAAAAAAAGATTGCCCATAATACTGCATGGCCGCATTGAATGATAATGCTGGTACGCTGGACCAGATATTCAGACATCGAGTCGTCGCTGTAACTAAATGCCCTGATAGACGATACCGAGAGTATTGCTACCCAACGGATCTGAATCTCGACCCCAAAGGAGCAAATGAGGCCTACATTTCATTTGGGACGGTCTTGGCTTGCATTAAAATAAAAATATTGTTTTATATTACCATGTATTATAAATGCGAAAGTTTGTATGGATGGATGTATGTATGTTTGTTTGTTACTCTTTCACTCAAAATTTTTTGAATGGATTTTAATAATTTTTACTCATTGCAATATAATTTGCAATACAATATACTTTACAATAAATTAGTTTATACATCTAAATAACACATAAGTTTTTATTTATAAAGATACTGTACAAAATATTAGAAAAAATTGCAGGCACCAGCTAGTAGATAATAATGTAAACCAAGGTAACATACAGGAATATACAATCTGAACCGAAGAAGGATATGCGCAAAGACTAAGAGGTATTGTGCTAACTCAATAGAATTCTTTGTGTAGTTAACTTTGAAGTCTGAGTGGAATATTACTGGCGGATGCCGATAGCAGTTCAGTTACAATCTTGGATAGGCAAGCGTAGTGTAGGACGAGATGGAGCAACGATCTGGGGAATGTAGCTGGCAAACAGTGGATGAGAAGAGCCGAAGACCAGGCTCAGTAGCGCTTTTGCTGAGATACCTTTGTTCAGCTGTGGACTGATATAGGTTAATGATGATAATGAATCTTAGATAGTCATATATTCCGTAAATCCAAGGAATTATTTAATTAGTAATGATCATAGATGCTAATTTTAAAGGTATATTATTCACTGGACGAGTATTTGACATAGCCTACAAGACATTTTCACAAATTATTATTATTATTAAATTTTGCATGCTTTGTTAATCGGTCCGCTCCTGTAACACTCTTTTGGAACACCCTTATTATGTATTCAAAGTCAAAAGTCAAAGTCAAAAATTACTTTATTCAGTAAAATCACAAGGATCATTTAGAATCGTCTTACATACTAGGTGATTCTAGGTGCCAGTTCCACGCGACCAGAGCCTAGAAGAACGGGCAGCGGGCAGCGGGCAACGGGCTTATTAGTTCTAAATAGTCCTAAGATCAGACAAAATGGTATATACATAATGATGAAAATAAATAAATAAATGAAATCATTATGATTTTACAAAATAAAGTTATCATGACAGAGCAAACTGAGCTGTGTCTGTCATCAAAAAAGTCCCAAAAGCGTATAATCCTATAAGGATTTACGACTTAATCTTGAAATAAATTGTTCGTAAATATTCCTCTATAAACGCGCTCAGAGTAACATGTTCAAATACGAGGGCTTTAAAGAATTTATATCACGGAATCCGCACCATTGAACCCTCCCAAGACTTCCATATCATAAAGTACACAGTTCAAGAACTGTTTCCGACGTTTCCGTCGACAAAGACAATTTCATAGATACATATATCACAAAGGAACGCACATACTCTCGGATTGCTAAAATTTTGAGCACATCTTCAGTAATTATCGTATAAGGATGCGACGATGGGAGGAAGGGAGGAGTAACGAGTTCCCGAATCCCTGCGAGGGTTCTAATTGTGTTTTTGTTGTAAATCCCGGTTTTACACAACAAAAATGGTATAATTATGCAAAGAGGCAAAAAAAGCATCTTAAATCTGAATATAGCCGTAAATAGGGGAATTCTTTGTTGTTAAGGGGATTTAGAAATACCTTGAGTGAAATTGTTTTTGTTTATTTTACTGATACGGGTATTATTATTATCTAGCTGTTATACAGTTTTATCATTATTTTCTTATATCAAAGCTTGTTTGTGGAACGTAAATCATGATAAATAAAAGTTAACTTTAAAAAATGTCGCGACAAATGCTCTTCGTTTCAAATATTTGATACCACACATTCATTACTCCGCCGCACGCGCTCTTAACTGCTTTAATACAACTTCAGACGATTCCAGGCACTTAACCGTCCGTAACCTGAGCTTTACGACTGTTAAAATACATAAAACGATTGCACTCAACACCACTCGGAGCTTGAACTACCGTGCGTGTTCAAACACCATCTATTTAAAGCAACGCTATCGCTACCAAAACTAAAACGTGTTTTCTTTTTGTTTCAGATTGTACACAATGGGGAGACGCCTCCAGTCACTATTACTTCTCAACATTGTCGTTGCGACGCTGGCCGACTTCACAGCGAACTGCCCCGGTGAATGTAACTGCCTCTGGGCTAGCGGCAACAAACAAGCAGACTGCTCAAATGCTCACATTAACGATATACCCAAAACCTTAAGCACAGAAATACAAAATCTCGATCTAGCAGGAAACGATCTGTATGAAATAACCAGACTAGCATTCCACGACGTTGGTCTGATTAATCTTAAAAAGCTTGTTCTCCGAGAATGCAAACTACTAACTATCCAGAAGAACGGTCTCAGTGGATTAGCTATCATGATTGAACTGGACCTGTCTAAAAACGATCTAAAAGTACTGCACTCAGACACGTTTAAAGAGACTGTCAAAATAAGATGGATCTTGCTAAATGATAATAAACTCGAAAAATTGGAAAACGGGCTGTTCAACAACTTGCCGTTCCTGCAAAAGGTAGATCTGAGCAATAACCGTATCGTAACTCTCGGAATGAAGACATTTATGAACGTTCCTAAGTTGAATATTCTCAGACTAGACGGCAATAAGCTCGAGCATCTGAAGATCGACACGCTGAGTGCGCTGACTTCTCTATCTAATCTAGACGTTCACGATAACCCGTGGAGATGCGATTGTTATCTACAGCCCTTTAGGAATTGGGTAATAAGTAAAAATCTATACACATCACCAATAGCTTGCACAGAACCTCCGAAAGTTCACGGAAAGTTTTGGAAAGAGTTGGACTCCAATGATTTTGTCTGTAGACCAAGCATTATTTACCCATCTATCAATACGGTTCTGAGAACGTCAGACTCAAACGTCACCATATCCTGCCATGTTAATGGAAACCCATTGCCAACTGTAAATTGGGTCTTGAACTCCCACATTATCGATGACTCATACAGATACCAAGGTGACATGAAAAAATTCTACATCACACAGACTAATGAAGAAAACAGCAAATGGGTCAACTTGACGATCGTCGACGCCAGCAGTTCAGATAATGAAAACTACTTATGCGTGGCTACTAACCCTGGAGGTGTCGAGGAGAGAATCGTTACACTAGCCATCGCGCCCAACTCCCCAGGAATTGTCCCACCAAGTGGCATGGACAATAATATGTTGCCTGTTTTAATTGGCGTATCATGCACAGCTGCTATTTTGCTAATAATACTAGTCATTCTCTGTTGGTGCTGCTGCTGTAAGAGACGATCTTCTGAGAAGAAAAAGGCAGATAATTCTAACGGTGAAGCATTGATAGAAGGATCTGTAATACCAGAGATGGAGAAGAGCCTGATCTCTGCTGTGAATCCTGTGACGAAACCACCCAGACGATATGAAGCACCACCATCCTTCGTTACTGGAGCCACCGAAATGTCAGAGCTGAACAAGACATTGCTGGACAATGATTCTGTTTTTGGTAAGAACAGTTTACATAAAATAAAACAAAAATAATAAGGCACTTATTACTAATACACGTTGTACTGATCCTCGCACATTATTTTGCGTTTGTGAACAAAGTTTAATCCCCTAAATAATGTCAATGTGAACTGAAAACTCATTTTGGTGGCTCAATTTGTAACTTTGTATTTGTTCCTATTAAAAACCACATTTGTTGCAGGCTTAATTAAATTAACGTTTGATTATGAAGTATTTGACATCATTCGAGTAAAATTAGGCTGTAGGTACATCTTTCCATTTTTACATTCGACTAATCATTTTTTTTATTGTTACAGCACACAACGACGATGAAAAACGATCACTCGACTTCGATCATCTGAACAAGCGATCCCAAGACACGCTGAACGTAGAATATGGACGCACAGATGGACGGGCTTATCCTCCAGATCTATTGTCTTTCCCCCCAAGAGCTGCTCAGATATCTCCAGCAGCCAGCAGCGCGTCTACCGTACCGGACACTACGAGGCTACCTCCACAACTGAACCCCGTCAGTCCAATCCACTCACCTATCTATGGCATGACCAGCAATCAGAACCTCTTCAGAACTCTACCGTACTCTCGTTCTCAATCCCCTTTTACTGCTCCTATTACTCCGAATTCAGTGGTAACTCCCCGACAAGGCTACGTCACAATCCCAAGAAGGCCGCGAGTACCCAGCTGGTCTAGTACAGCAAGTACGCAAATATTGCCCAGCAGCGAAGCCCAAGAACCTTTATATGATAATCTGGGCTTAAGGACCACGGCTGATGGTAGCTCAGTGCTTTCTCTGAACAAAGCGGGCCTAGAGACTCAATTTTCTCCAATGAGAAACAGACCATTACCAGCGACTCCCACCGTCTTCCAAAGTCCTCATCCGGTTTTCTACGCCCCAATCGAAGAGCAAGAACCAGCACCTTCTCCTGTTCCGCAATTCAACCCTCGAAACAGCATTGCATCGCAGTTGTCTGCGCAACTATCCACTCCTGGTCCTCAGGAACCAGTGAACCGTATGAGCTGGACTGCTAAAAACACTTCCACGCCTACACATCAGCCTCAACTTGAACCACGGAAAGCTCTATTCAGTGACCGAAGTGACTCACAGTCGCATGTATCTGACAACAGCACGTTGAGCCGAAGAGGCAAACCTGAAACCGGATCATTAAGACGGAACCTGGTGCCTAGAGAAAACAAAGAAGAGATTAGCTCACCTTCCAAGGAGCCCTTGCGTGAACTTAACGTTTCTTTGAATCAATCAGGGACTTTGGGAAGGAGTGGGAAGATACCGCCGCGCCCTCCCCCGAAGCCTAAGAAAAAGCCATCCACCGAAGTGAGTCCCACAGAGCCTCTTTTCGAGGACGAGGGGGAAGACGGAACGGAAGTGTAGTAGAGACTCGTTACCAACCAAAGTGCCAAGAGCTTTTAGTGTACGTCTCGCAGTGAACTGCCCAACAATAAAAGTGAACTGTGAAGTGATGAATGATAAATGACATGATTAGTTTTGAGGTGCTCGTGTAAATAGACGACCGTGCTAGATTTTTTACCTATTGCGTACAATTATGGACCATTTTTAAGAGTTTTAAGTACTATCATTAGACATCATTTAAATACATTGTATGATATTTAAAAGTATTTATTCCAGGTACTATTTTGTTCG
Organism: Ecliptopera silaceata; assembly: GCA_932527185.1. NCBI lineage: Eukaryota > Metazoa > Arthropoda > Insecta > Lepidoptera > Geometridae > Ecliptopera > Ecliptopera silaceata. The sequence goes on from OW052211.1 coordinate 1,395,959, forward strand.
GTATCGCTTGCCATATGTGGCGTCTCTTTGACCGTTTTCAAGACTGATTATTCTAAATTAACCTTGTTAACATTCCTTGGTACATTCTCATCATTATGACTTTCCTTCATCGATTAGCTAGAATGAATTAGATGTTGAAAGATTTCGGCTTTTTGACTATTGATGATGTCAATAGTTTTATAAGCCATGTTGTGATTGGGTAGCTTTTTTACTGTGTTGCTTATAAGTACATATTGTATTTTATGTTATACATTAGTTATATCTGTATCTTCGATGTCGGAATATTGTTTAATTCCTTTGTTATTATTAACTTGGTCTGTATTTTTCCCCGTTTGGCTGTTTACTCAAGGCTGCTTTTGTAAACTTATATAGTTTCTGAAATGGCGGATCATATTGTTTTTAAATGCCTACAAATAGTTCCTAGATGCAATTGCGTTGTTTTAAATATAATTATCATAATAATGAACATAGTCACAAGATTATTTCACAATTTAGTAAAACATTTGTAATTTAGAAACAAAATACCTATTAGATGATATTAGTATTTTTTTGTAGCGCCATCTCTCTCGCTACATAATGCACTATATTGAAGTTTATGCAACAGAACATCAGATGGCAGAGACAAATCCTAGATCGCGTAGCTTAAGTAATAGAACCGATTACTATCCATCGGTCCTCGAACCCCGAACCAAAAGTCGCTCGACGTGGAAGATCTTTCATATTCAAACTCTGTGAGAACTTCGTTGGCGCGATCTAGGATTTCTCTCTGCCATCTGTTGGTCTGTTTCGTAAACTTCGATGTAGTTCATCATGTAGCGAGATAGATGGCGCTACACTTTTGAAAAGATAATCAAAAACAAACCTTTTTTAATATCAAAAATGCTGTTGATTTTAATCTGTTGATGTTTGATCATATTAGCGATCTAAAAGTGATGATGAGACTCCACCACAAAACAAGATATTGTAAAAAAGTAGAAAATAGTGAAGTTGGCAGTAAAAAATATATTGAATTTAGTTTATCGAAATCACATTTTTACTAACAAATTTCCAATTAAAACAATATAATTGTAAAACCAAATATTAATTTAAGTAATTACTTTTCGATTGCAGTTTCTCTTATTTATTACAACGATAGAAGATTCGATTACGATATGAAACACAGTAATTGGATCAAAATTTAGTTAACTACCGATTTATTGAAGTAATTAAAAAACCTTCCGAAAAGTCATCTTTACGTCTATAAAAATACAAAACAAAATAAGTCCACTAAAAAGGTGTCATGTTATTTAATGCAATAAGTATTTTCATTCATTCATTCATTCATTCTATGCATTCATTACTTTAAGACGGAAAAATAAATCTTTACGTATTATTTACGTTTGTATTTACCTAAACAGTGACCTTAGTCTGAGTTTTCAACGAGTTTTGAAAACTAAAACGGAAATGAATGTAGCATGGTTAAAATATCGTTTTCTGCTTCAACTTGTTGCTTTCATTTGCGTTTTAGTTTTCAAAACTCCGACTCAGGGCACTGTAGGACTCGTTCGAGTGAAACTTAGACTACGGGCTCGGTTATTGTCTGAGCACAATTATACAGTTCCATTTCTCCTAGTGCCGAGTCTATTGTGTAAAATGTCGTTGGTATGATCAGACTCAGCATATTTATACATATTATTTGCTTATAGAGATGTAAAAAAAAAACTATACACAAATTAAAAAAAAATTACATATGTTTTATTAAGTCTCCTTTATAGTGCTCGATAGCATTTTTATGCAATTTTTTTTATAAGTTATGTAACTGGTGCTTATTTTAAAACATTTTTAAATGTCTATTTATTATGTAATCAATGTTTGTTTTAAGTTATGTACATGACAAGGTTATATGAGTAAATGAATTTTAAATGTAAAAAAAATGAATATTTATAAAAATTACTCGAATAGAAGTAGAGTGATAAATATCCATTTTTTATGTGAAAATAAATCTAAAAATCAAAATAGGGCCTAAGTATTCTGAATATGATGTTTTGAGTCTTAAAAAAAATATTAAATAAGTAATAATTTCTGCTTAGTGACTTTATAAAAATGAGTTTTTTTATGTACAACTTTTTTGGTCAAGTTACAACAGTATAAAAAGTGTTTTTTATGATACTCACTTTGAAAGTGTGACATTTTATGATTTTTACATATTGTTTTGTAAAACCAGTTTTAATAGTAATAAGTGCAGCTGTGTAAATAAAAACATTATTATAAAAGTGATTAAAGCTATATTTCAGTAATTTTGTTTTTACTTTTTCATCCATATTTAGTCGGCGAGGAAAGAGCCCTCATGAAAATGGTTGAGAACAGAAGGGGGAAGATGATTGGCCATCTTATACGACACGACAACCTCATCAATAACATCATAGAAGGAAAGGTAGAAGGTAGGAGAGGAAGAGGAAGGCCGAGGATAAACTACATGAGCCAAGTAAAGATGAAGGTTGCCCTCAGGTCGTATAGGGAGGTCAAGGAGGCGGCCTTGGAAATAAATAAATGGCGGGACTTGCACTCATTACGCAGACAAGAGCCAAGCTCTTAAATAACAAAAAGAAGATCCATATTACAATTCATCATCTTCCTACCCTTGTCCCACATTATGTGGGGTCGGTACAACACGTCTTCTTCTTCCACTCTCCTCTATCAGACGTCATCTCAATGCTCACACCTTTCTTACACATGTCATCATTCACACAGTCCATCCAGCTTTTCTTTGGCCTTCCTCTACTTCTACATCAATAATACAATGTATTACAATTGATAGATAAAAAAACAAACAGAAAATAGTAGTTTTTAGGATACCGTACCGAAAGGGTAAAATGGGACTATATTATGGAAACGTTGCTGTATGTTTGTCTGTCTGTCTTTCATAGGGTGTATCTCATTAACCGTGATAATTAGAGTTTAAATTTTCACCTATAACAATAATAGCATTGCTATTCAGCGCGACAATGCAGCCAGTATCTACGCTTCCGATCGGTACTGATTCTGACGTATTTTATGTACCTATGTACATTTTGTAAATACAATCTATAATAGTCACAAAAAAACAATAAAATAAATGTATCTACTCTTCGCCCTTGGCAGATTTTATCTATAAGTAGGTACATATTTTTATGTGCTAAAATTATTAGTTAATAGTACCAGAGTGGGAACAACTGATCCCACGATTAAATCCCATTAACACAATAGGATGACCTACTTAATCCATAGCTAAATCATAGTAAGCCTAGCTTTCAGATAAATTATTTACGCATTGTTAGCTGAGTATAGTAGATATTCACATATATATTGCGGGTCACCGCTAGTGATAATTTCGTCACCATTTTCTATAATTTAGTATTGAAATGTACTATATTGTAAATATAGAGGTTGAAGTAAGGAGTTTTCAAGCTAATAAAAAAAAACGCTGCTCATAAATAACGTAGCGTTTAAATGTTTTTTTATGCACTTTAGGCATACGCTTGGCCGCAATCACATCTGATGTTAAATGATGATGCGGCCTACGATGTAACGCGTTTGCCTAGATAGAACCTATTCACTCTCTTGAAAACGTCCAAATTATATGTATCTGGAAACACCGACGCCGGCAACGAATTCCACTCATTAGCGGTAAATTCCAAGAACATTGATTTACTACGACGGTTTTGGTTATTACCTAAATTTTGATCTAGATTTTTAGATTGCACATGAAGTAAATGACTTCATACTAAAAAATCTAGACTCTTTGTGTTTGCTGGGACATGCACATCCACAGTTTAAATTTTATTTCGTGATCAATCAACTTTATAGTGGTCGTGGTGACAGCTGGGACAATCTGGGTCATGTGGACTGCTAAGGGTTAAAATGGGGTTAAACTGGAACCATTACTAACAGCTGTTAAAAAACGGTTTATGTTTTTCAATATGAAGTTACTAAATTTGGAAAAAATTTGGAATATTTTTTTATACGTTTTTTCAAAATAACTGTTAGTAAATCGGTACTGAAAAGTGATGACATTTTAATTTTAATTAAGTATATAATTGGATAATTATCATAAAATGAAAAATATGATTAAAATAATTGTTATGGAATCTGGAAATCTGAATGAATAAAAAACTAAATATTTTTATCATAAGCAGTAGGTACTATCTCTAATATATTTATTTTTAATACAAGATCAATGCTATAGATCGTACAGTTAAAATACAAAAGACAAAGCTTCTGCTAGAAAACTCAGTAGTCAAAGAAACGAGTCCTTCGCATTTCCAAGTCCTAGAAAGCCTTTATAATCTTAAAATCAACAACACAAAGACTTGAAATTCTTTGAAGCTAAAAACTGAATCTAAAATCTCCCGTTGCAATCATAAATATTTTGTACTAGAACTAAACTTTTAGAAATCCAAGCCATTTTGTGCTCTATGTATTGGTTAATAAAACCGAAAATCGTTTGAAGTTTTGAAATACGAAAAGTATGAAAATACATTTTTGAGCCAAAATTACTCGCAATGTATTTTTGTCTTCGTATTGTGGTTTATTGTTACACAAAATTGGAATTCGTATTTCTGCTGTAAAATTATACTTTTGTTACGAGAACGCACTAAAAGTTGGTTTAAATTGTATTGTTTAACTCTTATACGAATAAAAATATCTACATTAGAGAATATTTTGTAGAAAACTGTCGAACAAAAGTTTTGAAACTTTCTATGACAATGTGCAGGCATCACAGCTCATTTGGTAGTAGCTCTGCCTTCCATGCTGTGGGTCGTGGGTTCGATTCCCACCCAGAGCAAATGTTTGTGTTATGAACATCAATATTTGTTCTGTCTGAGTGTTACTATGTATGTATTTACAAAAATATATATATAAGTATTCTATCAGCAGTCTAGTTCCCATAGTACCTACAAGCTTTGCTTAGTTTGGGGCTTTAATGTGATGTATGAATTGTCCCTGAATATTTTTTTTTAATTCATTAATATAATACATGAATTTAAAAAAAAAATATATTTTAGTTCATGAATTAAAAAAAAATATATTCATTAAAAAAATATATTTTTAATATATTTATTATAATGAATATATTTTTTTTAAATTCATGAATATAATTCATGAATTAAAAAATATATATTCATTCAAATTGAGTTATTTAGAAGTTCAAAAACAATTTCTATACAATCTATCCTATCTCACAGAATGGGTAGGAAGGCTATCCTGCCAAATGGGATCGGGAAATCAATCTAGGCTTTGGGTTTTATGTCCTGTCATTGGGAGAGAGGTTTCAAACTTTTTTCGTAATAGTTGCCTAATAGGAACAGCTGCGATATATTTTTTTTACAAGTTAATGTGTAAAATGTGATGAAATCAATCTTAATCTTAAGTAGGTACTTACACGAAATCGGATATCTTTTTTTTTTATTTTGATGTGTGAAATGTGATAAAAAAGTATCAATCTTAATAAGTATCACACGAAATCGGAAATCTTCCGCAGTGTGAAAATATATAGATATATGTAACCGCTTAAGGCCTGCGCAGACCGGGACGGTATGGCAAGGGATTATAATTAAATGGACATTCAACCGTACTGTTACAGAAATACGACATAAATTGCTATGCTTTAAAATGATGCCGTGGCATTGAACGTGAACGGAACGGCATCATTTTAAAGCATAGCAATTTATGTCGTATTTCTGTAACAGTACGGTTGAATGTCCATTAGTAAAAATTAAAATCCCTTGCCATGCCATCCCGGTCTGCGCAGGCCCTTAGCATCAAGTGAGCCAATGTGACTGCTCGACAATTTAACAATTTGATTTAAATTAGTGGTACCCGGTAAAGAGCCCTTCATAAACAAATAATTGGCACCAATTAAAAAGTAAAAAAAATGTCTAATTCTAATCTATGAGAAACTTTTCACATCCACATATCCTATTATATAAATTATCTTTAAAGTAATCTAGAATTTATTCTAGAATACTGATAATACTAATAAATAAAAGTAAACTTATTCTAGGCCATAAATCTTCAGGTGGTAGGCACGATGGATTGATCCCAGAAAATTAAGAACGTAAAGATTTATTTCAGAGAACTTTACCCCTAGTACGAGTTTGTGCACTATGACTCGATGTAAAACACTTTCAGATTCATTATGCACAGATGTTACCATCTAAAAAATGGTTGTCTGTAAAGTCGGTTTACTGACGATAGTTGAACGTGACAACGTCACTTCATGGAACGCCTTAGAACGCCTCAGAACGCCTCATGAGTCATGTTTTTTCGTGCGTGCAGCCGGCTCTATCGAATTATAAGACGTTGTCACGTCAAAAAATATCATATGTATTTTTAAGTATTTTTTATTTTATTAAAGAGTTTAGTTAATATGAAACTTGTGCTTAAACAGCTCCATCTACCGAAATATGTAAGTAAATGAAAATAAATAAAATAAATAAATAAATAATTCTGGACAATCCACACAACATCATCTAGCCCCAAGCTAAGCAGAGCTTGTGTTATGGGTACTAGAAGACTGACATACTTAATACAATTCATTACATAGATATATATTTTTTATTAATATAATATACCCAGAACATCCGGAATAAATATTTGGAGATCGTACAAACATTTATCCTAAGGCGGGAATCGAACCAGCAAATATTTTCAAAAATATTTGTTAAGTAACTAAAGGTCTCTGAAAGAAACAGCCTTTGATATTAAGAGTAAAGTAGACATGCTACGGCGTAGAAGTGTCGTAGCAACCTCTACGACAAACTTTGCTACGATAAGGCTACGATGCTACAAAAATGTATTCCTTAAGTCCGCGACAGGCGTCACGGCTCAGTTGGTAGTAGCTCTGCCTTCCATGCTGTGGGTCGTGAGTTCGAATCCCAGAGCAAATGTTTGTGTGAAGAACAAAATATTTGTGCTATCGTTTAAAATAAAATAATAAAAATATATAGATAATGTAAGTATTCTATCAGCAATTTAGTTCCCATAGCTTTGCTTAGTTTGGGACTAGAGTGTGATGTGTGAAATGTCTAAGAATATTAATATATTTAAAAGGGTTATAACGTAAGAAAACATAATAATTACCTTTTTTTAATAAAATTAGATTATAACTATTAAAAAATTGTTTTTTTTTATTGATTTAAAATAAATTGATAAATAAAATGTGGTAAATCTTACTTTCACATTTTTATTGTATTTGCTTTGAAGTCGTACATCGTTATAGGAACAAACAAACCGAGATACACTGGCGCAAACAACGAAATACAAACAATGGAAAATAGGGTTTGCACTCAAATCTAGATAGATTTTAGTACTCAGCGAAAGAGCTAGTTTGGGCAAGTTTTGTACCTAAGTACCATAAAGTCATACATGTATTTTTTAGTTTGAAAGTTATGGTGCAATAATCTATACTAATATTATAAAGAAGTAAAGTTTGTGTGTTTGTTAAATTGTAAGGGGTAATCTCGGGATCTACTGAACCGATTTTAAAATTTTTTTCACCAATAGAAAGCCAGATTATTGCTGAGTGTAATAGGTTATATAAAAAACCGAAAAATAAAAAGGCTTTTACGTGCTAGTCCGTTTTACAAAGTGAATCGGAGAAAAAACGGTCGAAGCCTAACGAAGTGGGCACGGCTCAGCTAGTAATAAATAAAAAAATATTTACGGACAATTCACACATCCACTCTAGTCCTAAACTAAGCATAGATTGTACTATGGGAACTAAATTGTTGATAGAATATCTACTTAAGTATATAAATACATACATAGAATACATAGTAACCACCATACACACAACAAATATTTTTGTTCCTCACCAATATAAATAAAACAAATATTTATGTTTGCTCTGGGTGGGAAACGAACCCACGACCCACAACATGGAAGGAAGTTTTTAAGATAGTCTGGACAGCCCTAGCCACAGAAAATAGAATATTTCAACACAGAAATATTTTCAGCTATTGAAAAGTGTTTCCGATAGTTATTTTATTTTTCAATTCATTTCAGTTTGCACCTTACAGAGCTGAAACTACTTGGAGTACTTATTGGCATAGTACCAAGTAGGTATACTGAGTTTCTCAAGGTTTTTTTAGCTTACAACTCTAATTTTATATTGATTATGCTGTAAAATCACAAGTATCATTTAGAATCGTCTTATACCAGGTGATTCTAGGTGCCAGTTCCACGCGACCAGAGCCCGTAGTCTGAAGGTGCATTTTAGAACTCCCTACTCTCGAGCCGAGAGTCGTCTCTCGGATGTCCTTATATTTTTGTAAGAAGTAGAGAGAGAGATCCGAGAGACGACTGTCGGCTCGAGAGTAGGGAGTTTTAAAATGCGTCTTCGGACTAAGGGCTCTGAGCCTAGAAGAGCAGGTAAGAAACTACCTGGTTCCTACAGTTTTATGTATGATTCTTCTAACAAAGAATTTCGTTTAATCGTTTATTTTCTTCCAACAAAATAAATAAATAATGCTGGACAATCTACACAACATCATCTAGCCCCAAGCTAAGCAGAGCTTGTGTTATGGGTACTAGAAGGCTGACATACTTAATACAATACATTACATATATAGATATTTTTTATTATACATATAAAATACCCAGAACACCTGGAATACATTTTTGCAGATCGTACAAACATTTATCCCAAGGCAGGAATCGAACGCGCAACCTCCGCGTACCAGGCGGACCTTCGCCCGCCGCGCCACATCGGTCGTCGAAGGGTAACTTAGATTAAAATAATAGGTAGGTACTGAGTAGGTTTCGTATTCAGCTAACAAATGTATTCACACTAAGATACCTGTTTTGTGGCAGACTGGTGCCCGAAACAGGTAAGATAATACCTGTGGCACAGGACATATAATATACAATTACAGTTAAATGCTAGAATTCCAGTGAGGTTTCAATCTAACTTAGTAACGTTTAAATGCAACAAAATGATGATATCAAACGCTTTGCTTCAGGCATTGACAACTACATACTGATCAATCTTGAGAATGACAAGCTTCTTCACAATAAACTCTACTGCTATATTAATAGAATTTTGGGGGTGGATTGCCGAATGAAATTACTTGTAAATCGTGTTTTGATGACAAGTGTTTCAGATCTACAGTTTATGGAAATGTTGCAAATAAATATATAGATTTTAACGGACTGGGACTAGAGTGTGAGGCATCACGCTACGACCATTACTCTGAGAAGTAAGAATGTCATACAAGCATGCGAGTAACACTGCTTGGCAGCAGAAATAGTTACTGGTCTATAGCATTTGACAGGCGTCACAGCTCAGTTGGTAGTAGTTCTGCCTTCCATGCTGTGGGTCGTGGGTTCGATTCCCACCCAGAGGAAATATTTGTGTGATGAACATAAATATTTGTTCTGTGTCTGGGTGCTACTATGTATTATATGTATGTATTTACAATAATACGTGAATACGTATTATTGTAAATACATACATATAATACATAGTCAAAAAATGCTATAGACCAGTAACTATTTCTGCTGCCAAGCAGTGTTACTCGCATGCTTGTATGACATTCTTACTTCTCAGAGTAATGGTCGTAGCGTGATGCCTCACAGGGCACGTCCTGAACTAAGTATTGGGTGAGGCAATACATTATTATTATAGGCAGAAACAAGATCAGGTGGATTTTATCGAGTTCAATCACTTGTTAAAATAAAATAACCAATATATTAGTGTATAAGCTGGTAAAATCACATTTAACAATCAAAATTAAACTTAAAATGAACGGATATTACGTTCTTTGTAAAGGTCAAAATGAATTGTTCAAATTCACACGTTCAATTGCATTCTTTCAGCTGACAAGCGCCAAAAAAGCAGCGGAAACCAAAACTGGCGTCCAACGCGGGGCACCGATTAGAGCCATCTGGCTCCGAATTTATCCCACTCACCGTTTGATAGATCGCTAAACCTTCTTAAACGCAACAATGCACCTTATTCCACGGCCTTAAGGTACAGCAGATCAGAAATTTAACAGATGAACAATTCAGCGACTTGTGAGAATTAGATTTACGGAATTCGGATACAAAATACTTATTAGATTTGACGTTGTTTTTATTTACAACTATGAGTTACTCTGCACTATCGATCGCCAGTGATTTTGCTTACTTTGCTTTGTTTTTGAAAACAAAACTTAAATAATATCTTTTAGCTTACAAACAAAAACATAATATCATCTATAGGTTTTAATTATTTTTTTCTGTAACCTAAATCTTCCCACTGCTGGGCAAAGGCCTTAAATTTAATATTATCAAGAGGAAAATTATAACGACCTACATTTACCGAACAATTAAAGCTATATTTCATATATTTTTTTTTAACGCGGCCTTGCATCAATTAGTTTAATTATAAAATAATATTCCTTTAGTATTGAATAAGTATTTGTTTACAAGCTATGTATTGATGTGGGCTAGAAAACTTTGTATTAAATCGTGTACAGTTTATTTTATTGTTATACTCATTTTGGTATAACAACATATGAATTTTAAATAGCTTTTGAGTTTATAAATCATCCATTTACTGTCTAATAGCTTAAATAGCAATACATTAAGCGAGCTTACCTAATTAAATGCTTGCATGAGTTAATGCGATCCGGCTGATCTGGCAATGAGCCAAGTGGAAATACTACCTGTTAGTCAGTATTTATTTATTTATAAATATTTTGGTAATTTTTAACAGACTTCCAAAAAGGAGGTTCTCAATTTGACTGTATTTTTTACCGATTCGATGATTGCTATTTTGATAGATTAGAATTCAAAATTAGTGTGATATTTTCATTAAGATTTGAGGTATTTATGAAGTATTTTTTGAGTTTGAGTTTAAAACTGTCTATGACGATAAGTTATGGTACTTTTTTTGTAAAAATATAACAATGTTTTCTTTTTCTGATATAATTTAAATGATGGAAAAGCCGATGGGTCTTTTGATACATTGCCTTACTGAGCACATCTACTAAAGGACGTGCAATATCAGAAATAATTTTATCAAAAGTTTTTTGTAAATCACAAGGATCATTAAGAATCGTCTTACATACTGGGTGATCCTAGGTGCCAGTTCCACGCGACCAGAGCCTAGAAGAACGAGAAAGAAACTTATGGCCTGATTCCTACCGTTATTTTTTATACAATGACAAAAAACATATTTTTGAATTTTAAGATAAGAAAGAGTATCCATTTTCAGAAATCAAAAAACAATCTTCAAAGGTTAAGGAAATGGCACATGCTGAAATCCGACCCTTAGAATGTTTTACAAAAAGATAAATACATTGAAATTTCGTCATACTGTGTGTTTGGGCAAAGCAGGCGGTGGTCTTAGTGTTAGGGGACACACACTTGATTTTATATTATTTCATGGAGGGTCCGTGGTTACCTCGTGAGCCGGTAGTGGCGGGTAGCCGGTTAAATTACCCGCCATTGCAGAATAGCGTTGATAACCTTTATGTCGTATATAATGATGAATGAAGAAGCAGAAGACAAACAAGTTGAATTCATTTGATTTGATTTTGACAGGCGTCACAGCTGAGTTGGTAGTAGCTCTGCCTTGTATGCGGTGGGTCGTTGTTTCGATTCCCAACCTGAAGCCAAAGTCAAAGTCAAATATTTCTTTATTCAATAAAATCACAAGGATCATTTAGAATCGTCTTACATACTAGGTGATTCTAGGTTAGAGCAAATGTTTGTGTGATGAACATAAATATTTGTTCTGTATCTGGGTGTACTATGTATTCAAATAATTGTATAAAAGTATTCTATATCATCAATCTAGTTCCCGTAGTACAAGCTTTGCTTAGTTTAGGACTAGAGTGTGATGTATGATATGTCCATGAACATTTATTTATTTATATTTGTTTTTATTTTAAGTATATTCACCCATTCTCGTCCCACCGCTGGGAAAACCCTTCCATTCTTCCACTTAAACGGTAGACATGTTACGGCCCATCTTCTTCTATAATTATTTATACAATAATAAATTATAATAATTACAAAATAAAATCATATTTTAACCTAATCTAATAGCATTCATCCCCGCTTGCACTAGCACCATACTCTTACAGCAAAAATAAATATTTTCCGCTCAATTATACCGCGAGGGTCGTCACGCATAGTCATTAATTCTAGGGTTTGCCTTACGAAAAATTTGTCAAATGCAAATCTGTCTCAATGGATAGGGCGGAACCGCCCGCCCAAGTGTTGAGTTGTTACATAATATTTAATGGGACTTTATTCTCAAACAAACTTACGACTATACAGTATTTACAAAATGTACATTGTCATATAAAATACATAAGAAACAGTTGAGCTATCTACAGACCGTTGCAAGCGATCTATAGATAGTTCAACTGATCCAAATCAGTACCAATCGGAAGCGTACCCAAGACACTGGCTGCATTGCCGCGCTGAATAGCAATGCTGATACGCTGGGCCAGATACTCACCAGCCCTCGGGTCACGCGTCGCTTCGACTAGACGCCCAGAAATAATTTTGAAAACGCGGCGGGCCTCGGTACCTCACGGACCTAGAGTCTCGTCTCTATATTTAATTAATTTTAACTAAATATAAATAAGTATTCCATCAGCAGTCTAGTTCACATAGTACAAGCTTTTCTTATTTTGGGACTAGAGATGTGTGAAATGTCCGTGAGTATTTATTTATTTTTATTTATCTAGTGTAATGTTATGCACGCCTTAGTAGGATGAGATCTCTCGGAATATGAAGCGAGTTGTTTTCCGGACCCACGTTACGTTACGTTAGAGTTCCGTACCTAACGGGTAAAACGGGACTCTTTTATTATGATTCTGTTTGTCTGTCTGTCTGTCTGTCCGTCTGTCACCAGGCTGTACATATCTCATGAACCGTGATAGTTAAATTTTCACATAATATGATGTATTTCTGTTGTCGCTATAACAAACAAAAAAAAACGACGTGTGGCACTCGGGGACTGCCGCGGTAAAGCTATTGCATAGCATTTTTTTACTGGATGTTAGGTCATTTTCGTTACGGAATTTCTGAATTCGGTTTCCACGCTCAAGGCCCGCGATAGAAGCTATGCAATAGCTTAAAAACCGTTTTCATAAAAGTGTTTTTCCGTTCGTTTTTAATCGATATTGGGTACCTAGTTCGGGTAGCTATGGTACGGTAGCTCTACCATGAGTTTTTACTATACTATATATACTATACTCGCTAGCGTCTGTAGTTAAAAAAATGTATGAAGATTTGTACAGCGCCTCTAGCGGATAGTTGAGTACTAAAATTCGTAATACTAATATTTACGTAACTACTGTAGTAAAGTCAGGCGATTTTACTGTGACAACTCATGGTAGAGGTACGGAACTCTTCGTCCGTGAACCTGACTCGCACTTGGCCGGTTTACAGTGTTCTGGCTATCGTTAGATCTGATCAAAGTGGATTATTCTCAGTTTATAACAACTGGAGAGCGCCCGAGTTGATATCTTACATTAAAAATAACTTGGCATTGAATAAAAAACAGATACGAATTTTTGTTAACCTACTAAAAACAAGAGGGTTCACAATTCATTCCCGTTCGTCACACTGGGTTGTTCTACTAGCGAAACGAACGATAAGAAATGATGATATTTATTGTTCGTAGAAACTAAATGAAATTACTTTTATTTTTTTCTTAAATTAACTTAAAAGTAAATAATGTTTTATTGACATAAATAAAGTCAACAAAAAAATAAAATTAATATACGAGAAGGAAAAGTTTATAATATATATATATATATATAGTAAAAGTATACTAAGCAATAACGCAATTTCTCAATTTATAATTATTTCATTTGTATTTGTTTGAAGCTACTTAATAACAATGAGTATATTATTATATATTTTGACGATTACAATAAAAGTTTTGAAAGTTTTAGTTCATCAACACATGTTGATTATCTCGAGGTGATAGGTACTCTTCAGTTATACAAGACACTACTTGTTGCGTAAAAAACTTGCAATGTCAAATAAATTTGGAGTTATTTCGCAGATAAACCGTCGTGATCGTAGAACAAAGACGGATGTGAAAAACGCTAGGTTTACAGGAGAGCAGTTTAAAGTTTTTTTATTACATTTTTTGTCATAACTTTAAAACGGTTACTCCTATCATCGTGAAAATTGGACAAGTTGCTATGTGTATAGACTTTTACAAAATAGCATACAAAATAAATTCCTAAGATGCCTAGATTTTCTAAAAAGTCAGATGCGTCATTGTTCTGCGCACACAAATTTGACGTATCTATCTATCCGACGTTATTCTTCGGACAATTTTAGCAGAATACGTGGCGCATCGTATAATACGCCGTTGTTCTTGGTGATTTGTATGAAACTAATTGACGCATGTTAGAATATTGATTGAAAACAGCGTAAGTATTTTATAAAATAATTTATTTTATTGAAAAAATTAAGGCACACAGACATTGTTTTTATCATAATAACACATAGATAATGTAAATATAATAAAAATACTGCTTAAAAAACTTACAAATGGGTGGGTCCAAGAAAATTATATAATTAGGTAGGTAGACACATTACCAGCCAGTCTTTTAAGGATACATTTTTAATATAATGTTTCTTATTTATAATATTTTTTTTATATCATTATCATCATCATCATCATCAACCTTTATCAGTTTACTGCTGGACGTAGGTCTCTCCCAAGACGCGCCACTGAGCCCGGTCTTCGGCTCTTCTCTTTCAGTGTTTGGCAGCTACATTTCGCAGATTGTCGTCGCTCCATCTCGCCGGAGGGCGTCTTACACTACGCTTACCTAAACACGGTATCCACTCCAGTATCCGTTTTTTCCAACGGTTGTCGGGTCTTCGGCAAACATGGCCGGCCCACTGCTACTTTAGCTTGCTAATTCTTTGAGCTATGTCGAACACCTTGGTTTTCTGGCGAATAACTTCGTTCCGGATTCTATCTCGCAAAGAAATTTCGAGCATAGCGCTGAGCGACTTTCAGCTTGTGGTCCAGCCCCACTGTCAGTGTCCACGTTTCAGCAGCATAGGTCATAACGGGTAGGACGCACTGGTTGAAAACTTTCGTTCTCTGACATTAAGGAATGGATGACGATAAGACTAGACGAAGTTTCCCAATCGCAGCCCAGCCCAGCGGAATTATCGGGTCATAAACATACTCCTGCATAAATTCGGTAGGCATTCCGGCAACGGTTATTGGCTTTGGGTTAATACGATCATTAACCATGATCTTCGTTTTATCCAAGTTCATGCGCAGGTCAATCCGTCGTGAGTTGAGATGAACTGTCTAGCTGAAGCAGCTAGACTGTTCAGCATCTGAATCATCTCAATTCATCTAATAGATTGTATCTAGTATATTTGTATCTGCTGCGAAACGTGTGCTGTCTTTTTGATTTACGTATCTATAGCTTTCTTATTTTATTTTTTAAATACAAATACAAAAACATTTATTTCGGAACAGATTACAGTGTGGCAAGAACAAAATGAGGTACGATGATAGCTACAGTAGTTCATGAAAACTGTGTCGTAGCGAATCATTAACATGTCCCTGACATGACTGTATATTATTTGTATTATAACAAAGTTAAATTGATACCGCACTGGCACTTCAGTACTAAATTTAGTTTAATAGTAATTCTTTGTATGAAGGATCTTATAAAAAAACGGTAGGAACCAGGCCGTAAGTTTCTTGCCCGTTCTTCTAGGCTCTGGTCGCGTGGAACTGGCAACTAGAATCACCTAGTACGTAAGACGATTCTAAATGATCCTTGTGATTTTACAGAATAAAACAATTTTAACTTTTGACTTTTTTACTTCTGTTGTAAATCCTGCAACGATTCCGCTAATATGACGATGTCGTCAGCAAATCGTAAGTGTGAGATATATTCGCCATTGATGTTAATTGCCCATTCATATGACATCTTCTTGTCTTACTCCGCGGCGCAACAAGGTTTCAATAGAGTCAAAGGCTTTCTCATAGTCCACAAGCGCTTAGCACAGTGGCTGATTATACTCTTCGGACTTCTGTATAACCTGCCGCACTGTGTGAATCAAATCAAATCAAATGTGGTCTATGGTGCCAAATCCTCTGCGAAACCCGGCCTGTTCTGGGGTTTGGAACTCATTAAGTCTTCGCACGAGACTTTTCAAAATAACCCTGGAAAACAGTTTGTAAACATGGCTCAAAAGTGAAATCGGTCTGTAGTTATTCAGTAAAGCCTTGTTGCCTTTCTTGAAAAACATCACAACTACACTTTTGCAAAACATGAAAAATTTTCATCGGAAACTGGGGTATCCACATGTCTCGCATATTTCGCTTACATATAAAATGGTTATGGCGAAAAATCTCGTACCTTTGAAAAAATAATAAGTAGGTAGGCTAGGTATTTAGATATGGCAATGATAATCAAAAATACATACTATACAACAAAAAAAAAATATCTAAAACTAATTTTAAACGGGTAAATTTAAAGCAAAAACGGCGTATTTGAAAATCAGTCCGAAGAGTAACGTCGGTTTGGTACATCCGACATCCGTTTATCCGTAAAATACCGACGGATTGTACCAACCGTCTTCAATCAGTGCATAGAACAACGACGCATTGTGTGATCCGTCGCCAAAAAATACATCAAACAAAAATCACTCTTTCCTCACTGGATAAACTTAAAATGTAATTCCAATTATAGTTACGGCCTAATCGAGACTCGGGAAACTAACAATTTTAAATAACCAAGAACAACGACGGATCTGACAGTCCGTCGTTGTTTCACGGACTAGCCATCTAGAGCTATTTAACTTGTTTAAATACACAATATATACAATTAATTTAGTATAAAACATATAATGATTTTTCGCAACCTTGTAATACGCTGCCTAGAACACAGACGGATTGAACGATACGTCATGCGCGAGAGGGTAGCGGGGGGCAGAGTAAAGCGCCGAACAACGGCGGATCTACACATAGGTCGTTGTACTACGCTCATAAAATCAAATACGCCTATGTTCAACTGCGTATTTTGATAACTATTAGGAAAAATGAAAAAATTGTTTCACTATTCAACGTAGTACATAATTGTAAATAAATTAATGAAATAAAAAAAAAAAGACGTAAAGTCACATAAGCCTTTGTTCTACGATCACGACGAAACGTTAACTTATAACTATCGCCTGAGTTGAAGAATCTCCCATCGGAATATAATATCCCTTGGCTGTAGGTTTTCACGGGGTAGCCAGGATACCACTCATGATATCCAGCCTGCTCAATGGTCTGACCTGGAATGGCAGAAAAAGGCAGGGTTCAGTAATAAATAAATAATTATTTTTTTTGGAAATACATACATAGAATACATAGTAACACTCAGACCCAGAACAAATATTTATGTTCATCACACAAACATTTGCTCTGATTGGGAATCGAACCCACGACCCACAGCATGGAAGGCGAAGCTACTACCAACTGACCTGTGATGTGACTGTCAATAACTAGATAACTACAAAACATGTCGATACATGCAATAGCTTCATCAAAAGTTTTCATCGTCGGTCAACAAGTCAATGTGTAATCCTTTTTTTTTATATATGATCACGCAGATCTTTTTACAAGTAGTGCGATTTTTATTTTTAGTTTTTTATTGGAAACTTAATTAACCTTTTTACTTTAAATTACTAGGTTTACTAACTTACTTACATAAGTTTTAAGAACTTAGTAATTACGATAGAATAAACAAGATATTATTTATTGCTTTTCAGTTTTTTCGGCAGTTTATTTTTTTTTTGTTTTAAAGATCTATCATCAAAAAATTATATACATATAATATACTCGTTGACTTGAGAACTTCTTCCGTTTCCTTCGTAGGTTAAAAAAAATGCTTAGTAGTTACGGAAGTTGCAGAAAATAGCTCGCTCTATAAGAACATACAAGATACAAGATATTTATTTTGCCAAAAAACATGTAAGTAGTTACGGAATCTTATCTTATCACTCACCATCAACAGTTCTCCAGACACCTGAAGAATCCTTATGGACACCAACAAATATGTAGTTACTAGGCGAAGTCATTATTTTGTTTCTATATTTTTCATGAAGAGCTACAAGGTCATTTGCTTCGACCTTGCTGTTGACGATAGCGAGGTAAGCTCCCTCCTTCACACAGGTCCTATTGGCGTCGTCCCAACTCTTTGCTACCGTGTGATACTTGTACCAATGTCCAGTTCTAAACTCTAAGTCATACCCTGCAAAGTCAAATATCATTGTTAGAAAGAAATATCATGTTGAATCAGCTGAACCAAGCCCAGTTTGTACGTACTACAAACCTAAGAGAGTAAATTATATGCAATCAACATACCCATCTCTATTGGGTCCTTTACGCTTGGACGAGGAGCAGGGGTCGAATAGGTCGTGGCATCTGTTTTGGGGACATGAGAAGAGGCTGGTGCAGGCACGTAACAAACGTAGGGCAGTAACGAGTCACAGTCGACGTCGCCTGAAGTTCCGTTGGAAAAGTATACGACACAGCGCTCCAGCGCCGCCAAGCCATCGTGGTCCAGCGTTATAGCCGGTTTTCCTGCAACAGAAATTATTATGATGAAATTATGTAAATAGTTACATAAATGCTTTCCTGAATTTCTGTTACGAAATCTCACCAGCTTCATACGTGAAGGCACCTTCAGCCGACGTCGTATGGAATCCGGAGTAGATGGTCGGTACAACGCCTTGTGATTGCTGCTCACCTCCAGACTGCAACTGCTCCAAAGACGACGCGAACTTGGCCGTCCAGGCCGACGCCAGAAACGCACCTAATCACAGAAGACGGTCGAGTTAGAACACAGTCTATGTTGCTGATGGGCAAACGTTATATCTCCTTACCTTCCATATGGCAGGAGATCCGCGCGAAAAATCAGGTAGGCCATGCTCAAATCAGGTAGGCCATGCTTAAATCAAGTAGGCCATGCTCAAATCGTCATTTTTAACAGCTCCGTAATAATTTTATAAAGTTAAGACACATATCATATTATTACAAATAATTAATAATTTATATTATAAATAATAATAAATAATCGTTTTTTTCATCGCCGGCTAAATGCTTTAGAATAGTGCCTCTCAATCGGCTTAGACGTAAGACTTTTTAAATACATATTATAGTGTTTTGATTTCAAAACGTTAGTTTTTTATTTAAACCCACGACCAGCAAATGGCAGGCAGCTAATAGGTACCTGTAAATACAACAACAAAAAACAATAAAATACAGATTCAAAGGGACTTTCATACAATTTTTTATACGAGACCCTTAGTGCTGGAGTCGGAAGCCGACGTTACTTTACTCTCTGATCCTCATCCACCAGGGCACCGTGGAAGCTGAACCTTAGTGTTCGATCTTCACTCAAAAATAGGTAAGTCCTGACTAACCTGCTCTAGTGCAGTTCGTGTATTAAAACCAGTTCAGCAGTAGCATATATTTCGGGTGAACAATATTATTTTTATAATGTTTGTGTGGGTTCGGCCGAGGAAGCGTTGGAGGGATGACCTTGACGTGTTTGAATTGGATTGGTGGGACACTGCTTAGGATAGAGAGAAGTGGAAGTGTTTGGGGGAGCAGTGGGACAATATAACTAGAGAAAAATGAGAAAAAAAAAATGGTTGTCTGTAAAGTCGGTTTACTGACGATAGTTGAACGTGACAGCGTCACTTCATGGAACGCCTCAGAACGCCTCAGAACGCCTCAGAACGCCTCATGAGTCATGTTTTTTCGTGCGTGCAGCCGGCTCTATCGAATTATAAGACGTTGTCACGTCAAAAAATATTATTGTTGTTAGGAACATAAATATCTGTTCTGTGTCTAAGTGTGTAATCGATGTCTGTATGTACAAAAAAAATGTATGTAAGTATTCTATCAGCAGTCTAGTTCCCATAGCTTTGCTTAGTTGGGATTTGATGAGATTGATGATGATTAAGAAATTGATGGTGCAGTCTTAGAAGGAAAACTTAGTATACTTATTAATAAAACCGGGCAAGTGCGCACGAAGAGTTCCGTACCTTATCTATCTCCCGTTCAGGGATGTTAGACGGCCACTTAGAAATCCTTGTACCGAGCTGGCTGAAAGCTGGTACTGGAGATAAAAAACTGGTACGCCTGTTAGGCTTGAGCAAAAAATATCGATATATCAAAATATCGACATTTTTTCTGAAAAATATCGATATATATCCGCGATATTTTTTCCAGCGATATATCAATTTTTGATATATATTTTCAGATATCAAAATCGATATATTTTTAAAGCTCTAAAACAACGAGTGCTCCTGATGTCAATATCAGACAAATTCTGTTTTGAGTAATGTTATGTTTATTTTGTTTTTTTTTTTCATGTCAAGCAATGAAAAACCTGTTTTTTTTAATAAAAAAACTGATGTCAAAACATTCAGATGTTTATTTGCTTTAAAATTTCGAATATTTTGGCAATTTTTATAAATAATTGCATATTGGGCAAAAAATATCGATATATCGATATTTCTTGGATGATATATATCGATATATTTGAAAAATATCGAGTCTAGTCGAGCAGAGGCATGTTCATATTATAAGAGAAATCTGATTGGAATGTTTTTTTATATGAATCTCTGAAATTTGTTGGTTATTTATAGTGTTAGTGTATTTTTGTCGGCCGTCGGCCAATCTTGGTATTTTTGCATACCAAGACCGAGTAGTCTTGGTACATGGTACGTGGCACTGAAAACTGGTATGTGTACCAAGAAGTTGGTACGTCTGACATCCCTGCCCGTTGCCCTTATCAATATCGAATAAATACAAATCACGTTTATGTATAAGCCCGCTCTAGTATTAATTATTCGTGATAGTTATAGAATTGAAAATAGACAGAAATTAAAGCTCAGGGGCCCTATCCAGAAGGGGCAAACTTGCGTGACGGAATATCCTTTCAGTTGCAGGTCAGTTTTGTAGGCATTTTTTGTGGATTGACGTGGCTGAGCTGTTCAAAATATGACTGAAATGTTTTAAATAATGACTGAAATGTTTTAGATATGACTGAACTGTTAAAAATGACGTCAACGAGCTGGCGCATGCATCTCGCTCGCACTTGCAACGGGGCTTCGCGGGCGCATATTTCTGTACCGCTCTAACATGTCTTCATACTTGTTCGTTTTAGGGGTGTCCATTTTGAAAAATCATCGTTGTTTTTTTAGATTCGATAAATCAGAACTAACATCGATGTCGTCCAATTGAGTTTAAGAGCTCACACAAAGATGAGATTTTATTGTAATGAGTTGGTATAAAAATATAATATAATTATACAATACACAATCTACTTCAATTTTATTTCGTCCACAAAACCAAAATATGTTATTCACAATTCGTTGTTTGTAAACATTGAAGCCCGCCATTTTTTTAGTACACATATTTACATATTTACAGACAATATTTTTATTATATTGTCAGTCCAATAATAAACTTTTCATTTTTAAATAATCAAATAGGAAAAAAATTAGTAAAATTATAATGTTCAAACTGGAATTTTTATGAAATTATTTGGATATAATTATTGACTCGATGTTTTTCTACTAAAAACTGAAAAAACATCGATATTTCGAGTATATCAAAAGCATTTCAAAACATCGGATCGATTCGATGTAGGTATCGCATTGTAAATATCGATGTTTTCGATGCATCGAAGTTTATCGAATATTCCGTCCCTATAGTTTGTTTACATTTATTATTTATAACCTAAAGATTTTGCATTTTCATTGTAACTTTCGTGATTGTTGTATCATAATATTGTTATGTGCCATCATAATATTGCTGGCTGCCTTGGACTCGATTGAGCGAAGAGCCTTCAGGATAATAGGTAATACGCTGCCTGCGTCTGTTTTTCCCAATCATTACAACCTAGATCAATTCAAGGCCAATATAAATAGGTGTCTTCTAGACCATCCTGCTCCATCGTCGGCTTCATCGGCGCTTTCCATCAGGCGAGATTGAAGCCAAAGGATTATAAAAAAAAAAATATGTGAGTATGTGAAAGTTTTAATACATACATAATTGAGAAAATGGTGAAATCTTTGTAAGTATTTCACGGAGAATAAAAACCTCAGCTTTGGCAAACCTACACCGGATTTGCGCATTTCGCAAACAAGTATGTTATTGAAAAGTGAATAAATCAGTGTACTACCTAATTATGGAAGATTTTAATGTCAAATCTAATCATAAACATGAAACGTATGTCGGGATTGTCCTGTTTTTCAATACTAGGAGACTGACATACTTAATACAATACATTACTTATATAGATAGGTATTTTTTATTTTACCTACATATAAAATAACCAGAGCACCCGGAATAAATATTTGCAGATCGTACAAACATTTATTTCAAGGCGGTCATCGAACCCACAACCTCCGCGTCGGAGGTGGACATCTGTTGCAGAGTTTCTAACATGTTTGGTCACCACTTATTCATGTTTCAGATGCACACAAGATGCTGGTGCCCAGTATGGGTTAGCAGATCAGAAATCAGAACACAACAATTTAAGACTAAGACATGAATCATTCTATTTAATCGTCCAGGTAGTTGATTACTTCACTTGATAGGTTCATAAATATACCTATAACAAACTAAATCAATCATTGCAATAGGCATCACAGCTCATTTGGTACTAGTTCTGTCTTCTCTGTGGGTTCCATCCCCACCACAAATAAATATTTTTTAAAAGTTCAATAAGTCTTTATTGGTAAAACATTTTTTTATTACTATTAGTAAATATTAATGTATGTTCTGCTTTTGGGTGTCAACATGTTACATATCTATGAATTTATTCATAAAACAGTATATGAGTATTCTAGTTGCCATACAAGCTTTGTGAAATGTTCATAAACATTTTTTTAACTTGTTTAAGTGTAATGAAATAAAAGAAAATGATTTATGTTCAGATTTCAAGACTGTAAAATATTTTAGTATTGAACTCTATGCGTATTAACTCTATTTACAATACACTTCATTTTATTTCAGGTATATCTGGGATGTGACACGAGCAAATTTCGGTTGCCAGGAAGAGATCTCTCTCAGCGATAAGGCCACCCATTCTGATGCCTATTACTACTTGTTTAAGCTCTTTGTTTTTATTTATGTGTGATGAACAATAAAGAGTTATCTATCTATTTAGAAATGTTTTAATAAAATAATACTGAAACATGGTTTTATTGAATTACTATATTATTTCACAAATGAAAACAAAGATTAGTTTAATAGTCATAAACAGATTAGGATAGTGAAGTAGTACCATCATGGTAATTTGCATATTCTGAAACAAAATAATATATACTTAATAATATATATATCTCAGCTCAGTATTGGCATTAGTTCTGGCATCTATGCTAGGATGGTGGGTTCAATCCCCACCACAAACAAACATTTATGTGATTACTTGTCATTGGTAAAATATTTATTTATTACTATTTGTGAACATAAATATGTGTTCTGCATTTGGGTGTTAATATGTATTAATTTTTAGAATACTTACTTATAATAGTATTCAAGCAATCTATTTCCCATACAAGTTTTGTTTAGTTTGGTTCAAGTGCATGCCTTGGGAAATAAATAAATATTTTTGGACAATTCACACTTCACACTCTAGTCCCAAACTAAGCAAAGCTCTTTATGTATGGGAACTAGATTGCTGATAGAATACTTACATACTTACATTTTTTTTGTAAACACATTCATAGAAACACCCAGATTCAGAAAAAATATTTATATTCATCACACAAACATTAAAATTTGCTCTGGGTGTGAATCAAACCCACAACCCACAGCATGGAAGGCAGAGCTTACTACCAAATACTTACTGTCAAATGTTCATGAATACTTGTTCAAGTCTAATGAAATAAAGGAAAAAAAAATTAGATTATGTACAGATTTTAATATCATATTATAAACTATGTAATCATTCTTTACCACATATATAAGATATAATAATAATAAAGAATCAAAATGGTTTTATTCCTTGAATTCTAGTCATTTTACAAATTACAACTTGCAGATTAATTTTATATAGTCTTATACTGTCTACTACACAAGTAGAAACTTCATGGTAATCTGCATAGTATTCTGAAACAAAATAATAGGTAAGAAAGTTTTGTAGGTATGTACTATGTGAATGTGAATGATGACGTGTAAGAAAGGTGTGAACATTGAGATGACGTCTGATAGAAGTGAGTGGAAGAAGAGGACATGTTGTACCGACCCACATAATGTGGGACAAGGGTAGGAAGATGATGATGTACTATATTCTTATCTTATGTTATTGTACTTTATGCTACTAATCTCAATGATGGTTTATCTTAGCAAAAATTTATTTCAGGATAGGTACTGAAATTATGTTGTCTCTATATAAATTTGCCATAAATATTTTAAATATGATGAGACTAATAGGATTTATAACTACGATTACATACAACTAGTTAGGCATTTATGTTCCTTGTTGTCTTAGACTATTTAAAAACAAGTGTTAAGTAAGAACTAAAAGGATGAAGCGATGATATTACTTTGAAGTTATCTTGCCCATACCTACTTAGGTTTTTTTCAGAAAATGTGTAGATGGTAGTCCTGAAAACCTATAAAAATTCACAGGTCAGCATTGAAATCGCAGCTAATTGCGTTTTAATTTTAAAACTACTTTGAAATTGTCACAAAACATTATAATTTTCGTGTTTGTATGAATCCATGAATTCTGCAAAATGAAACCAAAACAAACTTCGGCATGTCACAATTCTGTCAAAGTTAATTTACAGTCAAAATATCAATAAAAGACGAAGAAGAAAACTGAAATGTTATTTGATCAAATAAAAGCTCAAAAACATTTCAGCGGTCTGGATAGGCCCCCAGTAATAAGGTCTAGTTTTACCCTTTGGTTTCTTCTTCTCAATTGTGTCACTCTTGACAGAGTGGTCGTGGTCGTCATGATAAATTTTTCTTATCATGGGCTGTGGCACGCCTCATAATATCTCGCCATTTCTCTCTGTTTGCTGACAGCTGGGAGCATTCACTCAAGCTGCCGCCCACCAGCGATTTGATCTGATCGGTCCATCGCATAGGTGACCTTCCCCGGGGTCTGGTGCCCTCAACTCGCCCTTGTACTGCAAGGTGTTCTATTGAGCCATTGTCTCGACGGGATACGTGCCCAAAGAATTTCAAAATACGACATTGAACTAAGCTTGATAGACGCTGCTTGATGTTTAGTTTCTGGAGTATGGAGACATTGGTGCGAAACTCAGTCCACTTGACTCCAAGCAAACGCCTTCAACACCACATTTCCAATAAGTTTTGTAAGTATTATTCTATGTATGTATTTACAAAAAAAATATGTAAGTATATAAATATTCTATCAGCAATCTATTTCCCATAGTAGGTACAAGTTTTTCTTAGTTTGTCACTAGAATGTGATGTGTGAAATGTCCGTGTGAGTATTTATTTATTTTTATTTATCTAGCATGGTGTAATGTAATGCGCGCCTTAGAGATGAGATCTCTCGGAATATGACGCGAGTCGTTTTCCGGACTCACGTTACGTTACGTTAGAGTTACGGACCCAACGGGTAAAACGGGACTCTATTACTAAAATTCCGTTTGTCTGTCTGTCCGTGCGTCTGTCTCCAGGCTGTACCTATTCCAACCGTGATACATATTTTAAAAAGTTGTAATTTTCACATAATGTGATGTATTTCTGTTGTCGCTATAACAAACAAAAAAAAAAGACGTGTGGCACTCGGGGACTGCCGCGGTAAAGCGGCATAGCATTTTTTGCTGGATTACGCATGCGCAGTGTTAGGTTATTTTCGTTACGTAATTTCTGAATTCAGTCTCCACGTTCAAGGCCCACGATAGAAGCTATGCAATAGTTTAAAAAACATTTTCTTAAAAAAAGAGTTTTTCCGTTCGGTTTTGCTCTATATTGGGTAATTCGGGTAGCTATAGTACGGGGTTAGTCTCATAATCCCCATGATTTTGAAAACATCAAAATCATGGGGATTATGAGACTCAAAGTATCACAATCCCCATTGAGGCCCATTTACACCGAAATGGAACTCTTCGTGCGTGAACCCGACTCGCACTTGACCGGTTTACAGTGTTCTGGCTATCGTTAGATCTGATCAAAGTGGATTATTCTCAGTTTATTACAACTGGAGAGCGCCCGAGTTGATAATAATTTGGCATTGAATAAAAACAGATAAGAATTTTTTTCCTACTAAAATCAAGAGGGTCATGTTCGTCACACTGGGTTGTTTACTAGCGAGACGAACGATAAGACATTTCTTATCTACGAACAACAAAAATCATCATTTCATTAAATGATGATTTTTGTTGTTCGTAGAAATTAGATAAAATTTCATTTATTTTTTGTAAAATACATAACAAACAGTAGAGCTATCTATAGGTCATTCGCAACGGTCTGTAGATAGCTCAACTGTTTCTTACATTTTGTAAATACTGTAACAGTCGTAGGTTTGTTTATGAATAAACATATTTATAGATTTTTCTTAACTTAACTTTATTTATTATTTATATCTAAGTCTAAGCTTGGACTAGAGTCTAGTCCAAGCTTACACATGTCATGCAATAAAAAAGGTAGCACTCCGGGAGTGCCGGCAGAAGTGAAAACTTCAATATTAACGTTGTGTTTTCACTTCTAAGTTTTCACATAAAAATATAACCACAGACGTCATAATGACAATGACAATCACAATGACACAGACACATTCGCGCAAGCGCCCTGTGCCGCCTAAACAGAGTCAGCACACTCAGGCACGGTAGAAAGAGTGGGAGATACTAGTTCCTCTCCCTTTCCCTCGATCTTACGCTTCGATCAACGTCACGTGACCCTGACGCGAGTTTGAAAGTTTTTACCCACCCAGCGCCGCTAAAGAAGTTTTCACTTCAATAATCATAATAACGGCGAACGGTCTGATAGCGAAGAGCCTCCACCAACATATAAAGAGGCTCTCGCTAGAAGGTTGGCTCAAGGGGCAGATGCAGAAGGCAGTGATCCTCGACACGGCACGCATTGTCCGGAGGTTCCTCAATCTGTAGCCCTAACCACCGGTAGCTTGGGCCTTGCCCCGCTGCCGGCGGCAACCTAGTTTTAAGTTTTTTATAATATATGTTAGTATAATGTATATTGTAAAAAACTTTTTTCTAAGAATTTAAATAAATGTGTAAATAATAATAATAAATTGATAGAATTTAAATAGAATAAAAAATATTAGTAGATATTTCAAATTAATAAGAATTCAAAATACTTTCCCACTCGTCCTACCAACATGCTCAGTGGGACTAGCTTTCCGTACTTTGTAAAAGTACGTGTTATCGTGTATTGAACTTATTTCTGGATGAACCGAGTATGTTATAAAAATATGGTTGAGTGCAGGTTTTAGAATCATGATCTAGTTCAGACGTTATAACATAGATGGCGCTTACAAAAATTAACTAGACCACTTCTGAATATTTAATACTATTTTGACGATAAGAATTTGACATAACCTACAAGACATTTTCATTCATATTATTAAATTTTGCATGCATTGTTAATCGGTCCGCCCCTGTAACACCCTTTTGCAACACCCTTATCTATTAGTGTACATTAAATAAATAAATAATAATGCTGGACATTAGTGTACATTATGTATTAAATCTAAATACTTAGTCCTAAGACCAGACAAAATGTTACATACATACATAATGATAGTTTTCATTAAAAACGGGATATTTACCATGATTTGTGAGTTTGATTATTTCCCGATATTATATAAATATCCCGTTTATAATGAAAACTATGTTCAAAACCGTGATAGTTTCAAATATTATACATAATGATGACAATAAACAATAAACAAAATATTCTAGGTGTTGAAGTTTTCTAAAGAAAGTGCGTCTGATTTTCTTTCATACAATTTATGAAGTTACTATTGTTTTTTGTATTGAACAGCTGATTTTCTCGCCGTTTTCTTTGTGAGTAGAAAATTATTTTGTAAATCGCATTTCATAAATAAATAAATAATGCTCGACAATCCACACAGCATCATCTAGCCCCAAGCTAAGCAGAGCTTGACTGTGTTATGGGTACTAGAAGACTGACATACTTAATACAATACATATAGATGTTTTTATTATACATATAAATACCCAGAACACCCGGAATAAATATTTGCAGATCGTACAAACATTTATCGCAAGGCGGAAATCGAACCCGCAACCTCCGCGTCGCAGGCGGACCTTAACCCGCCGCGCCACATCGGTCGTCAATATAGTCAGTCAGGAGGTAGTAAATCTTCTCAAATCCTCTGCTCTTGCTTAGTCTATGCCTCTATTAATAGCACAGTGTTGCATTAAGCAGATCATTTCAGTAGGTACTGTTTTATACTGACTTTTGATGCGGTTTCGTCAAAAATAACTGTTTTATCGGTTCGTTCATTTCCGTGTTCGGAAATAAAACATTGCGTTTGGTACATTTGCGCTTTGAATTGTGTAATTTTATATTTTTAATTCATTAAAATACCTAAAAACTATCGTCTAAAGATTTATAAATAAAATTTTATTTTATTTTTACTCTATTATTATTATTTACTTATATATTTTTCTATTTATTCTACTAGTTTTTTTGGTAGTGGCTCTTAATAAGTATATGTGACAGGCGTCACGTCACAGCTCAGTTGGTAGTAGCTCTGCTTTCCATTATGTGGGTCGTGGGTTAGATAAGATAAGATAAGATAATTATTTATTTGACCACAAAAAACACACAAACTTATAACAAACACATTCGCGCAAGCGCGAATGTGTCTGTGTCATTGTGATTTGCGCGAATGTGACACAACGACATGACACATTCGCGCAAGCGCGAATGTGTCTGTGTCTTCGTTGGCTTCGTCGTCATCGTCACGTCACGTCATGTCGCCACGTCATCGTCACGTCATCGCGCAAGCGCGAATGTGTCTGTGTCTTCGTTGGCTTCGTCGTCATCGTCACGTCACGTCATGTCGCCACGTCATCGTCACGTCATGTCGCCACAACACTATTTAATTGTTTGAGTCATACGTCGCGTGACCGCAAGTGTGTTCTTTTGTCGTCTCTTGTTTTACGAGCAATGTATAAAAATTAAATAAGATCTTACGCTTTTTCGACGTCACGTGACCCTGACGCGAGTTTGAAAGTTTTTACCCACCCAGCGCCGCTAAAGAAGTTTTCACTTCAAAAATAAAATACAGGATAAGTTGGTTGGTTGGCAAGTGCACATGCTCGGCTGAAAAGATATAATAAAGAAGAAGGTATAACTATAAATGAAGTAATGTATCAGCTTAACACATGCACCCACAAACCGAACCGCACACCGTGTGGATTATGAGGGCAAATTGGTCCCAATCTCAGCATTATGCCACATCACACCAAGTTAGGTATGATGAGGCGCTGGTTTTCAGACGGAACCGATGGGTTCGATCCCCACCGATCTATTATTAATTTTTATATATTTTTCTAATTATTTTACTAGTTTTTTTGGTAGTGGCTCTTAATAAGTATATGTGACAGGCGTCACGTCACAGCTCAGCTTTCCATTATGTGGGTCGTGGGTTCGATCCCCACCGAAAACTAATATAATTATAATACAAAAATGTGTATAAGTAGGTACCTACGTAAGCATTATAAAGAAAAAAAATCAGTAACTAATTTTGTGCTGATAGTAATGATATTAATATTCACAATTTACACATCACACTCTAATCCCAAACTAAGCGCAAAGCTTGAACAATGGAAACTTTTTTGTAAATACATACATTGAATACGTAGTAAGTAACACCCAGAAACAGAACAAATATTTATATATTCATCGCACAAACATTTGCTCTGGATGGGAATCGAACCCACGACCCACAGCATGGAAGGCAGAGCTACTACCAACTGAACTGTGATGCCTGTCACAATACTTATTTGCTTGACCTTCGAACCTTACAGATTCGCTTATCTTAAAAAATGTTGAAATGTACGAGCTTGTATTGTCGGTTGCTATTTGCAATTCTTTTTTTAGTTAAATTACCACAGCGTAGACTAATTAGGTACTGTCAGCGCAGTAATTAGCAGCGTGACAGCAAATTTGTCATGACAAAAACCTTGAGACATTTACAGACTAGTGGTGGGATACAAATACAATCCGTACCTCTACCATGAGATGTCACAGTAAAATCGCCTGACTTTACTACAGTAGTTACATAATTATTAGTATTACGAATTTTAGTACCCAACTATCCGCTAGAGGCGCTGTACAAATATTCATACATTTTTTTTAACTACAGACTCTAGCGAGTATAGTAAAAACTCATGGTAGATCTACTGTTCTTAAAAAACCTGTCAAATTGTTTTTACTCAATTGATGAATATTAGGTGACATTTTGTTTATGTAGGTATTTTGTATCAATGAAATCATCATATAAATTATTGACATTTTGTAATTATATTGACATGTAAAATTTATGATATATTTGCACGCCAGGACTGTGACTAGTAAAATGTAACTGACCTTTAATAAGTTTATTTATTTTAAATACTTACTTAATAAATATATTTTTAAGTACATTTAAGACCAATGTTAGCTTTTACTTACATTTAGCAAATAAACATTTCTGATTTTTAATTTTCTGATTTCCTATTATTTTTAAGCATCCGTAACCAAAGGGTCAAATAAAACCCTAATATTAAGACTCAGCTGTCCGTCTGTCTGTCTGTCTGTTCGTCTATGATCAGGTTGTATCTCATGAACTTTGATAGTTAGGGTGGTGGACTGATTTGACTGGGCTTTATTTAATCCTATCAATAATAACGCCACAGTCACATTAATCTATAATAAATACCATAAAATACTGATGAGTTACTATAGAAACTGAACGTGATTTAAAACCGGGCAGGTTTTGAGAGGCTAGGATAGGCCTACTGGTCTGGGTGTCAAGTATATACCAAAAAACATCAATGAGCAATCTAGTTCCCATAGTACAAGCTTTAGTTTGGGATTAGAGTGTGATGTGTGATATGTCCGTAAATATATATGTATATACAATTTCAATTTATTTTAATCACCGGTACCTACTCTCAACCGGAACACAGCAATGCGAGAATCTCTGGGTGTCGTCAAAAATTAGTACGGTGCTAGTACTACCTGGGGATGTACTGGCACCGTACTAATAAGCATGCCACAAAAAAAATACTACTATACTTTGAATTTTTTTTTCTTAACCTATTTCGTCCCACTGCTGGGCAAAGATCTCCCCCAAATGCCTCCATTTCATTCTTTCTTTTGCTTCTTCCCACCATCTCTTTTCAAAGCCGTCTAGATCATCTCGCTAACGCTTTTTAGACCGACCACGAGATCGACGCTCATTAGGGACCCAGGACTTTGAATTAAATTAAAAAATGAATAGGTAAGTAATGTATATTACAAAATGTTAAAGTAGGCTCCAACTTTGCTAGTAAGTCACCAACTCAAAAAACTTCAACGTGAACAGAACCACTGTGGTGAAAGGCTAATGTCCCCGCACTATTTATACGTGCCTAGACTAAGCCGAGCTTTGAAACTGTAATTAGTTAACCACATTTATCATCTATCGGAAATTGAGCTTTTTTGTAAGAAAATAAAGGATATTTGAACTTATTCTTCTTCTTCTTAAACTTATTAATTTTGTGGATATTAATTTACTTAATAAATAAATAATAAAATAACGCTGGACAATCCACACAACATCATCTAGCCCCAAGCTAAGCAGAGCTTGTGTTATGGGTACTAGAAAACTGACATACTTAATACAATACATTACATAGATAGATATTTTTTTATTATACATATACAATATCCAGAACACCCAGAATAAATAATTGCTCATACAAATCATACAAATATTTATTCCAAGGCGGGAATCGAACCCGCAACCTCCGCGTCGCAGGCGAGGCTTCGCCCGCCGCGCCACATCGGTCGTCATAGACGTAAAATAAGAGGATTTAGTATTTTGGTACGAACCTAATTACTTTGTAGGTAACTATAAACCATTTATAAAGTAAGTACAAGTAAAAAAGCCATTTATTCTACTATCATTTAAACATTCATTTATTTATTAATAATCAAGCATTTCAAAAATTGTATTATAATTATTTCATTTTTTAATTTCGATTGTGCTATCATGTCATTTATTTAATATTGAGTACTTATTAAGTTATTATTTACACGTCATCAATGTTAATATTAAAAGTAGTCGCCTTATTAGCGTTGGCCTCATATTTAAGGCCACGTTCAGATGACAAGCGATCAACTCGCGCTAAACGCGCGCTAAATTTTTGTATTTTGTATATTTATCCAGACCACTGAACTGTATTTGAAATGTTATTTGCTCAAATAACATTTCAGCTTTCTTCTTCGTCTTTTATTGAAATTTTGAATGATCGATTTTCATATCGTTTGATAGAATTAACGAAATCAGGTAGGCCGTGCTCAAATCAGGTAGGTCATGCTTAAATCAGGTAGGCCATGCTCAAATCGTAATTTTTAACAGCTCAGTCATAATTTTATAAAGCTCAGTCACGTCAGTCCACAAAAATGCCACGGAATACTGATGAGTTACTATAGTAAAATCATCGAAAACTGAACTGCAACTGAAAGGATATTCGGTCCCGCAAGTTTCCCCTTGCTGGATAGCCGGAATGAACGGAAACATAGAAAACCAATGATCACAAAGCGCGCGTTGACGCGCGCTGACAACAGTCGAGCGCTAGCGCAGCGTCAACGCGCGCTTTACTAAAGGCGCTAGCATGTCTACGGACTGAATAAAAAGTATGTATGTAGTTGTAAACGCGCCTTATCGAAACGCGCGTTGAACGCTTGTCATCTGAACGTAGCCTTTGTATACCTACCTAAAGTAGATAATATTATCTATATCCCAGGATGCGACCACCCACTTCCTTTGGGAATTTACAGCGAAGTTGTCACTAGGTATATGAAAACTTAGTATTTATAAAAAGCGGTTGCCGCTATAATGACAACGTATATTAGACACAATAAATAAATATTCATGGATATTTCACACATCACACTTTAGTTCAAATTAAGCAAAGTTTCTACTATGGGAACTACATTGCTGATATAATACTCACATACAAATCTTTTGTAAATACATACATGGAATACATAGTAATACCCAGACTCAAAACAAATATGTATGTACCTACATCACACAAGCATTTGCTCTGGGAACTCAAACCCACAGCTTGGAGGGCAGAGCTACTACCAACAGATCTGTGACGCCTGTCCATAATACGTCAAGTCACAACACAACTTCGTTGGTCTAGATTAGTCTAGAACTTTGTTTCCAGCGCTGTAGGTGTTCGATGTTTGGCCCACGTCAGCACTGGTCAGCACCCACATAATCTACTTACTTACCTACTTCTTTCTATGTTTTTTTTCCATATAATTATAATGTTTGTTGTTTGTACCCTGTAATACCCACTTATATTTATTTTTATCACATCTATTCAAAAAGAGCTAGTTTATTTCTCGTAAACAGTAGCTCTACCATGAGTTTTTACTATACTATATATACCATACTCGCTAGGGTCTGTAGTTAAAAAGATGTATAAAGATTTGTACAGCGCCTCTAGCGGATAGTTGGGTACTAAAATTCGCAATACTAATATTTACGTAACTACTGTAGTAAAGTCAGGCGATTTTACTGTGACAACTCATGGTAGAGGTACAGACACCAAAATAGGGACCATAATTGATTTGAATTTGGATTATGGATATTGTTAGTAAATGTTTCAATCAGCAAAGAGGTGAATCACAAACCATGCGGGAACAATGTATTGAATATGTGACTGGCTGAAAAACTGCGAGCGCGCCAATTTAAACAATTTGATGAAACAACGCGCGAAATTAAATGCATTCTGCTTTCGTTCGTAGTTGATTCATATGTAAAGCAATTAATAATTTTGCAATACAATACATTACAAATGTATGTAATGTATTGTATTAAGTATGTCAGTCTTCTAGTACCCATAACACAAGCTTTGCTTAGCTTAGGGCTAGATGATGTTGTGTGGATTGTCCAGCATTATTTATTATTTTTATTTTTATTATATTCTGATTTTAGAATTATAAAAATGAGTGCGTCTTCCTCAAGTGAAAGTATTATTATGTCTTATTTATTATTAATTGTACGTAAATAAATTATTGTTCTTAAGTTGCACTTACTTATTTTCTCATAGAGGGTGATAAAAGGTAGAGTGTCCACCTCGGGAGCAACACTATTTTAAGCTCGAGTGACCTTCAAAATAGATGTTTGCTCCTTATATAAACAATCTACTATTTAGTTTTGTTTTTATGTGTGTTTGTTAGGTACTATTTGTTTAAATGTGTTGTACCTGTGTTGTACCTGTGTCGTCACTAGCTGTGTTCAAATCTAAAGTGAATAACTTATACCTGTCTGAAGTTTGATTTTGTGTCATTTGTCATATATATCATTCGTCATATATAAGTATGTATGTATCGTATATATTTGTATATATTATGTATATTCTTATGATATTATGTGTAGTATATGTATCTTTTAATATGTAAGTATATGTATATTCAGTAGGTAGGTAGTAGATTTCTTATTATTTTTATGATATTTTCTTTATTGCACCCCAGCCGATCCTCCATACCTTAGATTCTTCTCCATCCAAAGGTTGTCTGGAAGAAATCGCTTACTTAGCGATAAGGCCGCCCATTGTACATTTAGTTTATTCAGTTTTGTAATCTGTTGTTTTCATTTAGTATATAAGGTGTACAATAAAGAATTTTCATTCATTCATTCATTCATTGTACCTGTGTTGTATCTGTGTTGTACCTGTGTTGTATCTGTGTTGTACCTGTGTTGTATCTGTGTTGTACCTGTGTTGTGCGTCAAATAAATGTCTCTCTCTCACTCTCTCTCGATACAATTAAAACGGAAATTTGCTTTAAAAATATATCTCTATTCTTTTCAAAGTTATAGTTTAAATAAGGGTTGATGGAGTTGTGCATAATTAAAAGTTTAATCGACATTCAATGTAACAAGGATTTAAATCAAATCAAATCACTTTATTTCAGGTAACTTATTACTAATACAAAGTATCAATAACTGACCCATATTGATATATACCCTATAGACTAACATACTGCGGCGTTAGGGTTTTCGCCCGCAGATAGATAGGTATAGGGTCCTGCTCAGGGTGGAAATAAAATAGGATAGTTAGATTTACCACACCTTTACTGTCCTTTAAACCTACACAGCCGCACATGGATTATCTAGTCACTGAGTTTATGATAGCACTGTCACTGGCCTGAGTATTCCGGGTTAGATCCAGGCTCCAGGCTTAGGCAACGTTCTTCTGTGTCCTTGTATGAAGGCAGCTTCACTCCGCGGCTCTCCAGGAAGATTTTCCAGTAGTGGAGCAGCCGCAGTCAGGAGTAAGTGGAGGAAGCAGAAGCAGCAATAGCAGCAGAGGCAGAAGAAAGAAGAATAGTCCAAGTAGTAGGTTGAATAGTCCAAGTAGAAGGGTGAATCCTGGAATGAACAGCAGGCCTTAGGACGAGCTTCAGAACGGAGCCAAGTGCCAAGCCACAGAGCTGAGGGTAGGGAGTAGGTAGGCGACAGTGACTCGTTAAAAAAAAACCCTCACAGCTAGTGTGGACTTCGCAGACAGCTTTACAGAAAATATCTAGGCTTTAGGCAGTATTTTATAAGCTGTGAACTCACCCTAGAGGGATTCCTTGCACTTTTAGATTTAGTTGAATAGTTTAGTAGAAAATGTAGGTATGCGTCCTTCGTTCTCAGAGGTCGGTAGTGTAGTGCCTGATGACGCCGCGAACGCAAAATGACGATGCAGTTGCCACAGTTTAAAAACTAGTTGTTAGGACGACGATAACGTTCCGTAAAACTCAGATTTGTTTCTTAGTAAAAATATAGATTTGATTAATTTATAAAAATGTATAGTTTAATAGTTAGATTTTAATTATTTTTAATGTTTTGATTTAATTAGGTAATTGTATTAGACACAACGTTACAATACATATAAATATTTAAAATTACACAACACTTAAAAGTCAGGGTTTTTCTTCGGGGGCGCCTCCCTGTAGCGTCGGTACACTACCCCGGCAGGCCAAAAGTCTAGAACGAGCAGCGTGTCCTTGTGTTTAGCAGGAACTTGGAGCGCGTAGGACTTGAAATTTGTAGTTCTACTAGATTCAAGTCGCTTCAAGCTCATACTAAACGGCTCTTCGATGCGACATTGACATCTCTCTCTCAAAAATCGAGTGATGTCCTCATCTGACGTGTCCTTATCTAAGCGAGAGATGTATATCTGTATTGTAGGCTCCACAGCACGCTGCGTCGTCTCCGCGGCTATGGAGGCGGTACCGCGTTGATTGCGGGACGGCTTGGGACGGCGGCGTTTTTTCTCCACGAGGGTGAAGCCGTCCTTATCAGCTTTCATTCCTGTCAGGTCCTTTTGACGTGACTCGGAGCAAGGCTTCGGCTGCTGCAAATTAGGCTGGCG
Source organism: Ecliptopera silaceata (assembly GCA_932527185.1). NCBI lineage: Eukaryota > Metazoa > Arthropoda > Insecta > Lepidoptera > Geometridae > Ecliptopera > Ecliptopera silaceata. The sequence continues at coordinate 1,432,586 of OW052211.1, forward strand.
GGATACTTGCGCATAACTCTTTATCTGCTGGTTACGACTTGGAGCAGGAGAAGGCTCAGTTTTCGCAGACTGCGTTATTGACGACCCGGGAATCGACATCATCGCAACCGGGCAGTCAAACCTGCGCATCGGTGTCTCGAGTCACGTTACTGACGGTCGACGTTGGGCATCGAGTAACGCCACGCTGCATATTCACGTTACGCGCAGTTCAGCTGTATTTAACGATGCGATGTTGTTACTCTTGCGCAATTCTTCGAGTTGGGTTCTCAATTCAGTGATTTTTTCCTCTGAATTGACCAGCTTTGTCCGAAGATCGGTTACGTCGGTAGCACGATGTCCTTTAGCAACCTTGTGACATCGACATGATCAAAAGTCACGGGAGGCAACTTATTAAGATCACGTGATACGTAGATGGGCACGTCATCCGGGTCGGTTTCTAAGAATACCTTGAAGATATCCTGCAGGTCCTTCTTGCCGCGTCCATCCCGCGCTCTAGTTATTAAACGCACGGAAGTTTTGGCAGTTTGGGCAAGTATCTTTTTGGCCACCTGAATCTCGTCCTCGGTGAAGCTGGACACGAGGATTTGTTCCAGAGACATCTGGTCCATTACGTCTAGCTTTTGTTGAACAAAAGCCAGAAATTCAAGAACAAAGATGGTATCAGAGCGGGTTTTCGGTTGCGCCATTGCGAAATATTTATCGCAAACTTGCGGTATTTAAGTGGCTTACAGGTAGGGTGACCAGATGCAAATTTTAAAAGTCCTGACAAAATTCCTGATTTTCGGCCAAAATTCCTGACATCATGTTTAAGTTTTTTTTTTTTTTTTCTTAACCTATATTGTCCCTCTGCTGGGCAAAGGTCTCCCCCAAAGTCTTCCACTCATCCCGGTCCTTGGCGACATTCCACCAATCTTTTTCGTGCGCGTCCAGGTCATCCTTCCAACGCCTTTTCGGCCGACCCCGCCGTCGCCTTCCAACCTCCGGCACCCATGGGGTGACGATGTTAGCCCACTTCTCGGCTGGCATCCGGCTAACATGACCCGCCCACTCCCATTTGAGCTTTGCTGTTTTGCTCCCTACATCGGCAATGCCTGTCATTGAGCGCAGCATTGTGTTCCGCACCCGGTCGATGCGTTTGAGGCCGAGAATGCTGCGCTCCATTGCTCTTTGGCAAATCTTGAGTTTAGACTTCTGTGACTCAGTCAATGACCAAGTCTGAGCATCGTAGGTTAGGACGGGCAAGATACACATGTCGATAACTTCGATAAGTTGGCTTTTAAGTGATATAGGGAGGTCACCTTTCATGTGTTCTTTCATGGACCAGTAGCTCTTCCAGGCGTTCTCGATACGACGGTGGATCTCTTTGTCCTGCCTGTTTTCGAAGCTCACTAACTGGCCCAAGTAAATATACTCATCGACATACTGTATAACTTGCCCATCTACCTCGACCCTACGTTTCGTGATGTTGGTCATTATTTGAGTCTGAACGGTTAATTCGAAGTCCAACCTCAAGACTTGCCGTGCTTAGGTCCTGAATCATTTGTTGCAGTTCTTGTGGTGTTGGGGCGAAAAGTATGATGTCATCAGCAAAACGTAGGTTAGTTAAGCGTTTGCTCTCGACGATTATACCTTTCGTACCCCACGAATCTGACAGCGCTTTGAAAACTTCTTCCAAAGCGCTTGTAAATAGAATAGGAGAGAGCGGATCACCCTGCTTTACGCCTTTTTGTATTTTAAATGATGGACCATTTGTGTGAAGTTTAATATTTGCGGTACTATTGTTATATATTAATTTTATCAAATCTATGTAAGTTTTTTCAATTTCTTGATTTTCGAGGGCTTGAAATATTGCAGAATGCTTTAGACTATCAAACGCTTTTGCGTAATCCACAAAGGCGATGTATAGAGGTTTATGAAATTCGGAATATTTTTCTATGATTTCGTTTAAAGTATGAAGGTGGTCTGTGGTAGAGAAGTTTTATAACAAAACTAATTTTATTCTACTTTTCCGCAATAATTCAAAAGTTATTTCAAAATAAAAATTAATTATTGAATCCAGTACGTTTACTATTATATGTATATCAATGTTGATTGTTTGATGTCAAAATCGTAAAAAAAGTTAATTACGATCAATGACAATTTCCTTTTTGTTATTGTGAGTACAGATAATAGTTTAAAGTGTAAAAAAAAATATTGTTTCATTTATTTGCCGAGAAATTGTTGAGCGAAAGGCTTGTGAAGCGAAGAGTCTATTTTTTTACTTAGAGGTTTTTTTTCTGTTGATTATTTAAATTGTTTAATATTATATGTCAATGTTGATTGTTTGATGTCAAAATCGTAAAAAGTTGATTACAATTAATGACAATTTCCTTTTTGTTATTGTGACTAAAAATAAAAGTTTATAGTGTAAAAAAAAATATTGTTTCATTTATTTTCCGAGAAATTCCTGACATTTCCCTTTTCCGGCCGCATTCCTGACATATGTCTAAAATTCCTGACATGTCAGGAAAATTCCTGACATCTGGTCACCCTACTTACAGGTAACCTCAGCATATTCAATGAGAGTGCACTGCACGGTGTCAGCGACGTGACTGGGAATTTAAGGAATGTAACCTTGCACTTTTTAATGCAATATAATGATATAAACAAACAAACTTACGACTATTACAGTATTTACAATGTACATAGACATGTATGAAATACATAAGAAACAGTTGAGCCATCTACAGACCGTTGCAAACAATCTGTAGATAACTCAACTGATCCAAATCAGTACCAATCTGAAGCGTACCCAAGATACCGGTTGCATTGCCGCACTGAATAGCAATGCTGATACTCTGGGCCAGATACTCAGCAGCCCTCTATATACATATATAAACTATATATATAAACAGTCGAGAGAAAGACTTACTTGTCAGTACGTTTGTTTGTCTCAAAGTTTTTGCGTTAGCTTCCTAACACGACTTAATTGATTGATTTATAGTGGAGTTATTAAAAATATCTCTGATATTTAATTAAAATAACTATTCCTATTCTCCAAAATTAAAACACAGCCGCTTAAAGTTCGCCGTCATAATGATGAAAACTGCTTTTTACAAACAAAATTGTATGACGGTACTAAAATTCTGTTTCAGATGATAATATATTAGGCAAGGGACATTTAGGTACTAACTGATAAGTATTTCAATGGCTCGCTATATATAACGATTAGGTCCACTCATTAGATCAGTTTGATGCGTCGTGGAGAACTACAATGTGGTTTAAATTGATCTTATTTTCAACGTATCTGTGTTTTGGTAAGCTAAGCTATTAAGTGCCACTCTAGTTATTCTTAACTATATTTTAGCATTAGAGATATTATATAAATGTGAGTATAAAATTGTTCCGCTCACTATGTTTCATGCCTGACGTTACCTCAGGATCTACCAAAGATGGCTGGCCAGGATACTCGTACCATGATGAGCTGCACGGTTGGCTGAAGCTGCACCGTCAACCGACCACATGGCGCGCCGCGCGGATCTCCTGCCATATGGAAGGTAAGGAGATATAACGTTTGCCCATCAGCAACATAGACTATGTTCTAACTCGACCGTCTTCTGTGATTAGGTGCGTTTCTGGCGTCGGCCTGGACGGCCAAGTTCGCGTCGTCTTTGGAGCAGTTGCAGTCTGGAGGTGAGCAGCAATCACAAGGCGTTGTACCGACCATCTACTCCGGATTCCACACGACGTCGGCTGAAGGTGCTTTCACGTTTGAAGATGGTGAGATATCGTAACAGAAATTCAGGAAAGTAAGTATGTAACTACATATTTACATAATTTTATCATAGTAATACCTGTTGCAGGAAAACCGGCTATAACGCTGAACCACGATGGCTTGGCGGCGTTGGAGCGCTGTGTCGCATACTTTGCCAACGGAACTTCAGGCGACGTCGACTGTGACTCGTTACTGCCCTACGTTTGTTACGTGCCTGCACCAGCCTCTACTCCTGTCCCCAAAACAGATGCCGCAACTTGTCCGACCCCAGCTCCTTGTCCGACTTTTGCCCCCACGACTTGTCCGACCCCAGCTCCTTGCCCGACTTGTGCCCCCACGACTTGTCCGACCCCCGCCTCTTATCCAATCGAGAAGCATCTCATGGAGATAGGTATGTTGACTGCATTTAATTTACTCTCTCAGGTTTGTAGTACGTAAACAATGGGTATGGTCGCTGATTCAACATGATATTTTCTTTCTAACAATGATATTTTACTTTGCAGGATATGAGTTTGATAACACAACTGGACATTGGTACAAGTATCACACGGTAGCAAAGAGTTGGGACGACGCCAATAGGACCTGTGTGGAGGAGGGAACTCACCTCGCTATCGTCAACAGCAAGGTCGAAGCAGATGTCTTTGTAGCTTTTCATGCAAAATATAGAAACAAAATAGTGACTTCCCCTACCGATTGCTTATTTGTTGGTTTCCGTAAGGATTCTTCAGGTGTCTGGAGAACTGTTGATGGTGAGTGATAAGATAAGATTCCGTAACTACTTACTTGTACTTAAAGAGTGAGCTATTTTCCGCAACTTCCGTAACTTCCAAGCAATTTTTTTTAACCCACGAAAAAAACGGAAGAGTTTCTCAAGTCAACAAGTATATATAATTATATATATATATATACTTATATAATTTTCTGATGTGAGTTATTTTTAACTTTAAATTGAATATCAATAAATAATATCTTGTGATATCAGAGAAAATGTTTGTGTAATGAACATAAATATTTGTTCTGGGTCTGAGTGTTGCTATGTATTTCCAAAAAAAATATTTATTTATTAAATACTGAACACTGCCTTTTCTGCCATTCCAGGTCAGACCATTGAGCAGGCTGGATATCATGAGTGGTATCCTACCTACCCCTTGGAAACCTACAGCCAAGGGATGTTCAATCACGATGGGAGACTCTTCAACGCAGGCGATAGTTATAAGTTAGCGTTTATCTGCGAAAAGAACTAAATATTTACTTAACAATGCAAGTTTTTTATAGAAAAAGTAGTGTCTGTGTGAATTTAAACTTTTGAAACTTTTATTGTAATCATTAAAATATATTATAATGTACGCAGCTTCAAACAAATAAATTGTAATAAAAAAAATTGAGAAATTGCCTTTTTTTGCCTAGCATAGTAACTTTTCCTTGCCAGGTTATATGATTTGATTTTTTCTTTATAATATGTATACCTATCTTATATTTCATTTTACATGCTCTTCAATACAAACTGCCAAAGTTCTATACTTATTATAAAGTCAGTGCTCGATGTTTTCTGCTCGTACCTACTGCCATTACAATATGCATGGGATACAAATACGATAAGGACCTCATTAGTTTATTTGTTAATGCCTACTAGATAAGCAATTCCGCCGCGAAATAAGAAGTAAACAGGTAATTTCAAAATTTTGGTTTAAATTGGACTTACTGTGCCACGATTACCGCTAATTTTAATTGAAATGGCTTAGAAAGGTAAATATTTACAACTAAATAAATAAATATTCATGGACATTTTACACAAGACACTAGTCCCAAACAAACCAGAGCTTGTACTATGGGAACTAGACTGCTGATAGAATACTTACCTTTATCACCTATACTTTTTTTTTATAAGAAAAAATATAACTAAGAAGTGGGAATAGTAAAAGTTTTGACAGGCGTCACAGTTCTGTTAGTAGTACAAAACATAGTAGATTAAAATACTTTATTTCAGTACTTTACTTAATAATAAAATACTGAAAGTGGTCATCACTTAGCTTGTGCTGGTAGTAGCTCTGCTTTCCAAGCTGTGAGTCGTGGGTTTGATTCCCACCCAGAACAAATGTTTGTGTGATAAACATAAATATTAGTTCTTTGTCTGGGCGTTACTATGTATGTATTCTATGTATGTATTTACAAAAAAAAAGAATATAAGTATTCAATCAGCAATCTAGTTACGTACACGAACATAACGCCTACACTACAAAACCGGGTTTAATATAAACGCTATTTATATGAGGTCGATATCGTTCAGAGTGTTAACAATAAAACATATCAAGTAGTACATGATAAAAAAAAAAGATTTCTATATGATACACAAAAATCCACTAAAAACATCATCCATGCGTTTAGTAGCAAAGCTGTTAGAAAGAAAAAAAGTCAATGTACCTGTAGGGCCCTCATACAATCAATGTCCCACAAGCTCGTTTGCTCCTTGGGCCCTAATACCTACACAAGGGATGGCCTTAATAATGCTACAGATGAGGGTATAAATGGCAAAGTTCAACATAAACTATGTTTGAAATTTATGTTGTGTCCAAATGACACGCAAGCAAATGAAGTCAATGTAAGTGTACAAATGGCTCCCACCGATGTTAAAAGACCAGGAAATGGTATAATAATTTATCAACTCCACTATTCTTAAAAACAAGCTTGTCAAGCCTATTTACTGTTAAATTAATAGCTTTTTTAATTAGCCTTATTAAGGAAACTATATATGTAAGTTATAACACAAAGGTTCGCCACATTTCGTTTTACTTTTCACTTCAGTTCGATTTGTTGCGCCAAAGTTTTTACTAAGTAGGTACGTTTGTAAGTAGTTTTATATTATTTTTTGTGCATTACACAGCCGCTTAAAGTTGGCCGCCATAATGATGAAGACTTCTTTTTACAATTCAAATTGTATGACTCTACTAAAAGTCGCTTTCAGATGATAATATATTAGGCAAGGGACACAGGTACTTACTAACTGATAAGTATATCATTCAATGGCTCGCTATATATAACGATTAGCTCCACTCATTAGATCAGTTTGATGCGTCGTCGAGTACTACAATGTGGTTTAAATTGATCTTATTTTCAATGTATCTGTGTTTTGGTAAGTTAAGCAGTTAAGTGCTACTCTTTACTTACTAAATTTAGCATAAGACATATTTATTATATAGTTTCTTTTCAAAAAAAAAATAATTGATACGCTCATTATGTTTCTTGCGTGACGTTACCTCAGGCTCTACCAAAGATGGCTGGCCAGGATACTCGTACCATGATGAGCTGCACGGTTGGCTGAAGCTGCACCGTCAACCGACCACATGGCGCGCCGCGCGGATCTCCTGCCATATAGAAGGTAAGGAGATATAACGTTTGCCCATCAGCAATATAGACTGTGTTCTAACTCGACCGTCTTCTGTGATTAGGTGCGTTTCTGGCGTCGGCCTGGACGGCCAAGTTCGCGTCGTCTTTGGAGCAGTTGCAGTCTGGAGGTGAGCAGCAATCACAAGGCTTTGTACCGATCATCTACTCCGGATTCCACACGACGTCGGCTGAAGGTGCCTTTACGTTTAAAGCTGGTGAGACTTCTAAGCTAATTCATAAAAGTAAGTATCTATTTACATCATTTCATCATAATAATTTCTGTTGCAGGGAAACCGGCTATAACGCTGGACCACGATGGCTTGGCGGCGCTGGAGCGCTGTGTCGCATACTTTGCCGACGGAACTTCAGGCGACGTCGACTGTGATTTGTTACTGCCCTACGTTTGTTACGTGCCTGCACCAGCCTCTACTCCTGTCCCCAAAACAGATGCCGCGACTTGTCCGTCCCCTGCTCCTTGTCTCACTTCTGCCCCTACCACTTGTCCGACCCTTGCTCCTTGTCCGACTTGTGACCCCACGACCTGTCCGACCCCTGCTCCTTGTCCGACTTCCGCCTTTCATCCAACCGAGAAGCAACTTATAGCGATGGGTATGTTGATTGCATTTAATTTACTCTTTCAGGTTTGTAGTACGTACAATCTGGGTATGGTCCTCTTCAGCTGATTCAACTTGACATTTTCTTTCTAACAATGATATTTGACTTTGCAGGGTATGAGTTTGTTAACAAAACTGGACATTGGTACAAGTATCACACGGTAGTAAAGAGTTGGGACGACGCCAATAGGACCTGTGTGGAGGAGGGAACTCACCTCGCTATCGTCAACAGCAAGGTCGAAGCAGATGTCTTTGTAGCTTTTATTAAAAAATATAAAAAAAAAATTACAGTGACTTCCCCTGCCGATCGCGTATTTGTTGGTGTCCGTAAGGATTCTTCAGGTGTCTGGAGAGCTGTTGATGGTGAGTGATAAGATAAGATTCCGTAACTACTTACTTGTACTTATAGAGTGAGCTTTTTTCCGCAACTTCCGTAACTTCCAAGCAATTTTTTTTAACTTGCTTGCTTTTGATGCTTGCTTTCGTTGCCGAAACAAATGACGTACTGCGATCTCCGACCTTTGTGGCTCGAGATGTTGCTTCACAATCTTCTCGAGCGCATCAAACGTTTTAGTTTCTGGTAAATCCGGTGCACACAAATCGCACATGAGCTCGTAACAAGCCACGCCGACATGGGTCACTAACACCGCTACGTGTAACTTTTCTTCGATGTTATTGAGCATCACAAACTGTTTTACACGTCTACAATACGCGTCCACGTTATGGGTACCTATCTCGAATGTCTCTATTTTACCGATAGGCATCTTGGAACACGAAATGAGAGCAAATTAGGTAAAAATATTCGGCTGCGCCACATGTAATGTTCATATTGCTACCCTCAAAATGCCAAACATAACACTATGTAGGTATGTATTTCCAAAAAAAAATATTTATTTATTAATTACTGAACACTGCCTTTTCTGCCATTCCAGGTCAGACCATTGAGCAGGCTGGATTTCATGAGTGGTATTATGGCTACCCCTTGAAAGAATACAGCCAAGGGATATTCAATGACGATAGAAAACTCTTCAACCCAACCGATTATTATAAGTTAGCGTTTATCTGCGAAAAGAACTAAACATTTAGTTAACAATGCAAGGTTTTTATAGAAACAGTAGTATCTTGTAATAAGTGAAGATTATCACCTCGAAATTAACAACATGTGTTGAACTAAAACTTTCAAAACTTTTATTGTAATCATTAAAATATAAAATAATATAATAATGTACTCATAGATATTAAGCAGCTTCAAACAAATATAAATGAAATATGTAATTATAAATTGAGAAATTGCATTACCTACTTATTGCTAACGTTACAATGCATATTGTAACTTTTCCTTGCCAGGTTATACGATTTGATTTTTTTTATAATTATGTAGATATACCTACCTATCTAATATTTCATTTTATATGCTTTTCAAAACAAACTGCCAAAATTATATTTAACTAAATACCTATCATAGTCTATGCTCGCAAGGTAAATATTTACAACTAAATAAATAAATATTCATGGACATTTCACACAATACACTAGTTCCAAACTAAGCAGAGCTTGTACTATGGGAACTAGACTGCTGATAGAATACTTATATAATTTTTTTTATAAGAACAAAATAACTAAGAAGTGGAAATAGTAATAGTTTTGACAGGCGTCACAGTTCTGTTAGTAGTACAAAACATAGTAGATTAAAATACTTTATTTCAGTACTTTACTTAATGTTAAAATACTGAAAGTGGTCATCACTTAGCTTGTGCTGGTAGTAGCTCTGCTTTCCAAGCTGTGAGTCGTGGGTTTGATTTCCACCCAGAACAAATGTTTGTGTGATAAACATAAATATTAGTTCTTTGTCTGGGCGTTACTATGTATTCTATGTATGTATTTACAAAAAAAAAGAATATAAGTATTCAATCAGCAATCTAGTTACGTACACGAACATAACTCCTACACTACAAAACCGGGTTTAATATAAACGCTATTTATATGAGGTCGATATCGTTCAGAGTGTTAACAATAAAACATATCAAGTAGTACATGATAAAAAAAAAAGATTTAAATATGATACACAAAAATCTACTAAAAACTTCATCCATGCGTCTATTAGCAAAGATGTTTGAAAGAAATTAAGTCAATGTAACTGTAAGGCCCTCATACAATCAATGTCCCACATGCTCGTTTGCCCCTTGTGCCCTAATACCTGCACAAGGGTTGACCTCATCAATGCCACAGATGAGGGGATAAATGTGGCAAAGTTCTACATGAACTATGTTTGAAATTTATGTTGTGTTCAATTGACACGCAAGAAAGAGTCAATAAGTGTTTAAATGGACCCCTGGCTCCCACCGATGTTCTAATAGACCAGGAAGTGGTACAATCATTTTTCAACTCCACTATTCTTTAAAACAAGCTTATCAAGCTTATTTACTGTTTAATTGGTATCTTTTTTTAATAAGTCTTATTAAGGAAACTGTATAAGTTATAACACAGAGGTTCTGGTCACATTTCGTTTTACTTTTCAATTCAGTTCGATTTGTTTTGCCAAAGTTTTTACTAAGTATGTTAGTAATTAGTTTTATATTATTTTTGACAATTTTTTTGCGTTACACAGCCGCTTAAAGTTGACCGCCATAATGATGAAGACTTCTTTTTAAAATTCAAATTGTATGACTCTACCAAATATCTGTTTCAGATGATAATATATTAGGCAAGGGACACATAGGTACCTACTAATTGATAAGTATTTCACTGGCTCGCTATATATAACAATTAGCTCCACTCTTTAGATCAGTTTGATGCGTCGTGGGGAACTACAATGTGGTTTAAATTGATCTTATTTTCAACGTATCTGTGTTTTGGTAAGTTACGTTTTATAGTTTCATGTAAAAAAAATTGTTCCACTCACTATGTTTCATGCGTGACGTTACCTCAGGTTCTACCAAAGATGGCTGGCCAGGATACTCGTACCATGATGAGCTGCACGGTTGGCTGAAGCTGCACCGTCAGCCGACCACATGGCGCGCCTCGCGGATCTCCTGCCATATGGAAGGTAAGGAGATATAACGTTTGCCCATCAGTACTTAACATAGACTGTGTTCTAACTCGACCGTCTTCTGTGATTAGGTGCGTTTCTGGCGTCGGCCTGGACGGCCAAGTTCGCGTCGTCTTTGGAGCAGTTGCAGTCTGGAGGTGAGCAGCAATCACAAGGCTTTGTACCGACCATCTACTCCGGATTCCACACGACGTCGGCTGAAGGTGCCTTTACGTTTAAAGCTGGTGAGACTTCTAAGCTAATTCATATAAGTAAGTATCTATTTACATCATTTCATCATAATAATTTCTGTTGCAGGAAAACCGGCTATAACGCTGGACCACGATGGCTTGGCGGCGCTGGAGCGCTGTGTCGCATACTTTGCCAACGGAACTTCAGGCGACGTCGACTGTGACTCGTTACTGCCCTACGTTTGTTACGTGCCTGCACCAGCCTCTACTCCTGTCCCCAAAACAGATGCCGCAACTTGTCCGACCCCAGCTCCTTGTCCGACTTGTGCCCCCACGACTTGTCCGACCCCTGCTCCTTGTCCGACTTCTGCCCCCACGACTTGTCCGACCCCTGCTCCTTGTCCGACTTCTGCCCCCACGACTTGTCCGACCCCTGCTCCTTGCCCGACTTCTGCCCCCACGACCCTCGCCTCTCATCCTATCGAGAAACAACTTATAGCGATGGGTATGTTGATTGCCTTCTACACAGTCAATGATTTTTTTAATGACAAATTTTAATTTAGTAGAGGCATGTGACATTATTATATTTGTTTAATTGATTTAATTTTATATTTCACATTCTATAAGTAATTCGACGACCGATGTGGCGCGTCGTTTGTACGATCTGCAAATATTTATTTCGGGTGTTCTGGGTATTTTATATGTATAATAAAAAAAATATATCTATAAGTATATGTAATGTATTGTATTAAGTATGTCAGTCTTCTAGTATGTGGTTTGATGATGTTATGTGGATTATCCAGCATTATTTATTTATTTTTCACACAATTATTTAAATACTTAGAAAAAAGTTTTTACAATATACATTATAAAAAATACATATATTATTAAAAACTTAAAACTAGGTTGCCGCCGGCAGCGGGGCAAGGCCCAAGCTACCGGTGGTCACGTGGTTAGGGCTACAGATTGAGGAACCTCCGGACAATGCGTGCCGTGTCGAGGATCACTGCCTTCTGCATCTGCCCCTTGAACCAATTTATTTTTGTTTATTTAATTATTATTGTATTTAAATGTTGACTTATTGTATTTTTGATGTTTATGTACCTAATGGCAAAGCTAGTGACGCTAGTTTAAGTTTCATATCATCTGAAATGTACTTTGACCTGGTTTCAAAATGATTATGATTTAATTTACTTTCTCAGGTTTGAAGTACGTAAAACCTGGGTATGGTCTTCAACTGATTCAACTTGACATTTTCTTTCTAACAATGATATTTGAATTTGCAGGGTATGAGTTTGTTAACACAACTGGACATTGGTACAAGTATCACACGGTAGCAAAGAGTTGGGACGACGCCAATAGGACCTGTGTGGAGGAGGGAACTCACCTCGCTATCGTCAACAGCAAGGTCGAAGCAGATGTCTTTGTAGCTTTTCATGCAAAATATAGAAACAAAATAGTGACTTCCCCTACCGATTGCTTATTTGTTGGTTTCCGTAAGGATTCTTCAGGTGTCTGGAGAACTGTTGATGGTGAGTGATAAGATAAAGATTCCGTAACTACTTACTTGTACCTACGTATAGAGCGAGCTATTTTCCGCAGCTTCCGTAACTTCCAAGCAATTTTTTTTCTCAAGTCAACAAGTATATATAATTATATATATATAAATATACTTATATAATTTTTTGATGTTAGTTATTTTTAACTTTAAATTGAATATCAATAAATAATATCTTGTGATATCAGAGCAAATGTTTGTGTAATGAACATAAATATTTGTTCTGCGTCTGAGTGTTGCTATGTATTTCCAAAAAAAATATTTATTTATTAAATACTGAACACTGCCTTTTCTGCCATTCCAGGTCAGACCATTGAGCAGGCTGGATATCATGAGTGGTATCCTGGCTACCCCTTGGAAACCTACAGCCAAGGGATGTTCAATCACGATGGGAGAATCTTCAACGGAGGCGATAGTTATAAGTTAGCGTTTATCTGCGAAAAGTACTAAACATTTACTTAACAATGCAAGTGTTTTATAGAATAAAAGGATTACCTCGAGTTAACAACATGTGTTGAACTAAAACTTTCAAAACTTTTATTGTAATCGTTAAAATATATAATATTGTACTCATAGATATTAAGCGGCTTCAAACAAATATAAATGAAATACTAAATAAAAAATTGAGAAATTGCATTTTATTGCCTAGCATAGTAATTTTTCCTTGCCAGGTTATATGATTTGATTTTTTCTTTATAATAGATTCGTATAAAAGTTCGACCTCAAAATATATTTAAAAAAAGCTAGCACTCCGGGAGTGCCGGCAGAAGTGAAAACTTCAATATTAACGTTGTGTTTTCACTTTTAAGTTTTCACTTCAAAAATATAACCACAGTCGTGATTGTGTCATGTCATTGTCGTGAATGTGTCTGTGTCTTCGTTGGCTTCGTCGTCATCGTCACGTCACGTCATGTCGCCACGTCATCGTCACGTGACGATGACGTGGCGACATGACGCCAACAAATAAGCAATCGGTAGGGGAAGTCACTATTTTGTTTCTATATTTTGCATGAAAAGCTACAAAGACATCTGCTTCGACCTTGCTGTTGACGATAGCGAGGTGAGTTCCCTCCTCCACACAGGTCCTATTGGCGTCGTCCCAACTCTTTGCTACCGTGTGATACTTGTACCAATGTCCAGTTGTGTTAACAAACTCATACCCTGCAAATTCAAATATCATTGTTAGAAAGAAAATGTCAAGTTGAATCAGTTGAAGACCATACCCAGGTTTTACGTACTTCAAACCTGAGAAAGTAAATTAAATCATAATCATTTTGAAACCAGGTCAAAGTACATTTCAGATGATATGAAACTTAAACTAGCGTCACTAGCTTTGCCATTAGGTACATAAACATCAAAAATACAATAAGTCAACATTTAAATACAATAATAATTAAATAAACAAAAATAAATTGGTTCAAGGGGCAGATGCAGAAGGCAGTGATCCTCGACACGGCACGCATTGTCCGGAGGTTCCTCAATCTGTAGCCCTAACCACGTGACCACCGGTAGCTTGGGCCTTGCCCCGCTGCCGGCGGCAACCTAGTTTTAAGTTTTTAATAATATATGTATTTTTTATAATGTATATTGTAAAAACTTTTTTCTAAGTATTTAAATAATTGTGTGAAAGTTTCACTTTTAAGTTTTCACTTCAAAAATATAACCACAGTCGTGATTGTGTCATGTCATTGTGTCACATTCGCGCAAGCGCGAATGTGACACAACGACGAAGACAACGAAGACACACTGACACAGACACATTCGCGCAAGCGCGAATGTGTCTGTGTCATTGTGATTGTGTCATGTCGTTGTGTCACATTCGCGCAAGCGCGAATGTGACACAACGACGAAGCCAACGAAGACACAGACACATTCGCGCAAGCGCGAATGTGTCTGTGTCTTCGTTGGCTTCGTCGTCATCGTCACGTCACGTCATGTCGCCACGTCATCGTCACGTGACGATGACGTGGCGACATGACGTGACGATGACGTGGCGACATGACGTGACGTGACGATGACGACGAAGCCAACGAAGACACAGACACATTCTCAGACGTCTGTGTCATTGTGATTGTGTCATGTCGTTGTGTCACATTCGCGCAAGCGCGAATGTGACACAACGACGAAGCCAACGAAGACACAGACACATTCGCGCAAGCGCGAATGTGTCTGTGTCTTCGTTGGCTTCGTCGTCATCGTCACGTCACGTCATGTCGCCACGTCATCGTCACGTCATCGCGCAAGCGCGAATGTGTCTGTGTCTTCGTTGGCTTCGTCGTCATCGTCACGTCACGTCACGTCGCCACGTCATCGTCACGTCATGTCGCCACAACACTATTTAATTGTTTGAGTCATACGTCGCGTGACCGCAAGTGTGTTCTTTTGTCGTCTCTTGTTTTACGAGCAATGTATAAAAATTAAATAAGATCTTACGCTTTTTCGACCCTGACCCTGACGCGAGTTTGAAAGTTTTTACCCACCCAGCGCCGCTAAAGAAGTTTTCACTTCAAAAATATTCATCGACTTTTGCTCAGTAGTGAGATGAGATAGGTTAGGAAAAAAAATACGTATATCTTATATTTTTTTTTATATGCTCTTCAATACAAACTGCCAAAATTCTATTTAACTAGATACTTATTATAAAGTCAGTGCTCGATGTTTTCTGCTCATACCTACTGCCATTACAATATGCATGGGATACAAATACGATAAGGACCTCATTAGTTTATTTGTTAATGCCTACAAGATAAGCAATGCCGCCGCGAAATAAGAAGTAAACAGGAAATTTCAAAATTTTGGCTTAATTGGACTTAGGATCTACTGTGCCACGATTACCGCTATTTTTTAATTGAAATGGCTTACTAAGGTAAATATTTACAATTCAATAATATAAAACTAGCTGTCTCGGCGAACTCAGTTCCGCCTCAAAGGCAATAAATAATCAGATTCATACATACATACATATTATATATCCTGTGTCCGTTTCCTGGCTCTAAGCTACCTACCTACCAATTTTCAGCCATATCGGTACAGCCGTTCTTGAGTTATAAATACAAATACAAAATACAAATATATTTATTTGGACCATAAAACTTAAAATAAGGTAGGTACATGTATGAAACGATGCTGACCGCAAAAGTATAAAACTGTGTCGCAGCCAGTAACGCCTTCCTCTTAGCTGGGGGTTTCCAAATCTAGGTACCTACATAAATGTTTCATAATATATATATTTTAAATGTATGTTTAACAACAGCAATGAGAAACTGGAGATGTGTGTGCGCGTAGGGGTGAAATGAGGGTGTGTGGGTTGTGTGTGCGTGTGGGGTGAGTGAGAGGGTGTGTGAGGTGTGTGTGTGTGTAGTGAGTGTGTGCGTGGGTGTTTTGTGTGGAGGGATCTCCTGGTACGCCAGCCTCTTAGGAAATAGTGTAACTAACCTAACACGACTTTCTTTTATATATATAGATGTATATAAAAAAATATTCATGGACATTTCACACATCACACTTTAGTCCCAAATTATGCAGAGCTTGTATTATGGGAACTAGATTGCTGATAGAATACATATACCTACTTACTTTTTTTTTCAAATACATACATACACAGAATAAATAGTAACACGCAGACACAGAACAAATATTTATATACATCACACAAACATTGCTCTGGGTAGTAATCGAACCCACTGCCTGCACAAAGGATGACTTCATCAATGCTACAGATAAGGGGATAAAATGGCAAAGTTCTACAAGAACTACGTTGTGTTCGATTGACAAGCAAGAAGAAGAAGTCTATGTAAGTATATAAATGGACCCCTGGCTCCCACCGACGTTATTATAAAGAAATAAATGATGCTGAACAATCCACACAACATCATCTAGTCCCAAGCTAAACAAAGCTTGGTACTAGAAGACTGTCATACTTAATACAATACATTACATACATATTTTTTATTATACATATAAAATACCCAGAACACCCGGAATAAATATTTGTAGATCGTTCAAACATTTTTCCCAAGGCGGGAATCGAACTTGCAACCTCCGCGTCGCAGGCGGATCTTCGCCCGCCGCGCCACAGCGGTCGTCAATATAATAGACCAGGAAATGGTACACTAATTTATCAACTACACTATTCTTAAAAACAAGCTTATCTTGCCTTTTTACTATGAAATTAGTAGCTTTTTTAATTAGCCTTATCAAGTAAACTATATAAGCAACAACACAAAGGTTCTGGCCACATTTCGTATTACTTTTCACTTCAGTTCGATTTGTTGCGCCAAAGTTTTTACTATGTTAGTAAATAGTTTTATATTATTTTTGGCAAATTTGTGCGTTTTGTGCTCAAGTAAGTATCTTCCCTACTATTTACTTAAAATTAAATGTTTTAAGCCAAACGTACAGATGAAGAAGCGTAAAACGAACGTCATTCTACAGTTGAACTTTTATTAAATAAATGAATAAATATTCACGGACAATTCACACATCACAGTCTAGTCTCAAACTAAGCAAAGCTTGTACCTACCTACTATGAGAACTAGATTGCTGAAAGAAATCAAAGCCATTTTTTGTACACAGAACAAATATTTATGTTCATCAAACAAACATTTGCTGTGCATACCCACAGCGTGGAAGGCAGAGCTACTACCGACTGAGCTGTGACTCCTGAATGAACTGTTATTGTGCTCCGCGTTGATTTTTGATGTTGTTTTGTGCACAGGCTTTCCTAGAGATGGATGGCCTGGGTACTCGTACAACCACGAGCTCCAGGGTTGGGTGAAACTTCACAGTGACCCGAGCTCATGGCGCGCGGCGCGGATCTCCTGCCACCTGGAAGGTATACCATTCTTTCACCCGACGTAGTCTTATAGTGAAAACAAAATGGATCGTCTTTGCGTCGTAACCCTAATCGCTGGGGGTGATCCCCTCCTTGGATTACCGTCTCTACTGCCATTGGGGGTTTTCTTGGGAAAAAAAGATTAGACGGTGGCTTCCCTGGTCCTTCTGCCTTGGTTATGTCTTTCCCTCATACCAACCCTCCTCCTTTAACGGACTTGGGACCGGCAACGGTGAAGTTAAAGTCTATCTTCTCCGTTTGTGAATTCTAACATAGTGTAAACAACTTTTGCGAATTGAAAAATCCATTGTTGCCCGACGAGATTGAAACCTCTAGCTTGCATATCCACGCTCTACCTTCCTCTGTTGTCAGGTGCGTTTCTGGTCTCGGCTTGGACGGAAAAGTTCGAGTTATTTTTGAAGCAGTTGGTATACAGTGGCGACGAGTCATTGAACACAAATACCGTCTCAGCTCTATACTCCGGATTCCATACGACATCGGCGGAAGGAGCGTTTACCTATAGTAAAGGTAAAATTGATCTTATAGTAATTTACTCTTTTTAATGACATATATATATTTTTTTATGACATACAATGGCCGGTTTCTCAAACGATGATTAACGAAAAAAAAACAAATAATTACTATGTGTCAAACTCGGATGAATCGTGATTTGGGTTTCCAGAAACCGGCCGTAAATATTATATTTCGTTCCAGATAAATGATTTAGCATAAATATGCATAAGTTAAATTACAACACTACTACCAAATTTTTGTTTGTTTATATTGTATCCGCAATAACCTAGTATCTGCTTAATTAAAGTTTCATTCTAGGAAAGCCAGCTATAACACTGGACCACGATGGCTTGGTGTCGCTGGAGCGCTGTGTCGCATACTTTGCCAACGGAACTTCAGGCGACGTGGATTGTGATACTGCATTCCCCTACGTTTGTTACGTGCCTGCACCAGCACCTGCGCCAACAAATCCCACGAATTGTACAACACCAGTTCCCTGTCCGACTTCTGTCCCAAGGACTTGTCCTACCCCTGCTCCTTGTCCGACTTCTGTCCCAATGACTTGTCCTACCCCTGCTCCTTGCCCGAATTCTGTCCCAATGACTTGTCCTACCCCTGCTCCTTGCCCGAATTCTGTCCCAATGACTTGTCCGACCCCTGTTCCTTGCCCAACTTGTACACCCACGTCTTGTCCGGCTCCTGTCACTAATCCAAACGAGAAGCAACTAAAAGATATAGGTATGTTAAATGCATTTTATTTAATTAACTCCAAAAGACCTCTTCAGCTAATTCGAAATTATATTTTCAAGATCACAGATGTATGTTTTATTTTGCAGGGTATGAATTTGTTAATACGACCGGACATTGGTACAAGTTCCACTTTATAGCCAAGACCTGGGATGAAGCCAATAGGACCTGTGTGGAGGAGGGAACTCACCTCGCTGTCATCAACACCAAGGCCGAAGCAGATGTCTATGTAGCCTTATTTAGGAGATATTGGCACGATGTACGAAACGCTGTCCTAGGCGCTTCTATGTTTATTGGTGTCCACATAGATTCCTCAGGCGTCTGGAGAACTGTTGATGGTGAGTCATAAAACTTGTGGTAAATAAGTAAAGTACCTACCTATTTATTTACAAACACAGTTCAAAATATGGGTCAAGAGCTTGATAAGTTGATAAGTAAACATTATATAAATATTCATGGACATTTCACACATCGCGTACTAGTCCCAAACTAAGGATATCTTATACGATGGGATTTTTTTTTTTTAACTTTACTAATTTATATTTTTAATAACATAAGTTGTAAATATGTATTGTAGCACTGAATCTTGCTTCAAATTCCAGGTCAGACTCTTGCTGAGGCAGGATTCGAAGAGTGGAATCATGGTTTTCCATTGGACGGTGATAGTCAGGGGCTGTTCGACTCTAAAGGAACACTTTCATCATTTCACGCATCTGATAATTATAAGTTAGCGTTTATTTGTGAAGAAGCATAGGTAACAGGTAATACACAACATTAGCTCAAAAAAAATAACTTTATTATGCAAACATACCAATATAATAAACTATTTTAAAAGTAAAATAAACTTTTTTTGTGCTTATGTTTCATACTATAAGTTAATGTTAGTTGACTGTCTTACTTGAATACTCCGCCAATAATTTAAAAATTACAAAAATACAATTGTAATTCAATTCGATAAAAAATAATTATTAATTAATCATTATAAAACAAATTTATCAGTCAAGGCGTCGTCAATTTCAAATTAAAAAAAAAGTTTTTTTATATAGGTATGTGAAAATTCGATGTCACCCATAGTCCCACGTAGTTCAAACAATCTGCGAGATGTTTTGACTAATTTGTCACATGCTGCTCGAGTTTTTTTAAGGTTCCCTATCCAAAGTGTAAAACGGTACCCTAATACTAAGACTGCACTGTCTCTCTGTCAGCAAGCTGTATCGCATGAACAGTGATAATTAGAATGTTGAAATTTTCACAAGTGGTGTATATCTGTTGTCACTATGTATTAGGTAAAGTTTACAAATAAAAAAATTGGAATAATATGAAAATAGTGTTTTTTTATAAACGGGATATTTACCATGATTTGTGAGTTTGATTATTGCCCGATATTTCAAAACCGTGATAGTTTTAATTTATATAAAATAATGATTTAAAGGGACTCTCATACAAAAACGTTGGTACGAGAAGATTTTATTGGTACGAGACCCTTCTTGCAGGAGTCCTCGCACTTGGCTGGTTTTGCTTCCATGCCACTTGCCATCGTGTTTTAAGAGTAAAAAGCTCTTTTTGTGTCGATGCCCGTATTCGTCCTCGCGCCGCTGTTGAGAGCCGACGTTACTCTCTGATCCTCATCCACCAGGTCGCCGTGGAAGCTGAACCTTAGTGTTCCATCCTCACTCAAAAATAGGTAAGTCCTGACTAACCTGCTCTAGTGCAGTTCGTGTAATCAAAAACCAGTTCAGCAGTAGCATCTATTTCAGGTGAACAATATTATTTTTTTAATGTTTGTCAGGGGTTCGGCCGGGGAAGCGTTGGAGGGATGACCTTGACGTGTTTGAATTGGACACTGCTTAGGATAAAGAGAAGTGGAAGTGTTTGGGGGAGGGCTTTGCCCAGCAGTGGGATAATATAGGCTAGAGAAAAAAAAAACTGTTTGTGTGAGGAACAAAAATATCTGTTCTGTGGGTGTTTTATAGTAATCGATGTCTGTATTTACAAAAAAAATGTATATAAGTATTCTATCAGCAGTCTAGTTCCCATAGCTTTGCTAAGTATAGTTTGGGATCAGAGAGTGATGTGAAATGTCCGTGAATATTATTTTATTAATTTATTTAAGTCATTGGTAGGAAAAAACTCATAGACAATTAATATGTAGTTTGTAGTGATGTAAGTAGATAAGCATTTCCTACTTGGATTACTGTAGAAATAAGATTTGAAATAAGCTCCACCGTGGCGCCGCTACTTTGAAAGTGAGAATTTCATTTTTATTGGCGATAAATTAAAGTCTTAAAAAATCTAGTAGTAAAATTAATAATAAAGAGGTAAGGTTTGTTTGTTTCTTACGATTTAACTTAAAAACTACTCAAAGGAATTTGAAAATTATTTCACTATACGAACGCGTGTCGGGTTAGGTAGAGTACCTACGGTGTCACAAAGCACCGTCCAAAAGGACGTTAAGTAACTTCACATTCTTTATCCATTACATTATCATTACGGGCGCTCAATGCGTTATTCTACGACTAGTAGGTACCTAGTAGAAGATCCTAACCTACATCGACCTTCACCTAGCTGATGATATAAAGAATATAAACTTGTTTTATAATAAAATTAAAATAAGATTGTCAAAAAAACTATTAAAAAAAATAAGATTTTTTATTAAATGTTTCATCAAGATTATTAAGAAAATTATATACTGGATTTAAAGTTTATGACATGCAGAATGTGCAGACTGTTTTTAATTGTTTGACTCTATCTAGTTAATGACTATTTTGTTTTGCTAGAGACAAAGCAGAACCCTAATTGTTAACATCGGCCAAGCGTTACAAATGTATTAAAACTTTTATAAAGACAGGTAATAAAAATAAGAATCCTTTATTGTAAAACTGTGTAAAAAGATCTTTATGACAGACAATTAAGAAAAGGCACATTTATGAATGGTACCTATACATAATATATCTAAGCAAGATATTACAAAAACTTTGGGCATTGTATAGTTTTAGGAACACGATGCTGCCTCAAACTTAAAGAAATGTAAAACAATAGAATTAAGAATACAAAAGTAATAATTGTAAAACAGTGAGACCATGGGAAATCTGCCTGGCCTGGGTCTTTGTGTTGATTTGTGGATGGCGGGGGTGTTAGTGTCAGGAGAGGCAGGTAGTCGATATCAGGACGTCAAGTAGTTCACACTTTATTTTGGTGTAACGTAGATTGAACAGTGAATACTCGTGTCATTCATAAGGTAATTAAATATTAAAAAAATATATACACTTAAGGTGATACCTCTCGCTCTAGCGGGAAATTCAAATTTTTTAGGGTTTTTTTCATTGCGGCTGAACTGTTATATCTTTTACTAGTTTAAGCTATTTTGCGAACATATAAAAATGTTTTGTACAGTAATTTAATTAAGTAAGTAAGTTAATATAAAGTCTTAAAAATTGATACAAGGTTTGATAAGTTAAGTTGCTAAGACTTAGGCTGAGTTGTGATGCCTTTCTTTATTGAACTTGATATTCAATAGTAGGTAAACCTATTAAAATAAATATTATTTTAGCAAGACGCAGGTTTGGCAAGTCACTTTCATAAAGCTTGTATTTTCTTTTGTTTTTCCTTATTTTTGTGTTTTTTTTCATTTGTTGATACACGCAAGCAAGCTTTACATTCAATAATTATTTTGTAAGCTTAAATATAGATTCAAATGCGAGAACGTATAGGTGGTCAACATACGATACAACAGCGCTTTCTTCTTGTTTCAGATTGTTAACCATGGAAGGACGACGACAGTTACTGTCACTGTTACTTCTGAACTTAATCATTGCGACGCTGGCAGACTTTGCAAAAAACTGCCCGCAAGTATGCAATTGTTTGTGGGCTAGCGGCAACAAGAAAGCAGATTGCTCAAACGCGCACCTTACGGAAATACCCAAAGCTCTGAGCCAAGAGATACAGAATCTCGACTTAGAAGGAAACGATCTCCGTGAAATACCTCGACTCGCCTTCTACTTCGTTGGCTTGATTAATCTTAAGAAGTTAATACTACGAGAATGCAACTTAACAGTCATCCAAAAGAACGCATTCAATGGACTAGAACTTATGATGGAGCTGGACTTATCAAAAAATGACCTGCATGAGCTACACTCAGACACATTCAAAGAGATCGTCAAAGTAAGATGGATTTTTTTGAACGATAATAAACTTCAAAAGTTAGAAGACGGGCTGTTCAACAACTTGCCGTTTTTACAAAAGGTGTATCTTAACAATAACCGTATCGTAACTCTTGGAATGAAGACATTTATGAACGTCCCCAAACTAGGTATTCTCAGACTAGACGGCAATAAGCTCGAGCATCTGAAGATCGAGACGCTGAGTGCTTTAACTTCCTTATTTAGTTTAGAAATTTACAATAACCCATGGAGATGCGATTGCTTTTTAGAGCCCTTCAAGAATTGGGTAATTAGTAACGATTTGAGCATCATAATGAACATAACTTGCACAGAACCACCAAAAGTTCACGGAAAGTTCTGGAAAGAGTTGGACTCCAATGATTTTGTCTGTAAGCCAAGCATTGTCTACCCATCTTTAAACACAACACTGAAGACTTTAGACTCGAATGTCACCATGTCTTGCCATGTTATTGGAAATCCATTACCAAGCGTGAATTGGGTCTTTAACTCTCAGATTATCAATGAAACATACAGACATCAAAATGATACCAAAAAATACAACGTCACAGAATTTAATGAAGAGAAAAGTAAATGGGTTAATTTAACTATTTTCGAAGCCAGCAGTATAGATAATGGGCAGTACTTGTGTGTGGCCAATAACTCAGAAGGTGTTGAAGAAAGAATTGTCACATTAGCCATCACATCAACGAATCAAGCCGCCTCTGATCTACCGAGTAAGATATTAATGTTTTTAAGCTATTGCATAGCTTTGGTTGCCTGGAAGTGATCGCTCTCAACGATAAGGCCGCCCATTGTATTGCCATGACTACCTGTTTAATTTCTTTGTCCTATTTGTGTGTGGTAAACAATAAAGAATTATCTATCTATCATATCTTCTATCGCGGGCCTTGAGCGTGGAGACCGAATCCAGAAATACCTAATAACATAGCACTCTGACCGGCGGCAAAATATGCTATACAATAGCTTTACCGCGACAGTCCCTGAGTGCCACACGTCTTTTTTTTTTGAATGCCTACCAATTTAGCTTTGTACCAAAATACATGAAGATTTGGGCTTTTAATGGAATTTAAAAAAATCTTTTTTTGATTAAGTACTCCTTTACAGCTTGTATACTTACTACTAAAATCGAGTTAAACACACGTCGCATCATTTTCATCTTTTTTCAGGTCCTACCAAAGATGGCCGGCCAGGATACTCGTACCATGATGAGCTGCACGGTTGGCTGAAGCTACACCGTCAGCCGACCACATGGCGCGCCGCGCGGATCTCCTGCCATGTAGAAGGTATTTATTTATATGTATTTTATGTCATCTATACTATATAATATCTATACTTCTAAACTTACTAATATTATAAAGAAGTAATGTTTGTGTGTTTGTTAAATTGTAAGGGGTACCTAATCTCGGAATCTACCTAATAAACCGATTTTAAAAATTCTTTCACCAATAGATAGCCACATTATTGCTGGGTGTCATAGGTCAAAAAACCGAAAAATAAAAAGGGCTTTACGTGCTAGTTCGTTTTGCAAATTGAATCGAAGAACAAACGGTCGAATTATGCCCAACGAAGTGGGCACGGGTCAGCTAGTATAGATAAGAGAAGATCTTGATTCCAGCACAGTTTACATAAATATAGTGTAACTAACCATTTGGGTGTAGCTTATGTTAGGTCATAAAAGTTTTGGAGAGGAGAGTGTTAATTTTTGTAATGAGTAAGAAGGTATGTCTGATTAGGTACCTAGCACTCCACTTCGTTTAAAACTACCTTCTGTTACTAGGAGCTTTTCTGGCATCGGCGTGGACGGCTAAGTTCGCATTGTCTTTAAAGCAGTTGCAATCTGGAGGTGAGCCATCACTCGGTGTTGTGCCGACCATCTACTCCGGATTCCATACGACGTCAGCTGAAGGAGCCTTTACCTTTGCAAATGGTGAGATTTTATAGCAGCGATTTAAAATAGAATTAAGGTACTTTGTGTAGCTACGTTAGTAATTTATTATGATAATACCTGTTGCAGGAAAACCGGCTATAACGCTGGACCACGATGGCTTGGCGGCGCTGGAGCGCTGTGTCGCATACTTTGCCAACGGAACTTCAGGCGACGTCGACTGTGATTTGTTGCTGCCCTACGTTTGTTACGTGCCTGCACCAGCCTCTGCTTCTGTCCCTGTCTCTGCCCGCATGTCTTGTCCGACTCCTGCTCCATGTCCAGCCCCCATTACTTGTCCGACCCCTGCTCCTTGTCCAGCCCCCACAACTTCTCCGTCCCCTGCTCCTTGTCCAGCCCCCACAACTTGTCCGTCCCCTCCTCCTTGCCCGACCAGTGCACCCATAACTTGTTCAACCGAGCAGCCCCTGGAAGGTTTAGGTAGGTATATGGAATTCAATTTTTGGATACTACGTTCTTCTTCCTTCTAGTAGGCCATCTAGGCCGCAGTGTTACAAAAGCTATAAAAAGCTAAAAATAGTAGCTCGGTTCTGGAAGTCTTACTCCTAATGATGATGACTTTACTTTGCAGGGTATGAGTTTGTAAAAACGACTGGAAGCTTGTACAAGTACTACACAGAAGCAAAGAGCTGGGAGGACGCCAAAACGACCTGCCACAAAGACGGCGCACACCTCGCTATCATCAACAGCAAGATTGAAGCAGAAGCACTCGTAGCTCTCCATGAGAAATATCAAAACAAAATAATCACTACCCCAAGTGATATTTTATTTGTTGGGATGCACACAGATCTTTCAGGAGTCTGGAAAACTGTAGATGGTGAGTGACATAAACTGCACACCAAGGCGTAGGTTATTCTTGCTCGCATATAAAAAATAATATCATATATAATATCTAGGTAAAAAGGCAACTATGCCTACCTACATAGATAAGTAACAACGTACCTACCTATTATAAAAGGCGTATACTTAGGTATAATTATAGGGAGGTTTTTGGAACGAAGTTCCATAAAGCGCGTTGCGAAAGGGAGCTAGACGGAACAAATTATGACCAAAAGTTGTAACGTGTCGTTACCACTTTTGGTCTTAATTTTTTGCTATAGTTGTAAGCCGTGCGGCGTGCTCGTGTTTCTCTTTCTGTCTCTCTCTCTCTTCTCTTCTCTTCTCTCTCTGAACTTCGTTCCAACCGGGTGTCCATTGACACCTCTCAAGTGTTTTATATGATGAGAAGTTGGAGCTAGTTGGCATGACACTAACCTTTGCTTCTTATTCCAGGTCAAACCATCGAACAAGCAGGATATGACGAGTGGTATCCTGGTTATCCATATGAACCAAATAGCGGCGAAGGGATGATGCTTCGGGACGGGACCCTTCTTCACGGATCTCATCATTCAAAATTACCGTTTATCTGTGAAATGAATAAATCTTAGGATTTTCGATATTAAAAATGTTTTGCTAAGAAAGTATTAAAATAGTTATTAAAGTAAGGTAGGTACTCGTAGTAGGTACCCAATCACTGCATCCTGTACCTACGTAACTGATGGATTAAAAGAAGTCTTCAAGTATTGCATATTTTTTGTTTTTTTTTCCTATCTAAGTTATCTAAGTCTAAGTTTACGTTAAGGCAATCGACGCAACGACGTTCGCCGGTTATAATTAAAATTAACAATCAGATGATTCTATTATAACAACAATTTTATTCTGATTAGTTTCAACATTTACGAATAATAATTAAGTTACTGGTTGATTAATGTAATTAAATAATTAAAAGAACTGTTAAACGGTTAACAAATCATAAATTATTAATTAATGATTTGTTAAACTTGATTAATTGTTAAAAAAACAAACTAGAGCGCTCAAAACTAATTTCTGTACATTTCTTGTGCGAGCCTCAGTTTGCTCTATATACGAACGCCCGACGGAACGCACGCAGCTCATTCTCGCATTTCTCGCTCGAGCCGTCGGAGCGTTCGGACGTCTTCACAACTACATCAAAGAAATAAAAGGCAGTAAAAATTCAACGGCGTTTGATTGCTCCAACTACCATCATGAGTGACTGCCCTGCGGATGAGGATTGTCATGGTGACGTCACACTTTTTAAAAAACAAACAGTCTCCGGCCAGTTCCTCCGTCATATATTATTTTTGTAGGTACCTCTCAAAATATTGAAGAGTTCAAAATTTTTGTAGTAGAAGACAGATAGATCAATCTATTGAATCATGTTGATTACAAATAGATATTTCTAAATTATTATAGCCGAACGTGACCCTAATGGGGCGTTACAATAATAAGATGTACCTATTTAATTAGGTAAGTACCTACATACTTGTTTTACTATCTAGCATGTATTTATTCATAAAAATAACAAATGTTTTAGGAATCAGATGAATGGCAAATGCTCAAGATGTGCGAGCCAGAAAAAAATAGTCAGGGGGTTAGTCCGAGCTTGTATTTTAAAACTACTCTCGAGCCGACAGTCGTCTCTCGGATGTCCATTATATTTTTGTATGGATATAGTCCAGTCAAATAAGCTAAAATTTGGTAAGAATCTCGGAATTCGAGATACCCAGCTGTAAGTTTGTAAATACTTGTATATTGACACCCTAAAAGTTGTCTCAAAACCTACATATGGTAGGGTGTGTGCAACTATAAAAATTTAAGGTCAAAGGTCACAAAAATAGCTTTTTTTGTAAATATTTCATTTCCTATGGGTTTTTTGCTATTTGTATGTATTACAATATTGTAGAATACAAAATTCTCTACAAATTACGTGAAGAAAAAAATTTTATACTGTAAACAGTTTTCGAGATAAAGGGCGTAGAGCGCGCGGTCACAGCATCACTTTTTTTGCATGATTTTTTTTCTTTCTTGGTCAGGGCATGATTTAGAACCCCTGTATGCGGTTGGGCAATGCGAAACGGTTATTTGGAGCGTATCATGACAATTTGACCACCTCCTGGTTGACCTGAAGTGATGCTGTAACCGCGCGCTCTGCGCCCTCATATCTCGAAAACGGTTCATTGTATAAAAAAAAATTTAAAACAAAATTGTAGAGAATTTAGTATTCTACAATAGTGGCAAAAAATTGTTTTTAAATGGTGAACTGTTTTCGAGATACGAGGGCGCAGAGCGCGCGGTTACAGCATCACTTCAGGTCAACCAGGAGGTGGTCAAATTGTCATGATACGCTCCAAATAACCGTTTCGCATTGCCCAACCGCATACAGGGGTTCTAAATCATGCCCTGACCAAGAAAGAAAAAAAATCATGCAAAAAAAGTGATGCTGTGACCGCGCGCTCTACGCCCTTTATCTCGAAAACTGTTTACAGTATAAAATTTTTTTCTTCACGTAATTTGTAGAGAATTTTGTATTCTACAATATTGTAATACATACAAATAGCAAAAAACCCATAGGAAATGAAATATTTACAAAAAAAGCTATTTTTGTGACCTTTGACCTTAAATTTTTATAGTTGCACACACCCTACCATATGTAGGTTTTAAGACAACATTTAGGGTGTCCATATACAAGTATTTACAAACTTACAGCTGGGTATCTCAAATTCCGAGGTGAAATGCATATATTGACTGGACTAATATGCGAGAGACGATTCTCGGCTCGAGAGTAGGGAGTTTTAAAATGCAAGCTCGGACTAAGTCCTCAGAGGATTTGTTCTTCTAGTCAATTTATGAATGTGGGTGGCAACATTTTTACGCGCGTGAAGAAACTCAATGTACCTATTTACTTAATTATATAGGAAATTTATAATTTGAATCGAAATTATGTATTTTTTAGTTATAAAAACCGATTTATATCGAAAACCGAAAAAACTATGGTCCAAGCCTAACCAAAAAAAAAAAGTTATAAACACACAAACAACATGGTGGATCAGCTGTTTTCATTTTTGTAAAGGCGTTTTGTTTTCTAAAAAGAAGTACTGTAATGGTTTCATAGCCATGTGTGAATTAAAATGGGCTCAATCGCATCGGTGCTGCAATGGCATTGTCAGACGTGCGGACAAATCAATCCCACAGAGAGTGTGAAGTGTTTAAAATGTGGGACAAAACGAGTGTCGTCTCATGACAGGGGGCATTGTTCGGAAAATTGTAGAGAATCGACACCGGATCATACTTCTTGCGCTGGAAGAAGTGAAGGGACCACTCCAGGATCGGAAGCGATCGTTATTCCAACCGAAAAGTCTACGTAAGTTTCGATAGCCTATTGTCTATCAACCATTGAGAGCTGTCTTGTATCGATTTTTCATCAAACGATGTTTAGGTTAGTCTTTCGTTGTCATTTATTCGTGAGACCGTAATCGCAATTCTTTGGCATTAATGATTATAGTTTGATTACTGAATTGTGTAGGTAGTACAGGTAGACAGACCTAATACATCATAATAACAACACAAAGGTTTAGGATTTAAATATTTTTTTTGTATGTCTAATCAACATTAATTACCATCCTTTATGAAATACTTGAAGTCAATTCCTATTTAGAAATACATAAAATTCAGGTTTATGTATAACAATTCAGCGAGTTTAAGCCTCACTATTTGATTCTTCTGTAGGATCAATCCCTTTAAGTATTATTAATCTATGGATTACTAGCTGTTACAAGCAACTCAACAGTGTAATTAACAAATACAAACAGGAGCGTTGAACATTTACCACATATGTTTAACTCTCTCTTCACTTGTTTGGTATCAGTTTCATCTGAAAAACAGTGCCGCATCATACCTATCACTGTGTGATGTGGAATGCTATGGCTGGGGCCAGTTTGCCCCCAAAACAAATTTGATTTATTCCTTATTATATAAAGCAAAGTTGATTTATTATCTATTGCCATCCACCACACCATCGGGGATGCTAGAACACTGCTGCCACCAACCCAAAGTCCCTCTTCGTTACTTTAAGGAGTTGGGCTGGCTGGGGTGAGGTTAGCAGGGGGACAATGCACAATAACTCAAAACTTTCTATGAATGAATTTAAAATTAAACTTAAGATGTTTTTTGAATGCCACCCGTTTTATTGCATTAGTGAGTACATGAGCTGTTCATTTGCTTATTTGCAAACATACCAACACAGTAACACTTAAGTTAGAATAAGGACTATTGTAATTGTTGTCATGCCAATGTTATGTATGTAACTAAATGGTTTAAATAAATGAATTATCTGAATATCAATACACCCCATTGCGACGTCAGTGCAGATCTTATTCCCCCAATCAGAATTAGAATTAAAAGTTGATTCTCAATATGTGTGTAGCGGATGGTCGTGTGTGGGTTCGGCCCCCGAGGCGTCTCGAGCGTGGCGCTGTGGTTGTGGCCTGCGGAACGTGTCCGCAGCCTGGCGATGCGCGGCTTGCGACGCCATCGCGCCCCACGCGCCTGTCTACCGGTAAATTAATATTCAACTTCATTATTTAATTGTAATTCTTTGAAAAAACAATAGGTACCATGCTGTAGTTTCTTGCCCGTTCTTCTAGGCTCTGGTTGTAAACTGGCATCTAAAATCACCTTGTATATGAGGCGATTCTTAATGATTGTGATTTTACAGAATGAATATGAATTGATTTTGAAACAATTTACACCTGTTAATATACAAACTACCTATATATTATTGAAGTTTTATCCATTGAAATATCTTAACATTTAGAAATAGAAAATATTTATTTACAACATAAAGCATTATTAAACGGTGAAGTGTGTGATATTCTTAAAATCTACCTAAGAATCACGCTTCTAAAACAATCTAATTATCTTTAAATTGTATTAAAAAAATGTGCAAAATGGCCACCAACTACAGAGACTTATTTGTGAGCCTGTAGATGTTTATCAACTCTTGGTAATCTAAGAAGTTAAATAATAACTCAAGTAGTAGAATACCTTATAGTACTTGCTTCGGCAGTACATATACTAAAATTGGAACGATGTACAATACCTCATAAGAACTCTTTCTTATTCCAGGCTGTCGGATGATGAGGATCAAGCATCAGGGATGACGGACAAAGAAAAATCTGCTCAAGGTATGTCAAAATAAAATAAATAAATACTCACATTTCACAAATTGTATTCTCGTCCCATACTAAGCAAAGATTGTACTGTGGAAACTAGATTGCTGATAGAATACTTATAAACTCATCTAGTTCCCATAGTTGCTTAATTGTGGTTTTCATAGATTTGGGTGAAATTTTTGAAGATATTTTGGTACTTATTTTTTTAATTATTTAAAAAATGTTTTGATAAGTACTTACATCAGTACTTATAGTAATAAAATATTGTATTGTAGCATCCATCATTATTATAAATCAATGGAAATGAATCGTTTGATAAAACAGAGCCATCGGCGTCATTTGTTAATAATAATAAAAATACTTTTGCAGATAACACTATGTTAAGATCCAACACTCTAGCAGTACCTTCTTACAATGCTGGATATTCTGGTCGGCCGTTAAACCTGGACCTGCAGTCTTTGAGATTGACGCCTGTCACGGACACAGCACAGGGTGTCACCAGGTCTCTATCGCACTCTCTTATCAGCCAGGACAAGTGGAAAGATGAGCACAGGTATATATTATTTCAAGTCGTCTTAGAGCTTTTTGTGTAAGGCGTCGTTAATAGATATGGCTACTGATCTGCCGCTAATTGTTTTGGTTAATAAAACAATTTAAAGGTGTTGAAGAATTCATACTAGATCATACTACCTAGTAGTGTTTGAGTAATCTGTGAAAATGTATTTTTAGTATTACTTGGCGGAGACGAATGGAATTCCTTGCCGGCGTCGGTGTTTCCAGATACATATAATTTGGACATTTTCAAGAGGAGAGTGAATAGGTTCTATCTAGGCAAACGCGTTACACCGTAGGCCGCATCATCATTTGACATCAGATGTGATTGCGGCCAAGCGCTTGCCTATAATGCATGAAAAAGGGTGTTTTATACATGATTGTAAAAATTATAATTATTCTGTTCACAGATCAACTATTAACCGACCATCAAGTCTAATGGTATCAGAACGGTACGGGTTCAACACGACTCAAGTCCCTAGAGAGTCATTCCTAAGGAGTTTGCATACAGTAACTCGCAAACCGAAGAAATGCAATGAAAGCAAATCAAACTGGGAACTGAATTACGTGAAAGAGTACCAAAGAGAGCAGAGTAGAGCGTTACACTTGAAGAAATGGGCATGTTATAAGTGCACTTTGGAAAACTCTGGGATAAGAACGCACTGTGAGGCATGCTTGTCTCCTAGAATCTTGCCCATCGCCCGAATCCCTAATGCAAGAGGCCTGAGTGTCACTACCCTGAGCAGACATGAGGGCATGAACAGAGATGGCGCCACTTCACTTCCCACAACCGGCGGCGTGATGATAACAGTTCCTGATTGGCCACAATCCAGCACGACATTAGGCGGCTCGTTCAGAAGATCCATCAGTGCCCAAAACTCACCCGAAATCCGACCCACGTACAGAAGATCCTTCTCCGAACACACCAGCTCGGAAAGACCCGTAGGAAAAGTCATATCCAGCAGGAGAAGTCTCAACGATTATCAAAAAAACCTGGCAACATACTGCACTCTGAATAAGGATAAGAAAGAAGTTGAAAAGAGAAGTGATGAAAACAACATAGAAGATAAAGAATTCAGTTGGGATACGAACGCCGAAGGTGTTATATACGCATTGCCTAACAAGGGGAAGTACAAAGATTTGAACTTACAATTGCAGGTCAATAATAATGGCACCAGATATTCGTATGTGTCTGTACAAGACACGAAGACTGTGATGAGTAATTCTCAGAACGAAGCATTGTATGTGAACGATCTAACCGATGGTGATTACGCGAGGATAGATGAACTGCTCGGAGCTGAGAATTGCCTGTCGCCAGTGAATGATGCACAGGTTTTGAGGACATCGCATATAGGCGCAATACCTAAAGATCCGGCCACAAAAGTGTATAATATGCTGCCTTCGGTTGGTAAGGTGAACCAGCCTAGAGAACCTTCTAAAATGCCTTCACAACAATCTGGGTGAGTCCTTATTTTGATCTTATTTAGAAACAATGTTAGAGAGATATGGGATAAGGGATAAGGGCAGGGGAAGTTTTAAACTACTGCTTCTTGTTAAGGCCTAACTTGCAACGTGACATTGGCGAAGTTGGCTAAACCCACATATGCCATTATATAAAAAAAATATTTTAATATGTATTATTTTATTTTTATTTTTATGTTACATGGAATACAAACAGCTTTTACAAATTAGGGAGTAATAGAGTGAATATAGCACAAATAAGCCTTAAATAGTATATACTTATATAAAAATAATTGAATTGAAGGCAGGGGAATGATGATGATCTTTGTTTTTCCAGACACGACAGTCGAATGTGGCAATGCACGGAGTGTTGGTTTGCGTATAACGCGTGGTGGGCTAAGGCGTGTGCGGTTTGTCGCGGTACTAGAATGCCGCACGCATCTGTCACTCATCATGACAGGTAAAAATATTCGGTTTAAAAAAGAAGCTTTATTTTTTTTTTTAACTCATAAAGAACTTTACAGTTCACTTATAATGAGCTTAAACTATGCACAGTTTTATTTATTGTAAGGTTGGTAGTCTATATGAAACAATGATTACTTAATAAAAGTACAATACATGTGTCTTAACAGCACGTGTCGTGGAGTCCGTAGTTAAGTCGCACGGGTTGTTGGATGATATTTTTATAGATAGATAAAAATAGAAAGATAGAAAATACTTTATTGCACAACACAACTTTGTACGCGCGCGGCGACACAAACTTCTCGCAGAGCCCAAAGCTAGGACTAATTTGTTGAAGGAAGCTTCTTTAACTGGTGCCCTTCGTCTTATAAACAGCCTTTGTGAAGACGAAGAGTTTGACCTATTTGTGGTTTCGTTGACGAAATTTATTTACATTGCCGATTTAGTTGAAACCTGTAATGGCATTGTAAAACGATATAAATAAATTAATAATAAATAAAATTGGAAAAAATTAACTAAATCTGAACACCACAACTTATAAGTAAACTTTGAAAAAATTAACTAAAATGAATGTACTTATAATAAATTAAATAATGATTTCAGTTCAAGACAGTCGGATGCGTGCGGCAGTAGAGCTGTTGAGTTGACCCGGAGCGAAGCGCCTCGCAAGTTGACGGTGCCCATCGCCTCCTTGGACCACGATCTCAACAGTGACGAGCTCTTGTTCGCTGTTGGTAAGTTCAACTTACTAAAATATTAATATTTCCATCTAAATAAGTACATCAAAGTTTGTCTTGTGGAGATCGCTTTTGTTCATTTTATAAGAATTCTGTAAGAACCTGAAATTATTGAATAAATGATTATGATTATATTTGTAACCAAGTTCAAATCAATCAAATCATTTATTTCGCAGAACATAGGAATATAAGATGATAATCATTAAAAACATGTCCAGCTATGTCTAACTTAATAAGTACTCAAAATGTATAAAATTATGTCAACATTGTATTATAATTATAGGTATCCATCAAAGGTTATAACTGCCATTAGTAATTATATAAAAACAATTTTCATTTTTGTTAGAAACATATTCATTTACATTACATCATAGTAGGTCTTGTGCATCAAGTTGACGCGTTTATATGTTATTTTCATTTGTACGTCTGAATAGTATCTAAATAAATTTAAATAAATTTGTAGATTCGTCGTGCAGCGCGAGCGTGCCGGACATGTGGCCGTGCGCGCGTTGCACGCTCGTCAACGAAACCAGCGCCGCCGTCTGCGCCGCCTGCGCCGCCTCCAAACCGCAGCCCCATCCCTACTGGTGAGTCATAGGCATAGTCGTACTTTGTATTTGTATTTGTGTTGGACTCCCGTTTCCGCATTTAGACGCTAGATTAGCTTGGGGCTAGATGATGTTGCTGGACAATCCACACAACATCATCTAGCCCGAAGCTAAGCAGAGCTTGTGTTATGGGTACTAGAAGTAATACTTAATACAATATTATAGATAGATAGATATTTTTTATTTCTCCATTGATTGGTCCATTATGCGTGGGGTGCTGATCTGGCTACGCTTGTAGCCTAACTCCTCCCAAAAGCACAGAAGCTTCCTTGGGGCTTCGCAGGCTTGGAGTAGTGACCTAGGGGTGTTTAGGCATAGTCGTAGTCAGTCAGTTTCGACTTATGGCAAAAATTGTTTTGTCTTTCACCCCATCCCTACCGAGTGCTTGGTCCGAGGTTGCATTTTAAAACTTTCTACTCTCGAGCCGAGAGTCGTCTCTCGGATATCCATCCAAAAATAAATATAATTGTACAAAAGTGTTTTAATTATTGGCATAACTTCCAGGTCTTGTACATCATGTACGCTGCAGAATCCGTTGTCAGCTAACCACTGCTTGGCGTGTAAGACTCCTCCTGTGCCTAAGCATGGTATGCATGTTGATGGCGGCTCTGGAGCTTCAGGTAATTATTACTGCCAGGCGTCACAGTTTAGTTGGGAGGCGTCCATTAATTACGTGAGATGTTTAAAGGGTCGATTCAAATCTCATCTAATCTTACGTTGGAGAGAGGGGGGGTCTCGGCTAATATCACGCAGTTTTTTTTCTGATTGAAACAAAAAAGAATTATACTACATATTTTGGTCCATTTAATTATTTTTTTTTCCTATAATAATACAACGCAACGTAAGAAACCCATATTTTAAAAATGTCACGTGATATTGGGGGATGGGGAGAGGTGAATAAAATCTCACGACATCTCACCAGGGGGGGAGGGACAGAATATAAAAAACACCTCACGTAATTTATGGACGCCCCCTTGGTAGCTCTGCCTTCCATGCTGTGGGTTGTGCGTTCGATTGCCACCCAGAGCAAATGTTTGTGTGACGCTATAAGGATCATCTTATAGTGGTGATATATATTTTGGCCCTAGCACACGAACGTCTACTAGTAGGTTTCAACTAGTTGAATAAGAATTAGAATTATTTATTGTAAAACTGTGTATAAAGATCTTATAATACCTGGAATTTATTTTACAGCTAATCGAAGTCCATCTCCTCGTCGAAATAATAAGCTCACCCCTGCATTGCCCCGTCGGGGGTCCCGGCATAAAACACCCCCCCCAGAACACAAGTAAGTTACATGACCACTCAGTTGGTATATTATTTTTATTATAACTTTTAACATTGTTGTCCCACTGCTGGGAAAAGCTCTTCCCACAAAGCCTTCCACTTATCCCGTTCTTTTTTTACTGGTTATCCTACTTATATAAACACGAAAGTTTGTATGTTTGTTACATTCTATTATGGAATGAATCTATTACATGAAAAATCTATTCTGAAACAAAAAACTATTGAATAGATTTTAATGAAACACAATAAAGTAATTAAGAAAGTGTTTTAAGCCTTTGTACATGTCGTCTATTTCTGTCTTGTGTATGTCTTATTTTGTGTACAATCTATATTGATTATTATTATGTCGAAGCGACGCGTGACCCGAGGGCTGGTGAGTATCTGGCCCAGCGTATCAGCATTGCTATTCAGCGCGGCAATGCAGCCAGTGTCTTGGGTACGCTTCCGATTGGTACTGATTTGGATCAGTTGAACTATCTATAGATCGTTTGCAACGGTCTGTAGATAGCTCAACTGTTTCTTATGTATTTTATATGACAATGTACATTTTGCAAACACTGTATAGTCGTAAGTGTGTTTGTGAATAAAGTATCAGATTATTATTATTAATTAAATAAACTTTATTATTATAGATCAGAAGCGCGTAGTAATGCAAATGCGAACGAATGGCCGTGTTCGGAATGTACGTTTGTGAACGCGGGCGGCGCGGTGTCGTGCGACATGTGCCAGTCCGCGCGCGCTCGCCTGCTGCCGGCCGCGCAACGACATCCATTGGACATCGAGGACGAACGTAAGCATCTATTTACTATAGGTCTACCAGTACCTCTACCATGAGTTGTCACAGTAAAATCGCCTGACTATTCTACAGTAGTTACGTCAATATTAGTATTACGAATTTCAGTACCCAACTATCCGCAACTCTGGGGCACTGCAGCTAGCTCTAATTTGATCATCATCCAACGACTACAGAACTCTATCCTTAAAGCAATGTCAAATGCACCATGGTTCATTACGACTAAAGAACTTCACGAAAACTTAAGAGTTACCACAATCAAGGAAGAAATCCGACTCATGGAAAACTCATACAAAACCAGACTATCAAAACACCCTAACCCCCTGGCTGCAAAGCTACTGGAGACTGACAACCAAAAAAGGCTAAAGCGCCGAAAGATATTAGAACCCAGAGAATAAAATGAACCACATTGGTGCTACACTCACTGGAGTACAGCCCCGCACGCCACCTGGATCTCCCAAAAGATCTGCTTATAGCCACCAGGCTGATCGCAGACAAAAACCACCAGAAAAAAAAAAAAAAAAAAAAAAACTATCCGCTAGAGGCGCTGTACAAATCTTCATACATTTTTCTAACTACAGACGCTAGCGAGTATAGTAAATATAGTATAGTAAAAACTCTTGGTAGAGCCACAGGATCTGGTGGCAAAAATAAAGATCATTTTTTTTTTAACTTTTGTTTTGCCATCAAATCTTGTTAAACCTAATGTCTACCAGGATCTGATAGCAAAAATAAAGTTAAAAAAATAGCAATTTTTCATCATTTTGCTAGCGTCAATTTTTTTTTCCCTTTCTTGCCAGTCCCAGTCTGCGCAGGTCTTTTAGGTGTAAGTTTAAGCTACTTAGCGAACATAAACAATAATTTTCTGTGAAACCCTGTATCAATTTTTGAGATTGGTTCTTTAAATTAACTTACTAAATTATAACAGTTTTAGGATTAAGTAAGTTAATATAAAGAATTTCCCTCTAGAGCGAGAGGTATCACCTTAAGAAGAAAGTATTAGAAAAAGAGAGAAAGTAGTATATTATACTTAAAACATTTATGCTAAAATAATTTATTTTTCATTTAAACAGCGGAAGACGGTGACGGCGAACGTCAAGATAGTATGCCGATGGAAATACTGAGACTCGGCGAGGAAAGCCACGCGTGGACGCAATGGCAAGAAGTTTTAGCGCAGTGTGCTGCCGTATGTATTTTCTAAAAACTTTGTCATCATCATCATTCCCCTGCCCTTATCCCACGCTTAGTGGGGTCGGCACATGTTCTCTTTCTCCACTCACCCCTATCATTCGTGAGTTCTGAATCTACTCCTCTCACATCCATATCCTTCCTCACACAATCCAACCCTACCTATATTGTATGTATTGTATTAAGTATGTCAGTCTTCTAGTACTCATAACATAAGCTCTGCTTAGCTTGGGGCTAGATGATGTTGTGTGGATTGTCCTGCATTATTTATTTATTTATTTACTTACTTACCTACCTACCTACATACCTACCTACCTACCTACCTACCTACTTACTTACTTACTTACTTATTAATTTAATTACTTATTTAAATAAAATGTGTCATGAAGTCTTCTGGGTAAGCTAGTCTCCAAATAAAGATGTGGTTACATTTCAGAGTGGCGAACAATACGTGGACGAGTCATTCCCCGCGTCGCCTCGCTCGCTGTACTATAGCGGTGCGGCAGAATGCGGCGCGGCGACGCGCTGGCTGCGACCCCATCATATCAACGTGGACGCGGACCCCAGGCTGCCCTGGACCGTCTGTCGGGACCCCAGACCCTCGGACATATCACAAGGTAACATACAAACATGTCTGTACACTGTAGACTGTACTACAGCGAATAAAGTCTATCGTCGTAATCGTAGAACAAGGATGGATGTGCAAAACTGCAGGTTTACATTATATGTCATAACTTATTCTTCTTTTCGTGTCGATGCTACAACTGTGTTATATATTGAAACGACGAGTAATTAGTTCATAACATTCGTTTATTCAGGCTCAGTTTCACTCTATCTTGTACAAGAATATTTCAGCATAATTCCAGTTTTTCAATAACCGCGTAAAATCGGCTAGGCTTGTCAGGCTGACCTCGTTGACAAGACCACACTGACACATGGCAGACAAGGCCACAGATAATTAATAACTGTGATACTGGCTGGTTAGGCTGGCTTTGGCTTTGGCATGGCATGGCGACCGTAGAGGCTGACTGGTCTGGCTTGGCTAAGGCACGGTATGATGACCGTACAGGCTGCTTGACTATGGCATGGCATGGCGTCCGTATAGGCTGGCTACCCTGGCTTGGCCATGGTACAGCTGGTACACTGGCTGGTCTAGGCAGGTCGCAAAATGAAGCGTTACAATATGCTTACACAAATATATGTCATAACTTTAAAACGGTTACGCCTATCAACGTGAAATTTAGACAAGTTTTTATATGTGTATAGGCCTTTACATTTAATACAAATTTAATTTGCATACAAACCAAATTATAGTTAATTAATTAAATAAAAACATGGCCAACAATCATATCGGTCTTTGTTCTACGATCATGACGCTATGTTTATCGTTAAAGGTGTAGCTTTATAAAGGTCAAATTAATTTCATGTCATGTAGTTTTTGAGTTCAATTGTAAGAAATACATATGTCCCCTTATAATACTAGTTTAGACTAAAACAGAAGAATCAGAAATAAAAAAACATACTGAAGTTTCATCGCGATATGATTGACGACCGATGTGGCGCGGTGGGTAAAGAGGTCCACCTGCGACGCGGAGGTTGCGGGTTCGATTCCCGCCTTGGGATAAATGTTTGTACGATCTGCAAATATTTATTTCGGGTGATCTGGGTATTTTATATGTATAGTAAAAAAATATCTATCTATGTAATGTATTGTATTAAGTATGTCAGTCTTCTAGTACCCATAACACAAGCTTTGCTTAGCTTGGGGCTAGATGATGTTGTGTGGATTGTCCAGCATCATTTATTATTAATATGTTTTATTATTTTACAGGTGTTTTAGGTAATTGTTGGTTGCTTTCCGCATTAGCAGTGTTAGCGGAACGTTCGTCGCTGGTACGCGGCGTAGTGGTACGAAGTGAGCCAAGAGTTGGTGCGTACCAGCTTCGACTGTGCAAAGACGGGCGTTGGCTGACGGTTACCGTCGATGATTTGTTACCAGCCAATAAGAAGGGACATCTTGTTTATTCACAGGTAACTTTTTAAAAAAGACAGGTTTAGATCTATGTATTATGTATGTATTTACAAAACAAATAAAAAATTATATACTTAAGTCAGTTTTTTTATCAGCAATCTACATAGTTCCCATAGTACAAGCTTTACTTAGTTTGGGACAAGAGTGTGATGTGAGAATTTTCCGTGAATATTTATTTATGTATATGTATTTATTTTTTTATATACATATTTTTTTAATCTCACACATAACGCTTTAGTCCCAAACTAACAAAGCTTGTACTATGGAAACTAGATTTATGATAGAATACTTTTATACTTTTTCTGTAAATACATTAATACACCCAGACACAAAAACATCAGTGTTCATCACATTCATTCTTGTGGGTATCGAACCCACGACCCACAGAAGGGAAGGCAGAGCGATATAGAATTAAGTAACATTACATTCAATAAATATTAAATCTTTAAATTAGTAATTTATTATTATTTTATTTTTATATTAATAATGTATGTTATTATAATGTAATTGCAGGCGAAAAGAAAACAATTATGGGTGCCTTTGATAGAGAAAGCAGTCGCCAAACTACATGGATGCTATGAAGCTTTGGTGTCTGGACGAGCTATCGAGGGTTTGTACTAAACTTATACAATTTGTTTATAATATTATCAATAATGTCTATCACATTATTGACCCAATTAAGAAAAATCACGATTGTACAATGTATGTTTCTTAAGTATTTACATTTACTATTCCAATTAAATGAATGAATCCTCCAATTATCAACCGATTTTGATGATTCAATTTTTGATTGATAGATAATATTTTATAGATGATTCCTTATAAATTTGATCAAGACTTTCTGAGTAATCTTTATTTTAAAAACGCTTCGATAGCGCGATCCTGGAATCAGTGATAGTAACGACATCTATCTATCATGAAATCGGAATTACATAATTATATCTTTCATCATTAAAGTCTGTTTTATAATAGATTTTGTATAATATCTTTTATTTACTTACGGTAACGGTAATTTAGTGCGTTTTGATTACATACTTATGTTTTAGTAGTTTACGTTATTGGGTTTTTAGGGTTCGGTAACCAAAGGGTAAAACTAGACCGTATTACTGAGTGTTTGATTTCTGTCTAATTTAAATTCTCTAACTATCACGAATAATTAATATTAAAGGGGTTATGTATAAACGTGATTTTTATTTATTCGATTTTGATAAGGGCAACGGGACATAGATACGGTACGCGTACGAAACTCTTCGTGCGCACTTGCCCGGTTTTATTTATAAGTATAAGTATTAAGTTTTCCTTCTAAGACTGCACTTTACCATCAATTTCTTTCATAAGAAGATAATAATGGGTTATCGAAAAATCTCTTAAACGGCACGCGGACGAAGTCGCGGCGGGAACAGCTAGTAGTCTTATATATGTATATTCTTTCTAGGTTTGTGTACTCTAACGGGGGCTCCGTGTGAGTCGGTTTCGTTACAAGCGGGTGGCACTGGGGGCGGCACGGGCGGTGGGGCCCCCCTGGAGCAGTTGGATCGGGACCTGGTGTGGGCACAACTGCTGTCGTCGCGACAGGCCAGCTTTCTCATGGGGGCTTCCTGCGGTGGGGGGAATATGAAGGTAAAATACTATTGTATTTTTAAAAGTCAAAGTCAAAACTTTATTCAGTAAAATCACAAGGATCATTTAGAATCGTCTTACATACTAGGTGATTCTAGGTGCCAGTTCCACGCGACCACAGCCTAGAAGAACGGGCAAGAAACTTAAGTTTAAAGACATTTATTTTCTCATAAAACACATAGTTCACTTATAATGAGATTACAATAAAAACTTCAAACTTGTTTGCCGCTTGATAGCGCTATTGTAATTTTTACTTAGATTATTTACTTAGACAATGTGCTTACATATTCCTTTAATTTTAATTTATATACTTTTATGGACTCTCTTTGATGCTATTAAGTAAATTATTGTAAAGTTGTACTCCCTCAAATTTTTGGCTATTCCTTCAAGAAAGCTGCTGTAAAAGTAGATTTTAGAAATCATCAAATATTAATTAAACTAATGTACTTACATACACAATATACATACTATTAAGAAACTAGCAGACATACCAATTTGTTGGCTTTTTTTACCTACATCTCCGAATAGAATCCATCGGTCCACGACCAGATTTGAACCCACAACCTATCAGAAAGCGAGGTTATTGCCAATGAACCACCGCTATTAAAATATCTTATCTAGAAAATTGAATTTTCATCTACTCTATCTTACTCTAATATCTTATCTAATAACTTTATTTTCTTCTATAATATATACTAAATCATACTTGTACACTTTATGAGAGAGAAATAAACGAATTTTTATTAAAAAAAATGGTTGTCTGTAAAGTCGGTTTACTGACGATAGTTGAACGTGACAACGAACGCAAAGGCCGATTGTGCTACTTTGTCGCTCGTTCCGCGCTCTCGCTTGCACTTCATGGAACGCCTCAGAGCGAGGTAACGCCGCATGAGTCTCAGAGCGAGGTAACGCCGCATGAGTCATGTTTTTTCGTGCGTGCAGTCGGCTCTATCGAATTATAAGACGTTGTCACGTCAAAAAAAAAAATTCCAGGTTGACGAAGAAGAATACCAGAGGCTCGGCCTCCGCCCTCGGCACGCGTACTCCGTGCTGGACGTTGTGGAGCTGTCCACGGCACCCGGGCCCCCCGGCGCAGGCCCCCCCGCCCCCCCCGCGCGGCTGCTGCGCCTGCGCAACCCGTGGGGGCACTACACGTGGCGCGGCGCGTGGGCCCACGGTTGCCCACGCTGGACGGAGGAGGTGCGCCGCGAGCTGCACCACGCGAGGAGCACGGACCACGGAGTCTTCTGGATACAATTCGATGATGTGCTCAAGTTAGTTTTAGTTTTTATTTTAACGGGATATTTACCATGATTTGTGGGTTTGATTATTTCCCGATATTTCGGCACAGTTGCCGTTTATAATGATAACTATGTTCAAAACCATGGTAGTTTCAAATATTATATAAGTTAGTTTTACCTCTTTCCCCTCTCCACCCCCCAAGTCTCTGCTTTTCAAGCGACTTAACTGCTCTAATTATCAAAATTACTGATTTTGTTTTTTTTTTTGGAAGATCATAATACAGAGCTTAAAGTTTCCATCCACATCGCACATAAATTCCGCTAATTATGAAACAATTTTGATGATATTTTTGGCAAATCCAAAGGTTTACATACCATTTCACTGAATAAACTTCTGTTGATTTGATTTCAGTCTATTCTTTGTAAACCCCACGCCACACACTATTTGACACTTCAACCACTACAAAAATGAGATTCTCAGTGTATATTTCTCTATAATTCCAGATACTTCGATTGCATAGACATCTGCAAGGTGCGAGTGGGATGGCACGAGGTGCGCCTGGCCGGTATATTGCC
The DNA here is from genome assembly GCA_932527185.1 of Ecliptopera silaceata. Classification (NCBI taxonomy): domain Eukaryota; kingdom Metazoa; phylum Arthropoda; class Insecta; order Lepidoptera; family Geometridae; genus Ecliptopera; species Ecliptopera silaceata. The sequence continues at coordinate 1,475,903 of OW052211.1, forward strand.
GCCTCTCTCTTCCACGCGCCATCTCACCTGCTTACTACTAACGGCTACGCAGCCCACTGAAGTCGATTTTACACTTTTTCAAGAAGGACAAAGGTACCCTATTTGTTACCTCGACTTCTTGCAACTTAGCCGAATCAATAAGTTATATAATAATTATATAAGTAATTTCTTTATTTCTCAAAAACAAGTTACACATAAAAATATAAATACAAATAATAATAATAATAATGATTTATTTTCAAAATAGGTTTAGGTTAAAAAACAATGGTAGGTACTTAGAGCTAATACTAAGCATATTCACATGATCAGTTACTTAAATGTAATAAAATTCACAATAAGTGTAGGGCACTCACATTTTACATATTTTGTATTTGTTATTGAGAACCTACACTAAGATTAGAATCTTGTGTTGTAGGTTCTACAATCCCTAATATAATACAGTGAATCAGTCGAGCAATGCAATAAAATCCTCTATAAGTGACCTGTAAATAGACTTTTCCAATAAATTGATTATTAATGCTAAGAAATATAATTAAAAATCCTGTATTGTAATCGCTCTGTAATGTACACGGAAAACGAATTGTTTTTTTTTAATTTGATATTGCATAGCTACCTATCTACCTTTTCAAAATTTTGTGTAATTAGTACAATGATCTTATCTTGTTGTTACCTATTGTTTTTAGGAATTCCGAGAAAAGTCAGCGTTCACAACTAGATCTCTGCGTGGTTGTGTTCAGAACTAAATCAGGACCGAATGCACAGATCGGCAAACTAGTTGCTCACAGTAAGAGACAGGTAAGTTCATTCTTTTCGTTCATTTATTCATTACAATCATTCATTTTCATTCAGTATTGCGACAGGCGTCACAGCTCAGTTGGTAGTAACTCTGCCTTCCACGCTGTGTCGTAGGTTCAATCCCCACCGAGAGTAAATGTTTGTTTGATGAGCATTTATGTTTTTTCTGTGTCTTGGTGTTGCCATGTATTTGTTTAAGTACAAAAAAGTATTCTATCAGCATTCTATTTCACATCGCAAGCTTTGCCTTGTTTGGGACTAGAGTGTAATGTGTGAAATATCTGTAAATGTTTATTTATTTTACTCTTGACTTTAGTCACGAAACAGAACTCTATTTTAATACGCTGGTAATTGGCGGGTGAGCACGAATAACTGTGACAATCGTAAACGTATCGAAACAGTGACGTATTTGAAGTACACTGTGCGTCTACATCAGTAGGTCTACCATGAGTTTTTACTATACTATATTTACTATTCTCACTAGCGTCTGTAGTTAAAAAAATGTATGAAGATTTGTACAGCGCCTCTAGCGGATAGTTGGGTACTAAAATTCGTAATACTAATATTGACGTAACTACTGTAGTAAAGTCAGGTGATTTTACTGTGACAACTCATGGTAGATACACAGCTTTACTGTCAAACGTTGCAGCGTTAGCGCGCAGTGTATCTTAATTACGTTACAATAACGAAATAAAACTTTGATATTGTTTCAATTATAACTAATATCACGATCTTTTTCCAGGTTCGAGGCTTCGTCGGATGCCACAAAATGTTAGAAAAAGGATTCTATCTCGTTGTCTGTTTAGCGTTCAATCATTGGCACACCGGCCTAGAGTTAGCGGACAGCGGCGCTTGGCCTCGGCACGTGTTAGCGGCACATTCGTCGAAGCCGCTCGCTGTGGCCAGACCGCCGCTGCATGCGCATATCTTAGCGGACGCGATCATAGGACTTACTTTGGCGAGGGGGCAACGACATGAGGGAAGACAGGGCATGACTGCTTATTACTTGACTAAGGTAAGATGCTGACGTTAGTAGTCAACGCTAACTTTTTATAAGATAAGGGGTTAATCCTATCATATAAAAAGTTAGCGTTGACTTTAAGTCATCATTACGTATGGTACTTCAAGTCTGCGCTAACTTTTTATAAGATAGACCGATAGACCTTACTTTAATATATATCTAGTTTCTTGCCCGTTTTTCTAGAAACTGGTCACGTGGAACTGGCATCTAGAACCACCTAGTACGAGTATATAAGACGATTCTAAATGATCTTAGTGATTTTACTGAATAAACTTTTATGTATTTTGATATTTAACCGGCTTCAAAAAAGGTGGAGGTTATCAGTTCGATTGTATATTATGTATAATTTTATGATTAGTTTAAGCTTTTTAGGCCTAACTGATGTTAAGTGGTATTTGACTCCTTACCTGACCGAAATGCCATCGTTATTTTGTCTGGAAGAGATCGCTTAGCGATAAGACCGTCTGTTGTACCCAAACTTTTCTTATTTTGTTTTTTTTTAATGTACAATTGAGTAATATTATTTTTTGTTCCCCAGGGCTGGGCTGGCCTAGTGGTGATGGTGGAGAACAGACACACGGACAAGTGGATTCACGTTAAATGTGACTGCCAAGAGAGTTATAACGTGGTGTCCACTAGAGGGGAACTTAAAACTATCGACTCAGTACCGCCTCTGCATCGGTAAGCAACTTTTAAATTTATATAATTTTTTTTTTCCTAACCTATCTCGTCCCACCGCTGGGCACTTACTGTGTGCCCCACTAAACAGAGTGGAAGGATTTGGGGGATCTATAGACAATTCACACATCACTCTCGAATCCCAAACGAAGAAAAGCTTGTACTATGGAAACTACATAGCTGATAGAATACTTATATACACTTAAATACCTACATAGAATACATAGTAACATCCAGACACAGAATAAATATTTATGTTCATCACAAACATTTGCTGCGAATCGAACCCACGACCTACAGCATGGAAAGCTACTACCAACTGAGCTGTGACGCCTGTCACTTATTATTATTTTTATTTATTTTATTTGTCACTGTATTTCTCGCGATATTATTAAAAAATGTACCTTTCTTCCACAGACAAGTGATAATAGTCCTCACGCAACTAGAAGGCAGTGGAGGCTTCAGTATAGCCCATCGATTGACCCATCGGCTCGCCGGGGGCTCTCGTTTGCAGGACTGGGCCGTCGGGGTCTCCGAACCAAGGCATCAGCCGCCATTAGCAAGAAGTTTACATGCATTACACGCGCCTAGACTTATCACATAAGCCTCCATTTTATGTATTTATACGCCCTTATAAAACTTCTCGAAAATTATAATATTTGAAACTATCATGGTTTTGAACATAGTTTTCATTATAAAAGGCGCATGCAACTGTGCCGAAATATACTCAAAAATCATGGTAAATTTCTCGAAAATTGGTATTAGCGCGCAAGAAATGTACCTCCATTTTATGTATATGCGCCTCTACACGAAGATTGGGCTAGGTTGGTATTAACAAGCAAGAAATTAGCATGTATTATCCGTGCCTAGACTTATCACTTAAGGCTTCATATTATGTATTTATGCGCCCTTATAAAAGTTCTCGAAAATTGGTATTAGCGCGCAAGAAATGTACCTCCATTTTATGTATATGCGCCTCTACACGAAGATTGGGCTAGGTTGGTATTAACAAGCAAGAAATTAGCATGTATTATCCGTGCCTAGACTTATCACTTAAGGCTCCATTTTATGTATTTATACGCCCTTATAAAACTTCTCGAAAATCGGTTTTAGAGCGCAAGAAATGTACCTTCATTTATGTATTTATGCGCCCTTATTATTACGAAGATTGGGCTAGGTTGGTATTAACGCGCAAGAAGATTATTATCCGTGTTATGTATTATCGCCGTCTATACTTATCACTTGGGTCTCCGTTTTGGTTTGACGAGCTCTTATTAAAGCCCTAAAAACGTCTTAAAACAAAATTTGGTGGGTATTAACTGCTTTTTATGCAGATAATTTCGGCTACCGCAGCAGTTTTAAGGATTGACAACACACAGCTACATTATTTAATTACAAATGTTCACTGTCATTGAGCTAACTAAAGTGGTATTGAATGTCAAAAAACAAACAGTCTGAATTATTCTTGGCTAATTTAAACTCTTATGCCAACTGTGTTGTGTAAATATTCAGTACGCGCTTTTAGATTTTAGATAGATGTATTATTTTAATAAGAAGCGTAAACACCCAACTGAAGTTATCTATGCCCTTGAGATGGCACGGGGGCCTACCCCCTTCGCTCCCCTAGGAGCAAAGGGGCTTAGAGGGGGGTGAAGGGGCTTAGAGGGGGGCGAAGGGGCTTAGAGGGGGCGAAGGGGCTTAGAGGGGGGCGAAGGGGCTTAGAGGGGGGCGAAGGGGTTTAGAGGGGGTGAAGGGGCTTAGAAGGCGGCGATAGGGGGTAGGGGGCTAAAGGGGCTTAGAGGGTGGCGATAGAGGGAAGGGGGCGAAGGGGCTTAGAGTGAGGCGACAGGAGGTATGGGGGCGTGATTTACTTTGATGAGAGTGGTGAGGGGGGAGTGAGAATATAAATATATGATGGATTGACCATGTAAAGATTCTCTTGATACGTAATACTCATGTAAAATACCTACTGCCTAGTATTATGTAGCTATAAAGTACTGTAACTTTTAAACTGCTATTTTAACGCGCAGTGTAACTCCATTTTAATGCGCAGTGTAACTCTAATATGGCAGTTATGGTGTAAATAAGCTCTTAGGCTCCATGATGTTTTAAGAGCACCAGAAGAACAAGGAATCAAAAAAGAATAACTGTTTGTTTGACTTTTTGTTCCGCTTTTGGAATTGAACCTACACTTTATTGCAATAAAGTAATGATAATTGTCTCCATATAATTTACTCAAACGTTTATTTAAGCAACTGAATCACATTCGAATTTCACAAATCATACATCAATTTATAAAATAATTACTGTTGCAAAACGACGATTTAAATTAAATGCTCTAAATTGTCCCTCATTGGATTGTTCATTTTGAACCGAGTGTGAACTGTCAAAGTTTGTATTGTAGGTACATGATGAATGTTACACTCTTAGACCTAGATAATGGACTGTGCCTTCTCGATCCAGGCAGTAAGCACGGCGGTCAAAGCGAGAGAGAAAACAATCGTGCGGCCAGCATTTGTCACCCTTATTGACTCTTACCTTACAGATACAACGGCGGATCCAGGGGGGGTCATGGGGGTCATGACCCCCCCCCCCCCCACCCTGAGCAGAAAGTTATAAGTTCTTGACTTGACCACGACTATGTGACCCCCCCTGGCGCAAAGCTGGATCCGCCCTTGTACAGAAAAAACAGGTATTGATCGCACAGAGTGTTCAATTTCTTGAGTTTATGGCTCAGTTCATTATCTACGTCTATGGTTAGACTATAGTAACCCATTACACCAAGCTAGGAAGCTAACTCATCTACAGTATAGCATGTAACGTGGTCTAATGCTACCTAAGTACTGATTTGGTGTATGGCCTACACTAAAAATATCTTTATACTGCCTACACGGGTACACCCGTTATTTATATATAGGACGATAGATAGCTTGAGAAAATCGTTAAATAACATAAAAATAAAAAAAATACGCGTGTAGTATTAGAAAACGAAGACTTGAAATAACGTAAAATTATTTTCATTGATATTCAGATGAAAATAATTTTATTATTCTTCTAATTATCGATAATAATGAACACTTAAAATAGTTGTTAATATTTTTTCTACGACACTAAAATACTCATCTAGATTCGTACGCTACACTGCCGGACAGATAATTGTATGCAGTTTGAAAGGTCGATTTTTTTTTCAAAATGTGTACTTTTCTGTACAGCAAACCAGTTCAAGAAGCCTGTGTGATGAAATATGCGATTAGCGTGCACTAAGTGTTATTTTTTGACAGAAAAAAATGTAGTTTTAAGTCACGTTTTTAATAGAGATAGTTAAAAATCGTGTAAATTATCTCATAAAAGTTTTTGAATCATTATAATGTAGCTGTTACATTTTTTTTTATTACTAGGTACCTAATATTTAGGTTTTTTGCAAAATCTCCAAAAGTTTTTGAAGGATTTTGTATAGATATTTTATTTTGTAATACTCTCGGTGCAGATCTGAATGTTTGTTTTTTTTTTTAATTTTTATGCTTCGAGTCGACACCAAATCGGCTATATTGTGAACTTATCATTAAAAATATCAAGTTTTGTTTAGAATTTTCGCAAAGTTCATTCCATTATCCTATTTTATAGTTAGTTTTAGTGACAAAAAGCTAGAGTGATTTGAATTTCTTGCCATTTCAATAACGAATATAATACGATTTTGTTAATTTAATTATGATTATTATTTATTTGTATTATGGCCTATGAAAATAAGTGCAATATTTTTAATATATGAGTTACATATGTACGTACACACGCTAGCACAAAAATAGGGGGTATTTATAAAAAAAAACAATTTTGTTACAAAATATCCGATATAAAGCGGATGGTCTTTTGGAAAACAAAAATAACTTGTGTTCGTTATAAATTATAATGTAATTATTTTATATCAACTTCTATTGAATTAATGTAGTTTGCTGTTCTAAGATTTTAGAAACAATTTGAATTCGTCTGCTTTAGTGCATTTCTATATCTATTCTTTGTAATGTCATCTATTTCTATAATAATAATCGAGGCTATCTTTATGCTAAAATAATCACAATTCTTTGATATTACAGTATTTTCACATAGTTTTAAGATTTTATAGTTTTTACATATTTGTGCCATAACTTTATTTTCATATTTGACATGAATCGGATTGAATAAATTATTTAATTTTGTAATACCTTTTTGTTATAAAAACAAAACGAACAAAAATATATTTTTATGTTGACCAAATCCTTCTTCCTTGCCAAAAGTGTAAAATATTTTTATACAAAAATAATGAATGGTTTTAAACAGATTATATAACTTGCTCCATTTACTGAAAATACATCAAAATGTTTCTGAAACGGGGCCAAGACTGTTTCATTTGGCCATCTTATATATTTTACGTAGTTGTCTAAAGTGCAAGCAAGTGTAGTTTTTTGGTTATTTTGACAGTTTTTAAAATGATGTTTTAAATTTTTTGCACTGAATTGTACTCGTATTTTGATATCACGTTTTGTTAAGTCGAGTCGTTTGTAGCATTAAATACGCTTATATAACGTGTTAGAATAACGTGAATGCATGTTACGACTATTTAATGTAAGAATAAGAAAAATTGAAAATAAATTATTATTTGAAAAACACCTTTTGTTTAATATACTTCCTTCTAACCTTCAAATATATAAAATAAAATAAAATAAAGCATAAGTATAGAGAACCATTTCAAATTGCACGCCTCATTTTGTATACATTTTACCAAAAAACTAATAAGTACGTGTCTTATTTAAATCAGTGTCAGAGAATATAGCCGCCGTGCAATTGCATGCATGAGTATCTACCATTATACAAGTATATCATCATGTACCTACCTACTCTACTTTTTAGTCCATCTATAAATATGCACACTCTTAAGTGATCGGCAGGTATTTCAACGTTATAATTATGTAGGTACCTATATTAAATAACTTATTTGCTGTTTGAAATGATTTGCGTGCACAAATTAAGTACCTACCTAGGTATTTTTGGGATTGAGCTCCTTAAATTAAACTAGACCTATCTCGATTTTTTATTTAATTCTTTATTGCTCAGAATTAAAACTATACCTACAAAGGGAGGTCTACCAGCCAACCCAACTGTTGTAATGCAAAAGAGAGGTTGGCGTGCGACAAATAATAAATAAAGATAGTAGGTAGGTCAAGGGCGGATCCAGCTTTGGCGCCAGGGGGGGTCACATAGCCGTGGTCAAGTCAAGAGCTTATAAATAAAATAATTATGTTCAATTAGTGGTCCACCTAAGTCCTGGAACCAACTCAGGGGGGGTCATGACCCCCATGTCATCCCCCCCTGGATCCGCCGTTGAGGTAGGTCCAAAACGAGAGTTACCAACCTTGAGAGAGCAAATTTATCTACGCAGGGGCGTTCTCTATGTAAGTATCTAATTAGGTTACTACTATAATAAACGATTGTAATAAGGATTATTTATATAAAACCGCTAGAATCCTGTCTGTTTTCCAGACTCTGGTCGCGACGAACTGGCTCCTAGAATCACCTAGCATGTAAGACGTGTCAAAGTAATCCTTGTGATTGTTCATTCATTTGTACCTATTTACTGTTCATTTTTAAACATTTTTAAACTTTTATTGCAAGAAAAAATAATAAACAGATGTTCGGTATCTTTAAATTATATGTTCATGCAATTTAAAAAAAATTAAGTAGGTACCTAAGTATAACCCGTGCACAGAGGCGTCTCTAGCCCTTGTGGCGGCCGTGTGCAACCAGTAGGTACCTACTCTGGCGTCCTCTAGTCTAATAGGAGCGGGGTCAAAATGGAATACCAACAGATATTGTTAAAGATGCTGCAGATTTAAGTTAATTTTAAGTTGTTACGCTGGCAACTCTCTCTGCACCTGAATGTCATGGAAGATACTTACATGTAAGTAATTTTGTCTATCGTCCTTTCACCTAAATAAAATTCCACGTGTGAACTCTGCGTTGTTATTTCCAAAAGTCCTAATAGTTATATTTTCAAACGGAATAAAAATATTCGGATGCAAATGGTGCATCCGGCGCATCGGCGCCCCCTTAGACCCGGCGCCCGTGCGCGCCGCACACCCTGCGCCATAGGTAAAGACGCCTATGCGTGCGCAAAAATGCTGCAGACCGGTGTACCTAATATAAATAAATTTATCAAATATAACATACTTACATGTTATGTTTCATCAAAATATACAAAACAAACTGACCCGTGCCCACTTCGTTGGGCATACCTAATGTTAATAATCCTTTTTCGTTCGTAAGAAACGCTTTCATTCGACCGTTTTCTCTCCGATTCACTTTGCAAAACGGACTAGCACGTAAAATATTTTTTAAATAAATGTTTTTCGGTTTTTTTATATAGCCACTAAGCAATAATGTGGCCTTCTATTGGTGATAAAAATTTTAAAATCGGTTCAGTAGATCCCGGGATTACCCCTTACAATATAACAAACACACAAACTTTACGTCTTTATAATATTATAATAGTATAGTATATTATTATAGATATAGATGAATGAATCCAAGTCTCACAGACCAGTGATCTATGCTGTGGCCTATCAGCTATCAGTTACTCAGGACTTTGATTCATAATCTGGGGACACGGCAGTGATCACGCCGACTCAAAAATGCGGCATGGCCTTCTCTTAATAGATACTGCTTTTATAAATATCTAGACAGCTGTAACAATCGCCACAGTCGCGAAGATGTTCAAGGTGGCTTGTGTTTTACTGTCGCTCGCTGTCGTCGGGGGGCTGGCAGACGCTGTTACTGATGGAACCACGCTAGAAATGACATTTCTGGTAAGCTTCTTTTCAAAACATCTTTTGGATGTGCGTTCCTTATCTAGTTATGAAGTAAATAGTTTTCGCTAAAGGTTTGCTAGAAGTGAACTATTTTCATGTTTTATTTCTGTATGCACTCTGCCTATGATAGATACCTAATAAAGAAAGAAAGACAGCGCTCACGCTGCTGTCTTTCAAAGAAAACAATCGTGCGACAAGTATATGACACCCTCCTTTGTCATTACCCTACAGTACATTTTTGAAGCCGCTAAGTTTGTCAAAGAGCACTCAATAATGTTTAAGAAAGCAAGAGATATCTAGGTACCCTAGATGAGTAAGAAACCCTGACAGAATTGGTCTTGCTAAAGTGCCTAGAACTACAATAGGTAGGTATATAAAAAAACTCTTTTGCAATGTGTGGACAAATATATAACATACCTAATGACAATAAAAAACTTCCGCTATCATTATTAGTAAAAAAAGTGAAAAACTGATAACATTGATGACTTTTTCAAACAGTGTCTAATAATTTAATTTGACTGTATTATTATAATTTTTATGTGTTTTTGTGTGATATTTAATTAATTTAATTATAAATAAATATAAATATAAGTAAATAAATTATAATGACAAAATACAATTTTATTACCTAATTATATCAAAGTAATCTAATAATTTGCACTGGTGAAATGTGAGACTCTATTTAGAATACTTACTTAATATTATATGCCTACCATATTTCAGGCAAATAAACATTTCAATTCATTTCATTTCAGAAAAGAGGCAGGTAGGTATATGCCGCACTGCCCACACAGAGTAGTCAATTTTGTGAGGCTACAGCTCAGTTCATTTTCTACGTCTGTTGTATTAGCTCAGCCAGTGGGACTCGAACCCACAACCCACAGCATGTCATACTATGAGAAAAAATATCTATAGGTAAGTATTTCAGGTAATGGGCGTATCATCATCATCATCATCATCATCATCGGCAGCCCGTATTAGCCCACTGCTGGGTATAAGCCTCCTCCCTCAAACGCCACTCTTTCCTGAATTGGGCCTTTTGCATCCAGGTCCTACCCTGTACGGCAACGATATCGTCCATCCATCTGGCTGTTGGTCTGCCAAGGCCTCTTGTATGTCCTCTAGGCCACCATTCCGTCAAGGCCTTACTCCACCTGCCATCAGCAAATCTTGCCAAGTGTCCTGCCCAGCTCCATTTGAGTTTCGCTATACGGTCCCCGATGCGTATACCTACCAATTAAAAATATATGCGCAATGCCATTGTTCTCAAACGGTGATGAAAAACATTGTAAGGAATCTCTTGGCATCGCGCGTTGACCTTTTCTTTCCTGTGGATAAGGCAGGCTGGATTGAGAGAATGTAGGTAAGAACTAACCGGGACTAAACAAGAGTGGCTAATGATAATGACACAATCATCTAGATTAGCTAACATAAAGCTAATATTACAAGGATTCATTCATGATGTTCAACGATATACGTGAAAAATTCTATTTTTCTAGCACCCGATAGATTTATAATCATAATTCAACACACTTAATAATAACCTAAAAACGAATAGTTCGTTCATATTCGATATGTTTAATTACAGGTCAGCAATAATAAAACTTGGTAAAAATATTGGCTACCGGGAAGCTACTCAACTCCTCAATATAAAGAATTTTTAGACAGTGACGTTGTGTTTTGTGACGTACCTTTTATTTTTAGTTCAAAAAACTGTAGGTATCTACTGTATTTCGTAACACTTTTATTAATCTACAGTATGATGGACGCGGAAGAGTGACGGATTGGAAGTGCTTAGTGAGGCCATATACCTATCGTTAAATTGTTAACCATTCAACTTCAGGTGCACTATGGGCTTATTTCTATATCATATAAATTACCACTGTCCTAATTAATAGATAGATAAGTAGATAAAGATTTGGCAACCACTATAGGTATATGACGACCGATGTGGCGCGGCGGGCGAAGATCCGCCTGCGACGCGCAGGTTGCGGGTTCAATTCCCGCCTTGGGATAAATGTTTTTACGGTCTGCAAACATTTATTCCGGGTGTTCTGGGTATTTTATATGTATAATAAAAATATCGATTTATGTAATGTATTGTATTAAGTATGTCGGTCTTCTAGTACCCATAACACAAGCTCTGCTTAGCTTGGGGCTAGATGATGTTGTATCCAGCATTATTTATTTATTTATTTATTTATACAGGGTTACATGGAAAGTCGTGCTAGATCCGTTAAGAGCGTGGAGTACCCATCATTTCTGACTTATTTTACTATGAAACACCCCACCCTAAACTTAACCCATTTCGAGATATTCGACTTTTAAATTTTTATTGAAAATTGCTGATTTTTTGGCTACTAAATTTATTTTTGTTTTTTCTGTGCATCTTATTATTATTATTATTGCATTTTTACATGGGTAATAAGATGTTTTAGAACGTCAATCATTAAAATAGTGCATAAGTTAATTGAATAGATCGTAGCAGACAAGTGAAACTTATGAAATAAAAAAATATTTTATAAGGTTGATTTTTCTCTAAGGGATATCAAAAAAATAATATATGGCACTTGTTCGGCGGATGTTATAATAAATATCTACGTTTCAACAGCTATCTAACGACGTATAATAATCTAGGGTTTGTATTACGTTTCGTGGAAAAAAAGTAGTTGGGACGCTCCAGGTTGCAGTTCTAACGGTCCCGCGCGAGCAAGACAAGTGAAGATTTAGGTAGGTGCGAATGATAGAAAAAATGTGTAGAGCCCGGCTAGGGCTTGGAATACAACAGGGGATATTGTTTGTTGTCAGTCTGCTTTTGTGCTTCGTACATAGTGATATCGTTTTGCTCTTTTTCTCTACTTGACTGTGATTCTGAACTATTTCTTCTGATTTTTGACTACTGTTAAGCATATCAGCATATTCTTCAGATGTGTAGGACGTCATTTTCAACACTTCCGTATCACAGGTACAAATCAGAGTCCGGTTAACGAGCACAGTAGTCAAAAATCAGAAGAAATAGTTCAGAATCACAGCCAAGTTGAGAAAAAGAGCAAAACGATATCATATTCATTATGTACGAAGTACAAAAACAGACTGACAACAAACAATATCCCCTATTGTATTCCAAGCCTTAGCCGGTCTCTACACATTTTGACGTGACAACGTCTTATAATTCGATAGAGCCGGCTGCACGCACGAAAAAACATGACTCATGAGGCGTTCTGAGGCGTTCCATGAAGTGCAAGCGAGAGCGCGGAACGAGCGACAAAGAAGCACAATCGGCCTTTGCGTTTGTTGTCACGTTGAACTATCGTCAGTAAACCGACTTTACAGACAACCATTTTTTTCTTATCATTCGCACCTACCTAAATCTTCACTTGTCTTGCTCGCGCGGGACCGTTAGAACTGCAACCTGGAGCGTCCCAACTACTTTTTTTCCACGAAATGTAATACAAACCCTAGATTATTATACGTCGTTAGATAGCTGTTGAAACGTAGATATTTATTATAACATCCGCCGAACAAGTGCCATATATTATTTTTTAGATATCCCTTAGAGAAATTTAAACCTTATAAGATATTTTTTTATTTCATAAGTTTCACTCGTCTACTACGATCTATTCAATTAACTTATGCACTATTTTAATGATTGACGTCCTAAAGCATCTTATTACCCATGTAAAAATGCAATAATAATAATAATAAGATGCACAGAAAAAACAAAAATAAATTTAGTAGCCAAAAAATCAGCAATTTTCAATAAAAATTTAAAAGTCGAATATCTCGAAATGGGTTAAGTTTAGGGTGGGGTGTTTCATAGTAAAATAAGTCAGAAATGATGGGTACTCCACGCTCTTAACGGATCTAGCACGACTTTCCATGTAACCCTGTATAATATGTACTGAGCAGATAAGCTTTGCTTAGTCTAATTATAAGTAGGTATACAGGTAAGCATATTAGACTATGATAAGGGCAGGCTTATCTGTAAACAGCGATCTCTACCAAAAATGTACTAACTTGTGCAGGCCGGAATCAATTTGAATGAAATAGGGCCCATTGCTTTCCAGGTCCACCGCCATGGAGACAGGGCAGCTATAGATCTGAACATCGCGCTGACCACTGACCCTGATGCTGTTAGAGCTGCCTCTGCACAATACGGCTTTGGCCAACTCACCAACGTTAGTATTTCAATTTAGAATAAGTATGTTTTAATATGATCATTGTTCTACAATGACCAAACATGTAGGTACAGACTACAATCACGACGAATGTAAGGTATTCGCGTCCATCTCTATGAGATGTTAAAAGTTTTCAATCTCATGTTCTTCATGCGAAGCTAAAGGAGGGTTTAACAGTCTTTCTGTAAAGTCCCACCATCTTATTTGTTCAGTTGACGGCGTCGCTAGTTTCGCAGGCGTTTCTTTTCTTTCATATAAAATTAAACTTTTAGAATAACTTCCTGCGCATCACTTTTGAGAGATTTCAGCATTTTATTCGCACTTTTCATAATTAATTCGAACAATAAGCAATAAGCACTCACACTAAGACTGAAACTGACTGCGGAATGTATAAGTCTACCAGGAACTGATGGCAAAAATAAAGTTTGAAAAATAAAAAAAGTTTTTTTGCCAATTAATCTTGGTAGACCTAATGTGTACCAGGATCTGAAACAAAAATAAAGTTTACAAAATAGCGATTTTCATATGGCTATTTTTCATATTTTGTCCACCTGAGCAGTTAAGTTGGTGGCACTGTACGAGTTTGTGCATATACGGATCGTAGAGACGCAATCACCGAGCGCCAACGATTTCGCCACCGATGCAAGCTACTCAAGAAATCTGCTGGGTGCTTGGATCTCCGGCGCTCGGTGTCTCCGTGATCCGTGAGTGCTAAACTTAGCAAGATGGGTGATATACTATGTGACGTTAAACAGAAAATAAAGAGCATACTAAACGATGATGCAACAAAACGATGGCCTGCTAAGTGTTACATAACATTCATTGCCTATCAAATTTATAACAATGCATAGCTTACTGGAGAATGCTCCAAGTGCACCTCACCGCAAGTTTTATTGAATGCAGTGAGACATGAAGTCGTATGAGCCGGTTACCTTTAAAGGTTGGTTTTAGGTTATATCGACAAAAAACTAATCTATTTTAACTTATCTATTTAGGTTGGTAAAAAGCGCGCCTACAAACTAGGTCAGTACATCAAAAAACGCTACTCCACACTACTCTCACCGCACTACAACAGATCAGATATATACATCCAATCATCTGACTCCACACGGTCTAAGATGACAGTGCTAGTCGTGATGGCTGCTGTTTACCCCCCCCTCAAAGATGATTGGAGCCAGGACATCAATTGGACTCCTGTGCCTTACACCACCGTGCCTATCAGATACGACACTGTAAGTGCAATGTTTTTTTGGACTTGTCCGTGGGCGATTCGAGTTCTGTCATTTATTTATAAAAAATAGCGTTTTTAATTTTTATATAAATTAATACAATAAACAAAAAATATACATATAAAATACATGACAAATTAAAATACGTGTAGATTGTGCCTCAAATTCACTGAATGACACTAACTGTACTAAACATAATGCTGAAAATATTTCACATTACAGAACATGGCAATCATGAACTGTCCTAACTATATAACAGCTTTTGACCAGTTCTTCTACTCAAACCCGCCTATCATGGATCAGTACGCCGACGTGATTGACGTCCTAGACAAAGTCAGTTGCGATAGCATGATCAAAACCTACCCACCGACTTCATTCGGATTCTACGATGCTTATGTTAGCCAGGTATTTTAATATCTAATATTATTGGATTTTTTAGAATAGAATATTGTTTGTTGCACACCACATAAGAGAAAAATACATAAAAATACCTTAACTTAGGGTAATAGAAGTATTATCTAGTTAGTAGGTACAATAGGCAGCCTTATTGCTTAAAGCAATCTCTTTCAGACAACGTTTGAATGGATATATATTTATAATTACCTATCTTGCATTTAAACAATACTTCTTACACTACTGCAATGATGCTTCTTACAAATAATTGCTAAATGCAATTATTTGTCTACATATCTACCTAAAAACACTATTGGTAGTCGCAGAATTAATTCAGCTGGCTACCAATAGATGGCGTTAAAATCCTACCAATATTTAACTGGTTGACGGGATGCATCAGCGCTGTTTCTCACCACATCACTCGGCCGATATACTATTTCAGGAGAGCTTAGGAGTCCCACTGAGTGATGAGATAGCTGCCATCATGCCTCGTCTTAGTGAGGCTGCGGATACAGCTATGGATGTCATATTTGGAAACAAAGACATGGTCAAACTAGCGGCTGGCAAGTAAAATCTAACTTTTCGTATTATATAAACTCGCAAGAACAATCCCCATACACGCAGATGAGACAAAGACGCAAATTCTAAGGATCGCTTATTGTTTTTTTATAATCTTTTACGAGTAATTTAAACTGTTTAACATTGTTAATTGTTAAACTACTTATATAACATGAGGTTACGTAAAAATCACTTGTTACGCAGTAAACTCTTAGAAAAGAAAAAGCTCAGTTGGTAGTAGCTCAGTTGGTAGTAGCTCTGCCTTCCATGCTGTGGATCGTGGGTTCGATCCCTACTGAGAGAAAATGTTTGTGTGATGAACATAATTATTTATTCTCGTCTGGGTATGTATTCTATGTATGTATAGACAAAAAAATTATATAAGCATTCTATCATCAACCTAGATCAGTGAACGTTCAATCTTCATCGAAAGCAGTTGTGTCACGCGCATTCGCGCGCACACACAGTTAAAAGTGCTAACGTATCATAACAAAGCTGTCGCGCACGGCCGAACTACGATGACCTTTCGACTCATCACGTAAGGTATGTGCGAAGACAGCAAATTATTTCGCTAATGTGACGAATAACGTGACCCAATAATGGCTACACCCACTAAGATTAGGCTTCAGCTGACTACTGCCACCGAACATGCCTTGTACCAACAAATCAAGGAAACAACGTACCGTTATGAGGAAGAAAAACGGGAACGAGAAATTTTGCAAAGTCAAGCAAATGAGTTGCAAAAACAAATCGCTACTATGCAGCAGCAACTCAAAGAGTTATTAGAACAAAACTCCATTAAAACATCTACCGCAATAAAAGGTGCTTCTGCCGGCTTTGAATATGAGACCGACGAAGAAGAACTTGCCAAAGAAACGGAGTGGATTCGAACTAAATCGAGGAAAAAAAGAAAACTGAACACTTCACCTACACTCCTACCCCAAGAAGCGAACAAAACTTCAACCGAAAAGCATAAGAAGGTGCCCCCTCCACCACCTATTGTTGTGGACGGGGTGGACAATTATCAAAGTTTTTATGATTTTTTGACCGAAAAACAACCAGCTGGGACCTTCAACATAAAAATGATGAGCGGTAACTGCGTTAAAATTAACTCCTGTCATGAAGAATCATATAGGTGCATTACAAAAGCCCTAACAGATAATAACTGCATGTGGCACTCTTACGAAAATAAACAAGAGAGACCAGTACGAGTGATGGTTAAAAAATTACCATACTCTTGCAAACCAGAAAGGATCATAGAAGATCTAACAAACAAAGGTTATAAGATTGAAGACGCCGTCAACAAGCTGAGCTGGAAAACTAAGGAGCCACTCAACATGTTTATGCTAACCTTCAATAATCAAGAGGAAATAAGGAATGTTTTTAACATAAAATATATCCTGGGATGCATGGTAGAGATCCAACCAATAAGATCCACGAAACTGGTTCCTCAATGTAAGAGATGCCAGGCTTACGGCCATACTCACAAGTACTGTGCCAAAGAGCCGAGATGTGTTAAATGCACAGGAAAGCACCTAACCAAAGACTGCAGAAAACCTGCAGAAGATAAACCGAAATGTGTCCATTGCGGAGAAGCACATCCCGCTAATTACAGAGGTTGCATTGTTGCCAAAGAAATACAAAAATTCAGAAGCAAGGTAATCAAGAAACCATCAGTCGGGCAGCAACAAAAAGTCACTGGGTCACTGGCAAGTAACAAAGTTACCACCGACCAGCACATCCGTGGCACAACCTGTACCGTCAACAAAGGAACTGTGTCCTATGAGCGGCGGCGAGCAATGCACCCGCTACCCAGCGCAACGAGCAAACAAATCAAGCCGACGACGACATAAAGCTGGATGAAATTCTTAGGCTCCTGACGTCCTTCAACGAGCGTTTACAAAAGCTAGAAAATAGTACTTTATATTAGTGTAGTGATAAATACCTAAGTGAAATGTAGTGTAAGTGTAAACCTACCTTTAAGAACACAATAACGATGTGTTTTCATTCAAAATAGAGACTGTAAGAAATGTGCTGCTGAGCACTTTCTTTAACTAATCTATATAGTAACTTAAGTTAGATTAAAATTACTCATTAGCCTGTATCTAGGCTAGATCGTAATCTTAGTTGGTGTACTTTTTGTTAATTACGCTAAACAATAAATAAAAAAAAATGGTAGCACTCCGGGAGTGCCGGCAGAAGTGAAAACTTCAATATTAACGTTGTGTTTTCACTTTTAAGTTTTCACTTCAAAAATATAACCACAGTCGTGATTGTGTCATGTCATTGTGTCACATTCGCGCAAGCGCGAATGTGACACAACGACGAAGACAACGAAGACACACTGACACAGACACATTCGCGCAAGCGCGAATGTGTCATGTCGCCACAACACTATTTAATTGTTTGAGTCATACGTCGCGTGACCGCAAGTGTGTTCTTTTGTCGTCTCTTGTTTTACGAGCAATGTATAAAAATTAAATAAGATCTTACGCTTTTTCGACGTCACGTGACCCTGACGCGAGTTTGAAAGTTTTTACCCACCCAGCGCCGCTAAAGAAGTTTTCACTTCAAAAAAAAAAAAAAAATCAACCTAGATCCCATAGTACAGTTGCTTAGTTTGGGACTAGAGCGTGATGTGTGAGAATGTCCAGTACCAATCGGAAGCGTACCCAAGATACTGGCATTGCCGCGCTGAATGGTAATGCTTATATTTTTTATTCAAAGACAGAATAGATTTCTACTTCCAGGTGTGCTCTTAAAGGAATTCTTCAAATATGCTTCAATGATAACCTCTGGAGAAGATACTCCCCGCATGAGGCTATACGCAGCCCATGACATCAACGTGTACTCATTAATGGCTGTTGCAAAGATTAGTCCTTTGCAGGGAGTGTCGAAGTATGCATCCGCTTTCGCGTTGGAGCTGCGAAGAGTTATAGAAACTGGAAAATATGTTGTACTGGTAAGTGCCTCTTTATACTCATCGGTTGCGCCAGAAATATCGCTCAATCCATTTTTAAACGAAACAAAATCCTCATTAGGTTTCTGCGTATGCTAATTATTACCATACTAGTATATTACTATTGATAGAAAGAAAGAACCGCATTTACTAGTTTCACACTTATCGACCTCGTCTATCAAAAAATCTGGGCTGATGGTCTGGTACGTATCGGATAGGCTGCTATAATACTTATAAATAATGGCCCAACCACTACAGCATCCTTTCTATCGATTAGCGTTTGGGTAAAACAGGACCGTGAAGCTATATTATATGTATATTTATTATTAAAAATATATTTATTATTATTATATGCAAAAGCTTTGTTTATTGAGAAAAACTAACTAACGATTCACAGGCGGTCTATAAACCTGAACCCAGTGAAGAACTGATCTACTTACCAGTCGCAGGCTGCGACTTACTCTGCGACCTCGATAAGTTCCAAGAGCTGGTCTCCGAAAACCTGTTGGATGAAAATACTTGGAAGACAAAGTGCGGGTTCACCAAAGACCTGGCGATCGATTACGCATCCATTTCTTAAGACTGATTAGAATCATGATGATTTCAAATGTATAAGTATTCCAAGACTCTTACTAGGCCCTCTGTTCGTTACCATGAACTGAATATATGATGTTCCGTTACGTTATTTTTGAATTTGCAAATTTATTTTGGGTTCCATTTAAGTTTTAGAATAAATTCTTTTTATTTTTAAGTTAGATGAAGATTAGATTTTATTTGTCTTTAAATTATTCCTAATTGTTATTTAATATTACAATTTCTAAATCTATTTACGTATCAAAAAAACAAAAACTTTTTTTGAACATAATGAACTGATCCATAATTACTTATTTGCCCCAAGAACTTAGTAGGTACTCACGAGCAAATTAATATTGAATGAAGTAGATCCATATTAAAACAGGTGTTTTAAGAGCTATTGTAAAACTATAGATTATGTCAGATTTGTAATCAGTCTTTCTTAACTCGTAATCACATAACAAATGTGACAAACAATTGGTTTGATTACTTTAAACGAATAACCTAATATCTGCTAAAAGAATAGTGCAACACTATGGAAATATTATTTTAAACCCTTCGTTTTTGTTTGAATGTTTCAATTTTTAAATCTCATTTACATAACATCTAGATTTTATTTATCACATTCACATGCAGTCATTAGTGCCTTCCTTCATCATTAGTTAAATAAAAAAGAAAAAAAAACGCTTCTAAAACAAAATAACAATTATTATATTTCACACAAAGATTATTAGTTAAATAAAAATAAACGATCGCCAAAATATCAATGATATTGATTGACGTACTGGAATCTAGAATCATCTAGTCTGTAAGACGTTACAAAAAGATAATTTGTGATTTTATTGAATTTATCATTTAGTTTTACTAAAATTTATAAGAATTATACTCATCTGAAGCGCAAATTAAATTTATTTCGTTCCAGCTCATCTGATTGAATAGTTACAACAAAAGATTTAGGTAAACAGTCAACACTCAAGGTTATATTATATAGCATTATTTAGTGCAACTGGTAATAAGGCTGCAGGTGCATTTACAGTTTGTAAACGAGTTACTCAAAACAAGTTAAAAATTTTAAAATACCCCTAAATAAGCCTTTTCCAGGAATTTGTGAAAAAGTCCGCCATTTTGTGACGGCGGCCATCTTGGACCAATTTGAATGAATGATAGCTACACTCTCGAGTATTTCCCTATCAAATCAAAATCGATTCATCCGATCGAGACTTCGATGCCGCAGACAGACATCCCAAACTCATAATACCCCATTGTTTTTGCGTCGCGGTTAGGACTTCAAAATGTGTTTTAATTGCTATTGAAAAACGGAGAAGTACCTAATCTTTGAATACGTATAGTTCTAATTGATGGTTGACCTTAGAAACCTCCATAAGGCGTTACGTTTATTTGTATTATGGCCTATGAAAATAAGTGCAATATTTTTAAAATATTAGTTACATAATATCTACGTACACACGCTGGCACAAAAATAGGGCGTATTTATAAAACAAAACTATTTTGTTTTATACAAAATATCCGCTATGAATCGGATGGTCTTTTCGAAAACAAAAAATCTTGTGTTCGTTATGATATAATTATTTACTTATATCAACTTATATTGAATTAATGTAGTTTGCTGTTTTAAGATTTTAGAAACAATTTGAATTCGTCTGCTTTAGTTCATTTCTATATATATTCTTTGTAATGTCATCTATTTCTATAATAATAATCGAGGCTATCTTTATGCTAAAATAATCACAATTCTTTGATATTACCTACAGTATTTTCACATAGTTTTAAGATTTTATAGTTTCTACATATTTGTGCCATAACTTTATTTTCATATTTGACATGAATCGGATTGAATAAACCATTTAATTTTGTAATACCTTTTTGTTATAAAAACAAAACGAACAAAAATATATTTTTATGTTGACCAAATCCTTCTTCCTTGCCAAAAGTGTAAAATATTTTTATAGATACTAAATAATGAATGGTTTTAAACAGATTATATAACTTGCTCCATTTACTAAAAAAACATCAAAATGTTTCTGAAAGGGGCCAAGACTGTTTCATTTGGCCATCTTAAATTTTTACGTTAGTAGTTGTCAAAAGTGCAAGCAAGTGTAGTTTTTTGGTTATTTTGACAGTTTTTAAAATTATGTTTCAAATTTTTTGCATTGAATTGTACTCGTATTTTGATATCACGTTTTGTTAAGTCGAGTCGTTTGTAGCATTAAATACGCTTATATAACGTGTTAGAATAACGTGAATGCATGTTACGACTATTTAATGTAAGAATAAGAAAAATTGAAAATAAATTATTATTTGAAAAACACCTTTTGTTTAATATACTTCCTTCTAACCTTCAAATATGCATATTAAAATGCATGCCTCATAAATTTGAATATTTTACCAAAAAACTAATAGGTGGCTTTTTTAAATCAGTGTCTAGAATATAGTCGCCGTGCAATGGCATGCAGAGTACCTACCGTACCTATACAAGTCTATCAACTCTACTTTTTAATCCAGGTATATCAACGTTATAAGTAAGTAGGTAGGTACAGTAGTAAAAACTCATACTTAAATTAATGATAGAAATATAAATAAAAATGATAATGAAACCATGCGATTTGATTAGTAGCTAATTGTTCACGAACTTATTTGCTTTTTGAAATGATTTGTTAGGATTGAGCTCACTGCTCGTACAATTTGGTTAGATTTTCCTTATGTGAGATTAACAATTAAGACTAAGCCTTAAATTAAAAGAGACCTATCACGATTTTTTATTTAATTCTTTAATGCTCAGATATAAAACTATTATACCTGCAATTAGGATTATGTAAGTATATTAAAAACCGCTAGGATCTAGACCTGGTTTCATCCCTGTTCTTCCAAACTCTGATCGCGACGAACTGGCACCTAGAATCACCTAGAACGTATAACGTTTCAAAGTAATCCTTGTGATTTTATTGAATAGTTTCGATTTTATTGAATAGTTTCTTTTCAAAATTTTACTACGTTGAAAATTGGTTGCAATAAACTTTATGTGCTCGGTAGTTAATGGCGAAGGTTAGGTTCACCTTGTATTCCTTTTTCTTAAGTAGCCTAGGTATTTTTTAATCAAGTGTTCCTTGTGACAGTCAATAGTCGAGTTGGCCGTCATTTGTTTCAAATTAATTTAGAATTTTCCTTTAAGAACCTAACGAATTGCGTCATTGTTATTTAAACCGTTACAAATAAGCCCGATTCATTCATGGAATTGTTGGCCGACAGATCCAGCTATGGTCAAGGCCGTGACTGAATAACCAACAAAAAACCAAAATTATAGGTGTTGTATCATACATCATTTTCAGTACAACTTCATTGCATGTGAGCGCGTTGCAGGCGCGTGCATTTTTGTATTGTAACCATAGGTAGGTTACCTACGTACTAATAAGTGTGAAACTTAGGTTATAAAATTCAACCAAAATTAGTACCTAGGTACCTACATTAATAAAAAAAACCTATATTACATTATTACAGACATTATAATACCTATATAGGTACCTTATTTCTACGATTTCGATAAAATACACAGAACAAATATTTATGTTCACCACACCACACAAACATTTTGCTCTGGGTGGGAATCCAACCCCTGACCCGTATGGAAGGCAGAGCTACTACCTACTGAGCTGCGACGCCTGTCAAATAAGTATAATATTAATAAATACTTATATCAAATATAACAAATGTTATGTTTCATCAAAATATACAAAATGAATCTGGGTATTTTATGTTTAATAAAAAATATCTATCTATGTAATGTATTGTATTAAGTATGACAGTCTTCTTGTACCTACACATAACACAAGCTCTACTTAGGTTGGGGCTAGATGATGTTGTGCGGATTGTCCTGCATTATTTATTATTTAGTTAGGTACTTAAGTTTCAAAGACCAGTGGTTTATGCTGTGGCCTGTCAGCTACCAGTCACTCAGGACTTTGATTCTTTTTGGGAGTAGGTACGGCAGTGTTCACGCCAAGCCAACTGAAAAATTCAACACGTCCTTCTTTCATTCGATACCTACTTGTCTGCGTTTATAAATGTCTACACAGCTGTAAGAAACGCCATAGTCTCGAGGATGTTCACGGTGGCTTGTGTTTTACTGTCGCTAGCTGTCGGAGGTCTGGCAGATGCGGTTACTTATGGAACAACGCTAGAGATGACATTTCTGGTAAGATTCAAAAAGACATCCTTTGGATGTTTGTTAGGATGGCATTTTAATAAATTGTTTCGAAGTTGCGGGTTCGATTCCCGCCTTGGGATAAATGTTTGTAGGTACGATCTGCAATTATTTATTCCAGGTGTTCTGGGTATTTTATATGTATAATTTATTATTTATTTAATCGTATGAAATTTTTAGGCGTTGTTACAAAATTAAATTAAATTGTCTAAAAGTCAACTTATGGCAAACTAATCAGTCATATACTTATATTAAAAATTATATATGTAAGTATATCTAATAAAGAATATCTATCTATGTATTGTATTGTATTAAGTATGTCAGTCTTCTAGTACCCATAACACAAGCTCTGCTTAGCTTGGGGCTAGTTGATGTTGTGTGGATTGTCCAGCATTATTTATTTATTAACGGTCTATCTTATGAAAAGTTAGCGCACACTTGATGTATTGATTACCGTAGGTAATGATGACATAAAGTCAACGCTAACTTTTTATAAGTTACGAGTAATTATATAAATAAATTAATTAAGTAAGTATATTTTATTTAATTAATTATACCTATTAATAACCGCAAATATGAGCAATGCTAAATATGAGGAAAACATTTTAAGGAAACTCGTCTAACAAAACATAGCACGTGTTTTCTTTCCTGTGGGTAAGGCCGGCTAGATTGAGAGGATGGGTTGACTAGCCAAACCTAGCCCTGTATATTGGGACAGAACAAAAAGTGTCTGGTCACATGATATCATGATCATCTAGATTACAGGCTAATAGTCCAAGGATAAATTAAATAAATAATGCTGGATAATCCACACAACATCATCTAGCCCCAAGCTAACCAGGGCTTGTGTTATGGGTACCTACTAGAAGACTGTCATACTTAATAGAATACATTACATAGAGATTTTTTATTATACATATAGAATACCCAGAACACGGAATAAACATTTGCAGATCGTAAAAACATTTATTCCAAGGCGGGAATCGAACCCGCAACCTTCCGCGTCGCAGGCGGTCGTCAAATTCATGATGTTGGACTGAAAGATATAAAAGCGTTGAATTTTTTTATTTTGTACAGTAGGTACCTATTTAATAGGACACTTACTAACTTCTTATTTATTATTTATTTATACTTTATTGTACACGTTGAGACAAAAAATACATATGAAAAATTATATACAAAGGCGAGCTTAACCCTAAAAGAGTTTTCTACCAGCAAACCTTAGAGGATAGAGAGAGCTGATTATTAAGTGGGTATAAGTGTATACAAAAAAAAAAAGTAAATTCTTTTATTGGGTATGGCTCTGTTTACCCTCTTATTGTACGTCCAGACTGGACCAACTGTTTATACTTGTACTAAGTACAGTTAAAAATATTTCTAATTCTGAAAAAGATGTTTTACCTACTTGAACACATTTACTACCGTGCGTCCGTCATACAGTTCCTCTATCATGAGTTGTCACAGGAAAATCGCCTGACTTTACTACAGTAGTTACGTCAATATTAGTATTACGAATTTTAGTACCCAACTATCCGCTAGAGGCGCTGTACAAATCTTCATACCTTTTTTTAACTACAGACGCTAGCGAGTATAGGTAGCGAGTATAGGTAGCTAGGAGTATAGTATACTTAGTATAGTAAGAACTCATGGTAGAGCTACTAAGATCAATAAAGGTGTTCACGTAATACAGTACCTACCTAGGTACCTACGATTTTTTGTTTAAGTAACTAAATATTGGTAGGTAGGTACGTTACGGATCAAACTTACTAAAGACGCAAAAAACTATTAGGGCCCCCGCAGACTGCAGACTTTTATCGGCCGATATAGTTTGGTCGGCTTCATAATCAGTATGGAGATGATGCGCACATTACAGTGATTCAGTCTTCATACTGATTATGGCCAAACTATCGGCCGATAAAAAGCCTGCAGTCTGCGGGGACTTTTATTACGTAGGTACTATATTGTAGGTAGGTTTAATTATCTATTCTGTGTGTTGAGGAGTTGAGTAGCTTCCCGGTAAACAATTTTAATACTAAGTTTTTACTATTAGACTACTGACCTGTAATTACTTCTTAGAATATGAACGAACTATTAGTTTTTGGGGAACCATACTCAAAAGGTAAAAACGGGTCCTTATTACCTACCGAGACTGTCCGACCTAAAGCCAGTCTCGGTAGTAGTATCTCCTCTCTGTCTGTCTGTCTGTCTGTCTGTTTGTCACCAGGCTGTACCTATCTCATGAACCGTGATTACTGATGACATATTTCTCTTATACAAAAACTTAAGAATAAGAATAATTTATTGTAAAACTGTGTGTAAAGATACGATAAAGGTGCTAAAAAAAAGCTAAAAAAAGACGAGCTTGCGGGCCACCTGATGGGAAGTTGTGTTCACTTTTTGGTACGGAACCCAAGTCCGACTTACACGTGGCAGATTTTTTTGTAAATGTGTAATTAGCGCAAATATTATAATGATGTTGTATGTGCTCAAGCAGCAAATAAAAAATAAGCAGTGATTTTTAGCCGGATGTGGAAAAAACTATGAGATGTAAAAACTTAGAAGTGTGTTGAATTAAGATTATTATAAGTCCATCGGTTGCTAGAAAATAAATAAATAAATAAATATTCACGTATATCGCTCTTGTAAACTAAGCAAAGCTTGTGAAAAAGAAAAATGAAAAGTCATGAGGTGTCAAGGACACGGATGGAACGAAGTTCCCTTCGATTAATTAGTGAAAAGTGCCGTTAAACTTTTCGGAAGTTTTTTTTCCGTGTAGCCCCTTTTCACAACGCGCGATAAAGAACTTCGTTCCAATAACACTATGATGGGCTTATCGGTAAACAGCGATATCCATCAGAAATGTACTAACTTGCACAGGAGGGCTATCCAGCAAGGGGAAACTTGCGTGACCGAATATCCTTTCAGTTGCAGTTCAGTTTTCGATGATTTTACTATAGTAGCTCATCAGTATTCCGTGGCATTTTTGTGGACTGACGTGACTGAGCTTATAAAATTATGACTGAGCTGTTAAAAATGACGTCAATGCCGCGGTTTAGCACGTGGCCTACCTGATTTGATCATGGCCTACCTGATTTAAGCATGACCTACCTGATTTGAGCATGGCCTACCTGATTTTTCGTTAATTCTATCAAACGGTATAAAAATCCATCATTTAAAATATCAATAAAAGACGAAGAAGAAAACTAAACTGCAATTTGATCAAATAACAGTTCAAAAACATTTAAGTTCAAAAACAGTCCCAGGCTGGAATCATGTTGAATTAAATACACTCGGGCCCGTTGCTTTCCAGGTCCACCGCCATGGAGACAGGACTCCTGTCGATATGAACATCGCGCTGACCACTGACCCTGATGCTGTTAAAGCTGCCTCTGCACAATACGGCTCTGGCCAACTTACCAACGTTAGTATTTCACTTTACAATATGTTTTAATGTAATCATCATCATCATCGACCTATATTAGTCCACTGCTGGACGTAGGTCTCTCCCAAGACGCGCCACTGAGCCCGGTCTTCGGCTCCTCTCATGTTGTGTTTGCCAGATACACTCCGCAGATCGTCGCTCCATCTCGCCGGAGGGCGTCCTACACTACGCTTGCCTAAACGCGGGTTAATGTGATTATTGTTCTAGAATGACCAAACATAATAGGTACAGACTAGACTACAATCACGACGAATGTGCCACAGATTTCGCCACCGATTTAATTTACTCAAGAAATCTGGTGGCGTTGCTTGGATCTCCATACATAATCGGTGGCGCTCGATGTCTCTGCGATCCGTGTGTGCACAAACTTAGCAAAACGATGGCCTACTCAATGTTACATAGCATTCATTACCTATCATATTTATAACAATGCATAGCTTACACAGCACTTTGTGCTTTTGGAGAATGCTCCAAGTGCACCTCCTCAGTGGAAGTGCTACTGACTGCATCAGTCATCAGCGAGCCATGTAGTCTTAGTGCCTGTTACCTTACCAAAGGTTGGTTTTACCCGTTTTAAGTAATATTGACAAACAACTAATCTATTTTAACTTATCTATTTAGGTTGGAAAAAAGCGCTCTTACAAGCTAGGTCAGTACATCAAAAAACGCTACTCCAGACTACTGTCATCGCAGTACAACAGATCAGATATATACATCCGATCAACTGACTCCACACGGGCCAAAATGACAGTGCTAGTCGCGCTTGCTGCTGTTTACCCCCCCTTCAAAGATAATTGGAGCCAGGACATCAATTGGACTCCTGTGCCCTACACCACCGTGCCTATCAAATATGACTTTGTAAGTGCAATGTTAAAAAAATAAACCTATATGTACTGTACATCACAAATAAAAATTGCTGGTGAGTATCTGGCCCAGCGTATCAGCATTGAAATGAAATGTTTATTTGCCTGAAACATGGTAGGTATGAAACATGTAGATTGTGCCTCAAATTCACTAACACTAACTGAACTAAACATATGCTGAAAGTATTTCACATTACAGAACATGGCAATCATGAACTGCCCTAGCTTTTATACAGCTTACGACCAGGCCATGTTCTCAAATCCACCTATCATGGACCAGTACGCCGACGTGATGGAGGTCCTAGCCAAAGTCAGTGGCGATAGCATGGTCAAAACCTACCCAGCAATTTCATTCGGATACCACGATGCTTATGTTAGCCAGGTAATGTAATATCTCACATTATTGAATTTCTGTAGAATAGAATATTCTTAGTTACACACCACATAAGAAAAAAACATAAAACAAATAAGGTGGAACTGGTAACAATATGAATAAAACAAAAAAAAGCCAGACTGAAAAAATGTCGGGCTGCGGCGAGTAACATCATCACCTTGGAGATCCAATCAATAGCTGGATCTCTTCCTCATATATTATGTATCTTCCACACTAGGTCTGCAACCTTCAATCAATTTTATTCTTTCGCCTGTTGGGGTCTGACAAGCATACACTTCAGTAAAACCCATATATCACCGAAATCATTTTCATGCCATACTATTTCAGGAGAGCTTAGGAGTCCCACTGAGTGATGAGATAGCTGCCATCATGCCTCGTCTTAGTGAGGCTGCGGGTGTAGCTATGGATGTCATCCTTGGAAACGAAGACATGGTCAACCTAGCGGCTGGTAAGTATTTGGAATTTTTCGTATTATATGAACTCGCAAGAACAATGCCCATACACGCAGATGAGACAAAGATGCAAATTCTAAAGAGAATCTTTAGAACTGTTTGTTTATAATCTTTCTATTCTATTCTATTCTTTCTATTCTTTACGGGCAAACTATTAAAATTGTTGTTAAACTACTTATAACTTTAACAAGAAACTTGGTTTCCGATTTTGATTTCCTAAATATCCATTAGTATATCTAAAGAATCCATGAATATTTATAATAGCAACTTTTGCTCGGTATAGCCAAGTAAAATATGATCACCAATGCTTATATCTTTTTATTCAAAGACCAAACAAAATTCTGCTTCCAGGTGTGCTCTTAAACGAGTTCTTCACATATGCTTCAATGGTAACATCTGGAGAAGATACTCCCCGCGTGAGGCTATACTCAGCCCATGACACCAACGTGTACTCATTCATGGCTGCTGCAAGGATCAGCCCTAGACAGGGAGTGCCGAAGTATGCGTCAGCTTTCGCGTTAGAGCTGCGAAGGGTTATAAAAACCGGAAGATATGTTGTACTGGTAAGTGCGTCATATCGATCGGCTGCGCCAGAAATATAGCTCAAGCCATATTAAACGAAACAAAATCCTCATCAAATTTCTGCCCCAGGGCTATGCTAATTATTACCATATCAATATATTATTATTGATACACGATTATGTGTCTGCTACCAAAGTGCAATGTGTATTTTTATATCGATGGAGAACGAGTGGCGCAGCCGGTAGGATCGTCAGAATGTAAACTAGCAAAATTACTGGGATTTAAAGGAAACTGCATTTACTAGTTTCACACATTAAACCTTGTCATTCCTACTTGTATATCAAACATCTGGGCAGATGGTCTGGTAGGTTTGGTAAGCCTGCTTGCCCCAGCCACTATAGGATCCTTTCTATCGATTGAGGTTTGGGTTTAAACAGGCCCATGAAGCTTTATAAATATATATTATTGTTAAAAAATAATATATTTATATTATTTCAATTTATAAATTTTATGCAAAATCCTTGTTTATTGAGAAGAACTAATCGATTCACAGGCGGTCTATAAACCTGATCCCAGCGAAGACGTGATCTATTTACCAGTCGCAGGCTGCAACCTACTTTGCGACCTTCGTAAGTTCCAAAAGCTGGTCTCCAATAACCTGTTGGATGAAAATACTTGGAGGACCAAGTGCGGGTTCACCGAGGACCTGGCGATCGATTACGCTTCCATATCTTAAGACTGATTAGAATCATGATGATTTAAAATATTTTTTTCTTATTGACCTGTCTTACATCACACTTTAGTCCCAAACTAAGCAATTCATCGAAGTAAAAACATGGTAAAGATATATATCTATATTTTACATAACTTTAAAAGTGTTCCTCATTAAAATATATTTAGAAAAGTGTAAGAAAATCCCTAGAGTTGGGATGTCTATGTACCTACATATAATAATTTAATTAGAAAATTAAGTTATGATTAATTTGAAGTTTATGTATATCTTCGTTATGTACCTACCTGCCTCGGCTATGATCATAATTTAAGATCTTTAATTGTAACCAACATGATGCAATAAATGATTCTATCTACCTAATATCTGGTAAAATTACAGTTAAACACCTATAAATTGCAAACACCATATATAACCGTTAATGAACTAAGTACTATCAAAGTCACTATCCTATCTGATAGAACAGTGTAGATCTAGAACTATCCAGGAATAGGGAAAACTGTCTTAGCCAAGACAATTTCCTACACAGAATGAAAACTTGAGTAGCCTGATAGCCATATTAATCTTACAGACCTAAGTTTATGCCTGGATATAACCTGGAAATCATGAAAATGATCTGGCATCTATTATATTTAGATATGCTTACAAAAACGTATGCTTAGTTTTTTGTATTGTGGTACAAGATCATTTATAAACCTTATTGACCGACCGATGTGGCGCCACGGGCGAAGGTCCGCCTGCGACGCGGAGGTTGCGGGTTCGATTCCCGCCTTGGGATAAATGTTTGTACGATCTGCAAATATTTGTTCCGGGTGTTCTGGGTATTTTATATGTATAATCAAAAATATGTAATGTCTTGTATTAAGTATTGTTGTAGTCAGTCTTCTAGTACCCATAACACAAGCTCTGCTTAGCTTGGGGCTAGATGATGTTGTGTGGATTGTCCAGCATTATTTATTTATTTATTGCCGCAAATTCAATGGCACTCTAGACCCAAACTATGTAAAGCTTCTACTTACTATGTTTACTACATATTTGCTGATAGAATACTTTTTTTGGTAAGTATATACATACATAGAATCTATAGTAACCAGGCACAGAACAAATATTTATGTTTATCATCAAACATTTGCTCTGGATGGGAATCTAACCCACGACCAACAGCTACTATCAACTGAGCAGTGACGCCTGTCGTATTAATCATTCAAATGTATCACATCATAGTGATATATACAAATCCGGATACTGGGTAAAACCTATCGTATGAACAAAACAGGAGAAATCCTAAGTTTTTATATTATGTTCTGGATATTAGCACAACTAAGCACTTCCATATTTTTAATTCCCTTTTGGAACAAAGCAAAAGGGTACCGAGGTCCTAGGTCGCGGTGTCCGGAAATGGCGCACTGATGGCACCACGATGGCACAATCCCCACAAAGAGCACACTTCCGCCTAGGTACTTACGCGCTATTTCAGTTAGCTTCGTGTGTAGAAACAATTTTGAAAGATTGTCGCAAATTGTTTGAGAGGTCTTGGTGTGTTAAAGAAAAATATGACAATGTTGCAGAGCATTTTAAAGCGTATAACGAGCTATGTAAGATAAGATATAATCTCACTATTAAATAAAAATTTATCTATTGAAGAAAAATAAAAGAAAAAAAAATCGAACTTTATTTTTTTACAAGTTATAGGCAAGCGTTTGACCGCGATCTCACCTGATGTTAAGTTAATTAATAAATTTTAAGAACTAGCTTAATTTTAAGCGGCCTTATTTCCGCTTTGGGATAAATGTTTGTACGATCTGCAAATATTTATTCCGGGTGTTCTGGGTATTTTATATGTATAAATAAAAAAATATCTATCTATGTAATGTATTGTATTAAGTATGTCAGTCTTCTAGTAGGTACCTACCTACCCATAACACAAGCTCTGCTTATCAGATGTGTGGAATTTCCAGCATTATTTATTATTTTTCTAATGTTCTGTAGACTTGCTTGTAGGATCTCTCGCCTGTCGCTTCAATTGTACAATTGTAGACTTAGTTTATTACAAAGGCATAATCCTGCTAATTCTTCACACACCTCACGTAAACACATACAGGACCCGAAGGAATCCCGACCCGAAATCTGTTAGCGGCGACATCCAAGCAAAGGAATCTGGAAACCAGCGTCGTATGAGGAATAGCTAATGAGCCAAGGTATACAGAAACATGAGTTATTTATGAGAGCTTTTAGAGATTGACAAAAAAAGTAGCATATTTTCAGATAAGATTATATGTTACTGTGTAAGTAGAATCCGTGTGACTTCCACGCGTGTGAGGATAAATGAAAACTTACAGTATATAACGAAACTGATCAATATTTACATAAATAATAAATAAATAAATAATACTGGACAATCCACACAACATCATCTAGCCCCAAGCTAAGCAGAGCTTGTGTTATGGGTACTAGAAGACTGATATACTTAATACAATACATTACATAGATAGATAGACTTATGTATAAATGTACTTACAATTACAAAGAAAGATTCAAGCTTCGCAGTTCTGATTTTATTCTCCCCGGCCGCCGAGAAAGTACAAATTATCTTCCCTAATAAAATAAAATATGCAAAGCGCAACTTGACATAATTTAACAGAAATGCACCCCGGATAATACTCTAGTTTCATAGTCCATTTTGTTTTTACCGCCGTTGTTTGGATGTGTTTATGCAATATGGTCGAAAACCGGGCTCAGTGGCGTGTTTTGGAACCTACGTCCAGCAGTGGACTGATATAGATTGATAATGATAATGCAATAAAGTATTTTCTAATACTTTGATGCAACAATTATGGTGTGTTTTTTTCTGATACTTATTAGGGTACGTGAGGTTTTGTGTTTTACGAATAAAAGCTACTTTTTTTTATTAAAAAAATATATATGAAAATAACTTCTTCTTCTTCTTATCGTGTCGATGCTACAACTGTAGGTAGAACTGTATTGTATTATGAAAATAACTAATACAATAATACCTATCAAAAACTAGTACTTAATCAAATCTTAGTCTGTTAATAGGATGTTTACACGAAAAACAATATCCGTCAAATAAAAATAATCATCGAAATCAATTCACCTAATAGGTTATGATTTAAAATAAAGACTCCTCTATTGAAATCGATTAATTAATTAATATTTTGATTTGTAAATAAATATACGTACATTTAAATATTTTCATATCACTCAAAGACCTATAGGTACTGTTTACTAAACTGTTTATTAAAGTAAAAATGTTAAGTACCTAAGTAGGTAGCAAAAAATTCAAGAAAAATGCCTTGTACAGGCGAAATTACTAAGTAGTAATTTCGCCTGTACAAGGCATTTTTCTTGAATTTTTCAAGAAATGCCTTGCCTTTCAGTAATATTTACGGCAGGCGTGCTGTAACACAATCTTTTCCTTTGAGTAAGCCTACTCAACAAGCGTATCTTTGCATTCTTCCCGCCATCAGCATGTTTTTGTCTCGCATCATTTAGCGTAAACAAACTAAAATTATTTATTATAAATGCGTCCTGAGAGACCTTATGTTTTCTGGGATAAAGTAGCTTAGGTGCTTATAACATAAATATATATTCATGTACATAAATGATGTGAGCTTATATTATCCACTTTATCATGGCAAGTTGTAAATCCAATTTGCTGTCAACAGTTGACAGGCGTCACAGCTCAGTTCGTAGTAGCTCTGCCTTCCATGCTGTGGAGCGTGGGTTCGATTCCCACCCAGAGCAAATGTTTGTGTGATGAACATAAATATTAGCTCTGTGTCTGGGTGTTGTCATGTATTCTATGTAAGTATGTATTTTAAAAAAAAAAAAGGTAGCACTCCGGGAGTGCTGGCAGAAGTGAAAACTTCAATATTAACGTTGTGTTTTCACTTTTAAGTTTTCACTTCAAAAATATAACCACAGACGTCATAATGACAATGACAATCACAATGACACAGACACATTCGCGCAAGCGCGAATGTGTCTGTGTGCCGCCTAAACAGAGCACACTCAGGCACGGTAGAAAGAGTGGGAGATACTAGTTCCTCTCCCTTTCCCTCGATCTTACGCTTTTTATCAACGTCACGTGACCCTGACGCGAGTTTGAAAGTTTTTACCCACCCAGCGCCGCTAAAGAAGTTTTCACTTCAAAAAGGTATTTAAGTATTATTCCAGCAATCTATTTCCCATAGTACAAGCTCTGCTTAGTTTGGGACTAGAGTGTGATGTGTGACATGTCCATAAATATTTTATTTATTAGGATAATTTGCGCCATCGACGATAATACCATCCAACTTGTGTCGGGTTCGCCGCTAGCGTTAGATGAAATAAAATTTTACAAGGTGTCTACATTCGTCATCCGTGATATAAGTTTTTTATGCGTTATAAAATCTGAAAGATTTCCATGTTTTGTACTATGTTTATATATCTTCCGCTATATATACTTCCAACGAAACGTAACGTAAAAAAAGTGAAATAAAAAACTTTTTACGAAATATTTACAATAACTCCAATCCTTATAAATATTAATAAACTAAAACGGTTATCCCATAATAAATAATGCGATAAAGTTGTAAATAAACCACTTA
Organism: Ecliptopera silaceata; assembly: GCA_932527185.1. Classification (NCBI taxonomy): domain Eukaryota; kingdom Metazoa; phylum Arthropoda; class Insecta; order Lepidoptera; family Geometridae; genus Ecliptopera; species Ecliptopera silaceata. Next base: position 1,510,358 of record OW052211.1, read on the forward strand.
TCTGTCTGACAATCGGTAACTATATCCAACACTCCACTGAGCAATATAAAAGAACGTAATAAGGATAGCAAGTGGGCGTATTAAGGATGAGTGTGATATAACAGCACTGGCATTTTCTTGAAAGTACACCTACGTACTTTAACTGTCTGCCTGAGACCAGAGGGCTTAGTATGAGTTTTGGTGTATACAAGTGGTGTATAGTGACGCCTAGCGTGAGAGCGCGCGCTGATTTTGCGTATCGGGCCCGATTGTGCTAAACTATAACGAAAACGGTTGGTAATACCAACCGTTTATGTTATACTAACCGCTATTTATACCAACTTGGTATAAGTGGCAGCAAAGGTTCACTAATGTAACGTGTACGTAGCGTGTGCAACTTTGTATCGCTTTAAACAGCTAACCGCTTCTCTTTTTTTCTTCGTGTATCCCAAAATACGTATGTTAGTGAACCTTAGCTGATTAGATAAACTGTTTACGTTACAATTTAGCACGATCGGGGCCCTAAGCTTCTCATACAGGTGTCTCCAAGTCAAGCGTGCTGTCGCGCTAGGCTCTAGAAACTAATCCATATATTCCAAAACTCTTACTAGGCCCTCTGTTTGTTACCCTAAACTGAATAATGTTCCGTTAAGTTATTTTTGTATTCGCAAAATTGTGTGGTTCCATTTAAGTTTAACAATAAATTAATCTTATTTTTAAGTTACTTAGACGAAGATTTGATTATTTGTCGTTTATTATTCCTAATTGAGTATTTAATTAATTTCTCATTAAACAAATATACAAAATTCGAAACATCAATTCGAATTACACAAATAACAAGAATAGATTTATTCACAAACAAACTTACGACTATACAGTATTAATTTCTATTTCTAAATCTGTTTTCATTTCGGAAAAAAAACTTTTTTGTACATAATGAACTGATTATGATTAATTATTATTTGCCCCAATAACTTAGTACTCACGGGCAAATTAATATTGAATTAAGTAGATCCATATTAAAACAGGTGTTTTTAAGAGCTATTGTAAAACTATAGATTAATTCAGATTAGTAATCAGTCTTTCTAAACTCGTAATCACATAAAAAAATGAGTATACTTATTATTAGTCTACATTTTTCAAGAATGTTATTTTTATTTTTATTAGAAGTCTATATATTTTTTTTACTTTTTATATTACTTTATTTAACCTAGTCTAGTTGAGTTTAAGACTTTTACCTTAAGATTTGTTTCAATTTGTGTTTTTTCGTTGAATGTAAATAAAATAAATAAACAAATGTGACAAACAATTAGTTTTATGTTTTTGACTGTTGACTACTTTAAACCAACAAATAAACTAATAACTAGATACTAAAAGAATAGTGCAACATTATTGAAATATCATTTTAAGCCTTTCGTTTTTGTTTGTCGCAAGCTTAGGTTTATTCTCATAACGATATGCATTCGGAATGTTTCAATATTCATATCTCATTCACAAAACATTTGGATTTTATTAGTCACATGTAGTAGATAGATAGATAGATAACTCTTTATTGGTACCTACACCAAAAAAACACCATATAATAAAACAAAAAACATGAATAATGGTTACACAATGAGCGGCCTTATCGCTGAAAGCGATCTCTTCCAGGCAACCGAAGTTTGCCTCGAATTGTAGTAATTAGGTGGCGCCTCAATCATAAGTTAAATCAAAAACAAAAGAACGCTATAAAAACTAACTGTGACACAATGATTAGTTAAATAAAAAAAAAAATGGTTGTCTGTAAAGTCGGTTTACTGACGATAGTTGAACGTGACAACGTCACTTCATGGAACGCCTCAGAACGCCTCGGAACGCCTCATGAGTCATGTTTTTTCGTGCGTGCAGCCGGCTCTATCGAATTATAAGACGTTGTCACGTCAAAAAATGGAAAAAACATGACTCATGAGGCGTTCTGAGGCGTTCTGAGGCGTTCCATGAAGTGACGTTGTCACGTTCAACTATCGTCAGTAAACCGACTTTACAGGCAACCATTTTTTTTTATTGAGTTTGACTACATTTTATGAGAATTACTCTTCTGAAACGCAAATTAAATTAATTTCGTTCCAGCTCATCTGATTGAATAGTTACAACAAAAGATTTAGGTAAACAGACAAAGCTCAAGGCTATATTATATTGCATTATTTAGTGCAACTCGTAATAAGACTGCAGGCGCATTAGCAGTTTGTAAACATGTTACACAGAACAGGTACAAATTAGAATATAAAAAACCTTGAATTTTAAATCGTTTAATTCCTAATTTCGATTTCGATAGTGTTTTTTATTTATATATTTAAATAAGTTCTCACTTATCTTACTATTACATTATAGGTAATAGTTTTACGGTTATTTTTAAAATGAAAGTGTGTCTAATCTTTGTTAATAAATTACTTTTCAATGGCGTAAGGTAACCACCTTGTCTCACGAAATCACGATTTGATTTTGTATGGATTGCTATTAGTCTGACCTAGCTACGTTTGCATGAAAGCAGCTGCATAAAATGACAGGGCAACAGCTCAGTCAGGTAACGGCAGCTCAGTTTTACAACGGCAAAACTGAGCTGATTTAGCTGTGCTGTGAATCATAACGCGAGTCTAGCTGATATGCTATCATAGATGGTGTTGTGTTTATGTTCATAAAAAAATATTCTTTGCACTTGTTTTTTCATTTTTAATTTTCATTTTTAAATTGCACTTAATTATGTTTGTTGTTGAATTTTCTAAGACACATCTAATAAAGTATAAATAATTTTGCGGTACATTCGATGTTTCCAACGAGGTTTCCGAGTTGCAAACTTAATGCGGTCTGACTCTATCTCATTATGTTCACTTTGTTTGTTTCGGTAATCTGAGGTTTAGTTAGGAAAGCCAGGTCCAGGGTTCGATTCCAAGGTTGTGTGATTTTAATATATTTTAATGACAGTCGATGAATACGTCCGATGTTCGTTTTTAATTAGTTTTTGTCATTTAAAGGCGACATTGAACGATCGAGCCTTTAAAAGGTTTTATGTAAATTTATTCTGCCTGTACAAAATTGTTTCATGTGGGTAAAAACACGATTAAAAAGGTACCAAATTGAAAACCCTTAATTCTAATTATATAAAAATTCGTTGTAAGAAAGATCTTACAAAAAACGGTAGAAACTAAGTCGAATGTTTCTTGCCCTATCATAAGGTCAAGTCGCAAGCAACTGGTGACCTAGATTACCATAGATACACTTCTAGACCTAGATATATATACTAATAGACCTAGATAGACCAAGCAACCTAGATTAACCTAGTATAACGGCCATTTTAAATCATTTGATTTTGAGAGATTACCTATACAAAACAATTGCTAAAATTATTTAATAAACTTTTTTATTTATTTTCTATTTAACTCAGTTTTATTTAATAATCATTAAAAATGATGTACTGTTTAGATACCTCGTCATCAAGTCAACGCAGGGTTCAGTGGCATCAGTTTTTACCATTGAGCGCTTTTGTCCAAGCGATGAACTGGAACCGAGGATCGTCACACAAGACGCCTTCGTCATCTGGCCTTGGAGTGGCAGACGAGCGGCAAAAACGCTCCTCATGATTTTTTGAGATTCATTTCATTCATTCATTCATTTCTAGCCTGTGGTGTCCCACAGCAGGGCAAAAGCCTCCCTTCCTTTTCTCCAGTTCACTCTGTCCCGGGCTATTGTGGATGGTGGATTTTTGAGATTAAGATTTTTTTATCTTATGTATTACACCGTAGAGTGGAAGGAGGGAAGGGAGGCCTTTGCCCTGCAGTGGAATGATGATGATGTATCACATGAACGAAGCAGAGTTTAGGGATGAGTAGAAGAATTGGGGAAGAACTTTGCCCAGCAGTGGGACGAGATAGCTTAAAAAAAATGTATACTATTTAAGTCTTCATTGCAGAAGTTAGCAAAGATGAGAAAACACTTTGTTAACTCTAATACTCAAAAACATGATAAAAAAGATATCTGCTACCGTAGCACTCGCTACATTCATATCCACAGATTGCATTTTTTTTGCTATGCGTGTGATTTTTATAGTATGCATTATTTTAGGAAGTAGCATATTCGCTTTTTTACATAAAACGTCGTTGTTGTAGTTATGTACACGTTAAAAGAAAGATAATTTATTAGTCATAACACTAACGGTTATTTACCGCCCGTTTGCAACCGACATTGCACTGAAAATCGTGGATTTCATGCCGCACTGTCTTGTCTCGTCTACGAAAGAATAGTGCGGATGCGCTGTTCCAACTATGCCTCTACGCTTTTTTTTTTTTTTCAAATACGAAGTTTCTTGTTCAGAAATATTTAAGTATTTAAGATTTTCACTTAGGTACTATTTGTTTAGTAAAAAATAGGTAACCAAACTAAAGGAAAAATCTAACTCTAAAGGTAGGTCTGCATATTTCTTTACATAAGCAATAATCGACACCGGAGAGAATAGTTTACAAAACAATATAAATAATAGTGGTTCTAACTATAGGCGACAGTTTGCACCGCGCAACCGTCGCGTGATCACCCACACTTAATGCCTCTAAAATGACCACAAGAGTCACCATCCTTAGTGCTTTACTGATATGCAGCAACGGACTCAGCATAGGAACTGTTAGTGATCAAAATGTGGACAAAAGTGATACAAACATCGGTGATGTCTTCCCGGATTGGGTTCCCTTCAAAAATAAACATGGCGATGAACTAGGACAGTTCGTTTCAGTCACCAAAAATAAAGTCAAAAAAAGGTTGGCAACACCTATGAACTTCATCCTCAGAGCTGTAGCCGAGCCAGAAGGCGATGACTACTACGACAAAGGACAAGGAGGAGGTGACAGTGAAGATAATTATGAGAGTAAAGACTGGTCAGATTTACACAGACCTGCTGATGCGATGGATAAAAATAAAAAAGTTAATCATACTGAATTATCTGATATAGATGGAGTGGTAGATATCTTAACAAGAAAACCGGCAAACTCCATAGTGGACGTAATAAATAAAGCCAGAAAAAGTTTATTGGAATTACCAGATGAACCTGATGAAGACGAAAGAGAAGAAGGAACGGAAAATTCGACAACTGAGGAAACAGAAACGAAAAGCACTAAAAGCAGTGAAGAAGACGTCGATTATGATGAAGGCAGCGCCGAAAAACAGAAAAACGATCCAGCAAAAGACGTGAGTGAAAGCGAAGCCAAAAAAGCCAAGTTATTAGATGCTGTTGACGCGTTAAAGATGCGTCACGCTGAAGAGTCCAAGGCTATTTCTGAAAAAGTTGAAGAAGAAATGTACAGAGAAGAATTCGAAAGACACAAACAACATCCAATCGAAGTTCGCGATAAGTACGGCAACCGTAAGCATTATAAACAAATAACACCAGATTATGACGAGTACGAAGACAAAAACGGTTCATTAGAAGACAAATATAAAGTGCGCCCACTCAGAATAGAATCGACATCTCAAGAGCCTAAACGAACAACACCGCGTAAAGTTAACAACAAACATGTAGAGGTGGGCAAGCTTTCTGTTTTCAAAAACCCTCAACTTTACATTGTATACGACGATAATGACGAAACCACAGCACGGACACATGGTAACCAGAAATTCTCAGCTCGATATACCTCAACACCTCCCACAGACAACGACGATGAAAGAATATCACTCATCCCCGAAGACTCTAAAGAAGGAGAACCTACATTATTCTTCCCTAAGAAGAGGAAGAGTAAGAGACGTAGGTTCAAAACCACAACACAAGCTACTGACTCAATTATTGCTGAAACTGCCACCGAGAACTTAAAACATGTTACTGCAATAGACACAACTGCAGCTGATACAAAAACTGACGCAAATGTAGATACAAGGTCTTCTAGGAGCTATGTGACAGGATCTGGCAGTGACGTGACAGCATCTGGCAGTGACGTGACAGCATTTGGCAATGACGTGACAGCGTCTGGTTTTGACGTGACAGCGCATGAGGCGGAACCGTCAGCTGAGGCGACAGGAGCTGATGTGGAAGTCACAGATGCTGTGCCAGCGTCATCAGACCACAAGAAAGAAAAGAACAGTGATTATCGCGATGAGAAAGGTAAGTCTTTAATTAAAAACCCAGATTCACCCCCATGGCTTAGAGGGTCATGAGTGAACTAATATTAAAATACATTTTTTTTAATTACTGAATGTACATGTCAGAACTTAATTAAATTTATGGGGCCACATCTGATGGATGATCTAAACAAAAATATACTATTAAAATTGGTTTATCATTGGAGGAGTAATCGCGTAACATAAATAAAAAAAGAACAAAATCCATTTTTGAAAACTCCGTGTATTTTTAGATAGATACATAATTTGTTATTATCAGATCGATAAAAAATCCTTATAAAGATTTTCTGCATAAAGATTTTTTGATTTTAATTTATAATGGTTTTTGACGCCTATAAATTTTTAGCCGGTTGCGATTTTTTGTAACTTCGCCCCTAGTTTTTGATCTACATATATAACTTTTAAGTATGCTTATTATGTTAAAGTATTCCTTTGAAAACGGACATACATTTTACATACTCTCCAAAAACGATTTTTGGTGCAAAACCTGCTTATAATGACTTACAACCTACATCATTCCTCATCTACATATAAAGAATTGTGTCAGACCATTCAAAGATATCAGAATATCTCCGGACCTCTGCCAAAACCACGTCTATATCACACAAAGGTAACCGCAGATAATTGCCAAGCGAATGTAGACCATAGTAAGTGGACTTAAAGTTGAGTAATGTTAGAGAAATTACCTTATTTTATTGACAGAGTCTGACACGGGTGATACATTAACTAGATCATGTTTTCCTAATAAAATACCTATTTTTTATATTTTCAAAAGAAATTTGAGCCAATTTATTCTAACCTGTAGAGTACCATAGTTCGATCTGCGTATTTAAAGTAAACCTATACTTACTAGTAGACTAGTACTTAGTAGACACTAGTTCTTATTTATCTATACATAATACGTAGTAGCTGCGAAGGAGTCTTGGAAGCAATATCACCGTGTCGACTGAACACCATTAATTATCAGAATGATGAAAATGAAAAATGACCCTCTATGGACGTGCTCAGTAAGACATTGCATCGTTATAGGTACAAATACTATATTCGCTATAGAAAAATAACACCACGTCGTTTTTGCGTCGGGGGCTAATAATTTAGAAACAACAAATAAAATGATCGGCAAATATAATAAAAGTATTTCTTAAACTATGATTAAGTATTTCTAGAACTCTATCGTTTTTTTTATGTGAAGCAGGTACCTCTAGTTATTTATTGACAAACAAAACTCTACAAAATCAAATTAACCAGTACAAAAGGTTTCGTAACCTGATTGACAATGACGGGTCGGACGACCGTACTGATGCATTATCACGGTTATAAAGTACGTAGTCCACTAAAGCGCTACGAATTCATAGAAAACACGTCGACACCAACTTATTATTTATTTAATCGTATGGCATTTTTAGGCCTTGTTACAAAAATAATATAAATTTTCTAAAGTCAACTTATGGCAAACTAAATAAACAAAACAAACACACAACAAAAAAATAATTAATTAGTTAATTCATCATGTCAAACTAATCAACACCAACTTACAAATAATGTGGGAAATTTAACGATTAAACTTGTATGTATATGACACACAATGAGTTTTATCGCTTAACAGCTATCTCTACCAGACAACCAAGCATGGACAAGATTTTAAGATATTGCCAAAATAAAATCAAATTACTATTTAGACTTATGAATTAGTAAAAGAGTTGACCGCAATTTAAATTGTCATATAATTACTGTTTTCACGCACAGTTTGGTACTAAATAATTACCTAAATACTATATACGTAAAATTTCAATCAACGCGTTTAACATAAACCAAATCATGCACTCGTTGCTCCAGTGGATGGTAGACTTAAACGATAGAGAGTCTTTTAGAAAACTTTGATTTTATTTCACCTGAACGAAATACATTCGTGCCGTCTTAACAAACAAATCCACAAAAAATGTGAGAAATCAATTTATTTGAAACTTTTTACGCTAAAAGTTGAACGAAGGTGATATTGCAAATATATTTTTATCAGTGTCATACAAATCAGTAAAACTGAATTTTGAAACTATTACAGTATTTACAAAATGTACATAGTCATATAAAATACATAAGAAACAGTTGAGCTATCTACAGACCGTTGCAAACAATCTATAGGTAGATAGTTCAACTGAATATTTTAATTGTTTTTCTAATGTGTTTTGTTTTGTTGTGTAATTTTGGTGTAATTTTTAACCTTGGTACACTACTAGGTCTTATGTTATGTAAAATCGTTGAAATAAATGTGTAACAAGTGATATCGTGATTAAATGGAACAACAAAAAACAGCCGACTGACTTGTACTGAGTTTTTCCGTAAATATAGTGAATTGTAGGCCTTTAGTTTCTTGCCCGTTCTTCTAGGCTCTGGTCGCGTGGAACTGGCACCTAGAATCACCTAGTATGTAAGACAATTCTAAATGATCCTTGTGATTTTACTGAATAAAGTAATTTTGACTTTGACTTTAGAAGCCCTTTCAAACGTGTTATGTAGCAACCAGGGTCATTTTTCATCGCCCACGCTCCATATAAAATTATCTATTTTCTCCTTTACATGGGACCTTTAGAGTATCTACCCTCCTCTTTTGAAGTTGGTTAAAAACAAAAAAACATGTTCCGACGTCTACTCTAATTTAGAAAACATTCGAACTTTTACAAGGCATACCCTGGGTCCCAGATCAATCAATTTGTTAACCAACTTTCATGAAATAAAGGGAATAACAGGTAGAAAGTTGTTAAACCTTTTAACAATTAGGTACTTCAGCATTTTGGAGAAGTTACTGTTGTTTCGAAGTGTTGGCAGAGATGTTGAAGTTTTAAGATAACTTATATTTTTTATATTCGTATGCCTAAGTATATAACTTTTAGATAACTTATATTCTTTACGTACGCCTAAGTAAACCCTACATGGCGTGGTAGAAGGGGTAGAAAATACGTCTAAGCAAAAAGCATATTATTATGGTCCAATAATATTTAATTCAAGAAATTTCATTAAGATATAAACGACTTCTAAAAAATTAGCTTAGTTTTAAAACCATTTACAAAACATAACAATTTTTGATAATATTTTCATTTTTTATTTAAGACGTCATTTTTATTTATCACATGTTATTGTCGCTATTGTATTTAAATAGTTAGTCCTATAATTTGGATATTTTTAAGAGACGAGTGAATGGGTATCTTCTAGGCAAGTGTGCTACATCGTAGACCGCATCGTCACTTAACATCAGGTGAGATCGCGGTCAAACGCTTGCCTATAACTTGTAAAAAAAAAAAAAAAAACATAAACTTTTCTCAATTCTTGGTTGACTTCAAAAAAATGTTTTCCGTTAATAAATACATAAATATATATTTTTTTTAATAAATGTCTAGTTTTTAGTGATTAAATATAAACATAAATATTTATATATTTTCTGAATAAATGTTTAGTTTTTATAAATATTCATGAAAAAAAATTATACGAATAATTTAATCTGTAATATATATAACAAGGAATTTCCGCTAACGTACACGCAGCCACAAATTAAGGCACATACTCAACCACAGAATTTGAATTACCTATAATAGAACGTATCTATCTATCCACCTACACGTATCGGAAATCCACTGGTACAGTCAGTGTCAAAATTTGAGTGTCTAGAGCAAAAATGATCTGAAAAATCTGGCTTGATTTCTATAAGAGAGAGAGACAGAAAGAGAAACACGCGTACGACTATACCCTACAACTATAGCAAAAAGTGTCGTTACAATGTTTGGTCTTAATTTTTTCCGTCTACACCGCTTTCGCAACGCGCGTTATGGAACTTCGTTCCAACCAACAAAGCTCTTAAATGTGTCATTTATTTGACGCGGACTGTACATAACACAGGTATATTGCAAATTAAATTTTAGGCTTCATAAATCGTGCCAAATCGCAAAATGTTGTCTGCTTGTGTAATATTACCGTGGTTTTGTGAAGGGGATTGTGTTCAGATCATTGCGAAAATTAGAATTACATCCAAATAAAATGTATTGGGCTGAGAGTCAGTGGCGCGTCTTGGGAGAGACCTACGTCCAGCAGTGGACTGATAAATAAATAAAAATATAATAATGCTCGACCATCTAGCCCCAAGCTAAGCAGAGCTTGTGTTATGGGTACTAGAAGACTGACATACTTAATACAATACATTACATAGATAGATAGGAATGTTGATGATGATGATGAAAATGTATTGTTTGTGTAATATATAAATGAACTTGATTAAATGTGTGATTATTTTTGAAGTAGGATATGATATAAGATAAGTATGTGAGAGGAGTCGATTCAGCGTTGAAATTTATGGACATGCCTTTTACCTATAAAATATTAATAAAAAATGGTTGTCTGTAAAGTCGGTTTACTGACGATAGTTGAACGTGACAACGAACGCAAAGGCCGATTGTGCTTCTTTGTCGCTCGTTCCGCGCCCTCGCTTGCACTTCAAGCCTTACATGGAACGCCTCAGAGCGAGGTAACGCCGCATGAGTCATGTTTTTTCGTGCGTGCAGCCGGCTCTATCGAATTATAAGACGTTGTCACGTCAAAATAAAATTTAAGAGTAAAAATGACCCTTCTTTGATATCTACTATCTAATACTTTTGACGAGTCTCGGTCTGCTTCCCTTACAACTACGAGTATATTGTAATGCCCTAAACAGGGTTCATATGTGACACATTACTACATTATAAACATATATGTACTACCATATGAGAACAATAAATGAATTGAGTTGAGTTGACGAAGGATAGGACTGAGTGGTAGAATCAACTTGTACTGACCACATCTAGAGGAATAAGGGCAGGGGAATGATGAAGTCCTGAAGTACATGACACTTGACACTTATAGAGAACGCAGTGTATTGTCTCAGCATATCCGTCCTGGATGGACGTGCTTTGTGACTTGCTCATCGTTAATCTGGTGTTGAATAAAATAAATTATAACTTTATTGAAAAATATCCAAAAAAGATCCCATAAGACCGGTGGTATCTTGGTGGTATAGCGCTAGTATGAAAAAATATCTTGTTTTTGTAAGTACCGAAACTTTTTTGTTTCAAACTCTTAAAATTTGAAATTTTATTAGCAGTTGCTAATTTATTTAGGAGTTTCTTAAGCTGCTCTACATAATAACTTAAGGTGATATCTTAACCAGTAGGCCGGATTCAGGTCCGCTCGATTCGAACTTAAGAATAAATTATTTTTGGGCGTCTAGTGGCAGCGACACGTGACCCGAGGGCTGGTGAGTATCTGGCACAGCGTATCAGCATTGCTATTCAGCGCGGCAATGTAGCCAGTATCAGGAGATACTGGCTGCATTGTTTGTAAATACATTTTGTTTCTAAATAAGGTACAGTGTGAATAAAGATTTGACTTTTTTTCTATTAAAATCTGGCTTCCCTATGGAATTTCCAAATTACTAACCGAATTAAAAAATTACAGTTCACTGACCACAGTCCGTACTTCCAGATTTTTTTTGAGGAAAATATTTATGATAAGACTAGATTTATTAACCCACACAGAAAAAATAATAATTACACGAACTAAAATGAACTGTAATACAGATTCCATGAATCTAACTCAGGCACCAGTCTCACACAAAGTTAGTCTCCAACTTTCTTTTCTTGTTTATTATATGCTGAATCATACTTGTACACTTTGTGAGAGAGAAATAAACGATTTTTTATTTTATTTTATTATTTATTTAAAATAATAACTAAAACTAATTACAAATAGTTTAAATAACTAAGTAAGACTAAACAGTGTGGGTTAATAATGGCCCCGACTCAGCATATGAAGCTTGTAAACCAAAATGTGGTCTTGCTCCGTTTTATGTGACAGCTTTTAAGAAGCATAATAAAAACTCATTCTACAGACTCAGTAGAATCGATGAATCGAATCAGTGGTATCAAGGTAGTCGAGTAATCTCTTAACTTTCTACGTTGCGGGCTGCGATCGGTTCGCCAACGATACTTTGCTAAAGTCTGAAAGATACGCAGTAAAAACTGAAATATAAACTGAAAGACAATAAAACTATGTAAACTACCGATGACGACCAATGTGGCGCGGCGGGCGAAGGTCTACCTGCGACGCGGAGGTTGCGGGTTCGATTCCCGCCTTGGGATGAATGTTTGTACGATCTACAAATATTTATTCCGGGTGTTTTGGTTATTTTATATGTATAATAAAAAAATATCTATCCATGTATTGTATTAAGTATGTCAGTCTTCTAGTAGCCATAACACAAGCTCTGCTTAGCTTGGTGCTAGATGATGTTGTGTGGATTGTCCAGCATTATTTATTTATTAATTTATTAATTTAACTTCATTGGTATAGCCCATTTAGTTCTTTAATGATATTATGTACATTTATTTATTGATAGGAATTTTAATCTCTTTTAATATAGTGGTTTTGTTGCCAACAGAATCATCTTGATTGCAACCGCAAATAGAAATCGCCGAGTTTGATAGCAACACGTATTTGATGAATTTGATTGATTTTAGTATCTTCCTTATTTGTTTTATTTATTAAGTTTGTGTTCAGAATGTACTCGAACTTACGGCTGGTTTCTGGAAACCCAACTCACGATTGATCCGAGTTTGACACATAGTAGATAACTATTTGATTTTTTCGTTGACCATCGTTCGAGTAACCGGCCGTTAGAGTTGAGATAAGGCAGAACTGATTAGACTTTTTTTATAATATTCAGAAAAAAAATAGTATGTAAAATATATTGAAAAATAAAAACTTATGACGATAATACATCAACCAGCATTTTCTCAGTAATATAACACTTGGCGATAACAATAGTAACACTTATCTATTTTTTTTTATTTATTTATATTATTAACATAATTGGATGCAAGATATTCTGTGCGTTTATTATAACACAGCATCAGTTAGTTTAATTCTAGAAACGGGATCTTTATCTTATCTAAGCTAAGAAGATTATTATATTTATTTAAGTTTATTGTTTTCATTATGAAAACAACGTAGATTCTATTAACTTTAATGCGTGTATTTTTATGACTTTGGCACATTTCAGATGGTTACGGCCGGTTTCTGGAAACCCAAATCACGATTGATCCGAGTTTGACACATAAGTAGTAATTATTTGATTTTTTCGTTGATCATCGTTCGAGAAACCGGCCGTAAGAGTGACAATCGTATACGTATCGAAACAGTGACATATTTGAGATACACTGCGCGTCGACATCAGCTTTACTGCCGAACGTTTCAGCGTTAGCGCGCAGTGTATCAACCCTCAGAAATAGAAGTTAATCCAATTGGAACTTAACCTTAACTGAAGCTTTATCGCTAGTTCTATTTAATACTATTCTTTTGTATTTGTAAAATTATATTCGTACTTTAGGATAGTGTTTTTTTTTATAATGATTCTTTTAATGTAAAATTAAATTGTGTTAAATTCTTAGAATTCTTATAATGACCAAGAAGGCGATGGCGGGACGACCTCGATGATAACGAGAGGGACTGGTGGACGAAAGCAGAGAGCAGGGATGAGTGGAAGGATTTAGGGGAGACTTTTGCCCAGCAGTGGGACTAGCTATCTAGTCTCACTACACAAGGTTACCAACCTAACTTAAGGTTGCTAACCTAACCTATGTTAGGAAAAAAAAGGGAGACCTTTGCCCAGCAGTGGGACGAGATATTCTTATTTTCTGCAGCTCGAAAATTAACTTCATCAGGAAAAAAACCATTGGCATTTACAATCGGCGGTCCAGAAATTAATGTGGTTAAATGTCAGATCCGAGAGAGACTGCACAAACAGATTAGATTTGCAGCTCAAAGAAAACCAATGCCACAGTACAAATAATTACTTAGATGTATAACTGCACAATTCAATATAAATAGGAAGACATAGCTTAGTGGCACGGTGATTCGGCAGTGCAATTGTCATACAAATATAGACAAAATTGTGATTAATAAAAAAATGCAAATCAAAAAATTATGATAAGGACAGCGCCATCTATTGGTTTAATTTTGCACATGCCCCTTGTTTGGAGATGGAATTAGTGTTTAAAATTTACCTACTCTTTAGGTTTTTAAGAAGGCTGAAAGTATAAAAAGATAACGTGTTTACGGATTTTGTGTTAAACTACAGCTTATAATAGTTTATTTGTTGCATTTTTTGTTTGTTTTTATTGTAACTACCGAACTGAATTCGGTAGTTACATATGAATCTAAACCAGAATGACACTATAGAAGCATTTTTTAACTTTATTACCCCAAGAGGTATTAAAAAAGCGCAATGTAAATTGTACAGAGTTGCTGTACTACAAATCGTTGACTATGCCACGGGTCACTCTTTGTCGTGCTACCGTGATATCTCGTGGCGCCGAGAGTCCGACTACAAATTGCTTTATACGTTAACTTAAATTAAATTACACTTATTTGATCATCCAATGGGTAGATTTATACCGCTAGGTGGCGCTAGTAGTCTTAGTTTATGGAGCTCAAATTATCATTTGTGTGTGGAATATTAGATATTTGATTCTAAGCGTACTTATTTATAATTTAATTTAATTTGTTATGATGCAAATTATACGTGTATACGTATAATTTGCATGCTAGATATAAGTAGTAATGTGCTGATCTGTAAAATAACTAAAACAAATAACTGTAAAACCACATTCTGCAAATAAATGATTTGATTTGATTTTAATAAATCATAAATCATCATATTATTATATTTATATGTTCTTATATACTATGTATGTTAGCGATAATGACACCCAATATAAGTCAAAGTTCAATTGGTAAGTTTCCTACCTGTTTTTAGTATATGTTGTGGTGTGCAATAAACTATTATCTCTGAAATATGATCTACCAATCAAAAGATAATTATCAAAATCGGTTCACAATTGGCGGAAATTTCGACTAACATCTATAAAACATACAGATGAAATGAGAACCTCCTTTTTAAAGTCTGTTGAAAATTATAATGCGATAGGACCCCAAGTGCGCGCGAAGCGTAATAAGAATGACCGATGAAAATGTCCGAGTTTTGTTATACTTCGACAAGTCATTTACATAATCAATACTCTCATCAATCAATTCTTTATTCAGTAAAAGTGGTAAAAGAAAGTGTGTAATTGGATTATTTGAGCCTTTCCGCAAATCAAACCTTTAAGTAGGTACTTTTGTACTGTCAGAAAGTTAGCAGATTTGACAAACTAAAAGTAGGCTCTGACAAAAGAAAAGAAGAGGTAATCTAGAAACATGGACAAAAAGTGTTGTTGTTATAGAGGCAAGGCAACAGAAATACATCATTTGTGAAAAATTCAACTCTATCTGAGATACAGACAGATAAACATACAGACAAACAGACAGACAAACAGGCAGACAAACAGACAGACAAACAGACAAACAGACAGACAGACAAACAGACAGACAGTGTCAGTAATAGGGTTCACACTTTGCGTAGGGAACCCTAAAATATGGATTTATTAAAAGAAAATCCCATTTCGCGGTAAGTGGACATCTGACCGGGGACGGCACCAAACGCGCGGAAAATTAAATAGTGATAAGATGAGATCAAGCGAAACTTTTACAGATAAATATCAAATGCTGCATTGCGCGAGGTTGTTAGGTACTTAACTTTATTAGAACTTAATAATAAAAATATATAAATTATATATTTAACTTCAATGCTTCAAAATTCAGGAAGTCTGCTCTCACCACTCTCTCTTTAGAGTGTGTTGAGAGTTCATTGTAAGTTTATAATCATTTCACGCTCTTTGAGTCTTTTAATCTCAAAGGGTGAAATGTAACTTGTGCTTAATGTACCTTCTTAATGTAACTATTGCTTAATGTACCTTCTGGTTTTTCAATATTTAATTATTTTGTAGTTCTTTACCTACTGCTTATATAGTCATGCTGTGTACACATGTTTTAGAGTGCTATCTAGCTCAAAATTTATGTTTTAACTCACTCAAAATTGTATGTGATTGTGCTTTGTTTTGTGTGCCTTAATAAATAAATAAATAAAAAAAAAAAACTTACCACTAATAAATAAATAAATGATAATAACACGGCCGATTCACACATCACACAAACATTTGCTCTGGGTGGGAATCGAACCCACGACTAACAACAACAGGCAGAGCTACTACCAACTGAGCTGTGCTGTGACTTGAAAGAATTGCTTTTGCTAAGTAATTTTAAACTTTATTCACAATACATTAAAACACATTTTATTTGACAGGTGGAGGTCGCGAACACCATTCAGAACATCAAGAAGAACATGAGGAACATGGTAAAAAGGCTTATGAGGTAAGAATTACTCACATATTTTACTAATTAATATATATAAATAAATAATCCTGGACAAACAACACAACATCATCTAGCCCCAAGCTAAGCAGAGTTTGTGTTATGGGTACTAGAATCGTCTGTTAGTTGAACCAAACTACTCTTCGATAAGCTATATGCAATAAAAAAAAATAAGAGATACTCTTAATTGGCACATTGCTAAAATACATGTTAAATCTCACACAGCAATTGATAGATATATTTTTTAAGGTGTATTTATCATGATCGTGTCGTTATCGGTCATAGTGCAATAGCCTAATATCCCAACAGCTTATCACAAATTATTTAGTGTGCACATTATCGATAAACGTTCGAAAAATCTAATTAGTTACGGTTTATTTATTAGCCATAACGTTTACAGCGCGGTCATATTGTCACTTCATACTATCATGTGGGTGTAGTATTTAATAACACATATAAAATAAAATAACATGAAATAAGAATGAACAACTAAAGCTGATTACACATTGGGTGAATTAAAAAAAAACCCAAAAATGTTCACACAAATTTATAAAAATGCTATTTCGGTAGAATTTTTGTGAATTCTACAAAAAACTGGTTAACTAGGTATATTATTTGTGTGGTTTCTTCAGAATCTAGAAATGAAATTGATTTATTAAATCTATTACTTTTGTACCAAAATAGCAATATTGTGCAACTATTAAACTATTTTTATGCAAGTCCCTACAAAAAAATTACTTTACTTTTCTTCAACGTGTGAGAAATACTTACCTACATAATAAATAAATAATAATAAATAATCATGGTCATTTCACACATCATACTCTAGTCTCCAAACTAAGCAGAGCTTGTACTAGGGGAACTAGATTGCTGATAGAATACATATGTTTATGTATATACTTTTTTTTGTAATACATACATAGAATACATAGTAACACCCAGACACAGAACAAATATTTATGTCCATCACACAAACATTTGCTATGGGTGGGAATCGAGCCCACGACCCACCACATGCATTGCACAGCACTTATTGCGTCACTATACTTGTGTGCGTGCTACAACTTAGTAAAACGCAAACTAGTCTCACTAAATTAAAAAAAAAACAATAAATGAAACAAGAAAAACAGTAAAGGGTCTTATTCGATAGGCTTTTGCAAGTTTTATGAACGAACTAATGGCAATTATTTTGTGCAACTTAAACTAGATTTAAGTTTTTATGTGTTTTATTGGGTTTCTTATTGTTTTATGATATTTTGTACGCAAACTTGTGAAATAGATAATAGTTTTATTGCGCTGAAGATTTTCTAATATGTATAAATACAATTATTTTTGTAACTTCTTTTTTTATATTAACGGAAAGGACGAGGTCCATCGTTAATTTTAATATATCGACTAAAAACGGAGTTTTACGAAAAACTAAGACTACATGTCAAAAAAACACAATTTATAATAGTTCTAGTAATTTTAAACTATGTTAAGAATTTAAAAGTTTACACGCCTTTTAAATTTTCAACAAAATGTGATTTCGTCGGAAGATGTACGCGAGCACTAATGGACTACAAAAACCTACACATAACAAACAAACACATAAACTTCTAATAATACATTATTTTAGTAATAAAGTATGTTCTTTAAAATAATATTCACGTGTTTAGTCAAAAGCTGAAATGTCAACTTATCGTAATATTTTTATTACCTTAAACAAAAAAAAAGTACTAATGATGAGCCAAGAACCCACGCTAATTTTGACCCTAATTTAAATATCAACTCCTCATCGGAAGGTGGTCCATCAAATATCAAATCGAAGAAAATGGCTGCCCGTCGAGCGAACTACACCAAAACCTTGGTTTTTACACTATAACAGTAACGTAAGTTTACAGTCAAGTGTATATCTAATCACCACTGTGATAACTACCTATAACTTATCGTAAAGGCTTATTTTAATCGTTCTACGCCAGCACAAGCCTGAGTGATGACCATTTTTAGTTATTTTAACATAGTATAATTATATCGTTTAATATGCCCTAGCATTAAGTTTTATAATAATAAATAATATAAATGATTCAATTCTATTCTATTCTATTCTAATATTAATTAAAAAATGTGTTTTAGTAAATTAACAAAAGTTTTATAAACATGTTGTAATTGAAATGTTCTAATAAAACATCCTGTATCTACTGTAACCATATGTGTTCCATTTTGAAAACACTTTATTAGAAAGTATGATTATAGTAGATATGAATTTTAAAGTTGATTATGAAGTGCACTAACTGAAAGTTGCTAAGCGCGCTATGGAGAGGACTATGCTTGATTTTTTTTCATAAAATTCTTAAGATAAGATCCGGAAGTTATCCGACAGAAAAGGTGTTCGACTAAATTCGTAATCGCTAACTGAATTAATAGTAGGCCGGCCATGTTTGCCAAATAAAACGATAATCGTTGGAACCAACGGATACAGGAGTGGAGACCGCGTAAACGAAATAAACAAGTAGTGTAGGACGCCTTCTGCCTATATCAGTCCACTGCTGGACCTACGATCTGCGGAGTGTAGCTGGCATACACAACATGAGTAGAGAAGTAAAACTGACGTAGGTACGAAGATAAGGTTTAGTGGCAGGTCTGAGGAGAAACCTACGTCCAGCAGTGGACTGATGAGGTTGATGTTGATTATCAACCTATATCAGTCCACTGGTGGCCGTAGGTTTCTTCTTAGACCTGCCAATGAGCCTGTACTTCGTCTGTTCTGTTGAGTTTGCCATCTACATTCCGCAGATCAATATCAGTAGATTATTTCGTCTATTAAACAAACACCATTGTTTTGGGAGACAAAATGTGTATTGTTTTAATCGTTTTGACTCCTCATTTGTTTTCAAAACATAAAACTAGACGTCTGTGTGACGTTTATTTAATGTTGGGTGAGTCTAGAGCAAGTGGGCACGATTACCCGGTATTTTTATACAAAGTCAAAATTACTTTATTCAGTAAAATCACAAGGATCATACAAGTGGTAGCCTTTGTTATAAGATGCTTTGTCTAACTGAGCACGTCCACTTAATATATGACCAGTAATACTTTCTTTCAGTGTAATTATGCAGATGAGATAAGTGGTAAAAAAAGTCAAAGTCAAAAATTTCTTTATATAATAAAATCACAAGCATAATTTAGAATCGTCTAACATACTAGGTGATTCTAGGTGCCAGTTAATAGTGCCCTCTCTCTCTTGTCTAGTACCTAGAATCATTGATTCTAGGTGCCTAGAATCATGATTCTAGTTCCTCGCGGCTAGATCCTAGAAGAAGGAGAACAAAACCTACAACACTGTAGTTCCCAAATTAATTATGTTTAAGGCAAATTTTAGGCTTTTTTTATAAATATTCATAAGGTCACGTTCAACTGTTTTCTTAATATATTCATGAAACAAGTGTTTAATTTAATACAACTTTTATAAACAACAAGATCTTGCAGGAACTCGTTATAAAAAATATTCTCTGAGAAACAACTTTAATCTCATTTGTAGTTTTCAAAGCTGCGACCCCATACGAGAACATGCTTTTATCGTTCCCATATGTTTCTACTATTGGATGCTTAATAGAAATCCCGATACCCCATAGACACTGGTGCTAGTTTAATTGAAATCGAAACGTTCCTGATTTTATTTTACTATGTCTTTTTTTTTGAGTTTATCCATGTTATCTATTTCATTTCTATTAATTAATTGATGAGTGTTATAGAGTAGATTATAATATATTTTTATTTCTTGTGTTACCTAATAGTATGTACATAACATTTTTTCCTAAAGCTATTATTTTTTTCATGAGTATACATATAATATCTAAATTTCATAAATATATTGCGAAATTACTGTTAGAATGTCAATTTCTTTAAACCGTAGGTACCTAAGGGTACGGTTTAAAGTATTATAAAGTGAATCTAGCGATCTTATTTTATAAATAGCACGTATAGCCCGTTTTTTCAAAACAAATTATAGTAACATACTAAATGTAAATAAATGAATGTCTCTATATAAATATTCAGTTTAAGTCGCCGATTTGTCAAACGATGTTAGGTGATATACCCTTGTTGTCTGTACTTTGTACTACCCTTTATTAAAAGTTCAGATCGCGATTCTGCAGTAGGGTCGAGGTAAAGTTCTCAAGTCAATTATATCCGCGAGATAGCGCGATTGTCAGACTCCGAGTGGGTTTAATTAAGTTATTTATAATTATGAAGGTATATTATTTATTCGGATGTAAAGTCAAGTCAAAGTCAAAAATTTCTTTCTTCATTAAAATCACCAGGATCATTTAGAATCTTACATACTAGCGGTCTATCTTATAAAAAGTTAGCGCAGACTTAAAGTATTGATTACCATACGTAATGATGACATAAAGTCATCGCTAACTTTTTCTAGGATAGGGGGTAGGTAAGTGATTCTAGGTGCCAGTTCCACCAGAGCCTAGAAGAACGGACAAGAAACTTACGGCCTGGTTCCTACCGTTTTTATATGATTCTTCTTTTAAAGAATTACAATTAAACTAAATAAAAGTCTGAAGTTCCAGTACCTTTACGGTTTATCTTATAAAACGTTAGCGCGGACTTGATGTAGGTATTGATTACCATACGTAATGGTGACATTAAGTCAACGCTAACTTTTTTTAAGATAGCGGGTAATGGTAATAGATATTAGTAAGAATATATCCAAATAAATAAAATGACGAAAGTTCGAATGGACGGATGTGTGGATGTATCCATGTTACTCTTTCACGCGAAAATTACTGAATGGATTTTAATGAAACTTTACAATAATGATACATCAAAATAACACATAGGATATAATTTATAAATATATTGTGCAAATTGTTAGATAGTCCTTTTTTGTAACTGTTAACTATTTACTATTGACGTGACAACGTCTTATAATTCGATAGAGCCGGCTGCACGCACGAAAAAACATGACTCATCATTCTGAGGCGTTCTGAGGCGTTCCATGAAGTGACGTTGTCACGTTCAACTATCATCAGTAAACTGACTTTACAGACAACCATTTTATTTTTTTTTGTTTGCCCTATTTGTCCCTAATAAAAATAATAATTTATTTATTTATTTATTATTTCTATAGGGATACCACGAGGATTCAAAGACTGGCAAAGGTCACCACGATAAGGACAATCATCTCGGGAAGTATGAGGACCGCGGCGGTGTTGATAAACACCACAGCGAGGAGTCGGGGCACCACGGAGAGCACAACCACGAGGAACATGGCAAGAAACACGCAAAGGTATACCGAAACTGTTGTTGTGTTTTCCATTATGATATTATAACTTTTGTGTATAATAAATAAGATAAATATTCCCGGACAATTCACACATCACACTCTAATCCCAAATTAAGCAAAGCTTGTACTATGGGAACTAGATGACTGTTATAGATATAGTAACACCCAGACACAGAACAAACATATATGTTCATCACACAAATGACAATTGTCCTAGGTGGGAATCGAACCCACGACCCACAGCGTGGAAAGCAGAGCTACTACCAACTGAGCTGTGACGCCTGTCACAATAAAAGATGTTTGCCAGGCTAGATACTCGATAAGTCCTGTATAGCTTTGTACTGTTTGTTTTCTAACAATAAAATCCCGATGATATAAAACTTTAATGTTAATGTTTCAGATCTAAATGAATAAATAATAGTACATTAATATTCACGGACATTCCACACAACACACTCTAGTCCCAAACTAAGCACAGCTTGTACTATGGGAACTAGATTGCTGATAGATTACCTAAACATTTTTATATTGAGACCTACGTCCAGCAGTGGACTGATATAGGTTGATGATGATGATTATTATTTTTATTACCTTCGTTAGTACATTGAGTAAAAACATCCTACATCAACTCTACACAAAAAATGTACCTAATATTCCTAAATGATAATTTCTTTTACCTCTCCTAATGATTTTGGAACCATTCTGTAGTATGAAGAGTCAGGAAAGCACTCTAAGGGACACAGCACCAAAGGAAGCCATGACGTCCACAAAAAAGAGGAGTATGAGAAAAAAGTGGAGTTTTTCGAAGAAGATGGCGACTCGGCTGAAGAGGAGAAGCATGGAGGGTACAACAATGAAAGAGGACATTCTGAGGTACTTTTACATAATTTCTATTCATCACAAATCTAGCTATAACAGAAAGAAGAAGAAGAAGAACAGAAAGAAAGAAAGAAGAAAGAAAAAAAATATTTTGTGTCACACATGAGATAAAAATATACTTACAATTTAAAAATAAAAAAAATTGTGACCACAAAGCAGACCATCACTCAGAATGATCTTACTGATAACTGATTAACTGATCTTAACACTGATAAGCCATTTATTTGCCCTTCTTCTTCTTATTAAAAAGCCACGCCATTTATTTATTTCCAGGGAAGCCTCCATTTTTTTATCCATCCTCCATGTAACTATAAATAAATGAATATGTATACCTACTCTCTCAGTAAATTATAGACAAAAAAACAGAAAAATCTTGTCCGAATTCCACATGAAGTTCACTGCTGCCGATACGACAACGATATCGTGTAGCTGTAATGTAATTAGCTCTATAGATACACGACTTACTCTAATGAACCGATACCCGTGAAATTGAAACACAGCAATGCACAGCTCACTGCTTAGCGGCAGAAATAGGTAAGGTTGTAGTACTTCCCCGAACAAATTATTTCACAAGAAGTCATCTAATTGACGTTTGCACACCATGTCGTCGACAAAAAATCTATAAAACAAATATCTGTGAGGAGATAGGTGTGGTATCTCCTACGAAGAGGGAAGATCTTCCACGCCGAGCGACCTTTGGCTCGGGGTCCGAGGACCGATGGATAGTCATCGGTTCTATTACTTATAAACACCGTGATAACTTCGTTTGCGCGATCTAGGATTTGTTGCCATCTGTTGGTCTGTTCCGTAGACTACGATGTAGTTCATCATGTAGCGATATAGATGGCGCTACATCTGTAACGTTTTGTATCAGAGGTAAATTATTTTCATAAAATATAATTATTTAAATCTAACCTAAATATCTGTACTCAAAAAGTGTTTTTGTTAACAACAAAACTTGCAGAAAGAAATATCTTCATGGTCGATCAACTATGAAATCACTATAACTTTATGCAAAAAATTAGGATTTGTTTTAACACAAAATTCAAGGTTTATTTGGTAATAAATTAATCATCTCGGAAAATCTCTAAAATCAATTCACCTAGATTGAAAAGGTTAAAAAACGATTTACCTTTATTATCTGAAAATATTCGCTTATTATATTGCTAATCAATACACCTTTTGTTGAGATGTTATCGAGCTTGTAATCTGAGTTTTATTTGATTTGATTATAAATAAATAATAAATAAATAATGCTGGACAATCCACACAACATCATCTAGCCCCAAGCTAAGCAGAGCTTGTGTTATGGGTACTAGAAGACTGACATACTTAATACAATATAATACATAGATAGATATTTTTTATTATACATATAATACCCAGAACACCCGGAATAAATATTTGCAGAACATACAAACATTTATCCCGAGGCGGGAATCGAACCCGCAACCTTCCGCGTCGCAAGCGGACCATCGCCCACCGCGCCACATCGGTCGTCTTCGTTTCGTCTTCGGTCGATTATAGATAAGTGAGATCGTTTAGTTTCACGAATTTATATAAATAAGACAATTGGTTTTACAATAAAAGTACTTACGTACATAGTTATTTAAATACATATTTAGGTACTTAATCAATTTTTTTTTACTTTTTTTTTATCCTACGCGATCTATTGAAGACCTTTGTACTATACTTTAATGAGTTGAAATAATGTATTTTTTTTATTTGGACCATTTTTTTGAAAATCTTCGTCATTGTCACAAGGGATTTTCCTGAGTTTAAGAGTTTTCTTATGAACTTTGAGTTTTATATTTAAAAATGTAGGGTTTTATATTTAAAAATGTAGGGTTTAATATTTGTCGTCTTCTGTGTGCCATTTTGTTTCTTATTAAGTTTATATTTGTTTAAACGTCTTTCGAGAGAACTTTATAAAGTTTAACGATGAAGTTAAATCATCAAGTTTAGTACGCTCAGCATCAAAAGTTTTTGATAACAACATAGATTGTTTTGATTTTAAATTAGTTATAACATATTTACATAGCATTATTTTTCACTCAAGACATTTTGTTATTTTTTCTAAGAAAATAATATATTAACTTTTAATGGTGATTGTACCATTACAAAATTTTTAAAGGATTTTGCAATTATAATTTTATACTATCTCACATCAGGTGATATCGCGGTCAAATGCTTGCCTATAACTTGTAAAAAAAAACTTGATGGTGACGTGTAATTAATTTTTTAAAAGAACTACATCTAGAATGTCTCTTCCAGGGCGGCAAGTTCAAAAAAGAGAATTTGAATGCTGGACACGAGCATCACGCGAAGGGGGATTCGGGACATTTTGGAAAAGGAGGTCACTCAAACGGACATAAGGTACATAAGTTTTTTTAATTACTTTACTATTACTGAATTTTTATCCACGGCCTAGTTTTAATTAATACTAAATAATTTTTAGTTTTTTGATCATACGCAATTCTCTGCATTTTTGAAAGTTTACTAATCTCGCCTTTTTATAATCGTTTATGATAATGTATGTATGAAGTGGTTATATAGTTTAGTAGTAGGTTACGTAGGTTCCTACTTCTATATTAAAAAAATCTAATAGCATTAAAAAAACGATTGACATTTATTCACTAAAAAATAAAGACTTTAAAGGCGAGTAGGTATTTTGCTGGCAAACACTGGATGACAAAAGCCGCAGACCGGGCTCAGTGGCGCGTCTTGGGAGAGACCAACGTTCAGCAGTGGACTGATAAGTATAAGATGATGATGATGAGGTATTTAGGAAAAATACACAATTATCATAAATTATGTAATATATTACAACGTAATATCTCCAGGGTCACAAACATGCAGCTGGTCATGACAGCCACGGCAAGCCACCACGCACCGCCAACCTGGTGGTCATCGACAGAAGAGCAGACCAGATGTACCATGGCCCACAATATTACGGATAAGAGCGGATCAGACTCTTCTTCTTCTTGTTAGACCGTGTGATTACAGTTACGTGTGAGACTTTTCTTCCAGCTCTTATCTCAGCCCTTATACCTAGATCCACAATATATAATAATAAACAAACTTACGACTATACAGTATTTACAAAATGTACATTGTCATATAAAATACATAAGAAACAGTTAAGCTATCTACAGACCGTTGCAAACGATCTATAGATAGTTCAACTGATCCAAATCAGTACCAATCGGAAGCGTGCCCAAGATACTGGCTGCATTGCCGCGCTGAATAGCAATGATAAATGATAAATGATATTTATTGTTTGTAGAAACTAGGTAGTTACATTGGTCTTAATTTAATTTTCATATCTCTAGTTCAACCTGAGGCTTACAAACGTCATGCACAGATAATAATAATAATGAATTTAATATACAATAAAAATGATTTCAAATTAATAATGTCAAGAAAATAAAATAAGCAATGCTGATACGATAAATAATAATGCTGGACAATATTACGGTTAAGTGCGAGACTCTTCTTCCAGCTCCAATCCCACAGGTGGGGTCGGCACAACATGTTCTCTTTCTCCACTCTCCTCTATCATCCGTCAACTCAGCATTCATTCCCTTCACATGCATATTGTTCACACAATCCATTCATCTTTTCATAAGCTCTTTCTCTATACACTCTTCGTTATATGACATCCTTCTCTTCGCATAACATGTCCATACCACAACCATCATACATTTAAATTATTAAGGTTGTTACGCCATCCAATTTACTAAAGTATTGTTTGCCTGACATGGTAAAAATTGTCTTACCAAATAGTAGTTATGCAAATTTTAGATTATTTGATTGCTACTAGTGTAGTAGGGCTCTAGCTCAAAAAAAAATTAATGTAACAAAAATGTAAGTTACACTATCCAATTTCTAAATCGATTCATTCTAAGCCGTGGGGGGTCAGCATGAATAGATGTGTCAAACAAAAACTTATCGAAAACGTGACATATTTGAGATACATTGCGCGTCAACATCGGCTTTACTGTCGAACGTTGCAGCATTAGCGCGTAGTGTGTTTCAAATACGTTACGTTTATTATTGCCACATTTATTCGTTTAGCCCTCTTTACATGACTATGATTAACTTTGAACTAGTAAAATGCTTGTAGATATCGTTAATTAAACTAAAATATAATTATTGTCATTTATTGTATTGCTACTAAAGTTGCTATTTATGTATTTTTATAAGCTTCTTTTATCAAGTACTTCATGTTAAATCTAAAAAAATATATTTAAAAGCCATTGAGTTATAATTTTGAGATAAAATGTTAACTATTAGTTTTTACTGTTTTGTATTTTTTTGTAAATAAATATTTTAGAATTAAACTGAGTATTTTATTTTATTTTACTCTGGAGAAAAATATCGTGACTTCAGAACATGATTCAGCTATCTACTAGAAACTATTTAATAATATCATTATGATGTTGACTGTACCTTATAGGTAGATAGGAAAATGTAATTGGTATAAGTATGCTTAAACAAACTTACGACTATACAGTACTTATTTACAAAATGTAGAAATATCGTAGCGACGCGTGACCCGAGGGCTGGTGAGTATCTGGCCCAGCGTATCAGCATTGCTATTCAGCGCGGCAATGCAGCCAGTGTCTTGGGTACGCTTCCGATTGGTACTGATTTGGATCAGTTGAACTATCTATAGATCGTTTGCAACGGTCTGTAAATAGCTCAACTGTTTCTTATGTATTTTATATGACAATGTACAGTATGCTTAGATCTCAAAATCAGTATTTACAAACAAATTCCTATTTTCCCGCGTAAAAATACCTATAAAATATATACAGCTTAAAAAACCTTTCAACAACAGGTGGCCAAGTTCCATTCATCAAATTTTTTCATCAAAATTAAAAAGATATTTACAAAAAAGGTTCAATTCAATCTTGTCACGCTTGAAAACACATCAAAAAGTTTTGAATCAACCAATTAATTGTGAATCCATTCATCACGGGGCTTCAAGACGCTTAAACAAAAGAGAAAAAATATTTATTTTTCAAGATGGCTGCCACTACCGTAAAAACATTGATATATAGAATAGACTGTGTGTTCCCTCAGACATGAAGTAATACGGATCGCAAAACGTGAGAGAGACCAAATAATCGTGCGGCTAGTAGTTGTATCA
This sequence comes from Ecliptopera silaceata, assembly GCA_932527185.1. Taxonomy (NCBI): domain Eukaryota; kingdom Metazoa; phylum Arthropoda; class Insecta; order Lepidoptera; family Geometridae; genus Ecliptopera; species Ecliptopera silaceata. The sequence continues at coordinate 1,538,110 of OW052211.1, forward strand.
TTCTAGATTATTTTTAGGCAGGTACAGACTTACAGAAAAGAGACTAGGATTGGACGTCATGTCTCTCTCTAGGGTGGTCAATATTGTACGGTCCATTTTCTATGTCGACAAGCGTTGTAGTAGTTGGTAGTAGGTCTACCTTTCATGCTGGGTGTCGCGGGTTCGATTTCCACCACGAACAAAATATTTATGAACAGTGATATTGGTTCTGCGTTTGGTTGTTACTATGTATTTACAAAAAAATATTATTGAAGTTCATCAGCATCTATTTCCCATAGTATAAAGCTTTGCTTAGTTTGGGACTAGAGTGTGATATGTCCATGAATATTGATTTATAATTTAATATTTCTTTCTTGTGTAATTAATTTATAGACGTGTGTTGTTTACGAATAAATGAACTATGCACTATTATTAGTAATGTCTGTGAAAGTTTATTTAAGTTTATTTATGTCTATGATAAAAATAAACAATCTAACAAGCACTTTGCGATTACATTGAAGAGCTAAGTGTGCCAAACTTATTGAAACAGACAGACAAACATTTGATATTTATCGTAATGGCGCCACAGAACGGGTTAAGGCACTTCTTACTAGTAGTTTGCCCCAAATTGAGATTTATAGAATTATCCTAGAAATTGCAACATTTTTTTTTAATAGTTTTGTTATTCAGCTGACTAGCAAAAACATAAATCTTCGATAAAAAAATTCACCTTGATTATGTTTTATCAATAAAAAACATACCTAAAACAATATTCTGGCAATGCAGCCAGCATCTTAGGTACGCTTCCGATTGGTACTGATTTGGACCAGTTGAACTATCTATAGATCGTTTGCAACGGTCTTATACATGTCTTATACATCCTATGTACATTTTGTAAATACTGTACACGCTTAAATTTTGTACACCAGCACAAAAAAATATATGTTGATCGGACAAGAGATCGAAATTTTTCCTTTACCAAACATAATTCGTTTACTGGAGCAGCTAAGTAGGTTAACACCACTAGTAAACTACCTAGGTAAGTCTTAAGTAGATGTTCTTATTCAACAAAACTTTAATGAAAATAACTAAAGTACCATTTAGGAGTAGTTAAAAGTTTTTTAATCGGGTTTTATATCTTGTTGGTTTTACAAAGCTTTACAATAAAATAACACCTACACTTTTGCTACAGAATACATATTTTTAAAAGCGTTTGGATTTTGAATCAAAACTTCTTAGTGATAAAGCAAATAAACTTAGAAACTTTTAGGAATACAAAAATTATTTAGTTGAAAATGCGCTTGACTTAAATGGTCGTCGATTAAGTACTAATTTGGCTAAAAACTGTCAATTTTATATTAAACTGGCTACTAAATAATATTATTAGAATAAAGAATTATATTTGAAATTTTATTCGCTGACCTTTTAACAACAACATTATAAATAAATAATATATCACTTTTAATATTTTAAGGATTATTATGTTTGTAATATATCTAGTTATAATCTAAGAAAATTATGTGATGATGATAGAAACAATTATGGTCAGGTTGTCCCTCAAATAAAAATACAACCCCATATTTGCTTTAAATTATGTTCTTAAAGCTAATAAACAGTTACTTAAGTAGAACCTAGTTATTTATAGTTCCCCATAGTTAAAAACAATACAGTAGCAGTACTACTCGAGAACGCTTGCACAAACATTCTAGTTGTTATTGCATACAGTTTGTACGGATTGCAAAAACGATAGAGCAACAGGCTGCGAAATAATAGTTTTTTGTTTTTTTTTAACCACCGACGCAAACACGGATGCGGTGTTATAAGCTTGGGGTGGTTGTGTGTGTGTCAATTGGTGTACAAACATGATTACACAATATACCTATATCAATCAGAACAATTTACAACTTTGTCTTGCAAAAATTCGTCAGTCGAATAGTACGCTTTTTGAGACACATTTTTTAAATTTTGTTAAATCATGGGAGACTTGCCTTTCCAAACAAAAGGCTTTGAATGAACCGTTTGAATGAGTAGCCTACTCCATCGTCTTGTGAAAGGAATAAGTTAAATAGACGAGAACAGTATAAACTTTACGATTGTGTCAACAGTACAGCGCGTTTGCTGCGTCCAGTGTTTTTGAACACGGCTTTATTGTTTTATGGTGTGGGGGACATACCAGTTGTCAGGATGGGTAGCTTGCTAACATTTTCTGTAAATTTTACGAAAAAATTTTGTAATAGTGGATTAAGTTGTTAGTCAATAGTGTCAATAGCTCTTAGGCTCGGTTGCAGCGAGTAAGCATTATCTATAACGATACACTATCTCACTAAGCACGTCCACTGAGGACGAACCCTGCGACCTCTGCCGATCACTCGGAGACATTATTAGGTGTGTTAGGTCTACCTATTGTACCTAGGTCTTTTGATACCCATAGCATTATACATAGTACTAGAATAGCAATATAATCCGAACATTACTGCTTTGCGGCATTAATTTAGCATAATCTTAGATTACTAAGATAAATTATAAAAGATAAATTAGGACTGCCCTATTATTAATTGTTGGATGCAGCAGCACACTCAAATATCACAATTAAATTATCAATAACTACTAACATAAGTCAGTAAGCCGTTATGTTACCAACAAAAATGTTACTAAAAAGTTTTTTTGTAAGTATGTATCTGATGTTTAATGATGATACGGTTTGTAATGTAGTATCGACGAAATCTGAAATATTTTTTTATTTTTTATTATTATAGCCTACATTGTCCCAATTCTGGGCAAAGGCCTAAAAAAATGTTATTTTTTTTTTTTAATATTTATATTCTCTGTGCCCGTGTGTCCGCGAAACGCCCACTTCGAGGGCCTCATTATTGTTTTACATGGAGACAAATCACAAATGTTATTTCCAGTTATTTATGCAATATCGAACCACTTGCTCGTCTTTGTTGTTTGTAAGGTCGTCGGTAGGAACCAGGCCGTAAGTTTCTTGCACGTTCTTCTAGGCTCTGGTCGCGTGGAACTGGCACCTAGAATCACCTAGTTTGTAAGACGATTCTAAATGATATTGTGATTTTACTGAATAAAGCGTCTTTGACTTTGTAAGCATATGTATTTTATTTCGCCTTGTCAAATGTCCTGCAAATCTACCATAGGCATGGGTGGTTTCAGATTTTTCGGGGACTAGTTGTGATAATGTAGGTAGTACCTACAGTGTCACAACTATACGGGGTTCATATGTGGTACCAGATTGTATTGTAATTGTAACATTGTATAAAATTTGGTTCAATCATGTCTTATGCCGTATGTATAATATAGTAACATTACGTTGAACAGAATATTATATTAGGGCAATAACTATATTCCGCAAAGGAGGCCAACAAACACCACGCGTTTTCGTCAGCGCGATCTAGGATTCGGACACATTTAGCAGCGCCATCTAGTTATGAATTTGGTAAACATAAACTAACTAATCTTATTGGAAAAAAGCAATAAATTAATTGAGTATTGAGGTGCAAAATAATTGATTAAAACCTTTAAATAAATACATAGCACAAAGAGATAATGAACTGGTTCATATCGTTAAGAAATTTAAAAAATAAATTGTTATACAGTGGGTTGCCTTATTGCGGTGTAAGATCTCTACCAGGCAACCGCATAATGTTTAAATTGAATAGAAGTCCCTTCTTGTCTCTACAATGCTTACTTAACCGTAGTTTCTCAAGTGTCCGTTGTTTTCATTCAATTTAAAACTTACGGTCTTTATATTGAAAGTAAATATGAGATAAGTTTCCCTTTGATGTTATTGGCTACTGAAGAGTTTTTGTTTATAAGCTATTGCATAGCTTCTATCGCGGGCCTTGAGCGTGGAGGCCGAATGCAGAAATTCCGTAACGAAAATAACCTAACACTGCGCATGCGTAATCCAGCAAACAATGCTATGCCTTCTATGCTATGGTCATGGGTTTGATGGCCATCGAGAACAAATGTTTGCGTGATGAGCATTTTTAAGCTATTGCATAGCTTCTATCGCGGGCCTTGAGCGTGGAGACCGAATCCAGAAATTCCGTAACAAAATAACCTAACACTGCGCGAAAATCCGTAACGAAAAAACCTAACACTGCGCATGCGTAATCCAGCAAAAAATGCTATGCAATAGCTTAACCGCGGCAGTCCCCGAGTGCCACACGACTTTTATTTAAAATTAAGGCAAAACAATATAATTAGGTTCGTTATTAAATCTAAGTTGTTGTGTGCGTTACGTCACAAATAGGGACTTGGATTTCATTCGATTTTTCTACTTTTTATAGCATAACGCCCTATCTTATAAAAAGTTAGCGTTGACTTTATGTCATCATTACGTATGGTAATCAATACTTCAAGTCTGCGCTAACTTTTTATAAGATAGACCGTGAAACTTTTGTGAGACTTATCCCTTTTTACATAATAATGATTATGATGGGATTTATAAGTAAGTTCGTTTATTCCCTCTGAAGTTTTTGGGAGTTTTTTAAAAAAAATTAATTAAATATTCACGGAAAACTCACACATCACAGTCTAGTCCCAAACTAAGCTTGTATTAATTATGGGAACTAGGGTTGCTGATAGAATACTTATATACTTACTTTTTTTAAATACATACATGGAATACTTGGTAACAATAAATATACATATATGTTCATCACACAAACATTGCTCAGGGTGGGAATCAAACCTACGATCCACAGCATAGAAGGCAGAGCTACTACCAACTGAGCTGTGACGCCTGTCATTTGCCCTATAATAACAGTTTCGGCAACTACAAACAGTAACTAGAGCTCTTTTCCTGTACCTCTACCATGAGTTGTCACAGTAAAATCGCCTGACTTTACTACAGTAGTTACGTAAATATTAGTATTACGAATTTTAGTACCCAACTATCCGCTAGAGGCGCTGTACAAATCTTCATAAATTTTTTTAACTACAGACGCTAGCGAGTATAGTATATATAGTATAGTAAAAACTCATGGTAGAGCTACTGTTACATTATCTAACACTCGAAATGACACGATATATCCATAAAACAAAAGTACTAAATCCGATGTCACTGTATCGTATTCTATAAATAAATTTTGTACTGTTTTTCACTAATAAGAAAATACAATCCCACAGTAAAAAAAGTTTTAATATGGAAAATACGTTTTTTTTATACGGCTTATTGCAAAGTGAGAATATTCTTAACTCAACACAATTTTTTTTCTAACATTAATTTGTCATCGCATCTACTTCTTTATTATTTTATTTGTACTTTAAAGCAACAAAACAAAGTTCTAATAAAAAAACAAGCTTATTACAAGTTCTGCCGGCCATCCTTGAAAGGCGCAACCAAACGACCGATGTGGCGCGGCGGGCGAAGGTCCGCCTGCGACGCGGAGATTGCAGGTTCGATTCCCGCCTTGGGATAAATGTTTGTACGATTTGCAAATATTTATTCCGGGTGTTCTGGGTATTTTATATTTATAATAAAAAAATATCTATCTATGTAATGTATTGTATTAAGTACCTATGTCAGTCTTCTAGTACCCATAACACAAGCTCTGCTTAGCTTGGGGCTAGATGATGTTGTGTGGATTGTCCAGCATTATTTATTATTACTTATTTATTTACTTTTAAGGCGTGTAATAGGTTACAAACATTCAGACAATGCATTGACCAGGCTAGAATATATATAAATAACATCGCATCATATAAAAAAAAAATATATATATGCTGAACAATCCACACAACATCATCTAGCCCCAAGCTAAGCAGAGCTTGTGTTGTGGGTACCTACTAGAAAACTGACATATAATACTTAATACAATACATTACATAGATACCTAGATATTTTTTATTAGACATATAATACCCAGAACACCCGGAATAAATATTTGCAGAACATACAAACATCCTAAGGCGGGAATCGAACCCGCAACCTTCCACCATCGCCTACCGCGTCACATTGGTCGTCAACTAGCATATATCTAGCGTAAGAAACACGTCACAGACCGTTTTCTAAGAACACATTCTCAAAGAGACGTTTTTAAACTGAAAACTAAGATTAGCATCAGAAAGGTCATAGTTCGACTCCCGTGTCGTGAACATTTCGATGAATGAGTTTCCGCACGAAGCAAAAGAGGGTCACGGTGTATTCCAAAGCACGGTAGACATTTCAATAACTCTGCCTTCTATGCTATGGTCGTGGGTTTGATGCCCATCGAGAACAAACGTTTGTGTGATGAGCATTTTTAAGCTTTTGCATAGCTTCTATCGCGGGCCTTGAGCGTGGAGACCGAATCAAGAAATTCCGTAACGAAATAACCTAACACTGCGCATGCGTAATCCAGCAAAAAATGCTAATGCAATAGCTTTACCGCGGTAGTCCCCGAATGCCACACAACAGTTTTTTTTTATTTTTTTTGTTTGTGTGATATTTGTTCCATTTGAGTGTTATACAGGGTATACTATGTTATACAGGGTTTTTTGAGAAAGACGGTGGTGGTCAATTCCGAAACTACAAGAGTTAGAGCGTTTTCACAATATCCGATCCGATATCGGGGTAAGTAAAATGTATAAAATATGTACCTCCGATATCCGATATCGGGCATTATGAAAGACGGGTACATATTTCATACATTCTACTTACTCCGATATCGGATCGGCGTCCGACACCGATATCGGTCGGATAATGTGAAAACGCTCTAAGACTAGTCTCATATAGTCTAGCCTACTTTATAAACAAAAATTAATAAAAAAAAAACTTACCTACCTACGTCCAGCAGTGGACTGATATAGGTTGATGATGATGATGATGAAGTTTCTTTCTCTTATCTTAAAAATTCTAAGCATTTAGTCATGATCTAAAGAGTATTTCTTAAAACCGTTTCTTTTATCCGTTTAAGATAGTATCGCGATACTTAATGTCTGTAGAGTTTGCGTAGGACGGACTATGCTACGCCGTAGCAATTTGCGTAGGCCGGACTATGCTACGCCGTAGCAGTGCTACGTCATTCAATAAAAAAAAAGTCACGGACATTTCACACATCACACTCTAGTCTCAAACTCAGCAAAGCTTGTACTATGAGAACATATTGAAATTCATACATCCATAGAAAACATTTCTTTTTTTTATAATTTCACTCAAATATTAGAGACCAATTATTTTTTATTTTTATTAATACTTAAACTTCACTACAATATTAAGTAAATATAATAGATAAATAAATTGTGAATTACTCTAAAAAACGGTTTTTTCGTACTTAATTTACAGTCAATAGATATTTTTCATTGTTATATTTATTAAATATTTTTTTATTCTCCCGAATTTTTTTTATACAGATAAAAAATGCTAGGTTTTACTAAAATATAACCTAACTCTAATCTACGCTAGACTTTGAGCTACACTACACACAATCTATTACAAAATTGACACTGACATAACACAAATGTCACTCTGACGTTATAACGCTTGACAGTGACTGACACTGCTTTGATACACTAAACTCGTCTTGTAAGCCTAAATTCAAGCACTAACAACTACAGAAAGAAAAATACACATTTTAGACTATGCCTAATGGGGCGTCTAAACGGGCAATATTTTACGGCAATGTGTGGCTGCAATTATTGACAAACATTGCCCAGCCATCAATAAAACATTTTAGTACATTTTATGGCTGAGCAATCAATTGCAGGCAACATGTTGCAATATGGCTGCAATAGTATGGCCTTTGATTCAGAACCCTTTAATGAGCCACACAATCCAGCCACAATAATAATATAAGACAATAATAGTATAATAAAAGAATGACAATAATAATATAAGCCATCAATATACAATTAACAATATTAACACAAGTCAGCGATGTTCGGCCACATGCTGGCTACACATAAAAACATTTTGACATATCAAAAAATATGTGGCTATAATGCCGGGCCATCCTTAAAATATTGCATAGTGTGGCTGGTATTGGTAGCAATGTTGCCGGCCACAGTATTGCAGCCACATATTGCCGTAAAATGTGGCCCGTTTAGACGCCCCATAAGAAAAGCATAGGGTTTTTTTATATTCATGGACATTTCTCACACCACGTATTAGTTTAGACACCGATATAAATAAATTTATGGACATTTCACACATCACGCTCTAGTCTCAAACTAAAAATAGCTTGTCCTATGGGAACTAGATTGCTGATAGAATATATATATATACATTTATTAACAAAAAAAGTCATAGAAACACTCAGGCACAGAAGAAACATCAGTGTTCAACTCATAAACGTATGTACTCGATGGGATCGAACCCACGACCCACAGCATGGAAGGTTGAGCTACTACCAACTGAGCTGTGACGTCTGTCAATAGGTAAATTATATATAGCTATCAGTTAAGATATGGTGTATTATAAATTACTGATGAATAATTGGCATACTTTTTCGATAATTTTGTTTATGATTAGCATAATATTTAGATGATTTTGTTTTTAATACGTGTACTCAGTTCATTTTAACGTAAATATAATATAAGCCAGAAGTAAAAATAATATTTTATATATTAAAATCTAGGGTTATTATTATAGATGTATAGCGACCACTTTTAATGCAATAACCTATACATATACACAAAAATATAATTATAATCAGTTTTCTCTTTCTTAAAAGGTGTGCTAAACAAACTCTTTTAATGCTAAACTCGCCTTATCCTCTTATCTATCTTATCTTATTCTTACTCTACTTGAAATAAAATGTAATATTATATTTATTTCATGTGTAGGTACCTACCTATATACATAATTTTAAAAAATCTCACACATTTCTTTTTAGTGTTAAAAGCTCGCCTTGCTTTATCTTATTGAAATGAAATGAAATGAAAATATATTTCATTTAATGATTACTATATTTTTTTTCTTAACTCTTAAAAATAAAGTTCAATTATTTTCTTGATTAAAGGTCCAAGTTTATCATGTCAAAATTATTAATTCTTTTTGTTTTTACTCTTTTTGCATTAAAGTTCAGTTATTTTCTTGATTAAAGGTCCAAGTTTAGAGACCACAAATAAATAGTAATTTTGATAATACTTTGGACGTTATCAGGTGTTCCCGCCCGCCCAGTTGGGCGGTTGCTTATATAAGGGCGGGCGGGAAGCTCACGGCACAGTGCTGGTCGGGGGCAAGTCGAAGTGACTGCCGGTTCATGTGAGTTAGCGAGTTGCCGACGCTTTAAGGTTAGTGGGTTCTTTTTAGAAGGATATATTTTTTTTTTGTTTTTTAAGTTACACTTTAACATTTATTTATTTGTGTAAAATATACTTTTTGATGTACAAAAAACTTTTTTTTAAATAATTATTAAATGATAGAAATTTAGATTTGATGTATTTATATTTGAGAATAATTAAAAAAAAATGGTTGGATATATTAATCTATGCAGTAAGGTAAGTGTATTTTGAATTTGTAAAAGTTATAAATATTTGTTTGTTTTTACTTTTTTATTTCAAATTAGCAAGTACTTACATTGATTTTAGTTATTTAATATTTTTTTATATATTTTCATATATTACCGTGATAACTGTCTAAATGCTATAAGTGATAAAGAATAATGCTTTATTTTTTTTGAAAATTAACTTGAAAATTATTAAAATTAATGAGAGGACACTTCAGTCTTTATTTAATAATTATTTTCTATTGTAAAACACAATTAGTTTTCTACTAACCTATACATATTTTAATAAATAATAATATTGACTAAGTTTTGTATGACATTTAAAACCAAAATAAATGTCTACACTGCACTGCTATAAATAAATATTCTTCAAAATATTAAATCCATACATAAAATTAATTACAGGACACTTCAATAAAATAATAATAAATAAAATAATTAAAAACATAAATATAAAAGTGTCAACAATTATGATTTAGTTTTCAATTCGACTGAAAATTATAATTACCTAATATGTACTAACAAAATTTTAATTTATAAGCCAAGACTTCGTCCACTACTTATAAAAGCTGTCATATACAATTTATATACAAATAATTATATATTTAATAAAAACGGACAAAATCGACAAGTAAATAATAAAAACACATTTTTAATCAAAATCTTCCAAAAAGTACTTGTCAAATTTATATGAGATCTCTGAAGATCTCTAGATCTACCGTACAATAAAAAGAATCATCAAAATCGGTTCACAAATGCCGGAGTAATCCGATTACCTTACTATTATTTTACCATGAAAAAACCACATTATTTGTCAAAGTATGCACATTTTGTGATTTTACTTCTTCTTCTTGCGTGTCAATGGGTAACACGGTAACAACCTCAAACCAAGTTCGAATAGAACTTAGCAATTCAAATCGAAGTTAAATAAATAATAAATATTATTAAAATATTTATTATTTTCTAGTCGAAGCGACGCGTGACCCGAGGGCTGGTGAGTATCTGGCCCAGCATATCAGCATTGTTATTCAGCGCGGCAATGCAGCCAGTGTCTTGGGTACCTTCGCGACGATTGGTACTGATTTGGATCAGTTGTACTATCTATAGATCGTTTGCAACGGTCTGTAGATAGCTCAACTGTTTCTTATGTATTTTATAATATGACAATGTACATTTTGTAAATACTGTATAGTCGTAAGTTTGTTTGTGAATAAAGTATCTTTAAAATAATAAATAAATAATTTATTTAGTGATTTAACGGAATTGTATATTGATTTTGACGTATCGATATCGTGTAGGTATCGTATCGTGAAATAAAAATACATTACCGTGTTTCCAAGTTTTATTAATAAAACCGTGTCACGTCTTGGCACCTTTTGAGAGTATTATACATAAGTGATCAAGTTAAGTAACCTAATTGAAGTAATTAATATGTAAATGTCGTATCACTCAGAATATAATAATTATAATTTAATTTGACGTCGAGTTTAAAATAGATGAGATCATTTGATTTTATGTTCTTTGTGAAACAAGAGAACGGGATTTTTGTATACTTTTAAAATAAATAAATAACGCTGGACAATCCACACAACATCATCTAGCCCCAGAGCTTGTGTTATGGGTACTAGAAGACTGACTTATGGGTACTAGAAGACTGACATACTTAATACAATACATTACATAGATAGATATTTTTTATTATACATATGAAATACCCAGAACACCTGGAATAAATATTTGCAGATCGTACAAACATTTATCCCAAGGCGGGAATCGAACCCGCAACCTTCCGCGTCGCAGGCGGACCATCGCCCACCGCGCCACATCGGTCGTCAAAAATAAAAAAATGTTCATGGATTTTCTACATGTATTTCAATTCCAAACAAAGCAAAGCTTGTACTATGAGAACTGGATTCATAGTACTATTTTTTGAAACAGAAAATAAACGTTAAAATTATCTCCACACACAAATGATTCTTCTAGGTGGGGATCGAACCCACGACCCACAGCATGTATTCTGTACTCTATGCACTCTGCACATATACTCTATGTAGGTATATATGTTTTTTTATTGTATGTTGTATCGATGCTGATTGTCCGATTTGAACCTATGACCTTTACTCCAGAAGGTGGAGTCTCTAGGCACCACTAAGTCATAAGTGCTGTGAACAAATGACAATAAACATAGGGCTTGGCTTGTTTCAGAGCCCTTTGGGAGCCCTAACTGTAGTTCAGTTTATATTTTTATGATAACTTTACTAAGAGAATAAATTATATATTTGTAATAAAATATTGGTTTTTAATATTGGTGTTATTTTTTGATATTAATGAGGGCCCGTGAGGTCTTAGGTCATTATATACTACAATCTAGAGTCTAGACGAAGGATTTGCTGATTAATTAATTACTATAATAATTACATCGTAATATTAATTACTTAATCTGTTTTTTTTATTTGCTAGGTACAAGTAGTATAATGTTATTATGACTACAACAATCAGTATTATATCAACAATCTAGTTGCCATAGTACAAGCTTTGCTTATGCCTTGATCACACGTACCGAGTAAACCGACGAGACAGTGACGTATTTAAGATACACTGCGCGCTAACGCTGCAACGTTCAACAGTAAAACTGATGTCGACGCGCAGTGTATCTCAAATACGTCACTGTCTCGCCGGTTTACTCGGTACGTGTGATCAAGGCATTAGTACAAGGCGTCCAAATAAACTACCCGACGCTCGTTTGACGGGTACAACCTGTATCAGCTGTCATGTCATGCCAATAATCTCACATTTCCAAGTATTTTCCTTATCAATAATCCCCAATATCTTTTTGCCACATTACACCCATAATTCCCACGTTTTTCTGGTATATGTATTTTATTTGTGGTACGTCTACTTGGCGTATAAAGAAACCTACGCATATCTTTAAAGTATTTAATGTTAGTGTGTAAAAATATCTGAATTGTATCTTATGATATTTATAGATTTTAAATATAACAGAAATACATCGATATTATTGAAGAATACCAAAATAAGCTCAACTTTTAGAATTTCGGGGATGTATTTGCCTCAATATATGTAAAAAAATAATAATACATTTTTATGGAAATTTCCCATATTACTTACTAGTTCTAAACTAAGCAAAGCTTGTACTATGGGAACTAGATAGAATACTTATACCCATTTTTTTCATAAACACATACGTTGAACTGAACACCCAAACCAGAACAAATATTTATGTTCATCACACAAACGCTCTCGGTCGGGATCGAACCCACGACAACATGGAAGGCAGAGCTACAACGTGATTTCCTGAAACTAATTCGATTCATTAAATAATTTCAAACTTTGTCTCAAATTGATAGATATTCACATATTGTGTAAATCTAATGACAATGTGTTACGAAACTCAATCGATGGGCGTATGTACCGAAACGAGTACCGCGGATCTTTGCGGTACACAAACACGGTACAGAAACATCTATTAGATTTGAAAATACTTTATTGCACATAAAAATAAATTGTACATAGGCGAGCTAAGCTAAAGCATTTACTATTTGTAGGGAAGAAGAAGAATAATTGTGTATAAAATATAAAAGTTCAATACATATACTTATGTATTTCAAAATGAAAAAAAATATATTATCCTTCATCCTTTTTTTTCTATATTTACAAATAATAATAATAGTAATTCTTTATTGCAGACACGATAGATAATGAAAAAAGTAATTTATAAAATATATAAAAATACTTACTAAAGTAAGGAATGGCAGAGTATGTATAAACTTATCTAGTGATTTTGTAGTACCTACAAAATAGTCTATAATTAAAGCTTTTTAATCGGTGATTTATCAGGTTAAAATTAGAATATGTACCAACTTTAGATATCAAAGTTTTGTAAAGTAATCGCTAGTTAAATAATATTATGATCAAAACGCAACGAAAAAGGTATAAAAACTTTATTCAGTAAAATGTAAAGGCCCATTTAGAATCGTCTTATAGCGTGATTCCAAGTACATATTCTGTATCGGGTGTTGAAACTCAGCGCGTGCTGTTTTAAACCTTATTCCTAATATATATAAAATAAAATAAAAGCTTGGGGCTAGATGATGTTGTGTGGATTATCCAGCATTATTTATTTATTTATCTATCTAAACGAACGTGCCGGTTTTTAATGGATATTCCCTTATTATATAAATACTTCGCAAGTTTGATATGAATATAAGGACTACAGTTAGTGGTTGCGGCTGTGACACATATTTGAGGGATATCGTCAAGATTAATTTTACATTATACGAGAATATTTTAACATCGCGGTTTTCATTATACCTACGTAGCGTGATATGACGTCATCATAGGATGTAATAAACTTTGATTTTCTGAGGTATTTTCACCGCAAATTCATATATTATAATATATAAATAATATGAATATAAATATTGATTTTTTTTCTTATGTACTTAATTAAATATATTTATTCACAAACAAAATTTTTATTTATTTATTTACAAAATGTACATTGTCATATAAAACACATAAGAAACAGTTGAGCTATCTACAGACCGTTGGAAACGATCTTCGAGTTCAACTGATCCAAATCAGTACCAATCGGAAGCGTACCCAAGATACTGGCTGCATTGCCGCGCTGAATAGCAATGCTGATACGCTGGGCCAGATACTCACCAGCCCTCGGGTCACGCGTCGCTTCGACTAGACGCCCAATATTGATGTGCTTGGAAGATATTATTAGTACAAAAATCGGTTCATTTATTCACTAGTTGGCAGACAAATCCAGCTATCCCATTAATGGTAACATGTTTTAAAATGGTTAATTATCATGTCTTATCGTCTCTAAATTATTTGAAGACACGTTATTGTATTTAGTTAGTTTACACCCTGCACGGTTTATAAGTATTTTTGTTAGATTCGTATTGTTTAAAAGAAGAGGACAAGAAAAGTGTTAATGGAACTTAGCCATAATTTACTTTATATATATAATTAATAAATAATGCTGGACAAATAATAATTAAATTACATACTAACCTAAATTTTGGCTAGATTCTTATGGCCTATGAGCAGTATTAGCTAGGTATCGAGAGGATGTCTAGATACCGAGACTTAAGACAACGCTTCATCATATCACCTAACATCCTATACTGTACCTCTACCATGAGTTGTCACAGTAAAATCGCCTGACTTTACTACAGTAGTATTACGAATTTTAGTACCCAACTATCCGCTAGAGGCGCTGTACAAATATTCATACATTTTTTTAACTACAGTCGCTAGCGAGTATAATATTATATCTATAGTATAGTAAAAACTCATGGTAGAGCTACTGTATGTCAAAAAAAAGTCGTTAACATTATTTTAGTAGGTAGGGTAAAAGAAGGGTTACATTTTCAAGATCTTTTTTTTCCTTATTGTTACTTCCCTTAGCAAACAAATTCAATTGTAAAGAAACGCAGACAAGATGAAGTTAGTTCATCGCGGTAGACCCAGTTTCTGTGCTTCTCAATTATGAATAGGGGCATCATTGTCCCCCAGTTCACAAAGGGGTGACAATAACTTACGTGGAGATAAACTTAGTTTACATTCTAATTTAATTAAAGTTTTTATACTGTGTGTTATTATACTTATATGTTATTCTGATGTATAAACTACACTATTGTAAAGTTTTTTGCGTGAAAGAGTAACAAACATAGTACAGTAATACTAATGTGATGAATAGTACAATTTTTAGAGTGGAGTATTGTGGTGTTTAACCATAGATAATGTTCAATCTTTAAACTAGTAAAATTAAGGTAATTTTAAGTCACAATTTAGCGATATACCCATAATCTATGAATAAACACCTTACATACATCCATCCATACAAACTTTCGCGTTAGTAGTCAAGCAGTTAAGTTTATAAACTACTTTTTAAAAGATTTTAACTCATTTCGACTGCTAAAAAATAATAAGACGCGGAATATTATATATCTAGTACAACGTTTTCACAATATTTAAGACAACCTATACATAAACTGATCCAAGTCAGTACCAATAAGTACACTAAAACTTGCTAATAGGACTTAGCTGACGTATTTGGATAGTAAACCACAGATTGACTGATAAATAATTTATTTACATCGGTTTCGAGGCTCGCCTGTCAATCTGTCACCTGTCAATCTATCTAAGACGAAGGAATGTGACTAAATAAATTATTATTCATTTAACTGACAACTCCAGTATCAAGAAAACTGTAAAAAAACTTAAGTTTACACTTCACTTTGCTCTGCCTTTCATGCTGAGGGTCGTGAGTTCGATTCCCACCCAGAGCAAATGTTTGTGTGTTTGTTCTGTGTCTGGATGTTACTACGTATTATATATACTAAAAAATATGTAAGTACCTATATAAGTTTTGTTAAGAGCGAGATGTGTGAAATGTCCGTGAATATTTATTATTATTTATTTAATTTGTGTATTGATACAGGCAGGTCAATAATAAAATTATAAAATAAGTATTATTTTCTATCAAAACTGTTGTTTTAATACAGATATCGTTTTCAAATTAACTTTGCTTGAGAGCATCTTAGAACAGTACCTCTACCATGAGTTGTCACAGTAAAATCGCCTGACTTTACTACAGTAGTTACGTCAATATTAGTATGACGAATTTTAGTACCCAACTATCCGCTAGAAGCGCTGTACAAATCTTCATACATTTTTTTTACTACAGACGCTAGCGAGTATAGTATATAGTATAGTAAAAACTCATGGTAGAGCTACTCAAGGTAGGCTTGTATGCAATAAATACTGTCTTTGAAATACACCGTGGTCTACTAAAATATGAACTCGTTAATTAAATTTCTATAAATACTAATCAAATGATAAGCGATATAAAATAAATGGACTCTATTCAAGCTTGGCAATCAATTTAGGTTTAAATTGCGTATTCGCTACGAAATGTTAAAACAATAATAAATACTGTTCAATTTCTCCAATGGGCTATGTATCACAGAATAACATCTACCACCAGCGCTCTGGCGGGGTATCCTGACAACTAAAATGTTTTTGAACTGTTATTTGATCAAATTGCCGTTCAGTTTTCTTCTTCGTCTTTTCTTGATATTTTTAATGATCGATTTTCATACCGTTTGATAGAATTAACGAAAAATCAGGTAGGCCATGCTCAAATCAGGTAGATCATGCTTAAATCAGGTAGGCCATGCTCAAATCAGGTAGGCCACGTGCAAAACCGCGGCATCGACGTCAAACCACGGAATACTGATGAGTTACTATAGTAAAATCATCGAAAATTGAACTGCAACTGAAAGGATATTCAGTCACGCAAGTTTCCCCTTGCTGGATAGCCCCCCAGGGATCACAAATAAATATGACAATAAACGTATTGTTAAGTCGGTAAAAGGTAAATATTTCTACTTACGCTGAATTTAAATAGTAATGACATTGTATCTACTTAAAGCTATAAATAATAATAATAATAATGCTAATCATTATTACATTACAATGCTGGAAACCGGCCGGAGTCAGCGCGATACAGCCAGGACTGTCGGTGTGTCGAATTTAAATTTAAATTTAATTTTAAATTGCTATTCAGCGCGGCAATGCAGCCAGTGTCTTGGGTACGCTTCCGATTGGTACTGATTTGGATCAGTTGAACTATCTATAGATCGTTTGCAACGGTCTGTAGATAGCTCAGCTGTTTCTTATGTATTTTATATGTAAATGTACATTTTGTAAATACTGTATAGTCGTAAGTTTGTTTGTGAATAAAGTATATAATAATGCTGGACAATCCACACAACGTCATCTAGCCCCAAGCTAAGCAGAGCTTGTGTTATGGGTACTAGAAGACTGACATACTTAATACAATATAATACATAGATAGATATTTTTTTATTATACATATAATACCCAGAACACCCGGAATAAATATGAATAATAGTTAATTGTTTCAAAATAAACTCTCCGTTCTGTGTCTAGACGAACTGGATTTTATTTATTTTTTCTGTCCATTTTGAAAATACAACGCTCTAATGTTCTATTGTTTATGATTCGCTAAATTTATGATAGTAGAAACATTTTTGTTACTAAAGAGATTGGCTGAATTTTTGAAAAACAATTATAATTTCATATTTGAAACTATCACGGTTTTGAACATAATTATTTTCATATTAAACAATAAATTTTCAAAAACTCGGGTTTTTGTCGCTTTTTTTGTTATTTTCCTGATGTTTCGGCTAAGTTGCAATAGCCGTGGTCGGGGACAGATTCTACAGCTAATGAAGCTAGAAAGCAAAAACATTTATTAGGCATAAAAATATTTCAAACAAAATTTTAAATCCATAGGATCCCGCTGAAAGCTGAAACGTCGCGTCAGTAAAAATAATAATAAGGTATACGCTACCGTGTAAATGTTCTCTTTACTATGAGTTCTAGTCACAAAACTTAAAAAAAATATATACACATTCCCCCTATCTTATAAAAAGTTAGCGTTGACTTTATGGCATCATTTCGTATGGTAATCAATACCTGAAGTCTGCGCTAACTTTTTATAAGATAGACCGTTAGACATAAGAACCTCTTCCGTTTTTTCGTCGGTTAAAAAAAGTAAGATTGTTCCCATTTTGAGTAAGATATGGTGTTACTACTCGCAAGCACCGAATATGATATGTTACCATTTTTAATAACATGGCGCTCTTGGAGGCATATTCATAATATAAGGTCATACATTTTGGTAATTAGTTGGAAGAAACTAATAACTGCCTAAAATAGTTTAACTTAAGTTTATTTTATATTAAAGTGTTGGAAGGGTAATATTGTGGCTTATAAATTGTATAAAATTATATTTATTCACAATGAAACTACGACAGAATTAATAATAATATATTAAAAAAATGTGTTATTTCTCTTTACATAATATAAGAAACAAAAATAAACTTTTGAAATAACTCTACTTATATATATTTAAATTATTTTTCGTGTTTCAATATAAATCAAAATAGCTAATATGAATAATTAGTAATATATAAAGAACGGAATATTATGGCTCAGTGGTGGTCAATATAGACCGGATGTCATTATACGGGGATAGCACATGACCGGAAATGGAACATTTCATAGTAATCCGGCTCGAGTGGATCGAATTTGAATGAGGGATTTACGGACCATTAGATATTAGCAATAATTGTTATAGTTGAAATATTTACACAATCTATAGGTACTAATATTATAAAGAGGTAAAGTTTGTGTGTTTGTATATTTGTTAAATTGTAGGGGGTAATCTCGGGATCTACTGAACCGATTTTAAAAATTCTTTCACCAATAGAAAGCCACATTATTGCTGAGTGTCATAGGCTATATAAAAAACCGAAAAATCAAAAGGCTTTTACGTTTTAGTCAGTTTTGCAAAGTGAATCGGAGAAAAAACGGTCAAATTATGCTCAACGAAGTGGGCACGGGTCAGCTAGTATATTTATAAAATACATAAGAAACAGATAAGCTATCTGCAGACCGTTGCAAACGATCTATAGATAACTCAACTGATCCATTACTGAACTCAGCAGCCATTGACGCTAGTAGCAATGCTGATACGCTGGGCCAGATACTGATATAAATTGTTTATTAAGTAATTAATTGTAAATTCCTACTTTTTTAAACGATATCGAATAGGAAAAAAAACAATTAAACAGTTTTTAAGAATGTTGCACTTGTAAATAAACAAATATTCACGGCCAATTCACACATCACTTTAGTTCCAAAGTAAGCAAAGCTTGGACTATAGGAACTAAATTGCTAAATACCAGCAATGTGACGACCGATGTGGCGCACGCAAAGGTCCGCCTGCGACGCGGAGGTTGCGGGTTCGATTCCCGCCTTGGGATAAATGTTTGTACGATCTGCAAATATTTATTCCTGGTGTTCTGTGTATTTTATATGTATAATAAAAAATATCTATGTACCTAATGTATGTCAGTCTTCTAGTACCCATAACACAAGATCTACTTAGCTTGGGGCTAGATGATATTGTGTGGATTGTCCAGCTTTATTTATTATCTATTTATTTATATTTATAATGTAAATTAAAAACGATCTTCACTTAAGAAATAATGTGATCTTTTTATAATCTGATATATCTTTGTAGTGTACAATAAAGAGTTTTCTATCTACCTCCATCTCCAAGTTTTATGATACTAGAGTAAACGGACACTGGCAGAACTGTGGCGATAAACAAAAACCATAAAAGAGAAAATAAAGATTCTAGTTTCATATTTTTTGATAAAAAATATCATTTTTATTTTAATATTTTTCTGTACTTTTGGTGACTAATTTTCGTGGATTTATTAATCATACTTGAGGCCGTAGCATTAACCGTTGAAATAAAATATTTTATTGATTAATATTTTATTTTATATATTAAAAAATATTTTGAGAAACCGGGAAGAGATAATAAAAAAAAAAAAAAAATCTATTCTGGGACATTTCACACATCACACCCTAGTCCCAAACTAAGCAGAACTTGTACGAAATAGAAACATAGAAAACCAGCTTCGATATCAACAAGTAACTCTCAGTTTGCTCTGCCTTCCATGATGTGGGTCGTGGATTCGATTCCCACCCAGAGCAAATGTTTGTGAGAAAATAAGAAGACAGTGACAGTTAACCTTTAATTTATATTTTGTTCAATAAATATTGTAAAATGAATATAAAATAATATCATGATGTTAGTTGCAGCTAATACTGTAATAATTCTCATTCATAAATTCATTGTAAGCAATGGACATGTTTATTTTGAAACGTGGGCAAATTTCCCGCTTAATTCTACTTTACGATGTTGATTTATCATATTTTCATACAAATCGGTTCAGCCAACAACGGTGTAATTTTGCTTTACTAGTTTCCAACGTTGCCAACATATTATACGCTTGTCAGGCGAAGTAGCTTAGTTTGCGTGGATGGCATGGTCGTAGGTTCCATCCCTAGCTAACTATAACAAATATTTTTTTAATTCCTTATCTCTAGTTAAATTTTGGTTTTATTATGTTTTTCCAAATTATTATTATGTATTGGTGACCAAGAAATTGGTTTACAAGTTCCCAGTATCATAATTATTCGCTAAAGGATTACAGATTGACAGATTCTGACGTAGCAGTTATTAATCTGTCAAGCGAAAATAGCCCTTGATGTTTTGTACGTGCAATTTCTTGGTCGCCTATTAGGCGGAAGGACAGGTATGTCATCATACAGATTTTTATACCTAGTTTGCGTACCTATGTTTCTCCAGCCATGAATAGGTAAAAACTCAATCCATACCTAGATACCTACTTATGTAACTACAGTTGTTATCATATAAAATTATCTTAAGCTTATTTTATTTTGACTACTTATGAACTGAAATGATGATGAATGAATGAATTGATGAAAAAGATGAGTGTTTTTCACGCGCAGCAATAATAAAGTTAATCCAACGGTTAAAGTTATACAAATAATCCAGATATTATCCAATTCAAGAGACATAACAGAAGTCGGCGTAGCAGTTGATCCTGTTCTTACATTTCCAAAGTAATTTTAATCTCTGTCTAGAAGGGTTAATCTTACGGTTTATGAACAAAGATTTGAAATAAGGTGCGCTTTCATAATTATTATTAAGGGCCCTGCGATTTTGTTTCAAAACTTAATTACTCGGATTTCTAATATAATGTTTATTTTGTGTTATTTTTTTAATTAAAAATAAGAAGAATTAAGTCGGTAACGCTAAAAATGATAATTAAATTACTTAGTATTAGTGAGCACAATATGATTTTATGAGGAATTTCGTATTTGGAGTATATTCTTGGACATTTCACACATCACACTCTAGTCCCAAACTAAGCAAAGCTTGTACCTAATATGGGAACTAGGCTGCTGATAGAATACTATACTTCTTTTAGGTACTACGTAAGACACACATATTTACTTACAGTTTTTTAATAGAAAACAAATATGATTTCATGACATATAATATTTCGTAAAATGTGCGCATAAAAAAAATCTATACTAATATTATAAAGAGGTAAAGTTTGTGTGTTTGTATATTTGTTAAATTGTAAGGGGTAATCTCGAATCTTAACACTTGTACACGAGCAAAGTCAGGCGGAAACTAGTAATAAAATAAAGCGCAATTTCTAGATGCACCTTGAACTTCCCTCCAAAGGATATCCTGTCTCCTTTCCTCTTATATCCTCTTCCAGGGTGTGCAAGGAGATAAGATTGTTATATCATTGTCTTTCGCTCATGTTACGTTTCTATAATATTGAAATGAATCGCCTTTTTTACCAAATTATTACGATATCAAATAAACATTCAAATAATACATATTACTCAAATAGCATATACCTTTAGCATTATCTTAGCATATATCTCTACTCTAGTCCCAAACTAAGCAAAGCTTGTACTATGGGAATTAGATTGGAATCGAACCTACGACCCACATGGAAGGCTGAGCTACTAGCTGTGACGCCAGTCATGCCAAACAAGAGTCATAAATATAAATCAATGCTGGACAATCCACACAACATCATCTAGCCCCAAGCTAAGCAGAGCTTGTGTTATGGGTACTAGAAGATTGACATACTTTATACAATACATTACACAGATATGTAGATATTTTTTATTATACATATAAATACCCAGAACACTCGGAATAAATATTTGCAGATCGTACAAACATTTATCCCAAGGCGGGAATCGAACCCGCAACCTCCGCGTCGCAGGCGGACCTTCGCCCGCCGCACCACATCGGTCGTCTATACATATATATATGTCTGTATATATATGTATAATCTGGATGGGAATCGAACCCACGACCCACATGGAAGGCAGAGCTACTACCTACTGTGACGTGTCATGCCAAAGAAGAGTCAGGGACTGTCTAAAAATAAAACAAGCAGAAATGAAGTACCTCTACCACGAGTTGTCACAGTAAAATCGCCTGACTTTACTACAGTAGTTACGTCAATATTAGTATTACGAATTTTAGTACCCAACTATCCGCTAGAGGCGCTGTACAAATCTTCATACATTTTTTTAACTACAGACGCTAGCGAGTATAGTATAATATAGTATAGTAAAAACTCATGGTAGAGCTACAGAAATGGAGTATTCCAGGAGTGGTCAGCATTATCCTAAATGCAGTCAAGCGCCAATTCTAGCAGGTCACCACACTTCTTAGCTTCATCTTGTTGAGTGCCTTTCATACGTTGATTACACCCCTTTTTGTGAAGCATCCTTAGCTTTCGCTGAGGTAAGGGTAGGTTAGGGTTGACCTGTGTTCGTGACACTTTGAATTAATAGAGTTTTAATGGCGGGTTAAGTCTTAGTGATACCACAAAAGTTGACATTAACGTGGCCCCTAACTAGACAAAACATAGGTATTTTAAAATTAAAGTATTAATCATTTATTTGTAATAAATAGATCTACATGCTTTTTTTTAATATTTCGGAAAATAAACATATGTTTGCCCTTAAAAAGTGCGGACTACTAATAAATGATAAAGATATATAGATTAACACTCAAACATATTAAAAATTTAACATGTAGACAAGCATCACTATTCTAATAGAATCAAAATTCAAACTGAAGTATTTTTCTCAATTTAATTCATACACCCTTTAAAACTCACATTTTATTGACATTTTGCAATATTAAATGTAACCAAAAATCTTTGACTCTTTATTCGATAGTTTCCGACTACGGACCTTGACTAGGTATAGGTATATTTACTTATTCGCTACGTACGGCGTTCTTAGAAAGAAAATGTTTGTCCATTGATTGCGATTCCAAAACCCACAAAACAGTCGTAAAGTCCCCATTAAAGAAACGTGTCCCATTAAACCTATCGGAGGCAGCCCTAATTAGGTGGGCGAGATCGACAGGGGGGGTATCCTGACAACTGAAATGTTTTTGAACTGTTATTTGATGAAATTGCAGTTCCGTTTTCTTCTTCGTCTTTTATTGATATATTGAATGATCGATGTTCATACCGTTTGATAGAATTAACGAAAAATCAGGTAGGCCATGCTCAAATCAGGTAGGCCACGTGCTAAACCGCGGCATTGACGTCATTTTTAACAGCTCAGTCATAATTTTATAAAGCTCAGTCACGTCAGTCCACAAAAATGCCACGGAATACTGAGTTACTATAGTAAAATCATCAAAAACTGAACTGCAACTGAAAGGATATTCGGTCACTCAAGTTTCCCCGTGCTGGATAGCCCCCCAAATCTCTTGATGTTTTCTTCAACTTTGACTAGTTCTGGGTGACAATGGGACGTGAGAAATCGTAAATTTATCGAAACAGCAACGTATTTGAGATTCATTGCGCGTCGACATCAGGTTTGCTGTCGAACTTTGCAGCGTTAGCGCGTAGTGTATCTAAAATACGTTACATTTACGATTGTTACATTTATTCGTGCTCAGCTCTCTGCGGTCCTTAGACGTGTCGTGAGAAACTACAATCACACGATCCATTACGTGAGGATATTCGTCAAGGATATCTAAGTACTGCTAATAAGAGCAATATAGACCAGTGTATGGTTGAAACAAAAAAAAATAGTTTGAACCCGAAGAGAAAAGAGCATTAAAAAACAATTTACAAAAATTTTAACTTCCGAAAAAACTGAAAATAAAACAAAAATCTTTTTTATTCTATCCTAATTACTAAGTTCTTTTTATATAAGTAAACTCAAACTTTAGGTAAGTATACTTATCTGTGCGCTCAGCTTTATGTTCTAATGTTAAACAAACTTACAGGTGTTGAAACTATTGGTCTGATTTTAATGAAATTTGGGAGATGGTGGTTACCCTAATTACAGGGGAACTTTTCATTCTGAAAAAAAAAGAACAAACGGAAAGTGGACAAAAAAGAGGATGGAAGTTTGTAATTTATTATCTACTTTCTAAAGATAAGGAAACCCAGAATTTTGCTACCTTTCTTATTGTAATAATGATTATTTCAGTTCTTAACCATATCATCATCATCGTATATCAGTCCACTGCTGGACGTAGGTCTCTCCCAAGACGCGCCAGTCGCGCCACTGTTCCCGGTCTTAGGCTCTTCTCATCTAGTTTATGCCTTATACCTTGACCATAAACACTAAAAAGTATTTATAAAGTTCAAGTACAAAAAAAAGCACAAAAGAATTTTGATATTATTATAAATCAGAGTTCAAACCAACTGTTTTTTTAAGACTGTTAAAGTTTTATATATCTTATTAAAATTGACTTCAATCGTGACAAAAAAATAATCTTTAAAACGCTTAATATTAAAATTGGCAGAGTAATCACGTAACACATCAAAAAAATAATAACAAGGAAGTCGTTTGAAAACAATCTCTTGATTTTCCTTGAAACAAGAGACTTAATATTACAAAACAACCTCTATGGACCTTTAAAACTACTAGAACTATTTTAATGAAGATCGGATTACATCGACCTAAGGGTATACCTGGATTGTCCTCACTTATATATTAATCTATCTTCACAATATGATAAAAATACTGAGATATTTTAAGAGCTTTATTGAGCTTGAATTCTTTGTAAGAAGGATCATATAAAAAAACGGTAGGAACCAGACCGTAAGTTTCTTGCCCGTTCTTCTAGGCTCTGGTCGCGTGAAACTGGCACCTAGAATCACCAAGTATGTAAGACGATTCTAAATGATCGTAATGATTTCATTGAATAAAGTAATTTTGACTTTGACTTTATCATTTGATTTTAAAATAATTAATTTTATGAGGCCACTGAGCCGGAAACGGAGGCAAAATAATATTTCTTCTAAATTACAAACGAAACCAAACAAATCAAAATCAAATTGAATCACAAAATCAATTATAGAAGCATAAGCATGTATTTTCTGATCAAAATATGTAATTAACATTCCACAAGCCTCCGATTCAATCAGTCAAAAGAAAACATTTTCAATATACTCAAGAATCTTACAAATATATTCATTACCTATATTTCTGTTATTATTCAACGATATATTTATCTCAAGACTCTTTATAAAATATTAAGTTAGATTTTTACCCGACTACGAAGAGGAAAAGAAGAGTTATGAGTTTTCTAAATACATACTCGGTAAGATTGCTGTTCATACCCAACTACGCGGAGGAAAAGGAGAGTTATGAGTCTTCTAAATACACTTCGATAGGCGACACAGCTCAGTTGGTAGTAGCTCTGCCTTCCATGCTGAGTTGTGGGTTCATCCCACCCAGAGCAAATGTTTGTGTGATGAACATAAATATTTGTTCTATTGAGTGTCTAACTTTACAAAAAAAAATGTAGGTATATTTATAAGTATTGTATCATCAATCTAGTTCCCATAGCTTTGCTTAGTTTGAGACTAGAGTATGATGTGTGAATTGTCCATGAATATTTATTTATTTTATGTATTTAATAGTCGGTTTTTTCTCAGTCTATAGATTTTGACAAATGAAATGTCAATGAGACGCGTCTTGACAGTCCGAGCATTAACGGAAAACAAAAGCATATAATTTTACAATGAAAAAGTGCTGGCATTGTGTTTGGTATCAAATGAAAGGGATTGAAATGGATATTATAAAAATGTCTGTAGAATTACTTTATATCTTTTGAGTATTGAACTCGTTTTTATCGCAGTCAAGTTTATTTTGGTCAACTTTTATATGTACATAAGTATATAAATAAACATTTACATTTGTAATGATTATATTATTTAACATGGTATAGATATTTCCATTACAGAACAAAAATAAAGATATTTATTGTTTATGAAACTAGTTAAGTGCACAATTGGTTGATCTTAAAATAATTAAGTCTCTCTAGTTCAGCCTAGAAGGTATACATATATATATAAACATATTGCAAAATTATTAAAATTACGAAAGAAAATAAAACATTATCTAGAAAAAATTATAAGGTACAACATACCTCTAGTTATTCATCTTCTTCTTATATGTCATCTGTCAACGATAGGATTGTGTTACTAATGTCAAGTGTGTCATAAACATCATTCTAGTCAAGTCGGCTGTAATTTATTTTACAGCTTGATGGTTTTTTCTTATAAAACTTGGAAAACGAATTTAATGTCTAAGTAGTTAGTTTATTTTGACAGTAACTTCAACATGACACGACACTTGCTTACACCAATTAGGTTTTATGTGATGCTTATGTCAAGTGTCAAAAGTAATTTAGAGAAACATAATCTTGTGCGACATTAAGTTATCTTATTTTATTTACCCTCTTTATTACATTCTCAAATATATTGAGTTATTAATATTTGGATGTTGTATCTTCATTGTGTTTAGACATAATGCTTATTTTCACTTAAGTATATGACACCAAGTTTTTAGAAAACTGTCAAATTGAGAACTTGCTTTTCTTTTTTGAAGTTGTTTACAATTGGTAAAATTTGTAATAAAAAAATAAACAATAGAATATAATAGAAAATATTTTTTTTTAATAACAAAATTGGGGTTTTTATAGAAATTGGTTTACACGATGCGTGATTTGGAAGTATCTTGATGGCGTTACGTGAATTATCCATTAATGTATTAAAATAGGCTATTAATTATTTTGACAGGTAATATAGCCTGTGGCAATAACTGAACATGGTTTAATTTAAAACACAGATAATGTTTGACATTTAAATAAAGAGTTACTGCTAATTACGAGCCCTCAGGGGATCAAATAATTAGAATTAAATTAAGTAAATGCTTAACAGATACATTGGCAACTGAATCTGCGTATTTCAATTAACTCACTGAAAGTAAAGGCACTTTTCATTCCTTTGATAATGGTTGAGATATCTTTAAATTTTGCTATTTTACGCCCGCGGCTTCAGAAATGCTGATTGAATACTTTATTAGATACCTTATTCAAATACATAAAAAAACATGTTTGCTGTACAAATGCTTCTTCTTGGTGGACATCGAACCTACGACACAGCATTATTGAAAGCAATTTTTTCTCAATACTTTTCTTCAGAAATTTCAAAATAAATGCTCTCCTGAATTAAATGATTTTATCTATTTTAGTAAACCTAGTCCGTATGATATAAAAAATAAACCTTAGTATTTCAAAACTACCCGCACGCGATAACATCAAAAGAAAACGAGCTACAGAATGTGTTTTGACTCCCATAAAAGGATCTGTTCAATGTCCGTAGGATATGACGTCACTAACGCGTCACTGTGTACTGAGCGATGGTTAGACATCTTTCACACACTATCAACATAACTGTCAAATTGATCATGACTTAAACCCAATGACATTTGACTTGGCGATTGACTAATCTGCGCAGAATATTTTAAAAAATACATCACTTGACACTTGAGTAGTCTATCGTATTATTTGAGTGACGGAAATATAAAATAAGAAGAAGAAGCGTGCAGTGCATAAGCACATAATATTAAAATCTGTGCTGAATCAATAAACCGATATAAAAATCAGCCAAACTAGCGTTTTATGGGCGTTCGTTACAATTAAAATCTTAGCTTACTGCACATGAAAGCTTTTTACCTACTGGTTTTTGACCTGACCGCTCCGCTTATCGCCCCGCTTGTTCATAACCGAGGCCTTATCTGTCGCAGTCCACAGACGCCGTCGCCTCATTGTCGATATTGACCAATCTACACTCACCTACATAACACTGAAATATCCTCAGTAGTTAAGTATAACATAGACCACTTGGCGCCTATATTCACTTAAAGTTCTTCACTTGTTTATTTTAAAAGAAAGTATCCCTTATTATTCCTTGATATTATTTAAAAAAAAACTGATTCGCATATTTTGTGTTCGCACGGTTTTGAGTTTGGTGAGGTATGAGTAGGTTAATCTAGAAATACTATTTAGAATACTACTGATTTGGACCAGTTGAGCAGTAGTAGTTTCTTATGTATTTTATATGCTGGTACATTTTGCAACTACATAATTTTATTTGTACATTTTGCAACTATTTTGTAAATACTGTAATAGTCGTAAGTTTGTTTGTGAATAAAGAGTAACTAAATATGAAATAACTTCTATTTGTATTTCGAGATTTGGTTTTTAAACCACCTAGGTTTTATTTTAAATACTTGGTTTCAATAGCTCTACCAAACAAGCTGCTGGTAAAATGTATAACTGTACTTATAAGTAGCCTAAGAAAAAATGTAATTTTGGTGTCAATTTTTTTTTTGTTTGTTTCGTTTGAGCTGCGAGCTTTAACATTATCTAAATATAAACAACATATAGTTTATTCTCTGTTTGCGTTCAATACATCCTAAATAAATTATCTATCTCAATGAACCACAAAGGGGTTCAAACAGTCAAATTATGCAATTCAATTAGCGAGTTTATATTAAAATAAACTATTTAGGAATAGTCAAATGGTTTATCAGACTATATAGTAGGGGAGCCCAAGAGGGGATTTCGGGATTTACTCGATTGATAAACATACAGGGGGTACCTTGTACCCGGTTAAGTACCTCCACCAAATATGAGCTTCCTATAATAGTTTCGGTTTGATTCTCGAAAAGTGATTAGTAGTACAAGTAGTGTTGCATTGTTATATTCTAGTTATACTATATGAATTTGTTATATACACATTATTCTTGTCGACATTTTTATTAAGACAAACGTTTATAATGTGTTGTCCATTCCAACTGCACTCAATAAAAGTGAGTCACGGTAAAATGCTAGTCTTTTTTTTAACTGACTTCAAAAAAGAGGTTATACTAATCTATATATATAAAAGTGTTAGTTAAACTATTTATAACTATGACTGAAAATTGGTGGGTAGGTAGCTTAGAGCCTGGAGACGGACATAGGATACATATGTATTTTCTAATAAAAAAAAACTTAATAAATTAAAAAATCTGCTTATTTATTGCCTCTAAGGCGGAACAGAGTTCGCCGGGATAGCTAGTATACGATATTTTTGTATGTTACACAGATAATTGTCATGAAAATTACAGTATTTTGTATAAATAGATAGTCGACGGTGCATATTTGCATATAATACCAATTTGTAAGCTTTAGAAATAAAACAAACCAATGAACATCGGCAGAGGTTTCCATACATTGTATACAGAATTGAATACATTAGAGTACATTCAAACTGTCACACGCATAGCCCAGTCATATTAGGGCTTTCACCTCGGAATGAAAGATAATAAGCTGCAAATTGGTATGAACCTTCATTTTGTCATTCTAAATGTTGTCTCAAAAGTCACAATCGTTATCGTGTCCGCGTCTCAAGATATTCAAGGTCAAAGGTCACAAAAATCGGTTTTTCGCGAATATCTGGCTTCCTATCGGTTAAATGAGATTTGCATATTATAAAAGTTGTAGGCTATAAAATTCCCTACAACTTTTGTTTAAACTTTTTTTTCATACGACCAACCGTTTTGAAGGTAGAGCGAAAAAACTTACAAACAAAAAAAATGTGGGTAGTTGGTAAAATGAACGCCTTAAAGCAAATGCTGGTCTAAGACAAGCAGATACTGGTCCCGGACAGTTCGATTCTTGAAGGGCGATGTTTTTAGTTGACTTTACAAGTACCCACACTTGTTCAAAATGAGTTAAGCACATGTCCGGGACCAGTATCTGCTTGTCTTAGACCAGCATTTGCTTTAAGGCGTTCATTTTACCAACTACCCACATTTTTTTTGTTTGTAAGTTTTTTCGCTCTACCTTCAAAACGGTTGGTCGTATGAAAAAAAAGTTTAAACAAAAGTTGTAGGGAATTTTATAGCCTACAACTTTTATAATATGCAAATCTCATTTAACCGATAGGAAGCCAGATATTCGCGAAAAACCGATTTTTGTGACCTTTGACCTTGAATATCTTGAGACGCGGACACGATAACGATTGTGACTTTTGAGACAACATTTAGAATGACAAAATGAAGGTTCATACCAATTTGCAGCTTATTATCTTTCATTCCGAGTATGACCCCTTTTTTTACCTAATATGACTGGGCTAGCAGTGCAGTTCATTGTACGAACTATTTCAGACAGATAGGTACTATGTATTCAATGTATTTCATTAAAAACCTTTGTTTATTTTGTAATTAGGTTTTGGTTTAAAACTTTTTTTATTTTTGTAAAGAGAAGGTGTCACATGAACAAAATATGTTAGTACATAGTAGGAGTAGATTGGTAAAAAAGTATGATGTTGGTAATATTTGAAACTATCACGGTTTTGAACATAGTTTTCTTTATATGGTAATTCATCATCATTTCAGCCCGTTGGCACCCACTGCTGAGTATAGGCTTCCTCTTTATTATGTCACTCTTTACTTGCGACTCTCATCCACTGATTCCCGGCTCGCTCTATAATGTTTTTGAACCATCGGGCTGGTGGTCTGCCTTTTGGTCTACGTGCATCCCTTGGCCACCATTCCATATGGTAAACACGCGTTTATAAATAAAACAAACATTTCACGCATCACACTCTAGTCCCAAACTAAGCGAAGCTTGTACTATGAAAACTGATGATAGAATACTTATATTCGTCCTACATGTTGTGGGTTGAACCCATCCTGTCGTGGTCATATAGATTTTATTTATTATGCACTGAGCGCTCACTCTAAGAGTAGGCAAAGTATAGAGACAGTGGGAAGTGTACTATCAAATGTAACACGTTTTGGTGTCAAGACACAAGTGCGTATAATTGAAGCACACAATCGAACACCTTATAAACTAGGACAAAGAAATACGAGCAGGACTGCATTGTTAGAAATACCAGTCAGTTCCGAGATCTATTGTTATTGGATCTTGTACTCTATCTATCATAAAATAGATATCAATTTCCCATCTCCCGTTACTTGGAGATAGATAAACCTCTAGACTAGACAAAGGTGCAATTTGAGCGTCCATCCAACGTGTTTTACGCAACATCCTTTATTTGCATTTCAAAGGTAGGTTTAGACGAAATCTCTTTCAGCGGTAAGGCCTCTATTTGTACCTACTATTAGTAGATAGTATTATCTTTGTCGTGTTTAAAAATATTGGTTGGAATTGCTACAAAAAATAACAATGATTAACTTAAAAACAATGACTGACTTAACAATGATTGACTTAAAAACAACAATGATTGTGATTTGTTTGCTTGCTACAAATAAACAAAACTACCTGACTGATTGTAAAAATTATTTCATAATTAGAAAGCTACGTCATTTCTGAATAACATAAATTACTTATACATACTTATTAAGTTATTTATTTAATAAATAAATATCATATCATTATTTTCAGCCTTTGGTGACCCACTGCAGGGCAAAGGCCTCCCTTTCCTTCTCTCCTAATACATACATAAAATAAAAAGTCAACGAACCGCTGTCAAGACTTGCAACGCATTTTTTTTTCTCTAACCTATTTTGTCCCACTGCTGGGCAAAGGTCTCCCCCAAGTCCTTCCACTCGTCCCTATTCTCTACTTTTTTCCAGCAATTCCCCTCGAAAGTGTCTAGGTCGTCCCCTCATCGTCTCCTTGGTCCTTGCAACGCATACAAAGTCTAATATAACTGCTACTTTTCTATTCAATAGAGTTATTGTCCTACCGGGTTATAACCAAGAAAGACGTTATATTATAACCAAGAAACTCGATATTTCCGTTCAAAACTATTACATCTGAAAAGCAAAGATACTTTCCGCGAAGACGTCCAGAAGCGCATTTAAAAGCTTGTGAAAGGGATCGAAGGGTATAGTTGATTGTGGACTGAAGTGGACTTGGTTTTATCAGTCTTGTTTACCCACTTTGTAGCCGGGGGACTTTACATTTAAAGCCAAGAGCGTGTCTGACTCGCGCACGAAGGGTACCTAAAATAACATTTTTATATGAGCCCCCTTAGATATTTATTAAGCTATTGCATAGCATCTATCGCGGTCCTTGAGCGTGGAGACCGAATTCAGAAATTCCGTAACGAAATAACCGAACGAAAATAACCTAACATTGCGCATGCGTAATCCAACAAAAAATGCTATGCAATAGCTTTACTGCGGCAGTCCCCGAGTGCCACACGTCTTTTTTATTCTGTATTTAAAAAGGTTTCGTGTCCAAATATCTAATTTTTGTATCAAAGCCCTTGAAATTCTTATTTTATTCTATATTTTAGTATTTGTTATAGTGGCAATAGAAATACGTCTTCTGTAAGAACTCTCTGAGTCTCAGTAATATGGTCCAGTTTTACTATTTTCGTACGGAACCCTAAAAATAAATTGTAGCTACTCACGACAGTGGAATAAATATTCAATCAAAATTCGGTTTAGAAATCAGTACCTTTCGTGGTACGCACGATATTGTCAATACATCTTCAAAAGTTCTTTCTACTGTCATCATCATCATCATCAACATATATCAGTCCACTGCTGGACGTAGGGCTCTCTGCAGACGCGCCACTGAGCCCGGTCTTCGGCTCCTCTCATCCAGTGTTTGCCAGCTACACTCCGCAGATCGTCGCTCCATCTCGCCGAAGGGCGTCCTACACTATGCTTACCTAAACGCGGTCTCCACTCCAGTATCCATTTGCTCCAACGATATCTTTCGCTTTTATTCCGCACTTACTATTGTCGTTAAAAGATTACCAAGCCAAAAACTTAGTAATAAAAAATTTACGGAATCTTGACATTCAATTGTTTGTACACTACTTATTAAATTGTTGGACTACTTATTATCGAGTGACATTTGAAGTGACAAAAAGCTTGCTGCAACAATAAACACTATAGGAATTATATCCCAAGAACCTTGAAATGGAAAAAGTAATAAATCTAGTCTCATTGTCCGAGATTTTTGTTCCAAAAACAATTTTCCCCCTAGAGCCGCATTCTTTTCTGTCAAAAATAATATTTCAAGACATAATGGCACTCTGAGTTTGCTACAACAAGCTTATTTGATTTATATACTATTTCTTTCATATTATTATCTCTATTTCCTTTATCCATTGGGCATCATCATCATCAACCTATATCAGTCTTCTGCTGGACATAGGTCTCTCCCAAAACTTATACACATGCTATTGAAATTAAAACGTCTGAAATACTCTTTGTGATTTTTTAAAATAAAATAGTGTAATTTGATTTTGTTTCATTATAATCACTAGAACTCAATCAAAAAACCTACCAACTTAGAAACGTGACATAAAAGCACAAAAAAGCTAAAATAAAAAGCCATTTTTGTATTGTTTGATACAATAAAAAACTCATCTACTTCGCTCCGAACAGCATTTAACGTAAAAAGTTTATTTCTGATTTTAATTAAGTATTTTTAATTACTACAACTGTTGATGACATTAAGCCCGGTTTCTACCCTTCAGCCCTTTTACCTTTGCAAGCCGCATCGCGGAGTCAATACAGTAAAGTTAAGGGTGAAATGACGAATTTTCCATTCCTGAGGCCTGTTTGTATAGGATAATACCCTAACTCCTTTTAAGGAGAAAAAGGAGTTCCAGCTACAAATATACATATTAAGCTTTATGAAAAAAGTAAGGAAATTGTAATTTTAAATCTCATTTAAGTCTAATTTTATATATTTAAATTATAAATAATGCTGGACAATCCACACAACATCATCTAGCCCCAAGCTAAGCAGAGCTTGTGTTATGGGTACTAGAAGACTGACATACTTAGTACAATACATTACATAATATTACAATATAATGGGACCTGTTTATATTTATTTTATAATTTTTTTAGTGGTCAAATAAATCCATGTAAGTATATTAACATGGAACTTGCAATGATCACTAGCTACTACTTATTTTAAAAGTAACATTATGTTATTTACACCTACGAGTAGAATCTACTTACTGATTAGAACCAACTTTTCATGAAAAAAAGCATACACGTCGAAATTAGGGCTCTATTAAGTAACTGTAATAACCAAATGGGTTGTAAACTCATAACTAAGTTATTGTCTACCTCCCTTGTGTATTCGTTGTTGGGTTTTTTTTTATTTTATTTTTTTATGCCAAAGCAGGCAGACGAGCTTACGGTAAACCATTAAAATGCACGCGCTTTCGACTCTTTCCAGAGAGATCCAGCCATTATTTATTATACGTGTCAAGACAGTGATTAAAGAACCGACTATTAAAATATACTAAGTATACTATCAGCAATCTAGTTCCCACACTACAATCTTTGCTTAGTTTGGGACTATGTATAGAGTGTTAAATTTATTTTACTTTTATTTATTTATTTGTACTGTAGCTCTACCATGAGTTTTAACTATACTATATTTACTATACTCGCTAGCATTTGTAGTTAAAAAAATGTATGAAGATTTGTACAGCGCCTCTAGCGGATAGTTGGGTACTAAAATTCGTAATACTAATATTGACGTAACTACTGTAGTAAAGTCAGGCGATTTTACTGTGACAACTCATGGTAGAGGTACAGTTGTACACCATATTTGCATGTGAGTAACCGCGGTGGTTTATCTCTAGGCTTAATTCACTACAAAATTGTAGGCTGTTAACTACTTTTGTAGTGGTTAACAGCCTACATTCTCTGTCCAGACGCCTAATTAAGTTTCTAACACGTCTTTGTAACATAAATGTTAAGTAATTTGTGGACTACTGTTTTGTCTTAATTTTTGTATGCTTTTTAAAACCGCACAACATTGCCAGTAATTTTTGTTACCAAATTTAACATACAGTCAAACATATTTTTTTTTCAGTTATATCACGCAAATCATTTAGAAACGACATATATTGAGTGATCTAGGTGCCAGTATCATTCCCTACTATTTTCTACCGTTTTTTATATGGATCATACAAACTACGATAGACAACGGTAAACGGTTTTAACAATATATTAAAAAGCTATACACTTAGTATAATTAAATTAAAACCTGTTCTTTCACCGATCTGTACGCTGCCACTGAAAACGCCACAGAAGTGGCCAAAATTTGGGAAAACACTGTTTGAGATCATCGACACGACGAAGAAGAATGAAGAAGTTTCAGCATGGTGTGTGAAACTGAATGCTCAAACTGATAAAAGTACGGTGGTAGTACATCTTCAGACGAACACTATCATATCTACAACTAATAAAATTCTATAACTAAATAAATAAAAGACTCAATCTCTTAAAATCATTCATCCAAATCCTTGTATATTTAATTCTGAAAGTTGAGATTTTCTCATGAAAAACCCAAGTCATTCCCGACTTACCTTCCTTTAATAGTATTTTGCGGGTCACGTGACAAACTTTATTTTGTTTATTCAGAATATTAAGTTCGTTACCATTCAGCTCTTTAGGGAAATCAAGTTTATAAAAACTGAATTTAACTTTTAAATGAATTAAGCTTTTAGCGACCGAACTAAGCGAGCTAAGAATTTGATTAATTCGAATAAATAATAAACCACTTTGTTTATACAAACTACGATAAAAAATGCAATATTTTATGTGTTATTTAGGTCTTGAAGCAAATTGTGAAATGTAAAAATATATTTAAACATTTAAGAAAATGAATGATAATAACGACAAATTAATTGCTCAAACAAATGTTAGTAATATTATAACTATAACGTTCATATCCTGTATACGAGCCTCTCAGAACCTGCCTTGTTTTAAATCACGTTCAGTTTCTATAGTAACTCATCGGTATTCTGTGGCATTTCTTGTAGACTGATGTTTTGTTATTAGTGAGCATTTAATACATGTATGTAGTATGTTTTGGTTTAATACTAGAAATACCACAGAATATCGATGAGATACAAAGAAACTGAACTTTATTTATATCCTGGCAGGTTTTGATAAATTAATTACTCAGTGGCGCGTCTTGGGAGAGACCTACGTCCAGCAGTGAACTGCTATAAGTTGATGATGATGATGATGAGATTTTGAGATGCTAGGAATTATTCTAGCCCCTCAAAACCTGCCGCCGAGCATTAACCTCTGACTAAAATAAATATAAATATACTGGCAGAATTACCTGTGGTAAACGTAAACCATAAAAAAGCCAAAAACATTAAGTAAAGGACCTGTGACGCTTGTTTGATTTGATTTCAAAATAATGAATAATGTTATTTTCAAGCATAATTCTATAATAAAAGCAAGTTCTATTTATAGAATATCACTCTACCCATGTCAATGTACAGAAGACATAGATTGACAGAGTAATCTGCAATCTGCATGCTAATGAGAATATGTGATGAATCACATGTTTTGGGATGGGTCTATAAGTAGAACAAACATATTTTTAATTTAAGTACATTTTTTACTTGTAGTAAAATATATAAGTATTCTATCTGAAATCTAGATCCCATAGTTAAAACTTTGCTTAATTTGGGACTAGAGTGTCAGTGACTACATATTTTTTTTTATTTCACAAACAAACTTACGACTATTACATTTGTAAAAGATCTATAGATTTTTTTTTATTAATTAATCTTAGTTTGGGACTAGAGTGTGATGTGTAAATTGTCCGTGAATATTTATTAATTTAAATATTGATGTTCATCACATTTGCTCTGGGTGGGAATCATACCCACGACCCACAGCATGGAAGGCAGTGCTACTAACAACCGAGTTGTGACGCCTTTCTATATAAAAACGTAGTTTCCATCAAGCACAAAAATCAATGGAAAATTGTTAATCTTGTATCAGCATAAAGGAATATTTTAGAGTTTTTTTGCGTGGGATTTAAAGGGCGATACCCAATACAGGGAGAGTCGAGATCTGAGATAGGACATGCTTCGCGCAGATCTGCGATAAACGAAACCAAATTCGGAACCCTTGTGCCGAATATTTGTAATTATAGAACAGAATTTGCTGATATTTTAAAATCTAGACTGTTCGACCCAGATTGTGTGATACTTAGAAAGTAGGATACTTTAAATAGTCTATGTGGAGGCACGAACTATAATATTTTTAAAATAGATCTCTTGACTTTGTTTTATTATTAGACAACAACCCCTTATCTTTTAAAAAGTTAGCGTTGACTTTAAGTCATCATTACGTATGGTAATCAGTACTTCAAGTCTGCGCTAACTTTTCATAAGATAGACCGCAAGTCTTTAATTTAGTTTCAGCATTTCATTGTATAGAATAAAAACTGTTTAACCTGTAACAACATGAAATCTATTTGCAATATGTCTGACTAAACTTTGTCAATTTACACAGCCAAGTTCATTCAAGTTTCAAACCTTTTAAAAAATAAATAAACAATAAATGAATGCTGGACAATCCACACAACATCATCCCCAAGCTAAGCAGAGCTTGTGTTATGGGTACTAGAAGACTGACATACCTATTACAATAAGTACATAACATAGATATTATTTATTATACATATAAAATACCCAGAACACCCGGAATAAATATTTGCAGATCGTAGGTTACAAACATTTATCCCAAGGCGGGAATCGAACCTGCACTTAACTCAACCAATTTTATTTCAACTTTCATCATCATCTTCCTACCCTTCTCCCACATTATGTGGGGTCGGTACAACACGTCCTCTTCCTCCACTCTCCTCTATCAGACGTCATCTCAATGCTCACACCTTTCTTACACATGTCATCATTCACACAGTCCATCCATCTTTTCTTTGGCCTCCCTCTACTTCTACATCCATCCACATTCATATCTTCAGTTCATTTA
This sequence comes from Ecliptopera silaceata, assembly GCA_932527185.1. Lineage (NCBI taxonomy): Eukaryota > Metazoa > Arthropoda > Insecta > Lepidoptera > Geometridae > Ecliptopera > Ecliptopera silaceata. The sequence continues at coordinate 1,576,152 of OW052211.1, forward strand.
AACTTTATAAGAAGGAATCATTTACTATGTGTTTAATTAAAAACAGATATCTGCGTTTTGAAGATTTGTATATAAATCGTGAAACTAATACTAATTGTGGTTATAATAGTCAAGTAGGTACTAAGTTGAGTATCGATAAGTCCAACTATTCAATGTTATAAGTAATTAACTAAACTATATTTAAACTATTTTCAACAACTTTGGACCTTAAAACCCATTCCGACGTTGCCCTTCAAAGAAGGTACTTTCTAAGTAGTTACATTTAAGATTGGCTTATTCTATCGAGCGAGCGAACAAAGAATTTTCGGTTTAAAAGAAGCTTTATAATGAGTTTAAACTATGTACAGTTTTATTTTTTGTAAGGTTGGTAGTCTATGTCAAAAATTAAAATAAAAACAATGATCTACGTTCAGACACGATTCAAAAACGCACCGAAACAATTCAATTTTATAGGAAAGTCAATATAAGTAGATAATTTTAAAATTCACGCGTGTTGTTGTTAACGCACTAAGTAGTTGATCAACAGATCCAGCTATTCATTATCAATAGTAACGTGATTTTTTGCAACTGTTACTAGATAGTAGTCAACAAGCTATACATAGGCGGATTCAGGTGGGGGGCAAGGGGGCACATGCCCCCAGATGCTATTAAAATTTTTAATTTTTTCATATTCTATTTAGAACATATTGTAGTAACTGACGGCACCCTTCGTGGTAATATGCAAATTTACTATGTGTTACTCCAGAAAAAAGTCCTGGATCCGCTCTTACAGCTATACTAAAAGATAGCCATTTAAATAAATCATCATGAACAAATACGAATAAATATATTTAATTGTATTTTGTACCTCACAACAAACACAGAATCAACAAAAAACAATTTGAGTTAATAGAAGTGGTTCTGTCAACAACAATCGTATTTAAAAAACAAAACGTTTGCCGCATTTTTAACCCTTAATGTTTTTAATTTAAATACACTCGCGACAAATGAATTCATAATACCATACGAAAGTTTTATTTCATTTTGATTTGCAAAGTTTACAAATCTTCAAAATAACCTAAAGTAGTATTTTTAATCAGAACACAGTATCTATGTACAAGTATAGGCCTGCGCAGACCAGGACGGCATTTAACGTGAACGGAACGGCATCATTTTAAAGCATAGCAATTTATGTCGTATTTCAGTATAACAGTACGGTTGAATGTCCATTAGTAAAAATTAAAATCCCTTGCCATGCCGTTCCGGTCTGCGCAGGCCTTAAAACGATGAAATTACAAAACTAGGAAACTGTGTCGTAGTCTCAGTACCTACTCATTGTAATCGACATATAAATTAGTAATCACAAAAATACGTCGGTACAATAAACAACACGACCAAACAATAGTTTTTTTCGTTTAAAGTTTTTTTTTAAAGTTTAGTTTTTTTCTTAAAAATAGCAACAAACATACAAGTAGGTAACTTTATTGTTCTAAATTAGTTTTTTTTTTAACATTTTGTGTCCCATTGCAGGGCAAAGGTCTCCCCCAAACTCTATTATAACTAAATTAGTTTACCTTCTTTAAATGCGGGGTCTTTCCAAACTTAAGTGTATCTACTTGGGGTCAATGCCCTGGGGCTTTATTTCAACACCAATATTATTGCGTAAACATACATAACAAAGGTAACCAGTAAAGTTTTAAACATTGAATTACGGTAAATAGACCAGGCTCGATAGGTTTTAAAAACAAAGAAATTAATAGCAGGATGAAACCCATAAGAAAAGGAAGAGAATATTATAAAAACATAAGGAAAAATAATTTACGGGCGATCTGAGTTCGGGAAGGGGATGGGGGTGGGCTTTTAAGGGTAAAAAACGCTTTTTCTCGATTTCCGGCTAAACTAAAAGTCCTATGGAAAAAAGTCAAATGGCAAAGTTGTAGGTAATTAAAAGATCTAAAACTTTTGCATACACACTTTTTTCACATAACCACAAGATGTATGTTAAAAATTCAAAAAACCAAATTTTTGGTTTTTTATTAATATCTTTTACAAACAAATATATTTTTTCACTAAATTTGGTGAAAACTTACCTCTTTATGTCCCAAATACGCTGTAATTTTTTCAAGTACAAATATATATTTTTTTCACCTTATTTTGATTAAATATCGAAAAAATATCCTTATTTTCAATCGAAAATTCATCCGTCAAAATATCAGCTTTCTTCAAAAAGTTGGTATGTTTTCTGTTCGTTGAAATCTCTTCTTTACGATAATGAAAAAAAATATATATGTTACCATAGAAAATCTTCTCAGAAAATGCAAAAAAAAAAGGTAGTGAAAAAAAATAATACTGGGATGAAACCCATTAGAAAAGGAAGAGAATATTATAAAAACATAAGGAAAAATAATTTACGGGCGATCTGAGTTCGGGAAGGGGATGGGGGTGGGCTTTTAAGGGTAAAAAACGCTTTTTCTCGATTTCCGGCTAAACTAAAAGTCCTATGGAAAAAAGTCAAATGGCAAAGTTGTAGGTAATTAAAAGATCTAAAACTTTTGCATACACACTTTTTTCACATAACCACAAGATGTATGTTAAAAATTCAAAAAACCAAGTTTTGGGTTTTTTTCAAGAAATTTGGTGAATACTTACCTCTTTACGTCCCAAATACGCTGTAATTTAGTTGATTAGAAATATATATTTTTTCCCCTTATTTTGAATAAATATCGAAAAAAACATCCTTATTTTCAATTGAAAATTCATCCGTCCAAATATCAGCTTTTTTCAAAAAATTGGTATGTTTTCTGTTCGTTGAAATCTCTTCTTTCCGATAATGAAAAAATATATATATGTTACTATAGTTGAAATCGAGAAAAAGCGTTTTTTACCCTTAAAAGCCCACCCCCATCCCCTTCCCGAACTCAGATCGCCCCTAAATTATTTTTCCTTATGTTTTTATAATATTCTCTTCCTTTTCTAATGGGTTTCATCCTGCTATTAATTTCTTTATCTTTTGTCATTTTTCAAGCTATCTACCCCGGACTAAAAGTTAAATAAAAAAGTATGGGTTACTTAAAAGTTTAAAGTCAACACCACTATATGAGATGAGCTTGTACTATGGGAACTAAATTGCTGAAAAAAAATCCTAAGAAATATTTATGTTTAAACTATGTATTTAATAAATATAATATTCTATGAGCATTTTACAAAACACGCTCTACTCCTATTTAAGAAGAACATATTATTACATTTATAGATCAAATACCTAATATAAGATACAAATAATATTAAATAAGCAAAAATGTATTTTGGTCATGTCGTATATTTTTAAGCCCTATTAGCAGTAAAATCTATCGTCCGTCACGAAACGATAGGTATAAAAATTATCGACACGATTTTAATGAAAAAAGCTCCGTTATAGTACATGCTTCAACTTTCAAATTTAACGAAACATACATAGAACTTGACCAAAATATATGGAACATAAAATTAAAAAATTGTTATTTAAAAATATTTATTTCAAATACGTATGTAATATCAGAAAATATCGGTAAATAACTCATAAATTATATTAAAAATCCCATTTTAATTAACTCTAAAAAAAAACAAACTTCAAAAGAAGGGTATATCTCTACTTAAAAGGCCGGCAGCGCACCGACAATGCCTCTGGTGTTGCAGGTGTCCATGGGCGGCGGTGACCACTTCCCATCAGGTGGCCCGCAAACTCGTCTGCCTGCTTTGGTAAAAAAAAAAAAAAAACTCTATACCAGCATGGTCTACAACTATATGCAACGTATGTATATAACTATATGCCGTCATGGATTAAAACTATAAAATCAAATATTTATATCTAAAACGAATCTACCAATAACTTATACCACTTTCAAACAAAACCTACAAACATTCCTAAACAAAAGCAATATTCTGTATTTTGTATTTCAACAATTTTCAATATCGTTCACACTGTCTGCTTTAAAACTAAACTGTTTTGCAAATCGACGCAATTCAAATAATATGTATATTTCACGTAGGAGTTTACAATACTGCAAACTTGGTATAATAAGTATATTTTATAGTTTTATTTTGTTTGTAATATTTAGAATAAGGTAAGGAGAGCCTCTAAGTCTCTTGCCCGTTCTTCTAGGCTCTGGTCGCGTGGAACTGGCACCTAGAATCACCTAGTATGTAAGACGATTCTAAATGATCCGCGTGATTTTACTGAATAAAGTAGTTTTGACTTTGACTTTGATTTTGTCTACTCTCTTTTCGCGGAAAATCGTAGTCTAAATAATTTAGGTACATACTTACCATTTTAACCTCTATAGGCTTGGAGTTCGATTATATGGAAACCAGAATAAAACCTTTAAATTACTGCACTTATACGAATACATTTAAGATGTCAAAAAAATCATAATCAATTAATATTATCTACTCAGTAAAATCACACAAATCATTTTGAATCATTTAGTTTATAGAAAAAACAAATACAATAGTTTTAAGATTTCATTGTAATCTCATTATAAGTGAACTATGTGTTTTTATGAGCAAATAAATGTCTTTAAACCTAAAGTTGTTAAAACTGTAGTTTATAGAAAGATCTGATTTAAAAAAAAAAGCTAGCACTCCGGGAGTGCCGGCAGAAGTGAAAACTTCAATATTAACGTTGTGTTTTCACTTTTAAGTTTTCACTTCAAAAATATAACCACAGTCGTGATTGTGTCATGTCATTGTGTCACATTCGCGCAAGCGCGAATGTGACACAACGACGAAGACAACGAAGACACAGACACATTCGCGCAAGCGCGAATGTGTCTGTGTCTTCGTTGGCTTCGTCGTCATCGTCACGTCACGTCATGTCGCCACGTCATCGTCACGTGACGATGACGTGGCGACATGACGTGACGATGACGTGGCGACATGACGTGACGTGACGATGACGACGAAGCCAACGAAGACACAGACACATTCGCGCTTCATTCGCGCAAGCGCGAATGTGTCTGTGTCTTCGTTGGCTTCGTCGTCATCGTCACGTCACGTCATGTCGCCACGTCATCGTCACGTCATCGCGCAAGCGCGAATGTGTCTGTGTCTTCGTTGGCTTCGTCGTCATCGTCACGTCACGTCATGTCGCCACGTCATCGTCACGTCATGTCGCCACAACACTATTTAATTGTTTGAGTCATACGTCGCGTGACCGCAAGTGTGTTCTTTTGTCGTCTCTTGTTTTACGAGCAATGTATAAAAATTAAATAAGATCTTACGCTTTTTCGACGTCACGTGACCCTGACGCGAGTTTGAAAGTTTTTACCCACCCAGCGCCGCTAAAGAAGTTTTCACTTCAAAAATAGACATTTATTTATTTACCACACATAACACGCAAAACAGAAAAACAAAAGACAAAAAAAAACAATAAAACATGATAGGTTAATTCTTTAAAACATTACAAGACTGAAGTGAAAAGTACTAATACAATTAAGATCCAGAAAGAAATGCTTCAATATCTTTTGAGTTAGACTTTATAATTAAATACATTATTAATCATTACAAACAAACTTACGACTATACAGTATTTACAAAATGTACATAGTCATATAAAATACATAAGAAACAGTTGAACTATCTACAGACCGTTGCAAACGATCTATAGATAGTTCAACTGATCCAAATCAGTACCAATCGGAAGCGTACCCAAGACACTGGCTGCATTGCCGCGCTGAATAGCAATGCTGATACGTTATTATTAATATCAAAAGGATTTGCAGCAAAAACCGTTTTGAAAAATACTCAAAATGTTATATAAATAGCCTTCGCTTGCTTTCATCTAAATCTTACCACAAAGAAAGGAAACCGAACGTTTGAATTTTAGAGTGATTTCTTTTATCCGGGAAACCTTTACCAGCTTATCAAAACACAACCTAATGCATAACCAAATAGGGTTCAAAAGCGGGTCGAGTTTTGTGTAAAATTGTGTTGGAAAATGACAGCGAGCGGAACGAAAATATGGTTTAGAAATATACTTGGCTTGTAAACCTTGTTACCTGCAAATGATTGAAATGCATATTTTGCTGCATTCGTTGACTTGCTACATTTAAACAAGACTTGTTTTTATATCATCACCAAAAAGTCTATATAAATAAGGGTTTTCGAACCCTGACTATAAAACGAATGGCTACTATAGATGTATTTTTTTGTAACTTTCCTGAAAGCACTACAAGAAAAAAATAGTCAATATTAAGTTCTTGGCTGTAAAATTTAATTCTTCTTCTTCTTTTTTTGATGCTACAACTGTGTTATATATATTTACATAAATATTTGGCCAACTCTACAGCACGATCTGTGGCTGCATTTAAGTCTTCTCTCGTGCAGGTGGTAGGGCACGAGGGGCACACTAGCAGAAAAAAAAAATTAATGTTAGTCAATACGGATCAGCTGAACCTAAAATTGCCGATGTGTTTCACCATTTCAAACTTAAACTAAGGCCGTTGGCAAACAAAAAGCAACTCGTCAAAGAGAACACGATTGGGGCGGTCACTAGAGCAACCAGGGGCTTGTAGCACACAAACCTTCGTAGTTTTACAAACACAAAACCGAAAAAGAAAAAACACATCATAGGTATTCGATGACCGATGTGGCGCGGCGGGCGAAGGTCCGCCTGCGATGCGGAGGTTGCGCGTTCGATTCCCGCCTTGGGATAAATGTTTGTACGATCTGCAAATATTTATTCCGGGTGTTCTGGGTATTTTATATGTTTCATAAAAAATATCTATGTATGTAATGCTGGATAATCTACACAACATCATACATAGATATATGTATGATGTTGTGTAGATTATCCAGCATTATTTATACTTACTTATATATATATTCACGGACTTTTCACACATCATACTCTATTAGCCCCAAACTAAGCAAAGCTTGTAATATAATGAAATCTATACCTTGATAAATTCCATAATATAATACACGCTCTAGGCTCTTGCCAATAACTTTGTTATGACGGTGTCCATTGTTAAATTTTGATGAAGCCAGGTTGTATTGATTTTATTACTGGACTTAACCAGGCAGTAAGATTCTTATTAAAGTAAAGTAGGTAAAGTAAAAATCACAAGGATCATTTAGAATCTAAAATATTCTAAGATATTCGTCTAGGCCCTAGAAACTGACACTTAGAATCAATGGCTAAGATGGTTTTAAATATAATTTACCTACAGTTCTTCATCATATTTAAATTAAACTATAAGAAAAGTATCAGCTTTCAAAAATGATCCACCAAAAAATAAACAGAATAATACTTCAAATACTTAGTTGACCTTTTTGTACATGCTAAATAAAAAACATAGTCATGAAATCAAAGTCAAATACGATGCGGCCAATTATCCCTTTTCCGGACGCCATTTTGTTTTTCCTTTCATGCTGCAACTACCGCCCACATCAGCATACCTAATAAATAAGTACAAATAAAATAACAATACTTCCGTATCGTTTGATTGCTCAAACATTGATATCGTAAAATAAATATAGGAACGTACAGAACAGTAAGATGGCTATTACGATTATTATCCCTATTTGCCAATATTTGCGATATTTGCGGATAGTTAGAGGAAAAATGACGACCAACTAAGCATTCCCAAATGTAAGGCTGCATGCGCACTTACAGGGACACGTGTAAAACGCAACAAATGTAATTTTGAACATTTTATTGGTACTAAAAAAATGGTTGTCTGTAAAGTCGGTTTACTGACGATAGTTGAACGTGACAACGTCACTTCATGGAACGCCTCAGAACGCCTCAGAACGCCTCATGAGTCATGTTTTTTCGTGCGTGCAGCCGGCTCTATCGAATTATAAGACGTTGTCACGTCAAAATATGCTAAAAACTACACCATCGTGGCGGATTATATTTTCTTTTTGACAAATACATTGTAGGTATGTTACTTTTATCTTGTATATTTTTAATGTTAGAGTTCATAATTCAGTTTTCTAATGGTGACCATATACTGGAAGTCAAAACAACAGCCAAACAATGTGCAAACAATATACAATCCCACAAAAACCCAATAGAAAGATTAAATAAAATATTTTAAAATCTGTTATTGCATGAAAAACGCTGATACATGCACGATATAATTATAAATAACTAATTTGGTAGAACGGATAATATAATCTCCATAATCAACCCCTGATCGTTGACCACTTGAGTGGTGCCCTAAGTGCGCATGTAGCCTAAACATAATGCGATCGACAAACAGTCCTCCCGCACCAGGCTAGTACCATTTATAGGGTCTTATCTTTGATAATATTTGTTTTTCGACTATATACGTTTATAATAAGTCTTTAGCCACTAGCCGTAGTTTCTTACCCGTTCTTCTAGGCTCTGGTCGCGTGGAACTGGCACCTAGAATCACCTAGTATATAAGACGATTCTAAATTAAATTTATGATTTTACAGAATAAAGTTAAATTGACTTTGAGGTTTCAGTCTACTCAGTCAAGTCAAAGTCAAGTCAAAGTCAAAAATTACTTTATTCAGTAAATTCACAAGGATCATTTAGAATCGTCTTACATACTAGGTGATTCTAGGTGCCATAGGCGAACGCTACACGTCAATAAATATTGTGATAATTATCATGATATTTACTTATGTATGTTGGGCCGATCAGATATCTGGATCATATCACAAGGATTTCCAGAAATCCAGCGATAAATATTGTGATCCGTCAATACATTACCCTACACGTCAATAAATATCGTAATCCGATAGTAGGTACCTATATATTGACGGATCACAATATGGATCTTACGTGTAGCCTTCACTATAGGAAAGGAAAGACCTGCGAAGTAAACCAAGGTTTTCCGATGCTTCTCTTGATCGTGTAGTTAACAGAAGTGGTATTTTACGCTCTACTCATCTTCAATATCACCGGCAACCGGAAAGACCGGAGTTACGATTCGTTTCACTTAAGTGTGGACTCCATTGCGGACACATACAATTGTGAAAAAGGTCTGAATGCCGGTGATTTAGACCGGAGCTAGTGGTGTGCGAAATGAGAATTTCTTTATGACTGAGTGCATTCAGCGTGACGTTTTTGTTAGTTTAAGTAAGCTTAATAATGGCGAAGGAGGTCCATCTTAACAACTAGGTAGGTACTGATTCTGACTGTCTTTATCCTGATATTTCTTTTAGGGATATTTGTATTATTTTACTTCTAATAAGGCGTCCTTTACGTCCTTAGATTACTGCAACTTAGCTTAGTATTTTTATTTCCTATTTGTATTTTTATATAAGTAGAGGTACTTGAAAACGTAGTGCCAAATCTCGGGTTCACGCTAGTGTACTTGTTAAAATACATTTGTGTCTATAGTTTTCTTAAAAAACGAAATATTTACCATGAATCGTGAGTTTATTACCGATATTGGCAAAATTCCATGTCCCGTGTTCAACTAAAAGTATATTTATATTATAACCGTGATAATTTTAAAACATAGGTATGCGTCCTATAGAACCAAAACGCAAAATCCTGACTCGAACGATATTCAATATATGTTATTTTGTTCCAGAATGCTGCATAAATCGCTCTCAGTCTGTTTCCTGTTCCTCGGAGCGGCGCTGTGCACTCCAGAACACGTCCAGAACGAGAGCCATGACCCTGGAGAACCAACTCTCTCCGTGGAAGACCACGCTACCTTGGAGAAGAGATCCCCTCATTACAACTTCGGGTTAGGCAAGAGGGCGTACAGCTATGTATCGGAGTATAAGCGACTACCGGTGTACAACTTTGGACTAGGAAAAAGGTAAACTAGAATACATTATATGTAGTAGTTTAAAAGACAGATAAATAAACCGTAATTCATTCCAACTCAAAGATCTTTATACAATCAAATCAAGAATCATTTTGAATCGTGTTACATACCTAGGTAAGTACTAGGGGATTCGAACACACTAGATGAACTAACAAAACTATGACATTGATGTCAGAGTTTAAAACTTTTATCAGCAGTGAACTTATAAGAGCTTTGAGCATATGATGAATTCTTAAAAAACTTTAAAATCAATGTTTACAAGACAAAATACATTTTTTCATTCAATTAAATCTGTGCTTGTCCAACTCGCCCAAAAAGTCAAACATGATTCGTCTTTCAGTACACACATGGTACATTTAAATAACTAAGTTATGTACTTGACCAACAGATCTCGCCCATACTCGTTCGGGCTTGGCAAGCGATCTGTCGACGAACAAGAAGAAGTATCTAACGATATCGACCAGGCTTCCCTCTCAGAACTCTTCGACCAGTATGAGGATAATGAACAAGGTGAGAATAATATACCAATGTAGAATTATTTCTGAAAGAACTCAATCTTAGTATTATTAGAATTATATTATTTGTAAAATATTAGATTTAAAGAGAATAACGTTAGAATAGTCTGTTATGTTATTTGATTATTTAATAAAGAATTTGAATTTGAATTTATTAATTGGCTGTGATGCTAAAATTAATGTGTTGCAATTTGATAGTATGAGTCAGTACAAAAGTAGTAGACAGGTAGGTAAGTATTCTTGCAATAGAGCTTATTCAAGGAAATAGAACCACTATCCCGATTTCTGCTGCTAAGCAGTGTTGCTCGCATTGGTATGTTAAGATTTATACGCACATCCAGGAACATCCTTAAAGACGAACTCAGTCCGTCATATTAAGAATGGAGATTTATCTCAGTGTTATCGAAAAACCCTTCTTAACGTTGCAGTTAAAGTCCACTTTAACGATAAAACTCGGTTTTTTGATATTATCAAACACGGTCTAAGTCCATGGCCTACCTGATTTGATACGGCCAATCAGATCCGAGCATGGCATACCTGTTTTGATACGACCAATCAGATCCGAGCATGGCCTACTTGATTGAAGCGGACCGTGTTTAAAGCAGGTAGACCATGCTCCAATTCAACTTTATTTTTCGTTAAATCTATCAAACGGTATGAAAATCGATTAAGTTACTTCTGTTCATTCACATAATGTGTCTGAACTCCCAAATATCATTATTTGTAATTGTTTTGCAATTATTTTCATAAAAATATTTCTATTTTGGTAGAATAGTAACCTGACCTTTGCTTATAATGACTGAAGAAAAGTGAAACAAAAAGCGCGGCAACCTCGCTCGCACTAAAGCAGAAAAAAAAGCTAGCACTCCGGGAGTGCCAAATCCGGGTGTTCAAATATCAAAAATACCTAAGTATTATTTCTCCGCAGGCTACGAGCAAGTGAAGCGAGCCCGCCCCTACAGCTTCGGTCTCGGGAAGCGTTTCTCTGACGACGAGCCGGAAGAGAAGCGAGCTAGGATGTACGACTTCGGCCTGGGCAAACGTCTACCTCTCTACAACTTCGGCCTGGGTAAACGCGCTAGGTCGTACAGTTTCGGGCTAGGGAAACGACCTAGTAAGTTCAACTTCGGTCTTGGTAAAAGGCAGAGGGATCTTCACAGGTTTAATTTCGGACTTGGCAAGCGATCTGATGACGCATCTGTGGAGAGCGATGACTATGATGTTTAGATGATGATACTTTGAAAACTTACGTAGTATTATTGATTTGAATTATTTAACATATGTAAAAACTTGGAATTATAATAAAGTGATTATTTGTTACAAATTGGTTTAGCATGATTTTTGTTGTGAAAAATCCAGCCAATTTTCACAACAAAAATTAAAGTACTTTTATTAATGAATGTTATTTCCACGTAAGTCTTTGGATTATAACTTTAAGATCTCGGACTGGATAATCTAATTTCATTACACTTTTTCAATTACTTATTGCAAGATTCATATAAAACATAGGTACTTTTCATTTGAAATAATATTTGTTTGTACAAGATATAGTCAGCAACATAATTTGATAAACGAATTGAGTTTTAAAACCCTGAAAGATCTGTGCAATTCTGTTATCGAATTTGTATAAATATTTTTTTGCAAAAGTGATAAAGCGAATGCGCGATTGGGTAACTCTATTTTGGGTACTTTATAAAATATTTTCTTTTCCAAAAACATGTCATCAACTTATGTTGCCGACTGTAAAAATAAGAATTTTATATAGATATCATTGATAAGTTATTTTTATTGATCCTTTTCAGAAAAATGTAAAAACCGATTCAGTATTTCATAAAAAATGTAGTTTGTGTAAATTATTGTTATTAATCGTTAGCGAGTCGATTTTTTGAGATGTTGTTAAATAAATTATTTTGTTTTAGCTTAAGTAAGCAATCGTCATAAAGTTACGGTTTTAAATACGTACACTCAGCATCATTAAGATGAAATGGAAAGAGTCGCAAGTTATTTTTATTACTGAAAACAGCCAAATTTCAATTTCTAACCGTAATTAAAGAGATAATCAAAAATTAAAAAAAATAATAATGTAATTCTCAAATTAGTTATCTACTTTTGATGCTGACTGTACGCATATTATTATAATTCTTGCATTATGTATGTTATTAAAACTTTGTATTTGTCATATTACAAAAGTTAGACCCAAGAAGTACTTAAACCAAAGTTTTTTCAATTATTTACCTAAATACTGAAACACAAAATTATAATTGCTAATATGCAGATTTAGATATTTACATTTACTTCACAAAAATGAAAAAAAGTTAATAATAGATACCTACTTAGGTTGACAGTAGAACTTTTTTATATATTTTACCAATTTTATTTATAATGTATGAGAGTCGTAACTTTATGAAAAATGTTTTAAGTTGTTTACATACTTAGAATAGTAATAAGTTTCTCTTAAGACTTAAAATGTTGTTTAAATAATATAATCAATAAAATCAATTAAAATTGATAAATAATAGTGAATGCATCATCCAGTGTTATTTTGATACCTTTCCTATCTCCTACTAAACTTGTTTTTTCTTAGTACAGATAGTTTCCAATAAAACTTTCAAAGCAAAAAGACAAAAAATAAAAGGTCCACACGGCGCGGCGAAGCGCTTGTAAATACAAAGTCACAATACTATAGTTGTATAGCTAGTTTAGTTGAAACTTCTAAAAATCTAGCAATTCTTCTTCTTATCGTGTCGATGCTACAACTGTATTCTGTTGTAGCATCGTGTTGGAAAGATTAGCCAGACTAGACGCTGCCTTACCGTGCCTAGCTGTTACCGGTGTGCGCCACGAGAAGGCTATACTAATCTAGCAATACCTTCCAGTTAGATAGAGTGAGGACCGATGTGGCGCGGCGGGCGTAGGTGCTGCTTGCGACGCGGAGGTGCAGGTTTGATTGTTGATGTTACGATGTTTGTACGATCTGCAAATATTTATTCCGGGTATTTTGGGTATTTTATATGTATAATAATAAATATCTATCTGTGTAATGCATTGAATTAAGTATGTCAGTCTTCCAGTACCCATAACACAAGCTCTGCAGTGCTTAGCTTGGGGCTAGATGATGTTATGTGGACTGTCCAGCATTATTTAATTTTATTTTTTTAGATAGGTTGGTAAACAGTAACCAGCGTTGTTACGAGCAAAATATTTTTATAAAGGTCCAACCTCAGGCCTCAGCTAAATGCAGATCAGTAAAAGCAAAATGCCACGTGATTTTTAGTTAGTACCTGTAGCTCTACCATGAGTTTTTACTATACTATATAATACTATACTCGCTAGCGTCTGTAGTTAAAAAAATGTATGAAGATTTGTACAGCGCCTTTAGCGGATAGTTGGGTAGGTACTAAAATTGGTAATAGATAGATAAAGATAGATAAAGATAAAATAAATTTATTTGCATACACATCACATAAATATTACAAATATGAGCTAAGAAATAAAACTATAATAAAAAACTAAGAATACATAAAAACTTATTTATAGATAAAAATGGTTGTGTTGCAAATCGGACTCTGACTCAGCATGAAGTTAGATGCTAGCAACTAACGCTGATCTTCCGTCAGAGCCGTTCGGTGATGCCACGGACAACCCAACCACTACACACAAATACAACAGAGAAAAAAAAACAAATTAAATAATAATTGACTATAAAATAAAAAGCTAAACCACAAGAAAGAAACAACCTAAAATAGATATCTACATAAAATAGATATCTACATAATACTAATATTGACGTAACTACTGTAGTAAAGTCAGGCGATTTTACTGTGACTACTCATGGTAGAGGTACTGACTGCGTCTACACTATTTAGTAAGTAGTAAAAAAATATTAGCTCGCATCACAAAATAGAAAAACCTACTTAACCAATAATATGAATACAACCTCAACATGAAATGGTAAACTAAACATAATATTTCAGTCAGAAACATTTAGGTAATGATATGAAAATTACATTTTTTTTAATGCATTAAGTATAGGCAAACGCTTGGCCGCAATCACATCTGATGTTCAATGATGATGCGGTCTAAATAGAACCTATTACGTAACCTAAGGTTACGTAACCAAAGGTAGAGTAAAGTATGGTTACCTAAGCGAGGGAATTCGAACGCACGACCTTAGCAAAGATAGCATTTTCTGATCGTTCAAACTTCCTGGAAATTGATAAGAAAATAAACAGAAGGTACCTACTTATTATTCCGCTTAGTGAATCAGCATTTTCACAATATATTAAAAAGCGCTCAATTCGAGTATTTTATCAATAGCAATAACTTCATATCAGCGCCGGACAGCAAAGCTTTACGAGCGCGGTACTTACAAATATTGTTTAAATTTAAATATTGAGACCGTGGCAGAACAAAATGTGTTGTGAATTAAGCGAGTTACCGGTTCATATATTTTGTGTATGTTTTTTTATTAACGGAATATATCTGACAGGCATCACAGCTCAGTTGGTAGTATCTCTGCCTTCCATGCTGTGAGTTCGATTCCCATTCAGAGCAAAGGTTTGTGTGATGAACATAAATATTTGTTCTGTGTCTGTGTGTTACTAAGTACCTATTCTTTGTATAGGTATATTTGCAAAATGTAGGTATATTAGTATTTTATCATCAGCAATCTAGGTCCTATAATATACAAGCTTTGCCTAGTTTGGGACTAAAGCGTGATAAAATGTCCCAGTATTTATTTATTTATAGTATCAGCTCATAAAAAATACGGAGGTTTGATTGTCGAAGGCTCTAGGCTACGAGTTAAATATATGAGCTGCAATTCAGACCATGCAGCATCTGCTAGTGTGCCCCTCGTGCCCTACCACCTGCACGAGAGATGACTTAAATGCAGCCACAGGTCGTGATGTTATTGTACTATTAAATATATTTAAATATATTATTATTAGGTATATATGTAAACATAGATATTATATAACACAGTTGTAGCATCGACACGATAAGAAGAAGAAGCAGACGA
Source organism: Ecliptopera silaceata (assembly GCA_932527185.1). Lineage (NCBI taxonomy): Eukaryota > Metazoa > Arthropoda > Insecta > Lepidoptera > Geometridae > Ecliptopera > Ecliptopera silaceata. Next base: position 1,591,463 of record OW052211.1, read on the forward strand.
TTATACTTCCTTACGACTATAGAATATTTAAGATAATGTGAAATGACTCGCGTTCAAGAAACTGAGGGGTTCTTCATGAAAGACGACGTCGCATCAGGTGTCTTTGGGTAAAAATACCCCATAAATATTGCCTAGAGGTTTCAAAGCTCAATATCATCAATAACCTGTAGGTACAAATGGAAAAAGAAATTGAGAAACCAGGATGAATATCCGGTTTTTAGTAACTTTAGTTACCTAGAGGTAGGCTTCAATGAAGTTCAATGTATAACAAATATAGGAATAGACCGGTATGTCTGCCAATGACTTTAATATCTACCTACTTGCAAAGACTTCAGTTCGACCCGTGATCATGGCGCATGCAACTGTGCCGAAATATCGGGAAATAATCAAACTCACAAATCATGGTAAATATCCCGTTTATAATGAAAATTTAGGTAAGTATGATGTTCGTTAACACAAATGTTGGTCTGGCCTCTACCAAGACCGAACTCACGACCTACAGCGTGGAAGGACTATCACAAAAACACAATTAGTTTTTATAGATACCGAATTTTAAAATGCTCGCAATTCTTGTCAGTCTTTAATGCAACGCATGGCATACACACACATACCTAGTTGGCTTACAGATCCAGCCATTCTTTAGTCAAGACGATGAACAACCAATGACAAAAAAAAATATAATTCTGCACACCATTTTAGAATGTGAGTGTACCGCGATGGAGGCGTGTGCATTTTCAGAATGGTTTATTTCATAATCATAACATACCTAATGATATTACTACAAGACTACAACCTGTGATAAAATTTAAGATATAAAAAAAATTACTAGTCTTGTAGACTGACTGTATATTTTTTAAAAGTGTGCTTATTCATGTTCAATCGAATCTTTTCAGCCCATTTAAGTAGTTTTCCTCAATTCGTTGAATAAAATTCAAATATTTATGTCCTAAGAAAGCATTGTCACAGTAAATCCTTGGATCCCTAGTCCTGTAAAAATATAGGATTTGGTATCGTAAGATGTAATCTGCTTCTGAGAATTTCTATGGCTGCTTTTGTTTTTTTTCTAGTTTCAGTTCATTATAATACAAAGTAATTTTTTTGGAGCACAAATTCGTTTGAACCAACCTTAGGCATGAATCTAGCAAACAACTGAATAATGAAATACAAGATATGAAAACGGGCACAGAACGCTCATTTCTTAAAATTGTAAGCTGCTCTAGTTCAAACGCAATAAAATACAATTGTATTTGCGTTGGCTTCAATTCTCAATAATATTTACCTACAAAGTGCATCTCTTATTGAGGTATCTAGTGCGTTAAAACATCCATAGGATCTCTTGTACTTTCATACTTCTAGCTTTCGGCGGAATGGCGGCATTTGACCACTTCTTTTTCTTCTTCGTGTCGTTGATAAACCATTATAAGAAAATCACCAAGGTTAGACCACCCCTGACCAATAGCTAGCCACATTTAGCCACATTTGACCACTGACTTCCGCGAACTTACCTTTAAATAATAATCAACAGTCACCATGGGAGTTTGAAAACTCGTCACCCCGAAGGTAGCACAGAAAACTTTTCAATTTATAATTTCATTTGATTTGTTTAGGAGTTCCCAGTAATTGCGGGCTAACAGGGGGTCCTTTTGTATGTCTTCCACAGACCTCCGCTATTTAAACGCTAATTAATTAATTATAATTGCAGAAATACTTAAATAAAACATGTGTTTTCACTTTCTTTCTCTGGTTTGTAGACAGGCGTCACAGCTCTGCCTTCTATAGGTACTGTGGGTCGCGGGTTCGATTCTCACCCAGAGCAAATGTTTGCGGAATGAACATTTATAAATATTTGTTCTGTGTCTGGGTGTTAGCTGTATTATATGTAGGTAAGTATGTTTTAATAAAAAAACTGTATTATAAGTATTCTATCAGCAATCTAGTTCCCATAGTAGAAGCTGGGGTGCATGGAAAGAGCCTCCTCGTGGCGCACACCGGTAACAGCTAGACACGGTAAAGTAGTGTCTAGTCTGGCTAATCTTTCCAACACGATGCTACAACAAAATACAGTTGTAGCATCGACACGATAAGAAGAAGTAGAAGCTTTGCGCTTTAGTTTGGGACTACATAGAGTGTGATGTGTGAATTGTCTGTGTAAGTAGGTAGGTACTTATATTTACTTATATCTGTACGCTGTAATAGGATAGAAAGGCAGCCGTCTCTACTATTTTCTGCAGATATTTTTCAAATCAAATTCAATTACCTAGGCACTTATACTTTGTAGAGGTAAGTAGGTACCTAATACCTACCACTAATCCCTTGGCGTTTTCTGTGACAAAAATAGCTTATTTTCGTTTGTAACTCAATAACAATATTGTGATAGGTAATTACAAAAATTATGGACGTCCACCCTCTGAATATTTGCAAGTCAAAATAGGTTTTACTTAAAAACATGCTTCGGGCGTATAAAAGTAATGGCCGAACGGAAATCGAGACATGGTCACGGTCCCATTTAATTTAACTTAATTGGTAACTTGTTAATTACTTAAAGCTCGGGTATGTTAAACCATTTCAGAATCAAATATATTTTGGTAGATGATGCCCACGACTTCGTCTTATTAATTGTTAGGTATATTTTAGATAATTCACACAATAGATACCTATCTTTATAAATTATAACATATCTAACTACTTATGTGTTATTCTAATGTACCTACCTATAAGCTATATTATTGCAAAGTTTCATTAAAATCCATTCAGTAGTTTTTGCGTAAAAAAGTAACAAACTTACATCCACACATTCATACATACAAACTTTTGCGATTATAATATTAGTAGGTAAGATAAGATAGTAAGATTCAGTAGGTACCTACAGTCATTTAGTTCGTTAAGAGCATAGCGACGATCATTATGTGATTTATTCAGTGATTTTAGGACTTATATCTTAAGATCTAACTTAATAAATTATTCTGACTCTTGCCAAGATGGAGCGATAATCTGCGTAGTGTAGCTGGCAAACACTGGATGAGAAGAGACGAAGACCGGGCTCAGTGCGGCGCGGCGCGAGACTTAGGTACATCCAGCAGTGGACTGATATAGGATGATGATGAAGTTATTTCAAATATTCTATAATTAGGTCTAACTTCAGGATATTTTAACCAACCATCCAATTGGTTAACTCACCTCGATATTATAACATATTTAAGCTGCCCTGGCAAAAAATCTGTATTGTTAAGTTTTGTAGGCTAATTTTAACGAAACATTTGCAAAAAAACTTCGCAAACGAGACTATTTTTAATCAAATCTGACCACGCAAGTTACAAATTGGAAAAATTTAAAACCAATATTGAAAAATACTTAGTATTAAAATTACTTAGACCCTAGCACGATAGGTTATGCTTGTATAAACTTAAATATAAATTAACTATTAAAATAGACAACTAGATTGATTTATAACATAGTAGCTTTGACTTCCGTGCCGCGGGCCGTGGGTTCGATTCTCACAGAGACATTTTTTTTGACGTGACATCAATGTGACGAACATTGATGTTCGTTCGATTCCTTGATTGTTATGTGTCTGTGTTACTATTCTATGTACTTATGTATTTATAAAAAAAAAAATTATATCAGCAATCTCATTTCCATAGTACAAGATTTGATTGAAATAGATTTACAGCTAACCTTTTTACTTACTTAATTGGCCGTATAATGAAGCGTTACAATCTTTTACAATAAGAATCACATAGAACTGAACTAAATCTTTATTCTCAATAAAATAACCATACAATTGAACTAAATTACTGTACCTATAGATTAATTATAAAATTATTTAATTAATTAATAATCTAATGCACAAAACAAGGCGACTCCTCGTTTGATCCAATGTGCTTGTGGCTTGTGAGTGGCTAGTTCAATAGTCATCACATAGTTAGTGGAATGTCCAGTGGTGGACAATGTCCCAGCTCGGACCAGAGTCTTGTAAGTGGGACATTCGTACAGACCCTGTTGGAGTTTGTGCCCTTGCTCTGGTTTCATGTAGATGATCGCCATATCTGGAATTTGAATTTAAAGTTTAATTTTTGAAGATTTACCCCCTATCTTATAAAAAGTTCGCCTCTGTACATTTGTTTTATTATGTGCAATAAAGAATTTTCAAATCAAATCAAATAGGGTCATCACAGCTTTTTGTATTCCATGCAGGTCGTGGGTTCGATCCCCATCGAGAGAAACATTTGTGTGATGAACACTGTTTGTCTGTCTAGGTGTTACTATGTATTTTATGTACAAGTTCACCTATTTATAAAATCATATGAGCAATCTAACAAGCTTTGCTTATTTTGGGACTAGAGCGTGATATGTGGAATTGTCCGTGAATATTTATACTTAGGTCCTAGTTTAAATGATGATAGTAACCTGTGTGCAGTTCCTTAGCCTTGCTTTCCTCGAGAGACATGTCCCCCATGTTCCATCGAGCGCCCTCGAGGTAAAGCCCCCTCACGCAGCAGCCATCGTCCGGCTTCTTTGGGGGCGTTCCAGCTAGGGGCTGCAATATGATTACATGGATCATATACAGGCGTTACTGCTCGGTAGTAAATAAATCTGTGTGTAGGTGTTCCTATACTACTATGAATGTATTTATAAAATAAAAATAGTATAAGTAGGTAAGTATTCTATCAGCAAACTGTAATTATTGTATAAAAATGAAAAAGTTACTTTATGTTGGACAAGTTGCTTACCTTACTAACGGCCGGTTTCTAGAAATCCAAATCACGATTGATCCGAGTTTGACACATATTAATTATTAGATTTTTTCGTTGATCATCGTTCGAGAAACCGGCCGCTAGACTTTCAAATATAGTTTAAAATTGTAATCTAACCTCAAAAGCGTATGAGACAGTATCGATGGCGATCACATGTTTCCTCGCGTAGTTCTGTAACGCTCCCGTGAGGAACGCTTGCGGGAAGTAAAACCCGGAGATCCAGAATACCTGCGCAGAAACAATATACATACATTAGTATACAAAAACTATAAAAGTATAAAGCACACTGTATGTTAAGATTAGAAAATCACTCAAATAAATAACAAGTTGAGCAGGATTTGAACGTGCGACCTTCCCCTCGATAACTTTGGATTTCCATAAGATACAAACCCCCTATCTTATAAAAAGTTAGCGTTGACTTTATGTCATCATTTCGTATGGTAATCAATACTTCAAGTCTGCGCTAACTCTTTAAAAAATAGACTGTACGACTCTGTCATTATTGATAAAGTTACATAATATAATACGCAAGAAGTGATCAAATCAAAGTGTACCTTAGGGATGCCAGAATCAGCCCAACCTTGCATGAAACCAACGCGAAGACACAGATCTTTTGTCCAGGCAGCTGTCAAATTACAACATTTATTTATTTATGTACATCGATAATATATTTCCTAACACTACTGATAGAATACTTATATATATATATTTTTTGTAAATACATACATAGAATACATAGAAACACCTGGACACAGAACAAATATTTAAGTTCATCATACAAACATTTACATAAGTTAAATAATCACAGAATTATTTATGATTTAGTAAATAATAAATAATTCTCGTCAAAATAAATGGCTGTTGATAAAACTGTTATCATAATCAATTTTCTGGGTCAGAAAAAAATAAACTTTATGATCTTATAATGTTTTCTTTCGATATTTATTAAATTATTTATTTATTTTTATTTCACAGGAAAACAAACAGTCTTATAAACTATATCTAAACTAAAATTATATCTGCTGACCAGTTATACGTTCTCGCATATTGAGACTATATTTGAACTTGCTTAAGCGTAAGTACCTACGAATATACGAAAATTCGAGTATAAATAGCTTTTTAGCGCAACTTGAACATAAAATCTGAACTACCGTCTACAGATATAAAACTTTCAACCCAATTTTTACAATCCAGTCTTTAAACACGAAACCGATTCACAGTTTAGAACCAATCATTGAGCTGAACACGAATAAATGTACCAATCGTAAACATAGATAGATAGATAGAAAACTCTTTATTGTACACACACACAGAGACATTTCTTATTATACTAAATTTATCTATTACAATGAAGTACAATGGGCGGCCTTATCGCTATGAGCGATCTCCAGGCAACCTTAACACCAGGCAACATAACGTATTTAAGACACACTGCGCGCTAACGCTGCAACATTCGACAGTAAAGCTGATGTTCACGCGCAATGTATCTCAAATACGTCACTGTTTCGATACGATTACGATTGTCACATTTATTCGTGCTCACCGCCTACGTTATTTACGATTCTCACGACCTTATTGACGAAATAATATATTATTTCCGAAATCCAACTTATCAAGTCACGTCGAGTCAAATTGAATGAGCTCTTGGCTTTGATTTCATTTTGTTCCGCGAGGATCTTGTTGGTAACGTAATTGAAGAGATGTAACGACTCACATAACATTTCACATATTTTATACATATACCTACTTGTTTAGATAAACCATTTTAAAAATGCACGCGTATTCGGCTCATTACTAAACGACGCGGAAGGTTGCGGGTTCGATTCCCGCCTTGGGAGAAATGTTTGTATGATCTGCAAATATTTATTCCAGGTGTTCTGGGTATATTATATGTATAATAAAAAAATATCTATCTATGTAATGTTATTGTATTAAGTATGCCAGTCTTCTAGTACCCATAATACAAGCTCTGCTTAGCTTGGAGCTAGATGATGTTAATGTGTGGATTGTCCAGCATTATTTATTATTTATTTATTAATAAATCATCATCAATGATGATGATTTATATATAATGTATATATAATATATATATAATGTGGGACAAGGGTAGGAAGATGATGATTCATCATCTTCCTACCCTTGTCCCACATTATGTGGGGTCAGTACAACACGTCTTCTTCCACTCTCCTCTATCAGACGTCATCTCAATGCTCACACCTTTACACATGTCATCATTCACACAGTCCATCCATCTTTTCTTTGGCTCATCAGTAAATAAAAAGTAATATTAAAATATGGTCAATATGGACTTTTAAAACTATAATTGGCTTCTGATTGACTTTCATACTAAAACTATGAACCAGGCCGTAATTTTTTTGCGTTCTTGGCTTTGGTCGCGAGAAAATAGCAAAACCACAAAATCACTTAAGAATCGTCTTTTTTATACTATGTGATTCTAGGTGTCATTTCCACGCCTAGAAGAACGGGCAAGAAACTACCTGATACCTAACGTTTTTTGTATGATACTCCTTACAAAGAATTACAATTAAATACTGAAGTTCCAGTGCGATGTCAAATTAACTTAGTAACGTTTATATGCAACAAAATGATGATGATTATTATGACTTTGGCTAGATATAAGAAATAAATAAATAAATATATTTTTTATTTACACCTTATTACAAAGTTTTTTAAGTTACAGTACATATATTTAAACATAATATAATATTATGGCTTCAAAGGTAAGTAAAGGAATGTTTTAAATAAACTTACCCAGTGGTTTTAAAGAAGGATATGCTTTCGAGCTCCACATGATAGGTACCGCGTTGCGAGCCAGACTCGCCGCCATGTTCTCCAATGCCTCCGACATCACCACTAGGCCTTTCAAGGCTTTTAGGAGGTCCCTAAAGTAATATTCAGTATACGGTATGAAACAAATCATTACACTACTACAAATTTCTACTTTTATATACACAGAATTTTAGGAATTACTAAATTTAATTTAATAGTTATAAAAAGTATAAATTAAACTTCAAAATAATTCAATTCTAAACGCAAAGTCTGAAAAACATTGTGAACTTAAAAGTTTAGTTGAGATTTCTAGAAGCGATGAAACTCCTGGGATATAAGAAAAACTTAACCATTGAAACAAATTCTACGAATTAAATTAGTAGTCATAATAAATAATGGGCTTTAATAAAGGCAAGTAAAAGTAAAAAAGGTTTTATTGCCATAAAAATGTTTACACAGAAAGAGTTAAATCCATAAGCTCCTGAGCTAGTTAAAAAACTGTGTTATAGTACCCCAAGTACGAGTTTGTGCACACACGGATCGCAATCGCCGAGCGCCACCGATTTTGTATGGAGATCCAAGCAGCGCCCCTAGCAGATTTCTTGAGAAGCTTGGATTCCCATACAAAATCGGTGGCGCTCGGCGATTGTGTCTCTGCGATTCTTGTGTTCACAAACTCGTACTTGGGGTACAGGAGACTAATTGATACTAACTAGGTATATCTTTTTATAATAAGCCATAGAACAAAATCATGCACAATATCGTATCAGCATTGCTATTCAGCGCGGCAATGCAGCCAGTGTCTTGGGTACGCTTCCGATTGGTACAGATTTGGATCAGTTGAACTATCTATAGATCGTCTGTAGATAGCTCAACTGTTTCTTATGTATTTTATATGACGATGTACATTTTGTAAATACAGCACAATATATTTATCTACACATTTCCACTTTAAATTTATTAAACAAATAAATCACAAGACACATACTTGAGTGAGTTACTGATGACACCGAGCAGCCGGTTGTATCTGATAGCTTCCTGCATCAGCACAGTGTTCAGAGATTCCTTGTAAGACACGGGATACCTACAAAAGTAAACAAATACATTTAGGCACTTGAAAGTAAAAAAATAGTTTGTATTTTACCACTAACTTATGTTTAAAACATTAAATACACTGTCAAAATCGTCATTGGAAAAATACTGGAGCTGCCGTATAAATAAATATTCACGGACATTTCACACAATGATGTGTCCCAAACTAAGCATAGCTTGTACTATGGGAACTAGGTTGCTGATAGAATACTTATACATTTTTTTTTGTAAATACAGACATAGAATACATAGTAACAACCAGACACGGAACAAATTTTAAGTTCATCACACAAACATTTGCTCTGGGTGGGAATCGAACTCACAGCATGGAAGGCAGAGCTATTACCAACTGAGCTGTGACGACCTGTCAAATCTATAGGAACAAGGTATAACTAGAACTTCAGTATTTAAATTAATTTAATTGTAATTCTTAGTAAGAAGTATCATACAAAAAAACGGTAGAAATTCGTCCGTAAGTTTCTTGCCCGTTCTTCTAAACTCTGGTCGCGTGGAACTGGCACCTAGAATCACCTAGTATGTAAGACTATTCTAAATTATGTCAATAAAACCTTTTTTACTTTTACTTGACTTTTGTGATTTTATTGAAATAGTACCAAGCCTGACAATACAAGTTTTTTAATGAATAGATTCTCACGTCTCAAGAATGTATTTCTGGTCGAGCGTCTTCGGTACAATAGCTAGTATCTCTTTGGCTGCTCGTTCTGTCATTTCCTCCGCGGACAAACCGCCGCCACCACTCACTTCTTTGGGTTGCAGATTCTTTAGTGTGTCTGTTTTAAAAAGTATTTTTTGAAGAATACTTGAAAAATACATTATAATAGATATGAGCCTATTTTATATCACATTACGCCTCATTTTAAAACAATTTATTCAGACTACAGGAGTATTCAGTTTTATTCGACAGACACAGATATACATAATAGATATACATATTTTTAAAATCATTTATCAGTTCAGACTACAGGAGTGTTTCATTTTATATGAATGTACAGAAAAAAAAATTGGCGCAGGCAGTAGGATTTACAAAATATTTTAAATTGTTTAAAAATGACTTACTAAGGCATGTATTAGTCTCTGCCATGGCGTAACTAATGTTAGCGTTGCTATGCAAGCCGAATAGAGATGGGTCGTCGTTGAGAGGTAGAGTTCGGATGTACTTCGTATAGTCATCCACGTTTGTTGAAGCCGGTTGCTAAATCAATGGTTGCAAAATTAAATATATTGTCATTTATAAATAATATAATAAATGATTATCAATTTTTCTTAACCTGTGCTTTCCCACTGCTGGGCAAAGGTCTCTAAAATTGATTAAAAATACATTTTGATAAACATTTTAGACAGCATTTTAGACAACATTTTAGACAATATCATCTAGTCACAAACAAACCAAAGCGTGTAAGTACTTTACGAACTGGATTGTTCATATAATATTTATACATGGTTTTTGTAAGTTCATCATCATCATCATCAACCTATATCAGTCCACTGCTGGACGTAGGTCTCTCTGCAGACGCGCCACTGAGCCCGGTCTTCGTCTCTTCTCATGTTGTGTTTGCCAGCTACACTCCGCAGATCGTCGCTCCATCTCTATAAGTGCGTCTCACACTACGCTTTCCTAAACGCGGTCTCCACTCCAGTATCCGTTTGCTCCAACGATTGCCGGTTCGTCGGATAATATATGATAAATGATCGTTATTTTAAAATAATACCTGTTTATAGGAACCGTTTTCATCAAAGAAGTATTTATCACTAAGCACAGCTTGCGAGTAGTAATCAGCCAGTAAACAGAGTAGGCAGCGTCTGTCCCAATCGTCTGTCACTCGCCCGCCGTAATTAATGTGACCAGCAGTGTACGTCAACATCTGTCGACAACGGTTTTAATGTAGTCAGCAATGGATATTTGGTTTTATGGATTTTTCTATACATCGCTGCCTATAGACCTTTTTACTAAAGAACTTTTTTTTATTTTAGTACCTAATTTTTTATTTAACCCATTAGAGGCCAAATTAAACTCAGGTATATTTTTAGTAAAACAACTTTATTTTTATATTAAGAAGGGTAATTAGAAATATAATCGAGAACGTGATATTTTTTATTATTATTATTTTTTAAATTAGGGGGCTGTACTCAATTGAGTACAATGGCCATTCATAGGTGGTACTTTTCAAAATATGACCTTGCTAAACAAAGCGTCTGCAGATACTTTTTGCACTCCCAACGCACCCTAGAATGGCATATTACGCACCGTAATTGCTTTTCAAGTTTTTTTGGAAATATTCCTGTCCCATTTTGAAGCAAACCTTGAACCAAAGAGGACGATGGCCGACTTTTTCGCACCTTCTTGTCGTAAATAGTACCTTGCAACACTACGTACAAATAATAATTGATCCATAGGATATTCAAGGCTTATTACATGAAGTCTCCAGGCATTGGCAACGGCCATATCCACCATGGAATTAAATAAGAACCACCACCACCTTTGACCTCGAATAGCAATTCTGTACAGCGAGATAGACTGATCTAATTCATCTAGGCCTCTCAGTCCTTCATTGTAATTTTGGAACACGTAGGACACCAAGGCTTTACATAACCCATAGGCTCAACTGTGTCATAATTTGTTGCCATCGTGCATACACTATTGTCCATCCATCTAACTAAAATGTTTCATTGTTTGTGTCAAATCTGAAATCATATGCAGCTCTTTCTTTCTTGTTCATATCATATCATAGCATGTACTTGTTAGAAGACATGATATCTTGTCATTCGTGACGTAAAAATACTTCGTGACTACTACGTTTTGGTAGGTATGATGGCTATATCATACTGGTTATCATCATCACTGTCGTCCAATACGGCAGCAAGGGCTTTTCAAGGCCAATGTAATTGAAAGCCACTGCAAAAGATCTACGATTCATAATGAACAGTCTGAAAAAGAAAGGTATTTTTTGATACCATTAGTTGCCGTTGTACTCAATTGAGTACAGAAGAAAATAACTCACAATATTTACACAAAAACAATTTATTCACTCAATTATTTATTACTTATATCAAAGATAACATTTCTCTGTACTAAAATAATATCGAAAACTGGAACTTTTTCAGGATAAACACGACATAAATAAATAAAAACTTCACTTACCCGTACGTCGCCATCACGATCAATTTTCGAACTACCCTCTCTAACAAAAAATAAGTAATCACTCAAAACTTTTATTGGATTAATATAAATAGTTATTTTATGTATCAAAATAGTAAATTGTATTTTCAAAAACGTTCTTTATAATCAAACTAAAAATTTATGTTTACCTGTACTCAATCGAGTACAGCGACCTCTAATGGGTTAAATGCATAAGAAACCATACATCTATTATTCATTATAAATGATCATATATAATAATACATATAGATATATGGTCTATAACCATATATTGAATATATGGTTTCATATATTCATAATTAACTTATTATAAGCAAATACAAAACTGTAAAATTTGGGTACGGAACCCTACGTGCGCGAGTCTGACTCGCACTTGGCCGGTTTTTGATATTTTGTAATTGTATTTATTTATTTCTTAAACATTCAATTATTATATAAGATAGCTTTAACTATATAGAACTAGATACATATTGAAAATGGTACTAACTCTCAGCGGTACTTCAACATATTCATTCAAAAACATGTGTAATTGTGATATACATATTCTTAGATCCCCATCGGTGAAGTCGTAGGGGATATTGAACCCAAGGGGGCCAAATTTTCTCCTCTCAAGAACTACTCCATGGAAGAGACAGAGAGAGAACAGAAGCCACTGGAAATTCAACATTGTTTTAATGGTTTTAAGATTCAAAATTCTGTGATCGCTTTCCATCAGGCGGGATTGAAGCCAAAGGATGGTCTATAGATTATAAAAAAAAAAGATAATAAAGCACTAAGATCGAGGCATGAGTGATAAGAACTGAGGGAAAATAAGAGTCACTGGAATTTGAAAGTTATTTTAATGTAAGTTTTTAGGGTTTGGATACGAGTTTAAATATTCAAAAATATTCACGGACACTTCACACATCACACTCTAGTCCCAAGCTTGTACAATGGGAACTAGATTGCTGATAGAATACTTATATATGTATAGAATATAGAATACTTATACATAGAATACAAAGTAACACCCAGACACAGAACAAATATTTATGTTCATCACACAAACATTTGCCCAGGGTGGGAATCGAACCCACGACCCACAGCAGGCAGAGCTACTACCAACTGAGCTGTGACACTCTGTATATACTATTTCAAATACGCATTTACTAATCTACAGAAAATTTTAGTTGATATATGGTTAACAACGCCATCTACATTTTTTGTTTCAAACTAAAATAACCTTAAAGTTGGGCACTTTTCCATCGGTAGAGTTCATGTATTCTGCAAAATCTGGTACTTGGTTCATATAAGCTTTCAATAAGTTCGCCTTTATACCGCGAGGGGGCTCCACTGTCATTTTGTAACCTGCATGCAATATGTCAAAAACTGTCAAACACGTGACTTAAAGTCTACAAGTCAAGGCTTGATTTCAAAAGTGTCAATTTTTTTTTGTAAATAAATATTTAAGGACATTTCACACAACGCCATCTAGTTTAGTAGCTCCAAACTAGATTGCTCTAAACAAAATAGACACTGAAAGTAGTTAAGTTAGTAGTTTTCGTGTTTAACACGAAAACTGGTACAGAACAAATGAGCCTTTTTAGGGTTTCGTACCCCAAAGGGTAAAACGGCTACTTTGCTGTCTGTCTGTCTGTCCGTCCGACTGTCTGATGCCTTGATCACACGTACCGAGTAAACCGGCGAGACAGTGACGTATTTGAGATACACTGCGTGTCGACATCAGTTTTACTGTTGAACGTTGCAGCGTTAGCGCGCAGTGTATGTTAAATACGTCACTGTCTCGCCGGTTTACTCGGTACGTGTGATCAAGGCATGACTGTGCGTACGTCTGTCTGTCCATCCGTCTGTCTGTCTGTCATCAGGCTATATTTTATAAGCCGTGATGATGTATTTCCTTTGCCGCAAACATCAAACAGTTTTTTCGTCGCTTGAAAAAACCAACAACATGAATATTTATTGGGAAATGCGCGTGAGACTTGCACTTGGCCAGTTTCTCATACAAAAAGCTGTAATAACTTACCATTCTGCAAAAGAGCAATGTATTTATTGGGGTTCTCATACAAAAATGTTCGAGACTCGCACTTGGCCAGTTTTTTCTACAAAAAGCTGTAATAACTCACCATTCTGCAGAAGAGCAACCGGGAAGAATGGCGAGGGTGTGGAGGTGAGCCACAGCCGGAAGTCCTTGTGCACCAAGTCCGGCTGGATCTGTTCCACGTTCAGCTCCAGCACCGGCATCCACGATGGAGACAGGTGGCAGTTCTGAGGACACCACTTTTGTTCACTCCAAGAATACGTGAACGATAACAGACAGTTTGTATAGGACAGTACTTTTTTGTAAAAATTTATGTCATTGTATCTTTGTCCTAAATAAATAATGAAAGAAATGTTTATTCACAACATGACTTACATTCATATGACATAAAACATTGAAAAACAAGTGTAAAAAGGCCGCCACTCAGCATAAGCTATACTATAGAAACCATTGCTTCCTATAGCGTTGGTTTTCAGTGGGGCCGAAATTGCTTCTGCGCCACGCGCGTACATAAATTAGACAAATTAAGGTAGTTCTTTAAGAACTACCTTAATTAGTAAACAAATTAATAGAAATAAGAACTGTTCTTATTTCTATTAATTTGTTTACTGTAGAAAGTCGATTTAAGAAAGATATTTTGAGGACTTTAGGAAACAGGACCTTCTTTCTCAAATCTACTGTATGTTTTTTAAATGTAAGTCACGCCGTATGAATAAATTAATAAATAATAAATAAATAAATAATGCTGGACAATCTACACAACATCATCTAGCCCCAAGCTAAGCAGAGCTTGTGTTATGGGTACTAGAAGACTGACATACTTAATATAATACATTACATAGATAGATATTTTTTATTATACATATAATACCCAGAACACCCGGAATAAATATTTGCAGAACATACAAACATTTATCCCGGGGCGGGAATCGAACCCGCAACCTTCCGCGTCGCAGGCGGACCATCGCCCACCGCGCCACATCGGTCGTCATGTTTCTTTTTGTTAGATTTTTATTTTAGGTGATCTCATATAAATTTAATTAAAGTCGGACTAGTTTATAACTTATCCTTCAATTTACTTAGTATTACCTGTCGATAACGATTGAAGTCCTTCATTGTAAGAAATATGATATTGAAAATTGAATTTTAATTACTTGAAAGAACACCCAGTTTCCGAAGTCACAGCCGAGCCGCATCATGGCTTCAGCCAGAGGTCCCTGACCCTGCCCCAAGGAGATGCTCTCAAATCGTTTGCCCATCTTCATCTTATCGGCGAATTTCATCAGATCTGCACGGAAATGGAAGAATTTATGGATTTACACAAAGAAAAGTATATATAAGTATTCTATCAATAATCTAATTCCCATAGTACAAGCTTTGCTTAGTTCGGGACTAGAGTGTGATGTGTGAAATGTCCGTAAATATTTTATTTATTTAATTTAATATCTATAGTTGAATAAGGCTATTTTTTTGGTTTAGATAGCTGAGGATAAATATTTAATTCAAGATACATTTATTTAAAAAACGTCTCAAGCAAAACTTGTACCATAAGAACTAAATTGCTGATAGAAAACATGATTTAATATTTACACATAGACAAAACAAACATCACATATAGCCACAAAACACCGACATTTTTAAATCACAAAAAAGTTTGTTATTGGCAGAATTCAAACCTACAGCATGGAAGTCACAGCTGCCTTTAAAATCCAGAAACTAGATTATTAATTAAGAAAACAAAAACTCTAGAGGTACATACCTGCAGCAGGATCAGTTCCAGTGGACAGCACAAAGATGATGGGAGCCAGGTTATCAGACTCCGCATACAATGCTGCCAAGTCGGCCGGCTGAGGCTCCACGAATCTACCTCCAAGACCTGCCACTACGAAGTCCTGTACAAAAGAAATTTTAATAAAGCAATTTAGGAATAAATAATAAAATAATAAGGGAAGGAAAGAAGGTTGGAAGGAAAAGGAGATGGGAAGAAGAGGGGAAAGGTAATACAGAACGAAGAAAAGAAGAGGTAAAGTAAGAAGAAGGGAAGAGAAGAGGGGAAGGAAAGGAGATGGGAAAGGAAGGAGGAAAGAAAAAGGGAAGTAGAAGAAGAAGAAGGGGGCAATACGGAAGGTGAGAAATATGGGAGAATAAGATAGAAGAAAGAAGGTCCCAACCTTGTTAATATGTATGTACCTATATGTTACACAAATAAATATGTACATTTTTTCATTTTCATTTTCATAAGATCAAATAGATCAAATCGCCAGGTTATTCAGATAACAAGGATTCGATTTATATGATAGTGCCTAACATACGGCCGGTTTCTCGAACGATGATCAACGAAAAAATCAAATAATTACTATGTGTCAAACTAGGATCAATCGTGATTTGGGTTTCCAGAAACCGGCCGTAAATGTATTACCTGTAATCCAGGCACCAGCTTGTCGGGCCTAAGACATTTGAGGACTAGAAGTTTCTGGAACGCGTCCAGTTGCGTATCCAACGGCTTTGGATATGGTAACCTGTCAACAAACACAAATAGTAGATATAATATTCCTTTAAATAAGTCAATATATCATGTACATAGTAGTATTAGGCATATACTATTTGCTCAGCCTAATGC
The DNA here is from genome assembly GCA_932527185.1 of Ecliptopera silaceata. NCBI lineage: Eukaryota > Metazoa > Arthropoda > Insecta > Lepidoptera > Geometridae > Ecliptopera > Ecliptopera silaceata. Next base: position 1,607,935 of record OW052211.1, read on the forward strand.
CTTGATCACACGTACCGAGTAAACCGGCGAGACAGTGACGTATTTGAGATACACTGCGCGTCGACATCAGTTTTACTGTTGAACGTTGCAGCGTTAGCGCGCAGTGTATCTTAAATACGTCACTGTCTCGCCGGTTTACTCGGTACGTGTGATCAAGGCATAATAATTCTAATCCAAAGACAAGTTGAATGCGGAGTCACGAATTTCTTCATTCATTAACCTTTTGACTGGCATAGGACACTGGTTTAAAAATGTATCAAATATAGCCCCTAATTTAAAAGCAATAAATGCACTTGAAAAATAACAGTTCCTTCTAACCCATATTATAATAATAATTAAATTTATCAAAAAATATTTATCTTAGAATGATACAATCAACTAATATATAAATCTAATCTGTGATACCTATAATAAGTATATTGTAGTTTTTTTTGACGTGACAACGTCTTATAATTCGATAGAGCCGGCTGCACGCACGAAAAAACATGACTCATGAGGCGTTCTGAGGCGTTCTGAGGCGTTACATGAAGTGCAAGCGAGAGCGCGGAACGAGCGACAAAGAAGCACAATCGGCCTTTGCGTTCGTTGTCACGTTCAACTATCGTTAGTAAACCGACTTTACAGACAAACATTTTTTTGTAAACACATTGTTAATAAGCATACTTGTGAGGATTCCAAGCGTCATAATAAGTCCTGAAGAACTTGGTTTGGTTCGCGAAGTCTTCGACAAAAGGACGCATGGTGTCGAGTGTTGCCATTTGTTGCATGTCGAGCCACATTCGAACCGACACCCATTTCGGTTCCGGGTTCTCGTATTCCTGGTAGATTATAGATAGATGATGTATACAGATAGATTAAAAATATGATGTATATCTATACTAATATTATAAAGAAGTAAAGTTTGTGTGTTTGTATATTTGTTAAATTGTAAGGAGTAATCTCGGGATCTATACAGATACTAAACCGATTTTAAAAATTCTTTCATCAATAGAAAGCCACATTATTGCTGAGTGTCATAGGTTATATAAAAAACCGAAAAATAAAGAGACTTTTACGTGGCAGTCCGTTTGGCAAAGTGAATCGGAGAAAAAACGGTCGAATGAAAGCGTTTCTTACGAATGCTGCCTATGAAAGATAATATTTTTGTGTTCTAGAGAGCTTGATAATGCCTACAAAAAGTCAACGACAGCATATATTATATACTTTTACATTTAATAAAAATTATGCCTAACGAAGTGGGCACGTGTCAGCTAGTACTTAATAATATTTTATAATACATAAGAAACAGTTGAGCTATCTACAGACCGTTGCAAACGATCTATAGATAGTTCAACTGATCCAAAGCACCAATCGGAATTCATTTAATGATATTTACCCGCATAGAGCCAGCTCCGTTCAATAAAAAGTTGAACTCTTCGATGCGAATCACCCCCTTGTCCAATAGAATGCGAATGCAGACGAGCAAAGCGAACAACAGCTTGTGTCGCTCGAACAGACTGCGACATACATTCTGGTACAGCAGGAATGTGTAGTGCTCGATAATTATATCTGTACGTTCTATTATATCCTCTGTAATAGAACAATTATAATTTATAGTTCATAGTAATTTATTGATAAAAACAATAACGTAATTTTTTTACATTCTCATAGTAATACTTTGAGAATAGTAGAGTAGTAATATATTATAATTTGTTAAAGTGGGTGGCGTCTCAATTTCCAACCTTCGATACGCTGATGACACGACGTTGTTCGCATCCACGGAAGCCGAAATGGTTAACCTTCTAGAGCGTCTCAAGTCAGCTAGCGCGGATCTTGGTCTGACGATCAACAAGAACAAGACAAAACTTATGATTGTGGATCGTTTTGAGTCAATCCTGTTGTCAGACGCTTTAAAAGAGTACGAAACTGTGGAGGAGTTTCAATATTTAGGTTCAACCATCAACAACAAGGGCAGAAGCGAGCCTGAAATACGTCGACGCATCGGCATGGGTAAAACAGCCATGAATCAGCTAAACAGAATATGGAGGGACAGCAATATTCAAAGAAAGACAAAAGTGCACATAGTCCGAACGCTTGTTTTCTCTATATTCTTGTACGGTGCTGAAACTTGGACCATTAAAGCTAGTGACCGCAAACGTATTGACGCATTTGAGATGTGGTGTTGGAGACGGCTTCTGAGAATCCCATGGACAGCCAAGAGAACTAACGTTTCCATCCTGAAAGAACTACGGATGGAACGTGTCAAACGCTTGTCCTCTATATGCCTGCTCCGTATTCTTCAATACTTTGGACATGTTGCCCGCCGAAATGCGGACAACATGGAAAAACTTTTAATCACGGGCAAAGTAGAGGGCAAAAGACCTAGAGGAAGGAGTCCAAAACGTTGGTCTGACCAGGTGTCCGATCAGCTTGAAACACCCATCAATGTCGCCATCCATCACGCCGCAGACCGTGGTAGATGGAGGAAAAGCATCAATGAAGTCCTTGCACGGGGTCACGATCCCCAACAATGGGGGAACGATTAAGGAGGAGGAGTAATACTTAATAATAAAATTAATAATGACCACCGGTAGCTTGGGCCTTGCCCCGCTGCCGGCGGCAACCTAGTTTTAAGTTTTTTATAATATATGTATTTTTTATAATGTATATTGTAAAAATCTTCTTTCTAAGTATTTAAATATATGTGTAAATTAATAAATTATTCAAATAATTTTCAATAAAAAAGTCATGTTCTTAAGGTAATACGTAAGAACCTACATTCAATAATAAATAACTTTATTCACAAACAAACTTACGACTATACAGTATTTACAAAATGTACATAGTCATATAAAATACATAAGAAACAGCTGAGCTATCTACAGACCGTTGCAAACGATCTATAGATAGTTCAACTGATCCAAATCAGTACCAATCGGAAGCGTACCCAAGACACTGGCTGCATTGCCGCGCTGAATAGCAATGCTGATACGTTGGGCCAGATAATTTCAATAATTACATATCGTTTAGGTCTTAAGGGGCTAGCTCTATGAGCCATAGCTTTAGTTTGTTTTTAAAGGATCGCGTTTAAAGCTATTTTTTTTTTAGACTATTCTCGTGTATTTTATTGTTATCCTATACTGTCCCACAGCTGGGCAAAGGTCTTCCCCAAAGCCTTCCACTCTTCCTGGTCTCTGGCGACACTCCATATATATAACAATTTCATAATATGAAAAATAAAATGTAAATTGATATTTCAAATGCTGACTGCTACTATAAATGCTTGACTTGTTATAATAATTTTATTTTATATCTATTTACAACAATGTAATCAAGCTATTGCATAGCTTTTATCGCGCACCTTGAGCGTGGAGACCGAATCCAAAAAAATCCGTAACGAAATAACCTAACACTGCGCATGCGTAATCCAGCAAAAAATGCTATGCAATAGCTTTACCGCGGCAGTCCCCCACGTCTTTTCATTATTTTAAGTTATTTAAGTATAAAAACCAGTACATACCATTAGGCTCAGTTTCAGCCATACTTCGTATGAACAGCTTGACGAACCATTCAAGCGAATACTGATACATGGGGTCAACGGCCGACATTCCGTACAGGCAGAAGAAAAGGATCTGCCCGCGGTTCGCGACGGGCACGTAGCCGCTGCGGGCTGAATCTATTTCGATGGTTGTACGTTCTATGTCTTCTACTTTAATCTGTAAATTAATTTACAGTTATTTAATAATATCTTTTGGAATTTCTAATATTTATACTATTTGTCATGTATCATAAAATGAGGTTGCCTGGAACCACCCAACCAATCTACTAAATTTAGTTTGTTATAATATTTGTTGTATATGTATATCCAGTGTGCAATACTATTCTAAGTTTGTTGCCCGTTCTTCTAGGCTCTGGTCGCGTGGAACTGGCACCTAGAATCACCTAGTATGTAAGACGATTCTAAATGATCCTTGTCATTTTACTGAATAAAGTAATTTTGACTTTGACTATTCGATAAATCTACAAAAAAAAGTAAAATAAGCCGTAACTAATAAGCATTAAAGAAAATGTTGTCTGTAAAGTTGGTTTACTGACGATAGTTGAACATGACAACGTCACTTCATGGAACGCCTCAGAACGCCTCATGAGTCATGTTTTTTCGTGCGTGCAGCCGGCTCTATCGAATTATAAGACGTTGTCACGTCAAAATTCGTTATTTAAAATAAAATCGAACTCTACAATACTAACAATAATCTCAGCGCTCTTAATCTTGATAGCTTCCAAAGTGAGAATAAGTGGGACATCGTCGACCGGACTGCCCACACTGTTGGACAGCCCGTACAGAATGTCGGCTTGCATCTCCGCGAGTTGGGACGCGAGTTGGGCGCGCGACACTATGAGTTGACCTCTCAACTCTTCGAGGTCCGGTCTCTCTTGAGCCACCACTATTGATAGCAACTGTTCTGCTAAACCACTGTTAATATTGGAAAATTGTTATAAATAAAACTTATAAATCATGGTAAATATCCCGTTTATAAAGAAAATAATGTAATAAAACAATTTTTTAATACAGATTAGGTAAGTATAATTAAAAAAAAACGAATGCCGATGTAACGAAGTTCGTAATTAAATATCTGGCTTGTTTTCTAAAAGAGAGAGAGAGAGAGAGGGAGAAACACGCGAACGCCGCACGGCTTAGAACTAGCAAAAAATTAAGACCAAAAGTGGTAACGACACGTTACAACTTTTCGCAACCCGTGATACTGAACTTCGTTACAAAATTTTAAACTACTCTTTCCTTTAAATTTCATAGTATTCTACTAATTTTATATCCCTATTGAAAAAAACTACAAAAATATGACATTCGCCATTTTGTGGCGGCCGCCATCTTGGATTTTTATAAAAAACAGCTAAGAACACTCCCGACAACTTGAAATAAGTTATTTTAATTTGAAGAAATACGTTAATAATTATAAATTTGAAAATACCTGGGAACTAGAGCAAAGTTGACAATCTGGACTTTGACAGAAGTTTCTGGCGTATATTTAGGGTTAGGCAGCTTAGTGGTGATGTATAGACGGAAGCCTGGCATGAAGGGGATCAGAGAATCACCCAGTTTTAGCACCATCTGACCAGCTTGTCGGAAGTATTGGCGCTGGAAAAGTTTAGAATAGGTACTTTAGTGTATACAAATATGTACACAAAATCACAAAAAAATACTTAAAACAGAATTCGAACCCACAGCCTTCTTGATACGGGGATAAGTTAACTAACTACACTATCGCCTCGTAATAAATTAATTAGTATGATTTTTGTTATTATTTTTTAATGAGTTATCATTTAATAAAGGTACAATAGTAAAATTACCTTTAGTACAGGATCTAAAGCAGGATCTAACTCTTGTCCAACGTTTTCCAAAAGTATCGGCTTTCCGAACCGCAGCGCCGATTCAAAGTTCCTTAGTAGGTCTCTGTCGTTTGGTTTGCAAACCACTAGGCCGTCTAGTTTACCCTGAAATGAATAAATAAATAATGCTGGACAATCCACACAACATCATCTGGCCCCAAGCTAGGCAGTTGTGTTATTGGTACTAGAAGACTGACATACTTAATACAATACATTACACAGATAGATATTATATTATACATATAAAATACCCAGAACACCCGGAATAAATATTTGCAGATCGTACATACATTTATCCCAAGGCGGGAATCGAACCCGCAACCTCCGCGCCACATCGGTTGTTCTACCTGTGTCCCCCAATCCAGTGAAGGGCCGCTATATTATATATTTATAGAAGTAGTTTAAAAAGTAGATAGATAGAAAATACTTTATTGCACACCACAACTTAACTTTAAACATATAGGAACTTAACAACTAAACTATGATATACAATTACTTAGGCGGCCTTCTTGTTTAAAAGCGATCTCTACCAGACAACCTTGAACGGAGAGGAATATAATGAAATTAAATGGGGTATTAAAAGTACCATAGCTCGTATCCACTTGTTGGCTTGCGTCTGCGGGTCGATGATGAGCGGCCACCGTCGAGAATTCCACATGAGTACCGCCGACTCTACGGACAACGGGTCGCGAGGCAATCCGTACATCTGCCAATTTCTACAAAAACAAATGTTTTATAGCTTAAAACAGTAGGAACCAGTTTCTTACCTGTACCATTTCCTGTAAAAAAGTCAGTACTCTCAAACATTTGCACGACTTTAAAAGCATATTTTCTGGATTCTTGTAAGTGTTCCTCGCGACCAGAGTCTAGAAGAACAAGAAACTTACGTCTTGGTTCTTTCATTTCATTTATACATATATTGTTATCATTATGCATATTATATTACACATTGTCTGATCTTAGGACTATTTAGAACAAATACATAATGTACCCAAATAAGGTTGTTGCAAAGGGGTGTTACAAGAGTTCTTATCGTTTACATGATTCATCTTACAAATAATAAAATTAAATTACCGAATCTGCACCGCATCTCCTAGTACTGACAGTGGAGTGGCGCCATCTGTGTGCGGGACTTGAGCTTCCTGTAAAAGAGTTTGTTTAACTTTGCTTTGTCAAAAACGGAAATTTTAAAATCTACTTTGGTATTTTGTATGTATGTTACTCGTTACGAATGATCCTTTTTTGTCTGATAGATCATACTTCAGAGGTAACTTTAGAGACTTAAGAGGTTTTTTAATTATTTTTAAAAACGTGTTTTTAGTGTTACTTGACGAAAACGGAATATATTTATATAATGCTGCCAACGGCGTGCCAAATAGAGTTTCACTTTTTCAGCTCATTATTTACAATCATATAATTTTATTCAATAAAATCTAATAAAAGAGAAAGAGATTTATACATATTTATTTGACACACAACAAATCTCAATCTCATTCTCTTTCTCTCTGTTATTAGATTTTACTGAATAACAGATATATATACTGAATAATACAGAGCTATGTATCGACTTTGTTTAAGACAAAGTGAACTTAAATGCTAGCTAGCATATCGTTTATTTGTATACCTTTAAATGGTGTATCCATTCGCCAAGCAACTCTCGCCGAAACTCTTCAGTAAATGGAGTGATGTAGCCAACAGCACCTGATATCAAAACTTATTGAAAACACGCTCTTATAGCACTTAAAATAAGGTGTATAATATTACTATGTATATAACAAAAATGTAAGCATTCTATCAGCAATCTAGTTCCCATAGTACAATCTCTGCTAAGTTTGGGACTAGAGCGCGATGTATAAAATGTCCATGAATATTTATTTACATACATAGTAACACCCAGTCACAGACAAACTATCAGTTTTCACACAAACACTTATTCTCGGTGAGGATCGAACCCACAACCCACAGCAAGGCAAAGCTTCTACCAACTGAGCTGTGATACTATCTATAAACATCCCATATATCATTAAACTCATGATAAAGAAAGATATGAATGTGAGAGGAGTTGACGAATTAGAAGTGAGTAAAAGGAAAAAAATTGTGCCGAACCCACTTAACGTGGGATAAGGTATTCAGATATTCATTTATTTAAACCGTTTAGTTACACACATAACATTGGCATATCAACAATTACAATAGTCCTGAAAGGTCCTAATGCCTTGATTACACGTACCGAGTAAACCGGCGAGACAGTGACGTATTTAAGATACACTGCGCGCTAACGCTGGAACGTTCAACAGTAAAACTGATGTCGACGCGCAGTGTATCTCAAATACGTCTCTGTCTGGGGAATGATGATGATGACCTCAAACTCATAACACCCCGTGGTCGGGTAGAAAGTTAACTTACACGCACTGACGAGTATATCTCCAATAAGATTGACATTAGCCACGTCCAAATCTTTGATAGTTTTAATCCATCGCACTCTTTCTGAAGACAACCCGTTAAGCAATCTGAAATCAGATTAATAGTTTTTTTGCAAGTATGTAATGTAATTAGAAATATGTAATTGTAAAATTTTTTTGGTGGATATGAATTTGATGATAGTTTTTGATTTGTAATTTATTAGGGTGTAATTCCATTAAAATTTAATCAAAACCTGAGATTATTACATAATATTCTGACTGTTAAAGTTATCCCAAATTGCTTTCATTAATACAAAGTACATATTATTATTTAAGGGGTGCATGGAAAGAGCCTCCTCGTGGCGCACACCGGTAACAGCTGGGCACGGTAACACAGTGTCTTGTCTGGCTAATCTTTACAACACGATAAGAAGAAGAAGATTATTATACAATTTAGGTATCCGCCTATTTAGTCACTCAATTTTAGTGCGAAGTATGGAGCTGTTGCTTATTTCTAGTTATTGTTTTTGCTCAATATCTATAACTGCAAAAGGTAGATATGGTACAGAACCGTGCAAGTCCGACTCGCACTTAGCCTTTTTTTGAGTGTAGACGACCGTAGGTCCGCCTGCGACGCGGAGGTTGCGGGTTCGATTCTCGCCTTGGGATAAATGTTTGTACGATCTGCAAATATTTACTCCGGGTGTTCTGGGTTCTGGGTTGTATGTCAGTCTTCTAGTACCCATAACACAAGCTCTGCTTAGCTTGGGGCTAGATGATATTGTTGCTGGACAATCAGCATTATTATTATTTATAGGTACCTATTAGCTCGGTCCATTCTCGCCATACATTGGTTGATATCTTCCTCCATTTTCCGTTTCTCATCTTCCTTTTCTTGTAGGTACGCGTTTAGTTTAGCGATACCTTCAAGTAACGCTTGCATTTTTGCGCGGGCATTCGCCAAAACAGCTGGAAAAATAAGTATAAATGATTTATGTTAATTTACACAAGTAAATAGTGTAGGGAGGATGTTATGTTAGGAGCTGTCTTTCTGAGCGTGTAAATGGCGGTGAGTTGTGTTTATAATAAGAAAACAAAAATGCCAATACTGAATAAAGCTACACCAAATCATAAACCCCCTATCTTATAAAAAAAATTAGCTTTTACATTATGTCACCATTAAGTATGGTAATCAAGACATCAAATCTGCGTTAACTTTTTAAGATAGACCGTAGGTATTTTACGGTATGTTCAGCAAAACTATGAATGAAATGCTTTTTTTAACTTTTTTCAAACTTTAATGTGCATGAGCTTGATGCCACGGATCAAGCCATTTGGAATTTTTATAAATTTTCAATTTTTCATAAGAAAATCTATTTTAAAAGCATACCTTCGACCATAGCGAGATCTTTAGAGGCCTGTTCGAGCGCCGCCTTCTTCGGAGCCACTGCTTTGTTGACGTGGTAGAACTTAAACATCGCGTGTACCCACATACATAAGGACTGACAAGCTTTTGACACCTGCACAAATAAACCATATATTTGACAACCGGTGTGGCGCAGCGGACGATGGTCCGCCTGCAACGCAGAGGTTGCGGGATCAATTCCCGCCTTGGGATAAACGTTTGTACGATCTGCAAATATTTATTCTAGGTGTTCTGGGTATTTTATATGTTTAATCAAATATATCTATCTATGTAATTTATTGTATGTTAGTCTTCTAGTACCCATAACACAAGCTCTGCTTAGCTTGGGGCTAGATGATGTTGTGTGGATTGTCCCGCATTATTTATTATTTATATGTAGTTCTAACATAGCTTTTTCTGTAGTTTAGTGTAGTGACGAATCACTACATTTGTATCGTGACACGTAACATTTTATAAATATATTGAGCACCTTTATTAGAGGGTCAAAGTCAAACTAATAATAAATTAATTAATATTCATGGGCATTTCACACATCACACTCTAGTCCTAAACTAAGCCAATCTTGTAGGAATCTAGATTGCTGATAGAATACTTATACACATTTTTTTGTAAATACATAGTAACACCACGACATAGAACACATATTTATATTTATCACACAAACAGGTGACGTCATACCTTCTGAATCTTCTCCGGCTGATAATCAGGGTTGTTGATGAACCGCTTGAGGTTCTTGATCATGATTCATCACACAAACACTTGCTCTGGGTGGGAGTCGAACCCACAGCATCGAAGGCAGAGCTACTACCAACTGATCTGTGACGCCTGTCATTCTCGTGACGTAATACCTTCTGAATCTTCTCCGGCTGATAGTCCGGGTTGTTGATGAACCGCTTGAGGTTCTTGATCATGGCCTCCGTGATGGACTCCTTGTCGTACTTCATGAGGGAGTCCAGGAACGCGGTGGGGTCCGTCAGCATCAGCGAGCCCGGCTTCCAGTAGTTTAGGACCTTCTCACCGAAAGACGCACCTTGTTCCTGTTATTAAGGTTATTTATATGTATTTATGATTTTAAAAATAATTGGAATATAAATAAATAAATAAATAAATTCCTAGATTAAATTAATTTGTTTGACGATAGCGGATTTCGATTAATGAAAAATTAAAATAGGAAAAATAAATCATACTTTACATAATCACATAATCTAACAATGCAAAACAATAAATTATCTATAAAGAAGATTCGAACATAAAACATACAAAATATGTAAATACTTACCTAAATAAAATTATGTACGATTACGATTTAAATCATTTTGTTTTTCCTTAACTTATCTCGTCCCACAGTGGGACGAGATAAAGTTATAGAAGTTAAGAATAAAGTTAAAGTTAAAAATAAAGTTAGAATAAGTTAAGGAAAAAAAACTGTGGGATTCCCACTGCTGGGCAGAGGTCTTACCCAACTCATTTCAGCTATCCGCTTTCGTCCAGCAATCCCATTCGAAACTTTCGTATTCAGTTCATAAAATCATATTATTTATAAAAAATATACCTTGATGGGTTTGATATCGAAGACAACACACAGCGACTCGATGACGAGAACGACGCCCCCTGGCGGTTTCTTCAGCGCTTTGACTTCAACAATGTCGTTACGGTTCAGCTCTTTGAGTGCGTTCTCGGCCGCTTTCAGCGCTGGCAGCGCTTCGTCTGTAATATGCATATAGATAAATAAATAATGCTGGACAATCCACACAACATCATCTAGCCCCAAGCTAAGCAGAGCTTGTGTTATGGGTACTAGAAGACTGAGATACTTAATTCAATACATTACTTGTATATATATTTATCATTATACACATAAAATACCCAGAAAACCCGGAATAAATATTTGCAGATCGTACAAACATTTATCCCAAGGCGGGAATCAAACCTGCAACCTCCGCGTCGCAGGCGGACCTTCGCCCGCCGCGCCACATCGGTCGTCAAATATAATATATATAAATAACCTAGGTCCCGTTGTGCGTCTTCAGCCATGGCGGTAGTTTCCGAGGCCATCTTCTCAGCGACCGCTTGTTCTTTCTCTACTTTGATTCGCGCCTCCTCTGCTATCGCCTGTTACACCAATCATTTACTTAAACATTTACATAAATCATCATCATCATCATCATCATCATCATCATCATCATCATCATCATCATCAACCTATATCAGTCCACTGCTGGACGTAGGTCTCTCCCAAGACGCGCGGATTTACATAAATATACGTGTTTTAAACTCTTGTTTATAAAACGAAGAGTTTTACAGGGATAGAGATGAGATAGAGATTATATAACTAAACTCTTATCTTTATCTTATCTTATTTATTTATTTGAGGAAAACCATCAGCCTATAATAGCCTAACAAATAAATGCCTATAACAACAGTTTAAGGTTACATGCGAGCCATTTACAGGTCCTCACTAATAGCAACAGAATAGCAATACTTACAAAACAAAAAATATAGTAACAGCATTAACAGAATTAATAAACTAATGGGTTACACACAATCATGATGACAGCATTTCTCATGCTTAACACAAAAAACAATTGATAAGAGTCCAAATGCCTTATATCTTATCTTTATCTTATTGTCATATCTTGTTAATCGACCCTTTCATCGCATTTACACCCAGACACAGATTATACATATTCATCAAACAAACTATTGATCTCGGTGGAAATCGAACCCATGACCCATGGAAGGCAGAGCTAATGCAAACCGAGCTGTGACGCCTATCGTAGAGTTTAACTCTGAAATGTACAATCCGTTCGACTTAACTGCGAACCTCACGTTGTGACATCATCGTGTGACATCATCGTGTGACATCCTCCTACAAGAGGGTGAGCGTGTGGGTACGCATTGAAGCGAGGTGCGCAGTTAACTCGCACGTGTGTACTGACCGTGTCTATGGCGATCTGGTCGATGACCTTCCTGGTCTCCTCGGCAGCTTTCTCCATGAGCGGCTTCAGGTCCGCCAGCTCGATCTGCAGCTGCTTCACTTCCACTTCGGTTTGATTCAGCTTGTTCAAACCTGGAGGGAACGCATTTACACTAGCCGTTACATGCAACAATTTGTTATATAAGATCAGACTTTAAAACAAACACCAGGCTCTAGGCTCTGGTCGCGTGGAACTGGCACCTAGAATCACCTAGTATGTAAGACGATTCTAAATGATCCTTGTGATTTTACTGAATAAAGTAATTTTTGACTTTTTGACTTTTGACCACCTATTACCAAACCTCGAGATACACAAGAAACTTTAAATAGTTTTTTCTAAGTCTATTTCAAAGCAAATGATTGTGTGATGAACTTAAATATTTGTTCTGTGTTTGGGTATGTATTATATGAAGGTTTTACAAACAATTTTTTAGGACATCAGTAAAATCGTTGATAAACAAAGTCAAAACAATTGGACCCAGATGTGATCCTTGCGGAACTCCTGATTTGGCATAATTTTATTTTGATTCTATTTTCAGTTAAGATCCCATAGTACAAACTTTTCTTAGTTTGGGACTAGAGTGTGATGTGTGAAATGTCCATGAATATAAATATATTTTTGACGTGACAGCGTCTTATAATTCGATAGAGCCGGCTGCACGCACGAAAAAACATGACTCATGAGGCGTTCTGAGGCGTTCCATGAAGTGACGTTGTCACGTTCAACTATCGTCAGTAAACCGACTTTACAGACAACCATTTTTTATTAATTGATACTGACCAGTCTTCAAGGCATTGCTCTCTTTAAGTATAGCCTGTTGTTTCTTCTTGAACATATCTGCGTATGCGCCGAGCATTTCCATATAGGACATGGGAGTGACGTAGTTGAGCCGGTTCAGCCGAGCCAGAAACCTGCTACTCGCCTCCACTACGCTCTGGTGGGCGAAGCAGCATACAGACTGAAAGACAAAATAATACTATAGAATATAAAGTATTAATCTAAACTAATATTATAAAGAGGAAAGATTTGATTGTTTGTTTGTTTGCATCGAATAGGCTCCGAAACTACTGAACCGATTTCAAAAATTTTTTTACGGTTGTGAAGCTACATTATCTGTGCTGAACATGGGCTATATTATAATGATATTTTTTATATAGGCTACCCGTGCGAAGCCGGGGCGTACTACTAGTAATAAGTAAAAGGGTACAAAACCGATATCAGTCATGACAAGGTTCCAATTTCACAACTAGATGTCGCTGTACCGTCAAGCCTATTTCTAGATCGCGCTATCGAAGCGTTTTGCGCGTAGAGAGAGAGAAACATGGGACAGACGATATATAAAACAAAAGGGTGGTTTTCTATTTTCCAGATTCTAAGTAAATTTTGATGTTTACTCGAAAGCTGGGTGCGTCATCATTCCCTTGCCCTCACGCTAAGTGGGGTCGGCACTTATTAGTAAGTCACACGTCAGTCATCAGCTGGGTGCGTCTGAGTCTGTATTTAAATTTGAGACGTAGTCTAACAATTAGTTGAATTTTGATCTAATTTAGTCGTGCTTTTAGTTCAAATTCAAAATTACTTTATTCAATAAAATATCAAAGATCATTTAGAATCGTCTTACATACAAGATGATTCTAGGTGCCAGTTCCACGCGATCAGAGCCTACAGGCTACAAGAAAGGGCAAGAAACTTAGTACATAATGCTTATGTATACGTTAACATTGACCACATTTATGATGTCATCATTTATCATACCAAAGTCGGTTTAAATTTAAAATTTGACTAATCAGAGCGTAGATAAAGGTGCACTTACCACCATAGCTTCGATGACTTCGTCCGTGGTGACGAGCTCGTCCATGTTGTGGAAGAAGTGCGTGGCGACGGACTGCAGCGCGGCGCGCGGCCACTCGCTGAACCAGTCGATGGTGCAGCAGTTCACCAACGACGGGAACTGACGCAGGCGGGCGCGGAATATCTGCACACGGGGACATAGATAGATAGATAGAAAACTCTTTATTGTATAGGCGACAAAGAAATTGGTTTACCACTTTTGATGACATCTCCCAGTAACATAATTATTCGCTAAGGATTACAGATTGACAGATTCTGACGTAGCAGTTATTAATCTGTCAAGCGAAAAGAGCCGATCGCCTATACATACACACACAGAGACATATTACCATAGTAACATCCCATCTTATATAAAATGGTTGTCTGTAAAGTCGGTTTACTGACGATAGTTGAACGTGACAAAGTCACTTCATGGAACGCCTCAGAACGCCTCAGAACGCCTCGTGAGTCATGTTTTTTCGTGCGTGCAGCCGGCTCTATCGAATTATAAGACGTTGTCACGTCAAAAGTTAGCGTTTGATTTGATTTGAAAATTCTTTATTGCACATAATAAAACAAATGTACAGAGGCGAGCTTAATGCTAAAAAGCATTTTCTTCCAGCTAACCCTTGTGTAGTGTGGAATTTAATGGTAGTGCTTGAAGAGAATAAAAAAAAAAAAAAAAAAAAAGCGTTGACTTTAAGGCATCATTACATATGGTAATCAATCAGTAATCCGTACCTCTACAATGAGTTGTCACAGTAAAATCGCCTGACTTTACTACAGTAGTTACGTAAATATTAGTATTACGAATTTTAGTACCCAACTATCCGCTAGTGGCGCTGTACAAATCTTCATACATTTTTTTAACTACAGACGCTAGCGAGTATAGTATATATATATATATATATATAGTATTGTTAGCTTACTGTAGGCAACACCACCAAATAAAAGAGTCGCGCTATCGAAATATTTATGGTCTGTGACAGATATAACTAGGTCGGGTAATAATGGCGGGACACCGGTGGTTTTGCTAGGCGTAGATTTTGTATTCGTGTAGGCTTTTGTTTTAATATCACTAATTGTAGTGCGATTGCATAGCCGTAATTAAAAGTTATTGTGTCTAGTTCGAACTGAGGTTTCGAGGGGATTGATTTGTTTCTTTCTGGTTATGATGATGCGTTCCTGATTGTATTTTGAGAAGTAAATATTTGTGATGTAAAACGTATTCTCAGTCTTATCATTCAATAAAGAGTCACCGCTTATAGTATAGTAAAAACTCATGGTAGAGCTACAGAATAAGCGCAGGGGCATGATTATACGTATGGTAATCAGTACTTCAAGTCTGCGCTAACTTTTTATAAGATAGGGGGTACTACTTTAGCCTGGTAACACCCAATGCAGGGTATATAGGCTTCCTTCAAGCCATGCCAGTGTCCTCGGTTTTGGACATCTATTGTAAGGATACAATACTAATAAAGTTATTGTCATTGAATTGGTGGTTCAGTCACCGTCTTGACGTCTATTAATAAAGAATGGCTGGATCGGTTGACCAACTAGCTAGTGCATTAAAAAAGAAGTCTGGCATTCGGGGACTGCCGCGGTAAAGCTATTTAATAGCATTTTTTGCTGGATTACGCATGCGCAGTGTTAGATTATTTTCGTTACGGAATTTCTGGATTCGGTCTCCACGCTTAAGGCCCGCGTTAGAAGCTATGCAATAGCTTAAAAATAAACTACGCGTGTAGTTTTAAAAATAGTTTTATCTCTACAAAAGTGAGTCCTCTCAAATCTATGCGTTTTACAAAGTTCACCACAGTATTTAAATACTACTTTTCGGACACTCAACGAAACTTCCAGAACAAACGCCTAGCATAATCTATAACATAACATTATTTACATATTTACCTCACCAATAGGGCTCATAACAACAACAATATGCAGATTAGCGCGAACTCGTTTCTGGTAGCACGCGAACAGATTCGTCTTGGTCGCGGCTAGATTCATCTCCATCACCGCATGACGGACCGACATGAAGATCTTATCCAAATCCTCTGCTTCATAGATATTGGGCACGTCGCCAGAAGATAGGATGTTGTTTAGATCTTCGAGGAAGGATTCCATTTTTATCTGCAAGAATTTTCGTATTAGAATAATAAATAATAATAAATAATACATTTTTATTTGCACCTTCTTAATACATAGTTTTATAAGTTACATTATATTTTAACATAGTATAATATTATGGCTTAAAAGGTAAGTAAAGGGATGTTTTTTAAGTGAAAACAACTAGTACCTAAACTAAGATAATTGAATTGAAAGAATAGGGTACTAATATAAATAAATAATGCTGGACAATCCACACACTATCATCTAGCCCCAAGCTAAGCAGAGCTTGTGTTATGGGTTAGAAGACTGACATACTTAATACAATACATTACATAAGCAAACTTACGACTATTACAGAATATACAAAATGTACATAGGTGTATAAAATACATAAGAAACGTTGAGCTATCTACAGACCGTTGCAAATGATTTATAGATAGCTCAATTGATCCAAATCAGTACTGATCGGAAGCGTACCCAAGATACTAATATAAAGTACCTTCTTTATTTAGGTTGTCTGGAAAATATCGCTCTCGATAAGACCGCCCACTGTATTTAGATAAATTCGTTTAAGCTACATGTACAATAAAGCATTTTTTTTTCAACTGTCTGCATTAACACTCTACATTACACTCTGAACCAGTGATTACAGTATTATGCGAGTAATTTTAAACACAGTACAAATATCTGTCTCTTACTTGCGCGTCAGAAAAGAGGAAGACGATGCCTCTGTTCTCAGCTCCGGCTTTCATCATGGTTTGCTTGAGATCGTCTCTCCACTCCGTCTGTCCGTACGCCTTGGTAATCTCGATCTGAATGCAGGTCAGCTCTGCCATGTGGGACGCTAGTCGGGATAGGGACTGGCGACCTGGGGTTTACAGAATTTATTATCATTTAATAGGGTTTTAAACTTAAAAAAATGAGTCGGGATCGACCACAGAATCGTATTTTAAGCGATCAACAATAGGTAGGTACATTTATTCCTGGTTGGACAACATTGAAAAGGTTTAGTAAGGATTCGGAACTTTAAAAGTACTGTTTTTTTTACATCACATTTTTAAATCACACTCGTATCTCAACTGTTTGTGACTCTCGACCGTAAACACAGAAACCCCACAGTAAACCAACAAGCAAGTAAACAATTAACTCAAAAAATCAGAAATCAAACAATCAAAATTTGTATTTTTCAAATTTTACTATGTCGATTTAGTAATGAGTAGGATATCTTTTTTTAGACGTGAGACCTGTATTAAAAGAGTCCCCTCTTCTTCTTCTTCTTCGAGTCGTTGAATAAACTATTTTGAAAAATAAAGAACCCTCTTAGCTGCGTAGCCGCATCGCTTGTGGCATCTCTGTAACAGCTGCAAAGTCTAATTTCCAGGTGTACAGCTACGTTGCAGCATACAGCTGCTGTATCACTGACCGGAGCCGCCCATGCCGAGCAGCAGCGCGTTGGCCATGGGCTGGCGCACGATCCTGGCCACGCGGCACAGGTGCGCCGCCGCGTCGTCGAACAGCACCAACTGTAGCGGGACCGTCGTCGACAAGTTGTAGTCCGACAGGTAGTGCGTCAGGATCTCATCCAGCTGGAATAATCATCATCATCATCGACCTATATTAGTCCACTGACGTGAATGCAGCCACAAGTGGTGCTGTAGAGCTTGCAAAACACCTCTCAAAACTTATTCGACATCGACACGATAAGAAGAAGAAGAAGACCACTGCTGGACGTAGGTCTCTTCCAAGACGCGCCACTGAGCCTGGTCTTCGGCTCTTATCATGTTGTGTTTGCCAGCTACACTCAGCAGATCGTCGCTCCATCTCTATAAGTGCGTCCTACACTACGCTTTCCTAAACACGGTCTCCACTCCAGTATCCGTTTGCTCCAACGGTTGTCGGTTCTTCGACAAACATGGCCGGCCAACTGCCACTTCAGCTTGCTAATTCTTTGAGCTATGTCGAACACTTTGGTTTTCTGACGAATAACTTCGTTGCGGATTCTGTCTCGCAAAGAAATTCCGCTGGAATAATGTTACTTTCTAAACCTCAGTTTCGGTGGAACACTGGTGGAACATTGGTGGAACACTGCCAAGACCGAAATAAGTGGAAAAGTTTAGAAGCCTTTGCCCAGCAGTACTACCTACCATCCTAACCTAGTATTACATACGTTCTAGAATAATAATTTAGTGATATTATTACGCTTTACTTTACGATGTATGTTTGTTACTCTCACAAAAACTACGGAATAGATTTAAATGAAACTTTGCAATCTTGTATTTTATCATTTTATGATATTTTCTTTATTGCACCCCAGCCGATCCTCCATACCTTAGATTCTTCTCCATCCAAAGGTTGTCTGGAAGAAATCGCTTATTTAGCGATAAGGCCGCCCATTGTGCATTTAGTTTATTTAGTTTTGTAATCTGTTGTTTTCATTTAGTATTTAAGGTGTACAATAAAGAATTTTCATTCATTCAATCATTCATTCATTCAAAATAACACATAGGATGTAATTTATAAAGTTATTGTGCGAAATTGACAAAATATAATACAAACATACACATCCATCCATACAAACATTCACGTTTATAATACAAGTAGGATGTTCTTGCTTCTAGTTATATGAGTACAGGGAGTTACTGACCTCCTCTCTGTCAATGATCTCGCAATACTTCCTGTCATCAGCGCCGATGTCCATAAAGTCACCGAACAGCATCAACCTTCCCCCAACAACGTCCTCGGGTTTCTTACCGAATTCGGTTTTTATTTTTTTGTTTAGTAAACTGAAAGATATACAGTAGAATTTTAGTAATTATAACATAATTTCTCTATATGAACTGATTTCGGCGACACTAAATACTTACCCCTATCTTATAAATAGTCAACATTGACTTTACGTCATCATTACGTATGGTAATCAATACAGTCAGCGCTAACTTTTTATAAGATAGGGGGCTAGTCCCATAAAATTTTTGTCCATGAAATTGTCCATGTCCATGAATTTCATGAGATCAAGTACTTTTTGAGCTCGAAACCCATTTTTAGGGTTTAGGATACACAATGAGTAATACGGGACCCAATTACTGAGACTCCGCTCTTCGTCTGTCTGCCCGTCTGTCACCAGGTCCTAGCACATGGCCAACCGGCCAACTTGGCCAACCGGATTTATTTTGAAATACTAGCGGTCTATCTAGGGGTTAAATCTATAAAGGCTAAAGCAGTAGAAACACGTACATACAGAATATGACATTGGGAATGACTATTAGAAGTGACATTGTGCGAGTTACCTGACGAACCACAGTCGATCGTCGTCGTTGACGAGCCGGTCCTGGTACACGCGCTGGTGCTCGTGGAACCACAGCCTTATCACATCGTCTTCTTCCTATTTGAGACGTCATGCAAATGATTAAGTGCTTTGGAAGACTACTTTTATAACAGAACCAAGCCGAAGTGGCTTGCAATCCCGATGTCCCTCAAAAACACATACGGCCGGTTTCTGAAACGTTGATCAACCAAAAAATCAAATTACACGAATCAATCGTGATTAGGGTTGCTTAAACGCTTGTCATCTGCGAATTATTTAACAACAGATCAGATGACAAGCGTTTTAGCAACCCAAATCACGATTGATCCGAGTTTTGACACATTGTAATTTGATTTGTTGGTTGATAAACGTTTCAGAAACCGGCCGTTAACAAGACACCCATATGAAACTTCCTTGGCCGTCTATCCGTGCGTTTGTTGTAGCCAGAATCGAAAAATTGAACATATTGGCTGAAAAAAAGGCACTTTGCTAGGTAACCTTTATTTGATCCTAGCTAAATAGTCGTTCTCAAAATATCTTACAATAAAATGTAAGTTAAGTCATGTTTAGAAGATCACACGATTTCCCATGACCGAAAATCAAGATAACAATTCAAGTGCCTACTATCCTCACCTTCACGAGTTTGGGATCCATCATCAGTATCCCCTGGAACACCTTACTGAGATCCCTCAGGTTGAAGGTATAATGTGACTTGGTGGGGGTCGGCAGCAGTTCTTCCACCAGCGAGTTGAAGATATCGATGGATCCCTTCAGGAAGGGATGTTCGCGGATGGACACCTTTTCGAAGTGTCGGGTCCACGATGATAAGATCGTACTGAATATTCCGTACTGGAGGAAATTATATATTATACAGTCATTATTACAGATTTCCAAAAGAGGACAGGTATATAATCAACTCGTATTTTCATATATACTACTACCAACTGAGCTGTGACAAGCGTCACAGTTTAGTTGGTAGTAGCTTTGCCTTCCATGCTGTGGGTCGTGGGTTCGATTCTTATCCAGAGCAAATGTTTGTGTGATGAACATAAATATTTGTTCTGTGTCTGGGTGTAACTATGTGTTCTATGTGTATGTATTTACAAAACAAAGTATATAAGTACTTATTCTTACAGCAATAAATAAATAATGCAGAAAAATCCACTTAACATCATCTAGCCTCAAACTAAGCCGAGCTTGTGTTATGGGTACTAGAAGACTGACATAGGTACTTAATACAATCTAGTTTCCATAGTACAAGCTCTGCTTAGTTTGGGACTAGAATGTTATATTGTGTGAAATATCCTAATGTAATGTGTGTGTGTGTGTGATTGGCTCCTAGAATCATCTAGTATGTATGACGTTTCAAAGTGATCCTTGTAATTTTATTCAATTTTTTTTTTTGAGTATGTGTTTATTGAGTGTAAAGGTAAGGTACCTTGCTCGCGTACTTGTGATTTTGTTAATTATTTTTTTGTATTTAACTTGATTGAGTGTAAAGGTAAGGTACCTTGCTAGCATACTCCATCTCGGTGAATGAGACGTAGTGGAAGTGTCTCATGAGACGCATGGTGACGGGGTTGCGGCCGCCGCCGGGCGGGCCCATCGCCGCCACCACGCCCACGTCCACCAACATGCGGAACTCGCCTATGTTGGTGCGGTCGTACCAACCTGCACACAACATACAATAGTGTAGAGTAGAATTGAATGGAATGGAATGGAACGAAACGTAGAATATGGAATGGAACGGAACGAAGAATATGGAATGGAACGGAACGGAACGTAGACTAGGATGGAATGGTATGGAACGGAACGTAGAATAGGATGGAATGGAATGGAACGGAATAGAATAAAAATACTCAAATTGTGCTGGTGTGTGAGAACCGTTGGGCACCAACGCTGGTTTTAGGTGATAATATTTAGTTCGGATGTCTTAACTGACCAGTGAAGAACCAGAACCAAAACATTAATTTACGATACATACGAATACATATGTATGGTATACATTATGGTTATATGTTGTATACATATTTAAAAAGTACGTCGAGTCTCTGTTCACGAGAATTAATTACATAGCTTATTAATAAATTAAAATAAATAAACAAGTTATGAACTGTAAAGTTATTCTATAAAGTTATTAACCCGAAAAGTCCATGAACTGCCTCAACAGTTCAATAGGTGGTTGCGCCCCGTACACCTCCAGTGCCGGCATGTTGAGGTCGTCTATGAAGAACACTTGTCTCTTTGTTGGCGGCGGACCGAACACGCCGCGGCGGCGTCTGTCCAACTTACTGTCTATCACGTCCTGCAATACAGCAAAACCAGATCAAATTATAGTAGACTAGTAGTACGCTCCCACTATCATTAAAGAGGAGACTCATGGATGTATGCATTCTCCCCATCCTTACCTACGGCGCCCAGACCTGGTCTCTCACTGATCTGCAAAAGTCCAAACTCGGGGTTTGCCAGCGAGCCATGGAGCGTAGTATTCTGGGAGTCAAACTTACAGACCGCATTCGTAACAGTATACTACGCTCCAAGACACAAATCGTGGATGTCGGTCAACAAGTAGGAAAGTTAAAATGGGACTGGGCATGCCATGTCTGCTGCATGTCGGATGCGTTATGGGCCAAATCCACTACGGATTGGGCACCTAAAAACGGGAAACGACCTCGCGGCAGACCACGGCGGAGATGGAGAGACGAATTAGACGCCTTTGCCAAGGACTGGCAGGCAATTGCTCGAAATAGAGACGACTGGAGAGAAGGAAGGGAGGCCTTTGCCCTGCAGTGGGACACTACAGGCTATTAATAATTAATAATAATAATAGTAGTACGCCCCGGCTTCGCACGGGTAGCCTATATAAAAAATATCATTATAATATATAATAAATAGCATAGCCTATGTTCAGCGCAGATAATGTAGCTTTAAAACAGTGAAAGATTTTTTGAAATCGGTCCAGTAGTTTCGGAGCCTATTCGATGCAAACAAACAAACAAACAATCAAATCTTTCCTCTTTATAATATTAGTTTAGATTTGACGTCTCTTTAGCAAAATTTAACACCTATTTTTATAGGTATAACGTTATTACTTCATATTTTGAACCCCCGACAACCGCAAAACCATAGGGTGTTATAAATTTGGGATGTATATGTGTGTGTGTAATATGGGTATCAAATGAAAGGGCTTGACTAGTAGAGCACGATACACTATCACAAATTACCAATTCAACGTGCCCCCGCTACAAAATGACGGAAAACAATTATTTTTTTCGCAAGGGCTTCATTTGAAGAACATACTTTAACGAATATAAAAGTCGGGGGTACTTTTAAACGTATAATTTATATTTGTGTTATATTTACAGGGCAAATCCTAGGAATTAGCACGTAGAAATGTGTCCTGTAATTAAACTTTTTCCCGTAAATTAGGTGATTCTAGGTGCCAGTTCCACGCGACCAGAACTTACAAACACGGGCAAGAAACTACGGCCTGGTTCAAATCGTTTTTTTGTACGATCCTATTAACAAAGGATTTTAATAAATGTAAAGTATCACCTGTATCTGATTGGCCGAGGTCCTGGCGGAGAATACAATGAACTCGCAGATGAACTTCTTGTGCAGGCCGCGGGATAGCTTGGACGTGATGGTGACCGTCTTGCCGGTGCCGGTGGGGCCCACACAGATCACGTGGTTGTAGTTCGCGATCTTGTAGCCGAGGAGAGCCGCGCTGCGGACGTTGTCTAGAGTCGGGACTTCGATGTCTGGAGGAGTACTTATTTATTAGGTAAAGAACGGTAATTGCAAGCCTAGATTAAAATAAAATACCCTCAGGGTTTGCTTCGTTTGAAAGGCTTTTACAGGCCTACATTATAACATAGTTTTCATTGTAAACAGGATATTTACCATGATTTGTGAGTTTGATTATTTCCCGATATTTCGGCACAGTTGCATGCGCCAATGAAAAGTATGTTCAAAACCGTGATAGTCTCAAATATTATATCTACATTATAACATTTACCAGTTCAATTTACACAGAGAACAAACATGTGCTTCAGAACACAAGATTTTTTCCTGGGTCACACATCTTGTGCATGGCATTCTCAAGTTTTTTTTT
Organism: Ecliptopera silaceata; assembly: GCA_932527185.1. NCBI lineage: Eukaryota > Metazoa > Arthropoda > Insecta > Lepidoptera > Geometridae > Ecliptopera > Ecliptopera silaceata. Next base: position 1,631,483 of record OW052211.1, read on the forward strand.
ATTACAAATTAGGGAACACGTTAGTTGCGAAACGCTTCTGTTCACTGTTTCCCACCCTTTTCAAGACCGCCTGTGAGAATTTTAAGCCCGAGAACAAAAGCGTATAGAAAGCTTAGTAAATAAAGTACTGAACCTGCAAACTGCCACTCAGGGTCGACCTCGTAGGGCTCCATGTTAGCCATCCAGTTGTACCAGTACGGACTCGCCGGCTCGCCGTCTTCTGTCGGGTCAGTGAACCCACCGTCGTGTAACCTTAATACAATAATAAAATAAAATAAAATAAAAAATCGTTTATTTCTCTCTCACAAAGTGTACAAGTATGATTCAGCATATAATAAACACGAAAAGAAAGTTGAAGACAAACTTTGTGAGAGACTGGTGCCTGAGTTAGATTCATGGAATCTGTATTACAGGTCACCAGGCCCCACGCTGTAAGTTCAAACTGCTCGTCAAGATGCAGTATATACGAAATTACAACAATACGCTCAGATAAAAGAGTGATTTTTATAAAGCTATTGTGGCACAATGACATACGAATAGACTATAATATACAGGTGAAGATAATACTAGACTTATACAATAAATAATAGTAAAATACCTTTTGAATATAGGTTTACAAAAAAAATAGTACCTACTTACGAACGGGTAGGTACTATTTTTTTATTAAGTAGCTGATAATACAGTCAATAAAAGAAACTAGAGTATGTGCTATTGTATTGCACTGCTACAAATGAAGCGAGGTCCAAAACTGGACTGCAGGAACTGATCGGGTCTTGTTCATCTATATCGCCATCCACCACAACATCGGGGATGCTAGAACACTGCTGCCACCAACTCAAAGTCCTTCTCCGTTACTCCAAGGAGTTTAGGAGGAACAAACTGCTTCATATCTCTTTTCATATACTTAATAATAATTAAAATAATTAAAGCTTTATTTTCTCACTAAAAAATTTGAAGCTACTTACACAACCAATTTATTAAGTTTGGGCCAGCTTATCAAAAAGCCTCCTCACTACAATACTCATTTAAAAGTATATAAAATACTCACGTATAATCGTAAACACGTCCTTCCTTAGGAAACAGCGGTTTAAGTCCATTCTCAGTAGTAAGTTCTCGCATAAAGTCTGAGAATATTGCGCGTCCGTTGTGGTCACAAGTCGCTCCGACCGACCAGATGACGGCCCAAACCACCCAACAGCCGACCAACCGGGCTGTTAGATCAGGAAAACAATGGTCATGCAATAAAATCTATCGTATACGTAAAAAATTGTTACATAAATAAATAAATATTCTTGGACATTTCATTGCACTCTAGTCCCAAACTAAGCATAGCTTGTATTATGGAAACCAGACTGCTTATAGAATACTTATATACTTACATTTTTTTTGTAAATTCATACATAGAATACATAGAAAGACCCGGACACACAAATATTTGTTCTGGGTGGGAATCGAACCCACGACCCACAGCATGGAAGGCAGAGCTAATACCAACTGAGCTGTGACGCCTGTCAATGTCATAGTAACAACACCCAGACACAGAACAAATATTTATGTACATCACAGAAACATTTGTGGGAATCAAAACCACGACCCGACCCACAACATGGAAGGCACGACACGAGCTACTACCAACTGAGCTGTGACGATGTATTTTCATATAAATAAGGAGAGAGAGGGAGAGAGAGAGAGAGATAGAGAGAGAGAAACATTTATTTACAAGGAGGCTAAAAGTATATAAAATTGTGGTAACTAACGCATGCAAGCAAGGAAGGGCGGCGAGGGCGGTGGTCGATCATCTTTCCCAGTAAGTGGGCGGAGCCGGTAGTCCAACAATTCCAAGAACTTTAACACCTGTTGGTACATCGTAAATGAAGCACACATCTAGTAAACAATTCTTTAATACAACTGCCAAGTACGTTTCTATAAAAAAAGACGTGTGGCGGAGATATTGCATAGCATTTTGTGCTGAATTACGCATGCGCAGTGTTAGGTTATTTCGTTACGGAATTTCTGGATTCGGTCTCTATGCTCAAGGCCCGCGATAGAAGCTATGCAATAGCTTAAAAACTTATGATTTTAGAAGGCACCTCACAGACCCACAAATTTAAAAACACTGACTTCATGATTTTGTTTCATAATTTCACTACTACTAAGTAATAATTTGTATTGTTTTAAATAATGCTGATGTATTATAATAAATAAATAAATAATAATAAATAATGCTGGACAATCCACACAACATCATCTAGCTCCAAGCTAAGCAGAGCTTGTGTTATGGGTACTAGAAGACTGACGCACTTAATACAATACATTACATAGATATATATTTTTTTTATTATACATATTAAATACCCAGAAAACCGTTATATTATTATGAAAAGGAACTTTACCAAAGAAGAATCCAACGATATAACCAGCTCTGTAAGACGAGATCGCAAGACGTTGAGAGCTGGGAACAGGTATGCGGCTATCAAGCCTGGGAGAGGTTTTCTTATGTTGTCGGCAATCTGAAATAATTACATTATTTACAATAATAATTGATCTTGATCACTCTCCACTGCAATAGTCCTAGTCTAGGTTCTCTAAGTTAGTTTGCAGCCAGTCACCAAGAATTAACTTCGATACTGCGGAGCCGCCGAGAACAAAACCTATCATCTACACACTTTTCTAAAGAACTAGTAACTTACCGGGGGTAAGTTGGCTTTTAGCCAAGCATTGACTATTGTGATGTATATATGACATTGACATTTTGCAAATGACAAGTTCTTCTTCTTATCGTGTCGATGCTACAACTGTATTTTGTTGTAGCATCGTGTTGTAAAGATTAGCCACACTAGACACTGCTTTACCGTGCCTAGCTGTTACTGGTGTGCGCCACGAGGAGGCTCTTTCCATGCACCCCAATTTTGCAAGGTAAACTAATCTACTAGACTTAAAGATACTAGAAAAGGTCTTACCGGGGGTAGGTTAGCCTTCAGCCAAGCATTGACGAGTGGTTGTAGCCCCACCACCTTGGTGTCGAGATACACCATCCCGCAGCGCGAGACAGTCGCAGGCGAGGCCACGGCGAGGTCAGCCACCTCGAAGATCATCCGCTGGCGATCCGTCAGCTTCATTATCTCACCGCTGGAGAGACACAGCTTTTTGTTGTCGTCTAACACCTGGAAGAAGATAATTTCAGATATTTATTATCTTAAACAAATACTTTTTTTCGTGTCGTCTAACACTTGGAATGTTGAAAATAATTTTAGATTTTTATTGTTTTACACAAGTACTACTTATAAAAAGACGTGTGGCACTCGGGGACTGCCGCGGTACAGCTATTGCATAGCATTTTTTGCTGGATTACGCATGTGCAGTGTTAGGTTATTTCGTTACGGAATTTCTGGATTCGGTCTCCACGCTCAAGGCCCGCGGTAGAAGCTATGCAATAGCTTAAAAAATTGTATAGAATATATCAGCAATCTAGTTCCCATAGTACAAGCTCTGCTTAGTTTGGGATTAAAGTATTATGTGCGAAATGTCCATGAAAATTTATTTATGTATAATTTTAATAGCCCAATTGAATCAATTATTTTGTTTAGCCCCCAAAAAATATATGCGAAAATGTGTCAGTCAATCTTTAGTTTAAATTCTATAACTTCCCTTTTCAATTTTTAATAATAAACTACCTTCTTCCTGCACGTAAAGATTTTAATATCCCAAAATACGGTCGTGAATTTTTGAGATATCAAAATCTGTGACATGTAGATATTTTACAGTAGTATACGTACGGTGTTCATATTTTCGATCCAAACCGCATCAACAGGTCCATCGAACACGTACCACCTTCGATCCGTGTCCTCCGCCGCTATGCCGAGGCGGACTAAACTTGATAATATTCCGTCAGTCCTGAAGATAAATAAATATACAATCTTTCTGGTAGTTATACTTTTTAAATAGTACACTTTAGAGACAAAATTATTGCAGTGCCAGTCAAAATCAAAGTCAAAGTTCATTTATTTGTTAGAATTAAATGTAAACATGGATGGCATAAGACCATAGCGTCGGGTACCCAACATAACTTACCTTACTTATGGTATGCACAAGATTAAGTTAAAATTAACTTTTTCTTTTTTATTTAACTATAGTGTCCCACTGCAGGGCAAAGGTCTCCCCCAAACTCTTCCATTCATCTCAATCTCCTGCGTTCATCTCCGGCGCGTATGAGTCGAGATCGTCTCTCCAACGTCTTCTCGGCTTGCCCGGTCGTAAAATTAACTATTAAATAAAAAAATATCTTACCATTCATGAGTCTGCATATCAAACTCTCCGTAAAGCTGCCCCATGGTGATGGACTTAGGGTTGACGACGAAGGTCAGTACTGTGGTGAACGGAAACCCGTCGGGGGCTAGCTTGCCCCTGATCACTGTAAGGGCGTCTCGCAGTACTTCATAACACTACAAGATATAGAATTTTTAAAATCTCATTATCAAAACTCAGAAACAAACATATACAGGGATGTTTTTTTAGAGAACATTTTTATATTTAATTATCAAAACGCAAAAAAAAAACATATACAGGGTGATTGCAAAGTCCGAAATCAGAGGTCTTTTGAGAAGTCCAAACCATGAGGGTTACAGAAATGTAGAAAAAAACCATGCCATATTAACAGTTAACATATTACATAGAGATAAATTAGTTTATCACACAACATAGGTATAAACCAATTTAATATTATTTATATTTAAATGGCCAAAATAGACAGACAATCTTAGTAATGAGTCCAGAAAATGCAATAACTATTTTATCACTTTTACACTGAAGGCAACTTGTATAATCAGGTCTACAAAAAGCAATAAATAAAGTTCACCTTAGTTTTACCGGCTCCCGCTGGTCCTACCAACATAAGTCCGTGTCGTACTACCGTCGTTTCGTACAACTGAATTATTTTGAATATGAATGCTGAAAACAATACCGATAATATGTACTGACCGATAATATGGCTTCAGGTCTAATCTTACAATACTGTTTTGTAGACTAGCTTGCTCAATTTAAAGAAAAAGATTTTGTAAGGTTTTATTGTATTTTTTTTAAATTGAGTAGGATATGATACTTACAGTAAAGATCATCATATCCTCGCTTAATCAGCATATTCCTGATGGACTGCTCCATTATACCGTAGTCCACGACCGGGATCTCCACGCGTGGGAATAGATCCGATATTATACCTGTTATATTATAATAATGTAAAGATCATTCACCAACAAACTTACGACTATTACGTTATTTATAAAATGTATATAGGTATGTCTATTCTAATATTAAAAAGAAGTAAAGTTTGTGTGTTTGTATATTTTGTTAAATTGTTAATAGGGGTAATTTCGAGATCAACTGAACCGATTTTAAAAATTCTTTCACCAATAGAAAGTCACATTATTGCAGAGTGTCATAGGCTAAATAAAAAACCTAAAAATAATCCGAAAAATCCGCTTTGCAACTTGAATCGAAGAAAAAAATGATTCTAAAAAACGGTCGATTATGCCCAACGAAGTGGGCACGGGTCAGCTAGTATTAAATACATAAGAAACAGTTGAGCTATCTACAGACCACACTGGTAATTCCCACTGACCATTAAACAGCAGTAGGTCATCAGCCAAGAATTTGGGCACGTTGACGTCCCGCAGAGATCGCAGCACGATTTGTCGTTCGTCACCGTCCGGCATTTGTCGGATCAGGTTACCGGCGACTGTGATCACCGTTTTCACAGCTCGCATACCAAAATCGTAGTGATCCTAGAAATACGATCGACGAACTAGCTCCAACTTTGTTAAACAATTGTAAGAGGATCATATGAAAAAAACGTTAGAATCCAGGTCTAGTTTCTTGCCAGTTCTTCTAGACACTGGTCGCGACGAACTGGCGCCTAGAATCATCTAGTATGTAAGACGTTTCAAAGTGATCCTTGTGATTTTATTGAATAAATAAATTTGAAGTTTGAAGTTTGAATACATATTGATTAGCATTACCTCTACAAACCTTGTAGTTTTCCTAATGCTATTTTATATGTATGTAAGTATGTAAACTTTTTAACTTGTAAATAAATGTAAACTTTTTGAATGGGTCCAAGAGACAAGCGTCACAGCTCAGTTGGTAGTAGCTCTGACTTCCATGCTGTGGGTCGTGGGTTCGATTCCCACCCAGAGCAAATGTTTGTGTCATGAACATAAATATTTGTTCTGTGTATGGGTGTGATTATGTAAGTACTCTATGTAACAACATATTTACAAAAAAAAAATATCAGCAGTCTAGTTTCCATAGTACAAGCTTTGTTTAGTTTAGGACTAGAGTATGATGTGTGAAATGTCAGTGAATATTTATTTATTATTAAATATATAACTAACATAATTCGTACAATTTTAGTAAATACCTGTGAAGACAGCTGTTCCGAGCTGAGTCTGAAGGTGGTGGTAATCTTGCCAGCCAAGAGCTTGGCTTCCAGGAAGCCGAATGAGAACAAGGATATCTCCGCGATCAGCGTGTAATCCGGTACCATCATGGATATCGGACGGAACAGCGCCTTTAGATTGTCCGGGAGCTCCGTACGGCCTAGGGAATAAGGTGCAAAATTATTCAGCAAATAGGCAGAACAGGTGTAGGTAATCTGTAAAGCTTAAAAAATAAAGAATAAAATGATTTAGCATAAAAATAAGCCAAGAAAGTGATGGTAGGATTGCGTACAGCGTGAAGTAAAAAAACAAATATTCACGGACAATTCACACATCACACTCTAGTCCCAAACTAAGTATAGCTTGTACTATGGAAACTAGATTACTGATAGAATACTTATATAAGTACTTTTTTTTTAAATACCTACATACATAGAATACGTAGTAACGCCCAGGCATCGTATTAAGTAGGTATATGGACAGAAAAAGTTTGCATAAAATACTGTATGTTGTAAGGTTCAAAATGATTAAACATTTACACAAAACATTACTTACCAGCATATCCAGGGTTCATGGTGATGAAAACAGAGCAAGAAGCCTTCAGAGGCAGCTCGCAACCTTCGAACCAGAACTTATCCTGCTTCAGGATCTGAGCTTTCTGGATTGTTACCACCTGGCAATAACCAATGAGGTGAAAACATTATTATTAAGCCATAATTAAATAAAGTTAAAGGTGTATCTAGTAGGCCAGTTTGATTGTGTGATTGCGGTAAAGCGTTTGCTTATAAACGCATTAAAAATAAAGTTTTTTGTAAAACAAAGACACAAAGATTAAGAAAAAGAACTGAACATTTTTTTGCTATTACTACTACTCACTTAAACAATTTCAAAGATGAAATATTGTTAGTTTTTGTACACATCACTTTTCCTTCTCAGTATGTCCATTGGAATAAAAAAAACATGCCCCATGTAATTTTAGTAAGTTTTTGAGATCAAAAGTTGCACTGTTACACTTTGGTAATATTAGTAAAATAACTCTAACCTGTTGAGCAACGACAGACAATACTTCGATATCAATTCTATTGAACTCGTCAAAGCAAGCCCACGCCCCAGATCTGAAATATAATAAAAACTATAGTTTATCTTAAAGTTGAACGTCTCATCTAATGCCTACCATGTTTTCTTTTTTCAAGTCATTAATATCTGCTTAACGCCAAAAAAAAATAGATCTCAGAGAGAAAATAGAAAAATAAGAATAAAAAAAGTTTAAATTTTCTTAAAATAAACTCATAAATAGCGTAATGATTGACGCCCTCCGGCGAGATGGAGAGACGATACAAGGAGTGTATCTGGCAAACACAACATGAGAAGAGCCGAAGACCGGGCTCAGTGGCGCGTCTGCAGAGAGACCTACGTCCAGCTGTGGACTGATATTTGTTTTCTATCATGATGATGAAAATGCATACATAAAATACTTACGCTGCTAATCCCTTGAAGAACTTCCCCATAGCCATGTAGTCCAACTGATCGGAACAGTTGAAAACCACGCATTGTACAGCTAGAGCTTTCGCTAAGTCCTGCAAAACATACATTAAAGAAAACAATAAGTTTTTTGTACTTTAATGAACGCAAAATTTTATGAATACAAGACAGAAATAACATGTACAAAGGCGTGAACCTTTCGTGCCAATACGTTGGCAGTCTCATGCCCATACGTTGGTAGTTTCATGCCAATACGTTGGTTTTCAAGCCAATGCTTTTTTCGTTTTGTGCCAATACCTTGGTAGTTTCTTGCCAAGACCCTGATAGTTTCAAGCCAACACCCTGATAGTTATTCATTTATTTTAACATAAGTACATACATTTTTTTTGTTAGTTAGTGCCTTCAAGCCTATGTTAGGTATGTCTAGGCACAAGGTTCTCATACAAAATAATCAGAGCAATAAACATTGTTAATAGTTTAATGCCAACACCATGGTAGGTACATGCCAACACCCTGGTAGTTTATTGCCAATACCTTGTTGTTTCTTGCCAATACCCTGACAGTTTCATGCCAATACCCTGGAAGTTTCATGCCAACACCACGGTAGTTTAATGCCAATACCTTGGTAGTTTCAGTCTTGCCAGTGCCCGCGGGCCCGGCCGGCGCGCCGCCAAACTTAAGATGCATAGCGCACATCAACGTGAGGTAACAACGGTCTGTTAGCGGAGTTATTACTAAACGCCCGCTACAAACAAAACAATACATAGCAATTTATTAAGATAGGACTTAATGCTATTCCTAAAGCATTATCTACCAGCCTATCAGCTAATTATCTAAACTAATATTAAGTACAAAGAGGAAAGATTTGATTGTTTGTTTGCATCGAATAGGCTCCGAAACTACTGGACCGATTTCAAAAATTCCTTCACTGTTGTGAAGCTACATTATCTGTGCTGAACATGGGCTATATTATAATGATATTTTTTATATAGGCTACCCGTGCGAAGCCGGGGCGTACTACTAGTGATAAATAAAGATGTCACAGTAAGTGTAGGTTGGTGTAACTTGTATAGTTCGATTTACATTAAGCAAAATGTTATGTAACAAAAACCAAGATACATAAGTAAACAGTAACACTTGGGCAACTCAGTTATTCCCCAAAAACAGTACATAATATATATACATATATATATAATATATATTTTTAAACCTATACTGTCCCACTGCTGGGCAAAGGTCTCCCCCAAAGCCTTCCACCTATCCCGGTCTTTGGCGACACTCCACCAATCCCTCTCCTGGGCGTCCAGATCATCCTTCCAACGCCTCTTCGGCATATTACATAACATTATTACATTTTAAAATAAAATACCAGTAACATCCACCCACCTGTTTCCCAAATACTCATTAGAGTAAGTAAACACCGAGTTCAGCGCTTTAACGTCGCATTTGTTCTGACTGAACTGTCGGTAGTAGTTGGAGGTGTCGAGTCGATTCTCGTCCTGGTATATTTCGGCCGTTTCACCCGGTTCTAACGGATCCATATCGCGGACTACTTCGTAGTATCTGCAAAATGTACAATCCTACTATAATAAATGTGAGTAGTTGTATGGATGGATGTATGTTTTGTACATACATACAGCCCATTAGTGCCACTGCGCAATATATCTGGGAAGTGCTATAAAGTGACAAATGTAAAGAATCCTCCTATCAGATAAGCAGTTCAAAATATTTTCAAAGAATTCAAAGATTATGGAATAAAATGGAATGAAATTCAATACCATTTAAATTTGATTAAGTAAGTTAATATAAAGAACCAATCTCAAAAAAATATACAGGGTTACACAGAAAATTATTGTTTATGTTCGTATAATAGTTCAGTCGCAATAAAAAAGAAAACCCAAAAAATTGAATTTCCCGCTAGAGCGAGAGGTATCACCTTAAGGGCTCCCACACAAAACCGCGATGCGATGCGATGCGAATTCGCGGTTTTGTGTTGGAGCCCTAAGAACTTAAACATACGAACCTTAGCTGACACATCCACTGAAAGTCAGTGACGTTCTTGACTCCCTCGTCCAGCAGTGACTTGGTGACGTCACGCGCGTGCACTTCGATCACGATGAGCGCACACAGCACTTCCCGTTGGAAGAACGTAAGCTCGCCTTTTACTAACGCGCGGAGACTGTCCAACTGAAGCGAAATAAAAACGGAATTAATTTTGGTCTTTATGCAGATGGTAATAAGGTTTTAGCTCGCGACTCGCGGCTCGCTTGGCTCGTTTATGTTTCATTATTGAAAGAAGTACATTAATTTATATTTATTTTAATCGCATCGACGAAAAAAGAATTAAATGTTGATTCGTACTTCTCTTTACTAACTTGATAACTTTGTCAATGTCAATGTAATTTCAATACCATTAGGGTTATAAAAAATATGAAGAATTTTGTAGTATGATTAAAATCATAGTTTCTTCGTGAACCTGTCACAGTAGCCATCGTTCTCAAATAGAATCTCATTCATTACTAGAGTCAGAATTTTATTTAACATATTTTATTTAACTAGTCTAGTTGAGTTATTGTGTTCGTGCATGCCTTCTTAAATTTAAGGAACATGAAGCTTTAAGAACTTAACCTTGAGATTTGTTTCAATTTGTGTTTTTTCATAAAATGTCCTATAACATAAATAAATAAAAGAGTTATCTTGTCCTACATATATATAGCAGACTGCAATACCTGTGCTAACATCTCTTCCATAAACCCGTCCATCCTGTAGTCAGCGATGGCCTCTTCGACCCCGGCGGTCCAGGCGGTCTGCGAACCCGCGATCACCACCTGTCCGGGCCAGCGGAGCACCCACTGGGCGCGGGGAATAGCCCACAGCTCTTCTAACCCCGCTACTAAGGTCAGCCGGACTGATGGAAAGAAATTGCTTAGTTAGTACAAATAGAATAGAAAACAGTATGATGAAAATTTCTTTTTTATTATAATTTTTAAATCATTAACATGTCCCTGACATGACTGAAATTATGACTGAAATTATTTGTATTATAACTAAGTTAAATTGACACCGCACTGGAACTTCAGTACTTAATTTAGTTTAATAGTAATTCTTTGTAAGAAGGATCATATGAAAAAACTGTAGGAACCAGGCCGTAAGTTTCTTGCCCGTTCTTCTAGGCTCTGGTCGCGTGGAACTGGCACCTAGAATCATCTAGTATGTAAGACGATTCTAAATTATCCTTGTGATTTTACTGAATAGTAATTTTGACTTTGACTTTGAAAGTAATAGATTAGTCAGTAACAAGAGAGAATGGAAGAAATTAACCTGTTGTGCCGACCCCACCTAGTGGGATAAGGGCAGGAAGAAGAATTATTAAAACATGTTAACATACTTACTAGTGTGTCTCATAGTATCTTCAAGCAGTAAGAGCCACTGCTCTACATTAGATGACGGATAGAACTTGTACTTCAGATCCACTATCTCCCCTTCGCTGGAGTGCATTTGTACTATCCTCAGATCTGCTTCGAAAGTTACCTGCAAATTATTTATTTATAAGAACTTGATACAATGACGATCGACGTGTCCCGGCGAAGGTCTGCGACGCGGAGGTTGCGGGTTCGATTCCCGCCTTGAGATAAATAAAAAATTATACAATTTAACGGCTCGCTCCGCTCTCCAAACAAACCTTTGCGATATTCTCGAAACATTTCCGTAGATGTGGTTGCACGGCCCTTGGGTTGCGAGACTGGGACAGAATCTCTAGCAGCTCATCGTCAGACAAGAAGAAGAAGCGAGGGAATCTTAACCTAAAAAATACAATAATTAAGTTAATAAATCAATAAGTAATTGTTAACAGTCACATAAAAATGTTTTCATAAAAAAAAATATATAGTAGGACCTACATCAAGACCCAGAGATTTTGATATATCAAAAATATTATTTTTATTCAATATGTTGAAAATAATAATATGTAGATAAGTAATTAAATAAAGCATATTAACAAACAATTTATGCAAACAGATGTATATCATATTTAACAAAGTAAACATAATAGGTAAAGTAAATATATTTTGACGACCGATGTGGCGCGGCGGGCGAAGGTCCGCCTGCGACGCGGAGGTTGCGGGTTCGATTCCCGCCTATGATAAATGTTTATACGATCTGTAAATATTTATTCCGGGTGTTCTGGGTATTTTATATGTATAATAAATAATATCTATTGTATTAAGTATGTGAGTCTTCTCGTACCCATAACACAAGCTCTGCTTAGCTTGGGGCTAGATGATGTTGTGTGGATTGTCCAGCATTATTTATTTATTATTTATATTATAATATATACCGTTTAAGTTCCATATACTCGGCAAGTCCTTTAGCAACAACAGCTAACAGATGTCGCGCTTCCACTAGGCTGTCGAGTAAGCGGCTGTCCGGACATATTATCATAATCTGTTGACAAATCACATTTGTTTAACAATATTCATTATATAATACATGTTGTAGGTCGTGGATTCGATTCCCATCCAGAGCAATTAATGTTTGTGTTATGAACATAAATATTTGAACTGTGTCTGAGTGTCAATAGGTATTCCATTTAAGTACATATTTACAAAAAAAAAGTATATAAGTATTCTAACAGCAATTTAACTCCCATAATACAAGCTTTGCTTAGTTTGCGACTCGAGTGTGAAATGTCCGTGAATATTTATTTATTATTATTTAGGATATTTAACACAACGCCAAAATTTCAGGTTTATTGATAGAAAACTCTTCGCAGGCTCATCTTTGTACATGTCTATTGATATACCTTAGTAAGTATTTAGTGTCGATTGTACAAAAAAATCAAAATAAATACTTTTGGACAATTTTTTTTTATAAATCGATTAAGCACGTCTCTATTTCGAAATGTGTATTCTTGATAGTTTTTTATTATTTTAAATATTTTAAATTTCAAAACATAATTCTGCCGCTAAACACACTGTACAAGGTACAAACACACGACGTAGAATGTACAAAGGATAATATACCTTAGGACAAGCGGCCGCAGAGCCCATAATCCTTCTCCAGATCCTCTCCATAGTGCCATACTTCTTAGCTTCGAGTGGCAACTGCCGCGATATGTCTTCCGACGTGAAGATCGGTTCTAAATACATCCATTCTCTGCAATAAATACATCAATATTCAGCGACATTATTTTTTTAATTATTACACATCTTATTCATCAGCAATTAGTTAATTAATCTCAAACTAAGCAAAGTTTCATGTTGCTTGCAAGAGGTTTTACTTAGTAAATATTAGGAAGAAGTTAGATATGTATTTCAGATTGTACAAAGTTCCTAAATTTAAGTAGCCTTATCGCTATGAGCGACCTCTTCCAGGCCACCTTATGGACTTGACTTAAAATGAACAACATTATGGATGATTCCCTATATTGGGGCACCTTTAAAAATCATAATACAATTTATAAAAAGGTGGCATCATTCTGCGTCTCTCACTAAGAAAAAATAGTACAGTAATTTAAAAACTATCATAAATGTTATCCATAATTCCATATATTCGGAACATATCATTCAATCAAAAACACGGAAGAATGAACGAAAAAACATGAACTATTAAAACTACAGGAGTGAATGAATGAACGAAAGATAATCTCTAAAACATGTTCTAAAATGGCACTTACTTCTGGCACTCAATCCATTCATCCACCACCTTCTGCGTAAGTCTAAGCTTCTCATCCCACTCCGTGATGCGCAATTCAAAGGCGGCTTTGAATGGAGAGAATCCAAGTTGCTGTGTCGCCAGTAGATGCTCATCGAGAAGCTGTAGCGTCTCATCTGCTATCTTCATTATGAACGTGCCTGTTGAAATATATAATGTTTAATGTTTATTTGTACAATAGTTTTCATTATAAACGGGATATTTACCATGATTTTTGAGTTTGATTATTTCCCGGTATTTCGGCGCAGTTGTATGCGCCATGATCACGGGTCGAACTGAATCATGGTAAATATCCCGTTTATAATGAAAACTATGTTCAAAACCATGATAGTTTCAAATATTATATTTATATAATGTAGTTAATTTGGAGTGTTTTTCTTATCTTTATATATTTTTATTTGTATTTTACTTGTTTTACTGTTGTTGTTTTAATATTGTGTACTTTGTTTGTTATTTAAGCAAATAAATGTCTGTCTATGTCTAATTAATACTGCGTCAGTTCAGTAGCCTTTTATGCTGTGGGTCGTGGGATCGATACCCACCGAGAGCAAATATTTGTGATGAACATTAGGGTTTATTCTGAATCTGGGTGTTATTATAAAAATATGCATGTATGCTGATAGCAGCAATCTAGTTTCCATGGTACAAGCTCTGATTAGTATTATACGCACGTAGACACCCAACTCTAGGGATTTTTCTTATCCTTTTTTTATTCAACCTATACTGTCCCACTGCTGAGTAAAGGTCTCCCACTTCTCTTTCCATCTTTCTCTATCCCTGGCTACGCTTTCTCGGGCGTCCACGCCATTTTCTTAAATATTCGATTTAAATAAGTAGCCAATATACCAGTGGCCTTATAAGGCGCCATCTCCATAGCCTTAGCAGCCCAGTCCCCTTGCATCTTATCCAGGGACTGTTCGATGACGTACTCCTTTGAAGCTAATTCTCCAATCTCTGCGATCAAGTTCCCGTGAGCCGCGACTCCTTGCTTGAGGCACATCGTGAAGGTTTGCTTGTCGTTCATCGTCACTGTTATACCTGATAGAAGTATTTTCGTCAGGTATGTAAATTAAATTTGTATTCATTGAAAAACACACAATTTAAAATCAGCTATCAAAGATTTTTAGATTGTTTTTCTAGGTGAACAAGTTTTCACGATTTTTTTACTTCAAACGTTTCTAATATTAAATATGTAAAAAATAGTTTTTTCTCGACATTTGCTTTATAAATAATATGAGGTAAGGGTCTAAGCTCGAATGTAGCAAATAGTTGACGCAGGCACGAATCGTCGGTATAGTAACTTTAGTATTTTTGCCAAATTTGAAGTTTTTTAGAGCTTAAAACCTTCAATATGACTAAATTATGTATTTTAATGTCTCTTTGTTAGATTTCTCTTACCAGCGCGTTCCATAAATTCATTCCAGTGCCGTTCCTTCATGCCAGGATTCCTGACTGCTTGAATGATCGGAATGAGGGGTCTAAACTCATCTATGTCGTCCTGAAAGAAAGATACATAATATATATTATTATTTAATATTTATTACTAACATTACGGGACAATATATAACAAACAAATTCTTTATTTACTTACAAAGAAATAAAGCATTACATTATATTTTTGGTAGTTAGGTTAGTACATAAAAAGAAATCAGATATAAACAATTCTAGTTCAAATCGACACGATATGAAAATATGAAAAAGAAATAACAAATCATAACAAAAGTCATTTTACCAGTTTCCCTGAAGTCAAAAAGGCAATAAAAATATCCAAAAAAATATCTTAGATTCGAATAAAGTTTGTCCAATTTACAAAACGTTGTGTGGTTTATATTTCCAAACTTACACTCCTTCATTCTTATACAAGACCGAATGAATGAATGAACGAGGAAACGAATAATAAAAAAAGGGGGGAAATGGACTACGTACTCTGATAGTAGTAGCGACGGTTTGAACTTTAGGCAAATCAGCAAATGTCCGGACACATTTAACGATGGTTTTATAATACTCGTTAATGAGTGGTTCTATGGCTTCTGCGTCGACATACATTAACGGATTGTCAAACCACACTTCGCGAGCTTTCAGGAAATCTGAAAAAAGTATTATATCAATAAAATAAAATCAGTAATGAATTCTTTTAAATGAAGCAATTTTTATACATTTTTATTATTCGAAAATGCTTTGTTGCTGCATTTATGTGTCATCAATAGTTTATTAAAATTGCGTTCAACTTTAATAAAATTTATTAAAATCAGTCGAATTTGACGTTGCTTTTCTATATAATCTCAAAACTACTGCAGTAGCTCTAACATGAGTTTTTACAATCTATACTCGCTAGCGTCTGTAGTTAAAAAATGTATGAAGATTTGTACAGCGTCTCTAGCGGATAGTTGGGTACTAAAGTTCGCAATACTAATATTGACGTAACTACTGTAGTAAAGTCAGGCAATTTTACTGTGACTACTCATGGTAGAGGTATAGTCCAGTCATTTTAGCTATTTTAAACCCCAATCTGCGGAATAATTCCTAGTGGGCTGAATTTTTGTACACACCTTTATTACGGCATTGTAATGAAGATATGAAAAATCGACATTGATATCGTGCCGGCTAAAAAAGTTATAAACGTCAAAAGATCACGAAAATCAGTTTTTCGCAAATATCTCGCGATCTATTGCTCAGAGGTCAATAAAGGTCTTTTACAAATTGTTTGTCATGAAATTGTCTACAAAAAATGTATACAAAAATTCAGCCCACTAGGAATTATCCCGCAGATAAAACCTTAAATGACTGGACTAGTATTGTTATCCATCATTTGTCTCATTAACCTTAAGGCTTAAGGTTAAGGCGCTTTAACCTTTGTTTTTTAACTTTTGTGCTTCCTCTTTATCTTTAATATTTTTTTAAAATCTATTGATCTCACCTGATGCAGTAACCCAGAGGTTCCTATAAGGTTCAAATTCCTTGACCAGTCGGTTCAGATCCACGAAGGGCACAACCGGCTGCCCGAAGAGTTTCTGTCGCTGGTTCAGAACCCGGCCCCATTCTTGGGAGTCCTTCATGCCTTTCCAAGCTTTTTTTATGTCGTTTGCTATCTCGTGTACCTGTTATATTAATATAATTATTAATTATTAATATTTAATATTTAATTAATTGATCTAGTTTAGGACGTCTAATAGTGAACCCAGGTCTTAGACATCATCATCATCAAGCTATATTAGTCCACTGCTTCTTTAAATACTTCTTCTTTATTCAATAAAAAATACAAATACAATTTTTTTTTTTTTTCGGAACATTTAACAGTGGTATAGAAACCAATAAAGGCTAGCATATCAGCATGAAAGTAAGATGAGAGTAAGATAAGAATCCTTTTAATTAAAATTAAAGGCAATAGAAAATAGCTTTTTCCTTTGATCTTTAATAATAATACAAAAAAATGTATAAATGTATTCTATTAGCAATCTAGTTCTCATAGTACAAGCTTTGTTTAGTTTAGGACTAGAGCGCATGTAAAATGTCCATGAATATTTATTTATACCTTTCCAAAGTCGTTCTGCAAAGTAAGCGCCATGCACTGTGCACTGTACATATCGATTTTATCGAATAGCGTTTGTTCGTCGATTTGGTGAAGTTTCCAGAACTTCTCTTGTTCCTCCTCTAAGAAGTCTGTTGTTACATCCACCTTGAAGTTACAAAACGGTAAATGTGCTTTAAATGTGAGAGGTAAGAATCACTGTGCATTTTACACCAATTTTACACGTGAGGTGTAATAATTATTGTCCATTTTACACCAATTTTACACGTGGGGTGTAATAATTATTGACCATTTAACACCAATTTTACAGAACAAAATGACATCGGTGCTTTGGGAATTGAGTGGTGTTTAGAAATACAAACTTAGGTACATAAACATTGTCATTTATTTAATGAGCGTAAAAACGTTTTCAATTGAATAACTTTCATCGCTTTTCATTGAAAAAACCACATCAACTTATCGTTTACATATGTATTTTTATTTTTTGTCATAAGTTGTTTGGGGACAAATAAAGATTTATCTTATCTTATCTTATAGCTTCTGAATTATTTAGCTTGATATCTGAACTAATATTATAAAGAGGAAAGATTTGATTGTTTGTTTGTTTGTTTGTTTGTTTGTTTGCATCGAATAGGCTCCGAAACTACTGGACCGATTTCACAAATTCTTTCACTGTTGTGAAGTTACATTATCTGTGCTGAACATAGGCTATATTATATTTTCAAAAAAATTAGGGATCCTTACTAAAACTTCAATTATGTAACCCAAGGTGTATAAGAAATTCCTTACATCGCGTGCGCTGCGAAAACTATTGATGATAGAAAGAAATTATGTACTACAATTTTGTAGAACACATCATCATCCACAAAAAAGTCAGCGACAGCATATGTCTAACTATTATAGATATGTCATAATAAGTGTTTTAATAACAAAAAAATATAATTAAAATGACGACGCCAGAAAACGTTCTATATTTGTACTTAGGTATTAATCCTTATCTAAATAAATTACTTTAAAATTAAGACTGCTTCAATACCTTTCTATTACTTTTTAAATTATTGAATTCGGACATTCCATTCGAAAGATATCACGAGTTCAAAAATGTAAGTACTTAATAAAAAAAGTCAGCGGGCACCGCGCCGCCGCTGCCGGTCACGGGAGTATATGCGGGGGGGTTACACACTATAGGGTCTATATTTTTTATCATTTCGAAAATACATTTATACTGAGTAACATATTAGCTATATTATAATGATATTTTTTTATATAGGCTACCCGTGCGAAGCCGGGGCGTACTACTAGTTACATGATAAATTCATAAGTTTTTTCTTCAGTTGTAATTTACAAAATAAATATGATGTTAAATGAATTAAATTACCTGTTTGGTGATTTGCAGAGGCCATCCAATGGCTTCCCACAGTGCTTTGAAGTCCTCATTCTCAAGTGGCGTGAAAAACGCGTCTAGGACTTCATAATCCTAAAACATATTCGGAACTACAAAATCACAAAATTAAAATTAATTTTGGGATACCGAAAGAAAAGAATAATAGTCCGTTGGTCAGTGTGGTAAGTGCGTGTTGTAAAATAACTATCTCTGATACTGAAAATGCAAATTATTCATTATTTTATACCTCACACTTCATTATGACACTAAACCCGAAAAATATGCGAATATAGAGTATTTTTTACATTTACTAATGTATTTTATTTAATCAGACATGTTTGTTTATTGATAGAGATAACCTTTCCAGTTATTCACGTAATCTCACCGTATGCACTTTCCTCATGATATCCTCCTGCGTCTTCAATGCAAAGGGTATGCCCTCCATCCACTCCCGGATCTCGAAGACATGCTCGATGGTGTTGGGTTTCTCACCTAACTTCCTCATGATACTCTTGTAGGCCTGGATGACGTCATCTACCACTATTCTCACTTCCTCCATCCACATTGTGAGAAGGGCTTTTATTATGTCTGAACGTTTGTTTACTAGCAGTTGCTGGAAATAAAAAAATCTATAATTTCCTAGGAATTAATAATTACACAATTGCCTAGCCATCATGTTATCTGTTTATCTTTCAGTTGTATAAGAGTAACTAAAAGTACCTTTAAAGAGTCAACATTGAGAGCAAAAGGTCCAATATTAATGTATTGCGGCAATCGCCATATCAAGTCGATTTTTTCATCATAATGCATTTGAACTTCTTCGCGAGTTTCCGAAGCAGAGTGCTTTTCTAATCGGAACGCTCTGTAATCAATATTTCAGCGTGCGTAAAGCTAAATTACGTAAAGAACAATGTCAAAATATAATCTTTTCGTCGGTTTTCATCATGTACTTACTATTTTGTATTCACATATTCTATCAGCAGCCAAATTCCCATAGTTCAATTAAGTTATGTAGGTACGATACCACAAAAAGCTTTTAATTTATTTATTTTCAGTGAAGATTAAAGTAAAAAGTAGATACTAACTCGACATATTCCTCGATATCAAGCACATAAATATCTCTGTAGCATACATATTGCCTCATGTACGCTTTCAGTGGAATTATGCATTTGCGGTAAGCTTTTAGCAATCTCTCTCTATAGTCCACCACGTTTGGTTCCATTAGACCTGGAGAATTGGGAACATTACTAAAAATCTTGCGTAAAATCTGAATACAACTTTTGTACAGCTTGCGTAAAATTTTTGTAAAACTTGCTTTGAATTTGTAGGAAATGTGATAGAAACCAAAAAAAAATGAAAAGCAAAATAGTTTATGGGGAACAATAAAATCTGTGTAAACTTGATGAAAGCTTTTGTAAACCATGTGTCATAAATGCACGTAATAATTGCGTTAGACCTGTTTAATACTTGTGTAAAACCTGTGTTACCATACTTACATAACGCTGTATACATTTATTAACTTGTGTAAGATTGCGTTAAGTTTGTGTAAAATATGCACAAAACTACAAAGAATTGAACATAATTGAATATAATAACCGATAGAAGTGAGGAACAGCTCCTTATCGAAGACAAGTCCCGTCATGATGCGAGGGTGCACTTGTGGCACAAAGTGACATCGGTACAGCATCTCACGGAACAACCTCTGTATCACTATCTGTACACGATAAACATTTTACTCTTTTATTTTATACCAGAGATGAGTGAAAGGATTTGGGTGAGACCTTTGCCCAGCTGTGAGACGAGATAGGTTAGGAAAAAAAATTATACCGGATTTCAGACACCGACTTTTTTATCCTATCGGGTAATACCTATATTCAGTACTTCATTTAGTTTAATAGTATTTTTTTGTAAGGGTCATATAAAAGGCTCTGGTCGCGTGGAACTGGCACCTAGAATCACCTAGTATGTATGACGATTCTAAATGATCCTTGTGATTTTACTGAATAAAGAATTTTGTTTTTGACTTTGACTTTGTCTTTGACTATGTATGACACTTACAAACACCGTGGCTTTCTATACAAATTAGTAGATCCGTAAATGACCCCATAAAACTTCACAAACATTACCTCAAGATTAATATAATGTAATTATATTATTCATGAGTTTTTCATTTATATTGACTGTTTTTTTCTCATTATATTAGTCCGTAGAGGTTTTGTCATGATTTTGTTTTGCTATTTACATTATTTTTTGTATACTTACCTCAAACTGCTTCGGATCAGTGGTGTAGTAAGGCCCTTCAGGTGACATCATCAGAGAGAAATAAAACAGAGTGATGGTAGGGGACCGAAACGGAGTGTTTATGAGATCTGGAGATGAATAAATAAATTTATATATGAGAGGGAGAGTGAAAGAATTATGTGCAACGATCAGACCAATAAATAAATAATACTTAATTAATGCTTATTTTCATGCCAGCATTATTTATATTTATATATTTATTTATATCTATAAATATAAAAATGAAACCCGTTTTCCGTTGTCACGATATAGCATGAAAACGGCTTGACCGATTTGGCTTTTTTTTTTGTAGTTTTCTAATACTCTGTACAAGGTTCTTACGGAAAAAAAAATAGGAAAGTCTCTCAGAAAAAAAATCTCTCTAAGGCGGTACGAAGTTCGCCGGGACAGCTAGTTTAAAAATAAAACCTTGCTTACCTGAAGGGTCCCATTCCCAGTCATCTTCACAGAAGTAAGTGCACAAACACGGAGTTTCACACATGTACACAAACATGGCCATGGATTGCTCGATGCAGAATCGCAGCGCGTACTGACAACCAAAGAAATAACGCTTTATTCAAATCAAATCAAATCAAAAAGTATTTATTTGGGAACAAAAAACAATGTAAATTTTAAAAACATAAAAACGATGTTACTTGCAGAAGTAAAATACTGTGTCGCAAGTAGCAACGCCCTCCTCCTTATGAAAGCAATGTGTTCCAATTTAACAGGTTACAATAGTAAATTAAATATAGTAACAAAACTAAGCTTAGTGTTACATTACTTACAAAAAACCAAAAAACAGTCTTAATAACAATTTTAGGGAAAAGAAATAAAGTAGATTTTGTGCTCATTAATTTTAGGTAAGGGTGTGTGTAGGGAGAGTGTGAGGGTGTGTAGGGGGAGTGTGTGTGTGTGTAAGAGGAGTGTATGTGTGGGGGAGGGGGAGAATGTATGTGTGTGTGTTTGGGGGATGAGAGTGAGAGAGGAAGGATGAGAGGGGGTGTGTGGGGTATTATATTTAAACTTTATTTAAATTCATTAACCCGGCGTGAGTGAGGTTGGGTACGTCATACCCGACCTCGTAAGCTCTATTACATGATCTCACAAGACTTTTCAGTTCCTTTGTTTTTTATAATAATTAGAAGACACTATTGTTATTATGTTGATTTGCGATTGAACGTTCCGTTTCATTGGACTTAGGTTTAAAATTACCTGCATTCTGAATCTCACAAGCTGCATGAACCGACTCAGCTTGCTAACTCCATAAAACTCCCATTTTTTCTCGTAAATGTTGAACCATCTTTAAAAATCGGATAGAAAAATAAAATTTAGTATTATTTTTTTTACATATATAATGCTGTTTTTTATAGTGTTATTATTTTGTATGCAAATTTCAAAACATAAACGTTTTATTATTTATAGAATTCTTGGACTCACCCCTTCCCAACATCCCTGAAAGACATGCGTATAGCATGAGCAGTGTTGTTCAACCAAGTTATATTCAAGTACTTCAGCATCTGCGAGAAAAACAATATCACATTTATAAGTACTCATCCCTCTGTACCCCAAGTACGAGTTTGTGCACATACGGATTGCAGAGACGCAATCGCCGAGCGCCATCGATTTTATATGGAAATCCAAGCTTCTCAAGAAATCTGCTAGGGGCGCTGCTTGGATTTCCATACAAAATCGGTGGCGCTCGGCGATTGCGTCTCTGCGATCCGTGTGTGCACAAACTCGTACTTGGGGTACTGGTCTGTTTTATGGATTTGTTTGACTTGGTGAGAACACCCAACCAGGCTTTCAGCAATTACGAGTATGTAGGTAAAAAAAAGCTATAAAAATCATCTTGATAAGCCAAGGCTAGTACAAAAGAATATCTCACCATAGAGGTACAATGTTGTTGAGCAGCGTCAAACTCAGCCAAACTGACATTACGGCCGTAGTTGGCCGTGAAGAAGTACATCGACTCCACCTATTCAAAGTTTTTCTTAAACATTATAAAATATTAAGTCTTCTTCTTCTTCATGCATGTATGTTACATGCCTGTGTTGTGTGCCAAACATATATCTGTCTCTTTATTAATTTTACAATTTTACGGTGACATATACAGAACACACACAATTTACACACATTATGAATAGGCAGGTATTACTTAAAATAAAATAAAAATGCTAAATACACTAATTACATTCATAGAAATAAATAACTTAAAAATACATGAAATCCATGATAAAAATATTTAAGGCTACCTACTGTTAACTTCAAAATGTTTCTAGTATTTTGAACTTCATTTTGGTTAAAATGTACAGTCAGTGAAATAAACGTTATTATACATCATAGACTACTTTTTTTAAATTTTTGATGTACAAATCTTATAATTATGAGTATACCTTCAAACATTCGTCGACAACAAGATGTATGCAAGACACGGACTCTGTGAGCACGTAGAGAGAATACCACTGATTAAACTCCACTCGACCAGAGAAGTCTTCCATCACACACGGGTAGTTACCTATTAATAAACAATATATATTTGAAGCTCGGCGAGAAATGTCTCTATAGCTTTACATTAACTATTTCATCATCATCATCAATTCTGCAAAAGGGTTCGTGTCGCTTTTACAATCATTGACAATACTATTTTATTTATATAATTTTGCAATTAAATCAAATAATAATGTTATCAATCAAAACTATTAAAACTATACTTCCATAATTAAAATTATAATATGTAGATACTAGATATAAGACTAAAATTTTTGCACACCATTTTAATTTGGTAAAAATACTTATGTGATACTTACCCACTATGACATCTTGTATCTAAATCTACCATGTTTTTTGCAAATAAATAAATAAATAATAGAATGAATGAATCATCCGCAGCCTGACTTGGCCCACTGCTGGGTATAGGCCTCTCTTTGCTCTTTCCATTTCGCACGGTTCTGAGCTGCTCTCAACCATCTGCGGCCCACGGTAATGACGATATCGTCCGTCCACCGTGCCGCTGGGCACCCGACTTTTCTCTTGCCCAACGGCGGATCCAGGGGGGGTGTCATGGGGGTCATGACCCCCCCTGAGCTGGTTCCAGGACTTAGTTGGACCACTAATTGAACATAATTTTTACATTATCAAAATTAAATTATGAGTTCTTGACTTGACCACGACTATGCGACCCCCCCTGGCGCCAAAGCTGGATCCGCCCTTGCTTGCCAGTCCTAATTAACTATTTACATAACAGATAGGCTATAATAAATAAATAAATAAATAATGCTCGACAATCCACACAACATCATCTAGCCCCAAGCTAAGCATAATTTACAAAGATATTGTGGTAGTAATGTTTAAGAATGTGTTTTCGGTTTTGTTTATTTTTATCTAAATGCATACCATAATCGGGCACAGGTGCAACATAATCTTTAGTGGGCACATCTATGAAGTTGTAAAGATCTGGGTACTTCTTTATTGTGTAAATAATCTTCATTTTTCCTTCCATCTTTTTGTACAACAGTTCTCCCTGAAAAAAACGTATGTATTAGTATGTATGTAATTATTTAAAACAAAAGTTGTATATAAGTGCCTTCCTTTTTGCTATGTTGTTGTTACACCGTATAGCCTAAAAATCAGCAAATTTCAATAAAAATTTAAAAGTCGAGTATCTCGAAATGGGTTAAGTTTAGGGTGGGGTGTTTTATAATAAAATAAGTCAGAAGTGATGGGTACTCCACGCCCTTAACGGATCTAGCACGACTTTCCATGTAAACCTGTATATACTACTACCATATGACAAAATAAATGTTTCAAATAAAATGTCTACCTCATTCCTAAGCGCTTGCAAATGCTCTTCATCCAAGTCCCTGGCCTGTTTATGAACGCGCACCATCGCCACTATCTTCGGCATGTAGTGCAGCGGCATCATTGGCAGCCCATCCAGCAACAAGCAGTCCAGGTACAGATAGAACCTGAAGGATTTAGGATCTTAATCATCATTCCCCTGCCATTACCCCACGCTAAATGTGGTTCGGCACATGTTTTTTTTCTTTCACTCCTATCATTCGTCAAGATCTTACTTATCATCATTCCTCTGCCCTTATTCCACGCTAAGTGCGGTCGGCATTATATTTTCTTCTTCCACTCACTCCTATCTCTGAATCTTACTTATCATCATTCCCCTGCCTTTATCCCACGCTAAGTGAGGTCGGCATTATATTTTCATGTTCCACTCACTCCTATAATTCGCCAGGATCTTATTTATCGTCATTCCCCTGTTCTTATCCCACGCTAAATGTGGTTCGGCAAATGTTTTCTTTTTTCACTCACTCCTATTTTTCTTCAACACTGAATCTACTCTCAAGTACTTCTACTTTAGTATATAAATAAGTTTAATAAATACCTCAGATTATTTTCGACCTCCCAGCGCAGATCGCAAGCGAATCGCACGCGCTGCGCAAACGTTTCTGGATCATCCGCTTTGAACATCAAACGGATGCGAGGGATACTGAAAGAGAAACTCAGTATCTAACGATAGTGGATATGATGAATTTATGATGTAGTTTTGTCCACAAAGTATTATAAAGAGAGTAAAAATGAGCCCACAAAAGAAAAGTTCTGTACCATCTGTCTACCTACCATCTTGTTATATTGTAGTACCTAAAACAGGGTTCATATGTGGTACTTACCACATTTTATTGTAACAACCTAGTTTTAACCATATGAATGCAAGATTATTTTTAGTTTCAATACCTGCACCGAATCTACGATCACACCTATGCCATGTATATTTGCAGCAAACCAATGTTTGCTGCAAATTTCTCAATGTAACGGTAGGTAAATAGAACGCTCTTTAGAGTGATGGACGCACCGTTTGAGGTAATACAGTTGGTAGAAAAACTTACTTGTATCGTCGTTTAGTGCCATCCAAAGCCATTACTTCCCACGTTTCTGTGGACTTGTCAAAACTGAATGCAGCAACATTAGTCCACTGAAATATATTACAAGTTTTATAAAGATTTCAACCTACATAAATAGAAGGTAGTTAGTATTAGTATTTTATGTCTTCGTAACAAGTGATTTTTTGTGTACAATAAAGGGTCTATTTAATTTATTTAAGGTTTTTGTAGTAGGTACTTAAACATGACCTATCATATCATATCTTTTTTTATTACTTTTTACAAGTTAAGAGTAACATTATTATATATCATGTTACTCTTAGCTAGTAAATAAGTAATAAAAAAAATCTTGATGATACCCAAAACTTAATCAAAACTATATACCTAGTCATAAATCGGAGTTACTCTTAGACCAAAATCAATGTAAAATATTAGCAATTTACCTCATACAAGTTATTGAGCATTTGTATCATATCATCAGCACCCCCTTTCCTCGGCTTGCCATCTTCTTTAGGGATGAAAGCAAGCCCTGGACATGGGTACTGCTCACCCTCGATCATCCCTAGAGCCAGCCATTCTTCTGGTATCCTGGAAATATCATTTAAACTAAAGAGGTAGGAACAGTGGCGCCCTCATCAATGTTACAATTAGATGAGGCTTTAGATGATCTGCGGAGTGTAGCTGGCAAAAACTGGATGAGAAGAGCCGAAGTGCGGGCTCAGTGGCGCGTCTGCAGAGAGACCTACGTCCAGCAGTGGACTGATACAGGTTGATGATGATGATGAGGCCTAGAACTTATAGTAGCTTTGTTCCACTATTGCATAGTGAAGCTGTCTGCTTTTTAACAAAAAAAAAAGAATTATATTACACCTAATTTGGTTCCCTTGATTTTATTCCTGTGGTTTTTAATTGATTTTTTATAAAGAGCTTTCAAAGCCAATTTGTTAATTGAAATTATGAGGTTGTTTTTTTCTGGAAATATAAATATTTTGAGAAACAAATGGGAGCAAGAATTAAGTCTAATATGAGGGTACTTCACACAACTTTTGCGCACAATCAGCTGAGAATACATAACTAACCGGCAATCAAAATCAGTGTTGTCAAATATTTCCAGATCTAACTTGGGATAGGGGCTGTACAAGCCGTAGTACTCTTGGTCAGACAGTTTGTACTCGGACGTTGGCAGCAACCAGTACGCTTGGATGCCAAGGTCTCGAAGCATTTTCTGGAAAAATATTAATTTCTTTTTAAAAACAATACAGTGAATTATGAATGTGGTTCTTATTAAAATAATGATCATCTCTGGTATTATGCATTTGGAAAGGATGAATGAAGTAATGAAACTTACCTAGTTGTAATTTAAAATGTAATTTGACCTATAATGTAAATTATTAATAAATAATTTATCTTATAAGAATAGAAGAATAGGTCCGTTTGTGCTGCCTCCATTAAGGCTAACGACAAACAAGAAGATTCAACTAACCTTGATATTAGCGGCCAGAAATTTCCTCCGTAGCCTCTCAATTTTAACCAGCCTCGGAAGCTCTTTAGGAAGTACCACACTGAGGAATTGCAGCTTTGGCACAAAAGTCTCAAAAGGGAATTGCTAAAATATAATTGCATAATTAGTAAGATTTCAAACGAAAGTGACAATGTACCTACAATAACTACTTCGTTAGTAGGTACCTTTTGTTTCTTTTTACTTCCTACTGCTACATCAATACATAAATACTTAAACCTATCATAGTGAGCACATAAACGAGAGATTATTACTTTTAAAAGTGTTAAGTAAGTACTTAATAGTAAGCTAATCTTTAGTGTATTGGACATACAAGAATGATTGGTAATGCACATAGGCACCTACCAACCTCGAACGTACTTTGGTAGGTACCTACGAGTTTTACACTTTTTCTGTACGTCTAGGTACTTTTTTTTCCTGGCTCGCATTTTTGTGCATTTTGCCAATTTGTCATTTTCTAGGTACTTACTACTAAGATAGTTTACGTCCTAACTAGGTAGTTGACTATACCAAGTAAAAAGGTTTACTTACTATACTCTCATCTTCACGGTAGGTAGTCCACCGCCCCGGTGGTAGAAGCATTTTTGGTTTTTGTGGTTTCGGGAGCGACACTAGCGTAGGAGCTAATTTGTCCGTCTTCGCCTGACAGGAAATAATGCATCCCAGGGTAAATCATACCAAACAAATTATTTAAACAATGATAAATAAATCTTAGATGCGTTTGTTTACAAAAAGAAAAGTTTGTAAACAAAACAAACCGTGAAAAGCAATGTTGCCATTAATCAATAACAAAAAATGGTACGTTTTCCTTTTTTACATTTTTTTTAATGTTGATCTACGTCGAGGAAAGCAAGGTAAGGTAACTGACCTTGCTTTGCTCGTTTGTTTGTTATTTTGAATTGCGCACTTATAATCAGCTGGGTTCGTTTGCACCATTATTGGGGCAAATCAAAGCTAATAACCTAACCTACCCTAACCACACATCAGCTAATCATTAATATAACTAACCTGTAATATTAATTTCATACGCTTCTTTGCACATATTCCTTTCGTAGGATCATCTTTTGTCATATCAGATACAAGTTCTGAATAATATCCCCTCTTGGGAATAGTATCCCGCGACGTATTATCATAAACAACATCCTGTTGCCTAATCTTTTTCTTTTTACTATACATTTCCACCTATTATTTATAGTGAATCTTATAAGATAGCTGTTTTACAACATAATTTACACCTACTCCATGCAACTAAAGGTTGATAGACAGATGTCACTTTTAATACTTTTGTTCTCATGGACTAGTAACCTTCTACAATGAACAAAAGGAGTCGGTTAAAAAAAAGGTTTCCTAAAAATATATTACACTCGCTAGAGGCTACGCTCTACACACACCGACAGACAAATGAACAAATCCTTTGCAAATCCCTGTTACCTATAACCATGACATTTTATACAAGTACCAACAAGATTTCCCAATATTTTTTATACTATTGCATAGCTTATATCGCGGGCCTTGAGCGTAGAGACCGAATCCAGAAATTCCGTAACGAAATAACCGCCGGCAAAAAATGCTAAGCAATAGCTTTACCGCGGCAGTTTCCGACTGCCACACGTCAATTTTGGGTTTTCTTATGTCCTTTTGAACGTATATCCAGTATTCTAATATTTTTTCTGAGGATTAGCAGTGGAAATAAAATGCCCCAAAAGTAAAACAGGTAAATGATCCTCTTTTTGAATTTGTATGAAAAATATTTAAAAAACCGTTCTGTAAACTTTTTACTTAAGTCTGGCAATTTAAACATAAAAAAAAACCAGCCACAGACAAGTAGGAATATATAGCATACTAGCTAGTCTATGGAATGTGCGTTTCCCCAAACACACGAGTCTGGTAAGCAAAAACACTTTTCCCGCCAAAAATTCAAACATATAAATACCAACACCTAATTCGTAAGTATTGTTGTGTTGATATTTTTAGATTGCACTAATTATGCAGTAAATATACTGTGTACTTCCTCAATGTATTTGCTGGAGCATTTCATTCACATATCTGTACCACATTCAGACATTTCATACATTCGCGTTGTCGAACCTTTTATAACTATACTTACTTACTAACTTTTTGAATCGATAAAGAAAGCCTCACTCAAGTAGGTACATAAATCTATCCCTTATTTTTTTGCTAAGTTGCTAGTGCTCAATGTGCTCATTGAAAATATATGAAGGTAAATAAAACAATGTCAATTAAAATAAAAGATTTTTTAATACTTATCTTATTGATGCTTAATTAAAATACTAGGTAACAAAACTATGATAAATACTGTAAACAATCAGAATCAGATGAGATAAAACTTTAATTTGATTGAATATGTAAATAAATAACTTGTTTTGTAAAAAAAAAATTATATATGCAGGAAGTTCAGCTTCAATTCTTAGCACAAGTTTGTGGTACTCTTTTGTGTACTTACTTTAAGTAAATAAATATTCCATTGTATAGTAAACAAATGATCGTAAAGTAAACAAATTTTCCATTGTATCGTAAACAAATATTCGTATTACCATATTTTGTAGTAAACAAGTTTGTTGGATTTACATCAAAGTGAACTTAGATTTACTTAGGTAATTATTAATGAGCTTAGATTTTCTTCGTTAATTCTATAGAGTTCAGATTTTTAATACACTTTTTATGCCAGTGTGGTGATAGGCTCAGTCGACGAGAGGCTCACGTTCATCCGTGACCTCTGCGGCGAGGTCAGCGAACTTTGCCACGTAGTCCACACTAGATTCCGCCATTAAAGAGTGCAGGTGTGAGTCTACCTGTAAAGTTTAATTAATTTAGAACCAAATGCTTTATGGGCTTAAGGGTATTAGAATAAGGGTATATTAGACAATCTTATCTAGCGGTACTTTATTAGAACCAAAAACAAACATTTTTGTGATGACATTGATATGTGTTTATTTTGTGTCTGAATATTTTCTGTGTAGTTAAGAATAATGTGAAAATATTTTTTTTGTGACGTTCCACTGCCCATTCTCCTTTTCAAAATTGGCAAATTGGTATAAATATTCTGTAAGGATTTCTATCGTATAGCTTTGCTTAGTTTGGGACTAGATAGCGTTGTGTGACGTATCCAAGAATGTTTCTTTTGGGTAGGTCATTTACAGATAAGTCTATCATCAATTCCATTGAATATGAATATTCATTTCTTTATAATGACTGAAAAATAAAAGTCTTTTTATTTTTCAGTTTATATAGCCTATGCCACTCGGCAATAATGTGGCTTTCTATTGGTGTAAAAATTTTTAAAATCGGTTCAGTAGATCCCGAGATTACCCCTTACAATTTAACAGATACACAAACTTTACCTCTTTATAATATTAGTATAGATGGTAATATGTACTTACGGCTAAGTCAGGCGGCGCGCGTGCTTCCAGATGTCCTAGGAAGCTGCTCAAGCTGAAGTCCTGCACCGAGCCGTCCAGCCACTCCGAGTCGCGCAGCAGCCGGGACGGAGACAGAGACATCGACTCCGAGGGCAGGAAACCTGCACACATCACATGTATAGGTACTTTTTTTGATGTCGCATTCTGCCATTAAAGTAGCATTTAACAGACATCAAAAAATTAGGATCTCTATTGAAATCTGTTGTCGGCACAACGTGATTTTTTCTTCCACTTTTTCTTATCATTCGTCAGATATATTCGACTCTGAGTCTATTCCTTTCACATTCAAGTCATTTTTCAGACAATCCAACCGCGTAATTTTCGGCATTTTATTACTCGCATACCAAGCCTCGCCTATAATCTGATTCTAACTTTCACAGATAGTGCTAATAAGGGTGCGAGCAAGATGACCGTAGTTGATATGTAATGAATGTGTGTGCATTCATAGCTATTTTGTTATATTTCGCTCGCACCCTTATTATCACTATTAGTAAAAGTTAGAATCAGATTATAGGCGAGTAGTTTAGTTACTAACTTCCTATATCTGTCTCTCTCTTCGAGTTCCTCTCTCCCTCTTTCTCTACTTCCTTCTCTCCCGGATTGAGGTTGGAGTCATGCAGTGTTGCGACTGACGAGTCATCGTCCACGTCCAACACTTCTGACTTCGGAACCATGTCTTCTGCAATAAATAAATATCTTGCATATAAAAAACACAAAAAAAAATGCTTACATAATAATTCTTGTACTAGTTATCGTAGAACCGATGCAGGTAAGAAGTGAAATAGCGGATTAACTAACGGCCGGTTTCTGGAAACCCAAATCACGATTGATCCGAGTTTCACACATAGTATTTGATTTTTTCGTTAATCATCGTTCGAGAAACCGGCCGTAAATGAAATGAATTATTGAGTGTAAATTACCGTTTTCTTCTTTTTCTTTAGTAGGTAGCTGCGTGATGGGAATCCTACGGTCACCATCGTGGAAGTAAAACTGGCCGTTTGACTCGCTTAGCACGTAGAAAAATGACAAGCTGAAATACAGTTATATTATATCAGTTCATCATCATGATCATTTCAGCCCGTTGGCACTCACTGCATATACTTTTTGACGTGACAACGTCTTATAATTCGATAGAGCCAGCTGCACGCACGAAAAAACATGACTCATGAGGCGTTCTGAGGCGTTCTGAGGCGTTCCATGAAGTGCAAGCGAGAGCGCGGATTATTTTGCAGAACCGCTTACAATCCCGTTCGTTGACGTTGTCACGTTCAACTACCGTCAGTAAACCGACTTTACAGACAACCATTTTTTTTATTATGCCATTCTTACCGGTCTCTTGCAACTCTCATCCACTATTCCCGGATTATATTATTTACTGATATAAATTACATTATTAAAAAAATCGCGTAATTGGGTAAAAAAAAAACAATACAACTAAAATATCTTACTCGGATGTAGAAGTGGGGGGCGGTTTGGGTAGAATTTTCGGTAAAGCTGGCGGGGCGTCTGGAACCACTTTCACAGGCACCAGAGCTAAAAAAAACAAATATATAAGCTTAGTGTAGGTTCTGTTATAATATAATAGTATCACATTTAATTTAATAAAGATTTTTTTTTAAATAAATTTTTAGAACTATCCATGTAGGCGACTTTTCATGGTGTTCACACTAGACTAATGACTTACGCCTTCAGTTTAAGCAGATACCGTAGTTAAATTCTAGTAATCTGTGGTAAATAGATCTATTCGTATCAGATACCTTCGCAAATACCATGCATTTTATGGTGTTATAAATAAAAAACTTTTTGGTAAAGTCAATAGTTTACATAGAGCCAATGCGGTCTACTGATATAGGTTAATAAATACGAGTATTGTTAAATAATATTGATATGCGTTGTTAAATGCCACCAGAGACTAGTATAAACTAGAAGACTGCCAACCTCATACAAAAAAAAGTGACTCGGTGTGCTCTAACACAGAAATAATACAGATTTCTTGGCTTTTAGTGCTGTTAGGATAATTTTACGGCTATGTGGCAGCGCCATCTGGGAATAATCTGGGTATAACCCGCGGAATTTCACCTTTTTCCGAGTCACGTTTCTTTGTATGAGATTGGCAGTCTATTGTTTATACTAGTCTCTGATGCCACTCACTGCTTGGCGGTGGCAGTTTAGGCAGCAGCGGCAACAGTCGTTGGACGACAATCCGTCGTTCTGCCGCACGGGGCCTTCCTCGCCGACTGCGGGGAACTTCCACCATGTCCAGGGAAGGGGCTCTTGACTTCTGAAATAGTTTTTGATTGAAAAAAGTAACAAACATACATCTATCCAAACTTTCACGTTTATAATATTATTAGTAAGAAGTATAAAAAACAAAAAAAAAATAATAATAACGCTGGACCATACTACGAACTACATTACTACTTGGGGTCTATCTAAGTAACTAATAGCCATGTTAAAAAATCGTTTTTATAAGTATGCAATTTTTCATCAATGTTTTCTTATGAAGTTATAACGCAAAAATATCGTCCGTAAACCGACTTTACAGACAACCATTTATTATATTCAAATTATATTGTTTTAGCGGGGCCCCTTGTAACCTCGGGGCTCTGGGCAGCCTAAGCAGCTTTTAGGTAGATCCGGCCCTGTGTTATACCTCGTTCTTGGGCGCGATGGGCGGCGGGTGGCGGAACAGGCTGCAGTGCGGGGGCGGCATGAGCGGGGGCGCCGCGCCGGGGCGTCGCCGCGGGGCCGCCGGGGCCGCGCGCGAGCCCCCCAGGTGACTGTTACCCGCCAGCGATAACAGCCGTTTCAACCTACACGGTATATAACTTAATGTTTGGCTTATCGGGCAGTCCTTCTATACAGTGGAGGAGTTTTTAAGGCTAAGAGTTTCAACCATGTATGGATATTTTCTTTCAATGACTTTATCCACGAGCGAAAATGTGACATAGTTTTTCTTTATAAACGAGATATTGACCATGATTTGTGAATTAGATTAGGAATTATAGACATCTTCTAATGCACATTAATTTATTTGTAATAATTATTTTAAAAATTATATGAATTATATTTCTAGATTCCAAATTGACGTTTATGTACTAAATATGAATAAATGATGATTTATGATTTATACAAACCACATTTTTTTTATTTATAGACCATGTCCCATTTACTACACTGGCCATCTTGCCCGAGCACTTGTATCTCTGACCTCATGCATTGCTCGACTGACGCGCTCAAGGTGGCTAGCTATTGGTCAGAGGTGGTCTAACCTTGGTGATTTTTCACAGAATGGTTTTCTCAACGACTCGAAGAAGATTATTTATGTGTGAATAAATTTTTGGGACGAAGTTTTTATAGCGCTGCGCGATAAAAGGGGGCTCAACGGAAAAACTTAAGACCAAAAGTTGTAACGACACTTTTTGCTATAGTTGTAAGCCGTGCGGCGTGCGCGTGTTTCTCTGTCCCTCTCTCTCATAGAAAGCAAGCCAGTTATTAAAATTAAATTCGTTCCATCGGGGTGTCCATTGACACCTCTCAAGTTTTTTTATTTAGGTTTGTATAACTCACCGTTCACTAAGCAGTGCGAAGCCGTTGTTAGGTGGCGGCGACGCTTGCGGCCGGTTGATCAGTTTACTGACAAGCTTGAGGGTGCTTGACGACGATTTGTGCTCGGGCGATAACAAATGTTCGTCTGTAAGAAACAACATAGAAATTAACGAAGAAGTGACAAGGGTCACAGCTCAGTTGGTCTGCCTTCCATGCGGTGGGTCCTGGGTTCAATCCTCAGCAGGAACAAACATTTGTATGATGAAAAACACTGGGGTTTGTTCTATTTTGAGTGCCTTATAGTTTTTGAAAAAAAAAGTACTTATTAGCAATTATCGCCTACTGTACTGTATTAGCAATTTAATCACCATAGTACAAGCACAAAGTATGTACTATGGGAACTTAGTTCGAAACTAAAGCGCCATGTATAAATATTTATAAATAATAATTTATTAATACCAAAGAAAATACTTTTGGATACAAGTAAAGATTGTGAAAGAAAGAATTATTGAATTTCAAGTCTTACACGCAATATCATATCTACTGTAACAACCTATTCTTAACTCTGCTTCGGCACGTTGTTGCGAGTGGACGTGTATCGGTTGCGGTCCCTAAAAGTGTTCTGATTGGTTAACACAATTTCTCGTTTACTCTTGAGTGCTTCTAACGGTGAGACTCCTTCTCCGAATCCAGTTGAACAAGGACGGATAGCTGAACGTGAGTTGCGCACAATTTCTAATTGGCTAACTCGTAGCAGCCCCTCTACCTCGCTGCCGCGATTCGATCCTGCGACCTGCGGCGCGTGAGTCGACATTCTGAACCGCTTCGCTAAAGCGTAAGTTGAACAGGCGCACAAAATTACTCCCCAAGTGCAGCGAGTGAGTCACGTGCGCTACAAGCGACGAGCGGCGCTGTGGCATAGAGCCGGACCGGATAATAATACTGAGCGCCGTCTATTCTACTGTTGGCAAAACTAGCTTACATTTGCTCTGCGCATCGCTTTCTAGCTCGCTTTAGTACAAGATAACATTAAGTTTGATTATAGCTTATCGCTCCTATAAGAAAATGCAACGTACTCCAACTAAAAGCACTATGTCGGACGTAAAAACCGCGGAGCAAAGCACATCGGCAACTGAACCTGAGTCCGATTGCAATGTAACAACCCGCCGTCTGAAGAGACGGGCGCTACGTAGCCCAGAGCTAGTTAATTCATTCAAGTTAGAGAGCACACTTAACTCTTTTAAACTTGATTTTTCCGAGCATATGACAATGCTATTTAATGCCTTCCAAGAGAAACAGGATGCTAAATTAACCACCCTCTTATCAGACATCAATGATATTAAGCATGAGGTGAAAGAAATAAAAACGCTCCATGAAGAAACAGAAAAAAAGATCAACGGGTTGTCTTCTCAAGTTGAAGAAGTAGCTTTGAAAACCTCAACACTCGAAAATGAGTCGGCTGATAATAAGACAAAAATACGACTTTTGGAGAATAAAATCGAGGACCTAAACCGTCAGTCTTGTGCTTACAAAATTGAAATAAGGAATATTCCATCCAAGCCACAGGAATCAGGGGATGATCTAAAACAGATTATAAACAAGGTACTTACTACTCTCAAGATCGATTCGCCGCCATCTGAGATCCGTAATGTGCGAAGACTGCCGGGAAAACCTGATGCACCAAGGCCAATTGTGATGGAGGTGTCTACCTCGGCCTTCAAAACTAAAGTTATACAAGAATCAAGGACCTTCAATAGAAACAACAACGCGCACAAACTTAGCACTGCTCACCTGTCGATGCCAGGCTCACCCAGACCTATATATATAGGTGAAAACCTTACTTACAAGGCAAAGGGCTTATTCTATAAGGCGCGTGAATACGCAAAGCAGAACCACTACGCATACTGCTGGACCGCCAATGGGTTAGTGTACCTACGTAAAGAAGAAGGTTCCAAAAGTATCATCATTAGGGACGAGGACCAGCTACAGAACTCTGAGAAGAGTGCATGACTGATATGCAGTATGTATTTATACATCAACATTATGTTAAAATTATTTTTAAGTTTAGTTAAAGTTATATTTTTATTTAGCCATAATAAACAACTTACATATTTTTCTCTAACAATACAACAACACTACACATGCAGAACACATTATTCATCGTACACTGACCATCACCACACATTTACATTACACATCACCTACACAATATTCATATTGCACTATTATATTCATCGTACACCAGCCTTCATTATTAAACTAAAACAAACACAAAAAGGACATACTTATTTACCTGCATACCGAACACTCCAAAATGTCACAAAACCCTATGTTAACACAACAACGTATCATCCACTGCTCTATGAGCACATTATACAAAAACACTGTATGTTTTTACGCAGTGTGGAAATACATAGTATATTTCACATAACATGAATAGAAACATAGAATTACACTGTGAAAACATAGATAATGTGACTGTATCGGAGGCCCACTTATGCTTACCTGAAAACTGTATGTCCTACATGAAATCCTATAACTCGAATAAAAAACTTGTGATAATAACTCAGAATATTAGAAGCATTTCAAAAAATATTCATGAATTTTTAGTCCTGATTAAACGAACTAACATACAACCAGATGTTATAGTTCTAACGGAGTGTTGGTTATCTAAGTGCTCTACTCTACCATGCATAGACGGTTATGAATGCGCCTCGACCTGCAATAACTTACTCCAAAATGATGGGGTAGTTGTGTACACCAAAACTATTGTGATGTCTAATACACACGAACCTCCGTTTTTAAATGCAAACTGTCTTGTAACCAGAATTAATAATAATGTAACAATACTTTCTATTTACCGTTCTCCTTCTTATAGCTCACTGGAAAACTTCATTGATTCTCTAAATACTGTTTTAACAACATTAGACAACCACCAAAATGTGGTATTGGTTGGAGACATAAACATAAATATTGTCAATGACGAGGAGAGAACAAAGTCGTCGGAATATCTAGATGTATTAGCCTTTCATGGTCTTCTTCCATCGCATACTTACCCTACCAGGGAATCGAACTGCCTTGATCATATTTTCATTAAAACTAAACAAGCTGCCCTGACTCTCGTTATAGAAAGTACCCTTACGGATCACAGATCTGTACTGCTGGCTCTCAAAAACTGCAACAATAAATTACCCAATTACAACACTATCACAAAAGTTAATTATGATGCAATTAAAAATGAGCTAGCTACTGTTGACTTCTCGGGTGTGCTATTCACTTCTGATTGTAATGCTGCAACAGATCTTTTTATTAATATCTTGACGACAATCATCCGGAAAAACACTCGTATAGTAGAACTATCTCGCCGAAATACCCCTAAAAAGCCATGGATCACACCGGGACTTATACGATGTATGAGACACCGAGATAAACTCCACAGTAAGATGCGTAAGTGTCCTAATGATGAAAACCTTAGTTTAATTTATAAAAGGTATCGGAATTTTTGTAACTCTCTTCTTAGAAAACTAAAAAACTCATATGAAAGATCACAATTTGAAAAAGCTGGAACTGATGTGAAAAAAATGTGGCAGGTTATAAATAATATAACTAATTATAAACCTAAGAAATCTCTTTCACAAGATCTTATAAGTGGAAATGATCCTAATATAACTTTAAATACAATTAATGATTTTTTTGCAAACATCGGTAAAAACTTAGCAGAAAAAATACGTTTAGGCGCCACTCTACCGTTCAACAATCAACCAACGCAACACCAGTCTTTAAATTCCCTAGGGATTATAAATGTAGACCAAAAAGAAATTCATGGGCTAATAAACTCACTCAAAACTGATTGTTCCAAGGGGTGGGATAACATTTCTTCTCGAGTTATTAAACAAAACAAAGATGTTCTGGTTGTACCATTAACACACATTTGTCATCTTAGTTTTTCAACCTCTGTTTTCCCTAGAGCTTTTAAAAGATCTATTATTCTTCCAATCTACAAAAATGGGGACAAACACAATGTAGAAAATTACAGACCAATATCAATCCTGCCCGCCCTCTCAAAGCTACTGGAAAAAGCTATCAACAGCAGATTGGTCAATTACCTGGAAACATACAGTCTCTTATCTGAAAACCAATTTGGTTTTCGTAAAGGTCGATCTACTGCTGACGCAGTAACAGAACTTAACGGCTACATTGTAAGATGTCTGGATAGTGGTACTAAATGCCTTGCTATCTTCTTGGATTTAGCAAAAGCATTTGACACAGTGTCTACAACTTTGCTTTTGGATAAACTAGAGGGCATGGGAATACGCGGAAATCAACTTGAGTTAATACAGAGCTACTTAAGTGAGAGACTACAAAGTGTAAAGATAGGAGAATTCACAAGCTCTGTGCTGCCAGTCACTTACGGTATTCCACAAGGCTCTATTCTCGGTCCAACTCTTTTTTTGACCTACATGAACCAGGTATGTAATCTTAAAATTCCAAATGGTAAACTATTGGCTTTCGCAGATGACACTGTACTACTGTTTGAAGGGAAGAGTTGGGATAAAGTTTATGAACACGCCCAACTAGGTTTCAACCTTGTCTCTAAGACTCTCTACCAAAACTTTCTGACACTAAACGCTACAAAAACAAAATACCTCACCTTCTGTCTGAGAAAAACCGGACTCCCAAACCGAAATGACTTAGTGATAAAGGCTCACAATATACACTGCCTCCAAACAGATAAACAGTTTTGCGACTGTGCGCTTTTAGAACATTCCAATTCTATAAAATACTTAGGTGTAACACTGGACTCACATTTATCCTATGTACCACATATCACTCTATTAACATCAAGAATAAGAAAACTAATAGCGATCTTTAAAAACTTAAGACACGTTGCTGATTACACCCAGCTGAAAACAACGTACTTTGCTCTGTGCCAATCACTGCTGATATACTGCCTAACGAGTTGGGGAGGCGCCGCCATCACACATCTTCTTCCCTTAGAAAGAGCTCAGAGAGCGGTTCTCAAGGTTGCAAACTCTTACCCATTTAAATACCCGACTACTCAACTCTATAAAGATTGTGAAGTGCTATCCGTTCGAAAACTATTTGTACAACAAACCATATTAAACCAGCACAGAATAACCCCAGACATACAGCCAATCAATAAAAGGAAAAAATATAAAATCTATCACACATCATCTTGCAAAACTACATTTGCTCAACGACACTACAAGTTTCTTGCACCATACCTATATAACAAAATAAATAGAATAACATCCATACACAACACTACATACCTGCAATGCAAATTTAAAATTAAAAGCTATCTACAAAATTTGGACTATAAACAAACGGAAGAGCTTTTACAAATTATCTCGTGATTTTTCATTTCTGTCATATTAACTTTAACACAAATTTAAACTAACACACAATGACATGCACCCCTACACTAAACACTGGAACAAGGCCATCCGGGCATATCCAGAGACTGGAAATGATGAAAGTCTGTTACTGGAAAGTCTTGTTCCAGTAGCATTCACAACAATACACACGATATATACCTGAAACACTACAAACACACCCTAACATTCACAACAATTCATACCTATACAACATACATACACCTTACACACTACAAACACTCCCTACAATTCACTACATACACACCCTAACTTACAATTTATATTGTTCAATAAATGGCTATTCAACTAATCTAGTGATAAGATTCTACACTAACATAAAAAAGCAAAATAAAAAGCGTTTTTATGCAGGTAGCTTTTAAATGTAACCATTAAAATAAAACTCCAATTTGATTACCATGCTACCTGTTTAGTCTAACTTTACTTGCTTTAATATATTTATATACTATCATTATTATTACATATTTTGTTTACTGTACTACTGTCAACTTGGTGTGCCATAGTATAATGTCAACCTAACCAATACTGTACTAGCCGAAGCAGAGATCCCTCGCGTCTACATACAAGTTTTACTTAGTTAGAGCGAGGTGTCAATGCCCAGACTTACAAAGGTTGTCTCACAAAGTACCTACACAAATATGTACTAGTTTCTAAGTTAATTATTTACCTACTATACTTTGTGAACCTTTATTTGAAAATAAACATTTTTTGATTTTGATTTTTTTTGATTCTTAACATATGAGAGCAATAAATAAATTGAGTATTATTAAATAACAAGGATCATTCAAAACAATGTTAGAAACTTGGGCATATTCAAGCATGCAAAATAAACAATATCATACTTTTCCTCTCATCCGCAGACATTCCATCGTTACTGTCCGCACACATCTTCGGCGAGAACAGTATATCCGTGTCCTCCTTCAACTTGTCATCCTCTGCGTCCTTGTCTGTCGCGCGACGTTCTCTAGCGCTGTCCTTGTCTAGCTCGGCCGTAGACTTGTGCGGTTGGGGGAGGGGCAACGTCGGTTCCGCCCACCAGTAGTCCAACTCGATTTTTGAACGGTTGCCAAACTGCAAATAGTTGTTTTGTGGTGACTATATATTATGTTATAATGTATGAAAAATTTATATTAATTGTTAACCTTAAATGTAAATTCACTAAATAGGCAAATTAAAAAAGGGCTGAATAAATAAATTATCATAATAATACTTATAACATCAAATTAAAAATATTTCAAGTACTTAAATATTTATTTTTCTTTACTAAACTCTACTTTACTTGTAAAGAGATTGCCGAATTAGTTTTTCTTAACCGATCCAAATGACAATTGTTTTCCTCACTTTCGTGAAAAAGCTACCACATTATCTGAGGGCTTAGTCCGAAGACGCATTTTAAAACTCCCTACTCTCCAGCCGACAGTCGTCTCTCGGATGTCCATACATTTTTGTATGGCTATCCGAGAGACGACTGTCGGCTCGAGAGTAGGGAGTTCTAAAATGCAACCTCGGACTAAGGGCTCTGTCTAACGTTGCACATATATATTTTGCACTTATTATGTTAGACTATTCAGCGGATGTTTCTATAAATGGGTATGTATAACACTGACCATCAGATACAGGTCCCCCACCGTGAGGTCCCCCGCGTCCCGCAGGCTCCACCCGCGTCGGATCTGACGAAGCGCCAGTTCCACGTCGATATCCTGCTTCTCCTCCTTGCAGTCCTCCTTCTCATCCATCACCAGGGTGTAGACACTGCCGCCACGCTTTTTTGGACGGATCCGGAACTTCACCTGGAAAAGAAAACTAATATTATTAAGAGGAAAGATTTCATTGTTTGTTTGTTTGTTAGCATCGAATAAGCTCAGAAACTACTGGACCGATTTCAAAAATTCTTTCACTGTTGTGAAGCTACATTATCTGCGCTGAACATGGGCTATATTATAATGATATTTTTTCTATAGGCTACCCGTGCGAAGCCGGGGCGTATTACTAGTTAAAGATAAAGATCGTTTATTTGCTTAACATGTTAATGACAAACATTAGGTTATGACACAAACATTTTTTACCATCACTGATGCGCAAATTGAGATATACATATTTAAATTAATTTGAGTATTTATAGCGAATATTATCGTTTTTCCAAAAATATTGTGTCTTGGTTTTTGCTAGTTTTACGAACACAATGCTGTGTAACTAACATAACTCCTACTATTTATTTATTCCGGGTGTTCTGGGTATTTTAAATAAATAAATCCCGCCTTGGGATAAATGTTTGTACAATCTGCGAATATTTATTCCGGGTGTTCTGGGTATTTTATATGTTAATAAAAAAATATCTATCTATGTAATGTATTGTATTAAGTATGTCAGTCTTCTAGTACCCATAACACAAGCTCTGCTTAGCTTGGGGCTAGATGATGTTGTGTGGATTGTCCAGCATTATTTATTTATTACACAACATACCTTCAGATTCTTGAATTTCCTCTCCTTCCCGCCTTTACCATCGCTCTCATTATCCGTATCGCTCTTATTAAACTTCTCATCATCCTCCATTTCGGAGAAACTATCCTTCTCTTTCTCCGACATATCTTTATCTCTCTCTATCTCCTCTTCTGCTGTTTCTTCAGTTTTTATATCCTCTTCGTATTCGATCAGGTTTTTGTAGCTAGCCATTAGTTCTATACCATCTATCGCTGTGTCTTCGATGTGTATAAGTTTATTTTCCGATTCTTCTACTTTGACTTTCTTCTGTTCTACTTCTTTTTCCTTCTCAGCGCTGTC
The DNA here is from genome assembly GCA_932527185.1 of Ecliptopera silaceata. Lineage (NCBI taxonomy): Eukaryota > Metazoa > Arthropoda > Insecta > Lepidoptera > Geometridae > Ecliptopera > Ecliptopera silaceata. The sequence goes on from OW052211.1 coordinate 1,673,902, forward strand.
TTTTCGTTGACGTTTCGGTGTACGGATTTTAGCTGTAAATATAAAATAGTTTCATGAAACTTGCACGTCATCTTCATGTTGATGACTTCATACAATGATCTCTCAACATTTGGCTGTATTCACCTAGAATAATTCATAACGTTCTATGACCTAACTTTTTTAAGGTGGTTTTCAATTCGACCATTTGTATTTTGTTTGCTTTGGGTGCTTTTCATGTGGTCAGAATGTTGAATGTTGAATCAATTGGACTAATCACAGACAGTAGGACGAAAGCATTGTTGTCAAATCTCAAAACTGAGTCGCGTCGCTTGTTCTGTATATTTTGTAACCCACATATTTTCGTCTAATTTCAAGATATACTGACCATTATTTATGTTTTACAAGATGTACTGACAATCGGTCGCGTAGACCTAGCACCTAGTAACTCTTTGATTTAATGGAGTACAGAATATTTGAGTTTAATTTAATCTTGTGTTTTCATATATACTGACCATTGTCGATTTCCCCCATGCGCTCCAGATAGCTGGAGAAGCATATTTTCTGACTGGAGAGTTGTTCCGCCGGGCTCACCACCGGTAAGTGGATGTCCACGTCAGGCCGAGGCCCTAAGTGGAGCGCTAGCTTCTTTGGCGCTTTCTGCTCTGAGTTTATATAAATAAAGTTAAATAATTACGTTCATTAAGTTCTAACATAAGCTAGGCTTGTAATGGAACAACCGACTTATAATAATTTAAAACAAATCATGCTAAGCTAAATCAAAATCGGCATATCCGTTCTACGATACTACAGACACAAACTTATAACACAACGCCGTTTTTGCATCGGTGGTAAACAAGAGATGACTAGTACCAATTATAATAGCAATAAACCTTTTTTTATTTTTTGAAAAGTTTATGTGGAATTACGTAAAACATTTGATTAGATCAGAGATTATAACAATTGAATTATAAATAGTAATCATTAAACTAAATGAATTACTCCGTTTATGAATTCAAGAATCTATAAAAAAAAAAGGTTGTCTGTAAAGTCGGTTTACTGACGATAGTTGAACGTGACAACGTCAACGAACGCGATTGTTGTGTTATCTTTTCTTATCTTATCTTTTCTTATCTTGAAGCGTTCCGCGAAGCGGAAGATAAGAAAGATAAGAAAAGAAAAAAAAGAAAGCGGAAGATAAGAAGATAAGAAAAGATAATCTTTTCTCAGATAATCTTATCTTTTCTTATCTTGAAGCGTTTCAAGATAAGAAAAACGCTTCAAGATAAGAAAAGATAATTGGAACGCCGGAACGCTTCATGAGTCATGTTTTTTCGTGCGTGCAGCCGGCTCTATCGAATTATAAGACGTTGTCACGTCAAAAGCTGCTGCTAATAATCGTGCAGAAGATGTATTTATTTTAAAATGTTGATTACCTTCAACAATGACCCGGTCTAGTTCCAAGTTGAGAGGGTTGTCTATGTATTCTGTGTCGTCACATTGCTTTTCCGGCCCTTCTTCTTCTTTGTCCATGTCAGCTAGCTTGTGCTTGTAACTAGGCTGTTTGTTTGTCAAGGAATATTACAAAAACAATGAAAAACGTAATTAATACTGAGTACAGCTTGGCAACTTGGTAATCAAATGAGTTTTGAGTATATGTCAATGTATTAAAGTATTTTGACAGGCGTCACAGCTCATATGGTAGTAGCTCTGCCTTCCATGCTGTGGGTCGAGGGATCAATTCACACCCAGACCAAATGTTTGTGTGATGAACATAAATATTTGTTCTGTATCTGGGTGTTACTATGTGTGTATTTTTACAAACGAAGAGTATAAAGTATTCTATTAGTAATCTAGTTCCTATAGAGCAAGCTTTGCTTAGTGTGGGACTAGAATGTGATGTGTGAAATGTTTATCAACATTTCTTATTATTTATTGTATTTACACTTTTAAAACTTTTGTCATGCTTTCTTTGCCAAGCTAGTTGCTAAAAGGATACAGCAGTCTTCCATCTACGCTGGAGCGCGTGTATGATGACAGCGAGCGTCGTCCTCGGAGGCAACAGCAGCTGGACGCGCGGGTTGTGCGCGGCCGCCTGCACGCGCGCCCACGCCGCGCCGTCCCGCGCGCGCAGCACCACCGTCGCACGGGAACAAACCCGCGACCCGCACAGACGATCTGACAACCATACGGAGTCTAACTAATTAGTCCGCGTAGTCGAACTATAGGGCATACGTAGTCAAAGTAGCCCGCACAAATTGGGGCGGAAACTTTCGTGCGCGAGTCTGACTAGGACTGGCACTTGACATGCATCGGCGCAAACATCCAGGTTCTGTATTTGGTCGGCACTAAGGCTCGGCGCAAACGGGCCACCGATCACAGCCAGCGATGGCGACTTAACACACTTTTTAATATATTTTGTATAGATGCGCCGCGCCCGCACGCGTGTATCCGGTGGCAGCCACTCGCTACAGTAGTTAAAAAGTAGTAATAAGTGTGTTAAGTCGCCGTCGCTGGCCACCGGTGGCTGTGGTCGGTGGCACGTTTGCACCGAGCCTAAGGGCTATATTTCACCGGGACGCCATGGCGGCGCAACCAGTCGCCGGCACCAACAAAATGTATACAGCTCTATAGAGAGTTACTCACCTAGTGTCCGTTTGGTCGCGCAACCAAACGTACATTTTGTTGGTGGCGGCGACTGGTTGCGCCGCCATGGCGTCCCGGTGAAATATAGCCCTTACAGCCCGTTCACACTAGTCGTAAGTCGCATATGACTAAAAGTCGAAAGTCTGATTCACCTGTAAACTGCGTCTCATCCAATGTGAACAGCTCCATATAAAGTGTATGGTGACCAGAGGGCGTAGTCCGAACATGCAATTTAAAACTACCTACTCTCGAGCCGACAGTTCGCTCTCGGATGTCCATACAAAAATATATGGACATCCGAGAGATGACTGTCGGCTCGAGAGTAGGTAGTTTTTAAATGCATGTTCGGACTACGCCCTCATCTCAGAGCATTCGACTTTTATACCTAAGCGACTTACGACTAGTGTGAACCGGCTGTTAGAGGTACCTGTGATCTGGTTGAGCCGTCGCAGCGCCCGACACATGGGGGTCCGGACCCGCAGGTTCCGTCCCCGCGCGCGCACCACCATGCTGCCGCCCAGCACCATCTCGCCGAGCCGGCCGCAAGTCTTCTCGTTCACCGACACCAACTTCTTTCGGAGCTCCCCGTAGTTTATCAGCGCGTATAACTCTTGCGCCACTTTCTTTACATCTGGGAAAAAAGTTTTTTATTGAAATAGAAGAATAGTATTTTTTTTAACAACCCCATGCTTGCAACTGCTCGTGCTCAGCCCAGTGAACAAGGCTTGAGAGTTTCCTGAATTATTTCATATAAACACTTGACAATGGCAGAATTGCCTGTCGTATTGACGAACAGAAGCCATATGAAAAAGAAGAAGAAATGTGATAAACTCTGCCTAGTACAATAAATTGTTATATTATTTATTTGTGATTTAACTTTTTACTGTTTGGTTAGTGTATAATAAAGTATTTTTCATTCGGTCATTTCATTTCTAATAAGCCCATTTTGTATAATAAAATCCTAAGTGTGATTTGAATGAAACTTTGTAATTTTATTTTATAAATATACTTGAATGTACTGTAACTACATGTTACATTGTTTGAGGTTATAAATTACTTGATCTTAACTATAAACGTGGCAAAATAATGATTTTGCGATCATTAAAATTTTTATTAATACTTTGTATGGGTGTTAAAACATAGGTATAAAAAATGTTTTGTTCGGTGTAGGCGCAATTCCTTACTGGGATTCCTCTGGTGGTAGCAGTAAATAACGAAGACTTGGATTCTTTTAAATAAGCGTATAATGTTGAAATATATTACAAAAGGTTACAGCAGTTGTGCGTGTACGATGATTGTGGTGATGTGACAGCGTATGTCAAAATTATATTTGAAAATGTGACGTTTTGTGTCAAACGTCACCGCGACGTCAAGTCAGGCCGCAACATGCCCCCGGCCTTGGAAGCTCCAGCTTCAAAGATTTTGCGCCTTGTTCCCTCTTTGCTGATTGGCTGCTTCATAGGTAGCTTGTAGGTAGGCAGTTGGGTGTCCTTGTGACTTCGTCCGTCTTCTCTTCATGTAGGTACGTCTGGTCTGCAGCTTCAAGACGTATTTACTCGAACTCTGCATCCCTGGTGGCGTATCTACTCGCTGGTGCCGGCTGAGTAGTCGTTCAGGTTCGCCTCGTATGTCCTGAATGTCCTGATACAGCAGCGACTGGAAAGCGGACGACCAACAAGGAAAGGATCGGGACTGAGAGGAAAGGAAGTTATAGGATTGGAATAGGTAATGTAGAAAGAGGTCGGGAAATTGGGATGGTTTGTGCTAAAACCGTAGCAAGCTGATTAAAGTAAAAATACTACCTAAATTTGCGTGTGATTAACTTGCAAGGTTTTCCTCCATCTTTCCATAGACCTCCAAAATGAGCATTAGTTATAGGTTGATATCGTTAGAAAAAATATAATTATGTAAGTAACAACGGAATATGTCCTTACATAGTTAAAAAATAGATTGATAATTAGCGCCTAGGAAAAAATTGAATTTGATTGCACCTACGAAAATGTTGCCGCTATAATAAAAATAGCTCATCGAGCTTTTGCGATTAAATAATTAAATTATGTAAAAATGTAATGTGCCTAGGTAGCTGGATCGCTGATAAAATCTAGCTGTAGGTATTGCGTGTGTGAAACATTGAAAATATATAAGTAATTAAATTAAATAAACGATATTTTCGACGTCTGCCTTCGCGATTCAAGTGAGCATTATTGTTCCTACTTTATCTACTTCGCATTGTAGAAACGGAGAAGTAGGACACAACAAGTCCTTTGGCAGACGGCCTGTGAAAAGGTTTACCTTTCGATCGCTTGAACACAACGTTCTCATTCACCATCATCTGTGCAATATTCCACTACTCAATGTGCCTTACATCTGATGGACGTATAGGTACGGCAGCGCTTGAAGAGCAGCAGAAAGCAGACGTTGGTGCTCGAGACGATGTAGGTAGGTATGTGCGAAACTGAAAAAGTGATTTAAGAAAAGACTGAAGAGTGTTACGTGTTGTTATTTCGTTCGCCAGCCGCTTTATTTTGTTGGCGTCAAAAAAGAACAAACATGTAAAAAAAAAAAAAAATATTATTTATTTATTAAATGATTAAATGATTGATAAGAAATATAAAACCTAGTTCTAGTTTCAGGTATCTCGTCCCGCTTTATTAATAGATTTGATTCTGAAACTAGATATATCTAAGTGATATTTTGTGCGCATTATATCGTAACAGAATAATTAATTCATCCGCCAACCGCATAATTTTGTCGACGTTGAAAAAACTAAACTAATAATATGATATTTAGGTAAAAAGAACACCATGTTCTAGCCTCGGATATCTCGTCCCGCATTATAAATAGATTTGAATCCGAGACTAGAATTAAGGTAATTATTTATTTTTAAGGTTGCGTTGATGTGTTTCTACCGCTTTATATTGTAGAAGTTACATCGAACGTAGCTTACATGTACCTATCGCTTTATGGGACCCGATACGATCCAACCTAGCCGCGTGTTTTGTAGGTATGGACCGTTCGGTAAACGCATTTTTCCCTCGCTTAGTAAATCCCAAAACGTATCCGCGCCTATTAGGATATCGACGTTTTGAGATTCATGAAAATTAGGATCGGCTAACTCTAAATTGCCAGGGATACCGAACTTCGCATATTGTTCAGGTATCACTAGCGACGTAGACGTAATGTCTTGTAAGACAATACATTTTAATCGCATTGAAAATGGGTTGGTTCGCGATTTTATTTCTATATCACAGGTTTGCGTAGACTGTGATATAGAATTACCAACCCCGTGTACTTCGTGAGTGGACTGTATCATTTGCGTGCCTAGTTTATCGCATAATGATCTCGTTATGATACAGCGCTCGCTTCCCGAATCTAGAAGCGCGCGCGCAGTTTGGTAATTATTGTACCTGTCCTTGACCATGACTAGCGCTGTAGATAACAGGACAGGTTGCACACACGAGTAGTTAGCGCATAGTATATTCGTGTGCGTGCCTACTGTGTTCCTGTCGCAGCTAAGGCTTGCAGATGGTACGGTGAGGTGCGGCGGCGGCGGTTGCATCGCCGAAACCGGTTGCCTGTTCTCACCTGAAGTGCGAGAAGCAACGTCGCATAGAACTGCACTATCTTCGTGAATTAGCGAGTTATGTCGCTGCTCGCACTTCCTACACGGACCAAACCTGCATTGGTTTACGCTATGCCCTGCGCGTAAACAGTTTTCGCATAACCTATGCTTGTTTACGATATTTAACCTTTCTTCTAAATCTAAATTTAAAAACTTTTGACATGCGTACAGTGGATGATTGCGTGTGCAAATTAAACAGGATTTCTTCGCTTGACAGTGCGGATTATTGGTGGAGACATTGCAATGAACTTTGTGACTAGTGTTTTGTGAAACTGAAGTTTGTTTTGTGCTCGCGTGTGATACTTGCAATGTTTCCAACATATCCGCCCTGTCCTTTAGAAATGACAGAAGAACATCCACCTTCATAATTGTCTTAGAGTCACCAGATCGTTTTAGTGTTGTGTTTTTATACTGTTCCCACTCGCGTTCTGTGATTTTGTCAAGTTTTGTGACAACAATATAAATAACCAACGTGTCCCAGCTGTCTACTGGTTCACCTAACATTTTTAAAGCGCGTAAATTCTTTAGAATAGTGTCGATTAAATAACGTAAAAGATCTGGTGCCTCTTTTGTCAAAGCCTGTATGTTAAATAAAGATTTAATGTGGTTATGTACGAGTAACCTGCTATTGTCGTACCTAGAAAGAAGCAGTTCCCATGCTACTACATAGTTTGCCGCTGAGAACTCCAACGAATCGATTACCAACGCTGCACTGCCTTTTAGTGATGACTTTAGGTAGTGGAACTTCTGGATGCTAGTGATATGATCTGCATTGTGAATAAGCGACTGAAAGGTATCCCTAAATTCTAACCAATGCTCATATGAACCGTCGAAGGTAGGTATCGATATCGTAGGTAGCCTTACTGACTTCATATCGTTACGGTGCGCTTTCCTACAACTAGAATCAGCTTCTCCACTACTACCAAGCATACATTCAGCCCTAGCCAATGCGGTATAGTAGGAATCTTCAAACAACTCGCGCTCATTTAGCTGTTCATCGAGATCTGTTTCTAAAACAGACTCTTCTAGCTGTGTTTGAAGACTGCTAAACTCGGTAAATAAGCTAGAAGCTCCCTTGATACGCAGCTTAAGATCTACTTGCATTTGTATGCTCAAGCTAACATCTGATTCTATTGTGTTTAGGTGATTAGAGAAGCGAGTAAGACGACCTTTGACAATAGCTCGCTTTCTAGTTAGGTCTCGTATTAGTTTGTATGTATTGTCATCGTCTGTAACCGTTAATTTGTAAGGGGATTTAGGCCTGACCGTAGGTTCTGTGCTCATCTTGAAGTCTAGTAAAAGGTGGAGTACTCACGTTTGTCAAGTGGCAGTTATGCTGGCTGCGGCACACGCTGCTAGACACTGTGCAAACTGATGGTAGCTCACTGCGACACAAATTACTGAAACAGTTTACCGCGAAATTAGCACAAGAAAGTACAGGCGTTTGGATAGGATGGATTGCTGGCCGTACCGTTTCTTCGGATAAAGATGGCATGCGCGCTGATGGAAAGCGATCCAGATGAATCCGTTGAAGAATCCTTGCTAGTCTTCAGGAATGACCGTTACACCGTGCGTCTCAGAGGTCGTGCGAAGGTCGTGCGTACGTGGGTCCGTTGTAGATTCGGCTCCGAAGGTCCAATTTATGTAGGCGCAATTCCTTACTGGGATTCCTCTGGTGGTAGCAGTAAATAACGAAGACTTGGATTCTTTTAAATAAGCGTATAATGTTGAAATATATTACAAAAGGTTACAGCAGTTGTGCGTGTACGATGATTGTGGTGATGTGACAGCGTATGTCAAAATTATATTTGAAAATGTGACGTTTTGTGTCAAACGTCACCGCGACGTCAAGTCAGGCCGCAACATTCGGATAGTATCTCAATCTAGCTCGTAAGTGGCCCATTAGTTGGATTAGCTCTAATCTCTAGAAAAAAACGATTTTCTGATCTGAACATTAATAAGACGATAGTTTCCTTAATAAAGACAGTGCTGTGATAATGATGATGATGATGTTGATCAAGGTCAAACTGTTTATAATTCACTCTAGTCGAACACGCGACTTTTGTCGAAAAATCAATTATATTTCTAAAAACTATTAAGTATTGTGATTTAAATATTATTTATTTCTCGGCTAAGACTTATATTTTGTTTTTGATAAGTATATATTTTTATGGAATTGTTTATTGAAATTTTATATTTAAGACAACATCATTTTTTTTATATTAAAAACAACAATATCTTTCACGATCTTGCTTTTTTTAATAAATTAAGTTTTTATTAACTTTTGATAATGAAATTTCCGGATAACAAAAAATTATTTGCAATTTCCATATTGTAGTTTAATTTTTACCTCGATTCGTCAGACAGAATTAAACAATTTTCATAGATCTAGGGATTTATATATATAAATCCTTAGATTTATACATAGTATTATTAGTAGTATACATAGTAGTACATGGTATAGATAGGTATACGATGCGGTCACCTATAGTAAGTACCTTTCGTGTCACAATCCATTAATTTGTTCATTGTTATATCACCTACTACACTATGTATTACCTACATAATGTACTGAAACGATCATTTGATACTGATAGTTACACGTTTCCTGTCTGAATATTCATGGACATTTCACACATCACAATCTAGTCCTAAATTAAGCAAAGCTTGGACTATGGGAACTAGATTGTATTAACCATATATCACAAAATGTGTAAAATTATTTTCGTAAATAATTAAAATTTAGTATTATTCATAGTGTAATTAGCTTAAGCTATATATTGAGATACTGTTTTTTTTCCAAAATAACGTTCAAAAAAAACTAAAATACGTTTTTTTTAAAGCAGTACTTACTTTCATCAAAATGAACGTGCTTCGATAGCTTATGCCATGTCCTGTAGTAGAAATGACTGACTTGCGTCTTCGTCTTCAGGTTCGAGTCAGGCATTCCCTTCTTCTTGATCTTAGCGCAGATATACGAGGTGATAGCGTCGAAGTCTTTCCCATACTCGTTCAGAGCTTCGAAGAACAAGTTCTTTTCGTCAGTAGACCACAGCGCTTTTGGCATGCGCTGTTTCACAGTTGGGAATTTAAGCTCCTTTTCGTCAATTTTGCTCGGAGTCTCGCAGTCTGGTACTTCTGGAATATTTTAGGTTTAGGTTTAATAAATAATAATAAATAATGCTGGACAATCCACACAACATCATCTAGCCCCAAGCTAAGCAGAGCTTGTGTTATGGGTACTAGAAGACTGACATATTTAATACAATATATTACATAGATAGATATTTTTTATTATACATATTAAATACCCAGAACACCCGGGATAAATATTTGCAGATCGTACAAACATTTATCCCAAGGCGAGAATCGAACCCGCAACCTTCCGCGTCGCAGGCGGACCATCTACCATCGCGCCACATCGGTCGTCATAAGATCATTTATTCCTTATAAGATTTTTCATTTACTGAGAAATATGGTAACTCAAATATATTCATTTTTCTCAAAAAAGTCTTTATTCAATTGTTAGACTTGTAATTCTCAAACGGCGCGAATAAATAATATTTATTTGTGTTATGACAATCGCAAACGTACGCCAGCTCGACCGAACGTTGCAGCGTCGTCACCGCGCAGTGTGTCTTGAATTTAACGATGTGTAGCGACACATTGCCGCACACTAGTGCATTTTGCATTAACAGCAAAATCCGTATGTGGCAGTCAGTCGTCACCCCTCAGGCACAGAGCGAGAACGTAAGCTTAGGCATAGGCGTAAGCGTGTAATAATTAAATAAAGATATTATTTGAGAACTAGTGTTTGGACTTACTCTACAAATAGACGATCTTTAAAGATGCACGGTAGACAATCTATACTTGGTAAGAAAGGAGCCTCTTAGAATCGGAAGGTTAAGTCGTAAATACCACAACAATTATATTAAAATAACGTGACTATTTGAATAGGAACCAATTACAGTATAGGTAATACTTCAAAATCTAAAGTATCGCGTATAAAACAACTGTATAATACTTACCAGTTATACTACTTATGCGGAAATCCATCGATTTTTTAATTCCGTCTTGGCAATTTATGACAATATCTAGTAATTTTGAATTCTCTATAAACCTGTTTTATTTATTTTTATGTAGGCCCTTGTCAATGATGGACTTAAGTCTTACATATTTTTATTTTTTATTTTATTTGGGAAACAGTTATTATTTACTAAATACAAAAAGAACTTAAGATAACACACAAACCAATAAAGTTTCCTCCATTACATTACACAATAAATGTGAACAGAAGCTAAGATAAAAATGTTAAATTTGAACGAACAGATTACAAGGCAGTTGTATATCATCACCTATTTTATACATCCATAAATATCAGCTATACCTATCCTTTGAACTAAGCGCCAGTTTAGTCTAAGCATCACTACAACACTGAGTCTATTACATTAGTAGTGTCGAGAAGTGGGATTTGCCAAGAGCTATGATTTGCTTCGTCGTTCGAGATTTCTCGCATAGCACATACATTTTTTGAATAGAAAAAGACATTGGCAAAGATATCTTACCATCAGCATCAGACCTCTTCTGCGGCGGTTGCGGTTCGAGCCTCAACTTCTTGATGACTCTAGCGCTGGTCCGTTGCTGCTGCTCCGTGGTCAATGAACCTAGAAGCTCCGTACGGTCTTCCTCTTGAGGGGCCGTAGACATGTCTTTGGGCACTATTATTGCCTGTAACAATGGTAAGAATAATACTTACTTATAATAATAGTATTATGTTACTTCAAGAACAATATGTAGTAACAATAGTTATATATATTTTTTTAATGGTTGTATGATACTTTATTACATCAGGCCGTCACAGAAACGAATCTGTTTATTTATTTGAGAAATATTTTTTTGGGGGGTGGGAGAAAGAAACCTCCACGTGGTCCACTCCGGTAACAGCTAGATCCGGTAACGCAGGGTCTAGTCTGGCTAATTCTTTCGACACAATGGCACAACAATAACATTGAAAATATTTTTTTACACAAATATGACTAGGAAGACTTAATGCTAAGTATTGTATACCTACCAGTCTCCAAGGACGTGTAAAAAGATGGTTGATTTTAGATGTGTGGTTTATTACATTTTTAAATCGAAATCGAACCAACATCGCAGTAGACAAGGTTTAGAGAGGCACTAACCCTTATCAAATAAACAAACAATTATGAATTAGCTAATGCAAATTAGTATGCCATAGGAAACCGGTTAACAAAATGAACGATCAATATCCACAACTTCCCATGCTAGGCGGAACAATAATAATACTTATTTTACATAGTTATTAATTATTTATGATAATTAGGATCAACTTAACCGTCTTCGTTAATCGACAAAAAGTAATTTAGTATTGTGAACAATACTAATACAGTACCAAAGAACAATACTAGAAACATAGGAGCGTTTTAAATTTCTTGCCAGTTATTTTCGGCTTTGTAGCTATGGAACTATGAAGCCGGTCTTAGGTAATACATACTAGGATGGGGTAGATCTATGATGGGCGATAGAAATAGCAAATCTATGTCCAAAGGAATACTTGTTGACAGGCGTCACAGCTCAGCCTTCCATGCTGTGGGTCGTGGGTTTGATTCCCACCCATAGCAAATTTTTGTGTGATGAGCATAAATATTTGTTCTGTATCCGGGTGTTGCTATGTATTCTATGTAGATATGTATTTAATAAAAATATATATCAGTACTCTATCAGCAATCTAGTTCCCATAGCTTTGCTTACTTTGGGACTAGAGTGTGATGTGTGAATTGTCCGTGAATATTTATTTATTTGTACTTCTCCAGGTGTATTTAATGATATGCAAACATAAAAATTAGACATGCTTAATGAACAATGAGTATATTTCAACCTTTCCTTGACAATATTTGTAATACAAATCTTTGAGACTGTTTAGCATGACAAACAGAAATATTTTACGGATTAGGAAAATAAGTTATTTTAATGTGCTGCTAAAAACTAGATTTTTTTTCAATATTTGTATAAGACCGTAAACAAGGTTGTATGATAAAAGTATTGTTAAAATCTATGTCTCACAATTAATACCTAGAGCCCATTCAATAATATTTCTCATTTCTTGCATGTATTTAGAGCACTGGTATAGTTTACATGTCACATGCTGGATTTTAAGTCGTATGTGCAATTGTGCATGCTACACTGGATTTTACCGTAATTGTTTTAATAAAAAAAATAAAGAATCTAATATATGTATAGACCATTGAAACAAAACCAACTCAAAGTAACATAAATATATCGTATTAAAAAGTAGTCGTAGTAAAATCTCCATATTTTTCCGATATAGCAATCGGAAATGTATAAATTTAAACATAACATAATACAAAGTACTAGGAACAAGGAAACATCACCCTTCCCCTAATCTCCGTTATACAAACAACATCAATAAATTGTTGATTATTTACACTATACACAGAATAAAACATACTACATAATTAACATTTAATCAGTTTGTATTGTAAAGAGCCGGTTGTATGTATTCATAATTAATTTTTATCAATGAGTCAGCTATTAGCCGTTAGTATATTTTTTGGCGCTTTGCTATTGAAGCTTTGGAGCCAGGTTCTAAACCGGATATTCACACACTTGATATGATTTAAATGATTTTGCCGAATACAATTTTGAATATATTGAAAAACAAAATAAGTGGAAAGAATAAAAAATATTTTCGCAACATATTCTTTGGGGTTATGTTGTTTCTGTTGCATAGAACATTTTCCCAGCTTTCAGCTGCAAATTACAGCTTAATTAAATATACTTATGCATGATTTATTCGAGATTTTTGTAAGGAATTTATAACTGCTAGAAGTTTAAGGAAAAGTTAAATGATAATATTTTGGAAAATTCAATTTCGCTTTGAAGCTCGCTCATGGATAAAATTAATTAATTAAATAATGGTTTTACCTTAGGTTTTACAGCGATCAGTATTGTTAGTGTTTTTGATTACGTAAAGGTTTTTACTTAACGAAGATATTATACTATGCTTTGCTTATTTTAAAATTAATTATGTCCATATTTATAAGCAAGCTAGGCATTCTCTCATATCTTTACTTAAGGTGCCTTGTGTAGATTTAAGGGAAGTTGTCAGAGGTACGTCCTGACATTTTAGTATAACGACTAAAAAAAAACCTATTTCGGTGCGTTTTAAAGTGTTTCTAAAGGCCTATATCTCAATATATTTACATACAAAATCCGTCCCAAGAAAATTGTGATATTTTAAAAAAACTGATTCTATAAATCAAGAAAACGAAGCTACGAACTGCCCAATTCTACCTAGTATGTAAGCTGCGAACTGGAGGGCTTAGTCCGAAGTTGCATTTTAAAACTCCCTACTCTCGAGCCGAGAGTCGTTTCTCGGATATCCATAAAAAAATATAAGGACATCCGAGAGACGACTGTCGACTCGAGAGTAGGGAGTTTTAAAATGCAAGCTCGGACTAAGCCCTCTGATCATCTGGTACCTAGTATGTAAGCTGCGAACTGATCAGTACTAATAGTATCTATGTACTTATGCTGGCGCGTCACAGCTCAGCGGTTGAATGAAGAAGCCTCGTTAAAACTGCCGGCAGGACTCGGTCACTTGTTGTTATTCTTACACGCGGCATACGGACGGGCTAATGCTCTGCTAGGACATATTTACGATACTACTAAATTTAAAAATAATTTCGCGTATTTTTATAATTTAAATTTAAATTATTTTTTTGATATTCAGTGATTTTTTCAAGGTCCCACCCTATTTTTTTGATAAATTACTTTTTATTATAAATTTACAGTAAATATAGATATTTTTTATTAATAAATTAAAAAAATGAGGTGTTTATCAAAATTAGTTTTGTCAGTTTTGTGCGCGAGTGTACTGTTGCAATGCGAGTGCCAATCGCTAAGGAAAGAAACGTATATGTCAGTGGTAAGTCATCATTTTATGTGCACCCGATTATCGACTTAAATGATATGCAAATAGGTTGAAGAAACACTCAGTCTTGAATAACACAAACCTCTCTTTGTCAAGGATCTAAACTCTCACCTCGTCAGGTTCAGGGATATTCATTATCTCTTATGCTTAAGTCAAAGTCAAAGTAAAAAAAAAAGCTTATTTCTATCTTTATAATTATTATATTAGCTATTATGTGCTCAGTGATTACTGTACCAAACTAACATTTAAAATTATTCCCGCTAAGCTCAAAACATCAAAAATTTGACCTGTGACGGTGACCCAACAAACAGGTTTGATTATATTATTAAAACTTTTGGGCACAAGCTCTCTAATCTACCATCTTAATCTATATTTAGATTTCAGGTTCCTCACTGTATTATCCTAGCGTTAGATAAATAAATAACAAAAAAAAATTTTATTTATTCGTGTCAAAATCTTTTGTGTTAAATATACTCGAATATTTATTGATTTGTCACAGACAAAACTAAGATCGTAGATAGCCATATCTAAAGTATACTACTAACTATTTTTTATAAGTACATAGCTGTTTAATACGAGTCAATAATATTATAACAAAAAATGTTCTAAATTTCGCACATTAATTATTTTTTTATAAAATTAAAACTTGTTATGTAGATACAAATAATTGACAGGACAACATGTTATTTTTTTTAACTAATAAATAGCTAAGATCATTTTGTACCTTTGAAACTGGTTAATAGGTACCTTGTGTTTTGCAAATAATAAAATGTGGTTACATTGACCTTGCTATCAAAAATTTAACATAACTAAGTACCGTTTGAAAACTCATCTTAATCTGAAAATTATGTAATATTAAATTAAATTTCACTTAAAAATAAATAACAGGTTTTTAATATATGTATGTTGATTTTATATAGATATACAAGAACGCCACTCAATAGTATTTTAATCAAGAAAACTTGTTTTAAATTAGAAAATTACTTTAGGAGCAAGGTCGGACCTAAGTAGGTACCTCACGTACCAGACTCGAAAGCTACAGAACTTATAAGTGCTTAATTTCGACAATTCAACTTTTTTTTCTTATAGTTTTTCTTTTATAGTTCTCCTTTTTACAAAATTAAATGATTTATCAGCTTCTTAGATTCTAGTATGTATCTTTATTTACGATTGTTTTACAAAATTTATGTACAAAATACATAAGCTGCAATTTTTCTAATTGAATGATATACCTATAGAAATATGAGTAGATATATTATTTTGCATAAAACTCGCGTTATATTGTGCAAAATGTAATAATATAAATACTTAATGCAAAAGTAATGTAAGTAAGTCATTATTTCCACATTATTATTATTTTGTGTAGTGTAGCGTGGTGGTCTTTTAATTCATAATTACATATTTTTATTTATACATACAGGATGAATCGTAACTACACGATTGTGTAACTGGCACCTAGAATCACCTAGTTTAAAAGACGATTCTGAATGACCGATTGTGATTTTACTGAATATACTATTTTTAATTTAGATTTTGGAGTAATTTGGATACACATATACCTAATTTGGATATATTAATACAAAGTTATGGATTTATTTCTCGTTTTTACGGATCAAAATATCTTCCAAATATATCTTAACGGCATCTAACGCCTCGAACGTTTATAAATAAGTAATTATCCCGTTTTAAAGATAACTAACATGCTGTGTGACGGATTCTCCATATTTTTTTAATATTATTAAAAAATTATATTACTTAATAAAAAAACAAAAAAATTGACTGAAAAAATCTGAACTCAATTGAACTTAAAGTTAATAACGTTAATGAACTTAATTATCAATTAAGGTCAGTGTGGGTAAGTCCGTCTAGGCCCTAAGTCCGTCTAGTGGCAATAACTTCCGTTTTTGAATAGCTAGAGCCATATAACTCGGTTGGTAAAACAGTATCATTGAGTTTGTTCGAACTAGGGATAATAGATGTCGCTAACATCTTAATGTTGGAAAAAATTTGACAACCATTTTTTTCCGCGAATTTAACTTGAAGTTGAAGTTTGACGTCTCGTCGAAAAATGAAAAAAAAAGTGTGAAATCTAAGGAGTTTTCTGAGTATCTGTGATAACGTAGGCCATTTACAGATTCGGGAATGTATATCTGGTGTCCGATTCAAAAATAACGCATTAGTTTCGTAATTATAACAAATAGAAAAAATGCAAGCTTCGAATGTTATAGTTGGGAAGTCCGTCTACTATACATAAGGCAAGTCCGTCATATGCCGGTCTTGCCTTAATTCCAGATATTGTCAACCTTTTTAGTAGTTGAAATTTTATAATTATTTTATACTGTTTATTCAACTTGTAAGTTTTATTCGCCTGTCTACGAAAGTGAACTCTTTTCAGGGTTAAGCTTGCCTCTGTAAATCTAATCTATTTACGTTTATTTTTCTGTATTTACTTTGTGTATAATAAATAATTACGTGAAAGATGCACTGGTATGTTTGCAAGAGGACTAGCATCACCTATAAGTATTCTTTAAAAGTTTATATATTGTGAATACATATTTTGAAAGCATGGAACTATCCAACCTTTTTTTTAGTTTCTGATTTTTTATACCTGACTCATGTAGCATGGCACATCATGTCGGACTTTGTGAACATTTATCGTTTTAACAAAGATCTGATTTATAAAATTATCCCATACTCATTTACTTCGTACTGGCAGAAAGTGTTATAAATGTAGCTACACAGATCCGGCAATAGTTTGCCGCACCATTTCTAAATTCATACATTACATTATTAACGATTACTTGTTTACAAATAAAGATTCTTGTGTATTGATTTGTATGTTATTGACAAAATAAAATCGTAAGTGGGTACTTTGTGAAAATGTTTACAACCACTGAAGGTACATCATCAGCAAAGATATGCCGGACTTGCCCTTGATTTTAATAATTTTATTTTTCTTTAAAAGTATACCTTATAGTCACACGTTTAAAACACTTATTTCAACGGCAGCTTTTCATCATTTATCGTTAAGGTTTTCATTCATATTGGCTCACTAGGTACGATTTTATTGCTACTAGACGGACTTGCCTCAAACTGGTTGGGAAGTCCGTCTAAATGCCTACTTTACAAAAAAATGCTATAAATCTGAAGACAATTACAATTAACCCTATTTTTAGATAGATATAGAAAGACAAATGTACTACCAATATTTTCCGACTACTTAAAGTAACAAATAAATTTTATTTCGATTTTTAAAGTTCAATTGAAATTCAATTTAAGAAAACTATGCCGGACTTGCCCACACTGACCTTAATCAAGTTAAACACGTAATATCTATTTCTGTTTATGGATATCGGGCTCAAATAATATTTAACCTATGATTGGTTACATTTTAATTTATTTTTCAAAAGCACTTAGCATCTTGATTGAAACTCATGTCTATATTTTTATTTTTATAAGGTACTTTGATATAAGTAGGTACATAGGTACCTACTTATATCAAAGTAGATTGCATATAGATGCAATCCAGATTATATCTAAATGGCTTTTTTGTAATGAATAGTTTTTTATACTATATCCGGCATATCACAAAAAAGTCCGATTAAAATTACTTTTTATCATTCGGTAGTCGGTTCATAATGCATGTAGCGTGATTTACCTGATTATAATAAATTGTTATTAACGTCGGTATAAAGCTTTTTAATCGTATATTTAAATAAATTACATAATTTGATGATACACAAATCACTTGATATAAATAAAAAAAAATTACATGGAGTTGGACCACGCTAAGTTTGCAATGAGCTATTTTAAAAATAATTTGTTTAAATTAAAAATATGCCGTCATGAAATATTGTGATCTGTTCTCTCCTTTAATAAATAAATAAAATAAAAACGCTCATAAAATAAAACATCACTAATGCGTTAGAAATTTTAAACGATTTTTAAACATGAAGTTAACTATTTTAAACAATTTCTAAACAGAAATTTCCTTGAAGAGGTTTACTTAAATTATTTAAATTATTAATAAATAGTGCATGCTTGATAAGATTATTGTTATGATGACAACCTGTGTCCCTCGGCACGAGACACGATAATCACAATCATTGTCAAGGTGCGCTAAGTACGATCGTTTAGAGATAATAATAAAACGTTTATTGACCAAAAACTTACAAGCTAATGTACTTACATTATCATGCCTAATTACAGTTTAGCTAAGTAGGTAGGTAGTTTGTAAGTTTAGACAGATAAATAAGTGCATGACAGATTATAGGTGCGTCAAGAACCGAACTAAATTAACTGTATTTCGGTCCTTTGCGTCTTTTCGTCGGACAAAAAAGGTCTACAAATGCAAAATAAGTAAGTATGTAGGTGCAAGGCAATGGTATTGAATGTTCACTTGAGCAGGAGCTAATTATTTGCTATAGAAAGTGGTTTTTAAACATATTATTGATGGTGTAGTGTAGGTAGATTGGAAAGGTTGTAAGATATTGTGTATAAAAAATGAGTGTAATAGGAGTGCGATGTGTTTGTGCGTTCAAGGTGAGTGTGAAAGAAGCTGAGTGAGTTAGTTCTAACATATTGAAACGAGCGACAGTAGGTACTTAATGAGAATGAAAGTGTGAATACATATATAAAATTAATGTGAAATGAAATGAAATTCTTTTGTTTTTTTTTTTTTTAAATCAAAATGAGTAGTGGTAGATATCAAGTTTGAACTTAAATTATATTATCTCATTTATAATATTGGTAGGACTGATTTGTTTTATTTATTAAACATCGATTAGACAAACAATAGTTTATACATATTTAAAACCTTTTTGAACATTTGATAGCTACATTCTTACAGCGTTACATGGGTTACTTACTAGTAAGATATCCTACTGATATCATAACAGCAGAAGCCTGTATGGATTTAAATGAACTGTGTTTAATACATCAGAATGACTCATAGGCTATATTTGTAAAAAAAAAGTTGTTCAAATTGTATAATACAAGGGCGCTAGCTGGTATTAGTATTATTATTATTGATTTGGATCAGTTGAACTATCTATAGATCGTTTGAAACGGTCTGTAGAAAGCTCAACTGTTTCTTATGTATTTTATATGACAATGTACATTTTGTAAATACTGTATAGTCGTAAGTTTGTTTGTATTGTTATTAGATTACAATTAATAAAAGTATTAAGATTAGTAAAAGTCGATAGTTTGAGTGTAGGTAGGATTGTAAATACGGTGTAATACTTATATTATATTTGTATGTCAAGCAACTTCTCGGTGTCATCATAGGATAGCTTTTGAAGCCAGTCCTTCACGGTGCGTTTGCATGATTTTAGGTTTAGTGTTGTGATGTTCAGGATTTTATTTAATTTTTTGTAAAGGTGTATCGATAAGAAGTCAAACTGGTGTTGCATAAATGTTGTTCTGTGAGTTATGTTAATAATAGTGTGTCTTCTTCTTTTGCGTATGTGAGTGGGATGTATGGGTATTTTCGTATGAGTTCTTAAAACAGCACGGAGAATGTATAATTGTCTGATAGTAAGTAGATTGCACGTCTGGTACAAGTCCCTTGTCGGATGTCTGTAATTCATAAAGTTCATAGTTTTGATCACTGATCGTTGAGCCCTTTCAACAGCTATCATATGGCTTTTGTATGTGCCACCCCATGCAGTGATGCAATACGTTTGTATGGATTGGCATATTGCTATATAAACCGAGTTTAGTAGATCGGGGTTCAGGGACCGTCTTAGATTTTTGAACACCCACGTGAGCTTTCGAATTCGTGCCGATAGAAGTGAAATATGAGGAACCCAAGTAAGATGTTCATCCAACATGACCCCTAGATATTTAAGCGCAGAAGTTTTCATTAATAGTGGGCAATTGCAGGAGTTACAGGGAGTGTTATGGCAAGAGTGAGCTTTAAGATTAAGTGACTGCGGAGGAGCGTGATTAGATCTAATAGTAAACGTTATGTATTGTGTTTTTTCAATATTTAAAGTTAGTAAATTTGTATTAAGCCAATGAAGGATTCTAGTTAAGCTAGATTCCGCAGTGTGGAAGACGGAATTCCAAGTCTCTTCCCGAAAAATTATTGCTGTGTCATCTGCATAAGCAAATATTTAGATTTTTAAGATCCTTAAACAATAAATTAAAAATCACACGACTTTGATATTTGTTAAAGAGTATTTTACTAGTCAGGCGCTTTCATTTGATACCCATACCTATTAATAAATTAATTAAGGAAATTTTGAAAAAATAATTGTTATCCTCCATTTTTGGTAGCGGCCATCTTGGATTTGAAATTTATTATAGTGTATCGTATTCTACTAGGCTAGCTTTTTCATTTGATAGTAAGGAACCCATATTAAGGAAATTGCGAAAAATATGACATTCGCCATTTTGTAGCGACCGCCATCTTGGACCGAAACAAAACACTCCTGACTACTTCAAACATAAAAAGGAAATCGGTTCATCCGTTTGAGAGATACGATACCACAGACACACGCACACCCCGACACTTTAAACTTAAAATCGCGTCGGGGGTTAAAACTAAGTAAAGCTATACACGGCATTTTTTTATAACTCTAATTATACGAGAATTATTGATCTATTATTACCAAAAAATAATTGTATATAATTTAAAACTAATTTAATCTATGGACACAAAAAATATATATTTACAAATTTTGCTGCTTATAACTTTGTGCTCCGGTTTTTTTTTTGCTGTATTTGCGTCTAGACCAATAGAAGTGTTGCGAATATCAACCCCTACTCTAGGTAAAACCTGTGTTGTGTATTTTTCGTTTGGTAATGATTATTCAGAGGGGTTAACACGAATAAATGTGACAATCGGTTTTTTTTATGCATTACCAATAGGCAAATGCTTGGCCGCAATCACATCTGATGCAAAATGATGATGCGGCCTACGGTGTAACGCGTTTGCCTAGATATAACCTATTCACCCTCCTCTTGAAAACGTCAATCTTGAAATCCTAAACATATCGATACACTGACGTATTTGAGATACACTAAGCGTCAACATCAGTACTGTCGAACGTTGCAGCGTTAGCGCAGTTGGTCTCAAATACACATTTACGATTGTCACATTTATTCGTACTCAGTCTTCTGTAACAGTGAATATGAACCTCTAACTGCAGTCAATGGCTCACTCTTGGCCAGAGCCAATGGACATGGGAATACAACATCACAATCATGTATTGTGAGGACAATAATTATTTTGCAGTATAATGAAGAAGACAATTCGAAGCGCCGAGAGCGCTGTAAAGCAAACACGAGTGTACCTACTATGAAATAACGATACAAAAAAGTGACATATCATTCAACACTCGTCAGGAGTACATCACACAATGGTAGATACAGTATAGATGAGTTACCTAGCTAGTTTTGTTTGGTGTGGTGGCCTATTAAACCACACTAAACCAGCAAGCTAACTCACATCTTGGATGATGTCTAACATTGTGTATGCACGAGTCATTTAAATAAGGAAGATGGATTTATCCAGATTTATATCTACTTCGGAATATTTTCGTCTTGACCAGAGATTAATGGAAAAGGATTATTAATGACGTCATTATTGTAATTGGTTCAAAAAGTAGATTAATCATAATTGAGATTTAATTGCAAATTCCATTTAAGATTAACATCAATGATAAATGAATTCAACAAAAATAGATAAATAACAAAATAATAAAATATAGTTTTTGTTTTAATGCTATTTTTAGTGTTTTTTTTGTCTATCATTGCATATCGACAATTAAATTAATTTGATATGTTTTTTGGGGCAAGCAAAAAGTATCATATACCTTTATTCACCTTATAATGCACAATCCAAAAGAAGCAAGTTTTTAAGGGGCTTTTGTAAAATAAGATAAGTAGATTCAGAGCTGACGTATAATAAGTGGAATGAGTGGAGGAAGAGGACATGTTGTGCCGTCCCCACTTAGCGTGGGATAAGGGCAGGGGAATGATGATGAAAAGATGAGATCAGATAAATGTTTATTTGCCCCCAAGATACACACATTAAATACAGTAATTTAATAAGGCTCCATTATGAAAACAACATAAAAACACAACGCGGTCTATGTCTTAACTTAAACATACTCTGTTACTTCTCCATCTGTCAGACCAATAAGCCTACAAAATAAGGATATATTCTAAATTAAAATTATATACGCGACAGGAAAATACGCCCGTAACGAACGTGACATTAATTCGAATTTGGAATTCGCACAGAGCCCCGCGTATGCGCATCTATATGACATAATGAGAATAAACGTGAGGGGAATGATACACTTCCATTGTTTATGTTTACGCTCATTTCATAGTCATGCGACCTTGGGACTGAGACAATAATTGTCTCTTATATTGTCTCGAATCTAAAATAGCTTCTGACCACCTTCGTAAGTTCACAAAAGCTTACTCATACGCGGTGCCTTTGGCGATACTGCAGGATCAATTCAGTTCAATTGATGACAACACCAGGATCAGTTGGTACTAGGTCGGTACCAGATCCTATATCATACTGTAGACTCTACAGTTTGATATAGGATCTGGTTCTTATGTTGGAAGGGAACTTATTTTTCAATTAATCCAAGTAATCCATGCTAATATTGGCGCCCTTAGAAACTTGCTTGTTTAAGAGTCTCAATTGCTCAAAGTCTGGTTTAGCTGGTAAGACGAACTTTTACTTCTATAATAAATTCTATAAGCAGAATTTGTACTCGTAATTCATACCGGCGGCAGTATGAGAGCCATTGTCCAATGCGTTTTACTGTAATTGTAATTACTAATAGTGCTCAATCACTCATCTAAGCGCCTTTCTCATTGTTCTTATGTTAATTAAATTGGAGCACGTGACCGATTATAAAATTAATTTTTAAATGTCTTACGCTAATAATTATGTGTTAGTCAGATACCTAATAAGTTCCCTATTGGTGCCATTGGTTCCTATTGCTAATGCTGAGTAGAAGCTTTTTGAACCGACGAATAAACGAAATATCTCACGATATCGATGCGTATATTTTTAATAGATCGTTTTTAAGCCGTTAGTTGTCTAAATTTCGTGCATTAATCCGATCTTAGGGACTTGGGTTCCAATCTGATCGTGCGCCACTATTTTTCCATTAAAATGTACGTGTATGTGCGTAATGCACAGAGCATTTAAACGGCGGAAGAAACCTGCGGGTCAATCACGTATTGATGTTGTCTTTCCTGTGGTATTTCTCAGAGGATGCTACAACTAAAGATGGACAAGGCAGATCTTCCAAAAAATGTCTCAGCGAAAATATAATTATGATGATTAGACAAAAGTCGGTTTATTTAATAAATATTACGTTTATTCTTCATAAAAATAACATGTGTCTTATCTATAGTAATATAATATCAGTAACATTACATGACAATTACAACTTCATAAAAACAAATATCTCGAGATTTCCTAAGTTATTTTTATTTATCAGAGGCATTTATTTCCCCAAGGGTCTACAATACTAGTATGGTAGTAGTTCAAGGTCTTCCACTTCGACTTGCAATTTTAATCTAACACCATTGACCTAAAACTACGTCGACCTAAGCTGAATACCTAGATAATGGATTCTGCGATGACTATAATAACTAAAAAATATAACAAAGTATTTGTGAATCAATGGAAGATCTTCAAATCTATTATCAAAGCAAGCACGTCGTAATGTCGGAATACGTGTTATAAAAATGTATTTTTTATGTTAATTATAAGTTCTAACGAGCAGATGCCCTGTCTAAATACTACCTAGGAAATAACTTATATGACGTGTATTTATAGAAGCTCGTGATATAGATGAACTCATATCAAAACTGATCTAAATAAATGTATAACTGTAGCTCTACCATGAGTTTTTACTATACTATATATACTATACTCGCTAGCGTCTGTAGTTAAAAAAATGTATGAAGAGTTGTACAGCGCCTCTAGCGGATACTTGGGTACTAAAATTCGTAATACTAATATTTACTTAACTACTGTAGTAAAGTCAGGCGATTTTACTGTGGCAACTCATGGTAGAGGTACTGACGGCGAATAAATATGACGTAAACGTATCGTAACAGTAGCACATTCATTCAAGACACTGTGCAGTGACGCTGCAACGTTCGGCAGTCTAGCTGCAAGCTGTAGTTTGTATATACGCCATCTGCAAAGGTCACATTTACGGCCGGTTTCTCGAACGATAATAATCAACGAAAAAATCAAATAATTACTATGTGTCAAACTCGGATCAATCGTGATTTGGGTTTCCAGAAACCGACCGTTAATTCGTTTTGGAGCTTCTGAACTTTGTACAACAGAACCAAACACGGATTGAAATGATCTAGTACACTGCGAAATAAAATTCATAAAAACAATATGTCAGGACTTTCATTATATTTTTAAACTCAGATGCTTCAACCATCCTGAACGTAGTTATCGTCAAATATTTGACGCAAAGTTTAAATGAATGATAGGAGTCAGTGGAAGAAAAAAACATGTTGTGCCGACCCCACGTAACGTGGAATAAGGGCAGGGGAATGATGATGATTTGACGCAAAGTGTAAACAGAATTTTACGGACATCCAAAATTAAAAAATGCAAAGCTTTTTTATACAAAACCTGTGTATAAAAAAAAAGTTTGATTTATCATTCCAATGGAATTTCACCAGTATTCTGCCGTTACAATGATAGTGCATTATTACGATAATGACTTATATATTAGTATGCAAGCACTAATATATTATATTAATCTTTGTTATTTTCTTCAGCACTTTATGCATGTTTAACGTACAATAACAAGATATAATAACGGTTCTTTATGTAAGTAAAGAACAATCGTCGAAAGGTAACAACTACTATTGTTACAAAATGTACATCCACTTTTCACAAAAACTTTACAATAGTCTGACCTCTGTATCCTTGTATACAAAAAAAAAAAAAAAAAATCCGCTAATTGAGATACTGCATAGGAAATTAGACTCTATATTTTTTTAGGATTTTATATCCTTCTTGGATAGTTGTATTACTAACCCAGGACCGCTGAAGATGTATAGAAAAAGGAAAAAAAAGTCGACTTATGTAATACTTAGGTGATGGGAAATAAAAAGGCTTTAATACGTTATTAACCCAAGATAGATTATGCCTTAGGTACGTGCTTCTTACGCGGTTCATTCGATTTGAATGCGGATGTCTATAATTTATCTATTTGTATGATTTGGCACGAAATAACGATCAGGTTTTGAAACACTATGAGCGTTTATTACTAAATATTTTTTTTTCTCGAAAATATCCAAAAAACTTATAAATGTACGTCGTCCTATACTTATTAACATTTTCAATACTATAGGTCACGGCAATGTCTTTGGCATCATCGGCAAATATAGTAGTAGAAAACTTGCACTACCATACTAGGAGGAAAATATTTGACCCCAACATATAAAAACCCTAGTCAAGAATAAGCTGATAATTAGCTTGTAAAAAGTTGCTAAGATTATGCATTGTGTATTTTTTTAGTTATAAGTTATAAGGCAAGCGTTTGACCGAGATCTTACCTGATGTTAAGTGACGATGTATATAATATTATTTTGTACGTTTGAGTTTTTTTACGAGTACATTGAAATGTAGATACAATAAATAAAAAAACGTCGGTTATAATGGTAATAAACCAACGTATTTAATGTATTCACAGCCAAAGCTGATCACATCAGCAGGATACCCATCAGAGAAGCACCGGGTCTACACAGAAGATGGATACATCTTGCAAATGCACAGGATCCCGGCCGGTAGACGCACAGCCAGACGCTCCGAGCCCAGTGGCAAGGGGAAGAAGGCAGTTATCGTTATACATGGATTGGTTGGCAGCAGTGGAGACTTTATACTCATGGGGCCGGAAAGGAGTCTAGGTACGTGGTCTACAGATAATTATGAGACACCGACTGGAACCAATGACCGTCCTGTCAAGGATGTAATCGCAGAATCATCTGTTGAAGTTGTCTCTAAACCTTTCAGTGTCACAAAAGAAAGTGCTCAATAACATAAGATTTTAAAATAGAATTAAGTATACTTAGCTAGGGATTGCAATAATTTTTAGTGAATTTACTTTACTCAAAGTCACTGATTTAAACTTCTTTCTAACAGTGTATTTTACAAGTAATAAAACAATAATTTATCTACACCAGAGATAAGAATAGTCGTGTCACCGCTACATAAAATTAAGTACAAAACTGCTGGTTGCAGGATATTTGCTAGCTGATGCCGGATACGACGTGTGGCTCGGTAACTTACGCGGCAACTATTACTCAACACACAAGAATATTAGCAGGCAAGATCCCAGGTTCTGGGAGTTCAGGTAATATTCAGCATCATCTCTCACTTAATCATCTGACTTGCTATATGTCAGTTTTCCGAAAGATAGAGACGCATGTTTTAGGGGAAAGCGTGGTGGGATTATTGTTTGTGCGAGAAGAGCGTAATGAAAGCATGCGTGTTCTTTGTGATAGATGACGATTCCGGAATTTAATGATTAGAAACAAGTCTATGTATCTATGTAACTGCGAAAAGACAATTCAAATTACCTACCTAACGTTGAATGTAGAAGAAAAATGGTTACATATCATGAAATCCTATATCAAAAAAGCTAATAATTCTCTCCCCGCTTTCAGTTTCCACGAGCACGGCAAATACGATATCCCAGCTATGATAGACCATGTGCTGAACGTCACAGGTCTCCCAAAGCTGATGTATATAGGGTACTCTATGGGCACCACCAGCTTCTTCACCATGATGTCAGAAAGGCCCGAGTACAACGACAAGGTCATCTCGTTCATGGCACTCGCCCCAGCTGTGTATTTGGACAACGTGAAAAGTTTGGCGACGATGCTTTTGAAAACGATTAATTTACCAGTAAGTAGAATTAATTAATTTTTTGTTCGATTTGTTTTATTTATTTGCAAATAAACAGTTTCAGTTTAAATTAAGTGGTTTTAACAGAAGTTATTATTATTATCGATTTATTTCAGATTTAAAATCCATACATCTTACATATTAAAAACAATTAAATTAAAATTAAATGTCACAAAATCAAATGTCAATTCACACTATAAGTCGCCATATATAAAATATGTTATTCTGATGTATAAAAACATTATTGTAGTTTCATTAAAATCCATATCCATTTTGCGTGAAAGAGAACAAACATACATCCATACCACACACAGAGTATTGGTAATTCCTTCTTCTTATCATTATGATATAATTTTATGTGACATAGCTATATCACCCGATGCTCCTTCTAGGTAATTCCTTCTAAGAATCCATAGAAACTTTCGCCTTTATAATATTAGTTAGTATAATGTTAGTACATATAATGTAAGTACATATAATGTTAGTATAGTGTTAGTAGGATATATGATTAGTTTTTATTACAGGACACTATGCGAGCTGAGGGCATGATAGCAGCGACACTCCGGCCGCAGTTCATGGATTTTATATTCGGCAGCATCTGCAATGCGAAGAACCCTCGGGGAGACATGTGCTTCTCTATGATCTACTCCCTCGTAGGCGAGGATTATGAGCAGAATGACATGGTTTGTTTTGATTCTTATAGCATGCATTTATAAACAATTTTGATTGACCCTTTTACACATCACTAAAAAAACACTGGACGAATATATTAGAAGCGGTTTTATGTCATGTTTTCTAAACATAGATAAAACTAGTAGTACACCCCGACTTCGCACGGGTAGCGGGTAAGGAATTTCTTAGGTATTTTTTTTACACTTTGGGTTACATAATTGAAGTTTTAGTAAGGATCCCTAATTTTTTTGAAAATTGAATATAGCCTATGTTCAGCGCAGATAGTGTAGCTTCACAACGGTGAAAGAATTTTTGAAATCAGTCCAGTAGTTTCGGAGCCTATTCGATGCAAACAAACAAACAATCAAATCTTTCCTTATAATATTAGTTTAGTTAATATTTGTTTTCAGGAACTGATGCAAGTTGCAATAACAAGGATGCAGCCAGCTTCATGGAGACAGTTGGAGCATTTCGGAAAAGTTGCTTTGACAGGTAAAAATCTTTTGATAATTTAAACGCGAAAGTTTGTATGGATGGATGTTTCTTATTCTTTCGCACCAAATAAAATTATTTTCTCTTATGAATTTTCATCAGAAAATGTATCAAAACACTATATTAATTATGGTCTTTATCAAATTGTAGGTGTATTTACATCATGGGAGGATGGTGTATGGGGGAAAGTGAATCCATACAACCTGACCAATGTCAGGGTTCCTGTCACATTGCTGTACGGAGAAAATGATCAGCTCACTGAGAAATCTGTAAGTTTTTTTCATGATCAATTTTTTTATTTTTTTATTCTAATTTTTATTTGGAGCTTAGGACAGTGACAGTCTTTGCCATCTCTTTTGTGCTCTCTTTAAGTAACCATTGCTTAAACAATATCTTTAAAAAAGTGATGCAATGTGAGGTTGATTGGCAGATCATGAAATAAAAAATATATAAATATTCATGGACATTTCACACATCACACTCTAGTCCTAAACTAAGCAATTAAGCAAAGTGTGTAATATGGAAACTAGATCGCTAGAATACTAATAGGTACACATTTTTTTGTGCATGTAGCTGCATGCAGTTTTTGAATATGTATTATGATGATTAGAACTATTATTGCATTAATTAGAGCAATAATTTTTAATTAAAAATATTTATTTTATTTATAAAAAACCCAAATTAAACTTTTACTTATTTTTTCAATTTATCAGTTAAACTATGCCTTGTATTTTATTATTCAGTTATATAAAGTTGGTAAGGCAAATATATATTTGTTTTTTTGTTACAGCAAATAATGAAGTTAGCAGAAGAGCTAAGAAAAACTGGAATGTTAGAAGAAGTCCGTGCAGGATGTAACTGGCCTAAATTTAACCATTTAGATTTTGTTTTCGCTAAAGATGTAGGTAATTTATTAAATAAACCATTAGTTAAGCATATAGATAGATTGTATAATAAATATGGATCATGATACCGTGTTTTTATTGTTGTTTACGTAAATATTAAGTAGGTGATCTAAAGACTATCAAAATGAGTACCAATTAAACTTTTTTTTTTAATCTTATATTTTAGTAAGGTGTGGGGGCACGATGGAACTGGCATAGTCGGTGGCCGACTTTGCCAGTTCCATCGTGCTCTCACAGTATCTGCCGTCTAAACAGTATTTCTAAAAAGCCCATACATGGACCGATAGATCATGGTAGCCGCATCAGAGTTGGGTGCCGCTAACATGCTCTGTAAAACTAAACCGGCTTGTCTTTATATTATTTGTAGTCAATCAGCTCTCACTGATGTGTCATCACACAGTGTTGAAAATAGCTTTATTAAGTTTACTGTACAATTCAGTCACTATTTTTAAGCACCGTAGCTCTACCATGAGTTTTTACTATACTATATTTACTATACTCGCTAGCGTCTCTAGTAAAAAAATGTATGAAGATTTGTACAGCGCCTCTAGCGGATAGTTGGGTACTAAAATTCGTAATACTAATATTGACGTAACTAAAGTCAGGCGATTTTACTGTGACAACTCATGGGTAGAGGTACTGTATTACTAGTTCGGGCCAGTAGTCCAGTTTGTTTTTGCAAGCATTAACAGAAAGGAACGTCATCCTCAGACAGCATGTTCCAGTATGATATTCTTCCAAGGTCTTAAAACTATGAGGTATAGTAGCAAAAGATTTTCCTTACCTTGCTCACTACTATTTTGATTGCTGGTACTTGAGGCTTCGGAGTTGGTGACAGTACAGTGCTTGTTGTGGCAGCTTTAGGTTCGGCTCCTTGTCGGCTGGCTTCTTAAATAAGAGAAAGTGTATTTAGTGTGTATGTTTCATAAATAAATAATGCTGGACAATGCACTCAACATCATAAAGCTTTATCAAAGTAAATATGTAATTGAAATTGTGATTTTCAAAGGTTCTAAACCCTCCAGATTTGTTCTTCTATTGATATAGGCGATAATAAGCTAGGATAGTAGGTTTTCTGTGAAAGGTAAGATACGTGACTAGCTGGACTGGTAATAAGGAAGAAGTTATTAGCCAAAATTGATTTTGCTAAGTACCTTTACTTGGTGCTGTTGCTGTTGGTATCTTCGCAGACATCTGTGTGTTTAATATATTAAACCCTAAATAAAATACAAATAATCTAGTTTTTTTTGCAAAGCACTATTCAAAACAATAATATTAAATTATGACCGAATGAAATGAATTGATGTTCCGTTTCATAGCACAGACTAGATAGATGCCACAGACTAGCTAACAAACATTTTGATTGAGTTTGGATTTGTTTTATTCAGTTGTTCATTCGTTCAATTTAGTTCGTTCATGCCGTTCGTGATGCGGCGGTGTGGTTTTGGGTTTTTTATATTAGTTATCGTGAAAATGCATTGATTTTATGTGTTCTTAGTAAGTGTTTCAAAATCACGACATTCTGTCAAGGATAAATCCAAAAGCCTGCTTGTTTAAAAGGATTTATACGTGATAAATATTCCATCATGGATCTTCATAGACCAGTAGATCCTAACAAGGTACCTACTATTCACTATTTCTCATTCCTTGTAATTTGTTGTTATGTATTGTACTAATTAGATTCTATTTGACACGCAGACTTATGAAGATCTGACGGCAGAGGAGAAACACAGGTAATGTAGTATTGCATAGTTAATCGTATAAATAGGTATAATAATATAGGTATTTATTTGTTGAGGATGACTATTATTCAAACACTATTAATACCAACTTACCTAAAAAATGTAAGTAGAAAATGTTTTTACAATTTTGGATTTCATTTTATAACATGATCATACTGACCAGCCATAGGCAAAACATTAAATTTGTTGAATAATATGATAATAGTCCATGAATATGACTTTAGCTACAATAAAATTTAAGTACTTATTTAATTAATAAAGTGGCTCTGTATTTATATGAATTAGTTTTGTGTAACTGTCAAATACCTCAACCCATAGCATATACAAACTGATTAAGAATTAAAAAAAAACATTTTATTGCAGATATGATCATCAGAAGCTACACGAGCTCCACCGAGGCCATGAGTCGATGCACACCACAATGGTGTTCATACTCATCGGCACACTCATTGTGGCACAAATTGTTGTTGTGGAGTGGAAGAAACGGCACTACAGATCTTACGCAGTATGTATTATTGTACTGAGCATTTTTTGTCATTATAGAGAGTTATCGTTATATGGAGTGAACAAAAAAAAACCAAATTTTCGTCAACACTGATCGCTTTGGGAAAACCAATGTTATAGGGAGTTTATCGTTATAAAGGATACCGTTCTAAAGAGTTTACACTTGTATATAAAAATCTCACAAAACACCTTATCCTAAGCAAAGTTTTTACTATAAATAAATAATGCTGCACAATCCACACATCATCTAGCCTCAAGCTCAGCCAGAGCTTGTGTTATGAGTACTAGAAGACTGAAATACATAATACAATACATAAAATAGATAGATATTTTTTTATCCATATAAATTACCCAGAGCACCCGTATAAATATTTGCAGATCTTACATACATTTATCCCTAGGCAGGAATCGAACCCGCTCCTCCGCGTCGCAGGCGGACCTACACCCGCGCCACATCGGTCGTCAAGAACTAGAATGCTAATTTTTTTGTTAAAAATTTTCAGTTATTCACAATGGTAGCGATGTGGTCCATTCCTGTAGCGATGAGCGCAAGAAACCACTGGTGGAGGTTCATCATCATATGGAGTGTGTTCACTCTTCTCACCGCACTCGTCATCAGGAAGTCAAGCCTCAAGCCCATGTCTGTCACCACACCTAGGTATGCAGTCAGAAATAGTCATATTTTGTGAAAGAGATAAAGGAAACGGCTGGATCCAGGTTGTTTGCCCGTTCTTCTAAGCTCGGGTCGCGTTGAACTGGTACCAAGTATATAAGATGTATTTTCGCCGCGCAATGTTCAACAAAAACTACGAACAAGCGACAGTCATACATAAAAGTGACTAATTTTATCATTAGTCACTTTTATGTAAGTGACATTAACAACTACATACTTCAACGCTATTATTACATGTGTACATTTTTTTTTAATACTTCTGTGTCCCTCTGCAGGGCTAAGGTCTCATTTTCTTTTATTAAAACCACACATCGCAATCTCCTGCGATTATCCACCATTCCGTCGCGTACCAATCGAGATCGTCTCGCCATCGTCTACTCGGCCGGTTCGGTCAAAGCTAATATATCACACACGACAGGCGTCACAGCTCAGTTGGTAGTAGCTCTGCCTTCCATGCTGTGTTCGGTTCGGTTCGGTTCCCTCCCAGAGCAAATGTTTGTGTGATGAACAAAAAATATATGTTCTGTATCTGGTTGTCACTAGGTATGTATTCTATGTATTTATTGACAAAAATATTCTATCAGCAATTTAGTTTCCATAATACAAGCTTAGTTAGGGGCTAGATAAGCGAATTTTCCGTGAATATTTATATACATATAATAAAATTATTTCTATTCCAGATTAGTATACAAATGGTTTTACCTAATATACAAAGCATCCTGCTTCATCGGAGTCATTGGTTACATCATCATGATGCTGACATTCTTCGGGTTGAACCTGCTGTTCGGACATAAACCTCAGCAGTGGATGGACGTGGGGCTGATGATGCTATTCTATGGCCTGTACTTTGGAGTCCTAGGGCGAGATGTTGCCGAATACTGCGCAGACAAAATGGCGGCTTCTATAGGGGTATGTAAACTTTATGTATGTAACTATGTTATGTTATGATGAATGGATAAAATGATTTCATCCATTGACATCCCGAGATTTCACAACGCTGTTATTACGATGCGTTTTCATGCGATTCTTAGCTTAGACATTGTTGCTTCTGCAAGCAATTTATATACCGATTAACATATTTGTTAGCACTAAAATTTAATCGAAAATAATCATAATCAAAAACCGAAATTGGCAAAATGGCACTATTAAAATGGCAAATAATTGAATAGTAATCAAAAATATTGTATATTTTAAAAATCATATTTGTTTACGAGTGTTTTTTTTATTACAGTATTACACAAAAGAGGGCATTCCCACGCGTCAACTAGAGACCAATGTTTGTGCGGTCTGCGGGAACCAAGTACTAGTCAATGTTGAAGAAGAAGGAGTTTTAGGTATGATATTTATACTACAAAGCTGGAGAGTGCACATTTGTGCTAAGCTCCCATGTAACAGTAAAAAACCTACGTCCAGCAGTGGATTGATATAGGTTGATGATAATGATGATGAAACCAGCAAGCTAACTCATCTATTGTAATGCGCATATTATATGGAATACACAGTTAGATCTGCATTTTATGCCGTGGATCGTAGGGTCGATTCCCACCCAGAGCAAATTTTTGTTTTATTAACATAAATATTTGTTCTTTGTCTGGGTGTTACTTACTCTATCAGCAATCTAGTTTCTATAGTAGCTTTGCTTAATTTGGGACTAGAGCGCGGTCAGTGATAAGCTTCTGAATATTTATTTATTAATCTTTAATATTATTAATTTCAGAAAATACATACAAGTTGACGTGCGGTCATGTTTTCCACGAGTTCTGTATTCGCGGCTGGTGCATAGTGGGCAAGAAGCAAACCTGCCCGTACTGCAAGGAGAAGGTGGACCTCAAACGGATGTTCACCAACCCGTATCCTTTTACAATCTATTATATTTTATGTTAAACATGGAGTTGAGAAAAAATGGCTACATTTTCAGCTGCATGTTTCATACTGACTTTGACATAGACTTGTAAAATTATTAAAAATTAAAATAAGAAAAAAGATATAATATATTTATTGCTATTATTCTTAAAATTACTTTCATAAACCTAATTACAACCTTATGTGTCTAAGAATAATTCAAAAATTTCTGTAAAAAAAACCTCCAAATGGCACCACATGGAAAGCACTAGCTTTCAATTTAAGAATCATCAAAATCTGGAAAAGTTATGAACTAACATAAAATAAAAAAAGTTTATCAGAGAATCTTCCTTCTTTGTTAATATAAAAAATAACTTTTATAAAAACATATTGGATAATGTATCCTTATAATACCTACAGTTGGGACCGTTCAAACATAATGTACGGGCAACTTCTCGACTGGATCCGTTGGCTGGTAGCCTGGCAGCCGCTGGTTCTGTTCCTAGCGCAGGGCATCAACTGGCTGTTCGGTCTAGAATGATCCACATACCCCGCGGCAAGCGGTGATAAAACTATGCGCGGGAAAGTTGGAGTATGGGTTGAGTATCAGTGATGTGATGAACTTTGAGAGATATTTGGTTATTTATACACACTATCGGCCGATTTCTGGAAACCCAAATCACGATTGATCCGAGTTTGACACATAGTAATTATTTGATTTTTTCGTTGATCATCGTTCGAGAAACCGGCCGTATATCTACAATTTTTTTAATTAAGACTATTCTACTGTTTCACATGTGTGCCCCATAACTAGCTTAAGACCTAAAATGTACCACATAAAAGCAAATACAATATTTATGATTACACATACGTATATGTAGTTTGAAATATGTGTATTATTTTGACGACCGATGTGGCGCGGCGGGCGAAGGTCCGCTTGCGACGCGGAGGTTGCGGGTTTGATTCCTGCCTTGGTATAAATGTTTGACGATCTGCAAATATTTATTCCGGGTGTTCTGGGTATTTTATATGAGTAATAAAAAATATCTATCTATGTAATGTATTGTATTAAGTATGTCAGTCTTCTAGTGTCCATAACACAAGCTCTGCTTAGCTTGGGGCTAGATGATGTTGTGTCGATTGTCCAGCATTATTTATTGAATTTATTTATTACCAAAAGTCTTGTTTTTAGTGAAAATATTCATAAATGTGACGATTATGTAAATTTGTTTTAATGCATATTATTTAAATTCGTTCGTTGTGCATTGACAGAGAGTTTAGTTGGTTCTATGCTATGTAAGACTATCCAGTAATATATTATTATATTAGATTGTATTGCTGTAGTAAAAACCTGCGTTCTTTCTGTAAACAAGTGATAAACGTAGGTACAGTTTTAAATGTTAAAGAAAATGATTAATAGTGATTAATTACTGTTGTCATCACTATGAAATTAAAGTATGTACCTACTGTACATATTTCCAAGTACATAATGTACAGATACTTGTAAATATCATCAATTTACTAGAATTGCAGTCAGCGGCTATTTAATCAGCACATAGTAGAAAACACAAATATTTGTTTTATTTTTTTATTCAAGCTTTCTTTGCCAAAATAATTTGTTTATTAAGTATGAAATCTGTATATATAATATCGCATTTAGAGGATTATAATATGAGTGAAATAAGTCATTTAGTGTACCTTATTTTCAATTAATTAACATTAAGTGTACCTACCTACAACAATGTTTTCCATAGTTTTTACATAAATAGGTAATCTGCCGGACTTGCTTAAACCTAAGTATTACTTGAAATATGTTTGTTAAATAGCTTTTTGTTAAGTTACAAAATACTTAGCTTGTTTTATTATTGTCTTATCAAATGTTGAAAAAAAAAATATTAATTAATTGTATGAATAATTTATTAAATATTGTCGTATTACTAAGTCCACCAAGTCTATGGACGTTTGATTTTTATCATTTAAGTGTTTGTGTGCATAAGAAATGTTTTTGTAAGAAATGAATGCAAATGTAATATAATTTGTAATTATTTGTACAAATAATAAATTCTATTGTAATATGCGACGTATATTTGTGTATTTTAGTACATCATAGAAAAATTTAGGATTTATTTGGATCAACTTGATTTCATAGAATAATATGCAATTTTTTATTTATCTATCTAAACTAATATTATAAAGAGGAAAGATTTGATTGTTTGTTTGTTTGCATCGAATAGGCTCCGAAACTTCTGGACCGATTTCAAAAATTCTTTCACTGTAATAAAGCTACATTATCTGTGCTGAACATAGGCTATATTATAATGATATTTTTTATATAGGCTACCCGCGCGAAGTAGGGGCGTACTACTAGTGTATTTATATAGAAGTTATCTGTTACATCTACCCGTTTTCCGTGATCTTGTGTAGATCCTACTGTTAAAGAAAGAACTTGGTATGAAGTAGGTATGTGTAAAAAGAATACATTTTTTTTATAATTTAACTTGTGTCATACATATTTTTTAGGCACTTGCACATGATTTGTGCCTAAAAAGAGTTTTTAATTATAGTGCCTCAATACTTCTTCGTGACTGCTTTAATTTCTCTTCTGCATCTCAAAAAAAAACCAAAAGTTCTTTATTCAAATTGCTGTCACAATTCATTTTTCAATCAAAACGCCAAAACTAAACAAACCGTACGTCACAAAAATAATGTAGGAAATAAATTACAAATTACAGTAAAAATATTTAGTATTATTGTTGAAATTATCGTTACAAAATGTTTGCAACCCCTCTCCGGTGCTACGGACACATAAAACACATCCACTGTGTGTTCGCCGTCAGTAACAGTAACATTGGACAGATTATCGCTGGGATCAGTAAGTATTACTTTTCCGCATGTTACTACATTTACGCTAATACTTCCTAAAATACTATTGCTCACCAAACTGTTGTTGTCATATTCAGACGGTAATACTTATCAAACTATACTGCTGAGTGTACAATCACACAGTCAACGCATTAGGTAGGTACAGTCAAAAGCACAATCTGGTTAACACCTACGTTCTATTACATGACGCAGCCCTTGGAATATTAAATTCCTTGGTGCAGCCTATCAAAACCATTATTACAAAAATTCTGTACTCTTAACATTTTATCCTTGAATTGTGATGCTTGTACAAAATTTTGAGCTATTTTGAGTATTTCTATCTATCATTTTTCAGATCGGTCGTACTCCGACAAGGGTAAATCGTGCTGCAAAGACGTCGCGCAAACCAAGGGGAAGGTAGTGGAGCCTTGGCCCAAGTGTGACCCCCCTCCCCCCGCGTGGCGCTGCCAGTGCCCCTACGAGCCCCAGCCCCCCAACTACGACCCCTATCGGATTAAAGTGCCCGATGTAGTCGTGCCCCCTTTGCCGCCCAGCAATGCGAAGGTAAGCATTCAGTTATACAATAGTTTCCCCAAAATGTACAAGGTTTTAAGGGTAAATTTATGTTTATTGATGAAATATTGATTAGG
This sequence comes from Ecliptopera silaceata, assembly GCA_932527185.1. Lineage (NCBI taxonomy): Eukaryota > Metazoa > Arthropoda > Insecta > Lepidoptera > Geometridae > Ecliptopera > Ecliptopera silaceata. The sequence goes on from OW052211.1 coordinate 1,711,388, forward strand.
TTATCGTATTGTTTTAGATTATTTTAGATTTTGTTACAACACTACGTTCACAAAACACGTTCCATCGGTTTAGGGCTATTTATTGTTGGGTTGTTACTTGTGACATTGAAAGTGTTCAAAAGTGCGTTTGACGAAACGAGAGCCACATCGCGTCGTGATCAAAGGACTAATGAAACCCAGCTTGTGCTTTGTTCATCAGTGGACTGGAGCGGTGTGGGCTAGCGGCTACCAGTCAGGCCACGGCCACGGGCACGGACACGGCTATCAGCCGGAACAGGGCTACCAGCAGCAGCAGCAGTCGCAATATGGCTACCCTCAGCAGCAGGAGACCGCGGAGAAAACCGAAGAGCCCAAAGACGAGGGCTTCATGGGCGCGCTGCGAGGCTTCTTCGATAAGATGAGAGGCAAAACGAAGGGAGGCGGCGACGCGATGGTCCTAGACGACAGACAGATTACCCTCTAGGGTAAGGCCCGGCTATTCGTCCAGCGCACTTTGACACACTCGACCTCCCTTCCGTTGTCCTTGCACAGTTGTTTGTCGACAGGAGCTGCCGAGCGAAGACGCGCGCGAGCTGTTCCGCACTCCCGACATCAGCTTCGGCAAAGTGACCGCGCGCCAGGTGCGAGACCTCTTCCACAACTCGCCCATCGTGCACCCCGACTACTGGCGGGAACGGCCCGGGAAACTCACAGACGTTGTCAAGGAGGCTCTGCCCAAACTGGGCTACCATGGAAGAACCAAGTACAAGTACGCCTTCCATGAGCCCTGGAGGCCGCTCGACAGGCTGGCCCTACTCGAGCAAGCCGAGAGGGACGAACTAGATCGAATCGATGACGCGCCCATCCAAAATTCTGATAAGCAAGCATTATTCTGATAACAAAAAAAATGAAAATTTGATTAAATGTCGCACGTTACGGTACGAATAAATTGATTTTGTATGTACTTGCTGTTTTTATTTTGTTTAGCTACAATAGGTTTATCTAGGTAGACCAGGTACCGTTTCGAAAGTAATACCTAGATTATTTTCTTAATTTATGTTTTCTGATAGGATTTGTTCAGAGAAATCTAGGTATCTGTTATAAATCAATCTCTGCTCAATCGAAAGTGATTTGTTGATATGTTTGATGAGGTGTGGGATCTTTTTAAACTGGCAAGCATCGGTAACTTCCAGCCTATGTTGGACTGCGCGAAGCTGAAAGGGCCGTGCTCGCTGCGACCGGCGCCCGACCCTCCGCCCTGCCCGCCCCCGCCACCGCCCCCCTTCCCATGGATATACGTGTATGTGGTTGGGTCATTCTTCACTGTCATGGGATTGGTAAGTGTCATCGCCATCTCCCGACTACAGAAACCCTCCATTGTAAAAACTGGAACTGGCACCTAGAATCACCTAGTATGTAAGACGATTCTAAATGATCCTTGTGATTTTACTGAATAAAGCAATTTTGACTTTGACTTTGAAAAGTTATGTTCATTTAGGGCCCCCGCAAATTGTAGACTTTATAGGCCGATAGTTTGGTCGGCTTCTTAATCAGTATGAAGATGTATGCAGATGCGCACATTACAGTGATTCAGTCTTCATACTGATTAAGAAGCCGACGAAACTATAAAAAGTCTGAAGTCTGCGGGGACTCTTACGGCCGGTTTCTGGAAACCCAAATCACGATTGATCCGAGTTTAACACAGTAATTATTAGATTTTTTCGTTGATCATCGTTCGAGAAACCGGCCGTTAGTGGAACAGAACATAAGGTGTGTATTACACCATGCTAGATGCAGTAGCTAATTGGCGTTTCAGTACTCGGGCGAAAATTTTTGAACGTTAGGAAATGAAATGCATTGATATTAATATTTGTATATATCTAGATTTACAGATTATATCTATGGAACGAAGAACGCAACAGACTTAGCGAGAGCAAACCTATTTGTAAGTTTATTTTCTTATTATTCTTATATGTATTAGTACTTTTGTGATTTAGGCACAGGCATGGGGTAATGACGATCTGCGGAGTGTAGCTGGTAAACACTGGATGAGAAGGGCCAAAGACCGGGCTCAGTGGCGCGTCTTGGGAGAGACCTACGTCCAGCAGTGGACTAATAGGTTGATGATGATGATGGGGTAATATTTATAGTGACCAGATATCTAAATAATCCAGCGATTTTTTGAACACCGACTCTAGTAGTAACATACCTTTGAGAAGATTCTGATTTGATTCTGTCTTGCACCAATTGTCTTTTTTGCAAAAAATGTAGATCTATATGCGCAATGCCAGTAGGTACGGTACTATAGGGTATTTGTCAGAGATCTTAGTGGAAGTCTACTGTACCTCAGGGCCTAGTACGAGTTTTGCACATGAATACGAACGTATCGCCTTCGTATCGCAAGCCACCAATTTTGTATCTAAATCCAAGCTTCTCAAGAAATCTGCTAGGGGCGCTGTTTGGATCTCGATACAAAATCTGTGGCGCTTTGCGATTGCGTCTCTACGATTCATGTGTGGTTGGGGTACTGATGATAAAATCTTGACCCCTATTATCCAGGGCGTCCTCGTCGCAAAGTGAAGCGTCCATACCACGACAAAGACCTGCCAGCTTGCGTGCAGTACCTGATTGTGGGAGCTGGAGCCGCCGGCTGGGCTGCTTATCGAGCTATTATGGAACATGACAAAACAGCTAAGGTCACTCACTTGGTTAACCAAAAACAGCTAGCAGCTAAAGGCTCCAGTACACAATGGCGTATGCTGGGCCACGCTTTGCAATGCACCACTGTAGGCCACGATCACTTGGTGTTCACACAATGGCGCATGTCTCATTGCTGCCTGGCAATCCACTTGCGATGGACGTAGAAGAAATGTCTCTTTTTTTTAAATAGGTATTTTCAGGGAGTCTACTATACGATTAAATGCATCATTCATCTGAAAACATCGTACCTAAAATACTACAATTATTATAAATCAACATGAAACAATAAACATGAAAGTTGTAGGTGACAAACTAAACAATGGCCCATTGTGTGAACACCACAGGCCACGCTACGCCACGATTCCTTTGAAGTGTGCCCGAAAAACCGACAACTTTCCGATTGCGCGCCACGGTTGACAATTGTCCGCCATCATACGCCATTGCCCCCTGTACACAATGGCGATGGCCTGTCGTGGGCCAGCATACGCCATTGTGTACTGGGGACTTAAGCTAAGCTAGCTAAGCAGCTGGCGTAGCGAAAAAAGTAGAATAGACACATCGTAATGTGATAAGGTTTTCAGCAATTATTATTTTAATATTGTTATTATGTATAAATATAAAAATTATATTTATAAAACTAAACGGTTTTAAATATATTTTTTTGAAATATAAAGGAATAATAAATACTATAATTAAATATGTTCTTATTGACAATGCACACAGGACTAATTATTGCTATAGTTTTGAGGTCCACGATATCCAGTACAATTCATAATCAGCGCCTTCGAGTTTCCCCTCATCAAATATACCAACGTACGTAAACAGGTGTTCTTCATAACGAAAGAGGATTGCTTGCCTTACATACGTCCGCCGATGTCCAAATTCATGTGGTGGAACCCAGAGCCCCCTGACATGAAGACTCTCAACTACGTCCAGGAGGGACGACGGTTCACGTGAGTATGCTGTTACACACCAGGGGGCTTAGTCCGAGTGTGCATTTTAAAACTCCCTACTCTCGAACCGAGAGTTGTCTCTCTGATATCCATACAAAAATAAGAGGATATCCGAGAGACGACTCTCGATTCTCGAGCAGGGAGTTTTAAAATGCACACTCGGACTAAGCCATCAGCTGTTACATCTCCGAACTTAAAAAAATGGTAAATGAATTTTCCATTTAGAACAAGCTCATTTATTATTCATCAACATTCCCTGCCCTTGTGGGGTCGGCACAACATGTCTTTTTCTTCCACTCACTCCTATCATTCGTCAAATCGGAGTCCACTCCTTTCACAATCATATCCTCTTTCACACAATCCAACAAAATTCATATTTAAAGCGTTATTTTAGAAATTTTTGCATGCTTTGTGAATCGGTCCGCTCCTGTAACACCCTTTTGAACACTTTAACAATCTTATTTGGGTAGGTACATAATATGTACCTACCTACCCATAGTATTAGTTCTAAATAGTCAAGACCAGACAATGTGTTATATGCATAATGGTGGCTATAAATAAATAAATAAAATAATTTTCCCAGCATGTACCTGGCCGATTGTCTGAAATTCATGGATCCAGTGAAGTTCTACCGCAAGAAGATAGGTCCAGCTCTCTCCATCGCCTCCGGCTGGTGCGTGCTGCGAGTGGACGCGGACGAGCACGTGGTCTACGTACGCACCATGTGTGGGGAACAACCTATTTACTACGAACGCTGTCTTCTGGCCCCAGGTATTTATTGCATTAAGTGTGTACTGTAGCTCTTCTGAGTTTTTACAATCTATACTCGCTAGCGTCTGTAGTTAAAAAAAATGTATGAAGATTTGTACAGCGCCTCTAGCGGATAGTTGGGTACTAAAATTCGTAATACTAATATTTTCGTAACTACTGTAGTAAAGTCAGGCGATTTTACTGTGACAACTCATGATAGAGGTACTGTATTTCTATTACAGCAAGCAACTATACACCGATATAATCATCATGCTCATTAGCTCTTATTCCAAGCTAGGCAGGGTTTTTTTCTGCTGTTACTTACTTCTATAACTACTCCTGCTTTGAATCTACTTCTATATATTTTCACCATGATATATGATAAATGCGCAGTGTAACTCGACGCGAATTAATTTGTATTTATCATCACGGTCTATAATATTATCTCATAGGCTATGTCTTAGAACGAACTAATTCAGAGGTCAACTTCTGCATTAGTCTCTTTACAACCTTCGCTAAATTTCAGTAAGAATGGATTCTTAACAGTGATTTATGGTGTACAATTTGAATTCTGGTTTCTAGGGTCAAAAGCAAAGAACCTGAACGTGTTCAAATCTGCGCCAAAGGGGGTTCGTGATAAGGTGGGCACTATGCGAACTATTCGCGACCTCGAGATCGCGTACCGGAAGGTGAAGGAGGCGAAGCATGTCGTCGTGCTCGGGGGAGGCATTCTTGGAACCGAACTGGCTTGGCATCTTGGCAGGATGAGTAAGTACATAAATAAATAAATAATGCTGGACAATCCACACAACATCATCTAGCCCCAAGCTAAGCAGATCTTGTGTTATGTATGGGTACTAGAAGACTGACATATTTAATACAATACATTATAAGATAGATTATTTTTATTATACATGTAAAATACATACACAGAACACCCGGAATAAATATTTGCAGATCGAACAAACAATTATTCCAAGGCGGGGATCGAACCCGCAACCTTCCGCGTCGCAGGGGGACCATCGCCCACCGCGCCACATCGGTCGTCGGATGTTGATTGATGAAAGTTTATCATTTATTTATTTGTTTATCTTATTTATTTCTGCTTCCGGTTTGTGAGAATCGAGGCAGCTACTAACAGACCACCGATGCTTGCGAAATAATCTCATGCATGCACTTATTTTACAAAAATCTTGAACAGAACCAATCTCCTTTCAGACCAGGTGGTGGAGCGTCCTCCGGAGCAGGAGCCGGTGGAGCTGGTGTTCATGTACAAGGATCGCGGCATCATGGCCAGCTTCCTACCGGAGTACCTCGGCGAGTGGGCCGCCGAGAAAGTCAAGTGCGAAGGCGTCACTCTTATGCCCAAGAGTAAGTGATTATACATACATAAATAGATAAGATATTAAGTTAAAGTTTATTCACAAACAAACTTACGACTATTACAGTATTTACAAAATGTACATAGGCATATAAAATACATAAGAAACAGTTCGTTGCGAACGATCTATAGATAGTTCAACTGATCCAAATCAGTACCAATCGGAAGCGTACCCAAGATACTGGCTGCATTGCCGCGCTGAATAGCAATGCTGATACGCTGGGCCTGAGATACTCACCAGCCCTCGGGTCACGCGTTGACAAGACTAGACGCCCAGAAATAATTTTGATAAGATAGTAGTTTTTATATTTGGATCCAGAAAACAATTTTATTTTCTATACCTACATTTATTTTTATTTATGAATTCCATATTATTAAGTTAATAAATTGTTGTAGCTCAAGTGTATGACGCGTTCGAAACTCCGGACGGAAGGTTGGAGCTGACCCTTTCCAATGGAAAATCACTTATCACGGACTATGTTAGTTTATTTTACTTCTTTATGAAGTTTTATAAATATTCTTTCAATAAAATAGTTTTATCAATAAAAAAAGTATTAAGTTTCATCAGCAATCCTATGTACAAACTGTGTTTAGTATTGATCTATAAATATTTATATTAATTATTTACTAACTAAGTGAAAAAGAGTATTTTTATTCAAAAAACAAACTTACTACTATTATAGTATTTACAAAATGTACATAGGTATTTATAAAATACATAAGAAATAGTTGAGCTATCTACAGACTTTTGTAAACGATCTATAGATAGCTCAACTATTAAATATAGTTATATTAACTACATAATCCTAAGACAGGCGTCACAGCTCAGTCGGTAGTAGATCTGCCTTCCATGCTGTGGGTCGTGGGTTCGATTCCCACCCAGAGCAAATGTTTGAGTGATGATCATAAATATTTGTTCTGTTTTTGGGTGTTTCTATGTATGTTTTTATTCATTCATTTATTCATTGCATTAGAATACAGCTCAGGTGTTATATGTAGCTAATAGTAGGTATTCTATTGGCAATCTAGTTCCCATAGTGTAAGACAAGCTCTGCTTAGTTTGGGACAGAGTGTGATGTATGAAATGTCCATGAATATTTATTATTATTCATTTTCATTTCATTTCCTGTGGTGTCCCACTGCAGGGCAAAGGCCTCCCTTCCTTTTCTCCAGTTCACTCTGTTCTGGGCTATTGTGGACCAATCTTATGTATGGGCATCAAATTCGTCCCTCCATCTGCGCCGTGTTTACCGCGAGGTCGTTTCATTTATTATTATAATAATGTATATTGCAGGTGTTGGTGGCGATAGGAACGCAACCTCGCGAAGAGATAGCAGAACCATCCTTTTTGGAACTAGATCGCGTTAATGGAGGATTCAAAGTGAATACAGAACTTGAGGCTCGGACACATTTATACGTGGTAAGTATTAAGACGCCATTATTATTTATTCACCATTTGGAGCATAATCTTTCAACCGACTTAGTAACCGTCGAATGGGAGGGAGAAAGAAACCTCCACGTGGTCCACTCTGGTAACAGCTAGATCCGGTAACGCAGGGTCTAGTCTGGCTAATTCTTACAACACAATGGTACAACAACAACTTCAACATCGTGATAGTCAACACCGTCGAATTGAGAACCTCTACCAACCTACCTCAGGTTGGTAGAGGTTCTCAATTCGACGGCTTACAACTAGCATTCATTTCGTATTTAGCTTAGCAGTGTTTCCCGTATTGTTCTTTTTCTTGTTTTCATACAGTCTATGACCTGCCCCGAAAAATAACAATAACAATACCAAAGCAGCATGATTACCTTACCGAGCACCTAGTTCCTAGTCTAGGTTTAAGTTACGGTTTGTCTGGAAGAAATCGCTTAATACGATAAGACCGCCTTTTGCAGATATATTAGTTTATTTAAACGTGCCATGTACCAAGTCTAACACTTCAATAAAGTTTTTTTATTTATTTATAGTTTTGTTTATTTTTATATACAGGCTGGAGACGCAGCTAGTTTTTATTCCCAGTGGAAAGACACGCGCCTTCGTTTTGAGCATTATTTCAATGCGGAAGAGCAAGGGTAAGTATTTTATAAATTAATTAATAATTTGGGCATTTGCACATGTTTTTAGAAAAAATAATGTAGTAAGATAGCTCTAGGCTGTTAAATGAATTTATCAATATAATATGAGTAATAAGTAAGCGATAAGTCGATGTACATAACAAAATCATTATATTATATGTGTATTATTACTAAACCAGGCCGTAAGTTTCTTGCCCGTTCTTCTAAGCTCTGGTCGCGTGGAACTGGCACCTAGAATCACCTAGTATGTAAGACGATTCTAAATAATCCAATATCTAATAATCTAAATAATAATAAATTTTATTGTATAATGATTTTTTTTACTTTTTACTTTACTTTACTTTATTTACAGATTCATAGCGGGTGCCAATATGACAGGATTCTGGACTCCGTGTAACATGGAGCCGGCGTTCAGTGTGCGACTAGGAAACGTACTCAATATGGAGGTAATTAATACTCACTTAGGCCTCCTCTTTGCCTCTCTGATGGATACATGATGGAGACTGACATCTGATGGAGACTACTTGTAAGGAGATTCTATGGTTCTAGTCTTGTAAGAGGCAAATTCTTCAAATTGGCTTTGGTTGTATACACTTTCTAAATACATACTCATTTATTCCTTAAAAAAAATATAGTGTCTGGATCTTACAAGACTAAATTTATTAATTTTTCAGGTGGTGGGTGAAGTGGGCGCTTGCATGCCCACTATAGGAGTTTTTAAACAGGTATACATTTTATAAAATATTAAATTAAATTAATATTAATTTTATTAATAATTAATAAAAAAAATAATTCATAAAATAATATAAGTGTGGTTGGGTATGCGAGAAAGAGATGAAAGAGAAAAAGAGAAATATGAATTTGGCACAACAAAGTTACAACAACGTGAAACAACATGCATACAAAAACAAAATAAGAATAGATAAGTGGTTGGATTGTGTTAAAGATATGAATGTGAAAGGGATGAACACAATTAATAGTTCATGTTTAAATATGAATGTGAAAGAAGTAGAAGTAGAAGACGAATGGAGTAGAAATATCTGAATCTAAAGTCCGGTCGCGAAGCAGAAAGAAATTCGTACATTAACCTGTTATTACCTGTCTCTGTCACTGTCGCGTAAATATGAAGCGTCTCGCTCGCTGAGTGCCGGTCATTGGATCTGTGCGAGCGAGACGCATCATATTTACGCGAGAGTAACAGAGACAGGTAATAACAGGTTAATGTACGAATTTCTTTCTGCTCCGCGACCGGACTTTAGTAGTATCTAGAATAGAGATTCTGAAACATGTAATTATAAAAGGTGTGAAAGACCAATTTCGGCTGACACTCTTTGTTATTACAGTGCGCGGAGGAAGCTATGGCACTAGAGGCTGCCAATAAACCTCAAAAACCGGATCCCCCTGGTGGAGGTGATCATCCTTGCTATAAGAAGTAAGTTTTTAGTTAATAACCATTTTTTAACTCTTTTTTTTAAATTATTTACACGATAGCCAACGAACATTACGTTACTAGTTAAAGACTTTAGTAAGTACTTGAATATTTATAATATAGCGTTTTTGAGAAAATTGTTGGTGTGATAGTAATTTCAATACAAACATGTGCTTGTTTTTGTCGAGCACAAGTTCCTTTTCGGGGTTTCAATTCGACTGTCTTTTTGATTATTTTTGTGTTTAGTATATTATATTTCAAAGGTCCCATATAGAAAAAAATATAATATGATATTTTTAAAATGTGGACAATTTGTTTCATTGTTGTAAAAAATATAATTCATGAAAATTTCTAAAACATAATCAATATTTTTATTGCTGTCATGGTAGTATATATGGTAATACAATGTAGGTAGGTGTCACATATGAACCCTGTTTAAAGAGCATTACACCATAGCAGGATATTATTAGCAGCTAACTAACTATTCTCGACAGAATACCAGCGCTTAGCTACCTACAAGTGGCTAGGCATTATGCTGAGTCGGGGCCCTTTTGCTGCTGTAGCACACAAAAATCATCGTGTTGTTTAATTTTTATTGTTTTGTTTTTGTTATTTTTGGAGTTTCAGTTTTGTGTGCTATGTGTAGTAAATGTTTGTATGTTCTGCAAGTATTTATTCCGGGTGTTCTGGGTATTATATGTATAATAAAAAATATCTATCTATGTAGTGTATTGTATTAAGTATGTCAGTCTTCTAGTACCCATAACACAAGCTCTGCTTAGCTTGGGGCTAGATGATGTTGTGTGGATTGTCCAGCATTATTTATTTATTTATTTAAATAAATAAATGTCTATGTCCATTCCCTGCCAGGTCGGATCAGTACAAGAACAGATACAAGCGCGGCATCATGTTTTACCTGCGAGATGAGACCATTGTGGGCATGATGTTCTGGAACATTCCTCCAGTCGACGACCGCAAGGCTGTTGTTACTGAGGTAATAAACAACTGCTTTTTGTACTTCTTTTTACTGTAGCCAAAAATTTAAATAAAAATTTTAAAAAAATATTTAATAAAATCACTAAAACGTCATATCCCTATTACTGGGACCTCTGTTTTCTGTCTGTCCTATTTATTAGTACCTATTTATGTTTTCCGGTATTTATTGTTTCAGTTATTTACTCATTTATTTTAATTTATACAAAGGGCGAACTTAATGCTAAAGCATTTTCTACCAGCCAACCAAAGATTAAACCCCTACCTAATAAAAAGTTAGCGTTGACTTTATGTCATCAAGACTTCAAGTCAACGCTAACTTTTTATAAGATAAACCATAATTGATTAATTGTTTTATATATCTGTAAACAGATGCTGCGCGCTCGTCCTACCTACAAGGATATCAATATGTTGGCCGAGTTGCTTGGCTTCCCCGAAACCGAATGCTCCCCGCCGCTACCTGACGAGCTGAAGGAAATTGGACCTTGCATTAAGAAGTATGTATTATTACTAAGTATCTACTAAACTTGATAGATAAATAGATTTTTTATAATTATGTATGGACTTACGAGCATCTTATACCATGCAGAAAGCTGTACCTCTACCATGAGTTGTCACAGTAAAATCGCCTGACTTTATTACAGTAGTTACGTCAATATTAGTATTACGAATTTTAGTACCCAACTATCCGCTAGAGGCGCTGTACAAATCTTCATACATTTTTTTAACTACAGACGCTAGCGAGTATAGTACCTATAGTAAAAACTCATACGTAACGTATTTGTGATACGCTGCGCGCTAACGCTGCAACGATCTGCAGTAAAGCTGATGTTGACGCGCATTGTATCTCAAATACGTCACTGTTTCGATACGTATACGATTGTCACATTTATTCGTGCTCACTGTATGCTACATGAGTTAGCTTGCTTGTTTAGTGTGTTGTAATGACTTCATTATGACAATGCATTACTCAATAAAGCGTCAGGGTTTTTAGAGTTTTTACCCAAGTCCTCGATGTAAGGAACCTAGGTATTATTCTAGATTGAGTAAGATACCTATATCACTGTCAATCTGCCTAACTGGCCGTTTCACCGTTTCAGATGAGTAGGTCACGTTATTTTTCTGACTATTAAAAATGTGGCTTTCAAATTTTCAAAATGTTGTTTTTTTACAGCTGGAAAGTATTTTGAAGATGCTTCTCGCTGATGACGGACCTTCCACTACCAGAGTTTATTACTTGTAGCCTTGTTGTAAGTTATTTTCCCACTACATTTGAGAAACAGAGTGTAATAAATACAGATATACCAAGTGGCATTTTGTTTGTTTATTACTAAGTTTGTTTTTAATTCAGAAATATATATATGGTCCTTTGTGAGGACTGTCCGGTAAGTAAGGTAATTACTACCACCGTACCTTTATTTGCTGTAATGCGTTCCGGTGCAATTACAGGAAGATAATTAACGCCTATCTTAAGAATGGTTAGTGTAGTAGTGCAATGCATTTCAGGGCACGTCCTCAAGGGACGTCATCTGTGAGTTTTGCATTACTACTGCTAGTAAGTTACCACTTGTTAATGGTCATTAGCGGTATTATAAAATATAAATATAAAAATCTTATCTTGATTTATAAAAAAAAAGATAAGTACTAAAAATGTTTCTTGAGTACGCATCCGATTGATACTGATTTAGACCAGTTGAGCTATCTATAGATCGTTTGCAACGGTCTGTAGGTAGCTTAACTGTTCCTATGTATTTTATATGCCTATGTACATTTTGTAAATATTGTAATAGTCGTAAGTTTGTTTATTAAAAATTAGTTAACATTATAGATACTAGGCTCTTAAAGTATTAGTTACTAAATAAGTCATAAGTTAAGTACTTAATTACAATTTGTAAAGTGTCGTGTACCTACCTCTCGAGGATAACTGCAAGTTGTTTTATTTAGGGTACACTCTCACTCGGGGAAATCTGGTTTAAGGGCTGGCAACACTGGGCCAGGCACAAACGAAGTGTCGTTCATTCAGTTCAGTTATTCGTTCAGTTCAGTCAGTTGTAAAATTGGAACGTCAAGTCAACTAGTTAGGTGACGCTCGCTATTAAATTTTCAATTATTATTTATTACTTTTAAATTATACAAAGAAATTTGTAGTTAAAGTTATCGTATCTTGTGGTTGTTGCTATGCATACATTTGGATTTCATTGTTGTGATGCATCTTTGCGTGTGCCGTTTTGTGACATGAAAATCGATATTGACCACGACCTTGTGCGCACATGGGTTTTTTGATTTCTATCAAGTTCATTGCTAAGAATTTCGCACACTTACTATTCAGGTGTACGCTATTGTAATGGCCAAGTCGTGCAGTATCAGATTTAGCAGACTTAGCAATTTTATTGCAATTAATTCAGTTGCAAAATCACGTGAGCGTCGTGCGGTCGTTTATTTTACACGGTCTGATCCATTTTTAAAGTAAAGTTCAAGTGGTTCGTTATGTCGTGGCTTGGTTTTTTCGTTAATCGGTGGATGGATGCTTATCCTGTTTCGCTTGATTGGTTAAGTAAGATGTTCACATGTGGTTGAGCTCTCTTCTCATCTTTATTCACTATCGGTTGTCTTTTGAACCTATTCTGTTCATCCTGGAATTCATTTTAACATATTATTATATGAGATTCCAGATCAGGTTTATTGTGTCTGTTCTTTTGTGCTCATTGTGCCCTATAATTATGTTATGAGACACAATGTCTTAATCATCTGCGCTACTTTAAAATTATATAGTGTAATCCCGTGTTGGGTATATTAGGTAATAAAATATGTATTACTGGTGTTATTTGTACAATATTGGTGCAATTTCTTATTTTTATAACTAAGTTGATAATTTACACACCATGGTAGACTTTGCTACAACCAACCCAAAGTCCTTCTCCGTTACTTTAAGGAGTTGGGCTCGCTGAGGTTAGGTTAGCAGGGGGACAATGCACAATACAGCTCAATGCAGAATGTCAGTGCAGATCTCATTCCCCAACCAGAATTAGAATTAAGTTAATATTCTTACTTGTGTCACATCATAAAAGATAATTTGACACATCTTAAAAGCTTAAAAATGAATGGTAGCACTATGAGGTTGTACCAATCATGTTCAAGCATTTGTTTCAGAATTTTTTGTGTGGATTATCCAGCATTATTTATTCTTCCTTTTATAATCTTCCTTAATTATTTTTACCTAGATTATCTGTGAACAGCCTTATTTATTGATTGGCTGGCTCATAAGCTCCTTATTTATATTCTACTTATTAAATTTACTGCAACCAAAAATAAAGAAAAGTCAACTAAGTATCTATTTTCTTTATTTTTGGTTGTTTATTTAGTACAAATTCTTTTCAGCTTTACTTATGTCTGCTGCTAATTAAAACCTAACGGTTTAAGCTCGTTAACTGATTTGTTAACAGGCTTGTCTTGTAAACAAACAGATTGTCATACTTTCTTCATTTTATTTGGTGATTTTCATGGTTTTGGTATTCAATACATAGTTTGTTTCCCATATTCTACTTCAGTATGCAATAACATCGGCAAACTTACATAATTTTACTGACTTTTTTTAAGGTAAAAATGAATAATAACAATAAAAAAAATGTGTTCTTATTGTTCATTTTCTTTATATTTGGTCTATCAATATTGTTGTTTATTTGGTATTTAGTCGGTTTGGTTATTAATCGGGTCACCCTCTATAAATCAGTTGTACTTCATATCATAATGTGTGTTTTTATTAATATGAACAAACACTGGGCATTATAATATCAAGTGGTTTAATTCTTCACAGCTTGGTTCTTTTGTTTATCGGTGGATGGACAACATTTTTTTTGTGCTCATTGAGATACAAATCTTTATTCACCATGTTTTGTCTTTTGAACCTATTCGGTTCAATGGTTCATCATGATATCTGTTTAAACATTTAATATAAGATTCCAGACAAGATTGGTTGTTGTGTCAGTTCTTTTGTGCTCATTGTGGTACTCTTTAATTATGTGTAAATTGTCTTAATCCTCTACATTTTGGAATGATTTTATTACATAAATAAATTAAATTACTGCAAAATTAGTTTGACTTCTGTTGCTGCAGGTTAGGTGACAAATAATTAATGTTACTTTTAGCAAAATGCATGCTGAACTGGATTCATCTGTCAAACGGTTTCTAACCGTATTTTTAATGTTATTTATCTCTGAACCCATATCGGGTTTCCCATGTGATAAAATAATTATTATTTGCATTACTGTAGGTACATAAATGGTGCGGATTATTTATTTATTGCAATTTACTTGTGTCACAACTAAGATGATTTGACACGTCTATTGAATGGATACTATTAAGATTAAGTAGTACCAATCATTATCCAGCAGTTCTTTTAGTTATAACCTTCCTTAAGTTTTTTTTTTACCAATAAGTACATATTATTTGCTATCAGTTTAAATATGAGCGGGTGGGTTATGGTGAATAAAGCATAATCCTACATTAAACATACTTTTCATAATTAGTCAAAGAAGAGTATGACCTCCTTTCTCAAAGTATTTCTTTATATTTTTTTCCAAGTTAATCAGCGATCAGTTAAGAACAGCAGATGTTTTGTTCATTGTGGCATGCAAAGCACCCTTCTGCATTAGTAGTAGGGATTGATTCATTCTGGCTCACTTAAAAAAAGGTGCTTTAAAAATAATAAGGACTAGTAGGTAAGAACTCACAATACCTACACTGTGTTAAAGTTAACTTATTGATAGATGTGTATAGAAGTGAATCATTAGATTATTAAAACAAAATTTCATGAGAATGAAAAGTTTTTAATTTTTAAAAATAAAATACCTGATACACAAAAAGTTATTGTTTTTGAAAGAATATATTTTGCTGTTTTCTGATTCCGATATCTCTTTGGTGATTTGATAAACAATTTTTTTCACACTCTCATAATTTTTGTTATTCGATTCTTTACAGTAGTATTTGACACGAAAGTCGGCATGTTTCCAATGTTGGGCTGGAGGAATCTTGCTCAGCTTTTTCATATCAAACACATCATTTTTTATAAGATGTGTAGCTTTAACACTGTCATCTGTGTTTGTTGATATGTATGATGTACCACCCTCTTTATTCATTCTTCCAACGTTTGATGAGTTTTTTGCTTTCTTCTTTTTTGGTGGCTCTTCCGGAAAGAACTCATCTATGTTGTTGAGACTACTGCGGGGGCGCTTACCTATAGATTTCTTTGCAAGGTAGTATGGCACGCAATTGGTGGTGTCTTCTTCATCAGATATAGTATTATAATAGAATTGCTTGAAAGTGTTATGTTCTTCAATGTCGTCCACGGGAGAGTAACCTGGTGTGTTCTGTAACGACATGTTACTTTTATAAAATACATAGAAACAAGTAGGCGCACAACATAAATGCAAAATCATAGATCACTAACGACCGGTTTCTCGAACGATGATCAACGAAAAAATCTAATAATTACTATGTATCAAACTCGGATCAATCGTGATTTGGGTTTCCAGAAACCGGCCATAAGAGTCGATTTCACCGTTTGCAGCCAAAACCTAGATCAGCAAAACTAAGTTCAGCTTAATCAAGTTCAAATAAAGTCAAAGTTGTGTCAAATGTGACTTGTGCAGTTACAACAGTTTGTCATCAAGGGTATCGAAGTGACAGCTCTTGAACTCGGTTAGGCTTACATTGATAGCGTTTAATTGCAGCGGTGAAATCGGCTGTAAGTGAATAAGTAATAAAGAACCTCCATTTTATGCGGTAGAACACAGGAACAATATTTATTGTAACACAAGACTGTGTACCGACCGAGTAACGAAGAATTTTAGAATACACGTATAGCAGACGTTATAAGAATATTTATCTGTAGTTCACTGCACGACTTACACACACACAAGACTGTATCAGTCACTCAGAGTTTTTGAAATATATAGCAGAGTGGTACAACAAAAAACTTATGTCATGTTCCAACAGGTAGGTAAACTTCCTTGGTTCGTTAATAGGTTTGTGGACAAAATCTATCTCTCATCTTTTTGGCGCCGCAAAAAATCAACATGTTCGAATAAGCAAACGCTTGCTAAACCATGCCTCCTTGGACGACACACAAAAACTTAGATAGGATGGAGGGCTTTGTCGTAACCCGACGACGGACCACAGTGAAGCATAAAAGCAATGTACTTAACAACTTAGGATATTAGTCACCTCACAGCACCTTTTTTTAAGTGAGCCAGAAATCCAGAATGAATCAATCCCTACTACTTACTTAAAGGTGTTTTTTTTCATAATTGGTCTAATAACTTAAAGCTGAGTATAAAAAAATATATAACAAGCTCTTCTTGCTCCTCAAGCGGAACAATAACACAAAATAAATTTTCTGCAATCAAAAAAAAAAACATTTTTTTATTTCTGGTTGTTTATTAAGTACTCATTCATTCCAGCCTGATTTTGCGACGTTGAAAGCCTTCAGGGCGAGAACGACACGGATCACTCATTGAGGCAAAGAAAATATATAACTCAACCTTTCGAAGGATTTCATTTAATTAAATGATATCCTTCGAAAGTCATCGCTAAACCTATACGAACAAAACAAATGCATTAAGGCTGCGTCCCCAGTAGGCAAACTGTTAGCGGCTGACTGAGTGAGCCGCAAATTTGCAGCGAACTGAAATTTGAGTTAGCTGCAGACTCAAATCAATTTTCGTGCGTCGCAAGCAAACTGCCGCTTATTTAGCCGACCGACTGAATTATCACTTTACTTTTGTTGTACGAAGCGAGTGGTTGTGTTGGTCACGATGGATATTTTTGAAGTAATTGGTATCTTAGAAGCGCTGAAAGAAGATAAAAGGAAGCACTGGGTTCACCCATTATACAAGAAAAGGTTGAGCATTGGACAATTTCACACTCTTTACCCAGAACTAAGGAAACATCCAGAAAAATTTTACGACTATTTCAATATGACTTCTCATAATAATAATAATAATAATAATATAGCCTTTTATTTCCACAACTCTTAAGTCTATGTAATTACAATAGTGTTAGTAAATGCTAGCTTATAGTATGGGTTAGTATTCTAGGTTTATTATTATGTAATGGGTAGTTTATGAGATGAGGACCCCTTTTTGGGTATAGGCCTCCTCCATCCCCTTCCACATTTCTCTATCCGCTCCCGCTGTCATCCAGTCCTTCCCAGCTATTTGGATAATATCATCAGCCCACCGGCTGTATGGTCTGCCAACATTCCTTTTGCCTAGTGGTCCTTTCCATCTGGTGGTATGTATGGTCCATCTGCTGTCGTTATTTCGTGAGATGTGACCCGCCCATTTCCATTTCAGCTTTAGGGCTTGCGAAAGTGCATCTGTAACTTTTGTTTTATGTCTAATTATGTCGCTGCGCACTTTCTCGATTTTCCTGAGTTTAAGTATGCTCCTTTCCATTGCACGTTGAGTGGATCTGATTTTTTGTTTTATTTTGTTTGTTAGTATCCATGTTTGGCATCCATACAATAAACAAGGTAGGAGACATGTATCAATTACAACTTTCTTTAAATTTAGACTATAGTTTCCCTTCATGATTTCTTTAAATGACCAGAACTTCTTCCAGGTCATATTCACCCTGCGTTCTATTTCTTCTTCGTTGCTTGTTTTATTGAATGATACTTTTTTCCCTAAATATATATAGTTATTGACGTATTCGATGATGTTTCCTGATACTCGGATAGGTATTTCGTAGCTATTAGTCATTAGTTTAGTTTTGTTTGCATTCATTTGCAAGCCTACTTTTAAACTTTCTTCATTAAGTGAGCAAAGCATGTCTTTGAGTTTATCGGCTTTGTCTGATAGCAGCACAATGTCATCTGCGAACTGTAAATGACTAAGATAGCGTCCGTCTATTTTTATTCCTTCATTTTTCCAATTTAAGTTGTTAAATATATTTTCCAGCACTGCTATAAATAGTTTGGGTGACAAGGGATCCCCTTGTCTGACTCCCCGTTCTATTATTATCTTAACTCCTCTAGTTTCAAGCTTTACCTTGCTGTTGCTGAGTGCATATATAGATTTAATTATGTTGATGTATTTCCGATCTACTTTAGAGATATTAAGCGCCTTCCAGATCGCTGCGTGGCTTATGCTGTCGAATGCTTTAGTATAGTCAATGAAGGCTATATATAGAGGCCTATTAAATTCTTTATATTTGCAAATTACTTGATCTAGAGCCTGTATATGGTCAGTAGTGCTGAAGCCTGATCGAAAGCCTGCTTGCTCTATTGATAGTGAGTCGTCAATCTTTTGTGTGATTCGTTTGAGTAGTAATGATGAGAACAGCTTATAGAGGCTTGCTAATAAGCTGATTGGTCGATAGTTTCCTATATCCATTGGGTTTCCTTTTTTGTACAGAAGTATTATGACTTCTCATACATTTGATGAATTGTTGAAATCTATAACCCAGTACATAGCTAAAAATAATATCACAAGAGATACATTATGTCCCGAAGAACGGCTTACTATAACTTTGAGGTAAGTAAATAATTAACGCTTTAGGATTTTAAAAAAATATGTTATTTTTATTTTAATACAAAGTCACTTTCGCATTTATAGTTTTTAATTTAACAATCACTTTTCAAAATTACTGTATTATTAAATTGAATTACGAACAAATATGGTAACATTAAGTTGGTAACCAGTCATTCCTCATCTTCAATGTGGTTTGAATCGCCACGCAATATTGCTTCTATGTCTTCTACTTCCGATGAAGAACCTGTAGAGCTATGTGATGGACTGTTTCGAGGGTAGTTTTGCACATTTGGTGTACTGCTGCTTCCACTCGCATAGCCATACTGATGTGGGTACTGGTAGGCATTCGTCCATCCAGTTTGCATCATACCACCGTCATAATTATTATGTACAGTATATTTTATATTTTTAATAATTTTCATCACTTCGAACCGAAATTCAAAATTCTGTGTTGGGGACATTGTCTTCATTTCCGGTAAAATATTTAGTAGAAAGTTCATATCTGGATCGTTTTCTCTTTTTTTTTCCATCGAGTTAATTAGTGCTTCTTGAAACACAGTCATCTTTTTTGGTCTACTGACATTAACTACCGAGTCAGTAGAATCATTTTCATCTAAAATAGCGCTACTGTCGCTAGACGTCTCGGCGCTAATATTGCCAGATGTCTGGTTGCTAGCTCTCGAAACATTTAAAAAGTGTAACATGTCCAAGTATGGTGTCTTGCGTTTTTTTGTTGCCCCACTTCCGCTTTTGACTGAGGAATCCTTATTTTTTTCTCTGGTGTGATAGTCGCGCAAACCCTTCCATTTTTTTTGTAGGTCTTTTACTGAAACAGAAATAATCGGTAGTTCAATATTCTTTCCAGATTCCTGTCAAGTGGACTAAGTTACAGAAAAATTGCACAAGAGTTTCTTGTTGGAAAATCGACGGTATCGAAAATAATAAGTGAAACTGCATGCATTATATGGGATATTTTACAGCCACAGGAAATGCCGGAACCTTCTGAAGAATTGTGGCTAGAAATAGCAAAACGATATTATAAAAAAACCAACTATCCTAATTGTATAGGATCTATCGATGGCAAGCATATCCGTATTAGAAAACCACCAAAAAGTGGGTCTAACTATTTTAATTATAAGAAGTTCTTCTCAATTGTTCTGTTAGCCGTAGCAGATGCAAACTGTTCTTTTATAGCTATTGATGTAGGTGCTTGCGGACGAAATGCTGACAGTAATATATTTAAAGAAAGTGGTTTTGGCAAAAAATTGGCGTGTGGGTCTCTGAAGATTCCTAACTCAACTAAATTGCCTAATTCAAATGGATTGCCCCAACCTTTCGTGTTTCTTGGAGATGAGGCATTTGGATTACAAAAGCATATCTTGAGGCCTTTTCCTAATAAAAGTTTAAATAAGGAAGAGCGAATTTACAATTATCGTCATAGTCGAGCTAGGAGATGCGTGGAATGTGCATTCGGCATCCTAACAAGCAAATGGAGAGTTCTGCATACACCGATCGCTACTAATGTGAATACAACCATCGCTATCGTAAAAGCTGTTTGTATTTTACATAATTTTGTCATAGCAAGAGAACAAGCAAAATATGCACATATTTCTCGACGTACCTCAATAACTCTTACAAGTTCAAGGAGCCAAATTATTACTGTATTAAATTCTGGAAAAATAACAAGAGAAAACTTTAAAAACTATTTTCTTAATGAAGGAAAGCTACCCTGGCAAGAGAAATATTTGTAAGTTGTAGCTACAGGAAGAAATAGTGTAATGGAGTGTGTAAAGCCGTAAATACTATGTAAATTAAAATACTTTGTTATAAGTAGTGAGTGATACAAGTATATTGTTGAATAAATAATAAATTCATTAGAATGGAACTTACTTCTTTTTTGTTTAGTGTTTTCTTCTAAGTTTTGCCAATCATCGTATATAATATCAGCGACTTCATTCCAATTGCTCTGCTTTAATACTCTGTTGCTGTATTCTTCACTCGACATGTTCCATATGCATGGTCTATTCTGTATTTCACTAATGAACCTTTCCGTATCAAAGGACATCTTGGATTTTCAGTGATGTGTGTGTGCGTTGAGATTAGTTAGGTGCGATGCAAAAAAACACGTCCTAACACGATGATAGCTTTTTTCCAACTATCCGAATAATCAGTTTGCGGCAAACTGAGTCACTACGCCCGGCGAACAACCAATCGCCGCCGCCGCCGACTGGAACCGGTTTTGGTGGGAGTCGGCCGCTCACTAAGATAGTCGGCGCGCGTAACGCTGCAAAATGCGTACAGTGAGCGCAAAACTAGCAAACTGTGAACACTCCATTTGAAATATATGGAAGGGCGTACTAAACCGATACGCCGCTAACTCAGTCGGCGGCTAACAGTTTGCCTACTGGGGACGCAGCCTAACATCTAATTTATTATAACTGCACATTGCAAAAAACTGGGAGTATAATTCGAAGCTTGAAAAAACTATAAAAAAAAATTATTTATTTCGGAAACTAGTCCATACAAAAATATATAATACGTAATGGTAATCTTAATCTAAAGTATATAGTCATCCAAGAGAGACTTAGTCATGATATAAGTGTTAATATAAAAATATAAGAAAAACTACCTACTACTGTAGGTAGGTAGACATAGTTAATACAATCTATGTAAGTATTTGATATTCCTACTGTGGTGTACAGATAACCAATGACGAAAAAAAGAATTTAAATCAGAGGAATATAAATGTTCTCAGATTGCTTGTATTCATTGCTTGCTGGAGAACATTACTGCATCACACTTAGCAAATTTTACCGTAGACGATAAAAAAGTAGCGCAATGCGTCGCTCATTCGCTGGGAATTGATCAGCACCAATGCAGCACCTAGAAACGCTAAAATATATTTCATATATTTAGAACTGATGTTTCAGAGTACATAATTTGATGTAAAGATGTTTATTATGAGAGTGACGCAGTATATCTCCTGTATGCATTCCAAACGATGTCTTACTTGCTCGTCTGCCCCTTGTGCATAAAGGATTCGATCCCGGTCATTTTTTTCTAATCCCGGGATTCGGGATTATCAACAGTTAATACCGGGATCCCGATCCCAACCTTTGCATATAAATAAATCTTTTAAAACAAAACAAAATTGTAATTTCTTCTAATAAAATTGACAAAGTAGGCCCTTATGAAATAGTTAAATGAATTATTGCATATTTAGTTTATTCTATTTGACAATAAACTTGAAAAAAAACGACTTCTTAAAATTTATCTAAAGAGATCAATGTTAATAGGACTCATATTTTAAATTAAATAAGACGAAAATAAGATCTAAGAAATAACAACGCATCCAACGTCTCATCCGAAAGCATACTTCTTAATTTATTGCACAAATATGACGTTTAACGTCAAATGAAAGTAAGTGCTTTTTATTTCACGCACATTTTTATTGATTTTATTAAAAAATATATAAGTCCCGAAAATGTTCTATTGTAGGGCACAAGTAGAGGATTCAATCCCAGGATCCCGAAAACCCGGATAACGATCATATTTTAGTCCAGAAAATCCCGGGATTCATTGAATTTAATCCCGGGATTTTCTGGACTAAAATATGATCGTTATCCGGGTTTTCGGGATCCTGGGATTGAATCCTCTACTTGTGCTACCTGCAAAAGGCTTGCCCTCGTTAAATTCTACTCGAACTTTGAGTAAGGTGTTATCCATTGAACAAAAATCTTTGAATGTTTTCAAGTTAAAGTCAAAAGTCAAAAAGTATTTATTTCGGAACAAAAAACAATATAAATTCTAAAAACATAAAAAAACGATGTTACTTGCAGAAGTAAAATACTGTGTCGCAAGCAACAACGCCCTCGTCCTTATAAAATAAATGTGTTCCAATTGAACAGGTTACAATAGTAAATGAAATATAGTAACAAAACTAAGCCTAGTGTTACATTACTTTACAAAAAACCAAAAAACAATCTTAATAACAATTTTAGTGAAGAGAAATAAACTAGATTTTGTGCTCATTTATTTTAGGTTAGGGTGTGTGTAGGTAGGGGGAGTGTGTGTGTGTGTAGTGGGAGTGTGTGTGTGGGGGAAGAGTTTCAAGCTAAGAAGGACACGTAAACAATAAATAAATAACTTTTTATCTCTTGTTCACTTCAGTCGCATGTTTGCGTTAAGTCATGAAATCTATGAAAAGTTTTCAAAAGACATTTTGTTTTAAAACAAACGTCTTTTTTTTTCCAATTTCGCTTGTAAAGTCTGTCAAGCGAAAGAAGGCCCTGATAAATCGCGGCAAATTCAAAAACTATTAGTATGGCAATACATTAAATAATAGGATAACTTGGAATAACATAATTTGTTACTTTGATATTATTCTAAATAAATATACTTACATAATTTTTTGATGATGATGATGAATAAGTAGATGATATACTCCAATATAAACAAGTAATATTCTTCAGAGTACCTACACGCCCAGGGTGCATCTTAGAAATATCTTAGTGTAGGTAATAAATAAAACAGGCTCAATTATAAAGTTATTTTTTTATTCGTCGTAATCAAAATCTGAATCTAAAAATTCCACTTGAAGTGATAAATCGGAGTCACTGGTATCATCACTGCTATTTTCTCCCACATTAATTATAAAACGTTCTAAATTATCTTCTGCAATTCTGTCTCTTTCTTTGTATTTTGCTTCTATGTTGATTACGTGTTGAGTCATTTTTTTCCAATCATCTGCTGTTATGCTTTCAAATGACTCCTTAACAACTTTTTCAAATTGTGCTGCAGTCAAGTTCACATTTCTCATGGCCACCTTTCTTTTTGCCAAACTCCATATGAGTTCAATTGGGTTCAAGTCGCAGTGATATGGGGGAAGTCTTAATACCTCATGACCATTCTGTTTTAAAATTTCATCTGCTTCATAAATTCGTTCTGGTGTATTTTGTTTTACAAAACATAGCAGTTCTGCTTTGGTGTGGTATTCTTCAAATGCAACACCATTCAACGTAAGCCATTCTCTTATATCTGGTTTGCGGGTTTGAGCGGTAGGTGTTTTGTTATTAATGACCGAATGATATGAGGCATTATCCATTACTATCAGACTTGGCCCATTCAAATTTGGCAGGAGTTTTTCTTGTAGCCATTTATTGAAATTCGCAGCATTCATATCGTGATGGTAGTCCGCCATTTTCGATTTAGTGCTAAACACTAACAATTAAGTAGCGTTTTCCCGATGAAATATTTTCAACTACACCGCTTGTTGATGGGCCTTGCCAACACTTCTTGGGCTTGTACGATTTGTGGATATAAGTCTCATCTAAATAAATGATGGGTTTTCCTTCCAAACGCCTTGAAGCTATTGTCCGTAAAAATCGATGTCTCCACGCAGAGATATCATAACGCTCGATCAACAACGAACGTTCATTTTTGATTTTCTTGAATTCATAGCCACTCTTCAATAGTATTTGACGAAGAGTCTCATGAGATCCACTGAATCCAATGCTTTCTTTTAGTTCCGCCAACAAAGTTCTTAATGTGGGGACTTGTTTTCTTACAATGTAGAACTCGTTTAGTATATTCCGGATAACATCCATGTCAAAACTATCCAGGTTTGACACTGTGGACTGGTGAGGTCTTTTTTTACCCGGAGTACTCCAGACACCTTCATTCACCACACCTTCATTTTTAATCCTCTTTAATGTTCTGACACTTACTTCTGCAAATACAATAAAATAAATGTGTGAAAGTGGTCAGGCAGATCTGAGCAACATATTTTCCATTTGGAAACACAACAGTAGTTAAGTACAGGTGGAGCTAAGTAAAAACTTACCAGTGAGTGAAGATATTTCATCCAAGAACTCGTTCTGGGATTTTATTCTTACTTTACTTTCCAAATCAGTTAGATTCTCAATTGTACGCATTATTTCGGTAACTCCTGCTACTTCCTTCATATTAGCTGTAAAATAACAATAATTCATAAATTATACCTAATGCAATGTTTATTTTTCCAAATGTGTAGTATGCTATTAATGTTATTAAGATATCATAAAAGAAGACAACAGTATTTTAACCCTTAGCCACCTAACGTGTATTCTAGTAACACATCCACCTAACGCCGGTCATGGTGACCGCTTGCCTATAAGTACTAATAGGAAGGTAAAAAGCTCAAAAACTGCTGTAAATCAAAAGTACATTATATTTTTCAATTGTTTTTATTCAAATTGTTTTAATAAAATCTTCAAACCACACCAAAAATGCCTTATGCCGCCATCTTATAAACATTGAGGGGAACAGTACTGCCACACACCGATACCAATTTTCCCTAATGTTTTGGAAAAGTCTATGTACTAGAATATAGTATGTACCCCACGTATTTGCGTATTTTTCCGATTCAGGATAAAAAAATGATAAAATGGGTTTATTTCATAAGTTCATTAGCGTGAGTTAAAATTCGTTATTAACAATTATTATTTTATGCCACCCTGACTTTACCCCGTTATAGAACATAGTGCCCGAAGGTAGAAACACATTATTATTGCCATGTAAAAAGTTACGTAAAAAATCGAGTGCCTTCTTTTGCTTGACAGACTCTAATGCTTATGACTGCGTCTTCTTCGATATTTTCTCTGGCAAAGCCTAATCACGTATTAATTTGTACCTATGTATTTTCTGATAAACTGCTCGCTAGGACAGCACGTCGCTTTACTTGAGCTTTATCTTCTTTCGTGATTTCATTTGCGATGAACCATTGTTCTAGTCTAGACGATCTTTATCTATGATGCTTCGGCTACATTAGCGGGCGAATATTCGTATCGTGTTGGCGCGACAAAAACATCGTGTTCGGGTATAGGCGATCTTCTTGTCTAAATACTACGCAATGACACGATGTAGGTACCCGGCCACATACATCGCGTTAACACGAATATTCGCCGTAGCCCGCTAATGTGGCCCCAGCATATAAGTTTTCAAAAGACACCGTTTCAACCCTTATCACCAGAATTATGCGTAATTTTTTTTGGCACAGTCAGAATGGAAGTTATAGTTTATTTTTCAAACCTTTTTTGAGGGGCGCATCATCCAATGTGGTTGCCGATACCAGTGACTGCGATGAATCGGTCGAAGTACTCGTATTACTCTCATTTGTTGTTGATGAACTCCTAGTTAGTTAGTACTCATAGGTAGTAAAACTCATTAGTTTATAGGCAAACCACGGTGAATCGTATATCTCATCGGATCCAGAGCCACTCGTTTTCTTTATAACTTTCTGATGCTCTTTGGAAAAATATGAGCATAGACTTTTTATCTTTTTTTTAACACCATCTACATATGTCCAATGTTATATTTAGTAGCCAAAACTTGTAAACCATCGTTCCTCATTAATTTATTTGTATAAAGTTAGTTATTTGGATCCCACAGCTGTGGAAAGTTTCGGTAATTACTAATATATATCTTCAATAAAATTAAATGTAATTTCGTCTGCCATCTTGTTGTTGAACGCTTTGTGGAACAGAAATCCATTCGACGCGGAATTACGCGCTATGACGCATGCCCTTGATGAACAAAAAAGGGCACAGTGTGGACATAGCTAATGTGCCTTCCATCACGAAGGATGCAAATGTCTGCTCGGCGAGCCACCGAGTGCATTGCGCCGAATAATTTCAGGCGTTGTTACATCTGCACACGCCGCAATAATTTATGCTTTGAGGGCCTCAACTGATGGGCTTTCGACGCGATAGACGATTCCCTTGGTAGCCCCACAAAAAAAAAATCAAGGGGTGTCAGATCAGGGGAGCGTGGAAGCCATGTAACTGTACCACCACGACCGATCCACTCGTCAAACCTTTGACTAAGGTAATCCTTTATTGAGCGAGAGTAGTGCGCTGGTGCGCCATCCTGTTGGAAAATGATTTCTACGTATTCTCTGATGGTAAAGCCTTCTAACGCCTTTTCCAATGGCCCCGTCAAAAAGTCGCTGTAGTTCTCGCTGTTAGTCGGTCCGGAAGAAAAAACGGCTTGCCTCCTTTTATCCCAGCCCCCATACATTCAATTTCCAGCGGTGCTAGAAACTGCTCTGTGTGCTGACGCGCGGATTTACATGGGCCCATACGTGGTCGTTGTGTTGGTTGGACAGACCGCTTCTTGTGAATGTGGCCTCGTCACTCCACAACACCTCAGGAAACGCGGCGTCCGCGTTTACACGGTCCGCGTACCACTGACAGAACGAGCGATGTGGACCGTACTCAGCTTCTAAAAGTTCTTGTGTTCGTCTGTAGTGATACGGGTGTTGACGGTCCGCTTTCAAAGTCCTCCAGACGCTCATGTGGGACCCTGGAATCCAGCGCTATCCAGGGCCTGGATAGCGCTCGCTGTACAGAGCTCGAGCCGACACTAAGCTATTATTTGGTGCTGCTCCAACACAACACCATGTCGTAATATTCACTGTTTGTGTACACAGACGATATCGTAACTAATTTTAAAAAATGTTCTTCCTCAAAATGCTGTACATGTTTACATTGAGCTGCCCAATCTTCCGCTAACAGTCTCAAAAGCTTCTTCTGTTACGCGTGCAATTTCTTTTGGATCTTGGCCCACGTTTTTATCCGCTACCCGTCTCTTTACAAGACTCCACCTTTTTTCGATCGGATTTAAATCGCAGTGGTAAGGCGGCTATTTTAGCAATTCATGATTGTGAGATTTTAATAATGCATCCACGGCATATGTAGGTGGACCTTTGCTTTGTTTAGTTAATACAAATAATACAGCTTTTGTTCTTGTTCGTGGGGCGTTGGAACGGCTTCTTCTTGTTGGGCCTCTTCTCTTTGCTCCCTTCAGTTGGTTGTTGAGATTCATTCTCAAGATCAATCGGTTCAGTTGGTTTTGGAGTTGCCATTACAGCTTATTCACGTTTAATTAAAAAGCTTTTGTCCACGTATCTTCAAAATATACTCCCATTTTTCCTGCATGTCACGTTTAAAGCCTTGTTCATATCTGTGTGTCGTGTTGTGTTGTGACGCTCTCTGACGTGATGGCTACTGTTCACATTTGTATGACGCATTCTGATGCAATTTTTAGTTTTTTTCAGATTCCGATTTTGAAGATGAGTTGGAATTGTTGGCGCTTACTGTGATGACAAAAGAAAGGAAGAGACGGAGATATTGGATTCATCCAATAAATAGAAAAAGGGAGCCTAAGGGCGAGTTTCATAGTCTCGTTAAAGAGCTTAAGAGTGATCCTGAAAGATTTCATCAGTATTTTAGAACGTCTAAGGCACAGTTTGAACAAATTCATAGTTTGATTGCAGAAGACATCAAGAAAATACAGACAAAATTTCGCAAGCCTATTGCTACAAAAGAAAGACTAGCAGTATCTTTAAGGTAAGATTTTTATTTTTATTAATATGAATTATTTTCCTCAGAAAATTGTACATAATATTTCGAAAGACGAGAATTATGTTCTTCCGATTCCAATGTTTCTATAGGTGCTGTGGATGTACGTGTGCAGAAGTCTGATATGCTTGGATATGACGGCGTGGATGTAGATGGGTGACCTTGTGACTGCTGTCCTTGTTGTTGCGGTTGAGAAATAATCTGCCTAGTAATATGGACACTGCCGACACGAAGCTATTATTTGGTGCTGCTCCAACACACAGCACCATGTCGTAATATTCACTGTTTGTGTACACAGACGACACCGTAAGTACTCAAAAAAAATATTCTTCCCCCAAATGCTGTACATGTTTACATTGAGCTGCCCAATCTTCCGCTAACAGTCTCAATAGCCTCTTCTGTTAGGCGTGCAATTTCGTTTGGATCTTGGCCCACGTTTTTATCCGCTACCCGTCTCTTTACAAGGCTCCACATTTTTTCGATCGAATTTAGATCGCAGTGGTAAGGCGGCTATTTTAGCAATTCATGATTGTGAGATTTTAATAATGCATCCACGGCATATGTAGGTGGACCTTTGCTTTGTTTAATTAATACAAATAATACAGCATTTGTTCTTTTTCTTGGGGCGTTGGAACGGTTTCTTCTTGTTGGGCCTCTTCTCTTTGCTCCCTTCAGTTGGTTGATGCGATTCATTTTTAAGATCATATTCGTTTTTATTTGATCATTTATTTCTCTTAGAAATCGCAAAAACGTCCATGAATATTTTTTTGCAAACTGGTACTAATGTGTCTTTTGGCATAACATAAGAAATAGTACGTAGTCTACTCTCAGATGGTACATCATAATTACCATGTCGGCGTCGCTTAATATTATGCAGATGTAACATCACCATCAAATATGTTCTTCGTGTTTTTAAATCTTCTCGGTAGAACTTGCCTCAGAACCGAGTATTCTGCTTATTGACATGCCCTTTGAGATTGAAATGCGCTTTGTCACTCATAACCAATTTTGAAGAAAAATCATCCTCTTCAAGGTTGAGGTTTATGACGCGCTGGCTTTATTCTAGACGAGCTCGGTGGTCAGAAACCTTAAATTTTGTATTCATATAACTTTGGTGGTTTACGTCGTATAAACATTTTTCGCTTCGAACAGCTTCAATAAGTTCCTCCATTTTGCACTAGTACTTGAACACTCGCGACACTGTCATTCGAAACAAATGTCTCGTCAGTGCACGCTCATGTACGACTCATGTACGTGTCTGCGTCGACGCGTGAGAGCAAATGCGGAGTTTGATACTGCGCCATTCGTTTTAAATACAGCCTCTCGCACGCATACTTCAACTATAATATAAAACCAACACCGAAATTTTATAAATTACTCACGAAACAAGAATGTATGTTGTTTTATACCTGAAAAATAATAATATAGTATCAGCTATACGAAGACAAAGAAATAGCTACGGAGGAGGACTAAGGAGTAGTGTAGTATTGTTCAAGAAAACCAAGCTGAGCGACACCTTACACTTTGGACATTCGTAAGCAGTCTGCTCCCTCTGCGCCGATTCGCGGTACCTAAACCAAACGCACTGTCGACGTCCCAAGTTGGATGAATGCCGGACTTTTGCGCGCATCTCATCAGTACGCCGTTTAAAGTGCCGCTCTCTAAAACGTTCTGCAGGGTATTGGGAATAGGACATACGAGGACGTAGAGTGGAATTTTGGGGATTCCGTAATGGAACGTCACTGCGATGGCAGTCAATGATGGACTGGGCGAGGACTAAACGAAATGTCAAGGAACTGATTTTGGTGTTGCTGGATTTCTCCAGCAAAATTCTTGCATTTTGAATCTTGATATTGAGAAGGCATTTAAAAAGTTTTCTAGTCCATTTGACACATTGTTTTCTTTCGACTAAATAGGGCTCAAGCATTTGGTCTAACCGATCAACTCCACCCATCCCGTGATTGTGTAGTCTTCGATCAGTTCAAGTTTAAAATGGGAAGATCGTCCTGGTTTGGTTTCTTTATGTACCTCAGTGAATCTTCCTCGGCAGATGGGAAATCGGGAACGTAGTCTTCGATCAGTTCAAGTTTAAAATGGGAAGATCGTCCTGGTTTGGTTTCTTTATGTACCTCAGTGAATCTTCCTCGGCAGATGGGAAATCGGGAACATTGTTTGAAGTTTCCTCAATCTGGGATTGAGATTCATGTGATTAGATAGAAAAAAATATGAAACAAAGCCCATGCAAAAATTAAATAATGATTGATTATGAAACTAACATCAATATGTAGGTGCACTCCAGGCAATCCCTCCACTGCTACCGGACCTATCAACGCCATCACTCTCTTCTCTATTTCATTCAGAGGAACCAGTTTGTTAGGCCCAACACCAGTTGCTGATGCATTCCTCCTTGAATCTGCAGCTTTGGCTTTTGTTTTTGCCTTGAACTCTATCCAGTACTTGGTAAACAAATAAGCACTTTAATTTTAAGTGTAGTGTTTTGCCTATGTAGGAAAAATAAATCCAAAAGAGACCACGGGTACCTAATGTGAATAAAATGTATGAGAAACCAACATACAAGAAATAAATTTACTGGTAAAGGTAAATAATCATGAAAGGTAGGTACTAGGTACTTATTCAGTAATGATTAAATGAGTGGAAATGTATTAGGTAACTCAGCTAGTGGTTAACCCTAGTTTTCTAGACCATAATTAACTTACTCTTCGCCATTGGTCTGGTGTTTTAGTGATTTCCTCAGCCACAGAGTTAAGTTGGACCGCTACAGAGTCCCATGCCTCCCTGATGACGCGAACGGCCTGTGGTCCTCCCGGAAAGCGACCCATTGCTATATTGAGATGGGCCTCCGCGAACTCTACAAGCAATTCCATTTGCCTTTCAGAAACTCTTCTTCGTGCTGGCATCTATAAAGTTTATTATATCTATAAAGTTTATAGTAAATTGAAATTATTTGGCTTTAAACCACTTGTTAGTTAAGCACTCTCATTCAACAATATAATTAAAAATAAGGTACCTTGCGCCACTTCACCACTGGTCTTGAGTGACCTGTTGGGTCCGCATTCAACAAGGAGGCCAGCTCCATCCATTTTTTATTTATACGAATTTTCCCCATCACATTTGATGATAGCTTTGTCAGATCTCCATGGCTAAATTCAAAATGTACGATGGTAAGTAGTTATAAGTACCTACTTTAGAGTGTATAAATAATATTATTTGTATTTGAACTGTTTCACATTGCTGCCAAGTAGGTATACTATATGTATCGCTATCACTTTGGTTCCATGTGAATAAATTTGAATGATATGCTGTGATTCCGCGACTCAGCATTGAAGATTTCGGTTCAATGCAGTTTAGCGGTCGATTGCTTTACATTCAGGATACTGGTATATGCCACCCATACCGTCACAAGGAACGCCAGTTCAATCAACAGCAACGGCTAGCAGTCTTATCAGTAGATATAACACATTCTTACTCCGTAAGTGTTCGGTTTTGCACCGTGCACTCGCCGTATTTCGGTGCAAGGCATCCGAAAACGCCCTAATCAGCCACGCGGTGGGAGATGTCAATATGCTGGTTCTGTGGGATTGCAGGCCGAAGTGGAGGGGAGGAACGGTGTTTCGCTAGGATTGATTTTATTAGAGAAATTCGGAAGTTACGTTGACTTAGAGGCGAAAAAGAATTATGTTTGTGTATAGTGTATGCATTTAAAACAGAAACATTCAGTAACCTCTTAAATAATTTTTTGTACCAGATTCTGGTCCGCTTGCGCTCGATCGGGTACATGGCCAACATTTGATCTTTTTTGTCCACCCCTCCCATCATGATATTGTAGTCCAATATCAGGATGGGTTTGGTGGTACCTCTAACGGACTGAACACCGTTACCATGGTATGTTGAGAGCATAGACACTCTGTTGTTGTCCCTCCATACCATGATATCGACATCTCCGGAGGTAAGACCTGTGATCTCGCCTGGACGCATACTAGTTTTAGTCAGATTGTGCAGGGCCTCTGGAACAAACAACCTATTAGTTCGCAAAGTTCCTGCACAATCGAAACCCAAAGATTTAAGGCGCCGCGCGAGACTCGGCGAGTTGTAAAAACAGTTGCGGGTGTGGATGCGTTTAATATATCTGGAGTCTGCTGCGATGGAGATTTCTTATAAGCGTGAACCTCAAACCGCCATAAATAGGTTTGAGATTCACAAACTTCATAAGTTTTAATTCCCACCGTAGCAGCTTTGTTGGGAATTAGTTGGTTTATATCCAACCAACCTTTCCATTGTAGAAGAGATTCATGTAGCGCAGGGATCCCCAAACTATTTTGGACAAGTGACCCCTCTTCCAAAATCCGAAATCTTTCCGACCCCCATGGCCAAATTACCTACTTTTAAGATCAACCCCCTTATTCATAATGGTCCGCTAACTTAAAACAGCTGCTACAGAGAGTTATTTTTCAGATTTAGGTCAATAGAAGAAGATAGAGTGAGAATTAGCAATGCTTTAAGTTAGCAGACTGTTATGAATAAGGGGGCCTATCTTTAGTTTTTTTCCTATTGAAACAAAATATCTAGGTACTAAGGTACCAATTGGAATTTTTATTGGTTAAATGAGTAAAGTTGACTTCATTTTCTCATCATAATTTAACAAAATAAAAAGACATACAATTCAGTAAATATCAAGTTTAAGGAGACCATTCATTTTGGGCCCAAATCCGGAAGTGCCGGCCAGCGCGAAAAAATGTTTTTAAACTGTAGTACACCTTCACCTGACCATTTGTTACTATGGCCGTATACCTGTGGAATGACTATTTTAGCTGCTATCGGAGTTTGAAATATCTGGTTTCACATACATTTAGGGGCAAAAAATAATTTCTTTTTAGCCTATATATATAAAATAGATGATCAATTGCAACATTTTTATCTATGGTGGCGGTTTTTTATAACAAGTATTGTATGTGATAAAGGTGTTAGAGTTTATTTTATTTTAATTAATAATATTACTTCCCTTTGAATGAATCGACTCAGAGATAACCTTGCTAAATAATAGTCGTATATATTTAATTAGGTATATACTTATATGTAATATAGTAAAATAATAAAAACCTAGTCGCAATCAGTGGAAATCGTTTATTTACTCTTCAAATATGTTTACAGTGCTTATTTTTCTAATTCGGTCTAACTAAAATGTTTTCTAAACCCATGGCTGGAGGTCGTCTTGCATCTGGATTATGCCTCGCATAGGTTAAAAACCACACAATGCACATCACATGTGAGCAACAGCCAACTGTTCTTTTGCCAGTATTGCACGTGCAGTAGTAATGGCTGATTGAATGTCGGCCATGTAAGGTTACATCAAAACCTATATAACATTGTAGGTTTTGGCACTAACGTGCCGGGATTGTATTCGTGCCCTAACAATATGAAGATTTTCGCCTAGCTCCCTTGAATGCTCTTGAGGTATTGCGTCTCCAAGTTCGATTGAAAAAACTCCGTCATTTTTTATGTGTTCGCCATAGTAACTCCTATAGTCCATCAAATCTAAGAGGTACCGTTTGACAGTTCTGACAAATTGAATAATAGGGATGGGATATAAAAAATCGATTACTATAATATCCGAACTTTAACAAATCGATTACTATAATATCCGATTTTTAAGAGACAAATTATAATTAAATAAAAGTAATGTTTAGGATAAATTTTTTATTCACTACAAGTACTTGAATCGTCGTCGTCTTCGTCATCATCGTCATTTAAATTAATGACTAGTTGACTGTCTATGAAATTATCAAACTTAATTAATGTCTCATGTATCAAAGTCGTCCATTATTAGTTTCTTTGTTTTTTCTACAACTTTCGTCCAATCGTCTTGTGTAACTTGCGCACATGCTTCCTTTAATAAACCTTCCATTTTCTTAACACTAAAGGGTGGTTTTGTATTGTGTCTTGCTGCATAACCTGTAAAAAAAAGATGTAACTATTGGATGGCAGACTAAAACTATTGTTTAAAATATAATAGTTAAAAAAACTAAAAAAACACGCTTCTGTCGGCTGTCCGAGACGGCAAGCATGCGCAATTCGCCCACTAGCTCTGTCTCTTTCACTCTCTCATAGAGGATTTATAAAAACAATATATTAATCCTGGCGGACCTAACAAGGATAATGGGATTTTTTTATACGTATGCAAAGTTTCGAATAAATTGGACTTCAGGAAATAGCTTAAAATCGTGTTCAAAAATTCCGATACATACATACATACAGCCCAAGCTAATAAAAGCGAGTTAATTATAAATGTTAGAAGTACTCGTATTATTATTATAATATTATAAAGTATTACCTTTAACTTGGGCCCAAATCAATTCAATGGCATTGTATTGGCAATGGTAGGGAGGAAGTCGTATCGTATGACTTTATGTCCGTGCTCTTCGGCCAATTGGTCAATAACGTATAGCGGTTTTGGTGGTTTATTCAATTTCACTAATTGTAATAATTCAGCTTTTAATAGTGACATGTCGGCTTCCACTCCTTCTTTTTGCAGCCATGCCACCAAATCCGCTTTCTTATTGGCCGATGTAGGTGCTTTTTCAATTTGTACAGAGTGGTACCAGACCACAGATAGTTAAGGATCTCACACTCTCTCGCACTTATTTAAGCTTATTACATTTTAACTAACATAACAATAAAAGTTTTATCTAAATTAAATTAATCTAATCTATCACATAACTTGCGGATCTTTATTTTCGTTGATACGGATATCCGGAACATCACTAAATAGTTATATTATAAGCTTTAGTGATATTTAGATGTAATTAATTACAAAATAATTATGTGTTACGTGTATCAAACTGAATAAAAAATTATACTACAAAGTATGGAATAATTTACTTACCTCACAACTATTTGCGTCATACGGTTTAATACGGTACACATCATCAGCGGATGCCCCAGACTTCAAAGATTGCTCATATTTGTTCTTTTCCTTCCTAACATTGATTCTTAAGTTATTGATCTTTTTTACAACTACATCTTTGTTCGCATCTGGCTCTATTTCTCTATTAGTAATTTATAAGTAGCTTCTTTTTTGTCTCGATTATGGTAACTTTTTAATTTGCCAAAGACACTTCTATAAATTTTGATAAAATCTTCAAGGATTTTTTTAGTTCAATCTGGTGGCGCCATTTTCTGGCAATACGATGCGAGCGATGAAATAACCGTCCGAAAGAAACACTAGAAAACAACAGCACACTCGCACAGGTACTCCGTACGGTGTCACTCGAAAGAATCTATTTTCGATCTTGCGCCAGTCGCCTGCGCATGTTCAAAAACCTGCACAGGTCTATTCCCACACACATTCCGGTCTACCTGCGCAGACATACCTGTATAGGTGGACCTCTCCGGTAGACAGTAGTGTGTACCTATTGCCGGCCGGGTTAGTGAGCAGCGCGTGGCGTTTAGGAGAAGCTCGTGGAGGTGGTGATGTTGGAGTTTCATTAGAGTCTTCGAATCTACAGTCGGCTCTTGGCGAGTCAGGAAGTGTTTGTTGTAATAAATTTTCTACAGCCTTTCTTTCTTTTAGCTGCCGTTTACGTAACTTTCATATCATATTTGCATTATATTGTTCTTTCGTGAAGGGGTAGATTAAAGTGTGATTGGACTATTGATATTTTTACTACTTTGGTCCATTATATCGTCTATCAACACTTAAACAAGTCTTCTTTGACTATCAGTCAGTTTGTTCACGTCTGATAGTAAATTCATTTTGACGAACATTTTGTTTGAATTTTCAGTACTGTCACAGTTTTCTAGAATTTTAGATTGTTTCAATTTAAAATATGCTGAAATGTCTTGCTCGGCTTGAGTTTCTTCCAGCTTCTTCGAGAGGAATGTCTTTATAAACTCACATATATGTATAGTACATATTAAGTAGAAAGAAAACAAAAATTAAATCAACATGAGTCATTGTTTTTATAATAAAAAAAGCTGCATTGCATAGAAAACTTAAAAATGTAGAAATACAAATTTTAAATATATTTTGTCTTCCTCGTTGGCTAGTACAAACTTCTGACGGTTTTTCGATATTTGTAACAATTTAACATGTTTAACGATACAATCTTGTGGTACTAAATCAATAACTTTGGTAACTTTTGGCTTTGTAAATTTCAAAGGAGACCATTCATTTTGGGCCTAAATCCGGAAGTGCCGGCCAGCGCGAAAAAATGTTTTTAAACTGTAGTACACCTTCACCTGACCATTTGTTACTATGGCCGTATACCTGTGGAATGACTGTTTTAGCTGCTATCGGAGTTTGAAATATCTGGTTTCACATACATTTAGGGGCAAAAAATAATTTCTTTTTAGCCTATATATATAAAATAGATGATCAATTGCAACATTTTTATCTATGGTGGCGGTTTTTTATAACAAGTA
Organism: Ecliptopera silaceata; assembly: GCA_932527185.1. NCBI lineage: Eukaryota > Metazoa > Arthropoda > Insecta > Lepidoptera > Geometridae > Ecliptopera > Ecliptopera silaceata. The sequence goes on from OW052211.1 coordinate 1,748,020, forward strand.
TTGTATGTGATAAAGGTGTTAGAGTTTATTTTATTTTAATTAATAATATTACTTCCCTTTGAATGAATCGACTCAGAGATAACCTTGCTAAATAATAGTCGTATATATTTAATTAGGTATATACTTATATGTAATATAGTAAAATAATAAAAACCTAGTCGCAAACAGTGGAAATCGTTTATTTACTCTTCAAATATGTTTACAATGCTTATTTATCTAATTCGGTCTAACTAAAATGTTTTCTAAACCCATGGCTGGAGGTCGTCTTGCATCTGGATTATGCCTCGCATAGGTTAAAAACCACACAATGCACATCACATGTGAGCAACAGCCAACTGTTCTTTTGTCAGTATTGCACGTGCAGTAGTAATGGCTGATTGAATGTCGGCCATGTAAGGTTATATCAAAACCTATATAAACATTGTAGGTTTTGGCACTAACGTGCCGGGATTGTATTCGTGCCCTAACAATATGAAGATTTTCGCCTAGCTCCCTTGAATGCTCTTGAGGTATTGCGTCTCTAAGTTCGATTGAAAAAACTCCGTCATTTTTTATGTGTTTTTTGACGGATGATTTTGAAGTGATTAATCTTATAACTTTTGGAAGTATTATCAATCTGTTCAATTGTAAAAATATAATATTTCCAGGTTTCTTTAATGTAATATCTAATCAACACAGTATTATTTAATTCCCATTTGTTTGTCTCGGTTTTTTCGTCCTCGATGTTACCTTGATTTCCAATGATAGGTTCAGTTTCAACTTCCCTGGCTGCTGTTTGAGTCAATATTTTCTCCGGTGTTGAGTTATAAGTAACTACTGCTAATGCTTGCACAAGGAGGCGAGTTCTCTTTTTGATTTATGAGATTTATCACATAAATCAAAAAGATATACATTTTCGATTTTTCGTCGACGTTCATCTTTACTTCTCCTTTAACCCTTAAATGCATAGTAACCCCTTTTCGCTCGGAAAAAATATATGTGTTAGGAAAAAGGGTCTAGTTTGTGGAAAAAATAATAAAAAAAAATAAAAAAATTGTATGCACATTATATTAGAAAAAAAAAACACTTGTATCATTATCGATACCTTATGCATTTGTGCCCAAAAAAATTCTTCATTTTAGTTAAATATATAGGGCATCATGCATCTGCCGCGGGATTGGGTCCTGGCTTGGTTGTGATCCAGTTTGTCCAACCTTACTTCAAATGGCGGTAGTTTTTTTTAGTTTTATTTGGCAGGGTTTACCTTTGCGAATTTTAGGAGCTGGTTCCTCTGAGTTGACTGACGGACTGCTAGTGCTTGGGCGCCCTCTAACTGCTGGGACATACTTACATAAAGTATCAGCCAGCTCGGATCTAAACTTGGCTAATGTCAGTATGTCTTTTGGAGGTACACCATTTTTAGTCAATACTTTTTTATAAAGTACCCAGCTGTTTATTACCGATAAGTCAAGTAGGTGATAGAATATCCGCATATACCACTTCCGGCTTTTCATTAGAATTCTGTATCTTCCTAAATATGAATCCATCAGGTCAACGCCCCCCATGTGGGCGTTGTACTCTTTTATGAGTTTGGGGCATGTGATTTGTATCCTGCGTTTTTCTTTTTTATCGAATCTTTCAATCATTTGTACAGGCTGCGCACCGACATAAGTGGACGCCAAGACGACCTGCTTATTGTCCTTCCAGCTCACGGTACTCATATCTAAACCATCAATACTGGTAACGTATTCTTCATAAGCACCTCTTGGTACAGAATTTTTCATCACGTCTTGTTTCGTTGGGAGTTTGCAGGATCTACCCAGACGGTTCCTTTGAATGGTTCCCAAGGTGTGAATTCCCTCCTTAGCTAGAACATACATCAGCGGTAAAGATGTGTAGTAATTATCAAAATATACGATGTGGTTTTGCTGTCTAGGAACCACTCTTAGGAGTTTCAGTACAGTTTGTCCCACTACTCCAACCTCTGGTTCACTCGGCAATCTATCATCAGGCTCTTTTCCAGCATAAATTTGGAATCTATATGCGTATCCCATCAGATTGCACAGTACAAATAATTTGAACCCCCATTTGTGGGGTTTATTGGGTAAATATTGTTTGAGGAAATGGCCTATTTTAGTTGAGCACATTTGTTCGTCTATTGATAGTCTCTGTTCTATTGTTATGCTGGAAAATCGTTCGTTGAGAGAGTCTATTATTGGCCTTAGTTTGTGCAATTTGTCGTGCTGGGGGTGACTTACAGGTAAGGGCGCGTACACATAGAACATCCGTTTTACAGGATCCTTTTTAACTGATCCGTCGCTACTGGAGGTAATATTCACACAGCATTTACAGGACCGATTTTAACAGATCCGACGCTACTGGAGGTAATATTCACACAGCATTTACAGGACCGATTTTAACAGATCCGACGCTACTGGACTTTCGTTCTTCAGTGTATCGCCTACTTTCTACGAGAATGGACGTTGTCGTGTTGTATTGGTACTATCGTCGTCTGCGGCGGAGGAAGCCCCGGCGTTATTGGATACATCCACTATTAAGGCAAAGATTTTGTCGTGGTGCTGTTGTGCGTCAGCTGAAAGAAGACGAATCTAAATTTTTTACTTATTTCCGAATGACGACGTCTACTTTTGATGACCTTCTTAAACGATTAGAAAAGGATTTAAAAAAGAAAGACACAAACTGGAGGAAAAGCTTGTGCCCTGAAGTAAAACTAGCGATATTTTTAAGGTAAGAACTTTAATTTTTGTTATTATCAATTAAAATTTAAAATGACAAAAAGGTTTACAAAAATGAAGATTTATTTCAAAACATAGACAGATCTGGCAAGTCTGACTCCTGGCTGAATGTAGATTCTACTGATGGCGAACCTTCTACTGATGGTGTAGAGTCAAGATGATGTGGCCTACTAAAATAACCTTGGGTGTGGTAGTGAGGAGTGCTAGAACTTTGTGAATATGGAGGCCACTCGTAGTTTGACTGACCATATCTTCTACAAATAATATTTTGTAAAAGGTTTATCACTCCAGACTGAAATTCTAAAATTTGATCGCCATTAAGTGAAGCCAGTTGCGGCAAAATACCTTTGAAGAACGATAAATTGGGATCTTCAAACTCATTTTTACTTTTTTTTAACTGATCATTCATGTATTCAATCATTTTGGCGTCTACTTCATTCACATTTCTTTTGATTGCCTTGCGTTGCGGCGAGGCTAAATTTTGTCTTTCCTTTTGTCTGTCACTACCACTTTGTTCCGTAATCTGATCAGGTTCATCTTCGTTGTCTTTATTACTTTCTACTGTTTCCGTGATGTTGTCATTAGCAGGGACGTTCTCGTGTGTATCACCTGGGGTGACAACTTTTTTCAAAAATAACATAAAATAATATAAAAATAATATACGAATTTCAGTGTGGTTTTCTTTAAGGCTTCTTTTCAACTGGTCCGAAATGTGTTCTATTGTATTCATATCCGGACTCATGGCAGGCCAGGGTAGAACTGAGATACCAGCTTCGGAGATTGCACTTTGGGTCACTCTTGCAGTATGAGGGCGAGCGTTCTCTTGCATCAGAATAAAGTTAGGGCCTACTTGCTGTGAATATGGGATCACATGAGGTCGGATGACATGCTGAACATAGCTGGCAGCCGTTACATTGCCCTCATCCAAAATCACTAGCTCGATTTTGCCCATTATGCTAATCGCGATTGTGTGCACACGCATGGGCTAATTTTGGTCACCTACCACCTGTGCTAGCATGTGGATTGAGTTTGCCTGCAACCGCTAAGCTTTAGCCATAATCATAGCAGCATCTGCGAGTTTCCGCTCATACCCTTCTCCTTTCTAAATCTATTATCCATTCGGGTTTAATTCTGGGTCGTTCGGCTCCTGCAATAAATTAATTTTGTTAAATTGCTACTTCCTCACGCAATATTTTATTCTGAGTCTTTAATGTGGTGCACAAAAATATGACAATATATCCTTACTTGTCTGTGATGGCTCAGGTACTGGATGTGCACTATGTACCAGATCAGACCTAGAAGTGCTGGCACCAGGAAGTAGGAACTTTGAAGTGGCTGTAAACAGATAAAAGAACAGCTATTGTAAAAAGGTCATTTAAATAAGAAAATTTCAGTACAATTTCATCTTAATACTATTATCAATTAGATATCAAAAGAAAGTAAATTTAATAATATACAGGTATACCTATCATACATGACTGAATACTGTACAAGTTTGGCCTCTTGTTGACGGATAGCTGACAACATTCACATGTTGTATATTTTCCACCAAAAAATCTATGAAGAAAAATACATAATCAATTATTATATTTTACATTTATCTCATCAACAATAGCAAAGCCTAGTTAACAACATAATTGAATAAAGTTATTTTCATTACTTGGTATAATTATTCCCTCTGTAGCCTCTTCGATAACGATACCCTGACTCTGGACCAGAGTGGCCGGTAGAGTATTCTGCGAAATCCTCTGGACTGGAGTGGCAGACACCCTGTGCTGCACATCACCAAAAACAGCTTGCTCCCCAATGATGGCCAAGACTTTCTTGTCTATCTCAGACAAATCATCCTGGCTTCTCGATCCACTTCCAGTACCTGAAGCATCCTGCCTCCGTTTAGCAAGTCTGGCTTTGCTTTTATGTTTCAGGTCAGCCCAGTAGGTACTATAAAAGTAGAAGTACCTACATAGTATTATATATTGATTTCAAAAAAAAGATAAGAAATTATTTTTACGAGAAGATATTAAATATAGGTAGCTCACCCTCTTCCATCGATCACCGGATTTCGATGAACCTGACCCAAATGAGCTCAGCTTTGTAGCGAGATCATTCCACTGCTTTTCGACCGTTTCTTTTGATCTCGCCCCAAGCCCATTGATTGCCCATGATCTTGCACTATAGTGGATGCAACGGGCTGATAATTTGCCATATTTTCATTTAGTGAAAATGATGGTGGATGTGGGTTTGGTACTGGTGGTGAACAGACCCTTTCTTCTTCAAGGATGTCTAATAGCTCAGAACGTGTCAGTCATTGTATATAATCCAATTGCAGCATTGGATAATTTTCATGTCCATCATCAGAATCGTCCTCTGAAAATGCATCAATATCTATTAGAGCCTTTTTGATTTCAGTCTCTCGAAGATGTGGAGGAGTTAAAAATTTCAAATATGGCGCTAAAAGGTACTCCTTTTTTGACCCAGCAGCGGAACAACTTTTAGATTATATTCAGAGATCGTATGTAGGCTGAACGTATGGATTTCCATTTGGACTTACAATCATCACCTGCAAAAATCAGTAGTATCAATTAAACTAATCAAAACAAAAAATATATAAAAAGACAATCAAAAATACAGAAATAACTTAAAAAAACAGTAATGTGTATCCCTCTGTACCGTCCTTAAATCAGTCACAAATTGGCGTCCAACTCAGCATTTGTTGTGTTTTGCGTCACAACGCTGGTCTTCCGTTGGAACCAAAGAGATATCACGGATGTCTGCTGAAGTTAAAATGCTTATTATATTAAGTAAGATATAAAAATAAATAAGTAAATGTTTGTAATATGCAATACATAATTATAAAAGCAAATGGTCATATCAATATACATACATACACTCGAGAGCAATGAATCCGGGTCACTTAAAGAATGTTAAAAATCTCGGAAACTAAAAATGATAGGTTAATGCAATAAATTGTATTTAATAGACAATGTAATACTTCTTAAATGAAAGTAAAAAAAATATGAGTCACCATACATATTATTAACACAAAATTACATAAAGAAAAAAACTGCTGATCTCTCCTTAAAACAAAAATAGGAAACATGAAATTTTTGAACTTTATTACGATTTTCTTGAATTTTAATACTTCGTATTGCCTCCTCGTGCTTCCATTACTGCGTTTACGCGGTTTGGCATGCTGTACACCAAGTTCCTTATACGATTTTGGGGAATATTCTCCCATTCCTCTGTGAGAGCAATTTTGAGCTCACGAAGCGTGATTGGGGGAGGGTTTCGTTGTTTTACGCATCTGCCTAGCTCGTCCCAAGCATGCTCGATCGGGTTGATATCCGGGCTGCGCGCTGGCCACTCCATACGAGTAATGTTCATCTCTTGAAGGTAGTCATTCACAATCCTACCTGTATGAGGTCGGGCATTGTCATGCATAAATATAGCATCCTCACCTAAATTGACCATAAATGGACCAACGTGATCATTGAGGATTTCTTCCACATATCTTACGCTAGTTAAAGAGCCGTTTTCTATGATCACCAGCTCTGTGCGACTTTCAGAAGAAATTCCGGCCCACACAAGTACAGACCCACCACCGTAGGCTACTTTTTCTTCGATGCATGCTTGCTTGAATCTTTCCCCTGGTCTTCGATACACTCTGTGTCTTCCATCGTGCTTGTAGAGCATAAATTTTGATTCGTCGGAGAACATAACTTTTGACCAATCTTCAATACTCCAATTTACGTGGCTCTGGGCATATCTTAGTCTCGAAATACGATGCCCACGCTCCAGTTTAGGGCCGTTTGCAGGTCTAAGGGGTTTTAAGTTAGATTCAGCAAGCCGACGTCTTACTGTCCATGCACTTGGGTTACTTCCTCCGAGGCGTCGAAACTGATTGGTGAGTTCAGTTCCTATGAGAAAGCGATTTCGAAGCATGGTGTTCACCAAGTATCGGTCTTCTCGTGCTGTGGTACACCTGGTTCTGCCCGTTCCTGGTCTGCGTAGGTTAGAACCAGTTTCTTCGTAACGTCGGAGAACTCTTTGTACTGTTGACAGCGACACACCGACAATCCTGGCTGTATCGCGCGCTGACTCCGGCCGGTTTCCAGCATTGTAAGTATTCTGGTGCATTCTTCAGGCGTAAGCGACATAATTTCAGCTTGAATAATGAATATAGAGCACTATCAACATGGTTTATGTACCCACATAAATGACAGATTACAAACAAAAGCAAAACCAAATGCTGTAATTTCGTAGTTCCATCTTCGAAAGTGGCCCTTTTTCAAATTTGATTTTTTTATGATATAACTTTACAATAACTAAGAAGTACAAAATGCTACAATTGAGCAAGCGCCTGAAAACTTTAATGTACCATTTTAGCCCTCGCTTGCGTTCTAGTAAATACATGGAAAGTTTTTGGTCTTTTAAGTCGACGCCCCCCATGTATTTATTATAGTCTAGTACCGCTAGCGGTTTCGCACATTGGACGCCTGCTCTGTATCCTGGAGCTGTATCGTTTTTATGGAAGGTTGATATCATGGATACCAACTTTACATCTTTCCAGGACAATACAGTGACATCACCACAGTGGGTAGCAACAATTTCCCCACGTTGCATTCGACGGTCATCTAAATTCTTGATATTTGATGGGACGTCCACTCTTCGTCGATTTAGGGTCCCTACCACATCAGTGCGCTTACTCTTTAAGAAACGCGTTAAGCCGACAGAGTTATAGTAATTGTCCATATAAAGACAATGACCTTTTTGAAGGTAGCCCTCAATTAACTTCAGCACAACTGTGTTATGTTACGTTTGTAAAACCGTGTATAGCTTGTCCCGAATCTTGACTTTTCCCAGCATATATGATAAATTTTAGCAGGTAGCCCCGATTGTGCCTCTCAAAGTTCGTAGGATTTTATCCCAAATCTCGCGGATTTCGTTCGTATGCACTGAACCCAAGAAAGTCTACCTTTCCATAACAAAAGCGAGTCATCGATGCTGAGATCTCTGTTAGGAACATATATTTCAGCAAATTTGTTGTTGCAGTGCTCTACGATTGGAGCTATTTTATATATTTTTTTATCATACCCGTGAATAGAGTCTGTGAGAGCATCATTATCGACAAAGTGTAAGAATCGCAATAATAGAAGAAACTTATTTTTGCTCATGATTTTTCTAAAGGAGGGCATTCCTAGTATACCTACAGTCCAGTATTCATCAAGTCGAGCTCTGTAACACAACGACATGTAAATTAATACCGAGAAGAATTGATATAGCTCTCCCACGGTCGTCTCGTCCCAATCGTTAAGACGTGATGCTTTACTTATACCTTCTTCGCTTTCACTAGCACGCGCAATAATATTCCAAGCGTATTTATTCGTCTCTTCTACAATATGTTCCATAATTTGTAGGTTCCATATAGCTTTAAATATTTCTATGGGAGAAGTTTCTTGAATAACGGGGCCAGATTGCTCTTCGTAATTCTCTTGAGTACCAGTAAATTCGTCAAAATTTTCAGACCAATTGAATCCAGCTTCTGCTATTATGTTTTCTTCTTCATTCTGGTCATCGCCTAAAATGTGAAGCAGATCGTCTTCATTAAAATTTTCCATTTCATCAATTTCGCTACCAGAATCTACCTCTAAGGCTTCAGCCAACGAGAATGGTAGTATATCATCATTATCATAAGCACGAGCAGGCGAATTCAAATACTCTTCTTCGTTGAAGTCGAGTCTCCTGGGCTCAAGCTGGGCTTCATTTATTTCACATCTTACAGGCCGAAGATTTCCAGAATCAGTTCTGTGTAAAAGAATGTGTTCATTTGAAGGAACTATTAAAGTTCCCCGTGGGCGTGGCGTCACTTGCACCGGCAAGGCCAAGATTGCCTCGCTAACATGTGGCTGTGATGTTCCTTGCCGTGGTGTTAGTGAACCGGTGCTCGTAGGATCTATTTCCATTCGCTCCATCTATTGGTAAAGAACATAAATAAAAACATTTTTATTCCCATTTCCAACACTAGTATCTATATTTATCTAGATAGTTCAGACGTTTTTGTAATCCCAAAACCATATACTGTGCATTAGATGATAATAGTATGAATATTGGATGATGATGATTAGTAAAAATAAACAAAGCTTTTATTTTACGCACCTACATATTTATTATTTTAAAAGCAGCCTATTACACCACACAAAATTCGCATTCATCACTCGGGAAATGGTCATATATAGCGAACATACATTTTTGGCACCAAAAAGATTTAGTGTTAAATAATTGTTGAAAAGTAAAATGTATGTCAGTACGGCGAAAAAAATGAGGAAGCAGCCTTGGATTAGTAAGCAAGCCACACACGACACATTTATTTACTCTCACAAAATGAGTTTCCGTCCATGGCCATTTCACTTCGTTTATGCACAGACGATAATCTTCTTTATTTAGATATTTGTCAACGTTTAGGTAAATAACCATTGTTGACAACCTAAAACAAATAAAAGTATAACTGAAAACAATGACAAATTTTGACGAAAATCACGAACACTAATAAAAAAGTACATATTTTTAAATTAATTATTTACATACATACATAAGGGACAATTGTATACATACGTAAATAAAAAAAAACGCAAATCTGCATTCCAGCCCACAAGGCAAAACAATTTGGACACATCCTGTATCCAAATAACCTCAAAGCCGGAACGCGGATCCGCGCTCACAATAGTTCTGACAAGTTCAAACAAGAATTTTGACAAAATGGTATGTTTTACTGTCCATGTCACATATACAGGGTGTTTGGAAGGGAGCTGTACATACGCCTAGGGTAGAAACTAGGGATAGTCTGCTACCTACCCCCGCCCATTATATTGACCTTGGCCTCAAGGTTTTTTTTTAATTTATTATTATTTTTTATTTGACTTTTTTATGATTTTTTGACTAAAACTACCTGTAGCTCAAAATCTATCCATGGGACCGGTCGGCTAATGGTCTTGTTTTAATCGTTAGAGTCTTAGGGTCCTGCAAAAAATTATTTTACACCAGAAAATTGTGGAGAAGAAAAGTTATGGGGCCTGAAGTACCGTAGTAAGGTAAAGAAATAATTTTAAGGGCAACTTTCTATGGGGTTTAAAAAAAAACTAACAGGGTTGGAGTTCTTCTGATTTTTTTAAAACATCCTCAGTCCATGCCCTTTCTAACGATATGCTAAAAGTGTATTTATCACTTTTAGTTTTAAAGTTATTAATTAATTTCCGCAACTAGGGCACTTCAAGCAAAAATTTCAACTAATGAAAATTAAATGTAATTAAAATTAGTAATTAATTAAAATTTGTAATTTAATGACATTAGTCATTACCAAATTTTTTGTTTCATTTGCCATCCTTTTACGATCGAACACATTTAATTTTCATTAGTTGAAATTTTTGCTTGAAGTGCCCTAGTTGCGGAAATTAATTAATAACTTTAAAACTAAAAGTGATAAATACACTTTTAGCATATCGTTAGAAAGGGCATGGACTGAGGATGTTTTAAAAAAATCAGAAGAACTCCAACCCTGTTAGTTTTTTTTTAAACCCCATAGAAAGTTGCCCTTAAAATTATTTCTTTACCTTACTACGGTACTTCAGGCCCCATAACTTTTCTTCTCCACAATTTTCTGGTGTAAAATAATTTTTTGCAGGACCCTAAGACTCTAACGATTAAAACAAGACCATTAGCCGACCGGTCCCATGGATAGATTTTGAGCTACAGGTAGTTTTAGTCAAAAAATCATAAAAAAGTCAAATAAAAAATAATAATAAATTAAAAAAAAACCTTGAGGCCAAGGTCAATATAATGGGCGGGGGTAGGTAGCAGACTATCCCTAGTTTCTACCCTAGGCGTATGTACAGCTCCCTTCCAAACACCCTGTATGTTTATACTACACCTGCTCGGAAAGTACCTTGATACTTTATCAAATTTACGGTAGAAAGTACGTCATTGCATATCGAACAAATATGCGGCGAGAAAACGCATCTGAGCGGGAGAGAAAAGTGTATGAAAATCCATTTCTTACGTGGTTTTTCTTTTTTAATTTTGGGTAAGACTATGCGCTGGTAACCTAAATATCAAAAGCCAAAAAGTTTTTACAGTGAGTTTTTATCTCCAAGTTCGCAAAATGACACTGGCCACTAGCTGTGTGTTGGATGGTGTCAAACAATTTGAAAAAAGAACATGTGAAAATTTTAGTTTTTTATTTTCCTCGTAGGTGTAGTATAAAGCACTATGTATCACTCAAGAGAAAGTGCGATTCCCGATCTCGGGTGTTTTAAAGCCCTCGCCTGCGGCTCGGGCTTCAAACGACACCCTCGACGGTAATCGGTCACTTTCTCCTCTCGGTGAACAATGTACTATTGTAAACTCCATAAAAATACCTTTCGAACTATACATAAAACTTCTTCTTAGCATAACATTTAGATAATAGATAACATTTGTATTTGTATTTTTTCAGAACTTTAAGTAAGGTCAGTGTGGGCAAGTCCGGCATAGTTTTCTTAAATTGAATTTCAATTTAACTTTAAAAATCGAAATAAAATTTATTAGTTACTTTAAGTAGTCGGAAAATATTGGTATTACATTTATCTTTCTATATCTATCTAAAAGTAGGGTTAATTGTAATTGTCTTCAGATTTATAGCATTTTTTTGTAAAGTAGGCATTTAGACGGACTTCCCAACCAGTTTGAGGCAAGTCCGTCTAGTAGCAATAAAATCGTAACTAGTGAGCCAATATGTATGAAAACCTTATCGATAAATGATGAAAAGCTGCCGTTGAAATAAGTGTTTTAAACGTGTGACTACAAGGTATACTTTTAAAGAAAAATGAAATTATTAAAATCAAGGGCAAGTCCGGCATATCTTTGCTGATGATGTACTTTCAGTGGTTGTAAACATTTTCACAAAGTACCTACTTACGATTTTTTTTGTCAATAACATACAAATCAATACACAAGAATCTTTATTTGTAAACAAGTAATCGTTAATAATGTAATGTATGAATTTAGAAATGGTGTGGCAAACTATTGCCGGATCTGTAGCTACATTTGTAACACTTTCTGCCAGAACGAAATAAATGAGTATGGGATAATTTTCTAAACCAGATCTTTGTTAAAACGATAAATGTTCACAAAGTCCGACATGATGTGCCATGCTACATGAGTCAGGTATAAAAAATCAGAAACTAAAAAAAAGGTTGGATAGTTCCATGCTTTCAAAATATGTATTCACAATTTATAAACTCTAAAGAATACTTATAGGTGATGCTAGTCCTCTTGCAAACAGTGCATCTTTCACTTAATTATTTATTATACACAAAGTAAATACAGAAAAATAAACGTAAATAGATTAGATTTACAGAGGCAAGCTTAACCCTGAAAAGAGTTCACTTTCATAGACAGGCTTCAAAAAAAAAAAACTTCAAAATCATTTATTCAATAAAATCACAAGGATCACTTTGAAACGTCTTACATACTAGATGATTCTAGGCGCCAGTTCGTCGCGACCAGTGTCTAGAAGAACTGGCAAGAAACTAGACCTGGATTCTAGCGTTTTTTTCATATGATCCTTCTTACAATTGTTTAACAAAGTTGGAGCTAGTTCGTCCCAAGCTTGCTTGTCTTCTAAATAGTCAGATATTTTATAATATGCTTTTGATAAGAGTTTTTGTTTTATTACGTTTTTGAACTTGCCAATCGGCAATTGACAAACATAGCTTGGGACTATGTTATAGAAGCGTACACATTGCCCTTTAAAAGATTTATTTACTTTGGTGAGCCTAGTAATGGGAACAGCGAGTTTATCCGTATTTCTTGTGTTAACATTATGATTGTCGCTTTTTTTAGGAAAAAGATTAATATTTTTTCGAACATACATTAAGTTTTCGTAAATGTACTGACAAGGCACTGTCATTATGTTTATTTCCTTAAATTTATTTCGTAGCGATTCTCTGGGACCCATGTTATAGATTGCACGAATAGCTCGCTTCTGCAACACAAATACGGTATTTACATCTGCAGCATTCCCCCACAACAAAATGCCATATGACATAATGCTATGAAAGTAGCTGAAATAAACTAGTCTAGCTGTGTCCACGTCTGTAAGGAAGCGGATCTTTTTGACTGCATATGCTGCAGAACTAAGCTTTTTCGATAATTTGTCTATGTGTGGGCCCCATTGAAGTTTATTATCTAAGGTTATTCCTAAAAACACTGTGGTGTCCACTAGATCTATGTTTACATCTTTAATTTTGACATTAGCTAGCGATTGTGTGACATTTGGTAAAACAAATCGTATACATTTAGTTTTTTTTTCGTTTAATAATAAGTTGTTTACATTGAACCAGTTTACAACTTTTGAGATTGTATTATTCACGTCGTCATAATTTGTTTGTCGTCGTTCCAATTTGAACAAAAGTGAAGTGTCATCTGCAAACAGTACAATCTCGTGATCATCTTTAACTACTCGTGGTAGATCATTGATGTAAACTAGAAACAAAAACGGTCCTAGTATTGATCCTTGTGGTACACCCATTTTCACCACAGATCCCGGAGAACGTTTCCCATTTACGTCAACTCTTTGAATTCTGTTGCTTAAATAAGAAGACAGAAGTTCCAGAGCAACACCCCTAACACCATAGTGGTTTAGTTTCCTGACCAACGTTTCATGATGCACACAATCAAACGCCTTGGATAAGTCACAAAATATACCCAAGGCGTCATTTGATTGCTCCCAGTTTTCAAAAATATGTTTTATCAACTCAATGCCTGCGTCGGTCGTTGAGCGTCCCTTCGTAAACCCGAATTGTTTTGTGTCAAGTAAATTGTTATTTTCAAAATGTCTTTGTAATTGTAGAAGCATAAGTTTTTCAAAGATTTTACTAAATGTTGGTAGTACTGAAATCGGTCGAAAGTTAGTAGGGTCTGAACGGTTACCTGATTTGAATAGCGGTGTTATTTTACTATGTTTCATTAAGTCAGGAAACTCACCACAATCGATGCTTTGGTTAAATATAAAGGCCAAATCTTGAGCGATAAGGTCAATCACGGGTTTTACGACGGCAACGGAGACGCCCCAGAGGTCCGTGGTTTTTTTTACATTGATCATTTTAAAAGCTTTGACAATATCCTTTGCATGCACATAATCGAAGTTGAACAGTTTTTGAATTTTAGGTATATTTTCTATCAATAATGACTCCGCGATTATGTGGGAAGAGTTTAAGGATTTTGTAGTTGAGACAGGAATGTCAGTGAAAAATGTCTCGAATGCTTTGACCACATCAACATCCTGGTCAATGATGATGTCGTCAACCTTCAGTTTGGATATGGTGTTATGTTCTTTGACCCTCCCTGTCTCATTATTGATTATTTTCCACGTAGCTTTTATTTTATCATCACTAGTTTTAATTTTTGAACTTATATATTGAGACTTAGCAGTACGGCAAACACGTTTAAAAATTTTTGAGTAGTTTCTTATTTTTTCTTTAAACTCTTCACTAAAATTGTATTGCTTTTCACTATAAAGATTGTACAAGGTTTGTCTACTTTTGTGGATTCCCGCTGTTGCCCATTCACTGAACTTAATTCGATCAGAGACCATCATGGACTTGGATGTAAAAATAGTGTTAAATAAGTTATTAAACTCATTAAAAAAAATATTATAGGAAATGTTTGAATTATAATTGTTGTAGGATAGTGTAGGAAGCTTCGAAATGAGGTTTATTTTTAGTTTATCCAGACGACTTATGGTCATTGGTACAAAAGTAATTTTTTTTGTTACATTAGTTTTTGTTTTGGCTTCTATTTGAATAAGTTGTCCTAGATGGTCTGAAGGAATCTGACTAATTAGATTTTTGTTAATTATTTTTACATTTGTAAATATATTATCTAGGCATGTAGCGGAAGTGGCTGTAATTCTAGTTGGTTCTAAAAATACATTATTCAGGTCAAATGATTTGAAAAGGCGAATAATACTTACAAGTTGAATAAACAGTATAAAATAATTATAAAATTCGAACTACTAAAAAGGTTGACAATATCTGGAATTAAGGCAAGACCGGCATATGACGGACTTGCCTTATGTGTAGTAGACGGACTTCCCAACTATAACATTCGAAGCTTGGATTTTTTCTATTTGTTATAATTACGAAACTAATGCGTTATTTTTGAATCGGACACCAGATATACATTCCCGAATCTGTAAATGGCCTACGTTATCACAGATACTCAGAAAACTCCTTAGATTTCACACCTTTTTTTTCATTTTTCGACGAGACGTCAAACTTCAACTTCAAGTTAAATTCGCGGAAAAAACTGGTTGTCAAATTTTTTCCAACATTAAGATGTTAGCGACATCTATTATCACTAGTTTGAACAAACTCAATGATACTGTTTTACCAACCGAGTTATATGGCTCTAGCTATTCAAAAACAGAAGTTATTGCCACTAGACGGACTTAGGGCCTAGACGGACTTACCCACACTGACCTTATACTAGTATGGTTGATGCCTATCTCTTGAGCAGCTTCCCTGCTTGAAACCTTCGAGGTAACACTCGAAGTATGTCAAAATGTTTTAACTCAACATCGCTATAGTCCAAATTTTGTTGCTGTGGGCGTCCAGTCTTCTTTTTAAAACTTCCAACGGTCAGTAAATTATTCACAATTCGAGACAAAACTTTTCTAGATGGTAGTTCTCTGTCTGGATACTTCTCGCGATACCACTGCAGAGCTAAATCGTAGCTCTTGTTGCAAACAAAATAAGCTTCTAATAACTCGAATTGTTCTTGATACGCCATTATGAGATAATTTAATTACGTAAGGAAAGCAACACTACTTAAATAAAATCTGTTGATAAAAATCGTTAGAATTTTAAAATTATTGTCCCGCATTGCAAACAAAGTCAAACGTTCCATTTTTAAACTTCTCCACTGAACGCCTCGGATCATGTAAGAAGGAAATGTGCATAGAAGTATTACCACCATTGAACAATTTTCTTATCGAAGATTTCAACAAGGTACTTAACAATAAATTAGCAAGCCTGTACTTCATACGAAGTCTTTGAGTATTGGAGAGATAACAGAACTGTTACGTGTCTTTTACTTGTTAAAAGTGAACAGTAACCAAACATTTTTTAGAGAAACTTTATCCTGAATATTAATACTACCGATTAGTATAATAAAATAAAGATTGATTATTTTTTTTTATTTTAGTTGGTTCGAGTCCCGGGCGAAGCAAGCGAGTTTTAAAAAATCTTTTAATGCAGATTTGTTTCTTTTCAAATATAAAGGAATGTCTCCTTTAAGTAAAATGAGCTAGCTTAAGGATTTAAAGTAGTTTCCCTCCAGGGCCTGAGTTTAATTTCCACACTATATAATGTAGATAAAGTGAATGATTACATAGGTACTGCATTCTCCGTTTGCATGGCGGCGCATCCGGCAGAAGGATTCTGGGCAGTTCCTTCTGGCGTTTTTTGCCAGAAGCTCTTTTTTTCTGTGGTCCCGTTAGGCTGGCCACCCGCCTTTGGTCAACCTGCCGGGCCACACGAATGCTTCCGAGAATTTCACTGCAACAATATTATAATTATACAACAAATGTTTTTAACGAAACAATACGTAGACATATTGCCTTGACGGACTTGATTCAAAGTTTAAACATAACTTTTACAAGATATAAAAATTACTCACTTTTCTGCTGAAGCTCCCCCCCCTTCCACGGCCTCGACCTCGTCCACGGCCCGCGGCGTTATCTTGATTTGATCTAAAATCATAATATTCAATTAAACCCTAATTATAAATTAATGCCAAAGTGCTTTGCAGCCGTTTGTAACAAGAGAACATTCAAAACAATTCAACATTTTGTTAATTATTATGGCTTACAAGATATGAACAAATAAACAACGATTAAGCTCAAATTTCCAGTGCAAACACAACAATAAATAATTGACTGACTTACGCAAGATCCGGCATAAAACTGGCAACATTTGAATTTTTTTTGTCAGTTTTGCATTCAATATCGTAAAAATATTTTTGTATAAATGTCCAGACACTCACTGACTCTACTCAGCATTAAACACGTGGAACAATTTGAAACACACGTCTACTGCCTTAAGGAGACTGTCTATTTTATACATGATGGTCTCAAATTGTATGTAGAAGTCAGATATTTGCTGTGCGGAAGGCCCCACCACAATGATCAACGGCTGGCATGTTAGACCCTTAGCCAGGTGCTCCGTCTGTCGAAGCTTAGTTTGAATCAATATTTCGCTTTGGTTCTGTAAAAAAAAGTTCCTATTAAATATAGAGTCCGACCGAAAGTGGTTTTCCAGCCGAAACCGAAACCGAAACCGAATTTCGGCCGTGACTTCACTTTCGGCCGAAACCGAAACCGAAACTCACGTGATCAAGTAAAAAATTAAATACAAAGGAGAATGGTTCCCCAACAAAAAAAATGGTAGCACTCCGGGAGTGCCGGCAGAAGTGAAAACTTCAATATTAACGTTGTGTTTTCACTTTTAAGTTTTCACTTCAAAAATATAACCACAGTCGTCATAATGACAATGACAATCACAATGACACAGACACATTCGCGCAAGCGCGAATGTGTCTTGTCAAAAATATAACCACAGTCGTCATAATGACAATGACAATCACAATGACACAGACACATTCGCGCAAGCGCGAATGTGTCTGTGTCATTATGATTGTGTCATGTCATTGTGTCACATTCGCGCGCGCGAATGTGACACAACGACGAAGACAACGAAGACACACTGACACAGTGTGATTGCGAATTTGTCATTGCGAATGTGTCAATGTGAAATTGTGATTGTGTCATGTCGTTGTTTCACATTCGCGCTTGCGCGAATGTGACACATGACGAAGATAACGAAGACACAGACACATTCGCGCAAGCGCGAATGTGTCTGTGTCATGTGTGTCAGATGTCGCCACAACACTATTTAATTGTTTGAGTCATACGTCGCGTGACCGCAAGTGTGTTCTTTTGTCGTCTCTTGTTTTACGAGCAATGTATAAAAATTAAATAAGATCTTACGCTTTTTCGACGTCACGTGACCCTGACGCGAGTTTGAAAGTTTTTACCCACCCAGCGCCGCTAAAGAAGTTTTCACTTCAAAAAAAGTCCTTCAGAGTTGCTATTAAATGTAGTACGTTTAGTTTAGTAGTAGTTTAAAAGGGCTTTTATTGGCCTCAGTGTTGCCAGCGAGGTCTTGACAAAAGTTACCTGAAATGTACAAAAAAGTAACCTTTTTGTAGGAAAAGTAACCTTATGCATTGTGGTAACAAAATGGCATAAAAAAGGAAAGGAAATCAAACGAATTACTTACTAGCGTAGTTATATGTACCTAGTAGAACACTCACCAAGTTTTCAGCTTTTTTTTTTTATAAAAAAACTGAACTTCGTATGTTTAAACTTCTCATCAATCATATAGAAACACTGACGGAAACTCACGACGATCGGCCGAGGATACGATCAAATCTGAGGGCTCAGTCTGAGATAAAATCTGAGCTTGCATTTTAAAACTCCCTACTCTCGAGCCGAGAGTCGTCTCTCGGATATCCATACATTTTTGTATGGCTGTCCGAGAGACGACTGTCGGCTCGAGAGACCTTCAAAAATGCACCTTCGGACTAGGGGCTCTGAATGAACCGGGCCAGTAAGTGTAAAGGTTGCTACACATTTGAACTATATCAAATATCGCTCATCACCTCCTTTTCATACATTTTGTATGAAAACTCTATGGTCGACCGCACACGCGTACTCTCAATTTACAAATATATGACGTCACGGGCCGATTTTTGTATAGTTGACTCGGTCTTGCCAACTTTGAAATCAGAATTTTCCCTAACTTCAGTGAAAAATATGCGAAATTTATCCATATTTGCACAGATTCCTTCTAAAAAAATGGTTAAAAGGTTTCCCGTTAAGTCATCACAAACAAATGTTTTACATTTCTCTTTTTTTTGTCTCTGTTTAAATATATACCCCTAACAAATACCCTGAGCAATTTTTTAACTTGAAAAAATTCCTACATTTCGGGGAAGCTACGCTAAGTTGTTAACATTGTTGGGACATTCGGATCTCAAGGTCAAATACAGTATGCTCCTTGTATGTGAGTGATAATGAGTGAATGATGGCAAGGCATAGGCATGCACGATAGACATTCTTCAGTCAACTGGGTACGCCTTGTGATCTCATTGGGGAAACCAAGTGCTTTGCTTGTGTAACGAGGACAAAATAATGATGAGTAATGTGTATATAACTCAATAATGAATGTCTGTGAATTATTTATTTTATTTACTAGCGACCCGCCCTGGCTTCGCGCAGCACAAATGCTGATACTACAGAATGTCTTTGTATATTTTTTTATCTATCTATACTGTTATAAAACTGTAAAAGAGCCGAAAATTAAAAACGAATATATGGAAAAAGTTAATATGCAGATGCACTAGGTAAACGATTTTGAGTCCTAAAATCGAGTTTGACTGTTTGTTTGTTATAACATCACGGCTAAGTCACTGGATGGATCTGCTTCATGAGTTTCATCTATAAAACATTATAAAATTATATTATTAAAGTTTCATCTAGATCCAGTGGTTAAGCCGCAACATCAAACAAACAAATTTGATCTAGATGAAACTTATATAAGTTTGTTAATGTCTGTGTCTGTTAATGTCTATATAAGTTTGTTAATGTCTATGAAACTTATATAAGTTTCATCTAAATACATAGACCGACTTCTAAGTGTATACTTAAACTAGTATTTTAAAGGTGCGCGAGCTGCAAAGGAATAATGTAATAAAAATATATTCGTTTTTAAACGAATGAATTCATTTATCTGAAACTACTAATAACATCAATAATAACTTATACATAAGTACGTCAATCGAAAAAGTACCGTAAGGTATTTTGCAGTGTACTGGACTAAATGGTATGCATGGCATTTGCTGCCCAGAGGACTCAAGCTCCACTGTAGTAACTTTTATTTTATTAGAGACACCTAAGATATACCTAAGGCAGTGTTTTATTGCTTCACAGAACAAGTCTTTAGTGGACTTGCTAGATGAGGAAATGCATTGTTACCTTAGGCAAGTAATCAATGATAAATAACAGTAGGCGGGCCAACGGCTTATTCTATCGTATCGTAGTTGAATAAAAAACGAATGTTTGGATATACTTATTCATTCACTCTTACCATGCCATCGTTCTTAACAAATTATAGTCTGTTCTTTTTTGAAAAAAGGAGCACTCTGTTGGTAAAAAGAGCAAGTGTGTGGTCATGAACGTTACATTACGACATGTACGATATATTAGAGTACAAGTCTGTCATCACTTTAACGGACGGTTGACCTAAGCATTGGTGTGAAACAGAAAGGTGTGTTTGAGGAGTTGTACAACAAGTAATACTATTTTAGTCTATGGTTTACTACTGCCACAAGGAATAGTTATGTACATAACAATAAGAAAATTCAAAAAAGCATTCTGTTCCACGCAAGTCCGAAAAATCACCTAAATGTAACCTTTTGTGTAGTGTAACCTAGGAGTAACCTTACGGAGTTAAAAATCACCTAAAAGGTTACAAAAGTAACCTTCTGGCAACGCTGATTGGCCTACATTTTACTATAATTTACGAAAAAAATCCGTCCCACAGAAATCCATGTACATATTCTGAAAGTTTTGTTTTAATTTAACATCATATTTCTTAGGATTCAAAAGGCCCACAAAAATGGATTTGGTAGGCATTTAAAGAGCTCAATTCGGTTTTTACATTGTTTAAAAATCCAACCTGTAGGAATCAAGATATTTCTGAAAAACTGTTTTTTTTTACAATACTACAAAAACTAATAATACAAAACTCAACTTCTTCAGATTGAGTTTTTAATTAATTTAAACGCAATCAATCACATGAATTTTTGTGGGACATCAGAATTCGGAGCAAAACGATGTTAAATAAAAAACAGTTTTTCAAAACATCTCGACTTCCATGGGATGGATTTTCAAAAAAAATATATCAAAGGTAGGCCTGTAAAATCTTTTTTAATCTAATTATGTGGCAATCCTGAGAGACGATTTTTTTAGTCGTGGCCCACGCTCCGTAGAGAATTGCTGATTCTCATTTGGTATATTTTACCAACTATGTATTCTGAATTTTACCTCAAGTCTCAAACTAAGCAAAGCTTGTACTATGGTAACTAGGTTGCTGGTAGAATACTTATATACTTACATATTTTTTTTGTAAATACATACATATTAACACCCAGTGATAAACATAAATATATATTTATAAAAAAAAATGTACTTATATAAGTATTCTATCAGCAATCTAGTTCCCATAGTTTAGCTTAGTTTGGGACTAGAGTGTTATGTGTGAATTGTCCAAGAACATTTATTTAAATATTGAAATAAGTTTACCAATACAACGTAATTTAGCAAATTAAACACTTTACATTTTTCAATTACCTACTATCTGATAAGTGACTTGATTTTTTTATAATAACAAAAAAAAGGTACTGTTAGGTACTCAATATTTAAATTAACTATATAAATCATTCAAGTAGGTACAGAAACGAAACAAAATCTTACATGAAATCATTTCCATCTAAACAAAACCTCTAAATGTTTGCGTCGGGCGATAAGTACGATAACGCACTAAGTTTTGATGCTACAGAGCTACCCGAAATAAGTTTCGGTTTCGGCAAAAGTTTCGGCCAATTTTGGCCGAAACCGAAACTACAGCCGAAACTTGAATTTTGGCCGAAATTCGGCCGAAACCGAAACCGAAACCGAATCTTCGGTCGGACACTAATTAAATATACCCTGTATTAGATCAATATGTTTTTTGAATAAATTCATATGAAATAAATAAATAATATAAATATTGGATTTGCGCGTCAATTTAAATACATCGTCTAAGAAAATTTCAACTCTCTAACTATAACGGTTCATGAGATGCAATGTGGCTGACGGATGGACAGACAGACAGCGGAGCCTCAGCAATTTAGGATCTCAGGATTTCAGGTATTCAGGATTTAATTTTTCGAAAGGAACACACCGTTAAATATATTACAAAAAGAATGACATAAGCACAATTTGTAATTAATACATACCATCACATGTAAAATAAAAGCCTTTTCTGATTCTACTATACTTGGCTTTTTCCATCACTTTTCACGGCTACTTTAATAGTAGGTGGCAGTCTTGAACATATGAGTTTGAGGTAAATATAATCCCTGACATCGAAAAAAAAAATATACAGTAAGTAATTGATCAAGCGGCAGAAGATAAATAATCGGTGTACAAATATAAGTTGTTATAATGTATGTTGGTATAATGTTTGTAAAATCTACGTGGAATCTAGGCGCTATTTACGCTCGTCCCTACATTTTGCCCCAATACAACTAGAATAATTCAAATCAAAAAACGACCAACTGCGACCACGAAGCGCCAGACGAAGCGTAGGTTTGTTTACTTGCCCGATGGACTGACGATATTGTTAAGATCGCGGGAAGTCGATGGATGGAAAGGGCTCAGAATCGTTCTTCCTGGAAACATCTCGGGAGGCATAGGCCTCCTCCACATAGGCATGGACAAAGGTCCAGCTATTTTTTATAACCGTTTGTTATACTGAACTACCTACTGGGGATAAAATGTGAGGAATAACCCTAACTACAAGTAGTTTAGAGAGTTCAAGAAAATTCGCGCTATTTATTACCTTTTAGGTTGTCTTTTAGAAGTTCAGGCATTCACTATTTTCGCTGCTGTAACTGGGTCATAGTGAAGTACCCTGTGTGCTAACAAACATCGCCAACGCGCTTTCAAAACTCCAATGCAACGCTCAACAGTGTTTCGAACTGTACAATGGAGTTCTGTATAATGTTCTTCTGGCGAACCCCGAGCTGCCCCTAAGATAGGTGTCATCATCCAAGGGCGTTGTGCATATCCGGAAGCACCTAAAATATGATTGAAATATTTATTAATGAACACATTTATTTTAATTGAGGATACTATTATCAATAACCAGCCAAATAGGTCAATGATTCGGTCATACCTAATAACCAACAGCGCTCTCTATTCCTTTCCAGTCTTTCTAAGAGAGATTTTATGGGGCATTGATTCCAGACAAAAGAATCATGTGAAGCACCAAATGATGCATCAACATGCAGTATATTTAGATTAGCATCACAAATCTGCAGCAAGAGTTTTAAATAATACAATTTATTCATACAATACAGACATGAATATAAAATACATAGGTAGGTACGTTTGAATCAATAAGAAAGGAAAATGTTGTTCCATTTATTTATTTATTCAATTAGGACGGCCTTAGCAAATTACACTAATTAACTTAAGCATAACAAAAATATATGAATTAAAAATAAGTAATAGAAATGATTTAAAAATTTAAAAAAAAAAAAAAAAAATTATACAATAAGAACGGATAAGATAGATAAATAAAAGAATAATAATCGCAGAATAGACTCAACAGAACACCATTTTTGTGTTAGTTAAATACTCTAAAGATATCACATGCCTATTAAACTTACTATTAAAGCATTCAAAGAATGATAATTTTTCCTATTAAAATATGTCTCCTCATGTTCTTTAGGACGGATAAGTGCCACACGTGTACCATCAAGCACCCAATTATGCCTGGAAATCTATTTTTTCCATGAACCTGAAAATAAAATACACTTAGATACCTATGCCAAATAGGTATATTTAAGACACAAATACCTACTATGTATTATAAACTTACACTTTCATAATTACTTCCCTTTCTTGCTGTGTTATAGGGAACTTTATGTACTTATGGAGCACTTCTTGCGTATTGAGTGCATCAATAACTTCATGTAGACACTTAATGTGGGCTGGGACATGTTGTAAAGAAATGATTCACCCACATTGCGCTGGTATGACCCATTGGCAAAAAAGTTTAAGGCTGCCAAGATCTGCAATAAACAATTAAAAACATGAATCATTTTCTCCGACAAACAAGGTACTTACCTACTAATATGCTTTATTTAAATTTTATACCTACTTACTTTTAGTTCATTGCGAACAGCCGTTTTCCGTCGAGTAAGTGGTAGGCATGGGCGAAGTTCTTCTAAAACCTGTTGGAATCCAGCTTTACTCAAACGAAAATTCGCAATAAACTCTCTCTCTGGCAACTGTAATGGATCACTAGCGTCGCGCAGGCGGCGTCTCTCAATTCTTAAAACATTTCGTTTTCGCTGTTCTTCAGCAAATCCTAACAAGATAGCACGCGGCGCTTGAAAAGCCATAGTTACTTTTTTATACAAACACGAATACCAATCTATCTCAAAATCAAAAGTAGCTACTTTTGCTCACTTTAATGAAATTTGGCTTCGGTGCTTATCAATAAGATTTATAAAACACTACTATTTAGTAGTGTCTTTCAAGAAAACGATGACAACCAACAGTGACTATCAACTTGTTGTCCACTATGCATAGACAATCGCAATCATAACGAATACCTACATCTGTCAAAATGTGTTACGGTGACTATCGACAAAACTTAGTGCTCATGACGTCATCCTAGTTAGTCACTGGATGGTCACTGGAGATAGCCAATGCGAAACTAGCTGTTTGACAGTTAATTGTTGACCACTTCGCCAAGTGATCTTCACTAACAGTTGTCCACCGAGATAGCCAATATGACTGCTGGTTATTATTAAAATGTCTTATCTGCTTAAAAGTGTGTGCTCTAAAACCGGATGTGCAGAATACGCCGGAATTGGCCTCACAAATGAAAATTAGAAAATGAAAACAACGCTAACTAATTAATGACCTATCAATAATACAAAAAAAAAACAAGACTACACAAAAATAATTGTTTTGTACGGCTTGCTTGACCATGACCAGAAAAGCGAATACCACCATTACCACCTACACTAGCGTATAAACTAATGTTTTTCAAGATATATTGAACGTAGACCTCACCGGCTATGTTGAAGAACTAACCAGAATAGGGAGGAGTAACTCCTGTAGACCGATAGTACCTAATTTAATTAATTGATTAGCAAGAAAATGACCAATTACCAACAACTAAGTATTGGACTGGACGTGTTGTAAGTTGTAACACTTCCAATACATTAGAAACACCGTACTAACTTTATCAGAATACCTAAGCGAGACAGCACTACAGAACATAAAATACCTACAAATTCAACTACGCAGCGCACTTCAACACGCCGTGATGCCGTCATCTAAATCTTATGTGGTTTGTCAATTTTTGTTCTTCTTCATCGGTGAAAGTTTGAAGCGATCCTTAACAAACTCTTGTTTAAGGTATGGTTGCAAACTTGACCTAAGAATTTCGTATTTCACAGCTGTTGTATTTAATTTTCATCCTTTTTATACCTCTTCGTAATATCAAATCTTTCGGAATTTCCCGTCGTAAGGATTAATATTATATTAATAAGCAGGATTCGCCAAGATAAATGTTGGGTGAATCGACAAAGCTAATATCAGTATCTGAAAGTGCAGAAGATGCCCTGCGGATGCTATAATTTGGACATAGCAGAACGAGATGCAGTCTTTTCTCTGTGCTGAGTTCAGTCAGAATACTTTGGATTCGATATTGCCTTCCCATTAAATACATATTAAAACAGTGTACATCATTATTTTATAATTACTTACAGATTATCTAGAACACGTAAAATTGTTGAGAATGCTTTGGTATCCTGGCTAGTAGGTTCAGAATTTTTCATAAACCCATACAAACGGATGTCTCCACAACAGAAAAAATCATTCGCGCCTCATGTGCCCTGCATAATTGGTTACGTCTCTCAAGCCCCGGTTTTTATTATCCAAGGGGCTCCGTTGACGATGAAGACATTAATTCAGGAACCATTACTGAGGGTACTTTGAGAAGAGACTTCATAGCTGGTCTACCATCTATCACCGACCATAACAGCAACATTGCATCAAGAACCGCAAAACAGTTGCGTGATAACTATGCAGATTATTTTTTTTTTCAAGTTTTCATGTTAGGTTGTTCTTTGTAGAAATCGACGTTTTTGATTGCACTTCTCTTAACTAATGATTGAAAAATGTAAACTCGAGAGCATAGAAATCGCACACCCCTACATTTTCATTTTGACACTTATTATTTTTTAAATTAAAGTTTGTTTGCAAATATTACTTAAATTAAAGTACACCACTGTTAGCTTCCTAAAAACCCATAATGTCTAGCCTTGACCTTCGAAATCATAACTGGCAACTTAACAACAGAATGGCCTAAATTAGCTCGTTTCAGGTAGCTCGGTTTGTGGAACTTTGAGCAGGTACAAAAGGTTAAAAAAACAATAAATTTGTGAATTTTACGATTTATAAATACAGGGTATTACCTCCCCTAGCCTTAATAACAGCTTCCATTCGATGTTTCATTGAAGAAATCAATTTTTTTACGAAATCCTGCGGTATGCTGTCCCATTCTTCCTTGATCGCGGTTTGGAGCTCTCTCAGAGCTCAATGGGATTGAGATCTGGGCTTCGAGCAGGCCACGCCATAACGGTTACTTCAACCTCCTCCAAGTACTGGCGGACTATAGCAGCGGTGTGTGGTCTAGCGTTATCCTGCATAAAAACGATATTTTCGCCGATAAATCCCGAAAAGGGCACAACATGTTCTTCCAGGATCTCCTCGACGTAACGTTGAGAAGTTAATCCACCCGATCGACGGTTGGTATCGGGCCCTGTGATGAAGACAAGTTCAGTTTTCGCTTCCAGTGAAATGCCTCCCCAGAACATACAGGAACCACCGCCGTATGCGACCCGTTCGGAGATGCAGCATTGAGCGGAACGCTCAGCGGATCTTCGGTAGACTCTACCACGTCCGGTCCGTCTTTACCATGGAGACACATCCTGCACTCGTCAGAGAAGAGGACTATCTGCCATTGACCCATACATAGTTCAACTAACGTGATTTCGAGCAAACTGAAGGCGTGCTTGTCTGTGCGCTGGGGTCAATTTGGGGCCAGTTGCTGGTCTGTGCGTTGTCAGGCCTCCTACGGCTAGTCTTCTTCTGACCGTCCACCGACTGACTTCCACTTCTCTAACTTCCTGGAGCTACTGTCCGAGTTGAACTGCATTCAACCGGCGATTTCGTAGTGATGTATTCGCAAGAAAACGGTCATCGCGCTGTGTTGTCGCACGTTTTCGGCCTGTTCCTGGTCTCCTGGTATAGCCACCAGTTTGCTGATATCGCTGGTATACACGTCGAACAGCATATCTGCTCAAATTTAATTGACGAGCCACTTGACTTTGGTTCTGTCCAGCTTCGATTAGTGCAATCACTTGAGACGCTGCTTCCGGTGTGGTATCCATTTTCTTGTTTAGAGTGATGACGTATTCGTTAAAGGACCTTTCTGACTGAGAGTTGGTATGCAAATGATGTCATTTCAATCATCCCTTATCCATTTATACCTGCTCAAGTCCCACAAACCGAGCTACCTGAAACGAGCAAATTTAGGCCACTCTATTGTTAAGTTGCCATTGTTATGATTTTTAAGGTCAAGGCTAGACATTATGGATTTTTAGGAAGCTAACAGTGTGTACTTCAATTTAATTCAAGTTATATTTGCAACCAAACTTTAATTTAAAATATAATAAGGGTGGGTCAAAATGAAAATGTAGGGGGTGTGCGATTTCTATGCTCTCAAGTGTATGTTTAGATTTCCAATTCACCCGTCTTAAAACTTCCGTCTATATCCATATTTTGATGTGTCCAGTTGTCTGTTGCAACACCTGCTCTTATACATCCTGCTGTTGAGGACCATTATTTATTAATTAATAATAAGATTATTTATTAATTTACCGGAATTTGGAGTTACATTGTGGTTAGAAGGTCCCGCACTTGTGTCATCTGTGTGAATGGGATAATCGTAACTGGTTACATGGAATATCTCATCAATACATTGCTCTTTTCTCTATTTCTCTATCATTGGGATTCACTATTTCTCTCCATTCTTCTTGTGTTGTATGTTTTATCATCTGCGTTGGTGAAACCTCATTTAGTTGTTCCGATCTCTCGCTTACTCTATTAATCGTGCTGTTTCCTTCCAAAACATCTCTCAGCGAACTTTCCGAATATAATCCTGTTTATTCAATATTTCTTCTAAAATATGAGAAGCACCTAAAATTTCCTCTAGACGACTTAGGATAATGGAATCGTCAATCACATTTAGGTTATCTGCTGGGCTGGTAACAGCGACTGCCTGATGATAGGCATCATCGTCAGAGTCTATGTCAGATAAAGGTTGTCCACGATGGCTTCCAACTCCGCCTTGCTATGAATTCTCTTATTTTTCCTATTCATGGTCTATAAATATAAAACCTGTGGGTAAATATACAAATTATGAACATGTCATTTACAAAAACATCCTTAGACAGAAAATTTGATTAGGAGGAGTTGGGTCTGACAAATGTATTTTTTTATTTAAGTGCAGGCGCAATCGTGCAAAGTGAAATTATTTCCCACTTTGTAATATGAACTTTTTACAGGTAAAAATCGCTAGAATCCATTTGAAAACTATACGAAATACTGGAATAATTTATCTAAACGAAATATAAAACATATTCTACCTACTTACAGAAATCTTTGTTGAACTATTTAAATATTTTTCATGAAGGTCTCCGAAAAATAGCCGTCGTCGGTTTCTACTTTCACGTCATGTCACTTTGACATTGACATAACGTCCACAAGATGACATTATTACCAAATGTATTGCCAGTTTAGAAATTTTAAATTAACCTAGAAGCTGCTAAGTATACTTACGTTCTTAAAAAAGTTAAACGTCATGTAAATTTAAATATTTTTCATAAAAAGCCTTGGTGGGAAATTATATCCCCTTGCCTTAATAAGGGATAAAGTATTACATAAATTATTGTAGGTATTAATAATTTAGGGCTCCCACACAAAACCGCGATGCGAGGCGTGTTCGCATTGCCGGAATTGGCAGATATTTGCGATGCGATGCGAATTCGCGGTTTTGTGTGGGAGTACTTAACCCTTAAGGTAGCACGACAATTTTTAAAATATTACTAAAAATACTTTATTTAGGCTCTAGGACAGGGTTTCCCAAACTTATTTTTGCTGTGACGCCCTTGGTAATTTGACAGTTATTTGCGACGCCCCTTCCCCGTAGCTAGCCAATAAGTAATGATTACTTATTAGTAATCTATCAGTTGTAGTACCTACCTACTACTAGTAATAAGTTGTAAGAAAAACTACAAAATTCATTTATAGTTTTTTATTAGAAAATAAGAAATTACAAACTCAAGATGGAAAATGAAAGGAAATAATTATTTGACTTTGATGGCTGGCTATTAATGAGAAGGATGTGCTTGCTTTTCTGAGCATAGCTTTTCAAAACGGGGCTCAAGTTTCGATATTGCGACTCTCATCTCTTTCTCTAAATTTAGTTTTGATCTGTACTTGTTCTTTATTACTGCAACTGCAGAAAAACCTGTTGCGCACAAGTACGAAGTCGCAAATGGTAACAAAACTCTCAATGCTGCAGTGCTGATAGAGCGATATTCGGGAGAAACTGTGCTCCAAAATTGAAGCAGTTTGTCTTTGTTATATTGAAGCTTAAGGCTGGAGTCACAGGACAATTCTATTAATTGTTCTTCTTCCTCTGTTGACAGTGTTGATGGTGTGGTTGCCTGGAAAGGGTTTCTAACCCAGTCATATCGCTCAAGATTTTCGGGAAAATATTGATCAAAATGTTCGCTTAATGATGATAAGTGCTGTGTAAATATTCTTTTTAAAGACGGATCGAGAGAGAGAGATTTTTCTTGTAGAATGCCTTGTAATGCAGTGCAGGGAAACAGTCAGTATTTACTTGTTCTTCTTCCAATTTTCTCTTCCATAAGAGCAACTTCTTCTGAAACCCAGTGATTTTATCTGCCAGTTGCAGTATATGAGTGTTACTTATTAAGGTAGTTTAATTTTTGAAATATGTCGCAGAGATATGCAAGTTTAATTATAAACTCTGTATTAATAAAGTTTTGCGCATCATTGTGTGATTCTGACTGCAGATAAGTATAAAACTCATTTCGTAACTCGTGCACACGTGCGAGTACAATGCCTCTGGACAACCAACGAGAGTTGCAGTAATAAATTAAAGAGGTATGCTCGGCACCCAATTCTTCACAAAGTTTTTGGAAAAATCTTGCTTTCACGGGTCTTGTTTTAATATAGTTTACCACTTTGATTATTATCTCCATCACGGTATTTAATTCAGGCGTAATGTTCTTTGCAGCTAAGGCTTCTCTATGTATGATACAATGTGTCCATTTAGCATCTGCAGCTTTGATTTTGATGAGAGCTTGTAGTCCTCCGTACTGTCCAGACATCGCTCGAGCACCGTCCGTACACACACCCACACAGTTTTCCCATTTAATGTTATTTTCAATCATGTACGAATCTAGGATCTTGAATAAATCAGTAGCCTTTCCACTTTCACATATTTTTCTGCAGAACAATAAATCCTCACACACATTTGTTTCATGTATATGAACTCATAATTCGCACGTAACATATCAGTTGAGCATCGTCATTACTATCGGTCGCTTCATCAAGTTGAATGGCAAATATATCCGAAAGTTTCTCCACAATTTGCTCATTAATATCTTCCGCCATGTCATGAATACGGCGGCTCATCGTATTGTTTGAAAGAGGCACATTTTTTAAATCATTATATCCTAGAGTCTAGGATACACAAAAAATAAAAAATCTAGGTTTAGTCCGTTTTTGGAAAAAGGGGTGTATAGTATACTATACATTACCACATTAGCTAACAACAGTATGAAAAAAGGGACGTATATCATACTATACAAAGTGACTAATTACTTCTTTTGGTGGTAAGCTATGAAACAGTTTCTGCCCTTTACGTAGCACAAATGAACTTTGCATTTAGTGCAAACAGTGCTCGCTTGTCCGCCTTTGCAGTGTTTGCACCTCTGGTAGCGTGCTTCTAATTGTGGCCAGTGATCAAATTGATCATACCTTACATCATCAGTGGGCCTAGATGTCACTGGCTTTCGGATCTTCTTTTCTTGAGTCCCTGTTTTGGGCACACATCTGTTTTTTTTAGCAACTCAACATATATCTCGTATCTGAAGTCCTTTAGAAGATCTGACTTCTTCTTGATGTTTTTCATTTGATAGTGTGGTCGTCGTAAAAGCCATGCGTTGTTTACACACACATCCAGTAGTTGGGAGAAGATGTTGATGTACCATCTGTGGGATTTTATACCAGTGCGGTATAAGGCAATAAGCATATCTGCCAGGTCTACACCACCCATGTGACGATTGTAATGCTTTTGCGTGCGTATAATCGTTGGTATTATGTAATATGATTTAATGAAAAGGAAAGAAAATAATAAGTTATATTATTTGAAAAGATGGTTTTAATAATTATAGTTATGGTACTACACCTTAAAACAATTTAAAATACACAGACCAGGATGATCATCGCAGCCGGGACAATAAAATGGTGTATCCTTTCGTTTTTTTTTCTATTTCATAACAGACTTTGCATCTTCATTGGCGCATCGTCTTTTATTTTATTTCCCTTTCGACATGGTTGGATGACGTGAACTTTAGAAATTCGAGAATTAGTGCCATTACTGACATTATCTGGCACTAAACTATCAATTCCTAACAGTCTGTAATCATATAGAGACTTCTTATTACCTGATACTAGATTGTATATAGTGAAAGAATTATACAACATTTGTTGTATAATATGAATCCATAACTTCTCGTACCATCGCACAGTCTTACGTTCATAGCTGTAATATGATATCATATGTTTTTGTTGTAATTTATCACTATATTTGGTTTTACTAATTCTGTGTTGCGACGTGTATTTATCCAACCACTCCTTGTTGCCATTCCCAAACTACCTTCCGGAGCACCGTCCACAAAATGGTCTTTGAAATGAACCCTGGGGAAGATTAATAGAGGCGGAATTGTGTTGCCACTGGCTGATATGATTCCTCCAAATGTAACGAGTTCTCCTCTCTCAGCCGAAACAAGTTGACCGATTTGTTTTTGGTTTTTCTCAGCTAAAACCTTGGCCGTATTTAATACTGTGGATATCCCCAACTCGTCAAAATTGTAAATTCGGTCAGCAGTGAACTTGTATTTTACGTAAACAGTCTCAAGGTTTTCGAAGAAATTTGAATGCGAAGCACTTTGTGGCACTGGTGTTTTCTGGTTTTCTGAGGCTTAAATTTGTGCAACGATTGCGAAAACTCTCCACCCAATCCTTTCCTGCTGGATCGCGCGGAGACCGCGCCTCTGCCCGTAAACAGTCTCAAGGTTTTCGAAGAAATTTGAATGCGAAGCACTTTGTGGCATTGGTGTTTTCTGGTTTTCTGAGGCTTAAATTTGTGCAACGATTGCGAAAACTCTCCACCCAATCCTTTCCTGCTGGATCGCGCGGAGACCGCGCCTCTGCCCGACACTAGCGACCAGGACCTCGCATTATTGAAGAGTTATTGTTTTTTATAGTTATTGTATTATTGTATCAACAATCTTTTTTTCTTTAATCAAAATAATTTTGGATGATATTACATTGAATCGTTTTAAATTTTAGACTTGTGATCCGGGACATTGGTGAGTTGCCGGAAGGCCAGGATCTTGAGACCGCCATGCATTCAAAAAGGATGTGCAGGTGGCCGTAAATAGTTCTACTTATTTTATCTTATTATTCTGGTTCTAATACTAACTACCAGCAAGTTTTAACTTTTATTTAAAATGTTCACCTAGATCAAATCCCATACAATCACCACCACCGTCTCAACCGGCTGCAACACCACCACCATCGGTTGCACCACCACTTTCACTATCGGTTGCACTATCATTACCGTCGGTTGCACTACCACTATCACCAACGGTTGCACCAGCACCATCACCATCACAGTCGTCACGTTCGGTACCTTCGCCGGCAGTGTAAGTTGCTTAGAGGGCCTGCGGAATGTACTAACGGTCGGTCTGCAGGGTTCCTACACAGTCAAAGCCCAAAGATTTCAGGCGCGTTAGACATGGTGAATTATAGGAGTTGTCCATCCACAATGTGTATCCTATGCTTTCAAGGCCGTTGTTTCCGGTTTGAGATTCACAAATCTCATACGCAGCTTTAATAGGAATAAGCTGGCACATTCGAGTCAGCCTTTCCAGATTAAAAGGCTCTCGTCTAAAGCAATGTTCTAGGCCGGTGTATAGAGTTCTTGAAATTTTTTGTTTAGATGGGACAGTATTGGCTTTATTTTGAAAAGTTTGGCCTCGGAGTAGTCCAGCTCTACCGCACACATGTCGTCGTTATCGTTAAAATGCAGACATTTACTAAGCAATAAAAAACGATTCGCTTTTATTTTACCAGTACTCTTCCAAAAGATTTTTATTGAGCTCTGGTCTGCCACCTGCTGAGCATACTTATTTATCTCCGAGGCAATGTGCTCCATAATTTGCCGATCCCATATGTCAACAAAAATGTCATACGGGTCGTCACGAGGAGTTGTCGGAGCAACATTAATTAACATAGCCGCAATGCGGCTACCCGCATAGTGCGTATGAACCCTTAAAAGGACAGAGCCAAGGCGTTTGATCCATCTGTCGGGATATTCTTCGTTTAACTATTCTCGTACAGGCATAATGAGCTGGACAACCATCTTGTTGATACCACATTTCTCTGTAGATGTTGAGTAGTACATCTTCTAACAATGTCGGCACATATTTTGGAGAAAATGCAAGTAGGTGGCACCATTTAAATTTTCAGGTAGTTCAAATGGTCTAATTAGTTGACCATTTAAAGTTCCTGTCCACATGTTAACACACTTGAATTCGGCAATGCTAACTTTTTCACTTTGTGCTCCTTTTGGTGTTAACATTCGCTGAGACATGGCCGTTGCACTCTGAATCTTTGTCGCAGCGTGATGCGTTAATGCTTTCATCATAGCCATCATAAGCCTCAGTGAACGTATTTTTACATAATTTGCAGTAGCCTTTTGTGTTGTCTTCGTCACATTTACTTAACCACGAAAATCGCGATTCCCAGTCAACATTATAGTCAACTCTTCTCACTTTCTTAAGTGGAGTTCCATGACTGGTAGATGCTTCCTCGTTTTCCATTTTGATTCCCATTGCTATCAAAGCCCACACATTAACAAAACAGCAGTAAACACAGACGAGAGTAGTCTCTGAAAAGATTTACACGTTTTTTTTTATTTTATTGAGCTTTTTTTTGTATGTTGTTCGAAGATTATTAATCTTCCACTGTATCTAAGCTGCAGTCATCCAGGCCTTGGGTTGACTTTTGTGGAAGAGTGGAAGTTTTTTTACGATTTTAAATGCTCTTGGATTTCTTGATTTTCCTATCAAAAGAAATGGCAGTTTATGATTTCCAGTGGAGTTGGCACAGTTAAGTACTGTAACTCGTTCTTTACTGATCTTATGTCCAGGGGCACTAGATTCCCTTTTAGAAGCCAAAGTGGTTTTTGGTAATGCTTTCCAAACAAGGCCAGTTTCATAGGCATTATAAACAAACTCCGGATCATAGGATTCTGATGCAGTTTTAAATTTTTCAATAAAATTTTCAGCAGCTGCAGAGTCTGCTGAAAGCTTTTCACCAGCCAAATCTAACTCGCGTACACCATGCCTGAATTTAAAATTCCTTAGTCAGCCGTTACTAGCCTTAAAAGATGAATAACCAAGCTTTTCTGCTAAGATTTTGGCTTTTTCACAAAGGATTGGACCTGAATCTCAGACAACTTCTTACCCGTTACACCTATATCGAGTTGCTCTATAATTTTCAGTTTGTCCGCTAACGATAGCACAACACGTTTTCTTTTCGAAGCCATGGTATAAAAACAATACCAAACAATACCTACAGTATTGTACACGCACAAACAAAATATATAATACAGCTTACCGTAGCGAAAGAGTAGCGTCCTCGAGCAAGGTCAATAGCACACTGGCTAATCAAAACAAACAATGACAGGTGCGCCGTGACTGCAATGCGCCGGAACTTCCCCCCGCGAAGTCAGTGTAGGCACAACGGCAAGTTAAGACAAGTCAAGACTTTTTTGTGATTCGGATAATCGGCGATTCGGATAGTCGGAGTTCGGATAATTGGAGTTCTACTGTATTTGGATCTATGGGTTTGTATTTTTCGATAAGACTGTCGTAGGCGGCATTTTTTTTGTTGCAGTCGTGGTAATCCTTACATACTTACCGTATTTATTGTCTTCTTACATTTCGTAGTATCCCCAAACAATGACTCCATTATTTGGTACTATGCAAACCATATCGGTTTATAAACATCGTCGACACCTGCTCCAGAGTTTTCTGTTACCTACTTAACTTTATTATTATACTCTCTGTAGCTTGCAAATAATGAAGTTTTTTTGTTTTTTAATTCATCAATGGGTACTCCATCAAATTCACTTACACGATTCCACGCATCATGGTTGTTCAGTTTATTATTGTAATCTTTTAAACTTGTACTTCATTAAACCGGTTCCGCTTGGAAATATTCTATAAATTGCAACTCAAGTTCGTTTGTCCAAGTCACGCTCATATAAGCCTTGCAGTACACAATAAAACCGTATCAATCGACGGCTCACTCGTTTTACTGAAAAAAATGGTTGTCTGTAAAGTCGGTTTACTGACGATAGTTGAACGTGACAACGTCAACGAACGCGATTGTTGTGTTATCTTTTCTTTTCTTATCTTTTCTCAGATAATCTTATCTTTCTTATCTTGAAGCGTTCGAACGCTTCAAGATAAGAAAAGATAATTGGAACGCCGGAACGCTTCATGAGTCATGTTTTTTCGTGCGTGCAGCCGGCTCTATCGAATTATAAGACGTTGTCACGTCAAAACATGCGAATGTAGTGTCAATACACGTTTTCACCGGTTCTCACGTTCTCGCGCTCCTTTGTCTCGCGCAATAAAACCGACAGCAATCGAATAGCACATCCTATCCAAAGGCAAATCATGTTGGTTTGTTTCGTCTTCCCCACAACCAGATTTATTTGAATCTTTGACCATTTTTCTGTATTTTCGGTAGCTGGCAAATAGACTCCTTTTTCTTTTTGAAATCTGGTACTGAGATCTCCATTACTTCGCTGAGTCTATTCCACGCGTCGTGGTTAAAACTTTTATCCTTGTAATTTCGGTGTTTTGGATCCCAAATGATGGGTTCTGATTGAAGAACTTCTATGAATTTTAACTCTAACCCATTATGCCACATTTTTCCGTATATGTCTACTCCCCGCCGCTCACTAATCTAAACTGAGACAAAACGAGAGTGCGAGACCCTTCTCTTTTCTCGCCCGAGAAATCCTTTGTCTCTGACAAAAATACCGACAACAATCGTAGAACAGGCGAACCCTAGAACGAGAAGGCGAGAAAGTCTTCACATTCTCGTTTCTCGGGTGTTCTCGCGTGTTCTCGGCGAGAGTCTGGATGAGCTATCAAGGTATTCTCGCGAGAATGTGAAACGTCGTTTACGCTTCTTAGATTTTGAGATGGGGAACCTGCAGAAGGGGCAGTCTTCAACTCGTCCACGACAATTTGTGAGGTGTCCACATGGCCAGAGATTCAATGTTTTTTGATTTTCCATGCAAATCTTACTTACCTATAAAAATGTAAGCCCTACCTAACAGGGATTAAATAAAAGTAGACTTAACAATTTTATTTCAGAAAATTTAGAAAATATTACTGAAACTACACATGTAAAATAAAAGTTCATTTTGTTTAGGTAGTAATGCTCCGGCCGAGGGCTAAGGTTTTATATTGAAAATTTGGTTCTCACGGAATGAATTGCATAAAGTGGTGTCAATACTAAAGCTTGAGTAATGTGGTCAATACATACCAGAGGAGAGCGGAGATAAACTCGCGACGCGCGTGCGCTCGAGACGACTTGCAAGAGCGTACTGACCGAACCGCGTAACACTCAAAGGATTCGCCAAAAAACCGACAGCCGGGTCAACAACCAGCGAGCAACGAGCGGCTCGTTGCTCGCTGGTTTCCCTGTAACACGACGTACTGACTGCACGCGCCATCTATGATGATCTATATTTATATATAAAAAAAATCAAAACTTCTTTAGCTTCTGCTAGATGGTCACCATTTAAGCCTAGTCTATACACGCACTCAAAAACAGGGGATCTAACTAAATAGTAAATTGTGGTATGCTTCACGGTAATTTTAACTATAAAATTGAGAAGAGTTGCAACGACACGAAAACTCAATTCTCCGATACGACAATAAAATAATAGCAGTAAATTAAATATCATCAGAAGATAGAGTAAACACCGTGTTCAAATCTTTGCTTACAGCATACATAACCGAATGTCTCACGATGTATTATACCAACTCCTGATCAAAAATTAATTCAATAAAGTCAATGGGCTCACTTGCTTCAGACAATGTGGTAGAGGAACTGTCCACTCCTCAACTGACTGACGCAGATCCCGCTTGGTCCATTGTCTCGACTGTGGTTGTGGTTGAGATCCGGCATTTCGTGGTTGCCTCAATGTAGACTGGATGACTGGATCAGTAGGTACGTCTAGAGTTGCTGATTGAGTCCGTAAAAGCTTTGTTGATGACTGATCTGGTGGGGGCACAGCAGTAGAAACAGATTCAGGGACCTCGCACTCTTCTGTATATTGGGTGTGTTGTAAGTGTTACGGAAGTGGTTTTATCGGAATCGGAGTCGGAATCGGAGCTTTTAAATTTAGTTTATCGGACTCGGAACCGGAACCGTAACCGGAATCGGAGTTGGAGTCTGAGATGGTGACAAAAAAGAGATGTGTTAGGATACAAAAACGATAAAAATTATTATAATTATGTTTCAGCACACACAGCTATTTAAAATAAGAATGTCATATTAATATGGTTTTCAGAATTTCTTAAAAATTATAAAAAGAGTTAAATCTGATGTATTGACTCTTAAAGTAGCATATTATATTTAATAAATAAAAGCTTAGAAGCTTTATCACCATCCAGTCTATTTCTTAGTGGGCTGTACATTAGGCCAGCACCACTAAAAAGTTGCTCGCTAGCTACCGAGCCTGGTGGACAGGACAAATATTGGCGAGCGATCGGTTTAAGATTTTGGATTTTTTTTCCATTCAGTTTCCACCACAATAAGGGATCGTCACCGATAGGTATACGTTTTTCTCTAATATAATATAATCTGCTTTATGTTTTAAAGCTACAAACGACTCTTTTGTAAAACCTGGCTCACCGCGTATATCCTATAGCTTTAGTTTTTTTATGTTTGTGGATGAGGCAAAGAACTGTTAAATGTACTACTACGCACGTAATTATATGCTTTTGGTGAGTAATAATGGAAAGGAGAGTTGCCAACCTTAAAAAATTTAAAAACAACTCGCCGAAAAATGTACATGTTTCCAAATAATATCGGGAGTTTTGATTTGGTTGAAAGAAAAATCATCATTTCTTAACATTCCCCATTCTCTATCGAGTTCCGTTATTATTTGGACAAATCTTTGGGAAGAAATAATGTAGGCATAAAGGCTGGCACTCATACAAAGGAACAAGAAAACTATTCATTGCCGAAAAGGCGAACCAATTTGTTGTTTTGTGATTATCGTCCTTGCCTGCTCTAGACTTTTAACGATTTTTTATACTAATTTAGATGCGTTTTATAATAAGCCATTAGGGATTTTATTTTTGCTGTTAGTTCCTCCACCGTAAGGGGGAGATTATGTTAGATGATCATGTTTTCGTTTACGTTGCATTGCATAGGCGACGACCTTAATTCTTTTGTCCTTTAATTTTAAGGCTCCAGTGGCCTTTGTCCTGGTAGATTTCTTTTTATAGGTTCGAGGCTTTGTGAATAACTGAAGATCTATAAACACCTTTCTCAATTTAAATATTAGGGGAGAAGGGGGTAGCCCCGGCCATTTTTTTGACTAGTATAAAAAATAATCGACGTTATATTTATTTAAGATAAATATCGAAAACTCAGACAACAACATAATCACTCTTTCCTCCGGACCTTCCCTCCGGACCTCGGCACCGAGTACACGTATTTTAATCCACGGAAGTTTTATTTCTAAATTAAATTAAAAAATAGCTCGAAAAATCCACGCGAAATAATAGGAGTGCATAACCCAACAGTAGTGCATCGTGCGACGCTCTAACTGCAACCAGCAGCGACCGGAAAGTGAAAGTGAACCAGCGCATACGCTTGTGACGTCGTCACTGCATGAATCACGCGCCTCCGCTACATACAAACGCCCACCCCGTCGCTCGCCGAGTCTCGCACTGAGTCGATCTACGCCCCTCCAGCACTGCCGCCGCCGCTCGACACTGGTAACCGGTATAACTACCGCTTTAGCTTTGCTACGTCCCTGGTACTCGGACTTCACCGCTTAGCGCCTATAAGATATTCTGTGTCTTTACGCCGCCTTAGCACGCCTTGCTCCTATTATGCCTTGCAATCGCTCACCGCCTGCTTCGGACACTCTTACAGTACCGCTGCCGACTTCAGTACTTT
The DNA here is from genome assembly GCA_932527185.1 of Ecliptopera silaceata. Lineage (NCBI taxonomy): Eukaryota > Metazoa > Arthropoda > Insecta > Lepidoptera > Geometridae > Ecliptopera > Ecliptopera silaceata. Next base: position 1,787,368 of record OW052211.1, read on the forward strand.
CTCATTCATCCTCTGAGCCTAGCCTATCTCAGGTAAACATGCCAGGAAATGCTGCTAGAATTGAGCTTGACAGTAATGTGTCTCGTTTCCGTAATGCTAAGCGCAAGCTTCTGTCGGATGATGATAAACTTGATTATTTCATGGATGAGATGCGAACGATGTTTGCCGATTTTAAAAAACAAGAGAATAGTAAATATGAGAAGTTATACCTGGCAGATGAGGAAATTCGTGCGTCTATAGAATTTTCAGCACAAAAGTATGATGCATTAAAATCACAAGTTGACCATCTTGAAGTACAACGCCAAGATAATCTAGAATACATTAAGATCCTGGAAAACCGATTAGATAATTTTGAACGTAGCTCCAGATCAACCTGCCTGGAAATTCGGAATATTCCTTCAACCCCACTAGAGTCAAAGACTTCTCTTGTTGCAACCGTTGTTACGGTTGGCAAGGCTCTAAAAATGGACATCCATTCCTCTGACATAAAAGATATTTTTCGCATCAAAACAAAGGACCCGGCTGCGAGGACCATTATTGTAGACCTTACAAGTGTACTAATGAAAGAAAAAATAATAGCAATGTTCAAACAGTTTAACAAATTAGGATCCAGATTGACTACTGAACATCTAAGGATAAGCGGACCAGCGAAACCCGTGTTTATATCAGAAAACCTCTCCCACAAAATGAAAAAACTTTTCTTTCTCTCTCGTGAATTTGCAAAGGTCAATAACTATCGCTTCTGCTGGGTGGCCGGTGGAAGTATTTATATCCGCAAAGCTGAAGGAGCACCACTCACCCGGATCACTACCGAGGCTGACTTAACTAAGTGCACCATTCAAAAGTGACTAGTGTCTACTTCTTCTCTAACTACCTTTAAATTACATTTCATAATTTGTCGTAGTACCCTATCATGTTACTTTAAAAGCACTAATGCTCATATCATATTTTTGGACTCGTTTGTATTAGTAGACTTACTACATCACACACACATACACAATACACACATACACCCCCCAAAACACAACACTTTCTCACCATTACCGTCAAATGTTTCGATCGTTTGTTTTCCTATTAAACCGGCCATAGTTACTAAACCACTGCTCATTCTAACCTTCTATTATGGATAGTGTGATTTCAATCACTAGTGAGATTGAAAATATATCAGTCTCTGAACACTTTCCATGCTCTCCCGAACAATGCGACAAATATATACACAAATCACACCTGAAAGTGTTTCACTTAAACATACGTAGCATAAACGCAAATTTTGATAATCTGGTAGCTCTTTTGTCCCGTGTTCCACTTGATATAGACATAATCTTTCTCTCTGAATGCTGGTTGAGCAAATGCCCATTCCTACCTTCTCTAAGCGGTTACACTTCATACTCAACTTCCTTCGGCAACCAAAATGAAGGAGTCGTTGCCTACGTTAAGTCGGAACTAAACCACGCTATTGAAATGCCGGTTTTCAACGACGCAAATTGCTTGGTCCTTAAGCTGTCCGACAAGATAGCTTTCATTGCGCTCTATCGTTCTCCCTCACAACGGAATATAGATCGATTCCTGGACAGCCTTGATTCAACCTTATCGGGTCTTGAGGAGTTTAAATCGGTATTGCTCATTGGTGACATAAATCTGAATATAATTCCAGATGCCTGTGACTCAGATGCAGATGCATTTCTTAACATAGCTGCTTGTCACGGTATGCTGCCCACTCATACTCTACCTACTAGAGAAAATCGTTGCCTAGACCATGCCATCCTTAGAACTCGCTGTGTCTCTACTACCTTAATCCTTGATTCTTTCATAACCGATCATGCCCCCATCGTCTTTGCCATTGACCTAAAACCCCCTACTCATGAATCTACTAATTTAGTTAGACATTTTGATTTAAATGGAATTGTAGCTGTTTTGGAAACTTCTGACTTTTCTCCAGTATTTAATAGTCGAGATCCGAATGAAGCAACAGACTTTCTAATAGATATCATTTCTAAAATAATTAACACTCACTCTCAAAATTCTAAAATAACTAGTAAAAGACGAACTATTAAACCGTGGTTGACCCCAGGTCTCTTGAAGTGTATCCGTCACAGAGACAAGTTACACAAAAAATTTAAAAAAAGCCCAGAGAACTCAATTGCTGAAATCTCTTATAAACGCTACAGGAACTACTGTAATAACTTATTAAAAAAAGTAAAAAATGATTATGATCGTAAACAACTCCTAAAAGCTGGTAAAGATCCTAGAGCTATGTGGAAAGCCATACGAGACATTGCTCATCTAAATCGTGGGATATCTTCTTCTTCTTACCTGCTAAACTTAACAAGCACACCGTCTACTTCAGTAAATACAGTCAACAGTTTCTTTGCTAATGTGGGAAAAACATTAGCATCAAAAATTTCACAATCACCCGTTGCTACTACAAGTAGCTTTCTCTCCAAATCCTGCTTAAATTCTATGGCTCTACCTAGTATTGATGATTCCGAACTTGAAAATATTATCCTTAGTCTAAAAGACAATTGTGCCATAGGATGGGACAATATTCCTACCTCCGTTATTAAGGTGACGGGTATAGCCAAATGCGTGTTTTTGGGAGTGTTTTCTGAAGAAGTCATAGCATGTGGAGTTGTGAAACTTATTATTTCCTATAACACATATATTGAACTAGTCAGGTAGGGAACAAAATGTGTGCTCTTGGTTATAGTTTACTTTAAAATATAAGTTTAGTACCAACACCTATTGCAAAAGTGTGATTTTTGATCCCATTTTTTATGGGTTTGGCAGATTTGTTTGGTACCAAACTCAGCACAGCTATTCTTATGGTTGATATCTATACATCCAAGGTAAAAAAATTCTACATTTAGGTGTTTAAAGAAGAAGAAGAGTAGCGCCTTAGGAACTATAAGTGTTCCATTGCTGTGTGCTCGCAAATATTCATAAGGCACTGCTTAAGAGTTTGACAATCCAAACTGTGCGCGGCTCACTATGTGTTTTGCGTCGTTTTCAGCATTCTTACTGAAGTTGAAAATGCGACGTTGCCACGCTGACTATCTAGAGTTTAACCACTGCGGCAAAAACTATGCCGTGTTACAAGTTTAACGTGTGTGTAAATATAATAAATAAATAATAAAGTTGGAAGTTATTGACATTTTTATTTATTATGAAAAATTTCACCCTACCCGTCGCCTTAAAGGCGGCAGACATGTCCTAGTTCCATTACTTAATCATGTTTTTAACCTTTGCATTACGTCTGGTGTTTTTCCCAACGCTTTCAAAAGAGCAATTGTACACCCTATTTACAAGAGTGGGGACAGGGACAATGTCACAAACTATAGACCCATTTCGGTGCTGACCGCCTTGTCCAAGGTTTTTGAAAAGATCCTCAACAACAGGCTTATAAATTTTCTAAATTTAAACAATATTTTATCCCATAACCAATACGGATTTAGAAGAGGCGTATCTACGGAAGATGCTGTTCTTGACCTCACAAACTCCATAATAAGTCAACTTGATAAGAAACGTAAGAGTATTGGAATTTTCCTGGATCTCTCAAAGGCCTTTGACACCGTCTCTGTCCCCATTCTCATATCTAAACTCGAAGCTATCGGTGTAAGAGGGGTCTGTCTCGATATCATGAGAAGCTATCTCTCAAATCGCACCCAGAGAGTAAAAATCGATAGTTACTTAAGCTCAGATGAACCAATAGAGTTTGGAGTTCCCCAAGGCAGTGTACTCGGTCCAACCTTATTTCTCATCTACATAAATGAGCTGTGTCAGCTGAACCTCTCTAACTGCAAAATTATTACTTATGCAGACGACACTGTTCTCCTTGTGGATGGGAAATCTTGGTGCGACTCCTTCACTCACGCTGAATCTGCCTTAAATGCCGTCATGTCTTGGCTTGCTTCTAATCTCCTAACCCTCAACATAAGCAAAACAAAATTAATAACCTTTTCCGCAAATCAATCTGGTCAACCATCATCATCCTTTACTATTTGTCCACATACCTGTCAAAACTCACAACCAAATCCCTGTTCCTGCCTTCCCCTGGCTCGTGCATCTAGTATTAAATACTTGGGTGTGTCAGTAGATTGTTGTTTGACTTGGGATAGCCACATTCATCAAACTGTGTCCCGCACTAGAAAGCTCATCTACGTATTTAAAAATCTTCGTTCTGTACTTGACCATCAATCACTTAGGACTGTATACTTAGCATTGGCTCAATCCATTTTGTCCTATTGCATTACTGCTTGGGGCGGATTGGCTAAAACAATTATATTAAGACTTGAAAGATCCCAACGAGCTGTACTGAAGGTCATGCTCGGAAAACCTTTTCGCTTCCCAACAGTGGACTTGTTCTCTTTGTGTGATGTCCTAACAGTGCGGCAGCTCTTCGTTTTTAACACGGTTCTAAGTAAGCACTCCCAATTACCATACGATCCGACGGTTGCGTCCAAACGTAGATCCGATAAAGTGTGCAGAATTGAATCCCGAAGAACAGAACTTGCCAGTCGTAATTTTTACTATATAAGCTCGATGCTTTACAACAAAATAAACAAACATCTGAATATTTACCCTCTGACACTACATAAATGTAAAAACAAATTACTACCATGGCTCCAGTCACTTACCTATAATCAAACTGAAAACCTCCTGACAGTAATGGTCTAAAACATACACACACACCCTCTTACTCGTACTCCACCTTTACTGATACACACTTTCACAATACACTACACTACACTACACTACATTACACTACACTACACTACATTCGTATACACTACATTCTTGCACAAAAAGCTTGTAGCCAAGATGAGGTACAAATGTAAGCCCACCGATGCTAATAAGGATAAATATGCGGAGGCAAGAAATCACTGCAATTTGGTGTGTAGGGATGCACAACGCCGACGTATTCATAAATCAGTAGAAGATAATGACCCAGCTAAGGTTTGGAAATTCCTTAGGTCACTTGGAGTTGGTAAATCTCGACAAGATACTGATCTCCTAAACTTAGATGTAAATTCTTTAAATCTTCATTTTTCAACTTCATCCAATTTTAATGGACCTATTAAAGCACAAACTTTAACTTCTCTTTCTTTGTTACCAACTCCTGACTTTTCACCTTTTGTTTTTCGTCAATTTACTGATTGTGATGTTAAGAAGAGCATTTCATCTATCTCGTCAAATGCAGTTGGTAGTGACGGTATTAGTAAAAAAATGATTACTCCTATCCTTGATGAAATTGTCCACGTCATCACCTACTTACTTAACTTCTCAATTGACTCTGGAACTTTTCCTAGTTTGTGGAAAGAGGCCCAAGTAACTCCCTTACCTAAAACATCTAAACCATCTTCTTTTTCCGAGTACCGCCCCATTTCCATTCTCTCTTTCCTGTCCAAAGTCTTAGAACGCCTAATCCACCAACAACTCAGTAATTTTCTTAGTTCAAACAATCTTCTGAATCCCTATCAGTCTGGTTTCCGACCAGGCCATAGCACAGTCTCTGCACTCATTAAAATTACTGACGACATTAGGCTTGGTATGGATGATGGACTTGTTACTGTTCTATCCCTTCTGGATTTCAGTAATGCATTCAATAACGTTGACTACGATATCCTATTAGCTCTTCTTCGCTCGCTTAACATATCTCCAACAGTAATTGACTGGTTTCGTAGTTACCTGTTTGGGCGCCGGCAACGTATTCGTATTGATGACACATTCTCTTCTTGGTGTCAATTAAGTGCCGGTGTACCTCAGGGCGGCGTTCTATCTCCTCTCCTCTTCGCAATTTTTATTAACTCTATTTCCAATAAACTCACTTCTTCCTACCACCTCTATGCAGATGATTTGCAGATTTATACACAAGCTCCTGTCGAATGGTTACATGAAGCCATCACTTGTACAAATAGTGATTTAGATACAATCTTAGGTTGGAGTAAGGTCTATGGCTTAAAAGTGAATCCGCTGAAAACCCAGGTTATAGTCGTAGGTAGTTCACGTATGCTATCCCAAGTTGACTGGCATGATCTTCCGCAAATAAAATTCGATAGCACTACTTTAGAAATCAGTGAAGTGGTGAAAAGTTTAGGTGTGCTTATCGACAAACATCTTTCTTGGAAACCACAGTTATCAGCTATCAGTCGTAAGACTTTCGCTGCTGTTGCCTCCCTTAAGCGATTACGCAACTTCCTTCCAACTGCCACCAAAATAGCGCTCGCAAATTCTTTGTTGCATCCCATCCTTGACTATGCCGACGCCAGCTACCTCGATTTAACTGAAGACCAACTCAATAAACTTGAGCGTCTTCAGAACTTATCCATTCGATTTATATTTGGCTTGCGTAAGTATGATCATATATCTGAGTATCGGAATAAACTTAAATGGTTACCAATACGACTTCGTCGGAATGTTCATACTCTTTCACTTCTTTATAATGTCTTGTTTCTTCCCTCCACTCCTTCCTATCTCAAAGAACGCTTTGAGTTCCTTCACTGTTCCAATTCCCGTTCCTTGCGCTCGTCAGATACCCTACAGTTAAAAACTCCTGTCCACTCCTCGCAGTTTTATAGTAAATCTTTTACTCTTCAGGCCATCAAACTCTGGAATGCATTACCTGTCTCTATAAGGCACGCAAAATCTCTCCCTAGTTTTAAAAACATGGTCACTCAACACTTTTTGTCAACACTTTCTCTGTCATCATCGTAAGTATATATATTATGTATTTTAATTGTATGTAGGTGTATCAGTTATATTTATTTAAGTATATATATTATATTATAATTATTTAGTTTATTATATTATGCCAAGTATATACATATTTATAGTAATATTTATTTGTATTACTTTTATCTTATGTACGCCTTCGTCCATGTATTGTTCATAGAATCCTGTCCATCCAAAGGTTGCCTGGAAGAGATTGCTTTAAGCAATAAGGCCGCCCATTGTACAAACTATCATACTTACTTTAATTACCACCTAAGGTATATTGATGTTTTTGTTTCTTTTTCTGTGTTGGTGTACAATAAAGCATATTCTATCTATCTATCTATCTATCTATCTATCTATCTATCTTCTATCTATCTATCTATCTACATTACACTACACTACACCGCACTACACTACTCTACAATATACTACACCACATATTTTCTTAGTTTCAGGCCTATTAACGGCATTTTTATGTAACTTTATTTTTTTATATTATTTTACCTTTTTAGTTAATTAGTTTGTTTACCCTTTTAGTTAGAATTTTTATCTGGAACATTTTATGCCTTAGTTTAGGAGGTGGGCGTTGATAGCTACAACACAGTAGATAATACTATAGTAGCTATCATCGTTACATTCTGTTATTGTATTTACCTACTGTTATTGTTCCGAAATAAAAAACTTTTGATTTTGATTTGACTCTGTAATTAAAGCCACTTGAAATATAAATCAATGTTAGAGCCTATTTGTGAGGTTCTAATGGGGTCGTCTTCAATAATTGAGTTTATTTGAAGATGACAAATGATTTTATTAATTTTAAAACGAAATTACAAATTTTTATATGAGCGAGCAATATTTCTACAAGATGGAGTGCGAAGATGAACGGGATGTCTTTGTGTGCGTATATGTGAGACCGCTTCTTCCTCTTCTATTCTTTTCCTTGACTTGACGTTCGGCTGACACTGGACAGTTCGACTGACGCTTGACAGTTTGACGTTTGACGTTTGACATATTGAACAATCAAGTTTGGGTTTCTCTTAAAGATATTTATATACCTATATAGCCACAAAGGTATTTAAAGAATAGTGCGTTTTTTTGTGACACATAAATCACAGTAATAGTACAAATGAGATGGATTTAAATCTAAACATGCTTCGTGAGCCCAGTCCTCAAATATTTTGCATTGGATCCAATCCTCATCAAATGTTTCACCGCAAATAATGCATTCCGTCTCCTAATGTTGCGAATCTGGCTGAAATGCAACCTTAACTTTTTTTAATATTCCATTAACAAGAGCTAAATTACTTAACTCATGACCCGGCTCTTGTGAAAAATGAGTTATCACTAACTGATCACACAGATTAATGAATCTAGTCAAAAATCGTGTCGATTGAGTTGTGGCTTGGCGGGGCTTCTGGCGGGACACCAGCCTGCGGGTTGATTGGTTGCGTCATATTTTCCTCTATGTCACGGTGTTCGTCGATTATACGAAGTCTATTATTTAATCTATTGTTTCTTAATTCTCTCGGATGGAAAATTTTGAATATTTAATTTCTAACTGACACAAAAATATACTACTTAAGGTAAGGTAATGGCTTAAGGATAATTGAAAGCTAAGACTTGAAAGATTCAAGACTTACAGCATCTGGAACTCAGCTGGAATCGATATTCGGATTCGCCACGCACAACGACACTAGTAGTTTCTTTTTACTTGTTACTTTAAGTATCTGCACGCCTGCCAATTACGTAAGCCGCTGGCGTGATTAGCTTTAAAAAAAACTGTTTTAATTTTATACTAATTTAATGAAAGAATAAAAATTACAAATAATTAATCTAAGTGAATCGCGTTCTAAGTGTGAACACAGAATACCAGAATGTTTATTAAAACTTATGAACTAGGTTGACAACGTGACGATGTCACGCACAAGGTTCCTTATGGTTGCTGGGGTTCGGGATCCTTTTATATTAATTAAAATAAAACAGTGGCGTGTGCAGTATTTGACGTTTATTGATGGAGAGAATGAATCTTAGCACAAGAATGAACTTTACATAAATTAATGTTTCCAACACATAGGCATCTTCCATCGCCTTGTACTCGCCGAGCCTACTATGCAGTTCCCGTGGACGTTTGCGTAACACCTTTATAAACAGTAACATTTAATTGTAAAAAAAATATATACAGAAATATCAGCCTAATAACGCGTGTTTTTCACCAGTGGCTTTGATGACTGCTAACAAGCGGCTTCTCATAGAGCCAACGAGGCGTGAACAAATGTCTGTCCCGCGCAAAGCCTCCCAAACTTCATGGCAATGACTATCTATCGATGGCATCTCGAGTTCTCTCATGGCGGTGATGCCATCGCTGCACCATAAGTCCCCAAAGGTTTTCGATCGGGTTAAGATCTGGACTTTTAGACGGCCATGGAATCAAGTTAATGAATGAATGTTGATAAAACCAGGTTCGAGTCACTCTAGCTGTGTGTAATCTGCATTTGTCCTGTAGAAAATAAAATTGAGGCAGATCGCTTTCCGGGTAGACGTTCCGGACGGTTGGCAATGGCAACATAGCATTTTCTAAATTATCCACATAATCTAAAGCGTTGGCTTTCGGAGGTAGTCTGCTTAATTCTCCGACTCAAGCTCTTCTAAAAGAGCATTTGAGATGTTGCGTCTGTGTGGAAGCATAATCATACCACCATACGAATATAGCCTTTCCACTGGTGCTGAACTCGGGAGACAAGTGTTGTACCGTAAAACACTCTTTTTATAGTTTGATATGTGTTGAGATATACATTCATAATCACTTAAATACGAATCGTTAAAATAACGTATTATTTATTATATATGTTATTTTGTATTTATTATATATTGCAGTTTCATTGCAGACGAACTGCTGCGTTTCACCACGAGCCATCTGGCTATCCTTTTTGAAATGGATTGTGGCACGATCGGGGATCCGATTCTGCATTATTGTCCCAGTACTGTGGAGGAGAAAATGCCTCTTTAATGCATGCTCTTGCTCCTACAGCTTTAATGTTTTCTTCTTTTGTTCAAGTCTATGTTAGATTTTATAAAAATCTAGACCTACTATAATATATGGGATTTAAATAAAAAGCAGGCCTAGTTTATATTATAAATTTGTATTGCATTAAATTTAGAAAACAAATAGATTAATTCCTTAAAACTAGGTACACAAGTTACACTAACTAAAAGGCAATTTAGAATGCTCCGGCTAAGGGCTTAGGTCTTATGATAAAAGTTTGGGTTTCCCGGAATGAATTGCATACGGTGGTGTCAATATTTAAGTTTGAGTTGTGTGGTTAAGTTATTTAAGTAAAATTAGAAGTGAGTAATATTTTCCCTACCTATCTGCTTAGAGTCTACCAACACAGGACACAAAAGCGCCTGTCCTACGGTAAACAGAAGCCCCCTTGGCTTCGTCGGCAGAACCCTGTCTAATGCTGCGACACTATCTTACTTGTACAGCGGACAGAAGAATAGTTCCAAACCAGGTGAGCTCCAAACTCTCCGATGTGGGACGGGCGAGCTCTCTAACCCTGGTATGGTTTAAAATGATGTTTGTAGAGGTGGCCTAAACCAAACTTGTTGGCCCAAACCAAACTCCCTGTAAAAGAAAGAAAATCTAGTAAAAAAACAAAATATGGACCATTCAACGACGATGAATGAAAACTTAAAATTGCATAAAAACTGAAGTATTACTGGTCGGACAGCTCTGAAATTTTGTAGGCATATAGGCTGGACATGGGGGGACCGTTTTAAAAGGTATTTAGTTGAACTAACTAAAAAAAATTATAATTTTGAAAAGTGTGCTAAGAAAAAATATGTGTTAGAAGTTTAATTTTTTTAAGAGGAATTGTGTGCAGAACCTACTAATCCACTGGAATAAATGCTTACCTGGGGTTTTAGTCCAGGGATTGCTTGGATTTACAACGATAAAAATCTGCAGCCGGCGCCGGTTTTAAAACAAATGTCGTGTACAATTTGCACACCAAAATCCACCAATCTGAAAATATCTTTCTAACTACAATACTGCCATCGATGACTGATGTTAATTTAGCCACGATTTAATGAACTGAACAACTAACAGTTTTAATAAAATAAGAAGAATCAACGACGCCTGCGGCGATTTCAGCAAAAATGAAAATGACAATTCGACAATTTTTTTTTTTTTTGCTCCTCGGAGCAGGCTATAGTTTAGAACCATACCGCCTAGTCAGTGGCGGGGCAACAACTAAATTTGATGTGGGCAAGACAGATTTCGCGAGGCCCTGTTCTATGGCGAAATAAAAACTGATTTTATAAAATAATAAAAACAAACAAAACAATTAACACTGCCAAGTTTTTATTCATAAAAATACAAATTAGATTAATAAGTATTAAATGAAAAATTACAAATCGTTAATATAAAGGTGGAGATATACATTTCTTAAAGTGTATCTTAAAAAACATTAGATTTCTTTATTAAAGGAACAGAAATTTCCTGCTTTTAACGTTACTAAATTCCTTAATTATGGTATCGTAATTCAGCCTAGATGCCAAATCTGATTCAATTGATAAAACAGCCAAAGCTGAAAGTCTTTCTTGGCTCATTGTGTTTCTCAAATAATTTTTTATTAATTTTAATTTTGAAAAACTTCTTTCAGCAGAGGCTGTACTTACCGGAATTGTTAATAAAATTCGGATGACAATGTAAATATTTGGGTAAATTTCTTTCAAGCTATTTTCTGTTATGTATGACAGCAGCTGTTTCACGTCTTTAATGAAGTTGGGTAAATTCGGGATCATTGTATATAATTCTTCATATAATTCAAATGGTTGGAAGTCACTGCTCTCACCCACACGCAGGACGTTATGTAAATCGTTACAGTGTTTTAATATTTGCTCCTGTGGCATATTTTTTAGCGCGCTTAAATCATAGAGAAAACCAAAGTCTTCAAAATGTTGATTTAAAGACGTAAATCTTAATTCCATATTGGTTATTATAGAATCAATCATGGCGTAAAAAAAATCTGTTTGATACCGGATTTTGGGAGACTGTATAGGTTCATCGCTGCTTTCATAATCGAACATCCTTTTCTTTTTGGCTACTCTTTTATTCTTAAACTCTTTTGGCAGGTCATAACAGCTTTGCTCAGTAAATTTCCGAACATCAGACAGGGATTTCTCAAATCCAGTTTCCCGATACTCTTTTATCCATTCACAAAATGTGTGTAAATGTTCAAGAGCAATGCTTAAATGAATTTGTACTGATTGCCATAATTTACTTATTATATTAACACGCAATAATATCTCATACCACACATGTAAAGATACGATAAATTCTAAACTCAACATTTCATTTAGTATTGAATCGCAATCACTGAGAGTGTCTGATTCCTCCGTTTGATTTTTTAAGTTTTTTATGCATTCAATCACTTCATCAAATTGCAATAATACGGCCTTTACTGCTTCAACTCTACTTTCCCATCTTGTGTCTGATAAAGGTTTTATAGTAAGTTTTAATTTTCCTTTTATAAAATCCCAGCGCTTGCTTGAACTTGAAAATAGCAAATAATTTTTTTGTATGAAACCAAAAAAAGTTTTTGCTACCATAGATGAGTTCGCTGCATCTACCAACAGTAGATTCCAACTATGACAGCCACAAGGTGTGAAAAATGCCCTAGGGTTAATATTCAATATTCGAGTTTTAACTCCACTATTTACACCTACCATATTTGCACCATTGTCGTATCCCTGGCCACGGCAGTCTTGAATATTTAAGTCATATTTTTCTAGGTGTTCCAGTATAGCATTGGCTAAATATTCTCCAGTTGTCTGAGTAACAGCTAGAAATCCCATAAAATGTTCGACTATTGTACCAGTTGACAACAATTACAAAATCTTAAGATAACCGACATTTGTTCAACTCTACTACAATCTCTAGTGCAATCGAGCAAAAAAGAATAATACTTTGCTTCTTTAACCTTACGAATAATTTCATTGACAACTGTTTTTGACATCAATATGATCAATTCATTTTGAATATCGTGACTTAAATAATGGTGTGAAAGTTGTTTGTCACTAATGCGTTTCATGTGTTCACGTAAAGTAGGATCAAATTTTGATAACAGTTTAAATAAATCTATGAAATTACCGGAATTCTTAATACCGTCACCTGTCTTGAGAGATTCTCTGTGACCTCTAAATGCAAGATTATGAGAGGCCAAAAAGTTTATTATGTCAATTATTCTCTCTAACAAGTTGTGCCAATGTTTTTGTGATTCACGTATTAGCCTTTCGTTTTCTTGGTCTATTGTTTTCCCTTGATTTATTCCTTTCTCTAAAGTTAACCATTGGAACATATGTGCCATATGTTCTTTGGTATTCTCATGTCTATGTAAAATGCTACTTAAATGTTTCCAGTCACAACACCCTCCTTGCACCACCTGAGTTTGTGAATTGCTAAATAGTCTGCATGGAAAACAGTAAACTTTATTTTGGGAATTGGAATAAACTAACCAGCGACGATGTTGAGTTTCACCATTATTTAGTTTTCTCGAGAAATAGAAATTGGAAAAGTGTCTGTTATCATCACCTTTGGGATAATATTCATCACCGCTATTTAATTGCTGTGTGGGGCCGCTTCGAACTATGTCACGACGCTGTGTATCCGTTATGGGAAACGTCCACAATCCCGGATCCGAATTAACAAGTACTTGCTGAACTATGGCGCTGGCGTCGTCGCTGCGAATTGGAGAATCTATGTCAATCTGTTCTTCTTGATTGCTTGATGACAGCACAAGAGTTTCAGCGTCAATTTTTGATTGGCTAGAAGATGATCCAAGCTCTACGTCTAACTGACGTTCGCTCTCGGTATTCATTGCATCTAGAGCATTTTCCAACGGTATCTCGGACGTTTGTTGTGTAGAAGTGGAAGCTATCGATTCAGAAGGTTCTTTTTCTTTTTGCTGATCCAGACTCCCATTTTCTTCCAATATCTCTATCTCGGCCGGACATCTCGATAACGTCGTATCTATAAACTGTAAACAAAAGCAATAGTTAACATTTTTTTGCAGTTTTATCTACATAATATTGTAAAACCTAAATTTAAATTAGTTTTCAAATAAAAATCTTTAAGATAGCTTTTACTACCTGCTAGTTTTAAAAACTTAAAAAGTCGATACGTTTTTTACCTTAAAGCTTTTTTGGTTTCCTTCAAGAGATATTATAAAGCGTATTTTATATACAAGTAATTACTGCGTTATATACTTATTACCAATTAAATATTTCTTACCTTATGTAAAATAGACGAGTACAGGTACCGGTGTGTTACAAATCACAAAGAAAACAAAAAAACAATTAAAAAAGTCACTGTTTTAAAATTTTGGGTCAGTTTACAGGAGCAATCAATATACCTAAACACTATGTATTTAGGTTTTATTCACTAAATATTATTAAAACATTGAACACACTATTCTTATCAAAATAGGTACGTACAGTCATAAAAATAAACAATATTGAATAACACAATTATACGTTTCTATTGTTATGCGCCTAGCGACTGCGTTGCGTACTTTGATTTGATTGGTTGACTTCCTAGTAAAGAAAGTAAACAAATAAACCGGGGATTCCCCGCACTCTGGTCGGCGGCAAATGTTGCCAGACTAAGAAAACATGTTTCACAACAATGTCGATCACATGGTCGTTTTTACAATAATCGACCTCGATTTCTTTTACTTTGGTGCATAATTCATCCCATTCTGTTGCTCCCATTAAATTTACTTTTTCATTAACTAGGTCAGTTATCTGTGCAAGGTTCCAACTAACATTTTTGCTGGCGACATATCCCTTTATTTGTGACCAGACCATTTCTATAGGATTTAGGTCCGGGTGATATGGGGGCAAACGAAGTACAGAATGGCCTGCTTCGTTTAATATGGCATCAATATTAAATTTCTTAAATTGCTCTTTATATTTTTTTATTAAGCTGTGCAACTCCGGCTTTATGCCGGTTGCAGACCGAAAACTAAGCTATTCCAAAGCTAAGCTAGGGAAGCTAGGCTAAGCCAAACTAAGCTAAGATAGAAATAAATAGCGTGCACACAAAGAGCTAAGCCAAAGCTCAGTTAGTGTTGCGGAGTTCAATTAGACGGACGTCAGGCGCTTGCTATGAATATAATCGATGAAGAAAGTTCCGATGATGAATACGTTACACATAGAAAAAGAAGATTAATACTGACTCATTATTATTATTATATAAGAAAACGACATTCTAGACCTTGGATATGTCAACACATTGAATGTCTGGATTACTTATTTCCTCCACTATTTGTTTCCATACAACATCCTTTTTAATTAAATTGTGATAGTCCTTTAACTGTGTGTTCCATAATACAGGAAATTGTTTAACAACTTCGATAAATTGCTCCATATTCGCTACGAAACGACCGTGCGTACGACAAAGGACACTGGACAGCACTGGCGAAGGATGTGCGAAGGGCGTGCGGGGAAGGCGGGAGGGACATAGCTTAGCTCGCGTAGCTGCGCATCGGCATACACAACTAACATAGCTTCGCATATTTTAGTTAGCTCACATAGCTTAGCTCACATAGTTTGCGGTCTGCACACAAGTATGGAAAACTGCGTCAGCTATGCGAGCTAAGCTAAACTAACTTAGCTTAGCTCTTGGTCTGCAACCCGCTTTAGCATTGATGCTTCAAATTCAATTCCTTTTTGACGAAGCCAGGTTTGCATGACGGCTTTTTTCGTACTGGACGTTGGAGCAGCATCGAGTTGCTTGTTGTGGTACGATGCATTGTCAATTACCACGACTGAATTACGTGGTAAATTCGGCATCAATTTGGTACGGACCCACTGTTCGTAATTCTCCGAATTCATGTTGTCGTGGTAGTCTCCGCTTTTTGTACCGGCTTTGAACGTAAGCAAAGCATTCGGCACAAAACCTGCTTCACTACCTGCATGCACTATTACCAAGCGGGTACCTTTAGATATAGGTTTTTTAATGCCTTTGGTGGAACCGTCTGTCCACGAATGGTGCGACGCATGGCTACTATCGACGTACGATTCATCAGTGTAAATGATAGGTCTTCCTTCCTCTCTAAATTTTTTTATCTTTTTAAGATATTGAATTCTTTGAAACCGAATTTGAGACTGCTCAATTAAAATTTTTCTATTGGTTTCCGTTTTTTTCCACCTAAACCCCATTTTTTTTAATACTCGTCTGAGACTTGCTGCAGATCCTTGGAAATGTAAGTCCTCTTGTAGCTTCCTTCGCAATTTTCCTATAGTAGGCAATTCTTTTTCAGTTACGTGAAAATTGTGGATAACTCTTTTTATAACACCTTGGTCAAAACTGTCAATGTTGGTTACTGGTTTTTTTTTAATCCTTTTATTTTTGCCGGGTGTTCGGAATACAGTGAGGAATTCTGAATCTTTTGAACTTTTTACAATTCGTCTCACTGTAGACTCGGAACATTTTGTAGCTTCTGCGGTTCGTTTCATACATTGTTTTAAATTATCTACTGCATTATTATCAGCCTCTCTCTTCATAAAACAATATACGTCGTAAATCATTTTTCTCACTTCACGATGTAAAACCATTTCGTAATTGTAAACTTTTGTGCGCGATGGTATTTAGTGAACGAATGTAACGTGGGCACAGTGCGGAATGCAAAGGTCTACTGACGAACCAATAGCGCGCCGGCGAGCTAGAGGCGCGCGACCCTCCCGCCCCGCGCCGCACTTCATGCCACCAAATACACCCTAAAATCGTATACTGCGCAGCTTTACCGCCAGCGTTCTTTTTACATGACGCGACCTATACAAATGAATAAAATTTGACTCATCCTTGAGCAATTCCTGAATGCAACGCGGGACTAAATCAGGTTCCCGATAAGTTTGAAGCAGTTCATCTATCAATACAAGGCGCTGAATACTGAAGATGAACACTCGAAAATTATATGATTTACAGATTGGATTTCTCGTGATTGGCAATAATCACAATAAGGGGAATTTATCATTTTTAAGCGATGGAGATGATAATTCAAACGACAATGACCAAATCGCAAGCGGCAAATAGTTGAATAAAACTTTCTGTTCATGAAAATTTTACTCTTACAGAACCAAGGTACAGAATCAATCTGAACATCCAAAGCAGCATGCCAGGAACCCTTATTCTCGACCTGTGCGCAATGATACGAATGTCTCCCCCATGATTGACACATTCGTTGTCTTAAAAGACTTACAACGTCTGTGTATGGTAGAGCTACATCAGCATCACCGCTCTCAAGATTAGAATCTATAATATTCGCTAATTTAACTATAGTGTTGGCTAGATAATCCGCCTTCTCATTACCTTCTACACCTTTATGCGAAGGGACCCACGCAAAACTTACATTAATATTAGAATCAGCCAGCTCAACCCACAGCTGTTTTATAAGATAAACTAGTAGTACGCCCCGGCTTCGCACGGGTAGCCTATATAAATAAATATCATTATAATATAGCTAATTATGTTACTCAGTATAAATGTATTTTCGAAATGATAAAAAATATAGACCCTATAGTATGTAACCCCCCCGCATATACTCCCGTGACCGGCAGCGGCGCGGCGCGGCGCCCGCTGACTTTTTTCTAATAAGTACTTACATTTTTGAACTCGTGATATCTTTCGAATGGAATGTCCGAATTCAATAATTTAAAAAGTAATAGAAAGGTATTGAAGCAGTTTTAATTTTAAAGTAATTTATTTAGATAAGGATTAATACCTAAGTAGTATAGTGTCACTCTGCATGAGTTTCAAAACTACCCACCTAGATTATTTATTTGATAAATGTATACTATGTGATACAATACAATAACGGTCTATCATAAAGAGAGTTAGCGCAGACTTGAAGTATTGATTACCATACGTAATGATGACATAAAGTCAACGCTGACTTTTTATAAGATAGGGGGTTGGTATTGAATTATTTATTTGCATGTCTAGAAATTTAAAATATTGTGTCAGAACGACTTTACAAGTTAAAATAAAAAAATTGTAATTTTGTTGACTATTCAAGTGTAGTGTATGTAAGTTAAAATAAGAAAATTGTAAATTTTGTTGTCTATTCTTGCCTATATTAAGTGTTTTAGATATAACCTAGGTCCTAGTACCTACCTACTAAATACTATAATGTAAAACTTTTTGTTCCTATACCTAAGTAATGCATGCTTCGTCACTAGCTTCTACCTATATACTACCTACTACTATAATTAAGTCTCATTTTAAGCGAACTGTAATTCTTTAAACCGAAGTACAAATATAGAACGTTTTCTGGCGTCGTCATTTTAATTATATTTTGTTGATATTAAAACACTTATTATGACATATCTATAATAGTTAGACATATGCTGTCGCTGACTTTTTTGTGGATGATGATGTGTTCTACAAAATTGTAGTACATTATTTCTTTCTATCATCAATAGTTTCCGCAGCGCACGCGATGTAAGGAATTTCTTTTACACCTTGGGTTACATAATTGAAGTTTTAGTAAGGATCCCTAATTTTTTTGAAAATATAATATAGCCTATGTTCAGCACAGATAATGTAGCTTCACAACAGTGAAAGAATTTTTGAAATCGGTCCAGTAGTTTCAGAGCCTATTCGATGCAAACAAACAAACAAACAATCAAATCTTTCCTCTTTATAATATTAGTTTAGATAGTTTAGATAATGTAGTTAGTATTAGCATGTAGTTTATTATTATTTAAATTTTTTAAAACACTCATGCTATCACTCAACACAACCCATTTTGTATGACCTAAGTTACGGTTTTTAATATGTTTTAAAGCACTCAGGATTGCTACAGCTTCCGCAGTAAAAATACTAGCGTTTTTATCAATTTTGTGACCGATGCCAATATTCAAAGACGGTTCTTATAAGGCAAAGGACACAGCGTTTTCATTTTTAGACCCATCGGTATAAACAAATTTGTAATCTATAAACTCGGATAGCATCGCATAAACTTCTTCTTTTGTTGACAAATCATTATTGATCACTATATTAATTGCTGGAAATTTACTAGTAAAAGATCCTTCGTAACAAGGTAACTTAAGACTAGATTGGTAGATATTTAAATTTTGAAGAAAATTTAGAAAGCATTGGAAACCCTCTAACATGTAAAATGGTTTTGAGCCAGGCTGAGCGCTGGACAGATTTGCAAGAAGAGCATTGCCAGAAACACTGAAAAGTTTTAAGACGAATCTTTCTTTTAGAAAGTTGAAACGAATAGGAATTGGCGGAAGTCTGCATTCGATTTGCATTGCATTTACAGGAGTACTCCTAAATGCCCCTGAAATCAGACGCAGGCATTTATTTTGAAAGACGTTTATACTATTTACAATTTTTACATCTGCAGCATAACAAAAGAAACCATATTCAAAATGGCTGCGAACTAAAGATTTATACAAGGTTAGTAGTATTTTTGGGTCTGCGCCCCAATAGGATCCAGACAAAGATTTTAAAATATTGTGAGCTTTGTTAGCTTTGTTAATTATATGCTTAGTATAATTCATCCAGGATAAATTATGGGAGAATAATACTCCCAAAAATTTAACCTCTTGTGATACAGGCAAAGGCAAATTATTGTATTGAATAACTGGCATATCAATAATATGCCTTTTACCAAAGACAACAACTTTAGATTTCGATGGATTAACATTAATATCTAGATAGGAAAAATATTTATTAAGCTTTGTCAATGCATCATTAACAATTTCAGCTACTCGAGCTAAACTTGTTCCCGATGCATAAACAACCAAATCATCTGCAAACTGTAAATTTTTGACTTGCGAACCCAATATTAAATTTAAACGACGTATGTACAATATAAATATTAAAGGTGACAAAATACCACCTTGGCATACACCTACCGAGGATAACCTCGGGCCATATAAATGTCTATTGTATTTTACGAAAACTTCTCTATTTCTTAAAAAAGCTTGAACCCAATTGATAATTTTTCCAGGAATTCCTATTGATAACAATTCCCGACAGAGTACATCAATATTGACGCTATTAAAAGCGCCAGAAATGTCAAAGAAAACCGCCAACAAATGATTATTTGCAACCAAAGAATTATGAATATCAAGTTGTAATTGACAAATACTTTCACGAGCTGAATGATTTCTACGAAAACCAAATTGATTTGACGACAGAATTTTGTTGTGTTCCACATAAAATTCTAAGCGTTGTTTTAGCAGTTGTTCAAATATTTTACCGACACATGACGTAAGCGCTATAGGACGATAGGAATCAGGACATAACTTGGGTTTATTAGGCTTCAAAATTGGTACCAAACAATCGATTTTCCAATCCGAGGGTATTTCGTTATTTGTCCAGAGTGAATTCAAAATCATTAGAAAAATTCTTAAACTATTACTACTCAGTTTCTTGAAAATAATGTACGGTATTCCGTCAAGACCAAAAGCTGTATCTCTTCTAGAATGAATCGCAGATATTAGTTCATTAGTTGAAAACACATCAAGTAAAAAGGAATTGCTGGTATTTACACTAATTGAGTTAAATGGTTCTTGTCTGGGTGACACAAAATCAGGAGTATACTTCATCAAAAAATCAAAAATCCACGTGTCGTCTTCATTGTCGTAAGAAATGTATGTTTTATTAAATTTACGAATAAATTTCCATATTAAAGAAATTGGAGTACAGCGATTAAATTTTTCACAAAGAGAAAACCAACTTTTTTGTCTTTCTAATTTTATGGTTAGTTTTTTAAGAGCCCGAAGTCTCTTGAATTCACAGTAAGTTTCTTCTGTTGGATTAGATCTAAAATGTAGATAAGCTTCTTTGAAATTCAATACGGCATCAGAACATATCTGATTCCACCATGGAAGGGATGGGGATGGTATTTCACCATTTTTAGGTCGACATGACTGCTGACTGACATTATTGACAGTGACAATAGAAGAGCTTGCTAAATTATTGCTGTGGATAGATTTCGCAACTGCTGTGCGTAAAATTTTACAAAATTCTTGATAGGAATCTTGAGGACACCGAGCGTCTATTTCATAATCAACCAACAAGGTATCCATACAATCATTAAACACTTTCCAATCTACACGTTTAAAATTTGGGTAGATGGGCAAATGTTTATTAGTACAATTATTATTAGCTGAACTTATATTACTATTATTGTTAAACAAGACTTTAATTATTACAGGAAGGTGATAACTAGTGCCCAAAGGACTATCATGCACGGACCATTCACAATGTAGTGACAAAGACGGCGAAACCACTGTCAAATCTAGTGCGTTTGGACGCCACGATAGCGAACCAATTGTCGTCGCTTGACCA
The DNA here is from genome assembly GCA_932527185.1 of Ecliptopera silaceata. Classification (NCBI taxonomy): domain Eukaryota; kingdom Metazoa; phylum Arthropoda; class Insecta; order Lepidoptera; family Geometridae; genus Ecliptopera; species Ecliptopera silaceata. The sequence goes on from OW052211.1 coordinate 1,808,453, forward strand.
TCATTTAACATAACCAAATTGTTTTCATCAATGACCTCCAAAACCTCTCTCCCACGAGGAGAGTCAGAGCCACAGCCCCAAGATGTATGATGGGCATTAAAGTCGCCTGCAAGTATTAATGGCCCAGGAATCGACTTTATTAGTGCATCAAGTTTACTTTTGCTAAAAGCTAGATTACTATTTGTTGGACAATAAAAACTAAGAATACTTATCTCCTTTTTGTTAATAGTAACTCTGATACAAATCTTTTGCAGAGAATTATCAAAATAAGTAGTAATGTTCGAATAAGTTATACTATTATGAATTAAAATGGCTACTCCATTATGATTGTTACCACAATCATTACGTTCAACATTGTAATATTTTATTTTGAATTGTTGATGTGGTTTAAACCATGTTTCTGAAATTATTGCTATATGAATATTATTTGTATAAAGAAAATTTGTAAATATTTGCTTATTACTGTTCAAACTTTGTGCGTTCCATTGTATAATGTTTAAAAAATCCATTATGTAGATCGAGGGAGCTTATTACTGAGAGTTTTTTTTAAGGTCTCTCTGATAGACCCAGAATTTATTGGAACATCTTTGTTGCTCATCATCTTTGTTATTGTTTCAATTAAGATGTTTATAAATACTTCTGACTTCATTAAATTATTTACCTGTACATCAAGGGTTTTTGCAGATAGTTGTGGAAAGGATTTAGAATCGAAAAGATCCGAATAGGTTGCAGTTCTAGACTTGATTTTGTTTTCTTCTACTTTCTGCTTTTTAAAAGGACACATTGATGATATGGCTATGTGGTTTCCATTACAATTTTTACATTTGGCATTTTTTGGGTCAACTTGACACTGGCGGAAATTGTGTTCCTAAGTGCAGATAGAGCACACTTCAACATTTTTACAAAACTTAGCAATGTGGCCATACCTCATGCATTTAAGGCACTGCTTCACAGGGGGTATGTACACTTTTACCTCATGTCTCCAGGAGTCTAGGTACACATGTTCCGGGAGAATGGTGGAAGCAAAGGTCACCGCAACTGCCTGTGTGGGTAGAAAGGCAGCGCCACCATCACTTCTCACTCTGCGCATGAAGCGTCTCACCTGAATAACGTTCCTTGAACTGCCTATCAGTGAAAATATTTGTTTGTTAGACATCTCCACCGGAACCGAGGTAAGAACCCCAGTAACTTCGGTATCACCTGCTGGTATGGTAGCTTTAAGGGATAGCTGATCAAGGAGTTTTACATTTTGTAAGAACATGTTTGCATTGTTCGGAAGATCAAATGTGATCCCTACCTTATATTTGTTGATAGACCTGAGGTGCATAACACCTGAGACGCCATGATCTCTTAAACCTTTTGAGAGGGACATACGATCGCGATCAGTAAATGCTCTATCTTCGGTTTTATGAGTCAGAAAGACAATAAACTCATTTTTTTTCGAATCCTCAGGGTACTTGCGCGAGTATCCAGAGACCTTAAATATAGCATACTTATCCGCTTTAGGGTTCTTATTTGTTGATGAAACGTCTACAGATATAACGGACTTCGCATCTTCTGAATCCGAAGAATCGGAAGGCGATGTCTGTAGCGATGTATGTAATTCATCAGGGGGAGGCGGTTCCTCCTTTCTCCTCCTTTTCTTTCCCATCCTGGACCACAACCGGGCATTCCCGGGTTTGGTCACATATTTACAAGCACTTCGGGCTATCCCCGATGAAAATTTCCCTAAATTTTAATAAATAATGTAAAAATTTTCAAAAAGCGCGCCTTTACACTTTAGCAGTTCCCGCCTTTTTTTCGACAATTCGACAAATGAACGAACAAACAACTTGATGGTGCTGCCAGCCGGAACTCTGAAATCCGCCCACAAAACTACAGACTAAAAAAAACCCGAGTAATGCGAAATATAGTTGTAACGTATGCTATTGACTTTAAAACATATCAACCACTACTCTAGGTCTCTGTGGAGTCTACATACCATAATAGTCCTGTTTTTGTGGTAACTTAGAACATCTTGGGCACACCCTATGGATGGTCAATTTTTATAACCGCTGGCCCTCGCTCGCAAATTGAAAACCCTTGGACTTGATTGTGTCGGGACGTTACGAACCAATCGGCAATATGTGCCGGTTGAGTTAACGAACCTGACCAATAGTAATATGCGTCAGGGGAGTTGGCGGGGTACACCTCAGGAGATGTGGATCAAATGGTATGGAGAGATCAGAACCGTGTGCCAACGATTTCTACATACCACGGGAACTCCATCTCCACCGAGGCAAATGGTACATCAAAGCTCATACTCATCCGAGACTACAATGTTTGTATGGGAGGTGTCGACAAAAAAGACAAGTACAATCATCCATCATTTACCAAGCGGCGTGTGCGCGCCGACCACAAACAAACGCATGTCGCACATCCGCCGTTTTCGCGCGCAGACGATTCGCAGACGAAAGGCTAAAGTAGAAGAAGAACCTAAATGTGAAAATTATTGATAATAAATCCAAGATATTGACAAAAAACTGGCAATAACTGTTTGCATGTCTAACATGTTAAGAAAATATACCTAAGGATATTACAAAATCACCTCAATATAATTAACATGTTCTATAATAACTTCCATTGACGTTTCTTTTTGTTATTAATTCTGCAAGTAAAAATAATAATGTTATAATTGTTCATAATAATATAATGTGATAATATTTTTTAATGATTTGAGAATGACCTTATTATCTACCTAATAAAAATTCAATAGGTATCTTTTTAGTTAGTCTGTTCCTATTAGTTCTGCTATTTGTTTAGGGTGCTAAGGGGTGTGGGTTGTTTAATGATTTAAACCAGGGTTTCCCAAACTTATTTTTGCTGTGACGCCCTTGGTAATTTGACAGTTATTTGCGACGCCCCTTCCCCGTAGCTAGCCAATAAGTAATGATTACTTAGTAATCTATCAGTTGTAGTACCTACCTACTACTAGTAATAAGTTGTAAGAAAAACTACAAAATTCATTTATAGTTTTTTATTAGAAAATAAGAAATTACAAACTCAAGATGGAAAATGAAAGGAAATAATTATTTGACTTTGATGGCTGGCTATTAATGAGAAGGATGTGCTTGCTTTTCTGAGCATAGCTTTTCAAAACGGGGCTCAAGTTTCGATATTGCCACTCTCATCTCTTTCTCTAAATTTAGTTTTGATCTGTACTTGTTCTTTATTACTGCAACTGCAGAAAAACCTGTTTCGCACAAGTACGAAGTCGCAAATGGTAACAAAACTCTCAATGCTGCAGTGCTGATAGAGCGATATTCGGGAGAAACTGTGCTCCAAAATTGAAGCAGTCTGTCTTTGTTATATTGAAGCTTAAGGCTGGAGTCACAGGACAATTCTATTAATTGTTCTTCTTCCTCTGTTGACAGTGTTGATGGTGTGGTTGCCTGGAAAGGGTTTCTAACCCAGTCATATCGCTCAAGATTTTCGGGAAAATATTGATCAAAATGTTCGCTTAATGATGATAAGTGCTGTGTAAATATTCTTTTTAAAGACGGATCGAGCGAGAGAGATTTTTCTTGTAGAATGCCTTGTAATGCAGGGAAACAGTCAGTATTTACTTGTTCTTCTTCCAATTTTCTCTTCCATAAGAGCAACTTCTTCTGAAACCCAGTGATTTTATCTGCCAGTTGCAGTATATGAGTGTTATTTCCCTGCAAAGACTTATTAAGGTCGTTTAATTTTTGAAATATGTCGCAGAGATATGCAAGTTTAATTATAAACTCTGTATTAATAAAGTTTTGCGCATCATTGTGTGATTCTGACTGCAGATAAGTATAAAACTCATTTCGTAACTCGTGCACACGTGCGAGTACAATGCCTCTGGACAACCAACGAGAGTTGCAGTAATAAATTAAAGAGGTATGCTCGGCACCCAATTCTTCACAAAGTTTTTTTATTTAAATTTTAAACAATTACTTGTATTTTTACTGTCCAACACGTTCGAAATTACGTCCTTAAGACGTGTGTTACCGGGAGTGGATTGGAGTGTGACTGAGGAACTAAGGAACAGCAATTAAAAATGATGATTAGGCCAAACGCAGTTTGCTCGCGTATGCTTGCCTAATCTGTGTCACCACATTGTTGTAGAGGTGATGTTTTCTCTTTAGGAGCAGATGAAACAGGATTGCAGACCAGATTTTTAATTATTGCCTGTTCCATATACTATGTGTGTTTTCCTAGAAGAAAAAGCAACACGTACATGTTAATATATGACACCTGTTAAGATTGTGATATTTATAACGAACTGAATGTTTTATAGTGGAAGACTGTTGTCGCATGGTAATACCCTTCATAACTCAACAACATAAAAACTGTAAAATAATCAATGGTAGAGTAGCAAAAAATAAACAAAAATAAATACGTGTTTACGTATTTTTTACTTATAAAAATATTTAATCAAGGACCTATTTATTAGGGAGTGTGACAGAAATGTCACATTATGTTATACACTCTTCTAAGACGTATGGAATGCCTTGAAGCAGTTGTTTTGCTTATTGTAGCACAACGACTCCACATTTCTCAAAAATCGTCTGTGATACGCCAGCACAGTTGGGATATTTGCACCTTATTCTCTTCTCAGTCCATATAGACCAATGCCCCACCTGGTCCTGCCGTATTTCGTAATATAAGATTATATTACGTTACATATAATATAATAACATAATAGTCCAATAAACCATAAAACGCTTTGGCTCTCAATCATTAATTGATTTTTTACCTCATTGGTTTTTTCATTCTTTAGTCGTTCTTGTAAAGTAAACTATGCAAGTGGAGCACATGTCCGAGGGGATCCGAAACCTGTGTTAAATTCAGTTTAGAAAATTTCTCTGAAGTAAGATGCCTATCTATATAGATTTGAGGATCTTTTAAATTTACAAATTCCTCAATAGATAATAAATACGTTCAATACCACATCTATAGAAGAAGCTAATGCAAGAAGAGTTAATTACCATCAGCACAGACGAAGAACTTGAGCAGAAGTTCATCCAAGGCTATCAAAAGTTCTGGTTGCACCGCAACATTGAAACACAGTATCCTACATTGTGGAACATTGCTAAAATATACCTTATCGCTTTTCCATCGTCATATCTAGTTGAAAAATGCATTCATGCAGATCATGTAGGACCCTTTAACAAAAGTAAAAAAAAATGCGTATATTCTACTAATAAAATTGACGCATTTACAAAATTCATTTCGCTAGCGGCAGTCAAGAGTCCCAAATCTTCTGAAACCATAAGGATAATTAAAAGCACCTTCTTGGGTACGTACTTAATGCTGTTTCAACGCCTTGCGCGAATGGCCAAGTCGAGAGATCCAACAGAACAATTTTAGCCTAACTAGGCGCGATGACGATGACCCACGAAAAAGATCCTCGGACGTGGGATCAGTACCTACCTGATATTCAATTGGGTATCAACACAACAATATATAATTATAATAATTACGTACTGTTACAATTATTTTTTCGATTATTAGTTGAGAGGCATGTATTAACGCCGCCATAGCCCGTCCACTAATGGCCAAGCTGAGCGATTTGTACAAACAGTGAAAAGTAAACTGCGTAGTTTGGCTGGTACTGATATGGTTGAGGTTGGTCTTGATTCAGATTCAGATTTGTCTATATTTTTAGAATTAAAAGAAGCTTCTTTTCTTTGTATGTGTTCACTGTATTCTATCCGTGTATCTACGTCAGGTTTTTCTGTCCGTATGTATTTGTTGCATAAGCAACACTGATCTTTTTTCGGGTGAAAGAATGAAAGGTTGTAATTATTTTTGAGGCTTTTTTATAAACATTTATTTTTATTGGTTCTTTTTTCATTTCTTTAATTTTTTGTTTGTACAACTCGTACATTTTTGATATGGACAAATTTTCGTCTAAGTATTGACGAGTCGTTTTTTTTTACAGTAATGTGAATCTTTAAGTGCAAAACTCTTGATATGAGTTTTGACATCTTTAATCAGGTCTTCCGAGATTTTGTTATAGTATAAGATCCCACCATAGAACGACCTTCACCGAGCAGCAGCTCGGTGAATAAGCATATTAGGTGAAACGTTATTTATATAAATCTGAATGTGTCAGTGAATATAATCATGTAAATGAGTTGCCCAAAAAATGTCAGTCTAGAATAGTGTTAGAGTTGTTATTGGTTCTATGAACTCAGTTTGCTCACATTGTAAGGCATTGAAATATAAAAACGAAGCTAACGGATTGTGTTGCGCAAATGGTAATGTGAAATTGATACCATTGGAACCACCACCAGAGCCATTGTACTCATTGGTTTCAGGAATAGGAACAGATTCCATACACTTTTTGACAAATATCCAACTATATAACAATTGCTTTCAAATGACTTCATTCGAGTCGACAACTGTAGTTCGTGAAAATTTTATGACTACCTTCAAGGTATTATAGCAGTTAATCATAATAATTTTAGCGGACAATTGTTATGTCGCCTAAGTTCAGATGTGTCACTAATCATAATCATCACTTAGTCATCATGTTATTTGGTGATTCAGTTTTAGCGACACTTTTAAACTTTATTTGTTAGTTACAACTAAATAGGAGACATATATCACCGCCGCGTATATCAGATCCACTCAACGTGCAATGGAGCATACTTAAACTCAGAAAAATCGACAAAGTGCGCAGTGACAGAATTAGACTTAAAACAAAACTTACAGATGCACTTTCGCAAGCCCTGAAGCTAAAATGGAAATGGGCGGATCACATCTCACGAAGTAACGATAGCAGATGGACCATACATACCACCATGTTGGCAGACCATACAGCCGGTGGGCTGATGATATTATCCAAATAGCTGGGAAGGATTGGATGACAGCAGGAGCGGATAGAGAAATGTGGAAGGATAGGATTTATTCAGATACATGCTCTGGACAAAATCGAAATCAGTTCATGTCTGTTTACTTGCTTCATCTTGTCCAAAGCAACCCAAAATTGTGTGTTGTTGAACAAAAATACCTTGAGAGTGGCCACAGTTTTATGGAGGTTGATTCCATGCATAGTGCAATTGAAAAAGAAAAACGAATCACTTATACTCTGTTATTGACTGGAAATGAATAATGAGTAGAACGCGATCGCAAAGGCACAAAAAAAATGTGACACCATACAATGTATTCGGATTACATTTTAATGACATGATAGATGTTAAATTACTTGCTGGCAAAATAATAAAAAATATAAATATCAGTATTGAATAGGCATGGGCGTTTTTGGATTTTTTCACAAACCGATACAAAACCGATTTCAGATTTTGAAATCGATTTCAAAAACCGTTTTTAAAAAACGGTTTTTAGTTTTCGGTGCAAAACTAATATCACGAATGCGTATCAAAACTATAGAAAACTAAAACTTTAGGTAGATTTAGATTTCGTTCGTTTGCAGTTTGAGTTTGGTTTTCGTTTTCGGTGCAAAACTAAACTCACGTCGGTTCGGTTTGGTTTCGTTCGGATAAGATTGTTTACAGTTTGCGTTATATTGTTTACAGTTTGCGTTATCATCGTGCGTTTTCTAAAAAACGGTTTTCTCATATTGGAATATCGATGCGATACGATTTCTGACTGCAAACGGATTTCAGTTTCGTTTTGATATATCTGTCTCATGCCTAGTATTGAAGGGAAAAAAGTGAACTGGCTTAAAATCAAATGCTTGCGATTCGAGAAACACTTTCCAGGAATTTATAAATTTTGATATGATTACGACGGTCCATACATGTCAATAGACAACGTCTAGCACTAATACTGGACGAACTCGGACCTATCTTTGATTCGTGTAAAGAGGCAGTTTTTTTCTGCGTACATTTTTATCTGAATGTGTAAACATAAATTGTAATGTAACTCTGTGGAATGATAGTCAGTCAGCACAGAAATTGTGCGTAAATTCTATTTGTCATGCAAGAACCAAACACATTGATATTAGACAATTGGTCAGTGAAAAAATTGTAAGCATAGGTTTTGTACCTACTGATAAAATAATAGCAGATGTCTTATCAGTGTTTTTCAAATGTATTTCAAGTGGTAGCTAATTAATAAGATGCTAAACTTTTAGTTTAATGTAATTAGGTATCTTATGTAACTTAGGCAATTAGATTAAATATTATTATTTTAAGCCTAAGAAAATTAGCATGTAAGAATAAGTTTAAGGGGTAGTGTTGGAACACTATCCGATATATGTAAACTTCATCTGTCAAAGTTTGTTAATGTCACTTGTAATGTTAGAAGAAGATGTCTGTCTTCTTTCTCACTCTCTCATGTAATGGCTGTGCGTGCGGTCCTAAACGCTCTTAATAAAGTTTCTAATTACTCCTGAAAACTTTCGTCTTAATTCCCCAAAAACCATCAGTTATACTCAATTAACACGCAAAAATACTAAATCGCGTTCTCCTGATTTCATTTTGTCAATTATTTAGTTTTCCAACTACAGGGACGATATGTGGTATAATGTTCACCTTTAAAACAATTTTACTGTTCCTTTTTTTTGTTTCCTTCAGTATTGCTACTGCTGTCCATTGGTTTTGGACACAGTACCTTCAGGTGATCCCCCTTGTAATTAAAGCAAGCAACGTTTCTTGTACAATCTTTAGCCTTATTATTTTTCAAACATAAAACATTTGCTTTTTAGTTTAGCCCTTTGAGCTTCGACAGTTTTAAACTTCTTGCAATCTGAACTGAACTGGTTGTCCAAGCAAAAAAACATACAATTTTTTTTTATAGTGGGACACAATAGGTTAAATAAAAAAAATACTTGTATGGGTCTCTCTCGCTCAGTCCGAATTTGCAAGGCTTCAACTGTTGTTGAGGAGAGAAGACTATCTGAAGTGTCGGTCTCGTTACCTATCCCGGATCTTTTTAAAGCGCTTATAACTTTGTCAAGATTTGATCTTAGTGTAGGAACTGGTTGATCATTGGCCGAGAGTAAGTTCACCTGGTATAATATTTGTTCTGGAAATTTACTCGCTATGATAGATCTCAAGTGATTACTCTCGACACTTTCGCATAGTGTTTTTAATACTCTCAGGTGTTTCTACACTGTATCTAGGGTCAACCTGCAGGATGTAGGTTTGTTTGAAGCCAGCTTGATGTTGCTAATTATTGCAGTAAAGTAAAAAAAGTTCTTTATTTAATAAAATCACAAGATTTCAATGATTTTATTGGTGGAACTGGCACCTAGAATCACCTAGTTACTAGGTCCACGCGACCATAGCCTAGAAGAACGGGCAAGAAATTTACGGCCTGGTTCCTACCGTGTTTTATATCCTTTTTACAAAGCGTTTTCTTAAAATATCAATTGCAATAGAAGAGTTTCAAATCAAATTATTTATTTAAAACTCTTAGGTAGGTACAAACAAAGGAAAACTTAAAATTAACATGTTTAGAATATGAAATAAAAATAAAACTCAGTTTCCATTAATGATCGCTAAGTCACTTACTGTTTCTAATGCTTTGTCCTCCAGCGACCTGAGTAAATAAGCTAATATCTCCACATTTCTTAACTCTTTAGAATCCACATTGGCTTCAAATCTATCCCAGAAGCCGCTCCACTGTAGGATGTCTCCGTTGAATTTTGAAAGTTCCAATTAAGGTAGTTTAGTTAAATTGAACTTAGTTTGATTCTTTTTAAACATCTCTGCAGTAGAGTTCTGATTTATTTCAAGTTCATCTTGCTTGCTTGCTTTAAGTAGTTCTTTCATTAAAATTGTAGACTCTGCTATCTCCAGATCAGAATTAGTATGTAATTCCTTATCAAATGCTGCAATGGCATGTTTTAACTTCAATCTTGTTACAACAAGATCCTCTTCTGATATTTCATTCTTTTCTTGTATTTCTTAAACTAACTGCGACAGCTTTTCGTGTATCAGTTTTAATCTCATTATGTACGCTATGTCCATGTTGCTAACTAGAATGGAATACAAACAAAATTATATTACTATGAATATTATTTTAGTACCATTTCTGCAATAAATAAAGTTTACTTGCAGTTTATTTAAAATGTCTACCTATGTAGGTACAACTTGCAATAGTTTTCATTATAAACGGGATATTTACCATGATTTTTGAGTTTGATTATTTCCCGATATTTCGGCACAGTTGCATGCGCCATGATCACGGGTCGAACTGAAATCTTTGCAAGTAGATGTAAACGTCATTGGCAGACATACCGGTCTACCCTCTTTCGCACTTTTTTATTACGAACGATACTACCATCGGTTTCACTCTCACTTTCAACTCGATTACGACACACACACGACTCACTATGTCCGGGCACTCCGCTCGTACACATGTTTTTGGATCGCGGCACATCCTTATAACCGGATTCCAGACTCCAGATAGTTGAAAACCATCTTCCCGGTTAAAATTCCTGTACTTGGTAATCTCAATTGCTTCTTGAACCAGTCTTGGTATATAATGACGCTCAGTTGAGATTACCTGTGGGTTGTGTAACTCGATCCAATGGTTTGGGCCCGATTCCAGCAAATGCTCCGCAATGGCAGATTTATGCGTATCAATGTATCAAACTATCGTACTTTTAGTTTGGCCAATGTATGAACTGCCACAACTACAATCAATTTTATACACTCCCGGCTTCTCCAAAGGAAAACTATCTTTCGGCGACCGCAGAAAATGAGCGATGATTTTTTAATTTGATACTCAACATGGTAAATATCCCGTTTATAATTAAAACTATGTTCAAAACCGTGATAGTTTCAAATATTATAACTTGTATGGAACCCATTCTTTTGGATATCTGTTGCAGAGCTAATTTTTGCATCTCTTTTGCCACAGGCTCTTCTAAGACAGAAGAAATTAGTTTTTTAGAGAATAATGCCCCAGGATAGGTGTCTTTCACGCATATCCCGTTTACCCTTATGTATCAATTACCCAAATCCTGATGACACATATCCCAATTATCCAAATTCTTATCACACATATATTTGATGATACATGTTCAATAATTTAGATCCCGACGATACATAATTTATTATTCATAGCAGGGGCATTATTCTCTAAGACATAGGAGATTCCTTGCCCAAACCGTGCTACGACACAACGCGTTCCAAAACGCAAACGCGATTCCTAAACGGGCCTCGGTGTGGAATTCAAAAATTGTATTCTGTATGCTACAAGACGCGCTACTATAGTCTTTTAGATATGTTGTTCCTAGTTAGCTATACTATTTGTTTAGGGTGCTAAGGGGGTGTGGGTTGTCTAAATAATTTAAACACAGTAAAAGTTTATAGTTCTATTTTTACTGTTCAACACGTTATTACAGTTCTATTTGTTATTCACTAGTTAACTACTTTATATATAGTATATTTAACCGTAACGAAATTACGTTCTTTAAGACGTATAGTACCCGGGGTGGACTGGAGTGTGACTAATGAAATAATTAACAGTACTAAAAAACGATGATTAGGCCAAACGCAGTTTGCTCGCGTACGCTTGCCTAATCTGTGTCACCACATCAATCCTCCCCTTTTTCAAAATTTTTCAAAAAAAAATTTAACAATATCAAAAAATCTAAAACTTATATAAATCAAAACAATTCTAAAACATTTTAACTAAACACATCGATTCATACACGACTCAAACATGCTTACTAAGAATAAACTTTATCGCTGTTGTTATGACTCGCGTATGAAACGATTGCTTGAACCTTGAACCTTACAATGTTATGTTATATTGAATTAATGCAAAAGTACAGTTAGCTACAAAATTATGTTAAGTACATATTTTAAAGAAATTATTTTATTACACTGTCATTAAAAAAATTATTTATTTTATTTACGAACATTATTATGAAGAAAAAATTAGTACTTATGAGTTTAAGGTTTAATCATAATTAACTGAAATATATGAAACATTGATACAAAAAATATACTTATTATTACAAACATTTTGTTTTTTTTTTTTTTCTTATTTTAAACACTTACTATCTTAACTTTAGGCACTGAAGTTACTGTGGGTACTGGCTGTTCATTTTGCTGTGGCGTGATAGCCATCACTTGTCGCTTTACCCAACCTTTCGTACGTCTATGACATTTCTTGTATAAAAAATAGATGATAATCACTGTTAAAATTATTAAAATTATTCCAATTGTTATATCGTATTTGTTCAATTGTGCTTCGACTCCTGAAGCATTTGCTCCAGATTGGGCGATAATAATTTGTTCATTTTGTTCTTTACTTTGATTCTTGCCCATTGTAATGATCATTAGATACAGTGTCTCAATGTAAAATGAAATAAAAATGAATAAGTACCTATGTAAAACGTTAATGATAAAACTGCAATATGAACAAAATTTATTGAAAATGTTTAATTTTTAAGTTTATAGAACTTTAACCTAAATGCAAAAATGCTAAAATGTATTTCTTAATAATAAAATATAAGTATAAAATATTAAAATACCTATCTTACAAATTGAAACGTACTGGCAACTTGATGACTCTGCCAGAACGTGTAGTTCGTTTCTCAGTATTTGATTGCAACATGTTCGTGTTTTGCTTATCAAGATTGTTGGAGCTGTCATGCACTGAGTTGTGGGTTCGATTTCCACTTTCGTTGTCATTATTTTCTAATATATACGCTGGCTTTAAGCGATCTATTGAGATATTAACTTGCCTATCTTTAATTTGTATCGTATAAACTTTGTCTCTTCTTTTAATTATTTTGAATGGGCCATCGTACGGAGGTTGTAAAGACCTACGTACCATGTCATTTCTAACGAAAACAAATTGACACTCCTTTAAATCTTTATGAACAAAAACTTTTCTTGAATCTTTATTTTCACGCAATACTGGTTTGTAACTATTAATAATCTGTCTCAGTCCTAATACAATTCCTAATACATTCTATTGCAGTATTACATGTTACAAGAAACGTCGCGAACCAATCTTGCCACCTTGCTTGCAGGGCCGTAGCTAGGGTCGAATTTGAGGTAGGGCAGCATTAGTTACAGGTAGGGCGGAAGTAAAAAAATTATCATAATTGATCTGCCGTCGAAACACGGGCTCCTAAATCAATCACCATGTATATCACCATCATGTGAATAGTTATTCGTAGACAAATAATTACTGTGACAGTGCATGAGCATGGATCTAAGAACTATTAAATCCTCAATGATGAAGAACAAGTGAATAAGATGGTTGAACTTCCAGATTTGGATGTAGAGATCCACGTCTGAGTGAGAGTGAGGTAATAATTAATTATTGGGTGGGGTGATACGAGTAAATAGAAACGACCAAAAATATCATTAAGATCACATTGTTTTTGCGTACTTATTATAATAATTAACTAACATAATAATAAAAAACATTTAAAACAGCTGAATTCTACGATTCGCCATGTTATTAAAAATGCGAAGAACTTCGTTCAGATCAACTGATTTTGTTCTTTTTTTTTCAAAGGCCAGAAATACCATACCAGCCATTCTCTCGTGACCCATTGACAGCCTTTGAGGCCTATTGATTGCAGTTAAAGTTGAAAACGTAGATTCACACACTGCAGTGCTACATCCTATGGTCGCCACAGACGCAAAAAGTTCATATGTATCTTTGAACGCCTCTCGTTGCCTGTACAAAACTTGCAATGTATTTTCCATTATATCCTCGTTACGACTCAAGTAAGCTTTAACCACACTAGCCTCTTCTCTTGATGGAATTTTCAGACCTGAAAAATTAGTTAAAATTGTAAATTGAACATGACAATTTTTTTGAATTATTTTTTTTTTTTAAACTTACCCAAATTTTTCAGTGGAACCATTTTATCTACATCCAACTCATCAAGACTTGCAATCGAATTAATTAAATCATCGTTGTCCGAAAACCTTCTTTGTAATTCAGCAATTAAAATGTCCAACGTTTCGAAATACTCAGACTTAAATGGCTCGTCGTTCTCATCTATATTTTGTCTGGCGGAGGAACAGGGGGTGTACGTCAAATAGTCATCCATCCGATTTGGTTTTTTTACTTGCCTCTTCGAGGTCTGTGTCCTATTTTCAGATTCGCCGCAGTCATTGCTTGTTAAAGACTTAGCTTCTTCCAGAATTTGATTATACATTTGATTTGATCTTAATTTAATAATTTCATCTTTGACACACTTTATGATTGTTATGGCATCTTTTAATCCTGCGCTTCGGGCTTGCAAAGCTGCGTCTGCAGGTTGTAGCGTGGATAAGATTTTTTTGGCCACAACCATGGCTATTCGGAATTCCAGATCAAGCATGACTTTTTTAATACCTATACTCTTGGCGACGTCATCACCGTTGAATCTGCCATTTTTAATTTCTTTCAAAGTCTGCAAAATCGATGAATAATTATCGTATACAACTTTTGTAACTGCTAAATGTCCAGACCAGCGTTGTTCGAGGAGTCGGCCAATCCTTTTTCCATCATATAAGGCAGCTATTTTGCCATGATGAAAGAATTCATGTAACATGATGCATTGGTCAAAAAATAAACGAATAAAAGTCATTTCTGAGATAGTCCTGATGACTATTAAGTGCAAGCGATGGTTATAGCAGTGGACGTAAGGAATTTTTCGGCCCAATTTATTTTCTATTCTAGTCGCAACTCCTGAAACTTTCCCACTCATTACACTTGCGCCATCATAGCATTGGCTAAGCATACAAGAGGGGTCAATGTTATTTTCCGTGAGAGTATTTAACGTTAATTCCGTGAAAGTGGCTGCATCAAGATTTTCAGTAGTCTTAACCATCAGCAACGACTCATTGACGACACCATCCTTGACGTAGCGTATTGCTAATGCAATATTTTCGCGGTTATTTTTATCTCTCGTCCCATCTTCCATTAGAGTAAACCATTTCACGTCAGATTCATTAATATCTTTGACAATGGAACTTCGTACCGCTTGAACCATTGCTTGAATTATTTGATTTTGAATTTCGGGTGAACGATATGTTGCGTTTTGTGGTATATGAGTGAGAACCTCCTTCAAATTTGGATCTTTCATACATGTGTATTCAAATAAATTCTGAAATAATCCTTGTTCTTTTTCTTCTTCCAAAATATAATTTCCACGCAAAGCTAATTCGTTGACAATTAGAAATTGTATTACTTCCATGACAGACTTTACATAATACCTATATTTTTCTAATACTTTTTGATTTATTAACGTTTCAACACTGCTAGATGTAGAGATTCTTTGTAATTTCTCCTGCCACATCGACATAGCTTGAATATGAGAAATTGATTTTTCATGTTTTGGAAAACCAGTTTTAGAATCAGTGGCATTTTTCCAGTTTCTAAATCCTGTGGAAGTGTACGAAGTCTGTTTGCTTCCATGAGGTAAAAATTGCTGGCATGGATAGCAAAAAGCAGCATCTTTCTCGACAGAATACTGCAACCATTTATAACGCTTGAACCAATCGGAAACAAAGGCCCTGTTGTGTTGTTTTGGATATGTGTCTAAAACAACTTGTTCTATTGGTTCTCCGATTTGTGCAATATCAGACGGAATACCATAGCTAACGTTACCTGTTGCTACGGAACTAGGAGTAGCGATTGTATTTGGTGCTTCCACCTGTTTTGAACAGTTAGGTTTTTCGTGGTCAATTTGCTCCTCAAGTCTTCGTTTTTTTCCAAAGAAAGCCCGTATATCCATCGCGAAATAAATGAATCTTCAATTTATAGCAATACAAATAACAATTGTATCGATTTTTGTCTAAAACACTCTTCACCGTACACTTCACTTAACCAAACTACAAACAATCATAATCAATCTTTAGGTCAGGTTTAAAAGGGGATTCCCCGTACCATAGATTGCAATATAGCCCATATTGCAGTCTATGGTACGGGGATTCCCTCTGCATCACACAGATATTGGCGCCCAGTACACGCTCAATCTGGATCACGATCCAGATCTTGCCTTCTCGCTCTTAGATAAGACGGTGTCCCTTTCAGACTCCTACGTGAAAGGGACATAATTCAGTTGAATCTTCAACTGTTGACAATTGTAAACAATTGGAAAGGTGGCTAAAATGTCATGGGCGTCCGCAAAAAGGGAAAAAAAATTAGCTGATTGAGAGGTTAGTCATCGAAAGTTTAATCTAAAAACTTATAAAAAAAAATAACTTTTTCACTTTTATTCTAATTAATAATGTCAATTCATTTATTCTTCTGTAATTGAAAATATATTTTAGTTAACTTAAGTATTACTATGGAAGTAATTAATAAATTAAGTCATTAATATTTTGAGGCTACAAATGACATTAATAATTAGACAAATGTAAATATATTTAGTAGCTTTTATCATAAATAAAACGTTTAATACGAGATAATATAATTATAAAAAGATTATGCAATTATGAATAATCGAGTAAAAATATTTCTATAGATTTACTTAAGTATATAAAAAATATATAGAATCACTTATATAGAAATATATAGAGTTTTATATAAGATGAAAATTGTTAAATCAGTATGTATTAGTTTTGAATGATTTGTATTGTGTATCACTATAACAATGGATTATAAAAAAACGGTTATTTTGACTTACTACTTTATTTCTTTTTCTATGTTTTTACAATTAATCGACTTGAATTAATATTTTCGCGTGTAGCGGGCACTTTAGCATGGTTGTTTACAAAAAACAGTACGAAAAAAATGGCTGATGCTAACGTATGCGCACAAAAAAAATTGTGATGAAAAGGCCTATAAACCCTTAGAATAATAACTATAGCCCTATTCTAATTCTTTGTATAAACCCATCGCTTCTTGAGATGGCGCTTCGAATGCCATCTATACACAGAACAAAGAATGTAACACTTTTTTTTGCATTCACTGATAAAACACCTGAAATTCAATAAAATATAAACAATATCCATTTGAGGTTGTTTTTGTTTTGACGTTTTGTTTTTATTCAGCAAAATGTCATCATGACATTTGTCATTGGTGCGTTCCGTTTCATCGGCTTTAGTTTGAACCAATACAAGAGTCTTACCATCACATTATAAATTTTGTTGCAAACTTAGATACCTATCGCTACATTTTTTTTCTCAAACTATGAACAAACAATTTAATTATAATAATTTATCTTAGTTTTAGATATTTTTAAGGTAGGGCATTGTGGTTTCAAGGTAGGGCATTGCCCCACAATGCCCCCCCCTAGCTACGGCCATGCACTGGATGGTCACTGGAGATAGCCAATGCGAAACTAGCTGTTTGACAGTTAATCGTTGACCACTTCGCCAAGTGATCTTCACTGACAGTTGTCCACCGAGATAGCCAATATGACTGCTGGTTATTATTAAAATGTTTTATCTGCTTAAAAGTGTGTGCTCTAAAACCGGATGTGCAGAATACGCCGGAATTGGCCTCACAAATGAAATTTAGAAAATGAAAACAACGCTAACTAATTAATGACCTATCAATAATACAACAAAAAAACAAGACTACACAAAAATAATTGTTTTGTACGGCTTGCTTGACCATGACCAGAAAAGCGAATACCACCATTACCACCTACACTAGCGTATAAACTAATGTTTTTCAAGATATATTGAACGTAGACCTCACCGGCTATGTTGAAGAACTAACCAGAATAAGGAGGAGTAACTCCTGTAGACCGATAGTAGGTACCTAATTGAATTCATTGATTAGCAAGAAAATGACCAATTACCAACAACTAAGTATTAGACTGGACGTGTTGTAAGTTGTAACACTTCCAATACATTAGAAACACCGTACTAACTTTATCAGAATACCTAAGCGAGACAGCACTACAGAACATAAAATACCTACAAATTCAACTACGCAGCACACGTCAACACGCCGTGATGCCGTCATCTAAATCTTATGTGGTTTGACAATTTTTGTTCTTCTTCATCGGTGAAAGTTTGAAGCGATCCTTAACAAACTCTTGTTTAAGGTATGGTTGCAAACTCGACCTAGGAATTTCGTATTTCACAGGTGTTGTATTTAATTTTCATCCTTTTTATACCTCTTCTATAGCTCGTAATATCAAATATTTCGGAATATCCCAACGTTAGGATTAATATTATATTAATAAGCAGGATTCGCCAAGATAAATGTTGGGTGAATCGACAAAGCTAATATCAGTATCTGAAAGTGCAGAAGCTGCCCTGCGGATGCTATAATTTGGACATAGCAGAACGAGATGCAGTCTTTTCTCTGTGCTGAGTTCAGCCAGAATACTTTGGATTCGATATTGCCTTCCCATTAAAAACATGTAACGGAATAGCTACCTAATTTAGAAAAATAAGATTTTGTTTTTTCATAGTGGCCATTTTGGATGCTAAAATAGCAAGTCCACGACAAAGAAACTTTACATGTCGTTTCTTTGTTTACAGGTAAAAACATTTACTATAATAATATCTAATTTTGGCTTATCTTTGTAAAAATATCTAATGAAAATAAAACTTTGTTTACAGAGCAACACATTCTAGTCTTCGATCATAAAAGAACTAGATACACAATCCCGTGCAAAAACGAACTTAAAACTGTCCTCAAGAAGGTACGTAAAATAGAAAGAGAAAGAAAAAATAACGAAACATGTGGCCAATATATACCAAAACAAAATAAACCTTACTCCAATGAATTACAGTCGGATTTACAACGGACAAAAAAAAACACATTAAATTTTACGACCGTAGCTCTGCATTAGAACATAGAATGAGTGGAGTCGAACTAGATATTTTTATACAGTTATTTATAAATGATCTTTTAATATTTTTTTGGGTGTATGTAATTATGATTAATGAACATAATTGTAATCTCCTGAATGTAAGTATATAATATAATTCAATGAAACAAATATATATACGCAATCAAAATTATTTATTTTTCTTGTAATAGTAATAAAAATTGTTTGTGAGATAGACAGATTAACCAAAATATAGTTAATTACATTAACTGTAATTAGGGTTACATACAAATAATAACGAACACATAATAATACGTAATTAGGGTATACAGTTTGACAAAGAACCTTGACTAAAATTAAATATAAAAAGTAGATTAACATAACAAAGTATTTCTAGTATGTGGTTGTAAAATCAGAGTTTATTAAAAAAAAAGGTTTATTTAAAGACATAACGTGTAAAATTATCATTTCACACTCCAAAAAAAAAAGTAAAGTACACAATTATATGAATAAAACTTAATATGTTATCAATTTCCTTGAAATAAATTGAGTTTATTATACAAACGTCTTTTCGTTGGATTTTTATTTTTTTCCGTATCTTTTTTTGCTATATAATGCAATCTTATTTTAAGGTATCGTTCGACAATAGACTTTATTTTAATAATTCTATGATTAAAATCGTGGCACTTGGATGAAAAGATGTCAACACCTAAAAATGATGACAGTACTTTGGTGCAAATTTGAGAAACTAAGTTCTTGTTAGCACATGTCTGATGGAGCCTAATAAAAAGTTCTGTTTTTTTGCAAACAAGAAATACATCTTGAGATGAATAAAACAGTCCTCCTAAATTTCTCACGTCAATTAGTTTGTGAAAAAACAGCCTATTCTGAGCTAAAAGACTATCAATACATGCGTCACATTGAATAGTTTTGACTAAATAACGTACTACGTTTCCAGCTATATATCCCACGATTTGGTCGACATATTCAGATCTACATTCGAATACATTGAGTTCCATCGATAATATTTCACAGTTTTCTTGTATATTTATCTCTTCTATGTTACTACTCGAGTTGATGGTTTCTATTTCATTTTCTGTGCGATATCCTATTGAAGTTAAATTAAGGTTTGATATTGAGTTTTTGCCACTTAAAATTGGAATATTTTCTAGTGGTATAGCATTTCCTGTAAACTTGTTGCTGAGCTCTAAATGCATTAGCATTTTCTTATAAGCGGACTTAAGCTGCACTGCATTAGGGTTATTATTATGACCTCCATGACTCCGTAAATGGCCGAAAAATAATTCTACATGATCTTGGCTAAATTTGTAACTTAGAAGAAAAGAAAGCGTATCAGATTCAACCAGAGTCCTATATAAATATGTTAAGCTTTCAATGCAGACTAAAAGTCCAATCACACCAGTATTGGCTTGACATTTCCATAACGGAACATTTTCCGAACTGAACACCACTCTTGTTTCGTTTTTTCTTTTAATAGTTTTCTTCCGACGGATATCAACACTTAAAGATATTAAATATTCCTTAACTTTTACTAAGTATGGCATAATTTCGTCGGCATTTCTAGCACTAAGTGGTTTTTGTATCCATGCTCTTTTAGATTCCTAGTATTTAAAATGTCAAAAATATTATTTAAAGTTAAAATGAATTCAACAGTTGCACTTGCGTCTTTAAAATCGGTAAGATTTAGGCGTTTTTCGCAAAATTCTAAAGCTTTAGCAACACTTCGACTCAAGAGTTGCGTAGCTAGTTTTACCTTCATAATCTCATTTCTGAAGGCTACGTGACGGTGAGACAATTTGTTGGCAAGATGTAGTCCTTTTTCTTCCTGTAAATTATGAAGACGGCGTATAAAATCCCATCTAATAAGATTGTGATGGGCATTCTTGATATTTTTTTTGGACTCGAATGTGTTGCGCATTAGTTTTATCATGTGACATGCATCTAGAAATACTACTACATCGTAGTTGCCTGAAGGGTGTTTGAAGTGTGTTTTTATGTTTGTACAATTGTCTACTTTACAACCGAGAAGCTTCATACAAGAAATATTAGTTTTACAACCATCAAAAGTTATTGATATAACCTTTACACCAACCGAATGACATTTTTCTAAAGCAATATTAAGTAAATTAGCCTTTACTTCAGCTGTCAGACTTGTTATTAAAAAATATGCTAAAGGTATTTTAAAAGATTCGTTTACCCCTACTAACATTATGATATATACTTGACTGGCAATATCATTTGTGTCATCTATGTTGCCAAGACCCATGTCAATTAAACCTTCATAGCGTTTACCAGTCCATATTTTCTGTTGCCGTATCGACATTTCGTCAGCGATAATAGCACCTATTATTTCCTTTTTTGCTGTTCTTGATTTTTCTTTAAGTCTGTCGAACGCTTCTCCTGTAAATCCAGGCTCAGCATTTATACTTCTGTACCAGTTACATAAAGTATTCGGGTGGGGCAGACAAGTTTCAAACATTTTTCGTATGTATTTATACGCAGCGGGAGAATAAAAGTGTAGTGTGATTGCAAATTTTCTGGCACCTGGTGGATATTGAGCAAAAGGTCGTTTCTTGCCTTTTACGTTTTTTAAATATAAAGCATTAAATGTGTCTGTTACTTCGATGTGCTTAGATAGATCATGAAGTAAAGACTGGTCTATTGTTTGGCGTTTATTTAATATAGACACGATACCCTTTAAATTACTATATTTTTTCTTTAATCTATTGTTTTGTTTACGTAAATTACATATTTTATTGTCTTTTACTTTTATAAGTTTTTTACAAGCAAAAAGTTCCTTTTTTATAATAACTTTTTTTGGTGTGTCCAAAATTGATCCAATACTTAACGATGAAGTTGGGCTTTTCAAAGTTTCAACAACTGTGTTTTCATTTTTTGTCTGAAACAATATAAAACAGTAATAAAATATGGGATAAAATAGAATTTTGTATTATAAAAACTGCTTTTAAAATAAAATAATTAAGTAAAGGTTTTCTCTTTCAAGTTCAAAAAAAAAAATAATAGCAAATGGAATTTCAAATTGATCAAAATGTAAGATAAATCTATTAGATACTATGGTTACATAATTATTCTAAACTACTTACTTGTGCTTGCAAGCAACATTGTTCATTCGGTTTTTGGTCAACAGAAGATTCGTCCTCTACGTGATGATCATCTTTCACCTGTAAACAAAACAAACATAAATAATAATACATATTCATCGATAGGCGAATAAAAAAAAAATATGTGCCTTATTAAAATTTCACATACTATTTGAGGTACAGCTGTTTTGTGTAGTCTTTTGAAGCCTTTATTGGTCAGATATACATCACTTTCCAAGAAATGCTTTGAACATATCACGCTTCCTTGGGTTGGCTTAAAGAATTCTTCAGCTCTTTCACGCGCTACAGCAGCTATCCATTTTCCACACCGCAAAGGATCTCGAGGAAAGCTAAAAAAAAACAAAACTACACTCAAATCTTCTATATCGTATAACATATAAAATTATGTTTATAATAAAGAAATTTATTGAAACAAAAGTTACTATAGTGGTGCCAATAAGTGCCTAATCCTCCGGGAATTACATGCGTGATGTTTTAATTGAACAATAAAAATATTTATTGTAACAAAAAAAAACAAAACAATAGCGTCTCCACCAAATGGAACAGGATCAACACATGTTACCCGAATAAATTAAGTAGCTGTGCGACAATATGAATTGTACGTTTAGTAAAAGTCTTTTCAATTGAAGTGCTTTATAAACTCTGCTGATAATTTGGACAATTTAAAAATAAATGTTTTACGGCGATTTCTTGACGAAATATCAGTATTTATAATACAGTAATAGTAGTTATATATTGGTAATATTAGTACTTACCGAAAAAATGAAATTCCATCCTTTTTTCCCGTCCTAGAAGAGTGATTTTTGCACTTTTTAAACGAGCACGGAGGCATGTTGACGTTCCGAGCGTTTGAACAGTACTAAACTAAAATGATGACCAAAACTCGATTTGGTCATCCTTTTGGTGAGGACGTTTTTTGTCGCTGATTGTGTATCTAGTTCATAGATGATCGAAGATTCTAGTTTAATTTGTCGAGGAATTATAATAAGAACAACCATTGTCTTATAAAACGACATTATTTTATTGTAAAGAGAAAATGGACAAGTTACGATTCACGTTTGCAGTCTTGGCGGGGGCTGATGGAAAAACAAATATAATCAGCATAACCTCAATTGAGACACCTGGAGGACAGGTCTTTGAAATTCCTGATGAGTTAAAACCTGCAAGCAAACACACCAACATAACCACTACGGATGTTTACACTAAAGTTAAAAATTCTCTCAAAAAGAGGCATCAGTCACGGAAAGTATGGATCTCGCTAACCTCGGAATTGAGAAAAAGTTACTTAGATGAAGGTGGGAATCTGCAGTTTGGTGACCAATACCTTGATGAAATTATACAGGAAACGAAGCTTTCTGAGAACAATACCAGTAAAAGCTATGAGAAAAAAAGCTAGGAAAAATAGCAGAAAGATTTTTACTCGAGAAGTTTTCAGAAAAAACAACATATTAAAACAGTGTACTTACATAATTATTTTATAATTAAATTGTTGAGAATGCTTTTGGTATCCTGGCTAGTAGGTTCAGAGTTTTTCATAAACCCATACAAACGGATGTCTCCACAACAGAAAAAATCATTCGCGCCTCATGTGCCCTGTATAATTGGTTACGTCTCTCAAGCCCCGGTTTTTATTATCCAAGGGGCTGCGTTGACTATGAAGACATTAATTCAGGAACCATTACTGAGGGTACTTTGAGAAGAGACTTCATAGCTGGTCTACCATCTATCACCGACCACAGCAACATTGCGTCAAGAACCGCAAGACAGTTGCGTGATAACTATGCAGATTATTTTTTGAAGTGAAAACTTCTCTAGCGGCGCTGAGCACTTTTTTTTGTATGGGTAAAAACTTTCAAACTCGCGTCAGGGTCACGTGATGCTGATTGAAAAAGCGTAAGATCGAGGGGAAGGGAGAGGAACTAGTATCTCCCACTCTTTCTACCGTGCCTGAGTGTGCTGCTCTGTTTAGGCGGCACAGGGCGCTTGCGCGAACGACCGTGTGTGTTTATGTACAGCGTCCCACGCGTATCCAAGGATGGTGACAGCTGATTGCTTGACTGTTGTGTATTCGTAAATGTGAATTGTTTAATTTATGGAAATCGAACAAAGTGAATCTATTAATAAAAAAAGTGATGATGAAGTAGTGAAAGAAAATGAGTAAGTACTTTATAAATTACTAGATGATAAACTCTTAGGGCCGGTTTCTCGAACGATGTTCAATCGCGTATTCAACTGGTCACCGAGTTAACTTAGCAGCGCTATAAACTTTGATTGAGTTGCAGAAAGGCGAATCAAACATATTTGGCTACAGATTAACTAAACACAGTTCTACGTTTGCTTGATCGAGGAAAATATTAATTGATATGGCAACAACGTTTCTTTTCACGTATTGTTCATTCATTTTTCGGTCTGTGTCATTGATAAGACGTCTGTGGTTATATTTTTATTTTGGTTTTCTTGTGATTTCATCTTTGAAAGTGAAAACTTTATTTATTTAGAGGATTTTGGAGTATAAAATTAACTGTTGTTGAGGGATAAAAGTCCTATGAAGAACATAATCGATATCTAAGTATAATTATACCGTGCTAGTTCTCTTTACGTGCCGTTTACAATTTGGTGACTTTGTTTCAATGTGTATATCTATTTTCAGAAATAAATCAACACGATAAAACCATTCTTACTTCATGTCGTTGGAGCTAAAGGTAGGTACTCCAGAAAAGAACTACTAAAATGGGTCCACAATAACAATTGAAATAGTTGCGACAGCGCTTCTTAATATGTATTATGATATTGATAAGTAAAATCTTTCAAACTACAGTGTAGATACATTTATACTACGCACACATCGGTACATCCGTACATGGAATTATATTACCTATTTACTCGACAAGTAAAATATATTTCAGATGAAAATACACTGAAATTAATCCAAGAATGTTATCAGGGTGGTGAAGTCTATGCCCCTAATGTATATTTTCCTATAAAAAATGGTTCTATAAATTAGTGCAAATGATTATTCAATATGTTTAAACTTTATTACAGATAAAAAGGCAATAGAAACAAATATGTCTCGCAGGATAATGAAGCTACACAGTACAGTCTTCTCCAGTTTGGCAGAAAGATGCATACCTGCAACATGCATACCTGGAATGAGAAAAAATGAAAATGAAAATACCTAGTTGAAACAACACACACAAAAACACAAAGTAATAATACTCCCAAACAGTTTGCTTCGGTGTATTTTTACAAATAATGAGACAAATAAAATTAATGTAATATTTTAATGATTGTTTTATTTTAATGAGGTTACTTTAATTAGGGTTTCTATGTTATATCTTCGGCTGATAAGTCAAAACCAGAAAATATTGCATCAGATGATGGCATAGACGGTGGTGAGGGTGGTGATGATTGAATTTTGGATTGATTTTTGGATTTTAATTTAGGTACTAATTTTTGTTTGATCTTATCTTTTTGTAATTTTGCCCGAAAAATTCGTATCTGTCGGCTCACATTATTTCCACATTTTACACAAAATTTGAATGTTACAGCGATTATGCTGTACCCAGTAAGTACCCACATTGACCTGCCGTACATGTTTGTTTTCACCTTCATCTCGTGAATATAGGCATATTAATTGGTG
The DNA here is from genome assembly GCA_932527185.1 of Ecliptopera silaceata. Classification (NCBI taxonomy): domain Eukaryota; kingdom Metazoa; phylum Arthropoda; class Insecta; order Lepidoptera; family Geometridae; genus Ecliptopera; species Ecliptopera silaceata. The sequence continues at coordinate 1,833,921 of OW052211.1, forward strand.
ATGACCAGGATTACCACACACACCACATGGTACATTCCTAGTGCAGGAAACCGCTGCATGTTTCCCAAAACATCTATAGCAGAGTTTTGTATTAATAATTTAGGGCTCCCACACAAAACCGCGATGCGAGGCGTGTTCGCATTGCCGGAATTGGCGATGCGAATTTGCACAAATTCGCATCCGCAAATTCGCAGATATTTGCGATGCGATGCGAATTCGCGGTTTTGTGTGGGAGTACTTAACTGGTAGCACGACAATTTTTTGTGAAATAAAACAAAAATATTACTAAAAATACTTTATTTAGGCTCTAGGATACACAAAAAATAAAAAATGTAGGTTAAGTCCGTTTTTGGAAAAAGGGGTGTAGGTATAGTATACTATACATTACCACATTAGCTGCTAACAACAGTATGAAAAAAGGGACGTATATCATACTATACAAAGTGACTAATTAATTCTTTTGGTGGTAAGCTATGAAACAGTTTCTGCCCTTTACGTAGCACAAATGAACTTTGCATTTAGTGCAAACAGTGCTCGCTTGTCCGCCTTTGCAGTGTTTGCACCTCTGGTAGCGTGCTTCTAATTGTGGCCAGTGATCAAATTGATCATACCTTACATCATCAGTGGGCCTAGATGTCACTGGCTTTCGGATCTTCTTTTCTTGTGGCACAGAGTCCATGTTTTGGGCTGGTACACATCTGTTTTTTTTAGCAACTCAGCATATATTTCGTATCTAAAGTCCTTTAGTTAGAAGATCTGACTTCTTCTTGATGTTTTTCATTTGATAGTGTGGTCGTCGTAAAAGCCATGCGTTGTTTACACACACATCCAGTAGTTGGGAGAAGATGTTGATGTACCATCTGTGGGATTTTATACCAGTGCGGTATAAGGCAATAAGCATATCTGCCAGGTCTACACCACCCATGTGACGATTGTAGTGCTTTTGCGTGCGTATAATCGTTGGTATTATGCAATATGATTTAATGAAAAGGAAAGGAAATAATAAGTTATATTATTTGAAAAGATGGTTTTAATAATTATAGTTATGGTACTACACCTTAAAACAATTTAAAATACACAGACCAGGATGATCATCGCAGTCGGGACAATAAAATGGTGTATCCTTTCGTTTTTTTTTCTATTTCACAACAGACTTTGCATATTCATTGGCGCATCGTCTTTTATTTTATTTCCCTTTCGACATGGTTGGATGACGTGAACTTTAGAAATGGGGTTGGCAACTGTCAAAGTGGCGCTAGCATTGCTTTAACCAAAACATAAGAATTTTGTATGAAGATTTTAATCAAATAATAATTTACACAATGCCAAAGATCTGTGAAGTACCTTCTTGTAAGGAAATAGGTGCGCACCAGTTTCCTAAAGATTCAGCAATGAGAAAAAAGTGGCTTAAAGCCATAAGGAGACAAAACTTCAAGCCGGAAAAAAATTCGAGGTTATGTCGTAAACATTTCTTGGAAACAGATTACCATAAAACTAGTTTTTATACTGGTATGTCATTAAATTGTATTCTAAAATTATTCAGCATCATAATAAAAATGTTCTTTATTAATTTTGGTTGTTTTTAGGTATTGAAAACAAGCATCGTTACTTGAAAAAAACAGCAGTCCCAACATTGTTTCCCTGGACTACTAAAACTCTTTCTCAAGAAGCTCTAGCTCGAGAAGAGCGGTTATCAAACCGAAATATTAAAAAAACACTCTTTGAAGAGACAGATACATCAGCTGTGCAAACTACCAATTCAGAAGATATGAGTCTCTCTGATAATGTATACATTTCTACCCAAGATGACGAAGATACAAACACACCGGATTTTGTCAGTGAACAATACATAGAAGCAGAGGTAACTGACGAACTAGAGGAAACAATCCCTCACCGGGCTCAATATAAGTCTTCAGGAACACAGACAAGTGCTACATTAAGAATCTTTTCTACAGATTTATTGTTCACAGATGATGAGGCAGTTATGTTTTACACTGGATTAGAATCCTACTCAAAATTAAATCTAGTGCTCAGTACACTTTCACCAATGGCAAATGATTTAAAATTCCGTTGGAGTCAAGTAGTCAGTATGTCGGTTGAAGACCAGTTCCTAATGCTATTGATAAAGCTGAGACGCAATAAACCAGATTATGAAATAGCTAAAATTTTCAATGTAAGCAAAACAGTAGTTTCAGATATATTAGTAACTTGGATTCGCTTTATATATGATGTGTGGACTCTCATAGATATTTGGCCCCGACGTGATTTAGTGGATTATTACATGCCTGAGATATTCAAAGATCATAATAACAAAACTAGAGTTATTATTGATGCAACAGAAATACCTATTGCTAAGCCAAGTAATCCGATATCTCAGAGAGCTACATACAGCTCATATAAAAACACAAACACCATTAAGTTTTTGGTGGGGTCAACACCATGTGGACTCCTGTCTTATTGTTCACGAGGTTATGGAGGAGCAACAAGTGACAGGCAGATGATTGAACGCAGCTCATTGATTAATTTGTGTGATGAAGGTGATAGTATCATGGCTGATAGAGGATTTAATGTCCAGGACTTGTTTGCAGTGAAAAATGTGTCAGTTAATATACCTGCTTTTTTGAAAGGCAGATCACAGTTGCCAGGTTTTGTATTAAAGCGTGATCAGAAACTTGCAAGTCAAAGAGTACACATAGAAAGATTAATAGGCTTAACAAAAACTTATAAAATTTTGCAGACACCTTTAGTCTCATTTTATGTACCTTTGGCCTCGGAGATATTTTTTATATGTTTAATGTTGTGTAATTTTAGAGAAAGGATTGTGAATAATAAAAAGAAATTCAAATAATTATGTTTATTAGTTTTATTTTCTCACCCAAGTAACAAATAATTTACTAAATAAAACAACAAAAAAAATCTTTATAGGTACAGCTTATTTATTATTAATTTGTTTTTTTATTAAATCATAATTTTTGTAAAGATATTTATTCAAAATTGCTTGTTTAAAATAGTTGTTATAGAAATTATCAACTTTTTCTAACATCACAGAAATAAATTCCTCATCTCTTGAAACATATATTACTTCTAGGTCCTTAAATGTATATACAATTAAATTACAGTATAATCTATTAGTACAGTATAGCTGGCCCTGTATCTGGTAATAATATGGGCTAGTTTTTTTTAGCAGTAAGCTATGATTTTCTTTATCATTAACCAGATAGGGAACAGTCACTGGTGTAATCATAGCATTCCTGGTGGAATATGGACATTTCACTTCGATAATTGTGTCGTGTCCTAGCAGTCCATCTGGTGAGGCACCTAAATATGGTCTATGCTTGCTTATATATAAGCCACAATTCTCGACTGTCAACCCATATTTTTGTTCATACTCTTTTATAGCAGCCTCTTCATTCATAATTCCGTGGGTTGTTGCCCTTGATGTAATAGTTCTTTGATTAAGCAGTTGCCTGCTGTAACTTGCCTTCGATAAATCTCTTAAGTGGCAAACTGTGTGTAACTTGCTGGCAGTAATGCGGTGTCTCCGCTCCTCATACCATACTGAACAGTTTTTCTGTCCTCGTGTGAGCTGCTCAATATTTTGGATATTTTCTTCACTAATTTTTGTAAGCTTTAGTTTCTCCAGAGTTTCATTTTCAGGATTGTTAGCTGTATAGGCATGATCTGCTCCAATAGCATAAGGATTTGCAGGTTCAAATAACTGCTTTAATGGCATTGTAGAATTTGGGTAATTTAATATTAGGTTTCCAATTTTATTGTTGTATTCTTCTTTGTTAATTCTTTGAGTGGCATAAGGAATAAACCTTCCATCACCTTTTTTCCTTGGCAAGTTGTGTGCTGCTATTGGTGATGCTGTAAATTGAACTTTGGGCACATGAAAAGTCTGCAACCTTTGTGTACACACTTGGTGAAGTAACATTATCTTGTCACACACCATGTGTTCAACTCCCCATAGCAGTACAGCAACATGTTTACATTTGGCTTCTATGCCACTTCCGGCAGGACATTCACAGTGTGATTCCTGTGGAGTTCCATTTTGTTGAATTTTGATATCTACCTCATACTGCAGAGACTTCATCGTTTTTTTACAGAAACCTTTTATATAAGTCGAGTCACCCACAGTCGTTGCCCTTGCCAAAATAAGGTATCGGGACTCGTATAAGGCTTTGGCTTCATCCAATTTCTTATTAACACTGTAACAAAATATTTAGCTGTAAACCTGTTGATTTACATAAAGTACGTACGTGTGTACCCACCAGCTCATGCATGATGCCGGGGCCACACACAACATAATTTGGCTCCATTGTGTGTATCGGGCTTGGACAGATATTGAACATGATTTTACTGATATTTGCTTAATATTGAATTTGGAGTTTAGTCTGAAGCAATGCCCAAGGCCAATGTGTGGCACTAGCATGAAATGCAGCTTTCATGGAATTTATAATGCTAACCTGAACAAAAGTTTATTTTACATTTTTTTGGTATCTTTAAGTAACTACAGTATATTATTTTTTTATATAGACAGTAATGATACAAAATAATGGTAGGTACTTACAAGCAAAAATATTGCCTTATATGCATCTTTGTTAGTGGTGGTAGAGCAGTATTGCTGTTAATGTCCCGATACATGCTAGAGGGAGGACCGTCCATTAGGGGATCATCGTGACTTTGAGTTCCTGTGTTTCCAAAGTTAAAATTCCGGTCATACAGCTCTAATCTGTAAACAAAACAAGTGAGTTCAGACTTGTTAGAAAAAACTTAAAAGGCACTGACTTGAAGGCTTATACTTTCTATAAAATGTTTTGAATCAAAGTACATTAGGAAAACGAGAACCGAGCTAGCAATCACTCTTTCAAATCATGTACATACAAGGGAAAATGTGTAATTTAGAGTTTTAAGGTTATACCTGTCTACGAGGTCTGCTTTCCTTCCTTGTAAAGATGCACCTCGTTTTTTCAATTCAGCTTTTAACTCAGTTATCCGCCATGTCGAATACATGTTTTTTCACAACAGTTCTTGCAAATAAATAAAAAAAACGCAGTCAACAAGTGAAGCCAAAACACAACACAAACTTGACAGGTGAAAGCTATGCTAGCGCCATCTGCATAAAGTTTTCACCGGCCAACCCCATTCGAGAATTAGTGCCATTACTGACATTATCTGGCACTAAACTCTCAATTCCTGACAGTCTGTACTCTGTAATCATATAGAGACTTCTTATTACCTGATACTAGATTGTATATAGTGAAAGAATTATACAACATTTGTTGTATAATATGAATCCATAACTTCTCGTACCATCGCACAGTCTTACGTTCATAGCTGTAATATGATATCATATGTTTTTGTTGTAATTTATCACTATATTTGGTTTTACTAATTCTGAGTTGCGACGTGTATTTATCCAACCACTTCTTGTTGCCATTCCCAAACTACCTTCCGGAGCACCGTCCACAAAATGGTCTTTGAAATGAACCCTGGGGAAGATTAATAGAGGCGGAATTGTGTTGCCACTGGCTGATATGATTCCTCCAAATGTAACAAGTTCTCCTCTCTCAGCCGAAACAAGTTGACCGATTTGTTTTTGGTTTTTCTCAGCTAAAACCTTGGCCGTATTTAATACTGTGGATATCCCCAACTCGTCAAAATTGTAAATTCGGTCAGCAGTGAACTTGTATTTTACGTAAACAGTCTCAAGGTTTTCGAAGAAATTTGAATGCGAAGCACTTTGTGGCACTGGTGTTTTCTGGTTTTCTGAGGCTTAAATTTGTGCAACGATTGCGAAAACTCTCCACCCAATCCTTTCCTGCTGGATCGCGCGGAGACCGCGCCTCTGCCCGACACGAGCGACCAGGACCTCGCATTATTGAAGAGTTATTGTTTTTATAGTTATTGTTTTATTGTTTCAACAATTTTTTTTTCTTTAATCAAAATAATTTTGGATGATATTAGATTGAATGGTTAAAGCCATTTTAGACTTGTGATCCGGGTGAGTTGCCGGAAGGCCATGATGAGGCCATCTTGAGACCGCCATGCATTCAAAAAGGATGCGCAGGTGGCCGTAAATAGTTCTACTTCAGTATCTTATTATTCTGGTTCTAATACTAACTACCAGCAAGTTTTAACTTTTATTTAAAATGTTCACCTAGATCAAATCCCATACAATCACCACCACCATCGGTTGAACCACCATCACCATCGGTTGCACCACCATCACCATCGGTTGCACCAGCACCATCACCATCACAGTCGTCACGTTCGGTACCTTCGCCGGCAGTGTAAGTTGCTTAGAGGGCCTGTGGAACGTACTTACGGTCGGTCCGCAGGGTTCCTACACAGTCAAAGCCCGAAGATTTCAGGCGTCGAGTTAGACATAGTGAATTATAGAAGTTGTCCATCCACAATGTGTATCCTATGCTTTCAAGGCCGTTGTTTCCGGTTTGAGATTCACAAATCTCATACGCAGCTTTAATAGGAATAAGCTGGCACATTCGAGTCAGCCTTTCCAGATTAAAAGGCTCTCGTCTAAAGCAATGTTCTAGGCCGGTGTATAGAGTTCTTGAAATTTTTTGTTTAGATGGGACAGTATTGGCTTTATTTTGAATAGTTTGGCCTCGGAGTAGTCCAGCTCTACCGCACACATGTCGTCGTTATCGTTAAAATGCAGACATTTAATAAGCAATAAAAAACGATCGCTAAAGCGAAATTCGGGAGTATAAAATATGTCAGGGGTGGAAGACCAGTACCCTTCCAAAAGATTTTTATTGAGCTCTGGTCTGCCACCTGCTGAGCATACTTATTTATCTCCGAGGCAATGTGCTCCATAATTTGCCGATCCCATATGTCAACAAAAATGTCATACGGGTCGTCACGAGGAGTTGTCGGAGCAACATTAATTAACATAGCCGCAATGCGGCTACCCGCATAGTGCGTATGAACCCTTAGAAGGACAGAGCCAAGGCGTTTGATCCATCTGTCGGGATATTCTTCGTTTAACTATTCTCGTACAGGCATAATGAGCTGGACAACCATCTTGTTGATACCACATTTCTCTGTAGATGTTGAGTAGTACATCTTCTAACAATGTCGGCAAATTATTTTGGAGAAAATGCAAGTAGGTGGCACCATTTAAATTTTCAGGTAGTTCAAATGGTCCAATTAGTTGACCATTTAAAGTTCCTGTCCACATGTTAACACACTTGAATTCGGCAATGCTAACTTTTTCACTTTGTGCTCTTTTTGGTGAAAACATTCGCTGAGACATGGCCGTTGCACTCTGAATCTTTGTCGCAGCGTGATGCGTTAATGCTTTCATCATAGCCATCATAAGCCTCAGTGAACGTATCTTTACATAATTTGCAGTAGCCTTTTGTGTTGTCTTCGTCACATTTACTTAACCACGAAAAACGCGATTCCCAGTCAACATTATAGTCAACTCTTCTCACTTTCTTAAGTGGAGTTCCATGACTGGTAGATGCTTCCTCGTTTTCCATTTTGATTCCTATTGCTATCAAAGCCCACACATTAACAAAACAGCAGTAAACACAGACGAGATTAGTCTCTGAATAGATTTACATGATTTTTTTTATTTTATTGAGCTTTTTTTTTGTATGTAGTTCGAAGATTATTAATCTTCCACTGTATCTATGGTGGTATTTGGATATATGGGTTTGTATTTTTCGATAAGACATAACATAAACATAAACATAACATAAACATTTATTTATTTATAAAAACAGTGTTCTGGTAGGTACTATGGTAGGTTACAAAATATAATTTCAGTAAGTATTTTTACATTCTATGAAATATAACACCTACTACAAGGTACCTAGAGGAGTTTTGTTCCCCGCACTAGGTCTCTAAAGAGCCTGTATGGCGGGCGCAGACTGTCGTACGCGGCATTTTTTTTGTTGCAGTGGTGGCAATCCTTACATACTTACCTTGTTTTTTAATTCATCAATGACTCCATAAAATTCACTTACACGATTCCACGCGTCATGGTTGTGCTGTTTATTTTTGTAATCTTTTAAACTTGTATTCCATTAAACCGGTTCCGCTTAGAAATATTCTATAAATTGCAACTCAAGTTCGTTTGTCCAAGTCACGCATGAAATTTTCAGGTAGTTCAAATGGTCCAATTAGTTGACCATTTAAAGTTCCTGTCCACATGTTAACACACTTGAATTCGGCAATGCTAACTTTTTCACTTTGTGCTCTTTTTGGTGAAAACATTCGCTGAGACATGGCCGTTGCACTCTGAATCTTTGTCGCAGCGTGATGCGTTAATGCTTTCATCATAGCCATCATAAGCCTCAGTGAACGTATCTTTACATAATTTGCAGTAGCCTTTTGTGTTGTCTTCGTCACATTTACTTAACCACGAAAAACGCGATTCCCAGTCAACATTATAGTCAACTCTTCTCACTTTCTTAAGTGGAGTTCCATGACTGGTAGATGCTTCCTCGTTTTCCATTTTGATTCCTATTGCTATCAAAGCCCACACATTAACAAAACAGCAGTAAACACAGACGAGATTAGTCTCTGAATAGATTTACATGATTTTTTTTATTTTATTGAGCTTTTTTTTTGTATGTAGTTCGAAGATTATTAATCTTCCACTGTATCTATGGTGGTATTTGGATATATGGGTTTGTATTTTTCGATAAGACATAACATAAACATAAACATAACATAAACATTTATTTATTTATAAAAACAGTGTTCTGGTAGGTACTATGGTAGGTTACAAAATATAATTTCAGTAAGTATTTTTACATTCTATGAAATATAACACCTACTACAAGGTACCTAGAGGAGTTTTGTTCCCCGCACTAGGTCTCTAAAGAGCCTGTATGGCGGGCGCAGACTGTCGTACGCGGCATTTTTTTTGTTGCAGTGGTGGCAATCCTTACATACTTACCTTGTTTTTTAATTCATCAATGACTCCATAAAATTCACTTACACGATTCCACGCGTCATGGTTGTGCTGTTTATTTTTGTAATCTTTTAAACTTGTATTCCATTAAACCGGTTCCGCTTAGAAATATTCTATAAATTGCAACTCAAGTTCGTTTGTCCAAGTCACGCATGAAGAAGTAAATAAAGAATACTTACAATAAATACATTTTGTGTTAATTGTTGACCTGGAAGTTAAGCCTGGATTCAAAAACAAATCCATTTTCTTTTTTAAATCTGGTACTGAGATCTCCATTACTTCGCTGAGTCTATACCACGCGTCGTGGTTATTATGACTTTTATCTTTGTAATTTCGGTGTTTTGGATCCCATATGATGGGTTCTGGTTGAAGAACTTCTATGAATTTTAACTCTAACCCATTATTCCAAATTTTTCCGAGTATGTCTACTCTCCGCCGCTCACTAATCTGCACTAAGACAAAACGAGAGTGCAAGACCCTTCTCTTTTCTCGCCTGAGAAATCCTTTGTCTCGGACAAAAATACTGACAACAAGGGGTCCTCGCTACAGATCTCTGCGTAAATTCACTTTTTGTGTAAAAAAAATTTTTTCACGGATATTTCCGTGAAAAATGCACAGATCACCACGGTTTCCACAATCACATGCGATCATCATATACGATCAAAGGCTTTGCTATAGTTCGTATAAATCACGTCCACCTGACCGCCATCACCCAATGGCACCAGTGATTATTTCATTCATCAAAATAAGATTTGAGACAATTGATCTACCAGACAGAAAGCCATGCTGAGAGAAGGGGAGAAAAATCCGAAGTGATTCATACCTACACCTGGTCGAAGATGACCTTCTCGAATTCCTTTGCTCAATTTTGATATAGGTCGGTAATTATGCACAATGTCCTTCGGCCCTTTTTTATGAACTGGTGATATAAAAGCTGATTTCCAGGTTGATGGGACACATCCTTCATTCAATTATCTCAAACTCAAACTGTTTATTTGCAATAAATAAAACAAATCGAATAAAAAATAATATAAAACTAATAGAAATATTTGCAAAAAGGTCCCAACTCAGCATGTGCAGGTAATACAACCTGCGCTGGTCTTCCGTTGGGGCCTTTGAGGATCGAATACGCTTAAAACAATGATGATGATATGATATCTATGATGATCTATATTTATATATTAAAAAAATCAAAACTTCTTTGGCTTCTGCTAGATGGTCACCATTTAAGCCTAGTCTATACACGCACTCAAAAACAGGGGATCTAACTAAATAGTAAATTGTGGTATGCTTCACGGTAATTTTAACTATAAAATTGAAGAGTTGCAACGACACGAAAACTCAATTTTCCGATACGACAATAAAATAATAGCAATAAATTAAATATCATCAGAAGATAGAGTAAACACCGTGTTCAAATCTTTGCTTGCAGCATACATAACCGAATGTCTCACGATGTATTATACCAACTCCTGATCAAAAATTAATTCAATAAAGTCAATGGGCTCACTTGCTTCAGAGACAATGTGGTAGAGGAACTGTCCACTCCTCAACTGACTGACGCAGATCCCGCTTGGTCCATTGTCTCGGCTGTAGTTGAGATCCGACATTTCGTGGTTGCCTCAATGTAGACGGGATGACTGGATCAGTAGGTACTTCTAGAGTTGCTGATTGAGTCCGTAAAAGCTTTGTTGATGACTGATCTGGTGGGGGCACAGCAGTAGAAACAGGTTCAGGGACCTCGCACTCTTCTGTATATTGGGTGTGTTGTAAGTGTTACGGAAGTGGTTTTAGTCGGAATCGGAGCTTTTAAATTTAGTTTATCGGACTCGGAACCGTAACCGGAACCGGAATCGGAGTCGGAGCCTGAGATGGTGACAAAAAAGAGATGTGTTAAGGATACAAAAACGATAAAAATTATTATAATTATGTTTCAGCACACACAGCTATTTAAAATAAGAATGTCATAATAATATGGTTTTCAGAATTTCTTAAAAATTAAAAAAAAGAGTTAAATCTGATGTATTGACTCTTAAAGTAGCATATTATATTTAATAAATAAAAGCTTGGAAGCTTTATCACCATCCAGTCTATTTCTTAGTGGGCTGTACATTAGGCCAGCACCACTAAAAAGTTGCTCGCTAGCTACCGAGCCTGGTGGACAGGACAATTATTGGCGAGCAATCGGTTTAAGATTTTGGATTTTTTTTCCATTCAGTTTCCACCACAATAAGGGATCGTCACCGATAGGTATACGTTTTTCTCTAATATAATATAATCTGCTTTATGTTTTAAAGCTACAAACGACTCTTTTGTAAAACCTGGCTCACCGCGTATATTTTTTTATGTTTGTGGATGAGGCAAAGAACTGTTAAATGTACTACGCACGTATTTATATGCTTTTGGTGAGTAATAATGGAGAGGAGAGTTGCCAACCTTAAAAAAATTAAAAACAACTCGCCGAAAAATGTACATGTTTCCAAATAATATCGGGAGTTTTGATTTGGTTGAAAGAAAAATCGATATTTCTTAACACTCCCCAATCTCCCCATTCTCTATCCAGTTCCGTTATATTGTTTGGACAAATCTTTGGGAAGAAATAATGTAGGCATAAAGGCTGGCACTCATACAAAGGAGCAAGAAAACTATTCATTGCCGAAAAGGCGAACCAATTTGTTGTTTTGTGATTATCGTCCTTGCCTGCTCCAGACTTCAACGATTTTTTATACTTATTTAGATGCGTTCTATAAATAAGCCATTAGGGATTTTATTTTTGCTTTTAGTTCCTCCACCGTAAGGGGAGATCATGTTAGGTTAGATCATCATGTTTTCGTTTACGTTGCATAGGCGACGAGCTTACTTCTTTTGTCCTTTCATTTTAAGGTTCCAGTGGCCTTTGTTCTGGTAAATTTCTTTTTATAGGTTCGAGGCTGAAGATCGATAAAAACCTTTTTCAATGTAAATATAAGGGGAGAAAGGGGTAGCCCCGGGCATTTTTTATATTATGACTATATTAATTACGTAAAATAATAAAAAAAAGTAAGTAGATAAGGGGCTGTTCAAATATTACGTAAGCGGATTTATTACAATCATTTACCCCCCCATCCCCCTTGTCAGCAAAAGTAAGCAAAGCTCTTACCCCCTCCTCCCATGCGTAAACATTTTTCAATTATAAATGTATTTTTTTTATATTGTAATTATAATGTTATAATTATAATTTTAAAAATAAGAAAATAGATTTAGGGTAAAGATAAGATTTTACTGATACAGTATTCGACATAGAGTAAGGGACAAAAATATTAAATTCAAATTGACAGTCTTCAGTCCATGAAACCCGAATCCATGATTCTAAGTTTTCGATGACATTGGATTGCTGCTCAGTGTTGTGAGTCTGCTCACTTTCATACGATTTTGGTATGTCTACGTCGTTCTCATCGAGCCATTCAACATCATGGTGCTCTAAATTTTGAATAATGCACATCAGTTCATTAGCACGACGAGCAGCGACTCTTACAGGTCTAACTTTCCTATCAGTGTGTGTGTTTACTTTTTTATGGATGTGAGGGTTGCCATTTGTGTAAAAAAGTAAATAAACTACCGATGACGTAATCATCATCTAGACTCCCCTACCCCCCATGTCATCCAAAATAAGCAAAACAAAGAAATAGTGCTTACGTAATACTTGAACGGCCCCTAAGTATAAAAAATAATCAACGTTATATTTATTTAAGATAAATATCGAAAACTCAGACTACATCATTATCACTCTGTAATTAAAGCCACTTGAAATATAAATCAAATTTGGGTTTCTCTTAAAGATCGCGGGCCACAAAGGTATTTAAAGAATAATGCGTTTTTTGGTGACACATACATCACAGTAATAGTACAAATGAGATGGATTTAAATCTACACATGCTCGTGAGCCCAGTCCTCACATATTTTGCATTGGATCCAATCCTCATCAAAAGTTTCACCGCAAATAATGCAACCTTAACATTTTTTAATATTCCATTAACAAGAGCTAAATTACTTAACTCATGACCCGGCTCTTGTGAAAAATGAGTTATCACTAACTGATCACACAGATTAATGAATCTAGTCAAAAATCGTGTCGATTGAGTTGTGGCTTGGCGGGGCTTGTGGCGGGACACCAGCCTGCGGATTGATTGGTTGCGTCATATTTTCCTCTATGTCACGGTGTTCGTCGATTATACGAAGTCTATTATTTAATCTATTGTTTCTTAATTCTCTCGGATGGAAAATTTTGAATATTTAATTTCAAACTGACACAAAAATATACTACTTATAAGGTAAGGTAATGGCTTAAGGATAATTGAAAGCTAAGACTTGAAAGATTCAAGACTTACAGCATCTAGAACTCAACTGGAATCGATATTCGGATTCGCCACGCACAACGACACTAGTAGTTTCTTTTTACTTGTTACTTTAAGTATCTGCACGCCTGTGCCAATTACGTAGGCCGCTGGCGTGGTTAGCTTTAAAAAAAACGGTTTTAATTTTAGACTTATTTAATGAAATAATAAAAATTACAAATAATTAATCTAAGTGAATCGCGTTCTAAGTGTGAACACAGAATACCAGAATGTTTATTAAAACTTATGAACTAGGTTGACAACGTGACGATGTCACGCACAAGGTTCCTTATGGTTGCTGGGGTTCGGGATCCTTTTATATTAATTAAAATAAAACAGTGGCGTGTGCAGTATTTGACGTTTATTGATGGAGAGAATGAATCTTAGCACAAGAATGAACTTTACATAAATTAATGTTTCCAACACATAGGCATCTTCCATCGCCTTGTACTCGCCGAGCCTACTATGCAGTTCCCGTGGACGTTTGCGTAACACCTTTATAAACAGTAACATTTAATTGTAAAAAAAATATATACAGAAATATCAGCCTAATAACGCGTGTTTTTCACCAGTGGCTTTGATGACTGCTAACAAGCGGCTTCTCATAGAGCCAACGAGGCGTGAACAAATGTCTGTCCCGCGCAAAGCCTCCCAAACTTCATGGCAATGACTATCTATCGATGGCATCTCGAGTTCTCTCATGGCGGTGATGCCATCGCTGCACCATAAGTCCCCAAAGGTTTTCGATCGGGTTAAGATCTGGACTTTTAGACGGCCATGGAATCAAGTTAATGAATGAATGTTGATAAAACCAGGTTCGAGTCACTCTAGCTGTGTGTAATCTGCATTTGTCTTGTAGAAAATAAAATTGAGGCAGATCGCTTTCCGGGTAGACGTTCCGGACGGTTGGCAATGGCAACATAGCATTTTCTAAATTATCCACATAATCTAAAGCGTTGGCTTTCGGAGGTAGTCTGCTTAATTCTCCGACTCAAGCTCTTCTAAAAGAGCATTTGAGATGTTGCGTCTGTGTGGAAGCATAATCATACCACCATACGAATATAGCCTTTCCACTGGTGCTGAACTCGGGAGACAAGTGTTGTACCGTAAAACACTCTTTTTATAGTTTGATATGTGTTGAGATATACATTAACGATTCGTATTTAAGTGATTATGACACTTAAATACGAATCGTTAAAATAACGTATTATTTATTATATATGTTATTTTGTATTTATTATATATTGCAGTTTCATTGCAGACGAACTGCTGCGTTTCACCACGAGCCATCTGGCTATCCTTTTTGAAATGGATTGTGGCACGATCGGGGATCCGATTCTGCATTATTGTCCCAGTACTGTGGAGGAGAAAATGCCTCTTTAATACATGGTCTTGCTCCTACAGCTTTAATGTTTTCTTCTTTTGTTCAAGTCTATGTTGGATTTTATAAAAATCTAGACCTACCTATTTAAGGGATTTAAATAAAAAGCAGGCCTAGTTTATATTATAAATTTGTATTGCATTAAATTTAGAAAACAAATAGATTAATTCCTTAAAACTAGGTACACAAGTTACACTAACTAAAAGGCAATTTAGAATGCTCCGGCTAAGAGTTTGGAAAAGTTTGGGTTTCCCGGAATGAATTGCATACGGTGGTGTCAATATTTAAGTTTGAGTTGTGTGGTTAAGTTATTTAAGTAAAATTAGATTGGGCGCCATCAACTTAAAAGTTTCTCTGCTTAGAGTCTACCAACACAGGACACAGAAGCGCCTGTCCTTCGGTAAACAGAAGCCCCCTTGGCTTCGTCGGCAGAACCCTGTCTAATGCTGCGACACTATCTTACTTGTACAGCGGACAGAAGGATAGTTCCAAACCAGGTGAGCTCCAAACTCTCCGATGTGGGACGGGCGAGCTCTCTAATCCTGGTATGGTTTAAAATGACGTTTGTAGAGGTGGCCTAAACCAAACTTGTTGGCCCAAACCAAACTCCCTGTAAAAGAAAGAAAATCTAGTAAAAAAACAAAATATGGACCATTCATCGACGATGAATGAAAACTTAAAATTGCATAAAAACTGAAGTATTACTGGTCGGACAGCTCTGAAATTTTGTAGGCATATAGGCTGGACATGGGGGGACCGTTTTAAAAGGTATTTAGTTGAACTAACTAATAAAAATTATAATTTTGAAAAGTGTGCTAAGAAAAAATATGTGTTAGAAGTTTAATTTTTTTAAGAGGAATTGTGTGCAGAACCTACTAATCCACTGGAATAAATGCTTACCTGGGGTTTTAGTCCAGGGATTGCTTGGATTTACAACGATAAAAATCTGCAGCCGGCGCCGGTTTTAAAACAAATGTAGTGTACAATTTGCACACCAAAATCCACCAATCTGAAAATATATTTCTAATTACAATACTGCCATCGATGACTGATGTTAATTTAGCCACGATTTAATGAACTGAACAACTAACAGTTTTAATAAAATAAGAAGAATCAACGACGCCTGCGGCGATTTCAGCAAAAATGAAAATGACAATTCGACAATTTTTTTTTTTTTTTACTCCTCGGAGCAGGCTATAGTTTAGAACCATACCGCCTAGTCTTACGTTATGTTTTTCTCATAAGTTAGTTTGTTTAAGTGTATGTCTTGCGTAAATTTTTTTTTTTTATGTAGAGATCATATCATATCAGTTACTGATACACATCTGAATGAAAACATACCAATAGCTGATACACATCTGAATGGTTTTTTTTTCCGATATTTCTTTTTTTTTTTTTTTTTTTTTTTTTCCTTCATCTATTCTGACTTTTAGGTACATACATACATACATACTTAATTATGTATTATTTACATTTTCCTTTATTTATACAATAGTAATTTTATATTAATAATATTATTTACAACTATCGTTACATTACAGAGACATAATTATATCTCTGTTACTGTATTTATAATAAACTTGTACAAATGAATAAAATTTGACTCATCCTTGAGCAATTCCTGAATGCAACGCGGGACTAAATCAGGTTCACGATAAGTTTGAAGCAGTTCATCTATCAATACAAGGCGCTGAATATTGAAGATGAACACTCGAAAATTATATGATTTACAGATTGGATTTCTCGTGATTGGCAATAATCACAATAAGGGGAATTTATCATTTTTAAGCGATGGAGATGATAATTCAAACGACAATGACCAAATCGCAAGCGGCAAATAGTTGAATAAAACTTTCTGTTCATGAAAATTTTACTCTTACAGAACCAAGGTACAGAATCAATCTGAACATCCAAAGCAGCATGCCAGGAACCCTTATTCTCGACCTGTGCGCAATGATACGAATGTCTCCTCCATGATTGACACATTCGTTGTCTTAAAAGACTTACAACGTCTGTGTATGGTAGAGCTACATCAGCATCACCGCTCTCAAGATTAGAATCTATAATATTCGCTAATTTAACTATAGTGTTGGCTAGATAATCCGCCTTCTCATTACCTTCTACACCTTTATGCGAAGGGACCCACGCAAAACTTACATTAATATTAGAATCAGCCAGCTCAACCCACAGCTGTTTTATAAGATAAATAATGTAGTTAGTATTAGCATGTAGTTTATTATTATTTAAATTTTTTAAAACACTCATGCTATCACTCACCACAACACATTTTGTATGACCTAAGTTACGGTTTTTAATATGTTTTAAAGCACTCAGGATTGCTACAGCTTCCGCAGTAAAAATAATAGCGTTTTTATCAATTTTGTGACCGATGCCAATATTCAAAGACGGTTCAAATAAGGCAAAGGACACAGCGTTTTCATTTTTAGACCCATCGGTATAAACAAATTTGTAATCTATAAACTCGGATAGCATCGCATAAACTTCTTCTTTTGTTGACAAATCATTATTGATCACTATATTAATTGCTGGAAATTTACTAGTAAAAGATCCTTCGTAACAAGGTAACTTAAGACTAGATTGGTAGATATTTAAATTTTGAAGAAAATTTTGAAAGCATTGGAAACCCTCTAACATGTAAAATGGTTTTGAGCCAGGCTGAGCGCTGGACAGATTTGCAAGAAGAGCATTGCCAGAAACACTGAAAAGTTTTAAGACGAATCTTTCTTTTAGAAAGTTGAAACGAATAGGAATTGGCGGAAGTCTGCATTCGATTTGCATTGCATTTACAGGAGTACTCCTAAATGCCCCTGAAATCAGACGCAGGCATTTATTTTGAAAGACGTTTATACTATTTACAATTTTTACATCTGCAGCATAACAAAAGAAACCATATTCAAAATGGCTGCGAACTAAAGATTTATACAAGGTTAGTAGTATTTTTGGGTCTGCGCCCCAATAGGATCCAGACAAAGATTTTAAAATATTGTGAGCTTTGTTAGCTTTGTTAATTATATGCTTAGTATAATTCATCCAGGATAAATTATGGGAGAATAATACTCCCAAAAATTTAACCTCTTGTGATACAGGCAAAGGCAAATTATTGTATTGAATAACTGGCATATCAATAATATGCCTTTTACCAAAGACAACAACTTTAGATTTCGATGGATTAACATTAATATCTAGATAGGAAAAATATTTATTAAGCTTTGTCTATGCATCATTAACAATTTCAGCTACTCGAGCTAAACTTGTTCCCGATGCATAAACAACCAAATCATCTGCAAACTGTAAATTTTTGACTTGCGAACCCAATATTAAATTTAAACGACGTATGTACAATATAAATATTAAAGGTGACAAAATACCACCTTGGCATACACCTACCGAGGATAACCTCGGGCCATATAAATGTCTATTGTATTTTACGAAAACTTCTCTATTTTTTAAAAAAGCTTGAACCCAATTGATAATTTTTCCAGGAATTCCTATTGATAACAATTCCCGACAGAGTACATCAATATTGACGCTATTAAAAGCGCCAGAAATGTCAAAGAAAACCGCCAACAAACGATTATTTGCAACCAAAGAATTATGAATATCAAGTTGTAATTGACAAATACTTTCACGAGCTGAATGATTTCTACGAAAACCAAATTGATTTGACGACAGAATTTTGTTGTGTTCCACATAAAATTCTAAGCGTTGTTTTAGCAGTTGTTCAAATATTTTACCGACACATGACGTAAGCGCTATAGGACGATAGGAATCAGGACATAACTTGGGTTTATTAGGCTTCAAAATTGGTACCAAACATTCGATTTTCCAATCCGAGGGTATTTCGTTATTTGTCCAGAGTGAATTCAAAATCATTAGAAAAATTCTTAAACTATTACTACTCAGTTTCTTGAAAATAATGTACGGTATTCCGTCAAGACCAAAAGCTGTATCTCTTCTAGAATGAATCGCAGATATTAGTTCATTAGTTGAAAACACATCAAGTAAAAAGGAATTGCTGGTATTTACACTAATTGAGTTAAATGGTTCTTGTCTGGGTGACACAAAATCAGGAGTATACTTCATCAAAAAATCAAAAATCCACGTGTCGTCTTCATTGTCGTAAGAAATGTATGTTTTATTAAATTTACGAATAAATTTCCATATTAAAGAAATTGGAGTACAGCGATTAAATTTTTCACAAAGAGAAAACCAACTTTTTTGTCTTTCTAATTTTATGGTTAGTTTTTTAAGAGCCCGAAGTCTCTTGAATTCACAGTAAGTTTCTTCTGTTGGATTAGATCTAAAATGTAGATAAGCTTCTTTGAAATTCAATACGGCATCAGAACATATCTGATTCCACCATGGAAGGGATGGGGATGGTATTTCACCATTTTTAGGTCGACATGACTGCTGACTGACATTATTGACAGTGACAATAGAAGAGCTTGCTAAATTATTGCTATGGATAGATTTCGCAACTGCTGTGCGTAAAATTTTACAAAATTCTTGATAGGAATCTTGAGGACACCGAGCGTCTATTTCATAATCAACCAACAAGGTATCCATACAATCATTAAACACTTTCCAATCTACACGTTTAAAATTTGGGTAGATGGGCAAATGTTTATTAGTACAATTACACTCGAGAGCAATGAATCCGGGTCACTTAAAGAATCCTAAAAATCTCGGAAACTAAAAATGCTAGGTTAATGCAATAAATTGTATTTAATAGACAATGTAATACTCCTTAAATGAAGGTATTAAAACTTCTTAGTTATTGTAAAGTTATATCATAAAAAAATCAAATTTGAAAAAGGGCCACTTTCGAAGATGGAACTACGAAATTACAGCATTTGGTTTTGCTTTTGTTTGTAATCCGTCATTTATGTGGGTACATAAACCATGTTGATAGTGCTCTATATTCATTATTCAAGCTGAAATTATGTCGCTTACGCCTGAAGAATGCACCAGAATACTTACAATGCTGGAAACCGGCCGGAGTCAGCGCGATACAGCCAGGACTGTCGGTGTGTCGCTGTCAACAGTACAAAGAGTTCTCCGACGTTACGAAGAAACTGGTTCTAACCTACGCAGACCAGGAACGGGCAGAACCAGGTGTAACACAGCACGAGAAGACCGATACTTGGTGAACACCATGCTTCGAAATCGCTTTCTCACAGGAACTGAACTCACCAATCAGTTTCGACGCCTCGGAGGAAGTAACCCAAGTGCATGGACAGTAAGACGTCGGCTTGCTGAATCTAACTTAAAACCCCTTAGACCTGCAAACGGCCCTAAACTGGAGCGTGGGCATCGTATTTCGAGACTAAGATATGCCCAGAGCCACGTAAATTGGAGTATTGAAGATTGGTCAAAAGTTATGTTCTCCGACGAATCAAAATTTATGCTCTACAAGCACGATGGAAGACACAAAGTGTATCGAAGACCAGGGGAAAGATTCAAGCAAGCATGCATCGAAGAAAAAGTAGCCTACGGTGGTGGGTCTGTACTTGTGTGGGCCGGAATTTCTTCTGAAAGTCGCACAGAGCTGGTGATCATAGAAAACGGCTCTTTAACTAGCGTAAGATATGTGGAAGAAATCCTCAATGATCACGTTGGTCCATTTATGGTCAATTTAGGTGAGGATGCTATATTTATGCATGACAATGCCCGACCTCATACAGGTAGGATTGTGAATGACTACCTTCAAGAGATGAACATTACTCGTATGGAGTGGCCAGCGCGCAGCCCGGATATCAACCCGATCGAGCATGCTTGGGACGAGCTAGGCAGATGCGTAAAACAACGAAACCCTCCCCCAATCACGCTTCGTGAGCTCAAAATTGCTCTCACAGAGGAATGGGAGAATATTCCCCAAAATCGTATAAGGAACTTGGTGTACAGCATGCCAAACCGCGTAAACGCAGTAATGGAAGCACGAGGAGGCAATACGAAGTATTAAAATTCAAGAAAATCGTAATAAAGTTCAAAAATTTCATGTTTCCTATTTTTGTTTTAAGGAGAGATCAGCAGTTTTTTTCTTTATGTAATTTTGTGTTAATAAAATGTATGGTGACTCATATTTTTTTTACTTTCATTTAAGGAGTATTACATTGTCTGTTAAATACAATTTATTGCATTAACCTATCATTTTTAGTTTCCGAGATTTTTAACATTCTTTAAGGAATAAAATAAAATATAAAAATAAAATAATCGTTTATTTTCTCCCATAGAAAAAACTTAAATCAAAATTATCAATAATTAATAGGTAGTAATAGGTAATATAAGTAATAGTAGTAATAGGTAGGTAGTAGTACTAAATAGGTATCGTCTTAGTAGTACTTATTGATAATGTAAGTAAGTTACAGGTTTGTGGGAGACTGGTGCCTGAAATAGGTAACATAATACCTGTGCCACAGGACACCAGGGCTCCACTCCGCTGATTACTTAAGTATACAATCAAATATCAATGAAGATGTTCACAATATCTAACTATGTATAATAAACTATAATTTGATATAATAATAGACTAACTTAATGGGTACTTACGAAACTATACATAAATGAAAACTATTATATATGTATATTAAATAACAATGCAATGTGATTGTGTTTTTCAGTGCTAATGATATGGTGTGGGTGTATGTGTATGTGAGAGTGTGTAGTATGATAAAAAGGTGAGGGTGTGAGGGAGTGAGGGTGTGTGTGAAATTTATATTGTGAGAAAGTGTGGATGTATTAGTGAATGAGAGTGAATGATGGTATATTAGTATCTATATGACTGAGATTCCGTAGATAAGATAACTATCGTGTGATAAGGCGTAAGAGAGGTCAAGTGGGGTATAATGAGGCAAGGTTTGTGTTGAGGTCCAGGTATAACTAATATGGAAGTATTATTGTTTTAATCTAGTGATGTTTTAACAAGTAGGGCAAACTTTCTGAAACGTAAGAAGGTGCTATGAGCCTGCTTTCGTCGTCTTGGCACAACTACTCCCAGACAAGAGCACAATGCAGGCTCACAGCATGATGGCAGGAATAGCACTTACTTCATAGGTATTAAAAGCTTTTCAGTTTCCTCGTATGTTAGTTTTTTAAGCCATTCACTTACTGTTACTTTGCATTTGGTTTTAGTTAAGGGATAGATTTCTATTTTATTATTTAGCTTATTATACATATAAGGCCCAAGAAAGCAGAAAAAATTATTTGTTAGCATCGTTCGGAATTTAACAGGATCACAGACATTTGCTCTTCTTCGCCTTTCCGAGGCCAGTTCTGGGTCGTATTGTAATAGGGAGTGTTGTTTAAGTATAACTTGCAGGAGGAAAGATTGTCTGATAGTCAGGACACTCCACTTCAGATAAAGATCGGTGGTAGGAAAGCGCCAAGGTAAGCCTAAACTGACTTTTAATATGGCTCTCTGAGATCTTTCCAGATTTATTAAATGGGTTTTCGCTGCACCTCCCCATGATGTGATACAATAATCAATAATAGATTGGCAAAGAGCAAAATAAACGACCCTGAGAACTTTACGATCAGCAATATGTCTTAAAGTTTTGAAGACGAAAATAAGTTTACGTAGTCGGGTTACAAGTACGTCGATGTGTGGTTTAAATGACATTGTTTGATCTATGGTAACGCCCAAATACTTAATAGATTCTGCTCTGTCTAGAGGGGGACATGTGCAAACTGATCCTTCTGAGCAGGAATGAGCCGTTATGGTAAGTGAAGACGGCGGAAGCAGGTTGACTCTATGAGCAAAGGAAAGGTACTTTGTTTTAGTCACATTCAAAGTTAGGATGTTGTTATGAAGCCATGTACATACTCTACTTAATCCTTCGTTAGCTTTAGAATAGACGTCTTCCCAGTTTTCCGCACTAAAAAACACTACTGTGTCATCCGCGAATGTAAGTATTGACCCATTCTGTATTCGCATATTACAGAGGTCGTTTATATACACGAGAAACAAGGTTGGACCGAGAATACTTCCTTGTGGGACTCCGTAACTTATGCTGAGTTCATCGCTGAGACATTGGTCGATTTTAACCCTTTGAGTTCTGTCACTTAGGTAATTACGAAATAAATCAAGAGGAACGCCACGCACTCCAATTTTTTCGAGCTTACAAATTAAGAGAGGGATAGAAACTGTGTCAAACGCTTTGGCCAGGTCGAGGAAGACAGTCAGGCATTTTTTCCTCTCATCCAGACTTGAAACGATAGAGCTAACAAGTATATGGACAGCATCATTAGTGGATTTGCCTGCGCGGAAACCGAATTGAGATGACGAAAGTAGGTTATTTGACTCTAAGAACTTAACCAAGCGATTGTTTACAACACGTTCCAAAATTTTTGAGAGAGCTGGGAGTATAGAAATGGGCCTGAAGTTGTTTACACAGCTTCTATCTCCTCCCTTGTAGATGGGCTTTATCAATGCAGTTTTAAATGCTTTTGGGAAAACTCCAGTAGTAAGCGCTAGATTACAAATGTGGGTGATTGATCTTGTTAGAAATTGGGCATATCGCTTTATGATTTTGCTTGAGATTTGGTCTAGTCCCATAGCGCAATTTTCTTTAAGACCGGATATTAAAATTCGGACTTCATCTTCGTCAGCTGGGAGCAAGACAATAGAATTGCTGGGTGATAATAGTTGACCTTGCTTTAACGCTTCGTTCTTCATTTCTTCATTCACGGTAATATCGGTGTCCTTCAGACTACATGACTCTTCTGCTAGTTTACGACCTATATTTACAAAAAAGTTGTTTACTTCGTTAATGCTTCCTAGCTGATTATCAGATTTGACTAAACAGGTCGAGTGATCTTTAACCTTACTAAACCCGCCAACGTTTTTAATTATTTCCCATAGTTTTTTCTTGTTATCCTTTGAATTCTCTATTTCTTGCCTTTCATAACTTCTTTTAGCCTTTTTTAGTTGCGCAGAACAAAAGTTTCTGTATCTTTTAAAAGTAAGTTTAAGAACCTCATTATCAGGATCTTTTTTTAGTTTTTTGTATATGTTATCTCTATTTCTCATACAGCGTAAGATGCTTTTAGTTATCCAGGGTTTAAATATTTTTTTGCGTTTAGGAAGTTTATTCGTTTCCGTACTCTCTTTAATGGCAGTGACAAGAAGATTTACCAACAGATCAGTAGCCTCATTTGCCTGGTTGCATAGTAATACGTCTTGGAAGCTAGTATTATTTATAACCTTGTCTAGGTGATCGTAATTAATGTGAGTAGTAAAGGTTTTATAGTAATTGAGTTGTGAATTTAGACTAAGAGAAAGGGCTACACATTCGTGATCTGTTATAGACGATTCTATAACAAAACACAGGGCTTCTTGCTTGGTTTTAAGCATCATGTGGTCGAGGCATGTACGACCATGTGTAGGGTGTGTATGACCCGATAGTAAACAGTGGCTTGCTAGACAGTTCAAATACTCATGAGCTCGCTTATCTGACGTTGTAGGTGTTATATCTATATTAACATCACCACAGAGTATTATGTTTTTGTAGGTGCTAAGCTTAGAAAGTTGCAAATCAATGGCGTTGTTAAAACTTGTGGTGTCCGATACGTGAGGGGGGCGATAGATACCAAGTATGGAAGTGTCTTTGTTTATTTTAAGTAGAAGGCAGTTGGCGTCAGTAACAAAAGGCTCCTCAGTCACTACTTCCAGATTATTTTTATAATACATAACTACCCCCTCGTTCTGCGTTTTGTGCCTAGTAGTGGCAGAGTAACTGTAGCCGCTTAGTTCCGGGATAGATTTAGCTGTAGGTAGCCAGCACTCAGAGAGGACGATAACATCCCAGTCTAGTTCTGAACGGAGAGCAAGGGTACTAAAATTATGTATATTACAATTAACGCTTCTTATATTTTGTGATATAATATTTATTGAGTTTTTAGGATTCTCAAGAGTAATGTGGGATTTAACTTCTTCAATATCACATTTTATTACTTTTGCTATTGCTAACGAGTCCAGGCCCAAGTTGATAGAATCAACATTGCTATTAACCATTATCTATAAAAAATATTGGGGCCCGTCGTATGGCATCATTGCCGTAGACGGGTAAATAGATTTTTTTATTTAATTGAAGGGAACTTGGGGCTCGGACAACATGTAGCAGTAGCTCGTTACTTGTAAATAACGTGTTTGGGATTATTGTGATATTAGTATGTGATTTAAAGTTTATTTCTTGGATATAGATACTAAACAGAGTGTGTTGAATTTGTGTGTTATGTTGGTGTATAAATAGGGTGTATGTTTGTGTACGTGTGTAATATTGTTGAGTTATGTAATTGTGGGTAAATATTAAAAAAGTTATAGCACTAAGAAATTTAAACATAAGGTAATTACAAGAAAATATAATGTAGGTATTACTAAACAGCTTGGCAATAATATAAGATAAAAAGATTACGACTAGTCACTTTGTTAGTTGTAGCAACTCATCCTCTTCTTCGACCCGTACTGGAGCTGAGTCTACATTTCTTTTCACGAAAACTTTCCCAAAAGCGGTCCATGCAGAAGTGAGCTTCTTATCTTTGACGCTCTCGCGAGCAAGATAAAATATACGACGGGCTTTGAAAGTTAGATATTCGGAGACAAAGACGTTTTGCGAAGGCCCCGCCAGCTGGATATCGGTTGTGTTAAAAGGTGGCTCCTTTTTTTCTCTTCTGGATTTATTTAGCTTTTTGAACTCGGCTACAAGTAATTCTTTTCTAGTTGAGCAGGTGAAGTCGACGATGAGAGCATCGAGCTTGGATCGGTAAATATTTTTTATTTCCGAACTCTGGATCGGGGTCTCCAGGCCTAAAGATTTACCTACTTTCTGGACAATAGTAGATATCAGCTGCTTGCTCTCGTTAGGTTGCTTGGGAATGTTTCTAATTTCGATCATTGTACTGCAAGCTTGTTTTTCCAGTAGCTCAATTTTATTTTCCAAGTTTGAAACTCTCTTCTTATATTCGGAGTTTTCGTTTTCTAAACAAGAAACCTTTTCTAATAAAGCATCGTATTGGCCGCCCATGAAATCCACAGACTTTTGAATCTCCTGGTTCTGATTGATAATGGTGTTCATAGCTATAGATAGGGCATCGAACTTTTGATCTTGTTGTGTTTTAATTTCAGTAAACATTGACTTTATGTCGTTGGTTTCAGCTGATTGGAACGAAAACTCGTCGTACGTACGTTTTTGACGCTTTGTGATGTTTAAGTAGGAATCCCTGGATTCCGCAGTCGAACTAGTGTTTATAGCAGAGTCCGAGCTATAATGGATCATTGGAGGAGTCTTCATTTTGTATGTTGGGGGTTGCGGTGGCGGTGAACGTGATACCGACATCGTAGATTCGTAGCAAGCGAAAAAGTAGGCCTAAATTAGCGACGGGAAAGCTCAATAGGTATGGTAGGCGTAACCTGCGCTTACGCACACTAGGTGATAAGAGGTGGTTCCTTGTAATGCGTTAGTAGAAGTGCGAACTTTGATTGGCCGTCCTTGAGCGCAAAGCTATGATGCGGAGTCGTGATTTATATAGTTTACACTATCACTCGGCGGTTCTCACTCACTCACTTAAGAGACAATAGTGGGTATTTCACTGTGTTAAAATAAATGCGAGTAGTCTAGTTAATGACTCATGGCACACACGTCCGCACTGTACGGTGCCCGCGGAGGGAACTTTTAAGTGACCCGGATTCATTGCTCTCGAGTGTATTATTAGCTGAACTTATATTACTATTAGAATTGTTAAACAAGACTTTAATTATTACAGGAAGGTGATAACTAGTGCCCAAAGGACTATCATGCACGGACCATTCACAATGTAGTGACAAAGACGGCGAAACCACTGTCAAATCTAGTGCGTTTGGACGCCACGATAGCGAACCAATTGTCGTCGCTTGACCATCATTTAACATAACCAAATTGTTTTCATCAATGACCTCCAAAACCTCTCTCCCACGAGGAGAGTCAGAGCCACAGCCCCAAGATGTATGATGGGCATTAACACATTCACTGCTTAAGATATTATTAAAATAATTAGCCAGGAACCAAATTTTTTTTAAAGCGTATTTTGATTATGTATATATGTATGATTAAAAATATGGATAAAAGTAAATTGTTATTATTATTCTTTTAATAAAAAATAACCTTTTTCGGATCCGAGTGTTCGGCACATAGCGCGCCAGGTGCCGGTCACTCGGATCCGAGCGCTAGGGACAACAACGGTTGAAATAAAACTACTGCACAGATTTCGTTCGATAATTCTTTTACCATTCAAAAGCTACATTATCCCTAAGCAAAATAGGCTATAGATAGTAAATAAAATATAATACGCATTTGAATAATTATTTATTAAGGAAAACATAAATCTGAGCGATACAATCATAATTATCAAAAATCAAATCAAAGCCATAGAATCAAATTTAAAACAATAATCATGTAATTTAAAACACTTAGGAATGTGCTAGGCAGAAGCATTTTGTACAGAAACCTGGAGAACCTTCACATTGCTTACATTCATAAATTGTTTGCACCCTTTTTTTTGTGCTTTGCAACCTTTGAATAAGAATAAGAATAAGAATAAGAAATTATTTATTTGACAAACACTTAACACTAACAAAACAGAAAAATAATAAAATATAATGATAACACAGAAATAAAACAATACAACAAAATAAAAATAATAAGTAAAAACAATATAAAAAGAAGAAAATAAATGATATCATTGTGCCAGTGCTGTCAAATAGGTCTAATCTCAGCTTAATGCCACTTCCGAACTGAGAGTAAGGAAGCAGCGCTGGTTTTCGGACTAGACCTCAGCAGGGTAACATCACGGGCGCAACTACACACCAACATATATAAAAGGAAACACAAAAATCAGTTATACAGAACAATAAATATTTCATAAAGACTACAACAAACATATAACATTTTTTTTTTTTTAAATAAAACATATACCTACTTAACCTTAGAAAAATCATAGGAACCAAGAAATAACATGTATGTCTGAATAATCGATACATTAGAACAATGGTGCAGACGCTAATACAAAGAGAAAAATCATGTTGAAGATGCAAGTTAAAACCATGTTTATGAGGCTTTTTGTCTATTTAAAAGTAATTGTTTTAGCCTAAGCTTGAAAGTATATAGTGATTTTAGGGCACGTAATGGTGGTGGCAGATCATTCCAGCAGCGGGTCGCTGCAAAGCGAAACGAGCCTCTAAAAGCGACAGTTCTGTGTTTGCTAGTAACGAAAATAAAAGAACAAGATCTACTTGGATATCGAGAGTTTTCTCGTGCCCATTCTAGTTTGTCAAAAAGATAAGGAGGGCATTTGTTCTTAATAACCCCAAAAAGCAGACTTGCTAGATGAAGATCTCTGCGAGCCTTCATCTTTAAAAAACCCGAATTATTGAGGAAAGGAGTCACATGAGTGCGGGGGGGTATGTGAAAACAAAACCTGGCACAGGCATTCTGAACACGCTGCAGAAGCCTTTCCGTTTTACCGAATAGACAAGGCCCAAATACTACATCGCAGTAATTAAGCTTAGATAAAATAAGCGACTCACACAAAGTGACACGGACTTCCTCACTTAAATATTTACGAATCTGGTAGAGGGTTTTTAGCCTGTAAAAGCAACTGCGAACGCATTCAGAAACCTGGCTTTCAAACTTCAGTTGTGGATCGATTATCAAACCTTTGCATTCTTTTCGGGCCACTTCGATGGTTTCTTTCGTGACACTTCCTACTGTCTTAAGTCTCGTCCGGGTCTTTTCTATTTTAGTGAGTTTGTGTTTCACTTTCAAAACATTGCGTCGATTGACGTTATTAGGATCAGGTAAAAGCTTTTCCAGTATCTTCATACGGAAATCATATAGATTTAATTTATCATTCGCCGAAAATTTATTGTACAAGTGCAATGCATTAGTGAGGCTCATTTGCAGCATATGCACAAACAGCTTCTTGTACCAACGCAGCGTCTTCCTTTGGACTGGATAGTATGCCAACATCTGATCTTGAAGATCAACGCCCGACATAAAATTATTGTAATGGACGATTGCCATTGGTTTCATTACTTCAGATCCCCTTTTGGAAGTAGTCTCCATCATCTCACTACCATGTTCTGTAGAAATATACAGAACGTATCGCTTATCCCTCCATTTTCCGACATGAACGCCGTTTAAGAACAAGGATTTGTTTTCTCCTTTTTCCAGTGAAACAGAGCCAATTTCGACGGGATTATCTTTTCTGTTTTTTCTTAACGTTCCTGTGCAGTACGTCTGTCGATCTAGCAATTTCACAGCCAGGCCATAAGAATTGTAGTAATTATCCATATATACATGATGGCCACAGTCCAGTCTCTCTTCTAGTAGTTTGAACACAATCTTACTACTATGTCCTTGCCCTGATGTCTCATCATTAGCACCGGCGTAAACTAGAAATTTTAAAACCGTACCATCTGGTTCTGCTAAAACATAGAGTTTAATGCCATATTTATGACGTTTATTTTTTATGTATTGTCGGAACAGCAACCGACCGCGCCACAATACCATGGACTCATCCAATGGACTCTTTACCTGGACAATAAACAGTTTTCATTTTATTGTTAAAATGATCCATAAATGGTCGGATTTTATTGAGACGGTCTTCTTCACTGGATTCAGACGTAAAGTGTAGGCACCGTAAAATCAGTAGAAATCGATTTCGTGCCATGAATTGTCCGAAGCATGGAATATTAAACAAATAGTGTCGTTTCCAATAATCACTTAACCGGTTTAATCGAATTGTTCCTGTGTGAAGAAGGAGTCCTAAAAATGTCAACAGTTCTTCCTTTGTTAAATCTTTCCAAGATTTTATTCTGGAGTTTTTTTTGACGTTTTGTGCATTACCGACTCTTATTGCGTTCGCGTTGGTCTCGCGAACTATAAGATCTAACAACTCGTCATCAATCAATAATCGGAATGCTTCGTAAGGATCGGTTGGAGGCGGCACTAAGAGTTCCTGTTCCTTAGTAAATTCTATGTTTTTCATGGAGCTTGGATCACTGCTCCAGGTGGTAGTGGCTCCTTGACCAGAGGGTGAGTTATTGGGTGATAGATAATAATTATCTGGTAAGTCCGGAGTACTACTTCCAGATCTCCGAACAACCTGTATTGATGGAGAGGCGTCATTACGTTCTGGCGAAAGGTTGGGGGTGATCGCATCGGATCTCAGAAGAGATACGCTAGGTGTTGAACTGGTAGGGTTTAATAGACAGCTATCTGGTATATCCGGGAATAAATCTCCATAGTCCTGAACGATATTCGGCGATGTAGGACGGCAGTCAATTTCATAATTGAATTCAAAGCTACCGTCTCCATCAAATTCCAGTTGTCGAGGCGCTGGTTTCGATGCTGAGGAACTATTTGGATCTGGTAACTTCCACGATTGAGCAGAATTATTACGCGTGGGGCCATCCCTAAATAAAGGTCTTAATCGCTTACATTGAATGATAGGCCTTCCATCTGACTCACATAAACCACGTTTTGATGCAGATGAACTTGAAGGTTGAGCTGGTGGTACACGGCTGGCCGTCTTTGAGGCAGGTGATCTTGAAATAAAATGAAATGAAATTAAGTACAATTTACTGTTATTATTGAGTTAAATTAATTTAATGTCAAGCGTTCTTATCAGATACATAGTCATTAGTTAGTCATACCTTGAAGGTTGAGCTGGTGGTATAGGGCTTGTCGTCTTTAGGGCAGATGACCTTGAAGGTTGAGCTGGTGGTACACGGCTGGTCGTCTTCTGCTTCAGTCTAGTATCAAAGATACTATCATCACTGCCGCAACTAGACGAGACCTCTGAACTTGAAGAGTCTTCATCAGCTCTTTGAGAATACACATCCTCATCACTATAGTCAGACTCATACTCATCACTATGCCGACGCTATTTTCTAGAACTACTCGTAGATTTACTTTCAGACGGTCCAGCTTTACTTTCCATTTTAGTGCAAAAATAGCTTTGATACGATCGTGTGTACAAGTCACAATAAACCACTGTTAGAATGAAACCAATACGCGTTTTCGTAAGTTGAATATGTTGTCAGAGTGGCCGCGCAAACTAACATAAACTCGCCTCAAACGCCGGCGGCTTACTGACGACTACAAAATACACGGGCCGCTCGCTCGTATCCGAGTGGACGGCACCGCTACTATGCCCCCTCCCCACTCGGATCCGAGTGTTGAGCACTAAATGTGTAGTCGCCTGCAAGTATTAATGGC
This sequence comes from Ecliptopera silaceata, assembly GCA_932527185.1. Classification (NCBI taxonomy): domain Eukaryota; kingdom Metazoa; phylum Arthropoda; class Insecta; order Lepidoptera; family Geometridae; genus Ecliptopera; species Ecliptopera silaceata. The sequence continues at coordinate 1,864,902 of OW052211.1, forward strand.
CCAGGAATCGACTTTATTAGTGCATCAAGTTTACTTTTGCTAAAAGCTGGATTACTATTTGTTGCACAATAAAAACTAAGAATACTTATCTCCTTTTTGTTAATAGTAACTCTGATACAAATCTTTTGCAGAGAATTATCAAAATAAGTAGTAATGTTCGAATAAGTTATCTATATAATAAAAATGGATTGCTGTTCGTTAGTCTCGCTAAAACTCGAGAACGGCTGAACCGATTTGGCTAATTTTGGTCTTGAAATGTTCCTGGAGGTCCAGGGAAGGTTTAAAAGGTTTAAGAATAATGAAAAATGCTAGGGAATGTAAGAAAAACAAGAATTTAATTTTCCCATACAAAAAGATATTAGCTGTCATGAATGTGACATGACTAGGGGTACTGTAAACTCGATCGAAACCTTATATGAATAAAACAAAATATAAAAAAATATTGATTTTGAGTCGACAACATATATCCGGAAAATTCTAATTATGGAGCATTTAATTAAATTCCGATGGCTCTGACAAACAAACAGCTGTCGCCATCTTTTAATTGTCAGTCGTTGACGTTTCGCGAAAATATTGTTTTGACACTTCTTTATGATATACATACTCTTTGTTATTTGTGTTTTTTCTTTAAACCATTTTGGCCGATTATCGTTATAATCACCATAGAAAAAAGAATACTCTAAAAGTTGAAGCTTTAGTTCAAATGTCATTTAGTTTCGTAATTCACGAAAACATTATTATCTGGTACTGTTTACAATGCCGAGGAGAAAACGACCTAACATAAGTCGTCGAAGTCAATCAAATGTGCGACGAGCAACCTCACGCGCTAACCGCACTGATGACCAGCGCGAGACTGATAATAATAACAGTCGTACTGGTATGGCAGATTTGCGTTCTAGAGTGAATTACAATGAAGCGGATAGGCAAAGAATGGAACGAGTTCGGGCACATCGATCACAACAGCAGCGAGCACGAGATAATGAAATTGATCGATTCCGCAGACGCAATGCTCCTGTGAACCTGGAAAGAGCAGCATTCTCCTACGATCCGGAAATAGATTATAGTATCGACAAATCTGTAACAATTGGGGAAATGTCAATAATTTGTCAACATTGTAAAGCTTTAAAATACAGCGGTGAATCTGCAGGATTATGTTGTGCTGGTGGTAAAATAAAATTGCCACAATTGGTCCCACCATCTGATCCATTACACTCATTAGTTTTTGGGAAGGAAAATGAATCGAAACACTTCTTGGATAACATCCAAAAATACAACAACTGCTTTCAAATGACGTCGTTTGGCGCAACGCATATTGTACAAAACAGTTTCATGCCGACTTTCAAGGTAGTATACCATAATTGTTTTTAATAAAATTCTAATTAGTATTTGTACCACAAATAATTTAACAAGATCATAAACAATTGCAGATACAAGGACAAATTCATCTCCTACTGGGGGCACTGCTGCCAGTGCCAGATGCGGATCATCAATTTTTGCAAATTTATTTTATGGGCAATCAAGATGCAGAAGTTGATAGGCGTTGTGGTCATAATCCAACAGTGAAGCGAACCATTGTCCAACGACTGCAAACGTTTCTTCATGAGAACAATGATTTAGTGAAACTGTTCAAAGTGGCACTGGATCGGATGCCATCAGACAGCCATAATATTGTAATAAGAGCCGACAAAACACCTGCTGGTGAGCATGCGAGGAGGTTTAATTCACCAACAATAGATGAAGTGGCTATGGTTGTTGTTGGAGAAAATTTGCAATCAAGAGATATTGTCCTTCATCGTCGGAACAATGAATTGAAGCGTGTGTCCGAAACGCATAGAGCTTATGATGCTTTGCAATACCCATTAATATTCTGGCAGGGAGAAGATGGATATCATTTTAATATCAAAATGATTAATCCAACTACAGGTAATTAGATTAAACTTCGTAATAGTATAGGGAAACAAAATAATATTTTTGAAATTCAATATATCTATGTCATTGTTTATCATTTCTGATTCCAGGTGCTGAAACGAACAAAAAAGTCAGTGCTATGAATTTTTATTCATACAGACTCATGATTCATGAAGGTGAAGTAAATCACATTTTGATGTGTCGACGGCTTTTTCATCAGTTTGCAGTTGACATGTATGTCAAAATTGAGACTGAACGATTGACGTACATCCGCCTAAACCAACAGCAGCTTCGATCTGAAGAGTACATTAATCTTCGTGATGCTATTAATGCTGATGGCAATGCAAACAATGTGGGAAAAATGACAATTCTGCCGGCCACTTATATTGGAAGCCCGCGACACATGCACGAGTACGCGCAAGATGCGATGTCGTATGTTAGAAAATATGGCCGCCCAGACCTATTCATTACTTTCACCTGCAACCCACAATGGATAGAAATTAAGAAAGAATTGCTATTCGGCCAAACACCACTTGATAGGCATGACATCACTGCCAGAGTTTTTAAGCAAAAATTAAAATCTTTAATGAATTTAATTATAAAGCATCGTGTGTACCTATGGCCAAGTACGTTGTTGGATGTACTCTGTTGAGTGGCAAAAGCGTGGTCTGCCACATGCGCACATATTAGTCTGGTTAGTTGACAAAATAAGGCCAGAAGAAATTGATTCCATCATTTCAGCCGAGATTCCCGATGAAACAGTTGACCCGAAATTGCATGCTGTGGTAACGAAACATATGATACATGGACCTTGCGGAGTTCTCAACAACAACTCAACCTGTATGGTCGACGGCAAGTGTTCCAAGCGATACCCGAGAGACCTGATTGCTGAAACCATCACGGGAAATGACGGTTACCCATTATATCGTCGGCGATCAGTTGCGGACGGTGGGCGATCTGTAGTTGTGAAGATAAAAGGACAAGATTTTCATGTAGACAATCGTTGGATTGTCCCGTACTCGCCAATATTGTCCAAAACTTTTGAAGCTCACATCAATGTCGAATTTTGTAACTCTGTCAAGTCCATAAAGTACATGTACAATTAATGTAGGTAAATTGCACATTTGGCACTGCCTACGGTGCATCTTTTATATCCGTCGAACACGTCGTCAGTACGCGTTCGACAGCAGTAGCGTGTATTCATATCGTATCAATAAATCATTAATCAGTCTTAAAATCTCGTATCAATTATCAAATCATATCAATCAATTATCATCTAAAGTTGTAGGGCGGAAACCTTACATCTTTATGATGATAGATAGATGATAGATGATAGATAGATAGATGAAGAGAGTTCACAACTGTATCACGTGCAGAAAACATCAACCTATCAAACTGAAACAAATCATGGGAAATTTACCATCAGCACGGTGTAATCCGACGCGACCTTTTTATCACACTGGCGTTGATTTAACAGGATTCATCAGCGTGAAAGCAAACGCCGGTCGAGGTATAAAAACCATGAAAGGGTATGTAGTGGTCTTTGTATGCATGGTGACAAAGGCCATACACCTGGAACTTGTATCAGATCTAAGTTCAACTGCATTTTTATCATCATTGAGGCGTATGGCCGCCCGGCGAGGCACCCCGCGTCACATCTACAGTGACAACGGAACCAACTTCGTCGGGGCCAATAAGCTCCTAAATCAGGAAACTATAAACCTAAAAAGCACACTAGATGATGCGTTTTACTCCACAGTGGCTGAAATGCAGATAGAGTGGCATTTCAACGCACCGTCCTGGCCCAGTGCTGGAGGATTATGGGAAAGTGCAGTAAAAAGTCTGAAACATCATTTTCGTAGAGTGATTGGAGAGCAAAAACTAACATTTGAAGAGCTGTCAACACTTCTTGCACAGATCGAAGGATGCCTAAACACAAGGCCCCTATGCGCTCTGAGAGAAGATCCAGATGATATAAACTGCTTAACACCATCTCACTTTTTGTCTAGCGGTCCGGTTCTTACTATCGTGGAAACCGAAACAGATCAACGCACAAGATGGCAATTAGTTCAGAAAATCTTCAAAGACATTTGGAAAAGATGGCAAACAGAGTATTTATGTCAGTTATCAAATCGCAGCAAATGGCAGCAAGCAGAGACTAACATTGGACTAAATGACATCGTGATCATTCACGACGCGAATGTACCAGCCGGGAAGTGGGCTATGGGCCGAGTGATAGAACTGCATCCCGGCAAGGATGACTATGTTCGTGTAGTTACGCTAAAAACAAAGAACGGAGCTATCAAAAGACCAATAGTTAAACTATCAAGGCTACCTGTTAATGAAAAGCAAGCACCAGCATCATTGAACTAGACACTGCAGCGAATCATAGTGCGCGCAGTAAAATCTAGAGAAGTAGACGTAACTACTTCATCTATTATCGATTCGTTAAAAGTGAAGTGCAGTGATTGAAATATTTTAAGCAAGACATTGACTTTATTTTATTATTGTGATTTTATACTTTTACACGACTATTTGTTTTATCATTTTTAAGCTACTTGTTTTACATTTATATCATTTAAAATCATGTTTAATTATATTCTTCTCCCTCGGGAGCATGTACAATTAATGTAGGTAAATTGCACATTTGGCACTGCCTACGGTGCATCTTTTATATCCGTCGAACACGTCGTCAGTACGCGTTCGACAGCAGTAGCGTGTATTCATATCGTATCAATAAATCATTAATCAGTCTTAAAATCTCGTATCAATTATCAAATCATATCAATCAATTATCATCTAAAGTTGTAGGGCGGAAACCTTACAGTACATATGTAAATATGTCAATAAAGGTAGCGATATGGCCATCTTCGCTGTAACAGATAAAAATGACGAAGTGTCTCAGTACCAAATGGGTCGCTATGTAAGCAGCAACGAAGCTATTTGGCGCATATTTTCATTTGCGATTCACGAAAGACACCCTACAGTAGTCCATTTGGCAGTTCATCTAGAAAATGGACAACGAGTGTATTTCAATCCAGAGAACGCTGTGGATAGAGCGGCACGTCCACCTTCGACCACATTAACAAGTTTCTTCTCAATTTGTCAAACTGATGATTTCGCTCGCACTTTGCTGTATGCTGATATGCCACGTTATTACACATGGAACGCATCATCAAAGTCATTTCAGCGTCGTAAACAAGGAACACCACTTGAAGGACATCCAAATGTTTTTGCCACAGATGCTATAGGCCGTATATATACAGTACATCCAAATAACGATGAATGTTATTATCTTAGATTGTTATTGGTACATGTTCGTGGTCCGACATCATTTCAACAATTGAGAACAGTTGATGGACATCGGTGTGCAACTTACCGTGAGGCGTGTCAACTATTGCAGTTGCTCGAGGACGATTCGCATTGGGATAATACGCTCAAGGATTCCATCACATCTTCATCGCCGCATCAAATTCGTACATTGTTTGCAATTATAATATCAACATGTTTCCCCTCGAATCCGGAAGATTTGTGGATGAAATATAGGGATGACATGTCTGAAGATGTGTTGCATCGTGTGCGTTGTCAAACTTTGGATCCTACACTACAAATTACTGCAGAAATTTATAACGAGACATTGATCGTGATAGAAGATATGTGTTTATTGATGGCAAATAAAGTATTGTCGTGTTTGGGCCTGACAGCACCCAATCGTTCTATGCAAGATGCATTTAACCATGAGCTTCGAAGAGAAAAACAATACGATACTGAAGCATTGACCGAAACAGTTCGCACAACTGTTCCACAATTGAATGAACAACAAAGGATTGCGTACGATAGTTTGATTCAAGCTGTGAATAGTGGATCTGGAGGGATTTACTTTCTTGATGCTCCCGGGGGTACTGGAAAAACGTTCCTAATTTCATTGCTATTGGCAAAGATCCGATCGCAAAATGAGGTAGCCCTAGCGTTGGCTTCATCTGGAATAGCTGCAACTTTGTTAGAAGGCGGACGAACTGCACATTCGGCCTTGAAATTACCTCTAAACATGCAAATCAACGAAACACCGGTTTGCAACATCGCCAAAAATAGCGCTATGGCGAAGATTCTCCAGATATGTAAATTGATAATTTGGGACGAATGCACAATGGCTCACAAGAGGTCGCTGGAAGCACTGGATAGGACGTTAAAAGATTTACGTGACAACCAAAACATTTTTGGTGGAGCCATGATTCTGTTGTCAGGTGACTTTCGTCAGACTCTTCCAGTTATTCCTCGATCAACTGTTGCTGACGAACTAAACGCATGCCTAAAATCATCTAATTTGTGGCGGCACGTAAAGACACTCCAATTAACAACTAACATGCGAGTGTTTTTGCAACAAGATCAAACTGCGATTGTGTTTTCGAAGCAGTTGCTAGATATTGGAAATGGTAAGGTCGCAGTTGACACATCGAGCGGATTAATAACATTTCCCACAGATTTCTGTCACTTCACAGACTCGAAAGAGGAGCTTATTCAGCGTGTTTTTCCGGACATAAAACAACAATATAATGACCATAATTGGCTGAGTGAACGAGCAATATTGGCGGCAAAAAACAAAGATGTCGATGACCTCAATGTGACCATTCAGAATTTCCTTCCAGGAGAGTTGATTACTTATAAATCAGTTGACACAGCTACAAACCAGGATGACGCAGTCAACTATCCCACAGAATTTTTAAATTCATTGGAATTGCCTGGACTACCACCACATAATTTGCAATTAAAAGTAGGATCAGTTGTCATCATGCTGCGTAACATAAATCAACCTCGACTTTGCAATGGAACGAGACTGGCTGTGAAGAAGCTAATGAGTAACGTCATCGAAGCCACGATCATCAAGGGAAAATATAAAGGAGAGGATGTCTTGATCCCGCGTATACCGATGATTCCAACGGATTTGCCATTCGATTTTAAGCGTTTACAATTTCCCGTGCGTCTGGCTTTTGCTATGACAATCAATAAATCGCAAGGCCAGTCATTGCAAGTTTGCGGAATCAACTTGGAGTTTCCCTGTTTCGCGCATGGACAATTATACGTTGCGTGTTCGCGCGTCGGAAAACAATCATCATTATATATTTACGCACCGCAAAAAAAGACAAGAAATATAGTTTATCAGAAAGCTTTATATTAATGAACTGTATATCCAGCTACTATGTACAGCAATGGACATCTTTTGCCCGATATGATGATGATGATAACTTCTCTTCACAATCATTTACTACAATTTCCGCGATTGACACTTGAATCGGCAACATAATCAATTACTGGAACAGCAAAGGCGAACCCGGCCCGCTGATAATGTCTTCACTTGGCTCGCCAGGATTTAACGGAGTAGCGAGAGGCCTCGGTGACTCGGACAAGTCTGGTTGAACCACAATATTGCCGATGTTGTGTTGCTGGCTTTCTTCTATCTCCTCCATATCCTTAAGGTCTTCGGCAGTTAAATTAAGTTCAGAAAATATTATGTTCTCAGATGATGATGACATTGTTGAGTGACTGAAGTTCGGTTTTGAAAGCAGTTGTTGTTTGACTCGCTTTTTCTGTTCCTTAGCCCTATTTAGTCTTATTATTCGGCTCAAATTGTGACCGCACTTGACGCAAAACTTGAAAGTATCAGCGGTTATAGTGAAGCATTCGTCGCATCTTAACAATTGTTGTCAGCAACTAGGACAGGTTGCACTGTTGTTCTGCCGTTCAATCCATTTCTTACAAAACGGGCAATGCATTTTAAAAGTTATTAAGTACTTCTGAAAAATAGTTTTGAAATAACAATTATATTTTCTTTGAAAGTTTGGTGACAGTGACAGTGAGTGTTGCCTGGTTACTATACTACTATTACGTTTAGTAATATGGCGCAATCGATAAAGACCGAAAAAAAATAGGCTTTACCTTATTTGTTAACATAACCCTGATTAAAAAAAAGTATTGAAAAGTATTGAACCCAGGCAAACTGTATATCTATATTCTATGTATATATAGATATACAGTTAGTGGAGTCCAATACTTTTCAATACTTTTTTTTAATCAGGGAAGTGTCTATAATCTCATAACGTGACTTATGTGACATACAAAATAATTATGAACATTATTATGCTGAACATGTGTACGTGATTTACCCACTTTTTCCGCACACTATGGGGCCGATACTTAGACTATCTGAGCACCTAGCATGATAGGTTTTATGCACACGTTTTAAGTGACGTTTCAATCAATACATTTTCGCCCTATGCTAGGTGCTCTGATAATGCCTTTATAAGGCTCTGAAATACATATGGTGATACGACGTTCACCGGGTCATCTAGTACTATTATGAATTAAAATGGCTACTCCATTATGATTGTTACCACAATCATTACGTTCAACATTGTAATATTTTATTTTGAATTGTTGATGTGGTTTAAACCATGTTTCTGAAATTATTGCTATATGAATATTATTTGTATAAAGAAAATTTGTAAATATTTGCTTATTACTGTTTAAACTTTGTGCGTTCCATTGTATAATGTTTAAAAAATCCATTATGTAGATCGAGGGAGCTTATTACTGAGAGTTTTTTTTAAGGTCTCTCTGATAGACCCAGAATTTATTGGAACATCTTTGTTGCTCATCATCTTTGTTATTGTTTCAATTAAGATGTTTATAAATACTTCTGACTTCATTAAATTATTTACCTGTACATCAAGGGTTTTTGCAGATAGTTGTGGAAAGGATTTAGAATCGAAAAGATCCGAATAGGTTGCAGTTCTAGACTTGATTTTGTTTTCTTCTACTTTCTGCTTTTTAAGAGGACACATTGATGATATGGCTATGTGGTTTCCATTACAATTTTTACATTTGGCATTTTTTGGGTCAACTTGACACTGGCGGAAATTGTGTTCCTAAGTGCAGATAGAGCACACTTCAAAATTTTTACAAAACTTAGCAATGTGGCCATACCTCATGCATTTAAGGCACTGCTTCACAGGGGGTATGTACACTTTTACCTCATGTCTCCAGGAGTCTAGGTACACATGTTCCGGGAGAATGGTGGAAGCAAAGGTCACCGCAACTGCCTGTGTGGGTAGAAAGGCAGCGCCACCATCACTTCTCACTCTGCGCATGAAGCGTCTCACCTGAATAACGTTCCTTGAACTGCCTATCAGTGAAAATATTTGTTTGTTAGACATCTCCACCGGAACCGAGGTAAGAACCCCAGTAACTTCGGTATCACCTGCTGGTATGGTAGCTTTAAGGGATAGCTGATCAAGGAGTTTTACATTTTGTAAGAACATGTTTGCATTGTTCGGAAGATCAAATGTGATCCCTACCTTATATTTGTTGATAGACCTGAGGTGCATAACACCTGAGACGCCATGATCTCTTAAACCTTTTGAGAGGGACATACGATCGCGATCAGTAAATGCTCTATCTTCGGTTTTATGAGTCAGAAAGACAATAAACTCATTTTTTTTCGAATCCTCAGGGTACTTGCGCGAGTATCCAGAGACCTTAAATATAGCATACTTATCCGCTTTAGGGTTTTTATTTGTTGATGAAACGTCTACAGATATAACGGACTTCGCATCTTCTGAATCCGAAGAATCGGAAGGCGATGTCTGTAGCGATGTATGTAATTCATCAGGGGGAGGCGGTTCCTCCTTTCTCCTCCTTTTCTTTCCCATCCTGGACCACAACCGGGCACTCCCGGGTTTGGTCACTTATTTACAAGCACTTCGGGCTATCCCCGATGAAAATTTCCCTAAATTTTAATAAATAATGTAAAAATTTTCAAAAAGCGCGCCTTTACACTTTAGCAGTTCCCGCCTTTTTTTCGACAATTCGACAAATGAACGAACAAACAACTTGATGGTGTTGCCAGCCGGAACTCTGAAATCCGCCCACAAAACTACAGACTAAAAAAAACCCGAGTAATGCGAAATATAGTTGTAACGTATGCTATTGACTTTAAAACATATCAACCACTAGGTATCTGTGGAGTCTACATACCATAATAGTCCTGTTTGTGAGCTGTTTTTGTGGTAACTTAGAACATCTTGGGCACACCCTATGGATGGACAATTTTTATAACCGCTGGCCCTCGCTCGCAAATTGAAAACCCTTGGATTTGATTGTGTCGGGACGTTACGAACCAATCGGCAATATGTGCCGGTTGAGTTAACGAACCTGACCAATAGTAATATGCGTCAGGGGAGTTGGCGGGGTACACCTCAGGAGATGTGGATCAAATGGTATGGAGAGATCAGTCAGAACCGTGTGCCAACGATTTCTACATACCACGGGAACTCCATCTCCACCGAGGCAAATGGTACATCAAAGCTCATACTCATCCGAGACTACAATGTTTGTATGGGGGGTGTCGACAAAAAAGACAAGTACAATCATCCATCATTTACCAAGCGGCGTGTGCGCGCCGACCACAAACAAACGCATGTCGCACATCCGCCGTTTTCGCGCGCAGACGATTCGCAGACGAAAGGCTAAAGTAGAAGAAGAACCTAAATGTGAAAATTATTGATAATAAATCCAAAAAACTGGCAATAACTGTTTGCATGTCTAACATGTTAAGAAAATATACCTAAGGATATTACAAAATCACCTCAATATAATTAACATGTTCTATAATAACTTCCATTGACGTTTCTTTTTGTTATTAATTCTGCAAGTAAAAATAATAATGTTATAATTGTTCATAATAATATAATGTGATAATATTTTTTAATGATTTGAGAATGACCTTATTATCTAATAAAAATTCAATAGGTATCTTTTTAGTTATGCTGTTCCTATTAGTTCTGCTATTTGTTTAGGGTGCTAAGGGGTGTGGGTTGTTTAATGATTTAAACCAGGGTTTCCCAAACTTATTTTTGCTGTGACGCCCTTGGTAATTTGACAGTTATTTGCGACGCCCCTTCCCCGTAGCTAGCCAATAAGTAATGATTACTTAGTAATCTATCAGTTGTAGTACCTACCTACTACTAGTAATAAGTTGTAAGAAAAACTACAAAATTCATTTATAGTTTTTTATTAGAAAATAAGAAATTACAAACTCAAGATGGAAAATGAAAGGAAATAATTATTTGACTTTGATGGCTGGCTGGCAATTAATGAGAAGGATGTGCTTGCTTTTCTGAGCATAGCTTTTCAAAACGGGGCTCAAGTTTCGATATTGCCACTCTCATCTCTTTCTCTAAATTTAGTTTTGATCTGTACTTGTTCTTTATTACTGCAACTGCAGAAAAACCTGTTTCGCACAAGTACGAAGTCGCAAATGGTAACAAAACTCTCAATGCTGCAGTGCTGATAGAGCGATATTCGGGAGAAACTGTGCTCCAAAATTGAAGCAGTTTGTCTTTGTTATATTGAAGCTTAAGGCTGGAGTCACAGGACAATTCTATTAATTGTTCTTCTTCCTCTGTTGACAGTGTTGATGGTGTGGTTGCCTGGAAAGGGTTTCTAACCCAGTCATATCGCTCAAGATTTTCGGGAAAATATTGATCAAAATGTTCGCTTAATGATGATAAGTGCTGTGTAAATATTCTTTTTAAAGACGGATCGAGAGAGAGAGATTTTTCTTGTAGAATGCCTTGTAATGCAGGGAAACAGTCAGTATTTACTTGTTCTTCTTCCAATTTTCTCTTCCATAAGAGCAACTTCTTCTGAAACCCAGTGATTTTATCTGCCAGTTGCAGTATATGAGTGTTATTTCCCTGCAAAGACTTATTAAGGTCGTTTAATTTTTGAAATATGTCGCAGAGATATGCAAGTTTAATTATAAACTCTGTATTAATAAAGTTTTGCGCATCATTGTGTGATTCTGACTGCAGATAAGTATAAAACTCATTTCGTAACTCGTGCACACGTGCGAGTACAATGCCTCTGGACAACCAACGAGAGTTGCAGTAATAAATTAAAGAGGTATGCTCGGCACCCAATTCTTCACAAAGTTTTTTTATTTAAATTTTAAACAATTACTTGTATTTTTACTGTCCAACACGTTCGAAATTACGTCCTTAAGACGTGTGTTACCGGGAGTGGATTGGAGTGTGACTGAGGAACTAAGGAACAGCAATTCAAAATGATGATTAGGCCAAACGCAGTTTGCTCGCGTATGCTTGCCTAATCTGTGTCACCACATTGTTGTAGAGGTGATGTTTTCTCTTTAGGAGCAGATGAAACAGGATTGCAGACCAGATTTTTAATTATTGCCTGTTCCATATACTATGTGTGTTTTCCTAGAAGAAAAAGCAACACGTACATGTTAATATATGACACCTGTTAAGATTGTGATATTTATAACGAACTGAATGTTTTATAGTGGAAGACTGTTGTCGCATGCTAATACCCTTCATAACTCAACAACATAAAAACTGTAAAATAATCAATGGTAGAGTAGCAAAAAATAATTTACTTATAAAAATATTTAATCAGGGACCTATTTATTAGAGAGTGTGACAGAAATGTCACATTATGTCATACACTCCTCTAAGACGTATGGAATGCCTTGAAGCAGTTGTTTTGCTTATTGTAGCACAAGGCAACTCCACATTTCTCAAAAATCGTCTGTGATACGCCAGCACAGTTGGGATATTTGCACCTGATTCTCTTCTCAGCCCATATAGGCCCACCTGGTCCTGCCGTATTTTGCATGTTTAAATAACAGCATTAAATTCAAGGGGGGTACCTTAATCAATCCCGGTAGTAAATACTTTGTCTCCAAATTTAATATCAGGACCATTTTCAGTAGCAGCATTAAGTACTGAAGCCGAGTTCGACGCTTGCCTATCAACTTCTAAAGTCGCTTCTTTTTGGGACTTAATAGCAAGATCAGATTCGGCTGTTATATTAATTACATGAAGAAGTTCGTTGTCTGGTTTGAACATTAAAATGTTTTCTAATATTTTTACCCGGTTCTGAATAGGCCGTATCTCTAAAGTCACTTTGAAACTCGTAATTCACAGAGCAACCTGCACGATGTCAACAATCTATGACGACTCAATGAGTTAATGCATATTCGCAGAAAGATCGAGTGATTCGAGATGCGTCGTATTACGTAGAGTCGTTTCGCATCTCGGATCGAAAGTCAAATATTCACTTACAGCTTTTTTCATAGCTGCATTATCTGTGACAATAGTTACTACTCATGAGCTTATTTGCCATTGGTCCATTACCTGAATGGCCAATGCAATATTCTGAGCCGTGTGATGAATTTGTATTTCTGAAGTCGAAATAACTACAGGTTTCAACTTATATTGATATATGTAATGTGCAGTGAGACTTGTAAAACTTTTATTACTGTCTGATATCCAAATATAAGATGTTAACGCTAAATAAGATATATCTTGTAACTCGTTTTTTAAAGCTTCGGACACCAATTTATATTATTCATCTACCATCAGAGCTAATTGTTTTCTATTCGGTAATTGACAATCAGAGTGGGTTCGAGCTACGCCCAACTCGAGTTAACTTGAGTTAGTTACTCGAGTCGACCATCACTAGTCGTTTATCTCACTCTTTTTCATACAAACTTTGTATGAAAAAGAGTGAGATAAGTAAAGAAAGAGAAAGATGTCCTTTTCCCGCCTTTATCCAAAGCACACAAATGTCGGTTAGAATCAAAACTGAGTTACGTTTTATAAGAATTAAGACGACGATATATTGTGTGTGGGGCAGTCCCATCATAATGCTTGATTCCGATCAACCAAGTCATCTGCGTGGATCGCAAAGCGTGCATGTTTCTTCGGATCCTTTCTGTAAAGAAATATTTTTTCTTTATATTTATAATTACAGAACATAAAAAAACATAGTGTTTGTGAAATATATTTAGTATATATTTAATATATATTTAATATTGGTTCTTTTGGCAGTCAAAACATAGAATAAAAATATTGTTGGTTCTGTCTTTTGAATTGAATCATGCAACATTTCGGAAGCTATCGGTGAATTGGAAATCACGCATTCTGCTACATGATAGTCCAATAAACCATAAAACGCTTTGGCTCTCAATCATTAATTGATTTTTTACCTCATTGGTTTTTTCATTCTTTAGTCGTTCTTGTAAAGTAAACTATGCAAGTGGAGCACATGTCTGTGCGAGGGGATCCAAAACCTGTATTAAATTCAGTTTTGAAAATTTCTCTGAAGTAAGATGCCTATTTATATAGATTTGAGGATCTTTTAAATTTACAAATTCCTCAATAGATAATAAATACGTTCAATACCACATCTATAGAAGAAGCTAATGCAAGAAGAGTTAATTACCATCAGCACAGACGAAGAACATGAGCAGAAGTTCATCCAAGGCTATCAAAAGTTCTGGTTGCACCGCAACATTGAAACACAGTATCCTACATTGTGGAACATTGCTAAAATATACCTTATCGCTTTTCCATCGTCATATCTAGTTGAAAAATGCATTCATGCAGATCATGTAGGACCCTTTAACAAAAGTAAAAAAAAATGCGTATATTCTACTAATAAAATTGACGCATTTACAAAATTCATTTCGCTAGCGGCAGTCAAGAGTCCCAAATCTTCTGAAACCATAAGGATAATTAAAAGCACCTTCTTGGGTACTTCGGAACCCCAACTAATCTCATAACTGATAGAGGTAGTTGTTCTACCAGCAAAAAGACGTACTTAATGCTGTTTCAACGCCTCGCGCGAATGGCCAAGTCGAGAGATCCAACAGAACAATTTTAGCCTAACTAGGCGCGATGACGATGACCCACGAAAAAGATCCTCGGACGTGGGATCAGTACCTACCTGATATTCAATTGGTGGGTATCAACACAACAATATATAATTATAATAATTACGTACTGTTACAATTATTTTTCGATTATTAGTTGAGAGGCATGTATTAACGCCGCCATAGCCCGTCCACTAATGGCCAAGCTGAGCGATTTGTACAAACTGTGAAAAGTAAACTGCGTAGTTTGGCTGGTACTGATATGGTTGAGGTTGGTCTTGATTCAGATTCAGATTTGTCTATATTTTTAGAATTAAAAGAAGCTTCTTTTCTTTGTATGTGTTCACTGTATTCTATCCGTGTATCTACGTCAGGTTTTTCTGTCCGTATGTATTTGTTGCATAAGCAACACTGATCTTTTTTCGGGTGAAAGAATGAAAGGTTGTAATTATTTTTGAGGCTTTTTTATAAACATTTATTTTTATTGGTTCTTTTTGCATTTCTTTAATTTTTTGTTTGTACAACTCGTACATTTTTGATATGGACAAATTTTCGTCTAAGTATTGACGAGTCGTTTTTTTTACAGTAATGTGAATCTTTAACTGCAAAACTCTTGTTATGAGTTTTGACATCTTAACGGCCGGTTTCTAGAACGATGATCAACGAAAAAATCAAATAATTACTATGTGTCAAACTCGGATCAATCGTGCTTTGGGTTTCCAGAAATCGGCCGTTAATCAGGTCTTCCGAGATTTTGTTATAGTATAAGATCCCACCATAGAACGACCTTCACCGAGCTGCTTATTAGGTGAAACGTTATTTATATAAATCTGAATGTGTCAGTGAATATAATCATGTAAATGAGTTGCCCAAAAAATGACAGTCTAGAATAGTGTTAGAGTTGTTATTGGTTCTATGAACTCAGTTTGCTCACATTGTAAGGCATTGAAATATAAAAACGAAGCTAACGGATTGTGTTGCGCAAATGGTAATGTGAAATTGATACCATTGGAACCACCACCAGAGCCATTGTACTCTTTGATTTCAGGAACTCAGAAAAATCGACAAAGTGCGCAGTGACAGAATTAGACTTAAAACAAAACTTACAGATGCACTTTCGCAAGCCCTGAAGCTAAAATGGAAATGGGCGGATCACATCTCACGAAGTAACGATAGCAGATGGACCATACATACCACCATGTTGGCAGACCATACAGCCGGTGGGCTGATGATATTATCCAAATAGCTGGGAAGGATTGGATGACAGCAGGAGCGGATAGAGAAATGTGGAAGGATAGGATTTATTCAGATACATGCTCTGGACAAAATCGAAATCAGTTCATGTCTGTTTACTTGCTTCATCTTGTCCAAAGCAACCTAAAATTGTGTGTTGTTGAACAAAAATACCTTGAGAGTGGCCACAGTTTTATGGAGGTTGATTCCATGCATAGTGCAATTGAAAAAGAAAAACGAATCACTTATACTCTGTTATTGACTGGAAAGGAATAATGAGTAGAGCGCGATCGACAAGGCACAAAAAAAATGTGACACCATACAATGTATTCGGATTACATTTTAATGACATGATAGATGTTAAATTACTTGCTGGCAAAATAATAAAAAATAGAAATATCAGTATTGAAGGGAAAAAAGTGAACTGGCTAAAAATCAAATGCTTGCGATTCGAGAAACAGTTTCCAGGAATTTATAAATTTTGATATGATTACGACGGTCCATATATGTCAATAGACAACGTCTAGCACTAATACTGGACGAACTCGGACCAATCTTTGATTCGTGTAAAGAGGCAGTTTTTTTCTGCGTACATTTTTATCTGAATGTGTAAACATAAATTGTAATGTAACTCTGTGGAATGATAGTCAGTCAGCACAGAAATTGTGCGTAAATTCTATTTGTCATGCAAGAACCAAACACATTGATATTAGACAATTGGCCAGTGAAAAAATTGTAAGCATAGGTTTTGTACCTACTGATAAAATAATAGCAGATGTCTTAACTAAATCATTAACTAGGGAAAAACATGTAAGATTTGTATCAGTGTTTTTCAAATGTATTTCAAGTGGTAGCTAATTAATAAGATGCTAAACTTTTAGTTTAATGTAATTAGGTATCTTAAGTAACTTAGGCAATTAGATTAAATATTATTATTTTAAGCCTAAGAAAATTAGCATATAAGATTAAGTTTAAGGGGTAGTGTTGGAACATTATCCGATATATGTAAACTTCATCTGTCAAAGTTTGTTAATGTCACTTGCTTGTAATGTTAGAAGAAGATGTCTGTCTTCTTTCTCACTCTCTCATGTAATGGCTGTGCGTGCGCTCCTAAACGCTCTTAATAAAGTTTCTAATTACTCCTGAAAACTATCGTCTTAATTCCCCAAAAACCATCAGTTATACTCAATTTACACGCAAAAATACTAAATCGCGTTCTCCTGATTTCATTTTGTCAATTATGTAGTTTTCCAACTACAGGGACGATATGTGGTATAATGTTCACCTTTAAAACAATTTTACTGTTCCTTTTTTTTTGTTTCCTTCAGTATTGCTACTGCTGTCCATTGGTTTTGGACACAGTAGCTCCAGGTGATCCCCCTTGCAATTAAAGCAAGCAACGTTTCTTGTACAATCTTTAGCCTTATGATTTTTCAAACATATAAAACATTTGCCTTTTAGTTTAGCCCTTTGAGCTTCGGCAGTTTTAAACTTCTTGCAATCTGAACTGAAATGGTTGTCCAAGCCACAAAACATACACTGATGTTTGAATTTCTTTGTTTTTTTTAATACTTGCCTGGGTCTCTCTTGCTCAGTCCGAAGTTACAAGGCTTCAACTGTTGTTGAAGAGAGAAGACTATCTGAAGTGTCGGTCTCGTTATCTATCCCGGATCTTTTTAAAGCGGTTATAACTTTGTCAAGATTTGATCTTAGTGTGGGAACTGATTGATCATTGGCCGAGAGTAAGTTCACCTGGTATAATATTTGTTCTGGAAATTTACTCGCTATGATAGATCTCAAGTGATTACTCTCGACACTTTCGCATAGTGTTTTTTTTTTTGAAGTGAAAACTTCTTTAGCGGCGCTGGGTGGGTAAAAACTTTCAAACTCGCGTCAGGGTCACGTGACGTTGATAAAAAGCGTAAGATCGAGGGAAAGGGAGAGGAACTAGTATCTCCCACTCTTTCTACCGTGCCTGAGTGTGCTCTGTTTAGGCGGCATTGTGATTGTCATTGTCATTATGACGTCTGTGGTTATATTTTTGAAGTGAAAACTTAAAAGTGAAAACACAACGTTAATATTGAAGTTTTCACTTCTGCCGGCACTCCCGGAGTGCTACCTTTTTTTTTTTTTTTTTTATTTCTATTACATGTTCTATAGGCCAATGCGCCTATACCATTTGTTATTTAATTTATTACATTTGTTATTTCATTTCTTACGTTTACGTCTATGCTCCTGATATGGAGTACTCATTTAATTCTCTATTTAGGTTTAGGTACATTGAATATTATACTTTCCTATTGCATTATACTACATTTATTCTACATATATATTATTATCTATTTAATATATAATATTATTTCTTATTTGTCTATCTTATTACTAGGTACACTGTTACAAAGTTCAATTTAATTTTAGTCACAATTTTCGTTATCATTATTTTCTTTCGTCAGTTTCGTGCCTCGTGCAAATTTACCCTCGCGCTTATTTTATTTTACTGTACTACTACACTACCCCCCGAACGACCCCGGCGACTCGTCGTCCACGACATCCAGCAAAGCGTCCGCGACCACCAGGTTCCGACTGCGGATCGCCATATTGATGTTGTAGTCTTTTATCTGACTGGGCGTGGCGGACAAGGCCCTCTGGATGAACTGAGCCGTTGCATCATCTTCACGACGGGCTGTGCACAGCTACACATATACTACACATACACATACATACACAGCTGTTTGTGTGTCTTGTGATCGCAACGACTGCGTGGGAGACGCTGCTGTGCAGTGGTGTCTTCTGTTTGACGGTCTTGACAATTATAACGCTTTTGAAAGTGAGTCCCTGTGCCTCATGAATTGTGTGGACCTGCGATCCTTCCATTTTCCCGAAACCCTGGTCGATCAACATGAGTTTCTCTACCTGGGTATGAACAAGGTAGAGTGTGTTCCGTTGCTTCGGGATTTGGGATTCTTCGTAGGTCTTCAGACTCAGGGATCTCACTTTTGGCACCGCTGAAAATATGCCGCTGTATACTTCGTTCAAGACGTACGCCACGTCTAGGGGGTTCCTACGGGTGCAGAGCATTTCTTGAGAGATTTGGGTGGCTAAGTTGGGTCGAGTATACTTCATGACAAAGAGGTTATCGCGGTCGATGTAGGGAAGCTGATTGTAGTCGCATAGTGTTTTTAATACTCTCAGGTGTTTCTACACTGTATCTAGGGTCAACCTGCAGGATGTAGGTTTGTTTGAAGCCAGCTTGATGTTGCTAATTATTGCAGTAAAGTAAAAAAAGTTCTTTATTTAATAAAATCACAAGATTTCAATGATTTTATTGGTGGAACTGGCACCTAGAATCACCTAGTTACTAGGTCCACGCGACCATAGCCTAGAAGAACGGGCAAGAAATTTACGGCCTGGTTCCTACCTTTTACAAAGCGTTTTCTTAAAATATCAATTGCAATAGATGAGTTTCAAATCAAATTATTTATTTAAAACTCTTAGGTAGGTACAAACAAAGGAAAACTTAAAATTAACATGTTTAGAATATAAAATAAAGAAATAAAAATAAAACTCAGTTTCCATTAATGATCGCTAAGTCACTTACTGTTTCTAATGCTTTGTCCTCCAGCGACCTGAGTAAATAAGCTAATATCTCCACATTTCTTAACTCTTTAGAATCCACATTGGCTTCAAATCTATCCCAGAAGCCGCTCCACTGTAGGATGTCTCCGTTGAATTTTGAAAGTTCCAATTAAGGTAGTTTAGTTAAATTGAACTTAGTTTGATTCTTTTTAAACATCTCTGCAGTAAAGTTCTGATTTATTTCAAGTTCATCTTGCTTGCTTGCTTTAAGTAGTTCTTTCATTAAAATTGTAGACTCTGCTATCTCCAGATCAGAATTAGTATGTAATTCCTTATCAAATGCTGCAATGGCATGTTTTGACTTCAATCTTGTTACAACAAGATCCTCTTCTGATATTTCATTCTTTTCTTGTATTTCTTAAACTAACTGCGACAGCTTTTCGTGTATCAGTTTTAATCTCATTATGTACGCTATGTCCGTGTTGCTAACTAGAATGGAATACAAACAAAATCATATTACTAGGTATGAATATTATTTTAGTACCATTTCTGCAGTAAATAAAGTTTACTTGCAGTTTATTTAAAATGTCTACCTATGTAGGTACAACTTGCAATAGTTTTCATTATAAACGGGATATTTACCATGATTTTTGAGTTTGATTATTTCCCGATATTTCGGAACAGTTGCATGCGCCATGATCACGGGTCGAACTGAAGTCTTTGCAAGTAGATAAACGTCATTGGCAGACATACCGGTCTACCCTCTTTCGCACTCTTTTATTACGAACGATACTACCATCGGTTTCACTCTCACTTTCAAATCGATTACGACACACACACGACTCACTATGTCCCGGCACTCCGCTCGTACACGAGTTTTTGGATCGCGGCACATCCTTATAACCGGATTCCAGACTCCAGATAGTTGAAAACCATCTTCCCGGTTAAAATTCCTGTACTTAATAATCTCAATTGCTTCTTGAACCAGTCTTGGTATATAATGACGCTCAGTTGAGATTACCTGTGGGTTGTGTAACTCGATCCAATGGTTTGGGCCCGATTCCAGCAAATGCTCCGCAATGGCAGATTTATGCGTATCAATGTTTTTGACCGCCCTGATAATATGCTCTTTTACCCTACAAACTATCGTACGTTTAGTTTGGCCAATGTATGAACTGCCACAACTACAATCAATTTTATACACTCCCGGCTTCTCCAAAGGAAAACTATCTTTCGGCGACCGCAGAAAATGAGCGATGATTTTTTAATTTGATACTCAAAAATCATGGTAAATATCCCGTTTATAATTAAAACTATGTTCAAAACCGTGATAGTTTCAAATATTATAACTTGTATGGAACCCATTCTTTTGGATATCCTGTTGCAGAGCAAATTTTTGCATCTCTTTTGCCACAGGCTCTTCTAAGACAGAAGAAATTAGTTTTTTAGAGAATAATGCCCCAGGATAGGTGTCTTTCACGCATATCCCGTTTAAAACTTAACCACAGGCGGATCGAGTTATGGAAGCGAGCGGAGCGGAGAATGAGCAAATACCAACGAATGCGGGTAGTTTTAAATAAAAGCGAATACTTCGATAATTTGACTCGATTCTATTAACTTTATAATTAAGTTATAGCGAAACTGTTTTAAAGTATGAATAGAAACAAGTGATAGCGGAAAACGATTTATGTACGAAGCTCCTATACTGAATTTAGCGGTGCAAAGAATGCTTTGAATAAGTTGTTTGTGCGGGGTGCGATTATAAAGAGAAGATGTACAACTTAGACAAATTATCAGCAGGATTTGACATACAAAATCAGCGGAAATAAATAAATTAAACGTGAACAGATTATGCAAAAATACCTAATTTTAGGTAATAAGAATATTAAATGAAAATCAATCGTCCGTCAAATGCGGGGCGGGTATGGAATTTACGTAAAATAAATCAATTTTAAATACGATATCCGGGATGGAGGACCAACTTATGGTGATAAATATAGGTCGGTTCAAGTCTTAATACCACCATAGAGGGGTGTGGATAGCTTCACGAAGGGTTTTTAGTGGACTGTAAATTTAGGTTTTTTGTGGTGATCTAAGTACTGACAGGTAGACAGCTGCTGTAGTAGGAAAAACACAGGAGAAAGAATACAGCAGCTAAAGGATGTGAAAAACATGCACGTACCTTGAGTCCTGCACAGTCAGCACACAGTGATCACAACTGGGACGAAACGATTGGATTTCCTTTGCGGGTGCGGTGCGACAGCGGTGCGTCTGCTCACGTTCGCGGTGTAAAAATCAGTGACGGGTTGGCGTGACGTGACGCGACAGTCGCGCGGTGCCGTCAGAGGGAGACGGCACATATAGTGCATACGTGCATGCGGAAAGGAGTAGAGGATAGGGAAGGCACCTAGATTACCACAAGTGAAAAACCTATAGGGTACAATATCCACCACCCTTATGTATCAATTACCCAAATCCTGATGACACATATCCCAATTATCCAAATTCTTATCACACAAATATTTGATGATACATGTTCAATAATTTAGATCCCGACGATACATAATTTATTATTCATAGCAGGGGCATTATTCTCTAAGACATAGGAGATTCCTTGCCCAAACCGTGCTACGACACAACGCGTTCCAAAACGCAAACGCGATTCCTAAACGGGCCTCGGTGTGGAATTCAAAAATTGTATTCTGTATGCTACAAGACGCGCTACTATAGTCTATTCCTAATACATTCTATTGCAGTATTACATGTTACAAGAAACGTCGCGAACCAATCTTGCCACCTTGCTTGTTGTGCCAGCTGCATTTCTCGTAACAGCCTGTTTCAGCCTGTTGCTCCCTATTCATACAGAAGGCTCGCCACTCGCGGTCGGGCTCTAGAAACTCTAGGCAAGCACGCTCTGCTTGTGTCTGTAGGCGAGCCCTTCTCCGCGGAACAGGCGAGGTCTCATACTCTTGAGACTCTGCTGCGCCGCCGTCTTGATGTAAGGCGCCCTCTCTCACGTTGGCTATTTTGTTGGTCGAGACGGCCCCGTCTTGGTGTAAGGCGCCTTCGGGGTGTGATGAGCCTTCTGGAAGTTGGCGCTGCCATATTTGTCGTAAGGGGTTTCGGTTATAAGTGTTAAGCCGGGTACTTGCGGTCTTTGGTGGTTGATGCCACGGTGTGTCTCCTGTACACACAATATGTCACACATTGTCGTTCGGCTGAGTTCGGACAGCAATAACGACTTTTCATCTGAAAAGCCTATATATTAATAGAAGTTGTAATTGTCAAAGCCGGTTTGAATAGTTCGTAATGTTGGCCATCGACGCGTTGGGGATGTTGTTGTGTCATTGTGTTGAAAGAATTGGCCAGACTAGACCCTGCGTTACCGGATCTAGCTGTTTCCAGAGTGCACCACGTGGAGGTTTCTTTCGCGCACCCCAGGTTGGCGCTAGGGGGCTGCCAGCCGGCTCATACATGCTGCCAACTGGCTCTTGCAGGCTACCACCCGGCTGATGCTGGCTGCCATCCGCTGGTGACGTGCAAGTCTTCGCGATCTGAAATTTAATTAACTTAATGCATATCCAAATGGAGTGTTACTTAGTTCCTTGGCTTCCTATGTCGGCAAATATAAATTTATAATTGCTATCCACTAGTGCCATTAGTTAGAACAATGCTTAACGTCTTCTTATAGTTAAAAAACTCGGTTCCACTGGGATAATTCCCTTTAAATTCCCTTTACACTCGGGCTGATACGAGCGTGAGTTTAATTTAAAAAAAAAATTGGCGCCAAACGGTTTACTTTTTCCGAACGCAACCGGCGTCGATCGTTTGTGAGATGTATTTTACGATCGGAAAAATCAAACGGGCGCGGGTGGGAGCGGTCAGTCACCTGTGAGTTGAAATAAAAGATGGCTGCGTTTTTCGATCCTCGCCGCGCCTCGGGTAAGTAATTGTTTTATTAATAATTGGAAAGTATTTAATTGTGGGTTATAATTATTTTAAAATTAAAAGATATCTCAATACCTAGATTATTTTAATTTTTTGCTGATCTTTACGGTTTAGCTAGAATTTCGTTGTAAACTTCGACCGCTACGATCGTGCGGCTCCGGTTGTACTACCGTAATGTTATTCGGGAGTGGGTACTGTATTAGATGATTGTTTTTACATAGATTTTATAACTAATAGTTACTTTTTTTACTTTTTAGGCAGAAATTTAAACGAAGATCAAGTTATACAAGTGCTGGGCGATGGAAACTTCTCAGACATTGAAGATTTTGAAGACGACGACGACGAAATTCAACCCAGCACTTTCGAAGATCTTCTGTTGGATGATCCAGAGCCTGAACCACAGCCTTCAACAGCACCGGAGCCGGAACCTTCACAACCAACTCCGCGCCCTCGATCTTTGCGTCCACCTTCTCGAAAGAGAGTTTGGAAGCAGGTACCTTTCGACGATTGTAGTCATGACTATGCTCCATTGCCCGTGACTCCTGTCAGGACTCCAATGGAGTATTTCTCAGACTATTTCAACAGAGAGTTTTTTGACGAAATTGCCAGATCTCGAAATAATGTTTAGTTTTAAGAAAACTTATATGAGACTGAATGATTAAAATAACTAAATAATTAATAAAGAGGCAGATTATGAAAAAACCTTTTAGATTTTTCTTCAAACTACCAAAACATAGGCCTAGTTTAAATTACCCTCACGATCATGACTATGTCGTGTACGACCTGCGACTCACGATCGTGCGGGTGGATTTGTGGGTAAACTATGAACTCGAGATTTTTTTAACTGCATTTTTTGGGCTCTATAGACCTAGTAAAATGCTAACATTAAAGTTTTATGGTTAAAATCTGAAAAAAAAACTTCGATTGTAAAGGGATAAGGGTTTTCCATTACGATATGCTTGCCGTCGAAATTTTCTTCTAAATCTTTTTTCGATAGACAAAATATTAAGCACAAAGAAAATTTTCTCAGTTCATGGTCACCAAAGAGCCAATTGCAATTAAAATATATGATATGGAATTTGGACTAAGGTAGTATCTTCATATGCTTGCAATACCCGTTCTCTGCAGAAGCTGCAGCCAGATAGACTGATAGGTGAAGATACTGTTCAAGGTCAAGTGCCCCTATAGTGCGCGGTTGCCAATAAATGTAGTTACTGTACCATAGTAGGTAGAAATTGAGCGACCTGGATCAAGACATATCCAGTTCTCTCAATTTCTAATATTCATCTATTCAATGTGATCTATTCAAGGTAATTTCATCAATTAAATTTGATCTATTCAAAGTGATTTCATCGATTAAATTTGATCTATTCAAAATGATGTATTATTTATTTATTAATAATTTTCCTCAATGTTTTATCTATTAACAATTGCTTGATAAAAAATAATTAATAATAATAATAAAAAACTTTATTGAAGTGTTAGAGACTTGGTACATGGCACGTTTAAATAAACTAATATATCTTCAAAAGGCGGTCTTATCGCATTTAGCGATTTTTTTCCAGACAAACTGAAAATAAGAAATTATCAATTAAAATTTAAAAAAGAAATCTCGTGTGGCTCCATCAACTTCAAAGAAACCATCGCGCTACGAGCTTTTCAGCTCAGAAAGCGAAGATGAGGAGGCTGAACAGCGAGCACATATTTGACAATTAAGCATCCAAAAGCCTACACCCGACAAACTCATACATCAAAACAGGGGAAATACTACATCGTTCTGAAAACATACAACTGCGAAACAATAAAACCCAAAAAACTAGAATGTTTAGATTTATTAATCAAGAACCGAACAGATTACCCGACGGAAGCATGGCATCATCTAGTAAAATTCATAAGTTCAGCTCGAAGACAAATTCAGAAATGTGTAATGTTTAGCGCGTTTGACGAGAAGACATCATCAACACCAACTCTTTATTTTAAAGATGGAGCACATAAAGGAGGATCCGCTTCACAAGAAAAAAAACGTGTGAAGACCCATCGCTGCTGTTGAACACCATCGCGAAAAAACATCGGCTTCCGATATATTCGGAAGCGTCAGTGATGATGACGTATTGACGACACCAAAGCCCGGTAAAAAACCACAGCCAAAGACATCTTATTTTAATAAACGCGTTGCCAACGGAGTGTCACGACAAACCGATCAACACAAAATCGGAATACACTTTATTGAATTAAAAGTGTATAATTGCAATGAGATTAAACATATTCAGCCAATGAACCGATGGCGACATGCGATTATTCATTAAAAATTAAACCGATGAAAAAACTTAAGCGTGGGAGCACCTCACACAGCTTAGAAACTCGAAGAGAATTTAAAGACTATCGGCCAGATATATTAAGTGGGTGTGGTGCTTATTCATAAATTAAGTAAATCTAAAATGTAATCACATTGATTCGAAATTGCAATGGGCTCCACATATTGGAAGGCTTGCTGGTAAGAGGGAAAAACGGTCACCCCGGCCAGTGCCCTCTGTCACCGGGGAAGCATACAATAACTCGCACAGGGGGTCGGCAGGTACCCTGGCGGGGAACGCAGTAGGAACCGGAATACCGTCCGGCCGGAATCGCCAATCCAAGGAAAGACATCCCCACCCCTCACGCTGCGCCGCCGCTTTAAGTCGGGCATTTTTATAGAGGTTTGCATCCTCGCGGCCCAGGCGACCAAGCCAAGACCCTGGTTTCCACTAAGATTAAAATCTATTGTTGCAGAATTACGAGTTTGGAGATGGGGGCACGAGAAGTAACTTCTCAAGCGCCTGCTCGACGGTAGGGTAAGTACACGTCAAGCCCACCTCCTACTCATCTTAAACACGTCCCGCTTCATCCACTGCCTTCTCTAATGAACAGAGGAATGCTAGGAGAAGCCTGCGCTGCACTTATCCCTCCTCTCAAGCCTATCCGTATGGGTGGTCCTGCGGCATAGCCTTGAGGATCATTGGAATGTGCGCGCTGTGTGTCGGGTTATTGGCCACCGTGAAAAACTACCATAGTACTCTATGGCAGTTTTTCACGGTGTTACCAGGCACCACGTGGAGGTTCTACCCGACCTTGCACCCCACCTACCTACCTAACCTAACCTAAATGGACGGTGTAAGATGCGTGTGACCTTTTCAGAAACATGCCATCAAACCAGTTCGTTAGTTCGTTCGACCTCGTATGACTTGGGCGCCGTCGTCTTCTCCGCCGATAAATCTGGCCCCGAATCAGCCGCGACAGGTCAGACCGGTTTTGACGATCGGCCTCGAAGAGCTCGAGACTTTCTCTTCAAACGAATAAATTAATTTGATCCCTGCTCCGCGCATACCGTGAGTAACTCTCAGTGATTGTGCTTGTGTGATTTGTGTTAAATTGTGACAAATTGAAACAACTTTAATAAATTTAAGTCCACTTTTATTTTATATTCAACCTTGTATGTTACATTGTATCCTAAACTGGTTATTATAATTAAACTGGTGCCCTTTACATACATTGTATTCATTTGTAGCCATACGGGAATTTATCTTGTCGCGTTTCACTTCGCCACCACCGTGCGAATTCATGCAAAATGGCCGCCACAGTTGAAGGGCTTTCGTCTGTGAGTCACTCTCCAGGAGCGCGGTGTCAAAAATGTCTTATCTGTGAAGCACGCTCCTGGAAATCTGAAGTATTCTAACCTAATATTACATTACATGTTCTATAGGCCAATGCGCCTATACCATTTGTTTGTTTAATTTATTACATTTATTATTTTATTTCATAAGTTTACGTCTATGCTCCTGATATGGAGTACTCATTTCATTATCTTTATTTAGGTTTACATTATCTATTCTACATTTATTTTATTTCTATTTGGTGAACATTTCATAATATTGAAAATTTTGATTATTATTGTTATTGGAAAACTATTATTCTACATATAATATTAACATTTTTAATTTCTATTGTTATTCTACAAATATTAAGTTAATTTTTTTTTTCTCGAGCAGGCCGGAAACATGAAAAAGGAGTGCAAGCTGATTGCTCTGGAAAGCCTGCAGACAATATACGAGACGGTGCTGTCGATTTCTGACTCCAGGTCGAGACACAAATATAACCTGGAGAAAGAGAGAACAAGGCACGCACAAGAACTCTACTGTAAGAGTAGAGCGTGCCCACAACAAGCAGCTCTCGGAAATGAAGAGGGACCTCACCGTCAAACTACATGCTGCGGGCAGGGACGTCGAAAGCACTCTGAAGGAGTCCAAAGCCATCAGGGACTGGCTTAGCTATGAGACGAGAAAACCTCACTCTCAAATAGCTGAGATAAGCCAGGCTATAGTGAGGCTCGAGAAAACCATGAGCGAGCTAAAGGAGAGCGCTAGTTTAGTCGCAGGCAACAAGCCAAGCAGTGCCGAAAGTGCCATGTTACAAGAACAAGAACAAGAACGAGTGTCACGTAGCATGGATAACATCTCGCGACAAATAGACGCTCTCAGAAGAGATACATCGCAGATGTCTGCGAACGCAGCTCAAGCGCAGACAACCAGCGCACAAATAGTTAAACTCCTAGGGACTCGACCGGAAGCCCCACAAAGAACCAAGAGCCAAACGAACCGCCTGGAGCAGGAAGTTGCAGAATTAAAAAAGATAGTGACAGAAGTGAGAGATCTGACACAAATTAGAAGGCATCTCTACCATCAACGCCCCAGCAGCGGCCCAAACAACGGAACTGGCCGAACACCTTCAACCAATCACCGAAAGGTTGGAAGCGGTATCGTCAGAGCTAAGGACGATGCGAGAGCAAAGGCAGCGCACACCTCCGGCAGAGCGCAGCCTCGAAGCCGAGCTTGCTCAGATGGAAGGAGGCACAACGCGAAAGCCAAGGCCTTCAACTTACGCCCAAATCGCCGCGGCAGCTCCGACCCCACGACCGAACCACACCCTAATCGTCTCCTCAGATGACCCGAAGAAGACCGGGGAAAACATAATCGAGACGATTCGACAAGCTCTGGACAAGCAACAAGCTTAAGTTAGGTTCGATTAACCTAAGTCTCGGTTGGGTTGGGGTGGTTAGGTTAGGTTAAAAAAAAAGGTCAGTACCCTACCCTTACCCGGCTGCAGGGGGCACCAGTCGGGCGGACTTCCATTTCCCCCATACTCGTGGGATTAGACATGGATAAACTAACAAAATCAGATGATGAGGTGAGTGCCGTAGCGGCATGTGACAATGTGGCGGTGGAGGTCGAGGTGGCAGGATGCCTCTCAGACTGACTCTGACGCGAGCTTCGCGTCGGTGTCAACTATCTCGGTGACGTCACCAGAAGGTAAGCTTTGGCTTAAGCGGGTCCGCGAGATCGAGGCGGGCTCGGAACAGGAGGACGAGGACTGTGGCGGGACGCCGTCCAAAACATCAGCGGCGTCTCGAGGTAGGGGGCGCGGACGGCCCCCTACCACTGAAAGTATATTGGGTTAGCCAAGGCGAGAGCGGAGTTCAACGCTGCGAAGGCAGAGGAGCTCCGCCTCAATAACGAGCTGGAGATGGCGGCGGAGGTGCGGCGACAACGTGTATGCCCCTCCGTCTACCGCAAGTCGCCGGTCGCTTCGGCGATCGACAATGTGGAGGGGCAGGACCTGCACCAGGTAGTTTGTGGGTCCTTGAGCAGCATTATCAAGGTGGCCGACACGTCCAGCCACCTCAAGGGGACGTACGTGCGTGCGTTGAAGGAGGCAGCCAACACCATCCAGGCTGCCTTCGTGGAGATGCGCGCCAGGACAACGACCGAGGAGAACGAGAGGTTGGAGGCGGCCAACTCCAAGCTCACGCAGGAGCTTGGTGAGCTCCGCAAGGAGTTGGCCGAGTTGCGCCAGATGATTCGGCAGCCCGCTGTCGTGTCATCTGACGCAACTCCTTGTTCAAAGGAGAAGTGACGGCGCCCATTATCTCTGAGATGATATAATATAATTGAGGAGGGTCGGAACAAAAACCGATAAACGACATGCTGTATTTTTTTTTCTTTTTTTTGTAATTTCGATGCTTTTGCATAATTTTACATGATAAGCTTATTGAATCTGTTCTAAAGCCGAGGTGAGCTCCGCAAGGAGTTGGCCGAGTTGCGCCAGATGATTCGGCAGCCCGCTGTCGTGTCATCTGACGCAACTCCTTGTTCAAAGGAGAAAGTGACGGCGCCCATTATCTCTGAGATGATATAATATAATTGAGGAGGGTCGGAACAAAAACCGATAAACGACATGCTGTATTTTTTTTTCTTTTTTTTGTAATTTCGATGCTTTTGCATAATTTTACATGATAAGCTTATTGAATCTGTTCTAAAGCCGATGAATCTAGTAGAAAAATGCGCTTAGAGTTAAATGATCTATACAGATACCGATAAATCCACTGATGAGGTAAAAGAAAATTGATATCTTAACAGAAACCGATAAATCCTACATAAATTTGATAGATTTTTATAAGGTTGAGACAAAAACCGATATATCAATTCCATTTGCTTTATGGCAAATTAATAATGGCCAAAGGAGTTTGATTTCTTCCGTCCATGATATTGGCTACACTAGATATTTAGTCTGTGATCTATGGTCTGTGGATTTAATGACAGTGACAGAATTTAAACATTAACTGTGACGGATGAAAGAGTGTAACAGTTAACGGTTTCCTGAGTTTTTCAATGTCGAATTTAGATTAATTTTCTAACGGTTTTTATTTCGGTTGCTGTAAGATTGACGTTAACATAAAAAAGGTCATAACGTAAAAAAGGTTGTTAAAAATGGAGGAAATAGACCATTTGGTCGAGAATATTAACCAAGGATCACGAAAAAAAACAAAACAGAAACGAAAAACTGAAGTGGAGCGGGAGAACAGGTAATTACTTATTTACTTTGCTATGTTTATAGAATGGTTGTGGTTTTCATGATTTCTGTGGGATTTTGAGGATTTGCATGGTATCAACTTGCTTTTGTTATTGTTTAAGGTATCGGGATACCAATCCGCTTGGCTTAAGCTTTGAAAGACCCTGCTCTCATGACACGACGAAGTTCCAATGCAATAAAATTTCGCTCCACTTTATTCTTCGGAACAGAAAGAAATTTTTTAAACATCACAAGAAAGTCGACCAAGACATCTTTTTAACACGATTGATTGCACCGTTTGCTCCAGAACGACGACGACAGAGTAAAGTAGCTGAAGATAAACGCAGAGGCCGCGTAATGAGTACCACTTACTTTCTGAATGACCAGCACAATAAAAACAGGCCTGTTTGTAAAGCTATGTTTTTAAAAACCTTTTCTTTAAAAAAAGACCGGGTAAGTCACATAGCTAAAGTAATTTTCGAAGGGAAAACTCCCAAAGAAACACGAGGTGGTGACCGTAGATCCACAAAATCAGCTGAAAAGAAAGAAAAACTCAGGGAATTTTTAAGGAAGTTGCCAGCTTGCGAAAGTCACTTACAACAGATCAAAATCTAAAAGAATCTACTTATCGTGCGACTTAAATCAAAGGAAGTTGAGACAAATATATAATGAGTCAGTTCCTCAAACTCTGAAAGTAACTAAAACAATGTTCCAAAACGTGTTTGCGAAAGATTTTAATATTGGTTTTGAGCCCAGCTTCCGACGCTTGAGGTACTTGGATTTTACTAACCAATAAAATAAAAATGACCACTGATCCGGACGCAAAACGTATTCTAATGGTCCAAAAATGAGTACACAAGTTTTATAAATTATGCAAAAATAACGATCCAGACTCAAAAAATTTCTGTTTTGACATGCAACAAGTCCAGCCTTTACCCAAGACCCCAATACAAGAGTCGTTTTATGCAAGGCAAATCAGCTACTACAATCTTTGTTTCGTTGGCATGGACTCTAGAAACCCACAATTCTATCAGTGGTCAGAGGACCAAGGTGGCAGAGGGGCTACAGAAGTCGGGTCGGCACTCTTACATTATCTAGACTCACTAAACTTGGAGGGGATAAGAGTGCTGCGTCTGTTTTGCGATGGCTGTGGAGGCCAAAACAAAAATTCGCATATAATCCACAGCCTCACGTTTTGGTTGGTAAACAAATCTCCAGACGCCCTAGAAGAGATTAACTTGACGTTCCCAGTACGCGGGCAGGGCACAGCTTTTTACCTGCCGATCGAGTTTTTGGCAGGGTTGAAAAATCTTTGCGTACCATGCCAATCATAACAAAAAAAGAAAAATACCAAGAAATCTACATAACACATGGGAATGTTTTAAGTCTGGGAGTAGACTGGCATTTAAAAAGTGTGAAAAGTTTGGAAAGTTTCTATAAAAAGCTTGAAGGGATGAGGGATTTAAAGAGGATCACGTTGAAAAAAAAAGTTGTTATGCAAAGAAGAGGTCAAAGGAGTCAAACCAAAACTGTGTTTGAAGTAAAGACATTCCGAAATTTCATCAACGAGTCAGAACAGGAACAGCAAGGATTTTCAATCTTAAAACCAAGAAAATCTCATCCTCTGTCTTTAATCTCTGTGGATGGTACTAAAAGCCTGAGTAATCAGAAAAAAGCAGATGTGAAGTCTCTGATGACAAAGCAATTTGGGGAAAACTGGGAGGACGATGATACTTTTGTTTGGTATAAAAATTTACTTAATGATAGACAACATGACATGACTGAAGGTAATGTTAATGAACATGTAATTACCCATGAAGAATCTGACTGCATAGAAGTAGAAATAATGGCCGTAGTATAAGTTTAATGTCATCTAATACGATAATAAATAATAAACACACTTGATTTTTATTTGTATAGTTTTTTTTTAATTCCTCATATACTTAGTTTTAACCAAAAATGTTAATGGTTTTTTCACATAGCGATAAATCCTTAGTTGATTTTTTCAAAAAACGATAAATCCGGATAGTCTAAGCAAAAACCGCTATATCCATTTTTTTTTTTCGTTTATTACTTCACACACGAATCTGTTGATTTGGCCACCAAACAATGTTGCTAATGTTGATATATTAAGATATTCTACTCTCTTTTACCTAAAAAACCAAAGAAAAAAAACGTTTTTTCCGATTTGTCAAAAATCTTAGAAAGTGGATTTAGCGGTTTTTGTTCCGAAGCTCCTCAATTATGCAATACACAATCCACTTCAATTTTTATCTGTAATGTTATTCTGTTATTAGATAACTAGCTGACCCGTGCCCACTTCGTTAGGCATAATTCGACCGGTTTGTCTCCGATTCAGTTTGCAAAACGGACTACCACGTAAAAGCCTTTTTATTTTTCGGTTTTTTATATAACCTATAACACTTAGCAATAATGTGGCTTTCTATTGGTGAAATAATTTTTAAAATCGGTTCAGTAGATCCCGTAATCACCCCTTACAATTTAACAAATATACAAACACACAAACTTTACTTCTTTATTATATTAATTATAATTATATATTATATTATATTATAATTATAGTATATAGTATAGATAAAGAATTTTGAATTTTAATCGCCCACAAAACCAAATGTAATTCAATTCGTTGTTTGTAAACATTGAAGCTCGCCAGTCGACACGACACTAACAATTTTTTTTTTGTCACTGACTCGTGCGCAGTGCTTCCAACATATTTTTTTAGTACACATTGGCCGCAACGACATTATGTTTTTATTATTCAGTCCACTAATAAATAACAAACTTTTCATTCTTAAATAATCAAATAGGAAAAAAAAAATACCTAGTAAAATTTTAGTGGTCAAACTTGAGTTTTTATGAAATTATTTGGATATAATTATTGACTCGATGTTTTTCTACTAAAAACTGAAAAAACATCGATATTTCAAGTATATCAAAAGCATTTCAAAACATCGGATCGATTCGATGTAGGTATCGCATTGTAAATATCGATGTTTTCGATGCATCGATGTATATCGATTATTCCGTCTCTAGTTTGTTTCTCTAGTTTACATTTATTAGATTTTGCATTTTCATTGTATTGTAACTTTCGTGATTTTTGTGAGATTTGAGTGTAAATAAAGGCAATCATATTGTTTTTTGTGAGTATGTGAAAGTTTTAATACATAATTGAAAAAATGGTGAAATCTTTGTAGGTATTTCACGGAGAATAAAAACACAAATCTACACCGGATTTGTGTATTTCGCAAACAAGTATGTTATTGTAAAGTGAATAAATCAGTGTACTAATCAGTGGCTAGGATAGATTGGTGGTTATACTCAGTCCAATAATAAAATTCTAAAACTCGCCGATGGTAATTACTGAAGAGGAAGATTTTAATGTCAAATCTAATCATAAACATGAAACGTATGTCGGGCTTGCCCTGTTTTTCAATACTAACACGCACGCACTGCTAGAAGACTGACATACTTAATACAATACATTACTTAAGTATATAGATAGGTATTTTTTATTTTATCTACATATAAAATAACCAGAGCACCCGGAATAAATATTTGCAGATTGTACCAAAATTTATCGGGCGGGAATCGAACCCACAACCTCCGCGTCCCAGGTGGACATCTGTTGCAGAGTTTCTAACATGTTTGGTCACCACTTATTCACGTTTCAGATGCACACAAGATGCCGGTGCCCAGTATAGGTTAGCAGATCAGAAATCAGAACACAACAATTTAAGACTAAGACATGAATCATTCTATTTAATCGTCCAGGTAGTTGATTACTTCACTTGATAGGTTCATAAATTTTATTATAGATATACCTCTAACAAACTAAATCAATCATTGCAATAGGCATCACAGCTCATTTGGTACTAGTTCTGTCTTCTCTGTGGGTTCGATCCCCACCAAGAATAAATATTTTTTTAAAAGTTCAATAAGTCTTTATTGGTAAAACATTTTTTTATTACTATTAGTAAATATTAATGTATGTTTGCGTTTGGGTGTCAACATGTTACCTATCTATGAATTTATTCATAAAACAGTATACGAGTATTCTAGTTGCCATACAAGCTTTGTGAAATGTTCATAGACATTTTTTTAACTTGTTTAAGTGTAATGAAATAAAAAAAAATGATTTATGTTCAGATTTCAAGACTGTAAAATATTTAAGTATTGAACTCTATGCCTATTATCTCTATTTACAATACACTTCATTTTATTTGAGGTATATCTGGGATGCGACACAAGAGCAAATTTCGGTTGCCAGGAAGAGATCTCTCTCAGCGATAAGGCCACCCATTCTGATGCCTATTACTACTTGTTTAAGTTCTTTGTTTTTATTTATGTGTGATGAACAATAAAGAGTTATCTATCTATTTAGAAATGTTTTAATAAAATAATATTGAAACATGGTTTTATTGAATTATTATATTATTTCACAAATTAAAACTTATCTAATAAAGATTAGTTTAATAGTCATAAACAGATCAGGATAGTGAAGTAGTACCATCATGGTATTTGCATATGCTGAAACAAAATAATATAATATGGTTAAAGTTTTGTAGATAAATCAAAAGGAACATTTAGGAAATAGTTTCATGGGTGCAATGATGCATTGTCCAAAGTATAAGGGTAACTAATTTAGTAGTCAAAGGCTACTTACATCATTATAGGTAAATTTTCATTTTGAAGGTTGTACTATCGTGTACACAAATTTTTAGTCCTAGTCTATATCTCTGGTTGTAGCTTTTTATCATGTGTGATAGTTTTCTCTGTCTTCATAGATAGCAAATAGCAATATAGTATTTACTTTCCTGTAAAATAAAAACAACTACGATTACTTATTACCAAATCATCATTGTTAGGCTTAAGGAGATACACAACTAGTTAGGCATTTATGTTCCTTGTTATCTTAGACAATTTAAAAACAAGTGATAAGTAAGAACTAAAAGGATGAAGCGATGATTTTACTTTGAAGTTATCTTGCCCATACCTACCTGTGTTTTTTTCAGAAAATGTGTAGATGGTAGTCCTGAAAAGCTATAAAAATTCACAGGTCAGCATTGAAATCGCAGCTTATTACGTTTTAATTTTAAAACTACTTTGAAATTGTCACAAAACAATATAATTTTCGTGTTTGCATGAATCCATGAATTCTGCAAAATGAAACCAAAACAAACTTCGGCATGTCACAATTCTGTCAAAGTTAATTTACAGTCAAAATATCAATAAAAGACGAAGAAGAAAACTGAAATGTTATTTGATCAAATAAAAGCTCTAAAACATTTCAGTGGTCTGGATAGGCCCACTGGTTCTCCAGCACAGACACGGCGAACGTCGAGATGGCGGCGAGTAGACTGGGCGAGGCGCTCACGCGTATATGTGACGCCTCAATGCCACGGGTAGTCACCACGTCGTCGCCTCCGCGGCTGGGCGAGGCGCTCACGCGTATATGTGACGCCTCAATGCCACGGGTAGTCACCACGTCGTCGCCTCCGCGGCGCATGTACTGGTGGAACCACGGGATTAGGGACCTGCGTAAGTGTTGCGTTGTCGCACGGCGACTGTACGCACGCAGCCGCCGTTGGGCGGTGCGAGACGAGGAGGAAGAGGCAACCCGATACGCCTCTTATAGCGCTGCCTGTAAAGACTTACAGGTGGCGATAGGAGAGGCGAAAGAGACGGCTTGGAGAGAGTGGTTAGAGTCACTCAACCAGGACCCATGGGGGCGCCCTTACAAAACTGTAACGGGCAAGCTCAGACCGTGGGCTCCTCCACTCACCACTACTCTCGAGCACGAGCTCGTGGAACGGGTCGTGTCAACTCTCTTCCCCCAGCGAGACGCATGGTGCCCGCCGTTAATGGCGCCTGCTGAGGAGGATGTTCAGGCTGAAGAAGATGTGCCGCCGGTCGACCAAGTCGAATTCAAGGCGGTGCTACTTCGGCTACGGTCAAAGAACGCGGCTCCAGGGCCGGACGGTGTCCCGGGACGGCTCTTGGCTCATGCAGCGAAAGGGCTTGATGGAGAGATTAGGGCGCTCTTCTCCGAGTGCCTGGTGCAGGGCCTCTTCCCGCAGTGCTGGAAGTGCGGGAAGCTGGTCTTGCTAAGGAAGAGTGGGCGCCCAGCTGACTCTCCGTCAGCTTATAGGCCCATCGTGTTGCTGAGCGAGACGAGCAAACTGTTTGAGAGAGTGATCGCAGACCGTATTGTTCAACATTTGGTTCGGGTTGGTCCGAACCTGAGTGATGAACAATACGGTTTCCGTCACGGTCGCTCGACGGTGGATGCCATCTCCAGGGTGCGTAGCCTGGCAGATGAGGCGGTCTCGGGGGGCGGGGTGTTGTTGGCAGTGTCGCTAGACACAGCGAATGCCTTCAATTCTGTGCTCTTCGAGACCGTAATGGAGGCCTTCAGGTACCATAACATGCCTCAGTACCTGAAGAGCTTGGTGGCCGACTATTTCTCGAACCGGGGCGTCATTTATGCGACCCGGGACGGGGAATGGAAGGAGAGGAGAATGTCGTGCGGTGTTCCGCAGGGGTCGGTCCTCGAACCGCTCCATCGGTCACGACCATGTTCTGCGAGGCCAAAACCTTCACGGCATTGGTGTCATTTGCTATGCAGATGATACCCTTGTCACAGCCCGCGGCAGAACAACACGAGAGGCAGCAATCTTGGCCACGGCGGGTGTCGCCCAGGTGGTCCAAAGGATCCGTGCTCTGGGTTTGGAGGTGGCCCTGTCCAAATCCGAGGCCCTTGTTTTTCATGGGTCTCGGCAAGCCCCTCCGGCCGGTCAGAGCATTGTGGTGGGTGGCACCCCTATCGCCGTCGAGAAGTCTATGCGCTACCTAGGCTTGACTCTCGACGGCCGGTGGCGATTTGAAGAGCACTTCCGGCGCCTAGCCCCTAAGCTTTTAGCTTTCGCCGGGGTGCTCAGCGGGCTGATGCCCAATATAGGAGGACCAAGTGTCCCGTGCAGGCGCCTGTGCGCACAGGTGGTGCGGTCGAAGGCGCTGTACGGGGCGCCCATTTGGGCGGAAGGACTGAGTGCGGTGTGTCTGGCTTTTCTGCGACGAGCCCAGAGTGTCGTCGCGCGCAGGGCATGCCGCGCGTATCATTCTGTTTCGTTTGAGGCGGCGTGTCTGTTGTCCGGTGCACCACCGTGGGACCTTGAAGCCAGGGTCCTTGCGGCGGTTTACCGGAGAATAGTCAGTGTGCGTACAGGCCGGTGAGGCCGGTTCTTCGAGAATGGGTCGACCGCAGGCATGGGGCTCCAACGTTTCGCCTGACGCAGATCCTCTCAGGGCATGGCTGCTTTGGGAGGTATCTGTGTCGGGTGGCGCGTCGTGAGCCCACCATGGAGTGCCATCACTGCGGTGCGGCCGAAGACCGGCACACAGACACTTTGGCCTCAAGGGATGTTGGACCAGAGATGGAGCTGTTTTTGTCAAACCTGCAAACTGCAATCCTAAGCGTATGGGATCCATGAGGGAGTTAGAGCTACTGATATTGTAAATATACAAAGAGTTGAGAAATCGTTGTAATTTATTAGTCCGCAATGCCAAAAAACATTATATTGCTGAACATATTAAACTGTTCACTCCAGCTGGTCTTTTGAAGTTTCTGACGACGTTAAGTGTGCCCGTAGCACACCTCCGCTGCGAAACCATAACAGCGGAACCGCATTAATTTCGCTGTGTTTTGTCCGTATGTAGGAGAAGCGGAACTGCCACGGAACTGCCTGTTCTAACGCATAGATTTAACTATATTCTATCTCTTTCCCCGCGCGGTTTCGTCGATAATACTCCGACGCCAGCCACACTACCGCGCTCCGGCCGCCATTTTGTTGCGGTGCCGTGTTGTTTTCGCACGTGTTTGTGGAAATCGACAAAAATTTAAAGCGAAACTACATTTTTTTCATAAAATGGACGTCGATTTCACATAAAAATTATTTCAAGAGGTCAGAAATAGACCTATTCTTTATTTATTAAATCATCCGGATTATAAAAATAATATGAAAAAACTGCAGGCATGGAAAGAAATCCAGAGGGAATTAAATGAGGAAGGTATGTAGTCTTTTTATAATAATAATAGACTGTATTACATGTATTTGTTTATTTTGCTTATAAGATAACATTAATGGCACACATCATTGATCAAATAGGTAGTATCGATTCAGTAGTAGGTACTTTGTTTGTTAGGTTACCTTATATGTTAATTCTTCACATTAATATTTTTATGGGTCCCATTTTGATGATAATATTATGATAACGTTAAGTTCTCTGCGTTTGTGTAAAATATTGAACGAATTTATCTCTGACCTCAAACGCTGCCGCCGATGCTCTCTGTCGGTTGCCAGGTCTATTTTGTGGTAGAAAGGCACCTAGCTGTTCTATTTCAAAGCTGGAACTGGTATGTACGGCTGACTCTTTCGTCTGTATAAAGTTGTGCAAACAACAAGCTGCTTTTACAATTTTTATTGTGTTTGTCAAATCTGTTTCGAAAGGTCTTAGGAAAATCCTAAACTTCTGTGCCATTATTCCAAAAGCACATTCCACAACTGCACGTGCTCGACTGAGCGCCTGATTAAATCTCTTTTTATCTCTATCTTGCATAGCCGCTTCTCTTACAAAAGGTTTCATCAAAAACGTTTCCAGCTTAAAGGCACCATCCCCTATTAAAACATAAGGCAAAGGATCTGTGCCTTCTTTTAATGGTTAGGCATTTGGTACATTAAGTTGACCAGTTCGCAATAGTTGTAAAAAAGGTGTTTTTACAAATATAGTACTATCATATCAGAATCTTTTCCAAACGATCCAATGTCAACATATATGAATTTGTAATTAGCGTCTACAACAGCCAATAACACAATAGAAAATTTACTTTTGTAACAGTAAAACATTGAGCCGCTACCTGGAGGGTATTTAATGGTAATATGCTTTCCATCCACGCTACCCAGGCAATGAGGAAATCCCCATTTCCCAAAAAAGTCTTCTGCGATATTGAGCCACATTTCTTGTGTAGGTTGTGGAATGGCTAATGGTTGTAAAACATTCCATATTTCCTGACATACTTCGGTCACTATTTTTGAAACTGTTGAATTTCCTATACGATATGAAAACGATAATGTCTTATAGCAATCTCCAGTAGCTATGAATCTGCAATGAAAATAATATTCATTTTAAAATAACATTAATTTGTATTATTTTATTATTTTTCGTAACTTTGAAAGCGAAGTGGAAGAATTTAAAAGACTCCTACAAAAAGTACAAATTATCTAAAAAGAGTACAAGTGGCCAAGCTGCAAAAAAGCTTCAAAATTGGACTTGGGCAGATCAAATGAATTTCATTGATCCAGCAATTACATTGAATGAGACTCAAGGTAGTATGGCATCTCTGAATGTTGAAGAAGTTAATTCTACTAACTCTCAATCTACGGGAGACGAAACTACACAAGACGTTGCACAAGATACCCGCCCGCAAGAAACTCAAAACGCCCAACAAATTTATAGAAGGCATAGGAGAAGTAATCCGGATCCGGATCCAACAGATAGAATGATCCAGTACTTACAAAATAGAAGAGATCGCAACAGAAGTGAAGATAAAGTTGATGTAAAATGTGATGGAGTAGATTTATTATTTTTGGGATACGCTGATACTTTCAAAAAACTATCAAAGCGAACACAAATAAAAGCAAAATTTGATATCGCCCGAATTTTGATGGAGGCTGAATTAAGTGATCTGGAGGCCGGAACCTCTAACAGCAACTCTACTGCAACGGGTAGTTTCAACTACTCTGTTCTAAGTGATACCACGCATTCTCCTGCTACTCCAGGAAATTACTCCATGATCAGTGACGCAACAGTTACTGACAATGCTAATTATTATATTCTTCCACAAGAGGGCAATACGGCTATACCTACTGATTTAACAACCTCAAATCAAAATGATCATGAACAAATGAACATGTTTCACTAATCGTAGAGTTAGTAACATGCCGAATATTTTTTTTGTATTAATGATTAATAAATAAACAATTTACTTACCTCAAAGTTAAGGCTAATCTTTCTCTGCTAGAAATAGCTTCCCTAAACCTTGTATTTTGTTTAGTAATATGTAGCTTCAAAAGATAATGTAGATCTTCAAAACTCCCTGGGCTCATTCTAAAATATGTATAAAAACGATCTTCATGTGACTCTAGTTCTTTACATAATCGGTTTTCTCCTAATTTCTTCCTTTTTTCATTAATCTCGTGCACCCAAATTCTACGAGATTTACGCCTTTTCAAAGTTAAAGTCCATAATAATATTTCCTCCTCCTCTAACTCTGATAACGACGACATTTCGCTCCGATGGCTGACTGATGACTTACAGGTTCCGACGCCCGTTCCGCAACTCAAACTACACTTTATCGCAGCGGAATTCCTACAGCGGTTTCGCAACTGAAGTTTCGCAGCGGAGGTGTGCTACGGGCATCAAACTACACTTTATCGCAGCGGAATTCCTACAGCGGTTTCGCAACTGAAGTTTCGCAGCGGAGGTGTGCTACGGGCATCATCCAGAAAACAACTTCCGCGCGCCGTTGAAGAATCTCATTATATCATGATTGTAATTATTTGACAATAATCATGCGAACTAGTATCACACAGTTTGAATATATAGTTAATTATATGGAATGGTAAGTACCTACCTACTTTGATTGTTTTTTTATTGACATGTTAAGTCGGCTGCCTACTGGTAGTGTCCTACTGGCAACATATTAGATCTATAAATAATAATCTAAAAACATATTATGTTAGTCAGTTGTAGTAAATGAGCAGTAATAGTTGTAGTAGTAATGATACTACTACAATCAGTCATTTTCTGTTATTCGGTTTATAAATTTCTGTTTATTGATATTCAGGTATAGAATGACTATAAAAATTATGTCAAAAGAAAAGCGGCCCATATCTTTCATCATCAAACCAAAACTGGTGGCGGTCCGGCTCTCTTACTAGCTTTAAAGTACAGAAAATGGAGTTCAATAACTTATAGGGATGCAAGCTGCTACAGGTCTCACAGGTGTAGTCGAAGTATAAGTTGACTCAGTGAAAGAGTTGCATAATATGTTCTTTATAGTTAATGCATAGCATTAGGTGGACTTGTTCCAATTCTGTAATGATTTTTTTCTATTGTTATTTCTATGATTAAATTACCTGTGACCCTTATTAAAGCATTGGGAGGAAGACTTCCCACCTCTCAAATCGTCATTTGTTTGTATATGGTAACACTAAATTAATCCACTTATTTCTGAACGCAGACATAAAATTATATGGCAATATTTCTATTGGCAACACTCTTCTATGAAATGTCATTTGACACCATAGGTCAACGTCAAAGGTTGATGAGGCGATTTTTTGTTCAAAAGCCGGTGTTTACGTTTTGTTTTTTGTGTTATGCTGCGAAAAAATCAGGTACGTAGAAGCAGGTCCCAGAAATGGAAAGTAGACTATATTTCTGTTGTTTTGACCTCAAAGTATCCATAGAATCTTTGATATGTAGCTTGGCAGCCTTGCCTAAAGTTGGGTCTTCTAAGTGGGAATATATGATCCCAATGTCTGTGGAACATAAATTACGAGTGAATTTATCTATATAAAATTATGAGTGTTCGTCTTCGAACATAAAGAAAAGAAAACTATTGTCTAATACTAACACCTACTTGGTGTTGTAAATCAAATAAATCTTTAAGGTTTCTTTGATGAATGCAATTGAATAGTTGATCGCAAAGCCGAATTCAAATATTACCTGCACCTCTTTTTTGACATCTTAGATACTGCTATGAATAACTCATATTTAGTCTACGTAAAGTTGCACGAAAAACACAGAGTCGAAGGTCCACTTTTGAGAAGCCTCGAGTATTGCCAACCACGAGGTCTAATAAATAATTTAACATGTAGACAGCGATCAAGACCCACTTTAGTCTCCTCTAAAAAGCATTAGAAATAAACGCGATTTGCCAACGTACAGTATGGAAAAGCTGAACTGAAGCGGTGCGTAAATTGTGCAAAACAGGAAATATAGTAGGAAAATAATAGGAAATAGAACACATAATAAATGTGTTATGTGCAACGTCCACTTGTTCTTCACAAGTATACGTAATTAACTATTTATTTTCATTTCTGAACATTTTACTATGTTTTTTTGTATTACAAAGCAAGGAATAAAATGCCGATATAAAAACCTAACTCTTCGTTTACCTTTACTTTTATGGTCCATAGGGAACAATATTTCCCAAGAAATTATACGAAATCTATACACCCGGCTATGTTTTTGTATTGATATTGTCTTAGTTTACACCCAAAATAGCTAAAATATTTAGTTGTATTCGCATATTTAGTCTCAGCCATCTTATGGTCGTGTAAGGGTTAAGCAGTATATGCCAAAAAAGCCAATTAAAAGGGGATTTAAAGTATGGGCAAGATGCGACGCCAAGACTGGGTAATTATACCAGTTTGAAATCTATACGGGAAAAGGTGATAATATCGAAAACGAAGGCCTTGGGTATAACGTCGTAATGAAACTTTGTAATAGTCTGCCTATAAACACACAGGTCGCTTTCGACAATTTCTTCTCAAGTTGCAACTTACTAGAGGATCTATATGATAAAGCAATATATGCTGTAGGAACAGTAAGATCGAACCGCAAAGATCTCCCAGAAATGATGAAAAAGCAACCCAAAAATTTAAGACTACAAAGCACGAATTTTCAGCAATGACAGCCGAACCAATCACAGCAATTAAATGGCTTGATACAAAAGACGTCACACTGCTCACCACAGCACATCAACCACTTGACATCATGTATGTAAAAAGAACTCAACGAGATGGATCAAGAGCCGAAATTCTGTGCCCAAAAGCGATCGCTTCATATACACTGAGCATGGGTGGCGTGGATCTATTTGACCACTATAGATCCTCTTACCCAATCAACAGAAAATCGCGTAAATTTTGGATGCGTCTTTTCTTTTATAGGTTTGACGCATCCATAATTAATGCATACATCACATACAACCAAACTCATACTGTAACACCACATTCACACCGGGAATTTAGGTTGCGCCTGGCGCGTGCGCTGATTGACAATTACTCTGAAAAAAAAGCGCCCATAAATGTGCCTTTCAAAAGTAAGAAAGGTGGAGTGTTTGGCGTACCAGACGAGGTACGTCTGATAAATGTTGGTGAACATCTGCCAGAAGAAAGTAGCACATACAAGAGATGCAGGTTCTGCAGTACAAAAAAAGAAGAGAAGAGAACGAGAATGAAATGCTCCTATTGCAATGTACCCCTGAGTATTAGGGGCTGTTTCAAAAACTTCCATAAAGCAAAAACAAACTAGAATCACACTCTTACTCTTATCAACCGATGATACGTTACTCGACGGACTAACGTTTCATCGGTTGAGTGTGAACGGTCGAGTGTGAACGGTCGAGTGTTTTTCTATACATTTGTCAGTTCTGGCGTTCTGCGACCGATAATCCGCGACGGATCTTCCGTTAGATATGAACCGACCCTAAGGCCTTTCCACACTAGACGGAAATTCCGTCGCCGAACTTCCGCGGCGGAACGCCAACACATGTTATTGCATATTGCATATTTGTTGATACTTATATTATTTAATTTTACAGTGGATGAACTTCAAAAGAAATGGAAGCATTTAAGAGATTATTGCGTAAAAGAAAAAAAACAAGATAATACAAGAAGTGGAAGTGCTGCACCTAAAAAACGTAAAAACTCGTACATTGAATTGCTGCGATTCTTGGATGTGGTGAAAGAGTCCCGGGTTTCATCGGGGAACATAAGCGCTTCGGCAGGTGATAATAATGACCAAAATGAAAATTCTTGTGATGAAATATCAACTAATACAAACACTCAGCCAAGAAATGCAAACGCACAAGTAACTGTAACTGAGAATTTTATTCCACCTCAAACTGAAGAATTTTC
Source organism: Ecliptopera silaceata (assembly GCA_932527185.1). Lineage (NCBI taxonomy): Eukaryota > Metazoa > Arthropoda > Insecta > Lepidoptera > Geometridae > Ecliptopera > Ecliptopera silaceata. The sequence continues at coordinate 1,909,182 of OW052211.1, forward strand.
TGTGACCTCCCAAATGAAAAAAAAACCTAAAATGACAGTCTTTCAACAGAGTTACAGCAATGAATAAAAAGCAACAATCACCTAAAGCAGCCGAAGAAGATGCCGACACGAAAATTTTACTTTTTTTACCTCCTCAAATTAAGAGCCTAAATGAAAGACAAAATTGTGAATTCAGAATCGAAGTGATGAATTTGATTTATAAAATCAAATATCGTAACTCATTTAACATGTCACATAATCAAACATATTCTTACAACCATCCTGGCTATAGTACATACGAACAATCACCTACAACATATAGTATACCTACAGGAGATGTGTCTCCGCCGGTGTACCAAAGATATACTACGTCGTAGTATATCTTTGGTACACCGACGGATGACGGATGGATGAGACGTTAAGCATTGTTCTAATGATTAGAACAATGCTTAACGTCTTCTTATAGTTAAAAAACTCGGTTCCACTGGGATAATTCCCTTTAAATTCCCTTTACACTCGGGCTGATACGAGCGTGAGTTTAATTTAAAAAAAAAAATTGGCGCCAAACGGTTTACTTTTTCCGAACGCAACCGGCGTCGATCGTTTGTGAGATGTATTTTACGATCGGAAAAATCAAACGGGCGCGGGTGGGAGCGGTCAGTCACTTGTGAGTTGAAATAAAAGATGGCTGCGTTTTTCGATCCTCTCCGCGCCTCGGGTAAGTATTTGTTTTTATTAATAATTGGATATTTAATTGTGGGTTATAATTATTTTAAAATTAAAAGATATCTCAATACCTAGATTATTTTAATTTTTTGCTGATCTTTACGGTTTAGCTAGAATTTCGTTGTAAACTTCGACCGCTACGATCGTGCGGCTCCGGTTGTACTACCGTAATGTTATTCGGGAGTGGGTACTGTATTAGATGATTGTTTTTACATAGATTTTATAACTAATAGTTACTTTTTTTTACTTTTTAGGCAGAAATTTAAACGAAGATCAAGTTATACAAGTGCTGGGCGATGGAAACTTCTCAGACATTGAAGATTTTGAAGACGACGACGACGAAATTCAACCCAGCACTTTCGAAGATCTTCTGTTGGATGATCCAGAGCCTGAACCACAGCCTTCAACAGCACCGGAGCCGGAACCTTCACAACCAACTCCGCGCCCTCGATCTTTGCGTCCACCTTCTCGAAAGAGAGTTTGGAAGCAGGTACCTTTCGACGATTGTAGTCATGACTATGCTTCATTGCCCGTGACTCCTGTCAGGACTCCAATGGAGTATTTCTCAGACTATTTCAACAGAGAGTTTTTTGACGAAATTGCCAGATCTCGTAATAATGTTTAGTTTTAAGAAAACTTATATGAGACTGAATGATTAAAATAACTAAATAATTAATAAAGAGGCAGATTATGAAAAAACCTTTTAGATTTTTCTTCAAACTACCAAAACATAGGCCTAGTTTAAATTACCCTCACGATCATGACTATGTCGTGTACGACCTGCGACTCACGATCGTGCGGGTGGATTTGTGGGTAAACTATGAACTCGAGATTTTTTTAACTGCATTTTTTGGGCTCTATAGACCTAGTAAAAAGCTAACATTAAAGTTTTATGGTTAAAATCTGAAAAAAAAAACTTCGATTGTAAAGGGATAAGGGTTTTCCATTACGATATGCTTGCCGTCGAAATTTTCTTCTAAATCTTTTTTCGATAGACAAAATATTAAGCACAAAGAAAATTTTCTCAGTTCATGGTATAAAACCAAAGAGCCAATTGCAATTAAAATATATGAAATGGAATTTGGACTAAAGTGGTATCTTCATATGCTTGCAATACCCGTTCTCTGCAGAAGCTGCAGCCAGATAGACTGATAGGTGAAGATACTGTTGTAGAGGTCAAGTGCCCCTATAGTGCGCGGTTGCCAATAAATGTAGTTACTGTACCATAGTAGGTAGAAATTGAGCGACCTGGATCAAGACATATCCAGTTCTCTCAATTCCTAATATTCATCTATTCAATGTGATCTATTCAAGGTAATTTCATCAATTAAATTTGATCTATTCAAAGTGATTTCATCGATTAAATTTGATCTATTCAAAATGATGTATTATTTATTTACTTATTAATAATTTTCCTCAATGTTTTATCTATTAACAATTGCTTGATAAAAAGTAATTACTTAATAATAATAATAAAAAACTTTATTGAAGTGTTAGAGACTTGGTACATGGCACGTTTAAATAAACTAATATATCTTCAAAAGGCGGTCTTATCGCGTTTAGCGATTTTTCCAGACAAACTGAAAATAAGAAATTATCAATTAAAATTTAAAAAAGAAATCTCGTGTGGCTCCATCAACTTCAAAGAAACCATCGCGCTACGAGCTTTTCAGCTCAGAAAGCGAAGATGAGGAGGCTGAACAGCGAGCACATATTTGACAATTAAGCATCCAAAAGCCTACACCCGACAAACTCATACATCAAAACAGGGGAAATACTACATCGTTCTGAAAACATACAACTGCGAAACAATAAAACCCAAAAAACTAGAATGTTTAGATTTATTAATCAAGAACCGAACAGATTACCCGACGGAAGCATGGCATCATCTAGTAAAATTCATAAGTTCAGCTCGAAGACAAATTCAGAAATGTGTAATGTTTAGCGCGTTTGACGAGAAGACATCATCAACACCAACTCTTTATTTTAAAGATGGAGCACATAAAGGAGGATCCGCTTCACAAGAAAAAAAACGTGTGAAGACCATCGCTGCTGTTGAACACCATCGCGAAAAAACATCGGCTTCCGATATATTCGGAAGCGTCAGTGATGATGTACATATATGATGATGACGTATTGACGACACCAAAGCCATGTGTTTGTAGGTTGATGTATTCGTCACAATGGAACAATCCATGCTCCTGTTTACAGAGTGGGCACTTGACGTCCCGTGGTATGCACCCTTTTTTGTTCATTGTTAGAGTAAGTGCACTTTTTGAGAATGTTTTTGTCTTCTCGTTAAAGTTTTGGTAGTTTTCGTAAGTTTTGTTCGTTTGTTGTTTATTGGACTGGCCGACTGGACTACGTTGTTGTTGATTATCGTTAGTAGATAGGTCTTGCTTGCGTCGTGTTGATTCCAGAGACGTAAATTTGGACTCTAAGAAGCGCATAAATTCGACCATAGCAGGTAGTTCTCTAGGTTCTTGAATAGATTCAATGTAGTCGTTGTAGGAGTCGGTGTCCAGTTTTTGTGATAGTAAATGTACCAAGATGGGATCCCAAGTAGTGATGTCAACATCGAGCTTTTTTATTGCGTTCAAGCATTCATTTGTTGTGTCGTGAACCCTCTTGATAGCAGTAGCTGTTTGGTATTGTAGAGTTGGCAAGTTCAAAATAGTATTGAGATGCGATGTAAATATCAGCTTTTTGTTGTTGTAGCGATTGTTGAGTATGTCCCAGCAGACTTGATAGTTGTCAGAGCTGATCGATAGGTGTTGAATGAGTTTTTCAGCTTCTCCTTTGATCTTTGATTTTAGGTATTGCATCTTTTGTGCACTGGATAAGGTTCTGTTTTCATGGATTACTTCCGTAAATAAATCCTTGAAGGATGTCCAGTACTGATATGCCCCGGAGAACGTAGGTAGGTCCATTTTGGGAGTAGATTTCTCCTTGTGAGAAACTGACCACATTTTTGTGTTTATAGATTTTTTCATTGCGTTGTATTGTTGTTCGTAGATTTCAAAAATCTGTTCGTATTCTTGTTCGTTTGTTAGTTCACTATCGATCTCCCAGTGTAGAGTGTCGATAGTTTTCCATCTGGAATTAAGGTTTTTCAGTGTGTCCTCGAACTCCCAGTTTTCGTTTATTTGTTCTATGTTGATTGTAGCGAGAGTACGAGTAAAAGCCTTAAAGTTGCTTTTTTGTTTGCGTAGTAATTCTTCCGACGTAATGCTAGTAGCATTACCTTGAGAGGTCGTGTTGAAAAATGCTGAAGTTTTTTCAGTATTCAGTTGTTGTTGTTGTTGAGTAGTTGAGGTTTCCGTAGTGGGTGTAGTCACATGTTGAGGAGCTGGAATCTCAGGCTTTGTAGGAGATTTTTCCTTCTTCTCAGTAGTGTCAGTGACTTCGTATTTTTGGATATATGTTCTAGCAGCAGAGTAGAAATCTTTTGTTGATTTGTAGTGATTTTCAGAGAAGTATGTGTAATCTCTGTCTTCATGTTGGTATAACAGTGTGTGATTTCGTTGAAACTCTGCCCAGTATGAGTCAAGAACTTCACAGCTACAGATATAATAAAAAATAATACAATTTCGTATAGCGCTAATGTCACTTGTTGATAGATTTCTTGACATTTTATACGATTTTATTAATCCCTTGATAAATCCTCAATCTACCCCCACACGGACGGAAGAATCATACAATCTAGAACATACCCCCCAACTTGAAGATCTAATCAACACCATCATGGCCAATCTAAAAATAAACAATGCAATTATAGAAGAATTGGAGACATTGGCTGACTATGAGATCGATATAGATGACCTGGCAGGGATCGCCCCCATACTGACCGGACAGGATGTAAATCCCGCTCTGGAAGGTATGTCTTCAGCTCAAGTATTAGATAGCCTAAAAAGGCAAACACCATCAACCTCTACAGGTTTCAACAAAGTATACACCAACAGCCATCACAAAGCAGCCCAGGAAGCATCTCCTCCTATAAACTCAACCCCACCAGCATCCACATGCAACCCACTATCCTGCCACAACCCTGCCCAGGGTGAGAGTCTTTCTAAGACCATCCAGACAAATGCGGATCCTTTGTCCGAAGGAACTCTGGAAGAAATAGAGTTGTTCAGTGCATTGGATACAAAGAATCCCAAGCAGCTCTCCCAAAATTATAAGCTATTGGTCAGAATTGCATCAAATGACTGGCAGTTTATAAAAGACAAATTAGCAGAGGCAGCACAGGCTAATTATATGGCTCTTTTCCACACCATTACGGGCATGATCTCAGTCTACAATCTCCAGCATGCCAAAGCGTTAAACAATAATGTGGCACAACTCGGTCAGGTTGTTGATCAACTGAAGATCACAGCACGGACAACTTTAAGACAGGCCGACATGGATAAGGAGTTTAAAGAAGATCTCACACGGCAATTAAATAGCTTCTCTAGAGGAATCGCAGAATTCTCAGAGAAGATTGAATTGAGAACTCTAGAGCTCTCCCAGCCTAATACCAAGAACATGAAGGGTAACATTACATCACCGACAGCAGACTCCAACAGCTCTCATCAGCTGCCCATGAGAGGAACCCTAGAAGCCATTCCAAATTCCTTCTTCAAGTCTGAGGCACTGATAATAAACTTCAGTCCAAACTGCGACATTTCATTAATCCCCACGACCGCAAAATATAGGGATCTTGCAGAACTGGGCTCCTTGAATATATCCCAGGCGACTCTGATTCGACTCCTTAATCAAGACTTACTCAGAATTTCTGCCGCCATGAAATCAAACCCCTCACTGGTCTCCCAATTCAACTCTGCCCCTGACAAGGAGACAAAAATCCATATCTTGAGGACAGCCTTCGGGTCCATACCAGACAAGTCAGACCAATGGGTCTGCACCGCAACATAACTCGTGGAAAATCCGCATACTAGATTCACCCTCTATCAGCTACAACATTCCAAACACACATAAATCACAATTAGGATTAAGGAAAATGATGACCAATTAGAAATTAAGACATATGACAAATACAAATCACAATATCTTCCTATTATTAAAAAACAAAGATGTAGGGTCTGTATCCTACAATCTTATAAGTTCGTTGGTTTTGTAGTAAAAGTAGTTAGTTAAATGTTCAGTTGTATTTATTTGTAGAGTTACGTTAAATGTTGTAATAGTAATGATTTTAAGCTTCGCTAGGGCGTGCTGTCGATCTCGTAGGTAGCTGTGAACTGGTTAGTGTGGGGCACGACTAGCGCTAAGTACCAACCCTAGGGAACAAAGACTATTGTGTGGTTTGTATAAACCGTACAGTATTTATTTTCAAAGATGTAGGGTCTGTATCCTACAATCTTATAAGTTCGTTGGTTTTGTAGTAAAAGTAGTTAGTTAAATGTTCAGTTGTATTTATTTGTAGAGTTACGTTAAATGTTGTAATAGTAATGATCTTAAGCTTCGCTAGGGCGTGCTGTCGATCTCGTAGGTAGCTGTGAACTGGTTAGTGTGGGGCACGACAGCATGCTCTAGCGCTAAGTACCAACCCTAGGGAACAAAGACTATTGTGTGGTTTGTATAAACCGTACAGTATTTATTTGTTTTTAATACATTTCCCTCATAAATTTCTAATAAAACACTTATAATTCAATCGTGACATTATAGTGAAGTGACCACTTATATAATTTTGGCAATATTTTTGAATATTAAATGTTTTATTTGGTAATAAACTTTGTAAGCCGTGACATACATTGCCAACTTAGTAATGAATCACTGCACAACAAATCTGTATGCCACAACATACATTGCCAATTTATTTGATTTCTTTTTGTGATATTTTTTTTTGATATTTATGGGTTTTTGTTTGCTTGGTCGATGGTGACTTATTAGGCGCTCAAGTTTCGCATTCAGACTCATCTTCCCCAGCCCCATCTATCGCGAGATCCATAAAGTTACTGAATATATTCGATTCCGATGATGAAACTTCAACCGATGAGATTTTTCGGCTTACGCCTGTATTCCAAGAAGTATACCCGAATCCATCACTTGAGCCCGATTGCAGCGCTATTCCGATAATAAGCGACATTCCAACAATGCCTGCAACCCCTGCCATGCCTGCAACTCATGCCACTCCTGTTACTCTAAATCCTATATCTCAAGTCGCTTCTGCATCACAAGCTACTGATTTATTGCCAATCACAGTGTTGCAGAGACATTATACCTGGTTCTTTGCTGTCATAATGTATGTCCATCAACTCATTTTTATAAAAAAGTTTGATTTATGTTTGTTTTTAATTAAAGTAACAATACATATTTATGATTTTTATTCTTACTGGTTTTGGCAAGGTATGTCCCAACATACATTCAAATGAATACATATTTCTTTACCCACTTGGCAATGTATGTAGTAGCATACATGGTTTTTCAGGAAAACTGTAATCCCTAGATTTTTTTATTATTTTTCTGGGCATCTTTATGCTCTACACACTACAATTTCAATAATAGTTTCATCTAAAAAAACATTTTTTTTTTGCCAAATAAAGGGTTAAAATAGTTAGATCCGCTGTTGTCAGGATTAATTATTCTTATATGTTTACCATCCACAGCTCCTAAACAGTTTGGAAAATTTGCGTATTTATAGAATTCTTCTGCCACTTTTATAAACGATTCCTTATTTGGCTCGGGCATTTCAAGTGGTTGCAGTACTTTCCAAATTACTTCACAAGTTTCTTTTATTATTTCTGCAACAGTCGATCGTCCCATCAAAAAATCGTGAGATAAACTTCTAAAATTCATTCCGGTAGACAAATACCTGAAACAAAAAAAAAACGTTCAGCATCATCACGTTTTCCCGCCAGTGGCTCCCCCAATCTAAAATAATTAATAAAACATTAATAAACGAACTTATGAAAAATTTGCTTCGGTCAATCCCTCAAGACTACATTGAACAATGTTTCGCATCGATTCACATAATTTACTAGTGATGCCAACTCTCACCTTCGGCGTATAAACAAAAAAGTGGCACCTTTGCCTTCAAAATTCGAAGTTCGCATCGCTAATACACTATGTGAAAACCTTCGATCATCTATGAACTAGATACACAATCAGCGACAAAAAACGTCCTCACCAAAAGGATGACCAAATCGAGTTTTGGTCATCATTTTAGTTTAGTACTGTTCAAACGCTCGGAACGTCAACATGCCTCCGTGCTCGTTTAAAAAGTGCAAAAATCACTCTTCTAGGACGGGAAAAAAGGATGGAATTTCATTTTTTCGGTAAGTACTAATATTACCAATATATAACTACTATTACTGTATTATAAATACTGATATTTCGTCAAGAAATCGCCGTAAAACATTTATTTTTAAATTGTCCAAATTATCAGCAGAGTTTATAAAGCACTTCAATTGAAAAGACTTTTACTAAACGTACAATTCATATTGTCGCACAGCTACTTAATTTATTCGGGTAACATGTGTTGATCCTGTTCCATTTGGTGGAGACGCTATTGTTTTGTTTTTTTTTTGTTAAAATAAATATTTTTATTGTTCAATTAAAACATCACGCATGTAATTCCCGGAGGATTAGGCACTTATTGGCACCACTATAGTAACTTTTGTTTCAATAAATTTCTTTATTATAAACATAATTTTATATGTTATACGATATAGAAGATTTAAGTGTAGTTTTGTTTTTTTTTAGCTTTCCTCGAGATCCTTTGCGGTGTGGAAAATGGATAGCTGCTGTAGCGCGTGAAAGAGCTGAAGAATTCTTTAAGCCAACCCAAGGAAGCGTGATATGTTCAAAGCATTTCTTGGAAAGTGATGTATATCTGACCAATAAAGGCTTCAAAAGACTACACAAAACAGCTGTACCTCAAATAGTATGTGAAATTTTAATAAGGCACATATTTTTTTTTTATTCGCCTATCGATGAATATGTATTATTATTTATGTTTGTTTTGTTTACAGGTGAAAGATGATCATCACGTAGAGGACGAATCTTCTGTTGACCAAAAACCGAATGAACAATGTTGCTTGCAAGCACAAGTAAGTAGTTTAGAATAATTATGTACCTAACCATAGTATCTAATAGATTTATCTTACATTTTGATCAATTTGAAATTCCATTTGCTATTATTTTTTTTTTTGAACTTGAAAGAGAAAACCTTTACTTAATTATTTTATTTTAAAAGCAGTTTTTATAATACAAAATTCTATTTTATCCCATATTTTATTACTGTTTTATATTGTTTCAGACAAAAAATGAAAAAACAGTTGTTGAAACTTTGAAAAGCCCAACTTCATCGTTAAGTATTGGATCAATTTTGGACACACCAAAAAAAGTTATTATAAAAAAGGAACTTTTTGCTTGTAAAAAACTTATAAAAGTAAAAGACAATAAAATATGTAATTTACGTAAACAAAACAATAGATTAAAGAAAAAATATAGTAATTTAAAGGGTATCGTGTCTATATTAAATAAACGCCAAACAATAGACCAGTCTTTACTTCATGATCTATCTAAGCACATCGAAGTAACAGACACATTTAATGCTTTATATTTAAAAAACGTAAAAGGCAAGAAACGACCTTTTGCTCAATATCCACCAGGTGCCAGAAAATTTGCAATCACACTACACTTTTATTCTCCCGCTGCGTATAAATACATACGAAAAATGTTTGAAACTTGTCTGCCCCACCCGAATACTTTATGTAACTGGTACAGAAGTATAAATGCTGAGCCTGGATTTACAGGAGAAGCGTTCGACAGACTTAAAGAAAAATCAAGAACAGCAAAAAAGGAAATAATAGGTGCTATTATCGCTGACGAAATGTCGATACGGCAACAGAAAATATGGACTGGTAAACGCTATGAAGGTTTAATTGACATGGGTCTTGGCAACATAGATGACACAAATGATATTGCCAGTCAAGTATATATCATAATGTTAGTAGGGGTAAACGAATCTTTTAAAATACCTTTAGCATATTTTTTAATAACAAGTCTGACGTAGTAGTATTTCTAGATGCATGTCACATGATAAAACTAATGCGCAACACATTCGAGTCCAAAAAAAATATCAAGAATGCCCATCACAATCTTATTAGATGGGATTTTATACGCCGTCTTCATAATTTACAGGAAGAAAAAGGACTACATCTTGCCAACAAATTGTCTCACCGTCACGTAGCCTTCAGAAATGAGATTATGAAGGTAAAACTAGCTACGCAACTCTTGAGTCGAAGTGTTGCTAAAGCTTTAGAATTTTGCGAAAAACGCCTAAATCTTACCGATTTTAAAGACGCAAGTGCAACTGTTGAATTCATTTTAACTTTAAATAATATTTTTGACATTTTAAATACTAGGAATCTAAAAGAGCATGGATACAAAAAACCACTTAGTGCTAGAAATGCCGACGAAATTATGCCATACTTAGTAAAAGTTAAGGAATATTTAATATCTTTAAGTGTTGATATCCGTCGGAAGAAAACTATTAAAAGAAAAAACGAAACAAGAGTGGTGTTCAGTTCGGAAAATGTTCCGTTATGGAAATGTCAAGCCAATACTGGTGTGATTGGACTTTTAGTCTGCATTGAAAGCTTAACATATTTATATAGGACTCTGGTTGAATCTGATACGCTTTCTTTTCTTCTAAGTTACAAATTTAGCCAAGATCATGTAGAATTATTTTTCGGCCATTTACGGAGTCATGGAGGTCATAATAATAACCCTAATGCAGTGCAGCTTAAGTCCGCTTATAAGAAAATGCTAATGCATTTAGAGCTCAGCAACAAGTTTACAGGAAATGCTATACCACTAGAAAATATTCCAATTTTAAGTGGCAAAAACTCAATATCAAACCTTAATTTAACTTCAATAGGATATCGCACAGAAAATGAAATAGAAACCATCAACTCGAGTAGTAACATAGAAGAGATAAATATACAAGAAAACTGTGAAATATTATCGATGGAACTCAATGTATTCGAATGTAGATCTGAATATGTCGACCAAATCGTGGGATATATAGCTGGAAACGTAGTACGTTATTTAGTCAAAACTATTCAATGTGACGCATGTATTGATAGTCTTTTAGCTCAGAATAGGCTGTTTTTTCACAAACTAATTGACGTGAGAAATTTAGGAGGACTGTTTTATTCATCTCAAGATGTATTTCTTGTTTGCAAAAAAACAGAACTTTTTATTAGGCTCCATCAGACATGTGCTAACAAGAACTTAGTTTCTCAAAGGACATGTTATTAAATGGGCTTAAAATCTGAACAACTCTCATATGCGGTTTTTCTGATAGAGAATATTATCCATTATAGCCTTACAAAAACAAAAAAAATATTAGAAGCACCATTTATTTAATATCTAAATATTAAATCCAATATTTTTGCATCGTTATATTATTTCTACACAAAGAAACATTGGTTGAATATCGTTTTTTAAAGCATAATTATGTACCTTAATGTTAATAAAATATTTAAAAACAATGGCAAAATATAATAAACAAATAAAACCAACAAATTATTTCTGATAAGTATGATTGGGATGTATGGTATTGATACCTTAGCCTCATAATGGAATCTTTAAAAACATTACCTCAGTCACTGTCAGTCATGTTGTCACACTTGTCAGTTGTCATTTCACTTGTAGGGTTGTACCTATGTTCATATAAAAAATATATCGATATTTCAAAAAGATCGACACCAATCGAGTACTTGTATTAAAATCAAGTACTAGTCTAGTAGAAATAAACTAAAAAACTAACCTTTGCAATAACAATACGCAGACATATTGTCCGCGAGGACAGCACTTGTGGCAAAACTTCTATAATCTGTGAGTGGTATTTATGGTCACTTGTTTTCGTTCGTCATTAATATTTACGTTTCATTAATATTTATAAATTGATTTGTTTCCTTTCTATACTGTTTTACCCATAATTAACCCGACCCCTATTTAATATTATGGACTAGTTTAATACAAGTACCCGACCAATATCGATCTCCTCAAAACATCGACATATTTCTCTTATGAACATCCCTACCATAGTGACATCCAAGAGAATAGTGTTGCCAAAATCAATAATAACTGTGGGTTGCAATTTAATTTTTAAAACAATATTTTTCTAAATGTTATAACTAAAAATTAGTGGTTCAAAAAAAATTAAAAAAATTATGCAAATTTTTAATATTTTATGTACTTTCATAAAAGTATAATCTCATCTCTGTTCATAGCCGTTCCGAATAAAAGCCCAGTCTCCATAGAAAAACCAAACATGTCCTTTGCACCAAAGTACTGTCATCATTTTTAGGTGTTGACATCTTTTCATCCAAGTGCCACGATTTTAATCATAGAATTATTAAAATAAAGTCTATTGTCGAACGATACCTTAAAATAAGATTGCATTATATAGCAAAAAAAGATACGGAAAAAAATAAAAATCCAACGAAAAGACGTTTGTATAATAAACTCAATTTATTTCAAGGAAATTGATAACATATTAAGTTTTATTCATATAATTGTGTACTTTACTTTTTTTTTTGGAGTGTGAAATGATAATTTTACACGTTATGTCTTTAAATAAACCTTTTTTTTTAATAAACTCTGATTTTACAACCACATACTAGAAATACTTTGTTATGTTAATCTACTTTTTATATTTAATTTTAGTCAAGGTTCTTTGTCAAACTGTATACCCTAATTACGTATTATTATGTGTTCGTTATTATTTGTATGTAACCCTAATTACAGTTAATGTAATTAACTATATTTTGGTTAATCTGTCTATCTCACAAACAATTTTTATTACTATTACAAGAAAAATAAATAATTTTGATTGCGTATATATTTGTTTCATTGAATTATATTATATACTTACATTCAGGAGATTACAATTATGTTCATTAATCATAATTACATACACCCAAAAAAATATTAAAAGATCATTTATAAATAACTGTATAAAAATATCTAGTTCGACTCCACTCATTCTATGTTCTAATGCAGAGCTACGGTCGTAAAATTTAATGTGTTTTTTTTGTCCGTTGTAAATCCGACTGTAATTCATTGGAGTAAGGTTTATTTTGTTTTGGTATATATTGGCCACATGTTTCGTTATTTTTTCTTTCTCTTTCTATTTTACGTACCTTCTTGAGGACAGTTTTAAGTTCGTTTTTGCACGGGATTGTGTATCTAGTTCTTTTATGATCGAAGGTGAAAACATAGTTAAATGTAGTCTTGAGAGGGTCCACGAAGCGGATTTTCCATATTTGGTATAGATAAATTATAGTAATTGTACTTACAATTAATTATTTTCTATTGGGGGCGCCACTATTGGAGCTATATCACCCTAAGCTAAATTATTTCGACATTTGGTTGATACTTATATTATTTAATTTTACAGTGGATGAACTTCAAAAGAAATGGAAGCACTTAAGAGATTATTACGTAAAAGAAAAAAAACAAGATAATCCAAGAAGTGGAAGTGCTGCACCTAAAAAACGTAAAAACTCGTAGGTACATTGAATTGCTGCGATTCTTGGATGTGGTGAAAGAGTCCCGGGTCTCATCGGGGAACATAAGCGCTTCGGCAGGTGATAATGACCAAAATGAAAATTCTTGTGATGAAATATCAACTAATACAAACACTCAACCAAGAAATGCAAACGCACAAGTAACTGTAACTTAGAATTTTATTCCACCTCAAACTGAAGAAGTTTCAGGGACCTCCCAAATGAAAAAAAAACCTAAAATGACAGTCTTTCAACAGAGTTCAAAGCAGCCGAAGAAGATGCCGACACGAAATTTTTACTTTCTTTACTTCCTCAAATTAAGAGCCTAAATGAAAGACAAAATTGTGAGTTCAGAATCGAAGTGATGAATTTGATTTATAAAATCAAATATCGTAACTCATTTAACATGTCACATAATCAAACGTATTCTTACAACCATCCTGGCTATAGTACATACGAACAATCACCTACAACATATAGTATACCTACAGGAGATGTGTCTCCGCCAGTGTACCAAAGATATACTACGAAGACAAGCAGTGCAAGCTCCTATTCGATCATACAGCCACCCGATTCTATTGAAACTCAAGTATGTCCAATTCAATCAGCTGAAACTGAAACGGCACACTCAATTGAGGAAATAGACGAAATATTTCAGAATAGGTCCACTTAATTGAGATAATAGAGGAAATGTTGCAGCAATTTAATTCAATAAAAAATTAAAAGTTGAAATTTTGTTCAATAAAAAGTTAATATACTTAAGTAATTTGTTTCATTTCATATACTAACTTAATATTTATCTTACCTTAATGTAACGGTCAGCCTTTCTTCGGGAGGTATAGCTGTTCTAAGTTTTGTATTTTGCTTGGTAATATAGTCCATAGTTAAATTCAGCAATACATCAAATGATTGTATGGACAATATGGACATACGATAATATTCGAATGCTTTATCTGGATTAAGTCTTAGTTGCATATACAGGGTATGAAATTGCCCAATTTCTAATCGAAGGGTATTTAAGGGATGAACCCAATATTTACGCTTTCTTCTTCTTTCTTCTTCTAATGCCTCATAAATAGCTATCACTTCTATCGGATCCATCACGAATTCACGACCACACTGTATAAGCGCAGGCAGCCGACTGATGATCTGCCACTGAATATTCAGTGTGGCTGGTACCGTATAGAACGGATTAACCGCCGCGGAAGTTCGGCGACGGAATTTCCGTCTAGTGTGGCCTAACGATATGAAAGAGTCCAAAAATTGTGATGAATAAAAAAGTATAATATAATGTAGGTAGCTACATAATATGTTACCAAATTAGTAAATAAGTATAGTATAATTAAAAAGATTACTTAATTTCTTAAAATAAAACTATAATTACACAAAAAGTTGTTTTATTTACTTAAAATTTTGCGTAAAAACTAAATCACAGTGGATTTTTGAAATCTACGACCCAAACTTACCCTCAAACCGATCTTAGTTTTTCATTTACCCTTCCACAGGCTCGCGTTTGAGGGTTAATTGGTAGGTAGCAGCATCACCAGGAGACCACCTACCAATAACTGTATCCCCATATCGTCTAAGAAATTTGTGATGGAAATGGAGATCAATAAAATGCTGAGTGATGGTGTAATCGAAGAGTGTGAGTCTGCGCATCACCAGCACTACTGGTACTACTGGTACTAAAGAAAGATGGGACATTCCATTTTGCGTCGACTATCGTAAGTTAAATGCCATCACTAAGTCAGATTCAAACCCGTTACCACTCATCGATAACTTGCTTCAATACACCAAGAAAAATTGTTACACGTCAACCATTGATCTAAGATCTGGGTACTGGCAAGTACCACAAATTTAAATTAGAAAAAATTACATATGTTACAACATTGTGTGTGTATTTCATTTAAAACATATAGTAAGAGAAGACTTGCAAACTAGAGATATCACAAATATTACAAATGCGCCATCTATCGGAATTCACGCACTTCATCATAATATTTTTTTTTGAATTTTTATCTATTTGAACCTGTGGGGACACAGATTAGGCAAGCGTACGCGAGCAAACTGCGTTTGTCCTAATCATCATTTTTAATTAATGTTCCCTAACTCTTCTTCAGTCACACTCCAATCTAGTGTACGTTAAACATCGATAGACTATCGATACTATCGATAGTATCGATACGATAACTATTATGGCACTATCGATTGTTAGAGTTAACTACTATTTCCCTTCTCTACAGACTTGTATCGCGGGGAATTACCGAAATTTCTACCTACATTAACGTAGAACATTTAGTTTGATTGAGAAAACGTATTGTTGTTGTTTGGGGAAGTACCGAAAATTAAAACCATTAGCTAGCGAATATAAATTATTCACTTTACTAGGTAATGGTCGAGCGAGACGTATTGTTTCACGGACTGCATTACTGTGTTTATACTCTTTTGTGACTGTTGTGAGTGCGATTAATTACTAAAAAATATGCCTAAGTCACGCGTGTGGGACCATTTTAAAAAGATTAACAATGAGAAGTTTGTCAAGTGTTTACTGTGCCTTAGGGAATTCAAATTTAGTGGAAATACTACTAATCTAAAAGACCACTTGCAACGTAAGCATTCTGAGATATGGTCAGCTGTACAAGAAACTGATACAGTAACAGATACAAATGAGAATGAAGATAACCAGGAACAGGAGAGTGGCCAGTCAATTCCAAAAAAAAGAAAAACTTTAAAAAACTACTTTGACAGAAGCAGCGTTTATCCGGATCAATCAAAAACAAAGAAAAATATAGATAGAATGTACGTGCGTATCATATCCCTTGATATGGAGCCCTTGCGCAGAGGCGAACACCAAGGGTTTCGAAATTTTGTGAGGGCGCTGGATGAAAAATATGAAATTCCCAATAGTACGTCAACCTTAAAAAATAAACTATTACCGGAATACTATGACCTGATTAAACAAAAACTTTATACAGCACTAACTGAGACAGAACACGTGAGCTTGACGACGGATATGTGGACGTCAATATCAAATGAGGGAATACTAGCTGTTACTTGTCATTTTTTTTATAAAGATAAATTTATAGCGCCTCTTTTGGACGCTGTGAAGGTAGAAGGAAGCCACAACGCAGAAAAAATATCAAGTGTAAGTACCTACTACCTACTGCCACTTCTCACTCATCTCATCTCATCATTTTTCGCTACATATAGGTACCTGGTATCTATATAAAAACAACGTTGTTTTATAAAAATTGTCTTGCTCAATCGTTCTCTTCTATTTTCAGGTTTTAAATACCGTTATGATCAAATGGGGCGTCAGAACTAAATGTGAAGCCATCACTACGGACAATGCGAAGGCAATGATCAATGCGGTAGACAAACTTCAAATTCGACATATACCCTGCTTTGCTCACACGATAAAGTCACAGACTCATTCGCAGTGTCAAGTTTTGATGAGATTCTAAAAAAGTGTAAAGCACTGGTCACCTTTTACAGGATGAGTACTTTAGCAAACGATACATTACGAGAGAAGCAACGCCAATTAAATAAAGCGGAAGTTAAGCTAATTCAAGAAGTCCCCACCCGATGGCATAGCGCTTACCACATGCTCCAGCGTATCATAGAGGTAAGAGCAGAACTATCACTTGCAATTACAGAATGCGAACGTGCTCCACCTGGACTAAGTGCCTACGAGTATGTGGTAATTCAAGAAATTGTTCAAATACTGGAACCTTTTGATTCATCGACGACAAAGATCTCAGGAGAGGCTTAAGTGACACTGTCACTGATCTTGCCATTAATTCGTGGTATCAAAAGTAGATTGGCAGAGATTGAAAACAACCTGCATACCTACGAGGGTAAGTCAGTGATGTCACAATTAAAGGAATCGATCGACACCAGGCTTAAACCATACGAAAAGAGAACACCAACGATACTCGCTACGATCCTAGATCCTAGATTTAAGAAAAAGGTGTTTAAAACAAATGATGATGAAAAGAGGGGAGTCCAATGGCTGGAAAAGGCTTATGCAAGTCACCTAGCTTCAAACCCAGAGGTCCCAAAGGAATCACCCGATGTTGAAGTCGAATCCACAGCCATACCGTCAACGTCAAGTGAAAAAAAACAAGTCGACCTACTGGAGTTCTTAGATATTCCAGAAAGGGCTACACCGTTGAGCGACTCTATCGTCGATATTCGACAATATTTAGAGAAGCCTGTTATCAATAAAAACGAGTGTCCATTTGTTTACTGGAAGCAGACACACAATAGATTAAAAGAAATCGCAGAAGCATATCTTTGCATTTCAGCAACATCTGTTCCTTCAGAACGATTTTTTTCTAAAGCCGGTCAGATAATAAATGAACGCCGAAATAGGCTTAAGGAAAAAAATGTTAACATGTTGTTGTTCTTAAAACAAAACATACAATATTTTGATTAAAATGTGTGTCAATGTTGATTTAAATGTGTATCAATGTTGTTTAAGACTATTCGTTTTATTAAGGAGAAAAATGTTAAACATGTTGTTCTTGATACAAAATATACAATATATTGATTAAAATATGTGTCAATGTTAATTAAAACTATTTGTTTTATTAAGGAGAAAAATGTTAACAGGTTGTTGTTCTTGAAACAAAACATAATAATAATATTATAATTCAATGAGTCAATTTTGAATAAACTATTAGTTTTATTAAAAATGCCTATTTATTTATACGAAACTATCGATAGTATCGATAGTTTTTGTCTAACTATCGATAACTATCGAAAATCTAAACTATCGATGTTTAACGTACACTACTTAAAACGCTATACTTATAAACCTGGACTAATAATTAGTGAGTAAATAAAACTACTAACTTGTCGTGAACAATGCAGTTCGACTATTTGTTTACATCAAAAGACCGTTAACTCTGTGTGAAGTTCATATCTGACCTTGACTTTCACCGCAAAACAAAACTTTACCATATAGTAGCATATGTGATGAAACTTTTTCATTACGCCGGAGAAGTTGGCATTGAGCATCGTGGAGGAGACCGCCAAACAGCAAAGTTTATAAGACTGAAAGAAACTATTCACAACTTTATAGCAAAATTGCAATGCATAGAGTCTCATTATTGTAGAAAATCGAAGGAAGCCGAACGTTCATACTCACCATCTGAATTGAATGTGTCTACATTGTACAAAATGTATCAAGAAAGTGAACATGCTATCCCCTGGCAGAAACTAGTATAAACAAGAAGACTGCCAACCTCATACAAAAAAACTTGACTCCGAAAAAGGTGAAATTGCGCGGGTTATACCCCGATGGCGCTGTATTCTGATCAAACCTATGTTATATGTTAAACCTATTTATATATATATATAAATCATTGTTTACCATCACATTTTTCACACCTAAAAATAAAATAAAAATTTTGGTCTGCACTAACACAGAAATAATACAGATTTCTTGGCTTTTAGTTCTGTTAGGATAATTTTACGGCTATGTGGCAGCGCCATCTAGGAATAATCTGGGGATAACCCGCGGAATTTCACCTTTTTCCGAGTCACGTTTTGACGTGACAACGTCTTATAATTCGATAGAGCCGGCTGCACGCACGAAAAAACATGACTCATGAAGCGTTCCTGCGTTCTGAGGCGTTCCAAGATGTTTCGAACGACGATTTATTTTGCAGAACCGCTTATACGTCAACCGTTCGTTGACGTTGTCACGTTCAATTATCGTCAGTAAACCGACTTTACAGACAACCATTTTTTTTTGTATGAGATTGGCAGTCTCTGCCCCTGGTAAAGAATTCTTATTTTCGCCGCATTTTCAACACTTCTTACCAACATCGGATTTGGATCACCAAAAACAGATATGTGTTCCACTTGCCTAGAACAAACTGAATTTTTTTTTTGAATTTTTGAAACTTATTATTTTTTTCTACGGACTTTGGATTTTTCATCTGCCCTAGGGAGAATCCCGGAGGGAGAATCGTCAAACGCCGAAGTTAAGAAGAAGAAGAAAAGGAACTAGACCTCAATCAACCCCATCAGCGCGAGCATAAGACCCACATCGCATGACCTGTTTTGGACCGACAGCGACGAGGGCCAAGACGGGACCGTTGCAAGCACCTCGGGTAAAAAAATACTACCATTACATTCGTATTATACCCATCGAGTAGCAAATGGTATACGTAAACAAACAATTGAAACTAAAAATGGGTAATTGACGACACTGAAAAGCGGCAGATTCTTGACAAGGGACCATTGAAACCTCCGAAGACCGAAACGTGGCCTTGGCGGTAAGTGCCGACCTAATTACCGAGCGTGATTTTGTGATATTATTAATATCTTTCTACAGAGATTATCCTGCACTGTGGAAAATTAAAAGTAAGGATTATGCGGATAAAAACAAAAGGACGGTTGCTTTAACAAGCATAGTCAAAGCACTTCCGAGTATCTATATGTATAAACCTACCTACACCGAAGATTTATTGAAGAAATAAATTAATGCATTAAGAACCAACTTCATCAAAGAAAGAAAAAATATTGAACAAGCTAACTAAACGGTCTGGCGCCTCTTCCGATGATGTACCAAAACCGTCACTCTACTATTAGTGCTTTTTCATGCGGGGGCCTCACATGGGTTATGTTGGCTCCAAGTTATACTGTTGGATCCAACACACCAATGTGAGGATCGATCTTGAAACGTTATTGGATAAAAACAGAACATTGCGTCCAACAGCCAATGTCAACCCGACTTGTGTCGGTTTTTTGTACAAGTTCAAAGGCGAGGGGAGTGAAGTGTGTAGGCGGGGGGGGCAACTTGGGTCCAACGTCGCTTCTCGATCCACACATTGGTTGCATCAGTACGCGCTCTGCCGATGTGAGTGCTGGACGTGCAGCGAAATGTTTTCTCCGAACGCCGAGTGGACGAATGAACAAGTATTGGAGTTCATCGAATTATATCGAGCGGAAGAAGCACTGTTTAATCCAGCTAATAAATACCACAAAAATAAAAATGTACTAACAGATTCGTGGGAAAGGATTCGAAAAAAGATGTGCGTGGAAGATATGACTGTTGCCGATTTAAAAAAGAAAAAATAATCTTTGATGACAACTTTTAGATATCATCTCAAAAAATGGAAAAATTCTTTAAAGTCAGGCGCTGGTGGAGATGAAATATACCAAACCAATTGGTTTGCTTACCAAAGTTTGCTAGCAATAAATTTGATGAATAAAATGATATCTGCTCGAACGTCCAGCCTTCCAATGCTCTTGGCATGAGTGTTTGCCCAATTATATTGGAGCCCATATGAGGCCGCAACCTTGGTTGCAATTATTGGCCATTCTATTCGTAGCCAACGTTGGAACCAAGTCATAAGCCCATGTGGGGCGCCGGCATCACATGTACAGGCCCACTACCGACTCTCAAAAGAACTTTTTGTTAGTACACACTGACGCCGCCGTCTCACCGTACACGAGCGCAGTATTATTTTGTCTGTCATCTATTATTCTAATATATCATTGTAATAAAAATGGCCAAAAAGTTTAAATACGATATTTATTCATTAATAGAAGTTATAGAAAGTAAAGAATGTTTGTGGGATAAAACCAAGGAAGTATCCAAAGATAAAATTTTGCATAGAAATGCATAGCGCGATGTTTGTGCTTTTTCAGAGCCGAACTTTGAGGATATGGACTAGAAAAACAAAGACGCAATTACGTAAGTCACGGACCACAAAAGATGTAAGAAACAACCTTATGTATGCTTCAACAACGGTAATTTAATTAATAATAATTATTAATTATAACAATAATTAATAATAATAATTATTATGCTTATTATGATAAGCATATGTCGCCGCAGTGAAATTTACATTAAAAAGAGCCTTGGCAGAATGCGGCGAAAAAACGTTTACATCGAAATACCACTCAGATTACTTTGCAATGGTGGTTCTTAAATCTATTGTGGGATACGATTTATTTCTTGACATAAACATTCACCAATTTGACGTAGAGTCTACTAATCACTTAATTGATTTAGCTTCATGTGTAGCAAAAAAATATATTGATACGCGACTGACATTTATTACCAAAAATAATATAAATCCAAAAGATTATATGTATAAGAAAAACGTATTCCAAACTAATACATTTTAAAAACCAATGAATAAATGTTTTAACTAAGCCTATGTTCTTCTTAATTTAATAAACATCAGAGGGACACTTCTTGCAATTTTAAGAACCTCTATGATCTCAGTATCAATCTGTCAAAAATACCTCTAGCCCAGTCATATTAGGGCTTTCACCTCGGAATGAAAGATAATAAGCTGCAAATTGGTATGAACCTTCATTTTGTCATTCTAAATGTTGTCTCAAAAGTCACAATCGTTATCGTGTCCGCGTCTCAAGATATTCAAGGTCAAAGGTCACAAAAATCGGTTTTTCGCGAATATCTGGCTTCCTATCGGTTAAATGAGATTTGCATATTATAAAAGTTGTAGGCTATAAAATTCCCTACAACTTTTGTTTAAACTTTTTTTTCATACGACCAACCGTTTTGAAGGTAGAGCGAAAAAACTTACAAACAAAAAAAATGTGGGTAGTTGGTAAAATGAACGCCTTAAAGCAAATGCTGGTCTAAGACAAGCAGATACTGGTCCCGGACAGTTCGATTCTTGAAGGGCGATGTTTTTAGTTGACTTTACAAGTACCCACACTTGTTCAAAATGAGTTAAGCACATGTCCGGGACCAGTATCTGCTTGTCTTAGACCAGCATTTGCTTTAAGGCGTTCATTTTACCAACTACCCACATTTTTTTTGTTTGTAAGTTTTTTCGCTCTACCTTCAAAACGGTTGGTCGTATGAAAAAAAAGTTTAAACAAAAGTTGTAGGGAATTTTATAGCCTACAACTTTTATAATATGCAAATCTCATTTAACCGATAGGAAGCCAGATATTCGCGAAAAACCGATTTTTGTGACCTTTGACCTTGAATATCTTGAGACGCGGACACGATAACGATTGTGACTTTTGAGACAACATTTAGAATGACAAAATGAAGGTTCATACCAATTTGCAGCTTATTATCTTTCATTCCGAGGTTGACCCCTTTTTTTACCTAATATGACTGGGCTACTCTAATTTCCTTACATTTTGACAAGTTTTTGACATTTGTATGTTGCCGAGATGAGACAGCGACTAGATATTGAACGTTTAAAATCCCGAGAATTGGCCTTCTGTTTTAATTCAATCGAATGCGTAATACGTATGCGTATCTCTGTATCACAAACAAATCCGTAGACTCTTCTTCTCTTCTGTGTCTTTAATTCCTTGCATTCAATATACTCTTTTATTAGTAACTTCTTAGTTTCGCTTAGTTTTATTTATTACAACTGGCTTGTATCCAGTTCACCCATCCAAATTTCCTTAACACCTCTTTAAACCTGAGGACTTATATTATTATAGATAAGACTGTGGATAACCCAATTATACAATTTAACTATCCTGAAATTCAACAAGAGTCAGAGCTATTCTTTCCGAGCAAACAAAATGATTAAACGAACCAACAGCTAAATTGAAATAGAAGAAATGAGTTAAGCATTGTCCTATTATTCTTTTTTCTTTTCTTTCAGATAAGAACATCCTTCCTTCAGAGTGCAAAGAAACTGCGGATCTTCTTATTTTCATGGAAAACATATTGGACTCCGTAAATGGAAGCCAGATAAAAAATAAAAGCGCCAAACCACTACTTGGCCCAGCAACACCGAACTCTGTGCACCATGTAACAAGGGCAGAAGGTGTAAAAATATTTAATTCAATGAAATTTGTAACCTCATATGGCAAAAAAGAAACTGTTCTGTAACCAATTGGGTGTGGACACTGAATGGAATAAGAACATTATTGTGGCGGCTTGTTACCCATGTTACTTAAACGATGCTAATTTAAAGAATGAAATATTTAAATAAAATGCCAATAATGAAATATTTTTCAGTGTTCGGTATAATTTGCTGATCAAAGATGAATAAAATAGTAGATAATGTGTATCAACATGTGTAGTTTTGAGTTTCCGCGAGTTACATAAAGGTCATATTGGATATACTTGCTAAAAAAGACAATGTTTCTCAACATTCATTTTAATGTAATAATGTAATAAATTTTTGTAAGAGGGGGAGTACTGTGGCGGCTAGCGACAAGTAGGTAAAAGACGCGATCGCTTTGCCGCGCGTCTCCAGTCGCGTCTCCCCGCTCACCCTAAACATACGTATTGTATCTGAGCGCAAATAAACCACTTAACGTCTATACACAAAGTTTTATAATTTCTCAACTAAATATTCTAGAAACATTACTAGTACATACTAGAGGCCCTCTAGAACATTATTAAAAAAGCTAGAAGATGATTTTAACGTGTCATCAGTATGGATGCGGCATCTTAATCAAGACCCAATAGAAAATTTCTTTGGCTCAGTGAGAAGCCAAGGCTGCCGATACACTAACCCTACTTGCGATCAATTTGAGTCTGCTTTCGCAACTCTTTTAATCAATAACATAAGCAGTGTCTACACCCTCGGTAACTGCGAAAAAGATTTTTTAATGTGTTGCACACTCTCATCATCACTGATCAACGTCGGCCTGCTCATTTGATATCTCGAAAATATTAAATTATAATATGACTACACTTGAGGTAAAAGAAAGGGATCCGCGCATAATTGCAACGATACAATAATATGAATGAATATTTCTTAAAAAAAATCCCGTATTAGGAAATCTTGCACCGATTGCACACGTGATTTATCATCAAAAAATGAAATAGAATACATAAAATACCGGGAAAGCCACCGTCGACCTGCAGGTCGACGGTGGCTTTGTACTACTAGCAAAGAGTTAATTGAAATAATTTCAAATATGCAAGACATAACAAATGAAATAATAAAAGAAAATATTGAAAAATGTGATTTAAATGAAATAATTAAAACAGCAATGATTATATTAATTCATTTCAAAGGTATAAAATGTAAAGTACTTACATAAAGATAAACTAGGGTACTTGAGACAAATAAGGCCGGAAAAGTCGTTTAATGTATTTAAATCAAATATTATATTGCACGAACGTATAGACAGACTACACTTCCACAACTCGGCAAATAGAGGAGAGGAGAGAGAGGCGCGAGAGGCTCGCTCACGCTCACAACGCCTGTGTGTGTTCGTCGGTTGTTCCTTTGATTGAATTTTCTTAATAAATCTGTACAAAAGAGCTTTATTTTTATTTTATTTACAACTTTGAAAAACTCCCGTTTTCTACCGATATTTTGTCCACATTTCTACCGTATTATTTTTCTTTGGTTTGGTAACAACACTGGTTGTTCGTGAACGACGGCCGTTTTCATTGCGTGTTATTAATTTGTCGTAATTTCTATCGTATTTTATAACGGTATTTTTTAGAGTTTTATTTCAAGTTATTACACGGTTTACATTATAACTCATCGAAAAGTATATTTTTTCGATAACCTCGAGGTTATTTTTTCGTTATTTTGTATTATTTAGGATATGTGAATGAATTATTGCCTATAACATGTACGAGGTATATGGTACGAAATAAAGCCTACTTTTTTAATAGGCTAAATATTTTTTTTAAATATTTAAAAATAATTCATATTTAAATATTTAAACTTTATATTTAAATTTTACTAAAAAGAGAAATCGTTTGCTTGTTACTGAAAGTGGCGACTTGAGACTGTTCTTGAGTAAATTGGAACCTGATATCAACAAACTTATTAAACAGCATCAGATTCATTCTTCACATTAGTTTTTATATAAGGATTGATATATTTTTAATAAAAGATACTCTGTTTATATACTATACATTTGCGTTTCAATAATCATTCTTATTGACAGGTGGAGCCCGTAAGAGTTAACTTGAGACCTAAGCGCCGCTGTATGTTACCTGCTGCGCTCAGGTTTCAAGTTGCGGGTTATAGTAAAAGTTTTGTTTAGAATTCTCCGTTAATATACATATCTAGGTCACAATAATTAATTAATTTAATTTGAAGTTATAGTAGTTTTTAAATAGGTGAAAAATGGGGGCGCTAAAAAAAAATATTTACCTATTCTCAAAGTGGGCAGTAGACAAAATAAGTTTGGGAACCGCTATTGGAATGACAATATCCGGAACGCCGTGCGATCAGATGTTCGAAATTTGTTTAAAGAACCTGAAGCCATAATAATTGAGGATTGACTTTCACATTTGCTTTTACTTAACACAATTGTATAGGTAGGACCATAAAGTTTTAATTTGTATCAGTGACGCCTTACGTGACCTTCTCACTTTAATTTGTAACACGGCATATGTGCGAAATTTGGAGGGGTCGCTCATGATAGCTATGTTTGACGATCATGGTCTATGAGCCAGTTCATTGAAGATGAACATACCAATGGAAAAATTGGGTGGCTTCTAGGGGACTCTGGCTATCCCCAAAAGCCATGGTAAATGACGCCTGTGCTCCATGCAGCTGATCATACTCCAGAAGCCCACTACACTAATATGCACGTTCATACACGGATCTGTGTTAAACGGTGCATAGGACTCCTGAAACTTCGATGGCGATGTTTATTGCGTCATTGAGTTTTACATTATGAGCCCACAAAATGTGCCAAAATAATTAATGCATGTGTAGTATTACACAATTTATGCCTGAGCCATGGCATCCCAACTGATAATGTTTCGGATGATACAAGTGGATCAACATCAGATGATGATATTTCTGATGATCCACTTGTATCCATACCTATAGAATCTTTTGCTGGTTTTGTGGAACAATAGACCTAATGTAAAATAAATGTGTTAAAAAAATGAAATAAAAAAGATGTTGAATTTATTTATTTAGTTTTTTACTTATGTCCGACCAACATGAAAAAAAAAAAAAAAAAAAAATCTTGATAAAAGTCAAATGGAAATTGCTGTTGTGAATGTAGAGGGATTACCATCTCGATTTAATAGTGATATGGTAAATATAACAAAATCACTCTATGGCTTATAAGCACTTTTATGTTATCTCATACCTATGTATGTTTTATATTTCATTCTTTGTTGTAGATACCGGAATGTAAGAAAATTATTGTTCCACAATCACAACTGATTGCCGATGTAGATGCCCAAGAAGATACTGATGATTGTGTTATGAAGAAGGCCAAACAATTTAAGCATGCAGCGGCTACATCTGAGGTGGTGGACAAACCCCGTGATCGTTTTTTTTATCACAAAGAAAAAGGTCTACACCTCTTACATCTGTACATCGCCATCCGGAGGCTTTTAATTTTAACAACACCATGGATAGGTATGGGACCTTATCAATAAAAAAGCAAAATTTAGTAGATGCTCAGATAAGTTCAGACTGTAATGCCGGCGCCCCACATGGGCTTATGACTTGGTTCCAACGTTGGCTACGAATAGAATGGCCAATAATTGCTAAATATAAATTGCTAATTGCTAAATCAAGATCGATCCTCACATTGGTGTGTTGGATCCAACAGTATAACTTGGAGCCAACATAGCCCATGTGAGGCCCCCGCATAAGCTCTGCAGCACAAAGACGACCGATAAGAGAAGCAAAATAAAATGCAGTAAATGTGACGTTTTACTTTGCACTACACAGTACCATTCAGTGCAATGAGTACAGTATGGTATACCTTAAGGGCAGTGGCTATATGTTTCCCACCTATTTTCCAAAATGTTCCTAATACTAAGTACTTTTTTTAAATGCACGTTTTTTATATAATAAAAACAACCCATAACTATGTACAAAAGTACAAAAGTTATTTTATTTCTCTGGATGCTTCTGCCTTATAAAGAGCTAAACAAAAAGTTAATTGCACATAATACGAGCCGTCACAAGGCGAATATAGTCTGATGAACAAAGCGTTAATGTACTTACAAACATAAAAACGTATCAGAATGAACTGCCAAAAAAAAACCTTTTATAGTATTTTTTAATGCCAACAAAAGTGATAAAAATAATGAGTAAAATTTACAGACGATAGGTATATCACTTAAAGCGAACACCATATCATTCAAAGAGAAAATATTGCGTAATTTAGTTCCTCTTAAAGATTAAAAATTGTATATAAAATGACTCAATAATATTTGTGTATTCAGTCCTCGCAAATAGAGAATCTATTCAGTTAAACTTTTAAAAATATGCTTGTTTTCATGTGTCTCTATCCTTTTACATTATTTTCTCCTTTATAAATTGGAAATGTTGGCGCGTTCATCACACTCGAAGTGAACGAGAGCCCAGCTCAGGAGGCCAATTCTCGCTCTTTAGAGTCGAATTCGACATCAGTTCTGTCATTTTGTATTTGATATTGGAAAATCTTGTCTGAGACGGAAAGCGTTAAAAAACATACCCAACGTCAGCTCAAAAAGCGCGACCACTCGAATTAATTAAAGCCGATAATGAGTTACGTCAGGGTAAATTCTCGGCACAATTTACGAAGAAGGAAAGCTAAATAAGATGGAATCGCATATCCCAAGAAATAAATTCAATACCCGGAGCAAGAAAAACGGGCAAAGATTGGAAAAAGTTATGTTTTGTAATCGTATGCTACAGTATCATGTTGATATCAACGTAATAATGATGTCACAATTTACAGACATGGCAAGACATGAAAACTAAAACAAAAAAAAATTGAAATCAATCGGAGTCAAAATTCCACGGGTGGAGGACCTTCTATTCCACTTCTCACTGTAGATAGCATTGTCCTTCGAGCAATAGGACAGACTGCTCTGCTGGGCCACAAGGATGTGCAGGAATCTGTTGAAGGTATGTTTGAAGCCGACATTGATTAATATACATAGTGTGTCTACAAGACTTGTATGTGTCTACTTCTTAGCAGTGAAACTTTTATTTGTATGTTATGCTGTTTGTATAGTAAACATTTTTACAGATATTGCGATACCTGAGACTGTTGAGACTCTTGAGAGCTAGACCACCTCAGAAGTCAAAGAGGCTGAAACAGGTACCTATTATTCATCTGTATGAACTTACATTATTTTAACTAGAAAAAAATACCCTTGGAGCCTGGCACATAAAGATAGCAGCAAAAGAAGTAACAGTACTCCCAAATTAATAATGCGCATGCAGATCTTGGCTAATGTTCGTATCCCCGGAATCATTGAATTGTGTCGATTTCATTGTTTACGTCGAGATTCAGTTGAACCCAATTCCCTTTGTGAAACGGAACATTTAAAAAGTGCGCTCGATAATTAACGCTATCTTTATTCACTACTATAATGCTGCATGAGCGAAACAGTCAGTTATGGTGGAGGCTCTGTAATGTTTTGGGGTGGGATTTCTTTGACAGCGCGCACGGAACTGGTATTCATCAGGAGGGTTTCACTAACTGCTGCACGTTACATACCTAATAGAGATCATAGAATATCATGTGATGCCCTTTACGGGTTATATCGGAGAACACTTCCAGTTAATGCAAGACAACGCACGGCCACACGTAGCGCGCGTCGTGACTCAGTACCTGGAAGAGGTCGGTATACAGGTTATGCACTGGCCAGCAAGGAGTCCTGACCTCAACCCTATAGAGCACATTTGGGACACCCTAAAATAAAAGGTTAGAGCTCGAAATCCCGCCCCTACCACCTTAGGAGAACTGGAAACCGCCATCAAAGAAAAATGGGAGCGAGTACCTCAAGGAGCCATTGCTGTTTTGATAAGGTCTTTAAAAAGGAGAATGCAGGCTACAATAAAAGATTTTCCATTTTTCCTCACAATGTGCAAGTTTTCCAAAATGTATACATAATTTTCAGTTCAAAATGTTAAAAATAAACAATTTTACATAAAAAATATTATTCCAAAACAACTTGTTTCATTCAAAATTATAAAAACTAATTTTCCGGCAAAAGTACAGGTGGGCCGATTTTTATGATGACCAGTGTAGTTCTACATCTAAAGACTTTGAGTTCTAGACAAAAAAATGATAGAACAAAAATTAATGCGCACACGACGCAGAGATAGATCGAGAACATCGAGACCTCATCATCGGACTCTTCAAAGGAATTTTCTCGCTCGAGCTCTGACTCGCGCTCAGAATCGCGGCCGCCATCAAAAGTTTTATAGTAGAATTATTGATCAAAATTCTTCTAAGAATAATTCTTTTGCAAGAAATATATTTAGTGATTCTTTGATTGATTGACTGATTAAATATAATGAAACGTTTTAAAATATGTTATAGTTTCAGAAGTAATCTATAAGTAGGTACTTATCTTAATTTAAATAAGTATTATTGTTCTTTACTAATAGTAAATAAAGTTGATTTTCTGTAAATGTGATATTTTCACTATCTAGGACAAAGCATGAGCATAATTAATATTAAATGAACTTACCTGTAAGTGAAATTCTATCATAATTATGCGAGGGCTTTGTCCGAAGATATTAGCTTCCCACCCACCCTATTTAATATTCCCAAATTAAGTAGGTACCTACATATAATGTATCTGATAGTAATTATTCAGTAATATAGGTTCATTCCAATATTAACATTTACAGGTACATAGGTACTTTCTAGGTACCTACTCTAAACTTAATGAAGGGTGCCGGGACGCGGTCCACAGACATAACAAAAAATTATCTCATGAAAGTGCAGAGTGGCGACACCCAGTCTCTACTACATTTAACCTAAAGCTAATATCTTCGGACAAAGCCCTCGCATAATTATGATAGAATTTCACTTACAGGTAAGTTAATTTAATCATTAATAATTGCGAACAATGCAAAAAATATATACTTGCTGATCCGAACATAGAGGTATGTCATTTTTTTACATCCTTTAACGAATACGACGATATAAAATGCAGATTGAAGTACATTCAGCCCAGTTTCTGTCAAATGGTTTAGAATGCTGCTAATATAATAAACAATTATTTAAAAGAAAGTTCGCATGAAAGCAATATGAAAAATTTACTAAATTTTAACTTAATTTTAAGTGACTTAACCCGTGTAAACAGTGAATTTAGTAAAAAGTTGCAAGTTAAAATTTAGTTGCAAGTAAACAAGGCAGAATAGAATATTTTGAATTTTCGGTTAAGTTGGTGGGCGTGGCTAATCACTTGACACGTTTGGACAGGCAAAATTTATTTAAATTTAAGTGAAAAGCAGCTTTGTTTCTTCAGTTTTCAGTGGTTATATTTTATTTTAGAATTTTTTGGGTTGTGTTTTTCTGTTATTTTTTGATGCTTTAACGTTATATAGTTTTACTGTGTTGAGTTTTCGTTTCTTTTCTACATAGTCAATTGAATTCTCTAGTTACTATGGATAATCGTCGTCGAGGTTGTCTTCGGGTGTGATATTCGTGGTAAGTTCTCTTATTTTATGTCTCTTATTAGTACTTTAATAAAAGATTAGAAAAATACAAAATAATACTCAAAGATGATAACTTTATTTATACAAGAACTACCACCAGAGCTCTATTTTATTTATTTGTATCTAATATGAACTTACCACTTTCAGGGTTAAAAGCAAAATCAAGATTGGACAAAGGCAGAAAAGTAAAGAATTTGAAATATCAAATTTATCGTCCCAAATCCAGCATGAAACAAGCCAAGTACAATAAGAGTATTACATATTTACGTGCACTAAATGACCTAATGGAAAACATGTCGATCCCGGCTAAACTTGTCACGCGTATTCAAACCCAAGAGACACAAAAAAAGAAAATGGGGAGAAGATACACAAAGGATGAAAAAATTTTATGCCCTTCGCTTTACAAGAAAAGTCCTAAATCGTATAAACTTATCTCGAGACTATTAACACTACCATAAAGAAAGTCGTTAAAGCAATTAATGTCCAGAATTAAATTAAATGCCGGTATAATTGAGACGATTTTTGATGAATTAAAAAACTTCTTTATCAAGAATACATAAAACAAATGCAATTACAAACAAAAGCTTTGCAAGAAATTTGCCAAAAGGTTAAACCAAAATCTTGAAAAGATCTAAGAAGCTGTGAAGTGTAGTACCTTTATTATAGTTTTATATTTTAAATAAGCATTACTGCATCATAAAAGTCTTTTATAACATTATATAGTACCTGACTAGTATAAACAAGATAGTACTAAGTGTGTGTTTAATGAAATACACTCGAAAGCAATGAATCCGGGTCACTTAAAGAATCCTAAAAATCTCGGAAACTAAAAATGCTAGGTTAATGCAATAAATTGTATTTAATAGACAATGTAATACTCCTTAAATGAAGGTATTAAAACTTCTTAGTTATTGTAAAGTTATATCATAAAAAAATCAAATTTGAAAAGGGCCACTTTCGAAGATGGAACTACGAAATTACAGCATTTGGTTTTGCTTTTGTTTGTAATCTGTCATTTATGTGGGTACATAAACCATGTTGATAGTGCTCTATATTCATTATTCAAGCTGAAATTATGTCGCTTACGCCTGAAGAATGCACCAGAATACTTACAATGCTGGAAACCGGCCGGAGTCAGCGCGATACAGCCAGGACTGTCGGTGTGTCGCTGTCAACAGTACAAAGAGTTCTCCGACGTTACGAAGAAACTGGTTCTAACCTACGCAGACCAGGAACGGGCAGAACCAGGTGTACCACAGCACGAGAAGACCGATACTTGGTGAACACCATGCTTCGAAATCGCTTTCTCACAGGAACTGAACTCACCAATCAGTTTCGACGCCTCGGAGGAAGTAACCCAAGTGCATGGACAGTAAGACGTCGGCTTGCTGAATCTAACTTAAAACCCCTTAGACCTGCAAACGGCCCTAAACTGGAGCGTGGGCATCGTATTTCGAGACTAAGATATGCCCAGAGCCACGTAAATTGGAGTATTGAAGATTGGTCAAAAGTTATGTTCTCCGACGAATCAAAATTTATGCTCTACAAGCACGATGGAAGACACAGAGTGTATCGAAGACCAGGGGAAAGATTCAAGCAAGCACGCATCGAAGAAAAAGTAGCCTACGGTGGTGGGTCTGTACTTGTGTGGGCCGGAATTTCTTCTGAAAGTCGCACAGAGCTGGTGATCATAGAAAACGGCTCTTTAACTAGCGTAAGATATGTGGAAGAAATCCTCAATGATCACGTTGGTCCATTTATGGTCAATTTAGGTGAGGATGCTATATTTATGCATGACAATGCCCGACCTCATACAGGTAGGATTGTGAATGACTACCTTCAAGAGATGAACATTACTCGTATGGAGTGGCCAGCGCGCAGCCCGGATATCATCCCGATCGAGCATGCTTGGGACGAGCTAGGCAGATGCGTAAAACAACGAAACCCTCCCCCAATCACGCTTCGTGAGCTCAAAATTGCTCTCACAGAGGAATGGGAGAATATTCCCCAAAATCGTATAAGGAACTTGGTGTACAGCATGCCAAACCGCGTAAACGCAGTAATGGAAGCACGAGGAGGCAATACGAAGTATTAAAATTCAAGAAAATCGTAATAAAGTTCAAAAATTTCATGTTTCCTATTTTTGTTTTAAGGAGAGATCAGCAGTTTTTTTCTTTATGTAATTTTGTGTTAATAAAATGTATGGTGACTCATATTTTTTTTACTTTCATTTAAGGAGTATTACATTGTCTATTAAATACAATTTATTGCATTAACCTATCATTTTTAGTTTCAGAGATTTTTAACATTCTTTAAGTGACCCGGATTCATTGCTCTCGAGTGTATTAAGATGAAATTCCTAGTTCCTACTGCCTGGTGCCAGCACTTCTAGGTCTGATCTGGTACATAGTGCACATCCAGTACCTGAGCCATCACAGACAAGTAAGGATATATTGTCATATTTTTGTGCACCACATTAAAGACTCAGAATAAAATATTGCGTGAGGAAGTAGCAATTTAATTATTGCAGGAGCCGAACGACCCAGAATTAAACCCGAATGGATAATAGATTTAGAAAGGAGAAGGGTATGAGCGGAAACTCGCAGATGCTGCTATGATTATGGCTAAAGCTTAGCGGTTGCAGGCAAACTCAATCCACATGCTAGCAGAGGTGGTAGGTGACCAAAATTAGCCCATGCGTGTGCACACAATCGCGATTAGCATAATGGGCAAAATCGAGCTAGTGATTTTGGATGAGGGCAATGTAACGGCTGCCAGCTATGTTCAGCATGTCATCCGACCTCATGTGATCCCATATTCACAGCGAGTAGGCCCTAACTTTATTCTGTGCAAAAGAACGCTCGCCCTCATACTGCAAGAGTGACCCAAAGTGCAATCTCCGAAGCTGGTATCTCAGTTCTACCCTGGCCTGCCATGAGTCCGGATATGAATATAATAATAGAACACATTTCGGACCAGTTGAAAAGAAGCCTTAAAGAAAACCACACTGAAATTCGTACCCGACAGGAGTTGGTAACCGCTTTAAAAGTGTGTTGGGAGCGAATTCCAGATGAAAATGTCATCCACCTTATAGAGAGTTACCGACTCGGAGAGTGTGTGCCCAATACGGGGGCCTACGCGTTACTAAACATAAGGCATTAAAACAACCCCACAACTCTGTTTAAAAAAAAGAACTCATGTCTTCAATACATAATTTGGAAAAACAGTGTAATTTTAAGTTAATGCGTAAAAACGCACATTTCTTGAATTTTTTGACAAAAAAAGGTACTGTAATGTTTTTTTGTATAGATCTTGAATGTGTTAAACCTATAAGTAACTAAAATGAAAATTTAAATAAATCGTACGCTTTAATATATTTTTTTATTAAAATCATATTTCACTAGGGTGGGTCCTATTTTATTTTGAGTAGTTTACGTTACACACGGACATCGTACGGGTTGTATGCGGTCATTATACGCTTTACAAAAGGGTACAGAACGCCGTCGATCCGTACAGTGGGCAAGGTATTATTTTCGTGTCTGACACGTTCATAGCACTGTCATGGTACGACAGAAACGATGTAGAGAAAGACTAAAGCAAAATAAAGAAAAATACGAAGAAGCTAAATCCAAACACCGGATACGACATCTTAACTCAGCGTCTGTATTTCCGCTTAACTACGACCCCGTTGTTTTCAAAAGGAGAGTTAATAGGCACCTTCTGGGTGGGCTCGCTCCATCGTAGACCTCATCCTTGCACTTGTGTGAGTTTCGAGGTCAAGAGCACACCCATTTTAGCATAAAAAAAAAAAAAAAAAAAAAAGATTATAACATGAAGATGCTATGCTTGAAGAGATACTCGGTATAGAAGAACGTGAAATAAATGCTGGTAGTGTTGATAACATTGAAAATATTAACACTGAGCACATAAGAAGTTTTTACTATCGAAGAAAATGACCTGGAAATAAATCGATCAGATTTTAGATAATGACCTGGAGAAAAGAAGAGAAACAAAATGCCAATGAACGACAAATTTACGATATACATTATTGATGGACAGTCATGCAAAAGAGCTGAGAGTAGAAATAAGTCACTCAGAAATTATGAAAAGAAAAATGATAGTAGAGGAAATCCTAGATGCGGAAACACAGTTGATATCAAATGAAGCAGTAAGCCTAAAAACAGAAACAGACATAAGTACAATAAATTAAAGGAGAAGTAAAGATGAACGTCGACGAAAAATCGAAAATGTATATCTTTTTGATTTATGTGATAAATCTCATAAATCAAAAAGAGAACTCCTCAACACCGGAGAAAATATTGACTCAAACAGCAGCCAGGGAAGTTGAAACTGAACCTATCATTCGAAATCAAGGTAACATCGAGGACGAAAAAACCAAGACAAACAAATGGGAATTAAATAATACTGTGTTGATTAGATATTACATTAAAGAAACCTGGAAATATTATATTTTTACAATTGAACAGATTGATAATACTTCCAAAAGTTATAAGATTAATCACTTCAAAATCATCCGTCAAAAAGGTAATTTGAAATTTACAAAGCCAAAAGTTACCAAAGTTATTGATTTAGTACCACAAGATTGTATCGTTAAACATGTTAAATTGTTACAAATATCGAAAGACTGTCAGAAGTTTGTACTAGCCAACGAGGAAGACAAAATATATTTAAAATTTGTATTTCTACATATTTAAGTTTTCTATGCAATGCAGCTTTTTTTATTATAAAAACAATGACTCATGTTGATTTAATTTTTGTTTTCTTTCTACTTAATATGTACTATACATATATGTGAGTTTATAAAGACATTCCTCTCGAAGAAGCTGGAAGAAACTCAAGCCGAGAGAGACATTTCAGCATATTTTAAATTGAAACAATCTAAAATTCTAGAAAACTGTGACAGTACTGAAAATTCAAACAAAATGTTCGTCAAAATGAATTTACTATCAGACGTGAACAAAATGACTGATAGTCAAAGAAGACTTGTTTAAGTGTTGATAGACGATATAATGGACCAAAGTAGTAAAAATATCAATAGTCCAATCACACTTTAATCTACCCCTTCACGAAAGAACAATATAGGGTAGTCGGACCAAAAGATGACCACCCCCCAGTAGATGACCGAAACGCACATTTTCTCGAATTATAAGAATTGAGTGGTACTCCCTGCAGTGGCGTATTTTTTCTTTAGAAGCGGCAACACTGTTCCCTCTTTTAAAAATGAACACATCGTCATTGGACCCTCAGTCAAGCTCCAGGACCTCATTTAGTGCGAACGTGTTTCGGCCATCGCCATTTTGTATGGAGAACGAGCTAAGGTGAGTAAACCAGTTTCTTAAGCTTATGAGTGGATTGCCGATTTCTTGATATAAATAGGCCCCATTTATGTGTTCCCCTGCATTTATGACTATTATCTCAAGTAGAAAATCAAAGAAAATAAGTAATTTTTAATAAGGTTTTCGAGAAATTTGCTGTTCAATTACTGGTCTAAAAAAGATACATAAATCCTATTTGTGACCGAGCGGTCAGAATTAGCTCCGACCTGCAAATTTTGTTTTGATATTGTAGATTGTATTTTTGATTATTTATTTATTTTTTACGTTTTTCTTACTGGTTTTGGATACATAATTCTATAAACCAAAACATGACCGGGGGTTAATTACAGAAAAATCGTTGTTTTGGGCTGTTATTTTTTAGCTGGTCATTTATTGTTCCAAACGCTCTATTTGTGACCGAAGAAATTTGTTCGGTCATAATTTGGACCTCAAAACCTAATTGTGACCGGCTGATTTTGACTGTTGCAATAAAACTGTTGCGGAATTTTATTAGGGTTCTTCGTAATCAAAAGTAAACCAATTTCGTTGGCCTTACAAACTGTTGTCATCATTACATTACTTGTTCTTATAGTTTTTCTTTAATAAATAAAATAAATTAGAATAAATTACATTTTCTTAACGGCGCGCGGCGGAGAGGTAGGTATGTGTTTTTGCGGAGCTGTGTAGAGCAGCTTTGGATGACCTAGGGAAAATTTCGAATTTTTGAGAATTGGTCTCCCGGATTTGAAGAATTTTTTCATAGGGGGACAAGTGATTTTGAACACAGTTAATATAAATTCAACTTCAGAATTTAGTAAACATTCAGACTATACGCAAGGAAAGCATGTCTGAACGTGTAACTTTTACTGAATTTATGAAGTTGATTTTAATAATTATCAATTTAGAAAGTGTTCCAACAACTTTGGGCACATAGGTAGTCATAATACATTTATTTATTTATTGATTATCGATCTCCTCATCTAAGTAGACTTGATTCGATTAAGAATCATATAGGCAGTACCTATGTTATGTATTTGTTTCAGATGTCGGCTAGCGAGAGCCCTGCGTCAGCGAATAATACGAAAAATTATACTCAAGCACAGTTAGAGCGCGCGGTAAAACTTGTAAAACAAAAACAAATATCCTTAAACAAGGCTTCTATAATATATCGGATACCCAAAGGAACATTATACAATAAAGTAAATGGCAAAGTACCAGTAGTTGCGAAAAAGGGACCAAAAACCTTTTTAACCAATGACGAGGAGCAAAAACTAGAACAATGGATCTTACATAAATGTAGTCTAGGGTATCCATTGCATCCGAATGATGTAAAAACTATGGTACAGTCATTTTTGGCCACTACTGCGCGAGAAAAAATAGTTCCAGTTGGTTTCCCTGGAGATAAATGGATGAAATTGTTCCTTAAGGTGACGGGTATAGCCAAATGCGTGTTTTTGGGAGTGTTTTCTGAAGAAGTCATAGCATGTGGAGTTGTGAAACTTATTATTTCCTATAACACATATATTGAACTAGTCAGGTAGGGAACAAAATGTGTGCTTTTGGTTATAGTTTACTTTAAAATGTAAGTTTAGTACCAACACCTTTTGCAAAAGTGTGATTTTTGATCCCATTTTTTATGGGTTCGGCAGATTTGTTTGGTACCAAACTCAGCACAGCTATTCTTATGGTTGATATCTATACATCCAAGGAAAAACAAATTCTACATTAAGGTGTTTAAAGAAGAAGAAGAGTAGCGCCTTAGAAACTATAAGTGTTCCATTGCTGTGTGCTCGCAAATATTCATAAGGCGCTGCTTAAGAGTTTGACAATCCAAACTGTGCGCGGCTCACTATGTGTTTTGCGTCGTTTTCAGCATTCTTACTGAAGTTGAAAATGCGACGTTACCACGCTGACTATCTAGAGTTTAAACACTGCGGCAAAAACTATGCCGTGTTACAAGTTTAACGTGTGTGTAGATACAATAAATAAATAATAAAGTTGGAAGTTATTGTCATTTTTATTTATTATGAAAAATTTCACCCTACCCGTCACCTTAAAAGGCATCCGCAAATAACTAAACGGACAGCAGAAGTCATTTCAAAAGCACGAGCTGCAGTGACTGAAGAGTCTCTCAAAAATTGGTTTGATGAAGTCCATGAGCATCTTGAGTCCGAAAATCAACTAGAAATCTTAAATGATCCTACAAGAGTGTTCAATCTTGATGAAACAGGTGTGCAACTTTGCCCAAAAACTGGAAAAATTCTAGCTTTGAAGAATTACCGTAACACTTTTGAGGTTGCTTCAGGAAAAGAAAAAGAGTCTGTCACTGTACTGTGCAACTTCTCAGCAGATGGAACTACTACTCCACCTTTCATAGTTTTTCCGGGAAAAAGGTTTTCAAAGGACCTTACTAAACAAGTTCCAGAACACTGGGCTATTGGCCGAAGTGATTCAGGCTGGATGGTGGCAGCTACTTTCGAAGAATATATGAAAAATGTATTCCACCCATGGCTAATCGAAAACAAAATTAAATTACCGGTAATCGTTTTTATGGATGGTCATAAATCACACGTTGGCTTGTCACTGCACGAGTTTTGCGCAGAAAATAAAATAATTCTGTATTGCTTACACCCAAATGCTACACACTTGATACAACCATGCGATGTATCGATCTTCAAAGCAGTGAAAATACAATGGCGAGAAGATGTTCGTAAGTATAAGCATGAAACCCAAAAGAGCTTAACAAAAGCCGCGTTCCCGGCTCTTTTCGCAAAATCGTTTGAGAAATCGGTTAATCCAACTATCATCAAAAATGGTTTTCGCAGATGTGGACTCTTTCCGTTTGACAAAAACGCGGTTGATTACACAAAATGCATGTCGAATAGGTTGAAAGAAATCCGGAACCAGAAGATAACCCATGTTGTCAATATTGATGACTATTTCTCCACCATAAAAGTACTGGAAAACGAAATTGGACCAGAGTTGAAAGAACTTTGAACTTGGTGGTTCAAGATACCATCAAAGACAATGAACTATTAATTCGATTGATTGAAAAGTGCCGAGCAATAGTAGCCTATTTCAAAAGAAGCAATAATGCTTAAATTAAAACAGGTTCAAGAACAAATGCAGCTGGAACCCTTGAATCTAAAACAAGATGTCCAGACGAGATGGAATTCAGTGTTTTATATGCTCGAACGTCTCGATAAGGTCAAGACACCCCTTTCTTACCAACTTAGAATAGAATAGAAAACTTAAGGTTGGCTTAGAGGTCTTTATACTCTCGATCAACTATTGTAAAGTTTCAGCTCACTGCAAGGACTATAGTAAAAAATTGGGTGACTAAACTTTCTTACAAAACAACTCAGGATGACCGACAAAGAAAACTGTCTGTACTCAAAGTTAAGAACTTTAAAATGAAAGCTGTCTAAATATAAGAGTAAATTAACAAAACAGGCCAATGATATAAAAAATACAAGCAAACTATGTACCAACCCAGCTTTTGTCAAAGTAATTGAAGATATGCCAAAATCGACGAAAGTACTAACTTTGTTACAAAATTTTGGCCCTCACTATACTCAAGCAACAACCCTAAAGCCTACCGATTCTTTTACCCTTCCATTCCCACAAAAGGAGAATGGGCGTTTTGGGCCACGACTTTAAAAGACGCCCCTCAGGGTTGCCACATAATACGTTTGAAAGAGCTTCAAAAGGCCTACGTTCCAGTTTATTTACAAAAAAAATCCGTCCTGTGGAAATTGAGATATTTTGAAAAAACTGTTTTTTACTTAATATCGAATTGCCACGAATTCTGAGAGTCCTCACAAATGACTAAGGTGTCGTTAGAAAGGACATTTAAAGGACTTCATTTGGTTCTAGAAGTGTCAAAAAATCCAACCTATGGAAATAGAGTTATTCCTGAAAAACATGATTTTTTATAAAACTGACGTTTGGCTCACCTCCAGCGTTACCACAAATATGGCCGATACGGCATTTAAAAGAACGTATAAAGGACATTTTTTTAAGACATGTAAATCAAAAATCCATCCTATAAAAATAAAGTTATAGTGGAAACACTGTTGAATTTATACTATTCGATTTTGCTTGGTTCTCTGAAACCCCACATCAATTAGATATAATACGTTTAAAAGAGCATTTACAGGGCATCATTTGGTTCTAGAAGTGTCAAAAAATCCAACCTGTGGAAATAGAGTTATTCCTGATAAACATGATTTTTTATAAAACTGTCGTTTGGCTCACATCCAGCGTTACCACAAGTATGACCGATACGGCATTAAAATGAGCGTATGGTGGACATTTTTTAAGACATGTAAATCAAAAATCTATCCTATAAAAATAAAGTTATAGTGGAAACACTTTTGAATTTATACTATTCGATTTGGCTTGGTTCTCTGAAACCCTGTTTTTTCTGTACTTTTGCCGTTTTTTAATTTTATTAATCTAGTCAAATGACTCTATTCTGTGATTATGAATTATTCTTTAATTTATCTATATTTTATTATGTGTTTTTTTTTCAATTTTAAATCGTTTCTATTATTACTTATTTTAATTTTAATTGATATATGTATATTGTTTTATACTTAAGTTAATTAGTTTACTTACATAAGTTAAGTCGTGTAATTGGCCAAGGCCATTCTAATTAATTAAATAATTAAATAAATAAAATATATAAATAAATAAAATAAATCCTTCTAAAGTATGGCAGGGAGTTCTTCGTGAAGGGGTCACAAGTGAGCTCATCATTGAAGAGGATATCCAGGGTGGCAAGCGAGGCAAATCAGACAATCCCTTCTATAAATGGTGACCTAGCTGGGGGGGTGTTCTCCACTGGTATGTCCGCGGCTCCAAAAGTGGCCAAAGGACCACAACCCTGTTGCCTCATATTGGACTACGGTATTAGAGGCCAGTTACATCTTACAAGAAAGATTTCCCCAACTCACACGGATCCCCATCGAGTACATGACGTCCCTCTTGTCAACAACACGCATACTAGGAGGCTTTCCGGTGACTCTTCTCAAACTTCTGTACCAGGGCTGTCCAAGATCCCCTTACCAGCCAATTGAGCCTTATAAAGACCTTCATGGAGTCACCTCGTAACAGAGGTTACAAGTTGAAGACCGCCACAACACTCATGAAGCACTCTGATCCAAAGATGTTGGTGCAAGACCCTTTATCCCTTCCATTAAATATGCCTAGGCAACCGGAGAACTACATAAAAGACAGTATAACTGAAGGTCTTCCTTCCCTCATAAAGAACAAGAAGTTGCTCCCTTTATTTGGACCTGAAGTGGAAGTGAGGAGGGAAGAGCTTCTGGAGGACCTCATGAGAATAAGACCCTGTAACCATAAGCTTCTCTCTAAACTGATGGCCTTATCCAATGTAGGGAAACAGGACGCACTAGTCAGAAAGTTCTCTTAACACACGCTCTATCCAGGCCATAGCATGCAGCGACTGGAACTCGGAGGCAGATATATTGGCCAAGATACGGAGTCTGGAAGAAGGGACAATTCGTCACATAATGGCCAGACAGACAGACATCGTGCTCAACAAGATGACCCCTCATACGTGTACCACACAATTGGCCCAAGAACTTCGTGAAAGAGGATGGGGCATCCCTTTAGAAGGTATAACTATGGCAGCCCAGCAAGAACAGACAAGTGTGTGTGGGTGAGGACAAGTACTTGTAGAGAACTATACTAAGACTATAACTCTTACCATGAGAGGAGATCCCTCACTGCCTTGGGACATGTCCCGTGGTCCTGTACCTTCCTATATAGGGGCCCCAACAAAGGTTAAGGTTAAGAGACAGCCACTCCGAGATACAGAGTCATATAGCTTTAACCAGGCACTCCTCCAGGCACTACAGCTCAGGTCATGAGTCAAAGGAGATGTAGGTATGACGGCCCTCATAGACTCTATCATAAACGAGAAGACTGTTGCTACCCCGGAAGAACTGGACAGGCGGACGGCTCATGTGTACTCTGGATCCATAACGCACAGACTTCCTTGTCCCACAATGAATAGAGGAGGTCAGAGCAATTCCACCAGCAATATGTCATCTCATATACAAGTGTGTTCAAGTACAGCAAGTTCGACTTCGCGAAACAAG
The DNA here is from genome assembly GCA_932527185.1 of Ecliptopera silaceata. Taxonomy (NCBI): domain Eukaryota; kingdom Metazoa; phylum Arthropoda; class Insecta; order Lepidoptera; family Geometridae; genus Ecliptopera; species Ecliptopera silaceata. Next base: position 1,951,232 of record OW052211.1, read on the forward strand.
GAATCGATTACACCATTTGCTTCCAGTCGGTGTTCCTATAGGAAAGAACCCGTATAGAGTTCTGTGGGCCTGGGTATCATATTCGTACACCCAGTGATCCCTACCGGCAATGACTGACTTATCGGATTAGAGGTCAGCTGTATAAACTTGGTAGTCAAATACAAGGGTAGCACCTGTCCTGATATTCTCGAACATCTCAGGAGTCCATGGATCCGTTGGCGACTCACTCCAGAAGCTTCCTTCGTAGCAATCCTTCACCCTAGGGTCTGCCCCCTCTAAAAATTGGAGAGTGGGCAATCTTCAATCCCTTTTACTAATGTAAGCTAATTCCGCTTTAGTAAATTCATTCTTGTAAGACCTCGGAGAGGCAAATAATTTAATTATGTCTAACTACCACCACTACGATCAAGGCTATTATGCCAATCAGAATTACATGCCGAACCCTTACTCAGGCCGTGGCGGAGCGCAGTGGGGAAGAGGAGGTTTCAATACTCACCCTCCTCCCGAGCTGGAAGCGCCGCGTAGAGGCAGGGGAAGTGGCAGGGGAGGTTACCCTCGTCAACAACAACAGCAGCAACTACGCCAAGATGCGTTGCCCACCGCTGCTACTGAGGTGCAGCCCACAGGTGTCCCACAACCGAAGCACCTGTCTAAGACTTCTTCGCCTTTGACTAACGATCCACTCTATCTTGAGAGTTTCATGAACGAGATGGGTACCGAGATGCGAATGGCACCAGTTGCTAATGAAGTGCACCCTGGACATTTTGGGTTTGCCTAACTGGTCGAAGAGGATTATAAATCCGTTAACGCTCGTTCTCACATCTACGCTATGAACGTGTCTCAGTCCATGCACTCCTATTACGTTGGGATGCATGTGTATGATAGAATGTTGGACCTTCATCGTCAGAATGGCTCCACTTTGACAGTGGATGAGTCAGATTTTGTTACTCAGATGGAAGTAGGGCATTATTCCCTTACAAAATTGTCCGAACAATACATTTCAGGATTTGGAACAACAACCATTCCAGGATCAACTGAATGTGATTTTGTTTTTGATAAACCTGCTCTTCAAGCGGGTGAAAATATTCCTGGCTTCTTCGGTCCTATAGCCGAAAATGCAATTGATTATGCGACTTATGTTTGCCCTGGAGTTTTGGCTCAGCGTATCGTCGAAGACGCAGCTCGCACCATCGCTGGAGCTGGTGAAGATCCGGGAGATTTGTGGCAGCTGGAGATTGATCAACCGGCCGATGAAGATGAAGCGCCAGTCCCCGCTCCTCAACCTAACGTCCGCTGTATTGGATGGGCCCCGCGTGAACGATTGCGCCAAGAAATGATGACTGCACTTGGCCATGCCAGAATTGGAGCTGAGGCATTCCACTCCGATAACCCTGGACTTCCGATGAATACCAGGCTTATGAACTATGTTCATTACCAACTTTCGGAGGTACGTGGTTTTGTGGAAGGAGAGATGCCTAAGACCAAGGCTGGATCTACCGCCCAAATCGTTACCGCTTTTTTGAACGACCAAAACGAAGTGTCAATACGTGGACCTTTGCATCCGCTTTCCGTTACCGAATCGATGTCCATGGAAATCCACAAGTGCTTGCGCTCTATCAGGATGCGCCAGTAATTGATAATTTAGAGCGAAATCGCTTGGCGGAAAGTCCGCTATTAAATGAACATTTTTTATTTATATTTATCAGAGCCGCCGGTCGAATATCCCGTCAACGACATCATCCGGCGGGCTTTTACCAGCGTGAACGTGCCAGCCATTCTCGAGCCGAATGGTCTCATCAGACCATTCGGACCATCGTGACGATGAGTAACGGCCTGACGGTATGACGCTTGTTCCATGGAAGACGGGAAGGCCTTTGGTGTGGGACGCAACTTGTGTCGATACCCTTGCACTTTCTCACCTGTCACAGACATCCGTTCGGACTGGTACGGCGGCGGATTAGGCCGAGGATCTTAAGAGACGCAAATATGCAAGTCTCGACAGGGCCTACATATTTGCTCCTCTTGGGGTCGAGACTAGGTCTGTGGGGTACCGAGGCCCTCCGGGTTTTCAAAATTATTTCTGGGCGTCTAGTCGAAGCGACTCGTGACCCGAGGGCTGGTGAGTGACCCCGAGCAATACTTATTGATGCCCCCTGATATAGAGATTATTATGAAGATATCCTCAGAATATACAGCATATACTGGCACTAGCAGAATGGTCGAAAAAATGTCAAGTCGGGATGCAGAGAAGAGATTCGGGATACCTAAAAGAAGAATTCTCAACAAAATGAAGACACTATTTGCAACGGTCTGTAGATAGCTCAGCTGTTTCTTATGTATTTTATATGTAAATGTACATTTTGTAAATACTGTATAGTCGTAAGTTTGTTTGTGAATAAAGTTAACTACACAAACAAGGTCAGACACTATATAATATGAAACCTGCAGGAGGCCAAACAAAACTGAGCAAGCAGTGACAAGTGAGCCAACGTATGTTTCTTTCTTTATAATTTTAAATATCAGTGACATAAGGCGATTTTTGTGCAAGAGAAAAAAGATTGAAAATGAACAGCTTAATGCTAAAGATTGCCCTAGTACTTCGGCACAGCAAAGTACTAGAAACACTGAATTAACAACACAACAAACTTCAGTTAATATTCATGATTGGGTTTATTTTGTTACAACTATTTTTCGGAATATTAGTTTTTTAGTCTGTAGTTTTATTGGAAGGATTCCAGAGATCCGGCTGGCAACACCATCAAGTTGTTTGTTCGATCATTGGTCGAAGTGACGTTTACTTTTTGCTGAGATCGCCGCCGCAAGCGTCGTTCTTTGATATTTTTATAAAATTATTGGTGGATTTTGGTGTGCAAATTGTACACGACACTTGTTTTTCAACCGACGCCGGCTGCAGTTTTTATCGTTACTAATCCAAGCAATCCCTGGATTAAGACCCCAGGGAGTTTGGTATAGGCTAACTGTATGGTTTAGGCCAACTGGTTTGGTTTATATCTACAAACATTTTATAGCATACCAGGGTTAGAGAGCTCGCCCATCCCACATCGGAGAGCTTGGAGCTCACCTGGTTGGGAATTTTTCCTCTGTCCGCAGTACAAGTAAGCAGTAGTGTCGCAGCATTAGACAGGGTTCTTGCCGACGAAGCCAAAGGGGCTTCTGTTTTCCGTAGGTCAGGCGCTTCTGTGTCCTGTGTTGGCAGGCCCTAAGCGGTTAGGTAGGTAAAAATATTACTTCTCTTATTCAGCTTTCAAGCTGATGGCGCCCACTCTAATTTTTACATATATAACATAACCAGATAACTCAAACTTAAGTATTGACACCATCTTATGCAATTCATTCCGAGAAACCCAAATTTACAATATATACCTTAGCCCTAAGCCGGAGCATTACTTCTAAATTGCTTTTTAGTGTTACATGTGTACTTAGTTTTAAGTAACCTATTTCCTAAATTTAATTAAATACAAATTGTTATAATATTATTAGGCCTACTTATTTATTTAAATCCCTTTAGGTAGGTCCATATTTTTATAGGTAAGTAACAATATCTGGATTCTAACGTACCTATCAGTGAAATACGGGTTTAAGTGCTCGAAACACCGTGGAAACCTCCGCTAGATTACGATTTCAAGCAGGACATCGATCATAAAAACCTAACACAACAGCGTGCATTTCGCCACAAGTGGCTCATTCACACTTTGTACTCAGCATGGTGTGAGTTCACCATGCTGAGTACAGCATACCACCAATACAATCAACTGTACAATCACAACAATTGCCTCTGACTTCTTCAACGACTTAAACTACCCAGTTTTATCGTGTTTACTGAGAAGAATTATCAAATTTACCATCTCCATATTGATTAGATTCTTCTACAATGGATTACATTGATTTAGCGGGTGAAGATATGTTGTAACAAAATAATTATTTTCTATTTAAAAATTACCGCGTTTTTTAATTTTTATGCGTTATAAATTGCTCTTTCTTGCTTTTGTCTTGTTTTGTCTTCGTTTTTTCGTTCCACTTCGCTTTTACTTTGTTCATTTTATATACTTCATTTAATTTATTTTATTTTGTTTATTTCGCTATTAGTTTTTTTGCTTTGTTTTTTTCATAGAATAATTGTAATGTAATTATTATTTCAGTATATTAATATATATATATATTAATATTCAGTATATTAATTCAGTATTATTTCGTTTTTTTACTTTATTTAATTGGCTGTTTTATGTTCATTTCGTTGTTTAGTATTTTAGTTTTAATTGCGTTAGTTTCTTAAAATAAGGTAAAGTTAAGGTTTTATTAAGTTAGTAGGTATTAAGTATTTTCCGGTTCTGTTTAAATTGCTGTTTTTTTTGTAAGTATGAATCCGATGCAGCTGATTCTCGATTTGGAATTTTGCAGCAACTATCCCGGACGAGGTACACGCTATCGATGCTGCAAAAGCATTGCTACTAATACCAACACACAGGCCGCTGCCAAATTTGTGACTTCCCTTGCTGTTACGAGGTTAAAGCAAGTTACAAATTGGGGTACCGATGGCGTTGTTATAACGAATTACAGGAGCGTGTTACCTGCAGGAAACTTACATTAAATCACCTCTGGCGCAAAAAATTTTCGAGAAGAGTCATGTCTCGATCTTAGACACACTGAGACTCATGACCCAGGCCGCTAAAGATGTGGGGGTCACAAAAACTTCGGCCATTCAGATATATCATTTTTTCAGGGAGGTGTGCGAAATTGCCAAAGCTCATGAATTCATGATCGAGTTACGTTAGGAGGGGAAGGAGATATCGTGGAGATGGATGAAACCCATCTCTTTACGAGGAAGTACAATCGAGGTCGTCTCCTGATTCGACAAACGTGGTCGTTTGGATGCATGAGCCGGCTCACTAAACAAATACACGTCGAGCTCATCCCAAATAAGTAGCGAGCGACTTTAGATCCGATTGTAGAGGCAAACGTCCGAATAGAGTCCTACTTGATATACTTACTATGTATAATGCACTTGCCCATCTATATTCGTAAGTTTTTATTTTAATAAGGGGGTTGTTATGACCCTTATATGCATACAAAGTATTGAAGTAAGCATTCAGACTATGCAATACTGCATTTTCTGTTGGCAGACCAGTCAGTCTCGGTAAATACATTGAACATTATTTTTATATTAATAAAAAAAAAATACTTTCGCTGTTGTGTTTATATGAATATGTAAAGGTGATGTGAATATGTAATATTAGGAAAACAACTTTCATAGCTTCGACGAACGAACGAGTTGGAATTAAATAAGTGAAATGCTTCAGCAAGATTAAATAAATTGGCGTTGCTAATCTTGCCATCAATTATAAAAAAATATTTATACGATACGAAACCAGTCAAAAAGTACCTACTTGGTGAGAATCGAACTAAATTTCATTCCAGTTGTAAATTGCACGTTGCTACGATGTCCACATAGGATAATATAGCTGATACTTCATAAACATCATAATTATACAAACTAGTAATCTCTTAATAGTTATCTTACTCCCAATTTGCGTTAAGATTGCTTTATTGTATACATTTTATTAATTTAACAAGTTCGTTTGTTTATAATCTTGAACAAAATGGCAAATAATGATGTGAAATGTGTTAGTGTATTTTTCAATAATGGCTCTAAAAACGAAGAAATGTTATGTGAAACTTTGGATACTTGTTCGATATTTGAAGACGAATAACAAAACAATAAAAACAATTAATTATAACATTATGCTATAATAATATCCTATGTACCAACGAAAATGATAAAAATATTGAGTAAAATTTACAGACGATAGGTATATATAAGGTACTTGATACAAATAAAGCCTATGCTCAAATAAGGCCTATAGTGCGAAAAAGTAGTTTAATGTATTTACATCAAATATATTATTGCACGAACGTATAGACTACACCTCCACAACTCGGCAAATAGTGCGCGAGAGGCCCGCTCACGCTCACAACGCCAGTGTTCGTCGGTCGTTCGTGGACGACGGCTGTTTCCATTGCGTTTTACTAATATAACGTAATTTCTATCGTATTGTATGACGTTGTTTTTTAGTGATTTATTTCAAATTATGGACACGGTTTACGTTACAACTCATCGAAAAGGTAACTATGACTTTATTTTGTATTATTTAGGATATGTGAATTAATTATTGCGTATAACATGTATGAGGTATATGATACGAAATAAGGCCTACTTTTTTAATAGGCCTTATTTTTAACCCTAGGCTTTGTTAGAAATTCTGTTGAATTGTAGCTTTTGTGACCGCTGGTTAGGAAGAGGTTTTGAAATTAAACTAAAGGTGATGGTCACGTCTCGTTCTGGCAGAGCTTCGCCTTTGGATCCAAATTTTATTATAGATTTGAACTAAATTATCTTAGGCTACCGCTTTTATACAATGAGCGATTTTCCAAATACTTACTTAGCTTTTACAAAAAAAAAATAGTTCAAAAAGAGTCGATAGATGGCGCTGACACATTAGTGCCTATCAAAATCCCTCTTTTTCATCTGTATAATCTATTGGTAGCTCTGTCGTGTAGCTTACATTATCATCCTGTCACGTCCGTTTCGGTGTATTCAGCGTTTTGTTAAATTTTGTTTGCTTTTTTCTAGGACAAAAATTTCACACCACAGATAAAATATAAAAACTTTTTGTTTTGACAATTGACAATGACATGCAAACTTGTTGAGCGCCATCTATCGTGTATTCTAAGAACACTCCCTGGAAAATCGCTCATTCCAAGACAGTATTGAAAACAATATTTCGTACTTCCGGGATATAATATTAAATAAATAAGTTAATGCTGTAAATAGATACATCTCAATACATGATAATTATTTAATCAATTTATGGTAAATTAAGATGATGAATATAATTCAACTTTATAATGAATTAAATTTAAATTATAATGGCAACTGCTTGCTACTTCCGGCTGTTTATTATTAATCAATTAATTGCAACAACTGTACCTAAATTCATTTTAAATATAAATATTATTTTACAATATTATTTGGATATACTTAATTATTAATATTATTCAATTACCTCAACTTTTTAGCGGGACTTTCAAAATGTTCTTTATGATACTCATTACTTTAACTAGAGGTATAGCAAATGGACAATGATGCTTGATATAAATAAAATCAAGTATATATATAACTAATATGATAATATATAACTAGTGACGGGTATTATTCTCTAACACTTTATTGTGTTTTTTACAGATTGATTCCTGTCAGTATGTCTCCTCGAAAACGGGCTACGTGGTCTGATGAAAGCTTGAAAGCGGCAGTTAATGATGTACGTTCTGGACGATTGTCGACATACAAAGCTTCGACGCAATATGGCGTACCGAGAAGAACGATTAGAAATCATCTTAAAAGTGGTATTTTACATAAGAGCTTAGGAAGAAACGCTATATTTACGAATGAGCAAGAAAAAGATTTCGTTTGCCGTATAATAAAATTTTCTGATATAGGAATACCTCTGACTCCAATAATGATTCGGATTCAAGCATTTGCTTTTTGCAAAAAATTCAATATTGACAATAATTTTAACAAAAAAACAGGAATTGCAGGAAAAGGCTGGTTAAGATTATTTTTAAAACGAAATCCCAGCTTAGCAAAACGAAAAGCACAATTCCTAAACCCTGCTCGAGCCCAGAAATTAAATAAGGTTATTGTCGCTCATCATTTTCATGAAGTTCGTAAGCTTTATGATGAGTTTGATCTTCATTACCATCCGGAGAAGATTTATAATATGGACGAGAAGGGCTGCCGGCTAACATTACATCATCAACAAACAGTAATTGCGCAGAAGGGTGCTAAAAGGGTGCACATGCTGGGTTCTGAGCATGGTGAGAACGTTACTCTTGTGGGATGTGTTAATGCTATAGGAAATCCTATACCCCCCATGATACTTTTTAAGGGAAAAAGGAAGAAGCCGGAGTATGATGACAATTTGCCTGCAGGATCAATTGTCCACATGGCACCAAAAGGCAGTATGACAACAGAATTGTTTATTGTTTTTATCGAACACCTAGCGAAGTATAAAACTCCTGGAAAATGCCTTCTCATTTTTGACGGTGCCAAATGCCATCTAGATTTTCGCATTGCCGAAACAGCTGAAAAACATAACATTGTCCTTTATTGTTTGCCATCCAATACGACACATGAATTACAGCCTCTTGACAAAGCCTGTTACAAACCCTTTGAATCGTACTGGGATCAAGAAGTTCTACAATATATGTACCAAACACAAGCCCAAAAGATCACTAAAACTCGATTTAACACAATTTTATCTAAAATCTGGGCAAAGAGCATGTCCTATGACAATATAACAAGTGGATTCAAAGCAACTGGACTTTATCCATTAAACGCTGATGCAATACCTGAAACTGCTTTTGCTCCTTCCATCTTAACAGAGCGTCGTATCAGTGAGAGTAATTCAAACGACTGCGTTGTACCTTCAGAAGTAATAAATACAAACGTAAGACTTCAAGCAAATTTAACAGGATCCCATACAAATATTGAAACAGACACTGATTCACGTCAATCCTCGCCCATCCTGAACCTTCAGTATTTGCATGAACTGATCGATGCCGAAAAATCCTTACCATTATCCCCGGCCGTACCTGATCTTCGAGTATTTTCATCTTTTTCCCCCATAGAATGCTGTACACCAACTCGAAGAATTATTAATAACCAAGATTGTGTCGAAAATCTTCCCGGGCCGAGCGGTTTACAGACTACCCGCCGACTAGTAGAATATAGTGATAGTACAGAAGATGAGCAGTGCAGTATAGCATCTGAAGAAGAAAATTTGTACGCATTTATACGCAGGCCTATTCCCCAGATACGCTTAAGAATATATTCTTCTACAGACACAGAGTGTGACATCGAGGATGTAAATCCTAATAACGATACTTTCACTAAGTCTGATGGCAAAGACACTGAAGATGACCAACCGTTAGCAGAAATTGCTAGAAATATGAAGACTGATTTCCAACAACTTATGCCTACACCAGACTACGGTGTTGTTAAGAGCCGTCCACGTAAAAAAGCTTTAAATTATAAAGGCCAAAGAGTTACGAGAGATTTATTCAATACTACAGATAAAGAACAAAATAAGAAAAAATCGATGAACACAAAAACAGGAAAGAAAACTACCAAAGAAACCTACGAACAAAAGAAGAAACGGACGATTAAACCAAAATCAACTGAAGATTTAGAAGAAAAAAAGAATAATTCGAAGAATACAAAAACAGGAAAGAAAACTACCAAAGAAACCCACGAAGAAAACAAGAAACGGACGATTAAACCAAAATCAACTGAAGATAAAGAACAGTGGTACTGTCTTGCTTGTGAAGAGGAGAGGATTGCTGATATGAGACAATGTAGACAGTGTTGTCAGTGGTACCACGAGGATTGTGTCGGCTTGACAAAAAGTGATCTAGACGCATTTGTATGTCCTAACTGTCAAGAAAATTGATTTTATAGATACTTCTATTACTTACTACTTACTTATTATTAATAAGACTGATTAATGTTCCTAAGCAAATTATGCTTCTAAGTATTTTATATTATTACGTTCCTTATAACGCTACGATTACGCTATAGGTGTTATTTTCTGAGGCCTTATTTTGTTACCTTGTTTAAATAAGGCCTACGAAAAATAATTCATTTTTAAATATTTATTGATATTTTTGAGAAAATATGTTCATTTTCTAACATTTGTTTGAATAGATATGTTGTTTTTTATAGTATTCTTTATTTCTTGTTAATATACGACTTCAAGTCTGACTAGCAATTTAAGTATAATATTTAGTGACATAAATTAAAAAGTTGTACTAGGATCTCATGAAAACGTGATAAAAAACTCAGAAATACATAATTTTATAATGATTGATAGTTTAATAACAATATTCCTATACTTTAAATATGTAGGCTATATTAAGTCACTATTATTTAAAAAGGCCTAAAGCTATGGTTTTACAATTATCTCATTTTAGTTGATTTTTGATTGAAGATTATATAATGTTTACTTGATTCATAATAAAATAATATCCAAAAAATAAGTCCACGCTTTTATTTTACACCTTCTTCGAATAATTTATCAAATTTTGAGTGTTTGAAATTAGGTAGGCCTTATTTGTATCAGTTACCTTACTTAAAGCGAACACCATATCATTCAAAGAGAAAATATTGCGTAATTTAGTTCCTCTTAAAGATTAAAAATTGTATATAAAATGACTCAATAATATTTGTGTATTCAGTCCTCGCAAATAGAGAATCTATTCAGTTAAACTTTTAAAAATATGCTTGTTTTCATGTGTCTCTATCCTTTTACATTATTTTCTCCTTTATAAATTGGAAATGATGGCGCGTTCATCACACTCGAAGTGAACGAGAGCCCAGCTCAGGAGGCCAATTCTCGCTCTTTAGAGTCGAATTCGACATCAGTTCTGTCATTTTGTATTTTATTCTATCAACTTGATATTGGAAAATCTTGTCTGAGACGGAAAGCGTTAAAAAACATACCCAACGTCAGCTCAAAAAGCGCGACCACTCGAATTAATTAAAGCCGATAATGAGTTACGTCAGGGTAAATTCTCGGCACAATTTACGAAGAAGGAAAGCTAAATAAGATGGAATCGCATATCCCAAGAAATAAATTCAATACCCGGAGCAAGAAAAACGGGCAAAGATTGGAAAAAGTTATGTTTTGTAATCGTATGCTACAGTATCATGTTGATATCAACGTAATAATGATGTCACAATTTACAGACATGGCAAGACATGAAAACTAAAACAAAAAAAAATTGAAATCAATCGGAGTCAAAATTCCACGGGTGGAGGACCTTCTATTCCACTTCTCACTGTAGATAGCATTGTCCTTCGAGCAATAGGACAGACTGCTCTGCTGGGCCACAAGGATGTGCAGGAATCTGTTGAAGGTATGTTTGAAGCCGACATTGATTAATATACATAGTGTGTCTACAAGACTTGTATGTGTCTACTTCTTAGCAGTGAAACTTTTATTTGTATGTTATGCTGTTTGTATAGTAAACATTTTTACAGATATTGCGATACCTGAGACTGTTGAGACTCTTGAGAGCTAGACCACCTCAGAAGTCAAAGAGGCTGAAACAGGTACCTATTATTCATCTGTATGAACTTACATTATTTTAACTAGAAAAAAATACCCTTGGAGCCTGGCACATAAAGATAGCAGCAAAAGAAGTAACAGTACTCCCAAATTAATAATGCGCATGCAGATCTTGGCTAATGTTCGTATCCCCGGAATCATTGAATTGTGTCGATTTCATTGTTTACGTCGAGATTCAGTTGAACCCAATTCCCTTTGTGAAACGGAACATTTAAAAAGTGCGCTCGATAATTAACGCTATCTTTATTCACTACTATAATGCTGCATGAGCGAAACAGTCAGTTATGGTGGAGGCTCTGTAATGTTTTGGGGTGGGATTTCTTTGACAGCGCGCACGGAACTGGTATTCATCAGGAGGGTTTCACTAACTGCTGCACGTTACATACCTAATAGAGATCATAGAATATCATGTGATGCCCTTTACGGGTTATATCGGAGAACACTTCCAGTTAATGCAAGACAACGCACGGCCACACGTAGCGCGCGTCGTGACTCAGTACCTGGAAGAGGTCGGTATACAGGTTATGCACTGGCCAGCAAGGAGTCCTGACCTCAACCCTATAGAGCACATTTGGGACACCCTAAAATAAAAGGTTAGAGCTCGAAATCCCGCCCCTACCACCTTAGGAGAACTGGAAACCGCCATCAAAGAAAAATGGGAGCGAGTACCTCAAGGAGCCATTGCTGTTTTGATAAGGTCTTTAAAAAGGAGAATGCAGGCTACAATAAAAGATTTTCCATTTTTCCTCACAATGTGCAAGTTTTCCAAAATGTATACATAATTTTCAGTTCAAAATGTTAAAAATAAACAATTTTACATAAAAAATATTATTCCAAAACAACTTGTTTCATTCAAAATTATAAAAACTAATTTTCCGGCAAAAGTACAGGTGGGCCGATTTTTATGATGACCAGTGTAGTTCTACATCTAAAGACTTTGAGTTCTAGACAAAAAAATGATAGAACAAAAATTAATGCGCACACGACGCAGAGATAGATCGAGAACATCGAGACCTCATCATCGGACTCTTCAAAGGAATTTTCTCGCTCGAGCTCTGACTCGCGCTCAGAATCGCGGCCGCCATCAAAAGTTTTATAGTAGAATTATTGATCAAAATTCTTCTAAGAATAATTCTTTTGCAAGAAATATATTTAGTGATTCTTTGATTGATTGACTGATTAAATATAATGAAAAGTTTTAATATATGTTATAGTTTCAGAAGTAATCTATAAGTACTTATCTTAATTTAAATAAGTATTATTGTTCTTTACTAATAGTAAATAAAGTTGATTTTCTGTAAATGTGATATTTTCACTATCGAGGACAAAGCATGAGCATAATTAATATTAAATGAACTTACCTGTAAGTGAAATTCTATCATAATTATGCGAGGGCTTTGTCCGAAGATATTAGCTTCCCACCCACCCTATTTAATATTCCCAAATTAAGTAGGTACCTACATATAATGTATCTGATAGTAATTATTCAGTAATATAGGTTCATTCCAATATCAACATTTACAGGTACATAGATACTTTCTAAGTAGGTACTCTAAACTTAATGAAGGGTGCCGGGACGCGGTCCACAGACATAACAAAAAAAATCTCATGAAAGTGCAGAGTGGCGACACCCAGTCTCTACTACATGTAACCTAAAGCTAATATCTTCGGACAAAGCCCTCGCATAATTATGATAGAATTCCACTTACAGGTAAGTTAATTTAATCATTAATAATTGCGAACAATGCAAAAAAAATATGCTTGCTGATCCGAACATAGAGGTATGTCATTTTTTTACATCCTTTAACGAATACGACGATATAAAATGCAGATTGAAGTACATTCAGCCCAGTTTCTGTCAAATGGTTGAGAATGCTGCTAATATAATAAACAATTATTTAGAAGAAAGTTCGCATGAAAGCAATATGAAAAATTTACTAAATTTTAACTTAATTTTAAGTGACTTAAACCCGTGTAAACAGTGAATTTAGTAAAAAGTTGCAAGTTAAAATTTAGTTGCAAGTAAACAAGGCAGAATAGAATATTTTGAATTTTCGGTTAAGTTGGTGGGCGTGGCTAATCACTTGACACGTTTGGACAGGCAAAATTAAATTTAAGTGAAAAGCAGGGGGGGTACTGTTGGATGGGGATGCCTCGAAGTATGGAAAGTAGAGCTAGCTCCCTATCGACAAAGCAACGAGAACTTTGACGTTATTCGTTAATGTAATTGTCAAAATGTCATGTGAATGAAAATTTCAAAGAAATCCCGTCCCGTTCTGCTTTGTTTCTTCAGTTTTCAGTGGTTATATTTTATTTTAGAATTTTTTGGGTTTTTTATAAGTACTGTTATAAAACATAGTTCTAAGTGTTTTTCTGTTATTTTTTTGATGCTTTAACGTTATATAGTTTTACTGTGTTGAGTTTTCGTTTCTTTTCTACATAGTCAATTGAATTCTCTAGTTACTTATCTAACTATGGATAATCGTCGTCGAGGTTGTCTTCGGGTGTGATATTCGTGGTAAGTTCTCTTATTTTATGTCTCTTATTAGTACTTTAATAAAAGATTAGAAAAATACAAAATAATACTCAAAGATGATAACTTTATTTATACAAGAACTACCACCAGAGCTCTATTTTATTTATTTGTATCTAATATGAACTTACCACTTTCAGGGTTAAAAGCAAAATCAAGATTGGACAAAGGCAGAAAAGTAAAGAATTTGAAATATCAAATTTATCGTCCCAAATCCAGCATGAAACAAGCCAAGTACAATAAGAGTATTACATATTTACGTGCACTAAATGACCTAATGGAAAACATGTCGAACCCGGCTAAACTTGTCACGCGTATTCAAGCCCAAGAGACACAAAAAAATAAAAGGGGAGAAGATACATAATGGTTGAAAAAATTGTATGCCTATCGCTTTACAAGAAAGTCCTAAATCGTATAAACTTATCTCGAGACTATTAACACTACCATCAAGAAAGTCGTTAAAGCAATTAATGTCCAGAATTAAATTAAATGCCGGTATAATTGAGACGATTTTTGATGAATTAAAAAACTTCTTTATCAAGAATACATAAAACAAATGCAATTACAAACAAAAGCTTTGCAAGAAATTTGCCAAAAGGTTAAACCAAAATCTTGAAAAGATCTAAGAAGCTGTGAAGTGTAGTACCTTTATTATAGTTTTATATTTTAAATAAGCATTACTGCATCATAAAAAAGTCTTTTGTAACATTATATAGTACCAGACTAGTATAAACAAGATAGTACTAAGTGTGTGTTTAATGAAATATAATATGATTATAACATGACAAATTGCGTCTGTTTATACGTTCCGTGTTCAAAAGCTTGCATCAAAACTATAAACCCCAGTACCTTTACCATACTAGTATTTTAGCATTTTATGGGATGTCTAAATTTCACTTTTGTCCAAATTTGCTCAAAAAATTGTGAAATAATGTCATTAAATTGTGCGACTTGAAAAACATGTCTGACATAATACAACGGCATTTTTTTTATTTTATTTTTTGACGATCGATACCCATTAGAGAGACGCCTGCCTGTTTCCATAGACAAAATGCGCAGATCAAAATATGCACCAAAAGGCTTTACATTTTTTTAAAACTTTAACATTATCCACCAGGGAAGTTAAGGATGCCCAGAAAATTTAGCTCGAGGAATGAAAGATGTATTGGAAACCGAATGGAATATTTTGGACAAAATCATTTGCGTTAAAACTGATAATGCGGCTAATATAAAAAACGTCACCACAGTAGTGCAGCTCATACTTTGAACTTGGTGGTTCAAGATACCATCAAAGACAATGAACTATTAAGTCGATTGATTGAAAAGTGCCGAGCAATAGTAGCCTATTTCAAAAGAAGCAATAATGCTTAAATTAAAACAGGTTCAAGAACAAATGCAGCTGGAACCCTTGAATCTAAAACAAGATGTCCAGACGAGATGGAATTCAGTGTTTTATATGCTCGAACGTCTCGATAAGGTCAAGACACCCCTTTCTTACCAACTTAGAATAGAATAGAAAACTTAAGGTTGGCTTAGAGGTCTTTATACTCTCGATCAACTATTGTAAAGTTTCAGCTCACTGCAAGGACTATAGTAAAAAATTGGGTGACTAAACTTTCTTACAAAACAACTCAGGATGACCGACAAAGAAAACTGTCTGTACTCAAAGTTAAGAACTTTAAAATGAAAGCTGTCTAAATATAAGAGTAAATTAACAAAACAGGCCAATGATGTAAAAAAACAAGCAAACTATGTACCAACCCAGCTTTTGTCAAAGTAATGGAAGATATGCCAAAATCGACGAAAGTACTAACTTTGTTACGAAATTTTGGCCCTCACTATGCTCAAGCAACAACCCTAATCCTAAGCCTACCGATTCTTTTACCCTTCCATATCCACAAAATCTAATGAAGTTATTGACTAAACGCGCGACCCCACCGGGGTGCACGGAGAGGATGCGCACGTGTATTAAGCTTCGCTTTGTAAGTAAATTTATGTGATTGTGTCCCACTGCAACCCACGGAGATGATGCATGAAATTACGTCATTGGTACATGCGTGGCTTGTTCGAATAGGCGGTTACATAGCTCAATGCTGTCGTCGTAGCTCTACGTTTCCACTGGAGTAGGGTAGACTGGGTACGGTTGTGCCAGGGTACGGTAGTGACAGTCGCTGTATTGTCGAAAATATAGGGATTAGCGGGGGGCGTGCAAGGGGAAAGACGGGCACCTTGCACGTCTCAACCTGTGTCACAGTGTTGCGTCATCCGACGCGCAGAGTGTACGTGACCAGGAGCACATTTTGATTTTTGAACGCAAAAAGTAAGTATTTTGATTCATTATTATTTCGTAATTGCCATTACATGTATACTGATAGGGTATTGAGTGTTGTTCATTGATATAAATCAAATAGTAGCAGTGTAATATCAGTGGTTACATTTATTGTAGGTTATTTTGTTTTGACGTGGTGGTATTTCTTTTATTAAGGCTGCGTCCCCAGTAGGCAAACTGTTAGCCGCCGACTGAGTTAGCGGCGTATCGGTTTAGTACGCCCTTCCATATATTTCAAATGGAGTGTTCACAGTTTGCTAGTTTTGCGCTCACTGTACGCATTTTGCAGCGTTACGCGCGCCGACTATCTTAGTGAGCGGCCGACTCCCACCAAAACCGGTTCCAGTCAGCGGCGGCGGCGATTGGTTGTTCGCCGGGCGTAGTGACTCAGTTTGCCGCAAACTGATTATTCGGATAGTTGGAAAAAAGCTATCATCGTGTTAGGACGTGTTTTTTTGCATCGCACCTAACTAATCTCAACGCACACACACATCACTGAAAATCCAAGATGTCCTTTGATACGGAAAGGTTCATTAGTGAAATACAGAATAGACCATGCATATGGAACATGTCGAGTGAAGAATACAGCAACAGAGTATTAAAGCAGAGCAATTGGAATGAAGTCGCTGATATTATATACGATGATTGGCAAAACTTAGAAGAAAACACTAAACAAAAAAGAAGTAAGTTCCATTCTAATGAATTTATTATTTATTCAACAATATACTTGTATCACTCACTACTTATAACAAAGTATTTTAATTTACATAGTATTTACGGCTTTACACACTCCATTACACTATTTCTTCCTGTAGCTACAACTTACAAATATTTCTCTTGCCAGGGTAGCTTTCCTTCGTTAAGAAAATAGTTTTTAAAGTTTTCTCTTGTTATTTTTCCAGAATTTAATACAGTAATAATTTGGCTCCTTGAACTTGTAAGAGTTATTGAGGTACGTCGAGAAATATGTGCATATTTTGCTTGTTCTCTTGCTATGACAAAATTATGTAAAATACAAACAGCTTTTACGATAGCGATGGTTGTATTCACATTAGTAGCGATCGGTGTATGCAGAACTCTCCATTTGCTTGTTAGGATGCCGAATGCACATTCCACGCATCTCCTAGCTCGACTATGACGATAATTGTAAATTCGCTCTTCCTTATTTAAACTTTTATTAGGAAAAGGCCTCAAGATATGCTTTTGTAATCCAAATGCCTCATCTCCAAGAAACACGAAAGGTTGGGGCAATCCATTTGAATTAGGCAATTTAGTTGAGTTAGGAATCTTCAGAGACCCACACGCCAATTTTTTGCCAAAACCACTTTCTTTAAATATATTACTGTCAGCATTTCGTCCGCAAGCACCTACATCAATAGCTATAAAAGAACAGTTTGCATCTGCTACGGCTAACAGAACAATTGAGAAGAACTTCTTATAATTAAAATAGTTAGACCCACTTTTTGGTGGTTTTCTAATACGGATATGCTTGCCATCGATAGATCCTATACAATTAGGATAGTTGGTTTTTTTATAATATCGTTTTGCTATTTCTAGCCACAATTCTTCAGAAGGTTCCGGCATTTCCTGTGGCTGTAAAATATCCCATATAATGCATGCAGTTTCACTTATTATTTTCGATACCGTCGATTTTCCAACAAGAAACTCTTGTGCAATTTTTCTGTAACTTAGTCCACTTGACAGGAATCTGGAAAGAATATTGAACTACCGATTATTTCTGTTTCAGTAAAAGACCTACAAAAAAAATGGAAGGGTTTGCGCGACTATCACACCAGAGAAAAAAATAAGGATTCCTCAGTCAAAAGCGGAAGTGGGGCAACAAAAAAACGCAAGACACCATACTTGGACATGTTACACTTTTTAAATGTTTCGAGAGCTAGCAACCAGACATCTGGCAATATTAGCGCCGAGACGTCTAGCGACAGTAGCGCTATTTTAGATGAAAATGATTCTACTGACTCGGTAGTTAATGTCAGTAGACCAAAAAAGATGACTGTGTTTCAAGAAGCACTAATTAACTCGATGGAAAAAAAAAGAGAAAACGATCCAGATATGAACTTTCTACTAAATATTTTACCGGAAATGAAGACAATGTCCCCAACACAGAATTTTGAATTTCGGTTCGAAGTGATGAAAATTATTAAAAATATAAAATATACTGTACATAATAATTATGACGGTGGTATGATGCAAACTGGATGGACGAATGCCTACCAGTATCCACATCAGTATGGCTATGCGAGTGGAAGCAGCAGTACACCAAATGTGCAAAACTACCCTCGAAACAGTCCATCACATAGCTCTACAGGTTCTTCATCGGAAGTAGAAGACATAGAAGCAATATTGCGTGGCGATTCAAACCACATTGAAGATGAGGAATGACTGGTTACCAACTTAATGTTACCATATTTGTTCGTAATTCAATTTAATAATACAGTAATTTTGAAAAGTGATTGTTAAATTAAAAACTATAAATGCGAAAGTGACTTTGTATTAAAATAAAAATAACATATTTTTTTAAAATCCTAAAGCGTTAATTATTTACTTACCTCAAAGTTATAGTAAGCCGTTCTTCGGGACATAATGTATCTCTTGTGATATTATTTTTAGCTATGTACTGGGTTATAGATTTCAACAATTCATCAAATGTATGAGAAGTCATATTGAAATAGTCGTAAAATTTTTCTGGATGTTTCCTTAGTTCTGGGTAAAGAGTGTGAAATTGTCCAATGCTCAACCTTTTCTTGTATAATGGGTGAACCCAGTGCTTCCTTTTATCTTCTTTCAGCGCTTCTAAGATACCAATTACTTCAAAAATATCCATCGTGACCAACACAACCACTCGCTTCGTACAACAAAAGTAAAGTGATAATTCAGTCGGTCGGCTAAATAAGCGGCAGTTTGCTTGCGACGCACGAAAATTGATTTGAGTCTGCAGCTAACTCAAATTTCAGTTCGCTGCAAATTTGCGGCTCACTCAGTCAGCCGCTAACAGTTTGCCTACTGGGGACGCAGCCTTAACCTATTGCCATCGCGCTGAGTCATATGGCACACTTCGACATGTGTTGCTTTCGCGCCTTATTTTGATAAGCTTAGGGTCTATTTTCAAACGCTTTAATATTGAATGACATCAGGCTGAACTGACCATTCGAATATAACACTAACTGCCACCATTTTAAAACAAAAGTTGCGTCATCCCAACGGACAAAGTTCAGTCGCCCGAAGCGCGCCGACGTGACGGATTGTTGTGAAGTGATTGTTGTTGTTTTTGCGGATTTATCCTTTTATTTCGAAAGAATCGGTAAGTTGCTTATTTATAATACGTTTTAGAGTGTTTTATCAATCTTTTTACATAGTTACAATAGTATAACAAGTAGTATTTGTTGATATAATTTGGAGTAGAAATCAGCGGTACGCAATTATTTGCGCGCGAATTGGCCGATCCTTTGTTTTGTGTGCAATATTTCTATTAGTTATTTAGTTAGGTATGTGTTGAAATATCTTTACTTTAGTGACAAAAGTATCGTAGAATCTATTTCAATCCTTATCTTGGCCCAATATTCCATAATTTTGTTTATATTTGATTCTAAAGTGCGCGGTCCCCAAAATTCACGCACACAGATACATCTCTATCTTGAATGTGTGCGTGTCATGCGCCCGGCCGCGCTAGTCATCGTGATAAAGGGTGTGGTATTTTTGTGTGGCCATTCCCGCTGATTTGCTTATGACATGAATTTATTAGGTTCAAATATTTTATGAGGTGCATATATTTATTTATTAGCCGATTTCAATAAATAGGACGTTCTTAGGTTTTTACTCTGCCCTTGTTATATTTAACTTTTTTTTCACAGTTACGTCATGTCTTCCGAAACTGATGAAAATATCGAAAATGTTGAGTGTACGGTGCATGCACACTCGTATACTACAACGCCGCGTGGGAGCTTGCACCCAACGGGGAGCCCCCCCTCATTGGCCCATATTACTACGGCAGCTGGTGGAAGTGTAAGTCAATTTTTTTGTATTGTATTCCATACCAAAATTATTCTATATCTCCCGCAGCTGGTATTTATCTGTTTGTTCTTTTGTGGTTTGTCCACAAACATTTCACATCGAACTTGCCTGCAGTATATATCTTGTCATGTTTACTTGATTTTTTCTATTGGAATGTGGTTACATTGTAATAAAGAAATATAATATAGGTACATGAACTTGACTAGACTCCAGCCAAATACGATGTGAAATTATAAATAACTATTTTTAGAATTTGACCTTTGAATTTGAATACATAAATATTGCTAACAACTCCTGAACTGTGACTCGACACTTAGCTCTGTGGTTTGTTGACAAAAAAATCACATCGAATTTGCCTGGCGTATATTTTCTTGTCATGTTTACTATATATTTTTTTATTGCAATGTGGTTACATTGTAATAAAGAAATATAATATACATGCACTTGACACTATACTCCAGTTTAGAATTTGACAGACACCATTCGATTAGTTCTTGACTCTACCTTGTGATCTTAATTTTTTTTCTTTTTTCAGGGTGCTTCTTCTACCTCTCGCGGCCGGCGCATCGTAAGAGCTCGTCGTTCACTGCCCCTCCAGGATTTTACAATAGCAGAGTTTTTAGCTGATTCGGGCAGTGACGACGACGACGACGACGACGCCGCCGAATCTGACGCGGAAGACGTAGGGGGCATCTTCCCACGTGGCGAGATAAGACGCTTACGCCAAATAAGTATTGAAAGAGAGGAAGGAGAGAATGTGATAGAAGAATTAGGTGATGAATGGAATATTTATGAGGGGGGTATGAATGATGAGAACGAGGGAAGAATGAGGAATGAGGGAATGAATGATGAGAACGAGGGAAGAATGAGGAATGAGGGAATGAATGATGAGAACGAGGGAAGAATGAGGAATGAGGGAATGAATGATGAGAACGAGGGAAGAATGAGGAATGAGGGAATGAATGATGAGAATGAGGGAATGAATGTGGGACCAGATCGCGAAAGTACGGAGTTTCTGTGGTCGGATGACTTCTCAAGTTTTACCGCCCAGAAGGAAACGTACCGACGCGATCCTGGTCCAACGTTCATTTCGCAAGATCCCGCCGAAATATTTCTTGGGTTTTGGGACGCTGGGATTATGGGTCTCATCGCAGATGAGACCCATAAATACGCACGGCATCATATCGAAACATACTCCGATCCTGACCTTGGCACCACTATGCCAAAATATTTTGACAAGTGGGAAGAGGTCACGATCGAAGTATTATATCAATATTTTGCCGTGATGATATGTATGTCGTTTTGTCAGCGTTCCAAAATCCAAGAATATTGGGAAGGTGGTGTAATGGAGATGCCAATGTTTCGGCAGATGATGACGCGCGACCAATTTCTGTTGCTTACGAAATTTTTACATTTTGTAAGCGACAGAGATTCGTCGGAGCGTGGCTATGCACGAAAGATTGGCAAAATAGCCCCAATACTAGACCACTGCAACCAAAAGTTTTCGGCCGTATACGTTCCCGAACAGCATCTTAGCTTAGACGAGTCTTTGCTACTTTGGAAGGGCCGTCTAAGCTGGCGGCAGTGTATAAGGTCGAAAGCTGCACGGTTCGGCATCAAATCTTTCGAATTGTGCGAGGCGACGACGGGGTATCTGCTCAAATGCAAGCTGTACACCGGCAAAGAGACGCCCATGCATTTGGTACCTCTGCATGGGTTTGCTAACAAAACTGCCCAGGTTGTGTTAGACCTCATGGAGGGGTATTTAGATGCTGGGCATGTCCTCGTTATGGACAACTGGTACAACCAGTTGTACCTAACGAGGTATCTCAAGAGCCGGGGTACAGATGTACTAGGCACCATGAGCCGTACCCGCAAGGACGTCCCGCAGGATTTGAAAGATCTTAAGCAAAACCGGGTTGCGCGGGGAGATTGGCACGCTAGACATTGCGGTGACATAGCTCTGGTCACGTGGAAAGACGTAAAGCTTGTCACCGTTTTGTCTACGTACCATACGCATGCAATGGTGCCAGGAAGGCGTGCTGGAGTGGCCAGGGATAAGCCAGTCTCGGTAAGGGAATACAACAAATATATGGGGGGCGTGGATCTCAAGGACCAGAAACTGTCCACGTTTCTGTTTGAGCGGAAGAGATGCCACAAGTGGTACATGAAGGTATTCAGAAGGTTGGTGAACACCAGCCTTTTGAATGCCTACATTATCTACACCAAAAACCCCTCATATAAATTGTTGTCGCACCGAGATTTTCGGCGTAGTGTAGCGGAAGGTTTGTTTGCCCGATTCGGGAAAGCTAACGTTCCGCTACGACCTGTGCTGCACCCGTTACTCAGGCTCCAACCGGGGAAACATTTTCCTGTGCCAACAGAGAAGTTCCCCAACTCTGCAGTGCACAGGAAGTTTTCCTGTGCCCGGTGCAAGTTACTGAAGAAACGGACCCAGGTCAGGACAATATGCCTAGCGTGTCAGGTACCATTGTGTATCGGAGAGTGTTGGATAGATTACCACACACGTGAAAATCTATCCGTCGCTCCCCGAGGCAGCGAGCAGCACGAGTGAGTTTTGTGAGAATGAGGGATGAAAGGACACACTGGCACAGTAGGCATATTGTCATGTCGTTGAACTGAATGCGATGGATGAGAGGAAAGTGACTGAGATGGACAATTGAGAGATGGGGTGATTGAAGAATGAATGGGCGTGAGCGTCGCTTCCATCAACATTACCAAGGCTAACAAAACGCCTACTCAACCTAAACAGACTGGACCTGCGCATCCTGGTGGGAACACTAACAGGACACTGCCCACTAAACAAACACCTATTTACCATCGGAGCGACGGACAACCCTCTCTTCAGAGGGTGCCTCAGCGAAGACGAATCAGCTGTCCACGTAGTCCTGGAATGCGAGGGAATAACAGCACAACGAACAGAAATCCTCAACTTGCCGAGGTCACTCCGCGAAGCCTGTGAAGACCCCAGGAAGATTCTGCGCTTCTGGACGGAGTTAGGCTGGCTATGCTAGCAAAAGGAGCCACGCATAATGGACCAACAAGAGTTCGAATGCGGAAACAGGAGTACCTATACCTAAACCTAAAGCGGTTATAGTTCTCATGATCATCATCAGCCTATACTAGTCCACTGCTGGACATAGGCCTCTATGAGTACTAGCTCAAATTTTGCTTCTATTATTTGATTATAATTTTCTTTGTACCGATTGTAACAATTGAACTAAAAAAATTATAGAAGATCACAAAATAAGTTCATTACCTAGTTTTACTTATGTAGCTTCAATTTTTTTATGTGTCCAAGAGTCCTGAAACCTGTTCTGTCAAAAATAAATAAAGAACTTTGATATATTTGATAGTTTGAGTTTTGAGTAATAGATATAATTATAAGCGTAACAGAAGTAATTATATTGGTATAGAAATAAGTAAAAGAAGATTATGTACATATTAGACAAATATAAATATAAACCTTATTTTGTTTTTCATTTACTCGTCCAAAACTGTAAACTTAGGTAAGAGATAATTATTTACATGTCAAAAGTTTTTACTATATTTTTTCAATTGCTATGTGGTTACATTGTAATAAAGAAATATAATATACATGCACTTGACAATTCTCCAGCCATTCTTGATTTCTTGTAAACAAACCAAAACAGAGCTCAGATCAGCATTGTTAGCCATATTTATGTATTCAAATTCAAAGGTCAAATTCTAAAAATAATTATTTATACTTTCACATCTAATTTGACTAGAGTATAGTGTCAGGTTCATGTTTAGTATATTTATTTATTACAATGTAACTACATCGCAATTGAAAAAAATATAATAAACATGACAAGAAAACATACCTAAATAATAACGTCTGTTGCGATTTCACCCGAAAAAAGATCCCGCTGTATACGGCAGTGTAAACACGTGTACGCTTGCTGTCGAGTTCTCGGAATTGTGTCGACGCAAGGCCATTTCAAGTATCATTTTGTAAGGAGTTTTTGTTCTATGGTGTGCCCGTGTGATACCTTTCCAGAAAGGTCTATTCATTGGCGTTTTGTAAAAAGTATTTTATGAACAGAAAACGCGTTTTATAATAGCTTTTTTTGGAGAATAAAAATCTTCGGATTTTGTCATGAATTTCCTACCATTGCCGACATTTTGCTTCATAAGATATAATTTTTTCGAATTATCTCATCTGATATGATGTAAAACTAAATCCTGGATATATTTTCTATCGGACAGCATATAAATATAAAGCCTAATGCTAAAAACCTAGTCACAAAAGGATTTGGAAAGTTAGACACTAACGCGTGCAATTTCGGTTCATCGTAATTTTCGTGGGTATGTTTCATGGTGAAAAACTCAAAATATTACTATGAAAGGATAAACATTTTAGTTTTATTTTAGAAAGAACATATCATGTTTACTGTAGAAACTAAAAACTAGTAAGTAAAACAAATAATTTCTGTTGAAAAAATATTATTTCCAAAAATATAACTATTTTACAACTTTTTGTCAAATGAAAGGTATGTGTAAAATAAAATAAAAACACAGTACAAAACATTTATATGCAATATTATAGCTTATTTCAATAGCTTTCAGATAAAGCAAGTGAAATCACCCTACTCAAAAGCATTCCATCGCTACACGTAAAATAACACTAAAGGAGCGATGACGCATTCGCGCGCAAAAAATCTGCGATCTAAGCGGTTTTTTTCGTAACAACCGGCGATTTCAAAGGGTTAAACGATCTGTGGGTACAGTTGTGACATTTTTACTGGGTACGGTTGTGACATAAGTAAAAGCGGTTGTTTATTGTTTTAGATGCCTCGAATACGCAAACGAAAGACTACAAGAGCACAGTGCAGCTTGAATCAGTATGAAGATGCTTACAAAGAAACTAAACGCGGGACTTCTTTGCGACAAGCTGCGGAAATGCATGATGTTAATCGCATGTCACTATTAAGGTATGTTCGAAAACGCGATAATGCCAGCACGGGCGATAATGAAAACAATAGCATTAGCATGGGGTATGTTGCTCACAATAAAGTGTTTTCCGAACAACAAGAGCAGCAGTTGTCAAAATATTTACAGCGTTGCGCGGACATTTATTTCGGACTTACTCCAAAAGAGGTGCGGAAGTTGGCTTTTGAGCTTGCAACTCAATATAACCTAAAGCGACCTGCTACTTGGGCTGTGAATGAGATGGCAGGCGAAGAATGGTTCCGTTCATTCCTGAATAGAAATCCTTCTCTATCTGTTCGAGTAGCTCAAGCTACAAGCCTTTCAAGGGCAACTAGTTTTAATAAAACAAATGTGGAAGCTTTTTACGACAACTTGCAAGTTGTTATGGATAGACATCCTTACGAGCCACAGGATATCTACAATGTCGACGAAACAGGCGTCACTACGGTCCAAAAACCTGATAAAGTCATTGCAAGACGTGGTACGCGGCAAGTGGGAGCCGTTACTTCTGCTGAACGGGGCACGTTAGTTACGGTAGCTTTTGCAGTGAACGCCTTGGGAAATACCATGCCTCCGTTTTTTATTTTCCCTCGTGTTCGTTACCACGACCACTTTGTGAGGGACGGACCAGTTGGATCTGTTGGGAGCTGCAAACCCTTCCGGCTGGATGCAAGATCTCACTACAGCTCAGGTCATGAGTCAAAGGAGAGGTATGACGTAGGTATGACGGCCCTCATAGACTCCATCATAAACGAGAAGACTGTTGCTACCCCGGAAGAACTGGACAGGCGGACGGCTCATGTGTACTCTGGATCCATAACGCACAGACTTCCTTGTCCCACAATGAATAGAGGAGGTCAGAGCAATTCCACCAGCAATATGTCATCTCATATACAAGTGTGTTCAAGTACAGCAAGTTCGACTTCGCGAAACAAAGAATCGATTACACCATTTGCTTCCAGTCGGTGTTCCTATAGGAAAGAACCCGTATAGAGTTCTGTGGGCCTGGGTATCATATACGTACACCCAGTGATCCCTACCGGCAATGACTGTCTTATCGGATTAGAGGTCAGCTGTATAAACTTGGTAGTCAAATACAAGGGTAGCCACCTGTCCTGATATTCTCGAACATCTCAGGAGTCCATGGATCCGTTGGCGACTCACTCCAGAAGCTTCCTTCGTAGCAATCCTTCACCCTAGGGTCTGCCCCCTCTAAAAATTGGACAGTGGGCAATCTTCAATCCCTTTTACTTATGTAAGCTAATTTCGCTCTAGTAAATTCATTCTTGTAAGACCTCGGAGAGGCAAATAATTTAATTATGTCTAACTACCACCACTACGATCAAGGCTATTATGCCAATCAGAATTACATGCCGAACCCTTACTCAGGCCGTGGCGGAGCGCAGTGGGGAAGAGGAGGTTTCAATACTCACCCTCGTCCCGAGCTGGAAGCGCCGCGTAGAGGCAGGGGAAGTGGCAGGGGAGGTTACCCTCGTCAACAACAACAACAGCAGCAACTACGCCAAGATGCGTTGCCCACCGCTGCTACTGAGGTGCAGTCCACAGGTGTCCCACAACCGAAGCACCTGTCTAAGACTTCTTCGCCTTTGACTAACGATCCACTCTATCTTGAGAGTTTCATGAACGAGATGGGTACCGAGATGAGAATGGCACCAGTTGCTAATGAAGTGCACCCTGGACATTTTGGGTTTGCTCAACTGGTCGAAGAGATACCAACACACAGGCCGCTGCCAAATTTGTGACTTCCCTTGCTGTTACGAGGTTAAAGCAAGTTACAAATTGGGGTACCGATGGCGTTGTTATAACGAATTACAGGAGCGTGTTACCTGCAGGAAACAAATTACATTAAATCACCTCTAGCGCAAACATTTTTCGAGAGGAGTCTCGATCATAGACACACTGAGACTCATGACCCAGGCCGCTAAAGATGTGGGGGTCACAAAAACTTCGGCCATTCAGATATATCATTTTTTCAGGGAGGTGTGCGAAATTGCCAAAGCTCATGAATTCATGATCGAGTTACGTTAGGAGGGGAAGGAGATATCGTGGAGATGGATGAAACCAATCTCTTTACGAGGAAGTACAATCGAGGTCGTCTCTTGAGTCGACAAACGTGGTCGTTTGGATGCATGAGCCGGCTCACTAAACAAATACACGTCGAGCTCATCCCAAATGAGTCGCGAGCGACTTTAGATCCGATTGTAGAGGCAAACGTCCGAGAGGACTTGATATACTTACTATGTATAATGCACTTGCCATCTATATTCGTAAGTTTTTATTTTAAAAAGGGGGTTGTTATGACCCTTATATGCATACAAAGTATTGAAGTAAGCATTCAGACTATGCAATACTGCATTTTCTGTTGGCAGACCAGTCAGTCTCTGTAAAGACATTGAACAAATTAATAAAAAAAAAGTAAGGTGATGTGAATATGTAATTTTAGGAAAACAACTTTCATAGCTTCGACGAACGAACGAGTTGGAATGAAACAAGTGAAATGCTTCAGCAAGATTAAATACCTAAATTGGCGTTGCTAATCTTGCCATATATGTATTATAAAAAAATATTTATACGATACGAAACCAGTCAAAAAGTACCTACTTGGTGAGAATCGAACTAAATTTCATTCCAGTTGTAAGTTGCACGTTGCTACGATGTCCACATACGATAATATAGCTGATACTTCATAAACATCATAATTATACAAACTAGTAATCTCTTAATAGTTATCTTACTCCCAATTTGCGTTAGGATTGCTTTATTGTATACATTTTATTAATTTAACAAGTTCGTTTGTTTATAATCTTGAACAAAATGGCAAATAATGATGTGAAATGTGTTAGTGTATTTTTCAATAATGGTTCTAAAAACGAAGAAATGTTATGTGAAACTTTGGATACTTGTTCGATATTTGAAGACGAATACAACGAAGAAATTAATTACAACAAAACAATAAAAACAATTAATTATAACATTATGCTATAATAATATCCTATGTACACTACAGTACTACAAGAAGCATAGGCTGTAACCAACGTTACCAACATTCACCTTGTGACAAGAAAACAACTTCCGATAGTGGAGACCGATGCCGTATCATGAAGGTTTGAAGTCGGAAGAAGGCGACCAGCTTTAAGTCATACATCCTCAACATGGTGATCCAGTACAATGACAGTTCTTGCCAAGAACTGCGCGATCACATTCGCATGTATCACAATCGTAGATTAAAAAACTGGGATCGAATCATTCCTTTTGCAATTATGTGTCATAACACCTCAGTCAATAGCTCGACTGGCTACTGGCACCTCAAACTCCTTTTCGGTTATAAACCTCGTCCATTCTACTCGTTCAAATCAATTCCTGATTATACTGCATGCAATTATCTCAAAGATCTTAACGAACGTGACAAGAACGTAAATCCAAGAATTTATGAACCTCTTAATTCCATTCCGGATTATTCTATGACGAAGAAGGAAAAGTCTCTATTACTGACGAATCATGGAAACTCGGAATTTATAAAGACCTAAAACATTTATTCATAGCTTTCGATTCCTTAAAACGTCCCTCTGATAGTGATATTTACAAATAATTTCAAACCAATATAAAAACTTTCCTAGCGTTCAATCAACAAAATCATATTTAAACGTAAACTTCAACAAAATCGAATCAAGACTTGCAGAAATCAGTCTATATCTAAGTAAAACTCATCGTTTTAAAAGAGAGCTTCAAGACGGCTTTAAAAACAACACGATATTCATGTTGATATATTTCGCAACGGGCATGTTGCCCATTCTTTACATATTAATAAAAATCTGTAACCGATGTCCAAATGGATTCATTCTTTTCGTCATTGAAGACGACAGTCGTCGACCAGCAGACAATTCCCGGCGACGAAGCACCCAGATCGCCATTCCACTAAGGAACATACATCAAACAACCTCTTGTATAACGGACGACGAAGACAACCGCAGCGACGAGGCTTAGAACGCTCCAGGAACACCCCAATCACAAAAGTCAGGTAATACACTCTATCTTTGTTCTAAGATGGGAGGAATGTTATATTACGCCCTACATCGTCACGTTGTCACGACAGCAAATTTACCTAGTTCATAAGTTTCAAACAGCATTGTTTGTTTGCACTTAAAACGCAATTCACCTAGACTAATTATATTGTAATTTTTATTGTTTAATTATATTACTTTAAAATTAAATCAGTTTTTTTTAAAAGCTAACGCCAGCGGCCTACGTAATTAACTCTTCTTCTTGTTATTATTATTATAATAAATAACTTTAGTTTTACATGTTTATTGTTTATTCCAGAAACTTCCTAGCGATTTTAAAATTATTGTTTATTTATTATGTATATTATGAATTTTAAAAGAGAACACATCCCATATTTTGACCATACTTTGAATTTGGTGGCTGAGGGCACAATGATGTGTACTGAGTGGAGAAACATTGTTTCTAAAGTAAAAACAATAGTAACTTGGTTCAAACAGAGTTGCATCGCTAGTGATGAGTTGCGGACTGGATTTCAGAGCTACTCTCGCCGGTAAAGACATACGAAGATACCGACCGTACTGAACAACTCCTTGATCAGCGTGCAATCCAAAACAATGACGCTGGAAGCGAACAGGCAGCCGTTCCACAACAGAGACGATTCAACGCTGCAACAAGACGTATCCAACTCATCAGCGAAAATCAAAACCTTGTGCTACAACTATGTCAAAACAAGGACGAAGGGGAAGCCGTTCAGTTCAACAGAAACTTCGGTGAAAGACATAAGACGTTACCTGTTTTAAAGGTAAACTGTATTTTGAACTTGCACATATTATTGAAGATAATTTAGGAATTCATTCTATTACAGGGTTCATGAGTCATTCTCTTCAAATTTTCCGAGTCGTATGTATTTTAAAAAAAAGAATCATTAAAAAAACAATGTTATGAAAATGTGAATTTTCATAATCAGGCTCAGTATGGTATTCAGTTGGCCGATAGTCCTCGCGCATGTAGAATGGATGAATGTAACAGTCGTTCAAAGATTAGGTGCCAAAAACGCGATGTGTATCTGTGTCTCGCAAGAAAACAAAACTGCTTTATGGCCTACCACACCAAACAGGCAATACTAGTTTTAAGTCTATTTGACTTGCTTCAATCAGACTTAAAACTAGTATTGTAACAATTTTATGATAATGATCTCAATTTGAGAATAAAAGCGTGTTTAGATTATTAGATGTTCCTATTAATGAATAAATACAGATTTTTCTCGAACCTAAGGCTTACAGTGTTGGAGATGCGGAAGAAATTGAAGTCAGAATAGATTTCATCCCTAATCTGACGAATGATATGACTCCGTTAAAAGATTTATCAACAGAGGATATCGATCATATACTTTCTAACTCTAACGTAGAACTCACAAACTTTTAGTCCAACTACAGCAAATTTGGATGTAGAAAACACGTCTGAATATGATGAACCAAAGCAACTAAACAATTACAGGACATAACGAATAGACACCGAAGAATATATATGCTCAAATTTGCATCAACTCTGGAGGTTACCATTTCAATGACTTCATCTTTAAATCCTAATGGAAATGTAATGCCTTAAATGCAATATTTCGGTAGATAACTTATATGACGAATTTAACTTATTGAAATCATCCTTGGACGTATTAGTGGGAAATTCCAAAGACACAACTACCACCACCGCCATAGATTTGGTACCAGCTCTTTTAACAGTTTCCAAAAAATGATACCAGGAACCTGAACGCGTTTTATCCCAGATGAATTTAAAATGGTCGGATGCCAGAAATAAATGCTCCGTAAATTTAATGAAAGCAGAATTACTCGTCCAGTTTAATCTACAGCTATCCTCTGAAGAGTTCTTCATTTTTATTAATGAGAAAAATATTCTTTAAATAATAAAAATATTCTCTAAAATAAGTCCTAAGCCTGTTAAAGCATGAAGGATGATTTTTATTTCAGGAATATACACTGAACTGTTCCTCAGCACCTATTAAAGGATTATATTTCTACTCATACTATGTTACAACACAACCACTGTTGTTGCTGTTATTTTGGAACAGGTTTCTGGAACTGTTATTTTACTGGAACTGGAACAGGCGGAACAGGTTTCTTATTTTACCTGTTACAGCCAGTGGGCTGTAACAGGTAAAATAAGAAACCTGTTCAAACAATTTATTGTAGGGTAACAATTTACAGTGTAAATTGTTACCCTACAATAAATTGTTTTTATTGTCTACAGCCCGGAGGGCCAAGACCACTAAGCCATTCGCGGACCATCCATCAGCGCCCAAGAAACAAAGACAATCACTGAAACAACCACCTAGTCTAGTCTCCGCGCACTAGTTGTAGCAGCCAGACGTATTTTGCGTTCCGAACTTTGACAAGATGACTTTCGATACAGAGAAATTTATTCGGGAAATTGAAAGCCGTAAAGCAATTTGGGATATAACATCGGAAGAATACAGTGATCGGGATTTAAAGAAAAGAAGATGGGAAGAAATCACGAACGAAATGTGCTCGGAAAGTTTAACAGAAAATGCAAAACAAGAATTTGGTAAGCATGTATTTTTATTATCTGGATTATACATTATAATACAGTATAAGCCAGAACGTGTGTAGGCGAATGTATGTGGCTGCGGTCAGTCTCCGCGCACTAGTTGTAGCAGCCAGACGTATTTTTCTTTCCGAACTTTGACAAGATGACTTTCGATACAGAGAAATTTATTCGGGAAATTGAAAGCCGTAAAGCAATTTGGGATATAACATCGGAAGAATACAGTGATCGGGATTTAAAGAAAAGAAGATGGGAAGAAATCACGAACGAAATGTGCTCGGAAAGTTTAACAGAAAATGCAAAACAAGAATTTGGTAAGCATGTATTTTTATTATCTGGATTATACATTATAATACAGTATAAGCCAGAACGTGTGTAGGCGAATGTATGTGGCTGCGGTCAGTCTCCGCGCACTAGTTGTAGCAGCCAGACGTATTTTGCGTTCCGAACTTTGACAAGATGACTTTCGATACAGAGAAATTTATTCGGGAAATTGAAAGCCGTAAAGCAATTTGGGATATAACATCGGAAGAATACAGTGATCGGGATTTAAAGAAAAGAAGATGGGAAGAAATCACGAACGAAATGTGCTCGGAAAGTTTAACAGAAAATGCAAAACAAGAATTTGGTAAGCATGTATTTTTATTATCTGGATTATACATTATAATACAGTATAAGCCAGAACGTGTGTAGGCGAATGTATGTGGCTGCGGTCAGTCTCCGCGCACTAGTTGTAGCAGCCAGACGTATTTTTCTTTCCGAACTTTGACAAGATGACTTTCGATACAGAGAAATTTATTCGGGAAATTGAAAGCCGTAAAGCAATTTGGGATATAACATCGGAAGAATACAGTGATCGGGATTTAAAGAAAAGAAGATGGGAAGAAATCACGAACGAAATGTGCTCGGAAAGTTTAACAGAAAATGCAAAACAAGAATTTGGTAAGCATGTATTTTTATTATCTGGATTACACATTATAATACAGTATAAGCCAGAACGTGTGTAGGCGAATGTATGTGGCTGCGGTCAGTCTCCGCGCACTAGTTGTAGCAGCCAGACGTATTTTTCTTTCCGAACTTTGACAAGATGACTTTCGATACAGAGAAATTTATTCGGGAAATTGAAAGCCGTAAAGCAATTTGGGATATAACATCGGAAGAATACAGTGATCGGGATTTAAAGAAAAGAAGATGGGAAGAAATCACGAACGAAATGTGCTCGGAAAGTTTAACAGAAAATGCAAAACAAGAATTTGGTAAGCATGTATTTTTATTATCTGGATTATACATTATAATACAGTATAAGCCAGAACGTGTGTAGGCGAATGTATGTGGCTGCGGTCAGTCTCCGCGCACTAGTTGTAGCAGCCAGACGTATTTTTCTTTCCGAACTTTGACAAGATGACTTTCGATACAGAGAAATTTATTCGGGAAATTGAAAGCCGTAAAGCAATTTGGGATATAACATCGGAAGAATACAGTGATCGGGATTTAAAGAAAAGAAGATGGGAAGAAATCACGAACGAAATGTGCTCGGAAAGTTTAACAGAAAATGCAAAACAAGAATTTGGTAAGCATGTATTTTTATTATCTGGATTATACATTATAATACAGTATAAGCCAGAACGTGTGTAGGCGAATGTATGTGGCTGCGGTCAGTCTCTGCGCACTAGTTGTAGCAGCCAGACGTATTTTTCTTTCCGAACTTTGACAAGATGACTTTCGATACAGAGAAATTTATTCGGGAAATTGAAAGCCGTAAAGCAATTTGGGATATAACATCGGAAGAATACAGTGATCGGGATTTAAAGAAAAGAAGATGCGATAATTATGACTCAATTCCATTAAAGAACAGCCTGTAGCAAGATATCTGTAACAAAGAAAAAATATAATTTTCAGGTAAATCTCTACAGAGCAAGTGGAAGAACATCAGGACTAGTTACAGCAGGGAAGTAAAACGCAGAGATGGTATTAAAAGTGGATCAGCAGCTTCGCGTAAGAGTCCATACGTATATTTCGAACAACTTCATTTTCTTCGGCCTACCGTGGTAATTAATGAAACTCAAAATAGCATGGAAGAAACACGCACTGCCGAAACCAACACTAACAGCGGTATTACTCAAGGTGAACGATCTGTTTCCAAAAAGAAGAAGACAAGTGACGACGATAATTTGGTGCAGGTATTAAGGGAAAGTATTGTAATGAGAGAAGAGCATGAAAGACAGCAAGAGTCTGATTCAGATAGACTGTTTATACTTTCACTTCTAGGTGACTTTAAAAACATCACGAGACATCGTAAGCTTTCTACAAAAATGGAGTTAATTGAAGTTATAAAAAGAGCTCAAATGGAAACTCACGATTCAGAATTTAGTCCGTTTCGCCAACGTTATGTTGATTATGAACCAGGGACATCGGCCGTCAGATCATGTAGACGACAAACATCGTTCAGTGGACAATATCGCCAAGGTCAAGGATACTCGACTGAATATGGACCGGAAACCACAAACAGTGGCCAGCATCGCTATGGATACTCGACACACTCGAATTATAGACCAGAAGCCTCGACCACTGAAGACCGCCGTGGATATTCTACGGCTGTTCCAGACAGGCAAGACAATTTTGTTTATACTGATGTGTTATCACCAACTGACACAAATGCAACAGATGTGTCTCAGGGTTCTGAATTACTAGAATTATTTACTACACAGGACAACTTGAACTAGGTAATTCATTACCATACATGTAAAAAATAAATAATAAATGTTAAGACTAATTAACAATATCTTTCATTTTCGTACTCACCTCAAAGTTACCACCAGTTTTTCTTCAGGTTTTATACAAGCTCGCATAGGAGTATCAATGCCATTGATTGAATTTCGTATTTTTTCCAAAAGGTTATCAAACGATTGCACTGACATTATAAGGTATCCATGCATTACGCATGGATAGTGAGGCATATAGGTAACCAGTAGAACAACATGCAGATTTTGATCAACCACATTTCAGATATGTTATTAAATAGGTACTTATGTATTTAAAAACTTGATAAAAAGTTTTAATATTGTATGATGATGTCAATCAAGGCACGAGATACTAAAACAACACATTATGCTCAACACAAAACAAGCATAAATCAAAGATAATGGTTCACCGGGACTCATAATTAATTGAGGAAATTGATCACATGGTAGTGCATGCTAGATCAAGCAAAGCTTGTATTATGAGCTGATTTCTTTTAAATATTTTGTTAGCTTTTGCAACCTGGAGTATCGTATAGCTCTAGCCAGAGGACTTATTGGTTGTTTTTCTTCCCGAAAACGTCGTGCTGATGGCGTCAACTACGTAGTCAGAAAAAAAGTGGCTGTATCTGAAAATTACCAAAAGGTAATTCATATTGTTGCACCGGAAATTCGCTTTTGCAATGTTGGTGATCACATGCCAAATGACATACCGTCGTATCAAAGATGCCGCTATTGCAGCACTAAGGCAAAGGATAAGAGAACGAAGATCAAGTGTAGCAAATGTGGAGTGCCTTTATGCATAACACCATGCTTTTCAAATTTTCACAAACAAATGTAGGTAATTTTCTTTTGTTTTTGTTTCATTTTTTTATTGGTTGTCAATTGTGTGTTTTTAATAAAGTTATTATGTAAGATTTATGTTGTTTTTTAGTTTCTTAAAAAAACATACCGCTATTTCATTACTCTCAAACAGGTAGAGGGAATATTCTTACCACCAATTAAAAAAAAAAGAATTAAAAAAAAATAAACATAAATTTTTATTATAGGCATCCTAAGTAACACAAATTCGAAAACGAAATCTTTCTATCTCATCTAGATCCTTATAACCGTAAAAGGGTTAAAGAACAGCCTGTAGCAAGATATCTGTAACAAAGAAAAAATATAATTTTCAGGTAAATCTCTACAGAGCAAGTGGAAGAACATCAGGACTAGTTACAGCAGGGAAGTAAAACGCAGAGATGGTATTAAAAGTGGATCAGCAGCTTCGCGTAAGAGTCCATACGTATATTTCGAACAACTTCATTTTCTTCGGCCTACCGTGGTAATTAATGAAACTCAAAATAGCATGGAAGAAACACGCACTGCCGAAACCAACACTAACAGCGGTATTACTCAAGGTGAACGATCTGTTTCCAAAAAGAAGAAGACAAGTGACGACGATAATTTGGTGCAGGTATTAAGGGAAAGTATTGTAATGAGAGAAGAGCATGAAAGACAGCAAGAGTCTGATTCAGATAGACTGTTTATACTTTCACTTCTAGGTGACTTTAAAAACATCACGAGACATCGTAAGCTTTCTACAAAAATGGAGTTAATTGAAGTTATAAAAAGAGCTCAAATGGAAACTCACGATTCAGAATTTAGTCCGTTTCGCCAACGTTATGTTGATTATGAACCAGGGACATCGGCCGTCAGATCATGTAGACGACAAACATCGTTCAGTGGACAATATCGCCAAGGTCAAGGATACTCGACTGAATATGGACCGGAAACCACAAACAGTGGCCAGCATCGCTATGGATACTCGACACACTCGAATTATAGACCAGAAGCCTCGACCACTGAAGACCGCCGTGGATATTCTACGGCTGTTCCAGACAGGCAAGACAATTTTGTTTATACTGATGTGTTATCACCAACTGACACAAATGCAACAGATGTGTCTCAGGGTTCTGAATTACTAGAATTATTTACTACACAGGACAACTTGAACTAGGTAATTCATTACCATACATGTAAAAAATAAATAATAAATGTTAAGACTAATTATCCGCGCACGCGCCGCGCGCACCCTGCTCGCGTGTCAACAAACAACAACCTTACAGTCGACCTGAGTAGAAGTACCGTACCGTAGATGAGCAGGTGCGTGGGCAGCCAGCTACACGACTATTAGGCGGGACGCCTGAAGGGATTGCCGTTCAATTCAACAGAAACTTCGGTGAAAGACTTAAAACAGCACTACTGGTTGCAAAGACACTGGTATTTCAGGAATCAGCAACCCAAAGACTCGAGAGGGGAAAGCTCTACGAGCTCTACTATTTTACGCACGTAAACAGTTGTGGAAACATCGAAAACTATGCTCCGAGAATAATGACGAACAGTTCACACACAATTTTTTTTGGTGGGACACTTAAAACTTAAAACTACTAAAACAACACATTATGCTCAACACAAAACAAGCATAAATCAAAGATGGTTCACCGGGACTCATAATGAATTGAGGAAATTGATCACATGGTAGTGCATGCTAGATCAAGCAAAGCTTGTATTATGAGCTGATTTCTTTCAAATATTTTGTTAGCTTTTGATAGTCTGCTTATAGCCATCAGGCTGATCGCAGATGAAACCAAAAAAAAAATTAAAAAGTTTTTGATAGTCAAAGACTAACTAACTGCAATTGTTAATTGTACACCTCAAAACTCACTTTTGAGATGCACAAGACATGGATAATCTTTAATAACCAAATACTCGCGAGTATTGAACTTCGGTGAAAGACTTAAAACAGCACTACTGGTTGCAAAGACACTGGTATTTCAGGAATCAGCAACCCAAAGAAAGAGAGGGGAAAGCTCTACGAGCTCTACTATTTTACGCACGTAAACAGTTGTGGAAACATCGAAAACTATGCTCCGAGAATAATGACGAACAGTTCACACACAAAGTGGTGGGACACTTAAAACTTGATCCAAAATAAAAGGACTCCGTATTTCTACGTATGAGGGCAGATAAATTGTCGTTGACAGTTAAAACAGATCCAATTATATCGTCGTTCATATTTCAATTTGTTCAATGTAAAAAAAAAATCTAACCTAACCAGTCCGCTCTGAACCACGGTCGAGAGAGCTGCTTCAAACTGGTACTTCCAGGTACTCCAGCATTCGACCAGGAAACAAAAAGGGCGATCCACTAGTAGTCGACATTGTAAGCCTACAATATAATCCAGATGGGATCATACGGTATAAGTTAGACTTTGATGACGAATGATTTACCACGACGCGCAAACAAAAATTACATACGAAGTGGTAATACTGCCCTTTATCAATGATGGATTTGCTGATCACCCAAGGGTTTATTAGCAGTAGCCAAGACATGAAAGTCTTTGACGAGTTTTCGCTTATTTCCAACTTTGCGACAGGTGAAGAGGTTGACGAGCTGCTGAAAATCGTTGGGTGGAATTATTCCAGCACTTCCGTGCCAACAATCT
The DNA here is from genome assembly GCA_932527185.1 of Ecliptopera silaceata. Taxonomy (NCBI): domain Eukaryota; kingdom Metazoa; phylum Arthropoda; class Insecta; order Lepidoptera; family Geometridae; genus Ecliptopera; species Ecliptopera silaceata. The sequence goes on from OW052211.1 coordinate 1,989,132, forward strand.
AAACTTAACGAACTTTTCTATAATTATTGAGTACATTATGTGTCTGCCTGGAAGTAACGCACCTGTTGAAAGAGTTTTTTCTCAAATGAACAGAATAAGGACAAGTGAGAAAACACAGTTAAGCGTCGCAGTATTGAAAGCCATTTTGGTAATAACAAAGATAAATATAAATAAATCATGTAGGTACTGAGCTCCTTACGTACCTAAAAACAAGACCTGATATTTTAAAACTAATTTGTTCAGCCGACAAATACAAAAATACTGCCTCTGCGCCTTTGTAACTTACGCAACCGTATTTCGTTATTACTTTCTCTAATAAAAAATCTTGTAAAACACTAAAAAGTTTATTTTACGTAATTCTGCAGGAGACGTCCCGCTTTGACAAAAACTTAAAAAAAATAAATGGTCACGTTATGTAGGTATACAGCAAGCCGAATCCAATTTCGTCTGTGGAAGACTTAAGAGAAAGGATTGTGGATGCAGCGAATAAACTAAGGACCACGTTGACCACTGCTGTAGTGAAGACTGGTCTCCGTAGAAGGATGCTACAATGTATCAGAAATAGAGGCGGCCATGTTGAACATGAACTGTAGAACAAAAAAAGTTGTAAGAAAACCTTTAATAAATGACATTTCATGCTCACTTATTGTTTTTATTTTACTTTTTTGGGCTAAGTATTCTCCACTGTTCGCTTATTATAAAACTAATAAGATGCACAGAAAAAAAAACATAAAAAAACTAGTAGCCAAAAAATCCTTAATTTTCAATAAAAATTTAAAAGTCGAATAGGTATCTTGAAATGGGATAAGTTTAGGGTAGGGTGTTGCGTAGTGAAATAAGTCAGAAATTATGGGTACCTACTCCACGACTTAAACGGATCTAGCACGGCTTTCTATGAAACCCTGTATATATGCGTCTTAGAGTATCTGCAATTTTAAAATTGCAGATACACTAAGCTGCAATACTACTTTCCTAAATACCCGTTGTAGGCGACGAACCCTATAATATTGTAAAAATATATATGTACATAGTTTATTATCTGTGAACAATGTTTGATGTAAATTCTATGAAATATGTCTATAGTCTATTCTATAGCTATAGTTTTCATTTATGGTTAGAAAAAAGAAAAGAAAAATTTCTTCTTCTTCCCTTCTTCGCACAAATGCCGCCACATCAGTTGTAAATTTATCTATAAAATTATTTCTAAAAATCTGCTGCTACAATAAAGTTAAATATCTTCAAACAAACTTATTTAATTTCGCCGGCTCCGCTACGGGTCCGTGGGTTACGCCCCCGGTGTGTTTTGCCCCCGTGGTGGAAGCCCCCGATTTTAAATTAAGTTATTATAGTTGATTTCGCCGAAATAAAAATATTTTTTACTAGATACAGACGATGAAAAAAGTGTTTCGGAACCAAATACGTAGACAAACTTACTAAATAAGTATTCTAACTAACACAATATTGGATACTATAAACATGCTACAAGGATATTCACTTTATTACTATATTACAATTATTTACTTTAGATGCATTACTTTGTACTTTGTCTAAACGAGGCGCCCGTGCCCGGCCAAACTGGTTTTACACAATAGCCAGATCGAATTCTAAAAGAAAGAGATAGGTAGTCAAAGAAAGGGAAAGATAGGGTTGAAAACAATAGAGTCCAGGGTGACGGACAGTGAAAATAGCAAACATAGCGATGGGCACTATTTCTATCCCTTTCCCACATAGTTGCAATATGTTACTGATAAGAAAGTTTAGTCGGTCATGTTAACTCAAAATGGCAAGTCCAGGTCCTTCACGGGGTTTAGCACAAACCAATTACAAAATAATTTCAAATAAAATAGGTGGAAGAACGTTACTACATGTCGGATTTGCTTATAATCTTCATAGGAAAAATAATAAATCGAGTGTGTGGACATGCGTAAATAAAAGACATGGCAAGTGTAGTGGTTCTATAAAATTAAGTGAGGAAAGTGACAATGTACAAATCCAAAAGTGTCATAATGCTGAGTGTCAACCTAACTTAATGAAAAATGAAGTTAGAGTTGTTATGGAAAAATTAAAAAAGGAAGTGAAAACGAGTTTCTCGAGCTCTATACAACAAAAATTTGAAACAAAATTTGCCGAGTTAAAAAACACAGACACAGCCTTCGATGAATACATACCCAAATTCAATAATATCAAGCAACAGTTATACAACTCTCGAAAGAAAGCCTTAAATGTAGAAAAGACACAGTTTCGTAATCCAGCTGAAGTCATTATACCTGAGATTTTTCAAAAATATCTATTAGTTGATTACTGTGAGAACGACAACAGAATTATAGTATTCGTATCAGCACAGGCTTTAAAACACATCAAAAATATACAACACTACTTCGGGGATGGTACATTTGATTGTTGTCCAGGTCCATTTTACCAAATATTTACCATTCATGGAGATATGGGAAGTGATGCACAAGCAACCAATATTGTGCCTATATTTTATGTGCTACTAGTTAATAAAGAAAAAAGTACATATGAAGTCATGTTTAAAAAAATTAAAGAAGCTGTGCCGGACTTCAGCCCCATGAAATTCACTGTAGATTTTGAATTAGCTACAATGCTGGCAATAAAAGAGGTATTGCCAGCGGTCACAATACATGGCTGTAATGTTCACTTCCAAAGAGCCATTTACAGAAAAGCGAAGTCTTTAGGTTTATTGGCACACGAAGAAACAACATTGTATGTGAAACTGTGCACCTGTCTAGCATTTCTTCCTAAAGAAGATATAGAAGATGGTTGGCTTTCCGTAATGGAAAACAGGTAATTTTAATTTTCATTTTATTTTAAAGTTTTAACAGCTCATAGATTGTTTTTATAAGTACGCAAAAATAAAAATAATGCTTAGGTATATACGACATGTCATATATATCATAATTTTTGTTTTCAGTATTCCCGATGAAAAAGTCACCCAATTCAACGATTATTTCGTTGAACAATGGCTTGAGCCTCCGGGGATGATCTCAAAGTGGTGTTGCTATAAAGAACGACATAGAACCACAAATTTAGTGGAGGCCTGGAATCAACGGCTTCAGTGCTATCTGGGCCGAAAACCATCATTATTATCGTTTTTGGAAATTATAACAACTGATATTTCTACGTATAGCACAGGTCTAGTGAGGTAAAATGCTGATTACTTACATAACGCTTAATATATCAGTAATTCATTTTTTTTACTCTTAGTAAATAATCTTTATCTTATACTTTCAGATTACGAAGAAATGACAGTCCTATATGTAAAAGGAAAAAATCTTCAATAATCAATGACAAACTCATTGCTAAGCTGACAGACAAATATGAAAAGAAACAAATTACAATTATGGAGTTTTTGGAACAAATCCGTCCGTATGTGAAAGTCAAGCAAAAATAATCACCTACTTACTTAGCTTAAAAATAATGATTTTGCATGTTTATTGTTACATAATTACTACATTTTAATTTTATATCTATATCAATGTTGTAACCTCCATAGTCACTGCATATAAATGACTTAAATTACATAATTTAATTACAAAATTCAAATCATCCTAATATTTTTACTATGTTTTTCTTCTTTTGTTACTTTTGTTATCTGTGATTTTAAATGTTAATTGTTTTTATTATATTTTAGTGTTTGAACATTCTGTTACCAATCTTCTAAATATTTAAGTAGATGCCTACCTATATACTTAGTACGTAAATAGTATATAAGTACTTAAAATAATCCTAATTTTAAACTGTGATTTTTAATTTCGTATCTGTGATTTTGCATGTTATTGTTGCTTTATTTTAATGTTTGGTTTTATTTGTTATCAAAGTTGTATTTACGTAGATACCTATTATTATTTATTAGACATTTAATTTAATTTTTATTACATATTAAGTACCTACGTATTACCTATTATTACCCATTAGTACCTATTATTAGATAAGCAAACGTTTGTTACACCGACATTGTTAATAAAGATTTATAATAATAAACTATGATTTTGATTTTAATAATGAACCATGACTTAGACATTTTTTATAATAGGTTACACTTTGCTATCTGACTGTACTTTTGATAAAAATATTTAACTAATAAATATTATAGTACTAAAACGAAATCGGGGGCTTCCACCACGGGGGCAAAACACACCGGGGGCGTAACCCACGGACCCTCCGCTACACCCGTGAACAAAAACAAACAATGCTCAAAACACAATGAGCAAAATACAAGACAAAACAATTTATATTAATTAATAATAATCAAAACTGTTATTTTTGTTGCCATGTCTGCATGGCAACAAAAATAACTACAACTAATGAACATATAACAAGCTTCCAGATAGCTAGAAGAGAGGGCCTAATTTGAAAGGTGGCCCCCACTCCCTCAAGATCCCCTTAATCACAAAGTAATTAAGGGGACACAAATCTCTCCCGACTCCCTCAAGCTCCCCTTAATCCACAATACCTCACAATGCATTCGCTCTAATATCTACATCCCAACCAGCATCTGCTCCCAAAGGGGACCCAGTAGCAGTCATGCGACAACCAATGGGTCTTGAGTAAACTTATCGAAATATATTCCCCAATACTTCAGATGATACACTGCGAAACACAAACCTGATTATTTGGTTATGAGTCATAACCAATTGAATTGATATGTAAGTCATAACTTATGACTTACATATCAATTCATAATAAATATTTATAGACATATACCTATACAAAACACATTTGTAATCCAGCAACGCTTGTAATATAGTAGGTAGAGTTCTTTTTCATATTTTCCACTAACTTGCAACAAATATTTATGTATGAGCAATAATTAATCCATTATAAAGTATCCATGCATTAAGCATGGATAGTGAGGCATATAGGTAACCAGTAGAACAACATGCAGATATTGATCAACCACATTTCAGATATGTTATTAAATAGGTACTTATGTATTTAAAAACTTGATAAAAAGTTTTAATATTGTATGATGATGTCAATCAAGGCACAAGATACTAAAACAACACATTATGCTCAACACAAAACAAGCATAAATCAAAGATAATGGTTCACCGGGACTCATAATTAATTGAGGAAATTGATCACATGGTAGTGCATGCTAGATCAAGCAAAGCTTGTATTATGAGCTGATTTCTTTTAAATATTTTGTTAGCTTTTGATAGTCTGCTTATAGCCATCAGGCTGATCGCAGATGAAACCAAAAAAAAAATTAAGAAGTTTTTGATAGTCAAAGACAAACCAACTGCAATTGTTAATTGTACACCTCAAAACTCACTCTTGAGATGCACAAGACATGGATAATCTTTAATAACCAAATACTCGAGTATTGGGTTATTATAGGTTATCCATAAGTATTAGTATAATTTAAGTTTTATTATAATAATGTAGAGTTTTTTAATGATCAACCATGAAGTTCAATTCAAACGATATAAGTTTTACAACAAAGACACGACTCAGGGTACCATGAATAGGTTACGACCGGAGTAACTCCACACAAGCGAAAAGATCAACGAAAGCTTTTGAAAGCTTTGAAGAACCATTATTAACTCCATTACAGAGGCAAAAGAGATAAATCAAGTAACATGAGCGGAATATGTAGAAGCGCTCGCAAAACATTTCACACCAATAATTGAACAAACGAAAAACGCCATGTCATATTTATGGACATTATGCGTGGTTTTCATGAGGCTCAAGCAAAAACACTTCACTGAGAACTCCATAAGAGAAAACAAAACAACCAACAGTAGTTTAAAATGAGCAAGGATTACTTTCTTGCTTTCAGTACACTATTTTTTTATTGGCTTGGTTCGACAAATGGCGAACTAAAGACTCAATACGCCTTCGCTTCGTGCCTTCGTGTAAGTTTTTTTTTTTTCCTGGCTCGCACTTTTACTTTTGACATTTGTAAGTTTAGTCTATGATCGATCCGTATGTATGCATAGATAGGGATATTCCGATACTAATAAATACGAGTAGGTACTCGATACTTTTGATTCGATACCAAGTATTTATTGTATCGAATCAATTTTGCGATACATAATCGGTATTGAAACAAAAATACTTGGTATCGAATCGAATCAGCAAAACAACCGAAAACAATAAAAAAAACCGAGAACGCATCATACAGAACTGAGAGAGCAAAAACAGTCTGATAGTCAGCTTTAATCGGTTACCGAGTTACCGGTTATAGCCCAGTCATATTAGGGCTTTCACCTCGGAATGAAAGATAATAAGCTGCAAATTGGTATGAACCTTCATTTTGTCATTCTAAATGTTGTCTCAAAAGTCACAATCGTTATCGTGTCCGCGTCTCAAGATATTCAAGGTCAAAGGTCACAAAAATCGGTTTTTCGCGAATATCTGGCTTCCTATCGGTTAAATGAGATTTGCATTTATTATAAAAGTTGTAGGCTATAAAATTCCCTACAACTTTTGTTTAAACTTTTTTTTCATACGACCAACCGTTTTGAAGGTAGAGCGAAAAAACTTACAAACAAAAAAAATGTGGGTAGTTGGTAAAATTAACGCCTTAAAGCAAATGCTGGTCTAAGACAAGCAGATACTGGTCCCGGACAGTTCGATTCTTGAAGGGCGATGTTTTTAGTTGACTTTACAAGTACCCACACTTGTTCAAAATGAGTTAAGCACATGTCCGGGACCAGTATCTGCTTGTCTTGCCTAATAAACATTTATAATAAATAAATAGTTTTTTTCTTCTCAATTTTGTTTAAATTATTGTCCTTCAACGTTCATTGATAGCACCCTCAAAATAATAAAACAAAATAAAAGTTCCAAAAAGTATCGATATCAGTAAGTATCGATACTTTAGGAGTACTTATTTAAGTAGTATCGAAAAAAGATTTGAGTATTATCGAATGAGTAGGTATCGATACTTAGGTGGTATCGGAACATCCCTATGCATAGAGAATTGAATGTTGAATGAATGATGCTGTGGCGCTGTGCTGCCATTTGGATTTCCCCGTCTCGTAAAGGAATATCAAGTATTTGCACAGTTTATAAAGCTTTTGGATTCTTTAGCCTTTTCTTTAGCTTAAATTAATTGTAAATATTCTAAAACTTATGTTTTCTTGGAATAAAAGTAAATAAAATATTTGATAAAAATTCAGGTAATATCAAATATTATCAAAGGTTGAACGTGGACAGAACGATTTGCATAAATTAACACCGTTAGTATTTACTATGTTTCGTCATTTGACAAAACCGTTGCTGTGGAAACAGACCACGTACGTATAAATTTGGCAATCGCAAGAGTATCGAAACTGGCGTATTATGGGGCGTCTAAACGGGCTATATTTTACGACAATTTGTGGCTGCAATTATTGACAAACATTGCCCAACCATCAATAAAACATTTTTATGGCTGAGCAATCAATTGCAGGCATCATGTTGCAATTTGGCTGCAATAGTATGGCCTTTGATTCAGTACCCTTTAATGAGCCACACAATCCAGCAACAATGGCCGACGAAATGACGCTCATCGCAGCCGCTTACATTGTTTTGGCAGAAAAACTAAAAAAAAGGGCACGAATGTGGATTCGACCCTACATAAGTAGGCGTGACACTTTGGATTCCGTACACAAGGAATTAATGCTGGATAAATACTTATTTAAAAAATTAACAAGAATGTTTAAGTCTATTAAAAACGACTTCGAATTCTTTGTGAACAGAATTGGACCAAACATACAAAGGCAAGATACAAACATGAGGAATGAAAAATTCACGTCGCGCAGAAATTGAAACGCAAAGTACTTTACGTCGCAGGGAGGAAGGGACGCGCATATACAGTAAAACAGAACAACAATATAGATGGCCCGGATATATTGCAGTATTTTTGATTGCGAGGCGATCGTTCGGCCACACGCTGGCTACACATAAAAACATTTTGACATATCAAAAAATGTGTGGCTATAATGCCGAGCCATCCTTAAAATATTGCATAGTGTGGCTGGTATTGGTAGCAATGTTGCCGGCCACAGTATTGCAGCCACAAATTGTCGTTGAACATAAATAACAGCAACACAAATAGCCCGTTTTGACGCCCTTTTAGACTTCCGTAAAGTTGAGGGAAATATCATAAGTTGTCAACACTGAAGAATGAAGATGAATGAACGAATGAAATGCAGATAAGGTACAAAAAAAATGGTCGTTCTAGAACAGATAATAAACGGAAATGATTGACCACAGGTAAATAAAAGATTTCACAGGACTGTATTTGGAACAAAACTCAGACATTGATTTTTTATATTTTTTTAATTTTATTAAAATTCAACTCGTACATCATAGTCAAGTCCTTTCGTTTGATACCTATACTGGGAGAGTTGAATAAAATTATGTACTCTGCAATTTTGTAGTAAAGGCCATCTCGGACCGATGTTCATCAAACTCCCAACATCCCAACTATATAAAATCAAAATTGGTTCATCGTTCTGGAGCTACCATGATGACCAATGATGCCATGTCACAAATAGACAGACACACACCTCTCCATACACAAACACCCACACCCTCACAGGCACTGACTGACACGCCAAAATATGATGTTTTCACAGCTGTAAAGAAGATTAAAGAGAATACATAAGTGACCTAGGTACAAGGTAGGTATATACTTAATGCCTATGAAATGAATGTGACATAATGATTTATGTAGGTAGTATCTTTATTGTATTTCAATAATTAACGGTTATTTTGTGTTTATTATGTGCCATAAGATCGTTGGTACAAGCGTTCAATTTCGCAGCGAGATCGCATTCGTCCTTGTGCCGTGCGCTCATTGCAATGCAGCTGTCCACGTGTTTCTCCAGCTTCTTCATGAGTTTTGTGTCTTTAGAGAAAAACTTGTTCACGAGTGTCAACAGATTAGCTAAAATAAATAAAATGTGTTATTTAAAGTAAATATGTATTGACTTTTAAAATCTATATTTTAATTGCAAAAATACGGCTCTGCTCTGAGTGACTGGCAAGTTATTAGCTAAGACTAGGGACTATTTTATGTAGGGCTCATTTAGAATCGTCCTACATACCTACTAAGTGATTCTAGGTGCCAACTGCCAGTTCCACGCGACCAGAGCCTAGAAGAACATGCAAGAAACTTAGGTACGTTGCCCGACGTGAGCAAAATTCAGTTTCAGAGGGCTTAGACCAAAGAACATAATATCCTAAAGGATATGGCTTAGACCGAGGTAGCATTTTAAAACTCTCTACTTCTTGCGTGCCCCGCTTCAAACCAAGTTCGAATAGAACTTTAAAATGCAACCTCGGACTAAGCACTCAAATGAATGATACGTTTTACCTTTGTTAACTTTTCCCTTTTCGATAACTCCGTTCCTTTTGAGAACGCACGCGATCAGGCACTCTCCGTGGACTGGCGAGTGTTCCTTCGGCGACAGACGTTTCACCGGTCTGGTGTCGGAGCCCTGGACCTCCTTCAGACACTCGCTCATGTTCCGTTTGAAATCACTCACGTACGAGCTCATTGTTTTTGGAATCGCGTCGTATGACCAGTCGGGTTCACCATCGTTTGCGTCGACTGCGTGTGTGTAAAAATAATCTTTTAGCGACCGAGCGAAACGTCTCAATTTCGATATAACATTATTATATATTTTCTTTGGTGTACCAATAAAGAGTTAACTAACTATATAAAGTATTGATGCTACATGCATGCCTGAGAAATTGGTACCTACTTACCTAATTTTGTAGTTATTGGAACGAAGTTCTTTATACTTAGGCGTTGCGAAAGGGGGCTGGACGGAAAAAATTAGGACCAAAAAACACCTCAAGTTATTTAAATCATAGGATATTGATGTTACTCAAATCAAATCTCTCTTTTCAGTAGGCGTTTTCTGTAGCCAATACCTCTACCATGAGTTAACACAGAAAAATCTCCTGACTTTAATGCAGTTTACCTACTGTGACGATTTTATCACAAGTATTTATACAAGTATTGTCATATTTTACCTTTTTTTCCTGTCACACGATTCTCTAACTTCAGATTACGAGTGATAATTGTATCTTTATTTATTTTTACACTATCATCGTGCACCGTTTCAACGCCGGCTAGCTTAATATTATCGTCACAAATAATAAATTGGACCAAACAAAACAACAGTATATTTCGAAACATGTTTTGATTCTGGTTGGTAGTAATGAATTGTTAGTTTTCTGTACTAATAGTTAGATAAAGCTTGTTAAGGAAGCTTGTTATAAAAATACTAGATTTCGCCCGCGACTTTGTTCAAATCTCTTTTTTTCTGTTATTTTTTTGGAAAAAGCAGCCAATGTTGACTGATTAAAGTGATTAACATGTGAACCATATAACTAGACAGATATAAGCATCTATTACTAGGAGAGATTTCGAAATGATTTTTTTATACTTACTAATTAATATCTACCAAATTACTATTGTTATCTAATAAAGTTAGTAATTTATCAAAGGATTTAGGTAAGTTCAAGTTCAATTTTCATAATATACACATTTATTTAGTTTAATTAAATTAAATATTATTTACAAAACATCCAATATACATAAAAGCATTCATTATTTATTAACCTACAATACTTCTTAGATTCGAATATTTGACATTTATTTATAAACTTATCTAAAGAAGTCAGCCATACCAGAGACTAGTATAAACAAGAAGACTGCTAACCTCATACAAAAAACGTGACTCGGAAAAAGGTGAAATTCCGAGAGTTATACCTGGCTTATTTCTAGATGGCGCTGTATGGCTGTGGGCACTAACACAGAAATAATACAGATTTCTTGGCTTTTAGTGCTGTTATGATAATTTTACGGCTATGTGGCAGCGCCATCTAGAAATAAGCCAGGTATAACTCTGGGATTTTCACCTTTTTCCGAGTCACGTTTTTTTGTATGAGATTGGCAGTCTATTTATACCCTAGTCTCTGGCCATACTAAGTGCGACGTAAACGCATCGTATTCGAGATACATTGCGCGGTGACGCCGCAACCTTCGGCAAACGAATTGGCGTTAACGCGCAGTGTGACTCATAAGGTTTACATATAACAGTGACGCGCTATTAATATTGTTTTCTTAAGAAAAAATCGGTAACGATGATTTTATATAAGTAAAAGTGGTTCTTAAACTCCTAATCAACTAAGTCACAATCGATCTAACTTTTTAATATCACAAAATAAAATGCGTCAGGATATCATGAAAATTAGGGGTAAACAGGGCCATCCATACATTACGTAACACGGTAAGAGGGAAGGAGGGGTCTAAGTGTGACAAAAGGTAGGGCGGGCTAACAAATTTCGTGACATGACATTTTTAAATTATATTATTGTAAGTATATCTAAGTATTACAATAGCAAATTTAAACTAAACTTGTCAAATATGTAATATCACATATGATCTTACAAATGTGACCAGCTATGACAAAAATAATATAAAAATCGGTCTACTATGTCTAAAGGTTTGCGTGAACGAACGCACATAAAAAATATACACAATGACTTGAGAGCCTCCGTTTTTTTCGATATAGACTTTACTACAGTTTATGTATTGTATTAAGTATGTCAGTCTTCTAGTACCCATAACACAAGCTCTGCTTAGCTTGGGCTAGATGATGTTGTGTGGATTGTCCAGCATTATTTATTTTAATCTCGGACTATAGCTATTACATGATACAGATCTATCTTTTTGCGAATATATGTATAAAGTCCGCTGTGAATTGACTTTAAATAACAGAGCCAGTTTTGAGATCGCTAATTGTGTCAAATATTTATTTTTGTTTATATTTTTTTATCAATAAATAGATTAATTAGTACTATTGATATTTTAATAATTAACAGAGATATTGGAAATGTAAAGATAATACCTAGTTTTAACTAAGTACATGATTTGGTAGTCACTCCGTCATTTAAATTAAAATACATGCTGCAATATTTATTTAGTTTGTAGGTGATATATCTGTAACAAAAAACATGTACATATTAACGTCATATCATACAAATATTAGTTCTCGGTGGGGATCGAACCCGTGACCCAAAGCATGGCTAGCAGAGCTGTGATTCTAGCTAATCAGAAATGTAATCAATTATCCGAATCGGTGCTCAAAGCAGTAGGTAGAAATTGAACGACCTGGATCAAGACATATCCAGTTCTCTCAATTTCTATTATTCATCTATTAAATTTGATCTAGTCAAGGTGATTTCATCTATTCAAGATAATCTTTTCAAGGTGATGAATAGATCAAATTGAATAGATGAAATCACCTTGAATAGGTAATAAAAGCATGTTACCGGTTGTAGTGGCGCACGCGGTGCAGAGCGGCGCGGCGCGTGCACTGGCCAGCGCGGGTAAAGCTGCGCGCGCACTCACGCACCGAGTGCACACCACCACGCCGCAGCCCCAGCAGTGGTGCTGCAAACATACACTTACAACTCTCACACTATTTACCGAATGTACATAGGATAAAACAGGGTTTGGTAATATCCGATATTTGTTATACTTATACAAGGTTACAGACAAGGGCGGATCCAGCTTTGGCGCCAGGGGGGGTCTAATAGTCGTGGTCAAGTCAAGAACTTATAATTTAATTTTGATAATGTAATTCCCAAACGTTTGCCATCATACAAAGTTGTTATATTATTAACTAAACATTGAACGTATGTAGTGACAATACAATACAATTTTTTACTTCGAGATATTAGACTTTTAAATTTTTATTGAAATTTGCTGATTTTAGGCTAATAACTAAATCTATTTTAGTTTTTTCTGTGCATCTTATTATTATTGCATTTTTACATGTGTAGTGTAATAAGATGCTTTAAGACGTCAATATTTAAAAATAAATAAATAAAATGTTTTTATTTCGGAAAAGAGAGGTGATGGAGAGAGAAATTGACATTCACATTACCTACATTATTATCTTTAAGTAATTTGTTGTCGCAAATAAAATATTTTTCTTTCTTTCTTTAAGAAGTACCTTTCTGCTGAAATGGTCAAGCGGTGTGGAACAAGTGCATTCTGTGACGTTTTTAAGACTTTTCCAGTCAACGGCCACTGTGTTCACTTCTTGCTCTAGAAGCGCCATGCTCGCTGGTACACTTTCACCCATCTTCTGTAAAATATTAAATTTAGTAGTAGACCATGTTGTTAAGTAAATGTTTATTATTCAAAATAGGCTTAAGATAAAAGTATGTACTTAGAACTAAACTTAGGAAACTAAACTATGCATGTTTATTTTTTTTTGTTATAAGTTTGTGTGTTTTTGGGGACAAATAAATAATTATCTTATCTTATCTTATCATGTTATCTGGCCTTTAGTAACGAATTATTATAAACTGATTATTCTAGTTTTTTAACTTGAGCTGTGGCGCCTGCCAAAATACTCTGTGGTACATTTACTAACTATGAAAGTATTTATTTATTTATTAAATAAATACTGTGCATACTTACTTCGTTAACTGTTGTTTCACAATGTTAGTTTAATTTAATTGTAATTATTGACATCGTTATTACTATGTAATTTTTTAAGAATACTTATTTTAGTAAAATAAGTTATTTTTAGAATTCAAATTGACGGATATTATAAAAATATGAATAAATGATGATTTCTTATTATTTTCCACCTTAAAGTAATGCAATAGTAATACATACCTCGGTAATAAGTGGAATGTCAGGTTTGTCTGATTTAGCTTCCTTTAACGGATGATTATCGTTGGCGCACTCCAGTTCCGACACGGAACCTTCATATATCAACCTAGAAAACAAAAGTATATTATAAAAATCTATGTTTTATTAGTGTAATGGATTTGAACCTATTCATAATTAGCTGAGCGTGCCTAGTCATAAGCATATTATACATTGATACTTTATATTATTTGAATTGTCATCTATTATAACATGTATTGCAAAATTGCAAGCAATAAAAATTCTTTGACTTTGACTGAATGCTTCTTTGACAGAATTACAAAAAAACATTTTCTAGGGTTTTCGTACCCAAAGAGCAAAACGGGATCTTAAATAACTTATACTCCGTTGTCTGTCTGTCTGTCTGTCACTATGCTGTATGTATCTAATTAACCGTAATTATGATGTATTTTTATTGCCGTTATAACAATAATACTAAAAAATAGAATAATATGAATGTTTAAGCGAGCTATACAAAAACATGATTGATTGGTCTAGAACCATTTGTAAGCGAGTTTGACTCGCACTTGGCCAGTTTTTTTATTAGCGTTAGATTTTAATTTTATTCAATTCAATTTTTATTTAATGGCGTCTGGGGGTTAGCCAATTTCGCCAATGTCACGTTGCAAGGCTTGTTTATGTTTGTGGGCAACGTTGGACGGTAAATTGTTAATTTTTTTTCTTTTTTTTCGTATTTTAAGTTTATGGGCAACGTTGGACGGTATTTTTGTTATTTTTTTTCTTTCGTATTTTATTTACAACGTCCTTCCGCCATCTTGGTGATGGCGAAAGGCCTTAATTTTATAAATATGTATATAAGTAAAATTGGTTATCTTACTTATTATCGATCTGAAGTCCGTCCATTTTGGTGTCGATATCGATAGAGGTGCGGGTTCCATTCTGGTAGTTGACAACAGCGCCATCTGTGCAACGTTCCGCGCGTCTGCCAGAGAGCAGGCCTTTGAATGTTGTGATTCGCTGGAAATAACAAAACAATAGTTATACTACACAGTTTTATGTATTTGTATTATACATACAAATAAAAAAATCTAATTTATACTGTGTTTTTTATCACTAATTTATTTGCATAACAACAAAAATAATTAATTTTTTTTTATCATTAGTTACTACCTAGTATGTTAGAATTATTTATAATAAGATTCTATGTAACATATGTCATGTTACATAGAATCTTATTATAAATAATTTGTAACAAAATAATAATAAATATATACTTAAATAAATAAAAAATAATAATATTGTTTTCTAAGATTTTAAATAAATGTGTGAAAAATAATTACAAAATCAATTCATTAACCAAACTTTGGTAAGATAAGTAGTTACTTTGGCTATGTATTATATACCTTGGCAATACAATAGTTACCTTGGCGAGATAGTTGATGTGGTGCTGCAGTGCAGAGCAGTGCTGCACTGCAGCGGGCAGCATGTCCGCGAGCGGCTCGCGCGGGTGCACGCCGCTCTCGTACCGACAATACATGCCGCGCCAGAATCTAACACAACATTGTATTTAGCGCCATCTATCTCGCTTTGTTTTGTTACTAAAATCAGAGACTAGTATAAACAAGAAGACTGACAATCTCATACAAAAAAACGTGACTCGGAAAGAGGTGAAATTCCGGGCTATTCCCAGATGGCGCTGCCACATAGCCGTAAAATTATCCTAACAGCACTAAAAACCAAGAAATCTGTATTATTTCTGTGTTAGTGCACAGAAATAATACAGATTTCTTGGCTGTTTTGTGTGTGATGTTTTGTCATTATGTGTTTTACTTTTTCTTGATTTCTGTCTTTGTGTGCCTATGTGTGTTACTATTTTTAATGTGTTGTACCTGAGTGTTGTGTGTTAAAATAAATGTTTATCTCTCTCTCTGTTTACCTGATATTCTGTGCGCTGAGATCCGGTCGCAGTAAATCGGGATGCGCTTTAGGATTGTACAATGGATTCTTGTATTCATTGAGATGACTCGCCATGTAGCCCCACAGGGAAAATGTACGCTCCGATAATCTGAATAAATAAATAAATAATGCTGGACAATCCACACAACATCATCTAGCCCCAAGCTAAGCAGAGCTTGTGTTATGGGTACTAGAAGACTGACATACTTAATTCAATGCATTACATAGATAGATATTTTTTATTATACATATAAAATACCCAGAACACCCGGAATAAATATTTGCAGATCGTACAAACATTTATCCCAAGGCGGGAATCGAACCTGCAACCTTCCGCGTCGCTGGTGGACCATCGCCCACCGCGCCACATCATCAGTCGTCAAATACAAACATTATATCTAGACACAGATTAAATTTGAATTTGAATTAAATTTGATTGAACCCATGACTCACAGCATAGAAGACAGAGCTATTATTAACTGAGTCGTCTGTCTCTCTCAGCCGTCATAAGCCATTTCCAGACAATAAATATTCATAGACATTTCACACAACACATTCTAATCTCAAACTAAGCAAAGCTTGTATAGGCGACAAAGAAATTGGTTTACCACTTTTGATGACATCTCCCAGTAACATAATTATTCGCTAAGGATTACAGATTGACAGATTCTGAGGTAGCAGTCATTAATCTGTCAAGCGAAAATAGCCCTTGATGTTTTGTACGTGCAAATGATATTCAACCTTAGAGTGGTAAACCAATTTCTTTGTCGCCTATACTATGGGAACAAGATTGTTGATAGAATACTTATATACATTTTTACTACTAATAATAATGTATTTGTAACGTTAGAGGGGCGATCTCGACTCATACGCGACGGAGTGGTGGATGGCCGCAGGAGATTGAGACGAATGGAAGAGTTTGGGGGAGACCTTTGCCCTGCAGTGGGGCACAATAGGTTAAATAAAAAAAATAATGTATGTATACCTGAGATCTCTACGGTCTTTTTGACAGTTTCCGACGAATGTTCCATACTGGCACGCGTGCACGTGGTCGTGCAGTGTTAGAAGGAATCTCTCGTTGAATTGAAATGCCTGTAAATAATTAAAAGTTTAAAATATTACTAAATAAATAAATATCTACGGATCGCACATCACATTCTAGTCACAAAAAAAAATCAAAGCTTGTAGTATGGGGACTAGATTACTGGACATTTCAAACATTACGCTCTAGGCCCAAACTAAGCAGAGCTTGTACTATGGGAACTAGATTGCTGATAGAATACTTATATACATTTTTTATTTTTATATATACATAGAATACATAGTAACACCCAGACACAGAACAAATATTTATGTTTATTACACAAACATTTCCTCTGGGTGAGAATCGAACCCACGCCCATAGAAGGCAGAGCTTCTACCAACTGAGTTGTGACGCCTGTCTTTTGTGTTTTATAATAAGTAATTTATTTATATTATAATCATAATGAAGGAAGAGTTTTTTTTGGGGAAGACCTTTGCCCAGCAGCGGGACAGTATAGGTTAAAAAAAATATATATTTTACCACTTACCTCAGGATGCATTCTTAGCAGCTGCCAGGTGGAATCCAGCAGTTGTGTGAAGACAGGCGATCGCTCGCGGCCGAGGCACGCGATGTGTCCGCACCGGGCCGTGAACTTGTGACCGAACGATAGCCAGTCCTTTTCTATTAGCGCCTGGAATAATATATAAATTGAGGGTACGGTAGGCATATATTTTTGTTTATATTAATAATTTTGATATCTTAAATTTGTATTAGTGTAAGTATAGGTATAATTTATTGATCAATTTAATTTATCTAGTTTTAAATTCCGCACACAATGTATATTGTTTGTATTTATTTATTTCTCTCATAACAACTAATGACAAAAAAATTAACAAGCAACTTAGAATACAATCTTATTAAATTATATAACTAAGTACTAAAACATAGTTTCGAGAACCGATTTATGGAATAAATGAATACAAATATACGTAATCATGATTATTTATTTAAACAAATATTTTTTAATAACATCAGCAAATATTAGCAAGTAAATAAGAAAAAAAGTACCTGATATCCATTGATGGTGCGATAGTGCGGGTCGAGAATCAAACCCGCGAGCGAGCAGGCCTGCGCCGTGCGATCCCAGCCGTCGCTGCAGTGCACGCACACACTCACACCGGAACTTATCGCGTTCGCTATCCACCACGACGTGTCGAGAATTGATCTGTTAACAATAATTAAGTTAACAATAATTAAGTTTCTTGCCCATACTTCTAGGCTCTGGTCGCGTGGAACTGGCACCTAAAATCACCTAGAATGTAAGACGATTCTAAATGATCCGCGTGATTTTACTGAATAAAGTAATTTTTGACTTTGACTTTGCTAGGTAGGATATGGAACGAGCATTTACACAAAACTTTCATACTCAGGATTATTCTCGTGATACTGGAGTACCAAAGGAACCCTAAAATGTAAAGTAAAGTAAAAAAAATATTTATTCAATAAAATCACAAGGATCATTTAGAATCGTCTTACATACTAGACTAGGTGATTATTACTAAGTTAAATTAACACCGCACTGGAACTTCAGCATTTAATTAAGTTTAATTGTAATTCTTTGTAAGAAGGATCATATAAAAAAACGGTAGGAACCAGGCCGTAAGTTTCTTGCCCGTTCTTCTAGGCTCTGGTCGCGTGGAACTGGCACTTAGAATCACCTAGTATGTAGGACGATTCTAAATGATCCGCGTGATTTTATTGAATAAAGCACTTTTATACTTTACTTTTACTTAATAATATACTCACTATCATGACGCGATAAGCAAATAATGCTGGACAATTCACACAACATCATCTAGCCCCAAGCTAAGCAGAGCTTGTGTTATGGATACTAGAAGACTGACATACTTAATACAATACATTACATAGATAGGTAGATATTTTTTATTATACTTAAAAAATACTACAAATATGTATTCCGGGTGTTCTGGGTATTTTACATGTACATATGTATAATAAATAACATCTATCTATGTAATGTATTGTATTAAGTATGTCAGTCTTCTAGTACCCATAACACAAGCTCTACTGCGCTTTCTAGAATATGTGTTATATTGCGATCAAGTACTCTGTACTTACTTGATATGTTTGAGCCAGCCCGAAGACTCTAATCCGCTGAGGAATGATGACATAGTTGGCGTGTTCTGTTCGCAAGCTGAAACACAATAATTATTAAGAATTAGTTTCTTCTGAAAACTTATAATTGAAAATATATTTGAGACTAAAGGTCTCTACCCATTACACCGTATCATACCATGACCGTGCTATGAACGTGTCAGGACCGGCAAAATATTCTCATCGAGAAACGCGACGTTGTTGGTTGGTGACGGAACGGTCTAGTGAGCATAGTTCCATACTTTTCAATACAAAGAATACTTTTATGCCTGACACATTCATAGCACGGTCATGGTATGATATGTTGTAATGGGTAGAGACCTTAATGGAATATTTTTTGGCAAACGTACTTTCAACAAGTTTCTGCAAACTCTTCCTCATAACATGGATGTTTCCGATACCCATGAACTGAAACTTGATATTTTCGTAAAACGCCTCGTTTTCATAGCCCTTACCGGCTGCACGGTTCACCATTGCGTTAATCTGCAAATACATATTAATATTACTAATTTATTTAACGACCGATGTGGAGCAGCGGGCGAAGGTCCGCCTGCGAAGTGGAGGTTGCAGGTTCGATTCCCGCATTCGGATTAATGTTTGTACGATCTGCAAATATTTATTCCGGGTTATATGTATACAATAAAAAAAAACTATGTATCTATTGTATTAAGTATGTCAGTCTTCTAGTACCCATAACACAAGCTCTGCTTAGCTTGGGGCTAGATGATGATGTGTGGATTGTCCAGCATTATATTATTATTATTACTAAGCTAGCAATCTAACTCACCTAGTGTATTGCATCTAGTATAGTGCAATACGTGCATAAAGTATCCACTCGCTTCGCGTTTAAGAACTCACAAAGCCGTTTTGCCCTACCCTTTTAGTGTGGTGGAATGGGTCACTAGATCACACTAAACTAGCAAGCTATAAGGTTTAAGAAAAGATATTTAGTTTACCCTAGGTCGTGTGTCGACGACATACATATAACCGCAGTTCGGGTTTGCTCGTCTGATCAGGTCCAGCATTTGTTCGTCTTCCATACATCTGGAAATATATCAAATTAATTAGATTTAATCAACATCGTGACAGATTAAATGAATAAATAAATAGTTTCGGACATTTCTCCCCGGACATTTCAATAAGTTCCTTTTTTCATTCACATACATCTTGATTAAAATATATTTTACTTCGTACTAAACACCGCTCGGACGCTCCCCGGACGTCTTCCAAACTAGGACAAATCCGGGAAACCCGGACAGATGGCAACCCTAATTATCTATCAACTTGACAGATATAAAAATAGACAAAATCGCATCATAATCCCCGAAGCGATAATACCTATCGTAACCAATTTTTTTTTATTCTAGCCTATATTGTCCCACTGCTGGGCAAAGGCGTCCCCCAAACAGTTCCACTTCTCTCTGTCCTTGGCAGTGTCCCACCAATCCAAGTCGAATACGTCAAGGTCATCCCTCCAACGCTTCCTCGGCCGACCCCGACGCCGCTGACCTTCAGGTGTCCAGGTGGTAGTTATGGAAGTCCATTTATCTTGGGGCATTCGACTAATGTGTCCTGCCCACCCCCACTTGAGCTTTGCGGTTTGGGTTCCAACATCAGCAATACCGGTCAAAGAGCAATCAACGTAACCAATATGAAACAATAAATTAATCTATTCATCTATCCCAATAGTGGGAACCTTTTAATCTTACCTAGCCGAGAATCCGCTCAAAGGCTGAGCACACCGGGTGATAGCTGCTTTGTTGTGATGTAAGTACGCGAGCGCCGGCAGCCTGCCGCGAGATCTGAAGCTGGCGCTACCGAGTAGTACGGCAGTAGACGCGCGCGCTGGCACGTAGATCTCGCTCGGATATGTGTCACAGAGCTGAGAATATTACATTTTTTTTTTTAAATAAATAATACTGGACAATCCACACAACATCATCTAGTCCCAAGCTAAGCAGAGCTTGTGTTATGGGTACTAGAAGACTGACATACTTAATATAATACATTACATGGATAGATATTTTTTATTATACATATAATACCCAGAACACCCGGAATAAATATTTGCAGAACATACAAACATTTATCCCGAGGCGGGAATCGAACCCGCAACCTTCTGCGTCGCAGGCGGACCATCGTCCACCGCGCCACATCGGTACATAATGCTCGGTATTACATATACACCCTTTTTTGCGATACCTGGAAAAGGTGAATAAGTTTTTAAGTGCCTCCCTAATTTTAAGACGTTTGTAACACTTATTTTGGCAAAATAAATATCTTGTATCTTGTACACATCTTTTTCTTATCGTGTCGATGCTACAACTGTATTTTGTTGTAGCATCGTGTTGGAAAGATTAGCCAGACTATACACTGTAACCTAGGTATTACAGTGTACGTAGTCTTACGGTCTATCTTATAAAAAGTTAGCGCAGACTTGAAGTATTGATTACCATACGTAATGATGACATAAAGTCAACGCTAACTTTTTATAAGATAGGAGGTACACTGTTCCCTGCTAGGTTGGTACAACTTATTTTATTTTACCTTTTTGTGCATGTTAGGGTGAGGGCTAATAAATATTTTTTCTTTCTTTCTTGTGATATAGCTATCAGAAAATAATATCAAATGTAATTAACTTATAAAAAAATAATATTCGTGAACATTTCACAACATGCGTTTTAGTCCCAAACTAAGCACAGTTTGTACTATGGGAACTGAGATTGCTGATAGAATTATTTAGTTATACATTCGTTTATGTAAAAACAGACCCAGACCTGATCAAATATTTGTTGAGGTTTACTACAATTGTTCATGACACAAACATTTGATCTCGGTGGGAATCGAACCCACAACCCACAGCATGAAAATAAAAACTAAGAACAAAGTTTTCATAAGTTTATCTCCCTATATGGGTTTCCCGGGGTCATCCCACAGGAAAACCAGACTAGAGATACGACAAAACACATAAATATTTACGAGCGGTTTATAAACAATCATAATTGTTTTTTATTAATTTATCCTGTTTTTAAACTGATGGTTATTTTTACGTTCATGACGTTATTTTATGAATGCTATAAATACATTTCCATGGACATTTATAAAACGCCTTTTTGCCCCAAAGTAAGCCAAGCTTGCAGTCTGCGGGCCCTATGGACAAGAGCTGCAGAAGACCGACAGGAGTGAAAACATATGGAGACATTTCACACATCACACTCTCGTCCCAAACTAAGCAGTACTTGTATAATGGGAACTAGATTATTTTTTTTGTAATGCATAAGTACTTAAAATACATAGTTCACGTTTTCTTAAATATTGTTACCTAAATCTTAATCCTGGCTCCTGAAACACAGTTTACACTAGTTCGGGAGCCTATGGATTCAATAACCTTGTAAACACAACATTATTCCAATAGACGATTTTTGTATTTTGTAAATAAATTAGTATAATTATATTTTATTTTCAAAAATGATTTTATTTATAGGATGGAATTACGATATTGTTGGTTACTTAAGATCTATAGTTAGATTGTAGGTACATAATATAATGTACTCACATCTATTTTTAAACCTATCAGTAAAGTTCAAAACAGGATAATAAAAGGTAATAAAAATCCAAGAAACCTACTTCTGGCTTCAGTTGACTTCAATCCACAAGCCGACATGTATCGCTTTGTTCTACTAACGTGCTTCATCAGTTTCAGTCAGTCATGTTTAGACAAATCTACAATGCCGATAGACCAAGGACAGAATCAACAGACTTTCGAAACTTCCGTCTGGGAAATAGCCGAAAACGTCCTCGCAATCGACCACGAGATTGAAAACTTATGCAATGAGTACGCCAGTCACGCTATAATAGAGACGTACGGAAACGAGCACTACCAACTGTCCGTGGTGTTAAAAAACTTCACAGAAAACAACATAATCGTCAAAGTCATGCATAGAATACTCTTCGTCAACGCGGATAACTGTGCTAATAAATACGCTGATTTAAAATTGTTGCCAGATGTTGTCGACGCGAAACGGGCTGTGTGGCAATTCTGGCGAGAAGAACTGGTAATCCTTATTCCCTACGTGGAAGGTTTGACCGAAAGCTGTCGCAGCCCGGTTCATACGAACGTGATGGTAGTGCCGCAGCAGACTATGGCGAACTGTGTGGCGTCGTGTTCGAGGAAAAATTTCGGGGATGGTATCATTCGTGATAACGTTTGGCATCTCAGCTCGTCTTACGGTTCTCAAGGCTTTCGTCAGAGCAGTTCTATCCGGAGAAATAATGGAATTAATGGGAGTAATGGAAGTAATGGACGGATACGTAACGGTGTTTTTGGTAGATGAATCTCTTTTGGTGGTAAAATTTGGGATTAGAAATTGATTTGACATTAAAAAGTAGAAGGGTTTGTTCAGTTGTTTTATTTATATTTTATGGTATTAACTAATTATGAGTATTCAATGTATGATGTATGTTGTGATTATTTACATTGTTGTAACTTGTAAGTATAAACTATTGAAATTAGGTGGGCCATTGCACAGCTCAACACATCTTGGAAAAAAACTATTATTATAAAGTCAGTAAGCATAATACTATATTCAACAGAAAACATTCTACTTATGTCAAATGTTAATAGGTTTAGAGATTAAATAATTAATTTCCCATTAAAAAATATCATTACAATTGGCATATTGCCCAGTTCAAAACTCAACAAACCTACAGCCAAACCGCAGACATGATTTGATTTCAAATGATACGTTATTTCGACGACAACTTCAACCGACTCCGTGGCGCAACGGTAGCGCGTCTGACTCCAGATCAGAAGGTTGCGTGTTCAAATCACGTCGGGGTCAAAAGTTGTTTTTTATTTTTTCTACAATTTGAATTTATTATAATTAATTGTACTATGTTAGCCACTTCACATATGTTATGAACCCTTTAAAAGGTGTACTCTAGACCAAGAATAAAATTAATCTCTGCAAACTAGCATTAATTTCTCTACATCACAGCAGACTTGGCTAGAACTATTTATAGACGCTGACAAGATTGTCGATCTTATTAACGAACAGGGGGTCATATCAAGAAGGAATTATTAGCTCGTATACACCTGATAAGTACCATATTTTAATAAATATAATATTGAGTATTGTGTTGAAAAGTAATAGGTTAGCGTGGTATGGGCATGTCATGCGGAGGGAAGAAAGCAATATAACAAGAAGAGTGTTAGATACGAATGTGGATAGATGTAGAAGTAGAGGGAGGCCAAAGAAAAGATGGATGGACTGTGTGAATGATGACATGTGTAAGCTTTGAGCATTGAGATGACGTCTGATAGAGGATAGTGGAAGAAGAAGACGTGTTGTACGGACCACGCATAATGTGGGACAAGGGTAGAAACATGATGATATTGAGTATTATGTACTCACCTCGTAATCTTTATTAGCAGTGCACAGAACCCACTGGTCGTTGGGAACATTCATTCGTTGGTACTCTGTCTGTATGTCGAAGAAGTTCCAACCTGCAGACTTGGGCAGGTCATCGGGCGTCGACTTGTAGTGGAAGCAGTATAGTTCGTCAATGTGCACTGGAAAGTAAGAATTTTGAAGATTAATTGGGTATTGATGATGAGATATAAAATAATACAAATATACACTTTGTCTTGATAATTAAAATAACTTTAGTAATTAATAAGCTTATATGCTGATGCAAAATAATGCATCTAAAGGAAGAAGGTAAGTGACCCAACATATATAAATATATATTCATGGACATTTCACACATCACACTCTAGTCCTAAACTAAGCAAAGGTTGTACTATGGGAACTAGATTGCTGATAGAATATTTATAATATATATAATATTTGTTGTAAATACGTACATAGTTATACATAGAACAAATATTTATGTTCATCACACGATTCATCACATTTGCTCTATGTGGGAATCGAACCCACGACCCACAGGATTTAAGGCAGAGCTGCCACCAACTGAGCTGTGACGCCTGTCAAATTATTTATTAGTAGAAAGTAGGTTCTTCTAGGCACTGGTCGCGACGAACTGGCGCTTAGAATCATCTAGTATGTAAGACGTTTCAAAGTGATCCTTGTGATTTTATTGAATAAATGCAATTGAAGTTTGGTACCTGGTTGACTGAGCCGCAGCAATGTCTGATGCATTTCATGGCAGTCTCGTTCCCGAGGGATCACGAAGAACACCGATTGAAATGTCTTGGTGCGGACTAGAAGTGGCGACCCGGTCGTCGTGATCGGCAAACGCTCCACTGTCGATATGTGCGTAAGTAGTATCTAGAACATAATGTGTTCATATTATATATAGTCTAAGATCCGACTGCAGGATTACTGCGCTCATCTGTTTTTTGCTGAAAACCGATTTTTTATGTATATTTATAATTAGGAGAATATTTATTTATCAGGTTGCCTAGCAAAATTTGGCCGCCAGTATGTTTAATTAAATTTTTTTTAATTATTTTTTTTGGAAAAATATCGTTCACTTGTTTTTTAAATCAAATAACGTCTACATCATGGCAATTAATATGAAGATTCAAAAAAATCAGCAACCCTTATTTGCGGGTAGATTTTATTAGGCAAACAAATATGATAAAAAATAGAAAAAAATTAGATTTAATTTGATATACAATTAATAAATAAACGTTATGCACGTATAAATATATCGAAATCATACCTGTTTACTGCTGGCTGCGAAGAGGTACGGCCAAGTGCGCAACGGCAACCGTGATTTTTTTGAATCTTCATATAAATTGCCATTACGTAGACGTTATTTTATTTAAAAAACAAGTGAACGATATTTTTTCTCAAAAAACAATTAAAAATAATTTAATTAAACATACTGGCGGCCAAATTTTGGTAGGCAACCTGATAAATATATATTCTCCTAATAATAAATATACATAAAAAATCGGTTTTCAGCAAAAAACAGATGAGCGCAGTAATCCTGCAGCCGGATCTCGTACTAATAAGGGTAAGGGATGATAGGAGAGAATGGAAGAAAATAACAATAAAATAAATAAATAAAAATAAATAAATAAACTTTATTATAGTGGGAAAAAAGAAGATTTAAATAAAAGTAAAGTAAAGTTGAACTTAATTATTCTGTGTCTGGGAGTTACTATGTATTCTATGTATTTACAAAAATAAAACAAGTATTCTATCAGCAGTCTAGTTCCCATAGTACAAACTTTGAATAGTTTAAGATTAGAGTGTAATGTGTGAAATGTGTGAAATTTTATATCAACTCACCCACGTCTCCTTCCTCATCTCGTGGTCCACGAAGATAAGGTGCGTAGTCGCAAAATATAGTGTTCCCTTCGAAGGATTCCGAAGGTTATACTTGTCAAGTAGCTGCACATTTTCCAGCTGAAACAATGATATTACAAATAAAGACTGTGAAGATGTTTTTATTTTTTATTTAACCTATTGTGTCCCACTGCAGGGCAAAGGTCTCCTCCAAACTCTTCCATTCATCTGGATCACCTGTGAAGATGTTAAATTAAAACTTGCAAAAGATTTGAGGAAGTAAAATTATGACCAAGGCGTTTCTTGCTCGTTCTAGTATTTGGTCGCGTGTATGTTTAGATTGCGTTTGGGAAACTTCGTCAAGTCTTCTCGTCATCCATCCCTCAATGTCTGAAAACGAAAGTTTTCAACCAGTGCGTCCTACCCGTTATGACTTATGCTGCTGAAACGTGGACACTGACAGTGGGGTTGGTCCACAAGCTGAAAGTCGCTCAGCGCGCTATGGAGAGAGCTATGCTTGGTATTTCTCTGCGAGATAGAATCCGCAACGAAGTCATTCGTCAGAAAACCAAGGTGTACGACATAGCTCAAAGAATTAGCAAGCTGAAGTGGCAATGGGCCGGCCATGTTTGCCGCAGAACCGACAACCGTTGGAGCAAACGGATACTGGAGTGGAGACCGCGTTTAGGCAAGCGTAGTGTTGGACGCCCTCCGGCGAGATGGAGCGACGATCTGAGGAGTGTAGCTGGCAAACACTGGATGAGAAGAGCCGAAGACCGGGCTCAGTGGCGCATCTTGGGAGAGACCTACGTCCAGCAGTGGACTGATATAGGTTGATGATGATGATGATGATGTTTAGATTTATTTTTCATCAAACATCACACCAATACATACACATTATTTATGGCTTTTAATAGACAACTACAGGATTAAGGTGATAAACAAATGTTTAAATGATTAGCCAAATGCGTGTTTTTGGGGAAACCGAAAACTGTTTTCAGAAAAAGTGATAGCATGTGGAGTTGTGAAACTTATTATTTCCTATAACACATATATTGAACTAGTGTGTTATTAATCAAAATGTGTGCTCTAGAAGAGGATATTATGTAAGTATATGATAATATCACTGATCGCCGTGGCCAAGAGACTTGCAGCGGCTTCAAAACAGACACTCAGGCCTCTAGTCTAGCCTTAGAATGTTGCTTGGTAGGATAACATAGTAAAAGTAGTAGAAAGTACTGAATATGGCACAAGACACCTTTTAATGTTGTAGGGCATACCGGATTTAGTCAGATAGATACATAGAGAACTGTCCGCACACGTTTCTGTTGTCTTATTTGCGCCAAAAAATATAAATATATGTAAATCCAAGCCGAGATTAAACAAAATTTAATACGTTCTAAAATTACAAGCCTACTGAAATTGAACAAACCATATATGACTTTACTTTGGTCATGTTTATTACAAAAGTTTCATAACGTTCCCGGCGAGTTCTCGAATATCCAACATTGTTCTGGCCTTAGGCTAGAGTAGAGGGTTTATAAATTAAATTATATTGCGTAGGTTAGTTATTAAATAATATAGAGTAAGCTGTTATAAATTGGATTATCCAGTCACTTGAACAAATAATATTCTACTATCACAAAATCGAATTTAAGTTTGCTAAAGGTAAGCGGTCTATCTTATAAAAAGTTAGTGCAGACTTGAAGTATTGATAACCATACGTAATGATGACTTAAAGTCAACGCTAACTTTTTATAAGATAGTGGGAAGGTCTTCAAATAATGTTTTGTGTAACATAATCCGGGGAAATATCTTGTTGATAGAACTTAGACTATAATAGAACCATTGGACGTCTTATATGATCCACGGACAAAAGAATTGTCCTCAAGAAACTTAATACAGCCTGTGTGAGGTAAAAGGGTAAACATCCTCATAACGGATAAATGTATAAAACTTTTCGCATTATCTGTTAGGTATTTTTAGTAGGTTGATATGGTGTACGCTTCCTGTGAAATTCGTATAAAAAAACTAACATGTTTTGATGAGACATAAATCGCTATGCTTTAAAATGATGCCGTTCCGTTCACGTTCAATGCCACGGCATCATTTTAAAGCATAGCAATTTATGTCGTATTTCTGTAACAGTACGGTTGAATGTCCATTAGTAAAACTTTAAAATCCCTTGCCATGCCGTCCTGATCTGCGCCGGCCTTAAGACTATGTTTCATTCTACGTTCAATTGACAAATCTTACTAAGAGTGGAACTCATTGCCGGCGTCTGTGTTTCCCAATTCATATAATTTGGACATTTTTGAGAGAATGGGTATTTTCTAGACAAGCGTGCTTCATCATCACTTAACATCAGATGAGATCGCGGTCGATCGCTTGCCTATAAATTGTAATAAAAAACAGAATAACATACTTAATTATTACACAAATATATACATATATATTAAAGTAATCAAGATGAATATATCTTATTTTGTCTATTCTTTTGTTTGATAGAAAATGATAATGTAATTAATGTTACTAATCATTGTCTAGGGCTTATGTTAAGCTTAAATTAGGCCTATGGGTTTAATCGGGTTTTGTCTTTTGGTAGAACTGATTTACACGTAAATGTTATTCAGATCTAAATGGAAAGGATGGACAAATCGGTAAGTAATCTAGGTACCTACTAGAGGTAGCTGTAACTTAATAGAAATACTTCAGATTAGACGAAACACCAACACGTTGTTAGAAGTTTAAAATAATTCAAGTCGCTCAAGTACCTATGACATGTACAAGACTTAAAACAACACTGGGTTCGGATATCCTACTAATATTATGAACGCGAAAGATTGTCGTACTTATGTTGTTTGTTACTCTTTCACGAAGAACTACTGAACGGTTTTGAATAAAACTTTACAATAATGTAGTTTAATCAAAATACACATAGGCTAAGGTGTTGTGAGAATTAACCAAAATATAACGATAAAGACAAACTCGCTAATCTCCCTATCTTATAAAAAGTTAGCGTTGACTGTATGTCATCATTACGTATGGTAATCAAGACATCAAGTGTGCGCTAACTTTTTATAAGATAGACTGAACGTCGCGGACATCACCTAGTTTTAAGCATAATCCTAATACGCCTCGGGCTTCTACTCTGATCTAGAAACTGATTCTCAAAATAGAAAATGATTTAATTCTGTTTGTCCTGAAAGCTCATTATAGAAAATCGATTGTCCTTGTGCAAATATTGAAGAAAGAAATCCTGATAATGGAGCTCTTTGTTTCTTTGTTCAGTGTTCATTCAAAGATAACTTCATTTTACCCGACTATTTTTTTCTATCTACAGCCAGCGAATTTTACTGAATAAAGTATTTAATATTATGAAGAAAAACGGTAGGAACCAGGCCGTAAGTTTCTTGCCCGTTCTTCTAGGCTCTGGTCGCGTGGAACTGGCACCTAGAATCACCTAGTATGTAAGACGATTCTAAATGATCGTTGTGATTTTATTGAATAAAGATTTTTTTTACTTTACTATAGCGACATCATGACCAAAGCATGTACGGCACTGAAAAAATGTATCTGAATAAAAATACATATAACAATAATTGTGTCTAAAGTAGACCTTTGAAACGAATTTAAGCTATTTATTTCACTAAAATTACAGGACTTCTTTCAACAATATCTACAGTAGCTCTACCATGAGTTTTTACTATACTATATTTACTATACTCGCTAGCGTCTGTAGTTAAAAAAATGTATGAAGATTTGTACAGCGCCTCTGGCGGATAACTACTGTATACTTAACACTGATAACTACTGTAGTAAAGTCAGGCGATTTTACTGTGATAACTCATGGTAGAGGTACAGGTTGTTTTCATACAGCCTTGGGAATATTTTGTCAATCTTTTCTTTACGACGAACCTCGCCATTTGGCGTGGATAAAACGCCTATAAATGTTGATATCTAGGTCGTCCTTTTCTTTGAGATCAAATCGTCCGTGAAATGGTGTCAACAAAAAAAATTGTAACTGTGAAACCTATATTTAGCTTAGTATTATAATAAATAATAAAATAAATATTCATGGACATATCACACACTACTAAGCAGGGCTTGTACTATGGGAACGAGATTGCTGAGAGAAAAATCGAATCCACGAACAGCATGGAAGGCAGAGCTACTACCAACTCAGCTATGACGCCTGTCAATTATTTATTTACATTATGCATTTATTAGAACACATGTATACAAAACTTACAGCCTAAACCAAAACGTTTTATATTAATTACTCTCTTTGGTAATATTCCGCGATGATTCTAAATTACACACTCACTCAATTCCAAAAAAATTTAGTTCACTATTACAGTGAACTAAACACTCTTTTGGAATTGAGTGACTGTCCCCAAATACTTGAAAGAATCCGGAATATTCTGATCGAGCCTCCGTAATCGCTTCCTTATTTGCGTTCCGTTCACAACTCAATATCGGGGTCGAGCAGGATATTTTAATACCAAACGATGTTCTGGCTACGGCATTTTACGCCTTCATTGGTATTCCACCCTAGACAATAACACGCGAAGCAATTTCCATACGTAGTTACAAGGTTAACTTACCTACTACTATTTTTATAGGACTTTCATAGTAGATTTCACACTAAATAGAGCTTTTGATTAAAGGTAAGTAAGTTTTTCTACACACAAAAGGCAATCTAAGCGATAATTTGTTCAATGATATAAACTTGAACATCTTAGACGCTACAAAGTAAAATTGAGTTAAAACAACCAGTTCTAAGATATTGATATCGTGTGCCACTAACAGGAAACGAACTCCAGTACCTCTGACCATACCATGAGTTGTCACAGTAAAATCGCCTGACTTTACTACAGTAGTTACGTCAATATTAGTATGACGAATTTTAGTACCCAACTATCCGCTAGAGGCGCTGTACAAATCTTCATAAATTTTTTAACTACAGACGCTAGCGAGTATAGTAAATATAGTATAGTAAAAACTCATGGTAGAGCTACTGAAGTTATACCAAGTTTA
The DNA here is from genome assembly GCA_932527185.1 of Ecliptopera silaceata. Taxonomy (NCBI): domain Eukaryota; kingdom Metazoa; phylum Arthropoda; class Insecta; order Lepidoptera; family Geometridae; genus Ecliptopera; species Ecliptopera silaceata. The sequence goes on from OW052211.1 coordinate 2,020,246, forward strand.
ACTTGATCGTGTACTAGTACCGGAGCTACATCAATATTAAAGTAACGTTGGAACGTCGATAAATCTTCATAACGAGCGCACAAATCATTGGTACGAAAAGTTGGGATATTTTCAAGAGGTCTATGTGCGCATATCCAGCTGTTGAAATAAATTATGTTTATTTTTGGAAGCTATATTAAGCAAAAAAGGAAGATACCTTCAGAACTCTGGTTGGTTTAGTAAAACTGGTTCACAGCAAATTGTTTGTTTGTACAAAACATTGTGTTGCATTATTAAAGTACTCTGCGACACCGTAAATCCCCACATCACTCTACCGCGCGGGGGTGCGATAATCCTAAGGATTTCACGAGGGAAAGAATACGTAGTGGCTGATAAAATTCTATTGCGACATCTTAAACCTTCTTTACAAGATGGAGACTTTAGATGGAGACTTTACATGTAAGTAGTAGATAAGTAGATAATAATGATGCATGGTTAAGATTATATGGGCGAGAGAGTGAGTAAGAGAAGGCTACCGTGTACCTGGGGGTATACACGAATAAATCGTAAACGTATCGTAACAGTGACGTATTTAAGATACACTGCTCGTCAATATTTTATTTACTGTCGAACGTTGCAGCGTTAGCGCGCAGTGTATCAAAAATATGTTACGTTTACGATTGTCACATTTATTCGTGCTCAGCCCTCCATTATACTCAGTAGAACCATGCTCTACAGAAGAAATGTGATCCAAATACAATTCCAAGTGCCAACTAGGTCGACAATAGTCGTCTCAAATGTTTTAAATCGGCATAAACACTGTCATTTTCAAAGACTTGGCTTATTATGGCGCATTATATAAATGCCCATGTTTTTTTTCATGTGCTTAGCTTTGTTCTCCTTGTGATAGAGTTATTTCATCAACTATTACTGAAACGAATAGCATCGTAAAAAATAAATTTTATTATCCAGGAGCATTAAAAGCTGGATATCCGGTATTGACCCGCATTCCCGGGGGATTACCTAACGTATAACACCACTTCATGCGACCGGCGACTCTCGACGCGGGCAATAAAGTAGAAGCTGGGAATTAAAAGTTATCTGGGATTGGGTTTTACTATCGGAGCGGACTCGAGGGATTCGAAAAGGTTTTGAAAGAATCTGCCATGAACCTATGTACAGAAAATTATTTATTAAAGTACATAGTACAAAGGGGAAATTTGAATAGGAAGTAGTAAACATTTTAAAGGAACGAATAAATATCCTAGTATGTATCCTATGTAAATCCTTGTTTGTGTGTTATGTGCATTGCATAAATAAAATGTCTACCCTTCCATATCTTCTCAACCGTATTATAAACGCGCGATCGATTTGTCCCTATAAAATAAAAATATTCTTAATAATCTTTACTAAGAATGGTGTAACTATATAAAAACAACAATTTAATATACTAAAAACTTTAGCTAGATTAGGTTACTAAAATGACAGAATATTAGACAGTATTTTAATATCTTATAGAGTAAATGGAATGAGAACTTCACTCGACATATAACATAGTAGTTGCACAAGTATCAAGTAGAAACGTAGGCACGCACAGGACAAAGTAAATGCGACTATTTTCTCACAACCGACGCTCAATGTCTTTGCAAAACATGTCACGTAGACATTCGCCGAGGACAGATATAAAAGCTTCCTCAACATTTCATATCTCCATGTATTTCTCGAGCTTTTACAACACACAGATAAAAATCCAAGTAATTTCTTGAGTTAATTTTATAAAGCATTAAATTTATTTCTTTTTAGTAGGTGGTTGCTTTTTCTTATCCTGACCGCCTTTCGCTCCCGTCTTCAAAACTTCATCAACTATCTTTTGCAATGGATTTATTTGCTGGTCAGCAAGCACCATAAGCTGGTTTCTGCGGACGTTTATCGCATCCATAACACGGCCTACACAAGCTTCCAAAGCATCCGCCCCTCTCACTAAAGAGCTACACGTTCTCGTGGCTTCTTGAGCAGAATATCGGCCGCCTTCATGAAATAAGCTTATTTGGGACATTAACCTTACATTCGAGACCCGTGCGTTTTGTATGCGATAGTCAATCTGCCTTTTATAAGCTTCCACCGCCATGTTCAGACTCTCCTCAAAAATCTGGCGATGCTTGATCAGTCTAGGTGCGTAACTGCACATCTTAAGCCGCTTCACTTCAGGATCAAGTGGATCTTGGAGAAGCAGTGCATCCATGTCAGCTTGCATGCGTTCAAGCCACTTGCACAACGGATGCAAAAACGTACTATCTAAAGTTGCAAACTCTGATGCTTCTATAGGTAAAGTGTCTACAAGTTCGTATATAGCATCCAAATGACATTCCAATCTGGTTTCGTGATTACGTAGCTCAGCAAGACGTGCTTCTCGTGAAGCCTTCACTCTCTCAATACGTATGCTGTGTGACACCATCTTTAATGAGTAACGCATTTGTAACGCAGCGCTTTTTTCTTCAACCCATAATCTTGATTGTCGTCGTAGCTCTTCTGGAACCAATGTGACGTTACTCTCAAAAGATTCCAGAAATCCATTCCTCCAGTTACGTAAGGCGATTTCTTGCAACTCAGTTTGAAGAATAGTGCGTGAGAAAGGTGAGCGAACAGTACTAGTAACTGACGCACATCTTGGCGAAACGAATCCTAACTGACTGGATGCACTACCCGACGGCTGTATTGTTTGGTTTATAGCGCGCGGGTTCTTATCAAGAAAGCAATCAAACTCTGAAAGTAGCGTACTTGCTAAAGCGGTTGGTAAATTCATAAATTCTTCAAGGCGGCCAAGTTCTGCTTCACTATGAGTCCGATACATCTCAGCGGTCCGATCAAGCATTGCGATTATGACATCATATTGTTGTTGTAATTTATCAGGATCTGAAGATCCCCGTAACTGCTCCAATGCAATATCGAATACGATTTCGTTAGCCATCTCTGTCGCATCATTGCTTGTCAATAAGTCTTCTAGGGCTGTCATAGTAAGTTTTTGAGCTAAAGCTTGGCGTAGAATATGGGCATCCCAAAGATGTCCCGCATCGTGTAAAACTTTAAATGTATCTTGAAGGCATTCTCCCAGAGCCCAAACACTTTTCTGCATGGTCAATACATGTGAACCTGTAACTTCCATTACATCTTTAGACGCCAATTGTTTGTTATGAATACTACCTGATAACCGTCGTAAGGTTTTATCGATCATTTCTTGAAATTTTAACAGGCATTCGTACGAAGTATCACGACCCAGTTGAATATGACCATCGATATCATTTTCTAGATCAGTTAATTTTCCAGAAAAGTCTGTAAATACTCGTGTCACTGCCGCTTTATATGCCTGTACTAAACGTGCTACGCATTGGTCTAATTCATCTACATTTAAAACTATCTGATTCATGGAAGGATCAGAATCACCACGCGTTTTCTCTCCAATGGCACTAGCTGATCGACGTTGCAATGATTGTTCTCTGTGCGCCCAGGGTAAAGCACTGCGTCCTCGAGAAGCTAAGCATACTCCTAAACATAGTTGATTTATTGCTGACCTGGCATGAACCACCTTATCATCAGCATGAACTCTCAACTGGGCTTCGAGTTCTGTATATGCCCTACTGTTGCTCAAAAGTTGTTGATTTACTTCATATGCACGATCATCAAATTCATGCAACAAATCTTTAGGCGTACGGTGACCAACTTTAATAAGCTGCTGAAACTGATCGCGAAGCAAAATTCTCAAACCATCAGCACGCTCTCTTTCCAGAGCTAAGGCTTCTCGTTTGAAACTTGCCATGTTCTCAACGCTTTCGGAATGCAACTGGTAAATTTTTTTGAGGGCTTCATCACGTGAGTCTTTTGACAAAACCGAACCTTCTATATCACTATGCGTAACAACGCAGTCAATATCCTTTTCAATTTGTTGGATAAAAGCTAGCAGGTTTTCAGATAATTCTCGCACTTTCGTGTCAATAGCTAAGTTTACGGCTTTAGCTTCGATGGTGATATTTTGGACTGCCTTTTCATGATCATGTTCTCTTTTTTTTAGATAGTCAGAGAGTATTGAGCCCCCATGCTGTGGGACCCACTGGTCTGGAAGAGATGCGACTGCGGCGTCATCATCAGCACATCCCGCTGCTGCCACAAAATATGTTTTTGTATTTTGATCACAGTCACACTTCTTGCTATTCTGCATTAAAGTAATTTAATTATAATAAATATTTCTTGTTTGTAAACTATTAAAAATGTCAAGCAATGACACGGGTGAAAGTTTGACACATGAAACCAGATTTGTTTCAGGACTGACAGCTGGGGTTAATTCAACCTTTTTGAACGTACAAAATAAAGTTTCGAAAAGTTTTCGGATTCATTAAACATGTAGAGACTGCTTTATAAGTGAGACTAATGCAGACTAATTTTATCAACTTTCCCGAGCTTATTAATTATATACTCGTCTATAATTAATAAGCCCGGGAAGCAAACACCTCAATAGTCTTCTTAAAACTTTATTATTGCTTCTGTAAACAAGAGTCGACACTGCAGACAATATTCATGCAGATAAACTTTGATGGCTTAACCTGGCACAAAAGCCTTAAGCACAATCAATTTGTAGACACTTCTCCTTTTAAGAAACACGATCTTACAAAGACAATATGTATCAGTAGTTCAGTCACGTAGGAAATCAAATACGAGCAATTCGGTCCCAAGATCCAAATAAGAGGGTTTCGAGGAACTTTTAACCCTGAAGTTAAAGTGACCAGTATTAAAGTGCGGAATATGATCAAGAATAGGTATTTTTGGATAGAGCCGCGTAGTTATTGAATAAATAAATATTCACGGCCCTTTCACGCTAATCAAAGCTTGTACTATGGGAACTTATACATATTTTTTTTGTAAATACTTATGTAAAACTGGGTTGAAATCGAACCCACAACATGGAAGGCTACTACCAACTGAGCTGTGACATCTGTCAATAACTAGAGAAACACTGGCAGTTTCTGCCTTGTAGTTATTAAATTATTCTATTTACTTTACAGTTTTTCCGAATTTAAGCAATCTTTTCGAGTTGATTTAGAAATAAACCTTTTGAAAATTTTACTACTATCGCTTTTTCCAAAAATCTCTCCCGTGTGTTTTTGGGACTAAAAAAGATATGATCGGTAATCAAAAGTACCAAATTCGTTTTCAGAAAGTAATGTAATCGTTTCAACGATTTAGCGAGAAAATGTTTCTTTCACTTCGTTTTCTTTGCTTTTGAGGAAATTAATAAAAAACCGTTTGTAACAAAGAAACGAAATCTAATGTTTTTTTGGGTGTTTTATTGTATAACATTTTGGGGCAAGTTTTTTGTGCGAGTTCAATGTTACTTTTAAACAAGCTTTGAGCCATATCAGATACTTCTTAAAAATAAACGTTACAATACATTTTGCATTTGCTAAGTTAAATAAATACGAAAAAATAAAAGCAAGTCGCCTATATTACCTTTGCGAACGTTAAAGAAAATATCAAGGTCTTTGTTTTCATAAATAATACACAATATCTCATCGCCAGCGCGTTTTAGCAATTTCTTGTAGCAATTTCTTTGATAAAGTGATATTCATTTAAAGAGAAATGTTTCTGTTAAATTGTTTTACTCCAGCATCAAAATATAATAGGTAATTTGATGCGAAACACGAGATGTTTTCATTCCCTTCAGAACTCATTCTAAGATAAACACGAAGTTTTGGTACAAACCCAGTTTTCAACATAAACCTGCCGATATCATGAAAGCATACCTAAAAATACTTTTTCATCTCGCAAAAAGGGTTTATTTGCATTACCATAATTAATAGAACCCTGGGCCGCACAAAATAAATATTCAGGACATCTCTAGGGTAAACTAAACTTGGATTTTCAAGGGTCTCAATAGCCCTGAAACCTGAAATTAATGAAGGCTTTATTATATAACATTATTGATACCGTGGCACTGTGATTATAAATAAGTAGGTTAAAGCTTTTGCCAGACAAAACTAGATTTAACCTAACCCAACCTTGTTAATATGTATGTACCTACCAATCTATATGTTACACAAATAAATATTTTCATTTCAAAAATATTTTCATTTCATTTTCATTTCATTTCATTTTAAACATAATGAGCATAAAGCCCATCAATTCAAGGTGCCACGGCTCAGCGAAGCAGTCGTTGGTAAATCAAAGTGCGGTATAAGCAAGCAATTTGTAAACACCGGATATTGATTATTCAATAAATCTCTAACGGCCGGTTTCTGGAAACCCGAATCACGATTGATCCGAGTTTGACACATAGTAATTATTTGGTTTTTTCGTTGATCATCGTTCGAGAAACCGGCCGTAAATGTGATTGATTCAATCTTATCCCCGTGTTTTTTTGAAAAGGCAGATTCCTATCCTCGACCTTATTTTTGAAAAAGTAACCTGTGCACTAGTCGTACATTTAATTAAGTACCTCGAATGCAAAAAAAAAACGATACTGGATCGATTACTTGGTTCAGTTCCGCTATTGGCGCCCAACACGGGACAGACATCGTCAATGTTTAAGTAATGCACTTCCAAGTTTCAGGCAACAAATTGACATACAAGGAAAATGCATTATTAATAAGAAAACACATTTAAAACTTTATTCAGATAAATTCATCATACTTCAACTTTATCGAACAACTTAGAACTCTATTCAAATTTCAAACGAGTTCTTTTCTTCTGAGAATAAAAGTTTTACAAACAACAGAATAATCTTGTCTTTGTTAAATTATCTGAAGAATAATAAAAAAAGATAAGCGCGAGTTTCGCACACAAACGGTATTCATAAATTTAGAAATAATAGACTCTTTAAAACAATTAACTCAAAGTTTTCTTTATAAACGGGATATTTACCATGATTTGTTAGTTTGATTAAATCCCAATATTTCGGCACAGTTGCAGACTATGTTCAAAACCGTGATAGTTTCAAATATTATAATTAACTCAAAGTTATAATGGTTAATTAATTTTATTAATCAGGGTATAGGAAAGTTTATTAATTACTTAATACGTGTATTAATATGTCGATTACTTATCAATATTACGTAAATGTTTAATTATACATTAGATGATTGTATATTCGTGATTATATATTATAGGTTATAGCTTATCCTTTGATAGACATGTTTTGTATTTAATGAATTTATATTTTATTTATGCGATTAATTATAATTATGAATCAAGCCTAACCTTACTTAATAATGTCAACCTTATGAACAGCAGTAACTTCTACCTCTATCTATAAAGAAATAAAACTTTATTGAGGACACAAATGAGGCTTACAAAAATTATAAAAATAATTTCATTAAGAAACGGTCTAACATTCGGCGGTCTTATCGCGGACAGCGATTTCTTCCAGACAACCTCTTCTTCTTCCTGCCCTTATCCCACTAGGTGGGGTCTGCTTCTTCCAATTCCGACAACCGTACTTATAAAATAAAATAATATTTAAATAACATTAAAAAGTACATTTTATATTATAATCCCGTTAAATAGAGAAAAATCCGGCTATAAAAATAAAGCGTATTGAAAATTATTGAACTGGTGACCTGACCTGACCCATGCTATGTACCTATACGTACCTACTTACATATGTAGATAGCATACAACTCCGAGCTTCAGTTGCAAGTCGCTAGCATGAACAAATAGTAGTAATAGTAGAATATCCAAGTATCCAATAGTATCCTGAACAACTGAATGATAACATTTCGTGGGTTCGATCCCACACAGAGAGCAAATGTTTGTGTGATGAACATAAATATTTTGTTGTGGTCCAGACCAGACTACCTACCTAGGTATGACTATGTATTCTATGTATGTTTTTACTAAATAAAAGTGTGTGTAAGTCTATTAGCTATCAAATTTTTGGTTAGTTAGTTTAGTTAGTCCCGTAAACAAATCACAAGCTTTGCTTACGAGTGACGAGTGACGTCACGGATACACTTACGCCACTATACCTCCGTTCGTTTTAGTAACATAAAAAATAGTAAACGCGTGAATTTACCTGCAAAAGTGATTTTAAAGTGTGAGCATCTGCCAACCCCAGCTGAGTGAGTGTTTGTGAGCTCGAGCGTGCCTGCTCTAGAGATAAATATTGATTATTCAATTAGTACTATCTCACCTCTAATTTATTCTAAGCGGGTACATATATATTTCCAAGTGACAGACAGAACACCTGATCAAAAGTGAGAATAATCCCCATTTGCGCCATCTCGTGGAGAGTAGCGTTATCTTCAAGCCTACCCTTGCTGCCACCTACCGATAATTGGGCGTACTTCTGTCTGCTGTGCTTCTGTACTATCGATTAACATACATTTGCAGCGCCATCTAGCGTTGGATAGACCCGGCCATCTACATATTTTGAGCTGAACTACGTGATCAGGGTTTTCAGTAAGTTAAAACCTTTAAAATGGGAAAGAACTGTGGCGCTTGTAGAAAATTTATCTCACCGGCAGGTGCCGCTACTTGTAGCATCTGTCCGAATATTTATCACAAAGGATGCTTGGCGCTTCCTGAGACAACTTCCGTCTCCAAGGACTGGACCTGCCCTCTCTGCAGGAAAAGCTTAAAAAAGGGTGACAACAGCAGCACGCCGGTGAAGGGATTGTCTGGCACGAGCGCACCACTTGCGGTTGGTGGCTCTGGTGCTCTCGAATCAGCTGCCAGCTCTCCGTCTATTGAGGTGGGGCAGACTTCTACCACCCCGCTGGGCGTGTCCTCCGGCTCGTTGGTATCGGACGCGGCTTTATGGGAGGGTATGCGTCGTGAGCTTGCCGAATATATGGCCGAGTTGCGTCTCTATCGTAAAGAGATGATAGAGTTTCGTGCTGCGATGGCTGCAACAAGCGATCGTCTGGACAGCTTTGAGCGGCGTCTTGAAGCGGTGGAGCAGAAACAGGTAGCGTCCGGGTCATATGAAGTGGCCGAATTAGAGAAAACTATAACACAACTGAAGAGTGAATTGAACGACAGGGACCAAGAGGCGCTAACGTCCGACCTCGAGATCGGTCAGCTTCCGGAATGTAAAGGAGAGAGTGTTGTGCACTCCGTCACCGTACTGGCTGCAAAACTTGGAGTAACTCTTGAAGAACGGGATGTGGTATTTGCCGAGCGAGTTGGTGCTCTCGACCGGGCCAGGTCGGATGGCAGGGAAGGGCGCCCACGCCGCATTGTTGTGCGGCTGGCCCGCCGCCGCTTGAGAGACGAGTTGCTGAGCGCGGCCCGCGTTCGTCGCTCGATTACCACCGCCGAGCTGGGCATGGGTGCACCGCAGCAGCGCATATACTTAAACGAGAGACTTACCCCTCTTAACCGGCAGCTTTTTTACCGTGTCCGTGAAGAGTGCCGTAAGCTGAACTGGCGGTTCTCCTGGACGAAGAGAGGCCGCGTCTACGCTCGACAAGGCGACGGGAAGCAGGCGTACCCTTTTCGCAACAACGAAGATATCGCGCGTGTTTTTCAAAACAGTTCAGACTGAGCGGGAAAGTTATATACAGTATTATCTTAATTATCTAAGCATATTTTTTATTCTTAGATTTCTAGATTATAACATCTCATGCATGCCATTATATTTGTATAATATTAGTTGTAATAAGTGTTTTTTAGCTGTAATAAGTACAATCATTACTTTTTTGTACTTTTTGTTTTTAGTTAGTATGTTGTGCGCCTTTAATATTTTTAGCAGGCAGTGTAGTATCGTACAGAAGGAAATAATCTGGTATAATTATCTTTACCATTTGAATTTCTGTGTGTTCATATTTTCCTTTGATTTACATTCAATTAGACACAAAAAAACTGTTTTAGATGTATATTATTTTATTTTCTTTGTCCACCGTTCTCCGTATCTGCGATCTTTTTTATACATCTTTATATTGATATATTTTACAATGTACTGTTTTATTAGTAATGCTTGCTGGTGTCGTTTTTATGAGTATCCTTATTAGTTATTTTTAGTCAGTTAACAATAGGTTTGTATAATGCAGGCTCTCTTGGCACAAACCACGATAACTTCACAGCTTCGGTTTTAAATCACGACGTGGATGTTGTAGCCATTAACGAAACCTGGCTTAGAGCGGGTGAGGAAGGACGCGCACCCACTGTAGCCGGCTACCGTCTGAGGCACATCCCGAGGCCGCGAGAGATACGGGCGCGCGGTGGCGGAGTCGGCTTCTACGTGAAGCGAGGTTTAACCGTGCGCACCTGGGCCCACCCTGTGGATCCAATGCATAGGTCTGTTGAACAAATGTGGCTTATCATGAGCCTGAATGGGAAGAAATTGGCGATTGGCACCGCCTATAGACCACCGTGGATGGATGCAGATTTGTTCCTAGACGCTATTACGGTTTCTATAAATTCCATACCTTGCTGTGACAACATAATACTGATGGGTGATTTCAACATCAACCTATTGAATGCGACCGAAGCAAAATCCACCAAACTTCTCACGTTTTTATCATGTTTCAGTCTATCGCAGTTAATCACCTCTCCTACACATTATACCGACACCTCAGAAACGCTAATAGACGTGGTGTGCTCTGATTTACATACTGATAAGATAGCTGTTGAGCCAGTAGGATCCCTTTATGGTCATTGTTTTATAAGTTGTGTATTTAACATAAAGCGTACTAAGCCCAAACCATACACAATAACTTATAGGCCTCTCAAGAACATTTGTATTGATAAATTTAACATGCAGTTACAATCCATAAAATGGGATCTATTATCAACACTAGATAGCGTTAATGACATGGTTAACGTTTTTAGCCAGAGTGTTTTAACTTTGATCGACTTACACGCGCCTATAACCTCGGTAATTATTAAAACACGTACCTATCCGTGGATCACCGATACAGTAAAATTAATGATGAGGTTACGTGATGCTGCGGCAGCAGAGTTTCATATATCTAAGTCAGAGAGTAAAAAGCTCTACTATAAGAGTCTCAAATCTACTGTGAACCAAGCACTTTTTCATGAAAAAACAGCATTCTTTAATCAAAATATAAACTCTAAAATAAATGATCCTAAATTATTATGGAAAAATTTGAAAAATACTGTGCTCCCTAATAAAAACACTGATTTACCTTCGCATTTTCAGGACGCAAATGTTATAAATAACCATTTCCTTAACATACCTGGCACATCGGTTGTGTGTCTCTCACTTCTTACCTATTTCGAGCATCACAAGTTTGGACAGGCGGTCTTTCATTTAGAAACAGTCAGTCTAGACCGAATTGCTAGAGTATTAAGTGGTCTAAAATCTAAAGCTGAGGGATGTGATCGTATCAACCTTGATATGCTTTTATTAACGTTACCTGACACTCTTGAGGCAATAACCTCTCTTGTGAACAGATCTATAACATCATCTACCTTCCCTGATGCTTGGAAACTTGCGATTGTTCTTCCTTTACCTAAAACCTCTAATCCTGCGGAATTAAAAGACCTAAGACCAATCAGCATTTTGCCATGTCTTTCAAAGGTGCTGGAAAAAGTAGTTAGCTTGCAGCTCAGTGACTACCTCGATAGGCACGATATCTTACCCGAGGCCCAGTCTGGTTTTCGTAAGGGGAGGAGCACTGCAACTGCCTTGTTGGATATTACTGACAACATTCTTTGTGCGCAGGATAAAGGTATGTGTACCCTGGTAGTGCTACTCGATTTTTCTAGGGCTTTCGACTCGATAAATATAGATCTCCTTCTATCCAAATTAAGTTACTATGGTTTTGATCGAGATGCTTTACAATGGTTCAACAGCTATCTCACCGGTCGACATCAGTATACAAAATTGTCATGCGGTAATGGTTCGATCTTTTGTTCTGATATTGCACCCGTAACGCGTGGAGTACCTCAAGGGTCTATTTTGGGACCGTTACTTTTCATCCTTTACTCATCTGATGTGCAATCGTGTATCAGAAACTGTCAGTTCCACATTTATGCAGACGACATACAAGTTTATATTTCATGCAAGCCATATGATATTGACAATGCTATAAGTAAGCTCAACGAGGATCTATCAAATATAGCGCAGTGGTCCATAGACAATAGCCTTTTGCTGAACCCTACGAAAACCAAATACTTGATCTTTGGTAGCAAGCCTCTATTGTCTGGCCTAAATTACTCAGTGAACGTTACACTCATGGGTGAGACTGTGGAGCGCGTATACGAGGCTCGCAATCTTGGACTATCTATGGACTGTGGTCTTCGCTTCGAGAAGCATGTTGCTGACTCGGTTAAGAACTGTTTCTATCGGCTGAAGGTACTGTATAGAGTGCGTCCCCATATTAGTGTGGATCTACGTATTAGGCTAGTAGAGTCTCTTGTTCTCTCGAAGCTAAATTATACTGACGTTGTTTTTGGTCCTCGTTTGTTAGCTAGAACCCAGAGACTTGTTCAACGCGTACAGAACGCTTGTGCTCGTTTCTGCTTCGATGTACCGCTTAGGGGCCACGTCACGCCATTTTTGAATAAAAATTTAATTTTAAAAATGAAACATCGGCAGAAACTTCATCTCGCATGTCTCTTGTTTGGTGTGTTGAAGTATGAAACGCCGCCATACCTCTATAAAAAGTTATCTTGGTTGTCAAGCTCTAGAAATTATGGAACTCGACAGTGCTCGATGCAGCTTTCGACGCAGCGGCACAGCTCAGCGTCTTTCAGAGGCAGCTTCCGATACGCTGCATCGAAGTGCTGGAATAATATCCCTCCGCCAATAAGAAGCCTGCAAAACGTCTATAGTTTTAGAAAACAACTTAAAATATTTTTATTTAAAGGTCAAAAAGAGCAAGAAAATCATAGACACGACGCTAGCATCATTTAGGTTTCTTTAAATGTAAGCATATGGGTTTTACTGCCTGACTCTACACGCTTAGATAGTGTGATAGACTATATTATGCATATTAACCTTTATAGCATTTTATTTATGTTTCTATGTATGTACTTTTTTAAATTGTTTTTATTTTATTTTATATTATGTTTTTTACAATGGCTGGACGTACTTTTTGTAATGTTTTTTTATAGTTAACTACCCATAGTGTTTTTTTTTCCCTATATTCATTTTCGATTTATTATTTGTTTATTTTTTTTTTTCTGTTATATTTTAATGACATAGTGGTAAGGTGTTTCCGTGGCATCACTGTACGGCTCTGTCGGAAGACCAGCGTCAGTCGCTAGTCGACTGACATACGCTGAGGCAGAGTCCGTTTTGCGCCATTATGATTTTTGATGTACCTATATTATTATCTTTAAGTTCTTTGTTGTCGCAAATAAAATATTTTTCTTTCTTTCTTTCTTCTTACGGGAATAGAGCACGATGTTTGAAATGTCTGTGAATATTTATTAATAATAATAATAATAATAACTTTATTCAGTAAATAAGGTCTTACAATACGTGTATAAATGAAAATGTACAAAATTATGTGGACTTGTTGTGGACCTGAGTCTAAGATTGAAGCATTTCGCTCTAACTAAGCCGGGGCTTGTAAGTAGAGACAAAAGGTTACTATTCTCGACTGGTGCTGAAAATACAATGCCATAGAGTATTTTATACAATTCAAGGTCTTAGATTATGCGTGAGAGGTATGGTAAAACAACATTTTATATAAGCTAAACAAAAAGATGAAAAAACTAAGAAATAACATGTAAAAATGAAATCAATACATTTTAAAATTATGTGCTGCCATTGTATTTATTTATTGTGTATGAGTGTAAGTGTTAGTGAAAGTTTGTAAAGTATGTGTATGTGTAAAGTGTGTATTGTACGTGTTATTTATCTAAGGACGCTAAGGGTTAAAATATATACTGTTTAATGGTTATATTATGACAAAATGCATCAAGACCGGGTGATTATTATCGTTTCTGTGCTATCGTAATTAAGAGTTTTGAGATGCTTCGTAGTTTTTAGTTTGCACTCGTTCCATGATAAATCTTGCAAATGTAGAAGTTCGTTAGTACGGTTGTAAATAAAAGGTGCTAAGAAAGCACTGTGTTTTTGGGCAAAACTGGTTCGGCATGATTTTGGCTGATATAATTTGTATTTACGTCTATTTGATTTTATTATATTCGAAGGAGGCTTGCGGTGTTGCTTCAGTATGGTCTGTAAAATGAAATTTTGCCTAACAGTTAGAACTTGGCACTCTTTGTAGAGAAGCGCTGTGGGGAATCGGTACGGTCGAGTAAATGCAACTTTCAAGACTGCTCTTTGAGCTCTCTCTAGGGGTAGCATATGAGTCTTTGCTGCGCCTCCCCACGTAGAGATGCAATACATTAATAGTGATTGACAGAGTGCATAATAAAGGGTTTTAAGTACAGTTTCAGTTGCCGCATGGCGAATATTTTTAAATACAGCTGTTAGTTTTCGGATTCTAGAAGTAAGTAGTTTAATATGAGTGTGATATGTTAGTTTTGTATCAATTGTTATGCCCAAATATTTGATTGTACTAGAGTTAGTGAGGTGCATACATTTACAATTTATAGAGAAAGATTGTTTACATTCTATCGAATGGGCTTTTATATATAGGTCATCTGAGGCAGGAAGACTAGAGCTCTTTAAAGAGAAAGTTAGATATTTTGTTTTGGAGGGATTGAGGGTTAAGAGGTTTTGATTCAAGCAGGTAGAGACAACGTCGAAACCGAATTGAGCGTCTTCATATACTTTTTTCCAGTTGCTGCCCCGAAAAATAAGGACTGTATCGTCAGCAAAAGCTAGCAATTTACCATTTGTTAGTTGTAGGTCGCATAATTGGTTCATATATATAGAGAACATTGTTGGTCCGATTATAGAGCCTTGTGGAATGCCGTGTGTTGTCATTGTGAGCTCTTTGCTAACGTAGTCACCGACTTTGACGCTTTGTTTACGGTCACTTAAATAGCTCTTCATCAGCTCTAGCTGCCCTCCACGGATTCCCATGATCTCTAGCTTCGCAAGAAGTAATGGAACTGACACTGTGTCGAAGGCTTTTGCTAGGTCGAGAAATATAGCTAGGCATTTGTCGCCTTCGTCTAGCGCTGTCGTAATGTATGTATCAAGTTCCGAGACCGCGTCTGCAGTAGATTTTCCTCTTCTGAACCCAAATTGGTTTTCAGATATCAGTTTGTATTTCTCGATGTAGTTTACTAGCCTATTGTTAATTGCTCTCTCTAAAATCTTTGAAAGAGCCGGTAAGATTGAAATGGGTCTGTAATTAGTTACGTCCATTTTGTCCCCGGATTTGAATATGGGTAGAATAACAGCTTTTTTAAAAATATCTGGAAATGTATTAGTGTCAAAACAGAGGTTACATAAGTAAGTTAATGGAGTTGATAAATAACTTTGGTTTTCTTTAATTATTCGAGCTGAAATACCATCCCATCCTGTAGCGCAGTCATTTTTTAGAGAGTTAATGAGTGTTAACATTTCTTTTTCTTCAATTCCTAATAGTGCAAATGAGTTCTGAGCGAGTTTATCTTTATATGTAGGTATGCTAGGTTGGTTGATTACGTCTATCTTTTCTGCTAGTGTTTTCCCCACATTGACGAAATATTCATTAACCGAGTTTATTTTTGACTGAGGGTCTGACCCTTTTATAAAGTCCTCAGGAAGAGACTTCTTCTGTTTATAATGTGTAATGCTGTTTATTGCTTGCCAGGTTTTCTTAATATTATTATTTGCGTTTTCTAGTAATGTTCTTTCGTATTTTCTTTTTAAACTACGAAGCAGATTGGTACAGAAGTTCCTATATCTTTTGTATATAGTTTTAAGGATACCGTTTTCCGGTTCCTTTCGAAGCTTAGCATGTAATTTGTCCCTATGTCTCATACAGCGTATGAGCCCGGATGTAACCCATGGTTTTAGGGGTGTCTGACGGCGAGATTGCGTTTTAGTTGTAGTATGTTTGGTGATTGTTGACATTAGTATATTTACAAGTGACTCAGCTGCCAAGTTGGCGTCGTTAGCGTTTAGTACTTTACTGAAGTTAGAGCGCTCTAACTCCTGTGAGATAGCGTAATGGTCGAGCCTTTTGATAGCAAAGCCAGTGGTCTGTTTTAGAGGTGAGCCGTCCAAGCTTAATACAACAGATGCATGGTCAGTAACAGTATTTTCAACGACGAGAGTAAGGGCACATCGATTAGTTTTTAGTATCATATGGTCCAAGCAGCTAGATTTCCTAGTTGGAAAAGTGTGCGCGGGTAAAAGCCCGTGATACGCTAGTAGTTCCAAATAATCAGCTGCAAAAGGATGTTCAGAGTTTTCAGTTATATTTATGTTTAAGTCTCCAGTGATAATAATGTTTTTAAATTTTTTAAGTGATTTTAGTAGCTCGTCAAGAGATGAAATAAAATTATCTCGACTTAAGTAGGATGGAGAGCGATATAAGGAAATTAAAGCTATAGAGTTGTCTATTTCTGTGACCATACAGTTCGCCTCTTTAAAGGTGGGTTCATAGCAGTTTGCTTGTAATCCAGCCTTAAGATATACCACTACCCCGTCGTTTTGTATAGGGTTGTTTTTTGTAAAGTTTGTGTCGTAGCCATCTAGTTTAGGAATCACATTATTTTGAGATAAGCGACATTCTGTGAAAACTATAATATGCGGTTCTAACTTCATACGCTTGAGAAGTATGTAAAAATTGTCAAAATTACAGCCAATACTTCTGATATTTTGATTGATTAGGATAAATTGCTTTTTTGTTTTTGCTAAAAAGGATGAACACGTTTCAGTATTGCAACTGATTGCTTCAGACACCTCAACTTCGTCTATATTTTGACAAAGTTTTTGAACTTGACTACTCATTCAAAATTAGTTTAAGGTTCTGAGTAACTAATGTACTCGTGTTTGGTAGTCTATAATTAAAAAAGTGTTTTATTATTATATAGTACGAAGGCAGGAGGCATTGGCAATGTTCGGTTTTGTGCATACTGTAATGTGTAGCAAATATAGTAAGATCATTGAAAACTGGCGGCAGTTTGTGTGTATTGTGTGTAGAGTGTAGTGTAGTGTAAGTGTTGTTGATGTGTGATATAAATTGGCAGTTGGTAAGATTATTGAGCAAATTAATATTCTGAGCTAAGCAACTTATTCTATTATAATAAAAAATAAAACTTAAGTAAGTAGGATATATATAAGAGTAAAACTGGATATTTTTACGTGATTGGTAATTTTTTAGTCATGCACTCTGTTCCAGATCTTTGAGTTGTTCCTCTTCTTTGATGACCACTCTCTTCGATCCTTCTTCCTTGCGCAGGTATACTTGTCCATTGGATGTCCAACAAAATTCGTAATTGTTCTGTTTAGCGTACTCCCTGGCCTTGAAATATAAAGCCTTTGCTTTATAAGTGAGATTGTCAGCAATGTACACTGGCCTGGGTGTACCCTCGATCGATAAGTGAGCGGTGCTGAGTTTAGCTGTACTATTTCGCTTGTTGAAGTTCCTTGCTTCTTGGATTATTTTGGTCTTGAGGTTAATAGTAGCTACCTCTAAGACAATTGGTCTAGGTGTATCTGGCTTCCCGGGGAGCCTTCGCACGTCGCGTATCTCATGGGGCTGTACCTCGACATCTAGAGTTTTTAAGACGTTTTGAATAATCTCTTGGAGCTCTATGTGTGTTTCTTTAGCCTTGGAAGGTATGTTTCTTAGCTCTATCTGGAACGAGCAGGTCTGACGGTTCAGGTCTTCAATTTTATTTTCCAGCATTTTTATTTTATCGCTGCTTGATTTAAGCTCACTCGAGAGAGTTGTTGTTTTTGATGCGATGCTCTCATAGTTAGTAGAGAGAACTTCAACCTTCTGTTCAGTTTCCTTATTTGATTTTTTTATTTCCATTACCTCCTGTTTGATGACATTTATATCGGTCATAAGAGCCGTAAACTTTGCATCCTGGTTTGCTTGGAAAGTTGCAAAGAGCTGTGTCATATTATCGTTTAGAGTTTGTTGGAACGAGTTTAGAGTACTCTCGAGTTTAAAGGAGTTTATGAGTTCAGGACTACGAAGAGCTCGTCTTTTTACTTGGCGTGTGCTGGGGATACTGTTTTCAGATTCCTCGGCTTCTGATTGGCTAGTCCCTGGTGGATTTTTTTCCTTTGTGTCTAATTTTATTGGAGTACGTTGTGTAGTTGCCATCTTCAGGGTTATAAGTTGAAAATAGCTGCTGCAAATTTTTGTATAGCAATCCGTTTTGTTCAAGAAATTATGAATATACCCTTAGCGGTTTATGAATGCAAAGCTAAGCGCGTTTTGCCAGGTGCACTTATTAAGGCGTTCTTGATATTAGACTTGCAGGCAAAATGCTTGTGACGTAATCGGCTCGTAGCAAGCGTCGTGCGTCAGCGCGGATCGTAGCGTTCTGATTGGTTGTTAGACTGCTACACGTTTCGTAGCGATGTTTTATGTGTCTTATTTTCGCCGGCGCTGCTCACGATGTGTTGGCGTAGTGGTTAGTGGAAGCGCCTTACGTTCAGCCAGTCGCAGACTCAAATCCAGCCGTGAGAAAACAAGCAAAAAGTCACTCACTTGGCGAGTTGAAGATCTCGGGCTCCGGACCGGCGCAGGGGCTCCAGGGACCTTTTCGGCGACTCCGATGTTGGGTATTCGCTGCCTCTTTCCAGCTAGAGCAGTGGGTGGAGCCTGCCGTACAAGATGTTCAGGAAGGAACGAGAATTGAGAATTAGTGAATTCTCCAATCAGAGCACAGGCCGTCAAAAACTACAAATTGAATTGACGCAGAGAATGCTTGCACGACCGTTCGGTTCGAGAGTCGAACAGTAACTGAATATTATTTGTACTATCAGTGGTCTGTATAATAGAACTAGGAATATATTCTATAGAACGTACGAAGTATGTACGTAGGTAGGCGTAAAAAAATTCTGGAAACAATCGAATATGACCTGGACTTCGCGAAAAGGATTAATAGGCCGGGCCTTTTATTTGAACTTATTTAACCCACATATTACCGAAAACATCGTTATAATAATGTTGTTTGCTATAAGCTATTGTTTGCTTTATTATAGGAATTGTCGGAATAATATATTTTGTTTGAGTTGTGTTGTTGTTGGGACGATAACCCGAACACTGAATAATTTAATATGTACCAATTTTAGAAAGGGCTTTCTGTCCATTATTTCTTAAATTTTATGATTTCTTTGTATTCTATCAGCAGTCTAGTTCCCAGAGTACAAGCTATGCTTGGGACTAGAGTGTGTTTGGGACTGTAGAGATGTGTGAAAAGTCCGTGATTTATATTTATTAAGCTATTGCATAGCTTCTATCGCGGGCCTTGAGCGTGGAGACCGAATCCAGAAATTCCGTAACGAAAATAACCTAACACTGCGCATGCGTAATCCAGCAAAAAATGCTATGCAATAGCTTTACCACGGCAGTCCCCGAGTGCCACACGTCTTTTTTTTTATTTATTTATTTTATTGAATTACTTCAATACCTTTCAATATTCTTACGTTCGATTCAATATCCTTTTATGTAGTCAAGAATGGTTCAGAACCAGATTACTTCTTAATCCAGACAAGGTTGTATCGTTTACCCTCACGGTTACGCAAACTTCGGGTAATACTCGATTTTGTTCAGTGTCGAGAACTCAGAAAATACATTTTTTGTTTCTTAATCTTAATTAATCACTTTGTTATTTATAGCTACAATTACACTTAATTTTGTAAAGACGAAAGATTTGTGTATATGTATGTTAGAAAATTGAAAATGTTTATTTGACTCACAACTTGCAGTGCTTAATCTAATGCTAATTAGCCTATATAACAATAGCAATAGATAGGTGGTTATAGCTATTACTGAAGGCCTGTTTGTTGACATTGACAGTTATGTAACATAATGCACTTAACTAAACATGGTGGTTTGTAATGAATAAACTCAAAAACTACTGCGCCGATTACAAAAATTATTTCACTATTAGAAAGTTACATTCTCCCTGAATAACATAGGCTGTATTTATTGCAAAAAAAATATACGGGAACCTAACTAAAACTTTAGTAACGTAACCCAAGGTGTAAAAAAGTATATTTAATGTGTAATGTCTAGTGTCTATATATCTCCATAGATAGTCCGTAGTTAGGTTTCGTTATTCGTCAAATGAGAACATGATTATCAGCTTAGGCGCTTTTATATTTTTTTTCTTTATAATCTCTCTTGTGGTCTAGTATTTCGTTTTGGAGTAAAATAATGCATTACTCTACAGCTGATTCTCTTACAATCTCCATATATTTTACTTCCTTTGTATCCTCTTAACATTTCTTTCATAAACCTGATGTGTTAATTAATTAAATTTCTTCTTTTGTTCCAAATATCACTTATATTTTCGATTTTCGTCTGTTATAGACAAGCTCTGTATAGCTTGGGGCAAGATGATGTTGTGTGGATTGTCCAGCATTATTTATTTATTCTTTTCTTTGTATCTCCAAGCATGTTTCTTACTTGCACCTTCCTTTCTATCTAACAACTTTTCTTTTATAGAACTGTTGTGAAAGCCAATTATCTTTCTTTTTCTCACAAAAATCACTTAAAATCTATAACCTCATCTGTTATACAGAATAACTTTGTTAGAGGCGACTCAACGACCATATACGAAATTGGTTTTATTAATAACTAGTAGTACGCCCCGGCTTCGCACGGGTAGCCTATATAAAAATATCATTATAATATAGCCTATGTTCAGCGCAGATAATGTAGCTTCACAACAGTGAAAGAATTTTTGAAATCGGTCCAGTAGTTTCGGAGCCTATTCGAAGCAAGCCAACAAACAATCAATCTTTCCTCTTTATAATATTAGTTTAGATGTAAGATGAAAAATAGTATTTATGTCTAAGGTATTATTTTTGTCGAAGGTTTTTTTTGCGCGGTTTCCACTTCAAATCACCGAGAGACACATTAGCGTTGCTTCGTGTAGCTCATTATAATATTTCCAGTCTGTTGGCCCTGTCAGACTGTCATCATGAGAGATCCATCGCGAATTCTCGATTCAACACACATTTCATTATCATTAAAGTCAAATTTTGGAGAACTGTTTCTGGGAAGTCTGTGTCTGTGCCAAATTAAGTAAGCGTGGGGCCTGTAGCTAATTCTTACAAAGAATCCTTGTTATGGGTTCTGTTTTTTTGCTATCTATAGACTGTATAGATCAGGGGTCACCAATTTTCGCTCAGGGTCCATTTTAAGAAATAACCTTCGCGGTCCGCACTTTTTATAAAAAAATAATTATCTATTGAACAAAGTTAATTACCTACGGAAAGGTATTATTATTTACATATCAATGAGAAAAGTGTCATTTTTTATTGTTGATTATCTGTTTGATGTTTGGAGTGGAATTGGTGCAAGCCATTGACATTAGGTACTTGTTACTTCGCCCGGAATTTTTCGAATTAACGTCAATAAAAATACTGCCTGGGATATATTTTTCGGTCCGCATACAATGGGTCGGTCGGTCCGCCATTTGGTGACCCCTGGTATAGATAGACCATAGTGGGTTTAAATATTATGCGGGGCAGCCTTTCGCGGCGCCCGTAGCATTTGCTACTCTTGCTACGTGGTTAATCCAGCACTGTACCCATACAATATTGAAGTGTTATTTGCAAACATACCAACACAGCAATAATTAAGTTAGATTAAGGACTATTGTGTTGTTGACATGCCAATGTTATGTATGTAACTAAATGGTTTAAATAAATAAATAAAAAATAAAAAAAAGTGTTATAAGCACGAGGCCAACTTTGAAACACCGGCAGGTTACCCTAATTACAATATACTTGTGTATCAAGTCAATAACACAAAATATGAGGTTTAGATAACGCCTGATAGAAGATTGGCCATCTGCTTTTACCATCACTTTTCTCTACATTTTTATTAATATCGATGTACTATAACTTCTTTATAGTATTTAAGAGATGAATGGAAGGCTTTGGGAGAGACTTTTGCCCAGCAGTGGGACAATATAGGGTGAAAAACAATATGGGGACAATAAAATTGTATTTAAATAAAATGATATGACGGATAAAGTAACGTGCAATCACCTAGTGTCGTGTTTAAAATGAAACGAGCTAACTCATAATGATAAGACGAAGTTGATCCGCTACAAATTGGAGCGCTTGGGGCGAATAAAAGTATAACTTGATTTATTATATATTAGCTCCTATCTGTGACTTACCATCCTGTTCGTTAATTTTTCGTGATAAAAGGTAAAAGTTAATAAAATTCAGGTATATAATTATGTTAATCCAAGTTAGGGATAGGAATACGAAACGATTTTTTACGTGACTGATGAATAAACAAAGACTTTCCTGGCGTAACGCAGTATTTAATAAAGCATTCATAAAAAATATCCAAACATTTCAATAACTAGCCCACCTTTCTATGGTTCAGCAAATAATCATTGCTAATTTTGACACGTTGTGGCCGTTTATATACGAAAAAATAATTAAAAGAATCAAGGAAATCAATTTGCAGACAACATTTTTTTACATGATAAAATTTGAGCTGAGTGTCATAGTTTGCACATATTTATTTGTTAATTCAGTTTCCGTGCAGATTTACGTAGACCCCCTGTATATAATATCTATGTATGGTGACATGCTTTATCAAACCAGCTTTTATGCCAAAAGCAAACAGTTCAAGACACAGGTGTGCCTTTGCCAAAGGAGTGTCACATCAAACGCCAAGACACAGAAATATATGGCCTTAATATAATCAAGTAAATGGGCTAAGTAAACGCTGGAACAGAATGAATCGGTGAATATTGTGGCTAGGCGAGCAAGTAGGATTGGTCGAAAGGTCTCGACAGAATACCAGCGCCTAGTTACCTACTAGCTAGGCATTATGCTGAGTTTGGGGCCCTTTTGCTGCTGTAAACAAAAATGATCGTGTTGTTTAATTTTTTATTATTTTTATTTTTGTGTCTTTCTGTTTTGTGTGCTATGTGTAGTAAATAAATAAATGTCCATGTCTAAGTCTAGGAGACCGAAAAAGTGGTTGGATTGTGTAAATATGATATGAAAGTGAGAGGAGTAGATTGAGCGCGGGCTCTAGCTAGTAATATGCTATGTAATAAAAGCTTAAGTTTAGTAATGAAAGCCGTATATAATCCACGACGCTCTTTAGTTTTATGTTTATGCATAAAATTTCAAATATTCGCTAACCAGAGCACAGCTGGTACATTATTCGGTACACGAACGGTAATCTGCAATGTCGTTGCGACAAATAAAGCGTCCTGTCCAACAGAGCAGGAGAATTCAAATAAAATAATATCTATGTAGGTATAGAAAGAAGATTTTGTCAACGACCAAATATCATGCAAATCGTGCAGCCTCTATTTTGCAGGTTTTCCCCCTATCTTATAAAAATTTAGCGTTCTCATCATTGCATATGGTAATCAATACGTCAAGTTTGCGCTAACCTTTTATAAGATATACCCTAAGACATTCTAAAGCGTTTTGAGCATAGTATAGTGTTACCATAATTATAGGGCATCACGGCATGCGTCTATTACATCAATTTATCTCGTTTTGAACACAAACGGCCGGTTTCTCAAACGATGATCAACGAAAAAATCAGACAATTACTATGTGTCAAACTCGGATCAATCGTGATTTGAGTTTGACATCATCGGCCGTAAGAAGCGTACTTTATTTACGTATTTATACGATTAATGTTAGGTTCCTATCTAACCAGCCGCTAGCCCCATGTGTTGCGGTATATCGCTCCGATAGACGAGCACCTTTAAGAAGAACCAACTTGAGAGTTTCATAATCTAACTCGACTTTCAGTTTATTTGCACAGGATAAGTTATTAACTTTGCTACGTTGCAGTTTTCAAAGGGAATCGTGTTCCGTAGACTTATTATGTTGGCCTTTTTAGAGATATTTTTTAGGGTTCCTTACAAATCAAATAGTAAAACGGGACCTACTGAGATTACGGGACCTTTCGAAATTCCGCTGTCCGTCTGTTTGCCTGTATGTCTGTCTGTTCGTCTGTCACCAGACTGTATCTCATGAACTGTGCTAGTTTAAGAATTGAAATTTAAGAAGTGACGTATTTCTGTTGCCGCTTTATAGCGACGAAATCACTAAAAAACAGAATAAAATAACATTTAAGGGGGCTCTTATACAAAACATGATTGTGATTAAACACACGGAACCTTTCGTGCGCGATTCGCACTTGGCCGTAATTCTGATAAACCTAGATTTAATGTGACTTATTGACGTACGATTAAATAGGCAGTGCAAACGAATCCTAGTCCCAATTAGAGTTAGTACCTACCGTTAACGTTCCGTAAATACACTGGTCGTGATTCAAGTACTTGATAACGCACAGCGAACCCAATACGTAATGAACTTGCATTGATCGGGTCAAGATAGTATCACAAATAGATGATTATATATTACATAATTATCAGTATGCTTTGATAGTGATGACCGCTAGTGCGTTTATCCCGTTTCCAAGGTTTGAAAGGATAATCCAGCGGTTCTTTAGGACTGTGCTTGACCTTTTAAAGTTGGCTCATGTATTTGGTAAATACTTTCCGAAGTGTCCTAATTTTTCAACAAAAATACTTTCAAAGAAAGAAAGTGTTACTCATCTTTTTATCATAATAATTTAATTTTAGTTTTTTTTTCTAATTGTTTAGTAACTTTAGCCGACTATGCTAGTTCCATCGTGCTTTCACGGTATCTGCCGCCTAATCAGTATTTTTAAAAAACCCATACATGGACCGGTAGATCATGTTAGCCGAATTTTAGATTTAGTTTGAATTGGATACGATGTCAGAGTTTTGATGTTAAGGTTCTGTTCACCGCGAAAACAAATAAAAAACAATCTCACCTTTAAAAGTACTCGTTCTGTTGTGGATTTCAACCTCACCTTTTCAGTGACAGCCAATCCACCGATCTCCTCGGAGGTAACGCAGTCCCCTTTCAGCCAACTCGCGAGCCTTCCGAGCTCACCGAGCATGTTGGAAGGCGACAGTGAACTAAGTGCCATTTTACCACTCTCAGCATATAAATCAAACAGTAATAATATTCTGTTGTTTTTCACGTATTATGATTTAAAATGTTTAGTTATTTAAAAAAGTTAAATTCGCGCGCTACATTTTAAACGACGGTTATTTATAAAACGATTAAATGTAGCTGATTGGAAAAACAAAACTTTTCAATTTAATTCATAAGTCTATTTTATTAGATACTATCCCGCATAATATACAGAAAACGCGTCTTTCTCCTACGACAGCGTGAGAGCGACTGACTGATAGATGATAACAATCGGGAATCACGGCTATGTCCTTAAATATTTTCACTCTGACAACTCCTACAGAAAAGTATCTCTATAACACAGATTTTAGAGCATAAAATCAAATGACGCGGTTGAGAACAGGGTTCATGGAGCATGCGCGCGCAAAAGGGATGATAATACAGGGTGGGTGTGAATAGAAGAGAGACGACTGCAATTTCCGCAATTTACGTTATATTTCCTACATGAGGGGGTGTCGTAACTAGGGAGATCTGAAGCCCCACCTTCAGATGGAAGTTGTTGCAGTATGCAATTTAGGATCTTCCCTAATTTGATTATTACATCACTGTTTATGTCAAAGTCAGCATTTAGACATAAATTCAACAAAAATATTATTTCCTAAAACATATATTTTAGCATATATGTAATAGGTACAGTAGGTAAGTATCGTGGTAAATTTTTTTCATGTCAAATGTAGCATACCGATAATAAAGTTAACGTCAATGAACTATAATATAAGCATACTGATTTTGTTTCCCGGATTTGTTAAAACATTCCAAGAATAACAAAATATTCCAAGAATAATCTTGATAAGTAACACCCTATGCAACTTCCTAGTTCAACAATAATCTTTTAAGAAGTAAAAATCATGATGGCTAGCAGATTTAGAAAAATACACTTGTAAGGCGTCACAACTCTGCCTTCCATGCTGTGGGTCATGGATTTGATTCCCGGAGCGGAAAAATTAAGCAAAGTAACATGGTGGTCATTAAAGGTGTGCTGTTTTTCAAATATTAAATTTATTTATGTTTTATAAGTTTCCGCTTCAGTTGATGATAATAAATATGGCTCAGATTTGTTACGTACTGCAAGTAAAGTATGTATATGGTAGTTATTATGTGTGTTGATTTACAGTTAAGCTGGTATTATATATTAGTTTACTTAGCAGATACCATAGGCCATAAAATTTAATTCAGTCCAATCTATAGGTTTTTTTTTTAGATTTATAAATCTATTCATGTTTCCACTTTTAGACGTGTTGTGTTGCGACAATGATATATTTTTAAGTCTTTACCTAAAACGAGGGGGAGTGTCCTAGGGTGATGATTTCTATAATTTTAGAATATCAATAGCCCGTCATCACGAGATCAAAATTGATGAATTTCACTACGCGTGTCATAAAAATTCTACGAACTAATTATCGGGATGTATTTGGAACACTTACCTTTGGTGTTTGAATAATATCCATGATGAAAACAAAATCAGTAGAATCCTTTCACGTCGACTGGATTTATATGGTATTCTGTTGTCGGACCACGAAATGCACTTTAGTTTTTGTCAGCAGTTTTATTTGTAAAAAGCAAGATAAAAAAGTGGAGACAAAAGAAAACTAAATTGCAAACAATTGTGTTGTTATTGGTAAGGTTTTTTAGAAAACTCTACAAAAACAAAACATGTTATATGAACACAATAAAGTTCTTCTTCTTTTTACCATTTGAATTATGAACATTTTGAATCTGTTTTGAACATTTCATGAGAATCGAATGAATGAAATACAATTTTTGTACTGCCGTCAAAGTTAATTCAAATTGCAGTCAAAGTCAAATCAATATAATGTTATAACCAACTGTCAGTCATTTTAGTCAAACCAAAACCAATCAGTCATTCCATCAATTTCGTTTGAATCGTGTCGTCTATCAGCGGAGCTTAAGTATTTTGTTTTTATTTGAAACCTTTCGATACAAATTGCTTTAAAAATTGTGTAAAACAAGATTGTGATAAACTTATCATGGCTACAACAATTCCGGCTGATAGAAATGAGGAACGCCGCCGCAGGGTGAGTCGAATTTGCAAAAATAATCACATCTCATACTATGAATCATTCTGTTTTTGCGTTTGCCTTTCTGCGGCATTAGATTAGATGAATATGCAAATGCAGGTAACTCGAATAGCCTGTTTACAAATATAAACTGGTTATTTGACCGATATTTGTCTCCTAGTTATGTCTTATTTCTTTTTGAAATCTCTTAAACCATGACTGCATGTTTCAACAAATTAAAGGAAAATTCCAAACAAATCCAACAAAGAAAAGGTCAATGACCGTCTTGATTGTGTCACAATAGTAAATATTGTTGTGTATTATTTACTGCTCCCATAAATTTGAACTTGATCTTAAGCTGACACCTGCTTCCATCATTCTGACTCCTTTAAGCATTGATAAAAAACTTTACGTACTATAACTGCTTATTTTATTCTGGAAAATATCTGCTGACTGTATATTTCCCTTTAGGTCATGCAAAAATCATAGTTCTATCTGCACTGACGTCCCGCCATGGGGTGTATTGTGCATTGTCCCCCTGCTAATTTCACCCCAGTCAGCCCAACTCCTTAAAGTAATGGAGAAGGACTTTGGGTTGGTGGCAGCAACGTTATAGCATCCCCGATGGTGTGGTGTTTCTTCTGGTTATTTATGTTTAATTTTATCAAGCATATAAACCAAATCTAAAATATCTCATCAGATTAAAACACTTAAATTGCTAATTGGTTTAAGATAGTATGGATACCCTCGACAAAACAGTAGTAGTATAACAATATTGAGGCGTCAAGGCTCATTCGGTTCATTGCCATATCTGTGAGTTGGTAATTAATGCTTAATTTAATCAATAATGTTTCTGTAAATTAATACAATTACATCTGATACAGGATGATTATTATGATGATGTTTGTAGTGGACTACCGTAATGTAATTTCGCAGGGTATAAGCCTCCTTCATTCCATGCCAGTGTCTTCTGTTTTGGACTTTTCTCACCCAGGTGTTTCCCGCGACCTTATTAAGAAATCTATCGAAATTCATTAATATTTCCAGGTACTGCTAGGGCCTCTTCCGGAGACCTTCCTCCGTACAGATGGAGCCCCCGACAGTGCTGCATCAGATGATGCTGACTACCAGACAGCATTGGCACTCCAACAGCAACTATGTGGTGCCACTGTAAGTAACATTTTCACTTAGACTTATAACATTTATTTAAGTTAGTCACATGAACATAAGGACAATATTACTAAACATTAATAAAACTTAACATTATTACTATGTTCATTACTTACTACCTACTTAAGGTTGTATAAACATAGTAATAATAAGCAGAGTGGAATATGATTAAAAATAACAATATTTACGATTGTTTTTGTAATTTCTAGATAGATATGATATGCTACTCACGTGAAGTCTAAATTAATTATAATTAATTAAGCCTATCGCATGAGTAGCTTTAACTGGCTCTCTGACACCTGTCATCAAAATAAATAGTGAATCAATATACAGTAAAACATTTAAATCAAACACTTTGCCCTATCATGATGGTTAGGCAGCAAATGTTACGCGACTTTATGTAACATTTTCACTATTTTGTAACATTCATACTCTTTTGAGGCCACATTTGTACCATGAATCTACAATGTTACAAATAAAAAAGCTGCATAAATTACGTATATTCAAAGAATTTTTATTGGTTTACTTCATAAGTTCTTAATTGTTTGAAATGTAACATATTTCTCGGAATGCGACCTCGCTGTTTCTATTACTACTAAATACTGTACAAATTACTAACCTGCGTGTCATAACATTTAAGAACTATTTAGAAAACTTTCCAGCCGTAGTTTGAAACTAAAGTATAGGATTGCTATCATAGGTAAATTGAGTTTACTGTATAGGTGTAGGTGTACTTTTGGATTTGTACCCACGATTTTAGGCTTTGAAGGCTAGACACCACTAATCTTAACTAAACCACTGTTCTTACTATCGCCTGTTTCATCATGATAAAAAAATAAACTTACAGACAGAATTAACATTCAGTATTCAGTCATTTATTGCATCATTATGATATTTTTACTTAGTTCTTATAACTAAACATTTATACATAACATAATATACCTAATATATTTTATGTATGTGTGTCGCAACACTAATCGTGATAAACGAATGGACCGATTTTAAAAGCAACATCATTTAATGATCACAAAAATCTGTGTTTTTGGCGGGAATCGAACTCACAACCAATTGAGCTGATGCAGGCAGATTGACGCATAAACAATTGTTTTTATGTAAACAAATAACCTAACGTATCCTGGGTCTTTATTCCTTATCAAATATATATAAGTTTATTTATAAGTTCAACCGACTAGACTTCGCTCATTTATCAACGCGTAGTGATGCGTAATACATGTTATACTGTTAGGTATAGGTATTATTACTTTAGGAAAATGTCATGTTATTGTGCTTTTTCGTGTAAATATCAGGTGCCACCAGCCGGACCTCCACTTACTGCGAGACTGAGCATCACCATAGCGCAGGCGAAACTCGTTAAAAACTACGGTAAGTCGACAAGTCTTAAAGATTACATTTCACACATCACACTCTACTCTCTAACTCTAACTAAGCAAGGCTTGTACTATGGGAAGTAGATTGCTGATAGAATACTTATTTTTCTTCTTCCTGCCCATATCCCACTAGGTGGGGTCGGAACAACAAGTTCTCTTCTTCCATTCCCGTCATCGCAGTATTCACTCCTTTCACATCCATATCATTTCCACACCATCCATCCATATTTTCTAAGGCCTACCTCTTCCTCTATATACCGACCATATGTATAGACGACCGATGTGGCGCGGTGGGCGATGGTCCGCCTGCGACGCGGAAGGTTGCGGGTTCGATTCCCGCCTCGGAATAAATGTTTGTATGTTCTGCAAATATTTATTCCGGGTGTTCTGGGTATTATATGTATAATAAAAAATATCTATCTATGTAATGTATTATATTAAGTATGTCAGTCTTCTAGTACCCATAACACAAGCTCTGCTTAGCTTGGGGCTAGATGATGTTGTGTGGATTGTCCAGCATTATTATTATTATTATTATATCCATAGATAGAATACTTATGTACATTTTTTTGTAAATAAATACATAGAAACACCCAGACACAGGACAGATATTTATATTCATCACAAAAACATTTGCTCTGTGTGGGAATCGAACCCACGACCCACAGCATGGAAGGCAGAGCTACTACCAACTGAGCTGTGACGCCTGTTAAATTTATTAACCTATGTATCTACAGGGTGTAACAAATGAGGTGGACCAAAAGCAAAAGGGCAATAGGGGAGCTCAATGGCTATCCATAGAACCCCCATGTATGTTCAGCGATATTCAGTCGTTCAAAAGTTATTCCCACTTTTATGTTTTTTTTTTTTCATTAACATATTTTAGGTTAGATTTCCCAAGTATACCCAAACTATCAAGGCTACAACCGTAATTTTTTTACACCTTGTAGCTTAATAGTAGACCTTTCGTACTGCAATACCAGTTTGAGTCGTTATTTGATTGATTTCCAAATAAAAAATAATCTTTGCAGAAAAATCCGAAACCTGAACTTCCGCGAAAAACTTTAGGAGCAATTTAAAAAAAAAACTTGCTGAATATTTTTTTCCACAACCTATCTTAAAAACTTCTTCCATTTATGGAGAAGTTACCCTAAAAATTTCATAAGGCTAGTACAGAAGGATCATGTTAAAAAGTGAACTCATGTGTTGTAAAAGTGCTGGAATCGACGGTTCAATCGACCAACACGATGGTCCGGGCAAGGCTCAGATTGTATGCCACCCCTTCTAATCAATTGCTCTTGGTATATTCTAGCAGCCTCTCGAACGTTTTCTTGAGCTACAACATGACAATAATACATTTCTGCATATCTACGAGGAGAATATGGCATGATACACTAATCGCAAAGTTTGTACAGTCCGTAAATGCGCAGTTTGCGTTAAAGTAAATTAATCCAGATTCAGACTCCTGAGTGGCCGCACTTTTCACAACCTGACTCCGTAATAAAGATTTAAAAACTAAAACCCGACTACGAAAAGCTAGGTAACAAGTTTAACTTTTTTAGACTTCACACCTAATCCACTGTTGGTTTCTTGATTTATTTTACTTCATCACGGGTTTAGTCGCATGCTTAATGTTATGTAGTTTAACATAACTAGCATCCGACTACAACCATGTTAAGTAAAAAAATCTGTTAAGAAAATTTTTAAAGTTAAACTTACTTCCTAACTTTTCGTATTTGGGTTTTAGTTTTTAAATCTTTATTACGGAGTCAGGTTGTGAAAAGTGCGGCCACTCAGGAGTCTGAATTTGGATTAATTTACTTTAACGCAAACTGCGCGTTTACGGACTGTACAAACTTTGCGATTAGTGTATCATGCGGCCATATTCTCCTCGTAGATATGCAGAAATGTGTTATTGTCATGTTGTAGCTCAAGAAAACGTTCGAGAGGCTGCTAGAATATACCAAGAGCAATTGATTAGAAGGGGTGGCATACAATCTGAGCCTTGCCCGGACCATCGTGTTGGTCGATTGAACCGTCGATTTCAGCACTTTTACAACACATGAGTTCACTTTTTAACATGATCCTTCTGTACTAGCCTTATGAAATTTTTAGGGTAACTTCTCCATAAATGGAGAAAGTTTTTAAGATAGGTTGTGGAAAAAAATATTCAGCAAGTTTTTTTTTTAAATTGCTCCTAAAGTTTTTCGCGGAAGTTCAGGTTTCGGATTTTTCTGCAAAGATTATTTTTTATTTGGAAATCAATCAAATAACGACTCAAACTGGTATTGCAGTACGAAAGGTCTACTATTAAGCTACAAGGTGTAAAAAAATTACGGTTGTAGCCTTGATAGTTTGGGTATACTTGGGAAATCTAACCTAAAATATGTTAATGAAAAAAAAAACATAAAAGTGGGAATAACTTTTGAACGACTGAATATCGCTGAACATACATGGGGGTTCTATGGATAGCCATTGAGCTCCCCTATTGCCCTTTTGCTTTTGGTCCACCTCATTTGTTACACCCTGTATATATTATTTGTATTATTACATAAATAGCTAACTATATTCAAAGGTCTGACTCGCATGGATCCCTATGTCCGACTCCGTGTGGGACACTGCATATACGAGACCCACACCGATCCCAGTGGTGGTAGGACTCCGCGATGGAACAAGGTTATCCACTGGTAAGAACAAAATACCTTGAAATCTATATAAAAAAATCAAAAATAGTTCAAATTCAGCCAAATCACAAGGATCATCTAGAATCGTCTTATATACTAGGTGATTCTAGGTGTCAGTTCCACGCGACCAGAGCCTAGAAGAACGGGCAAGTAACTTATACTTTTAACTGCTTATATTATATTACATATTAACATTATAAAGAGGTGAACTTTGATTGTTTGCGTGTATAGGCTCCAAATTATTATAAAATATTCAAGTAGTTTTTTTTTACCGATTTGAAATTACTTTTTCGTGAACACAGGCTATATCAAGTTTTAATGATTTAAATGAATAGGTTACATTACTTTAATTTAAAGAATTTTCTTTTCCTTAATATGTACATATTAAGTATTTATTCATTGTATGATTCAGCTTGCTGCCTCCAGGCGTAAACTCTGTATACTTGGAGATCTTCGATGAGTGCTCTTTCACAATGGACGAGTTGATCGCATGGACCAGTATCACCATCCCAACGGCGGTTCTGAACGTGAGTTTTATCTATCACTATGTAGTTTTAAAGACCTAAGCATACAGATAGACAGTTTTATTATTTAAATTCATTTCTTTAATATAGTTTAAGAGATGTGGATTTTCTTGAATAAATAAAATATTAGAAGTGGCACCTAGGTGCGAATATAAGACGATTTATATATTAGTATATAAGACGATTTTAAATGATCCTTGTGATTTTACGGTAACTTTTATTGACTTCGATTTGATTTTTAATTAAAAGAAGTAAAAGTAGCAGTTATATATTTTTTACAATCAAAATTATTACTCGTTTTAGGAAAAACTTTCTCTACTTGTTTCGGACTTGGCTCCTTCTCAAAAATAGTATATTTTGTAAAATAAAATAACATGGAACATTTAGAATCGTCTTCTATACTAGGTGATTCTAGATATTTTGTAATATTGCGCAATACTTTTCTTTAACATTAGTTTTGAATCAAATATATATTTTGTATTTAAATAACCGGTTGTAGTTGAAAACCTGATTTATATAAAAAGTAAAAATCGTCTAAGTTATATTCAAATAACAGCAGGTCGTTATAACTTGTTTGTTTAGTTTTTATATCAAATTTACATAAGTGTATCATTAAAACTGGTTTGAATATTGTTACGATACTTTTTTTTACTATTGATCCAGTGAGCAAATATTGGTACTTTTAGGACTTTAAATTTAAATTAGATTTGAGATGCTGACTACTACAACAGCAAATTCAAGAACAGAAGTTTGATAATATAAATTTATCTAAGTACATACTACCAAACACCACCGTTAATAACTTTAATCATCTTAATCATTTATTAGTTACTAAGTTAAATGGACACAGCACTGGAATTTCAGTATTTATGTAATTCTTTGTAAGAAGGATCATACAAAAAAACTATAGGAACCAGGCCGTAGTTTCTTGCCCGTTCTTTTAGGCTCTGGTCGCGTGGAACGGGCACCTAGAATCACCTAGTATGTAAGACGATTTCTAAATGATCTTTGTGATATACTGAATAAACTTTAATTGATTTTTTATTTTGTGTTTTTAGGGAGAAACACATGAAGACTGGTACCCCCTCAACGGAAAGCAAGGTGATGGAGTGGAAGGGATGATCAACCTTGTTTTAAGCTACACTGTAAGTTTACAAATATTTTAGTATTTTGGTACTGACTTCAAAAAAGAATCTAAATTAGATTTTTTTTTGCACTCATTTTATTACTTAGTTTACCAATTTTGATTTGTTTTATTTGAAAGCTGGTGCTTCTTATGAAGTATCTTATGTTCAGTAATAGTGTTAGGTACTAGTTACTGTACCAAGCCTTAAAGGCAACATAATTATGTAGCCCCAGTAGGGTCATAATCAGATAATATATAGGCTATAATTAGCCAGATCAGCCCCCCACGCATAATGGACCACTCTAGAGTCTAAATGCGGAAACGTGAGTCCAACACTAATACAAATAAAAAAATAGGCTTTAATTTACAAACATACAAACATAGCATATAGTTTTACCTGTTAAAAATATGACGATAGCAAGACGAAATTGCGGACACTAGCTATTTATAGTTATATATAACAAGCTGTCTCGGCGAACTTCGTACCGCCTTAGAGATATTTTTCTTTTTTCTGAGAGATTTTCTAATATTTTTTTTTCGTAAGAACCTTGTAGAGTATAAGAAAACTACAAAAAAACATCAGCCAAATCGGACAAGCCGTTTTCATGCTGTGTCGTGACAACGGAAAACGAGTTTCATTTTTATAATATAGATTATTAAATGTTTCTAGGTGGGTCCAGCGCACGTTTCTCCATACCCTCAGATGATGGTGGTGCCCAGCACTGGGCTGGGCATGGGGTATGCCGCTATGCCGATGTACGCCGCCCCCCAGCCCCTGCCCCCACAACAGCCCCCTGTCACCGCCGATCAACTGCAGCAGGTTACTTGAACATAATGTTATAAAACTTTTTGTAGCGCCATCTTACATTAAAGATCGTAGGAGATAAGTAGCCCCATCTATCTCGCTACTTGATATACTGCATCGTAGTCTACGCAACAGGCCAACAGATGGCACTTACAAATCCCACTGAGGCAATAGGTGTCAAAAAGTGGAAAGATCTTTCGCGCCGAGCGACCTTTGTCTCGGGGTCCGAGGACTGATGGATAGTACATATTCGGTTGTATTTCTTATGTTCAAACGAAACTTTGTTTGCGCGATCTATTATTTGTAAATGCCATATGTTGGTCTGTTGCGTTGACTACGATGCAGTTAATCATGTAGCGAGATAGATGGCGCTACAGGCAGGTATAACTATAAACCTGCGCAGCAAACCTGCTTTCTTTGTTTGGGTTTTACTAAATATGCATTTTCAATAAATATATGCATAAAAGTAGGTAATAAAAGTATGTTATTTATCTAGTTTCCAACTAATTCGTTTGGCTAGATGGCGTTGTGTAAAAGTCCATGACTATTTATTTATTTTAATTTCCAGATTGAAGAAATGTTCCCGAGTATGGACAAAGAGGTGATCAAATCTGTTCTCGAAGCGAACCGAGGTAACAAAGATGCCACCATCAACTCTCTTCTGCAAATGTCTGAATAAAAATAACAGATAATATTATAAAGTACCATTTTAGCCCTCACTACGCATATCTACTGACCATACAAGATACAGAAATAAGTAGAAAGCATTGACATAAAGTTTAAATAAAAAAAAGCAAAATCAATTAAAAATTATTTTGGTAAATCACAAAGATCATTCGGAATCGTCTTATATACTAGGGCCTAGTAACTAGGCCATTCTATATTTCTATGATAGGCAAATAACCTACATTATATGCTTACAATAACAAATAATTTGATTCTACCTTTGTCGGATAGTATGACCGCTTTTTCACATTTTAATAGTGAGGTAATAAAATAATCAAGAAGTAAATGAAATGACATCTAAGGTTAAACCAAACTAATTCAATTTACTAACCATGACTAATTTTATGTGATAATTTGAACTGAGCGTGAACTGTCAGCGAACTAACTAAACTGAAGCGTTATTTTTGTTTTATAAAGTCATTTGCATACATATTTATTTCTGTATCTTTGTGCTGAATAAATTATCAGTATTTCAGTTTGTAGAGCTTCGTAAATATAATAGTTTGTATTACTGTTATTAAATGTAATTATTAATAAACTTTTGCCTAACTATTGTATAGGAACTTAAGTTAAAAATGATATATTATATTAGCAAGCATTCCTAATAAAAAAAATGTAATATCTGTACCCCAAGTGCGAGTTTGTGCACACACGGATCGCAGAGACCTGATCGCCAAGCGCCGCCAATTTTGTACGGAAATCCGAGCAGCGCCTCTAGCAGATTTCTTGAGAAGCTTGGATTTCCATACAAAATTGGCGGCGCTTGGCGATCACGTCTCTGCGATCCGTGTGTGCACAAACTCGCACTTGGGGTACTGTATAAGTCATAATAAGTGTGCTTGGCTATTTTTACCCGACTACGCGGAGCAAAAGGAGGGTTATTTGAGGAAAGTTTTAAAGGCGGTTTTGAATTAAAATTGTTTGCTCAAAAGCGCCTATCAAAACTTTCTACATAGATGTGTTTTTAAGAATTTCATACAATGTATTCAACTTTTGCACACATTAAAAGTTTTCACATGCTAGGTTGAAGTAAACCTGTCGACTTATAAATATGTAGTTATGTTTAAGATACGTATTAAAAAAAATGTAAAATGCTAACGTACTACTTAATATTTAAATTCTATTAGCAACGAAAATGTGCTCATTTTCAATAATACAGCAGTTAATTAAAAACCGTGTTTTTGAAAAAAAAAATATTTCTGGTAAACATATATAAATTTAAATTGAGATTATTCACCGTTGTATCTTTGTAAATCTTAAGCTTCATTTAGAAAAAAAAAAATGACAAATACACTCAAGTTTCTTGAAAAATATTTGTTAAAAGTAACGCATTTCAAAAGGTGCTTTAAAAAAGGTGTACACTCAAAGAAAATATATAAATACACAAAATCATTTTTTATTTTTGCTCAAATTACTATTACTGGCAATAGAAGACAATGTTGCCATTTATTTCCAAAAATCATTGAATGTAGATTTATATGTATTAATATTTAATAGATTATATTATCTGGCACTAAAAGCGTTGTACACGTACATATTTATCTGTAATTAATGAGGGCTTTTCAAACAAATAAATAGCTTGATAGGAGCACATCAAGCACGAATCAAGCTTGAATGTAATTTGTCAAGCTTCAAGCACATGTTTAAAATGAATCAAGAATAAAGCACATCAAACAGTTTTTTTCTAAAAATCATAAAATACAGCTAGATTTGATGAGCAAAATTATAGTTGACACTAAATAACATGGACTGACATGACATCACTGATAGGATAATCTTGTGTATGAAGTTGACTGATTGCTTGATTAGATATCTTTAATTCCTAGTGCCACCTAGTAGCTTTGATATTATGTTCCTTGCTAGTAGCAGCTTGCAAAACATGACAGCCCTCATTTTTATGCGATATTTGTATATGTTAAGATTACGATTGCTATTTTCAATTTAATTCAATTTTTCTCTCACAATCGACTAGTTCAACAAATTATTTGTTAGCCAATTTTTTTTCTTATCTTCAAGAGGTCAAACGTCACTACGGCTTTAGTGATCGTGCCAAATAATTTGCCATCGCATCTTGCTTAAAATTATATTATTGTTGTATTTATTTGTAATTTTACAATGTATTTAATAAATTATTATGATTACCTACACTTGTTCGTTATTATTATATACCTGCTAGCTGACCCGTGCCCACTTCGTTGGGCATAATTCGACCGTTATTTCTCCAATTCACTTTGCAAAAGGTTCAGTAGATCCCGAGATTACCCCTTTATTTAACAAATATACAAACACACAAACTTTACTTCTTTAAAATATTAGTAAGTATAGATAGATTATGAATAGTGAACAAAAACACCAAAAGTAGGTAATTAAAAGTTTTTATTTCTTTAACTATTTCGTCAACTTTTTCTTTTTCCCTACAAACTTCTTCCCGCTTCTAACTTTTCCTTCTAGAACCTTCTCTTTTATCCTAACATTATCAGCTTTCCGTTTGATCGTTGATATCTTCCCGATAAAATTCTTGAATCTGTCATCTTTTTTCATAAGTGTTTTATTAACTTTTTTAAGTCCATCTTTGATAGAAGTGTCGATATCTCTGTCTTGCAACCTGTCTTGAGGTTCGTCTTTCTTGATTTGAGCTTGTATTTCTTGGATTTTGGCGAGTTTAGCCTTTTTTGCGGCTTTCACGCGCTTGCGTCGCATTTCTTCGAGGCTGTTGGTGAAAAAGATGATCGGTTAATATAAATTCCTACTTGGATAAAGAAATAAAAAGTAGGTTTACATAAATAAATATGGAAAGGAGTTTATCACAAACAAGTCTGGCAGATGCAGCGTTACTTAAACCTAACTATTCGAGTTACACTGCGCGTTATGCCAGCTCGACTGCCGAACGTTGCAGCGTCAGCGCACAATGACTCTCAGACACTACCATTACAATCTAGATTCTAGATCGTAATGGTAGTGTCTGAGAGTCTTTGTTGTCTTTTTCTAGATTCTAGAAAAAGCCGACAACGTTCTGCCTCTCAAGCGTTTCATATCAGGTATGTAGGTGCCTTTAGTCCCTTTCTATGATTTTTGTAAAACTATACGCCACATGAAGAGCTGTTCTAAATATATGCCACAGAAAGAGGTGTTCTACTAAAATATTAGCGTGTTTAGCGGTTTAGCGCCAATGTCTCTTCAATTATGTAATTGGTTTATCGGTGTAAATTGAAGTAAATAAATAAATATTATTGAAAACTGAAACTCACCCTTCTTCCATCAGCTCAGGGTCTACTCCAGCTTGCAGCCACCGCTTGTGTCTGTAGTTCTTTTTACGCTGGTCGAACTCTTCATTGTCTAACTGAGCTTCTTGTTCGCGACGCGTCACACTGACTGTTGTAAATACTTTCACTGCTTCGTCATCTATAAGGAAGGAATATATAAATATTTTAGGACATTTCACACATCGCGCCCAAACTTGGACAAGCTTGATATATATTGCTATAGATAAGCTATGAACTTTTAAAACTCGACTATAGGCCCTGGGTGTACAAGTGCAACTAACCATCAATTTTGTATTCAGTCAGTTTAGTCCCAATTTTCCCTTCTATCTCCCCTAGCCTCAGGATATCGTACGGAGTGATGAGAGATATCGCCATGCCACTTCTACCGGCTCGCGCTGTTCTACCTACCCTGAAACATACATATAAATTACGTAAATAAAAGTTTATTCAGTCAAATCACAAAAATAATTTAGAATCGTCTTATATACTAGGTAATTCTAGGTGCCAGTTTCACGCGACCAATGTTTTGGGTATGTGATGCCCGCGGTGTACTAGGGTATGTGATGCCCGCGGTGTACTAGGGTATGTGGTGCCCGCGGTGTAGTTGGGTATGTGGTGCCCGCGGTGTAGTTGGGTATGTGATGCCCGCGGTGTACTAGGGTATGTGGTGCCCGCGGTGTAGTTGGGTATGTGATGCCCGCGGTGTACTAGGGTATGTGGTGCCCGCGGTGTACTAGGGTATGTGGTGCCCGCGGTGTAGTTGGGTATGTGGTGCCCGCGGTGTAGTTGGGTATGTGGTGCCCGCGGTGTAGTTGGGTATGTGGTGCCCGCGGTGTAGTTGGGTATGTGATGCCCGCGGTGTACTAGGGTATGTGGTGCCCGCGGTGTAGTTGGGTATGTGATGCCCGCGGTGTACTAGGGTATGTGATGCCCGCGGTGTACTAGGGTATGTGGTGCCCGCGGTGTAGTTGGGTATGTGGTGCCCGCGGTGTAGTTGGGTATGTGATGCCCGCGGTGTACTAGGGTATGTGGTGCCCGCGGTGTAGTTGGGTATGTGATGCCCGCGGTGTACTAGGGTATGTGGTGCCCGCGGTGTACTAGGGTATGTGGTGCCCGCGGTGTAGTTGGGTATGTGGTGCCCGCGGTGTAGTTGGGTATGTGATGCCCGCGGTGTACTAGGGTATGTGGTGCCCGCGGTGTAGTTGGGTATGTGGTGCCCGCGGTGTAGTTGGGTATGTGATGCCCGCGGTGTACTAGGGTATGTGGTGCCCGCGGTGTACTAGGGTATGTGGTGCCCGCGGTGTAGTTGGGTATGTGGTGCCCGCGGTGTAGTTGGGTATGTGATGCCCGCGGTGTACTAGGGTATGTGGTGCCCGCGGTGTAGTTGGGTATGTGGTGCCCGCGGTGTAGTTGGGTATGTGATGCCCGCGGTGTACTAGGGTATGTGATGCCCGCGGTGTACTAGGGTATGTGGTGCCCGCGGTGTAGTTGGGTATGTGGTGCCCGCGGTGTAGTTGGGTATGTGATGCCCGCGGTGTACTAGGGTATGTGGTGCCCGCGGTGTAGTTGGGTATGTGATGCCCGCGGTGTACTAGGGTATGTGGTGCCCGCGGTGTACTAGGGTATGTGGTGCCCGCGGTGTAGTTGGGTATGTGGTGCCCGCGGTGTAGTTGGGTATGTGGTGCCCGCGGTGTAGTTGGGTATGTGGTGCCCGCGGTGTAGTTGGGTATGTGATGCCCGCGGTGTACTAGGGTATGTGGTGCCCGCGGTGTACTAGGGTATGTGGTGCCCGCGGTGTAGTTGGGTATGTGGTGCCCGCGGTGTACTAGGGTATGTGGTGCCCGCGGTGTACTAGGGTATGTGGTGCCCGCGGTGTACTAGGGTATGTGGTGCCCGCGGTGTAGTTGGGTATGTGATGCCCGCGGTGTACTAGGGTATGTGGTGCCCGCGGTGTACTAGGGTATGTGATGCCCGCGGTGTAGTTGGGTATGTGATGCCCGCGGTGTAGTTGGGTATGTGGTGCCCGCGGTGTACTAGGGTATGTGGTGCCCGCGGTGTAGTTGGGTATGTGGTGCCCGCGGTGTAGTTGGGTATGTGATGCCCGCGGTGTACTAGGGTATGTGGTGCCCGCGGTGTACTAGGGTATGTGATGCCCGCGGTGTAGTTGGGTATGTGATGCCCGCGGTGTACTAGGGTATGTGGTGCCCGCGGTGTAGTTGGGTATGTAATGCCCGCGGTGTACTAGGGTATGTGGTGCCCGCGGTGTAGTTGGGTATGTGATGCCCGCGGTGTACTAGGGCATGTGGTGCCCGCGGTGTAGTTGGGTATGTGATGCCCGCGGTGTACTAGGGTATGTGATGCCCGCGGTGTAGTTGGGTATGTGGTGCCCGCG
Organism: Ecliptopera silaceata; assembly: GCA_932527185.1. Lineage (NCBI taxonomy): Eukaryota > Metazoa > Arthropoda > Insecta > Lepidoptera > Geometridae > Ecliptopera > Ecliptopera silaceata. The sequence continues at coordinate 2,061,384 of OW052211.1, forward strand.
GTGTAGTTGGGTATGTGATGCCCGCGGTGTACTAGGGTATGTGGTGCCCGCGGTGTAGTTGGGTATGTGGTGCCCGCGGTGTACTAGGGTATGTGGTGCCCGCGGTGTAGTTGGGTATGTGGTGCCCGCGGTGTACTAGGGTATGTGGTGCCCGCGGTGTAGTTGGGTATGTGGTGCCCGCGGTGTACTAGGGTATGTGGTGCCCGCGTTGCAGTTGGGTATGTGGTGCCCGCGGTGTACTAGGGTATGTGGTGCCCGCGGTGTAGTTGGGTATGTGATGCCCGCGGTGTACTAGGGTATGTGGTGCCCGCGGTGTAGTTGGGTATGTGATGCCCGCGGTGTAGTTGGGTATGTGATGCCCGCGGTGTACTAGGGTATGTGGTGCCCGCGGTGTACTAGGGTATGTGATGCCCGCGGTGTAGTTGGGTATGTGATGCCCGCGGTGTAGTTGGGTATGTGGTGCCCGCGGTGTACTAGGGTATGTGGTGCCCGCGGTGCAGTTGGGTATGTGGTGCCCGCGGTGTACTAGGGTATGTGGTGCCCGCGGTGTAGTTGGGTATGTGGTGCCCGCGGTGTAGTTGGGTATGTGGTGCCCGCGGTGTACTAGGGTATGTGGTGCCCGCGGTGTAGTTGGGTATGTGATGCCCGCGGTGTACTAGGGTATGTGGTGCCCGCGGTGTAGTTGGGTATGTGATGCCCGCGGTGTACTAGGGTATGTGGTGCCCGCGGTGTAGTTGGGTATGTGGTGCCCGCGGTGTACTAGGGTATGTGGTGCCCGCGGTGTAGTTGGGTATGTGGTGCCCGCGGTGTACTAGGGTATGTGGTGCCCGCGGTGCAGTTGGGTATGTGGTGCCCGCGGTGTACTAGGGTATGTGGTGCCCGCGGTGTACTAGGGTATGTGGTGCCCGCGGTGTAGTTGGGTATGTGGTGCCCGCGGTGTATTAGGGTATGTGGTGCCCGCGGTGTAGTTGGGTATGTGGTGCCCGCGGTGTAGTTGGGTATGTGGTGCCCGCGGTGTACTAGGGTATGTGGTGCCCGCGGTGTAGTTGGGTATGTATTGCCCGCGGTGTAGTTGGGTATGTGGTGCCCGCGGTGTACTAGGGTATGTGGTGCCCGCGGTGTAGTTAGGTATGTGATGCCCGCGGTGTACTAGGGTATGTGGTGCCCGCGGTGTAGTTGGGTATGTGGTGCCCGCGGTGTAGTTGGGTATGTGATGCCCGCGGTGTACTAGGGTATGTGGTGCCCGCGGTGTACTAGGGTATGTGGTGCCCACGGTGTAGTTGGGTATGTGATGCCCGCGGTGTAGTTGGGTATGTGATGCCCGCGGTGTACTAGGGTATGTGGTGCCCGCGGTGTAGTTGGGTATGTGATGCCCGCGGTGTACTAGGGTATGTGGTGCCCGCGGTGTAGTTGGGTATGTGGTGCCCGCGGTGTAGTTGGGTATGTGGTGCCTGCGGTGTACTAGGGTATGTGGTGCCCGCGGTGTACTAGGGTATGTGGTGCCCGCGGTGTACTAGGGTATGTGATGCCCGCGGTGTAGTTGGGTATGTGATGCCCGCGGTGTAGTTGGGTATGTGGTGCCCGCGGTGTAGTTGGGTATGTGATGCCCGCGGCGTACTAGGGTATGTGATGCCCGCGGTGTACTAGGGTATGTGGTGCCCGCGGTGTAGTTGGGTATGTGGTGCCCGCGGTGTAGTTGGGTATGTGGTGCCCGCGGTGTAGTTGGGTATGTGATGCCCGCGGTGTACTAGGGTATGTGGTGCCCGCGGTGTACTAGGGTATGTGGTGCCCGCGGTGTAGTTGGGTATGTGATGCCCGCGGTGTACTAGGGTATGTGGTGCCCGCGGTGTACTAGGGTATGTGATGCCCGCGGTGTAGTTGGGTATGTGATGCCCGCGGTGTAGTTGGGTATGTGGTGCCCGCGGTGTACTAGGGTATGTGGTGCCCGCGGTGTACTAGGGTATGTGGTGCCCGCGGTGTAGTTGGGTATGTGGTGCCCGCGGTGTAGTTGGGTATGTGATGCCCGCGGTGTACTAGGGTATGTGGTGCCCGCGGTGTAGTTGGGTATGTGGTGCCCGCGGTGTACTAGGGTATGTGGTGCCCGCGGTGTACTAGGGTATGTGGTGCCCGCAGTGTAGTTGGGTATGTGGTGCCCGCGGTGTAGTTGGGTATGTGATGCCCGCGGTGTACTAGGGTATGTGGTGCCCGCGGTGTACTAGGGTATGTGGTGCCCGCGGTGTAGTTGGGTATGTGGTGCCCGCGGTGTACTAGGGTATGTGGTGCCCGCGGTGTACTAGGGTATGTGGTGCCCGCGGTGTAGTTGGGTATGTGATGCCCGCGGTGTACTAGGGTATGTGGTGCCCGCGGTGTAGTTGGGTATGTGGTGCCCGCGGTGTACTAGGGTATGTGGTGCCCGCGGTGTAGTTGGGTATGTGGTGCCCGCGGTGTACTAGGGTATGTGGTGCCCGCGGTGTACTAGGGTATGTGGTGCCCGCAGTGTAGTTGGGTATGTGGTGCCCGCGGTGTAGTTGGGTATGTGATGCCCGCGGTGTACTAGGGTATGTGGTGCCCGCGGTGTACTAGGGTATGTGGTGCCCGCGGTGTAGTTGGGTATGTGGTGCCCGCGGTGTACTAGGGTATGTGGTGCCCGCGGTGTAGTTGGGTATGTGATGCCCGCGGTGTACTAGGGTATGTGGTGCCCGCGGTGTAGTTGGGTATGTGGTGCCCGTGGTGTACTAGGGTATGTGATGCCCGCGGTGTACTAGGGTATGTGGTGCCCGCGGTGTAGTTGGGTATGTGGTGCCCGCGGTGTAGTTGGGTATGTGGTGCCCGCGGTGTACTAGGGTATGTGGTGCCCGCGGTGTAGTTGGGTATGTGGTGCCCGCGGTGTAGTTGGGTATGTGGTGCCCGCGGTGTAGTTGGGTATGTGGTGCCCGCGGTGTAGTTGGGTATGTGATGCCCGCGGTGTACTAGGGTATGTATGTGGTGCCCGCGGTGTAGTTGGGTATGTGGTGCCCGCGGTGTAGTTGGGTATGTGATGCCTGGGGTGTACTAGGGTATGTGGTGCCCGCGGTGTACTAGGGTATGTGGTGCCCGCGGTGTACTAGGGTATGTGGTGCCCGCGGTGTAGTTGGGTATGTGGTGCCCGCGGTGTACTAGGGTATGTGATGCCCGCGGTGTACTAGGGTATGTGGTGCCCGCGGTGTAGTTGGGTATGTGGTGCCCGCGGTGTAGTTGGGTATGTGATGCCCGCGGTGTACTAGGGTATGTGGTGCCCGCGGTGTAGTTGGGTATGTGATGCCCGCGGTGTACTAGGGTATGTGATGCCCGCGGTGTACTAGGGTATGTGGTGCCCGCGGTGTAGTTGGGTATGTGGTGCCCGCGGTGTAGTTGGGTATGTGATGCCCGCGGTGTACTAGGGTATGTGGTGCCCGCGGTGTAGTTGGGTATGTGATGCCCGCGGTGTACTAGGGTATGTGGTGCCCGCGGTGTACTAGGGTATGTGGTGCCCGCGGTGTAGTTGGGTATGTGGTGCCCGCGGTGTAGTTGGGTATGTGGTGCCCGCGGTGTAGTTGGGTATGTGGTGCCCGCGGTGTAGTTGGGTATGTGATGCCCGCGGTGTACTAGGGTATGTGGTGCCCGCGGTGTAGTTGGGTATGTGATGCCCGCGGTGTACTAGGGTATGTGATGCCCGCGGTGTACTAGGGTATGTGATGCCCGCGGTGTACTACGGTATGTGATGCCCGCGGTGTACTAGGGTATGTGGTGCCCGCGGTGTAGTTGGGTATGTGGTGCCCGCGGTGTACTAGGGTATGTGGTGCCCGCGGTGTACTAGGGTATGTGGTGCCCGCGGTGTACTAGGGTATGTGGTGCCCGCGGTGTAGTTGGGTATGTGGTGCCCGCGGTGTAGTTGGGTATGTGATGCCCGCGGTGTACTAGGGTATGTGGTGCCCGCGGTGTAGTTGGGTATGTGATGCCCGCGGTGTACTAGGGTATGTGATGCCCGCGGTGTACTAGGGTATGTGGTGCCCGCGGTGTAGTTGGGTATGTGGTGCCCGCGGTGTAGTTGGGTATGTGATGCCCGCGGTGTACTAGGGTATGTGGTGCCCGCGGTGTAGTTGGGTATGTGATGCCCGCGGTGTACTAGGGTATGTGATGCCCGCGGTGTACTAGGGTATGTGGTGCCCGCGGTGTAGTTGGGTATGTGGTGCCCGCGGTGTAGTTGGGTATGTGATGCCCGCGGTGTACTAGGGTATGTGGTGCCCGCGGTGTAGTTGGGTATGTGATGCCCGCGGTGTACTAGGGTATGTGGTGCCCGCGGTGTACTAGGGTATGTGGTGCCCGCGGTGTAGTTGGGTATGTGGTGCCCGCGGTGTAGTTGGGTATGTGGTGCCCGCGGTGTAGTTGGGTATGTGGTGCCCGCGGTGTAGTTGGGTATGTGATGCCCGCGGTGTACTAGGGTATGTGGTGCCCGCGGTGTAGTTGGGTATGTGATGCCCGCGGTGTACTAGGGTATGTGATGCCCGCGGTGTACTAGGGTATGTGGTGCCCGCGGTGTAGTTGGGTATGTGGTGCCCGCGGTGTAGTTGGGTATGTGATGCCCGCGGTGTACTAGGGTATGTGGTGCCCGCGGTGTAGTTGGGTATGTGATGCCCGCGGTGTACTAGGGTATGTGGTGCCCGCGGTGTACTAGGGTATGTGGTGCCCGCGGTGTAGTTGGGTATGTGGTGCCCGCGGTGTAGTTGGGTATGTGATGCCCGCGGTGTACTAGGGTATGTGGTGTCCGCGGTGTAGTTGGGTATGTGGTGCCCGCGGTGTAGTTGGGTATGTGATGCCCGCGGTGTACTAGGGTATGTGGTGCCCGCGGTGTACTAGGGTATGTGGTGCCCGCGGTGTAGTTGGGTATGTGATGCCCGCGGTGTACTAGGGTATGTGATGCCCGCGGTGTACTAGGGTATGTGGTGCCCGCGGTGTAGTTGGGTATGTGGTGCCCGCGGTGTAGTTGGGTATGTGATGCCCGTGGTGTACTAGGGTATGTGGTGCCCGCGGTGTAGTTGGGTATGTGATGCCCGCGGTGTACTAGGGTATGTGGTGCCCGCGGTGTACTAGGGTATGTGGTGCCCGCGGTGTACTAGGGTATGTGGTGCCCGCGGTGTACTAGGGTATGTGGTGCCCGCGGTGTAGTTGGGTATGTGGTGCCCGCGGTGTAGTTGGGTATGTGATGCCCGCGGTGTACTAGGGTATGTGGTGTCCGCGGTGTAGTTGGGTATGTGGTGCCCGCGGTGTAGTTGGGTATGTGATGCCCGCGGTGTACTAGGGTATGTGGTGCCCGCGGTGTACTAGGGTATGTGGTGCCCGCGGTGTAGTTGGGTATGTGATGCCCGCGGTGTACTAGGGTATGTGATGCCCGCGGTGTACTAGGGTATGTGGTGCCCGCGGTGTAGTTGGGTATGTGGTGCCCGCGGTGTAGTTGGGTATGTGATGCCCGTGGTGTACTAGGGTATGTGGTGCCCGCGGTGTAGTTGGGTATGTGATGCCCGCGGTGTACTAGGGTATGTGGTGCCCGCGGTGTACTAGGGTATGTGGTGCCCGCGGTGTAGTTGGGTATGTGATGCCCGCGGTGTAGTTGGGTATGTGGTGCCCGCGGTGTAGTTGGGTATGTGATGCCCGCGGTGTACTAGGGTATGTGATGCCCGCGGTGTACTAGGGTATGTGGTGCCCGCGGTGTACTAGGGTATGTGGTGCCCGCGGTGTAGTTGGGTATGTGGTGCCCGCGGTGTACTAGGGTATGTGGTGCCCGCGGTGTACTAGGGTATGTGGTGCCCGCGGTGTACTAGGGTATGTGGTGCCCGCGGTGTAGTTGGGTATGTGATGCCCGCGGTGTACTAGGGTATGTGGTGCCCGCGGTGTACTAGGGTATGTGATGCCCGCGGTGTAGTTGGGTATGTGATGCCCGCGGTGTAGTTGGGTATGTGGTGCCCGCGGTGTACTAGGGTATGTGGTGCCCGCGGTGTAGTTGGGTATGTGGTGCCCGCGGTGTAGTTGGGTATGTGATGCCCGCGGTGTACTAGGGTATGTGGTGCCCGCGGTGTACTAGGGTATGTGATGCCCGCGGTGTAGTTGGGTATGTGATGCCCGCGGTGTACTAGGGTATGTGGTGCCCGCGGTGTAGTTGGGTATGTAATGCCCGCGGTGTACTAGGGTATGTGGTGCCCGCGGTGTAGTTGGGTATGTGATGCCCGCGGTGTACTAGGGTATGTGGTGCCCGCGGTGTAGTTGGGTATGTGATGCCCGCGGTGTACTAGGGTATGTGGTGCCCGCGGTGTAGTTGGGTATGTGGTGCCCGCGGTGTAGTTGGGTATGTGATGCCCGCGGTGTACTAGGGTATGTGGTGCCCGCGGTGTAGTTGGGTATGTGGTGCCCGCGGTGTACTAGGGTATGTGGTGCCCGCGGTGTAGTTGGGTATGTGGTGCCCGCGGTGTACTAGGGTATGTGGTGCCCGCGGTGTAGTTGGGTATGTGGTGCCCGCGGTGTACTAGGGTATGTGGTGCCCGCGTTGCAGTTGGGTATGTGGTGCCCGCGGTGTACTAGGGTATGTGGTGCCCGCGGTGTAGTTGGGTATGTGATGCCCGCGGTGTACTAGGGTATGTGGTGCCCGCGGTGTAGTTGGGTATGTGATGCCCGCGGTGTAGTTGGGTATGTGATGCCCGCGGTGTACTAGGGTATGTGATGCCCGCGGTGTAGTTGGGTATGTGATGCCCGCGGTGTAGTTGGGTATGTGGTGCCCGCGGTGTACTAGGGTATGTGGTGCCCGCGGTGCAGTTGGGTATGTGGTGCCCGCGGTGTACTAGGGTATGTGGTGCCCGCGGTGTAGTTGGGTATGTGGTGCCCGCGGTGTAGTTGGGTATGTGGTGCCCGCGGTGTACTAGGGTATGTGGTGCCCGCGGTGTAGTTGGGTATGTGATGCCCGCGGTGTACTAGGGTATGTGGTGCCCGCGGTGTAGTTGGGTATGTGATGCCCGCGGTGTACTAGGGTATGTGGTGCCCGCGGTGTACTAGGGTATGTGGTGCCCGCGGTGTAGTTGGGTATGTGATGCCCGCGGTGTACTAGGGTATGTGGTGCCCGCGGTGTACTAGGGTATGTGGTGCCCGCGGTGTAGTTGGGTATGTGATGCCCGCGGTGTAGTTGGGTATGTGATGCCCGCGGTGTACTAGGGTATGTGGTGCCCGCGGTGTAGTTGGGTATGTGATGCCCGCGGTGTACTAGGGTATGTGGTGCCCGCGGTGTAGTTGGGTATGTGGTGCCCGCGGTGTAGTTGGGTATGTGGTGCCTGCGGTGTACTAGGGTATGTGGTGCCCGCGGTGTAGTTAGGTATGTGATGCCCGCGGTGTACTAGGGTATGTGGTGCCCGCGGTGTAGTTGGGTATGTGATGCCCGCGGTGTAGTTGGGTATGTGATGCCCGCGATGTACTAGGGTATGTGGTGCCCGCGGTGTACTAGGGTATGTGGTGCCCGCGGTGTAGTTGGGTATGTGGTGCCCGCGGTGTAGTTGGGTATGTGATGCCCGCGGTGTACTAGGGTATGTGCTGCCCGCGGTGTAGTTGGGTATGTGGTGCCCGTGGTGTACTAGGGTATGTGGTGCCCGCGGTGTACTAGGGTATGTGGTGCCCGCGGTGTAGTTAGGTATGTGGTGCCCGCGGTGTACTAGGGTATGTGGTGCCCGCGGTGTAGTTGGGTATGTGATGCCCGCGGTGTACTAGGGTATGTGGTGACCGCGGTGTAGTTGGGTATGTGGTGCCCGCGGTGTACTAGGGTATGTGATGCCCGCGGTGTACTAGGGTATGTGGTGCCCGCGGTGTAGTTGGGTATGTGGTGCCCGCGGTGTAGTTGGGTATGTGGTGCCCGCGGTGTACTAGGGTATGTGGTGCCCGCGGTGTACTAGGGTATGTTGTGCCCGCGGTGTACTAGGGTATGTGATGCCCGCGGTGTAGTTGGGTATGTGATGCCCGCGGTGTAGTTGGGTATGTGGTGCCCGCGGTGTACTAGGGTATGTGGTGCCCGCGGTGTAGTTGGGTATGTGATGCCCGCGGTGTAGTTGGGTATGTGATGCCCGCGGTGTACTAGGGTATGTGGTGCCCGCGGTGTAGTTGGGTATGTGATGCCCGCGGTGTACTAGGGTATGTGGTGCCCGCGGTGTAGTTGGGTATGTGGTGCCCGCGGTGTAGTTGGGTATGTGGTGCCTGCGGTGTACTAGGGTATGTGGTGCCCGCGGTGTAGTTAGGTATGTGATGCCCGCGGTGTACTAGGCTATGTGGTGCCCGCGGTGTAGTTGGGTATGTGATGCCCGCGGTGTAGTTGGGTATGTGATGCCCGCGATGTACTAGGGTATGTGGTGCCCGTGGTGTACTAGGGTATGTGGTGCCCGCGGTGTACTAGGGTATGTGGTGCCCGCGGTGTAGTTAGGTATGTGATGCCCGCGGTGTACTAGGGTATATGGTGCCCGCGGTGTAGTTGGGTATGTGGTGCCCGCGGTGTAGTTGGGTATGTGATGCCCGCGGTGTACTAGGGTATGTGGTGCCCGCGGTGTACTAGGGTATGTGGTGCCCGCGGTGTAGTTGGGTATGTGATGCCCGCGGTGTAGTTGGGTATGTGATGCCCGCGATGTACTAGGGTATGTGGTGCCCGCGGTGTACTAGGGTATGTGGTGCCCGCGGTGTAGTTGGGTATGTGGTGCCCGCGGTGTACTAGGGTATGTGGTGCCCGCGGTGTAGTTGGGTATGTGATGCCCGCGGTGTACTAGGGTATGTGCTGCCCGCGGTGTAGTTGGGTATGTGGTGCCCGTGGTGTACTAGGGTATGTGGTGCCCGCGGTGTACTAGGGTATGTGGTGCCCGCGGTGTAGTTAGGTATGTGGTGCCCGCGGTGTACTAGGGTATGTGGTGCCCGCGGTGTTGTTGGGTATGTGATGCCCGCGGTGTACTAGGGTATGTGGTGCCCGCGGTGTACTAGGGTATGTGGTGCCCGCGGTGTAGTTGGGTATGTGGTGCCCGCGGTGTAGTTGGGTATGTGATGCCCGCGGTGTACTAGGGTATGTGGTGCCCGCGGTGTACTAGGGTATGTGGTGCCCGCGGTGTAGTTGGGTATGTGATGCCCGCGGTGTAGTTGGGTATGTGATGCCCGCGATGTACTAGGGTATGTGGTGCCCGCGGTGTACTAGGGTATGTGGTGCCCGCGGTGTAGTTGGGTATGTGGTGCCCGCGGTGTACTAGGGTATGTGGTGCCCGCGGTGTAGTTGGGTATGTGATGCCCGCGGTGTACTAGGGTATGTGCTGCCCGTGGTGTAGTTGGGTATGTGGTGCCCGTGGTGTACTAGGGTATGTGGTGCCCGCGGTGTACTAGGGTATGTGGTGCCCGCGGTGTAGTTAGGTATGTGGTGCCCGCGGTGTACTAGGGTATGTAGTGCCCGCGGTGTAGTTGGGTATGTGATGCCCGCGGTGTACTAGGCTATGTGGTGCCCGCGGTGTAGTTGGGTATGTGGTGCCCGTGGTGTACTAGGGTATGTGATGCCCGCGGTGTACTAGGGTATGTGGTGCCCGCGGTGTAGTTGGGTATGTGGTGCCCGCGGTGTAGTTGGGTATGTGATGCCCGCGGTGTACTAGGGTATGTGGTGCCCGCGGTGTACTAGGGTATGTGGTGCCCGCGGTGTAGTTGGGTATGTGGTGCCCGCGGTGTAGTTGGGTATGTGGTGCCCGCGGTGTACTAGGGTATGTGGTGCCCGCGGTGTAGTTGGGTATGTGGTGCCCGCGGTGTAGTTGGGTATGTGATGCCCGCGGTGTACTAGGGTATGTGGTGCCCGCGGTGTAGTTGGGTATGTGATGCCCGCGGTGTACTAGGGTATGTGATGCCCGCGGTGTACTAGGGTATGTGGTGCCCGCGGTGTAGTTGGGTATGTGGTGCCCGCGGTGTAGTTGGGTATGTGATGCCCGCGGTGTACTAGGGTATGTGGTGCCCGCGGTGTAGTTGGGTATGTGATGCCCGCGGTGTACTAGGGTATGTGGTGCCCGCGGTGTACTAGGGTATGTGGTGCCCGCGGTGTAGTTGGGTATGTGGTGCCCGCGGTGTAGTTGGGTATGTGGTGCCCGCGGTGTAGTTGGGTATGTGGTGCCCGCGGTGTAGTTGGGTATGTGATGCCCGCGGTGTACTAGGGTATGTGGTGCCCGCGGTGTAGTTGGGTATGTGATGCCCGCGGTGTACTAGGGTATGTGATGCCCGCGGTGTACTAGGGTATGTGGTGCCCGCGGTGTAGTTGGGTATGTGGTGCCCGCGGTGTAGTTGGGTATGTGATGCCCGCGGTGTACTAGGGTATGTGGTGCCCGCGGTGTAGTTGGGTATGTGATGCCCGCGGTGTACTAGGGTATGTGGTGCCCGCGGTGTACTAGGGTATGTGGTGCCCGCGGTGTAGTTGGGTATGTGGTGCCCGCGGTGTAGTTGGGTATGTGATGCCCGCGGTGTACTAGGGTATGTGGTGTCCGCGGTGTAGTTGGGTATGTGGTGCCCGCGGTGTAGTTGGGTATGTGATGCCCGCGGTGTACTAGGGTATGTGGTGCCCGCGGTGTACTAGGGTATGTGGTGCCCGCGGTGTAGTTGGGTATGTGATGCCCGCGGTGTACTAGGGTATGTGATGCCCGCGGTGTACTAGGGTATGTGGTGCCCGCGGTGTAGTTGGGTATGTGGTGCCCGCGGTGTAGTTGGGTATGTGATGCCCGTGGTGTACTAGGGTATGTGGTGCCCGCGGTGTAGTTGGGTATGTGATGCCCGCGGTGTACTAGGGTATGTGGTGCCCGCGGTGTACTAGGGTATGTGGTGCCCGCGGTGTAGTTGGGTATGTGATGCCCGCGGTGTAGTTGGGTATGTGGTGCCCGCGGTGTAGTTGGGTATGTGATGCCCGCGGTGTACTAGGGTATGTGATGCCCGCGGTGTACTAGGGTATGTGGTGCCCGCGGTGTACTAGGGTATGTGGTGCCCGCGGTGTAGTTGGGTATGTGGTGCCCGCGGTGTACTAGGGTATGTGGTGCCCGCGGTGTACTAGGGTATGTGGTGCCCGCGGTGTACTAGGGTATGTGGTGCCCGCGGTGTAGTTGGGTATGTGATGCCCGCGGTGTACTAGGGTATGTGGTGCCCGCGGTGTACTAGGGTATGTGATGCCCGCGGTGTAGTTGGGTATGTGATGCCCGCGGTGTAGTTGGGTATGTGGTGCCCGCGGTGTACTAGGGTATGTGGTGCCCGCGGTGTAGTTGGGTATGTGGTGCCCGCGGTGTAGTTGGGTATGTGATGCCCGCGGTGTACTAGGGTATGTGGTGCCCGCGGTGTACTAGGGTATGTGATGCCCGCGGTGTAGTTGGGTATGTGATGCCCGCGGTGTACTAGGGTATGTGGTGCCCGCGGTGTAGTTGGGTATGTAATGCCCGCGGTGTACTAGGGTATGTGGTGCCCGCGGTGTAGTTGGGTATGTGATGCCCGCGGTGTACTAGGGTATGTGGTGCCCGCGGTGTAGTTGGGTATGTGATGCCCGCGGTGTACTAGGGTATGTGGTGCCCGCGGTGTAGTTGGGTATGTGGTGCCCGCGGTGTAGTTGGGTATGTGATGCCCGCGGTGTACTAGGGTATGTGGTGCCCGCGGTGTAGTTGGGTATGTGGTGCCCGCGGTGTACTAGGGTATGTGGTGCCCGCGGTGTAGTTGGGTATGTGGTGCCCGCGGTGTACTAGGGTATGTGGTGCCCGCGGTGTAGTTGGGTATGTGGTGCCCGCGGTGTACTAGGGTATGTGGTGCCCGCGTTGCAGTTGGGTATGTGGTGCCCGCGGTGTACTAGGGTATGTGGTGCCCGCGGTGTAGTTGGGTATGTGATGCCCGCGGTGTACTAGGGTATGTGGTGCCCGCGGTGTAGTTGGGTATGTGATGCCCGCGGTGTAGTTGGGTATGTGATGCCCGCGGTGTACTAGGGTATGTGATGCCCGCGGTGTAGTTGGGTATGTGATGCCCGCGGTGTAGTTGGGTATGTGGTGCCCGCGGTGTACTAGGGTATGTGGTGCCCGCGGTGCAGTTGGGTATGTGGTGCCCGCGGTGTACTAGGGTATGTGGTGCCCGCGGTGTAGTTGGGTATGTGGTGCCCGCGGTGTAGTTGGGTATGTGGTGCCCGCGGTGTACTAGGGTATGTGGTGCCCGCGGTGTAGTTGGGTATGTGATGCCCGCGGTGTACTAGGGTATGTGGTGCCCGCGGTGTAGTTGGGTATGTGATGCCCGCGGTGTACTAGGGTATGTGGTGCCCGCGGTGTACTAGGGTATGTGGTGCCCGCGGTGTAGTTGGGTATGTGATGCCCGCGGTGTACTAGGGTATGTGGTGCCCGCGGTGTACTAGGGTATGTGGTGCCCGCGGTGTAGTTGGGTATGTGATGCCCGCGGTGTAGTTGGGTATGTGATGCCCGCGGTGTACTAGGGTATGTGGTGCCCGCGGTGTAGTTGGGTATGTGATGCCCGCGGTGTACTAGGGTATGTGGTGCCCGCGGTGTAGTTGGGTATGTGGTGCCCGCGGTGTAGTTGGGTATGTGGTGCCTGCGGTGTACTAGGGTATGTGGTGCCCGCGGTGTAGTTAGGTATGTGATGCCCGCGGTGTACTAGGGTATGTGGTGCCCGCGGTGTAGTTGGGTATGTGATGCCCGCGGTGTAGTTGGGTATGTGATGCCCGCGATGTACTAGGGTATGTGGTGCCCGCGGTGTACTAGGGTATGTGGTGCCCGCGGTGTAGTTGGGTATGTGGTGCCCGCGGTGTAGTTGGGTATGTGATGCCCGCGGTGTACTAGGGTATGTGCTGCCCGCGGTGTAGTTGGGTATGTGGTGCCCGTGGTGTACTAGGGTATGTGGTGCCCGCGGTGTACTAGGGTATGTGGTGCCCGCGGTGTAGTTAGGTATGTGGTGCCCGCGGTGTACTAGGGTATGTGGTGCCCGCGGTGTAGTTGGGTATGTGATGCCCGCGGTGTACTAGGGTATGTGGTGACCGCGGTGTAGTTGGGTATGTGGTGCCCGCGGTGTACTAGGGTATGTGATGCCCGCGGTGTACTAGGGTATGTGGTGCCCGCGGTGTAGTTGGGTATGTGGTGCCCGCGGTGTAGTTGGGTATGTGGTGCCTGCGGTGTACTAGGGTATGTGGTGCCCGCGGTGTACTAGGGTATGTTGTGCCCGCGGTGTACTAGGGTATGTGATGCCCGCGGTGTAGTTGGGTATGTGATGCCCGCGGTGTAGTTGGGTATGTGGTGCCCGCGGTGTACTAGGGTATGTGGTGCCCGCGGTGTAGTTGGGTATGTGATGCCCGCGGTGTAGTTGGGTATGTGATGCCCGCGGTGTACTAGGGTATGTGGTGCCCGCGGTGTAGTTGGGTATGTGATGCCCGCGGTGTACTAGGGTATGTGGTGCCCGCGGTGTAGTTGGGTATGTGGTGCCCGCGGTGTAGTTGGGTATGTGGTGCCTGCGGTGTACTAGGGTATGTGGTGCCCGCGGTGTAGTTAGGTATGTGATGCCCGCGGTGTACTAGGGTATGTGGTGCCCGCGGTGTAGTTGGGTATGTGATGCCCGCGGTGTAGTTGGGTATGTGATGCCCGCGATGTACTAGGGTATGTGGTGCCCGTGGTGTACTAGGGTATGTGGTGCCCGCGGTGTACTAGGGTATGTGGTGCCCGCGGTGTAGTTAGGTATGTGATGCCCGCGGTGTACTAGGGTATATGGTGCCCGCGGTGTAGTTGGGTATGTGGTGCCCGCGGTGTAGTTGGGTATGTGATGCCCGCGGTGTACTAGGGTATGTGGTGCCCGCGGTGTACTAGGGTATGTGGTGCCCGCGGTGTAGTTGGGTATGTGATGCCCGCGGTGTAGTTGGGTATGTGATGCCCGCGATGTACTAGGGTATGTGGTGCCCGCGGTGTACTAGGGTATGTGGTGCCCGCGGTGTAGTTGGGTATGTGGTGCCCGCGGTGTACTAGGGTATGTGGTGCCCGCGGTGTAGTTGGGTATGTGATGCCCGCGGTGTACTAGGGTATGTGCTGCCCGCGGTGTAGTTGGGTATGTGGTGCCCGTGGTGTACTAGGGTATGTGGTGCCCGCGGTGTACTAGGGTATGTGGTGCCCGCGGTGTAGTTAGGTATGTGGTGCCCGCGGTGTACTAGGGTATGTGGTGCCCGCGGTGTTGTTGGGTATGTGATGCCCGCGGTGTACTAGGGTATGTGGTGCCCGCGGTGTACTAGGGTATGTGGTGCCCGCGGTGTAGTTGGGTATGTGGTGCCCGCGGTGTAGTTGGGTATGTGATGCCCGCGGTGTACTAGGGTATGTGGTGCCCGCGGTGTACTAGGGTATGTGGTGCCCGCGGTGTAGTTGGGTATGTGATGCCCGCGGTGTAGTTGGGTATGTGATGCCCGCGATGTACTAGGGTATGTGGTGCCCGCGGTGTACTAGGGTATGTGGTGCCCGCGGTGTAGTTGGGTATGTGGTGCCCGCGGTGTACTAGGGTATGTGGTGCCCGCGGTGTAGTTGGGTATGTGATGCCCGCGGTGTACTAGGGTATGTGCTGCCCGTGGTGTAGTTGGGTATGTGGTGCCCGTGGTGTACTAGGGTATGTGGTGCCCGCGGTGTACTAGGGTATGTGGTGCCCGCGGTGTAGTTGGGTATGTGGTGCCCGCGGTGTACTAGGGTATGTAGTGCCCGCGGTGTAGTTGGGTATGTGATGCCCGCGGTGTACTAGGCTATGTGGTGCCCGCGGTGTAGTTGGGTATGTGGTGCCCGTGGTGTACTAGGGTATGTGATGCCCGCGGTGTACTAGGGTATGTGGTGCCCGCGGTGTAGTTGGGTATGTGGTGCCCGCGGTGTAGTTGGGTATGTGATGCCCGCGGTGTACTAGGGTATGTGGTGCCCGCGGTGTACTAGGGTATGTGGTGCCCGCGGTGTAGTTGGGTATGTGGTGCCCGCGGTGTAGTTGGGTATGTGGTGCCCGCGGTGTACTAGGGTATGTGGTGCCCGCGGTGTAGTTGGGTATGTGGTGCCCGCGGTGTAGTTGGGTATGTGATGCCCGCGGTGTACTAGGGTATGTGGTGCCCGCGGTGTACTAGGGTATGTGGTGCCCGCGGTGTAGTTGGGTATGTGGTGCCCGCGGTGTACTAGGGTATGTGGTGCCCGCGGTGTAGTTGGGTATGTGATGCCCGCGGTGTACTAGGGTATGTGGTGCCCGCGGTGTAGTTGGGTATGTGGTGCCCGTGGTGTACTAGGGTATGTGGTGCCCGCGGTGTACTAGGGTATGTGGTGCCCGCGGTGTAGTTAGGTGTGTGGTGCCCGCGGTGTACTAGGGTATGTGGTGCCCGCGGTGTAGTTGGGTATGTGATGCCCGCGGTGTACTAGGGTATGTGGTGCCCGCGGTGTAGTTGGGTATGTGGTGCCCGCGGTGTAGTTGGGTATGTGGTGCCCGCGGTGTACTAGGGTATGTGGTGCCCGCGGTGTACTAGGGTATGTGGTGCCCGCGGTGTAGTTAGGTATGTGATGCCCGCGGTGTACTAGGGTATGTGGTGCCCGCGGTGTAGTTGGGTATGTGGTGCCCGCGGTGTAGTTGGGTATGTGATGCCCGCGGTGTACTAGGGTATGTGGTGCCCGCGGTGTACTAGGGTATGTGGTGCCCGCGGTGTAGTTGGGTATGTGGTGCCCGCGGTGTAGTTGGGTATGTGATGCCCGCGGTGTACTAGGGTATGTGGTGCCCGCGGTGTACTAGGGTATGTGGTGCCCGCGGTGTACTAGGGTATGTGGTGCCCGCGGTGTAGTTGGGTATGTGGTGCCCGCGGTGTACTAGGGTATGTGGTGCCCGCGGTGTAGTTGGGTATGTGATGCCCGCGGTGTACTAGGGTATGTGGTGCCCGCGGTGTAGTTGGGTATGTGGTGCCCGTGGTGTACTAGGGTATGTGATGCCCGCGGTGTACTAGGGTATGTGGTGCCCGCGGTGTAGTTGGGTATGTGATGCCCGCGGTGTACTAGGGTATGTGGTGCCCGCGGTGTACTAGGGTATGTGGTGCCCGCGGTGTAGTTGGGTATGTGGTGCCCGCGGTGTACTAGGGTATGTGGTGCCCGCGGTGTAGTTGGGTATGTGATGCCCGTTGTGTACTAGGGTATGTGGTGCCCGCGATGTAGTTGGGTATGTGGTGCCCGTGGTGTACTAGGGTATGTGGTGCCCGCGGTGTACTAGGGTATGTGGTGCCCGCGGTGTAGTTAGGTATGTGGTGCCCGCGGTGTACTAGGGTATGTGGTGCCCGCGGTGTAGTTGGGTATGTGATGCCCGCGGTGTACTAGGGTATGTGGTGCCCGCGGTGTAGTTGGGTATGTGGTGCCCGCGGTGCAGTTGGGTATGTGGTGCCCGCGGTGTAGTTGGGTATGTGGTGCCCGCGGTGTACTAGGGTATGTGGTGCCCGCGGTGCAGTTGGGTAAGTGGTGCCCGCGGTGTACTAGGGTATGTGGTGCCCGCGGTGTAGTTGGGTATGTGGTGCCCGCGGTGTACTAGGGTATGTGGTGCCCGCGGTGTACTAGGGTATGTGATGCCCGCGGTGTACTAGGGTATGTGGTGCCCGCGGTGTAGTTGGGTATGTGGTGCCCGCGGTGTAGTTGGGTATGTGGTGCCCGCGGTGTACTAGGGTATGTGATGCCCGCGGTGTACTAGGGTATGTGGTGCCCGCGGTGTAGTTGGGTATGTGGTGCCCGCGGTGTACTAGGGTATAATTTACCTAATAGCATTAAAGAATGTGAGTCCATAAAAGTATATAAATTAAAATTAAAGGAATATGTAAGCACATTGTCTAAGTAAATAATATAATCTAAGTAAAAATTACAATAGCGCCATCAAGAGGCAAACAAATAAATAGTTTTAAGATTTCATTGTAATCTCATTTTAAGTGAACTATGTGTTTTTATCTATACTTATAATAAAACTGTAGAGAGGTCAATTCTGTACATGAAATATATTAAAAAAAAAACTATCAGGGGGTGATTAGTGATCGATACTGATGCCAAAAATGCAATCAGTAAAATTTTTGTCTGTCTGTCTGTCTGTCTGTCTGTCTGTCTGTCTGTCTGTATGTTCCTTATAGAAACAAAAACTACTCGACGGATTTTAACGAAACTTGGTACAATTATTCTTCATACTTCTGGGCAGGTTATAGGATACTTTTCATCACGCTACAATCAATAGGAGCTGAGTAGTGAAGGGAAATGTCGGGAAGTTACTCCGTTTTTTATGCTTCCGTCGCGTTTGCAGCCTTAATGGTTAAAGTTACATAGAAATCATGTATGACGGAAATATTCTACACTAGCTGACACGTGCCCACTTCGTTGGGGATAATTTGTATTAAATAAAAAAGTAAGACATATGCTGTCGTTGACTTGTGGCTTTTTTGTAGGCATTATCCACATCTTTTCTCTACAACACTTCTTTCATATTTAGCCCGACCCAAAATAATGGGAACAGGGATGGACAAAGAAGAAGAAGACTCGATTTGAGTATTCAAGTGCGACGGCGCGATGGCTTATTTCATGTATAAGTTTGGTGTTTCTATACCGATTTCTATAATTCTTTTTTTATTGAATAGGTAATAATGTTAACTTTTTTAAATTTGGGATGACTGAGAGCCTTATAAACGTAAGAGTAAACAAATATAATCAGAATGCTCCGAACTGCTAAGCTATCAGGAGTTACACGTGTTATTGTGAGTCAACCATAAAAGATAGACATGTGCTGTTGCGGGATATTTTTTAGACAATTTAATGTAGAATATTTCCGTCATACATAATTTCTATGTAACTTTAACCATTAAGGCTGCACACGCGACGGATTCTTAAAAAACGGAGTAACTTCTCCCGTTTTCCCGACATTTCCCTTCACTACTCTGCTCCTATTGATTGTAGCGTGATGAAAAGTATCCTATAACCTGCCCAGAAGTATGAAGAATAATTGTACCAAGTTTCGTTAAAATCCGTCGAGTAGTTTTTGTTTGTATAAGGAACATACAGACAGACAGACAGACAGACAGACAGACAGACAAAAATTTTACTGATTGCATTTTTGGGATCAGTATCGATCACTAATCACCCCCTGATAGTTTTTTTTTAAATATATTTCATGTACAGAATTGACCTCTCTACAGTTTTATTATAAGTATAGATAAAAAAAACAACCCATCTAAGTAAATTATGTTTTTGTATGAGATTATGAGCACCCCCTTGAATATTTAATATTTTGTTTTTAAATATTTATTCTTCATTCAAGCGGTAATCGGATACGCAACCCTAAATAACTTATCAAGATAACTCAATTTAACGAAACTCTTGCTAAATACCGACCGACTTATAACACATTGCCAAAACGCACCGATAGCGCGATCTAGGATTTGTGCACAGTAGCGCCATCTAGTGGTAAACACAACAAATTTCAAACTTTACTCGATTTGAGTGTGGATTTGAGTATTCAAGTGCGACGGCGCGATGGCTTATTTCATGTATAAGTTTGGTGTTTCTATACCGATTTCTATGATTCTTTTTTTATTGAATAGGTAATAATGTTAACTTTTTTAAATTTGGGATGACTGAGAGTCTTATAAATGTAAGAGTAAACCAATATAATCAGAATGCTCCGAACTGCTAAGCTATCAGGAGTTACACGTGTTATTGTGAGTCAACCATAAAAGATAGACATATGCTGATGTGGAATATTTTTTAGACAATTTAATGTAGAATATTTCCGTCATACATGATTTCTATGTAACTTTAACCATTAAGGCTGCAAACGCGACGGAAGCATAAAAAACGGAGTAACTTCCCGACATTTCCCTTCACTACTCAGCTCCTATTGATTGTAGCGTGATGAAAAGTATCCTATAACCTGCCCAGAAGTATGAAGAATAATTGTACCAAGTTTCGTTAAAATCCGTCGAGTAGTTTTTGTTTCTATAAGGAACATACAGACAGACAGACAGACAGACAGACAGACAGACAGACAGACAAAAATTTTACTGATTGCATTTTTGGCATCAGTATCGATCACTAATCACCCCCTGATAGTTTTTTTTTTAATATATTTCATGTACAGAATTGACCTCTCTACAGTTTTATTATAAGTATAGATTAAATTGTCTAAAAAATATTCCACATCAGCATATGTCTATCTTTTATGGTTGACTCACAATAACACGTGTAACTCCTGATAGCTTAGCAGTTCGGAGCATTCTGATTATATTGGTTTACTCTTACATTTATAAGACTCTCAGTCATCCCAAATTTAAAAAAGTTAACATTATTACCTATTCAATAAAAAAAGAATCATAGAAATCGGTATAGAAACACCAAACTTATACATGAAATAAGCCATCGCGCCGTCGCACTTGAATACTCAAATCCACACTCAAATCGAGTAAAGTTTGAAATTTGTTGTGTTTACCACTAGATGGCGCTACTGTGCACAAATCCTAGATCGCGCTATCGGTGCGTTTTGGCAATGTGTTATAAGTCGGTCGGTATTTAGCAAGAGTTTCGTTAAATTGAGTTATCTTGATAAGTTATTTAGGGTTGCGTATCCGATTACCGCTTGAATGAAGAATAAATATTTAAAAACAAAATATTAAATATTCAAGGGGGTGCTCATAATCTCATACAAAAACATAATTTACTTAGATGGGTTGTTTTTTTTATCTATACTTATAATAAAACTGTAGAGAGGTCAATTCTGTACATGAAATATATTTAAAAAAAAACTATCAGGGGGTGATTAGTGATCGATACTGATCCCAAAAATGCAATCAGTAAAATTTTTGTCTGTCTGTCTGTCTGTCTGTCTGTCTGTCTGTATGTTCCTTATACAAACAAAAACTACTCGACGGATTTTAACGAAACTTGGTACAATTATTCTTCATACTTCTGGGCAGGTTATAGGATACTTTTCATCACGCTACAATCAATAGGAGCAGAGTAGTGAAGGGAAATGTCGGGAAAACGGGAGAAGTTACTCCGTTTTTTAAGAATCCGTCGCGTGTGCAGCCTTAATGGTTAAAGTTACATAGAAATTATGTATGACGGAAATATTCTACATTAAATTGTCTAAAAAATATCCCGCAACAGCACATGTCTATCTTTTATGGTTGACTCACAATAACACGTGTAACTCCTGATAGCTTAGCAGTTCGGAGCATTCTGATTATATTTGTTTACTCTTACGTTTATAAGGCTCTCAGTCATCCCAAATTTAAAAAAGTTAACATTATTACCTATTCAATAAAAAAAGAATTATAGAAATCGGTATAGAAACACCAAACTTATACATGAAATAAGCCATCGCGCCGTCGCACTTGAATACTCAAATCGAGTCTTCTTCTTCTTTGTCCATCCCTGTTCCCATTATTTTGGGTCGGGCTAAATATGAAAGAAGTGTTGTAGAGAAAAGATGTGGATAATGCCTACAAAAAAGCCACAAGTCAACGACAGCATATGTCTTACTTTTTTATTTAATACAAATTATCCCCAACGAAGTGGGCACGTGTCAGCTAGTATATAATATTTTATAAAAAATATATTGTTGTTGATGAGTACATTTACTTGGGCCAGTTAGCGAGCTTCGAAAACAGGCAGGATAAGGAGATCGATCGCCGCATCGAGAACTCCTGGAAGAGCTACTGGTCCATGAAGCAACACATTAAAGGCGACCTTCCACTTACGCTTAAACGCCAACTCATCGACATGTGCATCCTGCACGTCCTAACATACGGTGCGCAGACATGGTCACTGACTGAAGCACAGAAATCCAGACTCAAGATTTGCCAAAGAGCAATGGAACGTAGCATCTTTGGTTTCAAGCGCATCGATCGAGTGCGAAACACTACGCTGCGTTCGCTCACTGGTATTGCAGATGTAGGCAATAAAACTGCGAGGCTTAAGTGGGACTGGGCAGGTCATATTAGCCGGATGGACCCAAAGAAATGGTCCAAAATCGTGACACCGTGGCTGCCTGAAGACGGAAGACGTAGAGGCCGACCAAAGAGGCGATGGCGGGACGACCTCGATGCTTTCGAGAGGGATTGGTGGACGAAAGCGGAAAGCAGAGAGTAGGATTTGGGGGAGACCTTTGCCCAGTAGTGGGACGAGATAGGTTAGGAAAAAAATATATATATAATATACTTACTTAATCTATACTAATATTATAAAGAGGTAAAGTTTGTGTAGGTATTTGTTAAATTGTAAGGGGTAATCTCGGGATCTACTGAATCGATTTTAAAAATTCTTTCACCAATAGAAAGTTACATTATTGCTAAAAAATAAAAAGGCTTTTACGTGGTAGTCCGTTTTGCAAAATGAATCGGAGAAAAAACGGTCGAATGAAAGCGTTTCTTACGAAAAGATGTGGAGCTTGATAATGCCTACAAAAAAGCCACAAGTCAACGACAGCATATGTCTTACTTTTTTATTTAATAAAAATTATCCCCAACGAAGTGGGCACGTGTCAGCTAGTGAGAAAATAAATGTCTTTAAACCTATGTGGTGCCCGCGGTGTACTAGGGTATGTGATGCCCGCGGTGTACTAGGGTATGTGGTGCCCGCGGTGTAGTTGGGTATGTGGTGCCCGCGGTGTACTAGGGTATGTGATGCCCGCGGTGTACTAGGGTATGTGGTGCCCGCGGTGTACTAGGGTATGTGGTGCCCGCGGTGTAGTTGGGTATGTGGTGCCCGCGGTGTACTAGGGTATGTGGTGCCCGCGGTGTAGTTGGGTATGTGATGCCCGCGGTGTACTAGGGTATGTGGTGCCCGCGGTGTAGTTGGGTATGTGATGCCCGCGGTGTAGTTGGGTATGTGGTGCCCGCGGTGTAGTTGGGTATGTGATGCCCGCGGTGTACTAGGGTATGTGGTGCCCGCGGTGTACTAGGGTATGTGGTGCCCGCGGTGTAGTTGGGTATGTGGTGCCCGCGGTGTACTAGGGTATGTGGTGCCCGCGGTGTAGTTGGGTATGTGATGCCCGCGGTGTACTAGGGTATGTGGTGCCCGCGATGTAGTTGGGTATGTGGTGCCCGTGGTGTACTAGGGTATGTGGTGCCCGCGGTGTACTAGGGTATGTGGTGCCCGCGGTGTAGTTAGGTATGTGGTGCCCGCGGTGTACTAGGGTATGTGGTGCCCGCGGTGTAGTTGGGTATGTGATGCCCGCGGTGTACTAGGGTATGTGGTGCCCGCGGTGTACTAGGGTATGTGGTGCCCGCGGTGTACTAGGGTATGTGATGCCCGCGGTGTACTAGGGTATGTGGTGCCCGCGGTGTAGTTGGGTATGTGATGCCCGCGGTGTACTAGGGTATGTGGTGCCCGCGGTGTACTAGGGTATGTGGTGCCCGCGGTGTAGTTGGGTATGTGGTGCCCGCGGTGTACTAGGGTATGTGGTGCCCGCGGTGTAGTTGGGTATGTGATGCCCGCGGTGTACTAGGGTATGTGGTGCCCGCGATGTAGTTGGGTATGTGGTGCCCGTGGTGTACTAGGGTATGTGGTGCCCGCGGTGTACTAGGGTATGTGGTGCCCGCGGTGTAGTTAGGTATGTGGTGCCCGCGGTGTACTAGGGTATGTGGTGCCCGCGGTGTAGTTGGGTATGTGATGCCCGCGGTGTACTAGGGTATGTGGTGCCCGCGGTGTAGTTGGGTATGTGGTGCCCGCGGTGCAGTTGGGTATGTGGTGCCCGCGGTGTAGTTGGGTATGTGGTGCCCGCGGTGTACTAGGGTATGTGGTGCCCGCGGTGCAGTTGGGTATGTGGTGCCCGCGGTGTACTAGGGTATGTGGTGCCCGCGGTGTAGTTGGGTATGTGGTGCCCGCGGTGTACTAGGGTATGTGGTGCCCGCGGTGTACTAGGGTATGTGATGCCCGCGGTGTACTAGGGTATGTGGTGCCCGCGGTGTAGTTGGGTATGTGGTGCCCGCGGTGTAGTTGGGTATGTGGTGCCCGCGGTGTACTAGGGTATGTGATGCCCGCGGTGTACTAGGGTATGTGGTGCCCGCGGTGTAGTTGGGTATGTGGTGCCCGCGGTGTACTAGGGTATGTGGTGCCCGCGGTGTACTAGGGTATGTGATGCCCGCGGTGTACTAGGGTATGTGATGCCCGCGGTGTACTAGGGTATGTGGTGCCCGCGGTGTACTAGGGTATGTGGTGCCCGCGGTGTAGTTGGGTATGTGGTGCCCGCGGTGTACTAGGGTATGTGGTGCCCGCGGTGTAGTTGGGTATGTGATGCCCGCGGTGTACTAGGGTATGTGGTGCCCGCGATGTAGTTGGGTATGTGGTGCCCGTGGTGTACTAGGGTATGTGGTGCCCGCGGTGTACTAGGGTATGTGGTGCCCGCGGTGTAGTTAGGTATGTGGTGCCCGCGGTGTACTAGGGTATGTGGTGCCCGCGGTGTAGTTGGGTATGTGATGCCCGCGGTGTACTAGGGTATGTGGTGCCCGCGGTGTAGTTGGGTATGTGGTGCCCGCGGTGCAGTTGGGTATGTGGTGCCCGAGGTGTAGTTGGGTATGTGGTGCCCGCGGTGTACTAGGGTATGTGGTGCCCGCGGTGCAGTTGGGTATGTGGTGCCCGCGGTGTACTAGGGTATGTGGTGCCCGCGGTGTAGTTGGGTATGTGGTGCCCGCGGTGTACTAGGGTATGTGGTGCCCGCGGTGTACTAGGGTATGTGATGCCCGCGGTGTACTAGGGTATGTGGTGCCCGCGGTGTAGTTGGGTATGTGGTGCCCGCGGTGTAGTTGGGTATGTGGTGCCCGCGGTGTACTAGGGTATGTGATGCCCGCGGTGTACTAGGGTATGTGGTGCCCGCGGTGTAGTTGGGTATGTGGTGCCCGCGGTGTACTAGGGTATGTGGTGCCCGCGGTGTAGTTGGGTATGTGGTGCCCGCGGTGTAGTTGGGTATGTGATGCCCGCGGTGTACTAGGGTATGTGGTGCCCGCGGTGTACTAGGGTATGTGGTGCCCGCGGTGTAGTTGGGTATGTGGTGCCCGCGGTGTAGTTGGGTATGTGATGCCCGCGGTGTACTAGGGTATGTGGTGCCCGCGGTGTACTAGGGTATGTGGTGCCCGCGGTGTAGTTGGGTATGTGGTGCCCGCGGTGTACTAGGGTATGTGGTGCCCGCGGTGTAGTTGGGTATGTGATGCCCGCGGTGTACTAGGGTATGTGGTGCCCGCGATGTAGTTGGGTATGTGGTGCCCGTGGTGTACTAGGGTATGTGGTGCCCGCGGTGTACTAGGGTATGTGGTGCCCGCGGTGTAGTTAGGTATGTGGTGCCCGCGGTGTACTAGGGTATGTGGTGCCCGCGGTGTAGTTGGGTATGTGATGCCCGCGGTGTACTAGGGTATGTGGTGCCCGCGGTGTAGTTGGGTATGTGGTGCCCGCGGTGCAGTTGGGTATGTGGTGCCCGCGGTGTAGTTGGGTATGTGGTGCCCGCGGTGTACTAGGGTATGTGGTGCCCGCGGTGCAGTTGGGTATGTGGTGCCCGCGGTGTACTAGGGTAT
Organism: Ecliptopera silaceata; assembly: GCA_932527185.1. Taxonomy (NCBI): domain Eukaryota; kingdom Metazoa; phylum Arthropoda; class Insecta; order Lepidoptera; family Geometridae; genus Ecliptopera; species Ecliptopera silaceata. The sequence continues at coordinate 2,085,961 of OW052211.1, forward strand.
GTGGTGCCCGCGGTGTAGTTGGGTATGTGGTGCCCGCGGTGTACTAGGGTATGTGGTGCCCGCGGTGTACTAGGGTATGTGATGCCCGCGGTGTACTAGGGTATGTGGTGCCCGCGGTGTAGTTGGGTATGTGGTGCCCGCGGTGTAGTTGGGTATGTGGTGCCCGCGGTGTACTAGGGTATGTGATGCCCGCGGTGTACTAGGGTATGTGGTGCCCGCGGTGTAGTTGGGTATGTGGTGCCCGCGGTGTACTAGGGTATGTGATGCCCGCGGTGTACTAGGGTATGTGGTGCCCGCGGTGTACTAGGGTATGTGGTGCCCGCGGTGTAGTTGGGTATGTGGTGCCCGCGGTGTACTAGGGTATGTGATGCCCGCGGTGTACTAGGGTATGTGGTGCCCGCGGTGTACTAGGGTATGTGGTGCCCGCGGTGTAGTTGGGTATGTGGTGCCCGCGGTGTACTAGGGTATGTGGTGCCCGCGGTGTAGTTGGGTATGTGATGCCCGCGGTGTACTAGGGTATGTGGTGCCCGCGGTGTAGTTGGGTATGTGATGCCCGCGGTGTACTAGGGTATGTGGTGACCGCGGTGTAGTTGGGTATGTGGTGCCCGCGGTGTACTAGGGTATGTGGTGCCCGCGGTGTAGTTGGGTATGTGGTGCCCGCGGTGTAGTTGGGTATGTGATGCCCGCGGTGTACTAGGGTATGTGATGCCCGCGGTGTACTAGGGTATGTGATGCCCGCGGTGTAGTTGGGTATGTGGTGCCCGCGGTGTAGTTGGGTATGTGGTGCCCGCGGTGTAGTTGGGTATGTGGTGCCCGCGGTGTACTAGGGTATGTGATGCCCGCGGTGTACTAGGGTATGTGGTGCCCGCGGTGTAGTTGGGTATGTGGTGCCCGCGGTGTACTAGGGTATGTGGTGCCCGCGGTGTACTAGGGTATGTGATGCCCGCGGTGTACTAGGGTATGTGATGCCCGCGGTGTACTAGGGTATGTGGTGCCCGCGGTGTACTAGGGTATGTGGTGCCCGCGGTGTAGTTGGGTATGTGGTGCCCGCGGTGTACTAGGGTATGTGGTGCCCGCGGTGTAGTTGGGTATGTGATGCCCGCGGTGTACTAGGGTATGTGGTGCCCGCGATGTAGTTGGGTATGTGGTGCCCGTGGTGTACTAGGGTATGTGGTGCCCGCGGTGTACTAGGGTATGTGGTGCCCGCGGTGTAGTTAGGTATGTGGTGCCCGCGGTGTACTAGGGTATGTGGTGCCCGCGGTGTAGTTGGGTATGTGATGCCCGCGGTGTACTAGGGTATGTGGTGCCCGCGGTGTAGTTGGGTATGTGGTGCCCGCGGTGCAGTTGGGTATGTGGTGCCCGCGGTGTAGTTGGGTATGTGGTGCCCGCGGTGTACTAGGGTATGTGGTGCCCGCGGTGCAGTTGGGTATGTGGTGCCCGCGGTGTACTAGGGTATGTGGTGCCCGCGGTGTAGTTGGGTATGTGGTGCCCGCGGTGTACTAGGGTATGTGGTGCCCGCGGTGTACTAGGGTATGTGATGCCCGCGGTGTACTAGGGTATGTGGTGCCCGCGGTGTAGTTGGGTATGTGGTGCCCGCGGTGTAGTTGGGTATGTGGTGCCCGCGGTGTACTAGGGTATGTGATGCCCGCGGTGTACTAGGGTATGTGGTGCCCGCGGTGTAGTTGGGTATGTGGTGCCCGCGGTGTACTAGGGTATGTGGTGCCCGCGGTGTACTAGGGTATGTGATGCCCGCGGTGTACTAGGGTATGTGGTGCCCGCGGTGTAGTTGGGTATGTGGTGCCCGCGGTGTACTAGGGTATGTGATGCCCGCGGTGTACTAGGGTATGTGGTGCCCGCGGTGTACTAGGGTATGTGGTGCCCGCGGTGTAGTTGGGTATGTGGTGCCCGCGGTGTACTAGGGTATGTGGTGCCCGCGGTGTAGTTGGGTATGTGATGCCCGCGGTGTACTAGGGTATGTGGTGCCCGCGGTGTAGTTGGGTATGTGATGCCCGCGGTGTACTAGGGTATGTGGTGACCGCGGTGTAGTTGGGTATGTGGTGCCCGCGGTGTACTAGGGTATGTGGTGCCCGCGGTGTAGTTGGGTATGTGGTGCCCGCGGTGTAGTTGGGTATGTGATGCCCGCGGTGTACTAGGGTATGTGGTGCCCGCGGTGTACTAGGGTATGTGGTGCCCGCGGTGTAGTTGGGTATGTGGTGCCCGCGGTGTAGTTGGGTATGTGATGCCCGCGGTGTACTAGGGTATGTGGTGCCCGCGGTGTACTAGGGTATGTGGTGCCCGCGGTGTAGTTGGGTATGTGGTGCCCGCGGTGTACTAGGGTATGTGGTGCCCGCGGTGTAGTTGGGTATGTGATGCCCGCGGTGTACTAGGGTATGTGGTGCCCGCGATGTAGTTGGGTATGTGGTGCCCGTGGTGTACTAGGGTATGTGGTGCCCGCGGTGTACTAGGGTATGTGGTGCCCGCGGTGTAGTTAGGTATGTGGTGCCCGCGGTGTACTAGGGTATGTGGTGCCCGCGGTGTAGTTGGGTATGTGATGCCCGCGGTGTACTAGGGTATGTGGTGCCCGCGGTGTAGTTGGGTATGTGGTGCCCGCGGTGCAGTTGGGTATGTGGTGCCCGCGGTGTAGTTGGGTATGTGGTGCCCGCGGTGTACTAGGGTATGTGGTGCCCGCGGTGCAGTTGGGTATGTGGTGCCCGCGGTGTACTAGGGTATGTGGTGCCCGCGGTGTAGTTGGGTATGTGGTGCCCGCGGTGTACTAGGGTATGTGGTGCCCGCGGTGTACTAGGGTATGTGATGCCCGCGGTGTACTAGGGTATGTGGTGCCCGCGGTGTAGTTGGGTATGTGGTGCCCGCGGTGTAGTTGGGTATGTGGTGCCCGCGGTGTACTAGGGTATGTGATGCCCGCGGTGTACTAGGGTATGTGGTGCCCGCGGTGTAGTTGGGTATGTGGTGCCCGCGGTGTACTAGGGTATGTGGTGCCCGCGGTGTACTAGGGTATGTGATGCCCGCGGTGTACTAGGGTATGTGGTGCCCGCGGTGTAGTTGGGTATGTGGTGCCCGCGGTGTACTAGGGTATGTGATGCCCGCGGTGTACTAGGGTATGTGGTGCCCGCGGTGTACTAGGGTATGTGGTGCCCGCGGTGTAGTTGGGTATGTGGTGCCCGCGGTGTACTAGGGTATGTGGTGCCCGCGGTGTAGTTGGGTATGTGATGCCCGCGGTGTACTAGGGTATGTGGTGCCCGCGGTGTAGTTGGGTATGTGATGCCCGCGGTGTACTAGGGTATGTGGTGACCGCGGTGTAGTTGGGTATGTGATGCCCGCGGTGTACTAAGGAATGTGGTGCCCGCGGTGTAGTTGGGTATGTGGTGCCCGCGGTGTACTAGGGTATGTGGTGCCCGCGGTGTAGTTGGGTATGTGGTGCCCGCGGTGTACTAGGGTATGTGGTGCCCGCGGTGTAGTTGGGTATGTGGTGCCCGCGGTGTACTAGGGTATGTGGTGCCCGCGGTGTAGTTGGGTATGTGATGCCCGCGGTGTACTAGGGTATGTGGTGCCCGCGGTGTAGTTGGGTATGTGGTGCCCGCGGTGTAGTTGGGTATGTGGTGCCCGCGGTGTAGTTGGGTATGCGGTTGTACCCATGCGCAAACACACCCTACCCGCTGATTTCTAGCGTTCTTTTTATATGACTCGCGCTATAACTAAACCGCGGGCATCACATACCCGACTCAGACGACGAGGGATACGTGCATATAACTTAACCGCGGGTTACACATACGCGGTGATAATGAGATGAGAATAGATGATATGAAATACCTGTGGATATACTCCTTGGGCTCCAAAGGCAGCTTATGATTGACGACCAGGTCCACAGTTGGGATATCCAGACCTCTAGCCGCCACGTCAGTAGCCACCAGCGTACACTTCAGGTTGGATCGGAACTGGGTGAGGGCAGACGCACGTTCTCTCTGCCGCATGTAGCCGTGGAGGCAGACATTGTCCATGGATATTGCGTTTAGCATCATTGATAGGACTTGGCATTCTCTGCGAAGATAATAAATATTAAATATCTATCTATGTAATATATTGTATTAAGTATGTCAGTCTTCTAGTACCCATAACACAAGCTCTGCTTAGCTTGGGGCTAGATGATGTTGTGTGGATTGTCCAGCATTATTTATTTATTATTTATTTATTATTAATGTACATATCACACACACAACGCAATATAGTCCTAAATTAGGATAAAATTTGTGCTTATTCTCAAACGCCTTTGTCAACACTCCCCTTTGACTTATTAAATGATTGATGGCATGAGAAATGAAAATCAATTATACTTTATTCAATAAAATCACAAATCATGAAGATCATTGAGAATAGTTTTATAAGATGATTCTAGGTGCCAGTTCCACGGGACCAGAGCCTACAAGAACGAGCAGAGAAACTGACACCTAGACGATTCTAAATGAGTAGTGTCTTTATTAAAAGTAGTGACTTACTTCTTAGTATCAGTGAAGACAATAATATGCGAGCTAGGTTTACTCTCCCTGTATTTCCTGAGCGTCTGCACTAAATACACGTCGCGGGCGTATGCCGGGCAAACCGCATAGCGCTGGTCCAGTGTCGATACTGTCAGCTGTGTGTCTGTTTCGGTCCATATCTTCAATTTCTGCAATCATTTTAGTAAGAAATTATGTATTAGAATTTATTTAGTGTATAACTGTAGGAAAATGAAGCCAGCAGTAGCCGTGATCAGTTGCCAAAAGAACTAAAGGATTTTCTTAGGGGTGAGGTATCTTAGCGCATCCGGGCTTAAGGTACCTATTCCACCACTAACTTTATGAGTAAGATCAGGAAATTGTTGCTCCAAGGAGTATTTTTTCCTGACAAGTTTTAAGAGTAAGTAATTATATTTTAATTAATTAAATTGTAATAATTTAATCGATTTAATTGCATGATTTATTTATAAGCTTTCAAATACAATTGTAACTAATTAATGAAGTTAATGAATAAATATATGAATATGACTATTAATTGTTACTTGCTTTCACTATAACTTACTTCTTTATCAAGCTGCATCAATTTAGATTCTCTGACATCATCTGTAATTGTAGCGGAGAAGAGAAGATTTTGTCTCTTTGCTGGTAGAGCATTGAAAATAGTCTCCAGATCACCTTGGAATGATTCACTAAATAATCTGAAATATATTAAATTAGGACATATTTTGAATAGGGTAATCGTAGTGCAAATTAATTATAGACAATATGTATTTAATAGAAATCTTTTTCATGATTCTAACTAGTGAGTAGGAACACTATTTCTTTCCTGTCTAGTCCTGTTCAATCTTACCCTGAACAAATTACAGTTTATGGAGAGTTTGTAGTTATTATTTGTGTAATTACATAGAACACATAGACAATCTGCATAGTGTAGCTGGCAAACACTGTATGAGAAGAGTCGAAGACCGGGCTCAGTGGCGCGTCTTGGGAGAGCCCTACGTCCAGCAGTGGACTGACATCGATGATGATGATAGAAACACAAACAGAACACCCTAAATTTTTCCTAACACCTTAACTTTTTTAGTTATTTGTCAGTTTTATGTACCTGTCAGCCTCGTCAAGCACCAAATACTTGATCTTCTTAAGTGTGAAAGTGTCACAGCCCGTTATATGGTCAGCCAGCCGTCCGGGCATGGCCACAACTATATGAGGTCTTTTTGCCAGTTTTAAGGACTCCTCCAGCTGGTCGGACCCTCCTGTGACGATGGATACCCTTAGCTTAAGAGGCTGGCCGAGGATACTGAACTGGTCTGCTATCTAGAATACATGAATGAAAGAATTAAAAATATTTTAATGTACACTACCAAACATAAAAAGGAAAATTTACAAATGGCTAACTGAAGAAACTGATGTCTTTCGAACAAGTTGAACATCATCAAAATTGGTAGATTGCTATAGAGCGATAAGACCAACCACATTGTCAAAGATTTTAAAAAAATTACAAAATAAAATTATATTGACTATTACTTTTAGTTCTAATACTGAAAACTACAATTATCTTTTTGCAGTGTTTAAATAAATGTTTGCAAGTAAAAATCAAAATAAATTCTTTAATATTAGTTTTGATGAAATTTCAAATTATTCAATTGTTTTTTATGTATGACTAAGATATTGATTCCCCATATAGGTTGTAAGAATTTTAATAACTATATTTAATTTTAATAACTATAGAGGAATAAAGCTCATGTCACATAGTATGAAGATATGGGAGAAAGTGGTAGCGAGACGAATGAGAGAGGAAAGTGAGGTATCACAGAACCAATTTGGATTTATGCCAGGGAGAGGGACAACGGATGCCATATTTTCACTTCGTCAACTTTGTGAAAAGTACAGACGTGCGCACAAAAATCTGCATATGGTGTTCGTTGATCTCGAAAAGGCGTACGACAGAGTTCCCAGAGAGGTTTTGTGGTGGGCAATGAAAGAGAAAGGAGTGCCTGCAAAGTACCTTCAGCTTGTTCGAGCGATGTATGATAGAGCTAGCACGCACGTCCGGTCCGAAGCTGGAGTAACCGACAAATTCTATTTGTTTCTCCTGGTAATGGATGCTTTAACATCAGACATACAGGATGAAGCACCCTGGTGTATGCTGTTCGCCGACGACATTGTCCTTGTCGGAGAAAATGCACTTGGGGTCCAGAACAGACTGGCTAAATGGCGGGAGAGATTGGAGAATGTAGGCTTGAAGATCAGCAGGACGAAAACAGAACATCTGTTTTGTGACTTTGGTGGTCCGTCCAATTTCTCCACAATAGCCTTAGATGGTGTACCCCTGCCAGTCTGTTCCGATTTCCGGTACCTCGGTTCATTATTCCAGGACGACGGCGAAATTGACCGTGACGTTAAGCACAGAATGAATGTTGGATGGATGAAATGGCGACAGGTCACTGGCACAACATGTGATCCGCGTATGCCACTTACACTTAAAGGCAAAATTTATAAAACTATCATAAGACCTGTCGTATTGTATGGATCTGAGTGCTGGGCAGCGAAAGTGACGGATGAAAGAAGAGTGCATGCTACAGAGATGAGAATGTTGAGATGGATGTGTGGAGTAACAAGAATGGACAAAATTAGAAATGAGTACATAAGGGGAAGTCTGAAAGTAGCTCCAGTGACTGAAAAAATGAGGAGTAACAGGTTGGCGTGGTATGGACATGTTATGAGAAGAGAAGAATGTCATGTGACGAAAAGAGTGCTAGGTATGAATGTGGATGGATATAGAGGAAGAGGTAGGCCTAAGAAAAGATGGATGGATTGTGTGAAAAATGATATGGATGTGAAAGGAGTGAATACTGAGATGACGGATGATAGAGGAGAATGGAAGAAACGAACATGTTGTGCCGACCCCACCTAGTGGGATAAGGGCAGGAAGAAGAAGAAGATAGGTTGTAAGAATTTTAATAAACTACCTGATATGCCAATTCATGTGTAGGTGTCAAAACCAAAGCAAATATGCCGTATGGATCCTCCGCTAGATGTTGCAGTATAGGCAGAGCAAATGCAAAGGTCTTCCCGGAGCCAGTTTTAGCTGCTCCAATACAGTCTGCTCCAGCTAGTATACTTGTGATACAACCTTTTTGGATCGGTGTTGGACTTCTTATACCTGTTTGGATAGATTTATAAAGTGTACTTGGAAGTGGAAGTATAGCAAAGATTTAAAAAAAAAACAGACTACATCAGTTACATACATTTAACAGTTCAGAGATTGCTTTTTTGTAATCATTGGAACAAGGAGTTTTTTTCGTGTAAAGCTGTAGTTTAAAAATGGAATGTTGAATGTGAAGTTTAGAAGTTGAGAAACAAAAACATGTAGCAAAGATTAAAAAACTTACGAAACAGATTGCATAATTTACATACATTTATCCGTTTCGGATGATTGTTTTATTTTGTAATCATTGGAACAAGAAGTTTTTGTGTGAAGCTAGGTAAGTTTAGAAATGGAATACTAACCTAGCGTAAATAGTTGCTTGATAAGCCAGGTTTTTACGCCCAGCTCCTTGAATTCATTTCCGTCATTTTCATCCATAGTGAGACACAAGGCTATTGCTGCTTACAATTAAAGATACTATACAAAATATATCAAAATATTACAATAACCTAGACAAAATTGCTCGCATGGTATTGTTTATTATGGTTTTTGACACTTCACGGTTTTGTTTCATTCCCCAATCAGCTGATATTTTTATAGTCAAAACAACAGTGTTGCGTTTCATTCAGACATAAGTGTAAATTCATTTGAAATTATTTAGTTGTTTCATTTATGCTTAAAGTAGCTAGTGATAAAACCGTCAAAGATATTCGTGTCGTAATAGGTTTTTTCGTTCGAAAATAATGTTTAGAATTTTTTTTTTTAATATTTATAATTTATTTTAGTACGTATTTGTATTTATAAAAAACCAATATCTACAGCCATTTCATCAATTTATTCCTAGCATAGGTTTAAATCTTCTAGAAGAGTTTGTTTGCTTTTTTCATTTTTTTTCTAACTCAATGATGAGATGGTGCATCAATTAGGGTTTTGAACGAAGTGTATTACGTCACACGACGCATAACACGCTACTTGTGCGTGTTTCCTTTTCGTCGTTCTGATTATTAATTCGCTGCAAGCCGTCGATTATTTTAAATAATACCGTGTAATTCAGAGTGTGCGAGTTCGATGTTAAATAATTCAACTATTTCGTGATCAATTAGAAACTCACCAGTGGTAAGTTAAAGTCCACAATGTTTGTTTTAATTAATCTTAACTAGTTTATTAAACACAGTTCAGCGCAGAGTTCATAAATGGTTCGTCTAGTCTAGCGCAATGGAGTAGAATTAGAAAAAAATGGTGCACTGCAAGAACATCTATTTATTTAGATTAAACGACGGAAGTGTTAAAGTAGAAGCACCGGTAGTTTTCAGTAAGAAGTTTCTTTTATAAAAAGTATCTAATATTTTTATGTAGGTAGGTTGATAAATTAAAGAAACGAGTCGGCCTACTGCATTATAATTGCATATAAAATGCAGGAATTTTTCAAATTGGAATCATTAATAAAATGCTTGTTATTGTATGTTGGATGTTTTTGTCAAATATGATGAATTTAATGTTGTATGAAATGGTCAATTGCATTATATATTTATTGTTCATGTTTAAATTGTTTGATATGTCGGAAATGTAGCAATACAGTACACACACATACACAGTATACAGTGGACTACAGTAAGTAGTTGCATACTTGTAATGTTTAGTACCTATTTGTAATGTTTATTTGTATAAGTTTTTGTTAGAAAGCTTGTGTTCTACCAATTATTATTAAATAAGGAATATAAATAGGGTTACATTATAATATGTATATATATTTACTTACTTAATAATATGGTGGTAGTACAAGCTTTTTAACAAAATCTTATACTAATACTTAGCATTACAAGAATTACTACTTAAGTACTTATTTGTGGTTTTACTAAGGAAAACAATTAAAATTCCCATTACACATGTTTACAATAACAATAGACAAATTATTTTACTATATCCTTTTAAGTTCCATAGCTTGTAGACAAGGAAATAGAATTTTTATATGCATTTTTATATATATTTTTTTTAATATTGTCCCACTGCTGGGCAAACATCTCTACTCTCTCCTGAATTCTTCCATTTCTCTCTTTATTTAGCTTTCCACCTTCTATTTTCAAATCTTATTTTATCTACAATTTTTTTTTTAATTTCTGATAAAAACCTCCTTGCTGGACAATCTTTTAGATGCACTATACTACTTTATAAAATAAAATAAACCCAAATTCTTAAAACAAAATATTCTAAAACTAAATGGGATCAAAGTTCAATAAGTCAGCTTACTCATGTATCACTTACATAAATTAACTTGTAAACAATGAATTAGATTTCACTTGTATTCACTAAAAGGTTATTAAACTTACCAAAAATTAAATAGTCAAAATATGTTACATATGACTTGAGATGGAGTTATTTTTTTAGTTTGTAATGCTATCTATGTTACTGAATATCTAATCTATAGATGGATATCTAGAACCTTACAAACTTTACAACCCCTAGGGGACTGGTTTCCTATTTATATTCTGAATATAAGATTACTCCCCCTCCCCTGATCATCTGATCACAATAAAGCCCATGTTTGGATCCAGAAGTAGGCTTTTTAAAACAGTATTTTTTATTAAAATTAATACATTATATACAATTTTATCAAAAACCTTGAACTTTTTATATTACTAGTGTTTTATAATAGTAAAGATACATTTATAAATACATAATCAATAAAAAAAAGTAATGTCAAAAGGTCAGGTAGGACTTGCAATGTTGCTATATGGTAATGTTGCAATGCAATGCAGGTATTATAACAAGACCTAGAGTGGTAATAATATTTATTGTTGCAGGTAACACTTCAATATGGGCACCTTCCGAACAGCACTGTCCGTGACCAGCAAGGGAAAGGCTGGATTGAGGAGCAACGGAAAATTCGTAAGTATTATATTATAATGCTGGACAATCCACACAACATCATCTAGCCCCAAGCTAAGCAGAGCTGATTTATCACACAAACATTTACTCTTGGTGGGAATCAAACCCACGCCCCACAGTATGGAAGGCAGAGCTACTACCAACTGAGCTGTGACGCCTGTCATTACTAAACAAACCTTTGAAACGCGAGTATTACTGCTTAGCGGTAGAAATACGGTAGTTCCTTCAAAATCAAAACTAATAATAGTTTATTCAGTAAAATCACAAGGATCATTTAGTTAGATCTTCCTCGCGTTAGAGCGTTTTCACATTATCCGATCCGATATCGGTGTCGGACGCCGATCCGATATCGGGGTAAGTAAAATGTATGAAATATGTACATCCGATATCGGGCCGGACAATATGAAAGATAGGTAAATATTTCATACATTTTACTTACCCCGATATCGGATCGGATAATGTGAAAACGCTCTTACAATGCTACTTATTTGCTCTTGATCTTTGACCTTGACCATTGATAATCGAAATCTAGTTGATCCTTACGTAATTACCATATCTAAAGCTTTCCTACTGATAACTATTATGTGCAGTTGGCAACGAATGCGCTCGGTGACGTCATAAACCGTTATGCCATGAACTTGATCTTGCAATGACGTCGAGATCTAATTAAAGGTACAGAATACTTCGTTTACCGTTAAAAAATATAACAACAGACTTCAGAGGGGTGAGCTCGAATAAATGTGACAATCTTAAAATAAATACGATTATGTTACGCGTTTTTTTCTTTGTTCATTACTAGTCAAATAACCCAGAACACCCGGAATAAATATTTGCAGATAGTAAAACATTTATCCCAAGGCGGGAATCGAACCCGCAACCTTCCGCGTCGCAGGCGGACCATCGCCCACCGCGCCACATTGGTCGTCAAAGTTTAATAAAATTCCTTTTTATAATAGCTTTATTCAACGTGAAGTTGCAGGATTTTCATATAATATGCAGTATCATAGAAACGTGATTGTGTTGCTATGTTTGCAACATTGTAGATACATATGTTAGAATATTCATATATTTAGGTAGATATATATTATAATAGTTTATTTATACATTGCTTCGGCACGTGTTTAAGCGCGCGCGTAATGCAACGTAGATATGGTCTGATATCTACGATGCCAATAGAAACAATGGAATAAATTGTACTAATAGAAAATGTAGGTAGGTTTATAGGTTATCTTCTTCTTTTTAAATGGCTTCTACAAAACGACAGACATTCCGCCAGTGTCAAATGTTTATTTTGAAATATGTATATCTGGCAGATCAGTCAAGAACAGAGTCAGTCAATCAACTGCTGTTATTTATTTTTAAAGAGAAAATGTAATTGGAATTTACCTATTCACAAACAAACTTACGACTATTACAGTATTTACACAATGTACATAGGCATATAAAATACATAAGAAGCAGTTGAGCTATCTACAGACCGTTGCAAACGATCTATAGATAGTTCAACTGATCCAAAGTGAAAATGGTAAAGAATGTCACAGATTATTTTTAGGACTTTGTTTTTAAATTACAATGTTTAACACAACACTTTACAATAATACAAAATACAATACAAATATCTATCTAATTTTTTTATTACTATCGTACTCAGTAAAAAAAAATTAAGTGTAAGTATTCATCTGCCAATAGAATAAATACTCGGCTTCTATAAAACAACTTTCAAACTCTTAAAATGATTATCTATTCTATACGTTCTAGTTTAGGGCTTCTGTCTGTTCCGTATGTTGCAATGTTAGACAAGATAAGAGTTACATGTTAGAAGGAGATGTACTCTGTAGGTAAATATAACTGTCACAGAACTCACAGATGACAGAATATTTATGTTCATACAAATTTGAAGATGCTAGTCGTGCATGGCAGTCTTGTCTATCATTTTAAATATTGTTTTGGATACCATATAGACTACAAACGTCTATTGGTGCTATTTAGATCAGTTGAGCTACCTACAGATCGTTTGTAACGATTTGCAGATAGCTCGACTGTTTCTTATGTATTTTATAAATACTTATGTACGATCGTTTGTAACGATTTGCTAGCTATATAGCTCGACTGTTTCTTATGTATTTTATAAATACTTTGTACATATTATAAATATGCTGTGGGTAGTGGGTTCAATCCCCACCGATAACAGTTTGTCCCGAGCTCACAACCAATTATATTAAATACGTAAGGTTAGTTATCTACCTCCTAACCTAATTTAGGTGGTTAGTGTGTAATCACTGATCACCTAATGTGGGATAAGGGCAGGGGAATGATGAAATGATATTACCTCATTTCTTATTTGCACAACCGTATGCTGCAAAAAACAGGTTCTGATCAAAATTGAAAGGTGAATTGAGTAAATATTATATTTAATGTAGAAGTAACGGTAACTATTGAAACTGGAGCAACACACGCATAGCAGTCAACTTTTTAAATTCTTCTCAACAGCATGCAATGTTAACAATCTTATAAAGATTATTTATTTAATTTACCAGAACGGACTGTGTTAGATAAATAAGTACGAAATATAAGTGTTCTATTGTAAAATATCATGTCACATACAATACAAGTAATTGATTTATTTGTACTAGTAATTGACGAACGGAGATGGCGCGGCGGGCGCAGGTCCGCCTGCGACGCGGAGGTTGCGGGTTCGATTCCCGCCTTGGGATAAATGTTTGTATGATCTGCAAGGGTATTCTGGGTATTTTATATGTATAATAAAAAATATATATCTATGTAATGTATTGTATTAAGTATGTCAGTCTTCTCTTCTAGTACCCATAACACAAGCAGAGCTTGTGTTATGCTTAGCTTTGGGCTAGATGATGTGTTGATTGTCCAGCATTATTTATTTATTATAATATTTCCTTTAATATATCATTTCACATGGATACAAGTAATATTGATTTTATATTTATTGATATTATTCAAAATTGTGCGCGATGCAATGCATCTCAGGGCACGTCCCTTGTGGACGTACTCAGGGAGCTAATGGTTTTTTTATAGTATTAATAAAAAACAAGCCATCAGTACCGTCATTTAATGAAGTCGAGTCGGACTCAAGCTAATAACATTAATTAAAGTGATCGAACATTTGTGTTTATAACCTAAAACGGTAAAATACAAACATCATTGATAAAAAACTAAAATAAGATAACGTATCTCTTTGATGCGATGATTATGCAATAATACAGCCAGTCGAAAACTTACATCGAGTCATTGAGTCATCGTCAAATGACATTGACAGTCACGTGTAGACTGCGTGCTTGATCAATGACTGATCAGTGTAAATATCACTTGAATTTTGCCGGACACGTGCTCACAATAATAAACTTTCAAAGCTATTTCTGTAGTGAACAATTGTAATAAGCCTCAAAGTCATGGACTTTTAAAGCCTTATGTAATACTCATAGCACACGTCTATATTTTATCATTACATATACCTAATCTTTTACGACCTATATCAGTCTAATGCTAGACGTAAGTTTCTCTCACGACGCGCCACTGAGCCCGGTCTTCGGCTCTTCTCATCTAGTCTGTCACACACTGTGTGTGCCAGCTACATTCCACAGAACGTCGCTCAATCTTGCCGGAGCGACGTTCGAGACTCTTCTTCTTCTTGTTACGTGTGAGACCGTGTGATACAGTTACGTGTGAGACTCTTCTTCCAGCTCTTATCCCAGCCCTTATACCTAGATCCACAATATATAATAATAAACACGTTCTTGCTGATCTAGGCAAGCGTAGTGTGGGACAGACTACACTTGCCTAAACGCAGTCTCCACTCCAGTATCCGTTTACCCCACCGATTGCTAGTTCTTCGGCATACTGATACTTCAGCTTGCTAATTCTTTGAATAATGTTAAACAGCTTTGTTTTTTGGCAGATAACCCTATATAAAAAAATATCCTCGATGTAATTTTATTCTCGATGAGGATCGAACCCACATCCCGGAAGGCAGAGCCAGACGCTTCGACAATATGTACCAATTTATGGCTAAATTTATTTCAAATGGGAACCTTGGAACGGTTTATGGGGATCGAACCCTCATCCCGGAAGGCTAGACGCTTCGACAATAGCAATATTTGGCTAAATATATTTCAAATAGGTACCTTAGAACAGTTTTCGGAGTAACTTAAAATAGCTATAAACATTTTATTTTAAAATCTGTACATAAACAACATAATTGTACCTCACTTTTTGTTCGCGATAAAAACATGGATTCGTTGTTAGCAAAAACTATCCGGCGAGCTATTTTATAAATTGGTAGCTTATAATGTGTTCGTTGAACCCATTAGCCACAATGTTTTAGAGGAATGAATTTAGTTTTGTTTTTCATTCGTTTATTTATTTGCAAAAAACCATGGTAGATTTTGGTACAAGATGTCATAGTGGGTATGTTCCCATATTTTTACCAAATTGTAATGGTGTGGAAAAATTTAAGTCTTATATCTTAGTTTTGTTTGAAATCCGACTATGCGCTGAGATGAAATCCTAGGTGAGGCAATGATGGCGATTCTTCAATTCATTTATTTTCTACTCGATCCTTAATCTCACTTGATATGTGTCTCGGTTTCATAAAAAAATGCAAATAGCAAAGTTCCGGAGTTATTACGAAAGTTCAACAAAATCCTTACCAAAACAATTAGGATAATTTTTGTACTACAAACATTTAAAGCCGACTTTATATCGGTGCATTCGACCTAGAATATAACTATATCGGTGCATTCGACCTAGAATATAACTCACTCCTTCACTCTTGGCTTGAGACGCAGCTTAACTTATCCCTGTCTCTCTTTCCGCCAAACAAAAGAAAGAGACGAAGCACATCTGCTCCTGAGTAGAAAAAACCTTAGCCTAATACTCCTCAGATTCGTAAGTCTTCGTAAGTGTTATATCTTTTGTTTCAGTCGTTTCGACCCCTTTTGTCATGTGCGCCCGTAGCAATGGTTGGCTTCGAACGAAACGCCCACACCCAGGACATCACCAAGAATATCCAGTACATCAGCAATGATAAGGTCAAGCTGGTCACTGATCCGAAGACCATGAAGTGAGTTGATATACTTATATTTATTTACTTTTTTGTTTACTAGTCCGTAAGTGTCCTTAGGCTCGGGGTCCGAGGACCGATGGATTGTGATCCGTTCATATTTATGTTCAAACTTCGTGATAACCTCGTTTGCGCGATCTAGGTCTCTGCCATCTGTTGGTCTGTTGCGTAGACTACGGTGTAGTTTATCATGTAGCGATATAGATGGCGCTATACTAGTTTTAGCATGTAATCTCACTTCATCACGTTATTTAGTAAGAATGTGTTACATTATAAAATCTTTAATATCTAACAAAGAGTGACAAAAAGTGAGTGAAAGTTTGACAAAAATACGGTTTAAATAAACATTTCACACATCGCGCTCTAGCCGTGTACTATTAGAACTAGATTACTGATAGTTTTTATAAACACATTCGATTACATACAATACATAGTAACATCCTGAAAAAGGTCAGTTATGTCAATAACTCAGACTTAATGTTCTATAAATAGGGTCCAATATTGAACCATCCGGTTCTTGTAATATCTCGCCAATAGATTCGGTCACATTACAAGCAAATAGTTCTTAAGTGATATTCATTATTACTGCAAGAGTTGAGTGTCGTCAATGAGAAGCATTAGAATTTGTTATAAAACTTCATACTACAGCTTGATAATAGTTGCTGTTCTTACATAAAATGTATAAATAAACGGTTCTGAGATATATGCTTTGCGTTCTTTTATAATTAAAAATAAATAAATATTCACAGACAATTCACACATCACACTCTAGTCCCAAACTAAGCAAAGCTTGTACTATGGAAAGTAGATTGCTGATAGAATTACTTATAAACCTTTTTTTTTTGTAAATACATACATTGAATAGGTACATAGTAATAGAACAAACATTACACAAACATTCGTTCATAGTGGAAATCAATCCCACGACCCACAGCAGAGCTACTACCAACTGAGCTGTGACGCCTGACCAGTATAAGTGCTATAGATCTGCCCACGCGCATAATTGCAGGATGCATGGCCTTGAGATCTAGCTATTCCCGTTTTAGTGAAATATGACCAACTGCGTTGTAATGCTCGCGTCAAATAACATGTATATAATAGTACAGACGCAGTGGTCTTTTTAATATGATTTGTGTTTCGTTTTATGTAGATTTCAGTAGAAAAAACTCTTTTAATTCTGTGAAATTTGTGAAATGCCTATTAAATCAGTCCACCTGGACTGATTTCGGGATGATGATATAAACGTTATAAAGTCAGGTTAGCTTACCGTAACTCAACTCCAAAATCTTGAAAAAATAACAGATAAAACTGGGTAGCATTGTTCTAGCTGTCTTGGGGGTTTAACACCTTTGGAGGTTGCAATATCATATCGTTTATTCATCTTCATAAAATCGGGGAATCCTAATCCAGGTTAATCAACAGGAAGCATATACCAAATTTCTAGTTCATAAGTAAATCCATGGTTTCCAGAGTGGACAAGCCCCTGGACCGGCCTCTCTGCGTGATGATAAACTGGCTCCTAGCTCGCCAAAAGCACGTGATGAAATACGCAACTTTGTACCTGGAACAGGGATTTGACGTGGTCAACGTGTCTTGTACTCCGTGGCAGCTCATGTGGCCTATGAAAGGCTCTCAGGTTAGTTATTTTGACTATACTAGGATACTGATAATGCACAATACACCCCATTGCGGGACGTCAGTGCAGATCTCATTCTCCCAACCAGAATTAGAATTATACTAGGATCGATGTTTGCCTGGAGTTGGAGTACAGAACGAAGAAGAAAAATAACAGAAGATGTAAGTGATACATCTTCTGTTCTTTTTCTTTGACGATATAGAAGCAAAGTTGGTGAGAGTATTTAGATTCAAAGCAAATATAGCAGTTCTGTCCAACAGAAGATTTCATTGAGTTGATGTTTATGTAGCAATGAGTTATTGTCAGACAGCGGGAAGTCGAATTATTTAGAAGGTTCCCTCTCGAAGAATATGGATATAAATTGAAGGTATGTTATGTATTACTCTGTTTCCAGCACTCTGGTTAACGTAGGGATGAGAAGAACGGGCAAGAAACAGCCTGGTTCCTACAGATTTTTGTATGATTCTTCTTAAAAAGAATAATCATTACAGAGACTGAGATATCAGTGGAGTTTATTAGTTCTTGCTCGTTTTTCTAGGTTCTGGTCGCATGGAACTGACACCTAGAATCACCTAGCATAAGATTCTCAATCCTAGTGATTTTCCGAAATAAAGACTAGGTACTTGAGTTTGAAGTCATCAAACTAAGCAGTCTAGTATATAAGACTCTAAATCCTTGTTACTTTACGAAATAAAGAATACTTGAGTTTCTGAAGTCATCATATAAGTCAAATATGTTTCCAGCTGGTAGCCGCAGACCTGCTGAAGTTCATGCAGCAGAATGAGAATGAACAGCCCCTGGTGGTGCACGGGTTCTCAGTGGCTGGCTACATGTGGGGGGAGCTGTGTGCCCACGCCATGAACGATAAACAGCTGTAAGTTACTCTGGATATTTACAGGTCTTAACTATAAATAATGCTGGACAATCCACACAACATCATCTAGCCCCAAGCTAAGCAGAGCTTGTGTTATGGGTACTAAAAAACTGACATACTTTAATACAATATATATGTATATATTTTTTATTGTACATATCAAATACCCAGAACACCCGGAATTAATATTTGCAGATCGTACAAACATTTATCCCAAGGCGGGAATCGAACCCGCAACCTCCGCGTCGCAGGCGAACCATCGCCCACCGCGCCACATCGGTCATCAAAACTAACACTACGCTACGTTTCTTAACTTTTTTTTATTGTTATTCGGAAAGCAAACATTGTTATAATCTGTGTTAGAAATAACTTAAACGAATAAAGCGACTACAGGTCTTAGCAAAATTAGCGAACTTTTACAAGTTTTTTTAAATATCCTTTAAAGCTCTATAGATCATCTTGATCATTGTTCATTATCATCAGATACTGGAGTACTACTGATATAATAACATTTTGCGTCAAATATTTACAAATCTAAGCAAGAGTGCATTTATTTAAAAGAAATATATTACAAGACTTATTAAGTCGGTCTAAAATATTTTATGGATTATGGTCACAGCTCAGTTGGTTTAAGCTCTGCCTTTCATGCTGTGTGTGGGTCGTGGGTTCGATTCCCTTCCAGAGCAAATGTTTGTGTGATGAACATAAATATTTGTTCAGTGTGTATTTACAAAAAAAAATATAAGTATCCTATCAGCAATCTAGTTCCCATAGTACAAGCTTTGCTTAGTTTGTGACTGGAGTGTGATGTGTGAAATTTCCATGTATATTTATTTATTGAATATACATTTTGTAAATACTGTAATAGTCGTAAGTTTGTGAATAAACAATTTATTTTATTGAATTATTTGCAGGTATCAGCCAGTGTTGGACCGCGTGGCGGCTCAAGTTTGGGACTCGGCCGCTGATATCAGTGAGATTACCATCGGCGTGCCAGCCGCCATCTTTCCCAAAAACGCCATCATGAAGAAAACTCTGCAAACTTATATGGAGTGAGTACTAATGATCTCAGTGTAGGACGCCCTCCGGCGAGATGGAGCGACGATCTGCGGAGTGTAGCTGGCAAACACTGGATTAGAAGAGCCGAAGACCGGGCTCAGTGGCGCGTCTTGGGAGAGACCTACGTCCAGCAGTGGACTGATATAGGTTGATGATGATGACTAAAGAGCTCATCATAGCTCGTGTGAGCTAATACCATTTAAGATTAGCAACTTGAAATTACTAGGTTTACTTGCATAAGCTCAAGAACGTAGTACATAATTAGAATAGGATAAAAATGATGTTATTTTTTTGCTTTTTTTAATTTGTTTGCCGCGGGTTCTGGGCCCGATTATTACGATAATTGTATTTTTTTTGTAAGAATGATCACAATAAACGGTAGGAACCAGGCCGTAGTTTCTTGCCCGTTCTTCTAAGCGCTGGTCGCGTGGAACTGGCACCTAGAATCACCTAGTGTATAAGGCGATTCCAAATGATTTATCTACGAACAGGTTAGGGCATACTTTGATTTTGTTTTGACTGGGTATTATCTATTAACGTACCGCGGAAATCCGATACGAATTAAGTAATATCGTCAAAGTACAAGGCCAAACATCAAAATGATCTGATTTTAGATAAAATAATTATAATTGTTTTATCTACCTTCTGGCCTTCGGTGTAAACACATAGCAGAGTTAAGCAGTGGTTAAAGAGATGGGGGAAAAAATGGGGATTTTACTATGTTATTTTATCATTGTTTGAGTCTGCAAAGAGACCTACGCCCAGCAGTGGACTGATATGGGTTGATGATGAGTGATATGTGATTTACCTGCCTATTTATAATATGTATGTAAATGATACACTATAACAATAATTTTATTCACAAACAAACTTACGACTATTACAGTATGTACAAAATGTACATTGGCATATAAATACATAAGAAACAGTTGAGCTATCTACAGACCGTTGCAAACGATCTATAGATAGTTCAACTGGTCCAAATCAGTACCGCGTAGTCCGCGTATGATCAGTGTACCTATGTAAATTGTAATTATGTGTGGTTTGCTTGTAAATTAATATGTATTTGTTTGTTTGTGTGATATGTTCGTAAATATTGGAACGAACTTCCCTATCGCGCGTTGCGAAGGGGACTAGACGGAAAAAATTAAGATCTAAAGTTGTAACGACACTTTATGCTAAAATTGTAAGCCGTGCGGCGTGTTTCTCTCTCTCTCCTTATATGTCTCTCTCTCCCCCCTTTTCTCTCCCTATCTGGCTCTCTTTATCTCTCTCATAGAAAGCAAGCCAGTCATTAAATAAGAAGTTCGTTACATCCGTGTGTCACTTGACACCTCTCAAGTTATTTTAATGTACATATTTAATATCCTCTCTCCCTCTCTCTCCCCCTTTCTCTCTCCCCCTTTCTCTCCTTCTCTGCCCCATCTACCTCTCTCATAGAAAGCAAGCCAGTTACTAAATAAGAACTTCAATCCATCCGGGTGTTCCTTGACACCTCTCAAGTTTTATGTATTATAATGCCAGGTATCACTTCGTTCCATCCGGGTATTCCTTGTCACCACCCAAGTTATTTTTAAGTATGTATTTATGACTCTGTTCATTATCCTCTTATTGTACGTCCGGACTGGACAACTGTATAAACTTGTACTACTTTACAATTAAGATCTTTTGTGTACAACAGTTAAACAATATCTTTATCTTTAGTGTATCATAACTAAGTTAAATTGACACCGCACTGAAACTTCAGTACTTAATTTAGTTTAATTGTAATTCTTTGTAAGAAGGATCATATAAAAAAACGGTAGGAACCAGGCCGTAAGTTTCTTGCCCGTTCTTCTAGGCTCTGCTCGCGTGGAACTGGCACCTAGAATCACCTAGTATGTAAGACGATTCTAAATGATCCTTGTTATTTTACTGAATAAAGTAATTTTTGACTTGACTTGACTTTATAATGCCAGGTATCACATGAAGACATTCCACTCTGCCGCCACGATCCACTACATCCGTGCGTCTCAGCTGTTCCACACCAACCTGTGCCGCGCGCCCGCGCTCTTCCTGCTGTCCCGCAGCGACCCCGTGGGCGCGGAGACCAGCAACCGAAGCGTGCATGACTCCTGGCGGGAGATGAACATCAAGGTACACCATTAAATTATTGTTGACGACCGATGTGGCGCGGCGGGCGAAGGTCCGCCTGCGACGCGGAAGGTTGCGGGTTCGATTCCCGCCTTGGGATAAATGTTTGTATGATCTGCAAATATTTATTCTGGGTATTTATATGTATAATAAAAAATATCTATCTATGTAATGTTATTGTATTAAGTATGTCAGTCTTCCAGTACCCATAACACAAGCTCTGCTTAGCTTGGGGCTAGATGATGTTGTGTGGATTGTCCATTATTTATTTTATTTATTTATTGTCAACTTTATTAAACAATTGTAAGAAGGATCATATGAAAAAAACGTTAGAATCCAGGTCTAGTTTCTTGCCAGTTCTTCTAGACTCTGGTCGCGACGAACTGGCGCCTAGAATCATCTAGTATGTAAGACGTTTCAAAGTGATCCTTGTGATTTTATTGAATAAATGAATTTGAAGTTTGAAGTCATTTAGTACGGGTGCTTCAAGTACCATTTTTGTATTATCATTATCATTCCCCTGCCCTTATCCCACGTTAAGCGGGTTTGGCACAACATGTTCTCTTTCTCCACACACTACTTATTATTCGTCAGTTCTAAATCTACTCCTGTCACATTCATATCCTCTTTCACAATCCAACCACTTATTTTTCGGCCAACCAACAAGACATCTGCTCGTAATTCATAACTGATCGCAGATTAACTTGGATGATGGGACTTATTCTATTTCCTACTGTTCTATCATGGAATCGAACTCGCAACCCACATGGAAGGAGCTACCAACTGAGCTGACAAATAATACACCATATTGTTCCACAGTGCACCTGGAAATGCTGGGACAAATCGCCCCATGTGCAGCACTACACCAAACACCCGAAAGAATACCTCGCCGCTCTCTACGCACATTTAGACGCCAACGGTCTGGTCAGCCAGCCGGACAAGATGAGAATGCGTCTTTAAACACAGTACTGTAACGTTCAAAATTCTCTTCTAAAGTAGGATAATTTTTAAATCTAAATTCTTGGTATGGGGGCGCCCATTACATACGTGAGGTGTATTTTTAAAATTTTCTGTCACTCGCTCCCCTCCTGGTGAGATGTCGTGAGATTTTATTCCCCCAAACTCACGTGAGATATTTCAAAGTGGGTTTCTTACGTAAACGCGTTGGATTGTTATTGTAAAAAGAAAAAAAAAATTAAATAGACCAAAATTGTATAATTTATTTAGTTTAAATCAGAAAATAAATTGCGTGATATTTTCCGAGACCCCCTCTCTCCAACGTAAGATTAGATGAGATTTGACTCGACCCCCTCCCGCTTTTAAACATCTCACGTAATTTATGGACGCCCTCTATAGTGTAAAATTTTATTGGTATAAATTCATCTCTAAAAATGTTTGTATAACGTTCAAAATCATCTGCTAAGGTAAAATAATTTTAGTATCAACTCCAGGATTCTTGGTGTGTTAGAATTCAACCATATGTATTAATTTAATGTTCAAAATCATCTGAACTACGATTAGGGTAATCAGAAGGCCTCTACGGCAAATTTTTTTTTTTCAATATACATATAATGTCAAATATCTCAAATTAGTAATTTCTATGCATGATTTGGATTGAAATAGTTTTTTATTGTTTTTAAGTGTTTGGTAGAGTAGTTAATACCCCAATTGATAAAAGTGCATAGCTTAGTGTTGTATCAGCTCTAGATAAATTGAACTTTCGCGAAAGATAGAAGGTACACTTAGTTTCAAATATCAGATAATGTAAAATTGTAACTTAATTGTTATTCTCTCAAAAATTGCCCTTTTATTAAATTTTATTTGTGAGAATGGTTGAAACTCAAAATTGTTCCTAACGAAATGAATTAAAACTAAGTAAGTACATAAATTAAATATTTCAATTAACAATGAGAGGTAGGTAAATAAACCGTGTAATATTTTTTCATGTATTTAAATGTTCAACATAATGTATATTATGAATGTTCGCCTGTGCTGTAAAATTTACTTATTATTGTTAACATTACATTGTTATTAACATTTTATATTCATTGTTTACAGAAAAAAGGTACCTACATATAAGGGGCAAAAATAAATTAGTTTCTAAGAACCACATTAAAACGAAAAGAGCATGTATAACTTTTCAACCGACTTCAAAAGAGGAGGTTCTTGATTCGTGTTAATTTTTTTTTGTATGTAACACGACACCGATTTTAATGATTCTTTTTTTGATAGATAGAACATACTTTAGAGGTGGTCCCTTACACGTTTTATGAAAATGTATCCTATTAATTTTTTTTTAATTATATTTGATACAAGCACCTATCTCTCAATATATTTATAAAATCGACTGCCTAATTATAATAAAGATTGGGATCAATATTACTACGTGATATTTTCAAAACTACAGCAATATTGTTGCATCTCAATTTTAATTAAATAAGTAAGTTTTTTTATAGTTATAATTATTCTAGATTCTAAGCAAGTACTCTGTAGTTTTACTAATAAATACATACAAGTTTTAATATTTGTTTTGCTTGTAATCCTTCCATTACGATATCATCAATTATGAACTACTAAGTGCAACTAGCTTCATAAAGGAAAATAATAAAAATATTTTTTATTACATGCATATTTTTGAACATGATAATAGCAGAATACATGATAGAATGCAAATCCACATTCAGACAAAACAAACATCAATGTTTACCATTACTCAAATATTTGTTATAATGTGGGAATCGAACCCACAGCACGGACAGAAATAACTGCAGAGACGGATATGCTAAATCGGTATTACAGCAATTAATACAACAAATGAAATGTTATTTACCGGTTTGATTGTCGATAAATTACGAAATATTTTTATTTAGCCATTGATGTCCCACTTCTGCCCTCCCTTCTTCCACGCTTCGCGATTAGGTACATAGGTACAGGCCAAGATAGATGTGCATCAAATTCATCGCGCCATCTTTTATTGCGAAATATAGGTAAGTAGGTACCTACTAAAAAAAACTAGGTAGTCAATATAACAGTTGGTATAGGCGGCCAAGAAATTGGTTTACCACTCTAAGGCTGAATATCATTTGCACGTACAAAACATCAAGGGCTATTTTCGCTTGACAGATTAATAACTGCTACGTCAGAATCTGTCAATCTGTAATCCTTAGCGAATAATTATGTTACTGGGAGATGTCATCAAAAGTGGTAAACCAATTTCTTGGTCGCCTATACGTTAAAGTTACAAAGGTAATTAAAGTAGTATCATGATCCTAACTAAGTTATTAAATAAATAATGCTGGACAATCCACACAACATCATCTAGCCCCAAGCTAAGCAAAACTTGTGTTATGGGTACTAGAAGACTGACATACTTAATACAATACATTACATAGATATGTTTTATTATACATATAAAATACCCAGAACACCCGGAATAAATATTGGCAGATCGTACAAACTTCGTTACAGATCGTACTTATCCCAAGGCGGGAATCGAACCCGCAACCTCCGCGTCGCAGGCGGACCTTCGCCCGCCGCGCCACATCGCATCGGTCGTCATCGTCAAACAATTATAAATGAATTATTCAATTAACATAATAGACATTTCATTCTGCGCGTCTTCAGTTAAGGTTGCGACGACATGTAGGTATTAGTCTAATACAGCATTTATATGTACATAATTACTTAAATTATTTTGAATACAGATTATAACATCATTTGTTTACCGAATAAAATAAAAATAACAAACAGTTGAGCTCAGTAACTTTGACCAATAACTTTTATACGTATCATGCTAAGTTGACGTGAAAAAGAGAGTTATAAAATCAAATCGAAAATGTAATATTTTTTGTGATACATTTCCACTTGTGAGTGCATTTTGTGTTTTATATCAAATGTATAGCTTCTATCGCGGGCCCTGAGCGTGTAGACCGAATCCAGAAATTCCGTAACGAAAATACCGAACGAAAATAACCTAACACTGCGCATGTGTAATCCAGCAAAAAATGCTATGCAATAGCTTTACCGCGGTAGTCCCCTGCTTTTTTTAAGTTATTTTAACTGTTATGTGATGAAACAATTTAAGGTTAATTACCTACTCCCCAATTAACTACATTGACTTTGCAGGGTTTTAGAGGCTGTGGCCTGTGTGTGTGCATAGAATGCTCGTATGAACAGTAGGTATTTGTCGCAATCCAAAAATTTTACAGCTTCCATAGTATTTTCTATAAACCAGCAGGTTTATGGAAGAGTTTTTATTCGAAGAATAAGCCTGATGATGAGCGCTCGTCAAGGCTTCAGGGTGGTGTCACTATTGCGATGGAGCCCTAGACGTGTAAGTAATTTTATTTGTGCTAGTGGTTCTACTGTAGTTAAGGAGATTAAGTTTGGATACATTGTCTAAATGCTATATTTTTTTAGGTCTTTAGATTTTACCTAAGTATACCTATACCTATCTAGCAATAGTAGGGACCTGCAGTGAAATCATAGGTACCTACATATTGTTACATAATTCTTAGGTTAGGTGTAGGTCCGGTACAGTACCTACGTCACGGATAGTCATTTATAAGGCGGTTAAGGCGGTTTATTACAGTTAAAACGAAGTAAGCAGTTTTGTTTTGTTTATAAATCGAAAACATGGTTCCTTTCACGACATTTCTCTAACTCGTAGTTTCGGAATTAGCCATCTTAAAAAACCACCCTGTATACTTAGCCCTATCCATTATTTGTGGAAAACAGGACGTTGAAATAATAAATTTTCCAGGATCATTGTATGAAGCGGCAACCTTCCGCAGCACTTCTGAACCGCTGGCTCCACAGCCAACCCATCACACAGAACCTGCATTACATCAGCAATGACAAGCTGGATCTTAAGACGGATAAAATAACTTTAAAGTAAGTTTATCCAATCTTACAATCATTTTTACTACCGTTTTATTTAGAATTCGGCAAGTTAGGTCAAAACACTTGTTTTTTTGGTAACACGAACACTACTTTTTAGTAGTAGGTACTAGTGACACGAAGACAAGTAAAACGCCTTAGTTTAATTGCAAAGACGTTTAGGAGTGTGCGCACACCAACGACAAGATTGCAATAAGATAATTTATTTAATGTCACGTCAAGTCACATGAGTTTAAAAGGCATTTGTTCGTCAGTGTGCGCTCTTTCTAAGTTAAATATAGATTGGTTGACTTAAAATGCAGCCCCTGTTAAAAATAAATAATCGATCCTCTGTGGGCTCCTGACGGTGCATAAATCATGCAAAATTCTGATAATTATTAACAGAAGAATACCAATACTAAAAAACACTCATCTAACTTAAATTAAAAAAATATCATTTAAGTTTAGGTATACATAAATTCAAGGCTACTTACAAAATTTTGTATAAATACATTTATTACAATCTAGTCTTTGTATTCAACAAAATATTCATTTCTTACTTAGCATAAGTAAGTACATAGTTCCATTTTTTTTTTACAAACTATTTTCTTTTTCGATTGAGTTAATGAAAATTAAAAAATCTTTCTCTAGAAATACATCTTTACCAAGTAACATAATCAACGCAAAGTCTCCCAAACGCTGCCGAATCTTGCGATGCGCACGGAGTCGCGTGTAACTAACAGCTAGATCTAATCCTCTTGTTTCTTCATACTTTCTTGCCCGTTCTTCTAGGCTTTGGTCGCGTAGAACTAGCACCTAGAATCACCTGGTATCAGACGATTTGAAATGAACTGCGTGATTTTACTGAATAAAGTTTAATTGATTTTGATGTTTTTTGACTAAGTGGGATATCTGAGTTTTAATATGCCTTATATACTTTTTTAGATTACAAACCCCTTTAGAAAGGCCGCTCTGCATAATCATGAGCTGGCTGGTCGCGAAGCCGAAGCACCTCATGAAATACGCAGAAATCTACTTGGGTATGGGGTTCGATGTGATGACAGTCAGTTGTTCGCCGCTGCAGCTCATGTTTCCGGCGCAAGGGGCACAGGTACATAGGGGAAGATGGGGTAGCCTCATACAGTTTTTATATTTTGACTCGTAGAATTTTCTCTGGTATCGATATCTGTATCGATTTATCAAAAACGAATAGTCTTACTATCTGCCTTTATATCAAAAGTATGTGTGTAAATACACTTGTGCGGTTTTCTATTACCGAAATAGAAAAATGATAAAAATGTATGAATGTACCCCACATGCGGGGCAGTCTCATACAGGCTATGAGGCAGATTCATATATGTGAAAAAATACACATTTTGAGCGTGAAATGTTCAATTCAAAATCAAAATAAGTACAACGATTTTGAAAACAAAAGCAATTAGTCCCTATGAGCACACAATACTAAGTGAAAAAAGAATAACATAAAATTTCATTTTATGGCACTGATGGAACTTAACCTAGCAGTTTTTTTGGTCAGTTATATCAGTATTTAAATCTAAGTCCTGTTGCTTAATTCTTATATAGTAATAGTATCAACAATTTACATAAAATATGACAATTAACATGATAAATTTTAATTACATACATTCATATAGTATGAATGTACCCCGCTTACTGCTGTATGAAACTACCCCATCACAAGAAAATTATATAAAATTATTTAAAAAAAAATATAGAAGCATTTAATCATTATTTACGGATGAATTCACAAACTTGACCCTATTATCATGTAAATAAAATAGTACTGAATAATCTAGAAAACTGCTTTTATCAATAAAAAGATGTTCAAAGTCAGGTTATAAAATTACTTAGGAGTGGCCGAAACACATTATGTGTCACCTAGTCGCGCGTTTCACTTCGACAGCTGTCAAACTCCGTGAGCTAACGCACACATAAATAAGCTATGTATACACGCATAAGTCGTTCAATTGATGTGCGCCTAGCAACAGATATCTTTAGTGAATGTAGGTACCCCTTGTATGAATCTACCCCACTTCCCCCTACATTTCTTTTATTCTTCTTCCTGCTCTTATCCCACTAGGTAGGATCTTATCCGCCTATTAATAAAGTGCTTTTTGTCATAATTTCTGAATGGTATCAATTTGATTAGGTCACTTAATAATTGTTAATATTTATAGGAAACAGTTTTAATAAAAACAAATTTTAGTTTCCCAAATATTAATTGAGTCTAACACTACATGACTAGAAGATATTTCATTTTTAGGGAAGAACTTATTTTAATTTAACTAAGTTAGGTATAGGTAGGTAACTTACCAAATATAACATTACAATGTACCTAAGAGTAAATAAACACATGACTATAAGCTTTCAATTCGTCAGACATAATTAATTTCTAGGTGATAGCGGCGAATCTCATGAAGTTTCTGGAGTATAATGAACACCGACCAGTGGTGGTCCACGGCTTCTCTGTAGGAGCTTACATTTGGGCTGAGCTTCTGGTTCATGCCCTTAATGACTTGGATCGGTAAGTTTATACAACTGTACTAATATTCTTTTAACAGGATGCGTTACTTTCATGTTTATAGTTCTGCTTGAGGCCCATAATCATCAAGACATACAAGTTTTTGACCTGTGTCTGTTCTGTTGTCCCAGCTATCAGCCAGTCCTGGACCGAGTAGTTGCCCAGGTGTGGGACTCACCAGCGGATGTGAAGGAGCTGCCTGTGGGACTGCCGCTCGCATTGTATCCAAATAACAAGCTGATGCAGAACGTGCTTACGGCATATGCCAAGTTAGTTTACCTTAATTGTTTGTTACGCTCACAATAAAACAATAATTTATTAAGTATTTTTGATTGACATGTGAGATGTGAATGAACCTCATATATGTATGTTTGTTATAGGGTGTATAAGTTTTATGTTTGAGTTTATTTTATAGATTATTTAACTTTACCTACTGCCCATTCCGTATAAATTTGTGTGTTACAGTATGATAACTAAATATTGTATCTATCTATCCCTGCTTTTTACCTGTCTAACTTTGACAGGGCTCACATGTGGTTGTTCTACCGAGTGGCGACCCAGCACTACTGGCGCGCGACTCAGGCGTACCACGAGCCTCCGTGCCGAGCGCCCTCTCTGTTCCTGCTGTCCACTGCCGATCCTGTGGGAGCAGCCACTAGGAGCCGTCGAGCGTTTGCGTCGATGACTGCTCTAGGAATCAAGGTACTGCACTACACCTCGTAGATAGCTTTACTTATTTTTTATGAGAATTGCTGATGGAAAAAGCAGATGGCCAGTGTGGTTTAAAGCAGGTATAACCTCCTTCTGGTAAAAATGCATTGCCTAACCGACAACGAACCGAAAATATATTACGATACCTAGCAAATAATCCAAAATTGTTTTATTTTTACGAATATCAATAATGAAAGAACGAAGTTTTTCGTCGATCTTTTTAGCATGTGCGTACACCGAGGACAGGTCTACGATAAGACAGTTTATTTTAGGTCACTTTTTACCCGATATAGTTAAACGTTGAGTAGCGTGACTTAAAATTTTGTTGTCGGTGTGCGCTCTTACTTATTACCATTCTGTACATAATACCGTTTTCAGTGCAACTGGAAATGCTGGGATGACTCTCCCCATGTCCTACACTACAGCTGGCATCCAGAAGAATATCTAGCAGCTCTGTTCTCCCATCTAAAAGAGTGTGGTGTGCTAGTAGACCGAAGTGACCGTGTAGTGCAATCAAAACGACTTTTTCAAATTAAATATAGGTAATGTAATGTGGTATAATATAGGTATAATCAGAAACTTGGGGTTTGGGTATAAAGAATTTAAGTGTTTTCGAAAATAGAATTCTTAAAGAAAAACTTTGTCTATTTTTACGCTTTGATTTATTTAATAATTAATGTTTTTAGAGAAAACACTAGGACAGTGTTGCAATAGGTAGGTTTAAAAACTCCATTTTTATGAATGACTTGTGGTAATTAATGATAAGGAGTAAGGTAATTAAATTAAATGCATTTAATGTAGCATAAGAAATAAATACGATTTTGAAACCTAATATTGACTTTCTATTGATTTCATTCCTATAACTACATAATATTGAGGGCCTGTGATATATTTTTCTTTTTATAATAAATGAACAAGAAGTAGAGTAAACATTAAATACATTTATTGTAACATTATAAACTTATGACTTTCTGTTAAACTTTTTCTTATTCCTCCTAGATTTAGCAGACTTATCCTTATTGATCTTCTGTTTAGGTTGTTTGACCCTTTCTTTGGCGGCCATTTTGAGCGCCCAAGACCTACCACTGTTTTTCTTTTCGTTTTTAACCGTTTGTTTGTGTAAATCGGCTTGTGCGCGCAGTTTCTGATTCGTTCTCATCTTGTGTTGTGCGCCTTCTTTAGCTGTCAAACCTGTGTATTGATCGTATTCTTGACTCTGTGGATTTTTAACGAACTTTCCCGCTTCATTCTTGTTGAATCTGTTCCTGTTATTTTTAATGTTTTTATTTTTGAAATTGTTCTGATTTTCGTTTGTATTCTGATTTTTGTTTTCGAATTTTCCTTTCTTCACGTAGCTCTCGTCAGGGGCCGCTGCGTGTTTCCGTTTTCGGTTTTTCCTGTTTTTGTTGTCTGCGTTTTGAGTTTGTGCAATGGGATTATTTGCTATGGATTTTTCTAGACGTTTCTTACGGGCGTTGAGAGCGGTTCTGTCTTCAATGGAGAATGATACGATGGGTCTCTGTAATATGAAAATAAATACTTTATTTAACCAAAAAAGTACAGGGAAAATTACACATCGCAGTCATTAAATATTTTAATTTTGTATTTACTAAAGTACTGGATTGCACAAAATAATACTTGACTGTATTAAATTTACCAGAGTTTTTTTTAAACTATGTAATGTTTTTTTTTTGCTAACCAATATAATTTTTATTTGATAATTTGAGTTGAGTGTAAATTCACAAAGTTAGCGCATGACATGACTGTTTGTTATTAGACTTACATTGTTTTTGTCGAACACCTCGGGATTATTGTTCAGTTTCCGAAGGCAGTGCAGGGCGTCTTCGTGTCTCGTGAACATCACGAAGCCGTAGTCTTTCGAACTGAAAACAAATATATTATAAATATAAAGATTTAAATAAATAAATAATAATAAATAAATAATGTTGGACAATCCACACAACATCATCTAGCCCCAAGCTAAGCAGAGCTTGTGTTATGGGTAATAGAAGACTGACATACTTAATACAATACATTACATATATAGATATTTTTATTATACATATAAAATACCCAGAACACCCGGAATAAATATTTGCAGATCGTGCAAACATTTATCCCAAGGCGGGAATCGAACCCGCAACCTTCCGTGTCGCAGGCGGACCATCGTCCACCGCGCCACATCGGTCGTCAAAAAAATATATTATAAATATTCAAGCACATTTAACAAATCACACTCTAGTCCAAACTAAGCAAAGCTTGTACTATGGGAACTAGATTCAGGCAGATCGACTACCAATATCTACAGATCTACTAAACATATCTCTCTTACTCTCCCTCCCCATTCAGTTCAGTTTGTACCGGTACAGACGGGTTACAGTTAGATACTCACGGGTACTTGCCGTCGGGTCCGGGTGCCTCCGCCCTGAGGTCTCGCATGACGCGTGCTTCGGTGATGGCCACGCCGCGACCCGACACGCCGAAACAAAGCTTGCGGAGGTGCGCGTCGTCGAATAGCGGGGGCAGGTTCGATACTACGATACGGTAGCGGGATACGAATCTGAAATTTATTCATTTATGAGTAGGAACTGACGGTACTGTCCTTCTACGCAAGATGGCTCTAATTACAGATTAATAATAAAAATAAAAAATGGTTGTCTGTAAAGTCGGTTTACTGACGATAGTTGAACGTGACAACGTCACTTCATGGAACGCCTCAGAACGCCTCATGAGTCATGTTTTTTCGTGCGTGCAGCCGGCTCTATCGAATTATAAGACATTGTCACGTCAAAAAAGCTTTATTTCCTACCCTAACATAAATTTCTATAGAATATGTATGATATTTAAAAAAAAGTTTTGGTTGAGCCGCTTTAGCGGTAAAAACCTCCTCAAAAGATCTCCATTCGTCTTTGCTTCTTGCCTGTTTTGGCCATATTTTGCCAGCGACATCAATTATGCCATCGTTCCACCTTTTGAATTACAGTTTAGAACTTTTGACATAACAAAGTCTTATAATTCAATAGAGCCGGCTGC
This sequence comes from Ecliptopera silaceata, assembly GCA_932527185.1. NCBI lineage: Eukaryota > Metazoa > Arthropoda > Insecta > Lepidoptera > Geometridae > Ecliptopera > Ecliptopera silaceata. The sequence continues at coordinate 2,118,470 of OW052211.1, forward strand.
ACGCACGAAAAAACATGACTCATGAGGCGTTCTATGAAGTGCAAGCGAGAGCGCGGAACGAGCGACAAAGAAGCACAATCGGCCTTTGCGTTTGTTATCACGTTCAACTATCGTCAGTAAACCGACTTTACAGACAACCATTTTTTTAATAATGAGATAAATATTGAATACAAATTTATAGTATTCTTGGTGAGGCTTGAAATCAGTAGCTAATTATTTACCTGTTTAAATTCTTCAGCATCTGCGTCTTGCTCCGTTCTAGCGCAAGTCGTTTGGTCATGTCGGATGATGATACTCCCTCCGCGGCCTTAGTTCCCGCCACCACCACTAAACATAAATATAATAAAGATTTATGAGGACTTTCACATTAAACGTGTCTTTGAAAATACATATTTAATAAATCATTATTTATAAGTACATAATAAGGTATCTCCCTTGACGACCGATGTGGCGCGGCGGGCGAAGGTCCGCCTGCGACACGGAAGGTTGCGGGTTCGATTCCCGCCTTGGGATACTGTTTGTACGATCTGCAAATATTTATTCCGAGTGTTCTGGGTATTTTATATGTATAATAAAAAATATATATTTGTGTAATGTATGGTATTAAGTATGTCAGTGTTCTAGTACCCATAACACAAGCTCTGCTCAGCTTGGGGCTAGATGATGTTGTGTGGATTGTCCAGCATTATTTATTAATTTATTTCATCATAGTTTATACGTAAGTATCTCACCTCCTTCTTTGACTAGATAGAGGTTCCTGTTATCCTTGGATTCCTTTTTCTTATCTCCCTGAAGGTTCTCTCGCTTAAGTGCCGGTTTGACCAGTATAACTTGACCCTCCAGTCTTAGTTGGTCAGCGGGGAGAGAGAGAAACTTGTCTGCATCTTCTTTATTCTGTAGATTATATATTTTTTATAAGAACTAATTAAACTTTAAAAAAATGTTGTAATTTAATCAACATTTGTGTAGATTTCAAATGCCATCTTTAATCTTTATTTATTGTCTTTAAGTAAGCAAAACTGAGAAACTGTATTATTATTTTTTAAATATAGTTCAACTAAAATAATGTTTGTTCTTAGTGGGAATCAAACTCACGATCACGGAATGCAGAGTAGAGAGCACATATCAAATACATCGACCTGTGACAACTTTTATAAATGAATAATTATGTCCAGTACATACTTGTATACTGTATTTTACTTTATTATGTATTTTTAATATAAAAATATAAACTCAATATAGCCTACCTCCATACGTTACTCGGTAAAGATGTAGCTTTAATGATGGTGTAAGAATTTTTAAAATAGATCAAGCCGTTTTCGGACAAATAAACTTATGAATTCTTGTTTTAATAAAATGGTTTTCATACAATGTCTTACTATCAGTAGCTCTACCATGCATTTACTAAACTATATATACTATACTCGCTAGCGTCTGTAGTAAAAAAATGTATGAAGATTTGTACAGCGCCTCTAGTGGATAGTTAGGTACTAAAATTCGTAATACTAATATTGACGTAACTACTAGTTAGTACGTAGTAAAGTCAGGCGATTTTACTGTGACAACTCATGGTAGAGGTACTGAAACTACTGATACTACTGTCTATCAGTAATACGGCCGATTTCTAGAAACCCAAATCACGATTGATCCGAGTTTGACACATAATAATTATTTGATTTTTTCGTTGATCATCGTTCGAGAAACCGGCTGTTAGTGTGTTACCTCAAACTTAACGAAGCCGGAGCCCTTCGAATGCTCAGTCATCTTATCCATGCAGACCAGAGCATACTTGACGGGCCCTGTGTTCTCCGCGAACTGTCTCAGCAGATCGTCGTCTACGCTGAACGCTACGTTGGTTAGGAATACTGTACAGCCGTCTTCAGCATCGTTTAATTTTATCCTGAAACAGTATATTATTATTTTTTTAACCTGTTTCGTTCCACTGCTGGGCAAAGGTCTTTCCCAAATTCCTCCACTTCTCTTTCTTTTGATTCTTCTTTAGATTTGAATTTTTACTTTTACAAAAATCATTTTATCAGAAAACAATGATTACCTTTTTTTTTCTTGCATATCAATCTGACTCTCCGTTTCCATATCTTCATTATGTTCATCCTCATCATCATCATCCTCATCTTCATCTTCATCATCGTCGTCGTCGTCGTCGTCATCATCATCATCAATAGATTTGCTGTCATCACCACTTTCTGATTTCACATCAACATCACTTTCAGCATCACTGTCTTTATCTGAATCAGAATCATCTGATTCACCTGTTAGTAACAAATCAAAATCATAATAACAAGAACAAACAACATTATTAAAACAAGAAAGTTGGTTGATAAAGAAATTATATTGTTTTTATAATTAAGTAAGTTAATATAAAGAATCTCAAAAATTGATACAGGGTTACACAGAAAATTATTGTTTATGTTCGCAAAATAGCTTAAACTTGTAAAAGATATAACAGTTCAGCCGCAATAAAAAAAACCCTAAAAATTTTTAATTTCCCTCTAGAGCGAGAGGTATCACCTTAATAATCCTTGCGGTTTTAAAATAAAGAATATGTGAATTTGAGTTTTCTGAGTTAGAGAACAGAGTCAAGTCCTCAACATTTTATTTATATGTACACAAAAAAATTGAACACTCACTTTTGATCTCATCCTTCAAAGCCTCACCGTTGCCAGGTAAATCATCATCACTATCACTGTCCTCCTTTTTAACGTCATCTTGCATCTCAAGTTGTCGGTTGACAATGTGCTGCATGTACTTGTCTTTGGCTACGGCCCAATCTACAGATATAGGCCGACCTGGAATAATTCAATTCTGTGGTAATTTTAACATTGCACAAGATATAAAGAACTGTGTCAGGAGTCACTGCTCAGTTGGTAGGCTCTGCCTACCATGCTGTGGGTTGTGGGTTCGATTCCCAATCAGAGCAAATGTTTGGGTTATGAACAGTATTCAAACAAGTATTCTATCAGCAATCTAGTTCCAATAGTACAAGTTTGTGACTAGAGTGTGATGTGTGATATGTCCGTGAATATTTATTTAATATGATAATACAACTTTTTATTCAAATATAACTAAATGAATATAAATCTGACTTACCTAAGTATGGCTTCATATTTGTGTTCAAAAGTGCTTTCTTAGCCATTGGCACATTTTTGAAATGCACAAATGCACAGCCCACAAGCTTGCCGTCCGGTTTCTTTAGTAACTTCACCTCTAATATATTCCCGTAAGGTTCAAAATGCTCCTTCAACGACTCCTCGGTGGCTTTGAATGAGACATTTCGAATGATCAGTCGAGCATTACGGTTGACTCTTGCATTTTTCTTTTCATCTCTTGCTTCTGCAAAACAAATATAATCAGCTTAGCAGCATCCACTAATTACGTCACTCGTCAAGGGAGGGGGTCAACAGAGTGTAACATTAATGACAAGGGCTTGGTAGAGCATTGGTAATACTAGGACTCAACATCATCATTCCCCTGCCCTTATCCCACGTTAAGTGGGGTCAGCACAACATGTCTTTTTCTTCCACTCACTCCTATCATTCGTCAAATCCGAGTCCACTCCTTTCACATTCATATCCTCTTTCACACAATCCAACCACTTTTTTTTCGGCCTTCCTCTATTCATACCCTGGCACGCTCACATTCATAACTTTCTTCGTAATATGATTTAAAACTAGGACTCAACATGGAGTATTTAATCTTAAGACTTATGTACTCAACAATATTTCAAGCTTTTTGACCAGTGGCAAATGCACAAACTGTACAAGATACAAAAAACATAACTACATATTTCACATAAAACCTACTTTGGGCTTCATCCTCAGCAAATAGACTGTCATCTGTTGGATGTTCCGACTCATTCCTCTGTTGCTGCGTCTTTTTCTTATCATTCCCCTTTCCTGGTCCATTCTTTTGGTTTTCAAGTTGCTCTGCATACTTGTGTTTTGGGACTGCCCATGATACACTAATTGGGCGCTCTGTAAAGTAAATTAATTATAAGATATTATATCGACTGAAACTTATTTAAAATTGGAACTGGTATTACATGAGTAGCATTTATATGAGAGAGCTTAAGCAATAAAAAAGTCTATAAAAAATAAGTAAAACAGAATTATCTAAAAAAATAGAAAGAAAGACAGATAGAATAGTCTCTGTAATAGGATCGCATTTTACCCTTTGGGTACGGAACCTTAAAAGATCTTGACTTACCAAGAAAAGGCTTCTTGTTTGTAGCAGCTAGAGCCTTGTTGGCCATATCTACATGAGTGAAGTGCACGAACCCACATCCCACCAGTCTACCATCAGGTTTTTTCAGCAGTTTCACCTCTTCAACTGTGCCATGTTTAGAGAAATGTTCCCTCAAAGCCTCTTCCGTGGCCTTGAAAGACACATTCCTGACCATTAACCTGGCGTTCTGGTTAACCCCATCCCTGTATCTGGAGCTATCATCATCTAGCTGCGTCATTATCGAATTTTCAATAATTCACGTGGTAGGTACACAACATAACCTTACTTCAACTATAAAATTAGATTTATTCTGCTAAGTGCTAACTGAAAGAGTTAGAAGAGTTCAGATAAATAACACAAAACGTTTCAAGTAGTAAAGTTCAATTTAATTTCATTAATTACAATTTAATTTCATTGCTTTCCTTTAAATTCATCTAATTTCTCGCATGTTTAAATTTTGTTTGCAAAAAAATGAATGAATGAATGAGTCGTTTATTGGAAAACAACAGATAAAAATATTAAAATTCTGTCATTTTTAAGATATGTCACTATTTACTGGTGTCATATTCTTTGATTCAGTCAGTCGTCAGTCAGCTGCTTTTTGTTTATTGTTATCCTTTGAGGAATAGAAATAAATTATAATTATTTTTAAGAACATGAATTCAAACTTGTTAACCAGAATGTGCAATAAACGGCTTATAGCTCCGGTGATCTCCAGAGGCTACGGATACAAAGTGGTAAAGCGGCCTGATCCGAAAACCTTAAAAATGCCTGCTCCTGGTTCAGCACCGAGTTTGATGGAAATAATTAAGGAGAAAATCAGACTTAACGGACCTCTAACGGTAGCGGAATACATGCATATAGTTACTACAAACCCCACCGAAGGCTATTACATGAAGAAAGAAGTGATAGGTGAAGCTGGAGATTTTATAACCTCTCCAGAGATCAGTCAACTGTTTGGAGAAATACTAGGGATTTGGTTTTGCGCTGAAACACAGAAGATGGGCAGTATAAAGCCCCTGCAGATAGTTGAGTTGGGTCCTGGGAAAGGGACTTTACTGGTGGACATGCTACGGGTAATAGAATCGATAAACTACTAGTATGTCCTATGTACATTTATTTACCTGTGAAAATACAATAATCATATTTTAGGTGCTCAATCGTCTTGGATACAGAGGAAAAGACCTCAGTCTGCATTTAGTAGAAATCTCATCAACGATGCAGAGTATTCAAGCAAACAGACTCTGCATATCGCACAAAGCCGTAGATATTGATATGCCTCATCACTATGAGGTAAATATGTTTGTACTTGAGATATAGTCAATGCATCACTGTGTTTTAATAGCTCTTATTCAGAAAGAGGAGGGGTAGAAAGTTTGTTCATTCATTTTATACACCCCATATAGTAGCATGTGTATAGGCAGCAATGCACTTGCATTCAGTGTATCATCATTATAATTTAGCAGAGAAAAATAACTCTTTCTAATTTCAGGGTGAAACTGTCAGTGGAATCAAAGTGTATTGGTACAATGATCTGAAAAAAGTACCAAACAACTTCTCATGGTACATTGCACATGAGTTCTTTGATGTGCTGCCTATTCATAAGTTTGAAGTGAGTGGATACCTACCAAATATTCAAAAATCTTAAGCTAACTTATTAACTAAATTCATAAAATTCCAGAAAACTGAAAACGGCTGGAGAGAAATACTCATAAACTTGGATGAATCTGACAAACTACACTACAGAATATCAGGCAATGAAACAAATTCTGTTAAAATGCTGATCAGACCTCCGTTAGACACTGGAGATAAGACTGAGTTAGAGATCAGTGCTAGGAGCTTGGGACTGGCAAGGCAGCTGGCTCAGAGAGTGGATGAGCATGGGGGGATTGCTCTCATAGCTGATTATGGACATGAGGGGGAGAAGGGAGATACTTTTCGGGTATGTATAACTATAAAGTTTCACCAAGAGACATGCAACAATCAAGTTTAACCTACTAAGAATCTTTAAGTCTATTTGGAGAGAATTTCTTACTAGAAATACTTCTACTAATATATAAGAGTTATTAATGAATTGTTTTGTTTTCCAGGCATTTCACAAGCATAAAGTGGTAGATCCTCTTGAGAATCCTGGTACTTGTGACCTCACAGCTGATGTGGACTTCTCGCAATTGAGAATAGCGGCATCTAAGGCGTCAGGCAATGATAACTACGCTTTAGTTGTTGGACCTGTCAAACAGAAAGAATTCTTGGAGCGTTCACAGGCTGAAGTTAGATTACAGGTAAGTACCTCAAACTTATTATAAACTTTATTTGCACCTACATTAGCTATACTGTACCCCATAAAAACATTCTCGGTAAGGTGCATTGACTAGGTAGTCAATGCATTTTAAAGTAGGTACTTTACTTTATACCACGTTCATAACTTGATATTATTTGATTTCAGATGCTGTTAGAAAATGCAAAATCTGAGTCAGAAAAAGAAAAGATACAAGCGGCTTATGATATGCTCGTAGATCCCAAAAAAATGGGGGAGAGGTTCAAGTTTATGGCATTCTATCCGTCGGGTATGGCGGATATTTTGAAAAAGTACCCACCTTTGGGTTTTTCGCCTGACGTTATAGTTTTTAAATAAATCGTAATATATTGTAAATATCTATTTATTATAGCGCAATTCAAATACAAGGCATAAAATTTGTCGTTTTTTACTAAGCCTTTTATCAATTATCTTTTGAATAAACGCGGTTCTCGTCTAACCACATTGTGTTATCTGTTCTGGAAATAATATGTCAAAAGTATGTCATTGCCAAAAACATCTGACGGACAAAACATCATTCGTTCATATATCAAAACCATTCTCATTCATTCTTTGATGAAAGTCCAAAATCCGTATTGTTTTTATGTGTTTTCGATTTTCGTAAAAATACAAATTAAATATAACCGAAATCTGTAAATAATAGCTCTTATAGATCATGTTAACCTTAGTACAGTTTGTGTAATTCTATTGCGATTCACAAAATCAGTTTTGCAAATTCATCATTGGGTTTCATTGCGCGCTGCGCTGCGATGAAATGAAAATGTCACAATTTTCGTGAATGGGTTTGTGCCAATGATCCTCAATGATTTATTTTTTGTCCAAGGGAAAAAGTTTCGTGATGAATAGGTAGTTTTGTCGTGAAGTGTTCATAATCTTGTGTTATTTGGTGCTAAACTAATTCGAGGAGTGTATGAGTTGACGCATTTGTCGTGAAGTAAGTTGATCGTATTTTCTTTTGTTGTGCTCGGAACGAATTATTCCGAGGCGCGTGTTGCCACCGATCAATGATGTGAAAGTGTTTTTCACGCCTTTCAGCCTCCTATTATAATATTTACATTTTAACCTGAATATTAGGTGCTTCTACAAAATACCTTTATAGCCTGCCTACACAAATGTTGCATAGAATATTCTTAACTATACATTAAAATTAGGTCTGTACTGATAATTATCTAGGGATCAGCTGAGAGGTTCTGTGTTATATGTACTACTATAATCTTTATTTGTTTTATTTTTGCACATATATTCTCATATCTTCGCTATGGTACATAAATGTCATAAACTATATGTAAAATTACTCAATCATTGGCATTCACCTATATTAATTTTGGGGTCTAGAGTATGAAATGTAAAAAAAATCCTGAATATTAGAGAATTCATTATTTTTTTATAATGGAAGAACATTTCTAATCTCTTTTGCATCAAAATTAAAAAATAACCAAAAACCAACGTCATTCAAGTACTGCCAGTTATTTTAGAATAATGAGATCATGAGTGATTTCCTAATCTTTTGTAAATATTTTTTTTCCATTCTAGAGCACTCAAGTTTATTTAATATGATGCCAAAACAGTATCTTATAAGTGGTTTAAAATTCAGTTCACTCCTATTTTAAATACACTATAACGATAATTGTCTGAATATACCTAGTCCATAACTTATACCATAGGAAATAGATAGCCATCTTGTCCTAAACGAAATATAGCTTAAACTAGACTAATATCTAGATTTATCTCACATGTTTCATTATATATTTATCCAGAAAAGGGATTTTCCCTAGCCTAATATCTAGGTTGCCTATGTAAATATTAAGATTTATGCAATTATTAAACTGAAACTCAAGATTCTTTATTGAATAACATAACAAGGATCATTTTGAAGACATTTCACATGTAATAGAACACAAAGTTAATTATGAATTTATGAGCATTAATTGTAATCAAGATTAAAATTCATTTACTAAAAGTTTTTATAAAATATTCATGAATATTTATTTATTGTTTGTTATTTGAATATTTTTCCTATTTCTTGTATAATTGATGCCATGGCACCCTATAATTAAAGGTATAACACATAGCTATAAGCCTACTTACTGTTTACATTTTACTTGTGATTTCTATGTTGATTATCTTAATTTTTTTGAAGTGAAAACTTCTTTAGCGGCGCTGGGTGGGTAAAAACTTTCAAACTCGCGTCAGGGTCACGTGACGTCGAAAAAGCGTAAGATCTTATTTAATTTTTATACATTGCTCGTAAAACAAGAGACGACAAAAGAACACACTTGCGGTCACGCGACGTAAGACTCAAACAATTAAATAGTGTTGTGGCGACATGACGTGACGATGACGTGGCGACATGACGTGACGTGACGATGACGACGAAGCCAACGAAGACACAGACACATTCGCGCTTGCGCGATGACGTGACGTGACGATGACGACGAAGCCAACGAAGACACAGACACATTCGCGCTTGCGCGAATGTGTCTGTGTCTTCGTTGGCTTCGTCGTTGTGTCACATTCGCGCTTGTGCGAATGTGACACAACGACATGACACAATCACAATGACACAGACACATTCGCGCTTGCGCGAATGTGTCTGTGTCAGTGTGTCTTCGTTGTCTTCGTCGTTGTGTCACATTCGCGCTTGCGCGAATGTGACACAATGACATGACACAATCACGACTGTGGTTATATTTTTGAAGTGAAAACTTAAAAGTGAAAACACAACGTTAATATTGAAGTTTTCACTTCTGCCGGCACTCCCGGAGTGCTACCATTTTTTTTTTTGTGGTTGTATCTGCGATCAGTCCTCAGCACCTATCCCTTTTTTTAAGCATCATGATGCAGTTCAATGATGTGTTGTCTGCGTAGCCTCTTGGGGTAGCTGGTAGTAGTGGTTGTCTAAATAAATAAAATCTATACTTATAATAAAACTGTAGAGAGGTCAATTCTGTACATTAAATATATTTTCGAAATAACTATCAGGGGATAATTAGTGATCGATACTGATGCCAAAAATGCAATCAGTAAAATTTTTGTCTGTCTGTCTGTCTGTCTGTCTGTCTGTCTGTATGTATGTTCCTTATAGAAACAAAAACTACTCGACGGATTTTAACGAAACTTGGTACAATTATTCTTCATATTCCTGAGCAACATATAGGATACTTTTCATCACGCTACAATCAATAGGAGCAGAGTAGTGAAGGGAAATGTTGGGAAAACGGGAGAAGTTACTGTTAGGAATAGATACTCCTTTAATATCTATCACCAGCCTTAGATGTTACCATAGCAACCAAACGTTGTTGATTGTCATCAATGTCACTATTTTCACTTGACTAAATAATATATTCTTTACAGTATACGTTAATAATATTAGTTTATTTATTGTAACTGGTTTTATTCGATCCTACAGTACTTATATCTACTTTAACATGGTAGCAGAGCGTGGTTAAGGTACCCTGATGGTTCTATTTTACTGCATCAGAAATCGTACATCGCTCGCATATTGCAAAGGTTTGGCATGGAGAAATGTAAGCCAGTGCCAACACCAATTTTAAAAGCAAATAATGCTCAAGATGTTAATGAAGTTTCAATGAACTACCCGTCCCGTGAAGCTGTTGGATCACTAGCTTATTTGATGACAAGCACGAGGCCTGACATAGCCTTTGCTGTCAGTGTTGTATCTCGAAATTTAGATAAACCTACAAGGGAGAACATCATCAATATCAAAAGGATAATGCGTTACTTGAAAGGGACTATAGAAGAAGGCATCGTTTACAAGCCAGGAAATAGTCATAATTTAGAATGTTACAGTGACGCTGACCACGGAGGTGATCATGAAACTGGAAGGTTTACCTCGGGCATTCTTTGCATGTATGCTGGAGGTCTAATATCCTGGAAAAGTAAACGCCAGAGCACAGTAGCGATTTCATCCACCGAGGCAGAAATAGTGGCAGCAAGTGAAACTGCTAGAGAAATTATTTGGCTTCGAAAGATCATGAAAGATATCATTGGTGAATGTCCAGCATCCCTATGTGTTGATAACGAATCAGCAATTAAGATGTCTAAGAATCCGCCAGAATTCCACCAAAAGACCAAACACATAAAATACGATCATTCTTTATAAGAGAATGTGTTCAAGATGGAAGCATTACCATCTGCCATGTGCAAGCAACCAGGCAGATTGCTGATATGCTCACCAAACCACTTTATGGGCATATAATTGAAAGTCTCAAGAAGATGGCTGGCATTATAAAGAGAGTTGGATGTTAGGAATAGATACTCCTTTAATATCTATCACCAGCCTTAGATGTTACTATAGCAACCTAAACGTTGTTGATTGTCATCAATGTCACTATCTTCACTTGACTAAATATATTCTTTACAGTATACGTTAATAGTATTCGTTTATTTATTGTAACTGGTTTTATTCGATCCTACAGTAGTTACTTATATTATTATCTACTTTAACAGTTACTCCATTTTTTAAGCTTCCGTCGCATGTGCAGCCTTAATGGTTAAAGTTTCATAGAAATCACGTATGACGGAAATATTCTACATAAAATTGTCTAAAAAATATCCCGCAACAGCATATGTCTATCTTTTGTGGTTGTCTCACATTATCACGTGTAACTCCTGATAGCTTAGCAGTTCGGAGCATTTTGATTATATTTGTTTACTCTTACATTATAATACTCTCACTCATCCCTAATTTTAAAAGTTAACATTATTACCTATTCAATAAAAAAAGAATCACAGAAATCGGTATAGAAACACCAAACTTATACATGAAATAAGCCATCGCGCCGTCGCACGTGAATACTGAATCATGCTATGAGGATTATTTTTGTGTAACGGATTATTTTTGACACGGGTACGGGACGGCGGTGGGCATAGTTATCAAATAATTAAAAACAGAACATGCTTAGAGGGTTCTCATACAAAAACATATTCCTTTTCTTAATCGTTTACCTACATAGGTATGGTAAGGAACTTATCGCGGGCGAGTCCGATTCGCACTTGGCCTGATTTATTTACTTACGGTAACGGTAATTTAGTGAGTTTTGATTACTTATGTTTCAGTAGTTTACGTTATTGGGTTTTTAGGGTTCGGTAACCAAAGGGCAAAACTAGACCTTATTACTGAGTCTTTGATTTCTGTCTATTTTCAATTCTATAACTATCACGAATAATTAATATTAAAGGGGGCTTATACATAAACGTGATTTTTATTTATTCGATATTGATAAGGGCAACGGGAGATAGATACGGTACGGAACTCTTCGTGCGCACTTGCCCGGTTTTATTAATAAGTAGGTATACTAAGTTTTCCGTCATAGACTGCTCTTTACCATCAATTTCCCTCATAAGAAGATAGTAATGGGTTATAGCAAAATCTCTTAAAACAGCACGCGGACGAAGTCGCGGCGGGAACAGCTAGTAAATAAATAAATGTGTAATTTGCCGCAGGGTGGTGATAGGAGATGAGTTCTCCGTCCGTCCAGTTGGAAGTGGAGGTGGCTGATGAGCCCATGGATGAAGATGCTGTAGACATGAAACCTTCAGACAGGTAAGATAGATAAATAACTCTATGGGAACATTACAAACAAATTACAGAAATTATCAAAGAATGGAATTTCATACACAATTAATAAATTACAAAACAAGATTAATTAATATAGGAAAGTGGTGTAATTAACTCTAGTGTATAGATAATAGAAAAGCAACACTAAAATAAGAGAATAGTTAAGTATGGTAGAGAGATATACATTTTCTGGTCAATGAAGCAGACATTTTTTTTCTACAGGATTTTTAAAAAAAGCTGATTCTTTTATGATGAATAAAATGATATGTTCGTTCATGCTATTGTGTCTGCTCTAGGTAAAATAGAAGCTAAATCATTAGACAGGTATTTCTTAAAACACCACCAGATAGGTCTATATATGATATCTCTTACATACCTGCTAAGTACCAAGTAGCTCCCAAACCAACTTACGTTTAAAGGGGTGAGCACGAATGAATGTGATCACAGCAATGTAAACGTAACGCAGCGTATTCGATTCACATTGCGTGTTAAACGCTGGCTCGACAGTCGAATGTTGCAGCGTCAATTAAAAAGAATGTTCGACAACGACCGATGTGGCGCGGTGGGCGAAGGTCCGCCTGCGACACGGAAGGTTGCGGGTTCGATTCCCGCCTTGGGATAAATGTTTGTGTACGATCTGCAAATATTTATTCCGGGTGATCTGGGTATTTTATATGTATAATAAAAAATATTTATTTATGTATTGTATTAAGTATGTCAGTCTTCTAGTAGGTACCCATAACACAAGCTTTGCTTAGCTGGGGGCTAGATGATATTGTGTGGATTGTCCAGTATTATTTATTTATTATTACATACAAACTTTCGCATTTATAACATAGTAGGATAGGAAACTAGGATATCCTATATTCTATGTTCCTATATCCTACCATTCCATGCTTTTAATTACGTGCAGCTATACAGAATGATTCTAACAAAAACAATAGGTAAGTAGGTTTAATCATAAATCATTTGTCATCAACAACAAACTTATGATAACATTTTGTATCATAACAATAATAATTTGATAGATAGTTATAGATAGGATATGTCGCAGCTCGAAACGCAATAGAAATAAAATAAACTATTACAAATAATATACTATTTTGTGGAGATAGATATATCCAGAATCCAGTATGTACATGTTTACATTTGATTAGGAGCACCTAGTGGTAGTCCTCACCTTCCGATCGTGGGTTCGAATCCGGTCGCGCACCAAGGTATTTTTCTGTTCGGAAAATTCATGTGCGCAATACCAGTGCTCTCAAACGTTGATAAATTAAATTAGTTCACGATTAAATTTCGTGAAAAAGTGGCCACATTTTTTTTTCTTGATCAAACATTTGTCAAACTTTTTTCATGATTACTTGTTAGTAGACTATAGGCACTAGGAGTCTGTATTCAGAATGTTATAGGCTACCTACATGCAGGTCAACGGCCTTGTATATTACAAATAGAAGAAAAATTCCTAGTCATAGAAAAAAATAGATTAGAAATATACTTTAATCTAGAAATCCGCGGAGGTTTTTTGACAAGATAGCAAATGATTTGACCTTATTTTGAATTGTTTATTTAAAAGTTCAACCACCTTGATGACCATTAGATTATATTATGTTTTCATTCTTTTTTTTATAATTTGTTATTATTCATATGTTTGTTTATAATATTCATATGGATATTTTATTCAAATATAATTAATTTGTTATGATATTTTCCATCCATTTCTTAAAGCACTCAAAAGATCTTTGTTAAAGAAGAATGGGCATTCTGGATCATGGCAAAAAAAAATCTTTTCAGAGATGCCATTGAAAATTGCTATTTTCCAAATGGAACCACAATTCGATTGTTTGATAGAGTCTGTCAAGCGAAAGATGGCCCTGATAAATCGCGGCAAATTCAAAAACTATTAGTATGGCAATACATTAAATAATAGGATAACTTGGAATTACAAACTTCAAACTTCAAACTTCAAAATCATTTATTCAATAAAATCACAAGGATCACTTTGAAACGTCTTACATACTAGATGATTCTAGGCGCCAGTTCGTCGCGACCAGTGTCTAGAAGAACTGGCAAGAAACTAGACCTGGATTCTAGCGTTTTTTTCATATGATCCTTCTTACAATTGTTTAACAAAGTTGGAGCTAGTTCGTCCCAAGCTTGCTTGTCTTCTAAATAGTCAGATATTTTATAATATGCTTTTGATAAGAGTTTTCGTTTTATTACGTTTTTGAACTTGCCAATCGGCAATTGACAAACATAGCTTGGGACTATGTTATAGAAGCGTACACATTGCCCTTTAAAAGATTTATTTACTTTGGTGAGCCTAGTAATGGGAACAGCGAGTTTATCCTTATTTCTTGTGTTAACATTATGATTGTCGCTTTTTTTAGCAAAAAGATTAATATTTTTTCGAACATACATTAAGTTTTCGTAAATGTACTGACAAGGCACTGTCATTATGTTTATTTCCTTAAATTTATTTCGTAGCGATTCTCTGGGACCCATGTTATAGATTGCACGAATAGCTCGCTTCTGCAACACAAATACGGTATTTACATCTGCAGCATTCCCCCACAACAAAATGCCATATGACATAATGCTATGAAAGTAGCTGAAATAAACTAGTCTAGCTGTGTCCACGTCTGTAAGGAAGCGGATCTTTTTGACTGCATATGCTGCAGAACTAAGCTTTTTCGATAATTTGTCTATGTGTGGGCCCCATTGAAGTTTATTATCTAAGGTTATTCCTAAAAACACTGTGGTGTCCACTAGATCTATGTTTACATCTTTAATTTTGACATTAGCTAGCGATTGTGTGACATTTGGTAAAACAAATCGTATACATTTAGTTTTTTTTTCGTTTAATAATAAGTTGTTTACATTGAACCAGTTTACAACTTTTGAGATTGTATTATTCACGTCGTCATAATTTGTTTGTCGTCGTTCCAATTTGAACAAAAGTGAAGTGTCATCTGCAAACAGTACAATCTCGTGATCATCTTTAACTACTCGTGGTAGATCATTGATGTAAACTAGAAACAAAAACGGTCCTAGTATTGATCCTTGTGGTACACCCATTTTCACCACAGATCCCGGAGAACGTTTCCCATTTACGTCAACTCTTTGAATTCTGTTGCTTAAATAAGAAGACAGAAGTTCCAGAGCAACACCCCTAACACCATAGTGGTTTAGTTTCCTGACCAACGTTTCATGATGCACACAATCAAACGCCTTGGATAAATCACAAAATATACCCAAGGCGTCATTTGATTGCTCCCAGTTTTCAAAAATATGTTTTATCAACTCAATGCCTGCGTCGGTCGTTGAGCGTCCCTTCGTAAACCCGAATTGTTTTGTGTCAAGTAAATTGTTATTTTCAAAATGTCTTTGTAATTGTAGAAGCATAAGTTTTTCAAAGATTTTACTAAATGTTGGTAGTACTGAAATCGGTCGAAAGTTAGTAGGGTCTGAACGGTTACCTGATTTGAATAGCGGTGTTATTTTACTATGTTTCATTAAGTCAGGAAACTCACCACAATCGATGCTTTGGTTAAATATAAAGGCCAAATCTTGAGCGATAAGGTCAATCACGGGTTTTACGACGGCAACGGAGACGCCCCAGAGGTCCGTGGTTTTTTTTACATTGATCATTTTAAAAGCTTTGACAATATCCTTTGCATGCACATAATCGAAGTTGAACAGTTTTTGAATTTTAGGTATATTTTCTATCAATAATGACTCCGCGATTATGTGGGAAGAGTTTAAGGATTTTGTAGTTGAGACAGGAATGTCAGTGAAAAATGTCTCGAATGCTTTGACCACATCAACATCCTGGTCAATGATGATGTCGTCAACCTTCAGTTTGGATATGGTGTTATGTTCTTTGACCCTCCCTGTCTCATTATTGATTATTTTCCACGTAGCTTTTATTTTATCATCACTAGTTTTAATTTTTGAACTTATATATTGAGACTTAGCAGTACGGCAAACACGTTTAAAAATTTTTGAGTAGTTTCTTATTTTTTCTTTAAACTCTTCACTAAAATTGTATTGCTTTTCACTATAAAGATTGTACAAGGTTTGTCTACTTTTGTGGATTCCCGCTGTTGCCCATTCACTGAAATTAATTCGATCAGAGACCATCATGGACTTTGATGTAAAAATAGTGTTAAATAAGTTATTAAACTCATTAAAAAAAATATTATAGGAAATGTTTGAATTATAATTGTTGTAGGATAGTGTAGGAAGCTTCGAAATGAGGTTTATTTTTAGTTTATCCAGACGACTTATGGTCATTGGTACAAAAGTAATTTTTTTTGTTACATTAGTTTTTGTTTTGGCTTCTATTTGAATAAGTTGTCCTAGATGGTCTGAAGGAATCTGACTAACTAGATTTTTGTTAATTATTTTTACATTTGTAAATATATTATCTAGGCATGTAGCCGAAGTGGCTGTAATTCTAGTTGGTTCTAAAAATACATTATCCAGGTCAAATGATTTGAAAAGAGTTAAAAGTCTTGTATTTAATGAGCCTGGTACAAGTAAATTAACATTAAAATCACCGCAAATTATTATCTCTTTATTTGTGCTAGTTATTTTATACAAAATATCTTCCATTACTTTTTCAAAAATATCAAATGAGGCGGACGGTGGGCTGTAAGTGCTTAAAATAATGAACTGCTCCAACTCCACGCAAGCTACTTCAATGTGTCTTTCTACAGAGCGGTGGACAATGTCTTTGCGTTCTTTAAATGTTATTTGTTTATTTAATATTATTAGTGAACCACCTCGAATAAACCGTTCTCTGCAAAAAGCACTACCAACCTGGTGATCACTGAAACTAAACATAAGCTCATGACATTTCAGCCAGTGTTCTGTGACACAAATAATGTCAATGCTGTTCGAGGTCATGTACAGTTCCAGCTCTAGTTCTTTACCGCGCAAACCTTCGATGTTCTGATGCACCAAGCTGGTATATTTAAATTTACTAAGTTTTTTATATTTATTTAATTTGATACATTTAATTTTTGACTCAGATGATTTATTATTATTATTTAAATTATTTTCAAAATGATTATTTAATGGAACTATGCTAGATGATTTATTATTATTATTTAAATTATTTTCAAAATGATTATTTAATGGAACTATGCTAGAGGTTTTCTCTGTTGTCTTATGTTCTAATTTAAATGACTTGGGATAACTTCCATAGCCATGCTTTGCATGTCAGGACACTGTTCAATAGAAGCAGTATGTTTAGCCAAGTTCTTGGCTGTAATATTAAAATAATATGATAGCGAAACAGCTACTTGTCGTTTTAAATAATTAGAAAGGTAATATCTTCCTTTAGTCAAATAAAAAGGTTTACTAACTATATTGTTAGAGTCAATTAAATGTATTAAATTGTTATTGCATATTGTATGCAAGGTAATATTTAACTTATATCTAAGATTATTTTCTGCTTGTGGCAAGCTGTTGCTGTAGGGGAATGTAAACATCACAATTTTGTTTACCTCTAATGAGTATAAGCTTTCTACATATTTTATTAATTGAGCTTTATTTACATTACCCCTATTTCCAAGCCAAATTACTAAATTAGAATTTTGATTAAAAGTATATTTTGAAATTAAATCCATGATTTCATGCATGCTAGAATCAGGTAAGCAATTATTTATAAAAGAATGATTCATTCCTGAATTTAATATGTGACCCATATTTTTTCCAATTTCATCGCTGAACATTACAGTATTGGCACTATTATTATTTGACTTAACATACAGCTGAGAAGTGGACGAAGAAGTTGATGGGACAGTACTCACCGGTTCTGGACTTGAGGCGCACTGGCAGTCACACATGTGGTTAGCCACAAGCGAGTCGTACCGGTCCTTGTTGTTCTGTGATAATTTAAGCAATTCGTCCATAGCCAGAGAATACTCCCGCATCGCCTCCTGTGACCTCTCATAGCGACCAGTAATAGATCTCAAGGAATCCTCAACGCTGGCAAGTTCACATTGAAGCTGCTGTATGTCAGTCTCATAATGCAACTTTGTATTTTCTAGTTGCACAGTACTTAATTCAAGTTGCTCTAATAAATCTTTTTTTTCTATTTTGTTTTTAAGTTTATCAACTATGTATTTGTTATTTTTTAACTTATTTTTAGTCTTATTTATGTATTTGTTAATTTTAACATATTTTTTGGATTTTCTCCTACTCAGTGTATTTTTGGTGCATGCTGAGTCTACTCCCACCGAGTCATCATTTGTTAGGTCAATCATAATAGTGGGAGTATTACAGCCTGCAGCAGAAATTTGGCCTATGTCCCTATCTGATGATATTAACTCATCATATAAACTAAAGGTTTTCAGTGTGGCAGAGCATTGAGCGGCTTCTTCCAGTAGTGTGATTTGTAAGTGGGCATCACATAACTCTTTCTCAAGAAGGGATGTTCTCTTCAGGGCCTGTTCATACTCAATACCACACTGGTCGAACCCACAAATTATTATTTGTAACTTATCTCGTTCTTCTATAGCCTCAGTGTACTGTGTGTGCAGCACAGCCATCTCACTTTTTAATTTTTTATTACTATTTAATGTTTCCTCTAATACTTTTTCATTGTCTTCTCTTTCAAACACCAATTGGTCGCACAGAGCCTTAGTCGCCTTGAGTTCCTGTAAAGCCCGTTGGAGTTTGGACTCCTCCAGGCGAGACAGAGCTTTGCGAGTCATCATTGTTTAATAGTTTATTACAATAATGTAATACAAGGTACTTAAAATCGAGCGGCGACTAAGGAAATGTAAACAAAACAATTGAGGTTAACAATTATAAGTTTGGAAATTATGTACTTACGTGCTATTCGATAGTTATATTGATGGGAAATTGTATTCCAGCTATAAAATAATCACATAAGTGGGCACAAACACTTCCAAACTGAGAAAAACAAGGTCACATTCAAATTTTAAGACAAAATTGCACTGGTTTTTGTTTAGCCAAATCACTGTAACAACACGATATTCACATAAGATAATCAATTGTACATGTATATTATTTTATTTTTATGCGATGAAATCGAAAAGGGCTACATAAATACGCGTAAAAGTAATTAAAATATTAATTCAAGAATGGAGCAATTTGTAACAGCTGTTTGCCCTAGGGTTGCCACAAGCGAGAAAAAAAATATATAATATAAAAATACATAATTTGATACTTTGATATTATTCTAAATAAATATACTTACATAATTTTTGATGATGATTATGAATAAGTAGATGATATGGTTAAACTATAGATATCCGGTACCTGCGCCGGGAGTCGCGACTAGGGGGAAAAGGAAGGGTAGACAACTAGAAGTCTTCCCCTGAAATCAGTTTTTCTAGGAAAGCTATAGTTTTTGAGTTATGACATTTTTGGAGCCAAAATCTTCATTTTTAGGTTAGTTTTTTATGCATTAAACACTAATTCCTGTCACTGGCACTTCATCTTGTGCATGTCGGTTCTGGCACTCGCCGGCCGCTGCCGCGGCACGCTCGCTTTGCTCGCTCGGCTCGTGCGCGGTTTTTTATATCAAACTAACGCTCGTCGCTTCGCTCCTCACACCTATTCTAGTATTCTGTCACAAATCACCTTTCTGAGTTCAAAAGCAATTGAAAAAAATAAATTGAATTAAAATTCAGAAATTTGCCGCGAAAAAAAATTATTTAAATTTAAATTACACTTTTCTTTTTATTATTGTTTACATTTAGGCCTCCTGACACTCCCAAACTGACATACACTAGTTCAAGTGTCAACTAGTGCCAGAAATTAGTGTGAAGTTCATCAAAAACTAACCTAAAAATGAAGATTTTGGCACCTAAAAAGTGTTATAACTCAAAAACTATAGCTTTCCTAGAAAAACTGGTTTCAGGGGAAGACTTCTTGTTGTCTACCCTTCCCTTTCCACCTAGTCACGACTCCCGGCGCAGGTACCGGATATCTATAGCCAACCCGATGATATACTATTGCCATACTAATAGTTTTTGAATTTGCCGCGATTTATCAGGGCCATCTTTCGCTTGACAGACTCTACGATAGCACCAACTATTAATTAAAAACAGTTGAAATGCGAATCTCCACTTATTGAGCTCTTTTAAGATTTTTATATTATATAGCTTAGATACCGCTCAAATTTCGTGTAATTCGTTTTTAATGTGGTTTAATAAAGCATTTATCTTTTGTTTTTTTTTTAAATCAAGCAAACCCGCCTGAAAAACCAGCGTAAACTTAAAACTTTTAATCTGGATAGCGCTTATCATCGATGTAAACAAATATATTTTGTATGTCCATTCTCTCTACGCTACTTACGATAACCACAAGCAGATAGAATTTACAAATAATTTAATTACACAATTTAATTACGAAAAAGTATTATAATTTCGTAATTAAACGCACGTTTAAAAAAGTGATAATTAGTGACTTTTAGGTCAATAGTACTAGTAGTTTAATTAAATATATAGCTTGTACTGAACAGCACATTTTCGATGCAAAACAATTCAGACTGTTAAAAAACAAAACATAGTTGCAGTGTTAAATAAATAGATCTTAGAATATGTTACTGAAAGAACTATTAAGAACTTTATGTTGTTGTGATCGCGATGATAAGTTGATAGATGATGTTAAATGCTGTGTGCTGAAAAAATATTTAAAGTAAGTACTGAAATCTCTTTGTTCAAGTATACCTATTGATTATTCTGTAATATGATAAATAATTTTGAATGTATTTTATAACGACCACTAGAGCGAAAATTCGTGAAAATGCCCAAAATTTATAAAACACGTTTCGTATAAATTATTTATTTAAATATGTATGTGAAAAATATCACAATCTCAAAAAAAAATGGTAGGTTCGAAATACTATACGAAACATAGTTTTCTTTATAAACGGGATTATTATAAAACTGCACTATATGCTATAACTTTAGTCTAACCTAACCACAATTATACTTTTTAACACGGTATCACTATTTCACGACTATGACTTGACCGTTCGAAGGCTTAAGGAGAACTCCCTTGGTACAGCCACTTCTTGCTTTTAGATCGCCGCATAGGCGTAAACAACAAGATGGCGGCGGCTTGCCGGATGTGACGTTTATTCTTTTCTAAAATCTTCACAAATATCTTCATTAAAATAGCAAACAATATTTTATAAATCTTAAATAGTTTTACCAAACTATTACATTAAACAATTTTAGAATAATATTTTGGAAATCATGACAGGATTTGTGAGTTTGATTATTTCTCTATATTAAAACTTACAAATCATGGAAAATAAGCCGTTTATAAAAAACTATGTTTCGTAAAGTTGGAACAAAATTAAAATTGTCCCATATCTAATAGTACGAGATCCGGCTGCAGAATTACTGCGCTCATCTGTTTTTTGCTGGAAACCGATTTTTTATGTATATTTATATAAAACATACTGGCGGCCAAATTTTGCTAGGCAACCTGATAAATATATATTCTCCTAATTATAAATATACATAAAAATTTGGTTTTCAGCAAAAAACAGATGAGCGCAGTAATCCTGCAGCCGGTTCTTAGACTATAATATTATGATTTGTACATAAGGAACTTAAATGGATGCCTAACCCATAACCTGTCAGCTAAGTCGGTCATACATAACAACAGGAAATATATTTTTCCTTAAATATCCAAAAATGAATAGATTAAAAAGACGTGGCTGATTGTAGGTTTCTTTTATCAGGACAGCTTACTGTTCAAATAAATAAATCATGTTTTCCTTCTGTTACCATCACACGTTAATAATAAATAATGACGACCGATGTGGCGCAGTGGGCGATGGTCCACCTGCGACGCGAAAGGTTGCGGGCTCGATTCCCGCCTTGGGATAAATGTTTGTACGATCTGCAAATATTTATTCCGGGTGTTCTGGGTGTATTTATATCTATAATTAAAATATCTTTCTATGTAGTGTATTGTATTAAGTATGTTAGTCTTCTAGTACCCATAACACAAACTCTGCTTAGCTTGGGGCTAGATGATGTTGTGTGGATTGTCCAATATTATTTATTTATCTAATGGCATTTATTGTACACAGAAGTATGTACAGATACCTATAGCACTTAAAACTATTTACATTTAAATTAAAAAAAATACAACTATGTCTAATACTAGGTGCATTTGTAAATTAGGACTTGACAAGAGATGTAGTCTTAACTAAGAGCTATGGTTAATATAATTTTTAAAATTAAACTAAATGAATAAAATATAAAGATTATATACAAGTATTTTTGTCCATGATAATGGAATAAAAAAAAAAAAATTTATAGTTTGTAATAATTAATAGGAAAGCCCTATTAGTGCCTTGGCGGCGCTGTATTGCTATAAATCATACATTACTGATAAGGTAAATACAAGTACGTAGTAAACTCGTTTATCATAGGTTTTCTGACTTCCTGTAGTTACTTAGAGAAAATCGGTGCAAGGGCTACTTTAAACTAAAAAAATGCTGTAGCTATATAAACTGACGGACGTCAAACAACCAAGTGAGAGCCGGACTTGAGCACGAAAGGTTCCGTACAAAAGCAGAAATAAACGTGCGAGTCCAACTCCCACACTGACAGGCGTCACAGCTCAGTTGGTAGTAGCTCTACCTTCCATGCTGTGGGTCGTGGGTTCGATTCCCACCCAGAGTAAATGTTTGTGTGATGAACGTAAATATTTGTTCTGTGTCTGAGTGTTACTAAGTATTCTACGGGTGTATATTTACAAAAAAAAATATGTATGTTATTCTATCAGCAATCTAGTTCCCATAGTACAAGCTTCGCTTAGTTTGGAACTAGAGTGTGATGTGTGCAATGTCCGTGAATATTAAATATATAAATAACGATTTGGGGATAAAAATACCTAAAATTAAGGTCATCATACTACCACGCCCACCCTCGGAACCAGTTCAATGTCGAGTCCAAGGGCGTTGCATCAGGTAGTGTGACGTCACATCTGGCTGTCAGCCAGTCGCCGACAAAGACAATGGCCCTTACTGAAACTACTGTTTCACATGCCTATGTAGGGTTTGTATTGTTTTCATAGAGGTGGGCTGAGGGCTTAGTCCGAAGTTGCATTTTAAAACTCCCTACTCTCGAGCCGACAGTCGTCTCTCGGATGTCCTTATATTTTTGTATGGATATCCGAGAGACGACTCTCGGCTCGAGAGTAGGGAGTTTGAAAATGCAACCTCGGCCTAAGCCATCTGATCTTCCTGTTCGTCCTACTATTGGGACAAAGCGTGTTGGGTCGAAGAGGAATAATCCAATGAGAATAAAAGCAGACTTTCAAAACAGGTCGTTGACTTACAATTTTTATGTATACTAATAAACAGCGCGATAGAAATAATGGCGAAATCTTTTGCTTTTATTTTGGAATATTTATCGGGTTTTTTAAGAGATATCTAGCGATGAATGTCATGAGTTCAGTGCACTGGATCCTGACCTGATATATCGTATGTTCCGTGACCTCGTATACTTGCTAAAATTCTACTTCTAAACAAATAATATACATATTTTATTAAGAGATAATATACGATATATATTTTTTTATACAGCGGAAAGATTTCTTTGTCTCGATTTAACTCAATAACTAATCGACCGATTGTACGAATTCTTTGTTGGTTGTCTGGAAGAAATCGCTTTCTTAGCGATAAGGCCGCCCATTGTACATTTAGTTTATTAATTTTCTAATCTGTATATTCATTTAGTATTTAAGGTGTACAAAAAGAATTTTCATTCATTCATTCTTTCATCATTAAAAAGATA
Source organism: Ecliptopera silaceata (assembly GCA_932527185.1). Lineage (NCBI taxonomy): Eukaryota > Metazoa > Arthropoda > Insecta > Lepidoptera > Geometridae > Ecliptopera > Ecliptopera silaceata. The sequence continues at coordinate 2,142,414 of OW052211.1, forward strand.
CGTTTACCGAGTAACATAGGCTAACTTAAGTTTATATATTGTAAGTAGTCTACCCGTGCGAAGCCCGGACGTGCCACTAGTATGTCATAAATCTAACGGCCGGTTTCTCGAACGATGATCAACTAAAAAATCAAACAATTACTATGTGTCAAACTCGGATCAATCGTGATTTGGGTTTCCAGAAACCGGCCGTAAATGTTTAAATGTTTGTCATGTTGTAATTACTGATTAGAATGAGATTTAGAATATATCTTATAATCTAAATACATTATCACAATAAATCAACAATTAAAAAGAAGAGTATTAGAAAATACTTCAAAGAGTTTTTTATGAAGTATGAAACTACATTTAGTAGGCCAAGTCAACGCATACACCCACCCTCTTAGTTATAAATATCTTCCGCTAGTTAAAAAGCAACACGCCAGAGACGGGTGTACCAGGCAGGCCACAACTAGGGTAAGGCTGTCTCTGTCAATTCTTAAAAAAACCGACCAAGTGCGAGTTGGACTCGCGGTCCAAACTTTCCTTGGCAACCAAGTGTTGGAACAACATCCCCCCCCCAATACGTAATCTTCAAAGTAAGTTTGCTTTCAAAGCTAAATTTAAAACATTATTATTACAAAAACAAAAGGAGGGTATTCCCAAGCACTTCGTTTGCCATTCGTAAAATTGGAATTGCCGGTGATTAATATCAACACGTAGATTTGTGATGTTCTTAGTTTACGCAATCACTCACTTTATTTAAGTATCTATCTTTTATCATTACATACATTCTTCACATTACATACAGTATCTATCTTTTATCATTACATACATTCTTCACATTACATACAGTATCTATCTTTTATCATTACATACATTCTTCACATTACATACAGTATCTATCTTTTATCATTATATACATTCTTCACATTACATACATATATACTTACTTACACATTTCATTTTACATATATATATTTCATGGTTATGTGACAGGAATTTCCAGTTTGTACCTAACCTGATGTTGCCTCGTTCAACTTGTCGTCTCGGAGGGTATTAGCTGAAAATCAGTGTTTGCTCTTGAGCAAAATTATGCACTGAGCTAATACCCTTTTGAAGTACCGCAACACACAGAATTTCTTGAATGTTTCAGTTGTGGATGGTGTATTATGTTTTATTTTATAAGTTTGTTTTTTATATATTTAGGTTTAAGTACCATTCCCTTTCCTTTACTTCTTTTTAATTTTATTGTAATTTGTGTGTTACTGTGTTTCAAATAAATGCTTTTATCTATCTATCTATCTATCTATCCTTACAAAGACACGTTTTTGTATATGAGCCCCTTGAATATATTACTTAATTCCGTTTTGAAGTATTTGTTGTGATAGCAGAAACAGAAATACATCATCTGCGAAACTATAAACTCAAACTAGCACCTCTCATGAGATACAGCCTGGTGTCAGAAAAGAGATATAATAATAATAATAACTTTATTCAGTTAACCCATTAGAGGTCGCTGTACTCGATTGAGTACAGGTAAACATAAATTTTTAGTTTGATTATAAATAACGTTTTTGAAAATACAATTTACTATTTTGATACATAAAATAACTATTTATATTAATCCAATAAAAGTTTTGAGTGATTACTTATTTTTTGTTAGAGAGGGTAGTTCGAAAATTCATCGTGATGGCGACGTACGGGTAAGTGAAGTTTTTATTTATTTATGTCGTGTTTATCCTGAAAAAGTTCCAGTTTTCGATATTATTTTAGTACAGTGAAATGTTATCTTTGATATAAGTAATAAATAATTGAGTGAATAAATTGTTTTTGTGTAAATATTGTGAGTTATTTTCTTCTGTACTCAATTGAGTACAACGGCAACTAATGGTATCAAAAAATACCTTTCTTTTTCAGACTGTTCATTATGAATCGTAGATCTTTTGCAGTGGCTTTCAATTACATTGGCCTTGAAAAGCCCTTGCTGCCGTATTGGACGACAGTGATGATGATAACCAGTATGATATAGCCATCATACCTACCAAAACGTAGTAGTCACGAAGTATTTTTACGTCACGAATGACAAGATATCATGTCTTCTAACAAGTACATGCTATGATATGATATGAACAAGAAAGAAAGAGCTGCATATGATTTCAGATTTGACACAAACAATGAAACATTTTAGTTAGATGGATGGACAATAGTGTATGCACGATGGCAACAAATTATGACACAGTTGAGCCTATGGGTTATGTAAAGCCTTGGTGTCCTACGTGTTCCAAAATTACAATGAAGGACTGAGAGGCCTAGATGAATTAGATCAGTCTATCTCGCTGTACAGAATTGCTATTCGAGGTCAAAGGTGGTGGTGGTTCTTATTTACTTCCATGGTGGATATGGCCTTTGCCAATGCCTGGAGACTTCATGTAATAAGCCTTGAATATCCTATGGATCAATTATTATTTGTACGTAGTGTTGCAAGGTACTATTTACGACAAGAAGGTGCGAAAAAGTCGGCCATCGTCCTCTTTGGTTCAAGGTTTGCTTCAAAATGGGACAGGAATATTTCCAAAAAAACTTGAAAAGCAATTACGGTGCGTAATATGCCATTCTAGGGTGCGTTGGGAGTGCAAAAAGTATCTGCAGACGCTTTGTTTAGCAAGGTCATATTTTGAAAAGTACCACCTATGAATGGCCATTGTACTCAATTGAGTACAGCCCCCTAATTTAAAAAATAATAATAATAAAAAATATCACGTTCTCGATTATATTTCTAATTACCCTTCTTAATATAAAAATAAAGTTGTTTTACTAAAAATATACCTGAGTTTAATTTGGCCTCTAATGGGTTAATAAGGTCTTACAATACGTGTATCATCTAAAATGTACAAAATTATGTAATTATGTATTAGGTAGACGGACAGCGGAGTCTCAGTAATAGGATCCCGTTTTACCCTTTGGGTGAGGAACCCTAAAAAAAGAATCAAAAGCTGCTCATATCAGCAACTAAAAAAAACTGCAATGAAGTTTTTATAAATAACGCACTCTTTGTTTACCAGAGTTTTCGCTAAATGTGTCCAAGTACATATATGTTTAGGTTAATGTAAAATGTTGACCTAGTTAAATCAAAACTGATTAACAGCTTTAACAATAAATTATGATAATGTATGCATAGAATAAGTATTTATATTCAGTTTAATTTTTGTGTACTTAACATGTTTTCATCACATGGTCATAGGTCTCCATACTTTTCCACACTATTTAATTAAAGATTAGACTCATAATAATGCTAAAATTATTTATAACTTTACTGAGATCCAAGCTTCTCAAGAAAACTGCTACTCTGTTTTATTTCAAAGTCTTGACCATGTTGTTTGGTTTAACAGCTGACCCGCTCAAATTAGGTCAAATAAACAAATGTTTGAGTTCAAAAACATGCAATGACTGCAAATACTCTTGTCCCAAACATAGCAAAGCTTGTACTATTACCATGTATACTGGGGTACTGGATCCTTAACGGCCGTTTTCTGGAAACCCAAATCACGATTGATCCTAGTTTGACACATAGTAATTATTTGATTTTTTCGTTGATCATCGTTCGAGAAACCGGCCGTAAATGTTTCAGAGATTTGACATGAACGTTACCATATAGAAAGTTAGTGCGCGTTCACTTGTAATTATATTGTCTTTAGAATACTGTAGGTTAGTAGGTCAATTCACACGATACAATGCATATTGATCGGCTGAATCCCTATGATCATATAACTCATGTTGGTAGGTGAGATTATTGCGCATTTTCCTTTGAGGAAAACATCGTTTATTCGAGTTGAGAGTAGTTTTAAGAACTTTTTTTCCGCCTTTGGTTTCCTGTATCCACAGGAAACCGAAATGCAAGACTGAAAAATGATTTTTTTGCTGCAATAATCCTTTTTTAGACTAAAAGTTAAATAACAGGGTTTACTCACAAACAAACTTATGACTATTACAGTATTTACAAAATGTACATTGGCATATAAAATACATAAATAACTGTTAATAATATTGCAAGTGTCTTTCAAATAGATTTATTAGTTACGTTGTTATAAACGATAAAATGTTTAAAATTGTATATTTAGAAAAATAGCAAAAAAATAATCACAAAATTATAATTAGTTCAAACCAAATTTACTTAAAATCAGTCTTCTTTAATTACTAAAATAGGTATAAGATTTGTTTCTTGTAAGGATAATGCCGAATTAGCATAATAATCGAGTTTTATTGACCTTCTGCACCAAAAAGTTGATTTATAAAAATTAAGTATAACTTGGTCTAATATTTGCACAGGTTCCGTACTTAGAGGATTTTTTTAGTTTTATTGATTAGCGAATATAAGTTTTTTATTTTTGTAAAACTTGCCTCTACAACAATATAAAATGTTTATTTTTATAATTCCTAAAATAAACACCATAAATAATAATTTTTTTTTTACAACATATATTGTAAAAAAAAACTACGATTCATAAATAAGTTCTAAATGTACCTTAATTATTACATGACTGACGGATTTTGAATGATATTTAATTAATGCTGAATGACGATACAAATAAGGGACTTAAGTTAGTATTTAGTAAACAAGTTGAGTTGTAGGCCATTAGGTCATTACCACTCTTAAGTGCCATATGCAAATTTCAATATCATTTCATTCTAATATGTACTAGTAGAAATAGCGATTTCTTAAACTACTTACTAATAACTGAGTCTTCGTTCCTCATCTTATTTCGTACGGAACCCTGTTTGAAACGTACTTCATAAACTCTACAACGATGTAGATTTTGCGAAAATATGATTGTTGGTTGAGACTTTTTAAGATATTCAGTCTCTGTTTATGAATTTGGCGGTATAATGACCCATGTATCTAAGGCATCACTGGCATCTGAACTTCAAGACAAAGACTTATCAGTCTTTTCAGCTCGATGGCGTTTTGCCAAAACACAGCCCAGTCCAATGTTTACCTTCGCGCTATAATGTCGTGTTTTATAAGTACACACAGTGTAGTGAAATGACAGACGAAAAAGAGTGAGTGAGTTTATTTTAAAAGTGTTTTTTTTTTAATCTTTGGCAGTGATAATTCGGCCTTCACATTTCATTCAGTTCTGTGTGATTCATACTTCGCATGAGTTGAATTTATACATATCATGCACATTTGTAACTACGCCTCTTCGTGGCTATTAGTAGTCAATGGATAATTATGAATTATAAAAACAATTGTATGGCTTTGTGGTGAGTTGATCAAAAGCTTAAGCTTTTTCAAAAAATACTTTACGCTAAGAGGAAAACTAAAACCACAATGATATCTAGAAAACATTAATTACTTAGCCAAGAAAATTAATATTTGTAAGTACTAAATATTAGCAAGAATTTATATGAAAATCAATGTAACATACGAACGCCATAACAATAAATATTCATGGATATTTTACACAACGCCATCTAGCCCACAAAATAAGCAATACTTTTACTATAAGAATTATATATTTGATACACAAAATATATTGGATGTATTTACGAGAAAATTGTATAAAGGTATTATATCATCAGCAATGTAGTTCCCATAGCACAAGCTTTGCTTAGTTTGAGACTAGAGTGTGATGTGTGAAATGTCCGTGAATATTTATTTATAAGTACTTATCCCTACAATGCGAAAACTTAGAACATACTAATGGTCGTAAGACCATGTGTCACTTATCTAAATTTAATGTTGAAAGTCACTCTTGAAACCAAGTTATATAGAACTCACAACATTTGTTTATAATGAACTTATTTGACCGGGTCAGCTGTTGAACCAAACAACATGGGCCCTTTTAAAAACCAGTTAATTTGAACTGTATAGTAACGCAAAAGTTTAAATGACGAATTATGTAATCTTAATCAATCAATGAAATATTTCTTTATTCAATAAAATCACAAGGATCATTTAGAATCGTCTTACATACTAGGTGATTCTAGGTGCCAGTTCCACGCGACCAGAGCCTAGAAGAACGGGCAAGAAACTTACGGCCTGGTTCCTACCGTTTTTTTATATGATCCTTCTTACAAATAATTACAATTAAACTAAATTAAGTACTGAAGTTCCAGTGCGGTGTCAATTTAACTTAGTAATAATAAACATGAAATACAGGCATGTAAGGGAAGTCAAGATAACTTTATTTATTTACTAGTAGTACGCCCCGGCTTCGCACGGGTAGCCTATATAAAAAAATATCATTATAATATAGCCTATGTTCAGCGCAGATAATGTAGCTTCACATCAGTGAAAGAATTTTTGAAATCGGTCCAGTAGTTTCGGAGCCTATTCGATGCAAACAAACAATCAAATCTTTCCTCTTTATAATATTAGTTTAGAAGTTTAGATTTGTGTTGATTCAATTACATGTAAATCTTTAATGTTCAAACTCAAACGCATGTCTATACGGATAGTCTTAATGTTTATAGGTTATGAAGAGTTGCCAATTTATCTATTAGTAAGGTCACAAGACAAATCAATTGATATATAATCTACTTATATATCCTATTTATATTATTAACGCGAAAGTTTGTGTGTATGTTAGTTACTCTTTCATGCAAAAACTACTGGATTTAAATGAAACTTTACAATAAACATCACTTATACATTAGAACAACACATAGGGAAACACGTATATAATATATGTATAAAGAAATTTTGGTGTAAAGAAAGGATCTTGGGTAAGAAATTATATATTTTAAGTTAATGGCGCAGGCGAAGTTATAGCACAAGTCGATTCGTTAATTAAATCGTTATAACAAGTTATGCTAACGAATTGATTTTAAATGCTAAACGTATGCCGAATATTAGCATACTCTTATCAATATTATGTGATATTATTGGCGTGGTGTAACTTGTTAGTAATTAATTCATGTTTATGTTAATTAATATCACTATATCGGTTAACCGTTCAAATGTGTATACGTCATTCGTTCAACTTGTTTTGGTCTAAAAAAATTATCATTAAGACAATTTTGTTCTTTCGGCTAAAATAGAACGGCCATAGTATCACAATACTAGAACATGCCGAAGCAATAAAACGTGCTTCTATCTAAGCATGTTTCTTGAAATTGTTGTTGTTCTATTATTTTTTATTTGGAAAACATTTATTAAAAGTGCTCGAAATCCATCTGGTTATTATCCTCGTGAAAAGTTTACGTGTTCTAAAAAATATGCATATAATATGCACTACAGGTAGGTAAATAAATAAATAATGCTGGACAATCCACACAACATCATCTAGCCCCAAGCTAAGCAGAGCTTGTGTTATGGGTACAAGAAGACAATACATTACATAGATAGATATTTTTATTATACATATAAAATACCACCCATACATACAGAACACCCGGAATAAATATTTGCAGATCGTACAAACATTTTTCCCAAGGCAGGAATCGAACCCGCAACCTCCGAGTCGCAGGCGGACCTTCGCCCGCCGCGCCACATCGGTCGGAATTTATTCATTTACTAGCTGTTCCCGCCGCGACTTCGTCCGCGTGCCGTTTTAAGAGATTTTGCTATAACCCATCTTTTTATGAGAGAAAGAGAAAAAAGAGCAGTCTAAGAAGGAAAACTTAGTATCTATACCTACTTATTAATAAAACCGGGCAAGTGCGCACGAAGAGTTCCGTACCGTATCTATCTCCCGTTGCCCTTATCAATATCGAATAAATAAAAATCACGCTTATGTATAAGCCCCCTTTAATATTAATTATTCGTGATAGTTATAGAATTGATAATAGACAGAAATCAAAAACTCAGTAATAAGGTCTAGTTTTACCCTAAATTTAATAATAATTTCGTTATCAACACTTAGGGATGCTGGACCAATTCACCAATGATATCTTTCATGACCTTTCGAAACCAAATAATTTCTCTAGCAGTTTCACTTGCTGCCACTATTTCTGCCTCGATGGATGAAATCGCTACTGTGCTGTGGCGTTTACTATTCCAGGATATTAGACCTCCAGCATACATGCAAAGAATGCCTGAGGTAGACTTTCCAGTTTCATGATCACCTCCGTGGTCAGCGTCACTGTAACATTCTAAATTATGACTATTTCCTGGCTTGTAAACGATGCCTTCTTCTATAGTCCCTTTCAAGTAACGCATTATCCTCTTGATATTGATGATGTTCTCCCTTGTGGGTTTATCTAAATTCCGAGATACAACACTGACAGCAAAGGCTATGTCAGGCCTCGTGCTTGTCATCAAATAAGCTAGTGATCCAACAGCTTCACGGTACAGGAAGTTCATTGAAACTTCATTAACATGTTGAGCATTATTTGCTTTTAAAATTGATGTTGGCACTGGCTTACATTTCTCCATGCCAATCCTTTGCAATATGCGAGCGATGTATGATTTCTGATGCAGTAAAATAGAACCATCAGGGTACCTTAACCACGCTCTGCTACCATGTTAAAGTCAATATAAGTACTGTAGGATAGGGTAAAACCAGTTACAATAAATAAACGAATATTATTAACTTAAACTGCAAAGAATATATTTTGTCAAGTGAAGACATTGACATTGATGACAATCAACAACGTTTGGTTGCTATGGTAACATTAAGGTTGGTGATAGATATTAAAGGAGTATCTATTCCTAACAGTAACTTCTCCCGTTTTCCCAACATTTCCCTTCACTACTCCGCTCCTATTGATTGTAGCGTGATGAAAAGTATCCTATAAGTTGCTCAGGAGTATGAAGAATAATTATACCAAGTTTCGTTAAAATCCGTCGAGTAGTTTTTGTTTCTATACGGAACATACATACAGACAGACAGACAGACAGACAGACAGACAGACAAAAATTTTACTGATTGCATTTTTGGCATCAGTATCGATCACTAATCACCCCCTGATAGTTTTTTTTTTAATATATTTAATGTACAGAATTGACCTCTCTACAGTTTTATTATAAGTATAGATTGGTTACCTTGGATAGCCTACTTTTGATTCAATTATGTTTGCGGTTTTGAACCCGGCTGTTTTAATGCATTAAACTTGAACCAGATTAATTCGAGGCAGGTCTTCTTGAAATTCAACATTTTATATAATTGTATTATAATTACGTTATAATGCATGAATGAATACATTTATTGTTCAATTAAAAGCATAAATTATTGTTTGCTCTTACTTTTTAAAACTGTTGGTAATTTGATTAAAGTTTTTGAGTAAATAATTCAAATGTTTCTCCTCTGGATTGACAGATAGTTTATAAAATAATAGAAACATTAATTTATTGAATTTCTTAATACTGTTTATTAGATTTTTAAGCAAGCCACAGTTGATACAATGTTTTAGTTTGTCATATACAGCCATTCCATATTATGTGTAAATGTATATTTTAAAAGTCTTTGTACACCTCCGTCCAATCTACCATAGGTACTATTACAATCCTCTCCATTCAAAGGTTGCCTGGAATAGATTGTTTTTAGCGATAAGGCCGGCCATTGTAATATATATTTAACGCCGAATCCCTAAGTTTGGTTTAGTGAACATTTTCTTTTATTCATTCACTCACTCACTCCTTCATTCCCTTTGTTTCCAGGTACACCTTGCCAGCTCGCGCTGACGAAGTGGTGGAACTATGGCGCAAGAAGATGCAGGAGGGAGTGCTGGCTCCATCGCACTTTCAGGAACACTGGCGCGTGGTGGTGCCCAGGATATATTCCCCACAGCCCAACAGAACCTGTCTAGGTAATGTGAATGAATGATGGTAACGTGAATGAATGAATGAAAGTTCTTTATTGCACTAACCTAACCTAACCTAAAAACGAATAGAAAGATGTGATCTTATGTGAATGTGATACCTTTCGCTCTAGCGGGAAACGTACTGTACAGAAAATGTAAAGTACCAATCTCAAAAATTGATTCAGGGTTACACAGAAAATTATTGTTAATGTTCGCAAAATAGCTTAAACTAGTAAAAGATATAACAGTTCAGCCGCAATAAAAAAAAACTAAAAAAATTGAATTTCCCGCTATAGCGAGACGTTTCACCTTAAGGCAGTAGTTTTAAAGTAGTGAAATCTTTCTTAAAAGCGTCAGCGCCAACAACAGGTCCTGTTTTTGGTCAGCACTTAATCAGCTCCAGATATGGAGTCAGTTCTTGAAATATCATAAGTATTTAGCATGTTGTACTTCCAGACTGGTCATTCGACGAGCAGCTCGGAGCCAAGCTCCTGATTGAGCCGTTGGAACAGTTCGTATGGGGCACAGCGTCGGGTCAGCCCCCTGTGGCGCCGCGCCGGTCCCGACTGTGCGGTCGCGTCTTCAAACAGGGCGAGCCGGCTTACAGCTGTCGGGAATGTGGTAAGTGGCGCTTAAATACCATCTAGATATAAAGTTTCAAAAGTTTTTATCGTGTACCTTATTGCTATTTATTCCTAAGATAACTTTATTCACAAATAAACTTACGACTATACAGTATTTACAAAATGTTCATTGTCATATAAAATACATAAGAAACAGTTGAGCTATCTACAGACCGTTGCAAACGATCTATAGATAGTTCAACTGATCCAAATCAGTACCAATCGGAAGCGTACCCAAAACACTGGCTGCATTGCCGCGCTGAATAGCAATGCTGATACGCTGGGCCAGATACTCACCAGCCCTCGGGTCACGCGTCGCTTCGACTAGACGCCTATTTAAATATCTTTATTCCTTGTATGAGATAAGTGGATCTTCGGTAAAATACCAGCATCTAGAGATAAACTTTACTGGTTATTTATCGCGTACTTTAATCTATGAGATTCGATCGCAAACATTTAAAAAGATCTACCAACTAGAACTTTTAACTGTGCTACATTTGACTCCGTTTCGATGTTTGAGGAGAACCTCTTATGGATATATTTCATAATGATTACTATATTTTTTGGAGACACCCCGAAAGTATCTAAACTAGCAGCATACCTAGGTCGTAGTCCTTTTACCTAACACATGGACGAACGAACAGGATATTTCTGGAGTAGATTCAGAACTGACGAATAAGAGGAGTGAGTGGAGAAAAAGGCCATGTTGTGCCGGCCCTACGTAACGTGGCATAAGGGCAGGGGAATGATGGAAGTATTTTTACTATTTATAATATTTTATCTGTAATTGAAGGAAGCCCAAGATACCATTATTATTATTATTAATCAGCCATGGCTGTTCCACTGCAGGGCAAAGGCCTCCCCTCTCTCCTTCCACTCTTTACGATTGAATGCAGCTACAGGCCAAGATGGTAAGTATGCATCGAGTTCGTCGTGCCATCTCCTCCTGGGCCTTCCACGTCGTCGGGTTGCGTTGGGTGGGATCCAATCTGTAGTACTTTTTGCCCACAACTCGCTAGGCATACGACAGACATGTCCGGCCCAGTTCCACTTCAGGTTGGCGGCTTTGAGGCCAACGTTCACAATTATTATTTTTTCCAAGATACCATACTCTGGCAATTTTATCTACTGAATATATAATCGTTTATCTATAATTCCAGGCATGGACAACACTTGTGTGCTATGCGTGGAATGCTTCAAGGTGTCCCCTCATCGCAACCACAAGTACAAGATGGGCCAATCAGGTGGCGGCGGCTGCTGCGACTGCGGCGACACGGAGGCCTGGAAACGTGACCCCTTCTGTGAATTACATGCTGTATGTATACTCATAAATAATGCTGGACAATCCACACAACATCATCTAGCCCCAAGCTAAGCAGAGCTTGTGTTATGGGTACTAGACGACTGACATACTTAATACAATACATTATATAGATAGATATTTTTTATTATACATATCAAATACCCAGAACACCCGGAATAAATATTTGCAGATCATACAAACATTTTTCCCAAGGCGGGAATCGAACCCGCAACCTTCCGCGTCGCAGGCGGACCTTCGCCCGCCGCGCCACATCGGTCGCGTCTACACTATAATGGGAATGTACGCTGCAAACTTCTGCTTGAGTTAAGAGCCTAGCGGATTTCTTTAGGCTGATTATGATTTTAACGAATCCACTGATTCCCGGCTCGTTCCGGGGATGAGAGTCGCAAGAGACCGGAAAGAATGGCATAATAAAAAGGAGGCCTATACTCAGCAGTGGGTGCCAACAGGCTGTAGAGATACGAAGAAGAAGTTGCACGAGTATAAATATTTTCTTTTCTTCCTTTCAGGCAACATCAGAGGACAGTTCCCCAGAGGCAGACATCAGCCCTGACGTGGTTCAAAGGATGCAAATCGTGGCGTCAGTGGCGCTCTCATACTGCCTGCGTTTGTTGACCCATGACCACGCTCCAGGGTTGCCTAACGATCTCAGGTACCAATGTTATCTAGTTTCTTGCCCGTTCTTCTAGGCTCTGATCTAGAACTGGTACCTAGAATCACCTAGTATATGATCGCAGACGGCAGAATAAGATTAAACAATTCCCTTTTGTAAAGACTTATTATACCTAGTTCTCTTTATTATTTTGCCTATTACATAGCTTTTTGTAATGCGATCTATCATCGTCATGTGCAGCCTGAAAAGCTAAAAAATCCTACTGGCTGCGCCAATTGTAATATACTAGGTTACAATGCGCCAGTTTTATTGCAATCAATAAAAAAGCAAAGCTCTTATAAGTATTTTTATTATATTGACTGCATACTACGTCTTTTATTAACCACTAGCTGACACGTGCCCACTTCGTTGGACATAATTCGACCGTATTTTCTCCGATTCGCTTTGCAAAACGGACTACCACGTAAAAGCCTTTTTATTTTTCGGTTTTGTACCTATATAATATAGCCTATGACACTCAGCAATAATGTGGCTTTCTATTGGTGTAAGAGTTTTTAAAATCGGTTCAGTAGATCCCGAGATTACCCCTTACAATTGAACAAATATATAAACTTTACCTCTTTATAATATTAGTATAGAGTAGCCATAATATAAGCACATAGTAAAATATTTCGTTTTATTAAGATGACTCAAATTTTTCAGATTAAAAGATGCTGAAAGAGACTTGCAGCAGATATTGGATCAGCCTGATTGCTACTGCACAGTTTTGTACAATGACGAAACACATACATTTGAACAGGTGTGTTATAGATAATCCACTATATACAAGGTCACATAGTCGTGGTCAAGTCAAGAACTTATAATTTAAATTTTATAATGTATAATTCCCAAACGTTTGCCATTAGACAAAGTAGTATAGTTACATTAATTCTGTATGGTGTCAAAATATATAAATTAAATAATTATGTTTAATTAGTGGTCCACCCAAGTCCTGGAACCAGCTCAGGGGTCATGACCCCATGAACCCCCGCCTGGATCCGCCGTTGCTCAGATTATACTTTTTTTTTTTTTTTTTACAATTATAGGCAAGCGTTTGACCGCTATCTCACCTGATGTTAAGTGACGATGCGGTCTACGATGTAGCACACTTGCCTAGAAGATACCCATTCACTCGTCTCTTAAAAATATCCTGCTAAATATACTGCTCAGGTTCCTTACAAATATCCCTTCGTTTCCAGGTGATCGGCACTCTAACCCGTGTGATGAAATCGAACCACCGAGACGCGGTGGAACTAGTGAGTCTGATAGATCGCGAAGGGAGGGCGCTCGTCAAATGCAACCTCTTCGAAGTATGCGAGAAGTTGAAAACCGATATTGAGATGTAAGTATGCATGGCTTTATCCTGCCATTTTAATAAAATAAAACAATTTATATTAAATATTCATGGACATTTCACACATTGCACTCTAGTCCCAAACTAAGCAATGGTTGGAAACTAGAATGCGGATTGAATACTTAAATATTTTTTTTTTCGTAAATACATACCTACATAGAATACGTAGTAACACCCAGACACAACAATAACTATTTATGTTCATCACACAAACATTTGCTCTGGATGGGAATCGAACCCACGACCCACAGCATGGAAAGCAGAGCTACTAATATTTAAATTTTTAAATAGTTACAAGTGGTATATAGTAGGTAGGAGTAAGCTACTACCAACTGAGCTGTGACGCTTGTCAAAATGACATTAAAGAGGCGAAAGTTATTAAAATTTTTGAGTAATATTAAAATTTTCAAGTTACATGTGGTATATAGTAGTAGTAGTATGTAGTATATAACAAAGCCCCGATAAGCGTGCATGTGGGGTGATGTGAGAGTTGTACTCAGCCGCACGGCCATGCTCGAAAGGTACACGTCGCGGCACGGGCCCAGTCTCAAAGTACTCGTGATGCACGCACACGTCATCGCGCATCAGATGTTCGCGATGAAACTACTTACTTGGTGAGTTATATATTAATAATTATGGACTATAATAATACTATCAATTCCCAAAAAATTGGCATTTTGGGCCACAACAAAAAAAAAATTATTTATTTCATTTTACAATGCCATAACAGTTTTCACTAAATCAATAATGTAAACAAATTAGGTTAGAAAATGTCTCAAGGTTGCCAGTGTTGCCACAGTGTTCAAAGACCCGACCTTCAATGTCGGCATGCGGTTTTTGAACATGCGTATGTTTGTGCAAAAGTGTTCAATAAAGGTTTTACATTTCACGGTAATTTACGGAAAAAATAGCAATGCAAAACAAAAAAAAATACGTGTGGCACTCTGAGACTTTTTTTTCCATAGCAGGCAGACTGCGGACAGAGCTTACGGGCCACCTGATGGGAAGTGGATAAATTTTAAGTTTATGATAAGTTGGCTGTTTTTTTCCTCAATATTTATAGTGAAATGAAGCCTTTTTAAACGTACTGTGTGGCAACACTGAAGGATTTTTCGATGGCCCACGCTTTGAAAACACCACCCTCTATAGTATGACACTAGAGGAATGTCACTTATGCCATACAAAATTGACAATTGTTTCCGTACATTGTACTTAACAAGCAATTATTTTAATTTGTGCTGGCGTTTAGCCAATGGCATCTAATCTCATGACCGCTAGACGCATTTACAACGCTTCCGTGTTACGAAGGCTACTTTAAGATTATTTTTATAGTTAATCAACGCGTAGACGCTGTCATGAAGTTTGATGAAGTTTTAATATCAACTTAAGATTGATGAAATGTTAACTTAGAAGGTCAATATCGAACCCACGACTGCATGGAAGGCAGAGACTACTGTACTATATATACAAAAGACATAAAGAATCGCCTGTCAATGTGACAAATTACTACCAATCCCAAAATATCAAAATGTCATAAAGAAATATCTCCAATTTTTATTTTACATTGATAAATTTTGTTGTGCAACTAAGTAGAACTTTTACTTTTAGTAGTTTTTTTTTTTTCTTGTATTATCTGGTCGCGAAGAACCGGCACCTTTAGTCACCTACCCCCTATCTTATAAAAAGTTAGCGTTGACTATAAGTCATCATTACATTTGGTAATCAGTACTTCATGTCTGCGCTAACTTTTTATAAGATAGACCGATAGTATTTAAGACGATTCATAATGATATTTGTTTTACGGTATAATTTTTACTGCAATATTTGAGTTTAAGCGGTTTTGAAGCGATTCAGTTTAGAGACGAATTAATAACGATTTACATTAAACCGATATATCATAAGCTGTAAATATCTGTATAATATATGTCTGTACAATAAAATAAATAATGACCTCTGCCCAGGATCCAGAACTTCGTAGCTCAAGAACCGTCCCTCCGTCTCGGAGTCAGCCAAGTAGCTTTAGGTCAGGAGGTGTTCGGTTCGAGCAGTGCTATCTGCAATAGTGGTGGTGTTGTCATGTCTGTGATGCAGAACGACGCTCGTATGTGGAAGGCAGCCAGAACGGCATGGCATAGACTGCTTATAGCTACCACTTTGATGGACTATAGCACGAAGAGGGATATGGCTATACTGTTTACGAAGAACTATGGTGAGTGTCTTGCATTGTTTTGATGATTTTTTTTTATGAAAAACTTAGTTTTAGTTTTATGAATATAAATTTTAACACTTTGGTAGTACACCAAAGTATTAAAATGTATATATAGAATCTCTGAATTATAATCAATCAATCAAACAAAAAAAAAAATAGATTAATGATAAAATATCGACAACATACACACTATAAAAACATACAGACGAATTGAAAATCACCTTATTTTTGGAAGTCAGTTGAAATTAGATTATGTAGGACATACTAAATACAACAGAAAAATAAAAGGTATGCTATAAATATCCATATCTCTACTATTTTTGGGAAAAACGATGACCAGCAGTGGATCAAAATAGACTTATACTATTAACAAAAAAAACCAATATGGTTGTAAGAGTTAAACAAATACAGGTTTTTGGAACTTAAGATGAGATTAAAAAGATTCACTAAACAACTAAAAATAATAGTTACAGAAGTCTGCTTGATTCTAGCATTAAACTAATCTTATATAGTGTGAAGTTCAACGTAGCTTGAAATGTTAATTCAACTTAATCAACCGTTTCCAGCGTCAATCCTAAAGGATTTCATCCGCGACGACCACGACCATTCGTTCTCGATCTCGTCTCTCTCCGTCCAGTTGTACACGACGCCCACACTCGCGCACCATCTGATAGCACAACAGGACGCGCTGTTCGTCGTCATGAATACCTTCGTAAGCGAATGTAACCGCAGATGTAAAAATGTGAGTTCATTTCATTACTAATTATTTGTTTTTGTTAACCTGTTAGGGGGGTTATTAATTAAGAGGGGGGCAAGGCAAAATTTGTTAGCTCCACTTCTTTATTATCCTTTTTTTATCTACTAGAAGATATTTATTAATTACGAGGGGATGAAGGCTTGGGTTGATTAGAAATGTAAGTTTATTTTACTAATTTATTTGTCGTACCGATTAGAGGGTATTTATTAGTTACATGGGGGAATAGGGCCCCCCTATACCCTACACAACATAGACGTACGACAAGGTTAGGCCAAGTAAAAATGTGAATTAATTTCATTACTAATTATTTGTTTTGTTTACATGTTAGGGGATTTTTTTTTTTATTAATTATGCGGGGTAACGGGGTATCAGCAGAATCTCATGATATCTTACCAAGGGGGGTCGAAAATTTTACTTAATTTATGGATATTCCCTTATCACCTTGTTATCATTTATATGTAATAGATTTTATTATTAGTTTATTAATGCTCATTTCACATGACGTCATTTAGTCACTAATCAAAATTTGACGTGTTTTCTGTGAATTTCTTATTATTTTAGAAAACAAATTTGGTTCCGTTTCTTTAGTCATAGTTTTTTTTTTTAAATTTGTTTAATTTTTATTTAGTCATAGTTTTCAAGTTACCCCCTATTCGGAAACTCCCCATACAAAACGAGCTAGCAAAATTTCAGATTTTTTACCATATTTTCTTTCACAGGGTCGTCTAGAATTCGACAGGAATCAAGTTGTGCAAGCGTTCAAACGATCTCAGTTCATTCTGTACGATGTGAAATACCTACTAGGGTCAGTGCCTACGTCATACGATGATGATCTGCGCAAGGGATTTCTTCATGGCCTGTCTCTGATGCTCAATCTTCTTGTCATGATGCAAGGAATGGACTCTGTTGTTAGACAGGTATGTAAACTTTATCATAATATAAATAAATAAATAATGCTGGACAATCCACACAACATCATCTAGCCCGAAGCTAAGCAGAGCTTGGGTTATGGGTACTAGAAGACTGACATACTTAATACAATACATTACATAGATAGTTTTTTTTTTAATATCTTGATGATCTTGGCTATATTTTGTTATTTTATAAACCAACTAGCTGCCAAACGTTTGTTCTCGTTGGGAATCGAACCCACGTCCCATAGCATGGAAGGCAGCGCTACTATCAACTGAGCTGTGACGCCCGTTAAAATTGAATCTAGTGATACCTAATTCAAGTTTTATACCATCTGAAAGTAATTTCCTTGACTTAGTTTTACAAGCAATAAATGATAAATAAAATGTATATAAGTATTCTGTCAGTAATCTATTCCATAGTACAAGCTTTGCTTAGTTTGTGACTAGACTGTGATGTGTGAATTGTCAGTGAATATTTATTTATTTATTAGACTTAGATTGGAGATCGACATAGTCAAGTTTTAATAACGATGACGACCGATGTGGCGCGGAAGGTTGCGGGTTCGATTCCCGTCTTGGGATAAATGTTTGTACGATCTGAAAATATTTATTCCGGGTGTTCTGGGTATTTTATATGTATGATCAAAAATATCTATCTATGTAATGTATTGTATTAAGTATGTCAGTCTTCTCGTACCCATAACACAAACTCTGCTTAGCTTGGGGCTAGATGATGTTGTGTGGATTGTCCAGCATTATTTATTTATCTAATAAACTTATATACTCGTTCCAGGTCGGTCAGCACATGGAATACGAGCCGGAATGGGAGTCTGCGTTCAATCTCCACGTGAAGTTAGCTCACAGCATCACTCTCGCCCTGGAATGGTGCTCGGCAGAAAAGTCTATCGCAGCTGGCGCTTATTGGATGGCTTTGAAACGGCATAAGGAGATCTATAATGACTCTACCAGGGTTGTCAGAGGTAATACTTACTTAAACTACGTAAATCAGAGATTTTTTTTATTTGTAGTATTTATTTACAAACCGTTTAAGCAAACAGTACCCCAAGTACGAGTTTGTGCACACATGGATCGTAGAGACGCAATCGCTGAGCGCTACAGATTTTGTATGGAAATTCGTCTTTTCAAGAAATCTGCTAGTGGCGCTGCTTGAATCTACATACAAAATCGGTGGCCCTCGGCGATTGCGTCTCTACGATTCGTGTGTGCACAAACTCGTACTTGGGGTACAGATACTGGATCTTATCTTCGATATATCTTATCTCGTCTCGTTTCCTTACCAAAATGACAAACAAACTTAATTTCAAAGTCCACACAACAAAACCTAAATCTTTCATAACTACTAAATTTTTTCGACGACCGATGTGGCGCGGTGGGCGATGGTCCGCCTGCGACGCGGAAGGTTGCGGGTTCGATTCCCGCCTCGGGATAAATGTTTGTATGTTCTGCAAATATTTATTTCGGGTGTTCTGGGTATTATATGTATAATAAAAAATATCTATCTATGTATTATATTGTATTAAGTATGTCAGTCTTCTAGTACCCGTAACACAAGCTCTGCTTAGCTTGGGGCTAGATGATGTTGTGTGGATTGTCCAGCATTATTTATTTATTTATTTTTCTCCAATTTTGTTACAGAACTAGGCAACCAAGTAGCATGGGTGATACCATACGATGTGTCGACCTCGCCCGTGTCGATACATCGTCCTCTATCGCGGTTCATTGCCGGTTTACATCTACAAATGCATAGACACGGACTGTCCTACCATAGTCGCGAGTTTGACCGTCCTGACAAGCCTAAACCGAAGCCGGAGGAGCTTATTGGTGAGTGGAGATAGATAGATGGATGGATAGATAGACAGGGAGATAGATAGATAGATTTAGATTTGCTGGTAGAGTACTTTTACAGCTACAAATGCACAGACATGGCCTGTCCTACCATAGTCGCGAGTTTGACCGTCCTGACAAGCCTAAACCGAAGCCGGAGGAGCTTATTGGTGAGTGGAGATAGATAGATGGATGGATAAATAGATAGATAGATTTAGATTGTAGAGTACTCTTAGGTGAGTGGACATATGTAGATAGAAAGACAGATAGATAGATAGATGTAGATTTGCTGGTACTCTTAGTTGAGTGGACATAGATAGATAGATAAACAGGGAGAAAGATAGATGAAGATTTGCTGGTAGAGTACTCTTAGGTGAGTGAACATAGATAGATAGATAAACAGATAGATAGATAGATGTGGATTTGCTGGCACTCTTGGTTGAGTGGACATAGATAGATAGACTGGGAGACAGATAAATTAAGGTATGCTAGTAGATAACTCTTATTAAGATCCTCTTAGTACATGCCTCCTTGTACATGTCCACCTTTGTTTAATTGTTACGATTTAATTGTTTCTGAATAAATATTTTAGACTAATAAGACTTTATAATAAGCTTCCAGAAGAATTAAAATCTGAAATAAAAGACTCACTATTTATAAAAAAATTAAAATGTATTCTGACAAAAAAAGCCTACTACTCCATTGACGAATTCATAGCAGACAATATTTTAGGCTAGTTATTGTATATTATATTATGTGAACGAATATTGTGTAATTAGTTATCCTTGTATTTTTGACATAGCAATTCTAAACAATTTTTAACGACTATAGATTTAATTAGACATTTTTATTATTGTAATTTCTTCTAGTACTCTTGACATTTATATCACATCCTTATTTATCTGTTTGACATGTATTTAATCAATGTAGCAAACTTAGTAAATAAACATACATTGCAGTGCCCTTGCAGGGTGCATGTACTCACTTATAGCTACTAATAGACCTAAGCTAAAATAAAAATGTACATGTAGGCAATAAATAAATAAATCTAAACTAATATTATAAAGAGGAAAGATTTGATTGTTTGTTTGTTTGTTTGTTTGCATCGAATAGGCTCCGAAACTACTGGACCGATTTTAAAAATTCTTTCACTGTTGTGAAGCTACATTATCTGTGCTGAACATAGGCTATATTATAAATTCAAAAAAAATAGGGATCCTTACTAAAACTTCAATTATGTAACCCAAGGTGTATAAGAAATTCCTTAAATCGCGTGCGCTGCGGAAACTATTGATGATAGAAAGAAAAGATGTACTACAATTTTGTAGAACACATCATCATCCACAAAAAAGTCAGCGACAGCATATGTCTAACTATTATAGATATGTCATAATAAGTGTTTTAATATCAAAAAAATATAATTAAAATGACGACGTCAGAAAACGTTATATTTTTGTACTTTGGTATTAATCCTTATCTAAATAAATAACTTTAAAATTAAGACTGCTTCAATACCTTTCTATTACTTTTTAAATTATTTGATTGGGACATTCCATTCGAAAGATATCACGAGTTCAAAAATGTAAGTATGTACATTAGAAAAAAGTCAGCGGGCGTCGCGCCGCCGCCGGTCACGGGAGTATATGCAGGGGGTTACATAATATAGGGTCTATATTTTTTATCATTTGAAAAATAAATTTATACATAAGCTATATTATAATGATATTTTTTTATAAAGGCTACCCGTGCGAAGCCGGGGCGTTCTACTAGAATAAATGACCTATGTTTAAGTCTCCTGTATATCTGAACTTTTTGTGTACAGTAATGAATAGATGGACAGATATATTGACGAACGGACAGACAGATGGATAGATTTTTGTCTTTCTATCTATACTTACTTATACACACACTTATTATTGAGTATAGATAGATAGATAGACATGCAAAAATAAGTACTTATGCTGGGGCCACACTAGCGGGCTACGGCGAATATTCGTGTTAACGCGATGTATGTGGCCGGGTACATCGTGTCATCGCTTAGTATATCGCCTTTATCCGAACACGATGTTCTTGTCGCGCCAACACGATACGAATATTCGCCCGCTAATGTAGCCGAAGCATTACAGATAAACAGTTAGGCATACAGACAGACTCACTGACTGACCGACAAATTTATGCTTATTTAACATTTTTCTAATATTTGTGTACAACATTATATTCTTCGATGATTCTGAATATGATTTTGTTGATTACAGAGCCAGTACTGCAAACCATGGCAATGATAGCTCAAGTGCATGCCGGTATGTGGCGTCGCAACGGATTTGCGCTTCTCAACCAGCTGTATTTCTACCACAACGTCAAATGCCGCGCGGAGATGTTAGACCGAGACGTCGTTATGTTACAGGTAGCTCTTTCTCTTTCACACACGTACGCATAATGATGTGCGTGAACTAGCTATAATTCTACAATGTAAAATGCATCTCTGTGTAAAAATATATGTAACAAATATTGTACGTTATTTAACATATACACACGTCTCAAACTACAAAAGTAATGCCTAAGTATATTTAATTGACGTTTATTTTTTACGAATTATGAATACAATGTTTATATTTATGTTAATACCTCATCAACAAACATCATACACGCACACATATTAAACACGTAGTCAATTTGAATTAACATTTTTAATGACAAGAAATATTCTATAAACAGATTTCAAAAATATTCAATCAACAGTCTTGTACCCATAATACAATCTCTGCTTGGTTTGGGACTAGAGCGTGCAACGGCGGATCCAGGAGGGGGGGGTCATGACCCCCCCCTGAACTGGTTCCAGGACTTAGGTGGACCACTAATTGAACATAATTATTTTATTTATATATTTTGTCACCATTCAGAATTAATGTAACTACATTATGTAATAACTTTGTATAATGGAAAACGTTTGGAAATTACATTATCAAAATTAAATTATAAGTTCTTTACTTGACCAACACTATGTGACCCCCCCTGGCGCCAAAGCTGGATCGTGACCCCCCCTGGTGCCAAAGCTGGATCCGCCCTTGAGAGCGTGTTGTATCTTATCACTTATTTATTATCAATAAACGAACATTATTATTATTTATTTTATTTATTATTTGTTCATAGATCGGCGCATCACTGATCGAAAGCAACGAGTTTATAATCCACGTGTTGAATAAGTTCAAGCTACTTGACTGGGCCAACGCGGACTTTGAGACAATGACCATTGAAGATGATACTTTGAGGCATACTATCAGTATGCTGGAAGAATTCCTTTCGCTTATGATCTCGGGTAAGTTATTGCCTAATATAGTTTTTCGTAGTCAGTTTTAGAGTTTTTTATTCTTTCACATTATTCGGGTCGTTTTTCTCCGAAAAATATAATAAAAAAACAAAGTATTCAGTTATTATCTATACTAATAATATTATAAAGAAGTAAAGTTTGTGTGTCTGTTAAATTGTTCGGGATCTACAGAACCGATTTAAAAAATTATTTCACCAATAGAAAGCCACATTATTGCTGAGTGTCATAACTCAGCAATAATATGGCTTTCGGTTATATAAAAAACCGAAATTTAAAAAGGCTTTTACGTGGTAGTCCGTTTTGCAAAGTGAATCAGAGAAAAAACGGTCGAATTATGGCCAACGAAGTGGGCACGGGTTAGCTAGTTTCTTTAGAGGGCCTTTTTCGACTTTACTCTAGCTGTCGTTATTTCGGCCATCACCGCCCTTTTCAAATCACCAACCTGTATACTAAATGATTCTAGGTGCTAGACTACAGTTTTTATCATCTTACTACCATTCTTGTTCCATTTAGTTGTATTTAAAAAACAACTGATTTATTTTATTAACTTCTTAAAAAGTAACTATTATTATTATACAACCTATGCTGTCAAACTGCTGGGCAAAGGTCTCTTTCAATGTTTCAACTATTATTTTCAACTATTATTTTTAACTAAATATATGTTATATTCAGTGGTGGGATCCCGCTACGTGCCCGGTGTGGGTGAGGTGACTAACGAAGACAGAACTAAGAAGGAAATCATACAAATGCTCTGCGTCAAGCCAATGCCCCATTCTGAACTAAACAGGTAATATTCAATAGTCTGACAGTCTATTAGCAGACAGCAGACATCTTATAAAAAATTGGCGTAGACTTGATGTGTTGATTACCCTACGTAATGGTGACATAATGTCTATAATTTATTGTACCAAATCAACATTCGTAAATTACACACGTATCATAATTTTTGACTCCACCCTCGTCACACTAAAAGTTGTAATAAACAAATATTCATGGCTTAATTAACACATCACACTCAAGTCCCAAACTAAGCAAAGCTTGTACTATGGGAACGAGATTACTATTATTGTTGAAGCTTGTACTATTATTTTCTAATGAGGTCTTAATAGACATCATTAGAAAATGATAAAGCAATGAAAAAGAAAAAAAATAGGATGTTCATTCTTTCTTTTTCTTAACAAATGTTATTAGCTCACATCAGGGCCATATACTTACATGTACTTTATTGACACGATAAGAAGAAGAAGGGCCATATATTGAAAACAAATTTCTACTTCCACCACTATTTTCCAGATCACTCCCAGAAGACCAGCTCCACGAAACAGGACTAGAAGCAGTTATCCATGAAGTAGCAGACTTCACCAAACCAACGGGCAGCAACGTCCGTGGTGTATACAAACTCAAACCTCACCTGTACGATGACTATGACACGTTCTTCTACCATTATACTAGAGAGGAACTGTCCAGGAGTGAGGAGGAACAGAGGAATAGGAGGAAAGCTGCTGGTAAGGACTTTGTGGATAAGGAATCCAGGTGTTGGGATAGGATATTGACCACGCCTAATGTTTTACAATGCATTAATCACTCATTACGAACTATATTTCTGAAATAATTATTATAATTTGTAAAGCCACAAACTACACAATTTTTTTTTTACACAATGAGGGTTTTCGATACTTTTTCTACCACTAGGCGGCGCTACAATTCGCGTATGTATTTTGACAGTCCATTGGACCTGACGCTACAGTCCTGCCATCTCACGGAGATCATTTCAGAAAACCCTTATTGTAATTTTGCTATAAATTTTTTGTTTTATTTATTCTTAAATTACCTACGACTCTGTGCTATTTGACAGCTGTTTGGACCTGACGAAGCGCCGCCTTGTGGCAGAAAATGTATCGGAAACCCTCATTGTTCAAACTCGGTTAAAACTTCGTAAACAATCAAAATCTAGTGCCATCTGTTGATTATACCGCAGACTGCATAAGCCGCAGGGTGCATGGAAAGAGCCACCTCGTGGCGCACACCGGTAACAGCTAGGCACGGTAAAGCAGTGTCTAGTGTGGCTAATCTTTACAACACGATGCTACAACAAAATACAGTTGTAGCATCGACACGATAAAAAGAAGACCGCAGACTTGCAGTTTTTCGTGTGACGAGATAGATGGCGCTATATTAAACCATGAACCGTTGCAGGTCTCCCAGAATGTTGTCCGCCGCCGTCCCTGCCCGCGCTGTGTCCTCCGTTCCGACTGCTGGCTAACTTACTGCAGTGTGATGCAGCACTGCATGTGCTCAGATGTGTGCTGGAGCGTGCTTTAGATCTGAGGGCCCGGTCCTTCTCTGAGACGCAAGTGCATAAGGTACTATCCTACTTCTTCTTCTTCTATCTTCAATTTTCTAATATCCTACTAATATTATAAACGCAAAATATGGATTGATGTATGTTTGTTACTCTCACGCAAAAACTAGTGAGTAGATTTTAATGAAGCTTTACTATAATGTTTGACAGGCGTCACAGATCAGTTGGTTGTAGCTCTGCCTTCCTTGTAGGTCGTGGGTTCGATTTCCATCCAGAGCACATTTGCTCTGGGTGGTGTGTGTTTGTGTGATGAACATAAATATTTGTTCTGTGTCTGGGTGTTACTATGTATTCTATGTATGTATTTACAAATAAAGGTATTCTATCAGCAATCTAGTTCCCATAGTACAAGCTTTGCTTAGTTTGAGCCTAGAGCGCGATGTGTGATATGTCCGTGAATATTTATTATTATTACTAGTAGTACGGCCCGGCTTCGCACGGGTAGCCTATATAAAAAATATCATTATAATATAGCCCATGTTCAGCGCAGATAATGTAGCTTCACAACAGTGAAAGAATTTTTGAAATCGGTCCAGTAGTTTCGGAGCCTATTCGATGCAAACAAACAAACAATCAAATCTTTCCTCTTTATAATATTAGTTTAGATTATTATCGTTATTCAATTATTTCCAGGCATTGCACTTAATAGGCTACGGTCTCCGTGACGAGGAGAGCGGTCATTACGAGTTCTTAGCGTTCGCCGAGAGTGCGCAACGAGCGGGCTTGTTGGAGTTACTGCAGAAGTTAGTTACAAGTCCACGCGTGGACGCACATCGCTCACTCGCTAAATGGGTGCTGACTAAGATGAAGTGAGTAATAGATCAGTTTTTCTTTCAAATTTTACTTGCTAAATAAACATACAATATATTCATGAACCACTAAATATATCATTAATAAGTATTTTGTATAATTTATATAGTTTTAAGTGTGTGTTTTTATGAAATAAATAAATAATAATAAATATTTCACACATCACATTCTAGTCCCAAACTAAGCAGAGCTTGTACTATGTGAACTATATTGCTGATAGAATAACTTTATATGTTACAAATATAACAAAAATACATAAAATAAAATAAAAACTTAATAAAATCATTATTAAGGACATAAAGCTTACATAAAATCAGGTTCCAGTTCATTTCACAAAAATTAGTTGTCATAACACAATAAAAATCATATCAAATTAAGAACCACTGCCCTGCCGTAACTCAGTTTAATCTACCACAGGAGGTAAGGCTTTGTAACCTTATGTTTCTCACACTTTGTAATTTAGTGATTATGGGTACAAAGGCAAAATAAATTTATCTTTAACCTAGGTCATTTGAATAATAAAACTCTTTCATTATTACAGACAACTCCTAGGACAGACAGACGAGAATGCCAGCGAGATGATGGATACAGACGAGGTGGAGAAGCCAGCTTCAGACGAAGCAGCACAGCTGGAAAAGGCCAGACGAGCCAAACTCGCAGAAGAACGCAGAGCCAAGCTCATGGCGCAGATGAAAACGCAGATGAATAACTTTATATCTAACAACTCTACGTTATTTGAAGAGACTAATACTGAGGTACTACACTTTGTAAATACAATTGTAACTTAAAAATATTAAAATGACTTTTGAAATGTCAAAGTAAATTGCTGCGCACACGCAGCGTCACAGTCGATAGATAAAGAAACATAAATATTTGACGACTGATGTGGCGCGGCGGGCAAAGGTCCGCCTGCGACGCGGAGGTTGTGGGTTCGATTCCCGAATTGGGATAAATGTTTGTACGATCTGCAAATATTTATTTCAGGTGTTCTGGGTATTGTATACCTATGTATAATAAAAAAAAATCTATCTATGTAATGTACAATACATACATTACATAGATAGATATGTTTTTATTATCATATAGATATTTTTTCATTAAGTATGTCAGTTTACTAGTACCCATAACACAAGCTCTGCTTAGATTGGGGCTAGATGATGTTGTGTGGATTGTCCAGCATTATTTATTATTTAATGTGTCTTTCCAGGTGACAGCCGAGGAACAGGATATCCGTCCGTTGTACTGCGGGGCCGCACTAGGCGTGTGGGGCGGGGGCGTGCCCGAGCCCCCACGGATATGCATCATGTGTCAGGAGGAGGTAATTATGAACCGGTACTCATGAAAGAAGGCCTGGTGAGGGTAGTTAGTAAAAAAGTAAAAAAAAAAGTAAAAAGTGTGTTTTTTTCATATATACATGTAAAAAAAGTATCGTAAAACTACCCGCACTTAGTCTTAGAGGTTATAGCTCATACATTTCTATGCTCCAGTCTAAACGTAGCTATTGCAACGTAGCCGAAATCTCGGGAAAATAAGGTACGCGATCAAAACCCGTGTAACTTGTATCTTTATATCAGTTCTGATAGCGAATGGAAGAAACGAACATGTTGTGCCGACCCCACCTAGTGGGATAAGGGCAGGAAGAAGAAGAAGTTCTGATAGCGAAAGCTTAAAAAAATGTTATGTTATCATTATCAACCAATATCAGTCCACGGTTGTATATCACTTCTAAGTCGCGCCACTGAGCCGGCTTCGTTTCTTTTTTTTCTTCTTATCGTGGTCGATGCTACAACTGTACTTTGTTGTAGCATGGTGTTGTAAAGATTAGCCAGACTAGACACTACTTTACCGTGCCTAGCTGTTACCGGTGTGCGCCACTAGGAGGCTCTTTCCATGCATTTCGTTTCTCCTTATCCAGTGTAAAACAACATTTTAAATTACTGTTTGAGGCCATTATCGACACGAAGAAGAATTGTAAAAAGGTTTGTAATGTAGTAAGTTTCTTTCCAGGCACGCGTTGACATTAAAGGCGAGCCCCCAGTCTTAGTCGCGTACGCCCAAAAGTCCACCGTCCTAGTCCGTCGCGACGCCGCCGGGGGGGAAGGGGAGGCTCGCTGGAGGGAGGCTCATCTCCCCGCCGGCGGGGGAGCTCACGCACACGTGTCTAGTTGCGGACATGTGTTGCACGCGCGCTGTTGGAAACACTACGTCGATAATGTACTGGATAGAGAGAATAAACGGTACGTTATATAAAACTAGCTGGATTTTAAAACTAGGAAGGAAATATGTGGAAGGGGGAAAGGGGGGGTTCATGTACATTTACGTTTCGAGATGATTATTAGTGAAGTACATATTAGAAACATTGAGTGACAAAGGATAATGGGAAGGGCTTAGTCATGTCAAATATGAAATTTTATTCAAATCAAATACTTTAAAACTTGATCTAATAATAATGCCTGAAAATGTGTCCTGTGATAAGAACAGGTAAAAAAACTATCGAAATCGTTAAAAAAATCGTTCAAATTTATGAACCCTTAACGCGGTGTGTAATAATATTTCTCAAGCTCA
Source organism: Ecliptopera silaceata (assembly GCA_932527185.1). NCBI lineage: Eukaryota > Metazoa > Arthropoda > Insecta > Lepidoptera > Geometridae > Ecliptopera > Ecliptopera silaceata. Next base: position 2,170,883 of record OW052211.1, read on the forward strand.
CTAATAAATATTAACGAAGTTCTAGTTCAAAACTAAGCAAAGCTATATGAAACTAGCTGACCCGTGCCCACTTCGTTGGGCATACTTCGACAGTTTTTTCTCCGATTGACTTTGCAAAACGGACTACCACGTAAAATCCTTTTGATTTTTCGGTTTTTTATATAACCTATGACACTCAGCAATCATGTGGCTTTCTATTGGTGAAAGAATTTTTAAAATCGGTTCAGTAGATCCCGAGATTACCCCTTACAATTTAACAAACACAAACATTTCTTTTTCTTAAAATGATGCCATGGTATTGAACGTGAACGAACTGAACGGAACATCATTTTAAAGCATAGCAATTTATGTCGTATTTCTGTAACAGTACGGTTGAATGTCCATTAGTAAAAATTTAAAATCCCTTGCCATGTCGTCCCGGTCTGCGCCGGCCATTATAATATTAGTATAGAAGTATAGATAAATTGCTAATAGAATAAGTAGTACAATACAGTAAAATATTTTTTTTTAATATTCAGCCCGTACCGTGTCCGTCAACCGGCCGCTTTCGACATCGAGAAGAAGGAATACCTGTGCCCCCTGTGCGAGAGGCTGTGCAACACGGCGCTGCCCCTGCTGCCTGCCCCCGCGCGCCCCGCCGCGCCCCCGCCCCCGCTCTCGCAGGACACTTACGCCGACTCTGTGGAGACTATCCTGCATATGAAGCATCAGGTGCGTTTGTTATCCCTTTGTCATGCTGTGGAACTCGAATGTACCGAATCCCGTAGCATTCGTAGTCAGAAAACCTTTACCCCCTATTTTATAAAAAGTTAGCGTTGACTTTACGTCATCATTATGTATGGTAATCAATACATCAAGTCTGCGCTAATTTTTTATAAGACTGTTAATGTTTACGCTGACTCTGTGGAAACTTTTTGTTATATTTGTGGTTGAAAATTTTCTGATCACGAAAATGTAGTTGTAATAAAGACTTGTAATAAAATAACAGAAAAGACTATCATGTGACGTATACGTATGGCGTTTATAATTCAAAATGTCATGCTGAGAAACTCGATAGAACCGAATATTGTTATATGTGTGGTCAGAAAATATCACATATAACACTTTACTACGAGAAAAGTCACCACGTCATGTAACGTAAACATAGTAACGATGTTCGAGATAGACTGCGCGGTGACGCTGCAAAGTTTGACAGTCGAGTCTGGTTTAACGCGCAATGGTTAGTATCAGTACTGTATTAACTTCTCTGTTCCAATGACCTCGTTCCAGCGCCATCAAGAGAAAAAGTAAGCTATAGAAAACTGGATTTTTATGTGTTGTTCATTATACATGTTACATAATGTACTTAATCTGACCATAAGAATATTTAAAATTTAAATGTATTTTTTAAGTAAAATCATTTTTGTCATAAGTATTTTTGACAAACTTTATTTCTTGATTGCTTTGCATAAATATTGAAACGCACAATCTGCTATCTCATCGCATCCACACATAGACAATGAGTGTGTTAAGCTATTTTTGAGAAAATTTTTAAAGTCGTAAATGAAACAAAATGCAAAATCTTGAAAGTAGTTTTCAGTGACATTAAAAATAAAAAATCTCGTTTTTGACTTTAAAATAAAGACATTATGTAACACCATATATGTATGTTTATGGTTTTCGACAAGTTAAATTATCAAAATTCCGTGTATGTTCCTTTATTTGGCTTTGGGTCTGGGGGTGTTAAAATTATTTCCAAAATAAACTTGTTCCAGGTCAGTTTAGAGCCTCTCCACGAATGTACGGAAATGTGTGAGGAGATGCATTGTCAGGTCGGTATTTTTATAACTTTATGGGTTCAAGTTGAAAACTTCACAGTTCACACGCTCTTTTTTAGTGGAGAATTGAGAAGACTTTTGTATGTAAGTTATTTTATAATAAGATCCTAATGTGAATATAATTTTGCTTGTAAGTAAGGTTTGAATGTTAGTATTTTAAAACACGAAGGCGAAATATTATTTTTATAATAATGGAGAATATTCGGGATATTTTTGGTATACTATTGTTTTAAAAATAATAAGTTAGTAATAGTTTTGTTGAGAAGGTCAAACTGTAAATACAGATAATACGTACATAGATTATAATAATATATAAACAAAATCACAAGTTCCTTGATTTTCTTTTGTCACAGTTTTAATTATATTAATTTATGCTAAATTTAAATCGAACCCGAAAGGCGTTCCTAGAAAAAAAGTGTTAAAAAAAGTATTTTTACTGTATACAATTTACAAAAACCCTTAACTTAGTTTGAGACTGAGCGCTATATGTGAAATATCCGTGAAATTTATTAACTTTATTTAGTCATTTTTATATTATTCGGTTCCACCAATCCACATCAAACTCGCCAAGGTCATCCCTCCAACACTTTCTTTTTAAGGACCGGAATAAGTGGAGGGGTTTGGGAGAGGCCTTTGCCCAGCAGTGGGAAGATTTTACCAGAGATAAAAAAAAATGGTTGTCTGTAAATTCGGTTTACTGACGATAGTTGAACGTGACAACGAACGCAAAGGCCGATTGTACTTCTTTGTCGCTCGTTCCGCGCTCTCGCTTGCACTTCATGGAAAGCCTCAGAGCGAGGTAACGCCGCATGAGTCATGTTTTTTCGTGCGTGCAACCGGCTTTATCAAATTATAAGACGTTGTCACGTCAATATATTTTTGTGTTCCAGGCTCGCGCTTGCAGCGTTGGAGCAGCATCCTCTGACATGGAAGACGATCCTCCTCCAGAAACGGAGACCTACATGTCGACGCATGCCGAAACTGAACTGCCGACCTCCTTCTTGGCGCATTTCCAAGGCGAGATCCCGCCTTATAACCCGCTCACTAAGACACTTATCGAGAGCTTCGCTGGGGTGAGTGATACTTTAATATGTATCTAATTAAAAAAAAACCATACGCGTAAAAAGTGTTTCCTAATGATTTATTTACTTTTTTTTATTATATTTATTTTTTCTTGTTGTTGATTGGGTATTTTGTGTTTCTGTTTTGTGTGCTATGTATGGTAAATAAATAAATGTCTATGTCTATGTAGATTGGATGCAAAAACTATTAGCTATTTATTTATATTTTACAAAAGTAGTTAAAATAATTAACAAAACCGACTTCAATCGTGACAACGTATATTTAGTTCCAATTTCACAACTAGATGTCGCTGCCAAACTTGTCGGTTCCTAAAATTAATATAACTAAACACTTGACAGATCCTCCCTCTATACGGCGACAAAGCGACCTGCGCGTGCAGTGCCGCCCTCTACCGATCGACGTCATACACCATCCTCGTGTCCAACGCGGTGCTGCAGGCCGAGAACCGGCCCCTACTCGGCGACGTCCCCGCACGTCACCGCGACACCCTCCACGCCTTGATCCGTCTCGCGGCGGCCATGCCCGCCTGTTGGACCTCCCCGAAATACCTCGCAGATCACGCGTTGAGGTCCCTCACGGTTCTCGAGAAATCCTCCCCTCTCTCCCACGAACCTTTCGGGACATTAGTCCCCCTAGTCCTCACTATCCCGTCCCTCTTCTGCCGCTCGGCCGGTCCCGCCAGACCGAACCATCTAGCCCGAGTGATCACCCTCCAGTGTCTCCGAGCGCTGATCACGAGACAGCTGCTGATCAACAATATAACCTCATTCCGGGTGGATGGAGGCGAGGAATGCGCCAAAGGAGACTTGGAAAACTTCCTGCAGATTCTCAGCGAGGTCCGCCGCGGCTTCGACGTGAGAGGACTAAACGCGAGCGCCATCTGGGACAATGTCAAAGCTCAATGCAGGACTTTCCTAAGATGCTGCTGCTTGTTCTACCACTTCCTATCGGATATCAATCCGCCTACTGAACTAACAGTCACGAACGGAGATACCTGGGAGGCGATGTGTGGGTATCTCGACCTGCCGACGTCTTTCAAGGAGTTGATAGACAATCCTCTAGCCAGGTCGAAGGTGATGGAGTGGGGTGCGATGTCGGATGACTGGTTTGCCGGATCCGTGGATCCAAAGCTGGTGGTGGAACGCCTGGAGCCGCCCAAGTTGATTCCTCTCCCCGAAGACTTCTCGGAGCTGATGAATATTGTTTCGGAGTTCTCGTGTCCCAACTCGGAGCGCGAGGATAGCAAGAATCCGACCATGTGTCTCATCTGCGGACAGATCGTCTGCTCGCAGAGCTACTGCTGTCAGGCTGAGATTTCTAAGGTAAGCTTTGGTGACGATGGGTTACGTAATCTTAAATTCTTACCAATTATTTAGCAACTTTGATCCATCTTATTTTCTGACTTTCCCATATTTCTGGTGCCCGTCCTCGGTCTCCACTCTAAAACTTTCTTGCCCCATCTGTCAGCCTTACTTCCGTACATGGGCGCCGGCAGAAATAATTTCCAGGTGTTGCAGATTTTAGTTTTCTTACAATCTTTGTCGTATATGATTGTTAATAAAAAGATGAAATTTTAGTCTGAATGTTCGAGACATTTACAAATTTCTGACTATTCATTTTTTATTTTATTTCTTTTTCGATTAGCTTTTTATTTCAATAATTCCTGTTGATCCCGAGATTCCCAAGGAGTGCAAGTGCACCCCCTGGCACCCCTCCGCCGGCGCCCATGCTTCCGTATTTCTTAATGTTCTAGACTGGTCTAGAGGTACTATATTATGCTTATATTAAATATTTAAAACTAGTTAGCATTTTAGATAGTTACCGAATAAGTCTATCACGTACTTAATTACAATTTGTTTGGTGTACACTTGTGAAATGTTTTAACTGGTGGTATATTGTGCAGTACGGAGGCGGCGGCGGCACGGAGCTGGTGGGCGCGGCCATGGCGCACGCCGTGTCGTGCGGCGGCGGCGCGGGCGTGTTCCTGCGCGTGCGCGACTGCGAACTGCTGCTGCTAGCGGCGCGCGCAAGGGGAGCCAAACTCTCCGCGCCTTATCTCGACTCGTACGGGGAGACTGATCAGGTAATTGTATCTACTTAACTCTTGCGAGGAGACTGATCAGCTAACTGGATCTACCTCGACTCATACGGGGGGACTGATCAGGTAACTGCTACTATCAAGATAGTAGAGATAGTAGACAAGTTTGAAGAGTCAAGACTCTTGCCGGGAGACTGATCTGGTAACTGCAACTAACTCATACGGGGAGATTGATCAGGTAATTGCATCTAACTCCCCCGTATGAGTTACATGCAATTACCTGATCAATCTGTAATAATCGGTAACTGTATCTACTAACTCTTGCGGGGTGACTGATCAGGTAACTGCTACTATCTTGACTCTTGCGGGGAGACTGATCAGGTAACTGCTAATATTTTTACTCTTGCGGGGAGACTGATCCGGAACTGCGACTAACTCATACGGGGAGATTGATCAGGTGACTGGGTCTAAATCATTCGGGGAGACTGATCAGGTAATAGGCCTTCAAATAGTTGAAAATTTTTTGTGCGCATGCTCCAACTTCCGCCATGTTTTTCGGGCACTTTATTTAAAAATGTATGAGAAATGCACGTTTTTTGAAGAAAATAGTAATAAAACCAGTAATAATATACATAATTTTACAATCAGTTCAATTCAAATTATTGTGCATACATAATAAAATTATATTACAAGTATTTTAATTAAAATATATAATGTTATCTTTAAGGAAAGGTAAAAAAACGTTGTTTATTATGGAGTATGCCGCAGTGATACGCGTAGTAAATCCTTTCAGGAGAATTTATATTACATATTTTATTGACGACCGATGTTGCGCGGCGGGCGAAGGTCCGCCTACGACGCGGAGGTTGCGGGTTTGATTCCCGCCTTGGGATAAATGTTTGTACGATCTGCAAATATTTATTCCAGGTGTTCTGGGTATTTTATATCATCATCATTCCCCTGCCCTTATCCCACGTTACGTGGGGTCGGCACAACATGTTTTTTTCTTCCACTCACTCCTATCATTCGTCAACTCTGAGTCTACTCCTTTCACATTCATATCCTCTTTCACACAATCCAGCCACTTCTCTTTCGGCCTTCCTCTACTTGCATATCCAGACACGCTCACACTCATAACTTTCTTCGTAATATGATTTTCATCCCTCCTCATAACATGTCCATACCACGCTAATCTTGCACTCCTCACTTTTTCAATAACAGGCGCCACTTTCAAACTTCCTCTGACATACTCGTTCCTTATCCTATCTAGCCTCGTCACTCCACACATCCATCTTAACATTCGCATCTCAGAAGCATGCACTTTTCTTTCATCCGTCTTCTTCGTTGCCCAACATTCTGATCCATACATGGTGACAGGTCTGATGACTGTCTTGTAAATTTTCCCCTTGAGCTTAAGGGGCATTCGTGGGTCGCATATTGTCCCAGAGACCTGTCGCCACTTCATCCATCCCGCATTCATTCTATTACATACATCTCGGTCAATATTGCCGTCGTTTTGGAGGAGCGAGCCAAGGTACTTGAAATCGGAGCAAACTGGTAGGATTACACCGTCTAAGGCAATTGGAGAGAAATTGGAGGAGCCACTAAAATCGCAGAAAAGATGTTCCGTTTTAGTGCGGCTGATCTTGAGGCCTACTCTCTCCAATTTCTCTTGCCATTTTCCCAGTCTGCTTTGTACCTCGGCTGCATCCTCTCCGACAAGAACTATGTCGTCGGCGAACAGCATGCACCAGGGTGCCTCCTCCTGTATGTCTGATGTCAAAGCATCCATTACCAGGAGGAACAAATAGGGGCTTAAAGCCGATCCCTGGTGCAAGCCTACAGCCACATCGAACTCGTCGGTGACTCCGGCTTCGGACCTGACGTTTGTTCGTGCTCCTGCATACATCGCATTCACAAGTCTAACATACTTCCCTGGCACTCCTTTTTCTTTCAAAGCCCACCATAAAACCTTCCGGGGGACTCGATCGTACGCTTTTTCTAGGTCTATGAAGACCAGGTGCAAGTTCTTATGCGCACTTCGGTATTTTTCGCAGAGCTGGCGTAGTGCAAAAATTGCATCCGTCGTCCCCCGTCCTGGCATAAAACCAAATTGGTTCTGGCTAATCGAGCATTCATCTCTCATTCTCCTATCAATAACCTTTTCCCAAACTTTCATGCTATGTGACATGAGCTTTATTCCTCGGTAGTTGTTACAGTCTTGTACATCACCCTTGTTTTTGAAAATGGGCACCAGTGAGCTGCTGCACCACTCATTCGGGATCGCCTCTTCTTGTAACAACTTGTTGAAGAATAAAGTCAGCCACTTCCATCCATCCGCTTTCAGAAACTTCCATACTTCTACTGGTATACCATCTGGACCAATCGCCTTGCCATTTTTCATACTCTGGACAGCCATTTTAACTTCATTCACACTTATTTCATCTACCAAACCAGAATTTATTGCTACGTTCCCTAGCTCTCCACTCCAAACATTCTCTTCATTCATTAAACATTCAAAATATCTCTTCCAGCGAACTTTTATTTCTTCATCTTGCATTAAAACCCTTCCATTTTCGTCTTTTATACATTTCATATGTGTTATATCTCTAGCATTCTTCTCTCGTGTTTTAGCAAGTCGGTATAGGTCCTTTTGCCCTTGGGGACTGTCTAGGTTTTTATACAGCTTGTCCTGGGCCTTACCTCTTGCTATAGCTACCTCTTTCTTTGCTCTCTTCTTGCATACATCATACGCCACTTTTTTTTGCTCTTTCAACCTTGGGTCACTAACATTTACGCCTTTCCAATCCTTAAAAGCATTCTTCTTTTCTTTCAAACTCTTTTGCACATCCTCATTCCACCACCATGTATCCCTATCAATTTTACCCTTGCCTTTTGTCTCACCAAAAGTGTTCTTCGCAGCATTCCTTATACACGAAGCCATTTCATTCCAACAATCATTCACTGACATTCCTTCAATTCTTACATCCATCTCAATCATTTTATCAACCACAATCTTTCGAAAAATTTCCGCACAATCTTCTTTCTCTAGCATGTACCATTTCACTTTTGGTGGGGGCTTAGGCTTAAGTCTGGCTTTTTGCAAAGTCATCTTTACTTCCAATAACAGCAGCCTATGCTGAGATGATAACGGTTCACCCGGTATGACTTTGCAGTCCTTTACAGTGCAAATATTGCTTTTTCTTAAGAGGAAGTAATCAATTTGTGTATTGTGGTTGCCACTTTTGTACGTAATAAGGTGTTGGTCCTGTTTTTGAAAATAGGTATTTGCAATCGCTAGATCAAATGCGATGGCAGCCTGCAGCAGTGTTTCGCCCTCCGGGTTCCGATTTCCGTAACCCCATCCTCCATGCACACTTTCAAACCCACTTTTCATTCTTCCTACATGCCCGTTAAAATCCCCTCCAATATAAATACCCTCACTCTGCGGAATACCCATTAAAACCGTATCTAAGTCCTTCCAAAATCTCTCTTTCACTACATCCATACATCCAGCCTGAGGCGCATATACACTCATTATGTTCACAATTAGATTATCTAACATTACCTTAACTACTATAATACGATCATTCACTCTGTTAACATCCATCACACATTTTTTCAAATCTTTATCTAAAACTACTCCTACTCCATTTCTCTTCCCATCACCTCCAGAATAAAAGAACTTATATCCCACTCCAATTTCCCTTGCTTTCGTCCCCTTCCATCTCGTCTCTTGCAAACATGCAACATTTATACGTCTCCTTTCTAAAACATCCGCTAGCTCTCTTCCTCTTCCAGTCATCGTTCCTATATTCCAACTTGCCATCCTCATTCTTACTTCCCGGACTTGCTTCTTACGTCGCACCCGTCCCTGGTACGACAACCCTTGTCCATTTCCCACAGGCGCCGGGTGCTGCACCTGCGCGTCGCCTGGGGGGTACGCCCTAACATTATCGCGCATTCCATATTTATTCAAATCCATGTTGTAGAGGTTTTGGCTAGTATTTTTTTATGACCGGCCGCCTGCCTGACGTCAACCCTCCTTGGGTATACTTGTTAAAGTGGTAGTCGGTGACCACTAAAAAAGACTCTGTCATCGACTTGCCTCGCCACCGTAGGTGGATTGCCAAGGGCCGAGGTTAATTGCACTAGACGGGAGACAGCCGTCAGGACTTATTACCAAAGCAGTAAGTCCCCCCTCACCAGGTTTAGCCCACAAGCCGATGTGGTTACCGGGGTGTGGCTGCTGCATGCACGACAGCTACTAGGAGCCACTGGTGAGAGTTTGTGGGTTGTAAACGAATTTAATTCCTACTCTACCGCCTGTCAGACAGGCCGGCTGGCAGAGTAGGTCGCTAACATCCCACGACACCCCTGGGTATTTTATATGTATAATAATAATATCTATCTATGTATTGCATTCTATTAAGTATGTCAGTCTTCTAGAACCCATTACACAAGCTGTGCTTATCTTGGGGCTAGATGATGTTGTGTGGATTGTCCAGCATTATATTTATTTATTTGTATATAATTTATTGACGACCGATGTGGCACGGTGGGCGATGGGCCACCTGCGACGCGGAAGGTTGCGGGTTCGATTCCCGCCTTGGGATAAATGTTTGTATGTTCTGCAAATATTTATTCCGGGTGTTCTGGGTATTATAATTATGTATAATAAAAAAATATCTACCTTTGTAATTTGTATTGTATTAAGTATGTCAGTCTTCTAGTACCCATAACACAAGCTACGCTTATCTTGGGGCTAGATGATGTTGTGTGGATAGTCCAGCATTATTTATTTATTATTATTATTTTCATTTCTTTTATATTAAGATATTTATTATTTTTTTGTATTTACTTTTACTCATTATTATTTAATTACTTATTATTATCCTAATCTCTCAACTAGTTCGGCTTTATTTCTTCTTTGAGGACGACCATGGTATTTTAACCATCATTGTAAATGAACACAGTTGTGGGCTTCTACGGTCGGATGCACTAACGAAGCTCCGTCAATTAATTTTTCATTTAATTGCACTATTAAAGGTGATAATGTTTGTTGCCCAGCCATTTCTATAAAAAGTGCCCGAAACTTTCATATTACCGCGTTTTTAACATGGCGGACGCGCATGCGCTGAGCATACTGTGGACAGGTCTATAGCTACTAACTCGAACGGGGAGACTAATCAGGTAACTGCTACTATTTCGACTCGTGCGGGGAGACTGGTCAAGTGTCTGGATCTACTATTTTTTTGTAGGGAAACAGTTGCATTTTCATCTTGCATGGTCAAAATAATTATCTGGGTAACTGTATCTACTAACTCTTGCGCGATCGCATTATCACATTCAACTATTGTAAGGTAGAGGGTCAAGTTTTATTGTCTTCAGAATAACTTGATATTAATCAATTTCGCTCCCCCAGGGTCTACGTCGCGGTAACGTAGTGTTTTCTCATCATACGTTTTCAGAATAACTAGATATTAATGTACATATTTTGTCCCCCCAGGGCCTCCGGCGCGGGAACCCGCTACAACTGTGCCCGGCGCGCTACGAGACGCTGCGCATGGTGTGGCTGAGCCACGGCGTGCAGGAACGCATCGCGCGCGCGGCCGACACGCATCTCCTGCTCACCACGGCCTGGCAGAACTTGTGATACAACACTGGTAACTACTACTACCCTTTTTTTAACCTATACAGTGCCTAGTATTTTTAACCTATACAGTGCCTAGTATTTTTAACCTATACAGTGCCTAGTATTTTTAACCTATGCAGTGCCTAGTATTTTTAACCTATGCAGTGCCTAGTATTTTTAACCTATGCAGTGCCTAGTATTTTTAACCTATACAATGCCTAGTATTTTTAACCTATGCAGTGCCTAGTATTTTTAACCTATACAGTGCCTAGTATTTTTAACCTATGCAGTGCCTAGTATTTTTAACCTATGCAGTGCCTAGTATTTTTAACCTATGCAGTGCCTAGTATTTTTAACCTATGCAGTGCCTAGTATTTTTAACCTATACAATGCCTAGTATTTTTAACCTATGCAGTGCCTAGTATTTTTAACCTATACAGTGCCTAGTATTTTTAACCTATGCAGTGCCTAGTATTTTTAACCTATACATAGTGCTACAACAAAATACAGTTGTAGCATCGTACTTAAGTGTTTCGTTTTTATAACCCATAGTAAATATCTATCTATGTAATGTATTGTATTAAGTATGTCAGTCTACTAGTATCCCTAACACAAGCTCTGCTTAGCTTGGGGCTAGATGATGTTGTGTGGATTGTCCAACATTACATATTTATTTATTTATACTTAGTTACTTTAACCTATACAGTGCCTAGTTTTTTAACTTATGCAGTGCCTAGTATATTTAACCTTTTCAGTGCCTAGTTTTTTTAACCTTTCCATTGCCTAGTATTTTTAACCTATATGTACTTATGTGCTTAGTTTTTATAACCCTTTAACTTAATAATTTAAAAATACTAGGCACTAAACTTTAAGTTCAAAAACTAGGCACCTATACAGTATCTGCACAGCTGCTACAGCTCAGTTGGTAGTAGCTCTGCCTTAAATGTTGTGGGTCGTGGGTTCGATTCCCACCCAGAGCAAATGTTTTTGTGATAAACATAAATATTTATTCTCTGAAACTACTTTTTGACGTGACAACGTCTTATAATTCGATAGAGCCGGCTGCACGCACGAAAAAACATGACTCATGAGGCGTTCTGAGGCGTTCCATGAAGTGCAAGCGAGAGCGCGGAACGAGCGACAAAGAAGCACGATTGGCCTTTGCGTTCGTTGTCACGTTCAACTATCGTCAGTAAACCGACTTTACAGACAACCATTTTTATATAATTTTCAATGGCTCTTCGTAATGGAACTCCGCAATAATCTAAAATATCTATATGTATCTAACTAATAAACTTTCCTACAGGTGTGCTGAACGAATCGCGACGACGCAGCAGATTCTGTCATCAATACCATCTGAAGCATGGTACACTGGTCCTTTTCAGGCCACCCTGAGAGTTACAATGAACTTTCAACATCTTAAGCTTGATAAGGCCACTGTAGTCCTTGGAGCCTTGGAGTTAAAGTAGTTGTATTGTCGGAATCATTATTTAAAAATCGCACAAGTTTTCTATCGAATATCGTTTTATATCAACCCGCTTAGCATGACCATATTAATCATAGAAAAGCTTTTAAAATATATATAATTACATGAGTATGCAGCTGAAAATAGTATCATTGTTTTAGCTAAATAAAAAGATTTTGGTCTTTTTGAAAGCTATGGGAGTAGATTCCGAGTTAACGAATGATAGAAGTGAGTGGAAGAAAAAAACATGTTGTGCCGACACCACTTAAAGGGATAAGGGCAAGGGAATGATAAGTCTATTATACAGCTTAATTAAAATCGTCATGCTAAGAGGGTAGGATTAATGTAGGTCCAGTGAGATGAAATTAATAGGAAAAACTTTATCTGAAATCAAATACTTGTTATATGTTCCAAATTATAAGTTTATTTTTACAATAGTTTTAGAGTGACCGTAAGATACGCTATCTGTTCTAGATTTTATGTTAAGATTTGTTTATTTTTGGTTTCTTTTATTATCTTATCTCAGAAAATTGGATTGAACCGCTCAGTTCTGCCTTCAGCGTTGCAGGTTCGATTCCTAGGGCAAACATTTATGTTAAAAACATGGATGTTGTGAGTGATATATCATATGTATGTGTATTCTATCAGTTATCTAGTTACAAGCTTTGCTTAGTTTGAGGCTAGATGGCGCTGTGTGAAATGTATATTTTTTTAATTTTAATTTGAAATCTCACAATATAAAAGTTTTGTTTTAAATACTTACTTTAATTTTCTTGTATAATCCTAATTCGTGTAGAAACAGCTGTTTTTAACTGTAAAGTTTAACATAGCTTCTAGCTGATAAATTTGATAAATATTGATGTACCTTTCATGTGTGTATCAATTTTTGATAGAAATTCAGAATTCTCGGCCCCGATTGTGCTAAATTGTAACGTAAACGGTTCGTCTAAGCAGCAGCTAAGGTTCACCAACGTAACGCGTACGTACGTATTTTGAGATCACGATAAGCGTGTAGCTAAACACGTTCAACATTCAAACGTTAGTGAGCTGAAGATTGTGCCATAACCGCTGTGACACAAACGGAAAAAAGATGAGCGGTTTTCCGTTTACAGAGATACGAAGCACACGCTACGTACACGTTACGTTAATGAACCTTAGCTGCTGCTTGAACCGTTTGCGTTACAATTTAGCACGATCGGGGCCCTGATCAACGCCTGAGAGTTTCCAAAAATTTGTTCAAATGGGCTATTCTTAATAAACATTTTTTTGGGTTTAATTAATAAAAATCACTCCGGAACGCTGAGATAAACAAAGTATTAATTAGTGTCGGGTTAAATGTTCGAGATGTTTCGTGTTGTGAGATTATGTGAGTTTCAATGGTAGATTTCGAAATTATAAAAAAATATAGTTATACCGAGTTATTTACTTTGTTATGTACTTTGCAATCAGTTATTCATTATTGAATTACTTAATGGTTCATAATAACAATAATATTTTCTTACTAACGGATATCTGTAGCTCTACCATGAGTTTTTACTATACTATACTCGCTAGCGTCTGTAGTAAAAAAAATGTATGAAGATTTGTACAGCGCCTCTAGCGGATAGTTGGGTACTAAAATTCGTAATACTAATATTTACGTAACTACTGTAGTAAAGTTAGTCGATTTTACTGTGACAACTCATGGTAGAGGTACTGTCGTAAAATATAATATTTACGGATATTCGTTAGTTGATGAGCATAAAAGTTCAAAAGATTCATTGCAATATATATTTTTTTAATCCTTGCCAGTAATGTATGACACAAATTCAGCACTCTACAATCCTAATGCCTTGATCACACGTACCGAGTAAAACGGCGAGACAGTGACGTTTTTGAGATACACTGCGCGTCGACATCAGTTTTACTGTTGAACGTTGCAGCGTTAGCGCGCAGTGTATCTTAAACACGTCACTGTCTCGCCGGTTTACTCGGTACGTGTGATCAAGGCATTAGAGTTAATCACACGAGTGGCTGTGCTGAAGCATACAGTGATATGTAGCTCGACCCTAACATTTCTAGCTAATCAGTCTAACATAAAATTAAAAGTTTGTACAGTAATATAATAATCGCTAGATGTTTGTATTGTTTAACATAGATTTATGTAGTTAATTAGTCCGAGCTTTTTATTTAGATGGTAATATTCTAAAACATTTTTAGTGAGATCAATACAATTTATTATCGACAATAGTACTTAGTTTTTGACGTGACAACGTCTTATAATTCGATAGAGCCGGCTGCACGCACGAAAAAACATGACTCATGAAGCGTTCCGGCGTTCTGAGGCGTTCCAAGATGTTTCGAACGACGATTTATTTTGCAGAACCGCTTACAATACCGTTCGTTGACGTTGTCACGTTCAACTATCGTCAGTAAACCGACTTTACAGACAACCATTTTTTTGTGGTTTTAAAGTAACGCAATAAAAATGTGACGTCTATATCACTCTTGTGCTATTCTAGTTGTTGTTTTGTCTCGCTCTGACATACTTCTAAATATAACAAGTTTTACGGTCCATCTTATAAAAAGTTAGCGCAGACTTGAAGTATTGATTACCATAAGTAAAGATGACATTAAGTCAACGCTAACTTATAAGATAGGGGGTTAGAGTGAGACAACTCCAAAGCCACAAGAAGCAATCACGAATAAATGTGACAATCGTCAACGTTACGTTAGCGTATATAGGTATGTCTTTCTGAGTTTAAAACCAATTGAAAAACATGGCGGCGCGGGGCATATGCCGTTCAACCAATCAGCGCGCGAGGTGCGTTTTGTTTCACAATTTGACGGTTTCACGTCGATAAATTATAATCTACCGAAAAATACGTTACGGTTCACAATTTTTCGACAGTTCACAATCTCGCGAGATAGATTATAATCTAACGTTATTTACAATTTTACGGTGATATATACACTGCAGATCGATAAATTGGCGTCGACGCGCAGTGTGATTCGAATACAGTATGATTACATAACGCAGCGACTGTCATATTTCTTCGTGATAAACATTTTTAGTAACTACATATTTCAAATTCGTAAGTGTTTATGTTCAAAATTTAAATAACCTTTGTTTATACTTTAAACATGCTATATTCTAGCAGTATTGCATTCTATAGCTTTTTCTCTCACTTTTGATGTTATATCTATACAGAGCCTCCTAGTGGCGCACACCGGTAACAGCTAGGCACGGTAAAGCAGTGTCTAGTCTGGCTAATCTTTACAACACGATGCTACAATACCTACAGTTTGCGTACAGCTTGCAGAATACCTACAGTTGTAGCATCGACACGATAAGAAGAAGAAGTGCGGTCATAAATGTGTCTATATTTGACATAACTTTTATATAACACTAAGTTATACTAAAAAAAATTTGTTTTATCGAGAAATTATATCAAACTATGTTAGCGACACATCTAGGTATGCCCGTAACGCAAATAATCAAATAAAACAAAATATAAAAAGGCAGTAATATGTTTATAAAATATGTATGATTTACACAAAATTTACACACTTGCAAGTACAGCAGCGAGATTAGTAATACATATGTAGGTACATCGTAATCGTATCGTGACGCGCAACTATTGCTGTTACACTGCGCGTCAACTACGATATGACCGCGTATGAATACTATGCGAAATAAATGTCATCGTTATACTTGCAAGTCTAGGGACACAGCGAGTTAGACAGTGCAGATAGTTGCACTTTATAACTCGCTGTACGTTTTGTAAATCGGCCTGTGCGGGATTACAAACCAGGTAGACACGCTCGGTCAATGTACATTTAATCTGTGTGATGTATAATTTATAGTTATTATCTTCCGGCAATTAATATTGCTGCTATGTTCGATTTAAAGTGATTAATATAATTCAATAAAACTATTAAAACTTACTTTCGTGTTTTTTTTTCTTCATCATCATCATCAACAACCTATATCAGACCACTGCTGGCGCGCCACTGAGCCCGGTCTTCGGCTCTTCTCATGTTGTGTTTGCCAGCTACACTCCGCAGATCGTCGCTCCATCTCGCCGGAGGGCGTCCTACACTACGCTTGCCTAAACGCGGTATCCAGGAAGGTTATTAGTAGATAAATAAAAGTCTTATAAACAGAATAAATAGATTTTATTACTTATTCTTACAGTAAGTATATTGAAATAATTCGAATCACAATACATGTGGATTCCCTTTTCTTAACCTATATATTTAATAATTAATTTAATACACTTTACTTTGTATTAGACTGCCATGTAAATGCTCATTATTTATATATTTATTAACAAAGATACCATAATTAATCGTGTTTTGGATTTCTGGATACAATAGTTATCATCGGGAACGATTCTTTTAGCCATTTGAGAACTTCTCATAATACACTTTAGTAGACCAATAGTCGAACGTATAGAATACGGTAGCTAACGTATCGAAACGATAGCGTATTCGAGAAACACTACGTGTTGACGTCAGCTCGACCGCCGACCGCCGCAGTGTCACCGCGCATTGTGTCTTGGATTTGCTACCGTTTCGATACGGTAGCGGCACATTTATTCGTACTAGGGCCTCTGGATCTAATTCATACAGGGTAAGGAGCACACAAGTATCTTTCGTGAAGCTATTGCTTAGTCCATGTCTATAGATTAGAAATTGCCTTGGCTCCTAGCGTCTTGCTTGCAAAACGCTCTTAGGCACAGTTTTTAAAAGGTTTTAAACAATGTTTTTGACTTATGATTAAATTAAGTATGTCTATAATATAACTTTTTTACTCAATCTAAAAAATAATCATGTTTACAACAAATCAATAAGTTTGCACATTATTATTTGTTAGACTATTATTAGTGAATCAGTAAAACTTATTTTTTACTTCACAGAGTGTACAATAATGTCATATTGTATAAAATATTCTGTACATTTTTGGCACAATTTTAAGTAAGTAAATAGGCGCTTGCCTGTTTAAGACATATTGCCGGCAGTTAATGTTTCAATTAAATATATATTATACCAATACGACTAAAAAAATACACGTGTTTCTATACCTACTTATATAGTATTTAAACTGGTATTAACACAGTTAAGCTAGGCTATAATATTGCATTGAGATCATATACGTAAATACATTTAATTATTTATTTTGGAACGAAGTTTCTTAACCCGCGTTGCGAAAGGGGACGAAAAAAAGACGAAAGACGGAAAAAATTAAGACCAAAAGTTGTAACGACACTTTTTGCTATAGTTGTAAGCCGTGCGGCGTGCGCGTGTTTCTCTGTCCCTCTCTCTCTCTCATAGAAAGCAAGCCAGTTATTTAGTTAAGAACTTCGTTCCATCCGGGTGTCCCTTGACATAGTTAGTTTTTATTTTACTGGTACAGCATCAACTGGTTACTGTTTAAGATTTTTCTTCTATCGAAATTCAAAAATAAGTAACGTGAAAAATACAGATTTTTTTTTTATTTTGGTGACCAATTGCTGTCGCTAACCGTACCTACATGGCTTATAACGGAATGCTATTAATAATACAAAAGCAATATCATTCAAATAACACATTTTTTTCAAAGCTCTCTTTAAACAATCTACTATGTCAAAATATGTTATCAATCAATATACATAAAACTTTTATATATGACCATATTATATTTCATCATTCTTAATGTATAGCGCTCCAAATAAATGTTCATAATATTGAATCACATTATAGCGGTCACTATTTATGACTATCTTTCGCCCGCGACACTTGTTGTTTTTTTAGTTAATCAAACTATTGTTAGTAATTTTTTTTATCCAAATCAATACACTGGCTATTGATACAACTTTAAACACACAAACTTACGTGTTTTTTTTTTATTTAAAATCAGTATATTTAGTGATAAAAATTAATTCCAAAAATTAAAAATGACGATGGAGAAGTAATAATACGCTGATCCACTAAGTAAATAGATAGTAATCGGTTCTATTACTTATTTTCAAACTGTAATAACTTCGTTTGCACGATCTAGGATTTGCCAGCGCCATCTGTTGGTCTGTTGCGTAGACTACGATGCAGTTTATCATGTAGCGAGATAGATGGCGCTATAAGTATATAAATATTACGATATACACGTCGCGGTATGGATTGACAGGTTTTTGACAGTTTAGCTGCAACTGCAGCGATCGTTACTTGCAGCAGCCGGCTTTCTGTTCCTTGGCAGTGTAACTACTCCGTGAGAGTGGTCACCCTGAAAGATTTACACACAGTTTTACATTTTTGTATATTAGAATAAGTTATAATCAAACTTACGACATAGTTACATACTGTAGTGTGTAACTAAGGTACCTGAGGGTAGTAAGGCCAGTGGGCTAATAAGGCCTACTTATATCGTGACTACTATGTTGAGTGACAGGCAATCTAATTCACATAGTACAAGCTTTATAGTGTGTACACTTGAAAGGCGTCCACAGCTCAGTTGGTAGTAGCTCTGCCTTCCATGCTCTAGTCCCAAACTAAGCAAAGCTTGTACTATGTACACCAGATTCCCTGTCACAGATTAACATAGGTAAAATAATATAATGACCTCAACAGCAGCGACTCGTAAGGGTTGCTTGGAGTACAGTTTATGAGCTAGAGTCATGAAGATAGCTTCCACATTGTTGCACTCCGAGTCCAGCAGGGCTGACGTCTCGAACAGCTGGAAAGAACGTCCTCCAGGTTATGTAGCTTGTGTTTGTGTTGGACTCCCGTTTCCGCATTTAGACTCTATGGTGGTCCATTATGCGTGGGGGCTGATCTGGTTACGCGTGTAGCCCTAACTCCTCCCAAAAGCACAGAAGCTTCCTGGGGGCTTCGCAGGCTAGGTTATGAAGCTTGTGGAGTACTATTCATTTTTCACTAAATCCAAAAATTTAGCTATTACTTTATATCGTCCGAGCAGTGGGACGATTGGAGTTAGGAATTATTTAATACTAGCTAACCCGGCAGACTTCGTACTGCCTCAATCGATAAATAAAGTTCAAGTTCAAGGGAAATAAAAAGAGCTATTTTGAGGGTTTTCCCGGCAGTTATTAGATTTTTTCTTAGCTTTTAAACCTCCACGAACATTTAAAGACCAAGATAAGATAAATCCGTTCAGCCGTTCTCGAGTTTTAGCGAGACTAACGAACATCAATTCATTTCTATAGAAGATTGGTAAATTTTCTATGTATCTAATTATTGTAAACTTTTTGTAAGATTTAAAAAAAATGTGTTTATAAAGAATGTTACCGGCATGCCGTATTTGTCCGCTAGTCTCTGTGCGGCGGCCGTGGCGCGGCGGGACTCCGCGGTCCCGCAGTCGCACTTGTTCCCCACCAGCACCCGCGGAGCCCCACCCAGCCCGTGCGACTCCACCTCCTGCATCCAGCTGGATATCGACTGGGGAACACCTGGACGGGTTATCTTCAGAGGACCTGGGTCGTTTATCTTTAGAGGACCTGGGTCGTGAATCTATAAAGGACCTGGGATGTTTATCTTTAATGGACCTGGGATGTTTATCTTTAGTGGACCTGGGATGTTTATCTTTAGAAGAGCTGGGATGTTTATCTTAAGAGGACTTGGGATGTTTATCTTTAATGGACCTGGGATGTTTATCTTCACAGATATCAGAAGTCAGAGAACCGGTATTTGGATATCTTCGGGATATCTTCGTTTGTCAACACGCTTATCGCTATCCCAAAATACGTACGTTAGTGAACCTTAGCTTAGCTGCTACTTAGAACCGAAGTTTCCGTTACAATTTAACACAACCGGAGACCAATGCTTTCAAACGGTGGATGAAAATATCGTCAAGAAACCCGCGGCGGTAAGCATTGTAATTATGTAGTTGAATTGGTTCCATTACATAAGAACTTCTATACTTATTAAAAAAAAAGTCTTACAAGGAATGTATCTGGTTTGGTGACGTCATATACGATTACAACAGCGTGTACATTTCTATAGTAGTGCTGCACCATGGACTTCCGGAAACGCTCCTGTCCAGCCGTGTCCCATAACTGCAACTGTTTATAAAAAAACAAAATAATAATCGTAAGTACTTTATTAAATAAAATCGCGAGGATCTTTTATAATCTAACTGCAACTATTTAAAAAAAAAATCATAATCATTATACTTTATTCAATAAAAACACAAATTCTAGGTGCCAGTTCCATGCGACCATATACAATACATATATTATACAAATTAATGATTATAATAAGTATTATGCTATATGGCTCCAGACTAAGCAAAACTTGTACTTTAGGTCAAATTGAAATGAAAATGTATTCAGTAAAATCACAAGGATCACTTAGAAAGTAACATACTAGATGATTCTAGGTGCCATTTCGTCACGACTAGATTTTAGATTTAGAGGAACATGCAAGAAACTAGTCCTGGATTCTAGCGGATTTATGTGATCCTTAGTACAATTGTTTATTAAAGATTTGAGCTAGTTCGTTCCAAGCTTGCTTGTCTTCTAAATAATCAGATATTTTATAATATGGCCTTGAAAGGAGTTTTCGTTTTATTACGTTTTTGAATTTGCCAATCGGCAATTGACAAACAACCAGCTACCACCAGTTAGGTACCTACTATTAATAATTTTATTACGTAACTAACTATTATACCGATTTACTAGTCAAAATCTATATCCTAGGAAAGTTGATAAAATCATTGAAGGAAAAATACGGTTTGATATTTAATGTGGTTGAGACTTGAGAGATAAGTTATTAGTTTCGTAATTTTAACGATTTCGTCAGCCGACTCCGTGGCGCAACGGTAGCGCGTCTGACTCCAGATCAGAAGGTTGCGTGTTCAAATCACGTCGGGGTCAATTTACTTTTTGCATTTTTTTTGATAAATTAAATTTTAAACTGAATATAGTTATTATTAGTTATGTTTTACATCAATATGTAAAACATAACCAGTATAATCAGTATATTCAGTACATTATGGGAAAAAAACTGGTTTGAAATGTATGCCAATATTGATGTTATTTCTGTCCGAATTCCCAAAACAGAAATAACATTAATATTTGCATACATTATACATAGAATACATAGTAAAACACGGAAACAGAAATAACATCGATATTTGCATACATTACAATATACAAAATTCTAGTTCTAAAATTCTACTCTATAGTACAACTTTTGTTTACAACTTTATTTGGCTTATAAAGGGTTAATCAAACTGTATAATAATTAAATTAAAAAACTATTAAAAATATTTTGATGTGCTCTTCAAAGCATAGGACAAAAAAAACAAGGGAATGTTTTAAATGAATAGAATTCATGCAAAATAGTTAATCAATATATTGTCCAATCTTATCAGAGATAGCAGTTTATTCGAATTAAGTTTCCTGAATGTGAAATAAGATAAAATACTTTGATACTTTTTTTAACGGAGTCAACTAACAAAGTTTTTATGATTATTAGACCTTCTTGGTTGTATGATTAAAAAAAGAATTAGTAGGTACTATGCAGTTACTAAGTAGAGTGGGTGGATATCTAGGTTCATGCTAGAAATAGGTAGGTAGGTGCATATTGGATATAAAATGTATGTTACCTTTATATCTTCATTATTTATTTTGATATTCCTTTCTCTAAAGTCGACGCCGATTGTGGCTTCAGATTTATCCATGAACAGATTCTCACAGAAACGATAGGTCAAACAGGTTTTCCCAACACCGGAATCACCCAAGACAATAATTTTAAACACTTTTTTCTGGATCAATCCAGGTATTTGTTGATTATTTTCGGACATCTTAGATTAGTGCAAAGACTAGATTTTTAGTAATTTAATAGAACAGTATCAATATTTTTTGTACATTGTTTTGTTGATAAATTTATTATAGAGTACTATGCTACTAAATTATAATGTAAGGTAAATTATGACTGATCCGCTAATATGGCGAAACAGAACACACGACTTTTTCAGGTGTAAAAGAGACACCTTCACGAAATATACCTAGTACTGAATTTAGTAGGGTTTTATTTTGACATTAAAATAAATGTTGTCATCTAAGATTTTGTGAAAGCTACCACAAAAATAAAGTAATGTTGAATACATATCTAAACTAATATATCATATCAGCAAAATTCTTATTTGTAATTGTAATAAGAACAACATGGCGTATTTATAGTGTTTTATAATTTAAATAATAAATAAATACTAAACAAACATGACAAACAAACAAACATTACATATGTATTAAAAATAAATTAAAAACTTAAACTACGAACGTATTATTCGAAAGTACATATTTGTTAAAGTGACAAAACTATCCTCACTTTGCTAGGTGAGAGACATTTGGTTTCATCATGAAATAACACCTGCCTGCAGGGCGTGACCTTCCATGGCCAGTATGGAAGTCAATCCACCGACTTCGGACCCGTGACGGTCGTAGCAAAGAGAGCATGTGTAAATGAGGCTTCCGCGACCCTGCACTAAGTCAATGTGACTGCGGGCACCCCATTCAAACGATGTCTCACCTTCTCGTTTGTCCTTTGTTCCACGTGCGCAAGGCTTGCTTGACCTCATCGACGCCACAAACGAGGGAATAGAAGTTGCCAAGTTCTATTCGATTATTATTTGTTATTTTTATGTCTGTAAATAGGTACGTACTTAATACAATAATTAGAACCATATTATTTGTAAAATATTAGATTTTAATAGAATAACGCATTAGAATAGTCTGTAATGTTATTTTATTATTATTTAATAAAGAATTTGAATTATTCGAACTAGGTTTGAAGTTGTTATCGTGTTACCAATTGACACGCAAAAAGAAGACTTTGCTAGGTACCTAAGAGTCAAGACAATGTGAGGAATGTATTGAGAACGGCAGTTCAACGAGACTTTTTACTATTATGACTTAAATTTTGTTATTTACTTGTGTCAACGTGTTCATCAGCTCTTTTTATTGTAGGCCGCACGTCATATATCATGGCGATGAATTCAAATCTACCAACAGGTTAATTTCAGATAAACATGGTCACATTGGCAATTTTCTGTCATTTTTGGTAGCTAATGGTAGTTTTTAGTGTTCTCCAAATGTCGGATTCGAGCTGTGTGTGAGAGGTTGCTACGGTTTTATTTCTGGCGCAGAATTATAAAATAATCCAAACCGTGTATTGTGCCTCTACGATTTATTTGCATCTCTGCTGGATTTATTGCAGTGCTTTGTATTTTATCATATTTTGATTATCTGTAGGTAGATGAAATTACCGTAGTCATAACCTCATATCGCCAATCTTTAGTCTGGTTGAGCTAAAATTCTTCGGATCGCGATAAATGAAAGTGTTTACATTCCGGGTCGGAGCGTGTGCGAATCGAGCCTGTTCTACCTACTTGACATTCTGAGTGGCCAGTGCATGTGATCCAAAATGTGTGTACAAGTGGGTTTCAATGTAAAATGTGTGTAAATGCATATAATTTGATTACGAAGTGTTATTGTGGTGTTTGCTGTCGAATGCGGCCCTAGGATTGCCATGTCCAGACTAGTGGACTACTTCGTTATAGTGGGATTTGACCACGAGAAGGAAAGTGAGTATTTTTGTTGGTTGTCACTCAAGTTACCCAGGTATTTTCTAAACATTACGTTATATGCATATTTTATGATTTCTATTCGCTAACTTCCAGCATCTCATTAAGTATTGCATGATTTTCCACATAAATTAAAATAGAGATGATTCTGTCCATCTAAAAATTCAAATAGTGTTCAAATAAGTTTCTGTTCAACAAATGTTTTTTTTTAAACTAGGTAGTCCCTTGACTGCAGTTGGGTTTGATTAGGTATTTATTTTATTTCAAGTCTGGCCACAGTAAAACATGTTTTAATTTATTTTTCGTATTGTCAATTGGATAACTAAACAATGTTGACCTAAACTCTCAAATTATCTCTGTTTGTTCCAAAACCAACCTTAATTAATTTAATATTTTAGTAATGAACCTATTGCTAGACCAGATAAAGGTACTTATATAAAAGAGGAAGCTTATATAAATAAATATTTATGGACATTTAACACATCACACTCTAGTCCCTTAATAAGCAAAACTTGTGATATGGGAACTAGATGCTTGTAGAGTACTTTTTGTAAATACCTACATAACTCTACACAAAAAATGCATAAAAAATAGTGTTACACACTTATAATTTATTTTTTTATAATAATAATCATTTATTCATCAATCAAATTACTTATGTAGTTTGCCTGCAACTATTATGTGAAGACAAATAAGTAGAAATGTAAACGAAAGCATTTATTATCTAATTAAATAAGTATAAGATTGTATGAGTCAGAGTTCAATGACTTCATTGACATCGGGTTATTATTAAGATGCCCTACATAGCGTACGGTAACTATTGCATACCAATCAAGATAGGCTATCGAGCACATCGGACCTTTAACTAAGTTTATACCTACTAAACGCATTCATGTTATGCATTGCTTGACCAACACACTCAATCTCACGAATGGTCAGGGGTTGACTTTGTTAAAAACTAGACAATGCATTTTCAAAAACTGGTTATTCAGCGACACAAAGAAGAAGAATGCTAAAATGATTGGGGAAAACAGGGGACGATAATGTTGTGTCGACCTAGTGAGTAAAGGGTAGAAAAAGATTAACAATCTATCTTATAAAAAGTTAGCGCAGACTTGAAGTATTGATTACCATGTGACGATGACAACACTTACTTTTTATAAGCTAAGGAGAAAGAGTCTATGACTAATAGAAAAATAGAATTATAATCTTACAAGTCGCTTTGTCTTATAATGGGCTGAGTGGCTTCATTCTATTAGTTCTTAGAGCAATAAGATTAATTTAAATTTGTGTAAAAATGACCACATGTTAAAGAAGCACTACCAGTATATGTACAATAAACTTTGGCAAAGATTAGTTATCTGAATCAAAGCCTATAGTTATGAATTAATGAAAATTCGTATTTTACACCTTAAGACTAAGGAATAGAAGAAAATAACAAAAACAATGAACAAAATTTGCAATGGGCGGTCTCGCTAAGTAATTTCTTCCAGACAATCTTTGGATGAAGAAGAATTTAAAGTATAAAAAGGCTGGCTGAGGTGCACTAAAGAATATATTATAAAAATCTATGTCTAAAACAGTTTAAAAATTGAGAATGATTGTAACCCATGCATCATGAACTAGTTATGAAATAACACCGAGCTATAAATACAAAACCCACAAACTCATCATAGCAACACCAAGCTGCATCTTACTAAATTGGTACTAAATTATAACAGCCTTGAGCACAATAAATGCTAAATAACTAGATTGTTTTACAGATTTGTACCTAGTACATTATTTTGTGTACCTACCAAATACCAGCCTATGTATTGTATGTGTATAAGTAAAAAATATTTCTTAAACTTAAAAATTGGCTGGTACAAAGTGCATGTACAAATAAATAAATAAATAAATAAATAATGCTGGACAATCCACACAACATCATCTAGCCCCAAGCTAAGCAGAGCTTGTGTTATGGGTACTAGAAGACTGACATACTTAATACAATACAATACATAGATAGATATTTTTTATTATACATATAATACCCAGAACACCCGGAATAAATATTTGCAGAACATACAAACATTTATCCCGAGGCGGGAATCGAACCCGCAACCTTCAGTGTCGCAGGCGGACCATCGCCCACCGCGCCACATCGGTCGTTAAATACTTAAAGATATAGCAAGTAGTACCGTATAGTGGCTCTGTTCCCCGCACTAAGACAAAAGCCTGTATAGCGGGGTCATATAGACTCGTCGCTGATATATTATATTATTATTATATTTATTACTAGTAGTACGCCCCGGCTTCGCACGGTTAGCGGGTAAGGAATTTCTTAGGTATTTTTTTTACACCTTGGGTTACATAATGGAAGTTTTAGTAAGGATCCCTATATTTTTTAAAATATAATACAGCCTATGTTCATCGCAGATAGTGTAGCTTCACAACGGTGAAAGATTTTTTTTAATCGGCTCAGTGGTTTCGGAACCTATTCGATGCAAACAAACAATCAAATCTTTCCTCTTTATAATATTATAGCCTAAGAGCCGACCTCACCCACTCACTTTCGTCATAGTATTAAAGCTGAATTTTATATATGTTACTAAGAGACTTATAAAAATATGGTACCCCAAAAGCCAGACAGTTGTCATGGTTATTACATCTCGCCAGACACATTGAAAGCCCGTTGTAGGTAGGTAAGCTTCCTGGTACTCTAGATATTTTTTTAATGTACAAAACATTAAAAAATGGTTTTAATTATCCTTTTCTGAAGAACGTAGGGTTAAAAATCACAATCTGTGATGACCCGCTTGAACAGTAGTTACCTCGCGCTCGCACCTACAGCGGGCTTTCAATGTGTCTGGCGAGATGTAATAACCATGACAACTGTCTGGCTTTTGGGGTACCATATTTTTATAAGTCTGTAACATATATAAAATTCAGCTTTAATACTATGACGAAAGTATGATTAAAATTTATTAAGGTTTAGGGGTGTCTGGCGGGGGGAAGCAACCGTGACAAGTGTCTGGCAATGAACATAGTGATTCCCAAAGGTATTCTGGAGAAAATATAAAAAAATTGAACTGTATACTTTAAGGAAAGTAAGGTACTATTTTATACACCTTTACCACCGGTTATCTGCTAAAGTAACCACAACCGAAACTCGATAGTCAGGGGTCGTTCTTACCTGTGTTGGAGGCTCACACAAAGAAACTTTCAGCCTTACTAAAATAACGACGGTCTGGGTGAGGTCGGCTCTCCCCCTATTAGTTTAGATACATATTATATTATTCCATGATCTGCTGTCATTGTTTGATGGCTTCATAATACTGAATCTCGCACAGGAGTTAATGAGCTACAGCTTATCGAATAGTTGGTTGGACCCAGTAATTGATGTGATTGACCTATTTCGGTCGACGCGTGACGATGGCGCCATAAATTGACTCGCCCTAAAGTCGAAATAGGAAAATCATTAATTTATTTATTCTTGTCTAAGCCACAAATCTATAGAAATCAAATCAAAAATTTCTTTATTCAGTAAAATCACAAGGATCATATAGAATCGTCTTACATACCAGGTGATTCTAGGTGCCAGTTCCACGCCTAGAAGAACGGGCAAGAAACTAACGGCCAGGTTCCTACCGTTTTATATGATCCTTCTTACAAAAAATTACATTTAAACTAAATTAAGAACTGAAGTTCCAGTGTGGTGTCAATTCAAAATATAATCCAAGAGTAATCGTCTATAACATGACTTCCCACTTCCCAGCTGGTGCAAAGAAAGTCAGTCATAACAACAGTGACAGTATAATACATAGGTTATTCTTAATATGATAATACAGATACGAAACATAATGAATCACAGGGACAGTAGGTACATGTCTACCGAAATTCTCTCTTCGGTCAATGTTTAGTCATCGCACATCAGTCACACTCGCACATTAGTGCTAGTGACGTCATTTCACGATGAGCTGATCTTTTGAATATACACAAAAATACTCATTATGATAAAGCAAAATTCGGAGCTCAATTTTTTTGGTTGTATTTTATCTGTCTAAAAGTGACTCGGAAAGATACTGAGATATTTTTATTGTTGAATCATTTAGGTGTAGGTAGTTGGCACTTTCTGAAAATTATGAGCATCTAGAGAATAATCGCGGAATATTGAACCTCTGTTTTCTAATCGTCTCGTACTGCACTTGTATAAATATTTTACTTTCGATTGTTCTTGCTATTTTTTACCCTTATATGACCACTAATGTATTTATCTACTGGGATACTTATTGTTGTAGCATTTAGGTAAAGTTGGCACTTTTCTGAAAATTACACGCACTTAGAGTATATTCTCAGTGTTCAGTATTCTGAGAATATACTCTGTTTACTAATCGACGCGTACTGCACCTGTCTAAATATATTACTTTCCATGGTTCTTGCTATTTTATGCCTTTTTTGTGTGACCATTTTTAAACCACTAATATGCATAATCTGGGAACGATAAGAACATTAGATGATATTCTTTCAAGATCCCTTTAAACCTAGGTTTTTACAGGCAACGTTATAAGACCACTAATATGCATAATCTGGGAACGATAAAGTACTTTCGATGATTCTTTCAAGATCCCTTTAAACTCAGGTTATTACGAGCATCGTTCTCAAGGCAATGCAATCAAGGACTGTGCCAAGGATGATGTTGTGCAGAGTAAGTTCACGTTTAAGAGACAACTGTACCCCAAGTACGAGCGTGTGCACACACCGATCGTAGAGACGCAATCGCCGAGCGCCACCGATTTCGTATGGAGATCCAAGCAGCGCCCCTAGCAGATTTTTTGAGAAGCTTGGATCTCCATACAAAATCGGTGGCGCTCGGCGATTGCGTCTCTACGATCGGTGTGTGCACAAACTCGTACTTGGGGTACTGAAATGCAACAGAGAGAAACGACCTTTAACTTGATACAATACCTGCGATACTCGCTCACCTTCTTATGCAACTGAAACGTGATCGCACCTTACAAGTTTTACAACTTGTTGCTGTTATTTGGTGTTTATTGTACGCAACAGGGCCAAGTATTCAATATAACACACCATGACGACCGATGTGGCGCAGTGGGCGATGGTCCGCCTGCGACGCGGAAGGTTGCGGATTATATTCCCGCCTTGGGATAAATGTTTGTACGATCTGCAAACATCTATTCCGGTATGTTCTGGGTATTTTGTATGTAATAAAAAATATCTATCTATGTAATGTATTGTATTAAGTATGTCAGTCTTCTAGCACCCATAACACAAGCTCTGCTTAGCTTGGGGCTAGATGATGTTGATTGTCCAGCATTATTTATTTATTTATTCCATCTTACTCCACTTTGTACAACGGAAATCAAGTAGTTTGGCCAACGTTCTCCGCTTTCTAGGAAGGCCCCTTGTTTACTATTTACATGTTTTATCGCACGCTTTGTCACGAACTGCTTTTACTTTAGTTGGGCTATTCCTACGTGCTTGGACATGAATGAGTTTTTCCTGCTGGTAAGGAACCGTAGGCCAAGGCCAAATAAGGTTTGGTTACCAAGGAGGAACTGATAAACCAAAAAAATCATTAAAATTACTCTCATTACGTTTTCTTAGAACCTCTGCTTCAGTGTTCTTCGTCAAGGTTATTCTTTGTTGTTTTGATTATATATAATTTTAATATAATTGAAGAAATAACGACACCTTTTAAAACATAACACAAACAGAGAAATCTTTAATTCCTTATAAATTAAGTTGGTTCTGTTTAAAACCATCGGCATGTTATGTCAATCTCCAAAAAAGCCACATAATGTAACAGTTAGATGGAAATCGATCTAATTATGAATTCATGAGATGCGGCGTGATCGCCATGATGCCATGCATATTGCCGGTCACGTCCCGTCGACGGATTTCCAATTATTTTGCCATGCCCGAGGGAATTTTATGTTTTCAGTTGGGGACCGGCTTCCACTGGGTATTCATTAGCTTGGAAGGTCAAGAGACCTTTTAGCTTAGATAATAATAAGCAAATTAAAGCCCATATTTTCCTACCGCATGATAAAAACAGCTCTAAAACTTCATCCGTGCCCGTGATGCAAATAAGACTATGAATGATCGCAGGTAGTAAGTAGGTAGAAATTATTATCCTGTTACAAGCGGTTATTGCTGTCGAAATATATATTACGTAAGCATTTGAGGAAAGAGGTCCCTAACTGTCAAGCACAGAGCCTACTGCCGTGCATACTTCTGTTTAAAAAATATAGGTTCTAACTAAAATGGTTACTGCGATCTGCGGTTACGAAGAAACGATAGATTGTAGAATGATAATTGTGAAGGGAGTTGCTGATCTGACGGAAGATGAGAGTGGAGAAAAAGAAAATATTGTACCGACCTAGTGGAATAATGGAGGGAAGATGAAGATCTGCAGTTAAGTCATAAATCAAGAGACTAACGGCCGGTTTCTCGAACGATGATCAACGAAAAAATCTAATAATTACTATGTATTATATTAAGTATGTCAGTCTTCTAGTACCCATAACACAAGCTCTGCTTAGCTTGGGGCTAGATGATGTTGTGTGGATTGTCCAGCATTATTTATTTATTTATTTATTTATTTATGTGTCAAACTCGGATCAATCGTGATTTGGGTTTCCAGAAACCGGCCGTAAGTTATGCTACTTTCATGACCATCTAAACTTATTATCAATGAAGCCATCACTCGTGTTCTCAATGAATGTTCAGTTGTTGGATGACAATAGATGTTGACATCTTCGGAACTTTTACATCTCATTTGCATCGGGAGAATAGGGCGTTCCACATCCATTGATGTTGTGACACGCTAGTGATTTAGGGTTGTCTTAAAGTAAGCTGGTCAGTATTATGGAACATTAATCTATACTTCTATACTAATATTATAAAGAGGTAAAGTTTGTATGTTTGTATATTTGTTCAATTGTAAGGGGTAATCTCGGGATCTACTGAACCGATTTTAAAAATTCTTTCACCATTAGAAAGCCACATTATTGCTGAGTGTCATAGGCTATATACAAAATCGAAAAATAAAAAGGCTTTTACGTGGTAGTCCGTTTTGCAAAGCGAATCGGAGAAAAAACGGTCAAATTATGCCCAACGAAGTGGGCACCGGTCAACTAGTCTTTATATATTTCAAGTCGTAAATCTTAACTTAAGCTATCTTTATTACCTACTAGCGACCCGTCGTGACTTCGCACTGGTTAGAAATTGAATCTTCTTCATCAGTGTTTCTATACTATATTATGCATGTATTATAACATAAATTTTCCTCTTGAATCACTTTATCTATTAAAAAATCTGCATCAAAATCCGTTGCGTAGTTTTCCATCTAAGCATGCATAGGGACAGGCATACAGCAGACGACTTTATTTTATACTTTGTAGTGATTATGACTAGCAATATTCAAGAACTACAACACGATTCAATTTCCCTTCTTGTGTTATTCTGCTTTCTATTTTCCGCTGTTTTATGGCTCAGTTGTCAACCCTAACAAGTTGAGCGCATTGTTTACTGTTTGTCAACACAAGCCGTAAAACAGTTAGTCAAACATAACTATGCATCTTCTGTGTTCCGTAACTTCCCGAAATAAGTCATCTCAAAATTAAATTCGTCAGTTGAAAAGATAAATTTGGCAATGGGCAAGCGTAGTGTAGGAAGCCCTCCAGCGAGATGGAGCGACGATCTGCGGAGTGTAGCTGGTAAACACCGAATGAGAAGAGCCGAAGACCGGGCTCAGTGGCGCGTCTGCAAAGAGACCTACGTCCAGCAGTGGACTGATATACGTTGATGATGATAATGAAAGAGAAATAACAAAGCTTACTTCTTGTTTCTTTATGACAATGATCTTAATGTGAAATCTTTGCGCGAATGATACACAATACCTACCGAAGTAGCAGCTTTTCTTTCAATCCTGGTATCTCTTCCCTACCCTTCGGAAGGGACTTACCAGCTGACATTTACGATATTACAGCCTATTCTGAGACAGCCAATCTCCATAGATATGTTTTAGACCTTTTTTATTTACTTTCGTCAAATATTCTGTTTCAAGAATATTTGAGTTTTTTCCAAGGTTCATTTTACGAAGTTTAAGTTTATTAGGCAACTTATTTAATTTAGAAGTTTTAGAATCGTCTTGTACTTGGTAGGTTTTACCTGCTAGTTCCTCGCGACTTAAAGCCTAGAAGAACTATATCGCCTTTTCGAAGTTTGTATATTTTTATTTTACCTCAGTTCTAAAAAAGGGTAATATGGTAACAGCGCAGGCGGAAGTCTCCATTTTTAATACATAGGATAGAAAAAACATCCAAAATCCAATTAGTAAATATTTTGTAGCTAGGTTTTAAAACCACGACGCTGTCCACCCGTTGGCCAGGTCAAGGCCGTCTCCATTCCCTCTAATCTGGAACACGAAACTATTCGCGGAACATGTCCATACCTATGCGATAATTATGTTAAGTACTAACCTCACCCACAGAAAAGGCAACATTTTCTAACCACCTTATCCCTGGTAGTTTTAAAGCTCAAAATAGCATGTGTTTTACACTAGCATAGAACACTTGCTGTGGGCTGGAGAGAGGGATCTAGACTAGAGCGATTTAGTGCGCTAATTAACCAGCCTATATTATCATGACGGTCTTTGATTTCTAGAACATACGCATCTAAAAAGATGTTTGTTATAAAATGTACTCTAGTTACGTGCTGCTGAGTTCCCGATTTTATACAACTTTTTTAGCGGTTTTATATAAAAAAAACTTATTGACTTAACAAAATCGAAAACGTGAGTAGAGTCCTAAATGAGGCCCTAAGTCTATGTAATGTATTGTATTAAGTATATCAGTCTTCTAGTACCCATAACACAAGCTCTGCTTAGCTTGGGACTAGATGATGTTGTGTGGATTGTCCAGCATTATTTATTTATTTAAGTCGAGCGTTTCTAAGCTAAACATAGCTTTAACCTGTATTGCCAACTCGTCTTCGAAACAAGTTTCCTTACAAGTATTTTATCAGGGTCTGCCTAAAATAGACAGAATATTATCTGGAACAGCGCGGAGAGAACTTCGCAAACACCTATCACGAAAGCATTGGTTTTTATCTGTTCTGGCCATAATATCTCGATGATTACGTTAGCTGTCTTGTATAGCACCACGACAATATGGCTTAAAGAGAGCTCTAAACATATCCTCAACTAAATGGCTTCTTTTGTGTCTCAGATTCAAATATAACGTTCAATCTATTGTAGAAGTCACCCTTGTATTGCACAGGACACACTCTTTAGGAAATACTTCCTGCCCAGTCCAGATGACTCAGATCTGGTGTATTTGTTTCAGGAGGCGGTCTAAACAGTGGCGTTGTTCTTCAGCGATTTCCCGAAGTAAACTGGGAAGATACACCATTCCACGAAGGTATAGGATGGGTAAGTACTATATACCTTTTCCTTCTTCTTCTTATCGTGTCGATGCTCCGACTGTATTTTGTTGTAGCATCGTGTTGGAAAGATTAGCCAGACTAGACACTGCTTTACCGTGCCTAGCTGTTACCGGTGTGCGCCACGAGGAGGCTCTTTCCATGCACCCTACCTTTTCCTAGAGACCTATAACTGAATGTTTTATCTATTTGTATATCTCGTGCTACATCAAATTGAGCGGACTCTGAAAATGGCGACCTTGACGTTGAGGTTGTATGTTATCTTTTATTAAGTAATGAGGAGACATGACTCAGGTGTGGCAGTAGACAGAACAATCTGACTACATCCAAAACATAACATGTCTGCTTCGAGTCTACTTGTTAAGATCGTAATGTTGGTTTACTTTGTACTTATCAATGTACGACTTAATTTGAACACCTACTTTTCTGAAACCTTACTAAATAAGTGACAATCTAGCAGAGTTTTCAAACGATAATCACAACACAAAAGTTGACCAGCTGATTGGAATATGACATGATACTAACGGCCGGTTTCTCGTACGATGATCAACGAAAAAATCAAATAACAATGTGTCAAAACTCGGATCAGTGGTGATTAGGGTTGTTCATTGCTTGTCATCTGAACTGTTGTTAAATAGGTATTTCGCAGATGACAAGCGATGAACAGCCCAAATCACGATTCAAATAACATCAAATAACAATTATTTGATTTTTTCGTTGATCATCGTACGACAAAACCGGCCCTAACTATTTCATAGCGAATCAAAGCTACAGGCAAAAAATAATAACAATGATACACATGGATTCTAGTTATAATAAGTTATGTCATATGGTGGTTCTATTGTCTTATTGTCAGTTGTGTTAATAGAAGGTCACACTAGTCTTTAGCCATGTTGACATTCTATAGTAAAATAATAAACTTTTCAATATTTGCGTCATTTTATATGTGATGTCGTTGTTTGTATCTCGTATACGTCGGAAAGACGAAAACTAGTTTAAACATGCGTATAAATACAGCGCAGATTACTACAGAAGTATAGACAGGAATTATTTATTTTACGTAGACGATAGCGTTTAGGGACAGTGGACAGAGTTTCATGTTCATTTAAACAGATTAATAAAGCAGGCTTTTAAAATAAACCCTTCATTATAAAGTCTACAAGAACAAAACATGAAAGTACAAGACCGAGATACGTCTTGTCCAAGAAGTATCCCTGTATACCGACCGAAAATAATACAGCAATAAACTATGATAAAATGTGTTTTCTTCTTGGTTACGTACAGTTTTTGGTCTCGATTTTTTTTAATACATTGTAGACAAACGCTTGACCGCAATCACACCTGATGTTAAGTGATGATGCGGCCTACGATGTAGCGCGTTTGTCTAGAATCTCCTCTTGAAGACAAATGAATATGATATTATCTTAATAATAATTTCTTTTCAGTTCTGCCAACCGCAAGGATGGGCGCTGTCGACAGAGCGTTCAGAACCGCGGTTCTACGTCTCGGTTCTCACAGACGTAGACGCAAACAAACACTACTGCGCGTGCCTTTGCTTCAACGAGACTGTCGCTATCACACCCACCAAGCCTGCAGACGAGGTATTAACACTTATTTTAAAACGTAAAAGAAGGTGCATGAAGCATCATCTGCGGATTGTAGCTGGCAAACACTGAATGAAGAGCCGAAGACCTGGCTCAGTGTCGCGTCTTGGGAGAGACCTATGTATAGCAGTGGACTGATACACGTTGATGATGATGCTGCTGATTCTGATCATACAAAAACTTCCCGTTACAAAGCACTAACCTATAAACTTAAGTCTAATGGTCGTAACTTGATAATAGCCACTTGATCAGCTCTCCAATGTCCTTGATGACGTCATTTCTGTTCCCTTCAATCTGTCTGATCATACAAAAACTTCCCGTTACAAAGCACTAACCTATAAACTTAAGTCTAATGATCGTAACTTGATAATAGCCACTTGATCAGCTCTCCAATGTCCTTGATGACGTCATTTCTGTTCCCTTCAATCTGTCTTATCGCGACGGATGCGAACCGCGTTGGCGGCGGCCATCCCGCTATTTTGTAATCGGAATTAGGCCAATGTGAGGGTTTCAAGGCCTTTATTAGTCTTTGAACTTGAATCTACCGCATACTAGCAGTTTAATGTGAGTTTCACGATTTTTTGGCAATCGTAATAGGTTAGTATATTATTGAAACAATAGTTTAAACCATGTAACAACTTTTAGGGCATTACAAAAACTTTCTTCAAAAGAGCTTCATGTATTATTTTATATACGGTGAATATGTTTTGCTTATTTATCCGACCCTAGACATAATGACGCGATACCTACTATTTGATGAGATCACAAAGTGTCTCGACCTTCGAACGTTACATATACGTCGTTTGAAGAAGGCACACATACATGCTGCGGTTTCGTTTAGGCTGATAGTATCTAGTGTTCTTTCAGTTTAAAACAAATACAACGACAAACTAATTAGACTTAGATGCGGTCAACGCGAGCTATGTGTTTGCGGTGATTTGCTTGCTGACTTATTAATGCAGAAGCCCTTATGCAGCGAAATTACGATTGCAATTTGAATTTTGATGATGTTGTATGACGTTTCAATCCGCCAAGGGCAATTGGACCAGTCCAATTGCAAAGGATCCAATACCCAACTTAGATTCACCTAGTCGAGCCAGGGACTCTATAATCTGAGCGCAGAGTCTGAATTTTGTTCGAAAATTTTGTATGGAGCAAAACGAAAGGAGAATGGGCAACTGCCTATAGAGCGGGGACATGGGGGCATGCCAACAAAAACTTTTCACTCCGGGTTGGCATTTAATACGTTTTCAAGGACTTTTGCAGGCTTTTCTTAACTATAGTGAAATGTAGGCATGTAAAAGCCCTTTTCAACGTACTATGTGGCAATCCTGAGGGAAGAGTTTTTAGTCGTGACCCAAAGTGCCCATTGTTCTTTGGGTGACATTGGTAATATGACATTTGTAATAGCAATTGTAATAAAACTCAAAGTACGGGTTTTGTAGACCGTTGCCTTACTGATTAAACTTACAATGCCTTGGTGTATCTCTTGACTTTTTATGGCATGCTTTCATTCAATGGGCTATGTTTATCGTTATGGTTTGTTCCGGCGTTTGTGTACGTTTGTGAGGTGATAATGAAGACTGTACTAATGAAGCTACCAGTCAAAGCACGGAAAAAACTCATCATGATTGCGTTCTTGTTAAATGTAATAGGTTGATGACTTTGCTGTTTAAACTGGCACACAAAGTTAGGAAACTGCAAACTGATTATACATTCGTAAGTTATTCAAACCACATCATCGAATATACTTAATAATATTAAAATAATGATTAGGATATTGCTTTATTGATTTTACTAACGTTTGCAAATTGTAAGCGAAAAATAATATTGTTATTGATTCTATAACTAACCTTTTATTATTACGAAGTTAGACCAATAGCTAATGTTGTACTAACAAAAGGTAGCTTAATTACAACAATCAAAACCCCTGTCAAACTTCAATTATTATGATAGAAAAAAGTCACATTGTTTAAAAAAATACTAGCAGTTGGGAAGACAATGTACCTTAAACACGATAGAATTATACAACTATCTACAGTAACTGTTATAAAAGATAGGTCGTTTAAAATACTGCTTGCAAACCATACCATTACAACCACACAACATAAGAAGCCGTGTCCAGTTACTTGGTCAAGCGATACACTTGTGAGTACATCTATGCAGTTTACGATAATGGTATCTATAGGAGTAGGTATGTCTATGGATCATGTTTCTTTTCCGTTGATGGAATAACAGACTTCGAGATCCGATGACTGAGGACACTAGCTGTTCTACATAGCAAGTTTACAACCACACTTAGTTCTAGGCTCTAGTCGGGTGGAACTGTCACCCCGAAACTCCTAGTTAATAAGACTATTCTAAAAGATCTGCGTGTTATTATGGAATAAAGAATATTTGAGTTAGAATTCTTGAGTTTGAGAGTAAAAAATAATTATTATTTTTTCCATTGACATCTGCTAATTAGTTATGAACAGATACACCGCTGAGTTATAAGCAAGTGTTTTAAATATTTATGAGTGCAACTGCGAGTTCCTTAGGTAACTAAATAACACAGAATAGTGGCTTTATAACATAGTATGAAGCTGAAAAATATAGCAAAGTACACGAGCCTTCTTGCAAATAGCACGCTAAACTGGTTGATTACATCAAAAGCTCAGGGACCCGGAAAAGTAATCACAAAGCAATTTGAAGACAAACGCAGACGTTTATAACTCCTGCGTCCCTAATTAGTTTGGTCTTATCGTGGTAAATAATGTTCTATCTCCCTCAAAATAAAGATCGTTATCGTGAAATCTAACCGCATGTACAATTCCCATTCTCATTGCTGCACAATCTGGCGATTGACGTTGTGAGTCACATCCTATGACTTGGCCACCTTTATTTCCATGCACGGTCACTGCTGCGCCCCTATTTATCTAATAATACATTCACTATTAACATAAAAAACTTTGTAACTACTGGAAGACAATAATTACAGTGCCAAGTCTTTTGTGCAGAATAACGTCATGTTTTGTCAGAGATAATTTACAGATAGTTCTTAAGCCAACTTCTCTAGACAGTAACATATCCCGAAGATCATTCATGCCGTCTTAATGAATGAATTCCACTATTTCTCCAATTCCCTCGCCAATATTTATAGTACATTCATTGTAAGCTATCCCCCAATGTTCTTCGAACCGTACATTCCGGCCGCCCGACTCGTGGGATCGTAAAAATGGGCTATAAATACGAGGGCCGCGGAAACCATTTTATAGTCAGGTATTTTTGTTTTGTTCAAAATATAGAAATGTGCACGTGCTTTGATTGAAATAAAAGCATTATCGTAAAAATTGGCAACGGGCAACATGCCTTCTAAAATAAAATACACTAGATTTTATAAATGCCAAATGATTAGAACATCAAAGCAGCGTGGGAAAAAATAATAGAAGTTCAAGGACGAAAGGAAGGTTGCCGATAAATCTATGTAAAATATGGGCGAGGAAAAAGATAAGCTAACGATTGCAAACCTGGCAAGCATCCCTGATTCTCTAAATAAACTTCTCAATATCCCTAAGGATCAAAAGATGAGACTGAAAGGAAGTGCGCGTTAGTCAGAACATGGAACAAATCAACCTTATTATCAGAACTAAGGATAATCTCATAAGGAGATCATCAGTTATAAAAAAATATTCCTTTATTTTTCTCTCATAAAGTACGAGTACAAGGTATGATTATATTACACAACAAAAGAAAGTTGAAGAGAGACTGGTGCCTGATGTAGATTCATAAAAACTGTTTTGAAGTTGAAAAGACTTAAAAAAAGGTGGAAATCAGTCATGGGCTGTAAATGATCTCATAAACAGTAATGACATCATTTTTGACTGAATATTCAATGTAAAAGGCAACTGGTTGACCTTATTAGATTCTGAATATTTAGCTGCCTACCTAAAACATAGAACCTAGTTTTTGGTTTATATTTAATAGATATTCAAGTTATTCAACATGTTTTCAGAAAGTTTAAGGCGATGTTTTCCATCAACAGATAATGTATCAATTCCATTGAAGATTGCATACATTTGCAATGTTGCAAGAATTATTTTGTACAAAAAGTAAATAACTCACAGTCATATTGCTTTCTCTTTGCAAGTTTCTGCTCTCTGATGACAGCAATCAGTAAGTACAGTTGTAAATAATGTTTAATTAAATACTTTGTTATTGTTTACATGCGAGAATTCTTATCTCTACTACAATTTGAGTGCAGACATTTGAAAGATAAGGGTTTAGATTTTAGCTACTATCTTGTAACCTATCCTATTAAGAAGGCTTTTCTTAACATCTAAAGATTATGTAAAATACTTGTGGCTCCAGTAACACAGTTTTTATAACTAGCTCAGTAGCCTATGCCTTTGTCTGAATGTAACGGATACTTTATCTGAAACTTTTTTTATTTTAAAATAATATTCAAAGAAGTAAAATCGTGCACCTGCTGTATCAGATTGTTCCCTTCCGCCCTTCATGTCAGAATGAGTAAAAAATGCACCTTGTAACGTCTCCCCCATTCCCGACTCAGTACCGCAGGAGGCACCGTGCGTGACCGTTAATAACTCACATTGAAAAAGGGTCTAAGCACGCTTGGGTACAATAATTTAATAGATTATGACTGGGAGAACATAGTAAACTTCAGAGAAAGAAATTGATACCCTTTGTTCAGAGCTCAACGGAAATACGATCCGTTGTAATAAATTATTTTTCTGATTTGCGCTTATCGATAATACATAATCGAGCGAACAATACCCAGTCTTATAACTATGACTTACCTTCATACCTTCTATAAATATTGAACTGCAAATAGTATTTAGATTGTGTACAATCTACGCCTAAACTAAGCCATTTATAGTTTTAATTTTTTATTTAAGTCATTTAAGTCTCTTTAGAAAAATCGTCTAGTACGATCAGACCCAGGACGTAACGATAACGTGATTCCACGAAGACATACATTTTATTTGGATGGTTGAGTTTTATTGACACTATTTATGGGGTTGTTACGATAAAAAATATCCGAACGTTGAGGAAAAAGGCGGAGAAATGGGGTAAGACTGATCATTATTGGGCCCATTGTCTGCTAATAGTAGAATGAACAAATACATATCCACTAGACTCGGAAGCTGCAGTGTTTTTATATACAATGTTATAAACTTTGAAGAGCAGCTAATTAACATAAGATAAAAATAAAAATCATCATAAAAGTAAAAAAGGAAAAGTCCCAGAATGTTATTATGCAGCGCAGCGTCAGAATAACTACTACACCACCAGTAATCTAAACCGGACTGTGCTAAACTCCAAATAATACTTGTTCGTTCATTTGTATTGAAAAATGATTGAAAACCAATTAACTTGTACGGTTAACATAGCTGTACCAGTAATTGCCTTCCGCCTCAGGAGTATCCGATCAAGTAATCATTGATGCGTTCTCGATAACTAACGTTTTGTATCATAATATCGTGGTATGAAAACTCGGGTTTTGTAAGTTCTGGCTGGCCTATTCGACGGCAGGAGGCGAACCGACCGTATCTCCGGTATTTCGAGATATAGAACGCAAAATGTAGCTAGTTTTTACTAACTCCAGTGTTATTCATAGTTTGAATTGTGTCCGCAAAATGTTTACGAACACTATCGTGAATAACAGAAGATCCTATCTCTGGTATACGTTACGGTACACTTTCATAGTTCGAAGTATGGCTGTTAAGAGTTTACTCCCAGTAGACCCCTGGACCGTACTTATTGCTATGTATTACAAAAGTTAGTCGTTCCGGCAATGGGGTCTGATGTAACGACTTTTGGCAAAGACGTGACCGAACACAATACACAACAATAGAGCCAAGCACGTTATCGCAAATAGTAAGGTCCAGGCGTAACTTACATGATCAATGTATATAAAAGATCTATGTATGTTTTCACCACTATGGTATGTTATATTGCTGACAACCGCAGAATACCAAGCATAGAATGACGTCATCCAAAGAAGTGCGTTCAATGTGGTTCAGTTTAGCGGACCGTACGATACGATGACTGGTTCTCGTGTTTTTGTAAGCATTTCATTGTTGAAATGTTTTTCTGGCGTTTTAATGATTATTCATACAGCATTGTGTTATTAAAATATTTTGTATGTTATGTATGATACGGAGAAACTGGAATTTTAGCTGTTGTGAAAAACAGAGATTTATGTTGTAGAAAGACGCCTTCTAAGTTGATGAAGATTGTGTTTTGCCGATCTATCATTTGATAATCACCTAAAGCCATCACGTCAATCAATCCACGTTGATCGCTATTTTCAATAACTGACGTACATATAACTTTCAAGTGTTCTATATAAGGGGGATAATAATAAACACATTGTTACGTGGCAGAAAGCAACTGCAAACACGAAGTCATGCCGAATAAGGAAACTGCGTTTATCACGATATTCAAATTCCAGAACATTCCGTTTACCTGTTTATGTTCCTGGTCAATTGTAGACCGCGTTCAGTTCCGGATATATTTTCTCACTATAAGGAAGTGTGATCTAAGTTCTAATTCAAATGCTGCTAGCGAACACAAGTCCCAAACAAACTACGCCTCAAGATCTTTGAACTTTGGCAGTGAGTTACGTCTAGATACAATCGGTAACTACTAGATTTACTACTACTATTCTTAAGTCACTGCTCAATCAGTATAGGTCTACGTTTACATGATCTGTGAACCCACCTTATGTGTTGTGGGTTCGATGCCCACAAAGAACAAAAACATGTGTTGTTAAACATACATGTTTGTGTTTTTTATGGTTACTATCCTGTTTTAATTTAGGTCTTTATGAATCAGTCACAAACTGAACAACGAAATAATTTTGATCCTTCCTATCGTGTCGATGCTACAACTGTATTTTGTTGTAGCATCGTGTTGGAAAGATTAGCCAGACTAGACACTGCTTTACCGTGCCTAGCTGTTACCGGTGTGCGCCACGAGGAGGCTCTTTCCATGCACCCCTCCATAATTTTGATGAAGAGTGGTGTGGTAAGGTGGGTAAGAAGATTCAACAAATTGATGGTAAAAGGTTACCATAACCTATGTACTGCCATGATCATTCTATTGGTCACGTGTTTTCCTCAACTGATAGTGTTTCTGCTATTTTAGACCTCCCATCCGGTTCGCGTTCCCACATGTCAATAAATTACAGCAGATATAGGCAGAGCAGTAAATATGTCGGCACATCTGCCTGTGGTGTGGTGTTAGCTCGGAGGTCGACGGCCTTGTGTGCTTACGGAATTGATCGTCAAATGTTGAAAAGGAACTATGAAGCACTAGTTTTTGGACATGGTATACTAGATATAAGATTTTATTAGTAAACAAATTTTAAAGGACATAAATTACATTGTGATTAGTAAATAATCAACTTAAAAATTAAGCATTAAAATAAAAAAGTACATGGAAAGTAAAAATAATCTATACCATATAAATATACATAATATTGTCTGGTACAGATTCAGACCCGAATTTCTAATTTGTAATCCAATTTTTATTGTAAAAAAAGCTTTTGGTTACAACCTGATGCAAAAGCATGTGATCTTCCAGCATTTCATTTGGTTATAAATTTACAACTGTTTGTCATTTAGCCGAATCGAATCACAATCATTCAGCCGAATCAAATACCTGACCTAATTAATATTTGCGTTGCTTACTCTTGCGTTTTTCTTCTTCGTTGTATGCTCGATTGATGTCTACACAAATGGTCTTATAAATGCCTTCTCCATTCATCTACTTCCCTAGTTCCCAGACACTGGTACATAGATTTAATTGAACCACTCTCGGTGAGGCCCAGTTTGTTTAGTGGGTGTAACAGCAATTGGTCACTTAGTTAAAAATATTTAAAGATCAACGCTTTACTGACTCAGTAGCCATTTAACGCTCCTACAGGATAAGCACGAATAAATGTGACAATCGTAAAGATTACGTTTACTTTACGATTGTCACATTTATTCGTATCGCTGCGTATTCGATTCACATTGCGTGATAAACGCCAGCTCGACAGCCGAACGTTGCACCAGCAAGTTGCAGCGTCATCGCACAGTGTGAATCGAATATGCTCAGTTACGTTAACTTTACGATTGTCACATTTATTCGTGTTTATTCCTCAGGAATCAGTATTTTTAACATTGACTTTGACTAGTCCTAGTGGTAAAATTGGCACTCATAGTTCTGTTTTCATGAAATGCGCAAATATTCCTTGTTTTTTGTTTATTCATAACTTGTGCCAAAACCTTCTTTTCAATTTCTTCCAATTTATATTATTTTGCGCTACGGAATGCCGACAGATCGTGTAATTTTTTTTCCGGGGATGTCGATAAAGATTGTGTAAAAGCCAGTAATTTAAAAGCCTAAGGTGCTGAAGCTCGACATACAGATATTGGTCGACGCCACGGAGATTGATTGACTATTAATATATCTTTATGATGACGAAATAAGGTTTAATAGCCAGTTTATGCTAAATTACTGGTTTCGCAACTTTGTCTACCTAATTACCATGTTTTACCTTAATCTACGTTGATCCATCATCCCACATAAACTACTTCCTTTTAATCCTCTTAAAGTTTCTCGCTCTTTCAAGACTAAATTTCCTCATCGATCGTAATTCCTTATTCAGCTTGTATATCAATGTATTTACGAGTTGTGGTTTCCGAAAGCAATTATGTACCATTCGTGTAATTTAAGTGGTTATTTTACTATAAGAGCTTTCAATCCAGAACACTATGTGTAATTTGAGACTCAAATAGAGTGTATATTTTACAGCTATTAAGAATCTATATTCTACATTGTTATATTTTTTGTTTTGGTTTTATCTTTGTATGTGGTTTGTTATGGATATCTAGACTACTGATAAGTTGATGATATTTTAATAGCTTTCATTGATAGTTTGTTTTTCTTTCTACACTCGAGAGCAATGATCCGGGTCACTTAAAGAATCCTAAAAATCTCGGAAACTAAAAATGCTAGGTTAATGCAATAAATTGTATTTAATAGACAATGTAATACTCCTTAAATGAAGGTATTAAAACTTCTTAGTTATTGTAAAGTTATATCATAAAAAAATCAAATTTGAAAAAGGGCCACTTTCGAAGATGGAACTACGAAATTACAGCATTTGGTTTTGCTTTTGTTTGTAATCTGTCATTTATGTG
Organism: Ecliptopera silaceata; assembly: GCA_932527185.1. NCBI lineage: Eukaryota > Metazoa > Arthropoda > Insecta > Lepidoptera > Geometridae > Ecliptopera > Ecliptopera silaceata. Next base: position 2,214,729 of record OW052211.1, read on the forward strand.
GGTACATAAACCATGTTGATAGTGCTCTATATTCATTATTCAAGCTGAAATTATGTCGCTTACGCCTGAAGAATGCACCAGAATACTTACAATGCTGGAAACCGGCCGGAGTCAGCGCGATACAGCCAGGACTGTCGGTGTGTCGCTGTCAACAGTACAAAGAGTTCTCCGACGTTACGAAGAAACTGGTTCTAACCTACGCAGACCAGGAACTGGCAGAACCAGGTGTACCACAGCACGAGAAGACCGATACTTGGTGAACACCATGCTTCGAAATCGCTTTCTCACAGGAACTGAACTCACCAATCAGTTTCGACGCCTCGGAGGAAGTAACCCAAGTGCATGGACAGTAAGACGTCGGCTTGCTGAATCTAACTTAAAACCCCTTAGACCTGCAAACGGCCCTAAACTGGAGCGTGGGCATCGTATTTCGAGACTAAGATATGCCCAGAGCCACGTAAATTGGAGTATTGAAGATTGGTCAAAAGTTATGTTCTCCGACGAATCAAAATTTATGCTCTACAAGCACGATGGAAGACACAGAGTGTATCGAAGACCAGGGGAAAGATTCAAGCAAGCATGCATCGAAGAAAAAGTAGCCTACGGTGGTGGGTCTGTACTTGTGTGGGCCGGAATTTCTTCTGAAAGTCGCACAGAGCTGGTGATCATAGAAAACGGCTCTTTAACTAGCGTAAGATATGTGGAAGAAATCCTCAATGATCACGTTGGTCCATTTATGGTCAATTTAGGTGAGGATGCTATATTTATGCATGACAATGCCCGACCTCATACAGGTAGGATTGTGAATGACTACCTTCAAGAGATGAACATTACTCGTATGGAGTGGCCAGCGCGCAGCCCGGATATCAACCCGATCGAGCATGCTTGGGACGAGCTAGGCAGATGCGTAAAACAACGAAACCCTCCCCCAATCACGCTTCGTGAGCTCAAAATTGCTCTCACAGAGGAATGGGAGAATATTCCCCAAAATCGTATAAGGAACTTGGTGTACAGCATGCCAAACCGCGTAAACGCAGTAATGGAAGCACGAGGAGGCAATACGAAGTATTAAAATTCAAGAAAATCGTAATAAAGTTCAAAAATTTCATGTTTCCTATTTTTGTTTTAAGGAGAGATCAGCAGTTTTTTTCTTTATGTAATTTTGTGTTAATAAAATGTATGGTGACTCATATTTTTTTTACTTTCATTTAAGGAGTATTACATTGTCTATTAAATACAATTTATTGCATTAACCTATCATTTTTAGTTTCCGAGATTTTTAACATTCTTTAAGTGACCCGGATTCATTGCTCTCGAGTGTATTTATATCTTCTAGCTAGTTATTCATCAGCACAATATTTTAAAGTAAACTCAGATTATTTATGTTCTGTCAAGCCAGTTCCCTTTCGGAATCAAGAAAGATTAAATATCTGTCGTTTACATTAAGAAAAAGGGAGGTCGTCGGTCCATTAATAAGAAACACGGCATCGTGATTCATAATTTGTTGTCTGTTTGTTTGTAAACTTCGGATCAGGGTCGCTCTTTGATCACAGGAAGCGCCACTGGGCTTTTTACCTTTTACAACACCCTTTACGACACATGCAATTCGTATCCTTATTTATTTTATTATAGGGCGTTTATTGCCTTGAAAATACCACCAGCTAAAAATGAATCTTATTTTGATGTAGTAAGTTAGAATTTCCACCAGAAGATCGGTCGATTCGTGTTCGCTCTAATGACTTGAATCTCGCTCAGTACGAAGAAACACGATCCCAAATTGCTTTCTTGAATGAAATGTGTTTGAATGTCTCACTATCGTGTTTCATTTCTTGTTACATTCAGCTTAACTCTGGCACGGTTAGCGAAATCTAACCGTTGCGAAAGTTGATCTTGTTTTTCTTGAGTCTTATCCCTGAAATATAAAAGGTTTTTGACCGCAATGGGTTTTCTTCATCAAAGTGTTCTGGGCTCTTTTGTTTGCCACACAATGTTTACTTTTGTCTATGAGATTAGTATTTCGGATTCGATTGTATTGGAGACTATTTGGATCAGTGTATTAAGATGCTTTCATGATTAGACGGAAGGTTATTTCTTAACACTAGGTACATCTTGATCGTTATTGTATTGCCTAACACCGTAACAACCAATGTTTACCATTGTAATTGTACGCTTGCCTTGAATCGTTTAGCTAGCTGTTGCAATTCAACTAAAACTAACCAATTAGAATTGCAGGTTGCGATGCATTATTCATGCTTGTTGGTTGAATAGCTTATATGGTGTGATCGCAAATAGTACCTAATATATAATATAATAATCTTTAGATTTGGGTTTTTCAAGTGACGGTGTTTATGCAACAATGTATTATCACTTAAAAGGTGTGTAGTTCAATTCTTCTGCTTGTGGTTAGCAAAATCAGATATTTACTAGTTCCAGTAATATTGTTCAAGGTTTTACCCTCACATTTACGTTACTGCTCGCTTACCACATCTCTGCACTTAGCAAAAAGCTTCGTGCTATTCACTGCTACTCATTCCCGAATTGTGAGAGCGTCACGGATTAAGCATTAGTTCCCGCGTTTTATTTATTCGCTGTATTCGTCACTAGTTAATTTTCGTCTCCCATTTTTCACACAGAGTTACAATCAATTTTTTTTATGTTTAAGAACTGTAGATTGCTCTGTGCCACTTGGGTGTCTTAGGCTTTCGGACATCATAAAGACTTTCGCTTCCCAGGAACCTACGAATACACGATTTCAAAAGCTTACAAGAGAATAATCCAGCACTCTCTTTGAATGGATCTCGGCACAGAATAAGTAATACCTTCTACAGAGTCCCTGTGAATGAGTCCTTTGTTTCGTATCCAATGAACCCGCTGTCAGCTCCAAGCGATCTTACACGTTTTAAGGAACCCCAGTTTTCAAGGAAATAGGATTTTGCCGTGGGCTTAACATTTCAAAAAGGGCTTCTGGGGAATCATTTTGATCCGAAAAACAGGAAGTGGATTGTGACTTTGAGCCTTTTGCGAATGCGGAAAAACACATTTGTTTGAAGTTTTTTGCGTTGCTCAGAGTTTAGATATTCTTCAGTACCGGTGCGATTTATAAAAACCTGCTAAACATTAAACTTTGTTATCTTGTCCGCATAAGTTTTGCCAGAGCCGCAGTAATGTAAACAACGCCAACGCCTGGTCTAGTGGTAGCAACGAAACAAGACTAAACAAACAATCCTTCGCTGAACCATAAACATTTGCCGGAATAAGGCGATTTTGTGATGTAATATTTAAGCGGTCTCAAATATTGGCGAGGACCATGTGTTCAAACAGCATCAAATACATTAGTATCGTCAACATAACGTGTCCTTATTTGCTGTATATCTTTGCTTTGTGAAGTTATTGTTTTTGATCTTAAGTAAAACCTACTTAAGATCAAACCTACTTTTCACAGAATTGAGTTTTCTGTGGTCGGTACTTTCAAGCGACTCAAAGTTTTTCTTAACGAGAGTTTCATTGATTTTAAATTAAAACTTCTTTAGCTGGCCATACGTTACGGCCTCATTGTGGTTAGCTTTTTCAAGGAATATGCCGTTTTGTAAAACTCGTAAACATACCACAGAAACGAAAGCCAAATGAAGACATTTTACTTTATTTTATTCATTTCTTTCCTGTTCAATAAAACGCTAACCAGGTTCCTAATACATACCGAAGATTTAATAAAATAAAAAAAAATAAAGATGAACTACCACCACTTTGAGTTAATCAGAGTTATTCGGTATGAGATTTTAAAATAGTTTGTATCAAATGATGACTTTGCAATACAATATTTTCGTCAATTCATTTGGACATATTTTATGTAGGTACAGATTGTGTTTGGTTGTTAAATGACTTTCACCTGTCAAGTCAACTGATATATGACGTCATTTATCTATGAGAAAATAAATTATGTTTTTTTATGCAACACTAAACTTTATTTATGGCAATATAAATTTAAAAACCAGATTGGGTCTGCTTCATACAATTTTGCTTCAAACCCTTTCACTAGTATGTAGCTACTGCTGAAATGAGATGATATTAGGAAATGATATTTATTGTTTGTAGAAACTAAGTTCAATTACATTGATCTTAATTTATTCTTCATATCTCTAGTCCAACCTAAGGCTTACTAACGTCATGCATAATAATAAATGCTAGCTAAATCTATCAAAATAAAGGTGAAAGTGGACCTAAAGCTCATGATTGCTGCAATTGCCTCACTTCCGTGTCTCCGGCGGAAGTGCACCGGCTCGCTCCCGACAGCTCTGCGTAGGGCTGCTATCTCTAAAATCTGCTCGTGAATCTGGACCGGACATTACAATAATTTTTGAAGTGAAAACTTCTTTAGCGGCGCTGGGTGGGTAAAAACTTTCAAACTCGCGTCAGGGTCACGTAACGTTGATCGAAAAAGCGTAAGATCGAGGGGAAGGGAGAGGAACTAGTATCTCCCACTATTTCTACCGTGCCTGAGTGTGCTGCTCTGTTTAGGCGGCACAGGGCGAAAAATAATAAAAAATAAAAACATAAACATTGTATTCTACCTCATAAATGATAGTACTTTTATACTTATAATTAAACACAACGTTAATATTGAAGTTTTCACTTCTGCCGGCACTCCCGGAGTGCTACCTTTTTTTTAATTCACTTATCTCTTGATTAAAATATATTTTACTCCGTAATTTATGTAAGAAAACTTTCAAGTTTAAGCCTCTTGTCGGCAGCGCGTGCGGTGAAATATCTAAGCCATAGTTTTTATTTACATAAATTATGAGAACGGATCTGATCGAAAACCCGAACTTTTATTGTAGTCCGGGTTTCCTAACTATCTAAACCCCGCCCGGGTGCTCCCCGGACGCCTTCCAAACTAGGACAAATCCAGGGAAAACCCGGACGGATGGCAACCCTAGGTCTGCGCCATAGATTACAAAACAGGAACATACCAATCAAATCAACATCTTCAAAACATCTATGGCTAACCTAGTTTCACAAACAATAAATATATTTCTATTTCTATAAAATACAATTTTGAGAACGAAATTAACTAGACTACAAATTGGTTAAAATCTAATCAAGACGAGATGATATCAGCTCCAATGACCGTTGTGTTATTTAATTGTGAACAATTCTAGACACTGCTCATCACGTGGTAGATGTATGACGTGGTAGAACTTTGTCCGTGTGTATGATTATTTTTCCATTGTAGGAACTTATTAATAAAATTTATCGAATTTAACAAAATCCGCCGAGTATTCGTCCGATGTATGAGAAAACTATTTTGATTTATAAACGTGTTTAAAAATGTGGTTTAAAATCTGCTATGATATGAGGCATTGGTTTAGAGCCCCCAAGGGTTCTGTCAAAACATTTCATATCGCGGACACGCGCGGCAAAAATGTGCTTCAACTTTTATAGCGCGAAGGTTGATGTGCCAAAATGAAATTCCAGCTTTGAAGGGTGGCTGGGTGAGGCAATCAAATTCCTCATTTCCATTCTCGGTGCCTAAACCACCCTGCTGAGCAACACGGCACGCGAATTTTCAAAATTGTCTTTATGTCGCTATGTGAACGTTCAAAATATATCTTAGTTAGAGTTTTTTTTTCCTTAAAGATCTAAATCTACGGTTCAATCTTGCTTTCTTGCTCTTGTAATATATTATGTCATATCGCAAATGTCTCAAAAACAAAATACGTCTAGCTACCGTCTTATTATTCTAGCTTTATTTATTTTTTATGGACATAAGTTGTAAGTTGTTCCCATCGTATTCGTAATTAAATAACGCAACCAAGGCGATGAAGCTTGAACACTTTTTTAATAAAGAAATCGACTTACACCTCGAAAATACGGATATCAGGCTTAATAAACCATTAATAGTTATTCTCTTATTTGGGTGTTATAAAACAAGTGGACTTAAAGATACGTCTTTGACAAAATATTGATTGTAGCTATCTTTTGGTTAATTTCAGGACGAGGAATCTCTGGAGTCCACGAGGCCAGTTCCCAACATCACCCACCACAGCATAATGTACGCACCAAAGTGTTTGGTCATCGTCTCGCGGCAAGACTACATCGATACCTTCAGAGTAAGTCCTTTTATACACTTTATCTGATTCAGAAGTTCTAGAAGAATAGAATGTATCTTTATTGCACACCAGAAAAAGAGAGAGCCACCTCTTCAAGACAGCCATTGGATGGACAGTAAGATTAGAAAAGAACGGGGAAGAAGTACGAAAGAAAAATGTCTTATGCTTTTTTTTTCGAATGTGTTATAGTTATAGTCATTTTAATAAGGACATCTCAATCTGATCTCATCTTGTGTTTATTAATTCCGATCTTTCTTTCTTATATGAAGATTCTCTTTAAAATAAGCTAATAATATTATACCTAGACTTAAAAATTTACTCTAAAGAAACCTCATCATTCCAGAACTGCCTAGGCATCATCTACACAGTCTGGGTAGAGAACCTAGGGGTGCCTCTCGAGACGCTGGTGGGTAACCTGGTGGGCGGCGTGCTGGTGCCGCCGGCGGGAGGGCCGATGGTCCGCTTCAGCATCGGCGCCGGCGACCGCCAGGCGCTGCAACCGCCTGCTGCACCGCCGCTGCCGCCCACGCATACTTCTGTGCATATGCTGCTCAGGTTACTGGGTAAGTTTTACTGATGAGTTGAGTTGATACACAACAAATCGTATTTGAAATGATGATGATATGAAGAAAGTAAGCAAGTATAAACAGACACAAGTATAAGTTTCCCTGAATATATACAGTAGCTCTACCATGAGTTTTTACTATACTATATATACTATACTTGCTAGCGTCTGTAGTTAAAAAATGTATGAAGATTTGTACAGCGCCTCTAGCGGATAGTTGGGTACTAAAATTCGTAATACTAATATTTACGTAACTACTGTAGTAAAGTCAGACTATTTTACTGTGACAACTCATGATAGAGGTACAGGACTACCGGCTTCGCACAGGTGGATCCTTACCCCCTATCTTATAAAAAAATAGCGTTGACATTATGTCACATTAAGTAAGCAAAGTTCTTTATTCAATAAAATCACAAGGATCATTTAGAATAGTCTTTTATACTAGGTGATTCTAGGTACCAGTTCCACGCGACCAGAGCCTAGAAGAACGGGCAAGAAACTTACGTATGGTATTATGGTATTACGTATGGTAATCAAGACATCAAGTCTGCTCTAACTTTTTGATAGACCGATAAACTTTTCTAGCAACAAATATGGCCTATGTTACTCACAGTGAATGTAGCTTTCTAATGGTGAAAGAGTTTTTAAAATTGAAGCCAAAATCATTTAGGTAAATCACTCAATCATTCAGTAACTTTACAAATATGATACTAGGTGTTATAAGTATTCTATCAGCAATCTAGTTCCCATAGTACAAGCTTTGCTTAGTTTGGGAGTAGACTGTGAAATGTCCATGAATACTTATGTTATCCAACTCTCCTACAGGTATCCACAACTCAGTAACTCTGTGGTGTGCAGTGATGAGCGAACATAAGGTCCTGCTGGTATCGTTAGCGGCTGCAAGGTTAGCGGCCGCGTGTCGAGCGCTCGCCGCCCTTATGTTTCCGTTCCGATACGCGCACGTGTTCATACCCTTACTGCCGTCAGGACTGGTGGAAGTCCTGGCTACACCCACGCCGTTTCTGATAGGAGTACATTCCAGTTTGAAGGAGGAGGTTTCGGAACTGGTGAGTTGAAGTTACATTAATTAGTAGATAGTCCTGCGTATCAGATAGTCCAAAGTTTTTTAAAAAGATGGAGAAAGTTTGTCTGTATGGAAAAGATGGATGGACTGTGTGAATGATGATATATGTAAGAAAGGTGTGAGCATTGAGATGACGTCTGATAGAGGAGAGTGGAAGAAGAAGACGTGTTACCGACCCCACATAATGTGGGACAAGGGTAGGAAGATAATGGAGAGCACCAACTATTTCTGTCAACCAGAACTTCATTATTTATCCCTTACAACAAGCTCGCAAAAAATATTAAAATTTCAATTGTTTTAAGGTCTGAATAGTGTTAATCTTGTTGAAAATTTGAAAAGATCTTAAGATGTTTTATGAAGTTTCTTAGAGCAAATGTTTTAGAAAATGAACGAAGATCTAAACTCAAATTCTATGATGGCAACAGCTTTAAGTCGTCAACTCTGTACCCGAATACTTCCTTTATAATGTACAACACAGGAATAGATCCCGTTAGCACATTAACCTAAAGAGACTCCTTGTTTCCAGCTGGACGTGATAGTAGCAGATCTAGACGTCGGTTCTCTCCACATCCCTGCTGGCGTGAACATCCCTAGGCCGGAAGGCAAACTCCTCGCTTCCCTCCAAGAGGCGCTGGCTCTGGTGCTGCAGCCGGAGCTCCGGTCTGCAGACTCGGCCTTCGCCCCACCACCACCCTCGGCCTCGCCCCCACATATGCTGGATAAGGAGATCAGGGCGGTCTTTATACGGACGCTGGCGAAGCTGCTTCAAGGTTATAGGTAAGAATAGAATAGAGTATTATTTATTCAACATGAAAAAAAATATCTAAGATAATAACAGTATTATAGAGTACTACTGACCCGTGCCCACTTCGTTGGGCATAATTTCGACCGTTTTTTCTCTGATCCACTTTGCAAAACGGACTACTACGTAAAAGCCTTTTTATTTTTCGTTTTTGACGTGACAACGTCTTATAATTCGATAGAGCCGGCTGCACGCACGAAAAAACATGACTCATGAAGCGTTCCGGCGTTCCGGCGTTCTGAGGCGTTACCGTATACCGTTCGTTGACGTTGTCACGTTCAACTATCGTCAGTAAACCGACTTTACAGACAACCATTTTTTTATATAAATAAATAAATAATGCTGGACAATCCACACAACATCATCTAGGCCCAAGCTAAGCAGAGCTTGTGTTATGGGTACTAGAAGACTGACATACTTAATACAATATATTACATAGATAGATATTTTTTATTATACATATAATACCCAGAACACCCGGAATAAATATTTGCAGAACATACAAACATTTATCCCAAGGCGGGAATCGAACCCGCAACCTTCCGCGTCGCAGGCGGACCATCGCCCACCGCGCCACATCGGTCGTCAATATATAACCTATGACACTCAGCAATAATGTGGCTTTCTATTGGTGAAAGAATTTTTAAAATCGATTCAGTAGATCTTGAGATTACCTCTTACAAATTAACAAACACATAAACTTTACTTCTTTATAATATTACTAATAGTAATATAGATGTACAATGGGCGGCCTTGTAACTAAAAGCAGTTTCTTCCAGGTTAGTTGAATAGAAAAGAATACAAGCCGTTGGCTTTCTGGCTTCGTTCATATGTAATTCCAAGTTATGTTAGTATGTGGTTAAATCTGATGAAAGTTTAATAAGCTGTACATAATTTAAACTGCGCGGGCAGTCGCATCGATTTTGATGTGAATGAACTTTTAGCGATATTCCTGCGTCTGTGAATAAGGTATTCACATAGGGGTAGTTAGTTTATTTTGTTTGGTTATTAGAATGTAGGTACTTGTCACTATAATATAAACCTTGTTTAGAAGGCATTACAACATAGCAGGAAGAGAGGTAGAGCGAGGTTTGTCATAAGATTTAGATAAAATGTTATGTACAATATCAATTTATTTATAAGTTTTAGCATACATTTTATTTTCTTCTGTTAAATTCTTTAGTTATCGTGGAACATTATCCCTGTTCCATTCTGGAGGAGGGCACTGACTCTGCTACTCAGTTATATAACTTTTGCAGTTGTCAACGTTTTCACCTTGTTTCGTGTAGGTTCCAAATAAAACATTTGAATTGCTTTTATATTTTTGTATTAACTACTAAACTATTTTTCGTATTTCAGACACTGCTTGACGATAATTCGTATACATCCAGCGCCGGTTCTGACCTTCCACAAAATGGGGTTCCTAGGACTCCGGGGGCTGTCTCAGTGCCAGTTCACGGTGCGATTGCTGGAGTCCATGTTTTTCAACGGATTGGTGGCAGAACGGGGCCCGCCTTGGCGAGCTACTGATATATGGGATGAGTTGGTGCAGTAAGTAGTATTTTTATAAATAGTAAGTAAATATTGACTGGCCTCAGGCACAGTTGGTAGTCTCTGCCTTTCATGCTGTGGGGTGTGGGTTCGATTTCCACCCAGACCAAAGAGCTCTGATGGTAGTAGCTCTACCTTCCATGCTGTGGGTTGTGGGTCGATTCGATTCCCACCAAATGTTTGTACGATGAACATAAATATTTGTTCGTATAAATAAATATACTAATTCTATGAATGTATTTAAAAAAAAATTATATGTAAGAAGCAGACAGAACAAACATCGGTGTTGTTTGATTACGGTGGAAATCGAACCCATGACTCACAGCATGGAAAACTATTACTAAGTGAGCTGTGTCAATAAAAAAGTGTCAATTAATTTTTATTTCTTAAAGTCACAAAGATCATTTATTTATATATACTTATTGCCATTACCACGCGACCAGAGCCTAGAAGAACAGGCAAGAAACTACGGCCTGGTTTCTACAAAATTAATTAATCTTTTCAGAAATCTCCCGGAGCAACTGCGTCTGGAATCTATCAATCCCGATGTGGAACTGAACCACATTCAAGAGTTAGCGATGCAGCTGCATCTCAACGAGAATCCGAACCCTCAGGTACTCGTAGCTCAGGTACTGACATACTCTACTCTGTGTGTTATGTGCTGACTACCCGCATTTGGTAACAAAAAAACTGTATGTGCTTTAAGGTGTGATTACATTGTAAATGTCTGGCCATCTTATGTTGTGTTAATTGAATTCAACTGTTGTACAGCTTTTGTTCTTATGATAAGTTTTTGTTTCATCATCATCATCATCATCAACCTATATTAGTCCACTGCTGGACGTAGCTCTCTCCCAAGACACGCCACCAAGTTTTTGTTTGTTGGAAGTTTATTTTTTAGTTTCAAAAAATGTTTAATGAAATATTAAATTTATTTTATGAATTTAAAACTTAATACTGTTGATACTTACTAAGTTGTTTACACCTGTAATGGTATATCACACATTGTCCTAGCTAGGTTGTAACAAATATATTGTGTATACATTATGTGTGAATATGCCGTTGGTGTAACATAAATAAATAAATAAGATGTGCGCACAACGTCGATAAGACTGCGGTTCGATAGATTTCGATACCGTTAGTCAAACGTTAAGTCACGTGATTTTAAAAGACTTTTTGTCGTTGGTGTGCGCTCACTCTTTTACGTTCGTTACAGGCCTATCTCAAGATTTGTGACTGCACGCTTTTTAAATAAAAAGTGATATATTTTTGTCATTGATTTCTACTTGTACCTACATGATGCATTTTTCATGTGTAATTTTTGTTCACTATTTTTTATTTAAATTAAATTATTTTTGGATAGTGGCTTTGCACGGATATGCTATTTCTTGCTAATACAAATTTCCATAAACTATTTTTTATCATAACTAGAAATCCACTTTGCAATCAATAAACAAATCTAAACTAAATTATTTAGACTATTGTGACTGTGAATTGTTTTAAATTAATTTGTTTAATTCTGCCGTTCAAATTAAATAAATCTAAACAAAAACCTAATGATTCCAGCCATTCCAACAGAGGATACTCCGTCCCCCCGAAGGCGCCTCGTCCCGGATCCACCAGCCCCCCCTGCCCGCGCTGGACGCCGTGCGCGTGGGGGAACTCATCGCCGACCTCATGGCCAGGAGTGCCAATAACCCCAAGTAAGTTCCTTTATTCTAGGAAGGAACATGAGCCAAATAAAGATGAAGGTCCTGGTCTTATAAGGAGGTAATACGGTGTAGAGGAGGAAAGGAACAAATAGATTGACTTGCACTCTGAGCTTATGGCCAGAAGTGCCAATAGCCCCAAGTAAGTTCCTTTAATCTAGAAAGGAGCTACGTAGTATAAGGAGGTCAAGGAATGGAACATATAGCGTGACTTGCGCTCCGAGCTCATGGCCAGGAGTGCCAATAACTCCAAGTAAGTTATACCAGAGGAGAGTGAATAGGTTCCATCTAGGCAAACGCGTTACACCGCATCATCATTTAACATCAGATGTGATTGCGGCCAAACGTTTGCCTATAAAGCATAAAAAACATAGGTTGCCAGGTCGTCAAGGAATGGAACATATAGCGTGACTTGCACTCCGAGGTCATGGCCAGAAGTGCCAATAATCCCAAGTAAATTCCTTTATTCCAGGAAGGAGCTACATGAGCCAAATAAAGATGAAGGTCCTGGTCCTTGATAGAATAAAGTCCGTCACAGAATAAAGGAATAACTTACTTGTTATTTGCACTCGGAGTGCAAGTCACGCCATTTGTTCCCTTTTGGTCATGGCCAGACAATAACCCCAAGTAAGTTATTCCTTTATTCAGTGACGGACTTTATTCTATCAGGAACCAGGACCTTCATCTTTATTTGGCTCATGTAGCCAAATAAAGATGAAGGCCCCGGTCGCTGATGGAACTTCAGTATTTAATTGTAATTATTTGTAAGAAGGATCATACAAAAAAACTGTAGGAACCAGGCCGTAGTCTCTTGTCCGTTCTTCTAGGCTCTGGCACTGGAACTGGCACCTAGTTTCACCAAGACGATTCTAATATAATAGTATCTAATATAGATAATGTTATTTTTAACACGTTTCAGGTTAACAGCGCTAAGGCCGCCGCAACCTCGAATTATACCGCCCGCAGCGCCCCCTACCGGCGCGGCCGAGTTTGAACAACTGTTGCTTACTAACTCAGCTCGACGATTAGAGGTATGCTCACTTATACACTAGAAATTGTATTATGAAAATAAAAGAATAAGAAAACGTTCTCTCATAAACTCTAAGATAACTTCATTTCGCAATCTAGGATTATCTGTATCGATTTGCGACAGTGCCATTTGGCATTTATCGGGCGCAGTTCAAAGTTCGTTCGATTATTCCCGATCCCGATGTTTTTATTAAAACAATAGCTACGTTCTGTGTCTGGGGTGTTTCTATGTATGTATTACAAAAAAACGTATATAACTATTCTTAAAGCATCTAGTTCCCATAGTACAAGCTTTGCTTAGTTTGGCACTAGATTGTGATAAGTATGTGAAATGTCTGTGAATATTTATTTATTGTTTTTTTATTTGTGTTTACAGGTGTTACGAGCATGTATAGCTGCGATATTCGAATGTAGATACGCAGACGCGCGTAAATCCTTCCCTGCGGTTCTACGCGCATTGCGTGCGCCCGCAGCTAGACTAGCTTTGGTCCGCGACTTGCAACGACGTCTGCCTACCAACAAGCATCTATTGCATCATCATCAGTTTGAACTGCTTGTCAGGTGAGTGAATGAAATGAATATAAATAAATATTCGCGGACATTTCACACATCACACAGTCACAAACTAAGCAAAGCTAGTACTATGGGAACTAGATTGCTGATAGAATAGTTATATACGTTTTTTTTGTAAATATGTACATTCATCTTTTGTAAATTCATTCATTGAATACATACTAACACCAGATATATACCAGACACATAGAAATGTCCGTGAATATTTATTTTTTAATATTTTAGTGTTAATCTTTTTTAATTAACTTTATACGTATATTTTAGCTAAAATAATATTGGCTTCCAAAGTATTTTCTGTGCATGCACTTCGTTTATTTAAAACCCGGGTTTTGCTCGTTGTTACATCTCTGTAGATCTTGTTTCTTTTTCAGGATAGATTTTGTAGGATAGTCAATGAAATGATATTATAAATTCAATCAAATATATTTATTGTGAATTTAGGTAATTACATTTTTCATAAGTGAGGTAGAATATCTAATTCTTGATAATAAGCATAACAGTGAAAAAAAATTAAAATCTGTTGCTAAAATTTTAAATTTAAATTGCTAAAATTTTAAATTTAAATATTTTTTTAATTTAAATTTAATTTAAAATTTTAAGCTAAAAAAAATGCTACATATTTCATATCCCAATAGTTGTTAAGAGTGGTGCAGGTTTCGTAGTTGGTAATCACATCCTTGTATTAAGGGGGCGCTAGTGGGTTTGAATCGTTCTTGAGTCATACTTAATTAATTAAAATAATATATTGTAATGTTTGTGCAGTTTAAATTTAAAATTGCGTTCATTGGACACCTATTTCAAAATTCATATGTTAAATTAAAACGGTGGTGGTTCTTCGGGCTAGCTTCTCGCAAGGAGCCCTACTACTACCATATAGACTAATAGTCGGATTCTTCAAACCGCACAGTGAGCTCTATGCATCCAACAATAGTGTTTTTTAAGTCCATAATTTTAACTTGAGCTTCGTATGAACCGTAAACAGCCTGGTCTGGCAGCTCCTCGAAATTAAATATGTAATCTTTCGCTTCATACGAACCCTGCAATCAGGAAATAATAAATAAATCAAAATCAATAATAGTTTCATCATCATCATCAACCTAAGCAGTCCACTGCTGGACGTAGGTCTCTCCCAAGACGCGCCACTGAGAGCCCGGTCTTCGACTCTTCTCATCCAGTTTTTGCCAGCTACACTCCGTAGATCGTCGCTCCATCTCGCCGGAGGGCGTCCTACACTACGCTTGCCTAAACGCGGTCTCCAATCCAGTATCCGTACTCCAGTAATAATAGTTTATTCAGTAAAATCACAAGGATCATATAGAATCGTCTTATACTAGGTGATTCATATTTCAAATGTAGATTTTTGAAGTGAAAACTTCTTTAGCGGCGCTGGGTGGGTAAAAACTTTCAAACTCGCGTCAGGGTCACGTGACGTCGAAAAAGCGTAAGATCTTATTTAATTTTTATACATTGCTCGTAAAACAAGAGACGACAAAAGAACACACTTGCGGTCACGCGACGTATGACTCAAACAATTAAATAGTGTTGTGGCGACATGACGTGACGATGACGTGGCGACATGACGTGACGTGACGATGACGACGAAGCCAACGAAGACACAGACACATTCGCGCTTGCGCGAATGTGTCTGTGTCTTCGTTGGCTTCGTCGTTGTGTCACATTCGCGCTTGCGCGAATGTGACACAACGACATGACACAATCACAATGACACAGACACATTCGCGCTTGCGCGAATGTGTCTGTGTCTTCGTTGGCTTCGTCGTCATCGTCACGTCACGTCATGTCGCCACGTCATCGTCACGTCATGTCGCCACGTCATCGTCACGTGACGATGACGTGGCGACATGACGTGACGTGACGATGACGACGAAGCCAACGAAGACACAGACACATTCGCGCTTGCGCGAATGTGTCTGTGTCTTCGTTGGCATGTCTTCGTTGGACATGACACAATCACAATGACACATTCGCGCTTGCGCGAATGTGACACAACGACATGACACAATCACAATGACACAGACACATTCGCGCTTGCGCGAATTTGTCTGTGTCAGTGTGTCTTCGTTGTCTTCGTCGTTGTGTCACATTCGCGCTTGCGCGAATGTGACACAATGACATGACACAATCACGACTGTGGTTATATTTTTGAAGTGAAAACTTAAAAGTGAAAACACAACGTTAATATTGAAGTTTTCACTTCTGCCGGCACTCCCGGAGTGCTAGCTTTTTTTTTCTCTATATACCTCCTGTCTGATTATCGTTATGTTTTTGTTTAATTCACACAATATTTTTATAAATGCCTTATATAGCCTATGTGTTATTCTGATGTATAAATAACATTATTTTAACGTTGCATTGGAATCCATTCGGCTAATTTGCAATGGCCCGCGACTACGTTTGTTAGGTACGCGATAAAATCCTGTATAATATCTCTTCATTATAAGTTCTGATCGCAAAAATGTAAAAGTAATTTTACCGCTTCTACTGGAAACTCTGGTGGATCCACTCCAGCCAACATCAATATCTGTTTTACGTTGTCTTTGGCGTATCCTTCCACGAAATTTATAATATTACTGTCTCTTAGCACTGTGTGCAGCTTGCACCCCCCATCAACACACTGGTTGATTTCTAGCACGACCTAGAAACCAATTTAATAAAGCTGATTAAGTTACAGAAAATTTGCGTAACATGTGTTAATTAAGATGACAAACATGCTTCACCATCACTGGTGTGCAAATTGCTGATATCAATACTTTAAGATGGGTCCTAAAAATCGGAACATTTGGACGATAAAAATCTTTCTATGTCAATTTATGCGTTAGGACTAATCTAGCTTCTTTCAAAGCATCTTTCTAGAGTGTTAATGAAGTGAATAAAGAGTCTTAAATCAATAATCCAGTCGGGAAAAGGGTCTGAATTTGCAAAAATTCACGACAGCAATATTTTGGAACCTTTACATAGTGTTTACATGTGATAGAGCAAGGATGTGCAGGTCAAAGTTAAAGTCAAAATTACTTTATTCAGTACTAGTAGTACGCCCCGGCTTCGCACGGGTAGCCTATATAAAAATATCATTAGATATAATCAACGCAGATAATGTAGCTTCACAACAGTGAAAGAATTTTTGAAATCGGTCCAGTAGTTTCGGAGTCTATTCGATGCAAACAAACAATCAAATCTTTCCTCTTTATAATGTTAGTTTAGAAAATCACAAGGCTCATTTAGAGGGTTATATGTGTTCATTCAAAATGATGACCAAATTGCGCTTATGCTCCGCCATCTTGAATTTTATTTCCCTCTACTAGATTATTTTGTTAGGTTAGGTTAGTAAGACTGACTAAGAATAATTGGCATGCTCTTACACCATATGTATGGTCGAGTGCCGTCTTAAAGACAACAGTAGGGTTGTACGCATCGTGTGATCTGTTATATTTACTCTGTACAATATCGATATCGAACAGGTAATTTTCATCACTACCCTCGCATTTTCTTATATTCTCCACACTGTACAGTCCTGGACCCTGGAATCAATTATTTAGTAAATAAATGAATAAAAACCATATGGAATATTGACATATTGGCAGGTAATAGGGGTTTTTGTTTTATTGTCTACTTAGTGTTAAAACAAAATATTGACATTAACTCTTAAACTAGCTTTTGAATTAGCAAATAATCCTAATTTATTTGCCATGTTTGAAAATTGTACATACATAATGTACAAAATACTTCAAATGTACATTTCGTGAAACACCACTACTACCGAGAATAATATAGTTTTTTTTTAATCATAAAAGTACATTAGACAAATGTTTAGAAGAAATGTTAAATGTGGAGGTGTTGTAAAAAGGTGCGCTGGATGAAATAACTCCTTTCGATGATCCTTATTTTAATATACACTTACCACAAGCGTATCCCTTGCCTCACCAAATTGCAATATGGCGGCAGAAGCCAAAACATAAAATGGTAAACAATTCAACATTTTATACTCAACAATTCTTGTTCGAACTAGGAGCTCTATAAATAGGACAACTAGACAATAGGAGCGTGCATGCTGATACTATCTCAAATGTAGTCAGTCTATTTATTTTATGTATTATATTGATAAGATCTACTTACATGAAAATTATAGCAGCTACTTCAGTATTAGTAGTGTTTAAATAACGTTCGGGATGTGTTAAGTAGGTATTTATAGATTACAAAATCATATCTCACTCGAAGGTGTACATTTTAAGTGTGATCTGGACGGAACTCAACTATATTAAATAGGTACTAGCTGACCCGTGCCCACTTCGTCGGGCATAATTCGACCGTTTTTTCTCCGATTCACTTTGCAAAACGGACTACCACGTAAAAGCCTTTTTATTTTTCAGTTTTTTATATATCCTATGACACTTAGCGATAATGAGGCTTTCTATTGGTGAAATAATTTTTAAAATCGTTTCATTAGATCCCGAGATTACCCCTTTTTAACAAAATATATAAACACACGAACTTTACTTCCTTATAATATTAGTATAGATATATAGTCCCGCTGTTTGCCATTGAGATTCAGGAAAATATGAACATGTTTTCCGTGTCGATCGCTATCAACTACCAAAGTAAGCTTCGATGATAATTATCGTGCTCAAAGTATGTTTCATGATATAAATAAATACAATTTTTTTTCCTAACTATTTCGTCCCACTGCTGGGCAAAGGTCTCCCCCAAATTTCTCCACTCTCTTTCTTTTGCTACTTCCCGCAATCTTTTTTCAAACCCGTCCAGATCATAAAAGAACATTTCACATATCCTGCTCTAGTCCCAAGCTAAGCAAAGCTAGTACTATAGGAACTGGAGTGCTGATAAATACTTATATTTTTTTCTTG
Source organism: Ecliptopera silaceata (assembly GCA_932527185.1). NCBI lineage: Eukaryota > Metazoa > Arthropoda > Insecta > Lepidoptera > Geometridae > Ecliptopera > Ecliptopera silaceata. The sequence continues at coordinate 2,233,032 of OW052211.1, forward strand.
TAAATGCATACATCAAGCACATAGTAAAACCCGACTCGGAGCAAACATAAATAAATAAGTAATGCTGGACAATCCACACTATCATCTAGCCCCAAGCTAAGCAGAGCTTGTGTTATGAGTACTAGACGACTGACGTTCTTAATACAATACATTACATAGATAGATATTTTTCATAATACATATAGAATACCCAGAACACCCGGAATAAATATTTGCAGATCGTATAAGCGACCAAGAAATTGGTTTACCACTCTAAGGCTGAATATCATTTGCACGTACAAAACATCAAAGGGCTATTTTCGCTTGACAGATTAATAACTACTTCGTCAGAATCTGTCAGTCTGTAATCCTTAGCGAATAATTATGATACTGGGAGATGTCATCAAAAGTGGTAAACCAATTTCTTGGACGCCTATACAAACATTAATCCGCAGGCGGACCTTCGCCCGCCACGCCACATCGGTCGTCAACACACAAGTGCTCATTACATAAATGTTTGTCCTCAATGGGGATCGAACCCACGACTCACAGCATAGAAGGTAGAGGTACTACCTACTGACATTTTGTACTCACAGTCTAAATGAGCTGTGATTTTGTAGTATTTAAGGGTTCATAAGTGAAATACAATATCGATACTGAATTAATAGTACTTTTTATTAATAAGTAGTTTTTTAGATACAATACAGTCCGTCGTATTTCTGTAACAATACGGTTGAATGTCCATTAGTGAAAATTAAAATCACTTGCCATGCCGTCCCGGTCTGCGCAGGCCCTAAGAGGTGTTGCCGGAACGCATACAGTGAATGCAATACATTTTATTAGGTTGTATGTACTTAATCTACATAAGGATTAACATTAATTTTCTTCATCATCATCCGACATTTCATTAAGTATATTATATTATTAAAATCATGACATTATATTAAGTAAAATTGCGCTCTTTAGCAACTCTTGTAAAATAAAAATTAAAAATAAATATTCTTGGACATTTTACACATAACACTCTAGTCCCAAACTAAGCAAAGCTTGTGTACTAGTGAACTAGATTGCTGATAGAATACTTTATATACAATTTTTGTTTAATTATATTGCATAGACTTCAAAATGGATACGGTGGTAGTACTTCGGGCTAGTTTCTCGCAAGAAGCCCCACTACTACTAGTATATACTATATAGGCTAAGAGTCAGATTGTTCAAACTTCACAGTAAGCTCTATGCATCCAACCATTGTGTTAATTTGGTCCATGATTTGTATTTGAGCTTCGTAATGACCGTAAACAGCTGTGTCTGGTAGCTCCTCGTAATTAAAGATGAAATCTTTCGCTTCATACGTACCCTAGAAACATAAAATATTAATGCTTAAAACTAATCATCTACAAATCACTATCGGCCGGTTTCTGAAACGTGGATCAACCAAAAAATCAAATTGCAATGTGTCAAAACTATCAATCGAGATGACAAGCGTTTGAGCAACACAAATCACGATTGATCCTAGTTTTGACACATTGTAATTATATCTCCTCCTTCGAACGCCACTCTTTCGAAAAATTCTTCTCAGTAAGTAAAAAAAATACTTTTCTATGATAAGTAAATTCTTCTTGTATGAGTAGTCTTTTAGAATTCTTGTTCCTATAGTACAAGTTTCGTCTTGTTTTGGCCTAGTAGTCCGTGAATACTTATTGAAATACTAGCTGATGCTCGCCACTTTCGTCTTGCTATCGTATTATTTTTGACAATACACACAATATCTTTATAAATTATATCCTATGTGTTATTTCAATGTATAAACTACATTATTGTAAAGTTTCATTAAAATCCATTCGGTAGTTTTGACGTGAAAGAGTAGCAAACATACATCCATACAAACTTTTGCGTTTATAAAGTGGGTGATAGACGTACGAGCAAGTACGCGTACTTATGGCTCGCCGACCTTTTTCGCTTGTGTCAGTACGCGTACTGACACAAGCGAAAAAGGTCGGCGAGCCATAAGTTCGCGTACTTGCTCGTACGTCTATCACCCTTTTAATATTAGTAGGATTACCGCTTCTACTGGAAGCTTCGGCGGGTCCACCCCAGCCAACTTCAATAAACGTTCAACGTTGTCTTTGGCGTATTCTTCCAAGAAATGTATAACATCACTGTCTCTTATTACCGTGTGCAGCTTGCACCCGCCATCAACGCACTGGTTGATTTGTACAACAACCTATAAATCAATTATTACTAATTAGTATTAACCAGCGTGAACGTGCCAGCCATTCTAGAGCCGAATGGTCTGATGCGTGACGATGGTAAACAGCCTGACGGTATGACGCTTGTTCCGTGGGAGGCGGGAAGGCCTTTGGTGTGGGACGCAACTTGTGTCGATACCCTTGCACCTTCTCATCTGTCACAGACATCCGTTCGGGCTGGTGCGGCGGCGGATTCGGCCGAGGATCTCAAGAGACGCAAATATGCAGGTCTCGACAGGGCATACATATTTGCTCCTCTTGGGGTCTTGATTACCATACGTAATGGTGACATAATGTCAACGATAACTTTTTATAAGATAGGGGGTATGAACTTCTGAGATAAATTTGCTAAAATATATCTTAACGTTTGAGAGTCAGCTTAAAGAAAAAAATGGAGATAAAAAACGCTCTTACAGCATATGAATGGTCGAGTGCCGTCTTCAAGACAACAGTAGGGTCGTACGCATCGTGTGATCTGTTAAATTTCTTCTGTACCATATCGAAAATAAACAGGTAATCTTCTTCACTACCCTCGCATTTTCTTATATTCTCCACACTGTACATTCCTGGGCCCTGGAATTATTATTTGATAAATAATTATCTAAGTAACATATCTCACTTTTAAGTATTCATTACACAAGTATTTACTTAGCGCACTCAATTTTACAATACATTTGTACGATGGATGATTAGATATAAACAAGTCAATCGAAAATATATCACAAAAGAACCCTTATTTTGATTTTAAATAGCAATTAGCATTTGAAATTGTCAATAAATCTTTATTTTAATTTCAACTTTATACAAAATCAAAACACTTACCACAAGCATACCTATGCCTCCCTCAGAAAAGTGAAACATAGCGACAGAAGCCAAAACATAAAATGGTAAATAATTCAGCATTTTAATCAGCAATTCTCTGTTCAAGCCAGGAGCTCTATAAATAGGATAACAAGACAATAGGAGCGTGCATGCAGATACAATCTCATATGTAGTCAGTCTATTTATTTTATGTGATTATATCTACTTACATGAAAACTAAATACCCCAGTTGTTATTAAAATGTATTTATTTGAAAGCACTCTTTAGGGGTAAGTACCAAGCCATATATTGACGACCGATGTGGCGCGGTGGGCGAAGGTCCGCCTGCGACACGGAAGGTTGCGGGTTCGATTCCCGCCTTGGGATAAATGTATGTACGATCTGCAAATATTTATTCCGGGTGTTCTGGGTATTTTATATGTATAATAAAAATTATCTATCTATGTAGTGTATTCTATTAAGTATGTCAGTCTTCTAGTACCCATAACACAAGCTCTGCTTAGCTTGGGGCTAGATGATGTTGTGTGGATTGTCCAGCATTATTTATTTATTATTTTTATTTATTTCTGATATCAGTGTTTTGATCGTATTTCTTTGTTTCGTGTACTTCTTCCAACTAATATTATAAAAGCGAAAGTTTCGATGGATGTATGTTTGTTCTTTCACGCAAATACTACTGAATGGATTTTGATGAAATTTTACAATAGTGTAGTTTATACACCAGAATATCATAGGCTATGATTTATAATGATGTTGTGCAAATTGTCAAAGATATAATAGGGGGAGAGCCACCCTCAGCCAGAAACCACAACCGAAACTCGATAGTCAGGGGTCGTTCTTACCTGTGTTGGAGGCTCACACAGAGAAACTTTCAGCCTTACTAAAATAACGAAGGTCTGGCTGAGGTCGGCTCTTAGGCTATAATGATAGGAACACGAAGTTGCGTAGTAACGTAATTTAGACTTAACATATGTATGACTCGTTAATGGTTTTTTTAATAAGTTCTAACAATAGCCTATATTGTACGTGCCGAGGCATTGTACTGCGTTCATCTATTGTGTTTTACAGAAGCTCTATAACTGCTAAAAATATAGATATGTAACTGCCTTTTTTTTATTGTTTTGTTCCACTGCTAAGCCTCATCCTACATTTGTCTTGCGATTAATTGGGCCAGTCATTGTTCAAAGCTTTTTTTAAAACTTATTTACTTTTAATTGGTTCTGGGAGAAGAGAAGATCTTGTGAGCCCTTATAGCCATGCAATAATCGAAAGTACCTATACACTAAAGAAAAAGAAAAAAATGTAGGAATGGGATGAGGAATACAATTTTGTTACAATAAAATAAAAGTAGAGTGTAAAAAAATAAAGCTTTACGGTCTATCTTATAAAAAGTTAGTGCAGACTTGAAGTACTGATTACCATACGTAATGATGACATAGAGTCAACGCTCGCCGGAGGGCGTCCTACACTACGCTTGCCTAAACGCTCCACTCCAGTATCCGTTTGCTCCAACGAGAACAACAATGAAAACAAACACCTCTATTGATCTATGATTATTGTAATACCTAAGATCCAGGTCACTAGCTATACCTACACATTCCTCGTTTCATTTTTTGCAACCGTTAAATCGTTTTTAATTTGTCCATATCTAAAATTTCACATTGATAATATTAATAAATAAATAAATATTCTTGGACATTTCACACATCACGCTCAGTCCCAAAGTTCAGTTTTTTTGTAAATACATACATACTTAGTATATACATAGTAACACCCAGAGACAGAACAAATATTTATGTTCATTACACAAACATTTCCTCTGGGTGGGAATCGAACCTACAACCCACAAGATGGAAGGCAGAGGTACTACCAACTGAGCTGTGTGTGACGACTGTCCCAGTAGTATGATATAGCTCACTATTTATTCTACTGTGGTATTTAGTAATGGTATCTAATCCGGGCTTGATGATGTTTCCAGCTTTATTTATTTTTATGTAGGTAAAAGTTACTTCATGTGTATATATAAAAAGGTTATTAAGAAGTAATTATAAAATCAAATCAAATAAAACTCAACAATTCATCAACTGGTATTATATTGGCACATTTTTATAATTAGCTCACACGTTAATATAAATTCAGTTATGTTCTATATCCTTTGCACCTTCAATCATCTCGCTTCGATTGCCTGGAAGAGATCGCTCTCAGCGATAAGGCCGCCCGTTGTGATGCCTATTATTACTAGTAAAAGTTCTTTTGTTTTATTTGGGGGGCGTCCATTAATTATGTGAGGTTTTTTTTTAATTTTCTGTCCCTCCCTCCCCCTCTGGTGAGATGTATTCAACCCCATCCCCCAATCTCACGTGAGATTTTTCAAAATGTGGGTTTCTTACGTAAACGCGTTGGATTGTTATTGTAAAAAGAAAAAAAAATGATTAAATAGACCAAAATAGTATAATTATTTTTTGTTTCAATCAGAAAATAATTGCGTGATATTTGCGGAGACCCCCCCTCTCCAACGTAAGATTAGGTGAGATTTGACTCGACCCCCTCCCCCCCTTAAACATCTCACATAATTTATGGACGCCCCCTAAAGAGTTATCTATCTATCTATATGCCAGTTTCATCACTGCAGCTGTCACCGTCATCTTCATCGCGTATAAACTCGCATTCGCAGGCGATGCAGCCACATGATTTGCCTGCTTTAATCGCACATAGCTTGGCGATGAACTTGCCGTACGTACACTCATCTGGCAGCTGGAAAGTGTCAAACAGAAAGCTGTGCACCTCGTAGTGACCCTGAAAGAAAACAACATTTAGAATACCCTAATTTTTGTTAATATTCTTGGACATTCACTCACAACGCTAGTTCCAGACGAAGGAAGGATTGATGATTTATGAATGTCGTGTTCTGTTCTAGAATCACATACAGGGTGTAACAGGAGGGGTGACCAAAAGCAACAGGATGATGGCGATGGGGACTTCTAACCTAAAATCTGATTTTGACCAAAATTTCACAGAAGTGCGAGTAACTTTTGAATATCGCTGGGCATTGAACTCCTCCATGGCCCTGTTGCTTTTGGTCCACCACTTCTGTTACACACTGTATAATTATCGTTCTCTGAAAACGCAGGATGGTGTAATTAAATACACATCACACTCTAGTCCCAAACTAAGCAAAGCTTGTAATATGTCTGCAGATTTCACCACGGCAAAAAAAAGGTACCGTGTCTAGTGGCAGCTTTGCCGGCTCGATCCCCATGGACTCGAAACATTTCTGGATGTTCTCCTCAGCAAACTTGTTCGCGAACGCCATGAACGAATCGTCTGTCATCACAAGGAAACTCTTGCACCCGCCGTCAACGTACTTGCAGACGTCCATATGTAGCTAAAATTCAAAGCTTAATTATTTAATAATAGATATGTATTAACGAAAATTTAAATAAAACTTTTTTTTTTATACAATTGGCGCCTACATGACCCCGACACAAGCGGAGTGTTGACGATTTTTGATTATTAAAAAAAAAAAGACATGTGGCACTCGGGAACTGCCGCGGTAAAGCTATTGAATAGCATTTTTTGCTGGATTACGCATGCTCAGTGTTAGTTTATTTTTGTTCGGAATTTTCGTTACCTACGGAATTTCTGGATTCGGTCTCCAAGCTCAAGGTCTGCGATAGAATCTATGCAATAGCTTAAAAATATAAGTAAGCTGATACTTGGGAACTACAAAGTTTCAGCTTTAGTTTTGAGCTTATATTTTTTTTTATTTATCGTTTTTATCCAATAAATCGTTTATTTTATCCCACTTACGCCAAAAGACTCATCTAGAGGTTCCTTCGTTATGATTTCCCCGCTGTACACGTAGTGCGTTCTGTTCAGCATGCTTTGTTGCAAATTGATGATGATGAGGTCATTATCCCCTTCTTCGTACAGTATGTAATAGATCTTCCATTTTCCCTTCCCCTATAACAAGGATTTGAGGTTAATTAGATTCAGGGGAGTTATCCTATCCTTAAGATTCTTACCTCTTGTGCTAATAAAGTATCTACTGCAACTGATTTGTGATAGTTTGTAGGGTATTGGTGTACCAATGACTATTCTTGTGACCTCTGGTACCCTGGTGTAGGATCCTGTATTTAACAAACACTGGTTCCGTCCTGCACCAAGCTGGTATTTTACTGGTCCGCCAGTCCTCTCTGCCTTCTGATGTCTCCATCCGATCCCGCCATAAATGTACACATGACATTGACAGATCGATGGTGATCGATAGTGACCTTTTTCTTCTTCTTTTATTAATGGCTTTAGACAGTTACCTTACCATGGCTTGTGCAGTTATAACAATGGAAGCATCTTCTTCATAGATCTGGTATCTGTTAACTATAGAAATAACTTAATCAAGCCAAGTATCTTACAATCATAGGATCACTGCCGGTACTGCATACAGATAAAACATTGTAAAGCACCAAAACTCCCGTAAAAAATAGTTTATACATGTTTAAACCAGTTCGAGCGACAATGGCCTTTTATTGAATTCCTACTGCTTAAATATTTTTGCCGACCTTTCGTGACAAAATGTCGTAAAGATCCCATCTCGGGATGTACACGGCTAATGGTACTTTGACATACTCATCGTATGTTCTAGCATTAAGTTTTATGATAACTGAAATAAATTATTCTATTCTATTAAAAGCACGTGTAGTGTAAATTAACTTTAAATAATGTATCTATTATTCTGCCGAAGTGGTTGACGAATGGAATTTTTTAAACCCATGTTCAGTTACTGCTATTATAGGTTATAAATCAGAGTAGGTATATTATTATAGGTATGTTAATGCTCTCATAATACATAGGTTTCAACGAGCAAACATCCTATAATTTTCGATTGAAATACACATATGTCAGAGGGGGATAGAGAGAAATTTAGGTGAGGGTTCCTTCATGATGTTGCCTGGCCAAAAATCATCAGAATTTGTACTCGGAACTACTCCCATAAAAATTTAATTCGATATCAACATATATTCCAAAAACTGGATGAGAAGAGCCGAAGACCGGGCTCAGTGGCGCGTCTTGGGAGAGACCTACGTCCAGCAGCGGACTGCTATTGGTTGATGATGATGATGATATATTCCATCTCATCTCCAAATTATCACCATTCAAATCATGATTAAAAAATATCTTCCACGTTAGTATATAATCTTTAACCAAGCAGCAGTATAATCTTTCTAGGCATAGAATTGAGCGTATTATGCCTATTAGATTTTTCAATCATCTTTAATTATATATCCTTTCCAGACTGATGAATTGTGCGCTCCAATCTGCAACGGCGATCGACGAACATTCCATAGCGGCGGCCATGTTGCCTCTCGCCACTGCATACTGTCGAAAATTGTGCACGGGAGTGATACAGTACGCTTACATGTGCATACAGGTAAACATCTCACCGTCCCTTTCTAACTCGCCTCTTTTTTATATCTCTCTCTCAGTTTGTTGAGCTCCAGCTGAAGACAGTTGGTTGATTTCTGGATATTGGTCTGAACCGCACAATGTAGTGGTTACTTTTGCAATGTGTTGGGATAAAAAACAAAGTTAATAGGATCAAAATATAATCATCATTGATTTATCAGAAAAATCAATCTTATTGTATATATATATATATATATATATATATATATATGAGTTATTGTATATATATTGTATATATGAGCTCCAGCTGAACACAGATGAGTGACTTCTTTTCGGTTTTTTAGATTTAAATCCGGTTTAATGATGAAATTGCCTGAATCGCACAATCCAATGGTAGTTTTTGCAAAGCGTTGGGATATAAACAAAGTTAATAGGATCAAAATATATTAAATAAATAATAATAATGATGATGAAAAATCAATCTAAGGGTAGATACGTCATAGGTACCTTATAGCTTAATTCACAACAACTCATCATATTCGTATGTCAAGTTAAAAATTACATTAAAATACTTATGACATATTGTAACCCCTATCACTCTGTAGTAAAGCCTCTTGAAGTAAAAGAAAAAGCAAATCCTACTCCATCTTCTGCGCAGACTCGACGCTTGCTCTAATCACTAGCTGATAAGTTCATAGACATTTATTTTGTCATAAAAAAACATAGTTCACTTATAATGAGATTACAATGAAATCTTAAAACTATTTGTTTAGCTTAAAACTACTAGTTATTGATGTCGCTATTGTAATTTTTACTTAGAATATTTACTTAGACAACCAATGATCCAAAACCTATCCTAACACAGGAGCACCAAGTATGGACAAGTCAGCAGTTCTGGGAGGCAGCTTACTACTCGGACGTGCAGAGAGATATCAAGGCATTGTACCTGCCTAGCCCTACGCACCAGCGGGTTCCTAGTCCACGGTAATTATTGCACAATAACATCTGTACTCTATTTTTTTTTATGTTTACTGTGTCTTGTGTCATTATTAGTTTTTAAGCAAATAATATTCTGTCAATGTCTACGGAAAACGTGGTCAGTTGTTCAAAACCCACCGCTCCAACGATTGTTGGTTCTTCTGAGTCACTTGTAGCGCCATCTATCTCGCTACATGATGAACTGCATCGTAGTTTACGCAACAACCAACAGATGGCACTAGCAAATCCTAGATCGCGGAGCTTGAACATAAGTAAAACATCCAAATAGCATTTATTGATCCTCGGACCCCGAGCCAAAGCTCGCTCGGCGTGGAAGAGAGTCCCTTTTCAGAGAAGATGCCACATATTCTCCTCAATTTTAATAACAATTGTCGCTTGATTTTATAGTGCCAATTTATTATTTCTAGAGACGACGAAGAATACATATCATTGTTGAAAGCTCAAGAACCGAGTGCACTTGAAATAGCGGCGGAGCAGATGAGATTATGGCCTAGTTTACCTCAAGGTATATATAATCTAGATTTTAAACTAGATCTTGATAACTGTTACTATCATACCAGGAAATTCTTATTTAAGTGTTGTTTGTAAATTCACGTAGAGTTTATTTACTGATTGTATGTGCTTGATTAAATTAAAATTGATTTTAAGTGCCACTGTCTCGTGATCAGAGCCAACAGCATTTTGATGACCTGTTAATTTAGGTAAAAAAAATGTGGTAATTATCTATTTATATGACGACCGATGTGGCGCGGTGGGCGATGGTCCGCCTGCGACGCGGAAGGTTGCGGGTTCGATTCCCGCCTTAGGATAAATGTTTGTATGTTCTGCAAATATTTATTCCGGGTGTTCTGGGTATTATATGTATAATAAAAAATATCTATCTATGTAATATATTGTATTAAGTATGTCAGTCTTCTAGTACCCATAACACAAGCTCTGCTTAGCTTGGGGCTAGATGATGTTGTGTGGATTGTCCAGCATTATTTATTTATTTGTGGTATTAACTATGTGTAAAATTATAATTATCTTCTATTTTTCCCAATATTTCGACTACACTTGCGTCACTTCACTCAATTCGCAAAAACATTAAAATACTTTGAACTACCCTCAATTTGTTCATTTTTGTTCTGTTCAGAAAAACAGCGTGAACTGATGGCACAAGAGCAGTCGACATTGTACAGTCAGGCGATACACTACGCGAATAGAATGGTCTATCTACTGCTGCCTTTGGATGGCGCGGGGCGACGGGCGGAAGTGAGAGGGGACGATGCAGACAGAGCTAGCAATAGTATTACTAATAGGTGAGATACATACTTTACTTCTAAATCTTAGTTTTAAAGTTAGAGACTTCAAAAACTCTGTTTTCAATTCGACTGTGTACAGTTTAATGTATTTTTGTGTAACCTATTTTAAATGCTTTTTTTAAGAGGTCTCATATAAATTGGTCTCTAAATAGTAATACACTTTAAAATAGCTACGCTATGTTAACAATTCGAAATCATAGATATTTTTATTGTTTTATTGTGGCGTAGAAAAAAAAGAAGAAGAAGATTGTGACGTAACTCTTTTAATAAAAATAACTTCATCATCAACCTATATTAGTCCACTGCTGGACGTAGGTCCCAAGACGCGCCACTGAGATAACTTGAAATAGTATTTTTTTTTTTTAAATTTTCATCAAAGTATCATCATAAGACTCATGGTGTAAGAAGGAAAAATGGTGAAACTAATCCCAAGTAATGTTCCAGCGTGGCGGAATCAGACAGTGTGGACGCGGAGTCCGGGTTCGAAGAAGCGGACCCCGGAGAGGCTGGCAACAACGTCATCAAGATGGTCTCCAGATTTGTAGATAAGGTACTTATTGTCTCACTTTGTGTATATTCTTGCAGGATCATAAATATTTATGTGACAAGTACAGTATAGTTTGATAGAGTTTTATGTGAAATATCTACATAATAAACAAATAAAATAAATATTTACTTTTGCCCTGGGTTGGAATCGAACCCGCGACCCACAGCATGGAAGGCAGAGCTACTTCATAGCTGTGACGCCTGTCTCTATATTAAAAAAACGACGTGTGGCACTCGGGGACTGCCGCGTCAAAGCTATTGCATAGCATTTTTTCCTGGATTACGCATGCGCAGTGTTAGGTTATTTCGTTACGGATTTTCTGTATTCGGTCTCCACGCTCAAGGCCCGCGATAGAAGCTATGCTTTAAAACTGTTTGTTAAAGGTTTCTTTTACTGCTCCATTTGCTACAGAGCTACTACCAACTGAGCTGTGACGCCTGTCATATTTTGTCTGTAATATGTATTTAACTGTTCGTATTTCGTGTGTAGGTTTGTACAGAAGGCGGCGTGACAGCCGATCAAGTGAGATGTCTGCATCAGATGATACCGGGCGTCGTGCACATGCATCTAGAGACCTTGGATGCAGTCGCAAGGGAGAGCAGACGGCTACCTCCCGTACAGAAGGTAATTAGATAGTCATAATAAATAAATAAATAATGCTGGACAATCCACACAACATCATCTAGCCCCAAGCTAAGCAGAGCTTGTGTTATGGGAACTAGAAGACTGACATACTTAATACAATGCATTACATAGATAGATATTTTTTATTATACATATTGAATACCCAGAACACCCGGAATAAATGTTTGCAGATCAGATACAAACATCGAACATTCCCAAGGCGGGAATCGAACCCGCAACCTTCCGCGTCGCAGACGGACCTTCGCCCGCCGCGCCACATCGGTCGTCGTAATAAATAAATGTTTTATTTATCATTCCCAGCCTAGAATAGTAGCCCCGGCGCTGATCCCCGGTGAAGCGGTGTCCGCACCGGCATTACGGGCCTACTTGGTTAGCGATGGCCGACAGACGCCGCTCTTACCGGCCGAAGGAGCACTATTCCTAACTAACTACAGACTTGTGTTTAAAGGCACACCTACAGATCCTTACGGTAAGTCTGACGATTTGTTGAAAACTCTGATGTTGCTAGAATCGTATTACACTCTAGACTGATAAAAGTAACACACTACTAAGTCACTAATAGTAGGTCACTTAGTAGTGACCTCGTGTTACTTTGATCTGAGTGACGTAAAATTACTAGTGACTTAGTAGTCAATATGTAGTAGTTTTAGGTCACTCAGATATGGTCCATCAAAATGACTACAACACGTGCGACTTAACTGAGTACCTCGCTGGAATGCATTTCCGCTCGCTCGCCCGCTCGTCCTCGTCCCACGAAGGCGTCACCAAATGACGTCCAATGACGTGGAGTCCGCAGTTAAGTCGCACGAGTTTTAAGAGTCGTTAGTAAAAAGCGTTGTTTGTTAACTAAGTGAAGTTCGTCTTTACTCTTCATACAAGCATAAAACATACATGTAAATATACATACATATTAAGATGTATGTCAATCAATCAAATACCTTTATTCAGTAAAATCACAAGGATCATTTAGAATCGTCTTACATACTAGGTGATTCTAGGTGCCAGTACCACGCGACCAGAGCTTAGAAGAGCCAAGAAACTTACGGCCTGGTTCCTACCGTTTTTTATATGATCCTTCTTACAAATAATTACTATTAAACTAAATTAAGTACTGAAGTTCCAGTGCGGTGTCAATTTAACTTCGTAAACGTATGTTTGTCCACAGCATGTGAACAGACGGTCGTCCGTTCGTTCCCGTTGTGTTCACTGACACGAGAGAAGGCGGTGCGCACACATTACTTGCCGCATTTAGAACAATCGCTGCAGGAGGGATTACAACTACGATCTGCTACATTCCAACTTATCAAGGTAATTATGTCACTACTAGGTCGCTATGGACACTACTAGATCGTTAAGGTTACTACTAGGTCGCTAAGGCCACTACTAGTTGCTAAGGTCACTGCTAGGTTGCTAATTGCTAGGTAGCTAAATCCACTACTAGTAGCTAAGGTCACTACTAGGTCGCTAAGGTCACTACTAGGTCGCTAAGGTCACTACTACTTCGCTAAGGTTACTACTAGGTCAATAAGGTTATTACTAGATCGCTAAGGTCACTACTAGATAATTTAGGCGTGAACTATTGATTTCCCACTGCTGGGTTTATCCAGAACTTTAGTTCTGCCCCAAAGCTTTCTACTTATAAATAATAAAAAAAATGTATATATAAGTATTATATCAGCAATCTACTTGCCATAGTACAAGTTTTGCTTCGTTTGGGACTAGATTGTGATGTGATGTGTGAAATGTTCATGAGTATTTATATTAATTTAATGACTATAATATTGTGTATCAGGTGGCGTTAGACGAGGAAGTGAACAGCGAGTGTTCGGAAACGTTCCGCAAACAGCTCGCCCGGCTGCGGCACCCGGAGCACCCGCTGCTGCACTTCGCGCTGGCGCCCCGGGCTCTGCCCCCGCCGCCGCATCACCAACACAAACATCATACACTCAAGTAAGTTAAGCCACGTATTCATTAGTAAACATTGTTGATAAACTGTTTATGACTAGCTTATAGATTGTTTATAAACTAGATGTTTCGTTTGCTCTCCACTCGTAGTGGGGAGCACGGCAACATGTATCGTAAACAATGTTTCATCATCTATGTTTATGAACTGTTTATAATCAGTGTTTATTATCAAAATGTTTAATGAATATGTGGCTTTATATTAACAAACTTTAAACATAAAATAAATGTAACGACTATGGTTATTTGTGAGAGGCACAGCTCAGTTGGTAGAAGCTCTGCATGTATTTACAAAAACAGTATTATAAGTATTTTATTAGCAATCTAGTTACCATAGTACAGGGTTTTCTTAGTTCTGGACTAGAACGATGTGTGAAATATACGTGAAATTTTATTTTTTAATTTATTAACAGATAAGAAAGGTCATTTCCCTGCAGTAGGACACCACAGGCTCTTAATAATTTCATATAATATAAGTTTTATTATATTTACAGAGGTTTTGCAAAGAAGACTTTGTTGAAAACTGCTCGAAAAGCTGGCCTCAAGCCGAAACCGTCCAAACGTCAAAAGTACGTCTTACCGTCAGCTGATGCGAGGTCGTTGACCTCACCGCCTCTTATGTCTTCGTTATCTGCTGATACATTATCGTGTAAGTACTGTTGTTTATGTACTGTCAATTTAGGTGCGGTAGCCAAAAAAAATATATGCATGCATAGAAAAAAAACCGCAGTTTTGTTGGTTCATGTGTAGAAAGACATCGCAGTTTTAGTAAGTATTAGAATATTGTAAAGTTGTTACTTGTTGCCTTAATAAATAAGCACAGGGTATCTCATGATATCTCATGTCTTTACAAATAACCTGCTTTTATAATATTTGGAACTATCACGGTTTTGAACATAGTTTTCTTGATATAAATAATCAAACTCACAAATCATGGTAAATATCCCGTTTATAAAGAAAATTAAACTGCTTTTATTCGTAAATAAGGATATTATATCTCTTATCTGAGTTTATAAATCTTAATTAAACTAAACTAATCCATTATCTTTGTAAAGAAATGTCATACTATCCTATTTATTTATAAGAAATTAACATAAGTATACATTAAAAAGTGTCGTATTATTGTAGTGGAGGAGTTAGACCTAGGTGGGAGCGAGAGCGCGGAGCCGCCCGCCGCTCGCACGTTGGAGCGAGTGAGAGAGAGGATATACGCTAAAGATTGGACGCGGCTCGGTTTAGCCTCGCCTCCCTTTCGTCTGGCGCACGCTAACGCCGTTTACACGCTGTGTCGAAGGTACTATATAGAGATAAGATATTTTTAAGATAAGATAAGATTTATTTCAAATTAGAATTGCTAAACTTTCGCGATCAGGGGCCTTATTCTCTATTATAAGAGATTCCTTGCCCAAAACGTGTTTTGTCACAACGCGTTCCAAAACGCAAACGCGATTAGTATTATTATATGTAGTAGGTAATAGATGCATTGAATGATTAGCTTGCACCTAACTTACAATATTTTTATGTGATTTAAAAATTTCGAGCCCAAAACGAATGATTTGTATCTATTTATCATTCGAAACACGCACGACTCGTTTTTGAACGAATAGTTTTCATAACACGGTAGACTTCGACACGTTTAGATGACAGTTCAAACCGTGGCCAAACCGTACCGTGTCGCGGTAGGGAATGACAACTAAGGCTGACGGTAGTCGGTTTTTTCAGATTCCACGCCGTTGTCTTGCCATAGCCAAGTAACGCGCGTGGGTTTGCAATAAAATAGAGAATAAGGCC
Source organism: Ecliptopera silaceata (assembly GCA_932527185.1). NCBI lineage: Eukaryota > Metazoa > Arthropoda > Insecta > Lepidoptera > Geometridae > Ecliptopera > Ecliptopera silaceata. The sequence goes on from OW052211.1 coordinate 2,248,733, forward strand.
CCAGAACTCATAGTAAAGAGATACGTGGGAAAATACCAATAAAAATATAAAATTAAATTCTATATAAAATAGCTCATCGGTTTATATTAAAAGTGGTTTATAAACCAAAGATAGAAAACGGAATGAGAAGATGAATTGAGATAATGTTAAAGATGAAGAAGAAATGTTATCTTAAAAAAGGTGTTTTTAAAAAGTATTTTTAAATGTATTAGGCAACATCGTCGAACTGTCAAAACTTTAGGTGCCCTCAAGAATTTTGGAACATAAACTTTAATAAAAAAATGATTCAATGATTCAACATCAACATCGAAAAGTTAAATAGCAATAACATTTCATTTTCATCATCGCCCTACCCTTATCCGTTACTTTATATCTTAAATGAGACATTGCCTACTTCTTCTTCTTACCTACTATGTTTATTTAATATTGCAGTTACCCAGCAGTGATTCCAGTACCTGAAAGTATAGGAGATGAATCTCTACGACGAATATCGCGTTGTTATCGGCAGGTATTGAACATAATCTTTTAAGAACCACGCTTTTATTTATTTTTTTAAATGATTTATCCGACGATCTGCGGAGTGTAGCTGGCAAACACAACATGAGAAGAGCCGAAGACCGGGCTCAGTGGCGCGTCTGCAGAGACCTACGTCCAGCAGTGGACTGATATAGGTTGAGATGATGATTTATTCCGAAAACGTTTCATGTCATTTAGCGTTTGATAAGTGCATAAAAGTTTACTGAAATTTGATTTAAATAATTGATTTGATTTAAATCTGAATCAATTTCCACAGAGATACAATTTGTTTCTACTTTATGAATGTATAATGCATGTTAAAAAAAATGTGGAATGTACTAGTCCCTTGTAGCTTATAAAACATTCAATCCCTTACCCTGATCTATATTCAATAAAGTTATTATTTGTTTTTATGATTGTGTAATTAGTTATAGGTATGAAATATTGTCTAAGATTTCATGTCTAGTTTTAAGCTAGTGTAAGATTTTTTTGGACTTGGGGGAGACCTTTGCCCAGCAGTGGGACGAGATAGGTTAGAGAAAAAAAAAAGATTTTTTTGGTTCAAATAAATAAATTCATTCATTCATTCGATTTTGATAAATGATGTGTCAAATGACGCGTCTTTATAGTCCTGGTGACGTAGACTATGTGACGTCATACTTTTGTATATAATGTAATGAATATTTGAATGACAGGGAAGACTGCCGGTGATTACGTGGAGGCATTCAAGGACACACGCGCTTCTAGTCAGGTACATTATTTTAATACATAAATTTACCTGGAAAATATTACTTTTAGCATTAAGGAAGCCTTCTTACAAACTTCATTATTAACGATTTAGGTATTTTCATGTGTTTTCTTGTTTTGTGTAAGATAAAAAATATTTTATTTATCTATTCCGACAAAAATAGAGGTCAGTAAAGATTTTACAATTTATAATTTTGAAATACATAACATGATTCAACCTACATTAGATTGGTTTATAAAATACAACGCACCAAATAAAAAACATAAGTTATCAAGAACCTTCATTACAATTAGCTACATTGGCGCATTCATCTTATCATTAATTAATTACCTAGTTTAAATACTAAGCTGTAATCAAGTCTCTTATATTTAGTAACATCCTTTATTAGTTACATATTTAAAATATTAATGCTATAATATATAAAATGATTGTTATTGTAGATCGGCCGCGTCGCATCATAAAGGCGTGATGGGAATGCTGAAGTCTACTCATCAGAACCCTGGATCAGCTCAGAGTGGAACCGAAACCACTTCTAGTTTAGAACAGGTACAAATAACCGTCTATTCGTCTGTCACTAAGATGTATCTGATGACCAACCGTCTATTCGTCTGTCACTAAGATGTATCTGATGACCAACCGTCTATTCGTCTGTCACCTAGATGTATTTGACGACCAACCGTCTATTCGTCTGTCATTAAGATGTATCTGATGACCAACCGTCTATTCGTCTGTCACCAAGATGTATTTGACGACCAACCGTCTATTCGTCTGTCACCAAGATGTATCTGATGACCAACCGTCTATTCGTGTTGTCACCAAGATGTATTTGACGACCAACCGTCTATTCGTCTGTCACTAAGATGTATCTGATGACCAACCGTCTATTCGTGTTGTCACCAAGATGTATTTGACGACCAACCGTCTATTCGTCTGTCACTAAGATGTATCTGATGACCTGTGTTAGTTAAAAAAAAATTACGCATGCGCAGTGTTAGGTGTTAGTACTCAAGGCACGTGAATGTTTGGACCTTTCGTGCGCGAGCTTGTTTCCTGCCAATATTTTTTACAGGGTAATCATAATCATTTATTGTTTGTGAAACCAGGTCAAAGTACATTTCAGATGATATGAAACTTAAATTAGCGTCACTAGCTTCTGTTTGTATACCTAATACAAACGTACAATAAGTCAAAATTTATATACAAAATAATTACTTTTAGAATGTCAAATATAAAATTAAATCAATAAAAAAAAATAAAATTATTTTTTAAATATAATAATGTCACGTGCCTACTAAATTAAAGTTTGTCATTAAAAAAATCATTGATTGTATAGAAGGCTTTGTTAACCAAAGGGTCTTGGGTATTTTACAGGAAAGATTACTGGCAACTCTAGTGGCGTGCACGCCTTCTAGAGCCAGTCGCGGTGAGCTGGAGGATTCCAGCTTAAGCCTGGATTCCTTGCTGCTGTGCTGCGAGGACCAGCACCATCACACCCCCTTGTTAACTAAAGCAGCTGGCACACTTGGGTAAATTTTTATTTTTTTATTTCATTAGTCTGTAAAAAATATAATTATAATTATTGCTACACCCAAACTTGGGTACATTATGTACTTACTATTAAAACCTTGTGTACATAGTGATGACAATACAAATTCTGAATGCTAAAATAATCAAGATTTCATGTCCACTTCATTCATTCTTCTTTCTTTCGCTTTCAATAAAGAATAAATAAATATACATGGACATTTCTCACATTACATTCCAGTCCTAAACTAAACTTAGCTTATAATATTAGAACTAGATTTAATTGAGTAAAAAAGGAAGTTTTTTACTTTTCTTTTGCTGAATAAATCTTTTTTACTTTAGTGTTGTTTAGTTTTTTCATTTCATTTTCAGTATGTGGTGTCCCACTGCAGGGCAAAAGCCTCCCTTCCTTTTCTCCAGTTCACTCTGTCCTGTGCTATTATGGTCCAATCTTTTGTAGTTACATTTACTTACTATATGTTAATGTTAATAAGGTCTAGACGACCGATGTGGCGCGGTGGGCGATGGTCCGCCTGCGACGCGGAAGGTTGCGGGTTCGATTCCCGCCTTGGGATAAATGTTTGTACGATCTGCTGCAAATATTTATTCCGGGCGTTCTGGGTATTTTATATGTATAATAAAAAATATCTATCTATGTATTGTATTAAATATGTCAGTCTTCTAGTACCCATAACACAAGCTCTGCTTAGCTTTGGGCTAGATGATGTTGTGTGGATTGTCCAGCATTATTTATTTATTTACATTTCTTACATCACATTCTAGTCCCAAACTAAGCATAGCTTGTACTGTGGAAACTAGATTTAATTGAGTAAATAATGCGTAAACATGAGTAAACATCTGCTTTACTTTGATGTTGTTGAAAAAAACAAGTTACTAGTAGCTTGTGATTAAAAAGAGTTTGTTTAACTATATTGTAGTGTTAATAAGATCTTGTCTTATCGTAGCGTGTTGGGCAGAAACAGCGGCGGTAAGGGCGGCGCTAACCTGACCTCTACTCGGCACTTTGGACGTTGGGGCTCTCTTAAAGACCGTCAGTGCAGACAACCCTCGCATCTTGAACTCTACCAGCCAAGACAGAGGCTTTCCACCGCTGATGTTGACTCTGGTTAGTGTAATATAAAATAATGATAAGTTATTGGTACATAATTTCATTTGTATTCTTAAATATATGCTTAAACAATCATAAATTATTGCTATCATGCTCAATGTTAGAGTAACTGTTTAGTTTGTGGTTTCTGTTTAATATTCTAATTCAGTAGTTTATATGTGAAATAGTAACATTCATATTTATTTATCTATGTATTATATTGTATTAAGTATGTCAGTCTTCTAGTACCCATAACACAAGCTCTGCTTAGCTTGGGGCTAGATTATGTTGTGTGGATTGTCCAGCATTATTTATTTATTATTTATATTTACAAACCCTTGCGTTTATTATACTAGCTGGTGCCTGCGATTTTGTCGACGCATTTTGGTCTGATGTATTAACTACATCATTGTAAATTTATCAAAAAAGTATCTAACATCCATACATCCTGCCGTCCATATATCAATTTATCCATACATAGTCCACATTCAGCAGTTTTTGCGTAAACTAGTAACAAACTTAATTTTCTTTATAAAGGGATCGTTTTATCATGATTAATGAGTTTGATTATATCCAGTATAAAAAGAAAACTACCGAGTAAACCGACGAGACAGTGATGTATTTGAGATACACTGCGCGTCGAAATCAGATTTACTGTTGAACGTTGCAGCGTTAGCGCGCAGTGTATCTTAAGTACGTTTACTGTAAGCGCTTAGAGAGCGTACAAAAAAGATTTGTATATCACCTCGCTTATGGTGACCGTCTTGCCAAACGGCTAAATGGGTACAACAGTCGTCTAAAACATTATAAAATAACAACATTAAAAACACGTAGAAAGATAGCCGACATAAAATTCTTACACAAATTACAGAATGGTAAAATCGACTGTATTGAACTTTCAAACAGCCTCCACTTAAATGCTCCTTCCAGGTTACCCAGATCAACAGCCTTCAACTTATTTTCAACTCCGTACTTCAGAACTAATTTGGGACAAAATTCTGTTTTGCCAAGACTCTGTAAGCAATTCAATTCTCTATCAAAAAACAACCTCCTTGATTTGAGCGATAAACCACAAAAATTTCATAAAACTCTTGTCAGTTTAATAAATTGAACATTATTTTTATAATATGTACTTAAGGTGACGGGTATAGCCAAATGCGTGTTTTTGGGGAAACCGAAAACTGTTTTCAGAAAAAGTGATAGCATGTGGAGTTGTGAAACTTATTATTTCCTATAACACATATATTGAACTAGTGTATTGTTACTCAAAATTTGTGCTCTTGGATATAGTTTACTTTTAAATGTAAGTTTAGTACCAACACCTTTTGCAAAAGTGTGGTTTAAGATCCCATTTTTTATGGGTTTGGCAGATTTGTCTGGTACCAAACTCAGCACAGCTATTCTTATGGTTCGTATCTTGTGACTCTAAAGAAAACATTTCTACATTAAGGTGTTTAAAGAAGAAAAAGAGTAGCGCCTTAGGAATTATAAGTGTTTGATTGCTGTGTGCTCGCAAATAAACATAAGGCACTGCTTTAGAGTTTGACTATCCGAACTGTGCGCGGCTCATTATGTGTTTTGCGCCGTTGTCAGCATTTTTGTTGAAATTGAAATTGTGACGTTGCCACGCTGACTGTCTATAGTTTAACCACCACGGCAAAAACTATGCCGTGTTACAAGTTTAACGTGTGTATAGATATAATAAATAAATAATAAACTTGGAAGTTATTGACATTTTCATTTATTATGAAAAATTTCACCCTACCCGTCGCCTTAACGTAAAATATTAACGCTTCAATAAAAATTATCAAAATAAAAATCTAATGATGTCTATGTATTAATGCAACACTTCTTTTACCACACATTATATTATTTAAATTTGTTAACATTGTTTTCTACTTTTGTTTTTGAATAATTCCTTACCCAGCATTTTTTTTTTAATATTGTATGTTTAATTAATTTTGTACTTACTTCTTTTCAACTTTTATATATAATCTAGTTTTACATATTTAAGTTGCCTAATAATTACATGTTTTTTTAAGTTAAAGTAACTATTTTCTGTAAATAGTTCAGTTGAGTTCTTATTATTATTTGAATGTTGTGGTGTCCTTTAATTGGGATAACACTTAGATTTAAGTCCTTTGTTTGTATTATTGTATTTTTATGTGTTTATTCTGTTGGATACCCTTAATAAATTAAAAAAAAAAAAAAAAATAAAATAAAATAAAATAAAATAAAATAAAATAAAATAAAATAAAATAAAATAAAATAAAATAAAATAAAATAAAATAAAATAAAATAAAATAAAATAAAATAAAATAAAATAAAATAAAATAAAATAAAATAACATAAAATAAAATAAAATAAAATAAAATAAAATAAAATAAAATAAAATAAAATAAAATAAAATAAAATAAAATAAAATAAAATAAAATAAAATAAAATAAAATAAAATAAAATAAAATAAAATAAAATAAAATAAAATAAAATAAAATAAAATAAAATAAAATAAAATAAAATAAAATAAAATAAAATAAAATAAAATAAAATAAAATAAAATAAAATAAAATAAAATAAAATAAAATAAAATAAAATAAAATAAAATAAAATAAAATAAAATAAAATAAAATAAAATAAAATAAAATAAAATAAAATAAAATAAAATAAAATAAAATAAAATAAAATAAAATAAAATAAAATAAAATAAAATAAAATAAAATAAAATAAAATAAAATAAAATAAAATAAAATAAAATAAAATAAAATAAATAAATAAGTACGTCACTGTCTCGCCGGTTTACTCGGTACGTGTGATCAAGGTATATCAGTACAATTGTGTGTACCCCCCCAGTGTCGGGCGAGTGTCCCCCCCGGCGCTCGGTGCTGTACATAGTGTGCGACAAGGGCGCGGGGGGCGCGGGCGCGGGCGCGGGGGGCTGCGAGCTGCTCCCCGTGGAGTACCCCGAGCCGCGGCTCACAAGACACGCCTTCAAGAAGCTGATGCGAGCCGCCGTGCCATCCGCGCCATCAGCGCCGGACCAGCCCGGATTCCTCAGGTAATACTAATTTATACTAATTTAGTCTGGCTAATCTTTCCAACACGATGCTACAACAAAATACAGTTGTAGCATCGACACGATAAGAAGAAAACTAATTTATTTAGTCAAATCAAAATTTTAAAGTTCGAGTTTTTGCAATTTCTGAGGAGATTCATACTATCGGAAAATTGAGATATTAACGTACAGAAATACATACAAACTTTTTGAATAAAGCTGATACTTTGACGGGTCAATTTTCGATTGAAAAATAAAGTGTTTTTTCGATATTGAGTAGGTAGGTGAAAATAATATTTCGAAACAAACAAATAGTATGTTTTCATCATATTTCGTGAAAAAAAAATATCTAAAAGTTAAAATAAAAAAAAACAAAAACTTCATTTTATAGAATTTTTCACTTACATTTTGATACTATGCGAAAAAACTTTGCCATTAGACCGTTTATTATAGGACCGTTTATTTTAGTTTTGCAAAAAATCGAGATTAACTATTTTTTAAACCTTTAAATGTCATTCCCGTTCCCTTACCGACCTCAGACCTTCCGTAAATTATTTTACGGACGCACTCTAGTCCCAAACTAAGGAAAGCTTGTACTAAGTATGTGAATTAGATTGCTGATAGAATACTAATATACATCTTTTGTAAATACATACATAGAATACAAGTATTTTCCAGGTTGATAGAAGAGTCAGGTTGGCTATGGCAGCTCAGACAGCTGTTCCAGCTGTCAGGCGCGGTCGTTGACCTGCTCGATCTGCAAGGATCCTCAGTGCTTCTGTCACTTGAAGATGGATGGGACGTTACTGCACAGGTATTATCTATAGATATGTATTATTAAAACATATAATTTTGGTGTTTACTTATTTAAGTTGTTTTTAATTTAGTTTTGTTTGTTTTCCGAATAAAATAAAATAAAGACGTAAAGTCAGGAAAAGGAAAGGTTTTAGAGGGTAAAAAAGAAAAGATAAAAAAATATTTATTGAACCGATTTTTTTTTAAATATTTTTTTTTATAAATAACTTATAGAAGAAAGCCACGTTATTTGTGAGCGTTATAATGATATCTGTCGATGCTTATGAACACAAGATTTGTGACTGAAGAGTGTCTATCAACTTTCCAAAGTTAAAATAAATTGTAGCATATTATCTTATCTTATCTTATCTCACTTAAGATTTATCCTTCCCCAGATCTCGTCCCTGGCTCAGATCTGCCTGGAGCCGTACTACCGCACTCTGGAAGGTTTCCGCATCCTGGTGGAGAAGGAGTGGCTCGCGCTGGGACACAAGTTCGCGCAGCGCTCCAACATCGCCGCCACGCCGCAGCAAGGGTACACCCCTACATTCCTCATGTTCCTCGATTGTGTGCATCAGGTAATTATTTAATCAGACTAGCAACCAAGCTCTACCATGAATTTTTACTATACAATATATACTATACTTGCTAGCGTCTGTAGTTAAAAAAATGTATGAAGATGTGTACAGCGCCTCTAGCGGATAGTTGGGTACTAAAATTCGAACCACGCCCCAACAAGGGTACACCCCACTTTCCTCATGTTCCTCGATTGTGTGCATCAGGTAATTCAATATAATTATTATATTCTATCTATAACTCACAGTTATTAACTTTTGCGGTCTCATCGAAGCTAACTATAAGAAATGTACACTGTTCTGAATAAACGATTTTTAATTTTTTATAAAATTAATGTGTTCTATTTATTATATGTATTACACTCTAGTCACTAGAGTGTGAATGTTCATGAATATTTATTATTTATCTAGCGACCCGTCCTAGCTTAGGTGGACATTGGGTTACGTTACTAAAGTTTTAGTAAGGACCTCTGATATTTTCTATATAGGTAGCAATTAATATAGACAATGTTTCTCAGGGTGAATGTAGCTTTCTAATGTTGTAAGAATTTTTGAAATCGTCGTTGTAGTTTTTGAGTTTATTCATTACAAAAATGCACACACGAAAATACAAATCTTTCCTCATTATAATATTGTAAGGAATAAATTTGACAGTGTAAAAGTAACGTATTTAAGATACACTGCCAGCTAACGCTGCAACGTTCGACAGTAAAGCTGATGCCAACCATTTTAATCTAAAAATTGGTTTGCAAAATGTATAAATTTCATCTATCTGATGCTCTACCAAACTTCTGAAGCAAACTTTAGGGCTATGTTGTATGGATTGTCCAGCATTATTTATTTATTATAAATAAATAAAAATAATAAAATAAAAATAAAATATGTTTTTATTTTCTCACACAAAGTAGGTAATAATCAATATTTGATTGTTCCAGCTTCTAAAACAGTTTCCGTTAGCGTTTGAGTTCAACGACTACTATGTACGGTTCGTTGCGTACCACGCCGTGTCGTGTCGGTTCAGGACGTTTCTATTGGACAGCGAGGCACAACGGGCTGATTTGGGAATCACTGCCGCGGACGACAAAAGAGCTGATACTAACAGACTGGTGAGTTATTTATTTATTTATTAACCAACGGAAAAAACACATAAAAATACAAAAATATAAACAAAGGACTTAAATCTAGTGTTTACCCAATTATAGGACATCACAACATGCAATTAATTAAAACTCATCAAAGTTATCTATTTATTAAAAAAAATAATTGTGGTTTTTGGTAAATAAGTATGTAATTAATTTTAAGTACTTTTCAAGTATACTCGTTTTCATAGATTAATTTAGAGAGATTATGTAAGATTTTTTTTTAAATAATAAATTGTTCATCTGTTGATGCAGCGCAGGCTTTCATGCGCAGTCTTTCAGACGTAGTTTTTCATGTAGCCCGTAAGATGGCGCTACATTATCATATATTTAATTATGTCCCCCCAGGGTGTGGAGACAGGGGCGGGCTCAGAGGAGGAGGTGGGGGGCGCGATGTGTTACGGCTCGATGTCGCGCGCCCCCGTCGGACACTCGCTGTTCGACTACATCGACAGACACCATCAGAAGGCGCCTATCTTCTACAACTTTCTCTACACACCAGATTTGGACAACCCTGTGAGTATGAAGATTCTGTTTATTTTCAAGTGTGTTTCATTTCTGGATGCTGATCTTGTAAACTTTTGCAGCTATTATTTTAACTTTGACAGGCGCCACAGCTCAGTTGGTAGTACTTTTATTGAAGAGTAATAGGTTAGCGTGGTATGGGCATGTCATGCGGCGGGAAGAAAGCAATATAACAAGAAGAGTGTTAGATACGAATGTGGATAGATGTAGAAGTAGAGGGAGGCCAAAGAAAAGATGGATGGACTGTGTGAATGATGATATGTGTAAGAAAGGTGTGAGCATTGAGATGACGTCTGATAGAGGAGAGAGGAAGAAGACGTGTAGTACCGACCCCACATAATGTGGGACAAGGGTAGGAAGATGATGACTATACGATTGTATTTATTTTCCAGGTGCTCCGTCCAGTATCGTCCGTGTGTTCTCTAGAAGTGTGGCAGTACTACACGCTGGAGGAGCTGTCTCACGGGGCGCCGTATGACCTGGAAGCGCTGGCTCCCACGCCGCATGACCTGGAACGTGTTTCCAGAACTAGTCTCAATGCTGGGTAACATTACATTACACAATATATTTAGGCCATCGGCTGTTATTTGGTCTAGTAGTAGCGTCACACCTCAGTTGCCTTCCATGCTGTGAGTCGTGGTTTCGATTCCCACCATATTAAATGTTTGTGTGATGAACATAAATAAATATTTGTATTAATATTTCAATATTTAATAAATATTTCAAAATTGTGATGGTTTTGAACAACGGGATATCGGGAATTAATGAAACTCACAAATCATGGTAAATATCACGTTTACAAAGAAAACTGTAAGTGTAGTACAAACTTTGCTTAGTTTGGGACTAGAGTGTGATGAGTGAGTTGTCTTTGAATATTTTAATTTTTTGATAGATACGACAGCATAGCGCGCAGCATGCCGGACGCGTTCAGCGGACTGCTGGAGCGGATCCGGCAGCTGGAGCTGGAGCTGGGACACCTGCCGCAGAAGTGGCGCGTGCGCTGGGACCAGCTCGAACTGCCCAACACCTTGGAACTGCAGGTCGGTACACCACACCCACAGCTGGACCTGGAGCTGGGACACCTGCCGCAGAAGTGGCGCGTGCGCTGGGACCAGCTCGAACTGCCCAACACCTTGGAACTGCAGGTCGGTACACCACACCCACAGCTGGACCTGGAGCTGGGACACCTGCCGCAGAAGTGGCGCGTGCGCTGGGACCAGCTCGAACTGCCCAACACCTTGGAACTGCAGGTCGGTACACCACACCCACAGCTGGAGCTGGAAAAGGATCATCTCACTTTGTTATAGCCATTGAACTGCGAGAACCTTTCACTTCGCTATAGTTGGAACTGCAGGTCTGTAGATTTCTCACAGCTGGACCTGGACAGAGGTCCAAGTCCAGGGGTCCAGGGGTCTCTACCCCTCACTTTGTTATAGCCATTCGTGCTAACTACGAGAAACCTTTCTCTGCTATAGCTGTTCCTGCAGGTCTGTACTTACTCACGGTCCTACAGCTGGACCTGGACAGAGAACCCTTACCTTCATTCCCCTGCCCTTATCCCACGTTACGCGGGGTCGGCACAACATGTTTTTTTCTTCCACTCACTCCTATCATTCGTCAACTCCGAGTCCACTCCTCTCACATTCATATCCTCTTTCACACAATCCAGCTACTTCTTTTTCGGCCTTCCTCTACTTGCATACCCGTCTTGATATGCAAGAAAGTGAGCGTGTGTGTGTGAGCGTGTTTCACATTCATAACTTCCTTATACGACACGATTAAATAATATAAATTGTAATTCCAGCGCAACTCATCGATGTCATCGGGCGTGGTCCGTCGCGCGTCGCTCGCGTGTCACAAGCGCGGCACCATCGAGCTGCTGGCGCGGGGGCGTGCGGCCGCGGCCCCCGCGACCCCCGCGCCCACCGCCCCCGCGCCCGCGCCCCCCGCGCCCCCACACCACCGGTGGGCCCCCGCCGCGCCCCCAGCACCCGCCAGGTGTGACCACTGTCAGGATCTACTGTGGGGACCTCTCAAGGTAAACTACTTACACATATAAAGTCTTAAGATACTTTATTCACAAACTTACGACTATTACAGTATTTACAAAATGTAGATAGGTATATATTAAATACGTAAGAAAACAGTTAAGCTATGTCTAGACCGTTGCAAACGATCTATAGATAGCTCAACTGGCTGCATTGCCGCCGTGCTGATACGCTGCGCCAGATACTCACCAGCCCTCAGATCATGCGATTTATAAATAGTTCGAACACCATGTCTTCGATTTGCCAAAAATGCTTTTGTCTGTCTGTTTGAGCCTACGGGTCACATTTTTGACTAATTTTTACGAAATATTTACAAACATTTGCTCTGGGTGGGAATCGAACCCACGACCTACAGTATGGAAGGCAGAGCTAATACCAACTGTGCTGTGACGCCTGTCAGAATTCCTAGAATTATTGAAATTTTTAAGTAAAAAAATTATATGTTTAGGTAATACCATATTGTTTTGTACTCACAGAGTGGTTTCCGTTGCGTGGACTGCGGCGCGGCGTGCCACGAGCGATGCGCGGACATGTTCTCTCTCCCTTGCACCAAGTACAAGGCGCCGCCCACTGACAGGGACAGAGAACATCGCGCCACCGTCACTAACAGTAAGATACATCGATAGATAGCTAGTAATATATATAAAGATTGTATTATACATAATGATTATTATTTTAAATAATTATAAACCGCAACCTTCAGCGTCGCAAGGCGGACTATCGCCCACTGCGCCACATCGGTCGTCAAATCTTCAAACCGATTTTCCCTTGTGTAATGATGTTTGTATACAATCATCATTACACAAGGGAAAACCGATTATACACAAGGGAAAATCGGTTTTCCCTTGTGTAATGATGTTTGTATACAATCATCATTACACAAGGGAAAACCGATTATACACAAGGGAAAATCGGTTTTCCCTTGTGTAATGATGTTTGTATACAATCATCATTACACAAGGGAAAACCGATTTGAAGATTTGACGACCGATGTGGCGCGGTGGGCGATAGTCCGCCTTGCGACGCTGAAGGTTGCGGTTTATAATTATTTAAAATAATAATCATTATATATAATACAATCTTTATATACTAGCTGACCCGTGCCCACTTCGTTGGGCATAATTCGACCGTTTTTCCTCCGATTCACTTTGCAAACGGACTACCACGTAAAAGCCTTTTTATTTTTCGGTGTTTTATATAACCATGAGTTTCATAGGTTATATAAAGCCACATTATTGCCTCAGCAAGTGTGGCTTTCTATTGGTGAAAGAATTTTTAAAATCGGTTCAGTAGATCTCGAGATTACTCCTTACCCCAATAGCGCACTAGCGGCCAGGCCGCAGCGGCCTGGCCGCTAGTGCGCTATTGCTCTTACAATTTAACAAATATACAAATGTACAAACTTTACCTCTTTATAATATTAGTATAGATGTAGACAATACTAATATTTACTGACCTATAACAAATATCCTAATTAAATAATATCTAATTTAATTGTGCAATTCCAGGTGTAGGCACACTACAGTCCTCATCGCAGCAGTATTACGAACAGTTCTCGTCGAACGTGGCCGAGAATCGAACCCACGAAGGACATCTGTACAAGCGAGGGGCGCTGCTCAAAGGGTGGAAACAACGGTAAGTACATATTTTTTAAAAACTAATTTCGGTGATTATTTTCACCTACTATAATTCGTATAGGACTCGAACCCGCGACTTTATTAATGTAGTTTATCCATCATAATAACGTATAGACTATAATTTTTTTTACGAATAATAACATATATTCACAAACAACTTACGACTATACAGTATTTACAAAATGTACATAGTCATATAAAATATATAAGAAACAGTTGAGCTATCTACAGACCGTTGCAAACGATCTATAGATAGTTCAACTGATCCAAATCAGTACCAATCGGAAGCGTACCCAAGACACTGGCTGCATTGCCGCGCTGACTATAATTTATAAAGTCTTAAATATAACGATAATAAGACGAAGGCGTGGGCATCAGTTTTAATACAATAATTACAAATATGTGTTTTCAATAAGTTTATTTTGTTGCAGATGGTTTGTGCTAGATTCCATAAAGCATCAGCTGCGGTACTACGACGCTATGGAAGATTCTCATTGCAAAGGTTTTATTGGTAAGATATCTATGTATTTGATTTTATCAATATCAATTATTTTTTATCCAAATATATCTTAATTAAAAAGTATTAAAAAAACATGAGAATTGAGAAACTCCTTTATACTTATACTTTTTTGAAGTCTTTTTACTTAGTAAACATAGTATATATTAGTTACTCAGCAAAATATTCTTGCAATCGAACCCACGACCCACACCATGGAGTATAGAGCCGCCTAAAACTGTGACGCCTGTCAAAAATTTCAATATACTATGTATTTTTGATGATTTTGTATTTGTTTTTAGATTTAGCGGAAGTAATAACAGTGACACAGGCGGCGCCGGCCCCCGGCCCGCCTAAGAAATGTGACGACAGGTCCTTTTTTGACGTAAGTCATATACATACCGAAAATAATTAATTTAATGAAATCAAAATTACTTCACATACCATCTGATTTAACATAAACTTAATAAATTTTAAAATAAATAACTTTATATACCATCTGTTTACCACATAATGTTTTTTGTTACTGTACAAAATGAAATAAATGTTTGTTGACAAGTTTAGGTTTAGGTAATTACGGATTTTTTTTTCTTGAAATAACAACACCTACTTTTAAAGTAGCACATGCATTAAAGTGTCTAGGTCCGATGCGATAAGTGTGTGTCTGTCGATTAGCGTCACTTTTATCACTCAATATTCATTTATACTTAACTATAAATTACTTGTAATAATTTTGAAGCTTTAATATTCTTGTTTGTTTGCAGTTGCGCACGAGTCGACGTACATATAATTTCTGCGCGAGCGACGCGAACGCTGCGCAGGAGTGGATAGAGAAGTTGCAGGCTTGTCTGCAGTAATAAGGATTCATATAGATAGATAATCAAATCAATTGTGGGGATTCTGATGTTTCATTATGTTAAAGACCTTACATGGGGGAGTTTGTCTTGAATATACTATTCTGAATAGAAATATTACTGAAAAAATATCCGTAAATATATTTAATTTAACTCACAGTAGTTTACAAAGAAATAACAGTTATTTCATTAAATCCAATTACTTGGCAAAAATATAACCGAACAAAAATATATTGGTTTTATAATAAAAGTCCAAAAAGTTATTATACTTTATAACTGATAAGATTTTCAAATTATTCGTAAACAATATGGCTGATGAGTGTCCATTATATTGTGAATGCAAGAATCACTTATATATTAATCCATATTTACACAAATGATTGATAAACGCCCTCAACCCACAGGTCTTAACACTACGTCCTTATATAATTCATAAGAACATATTGTAACTAAAAAATGAAACAACAAATCTACCCACGCCACTTAACAATGCTTACGCGTTTTAAACATAGCTTGACGTGCAATTTCGTATTGTGAACTCTAAGTTATTGACTCAAAGTTCAACATTGTATAAACGTGCTCAACATTACTGTAATTTGACATAAACTTTGTTAGAATTGTGACAGCCTTGGGGCATTTGAGTGACGATATTCCTCTAAAAAATCTTTAATTTACTAGTGAAAAGTAAAGACGAATATTTCTATAACTTATCGATGTTGTGTGAGATTATGTAAAAGGCATTAGGCTTGTGTAAACATTAGCTATTTATTTTGTAGCATTTTTCAATTAAATTCTGTGTTCCGCGAATCGAACGAACCATAATGGTTTTATCATGAAATAAAATGCCTGAATTTATTTAAGCATTTTTATAAATATATCTCGGATTTTTTTATCTATAAAACAATGAAATATGAACATTACAATTTGTGTTACACTGCGCGCGAAAACAACAACGCCTTGTAGTCAGGACCGCGTAGTGTTTACAAATATTTTTCTATTTTTATGATTTCATTTAAATTCTCAAATACAAGCCTCAGTGCCTAGATCTCGAGCGTACACACAGAAATGAATTCTAGTGCATACTCATTATTATAATTTATCCTAGAATAGTACATTATTAACTAAAATAGATTACTACTGTTACGTTGGATGTTTGTAAATAATTTATCTTAATTGTTGTGTAAAGACTTTCGTTCCATTATTATTGTGTAACGTTTATTTTATTAAATTTAAGGAATATTCCAATTCCGTAGCATCGCGTCTGCAGCCGGACCTAGCTAGAAATGTTATTTTTAAAGGGAATTCTAGATCCCAAATTAATTGTTACATATTCATTTATTGTGTAAATAAGTACATTTCGTTTGATACATCGAGAGACGCTCGGATGTGCCTCAGATAATTTTTATATTAAATAATGTACTTATTTACACAATAAATGAATATGTAACAATAACTATACGTACACAGTATAAATATACTGTGTACGTATAGTTTGTTGTTGTACATAAATATTATTTTTACTCTTTGTCGTATTGCATTTAATCAGTGGCTTTGTGTGGATGTCGTGTCGAACAGACAGAATGTATTGATGTTGTAATAGACGCAGGCGCAGATATATGTGCCAAACTTGCACGGAGTGCACACAGCGTTTGCTCACATTTGAAACTTCACCAAAACCGGAAAATCTATCATAAGGTGATACATCTCTAAACTAGTAAAAGATATAACAGTTCAGCAACAATAAAAAAATCCCTAAAAAAATAGAATTTCCCGCTAGAGCGAGACGTATCTCCTTAATCCGTTTTTATCATAGAATCCATTAACTTAACCGTAAACAAAATATACAGTACCTCAATACGATGTGACTAGCAGTATTTAGAAAACTTTTTGCCAATGTTTTTGTATGCATCTAGTTCAACCACACCACAATAATATGCTGTATGTAACTATGCTCAAACATTTCATTTTTCGATGTTATCCATGACTTTACCTCTTGTAAAAGTTTATTGTTGTACACCTTATTTATGTAAACCTCTTGTTGGTTCAAAGCTTTATGTACAGCAATAGGCTTAAAGTGACTCTGTGAAGTGCACTGCGAATCGTCAAATAAAGATTTTTAAAATATTAATTACTATCTTTTACTTTTTCGTATCCATTTGAAAACTTAAGGGATCCACAGGGATTCTAGTTAGGTTTATTTAGGTACAGATATAGGACAAAAAATATATTAGGTATGTTATCGAGAGTAGTAACGCGCATATCGCCAGCAATTACACGACTCTTGATTTCTGAGTGTTCAGTCATTTAAGCAATCAGAAAATATAAATAAAAATTTAGGTAGCAAAAAACCTACGATCAAAGGAACTTAACCAAGGAATTGAAATAAAAATAATGGAAAGTCATAAGTAACAATTTTATTTTACCAATATCAATAATATATTAACATATTATGTGGTCCAAACCACCCTCTCTCAGATAATAATATATTACAAATAATTTTCACAAGAGGTCTTAAACCCATAACAAGAAAGATACAACATAATGAACTTATCAACCGACTCAAGTCAACGAAACGCAGCCTCCGTCTAAATGTCTAATGACTTTAACTAACACATACAACAATTGTTAAAACGAGGTATAAAAGGGAAAGAAAAGGATATAACATTTCCATATATTAATAAGATTAACTAACCTAACGAGGGGACGTCGGCTACTGCTTACTGTAAATAGCACCTCACGGCGAAAAGCGAACCAAAACAGAGCTGCAGTCAAACGTACGTTTAGAATGGCCTTTATTACGTAAATTAGGCCGCTTTCAGTCCCCGCTCCCCTCACATACTAACCTCATCAAATTATACATTATATACAATGGGAAATAAATACGCTAGTCACGATACATTCGTGTATATACATAAACCTAACGCGTGCAGACAACCACCGACATACTTCTATATCACAAAAAATATATATCCCATTGCCGTCTTAACGTTTGGTTTGCCTATTACAATAATATTGGCGCACACTTTTTGGCTTAGCTAAGTTGTTCTATCTCTAAAAGTCCTTCACAACGTAGGGACAATCAGCCCTCCGGTCGGGGAACGCTCGATTCGGTGCTTATACCACCGTATTTTGCACACAAAAATCACGGACAGTGACAAAAACTTAAGCTCCCACATTTTAAAATCTTACAATAATGGAAATCAACTTGTTAGAAAGCACAAAAAATGCAGTTTCATAAAAAAAACATCTTCGTTAAAAAGCAGCGAGAATAATATCGGCCAGCCGAATCAAGCGGTCTACAATCGAAAGACAAGCCGGACACTACAAGTAGAGTTAACGTATTCTATTTATTGCAGTATTTATTGCCGAAACAAACACTATACGTTACTATTACCGAAAGTGTACCTACATTTTAATATATTCTTACGTATACACGTAAACGTCATTAAAAGTTACATTTTTTTTGGTTTGTATAGTACATGCATACAATTTGCTCAAAAAATATAGAAAGACATACAAATAAGCAATCTCCCGTTTGAAAGGCGCGAGGATCGCAGTTATATAATCTACAAAATTTGGATCAAATCTCAATTATACAAAACATTCTTCGAAAAATGAAATGTCACAAGTTTTTGATTAAACCAAACCACACTGCAAACTTAACTGCGGGTTACTTTATCAAAAATGTTCTTATATACATAAGTCAAACAAGTCAATCCCGTTAGTTAAGTGCCGTGGATTGACAACGTAATTGCTATTAGGATCAAAGTTCGATGTTTTTAAGTCGAAAGTTCGAGATGATTACTAATTACTAGTAGGCCTTCGTAATCATAGATTATTATTTCTGTCCACATACATGCATTTCAATTCTGTACTTATAAATCTACTTTGAAAACGCAGTGTGATCGTAGATTTTTAATGTTGCTAAAAAAACTGTTTTTTTTAGACTTTATTGTCTAAACTAAACTATAACTGTGTTTGATTGTACTTATTATTGTTTTCTGACTGAATTGTTTAAGTTCCTATATAAATCATGTTTTAATTTAAATATGAAACCAAAATAATCATGTCAATATACAAAACAAAATATATTAAGCGATTAGCTTTGAACAGAAGTGATATTGGTGTTCTTTTGTAGTATTTATTAGCAAAATTATACATAATATAAAGTCCTGACTACACCATACTTGTATTAAGTACTTCTTTTATTTATAAACCTGCTGCCACACTGCGTTTTTCAAAGTTTTAAAACTATGCATAATGACTACGTCGTGGCTATCAACCAACTGTACATTTTACCACGATTTAATTTACAATTTACAGTGAAATAGTGCATGGTTACTGTTGTAAAGTTAAAAAATATAATTTCACAGTATTCACACTACAAACTGTCCTATAAAAGATGTGGAAGTATATCTGACAGGTGTCACAGCTCAGTTGGTAGTAGCGCTTCTTTCTATGCTAACAAATATTTATGTTCATCACACAAACATTTGCTCTGGGAATCGAACCCACGACCCGTATTAAACATAGTTTGATAGTAGTTATTAGTGTATAGATTTTTGATGTTTTAATTTATTCCTAGTATAAGCTATTGTTAAATACTATATTTAATATATATATTGCAAGAAAAATAAAACTTTATAGACAGTTTGTAGTTTGAAAGAGTTATGTAAAATTAATGAACTTTTGCAATTAATAGTAAGTATGTGTAATAACTAAAAAAGAGTACTAGTTTAGTACTAGTGTTCTAGTAAATTAAAGTAAAATACTGTAGTTTTCAATTAAAATAACAAGTTCGAATAATTAGACGTAAAAAACAAAACAAATAATGAAATGAGCTAGTTTTTTTTAAATAAATTAAACAATACTTAGATAATACAATCTGTTTCATAGTAAATTAAAAAAATATTCTAATAATATTGCTCTATTCGGTCATATCTTAAACTGTTTTCGATAATTAATATTAAAATGCCGCACTTAGCGACGGTAAATCAAGGGCTTTTAAAAATCTCTAAAATACCGTTAAGTTTAAGTAATACATTCGTTTAAATCAGGGATTCCCAAACTATTTTGGACAAGTGACCCCTTTCCCAAAATGAACTATTACCTCAGACCCCCATGGCCAAATTACCTACTTTTAAGATCAACCCCCTTATTCATTATGGTCCGCTAACTTAAAACAGCTGCTACAGAGTGTTATTTTTCATTCTGACTTGAAGAACTTGTGTTAATTTAATAGGGGTCGATTTTTGACCTCCTCGACCCCCACAATCTTTTTTCGTTTATGTCGACCCCTAGGAAACCAATATCGACCACTTTGGGAATCCCTGGTTTAAATGATGTTTCTTAAAGTGGCAGTACATCGTTGTTCTATTTTCTTTAGCAGACTTTACAGTCGAAAGTCTCATAAAAAATGTAATAATCGATTTTCTTAAATTACTATAAAAACTTGCAAAAGTTCATTAGTCAAGGTTTTTGTGTTACAAAGCTGCAACACTGCAACGTTGCAGTAACAATTCATTGATATAAAATAGGAGAATAATCAGGAATTAATGCGACAATCTCACTGCGCGGCTACGCTGCAACAATAACGCGCAGTGTGACTGGAATACGTAGAATTTACGCAACGCGCCACATTTATTCGGCGATTTATCTATACGCCGCTTATGCATTTATCTAACAAAAGACACCTGATTCTTGTGGAAACGAGACAGAAATATAATCTTTGTTATAATAACCTGTGTTGCCAGTACAATAAAGTCAGTGTTGCCACTAAAACAAAGTCAATGTTGCCAGTAAATAGTTTCCCTAATGTCCGACCGGTTCCACGTAGTTAGCGGGGTATAATCCTACTCGTCCGTCTTTGCGTCCCTTGCACCAGCCCTGCTCATCCTCGTCTTCCAACTTCTCAAATAGGTCACCTGGAATATAACGTTAGTTTAATTAGTTAAATAATTAAAATATTATAAGATAGATAGCTCAACTGTTTCTTATGTATTTAATAAATACTAGCTGACCCGTGCCCACTTCGTTGGGCATAATTCGACCGTTTTCTCCGATTCACTTTGCAAAACGGACTACCACGTAAAAGCCTTTTTATTTTTCGGTTTTTTACCTATGACACTCAGCAATAATCTGGCATTTTTTAATTGGTGAAAGATTTTTTAAAAACTGTTTAGTAGATCCCGAGATTACCTACCCCTTACAATTTAACAAAAATACAAACACACAAACTTTACTTGTTTATAATATTAGTATAGTAACGTGTATGTTATGTTGCAAATACGTGTGCAATGTATGTTTTTCTACACGTATAAAGTACAGAGTTCACTCACCTTGCCTGAAGGTGAGTTCGTCGCTCTCCGCGCCGGTGTAGTCGTAGAGCGCTCGCACGGGCAGGCCGGGCTCGCCCGTGTCGGTGAGCGGCCCGGCCGACTCCGAGTCCCACTCGTCCTCCTCGAACGGGTTGTCCTGCCCCTGCCCTGGAGCCGGCCCTGGACCCTTGCCCTGGCTCTGATTCTGATTCTCTTTGGTGGGGGAGGGTTTGTTGGATTTCGGCGCGGATGCTGTGCCGTTACTGGAAATTGTTAGGTTTATTTTAAGCTTGCGTTGAGGTTCGACGAAGTATTACTCATAGATTCGAACTCTACTGAAGGAGAAAGATATATATATTTATTTTATTTATTTATTTTAAAGAAAACCAACAGCTTGAAACTTAATATAGTTATAAACTAAGAACCGGATCAGTCAATTATAGTTATAATTATCTCGTATGTACCCAAGTGAT
The DNA here is from genome assembly GCA_932527185.1 of Ecliptopera silaceata. NCBI lineage: Eukaryota > Metazoa > Arthropoda > Insecta > Lepidoptera > Geometridae > Ecliptopera > Ecliptopera silaceata. Next base: position 2,270,540 of record OW052211.1, read on the forward strand.
TTATCAATAAAGATTACAACAATACATTAAAGACTAGCTGACACGTGCCCACTTCGTTGGGGATAATTTTTATTAAATAAAAAAGTAAGACATATGCTGTCGTTGACTTGTGGCTTTTTTGTAGGCATTATCAAGTTCCACATCTTTTCGTAAGAAACGCTTTCATTCGACCGTTTTTTCTCCGATTCATTTTGCAAAACGGACTACCACGTAAAAGCCTTTTTATTTTTTAGCAATAATGTAACTTTCTATTGGTGAAAGAATTTTTAAAATCGATTCAGTAGATCCCGAGATTACCCCTTACAATTTAACAAATACCTACACAAACTTTACCTCTTTATAATATTAGTATAGATTAAGTAAGTATATTATATATATTTTTTTTTCCTAACCTATCTCGTCCCACTGCTGGGCAAAGGTCTCCCCCAAATCCTACTCTCTGCTTTCCGCTTTCGTCCACCAATCCCTCTCGAAAGCATCGAGGTCGTCCCGCCATCGCCTCTTTGGTCGGCCTTTACGTCTTCCGTCTTCAGGCAGCCACGGTGTCACGATTTTGGACCATTTCTTTGGGTCCATCCGGCTAATATGACCTGCCCAGTCCCACTTAAGCCTCGCGGTTTTATTGCCTACATCTGCAATACCAGTGAGCGAACGCAGCGTAGTGTTTCGCACTCGATCGATGCGCTTGAAACCAAAGATGCTACGTTCCATTGCTCTTTGGCAAATCTTGAGTCTGGATTTCTGTGCTTCAGTCGGTGACCATGTCTGCGCACCGTATGTTAGGACGTGCAGGATGCACATGTCGATGAGTTGGCGTTTAAGCTTAAGTGGAAGGTCGCCTTTAATGTGTTGCTTCATGGACCAGTAGCTCTTCCAGGAGTTCTCGATGCGGCGATCGATCTCCTTATCCTGCCTGTTTTCGAAGCTCGCTAACTGGCCCAAGTAAATGTACCTACTCATCAACAACAATATATTTTTTTATAAAATATTATATATAAAAAAAACAACCCATCTAAGTAAATTATGTTTTTGTATGAGATTATGAGCACCCCCTTGAATATTTAATATTTTGTTTATAAATATTTATTCTTCATTCAAGCGGTAATCGGATACGCAACCCTAAATAACTTATCAAGATAACTCAATTTAACGAAACTCTTGCTAAATACCGACCGACTTATAACACATTGCCAAAACGCACCGATAGCGCGATCTAGGATTTGTGCACAGTAGCGCCATCTAGTGGTAAACACAACAAATTTCAAACTTTACTCGATTTGAGTATTCAAGTGCGACGGCGTGATGGCTTATTTCATGTATAAGTTTGGTGTTTCTATACCGATTTCTATGATTCTTTTTTTATTGAATAGGTAATAATGTTAACTTTTTTAGATTTGGGATGACTGAGATTCTTATAAATGTAAGAGTAAACCAATATAATCAGAATGCTCCGAACTGCTAAGCTATCAGGAGTTACACGTGTTATTGTGAGTCAACCATAAAAGATAGACATATGCTGATGTGGAATATTTTTTAGACAATTTAATGTAGAATATTTCCGTCATACATGATTTCTATGTAACTTTAACCATTAAGGCTGCAAACGCGACGGAAGCATAAAAAACGGAGTAACTTCCCGACATTTCCCTTCACTACTCAGCTCCTATTGATTGTAGCGTGATGAAAAGTATCCTATAACCTGCCCAGAAGTATGAAGAATAATTGTACCAAGTTTCGTTAAAATCCGTCGAGTAGTTTTTGTTTCTATAAGGAACATACAGACAGACAGACAGACAGACAGACAGACAGACAGACAAAAATTTTACTGATTGCATTTTTGGCATCAGTATCGATCACTAATCACCCCCTGATAGTTTTTTTTTTAATATATTTCATGTACAGAATTGACCTCTCTACAGTTTTATTATAAGTATAGATTACAACAGATTCTGGCCCCTTCCAGTTTAATAACTACGCTACGCTATAAAACTTACAACTTCTAACTAATTGTTAACTTTACAAGCTTTGTACTATCTACGAATTCGCTACAAAACCCCCCCATCTTGTACAAAGGGTGAAACTAACGCAGGCACGACACAGTCGCTCATATCGGTGATGGTGAAACGCGTGTTGTTAGTGACGTCAGACCGCAGCGCCATTCGGAGCAAATGTGCCCCTAGGGCGTGCTCTGCCGAAGCCCCACTTGGGTTCGCACATGCGTAGATCTCCAAACGCTCTATGCTGTAGGGAAGAAAGGGGTATAAGGAAAGGAGGGTAGTTTAAAGTTGCCATCTATCCTGTTTTCCCAAAATTACCTTTATGAGGTATTCTTAGCCGGATGGGTTTGGGGTATAAGGAAAGGAAGGTAGTTTAAAATTGCTTTGTATGCTGGTTTCCCAAAACATCTCTGCATTTTGAGGTATTGTTAGAAGAAAAGGTTTATATTAGTAGTAGGTTTGTAAAGGATCTGAGGAGATAGGTGTGGGATCTACTCGAAAAGGGAAGATCTTTCACGCCGAGCGACCTTTGGCTCGGGGTCCGAGGACCGATGGATAGTCATCGGTTCAATTACATAAGTTCAAATTCCGTGATAACTTCGTTTGAGCTAGGATTTTCAAGTGCCATCTATTGGTCGGTTGCGTACACTACGATGCTGTTTATCATGTAGCAAACTAGATGGCGCTACTAAAATGAGCAAATGCGCCCTAACCAGTCCTTCGCTAGGGTTGACAGATTAAACAACCAACCAATTTATGCTGACCAAAAAGACTGAATACTAATTTTTAGATGAATCCTCGTCCTGTGGATCTCTAACGTACACAGTGTAGCGCCATCTATATCACTACATGGTGAACTACATCGTAGTCTACGCAACAGACCAACGGTGGCTCTACCATGAGTTTTTACTATACCATATTTACTACACTCGCTAGCGTCTGTAGTTAAAAAAATGTATGAAGATTTGTACAGCGCCTCTAGCGGATAGTTGGGTACTAAAATTCGTCATACTAATATTGACGTAACTACTGTAGTAAAGTCAGGCGATTTTACTGTGACATCTCATGGTAGAGCCACAGATGGCAGAAAGTCCTAGATCGCGGAAACGAAGTTATCACGGAGTTTGAACATAAGTAATAGATTCGATGACTATCCATCGGTCCTCGGAGCCCGAGCCAAAGGTCGCTTGGCGTGGAAGATGTTATCAAATATACAGTAAAATTCAATTAAAAAGTGTACTTACGTGACAGCAATGGGTGCACTAATGGTTTTCTTGTCAATAGTGTTGTTAGCCGTGTTGTTAGCGACGGCGGTTGGCGGCGGAGCGGGCTCGGTGTAATTATTGCTATTCGCCTTCGCTTGTGACTTGTTGTTCGCGGTTATTGGGGGAAGTTCCTATATAGATTATATAACTGTTATATTGGAACTATACTATTTGTGGGATAAATTAAGGTTTTTGTTGAATAAATTGAGACTCAAGTTTTGTTTATGATATACTAGCACTTCGGCTTTGCAATTAAACATATAAACATCTTAAATCACTATATTTTTTAAGTTATATGCAAGCGTTTCACTGCTATATCTATTAAGTATTTGGTTTATGCATATAGAGACAGACAGCGGGTTACGACTATTTTTTTTGCTATGTAGAGTGACACCGCGTCTTTTAACGTCACAATGCGTACATCACTCTTACAGTGACAAGTATCAAGTGCGTAATATAAGATTTAACTTTTAAAAGTATATTTTGACAGATTTTCGAGAAATGTTCATCCTAAACTTGAGTTTCAATTTATATTTAAATACACTAACAAGTTATAGATAAATTCTTAAGAATTTTATCAAATTATTTCGATATCAGGATTGTATATTGATACATATATACTTAATATAATATATAAAGTTTAGGTATATTAATATCATGCCAAATGCATACTTTTGAAGCACATCCATCATGCAACATCGATTTAAAACGATAAAAGGGGGGATAAATAATATAAAAAGCACTTAAAACTAGTAGATCGAAATGAGAATGACCACATCACCAAATCTAGGGTATAACTACGATAGGACCGAATAAGACTTCGCCCAATGGGGAGCACAGGACTAATCCCATAGATGGCGCTGTAATGGTAGTTTTAAAACTGTTTTAGAGTTACATGAGTTTTTTTACTGATTTTTATCAAAAATTTTAAGTGGATTGTGACCAATTTTAAAGAAAATAGGAAACACTGAAAAACTTTGCTCCTTAACTTGTATATTTTAGAGCCTTTATTTTTGCTCTAAAAAATGACCTTTAAAAGGCATAATCAATAGAAAACATATATTTGAAAGTTATAAAGTTTAACAGCCATGACACTACCCCTAGCGTCACCTATCGGGATAAACAAGCAACGTGCCCCCCGTAACATGCTGTAAAGCCAATTCACCACTACGCCGTAGGAGCGCCGCGATTTTTCATTCTCATTTGAATCCTGCAAGAGTCTTAGATACATTCATGAAAATACAGTTTTTTATAGTTACAGATATTTTAATCATAGTTTTCTTGTAGTTTCCATTAAGAATGTGTGTAAGCTCCTATTTCTTCGTAGATAGTGTTACTAGTGAGATTTTCTGATGATATTACGACAATACGCCACTTTTTATAACTATAATCAATATTTAGGGACATTACAGGCTACAATTCATGCTTCCCTATCAAAGTTTATACAGTTTTACTGATTTGTATACTATTTAGTATTTTATCTCCATAAGTCTTAGTTTACAAACATCACAAGATACGTAAATTTGTACATTTTTGTAATTGATAGTTTTATAATCATATCAAACTCAAATATCCTTTACTCCGTAAAATCACAAGAATCATTATCTAATTTAGATAATCCATTACTTCACCTAGCGGGTTTTAAGAACAAACCTTATTATCTACATCAGTTTTTACTATATTACTAGTTTTATTGAGTTTTTTTTATCGTAATATCATCAAATCCCTCTCACTCTTGACTCCAGTCACAAAACGGAACTCGATTTGAAATGCTCGTTACTGCTTATAGTTCTAATTTTAAACTGTGTTTTAACTTTTAAACCCTCTTTTATAATCAAAAAGCTGGACAATGCTCTCAATCATATTTTTATCGTTCTAAATGGTCTTTTCGCAGTCAACTTCTAAAAGATGCTAAAAATGATGGTCCTATTAACACATTTCAAATATAGTTCTGCCTCTAGAATGAAGTCAAGAGTAAGAGAACAGAGGGCTATGCACGAATAAACGTAACAATCGTAAACGTAACGTATTTAAGACTCTAAGCGCTCTAACGCAACTTTCGACAGTAAAGCTGATGACGCACAGTGTCTCAAATACGTCACTGTTTCGATACGTTTACAACTAAAGGCGGATCCAGGAGTTTTATCTGGGGGGGAGCACAAGAGAAAATAGCGTCCGTTCCTCATTATGACCAAGAGCGGATCCAGAAGTTTTTCTAGGGGGGGGGGGGAGGCAAAGACAAAGTGAAATAGGGTCCCTCCCTGAATCCGCCTACGATTGCGACGTTTATTCGTGATAATGCGACCCCGCGATCACATGATAAAGTGTGACGTACGTCCTCGCTGACGGGGCGCTGGTTGAGCAGGGTAATGGGCCCGCTGGGGAGGCTCTCCTTGGACTTGCCCTTGGCGATGTCTCGGAACTCCTCCGTGTACTCCTGGGTCACCAGTCAAGCGTCACGGCAAGTGGCACACAAATTGGAACTTTATCACCACTTTTTATAACCTAATCTTGTACCAGTAGACTTTACTGGTTTTTATACTAACTTCAAATAGTCTCAACTACTTTTTATACTAACTTCAAATAACCTTTACCGGTTTTTATACTAACTTCAAATAGTCTTTACTACTTTTTATACTAATTTTAAAGTAATAGTAGAGGCAGTTGTAAAGTTCCAATATGTAGCCGCGTATGCAAACTCAGAGATAAAAAAAATAAAAGTATTAAATCAATTAGAACAAAACACGTCCATTCAAAGCTTGTGAACGTTATGGCAACATCAAGCAAGATGCCACTAAAGTCCAATGTCCACTGAAGCACAATTTTTCAATCTATATATTTGGAGTTTGACATTTTTGCTTTCGTGGATAGTGGACCTAATTTATTGTAGGACAGTATAGAAAATCTAGTAGAACTAAGATCATGCTATTAAGCGTAAAGTATAGTTAAAGGGAGGAAAATCAAGTCCTAATTTTAGTTAAACAAATATAGATTTATCCTTAATTCAGTTTACTAACTAAAACAATATTGCTTAAAACCATCCAATAGCTGCAAAAAAGTACAACTTTTAAACACCTAATGTAATAAAAATGTATTTTTGAGAAGACCAATTTAATTTAAATACATATCTAATAATATCAGTTTTGCCAATTGTATAGAAATACCAAAATTCTATATACCCAGATCATATTTATCCATGATTTTGTCAATGCCACCTTTCCAAATAGCTTAGCTAGCTAGCTAGTTACTTTGTAACTTCCCAAACCTATAGACATTCAGTCTTCATTCAACTTTGTGCTGTAAACTAAAACGATAAAGTTGCTTTTGCTTCCTCTTCGGTGCATTAATGGATGACTGTGCACCTCATGACAATGTTCTTAACACCAACCAATACGGTGTAGTTTCGTGTGACACCGAACCCTGTGCTTTTCGTAAAACGTGCGGAGTATTTTGACGGAACTCTAAAATTTCCATACTTACTCTCCACAATAAACGTTTATTTAGACTGTTTTTTTTTATTTGTATATTTAGCGGTGGGATTGTGCCGAATCTTGTTATTTGATCACCCATTGCTCTGATGAGAAGTTCTTTTTTTCCGAATTCCATCTGAAATGTGGTAGTGCGTGGTGCGTCTATCACGCGTGATAAAGGAGCTGATTCATGTACCATCAGCGGGTTGCTATAGAACCGGCTCGTTCCGTAGTAGCTGCTGGCTTCGGAAGGTGCTTTCTGGTCTCCGAAGCAGACGGTGGGGAGGAGGAGACGGATGCGCCTGAGGGCGCGCGCCCACGCGTGGGCGACGGCGGCCGGGGAGCGACGGGCCGTGGCCACAGCGCGGGCCACTGCGAGTGACGCCGCCTCGGGTAGGTACGTGAGTTCTATCGTTTCCGTAGCCGGGGGTTCCTTGGTTTCATAAGCTTCGTTTATTTGGTGCACTTTGTTTGAGTTTTTTATTGATTACTTTTGTGTTTAAAATTTTTGTTTTGTGTTTATTTGACACGAAGAAGAACAAGTTACAGATCATTTTGCAAACATAAATTAAAATGATGAGTGGTGATTCGTTTTGGTTGCAAAGTCGTCTGTGATTGGGCCGTGTTTTTGTAAGTATGGTTTGCGTTTTGTTTGAGTCTGGTTTACATTTGATCAGTATAGTTTAGGTTGGCATTGTATGGATAATGTTTTGTGCGATTTCTTTTCTTTTGTATGTGTGCATCCATTTCTTCTTGTATTTATTTTTTTGTCTTAGTACTTCATGAAATAACGTCGATATCTCTGTACTATCTATACATTTAAATTCTCCCAATGTTTTGGATAACGTTATAGTATGACAGTCAGATAAGTCTGTCCGAGATATTTGAAAATACATATTTTATTGGGATAAATGTTTGTATGTTCTGCAAAATATTTACTCCGGGTGTTCTGGGTATTATATGTATAATAAAAAATATCTATCTATGTAATGTATTGTATTAAGTATGTCAGTCTTCTAGTACCCATAACACAAGCTCTGCTTAGCTTGGGGCTAGATGATGTTGTGTGGATTGTCCAGCATTATTTATTTATTGACAGTGTCATTCTTGTATCCATATATAATTTGTCACACATGGTAATAAATAAAATAAAGGTGTTTAACTAGATTTATGACCCCCGACGCTGTAAATCATTTAATTAAAATTTCATTTGGTAAGTAATAATTAATTTGTTTAGTTCCACTATGAATTTGATCCTAAAAATTATCTAGATTTGAAAGGTCTATAATTTTATTGTATTTTAAGATGGTTTTTGACGTTATTACTGTAGATTTACGGTTGGTTACTTCACAAGTTAAACAAAAAAATGCTGTTTGTATAGCTGCTATCTTGTATACCATGGTTGAGCAATATTGACATTAAATGTCCTTGAATTGATAACCCATTATTAAAAATCTTAGCAACATTCTTCGGGATTTGTAGTGTTTATTTTGAGTATCTTATTAAATTTGTACTAATTTATAAACTAAATTAAAATTGATATGAAAATATCTATGGTATAAGAATTTACCGAAAGAATAAGTTGAAATACATCTAGCTAATAGAAACAAGTACTGGTTTTATTTATTTTGAGACATGCTGGATATTAAAGAAATATGAGTTATAGCTAATATTATACTGCTAACATATTCCGCCAATGTTTTATTCATAAATTTTATTTTTTATTTCAAACATATTATACGTCCATTTCATCATCATTATAACATTAATTCATGATCATCCATTAAAAATAATAATTCTAGCTCATCATGAAATTCCCGTGATATTATTCAACAAGAATTGAAGATCCAAGAACAACAAAACGTAGGTACATACAGTTGTACAAAGAATATAATATAAGTACCAAGACAAAAACTGAAAAACAGGCTTGCTTTCTATGAGAGAGAGAGAAACACGCGCACGCCGCACGGCTTACAACTAAAGCAAAAAGTGTCGTTACAACTTTTGGTCTTAAGTTTTTCCGTCTAGCCCCCTTTCGCAACGCGCGACTTATCGCGCGTTGCGAAAAACGGAGTTCCTTAGAACTCCGTTCCAAAAACAGCAGTGGAATTTAATTATTTCTGCATAAGAGCTCTCAAATTTGTGAATAAAACAATGGTTGAGGATGCGGGCTCAAAGGGAAGTACCTACCTACGTACTAAACTACCTACCAAACGGTTTGCTAGCATGTATAGTTTAGTGAAGTTATGCATTCTATTAGCACGACAACATAACAAAGAAAATGGACTGAGAAATAGCAAATTTAATAAAATAAAAAGACGTGTGGCACTCGGAAAATGCCGCGGTAAAGCTATTGCATAGCATTTTTAGCTGGATTACGCATGTGCAGCGTTAGGTTATTTTCGTTACGGAATTTCTGGATTCGGTCTCCAAGCTCAAGGCCCGCGATAGAAGCTATGCAATAGCTTAAAAATATTACATATGCGGCCACTACCTGTCTCTTTTCTGTGTTTATAAGTCTGTGTGTTAGACAACTACTGGCCGCAATATCGTTTCGTCTCTCTCACGCTTAGCCGTATTTACTTCGTAGGTAACGCTCAGTCCATTCTCTAAGTCTATGATCAACACAAATCTTTGACAGCTCCTAAGTTATACTTTGACACTGACAGAATTGTGACAGCCATAAAAGTCAAAAATAAATTGGAATCTAGTTTTCACTCATCATAAGTGAAAAAAACTAACTAAATCGTTATGTAGCAAATTTTCATGACTACATTATATACAGGGTGTAACAAAACTACTTTCAAAAACTTTAACGGGGTTAAAGTATTAATCGATATAAACGACTTTTTTCTATTTTTTCAGAGCTAACTAAAAATTATTATTTTAACACTAGCTATTTTTTTCTAGCTAAACAAAATAATTCGATAGGTACTAACGATACTTCGATAGGTATTTTTCTCTAGCTAAACAAAAAAATCTAAAACTAGCACTTATCTCTAGCTAAACAAAAAAATCCGAAACTAGCAATTTTTCTCTAGCTAAACAAGAAATTCTAACACTAGCTATTTTTTCTTAGCTAAACAAAAAATCCGACAATAGCAATTTTTTTCTACCTAAACATAAATTCTAACCGCCATTTTCCATAGCCATTTCCACCCTAGCTAAACAAAATTCTTAGGAATTGTCAAAGGTAAAGCATTAGATCACTGGTTAATGTGAAGGACGTGCCGTGTTAGGTACCTCAAACTGCGGCCACGCCATCGCCATATTAACCCCGTGGTTGTTGGCCCACCACTTGAGGTCCTTCTGGTGGTCTGCGTTGTTTATCGTGTGGTGGAATTCTTCGTATATTTGGGGTAATCTGGAATAGTCGTATATAGTTTATTTAGACAAGCTTTGAGCTAAATAGAATCACCTAGTATGTAAGACGATTCTAAATGATCCTTGTGATTTTATTCAATAAAGAAATATTTGACTTTGACTTTGCTTAGTTTGGGACTAGAGTGATGTGTGAAATATTCGCAAATATTTATTTATATTATCCAGTAAAACTCAAAGATCATTTACGATACAGAGCATGTGAACGAAACTCGTAATGCGGAGCAAAATGAGAATATAAATTAATTTTAGTCTTGGATTTTTTTTAATCTCAAACTTTTCTTTATACACCTAGTTGTGGAAACTAGTAATTAGCCTTTATTGTATATGTAGAATATCTGCCCGCATATTACATAATCATATACCAATAATACACATAGTTGTATGTTTTACCAAAAATAAATAAAATACAAAAGTCAGTCTGGAAGAAATCGCTCCCTAGCGAGAAGAACGCCAATTGTACTGTACTAAGATATTTTTTTTTTAATTTTGTAATTTTTTAAACTAATTACACAGTTGTAATATACAATAAAGTAGATATTTTATTCATTGATTCATTCAAGAATTTAAAATTTAACTTTGAAAAAAAAACTTACGAAGGTTCTTGACTGATATTGAGGCACTTGTGAAAACTGAAGAGCACATCTTTGAAGAAGGTGAGTCTCTGCGCCTCCATCTGTTGGCAGCGGTCGAAGACTCCCGTCATGTCCTCGATGTAGCGCGGGTTGTACGCCGTGATCTCCGCAAGAGCCGACTGGTACTTCTCGCGGTTCTTGGCAACGTCCTCGCGGCATTTCGAGACACGTTCTGCCATTTTCTTCACCTGGAAATTAAGATTGTATTGTTTTAGGAGACGATACATTGTGGAAATAATAATCTATATCTATATAAATCAATGCCACTTTTCGTTGTTATTTTATAACTCAAGAACGGGCTCACTTATCCAAACCAAATTGTTCGCGACGGCAACGCCATCTCTCCAGCCGTGAGCGCATCACAGGATGAGTGATGTTTGACGTCAGACAAGTGACGTTGACATTTACACGAAACCTTCATGCGAGCTGTCATTTGCAAGTGACAGCAGTCTATTACGATTCAAATTTAGAGACGTTAACCTCTTGCAACCTTGAAGAATAAACGAATTCATGTTGTAATTTTAATATAAAATTTATACGAATAAACAGCACATTAACACAGTTCAAATAAACGATTTATTGGAGTAATCCCGGATATCCACCGTTCCTGCCCAAACATTGGTCCTTACGAGCCGGAGCAAGATATCAAGATACGAGACGAGACCAGACTACGTGGTGGAAACGCGAGCCATCAGGAAGCGGACGGTCAGGATATCCTATCTTTTACTCATCCTTTCCCCCGAATTGTGTTAAAACGTTTGTGCTTCTCTAATTCCAGTGTGCGTGGCCTAGCGGGGACCGAGTGGAAACGGCGTACGTGGTGCTACTTACACGTGAGTTACTTTTCGTTCTCAGAGAACCACCAGTATGTCTGAGGAAAAATCTAAATTATTCGTTCCCTCCCCTTCTCATTCTCCCACTAGGAAAAGTAAGTCTAATGATGATTGTCTGTTTGAGTTGAAAAAGCAGAGAGGTCATTTGAAAGGTAGGTTGACTCAGTTTAAAAAATACGTTGATTCATTTACTGGTGCTAGTTTGTCTAAATTGCAAGTTGCTGAAATGAAATTACGGTTACAAGCTGCTAGTGAATGTTTCAATAAGTTTAACACAGTAGGAAGTGATATTGAAACTTATTCTGAAAGTGAAGATATCCCTAGTCACTTTGAGTACATTGAGTCAGTAGAATCATTATATTTTAGTACTATGGCCTCTGCTAAATGTTTAATCGAAAGTTGTGAGACAAGTGATAGTTGTAAAGTTTTAAAATGTAATCATTCAGCCACAGAAAGTTCAGCATTGTCTCATGTTAAACTACCATACATTAAATTAGCCACCTTCAGTGGAATGTATGATGAATGGTTAGAATATAGGAATTCATATGTTACAATGATTCACCAACGGACGGATCTAGATGCAATTCATAAATTCCATTATTTGAGATCTTCGCTCAGTGGAAGTGCATTGCAGGTCATCAGTGCATTAGAGTTTACTGCATCTAATTACATTCACGCATGGGAGTTATTAGAGAATAGATTTCATAATCGTAGGCTCCTAATACATAATCATATTAAGTCTCTTTTTAATTTAACAAGTTTAAAGCAGGAATCAGCTGTACAAATTAGGAAGCTTATCGATACAGTTTTGAGAAACTTGAGAGCTCTCAAAACATTAAACGAACCAACCGAGTCATGGGATACATTAATAATATATTTAATTGTCTCTAAATTGGATTCTTCCACTGAACGAGAGTGGGAGAACCACAAAGGATCCCTTGATTCGAACTCGCAGGATTTAAAGTTAGAACAACTTCTTACTTTCCTTAGAAACCGTGCTGACATGCTGGAAATGATAAATGCGAATCATTCCAAACCATTAGGTAGGCCAAATAGTAATGTAAACGATTCTAAACAAGCCCATCAGGTACATAGCTATGTTTCAGCCAGTGATAATGTTTCTACAGGTAAGTCGTATAGTAAGAAGGAAAATAACTTTAAATATAACTGTCCAAAGTGTAATGGTAACCACAAACTTTATACTTGTTTCAAGTTCCTAAACTTATCTGTTAGGGATAGGATTAGTTTTATAAACGAAAATAAAAGTTTATGTTCAAATTGTTTACGGTCTGGGCATGTCATCAATGAATGCTTATTTGGTCCTTGCATGCAATGTAAACGAAAACATAATAGTTTACTTCATATAGACGAGCAAAGCGAGTGTAGTAGCAATGCGAATGTGTGTGTGGAGCAAGTTCCCACATACGCTGCTACATTGACTGCTTTGCATGCATCAGCTGACTGCGTCGCTCGCGCTAACGAATGCACGGCCAGTTCAAGCTTAGTGCAACAACAAGTTTTGCTTTCTACAGCTTTGGTTGAAGTCGCTGATCAAAACAATCAGTTCCATGTCGCACGAGCGCTTCTTGACAATGGTAGTCAGCATAGCTTTATTACGGATAAGTTAGCTAAACGATTAAATGCGCCTTTATTACAGTCCACAATACTTATATCTGGTGTAGGCCGTAGCCTCACCCATGCGAATAAATTATGCGATATTTTTATGCGTTCTAGAACAAGTGAGTTCAATACACGATTAAACTGCTTAGTGCTACCGCAAATAACCTCTTGCTTGCCATCCACAAGCATTGAATACGAATGTTTAGGTATGCCTGACAACATACAACTCGCAGACCCTGACTTTGCCGTGCCCGCTGAAATCGATTTGTTAATAGGGGCGGATAAGTTCTGGGAACTTTTATACGAAAATAGGATTAGACTACCTAATGGGCCGTTTTTGCAAAACTCCAAGCTAGGTTGGTTGATATCTGGTCCGATCAACACAAAGAACTTGACCTCAGGTCATGTTCAATGTAATTTTACTGCTGCAGCCGAGACTGTACCACAAAAAGTAGATAGGTTTTTCACTACAGATAAACGAAAGTGTGAGAATTTATTTATTAATACGAATAAACAACAAATTGGTGGTAGATTTTCGGTTCGCATTCCGCTAAGTGAATCAGCTGATATGTTAGGTTCATATACGTTAGCAAATAAACGATTATTAAACATAAAACGGAAACTTGAACGTTTGTCTTTATATAAACGAATGCACTATGATTTTATGTGTAAGTACGCAGCCAAACGTCAAGATTGCTTATCTAAAAATAAAATCACTTAATTAGTTCCAATGTACGAAATAGGTATAACGCAAAGCAATATTTTTCATACTTCTTCATTATGTTTTGTTTACGTTCGAGTGTCATTTGTCATTCTGCAAGTTTATACGTATAGGTACGTAGGTATGTACTACGATTTGTTTACAACTTGCAAATGAAACGCAAGGAACCACAGACCATAAAACCGGTCCTTACCTCTAAAAGTGCAGGAACTAAACGCCTCGCAGTGCATGTTAGTGAAGTTCGCTCGAATGCATTCATTTTCAGACCTACATTCATGTCTTACGAAAAAATTACGTGTAAAAAGTTGTAAACAATCTAAACGTGTTTTATGTCTAAATGTATTTTTAAACGAAAATAGTATAATTAAAGTCAGTGGTCGTAAACGTTATACTTCTAGCTTTGATTACACTAAGAAACATCAGACTTTATAATATGCGAAGCATCATTTTACGCTTTTGTTATTCAATCATGATCACAAAAGGTTATGACACGAAAGTCCATTGCTGCTACTAACTAACTACGCGAGTGTTGGTAGACATTGGATGCAAGAAACTTAGAAAATATATTTATGACTGCGTGATCTGCAATCAATATAGATTCAAAGGTAAACTTTTATACCGATAATGAGTAATTTACCGAGTTAGCGTCTAGATCCCTGCATATTTTAAATCAAATAAATGCTCAATTTTCTAAAGGCTATATTTCTTTTGTTCATTTGTTTAATGACTCGAGCTATAACTAGTCTTACAATAAACGATTATCTTTATTTTTTTTGTATTTTGTCTGACAATGTAACGAATTTTGTCGGTTCTTTAAATAACTTTCATCATTTTTAAACGAAAATTTCAATTTATTACAGATTCCCTCTCTAACGACGGAATCAAGTTATATTTCACACCTACCTATTCTCCTCATATTGGTGGTTTAATGGAGCGAGGAGTACGCTCCTGTAAGTATCATTCGCGACGCATAGTTGGTAACGCTAGGCTAACGTACGAGGAGTTCAGCACTGTTTTAACACGACGAAGCTGTCCTGAACTTCCGTCCTATATCCCCTATGTCCACAGATCCAAACGACCTTTCTCCGCTCACCCCAGCTCACTTTCTGATCGGACGCACGCTGGTGGCTCCCGCATGCGAAGACCTGACGGCCAAGACGACGTCATCGCTCACACAACCACACCGTGTCGAGCAACTGCGCAACACTTCTGGCAGCGATGGTCGAGGGAGTACGTAGCGGAACCACAAACGAGGACGAAGTGGAAAACCAACCAAGACGAAGTCGCAATCAATACTCTCGTCCTGATTAAAGAAGACGACTTGCCTTCCTTGAAATGGAGACAGGGTCGCATCATACGCGTTTTTCCTGGACACGAGGGCATTTTACGAGTTCGCTGATAAACGAATAGCGACTGGCATCATTCGACGGTCATTTACGAAGATCTGTCCCCTACCACTGGAGCCTGAGGATCCTGCTGTCCCTACTACTGCTACAACGGTTGCTGTGTTGGAACCTGATTCTTCCAAGGCCGGCGGTATGTTCGCGACGGCAACGCCATCTCTCCAGCCGTGAGCGCATCACAGGATGAGTGATGTTTGACGTCAGACAAGTGACGTTGACATTTACACGAAACCTTCATGCGAGCTGTCATTTGCAAGTGACAGCAGTCTATTACGATTCAAATTTAGAGACGTTAACCTCTTGCAACCTTGAAGAATAAACGAATTCATGTTGTAATTTTAATATAAAATTTATACGAATAAACAGCACATTAACACAGTTCAAATAAACGATTTATTGGAGTAATCCCGGATATCTACCGTTCCTGCCCAAACATTGGTCCTTACGAGCCGGAGCAAGATATCAAGATACGAGACGAGACCAGACTACGTGGTGGAAACGCGAGCCATCAGGAAGCGGACGGTCAGGATATCCTATCTTTTACTCATCCTTTCCCCCGAATTGTGTTAAAACGTTTGTGCTTCTCTAATTCCAGTGTGCGTGGCCTAGCGGGGACCGAGTGGAAACGGCGTACGTGGTGCTACTTACACGTGAGTTACTTTTCGTTCTCAGAGAACCACCAGTATGTCTGAGGAAAAATCTAAATTATTCGTTCCCTCCCCTTCTCATTCTCCCACTAGGAAAAGTAAGTCTAATGATGATTGTCTGTTTGAGTTGAAAAAGCAGAGAGGTCATTTGAAAGGTAGGTTGACTCAGTTTAAAAAATACGTTGATTCATTTACTGGTGCTAGTTTGTCTAAATTGCAAGTTGCTGAAATGAAATTACGGTTACAAGCTGCTAGTGAATGTTTCAATAAGTTTAACACAGTAGGAAGTGATATTGAAACTTATTCTGAAAGTGAAGATATCCCTAGTCACTTTGAGTACATTGAGTCAGTAGAATCATTATATTTTAGTACTATGGCCTCTGCTAAATGTTTAATCGAAAGTTGTGAGACAAGTGATAGTTGTAAAGTTTTAAAATGTAATCATTCAGCCACAGAAAGTTCAGCATTGTCTCATGTTAAACTACCATACATTAAATTAGCCACCTTCAGTGGAATGTATGATGAATGGTTAGAATATAGGAATTCATATGTTACAATGATTCACCAACGGACGGATCTAGATGCAATTCATAAATTCCATTATTTGAGATCTTCGCTCAGTGGAAGTGCATTGCAGGTCATCAGTGCATTAGAGTTTACTGCATCTAATTACATTCACGCATGGGAGTTATTAGAGAATAGATTTCATAATCGTAGGCTCCTAATACATAATCATATTAAGTCTCTTTTTAATTTAACAAGTTTAAAGCAGGAATCAGCTGTACAAATTAGGAAGCTTATCGATACAGTTTTGAGAAACTTGAGAGCTCTCAAAACATTAAACGAACCAACCGAGTCATGGGATACATTAATAATATATTTAATTGTCTCTAAATTGGATTCTTCCACTGAACGAGAGTGGGAGAACCACAAAGGATCCCTTGATTCGAACTCGCAGGATTTAAAGTTAGAACAACTTCTTACTTTCCTTAGAAACCGTGCTGACATGCTGGAAATGATAAATGCGAATCATTCCAAACCATTAGGTAGGCCAAATAGTAATGTAAACGATTCTAAACAAGCCCATCAGGTACATAGCTATGTTTCAGCCAGTGATAATGTTTCTACAGGTAAGTCGTATAGTAAGAAGGAAAATAACTTTAAATATAACTGTCCAAAGTGTAATGGTAACCACAAACTTTATACTTGTTTCAAGTTCCTAAACTTATCTGTTAGGGATAGGATTAGTTTTATAAACGAAAATAAAAGTTTATGTTCAAATTGTTTACGGTCTGGGCATGTCATCAATGAATGCTTATTTGGTCCTTGCATGCAATGTAAACGAAAACATAATAGTTTACTTCATATAGACGAGCAAAGCGAGTGTAGTAGCAATGCGAATGTGTGTGTGGAGCAAGTTCCCACATACGCTGCTACATTGACTGCTTTGCATGCATCAGCTGACTGCGTCGCTCGCGCTAACGAATGCACGGCCAGTTCAAGCTTAGTGCAACAACAAGTTTTGCTTTCTACAGCTTTGGTTGAAGTCGCTGATCAAAACAATCAGTTCCATGTCGCACGAGCGCTTCTTGACAATGGTAGTCAGCATAGCTTTATTACGGATAAGTTAGCTAAACGATTAAATGCGCCTTTATTACAGTCCACAATACTTATATCTGGTGTAGGCCGTAGCCTCACCCATGCGAATAAATTATGCGATATTTTTATGCGTTCTAGAACAAGTGAGTTCAATACACGATTAAACTGCTTAGTGCTACCGCAAATAACCTCTTGCTTGCCATCCACAAGCATTGAATACGAATGTTTAGGTATGCCTGACAACATACAACTCGCAGACCCTGACTTTGCCGTGCCCGCTGAAATCGATTTGTTAATAGGGGCGGATAAGTTCTGGGAACTTTTATACGAAAATAGGATTAGACTACCTAATGGGCCGTTTTTGCAAAACTCCAAGCTAGGTTGGTTGATATCTGGTCCGATCAACACAAAGAACTTGACCTCAGGTCATGTTCAATGTAATTTTACTGCTGCAGCCGAGACTGTACCACAAAAAGTAGATAGGTTTTTCACTACAGATAAACGAAAGTGTGAGAATTTATTTATTAATACGAATAAACAACAAATTGGTGGTAGATTTTCGGTTCGCATTCCGCTAAGTGAATCAGCTGATATGTTAGGTTCATATACGTTAGCAAATAAACGATTATTAAACATAAAACGGAAACTTGAACGTTTGTCTTTATATAAACGAATGCACTATGATTTTATGTGTAAGTACGCAGCCAAACGTCAAGATTGCTTATCTAAAAATAAAATCACTTAATTAGTTCCAATGTACGAAATAGGTATAACGCAAAGCAATATTTTTCATACTTCTTCATTATGTTTTGTTTACGTTCGAGTGTCATTTGTCATTCTGCAAGTTTATACGTATAGGTACGTAGGTATGTACTACGATTTGTTTACAACTTGCAAATGAAACGCAAGGAACCACAGACCATAAAACCGGTCCTTACCTCTAAAAGTGCAGGAACTAAACGCCTCGCAGTGCATGTTAGTGAAGTTCGCTCGAATGCATTCATTTTCAGACCTACATTCATGTCTTACGAAAAAATTACGTGTAAAAAGTTGTAAACAATCTAAACGTGTTTTATGTCTAAATGTATTTTTAAACGAAAATAGTATAATTAAAGTCAGTGGTCGTAAACGTTATACTTCTAGCTTTGATTACACTAAGAAACATCAGACTTTATAATATGCGAAGCATCATTTTACGCTTTTGTTATTCAATCATGATCACAAAAGGTTATGACACGAAAGTCCATTGCTGCTACTAACTAACTACGCGAGTGTTGGTAGACATTGGATGCAAGAAACTTAGAAAATATATTTATGACTGCGTGATCTGCAATCAATATAGATTCAAAGGTAAACTTTTATACCGATAATGAGTAATTTACCGAGTTAGCGTCTAGATCCCTGCATATTTTAAATCAAATAAATGCTCAATTTTCTAAAGGCTATATTTCTTTTGTTCATTTGTTTAATGACTCGAGCTATAACTAGTCTTACAATAAACGATTATCTTTATTTTTTTTGTATTTTGTCTGACAATGTAACGAATTTTGTCGGTTCTTTAAATAACTTTCATCATTTTTAAACGAAAATTTCAATTTATTACAGATTCCCTCTCTAACGACGGAATCAAGTTATATTTCACACCTACCTATTCTCCTCATATTGGTGGTTTAATGGAGCGAGGAGTACGCTCCTGTAAGTATCATTCGCGACGCATAGTTGGTAACGCTAGGCTAACGTACGAGGAGTTCAGCACTGTTTTAACACGACGAAGCTGTCCTGAACTTCCGTCCTATATCCCCTATGTCCACAGATCCAAACGACCTTTCTCCGCTCACCCCAGCTCACTTTCTGATCGGACGCACGCTGGTGGCTCCCGCATGCGAAGACCTGACGGCCAAGACGACGTCATCGCTCACACAACCACACCGTGTCGAGCAACTGCGCAACACTTCTGGCAGCGATGGTCGAGGGAGTACGTAGCGGAACCACAAACGAGGACGAAGTGGAAAACCAACCAAGACGAAGTCGCAATCAATACTCTCGTCCTGATTAAAGAAGACGACTTGCCTTCCTTGAAATGGAGACAGGGTCGCATCATACGCGTTTTTCCTGGACACGAGGGCATTTTACGAGTTCGCTGATAAACGAATAGCGACTGGCATCATTCGACGGTCATTTACGAAGATCTGTCCCCTACCACTGGAGCCTGAGGATCCTGCTGTCCCTACTACTGCTACAACGGTTGCTGTGTTGGAACCTGATTCTTCCAAGGCCGGCGGTATGTTCGCGACGGCAACGCCATCTCTCCAGCCGTGAGCGCATCACAGGATGAGTGATGTTTGACGTCAGACAAGTGACGTTGACATTTACACGAAACCTTCATGCGAGCTGTCATTTGCAAGTGACAGCAGTCTATTACGATTCAAATTTAGAGACGTTAACCTCTTGCAACCTTGAAGAATAAACGAATTCATGTTGTAATTTTAATATAAAATTTATACGAATAAACAGCACATTAACACAGTTCAAATAAACGATTTATTGGAGTAATCCCGGATATCCACCGTTCCTGCCCAAACAAAATGTTTAGGCTTTATTCGGACTAGTTAGCAGATGGTTTATATGAAGTTTGTTTATAATTTGTCGAGTGGTTCTTCATTTATCACATTTTTTGTAGTAGGTATACACATAAAAGAATGTCGTGTTATAATTACACTATTCATATAAATTCAAAAATCTGCTTATTTATTGCCTTTAAGGCGAAACAGAGTTCGCCGGGTCAGCTAGTTTAGTCTAGAATTCTCTTCTAACCCTGCAGTACTGCCGCAGTACTGCAGGGTTAGAAGAGAATTCTAGACTAGACGCTGTACTACTGCGACAGGGGTGTCCAACTAGGTTACAGTTATTGGATTATGATAAAAATCCACTATTCCCTGTCGTGCTGCAAACGTTTGTCGAGCACATCGACCGCAGACATGGAGTATTGAAACATGGACTCCTATAGAGATAGACCGATATAAACACGAAAAATTTAGAAATAGGTATATGAACGATCTCTATACAGTAGAGTAGACTAAATAGTCTACAGTAACAGTAGTAACAAATCAACAGTAAAAAACACAAGAAGTTTGTTGAACCGGTTGATGCAATATATTCTATATACTTTTTATTTATTTATATCCTAATTTCTATAGGGAATAGAAAAATTACAATGTCATATCAACAAAATGTTTCAATAATTTCAAAGTAAGTAAATTAAATTAAAACCAATACCATGCATTATATAGTTAGAAGAGAAGCCAGTTGAAGAAAATATGTTACCACATTAATATAGAAATAAAAAGATATGAACGATAATGTCTAATATAATAAGGAACATGAAAGGTGTACGCTTTGTCACAATGATCATAAAAATCTATGAACTACGAAGTAGGAAAAACAGCTGTTTATAAGGATATCTCATCTAAACTAATATTATAAAGAGGAAAGATTTCATTGTTTCTTCGCATCGAATAGGCTCCGAAACTACTGGACCGATTTCAAAAATTATTACACTGTTGTGAAGCTACATTATCGTATATATTTCCTTAGTCTACGGAGTAAAGTTACGGCACGGGCCAGGTGGGGTGGGAGTGGGAGTGTAAATTGTCACGTCCGCCGGCGACTGCCGTCTGTCTGCTTCTTTATATACATAAATAAATATTCACGGACAATTCACACATCACACTCTAGTCCCAAACTACGCAAAGCTTGTACTATGGGAACTATATTGCTGATAGAATATTAATATACATTTTTTTTGTAAATACATCGTGACAAAGAACAAATATTAATGTTCGTCACAGAAACATTTGCTCTGGGTGGGAATCGAACCCCCACACAGCATGGAAGGCAGAGTTACCACCCACTGAGCTGTGAGGACTTTCAATAAATACTTTTTATATAATTATTTATATATCATGTTATTATAATCATAAATCCATAGTCAGTACGTCAATGTAGGGCTCCAATTCCACTCGAAGTGTCATTAGATTATGCTAATTAATCCCGTCAAGCCCTTTCTGTTACATCAATCACTAAAATGGTTCTTGTGCATTCAATTATATCGTAAATTCCAGTTTAGTTTGGTTTATCGATTAGTAAACTTTTCCACAAACTACACAGAATAGAAAGGCCATCAAACACATCTGACAATAATAAAAATACACCTACAAACACATCTGATAGTAATTACAATAATAATAATACACCTAGCCGAGTCACACTACGCGTCAACGCCGGATCAACTGCTGAACGTTGCAGCGTCACCGCGCAGTTTAAACGCTACCGTTACGATACGTTTACGATTGTCACATTTATTTGTGATTTAGTCTGGGGTAGCCGTTTTCTCTTGAAGAAACCAAATTTTTTGAACTAGATTTTATTTTGGGGTAGCCAGTTTTTTTTAGATTAAACCAAATTTTTAGGAACTAGATCTCTCCCAGGTTCATAAGTAAACAGTCTTATTTTTGTAACTTAATTTGTTCCTTTGTATTCCGATGATAAATTAGCTGATCTACTGTGAACAAACAGAAAAACCGACAGCACAAACATATAAAAAAGACATTTACAATTCAATCCCACATACAGGCTTACCATCAAAACCCTCTATTGAAAGCATAAAAATAAAATAACAATTTAAAAATCAACAAAAAATATAAAAATAAACCGTGGAAAAATAAAGACAAAATAAAACGAAAAAGAGTAAATTATGTAACTTTAAATAAATAAGGTGGGAAGCGGCGGCTGATAGAAAAGAATGGAGGAAAAGGGGGGAGACCTTTGCCCAGCAGTGAGACACTACAGGTAAATAAAAAAAAAAAAGTAAATAAGTTTAGACTGGTTGCGTCTGTTTTTAGTTACATTAACATACATATTTGGCGCCCAACGTGGGGCGCCGGTGTAGTGTTGTAGGAGAGCGAGTGACGTGCACTCCGCTCGAGTTTATTATTTCAACTGCCATTTCATTCGTTCCACGAAAACGAAGCGTACATCAGTCGTAACTTCGTTTCCGTTCACAATAGACATATGTAGATACAAAATAAAACAGTGCACAGATAAACTAACATTAACCTAATCTATACAAGGGCGTCCTACAGTAAGTAATTCTATTTTTATTACTGTTAAGCTACTTCAACTAGAAATTTTTACGCTTTTCTTTTCGTGCTTCTATAAAATAGCCTGACAATACATTCCTAATCTCCATTTCGAGAAGTATAATTTCCCTTACGCATTCATAATACAGGTCTTAGATCTATTTGGGCACCTGCTCTCGAAACTATGTACTTAGTTAGATAATTTATATGATTATACTTTATGTTACTTGTTAATTTTTTGAAGTAAAAACTTCTTTAGCGGCGCTGGGTGGGTAAAAACTTTCAAACTCGCGTCAGGGTCACGTGACGTTGATCGAAAAAGCGTAAGATCGAGGGGAAGGGAGAGGAACTAGTATCTCCCACTCTTTCTACCGTGCCTGAGTGTGCTGCTCTGTTTAGGCGGCACAGGGCGAAAAATAATAAAAAATAAAAACATAAACATTGTATTCTACCTCATAAATGATAGTACTTTTATACTTATAATTAAACACAACGTTAATATTGAAGTTTTCACTTCTGCCGGCACTCCCGGAGTGCTACCTTTTTTTTTGTCATTAGTTGTTAAGAGAGAAATAAATAAATAAAATAAAATAATATTATTGCAAACTAAATACTATAGAAAACTATACACAATAGTCTTGTAAAGTAGGTCAGTATAACCTAACACCTTTGAAAAGGGACTCGAGTTTGGAGCTCCATCCATCAGTGTGGTGGCTCAGCAGAAATGACATAGGGTTGGCACTGAACTGAATAAACGTAAATTGTTAAGAATACA
Source organism: Ecliptopera silaceata (assembly GCA_932527185.1). NCBI lineage: Eukaryota > Metazoa > Arthropoda > Insecta > Lepidoptera > Geometridae > Ecliptopera > Ecliptopera silaceata. The sequence continues at coordinate 2,294,024 of OW052211.1, forward strand.
GAATAAATGAATATTTTGCTACATAATATGTATCACCTGTACAACGCTGGTCGCGTGGACCTGGCACCTAGGAAGACGATTCTAAATGATCCTTGTGATTTTATTGAATAAATATGTATTTCATTCATTCAACACAGGTTTTTCCTAGGGTGGAGGTTAGTTAAATGAATTTCAACAAAAAAAATAGTTTATTTAAGCAAAAATTGAGGTTTTTTTTTTAATATAGGTAGTTAATTTTTGGATCAGATACTTTAGTTAACCTTTTAAATATTATTTTCAGAAAAATGTTGCTTCAAGATGGTCAGCATTGGAAGCAAATACGTTTCTAACGATAGACCATCCCTAAGCTATACGTTCCCCCCAGCGAGTCACTCGACCGTTGGGGCAGGAATTCAATCGCGCACAAAAATGTCTGCAAGCTTCATTACAACCGTAACTTGATTACACGACAGATGTTGAGTGCCCCAATTAGAGGCGGTGAGATATACCGCGACCCGCGATTATACAGATATCTGACAGGCGTCACAGTTCAGTTGGTAGTAGCTCTATCTTCCATGTGGATCGTGGGTTTGATTCCCATCCGGAGCAAATGTTTGGGTGATGAACATAAATATTTGTTTTGTGCCCGGGTGTTACTATGTATGTATTTACAAAAAAAAAACATTATATAATATTCTGTCAGCAATCTAGTTTCCATACAAGCTTTGCTTAAATAAATAAATAATGCTGGACAATCCACACAACATCATCTAGCCCCAAGCTAAGCAGAGCTTGTGTTGTGGGTACTAGAAGACATACTGAATACAATACATTACATTATTAGGTAGTAGAATGTGATGAGTGAAAATGTTCGTGAATATTTATTTATGTTTTCAAAATCATGGGGATCATGAAACTTCAACAATATCTACACTAAAACCATCCAAACTAATACTTATATTTATTCTGTGCCCCTAAAATCTGTTTCCATCCGTTTTCATTTCTCTTTACAAAGTTGATGGAGTATTCCTTTTTTACTGGTTCATTTCAATCTGTCGGCGACAGACATTGAAATCTGAGTGCCCCTAGTGACCCTCACGAACGGTAACGTTTTATTGCAAATATAACTTCTTTTATAGAAACTCGAGTTTTTACAGATTTTGTCACAGTTTTTGCATAAATCTAAATAAAAACACAAAATAGATTAAAAATTTGGACACTTTCACATTTTACTAATCTTAAATTTTACGTGACTTTGTTTATGAATATCATGCTGAATAAATGTGGAAATGGCGCACAATAAGAAATAGCTATTGATAAGACGTAAAACTCACGTAAATCTTTGTTTATGATTACTTTTTTTCTAAGAAATACACCCCAAGTTTGTTCCTATTATTGTAAGAGAACAACAAACAATAAAGAAAGGGAGTAAAAATGGCAAAACAACAATAAGTGCCAGTTTTGACGAGCGACATTCGATTTCCTGCCAGTGACGCGACATTTTATGTCGTAGCGGTGCTCATTCGACACGCAGACGAGAAAATTCGCTTACTTATTTAGCTCAGAATAGGTACCACATCATCAATATAAAATGTATAAAATATTAATGTAAATGTACATAATAGTAAGCAATAACAATATACATCTATCTACACGTGACACAAACCTAGTCTTTCCAAGGCATGCAAGCTTTACGTTAATGTTTAAATATGTGCTTATATAAGTAGTATTTTTTTTCGATATAATTAAAGGGTCATTCTCCTGTTAGCACAATTAATCCATGTTCAGGTCACCACTAGACCATGAAGATTTTTCAAGCTGAAACTTCCTGTATCAGCTCTATGATAGTGCTCATCTTAAAAAAACAATTTATTTTCAATTTACTTCCCACATAGTTCTAAATTCTCATCAGTATGAAAATTCAGTTTTTACTTTATCAAAACTCGCTAATTAAATTTCTAACGATACGGCGCCGAGCGAACCGCAATTTGCAAGCTTAATTACACTGAGCGAGTTATTCGCTCCACAAACCTCGTCAAGAAATAAGAGCTTTTAGAGATTCTAAAGTTGAAACTAGTCAGGAAGGTCACTAGGTGGCGCTAGTTGAAGGTTTTAATGCTGTCAGTCAATGTCAAAAACATTTTCTGTGGCGTCAGTCCATGTCAGTCTCACCAACTCTAAAAATTCGTTTCGTGTTTTTATTACTTTCTTTTAATTAAAAATGCTTTTCAAGTGTTAATCTATTTGAATTTAAAAAATAAAAAAGCTAGCACTCCGGGAGTGCCGGCAGAAGTGAAAACTTCAATATTAACGTTGTGTTTTCACTTTTAAGTTTTCACTTCAAAAATATAACCACAGTCGTGATTGTGTCATGTCATTGTGTCACATTCGCGCAAGCGCGAATGTGACACAACGACGAAGACAACGAAGACACAGACACATTCGCGCAAGCGCGAATGTGTCTGTGTCTTCGTTGGCTTCGTCGTCATCGTCACGTCACGTCATGTCGCCACGTCATCGTCACGTCATGTCGCCACAACACTATTTAATTGTTTGAGTCATACGTCGCGTGACCGCAAGTGTGTTCTTTTGTCGTCTCTTGTTTTACGAGCAATGTATAAAAATTAAATAAGATCTTACGCTTTTTCGACGTCACGTGACCCTGACGCGAGTTTGAAAGTTTTTACCCACCCAGCGCCGCTAAAGAAGTTTTCACTTCAATAATACAACCTTGTATTTGTGTCTTAAAGCAGTCGGTTAAACTTAAACGCAGAGATTCAGATTTATGTAACACGATAAATAACCACAGGTATTATATTTTATGAACAACATATTTAAGACAATTAATTAAAATAAAACTGATAAATTGATGAATTTAATTTATCTGTTTGATGTATTCGAATGTTTATATAAAAGAAAACTCATTTACACTGATTGAATCGGGTAATTCAATTAATTAATTAATTATACAACTTTTATAGCGTTGTTAATTAAAAACCAATCTTGTATTACAAATACACTCGTTAAAGTAATCTGTTTTGTGTTGTACGTCATTTATTTTACATTATTTTAATATAAAACACGGCGTGCACGAATTGACAAACAGAAAAAGTACGTAATATTAAAGTTTTTTTTTAATCGTGCAAAAAAAAAAGAATCTGTTAGTTATTTGCCCGTTCTTCTAGACTCGGATCATCAGAAACTAGTGCTTTAATTACCTAGCGTCTATTCTAAATATTTTCCGTGATTTATAACAGAAGAATAAAGTTCTCAAGTCAACGCGTATTTTTTTTATGTTTGAGGAAGCATAACTTTATACAAAGTAATCCGATTTTGAATATTAGTACATATATGTACTGCCGAAGCAAGTACGCCGGCCTTATTGTTTCATTAAAAATATTAAACAATAATTGATATTGATCAAAATTATTATCATCTTCAAACCGTTGACAGCCCACGTATTAAGGTGTGTAGTAGGAATGTAGTTATCAGTGTAGAATTTGATCAAATTGGGCCGAGTAATTTGAGCAATTAAAATGCCATCACTGTACCGTTTATTGGATTAAGGCTGACATCTGACACACGGTCGTTGGATTGAGAAGGCAGAGATTTTTTCTATACACTTATATTATAAACGCAAAAGTTTTTACGGATGTGTGGATGTATGATTGTTAATATCAGGCAAAAACTAGTGAATGGATTTCAATGAAACTTTACAATAATGTAGTTTACATATCAGAATAACATAGAATTCATTTATTTAGAAAGATATGATACGATATGTCAAAAATATAACGATAGCAAGAATACTATATAATATAACGACTCAAAACTGTCAATGTCTGTTTCACACTATGTTTATTTTTGGTGGTAATTGAAGCAGAGTTTTATCATAGAATCGAACCCACGAATCTTAACATGGAAGGCAGAGCTACCAACTGTGAGTCCTGTCAAATGTGATTTAGCACAGAAGTACTCGCAAAGCTTACAGCGAAGCCCAACATCTCGTTAGCTTATCTCAGCGTATTTACATAGAATTTGCATGGGACTTATCACTGTATGTTTGCTTTACGCCTCTGCAAATACTCGTGCTGTCCGTTTATTGGAACCCGTTTGAAAAGGGTAACCATGGTAAAGTCAGTCGCCGCGTTACGTAAACCTGACGTATACGAGTCACACTGCGGTTCAACGCCAGCGCGACTGATGAACGCTGCAACGTAGTGATGCCAATCAACGTTTAACGTTTACTACTATTATTATTATAATTATGTTGTCATTTGCTAACTATTACTACATGGTTTACACAGCGTGCGTTTACCCATTTTACCCATTACCCGATTGTTTTCCTTCAGTGTTTGAGTATTGCGCACATAACTTTTCCGAACAGAAATATCTATTGGTACGTGCGTGACGTGACCGGATTTGAACCCACTTCTGATCGGAAGGTGACTACTAGACCACCGGTGCTCTCCAACGTTTACAATTTTCGTGTACGTTTATGAAGCATGTCTCATTTAATAGTACTCATAGAGAATGAGCGTTCCCTATCCAGGTAACGAGAAAGGACAGAACAATCGTGCGGGCAGAAGTTGCCTTTTCCTGATTATTACTGACCTACAGAAAAGAGACAGTTGCTGGCTGCACAGTCGCGTTGTCTCTTTATAGAGAGTAGTAAGTTTCTGGCTATTGATCAGTCCACCATTGTCTATCCTATGTCTATGATTGCACTGACCTCTCTCGTTGGAATCTAACATGGCCCTACTACAACGCTATTGTTTTAACAGGTTCACGGCTGGAAATTGCTTGTTAGGATTACTGTTATTACTATTTCGAAGAGGAAGTCCACTAATATAATATAAGTGGCTTAGTAGCTTTACTATTTGAATTGTTTTGTATGCATACCGTTATGACGCTCAGGGATATACGATCGGACTAGTGTATGTTGTTTTTATACAAATCTAGTTTAATCTAGTAGGGTCTAGTCTGGCTAATTCTTTCAACACAATGGCACAGCAACTTATTGACAGGTAAGAAGAAGAATACAATTAGGAAACTGGACCAGGCAAAGTATACCTTCAGGCTGAAGTTACCACTTTGCTCTAGATCTAGATACACACCTGTTTAACGATTCAATCGCGTGTCCAATCAAATTATTTAATTCTTTGTTACCTGTTATTTTTATAAATCATATAGAATCAGATTCAAGACAACGTAAAATATTAATTATGTATATTATAAGTTTATAAGACGTTTACATTATAAGACCAAAAAGGCGATGGTGGAACGATCTCGATGCTTTCGAGAGGGATTGGTTAGACGAAAGCGGAAAGCAGAGATGAGTGGAAGGATTTGGGGGAGACCTTTGCCCAGCAGTGGGACGAGAGGGGTTAGGAAAAAAATAATATATAAGTTTGACTACAAAATATACTTCAACACAGATTCTTGATCTGCTAAATTTAAAAAAATAATGAATTTCGAAAAAGTATGAAAATAGTAGGTATATTTTCCATAAGCTGTTTGCTTATCTTACAAATACATCTACATCTTTTTTTTTTTTTTTAGTATGAAAATAGTATATTTTCCATAAGCTGTTTGCTTATCTTATAAATACGATATCAAACGACAAATAGCCCTATATGTTACCTTTCCTCTCGAAATACCGATAAGGTATGTCATTGGTGACACTATCTTATCGTGTATGGAAACTATTCTCATTACCTACAAGGCTGCGGTCCTATAACAGCTACTTTATTGCGGCTATTTGTCGGCTAGCTGATAAAGCTTGCGTGCATAACGCCTGGCTCAGTGAATTGGCTGTAGCGCATTCGTTGTCGTCCCTAGCCGAATAATTCAAATTGTGTACATAAGTTCCTGAAAGTTGGTCGTGCAGATCTAGGGCCGCATAAATAAATAAATATTCATAGACAATTCACACATCACATTCTAGTCCCAAACTAAGCAAAGCTTGTACTATGGGAACTAGATTACTGAGAGAATACTTATATAAGTACATATTTTTTTGTAAATATATGTATAGGTACTTACTTAGAATACATAATAACACCCATAAGGAGAGTTAAAGTCGCACGTTGTGTAACCATTTACTATACATACAAACAATCAGCAAGAAGACGACCAATCAGCCGCGTACTATTGGCCTAGTGGGACCAGAGCCTACCGCATCTATAATTTTCCGGTTTTAGTGCCGCTGTCATGTCGCTGGGGTCACGAATTCCCGATGTCAAGGTTACGTTAAGCACTCGATCCGAATATAAAATACTTTGGTTGGGAAATGATAAAATATAGATATTTTTAAATAAATAAGCTTATGATAGCAATAAAATGAACATATATGTCAGGAGTTGCATTTATTAGAAGCTATCTCTTTGGTCTAGTGAGAATTTTGTAATAGAAAATTGTTTCCAAAGTTAAGACCTTTACTACTAACTTTTTTTGACTAACCTATACTGCCCCATTGATGGACAAAGGTCTCACTCCTCTCCTTCCAAGTTTGTCTATCCCTGGTCAACTCTGATACAAATTATAGTTCTTCAAAAATAGGGATTTTAATAAACCAGTCAATTTCAAACATAGTTTTTATGTCATGTCTGACACATGGCTAAATTCAATAGTACTTCCATCACGTACTACGACACGGTTCCAACCGGTTTGAGACCGTCCACCTGGCTGAAGCACCAGCCATCTGAATGGAACCATGCCGTGTTACCTAACTTGAGGTATTGGGGACGTCCTACTTCGAAGCACCTGCGGTATCTCAGGGCGATTACGTTCAACTGTTATTAAAATAAAATTATACCTTGACGAATTCACTGTAGTTATTGTTCTTATTTCTTAAAACAAATAGTAGTATAGACATGTGATGAGGAGGGATGAAAATCATATTACAAAAAAAGTTATGAATGTGAGCGTGGCTGGGTATGCAAGTAGAGGAAGGCCGAAAAAGAAGTGGCTGGATTGTGTGAAAGAGGACATGAATGTGAGAGGAGTAGACTCAGAGTGTACGAATGATAGGAGTGAGTGGAAGAAAAAAACATGTTGTGCCGACCCCGCGTAACGTGGGATAAGGGGAGGGGAATGATGATGATTTCTTAAAACAAATATGTACTTACATAAAAAATACTTGTGTAAGTATATTCTTCAGTTACCGACATATGATACTGCAATCGCCTACTTATTTGAGAGAGTACCGGTTGGATGGGCAAATTATATCAAATTGAATCATGTTAGTATGTCAGGATTTTTGCAAATTATATCAAATTGAATCATGTTAGTATGTCAGGATTTTTAAACTTAATCTTTGGAGGTTATATTTTTTTGCTGGAAATGTTGGTTTATGTGTTCTGCATTTTTTATTACACCATCTTATAACAGCAACATAAATTAATACACTGAAACTTCAGCCTTTCATTTTTATTTATAAATATTCTTAATACGAAACGAAAGAGGCCAGGCCGTAAGTTAAAAATATATTTATTAAATTAAATATTTATGGACATATCTCACTCTAGTTCCAAACTAAGCATAGCTTGTACTATGGGAACTATGTAGTTTGCTGGTAAAATACTTATATATTATTTTTTTTGTAAATACACACAGAGAATACATAATATCACATTTGCTCTATGGGGGAATCCAACCCACGACCCACAGCATGAAAAGCAGAGCCACTAACAACTGAGCTGTGACGCCTGTAAATTCTTAAATTCTTTGTATGAAATGAAGGTTCTTAGAAAGAATGATGATGTTAAATCATCATTAACCATCAGATGTGATTGCGGCCAAGCGTTTGCCTATAATTGGTCAAAAAATAAAAAATAAAACCGAAAGAAACCAGGCCGCAGACGGCAGTTGTCACTTTTCAATTTGTGACAATTATAGTACATACTTTATCAAATACTGCGTGTCAAGTCAAGGCTTTTGAGAAATATTCGGGGCGACGCTCAACTTTAAATTGGTATTTGTTTAACATTGTTTGGAATTTCCAACAGTAATTGGATTGGGTTCGAATGCTTCGAGTTGACGAAGTTAATTTTCTAACTTAATTTTCATAAAAATTTAGATACGTAGTTACATGTTTATTGTTTACGGGTAAGTTTCAGTATCTATATTGTATGGATGTATGTATGTTTGTTATGTGTCTTTTTTCCACAAACACAAAAATTAAACTTTACTACAATGTACATAGTTTATACACCAGAATATCATCCTACTAATATTATAATTATACTAATATTATATATAATTACATCGTAGACCGCATCGTCACTTAACATCAGGTGAGATCGCGGTCAAACGCTTGCCTATAACTTGTAAAAAAAAAATGCAGTTTTTTTGGATGGATGTAGTTTGTTACTCTTTCTGCAAAAACTACTGAAGGATTTTAATGAAATTTTACAATAATGTAGTTTAGTCATCACAATAAAATATAGGCTATAATTTAGCAACTTATTGGGTGAATTATTTTAAATATAACAAAGTCGTGAGCACACGTTAGTAATGTATAAATTCGATTAATTAAAAATTATTAATGCAGTTATTAGATCTACCACGTGTACTTTAGCGCAAACACAGCCTTGTATGTCACGGTTGTCATAACACGCGAAGTATTGTTTGAACACAAAGTCTAAAATGCCTCGGCAGGTTTCATAATAATTACCCAATGAGTCAAGCTAATTAGATAGAATTGGCGAAGGAAAATAGCCACTACTGAAAGTGATGAGGAATGGGTGCATGGAAAGAGCCTCCTCGTGGCGCACACCGGTAACAGCTAGGCACGGTAAAGCAGTGTCTAGTCTGGCTAATCTTTCCAACACGATGCTACAACAAAATACAGTTGTAGCATCGACACGATAAAAAGAAGAAGATGAGGAATGTTCGAGATTGATTTATTATAAGTATGCCAGGGTTTTGTGACTGTACGTGACTGTCTATGGTTTTAGTTATATAGACAGGCGTAGTACATAAGGGTGACCACAAATTAATGTGACAATCGTAAAGTAAACGTAACGTATTCGATTCACTTTACAAACAGCTAGCTTGACTGCCAAACGATGCTGCCACATCGCGCAATGTGAACCGAATACGCTGCGTTACGTTAACTTTACGATTGTCGCTTTTATTGGTTCACTCCTAAACGTATCGAAGTTGTAGTATATTCAAGACACACTGCGCGGTGACGCTGCAAACGTTCGGCCGTCGAGCGTAGTGTAACTAGAATACGACATCGTTTCGATACGTTTGCGATTATCTAATTCATTCGTGTTTGGGCTTGAGGTACAGTCTCGGTTATAATAACTTTATCATACTATGTAGCAAATGGTAACATTAACATGTCAATACGTAGAATTTAATGTAACTTTTCGGTCGCAACATTAATGAGGTCGGTCTCGCGTCTACATAGTAATAAGCCCGACATAACAAGTATCATTAGTTAGTCTATTAGCCGTGATTACACAGGCAAAGTGGTAAACTCAGTTCAGCAACGATAGTCGCTACTGTGCGACGGTTTTATGCAAATATTTTGTACAATTCTTGAGCTCGCGCTTTACATCGTACTAGGTGAGTTAGCTTGCTGGTTTTGTGTGGTGCTGTGGCCCGTAACACCATACTAAACTAGCAAGCTAAGTCATCTAGCAAGGTGTGTTTAGTACTAAATACGCGATGTAGAATTTGATTGAGTCTAGAAATTAGGCGTTGGTTATTGTCAGAGGCACGCGAATGTAATATTACTCTGCTCGGCATAAGTCACGAAAAATACTTTTTTATTTTATAAAAATTAAAGGTAATATAAGGCAAAATAAACTTTAACCCATTACATTACATACTTAGTAATCTGATAAAAACAATTATTACATCGACACGATAATAAGAACAGTTACGAATGATTTCAAAAAAAAAATACAATTTTTTCTATTATAAAAATTATCTTCCTACATCTGTCACCACCATACGCTGATGCTTGAAGCGTATGGGTATTTTTGGTTTAGAGAGGTGAAGCTGTATTTAAGAACTCAAGTCCTTGAATAGCCCATGTTGTGATCCGATAAACAGGCTTTTAAATTGTATAAATTTCATTAAAATTATTCCAGCGGTATAGGCGTGGCATTCTAACAAACAGAGTTTTTGACATTTTAACAGTTTTATAATAGATGTTTTGTTATAGATGAAACGATATTTACAGAGGGTAATACGTTCTGAGCACGCGTAGGCGGATGAAAGTGGAAAAACAGCTGAAAGTTTATTTTTATGATTCTGTTGCGGAGATCATCTGGAAACTGAAACCAGCTTGTTTACTGAATGTCTGATGGGAGCTGAGGATACTCTTCGGTCTGAGAACTTCACTGTTTTTTGTGTTTTTCTTTCGGATAGAATATTTGGAGAAACATCGCCAAAAACAGGGAATAAGTTAAAAAAAAAAGGAAATGAAGCTGGAGTTGCAAACAAAATCTGAATTCTGTCAAAGTCATTTATTTACTTATTAAATTCAGATTTTTCATACATTTAAGGGCCAGTTCCTTGGGGCTTAAGCGTTGAACGGGCAAGAAACATAGGGCCTGGTTCATACCATTAATTTACTTCTCTCCAATAAATTCGATAAAGGATTAAGACCCCATGAGATTTGCAGTTTAACGTTATGACAGAGACAAATAAAAGAGTTTTTTATGAAATAGATTCCTATTTTTGAATTGTATGTAAAAATAAAATCAATTACACTTGGCGGTCAAACGTCAGTTTGTTTTTTTAAGTAGCATATTGTCGACAAAGACGTCTTGTGTCAGTAAGTCGTACCATTGTGTCGCTAATAGGGGCTATAAGCCCCGCGATTGACCAGTTAATGTTGCTATTATACCTACTTTAAATTGAAAGTAATAAGGATATCGCGGGCGCTCTTGCAATTTTCTAGGATATTTTCTGTTAATAAGGTCCCTCGGGTCCTTAATATCGTTTTAAGAGATGCAACAACAGGCAAACAAATAGTTTTTAGAAGTTTAATCCCATTGTAAGTGAACTTCTATTGTTTTTAACAGAATAAATGTCTTTAAACCAATCAAAAAAATTCTTTATACAGTAAAATCACAAGGATAATTTAGAATCGTCTCTCTAGGTGATTATAGATGCCATTTCCACGACCAGAGCCTAAAAGAACGGGCAAGAAACTTACGGCCTGGTTCCTACCGTTTTTTATATGATTCTTCTTACAAAGAAATACAATCAACTATCTAAACGAAACAGAAAAAGTGTGATAACTTCGGCCCAAGCAATAACCATGAAAAATATAAGATAAGATGTCGTGCAAACAGTATACTGTACCTCTACCATGAGTTGTCACGGTAAAATCACCTGACTTTACTACAGTAGTTACGTAAATATTAGTATTACGAATTTTAGTACCCAACTATCCGCTAGAGGCGCTGTACAAATCTTCATACATTTTTTAACTACAGACGCTAGCGAGTATAGATTGTAAAAACTCATGGTAGCTACTGAGATAAACAGATCTAGTATATCTAGATAAGAGTCAAGGAGCACATTTTATGCTTTCACGTACGCAGTAAAGTGTTCAATATATTATTATGTTTCCAATACCTGAACGTACGCGGTTATAGCCTGGCCGACCTCGCTCTACAAACTGTTTTCGAAGAATTTCAAATAGAAACACAGATAGCGTTTGTATATATCCTTTCGAGGGGTGGGCTATTATATACATAACACAATAAAAATTGATATTATTAAATATTTATTCATAGACTTACGGTCTATCTTATAAGGTCTATCTATCTAGAGCCAAATTGCCAAGTTACATTCAGACAACAGAACAATCTTTAGATATTCTATTTGTTATCTGTGTTTGATGATACACACAATATTTTTTTATTCTATACTAGTACTAGTTCTATACTATACTAGTACTATAATACTGTAAACCCAAGATAACACAATATTAAAACTTAGTGGTTTTTAGATGCTATAAAAACTATGTACTATGTTGTTAAAACTTTAATTATTAGTACAAAAAAAATGTATAAGTACATTAACCCCCTATCTTATAAAAAGTTAGCGTTGACTTTATGTCATCATTACGTATGGTAATCAATACATCAAGTCTGCGCTAACTTTTTATAAGATAGACTGTAAATGTTCTTGGTGGAGAATGAACCCACAACCTACAGCATGAAAGGCAGACCTATACAAAAAAGCAGTGACATATCTTATGAAAAAGATCGATGCTAGATAGAAAACAAGGTAAAATCACTATGATAGGTCATAAAATCGATACCAAAATGACTATCTTAATTAAATATTTATATAAATGTTCTAGTAACTGTAGACAATGCATTAGTAATACAAATATGTAGTTATTTCTAAATAGTGTTTTTAAATATTTAATGCGTTATCGTGGCAAAGTAGGTCAAACACTTTACGATCTAGATTCTAGATTGTATCAAGTGATTCAATTTTGAGATTATATTAAGTGATTCATTAGATATTATCAAGTTTGCATAGATAAAGTTAAAAGTTATTTTATTTTGTCCCAGGAATTTACAGTTATATAAATAATTATATTCTTTGTAAGAAGGATCTTATAGAAAAACGGTAGGAAACAGGCCGTAGTTTTTTTGCCCGTTCTAGGCTACGATCGCGTGGAACTGGCGCCTTGAATCACCTAGTTTATAAGACGATTCTAAACGATCTTTGTGATTCAACTGAATAAAGTTTAATTGACTTGAATTTTCTTTGACGTTCTTTTAATTGTGTAGTTGTAAATCCTGAATCAGGGTCGTGACAAGACAAGCACTATGCAGACTTCCGAAAAATTTCGTTCCGAAAAATAAATAAATAATGCTGGACAATCCACACAACATCATCTAGCCCTAAGCTAAGCAGAGCTTGTGTTATGGGTACTAGAAGACTGACCTACTTAATACAATACATTACATAGATAGATATGTTTTATTATACATATCAAATACTCAGAACACCCGGAATAAATATTTGCAGATCGTACAAACATTTATCCCAAGATGGGAATCGAACCCGCAACCTCCGCATATATTTGAAATATAAATGTCAGGTCAAGTCGGCATATCACTTCTAATCAAGGGGTTTGTGACATCGTGTCAAATGGTATATCTATGGTACACATTGAAACAAATTCAATTTCACTGATATAATTATACGAAATCGCTGTGAAAGGGATGAATCACAAAATCTCCGTTTCGGCTACGAGGAAATGAATAACCTAGTTACGATAAGAGTCATGCTTTCGCTTGCTGAATACATTGAATTTGTATATTTTAAGTAATGCGTGGGCCAGTAGCATAGAGTAGATTTAGTACAGAAGAGACGATTGATGTTCGTCGAACGGCGTGACAAACGACGTGCCATCCAAGGACCGGCATCGTGCAAACAAGCCTCGTGTACAATGTATTTATTATACAAAATAATATGTTGGAACAAAAAGGTAAATAAAAGTGAATCTTTTTCTTCGTTGAGACAAGTGGGAACAAGATAAAAACAATTACTTATGTAACTTTTTTCATAATTACATAATTAACATCGTAATACCGGCATCGTAATACCGACTTCTATATGATCAGAAAAACCAGTACCTTAGATTTTAGTAAATTCGAAATCCACTAGAGCGCCCGACTACAGTCCACTAAGTTCTCGCCTGCACATTTCAACTTTTGTGAAAATATAAAATATCTAAACATAGCGCAAACAACTTCGGAGACTAACATTTAAAAGTTTCTGCAAAAATATTATTCTGATTCAATAAAGTTTGTTAAGTTCGGTTGACTATTTATTAAGACAGGCGCCACAGCTCAGTTGGTAGTAGCTTTGCCCTTCCATGCTGTCGGTCGAGTGTTCAATTCTTAACCCAGAGCAAATGTTTGTGTGATGAACATAAATATTTGTTATTTGTCTGGGTGTTATTATCTATTTATTCAATGTATGTACATATTTACAAAAAAAAAATAGTACAAGTTTTGCTTAGTTTCGGACGTGTAAAATGTCCGTGATTTTTCTTTTTTTTTCTGTGTTCGTGTTTCAACACAATTTCATTTAACTGACTCTAAATCATTGTTCAAATGTTTCCGTTTCTGTCAGTATATATTTCTGTAGTAAATTCTGAGTACTCATAGATATAAATAAACTTGAATCCAAGATAGCGCTAGCCGGAATAGCATGCATCAAATCTAAAGATAAGTCAATCGGTGTTACTGATAAACTTGCATTCGAGTTTATGTAACATCGTGCTGAAGAACTGATATTTAAGCAAATTGTAGAAAAATATTCTTTACCATCATCATCATCACCACCACCGATGACCGATCACCGATTCTAAATGATCCTTGTGATTTTACTGAATAAAGTAATTTTTGACTTTGACTTTGATGATAGTGTGATCATCGTCATCATCTTTCTACCCTTGTCTCACGCTGTGAGATCGGTACAACGAGTATTTTTCACTCTCTATGGGACGAAGGCGTCGAGGCCGACCAAGGAGACGATGGCGGGACGACCTAGACACTTTCGAGGGGAATTGGTGGAAAAAAGCGGAGAATAGGGACGAGTGGAAGGACTTGGGGGAGACCTTTGCCCAGCAGTGGGACGAGATAGGTTAGAGATAAAAAAAAACACCTAATAAGCAGTTGGCTATCAGTAACAGAAACGTAATATAGAGAAAATTTGTCTATGTAAGGATAATATTGTTTTTGGTACTCCATATCAGAGGTTTTTCCTAGTTTTGGTACTAATGTTTTCCTATACGAATCAATCACATAATTATACAATACTTATTACTATATGTATGATGATGACTACATTTCATTTCAATCTAGTAGAAGTAAGATTCTCTCTTTCCATTAAAAAAACAGACGTGACTGATTTGCCGACTCTAATATTGATAGGAATGTGTAGGGTGCGCATACGCGTGCTTTTCAGCAAAACAGTAGTCGACTTAGTTTATATTTTCCCACAGGAATTCTATTTGTAAGACTGCCTGTGGCACTAATCGGAATCAGCGTATTTGAAAATACTTAGGTGGTTAAGGCATTTCGTCAATATTTAGGTAGAGAGATTTATTTATTGTATCATGTTGATTACAATTATTATAGGTATAATTATATGTCCATTGATGCTTTTATATCTTAAATCAGATATCTTTCTCGAATCTTAAATTGGAATTAGAATTACCCTGGTCTGGTACCACCAGGTTATCGTAGCATATAGACGTTTGCATTAGAAAGTGTTAGAAGCGCCCTCGAATTTTTAAAACGCCATTTTTTAACCACTAAATAGATGTCAGATCATTCGTCAAACAAAGCGGTCGCTGTAATAAATTCCTTTGAAATGGAACGGGCCTTCCTAGGAACTTCCTAACCTAGGAAGGCCATTAACAAGAAGGATCTCCTGTTAATGGCGACAATGATAAAAAGAAACACACCTACAAACCTAGCTTGCGTTGTAAAACTAACCTGGTCTGGACTGAGCGAGCTATCACCACCGGCATTTCTCTCCTGGTTCTGTGCCGTTCGTTCCTGTTTGCATGCCGTGTGGTAGTCTAGTCTCGTGCGTTCCACCTTCTGCAGGAACTTCGCCCAGGGTTTCTGTGCTTTCTTGAATGCTTCGTCCATTTCCTTGCGTTCTTTTAGTTGGATCATTGACTGTGGACAAGAGGTTGAGGATTAGTTTTTAGTTATGACTGCATACACTGCAGAATCTTTTTCTCTCTAGAATCTAACTATTAGATGATCATCAAAAATGCAGACCAACAACAGCGCCTCTGGTGTTTCAGGTGTCCATGGGTGACCACTTTCCATCAGGTGGTCCGCCAGACATGGCATAAAAAATGTTTACCAATTCGAAAACCAAGGATTGATTTCAACTGAGGTTTAGAGAAGTATCACGATGAGAGCTTGTATCTCTTGGTCTTAAACGTCCAAAAAATAATGCTATTCGTATCGCATACACTGGACTACAATTAAATCTATATTCAAAATTATTCAACAAAGGAAATGAAAAGCTTCTTAGGTCAGTTTGTGTTGTCAATTACTTTCTACTAATTCTATTACCTAAACACACATGTACACAGTATGAGATGCGAAACCACGTCTTGGCAATCTCACTTTACATAACAGATTTATGGCGTAACCAAAGGGTAGTTTAAAGTGCTGGACAAACTCACTTCGGAGAGTTTAATATGCTAATTCTTAAACGTAGAACTGCAGATACTTATTTCTTCAATAAGTAACCCTAAACGTAGACTAAGCGTTGACTTTAACATACAGCAATGGATACGTTCCAAAATTCTTTATCGAAAAAAATATTTTTGTCTATCAGCTACTATATATTTTATGGTACTTTCAGTAAAAAAACTATTAAATATTGTTCAAGATTTTCGCTACAATGTTTCACGTATATTTTCCCAGTTTTGCACAAAGTTGGTGTTAAACTAGAAGATTACACATAAAATTATGATAATACTATGCTTTCTCGGCCAACATTGTATACCATCAACACCATATTTCTAAGCCAAGTGTATAATAAAGAAACGTTCAGAACGACCGAGTTCAGTATCCATATTGTGTATGTACATTATATTACTCAGTCAGGTCTTATGACGAAAAACATGTTGTCTTATACATAATATACCCAAGTTTGGTTAAAGTTTGTAGCTGTTTGACAGAGTTTTAAACGGTTTGTAAGAAAGTCCTCGTTAACGATAGCGAGGAAGTTGGAGCAACAAAGAGTTGGCGCAGCTCAGTTTTGAGAACTTTATCCTGATTGATTCTGAGACTTAGAGTAAGTTGTGTTGGATTTAAACTGTTTTCAGTTTAATTAGCTTTTACTTTCATTTTAAAGGACGCTTATGAAGTCGCATATTGAAGCAGTTTTCTAATAATGTCGTATTATGACTAACGTACAAAGTAACGAAAAAAGAGAAGGAATTCAATCTTAGATTTTAAAATTAATTTATATGAAAAACACAATGATCAACGCAAATAATGTATATGATTTTACTCAATAAAGTTTTATTGATTTTGATTTATGTAAAATAACTCTTCAATGTTTTGGCCTTGGCTATCAGTTTTTGAGTAAATAATTATATTGAAGTCGCTTGATTCCCCTTGATTGAGCTGATGATACGAGGGTCATTGTACCTTCAGTATACGATGTGAGTAGGTAATACATTCGTGCTATGAATGGACGTGTACAGTTGTGGGTGTTCGTGTAATGGAATTGCGTGGTGTTCATTGCCGTGCTACAATCAAATGGATCGCTCCATGCAATGCCATAGCCGTAATGTCACACTAGCTCTACGATTAAATAGATTCATTTGCTCCAACGCCATCTACTCTTAAACTAAGCAAAGCGTTAATTATGGCATGCAGATATTGGTTTTTATTTGACGACAGATGCGGCGCAGCGGGCGAAGTCCCGCCTGCGACGCGGAGGTTGCGGGTTCGATTCCCGCCTCGCGATAAATGTTTCTACGATCCGTAAATATTTATTCCGGGTCTTCTGGGTATTTTATATGTATAATAAAAAAATATCTATGTAATGTATTGTATTAAGTATGTCAGTCTTCTAGTAGGTACCCATAACACAAGCTCTGCTTAGCTTGGGGCTAGATGATGTTGGGTGGATTGTTCAGTATTATTTATTTATTTTATTCATAAGTGTTACCAACAATGTTAAAGTAATGGAAGTTGGTTAAATTAACTGTAAATTACTCACGAAGGTCGATGCAAGGGCCTTGGCAATTGGAATATGATCCCACTCATTGTGATGGTATTTCCTAACACCGGCGTTGTTTACATACCCATTTACCAGCAATTATCATATTTGAACAATATGTATTACTCAGCGCGAACCTTATAATAATAGCTATAGTTTTGTTTTTTTTCTAGAAGGTTCTTATAAAATTCTTTGTAAAAGGATCATACAAAAAAGAAAGAAATCCGTTATTCTCTTGCTCTGAATAAACCATTATTACATTAACTTAAGAGACGTCACAGTTGGTAGCTCTGCCTTCCGTGCTGTCGTGAGTTCGATTCCGACCTACAGCAAATGTTTGTGTGATGAACATAAATATATTTGTTCTGCGTCTGAGTTATTTTTAACTTTTTTTTTATTATTAATAGAAAATTTATTACCTACGGTCTAAAAATTTTTTTGTTATAATGTAAAAATTTCATATTATTAATTTATTAAATATTTAAAATAAATTATTTTTTATAATACATTAAGTTAATAGAAAAATAATCCATAATAATTATTTTAATATTTAGGCATTTAGAATTAATATTAATTGTTTAGGTACTCAATATGATAAAAAAAAGTATTAGCTCATTCTTTTAGGGCATCAGTATGTATAGACTGGTTATGCATGCATTATGTCACTGGACTGGAATTTCTGATAGTAATTATGGATCAGATATAATCCATTCAGTGATTATATCGCGATCACTTATATCAGCTGATAGATAATAGTAAGCCTGTGGCAATGAGTTACTGCATCACTCATTACACTGGCGTTGATCACTCCCCATAATTTTTGATTTAAAATCAAAACGGACTACCACGTAAAAGCCTTTTTATTTTTCGGTTTTTTATATAGCCTATGACACTCAGCAATAATGTGGCTTTCTATTGGTGAAAGAATTTTTAAAATCGGTTTAGTAGATCTCGAGATTACCCCTTACAATTTAACAAATACACAAACTTTACCACTTTATAATATTATAGTATAGATGAATAAAAACAATTAAAAAAACCCTTTCCATCAGCTGGCCCGCAAGCTGAGCAAGGCTGATAGAATAATTTTACATCATTCACGGACAATTCACACATCACACTCCAGTCCCAAACTAAGCGCAGAGTTTCTACTATGGGAACTAATCTTTTTAGGTTTTTTAGGGTTACAAACCTCAATCGGAAAAAATAGAACCCTAATAGTTAAGTAAGAACCCCTACTTTGTTGTCTGCATGTTTGTTTTTAGAGACGTTTTGATTCTTCGTGTTCCACACTATAATCAAAGTGATTTTTAGCAAAGATTTTACTCTTTAAAATGAAATCACATAGCATGTCTCGAACTAAACTGTTTTAAATTCGGGATTACACTATATTATATTATTTTACTATTCGTGAAAACCTTTTATTGGCCTTATGTTTATATTTTGTTGTCTTATTCTGTATTGTTTGTGCTGTTGGTTTTCATATTATTTTTTTCCCCTATCCTATCTCGTCCCACTGCTGGGCAAAGGTCTCCCCCAAATCCTTCCTATAAATAAATAAATATTAGTGACTAAAATAGTTTATCTACAAAAAAGCCTATACAATCTAGTTCCGTCATAAATCTAATATTATAAATATTAGTGACTAAAATAATTTATCTACAAAAAAACATATACAACCTAGATCCGTCATAAGTCTAGAACTCCTAAAAATATAAGTGGTCCGGAGTCCGGAGTTTCACCGGAGTGCAGAGGTGAGCTCCGTAAAGGTCACCGGTGTTATTTCCATTCTTTCCCTCGAAAACACTTGGCATAATGCCAAAACGGACCAACTTCGACGCGTCGTGTTAAACGATACGAGAAAAACTTATCGTAAGAACACGATACAATTTATTAGTTATGATTAGTATAACTTATAGTAGTGTTTGTAATACATAGTAAAAATAAATGTGTTAGATATGAATGTGGATGGATGTTCAAGTAGAGCGAGGCCAAAGAAAATATAAATATTCACGGACAATTCACACATCACACTCTAGTCCCAAACTAACCAAAGCTTGTACTATGGGAACTAGATTGTTAATAGAATACTTATATCCATTTTGTAAATACATACACACAACAAATATTCATGTTCATCACACAAACGTTTGCTCTGGGTGGGAATCGAACCCCCGACCCACAGCATGGAAGGCAGAGATACTACCAATTGAGCTTGGACGCCTGTCAATTATGTTCATCACACAAACATTTGTTCTGGATGGACTGTGTGAACGATGACATGAGTAAGAAAAGAGTGATCAACGAGATGACGTCTGATAGAAGAGAGTGGAAGAAGACGTGTTGTACAGACCCCACATAGCGTGGGACAAGGGTGAGATGAGATGATGAGTGAAAATAATTCGATAACAATAACACTGACCGAGATCAACAAGATGATGGTTGTGATGGCGGATTGCCAATATATTTAGATGCAGATTGACTTAGCATCACATTACTAGTGGTTTCTAGATATATCTCCTAATAATACCGGTATTTTGTACATAAAAGGAGGTCCAAACACTGTTAGTCCGGTCAATTTAGACATAAAAATAGTGATCAAATAAAGAAAATTCCGACAGAGCCAAATCTTCATAAAGACCTTAGTTTTACCACAAGGAATAAAGTGTCAAAAGTCCCCATCAGTCCCAAGCTCACATGGGACTGATGGGGACTTTTCATTTTTCTTTATTTCAATGAGCGATTTTCCAGGGAGTGTTCTTAGAATACACGATAGATGGCGCTCAACGTCAAATGCATTTCAATGTCAATTGTCAACACAAAAAGTTTTTATATTTTATCTGTGGTGTGAAATTTTTGTCCTAGAAAAAATTCAAAACTGTCTGACAAAAGCTAAAAGTCTTCAATCGTGGCAGAAATCAGAAACCAGTATACAGTCTGTTGTCGTCAAAAGTAAAATCCACAAGAAGGTACACGAATGCTAAAATAAAAGCAAACAAAATTTATCAAAACGCTGAATACACCGAAACGGACGTGACAGGATGATAATGACAGCTACACGACAGAGCTACCAATAGATTATACAGATAAAAAGAGAGGGATTTTGATATACACTAAGTGTCCAGCGCCATCTATCGACTCTTTAAGAACTATTTTTTTTTTAAAAAGCTATTTGGAAAATCGCTCATTGTCTAAATTGACCGGACTATGCTTCTAATTGGTAAATTATGTTACTAAAATAAAAGATTTGTATTTTGTGTTATTTTGTACCTTTCTTTAGCATTGGAAAAAGGTAGTCAATACTTCGATTTAGATTAAGGTAGCCTACACAGGAATAAGGTTGTTTCAACTGGAATAAATTACTTTGTACCCGTTACTATGTAAGGACTGTAATATAATAAGTTTGCTGAAGTGTACGTATTTAACTATTTAACATAGATTTGATTTAATTTTGTACTGAGCTATAGCTAAGTATCGTGTGCTTTTTTACTGATGGCACTATTGAATAAAACAAACTCGAACGCAAACATTTAAAAACAGTTTATCCGCTAGAGGCGCTGTCAAATGTATCTTCATACATTTTTTTAACTACAGACGCTAGCGAGTATAGTATATATAGTATAGTAAAAACTCATGGTAGAGCTACAGGGGGTATGGCGAATAAATGTGACAATCGCAAACGCATCGAAATAGTAACAAATTTGAGATACATTGCGCGTAAAAATCAGCTTTATTGTAGAATGTTGTAGTGTTAGCGCGAAGTGTATCTCATGTACGTTACGTTTACAATTGTCACATTTCTTCGTGCTAAGGCTATACCAACTCCCATGTGGGTCGTGAGTTCGATACCCATCAAGAACCAACAGTATTTACTTATCAGCAATTCAGTTATTTTAGTACATGATTTGCTTAGTTTGGGACTAGATGGCGTGGTGTTTCTATTAGTTATATGAGTAGATATCACCACCGTAGGCTACTTTTTCTTCGATGCATGCTTGCTTGAATCTTTCCCCTGGTCTTCGATACACTCTGTGTCTTCCATCGTGCTTGTAGAGCATAAATTTTGATTCGTCGGAGAACATAACTTTTGACCGATCTTCAATACTCCAATTTACGTGGCTCTGGGCTAGAGATGTGCAAACTTTCCATACATAAATAACACGTATTCTATAAGTGATTTTCTCGTATTTTTTTGTTGATATTACTTTCAATATTTATTACTAAAAATGTATACGAAAAAGTGTAAGTACATAAATATTATATCAGCATTTTGATATCTTAGAACTGTGATTATTTGTATGCCCATTAATATTTATAAATATGTGTGACGACAGAGATGACATAAAAAAGAATTATAAGCTTTGTTGGACTAAAATTTGTGTATTTGACATAAAATATAAAATATCGGTATTAATATTAATAATAATGTCAATGTTATTTGATAATTGCGAAATAGCTTTAATAGCGATAGCGTGCCATCGAACCAGTTTAAACTATTTGCCAACGTGGGCCTTGATAGATCTAATTAATTTATTAATTGATTACCTTATTAAAATACTAGACATTCCTCCATAGGATTGTTTTAAAAAACCTTCAAAATTTACAACAGACTTTGGTTAAAGGTCAGTTGTAGTTCGTTGGTTTTGGGTTCGATGCCCACAGATAACATAATATTTATACAGCGCCATCAAATCCCAAACTAAGCAAAGGTTGCACTATGGGAACATATTTTATTTCTAAAGAATTTTTTTTATTTCTAAATAACCGATTGATATATTTAAAGACTAATGGATGAAAGTGAAAACAACTTTGTTTATATTCAAAAACCTTGACCAATAAGAAGAGAGGATTACAAAAACCAGATACCTAGAAATTCCTCAGTTTCTGAATTTATAAACATAATGTTCAGCTTCTGTCCGCCAAACCACTTATAACAAATACAAATTAAGCATTTTGCTAATTAAAAATAATTACTAAAATTAGCTCTGCTATTAATAAAAACAAGTTACACAACGCAATCCAGCCACAAACTAAGCAAAGATAAAGATAAATAATGCTGGACAATCCACATAACATCATCTAGCCCCAAGCTAAGCACAGCTTGTACTATAGGAACTAGATTGCTGATAGAATAATTAGTATTCTGTACATTTTGATATAAAGTATTTCACAGCAATACTCGTACACTAAACAAATAATGGAACCCACGAAACAGCATAGAAGGCAGAGCTACTACCAACTGAGACGCCAGTGAAATTAAATTACCACAAACTTAGCCTGTGCCGTAATGTATTTAATTAGAATAAATTTAAATTAATACAATTAACGTAACCACAAAACAATTTAGACAGCGCTAACGAGATTAAAAACACAAAAACAGACTTTAGATAACAAACCAGTTGTCGAAAATAATTTTATAAATTTACGAGTATGACGCATTTTAATGGTGTAGACTGTAGATGTTATATTTGTACAATTTTAATAAATTATGTAGAACCTTGCCACATTTATCCCCTTGTCTGTACCATTGATGAGGTCATCCCTTGTGCAGGTATTAGGGCACAAGGGGCAAACGAGCATGTGGGACATAGATTGTATGGGGGCCCCACAGTCATCGGGGCTTTGGGAATGTTGTTGTGTCATTGTGTTGAAAGAATTGGCCAGACTAGACCCTGCGTTACCGGAGGTTTTACATAAACTGCGTTTGAATTTTTTGTTGTTTTCATTGGCACGAAGAAGAAGAAGAATACATTATGAAGGCTTATGACGTAAAGTCATCAGCACATAACAAATCATCATCATCATCATCATCATCAACCTATGGCAGTCCACTGCTGGACGTAGGTCTCTCCCAAGACGCGCCACTGAGCCCGGTCTTCGGCTCTTCTCATCCAGTGTTTGCCAGCTACATTACGCAGATCGTCGCTCCATCTCGCCGGAGGGCGTCCTACACTACGCTTGCCTAAACGCGGTCTCCACTCCAGTATCCGTTTGCTCCAACGGTTGTCGGTTCTTCGGCAAACATGGCCGGCCCACTGCCACTTCAGCTTGCTAATTCTTTGAACATAACAAATACTTATGTGTATTTGTTCCTTGATTTACTACAGTTTTATATTTTGAATAATCCAACCAAGTAATAAAGTCTATTTTACTATGATTCTATAAACAATCGATGATCTAAACATTGCGTCTCAGTGGTAACATTTGGCTACATTCCAAAATCATGAGATAATAACACTTAATTTGCTAACAATAAAGTTGATATTTCCATACATTTATTTCGGTGTAGCCGACAGTAAATTTGAAAAGTATAAACACTTACTTATTCCATAAATTTCATAAAAGTCAATTATGTTAACGAAAGTTGTAAAATAAACTCGTTAAATATTTCGGTTTTTGTGTTAATATTTCACACGCCATGAAGCAGTGCAAGTAGATATTATTTTGTTAATGTGATTGTGATAAGATATTTACATTATATTATGTTATTAACTTATAATTTGATTTGAGCCGTTTTAGCTTAGAGAGTGGGGCCTGGTAACCTGTATGCAGATTCAATCGAATCTACTTCAGGCACCAGTCTCTCACAAAGTTAGTCTCAACTAAACTTGTACTGTTGTGTTTGAGCTTCACTGATACTGTTACTCTGTGACTGTGAGAGAAAATAGAAACATATTTTATTTATTTAAATAAGATCTTAGGAGTCTTGTCCCACAGCTGGGATCGCGGAAGGATGCAAACGCGCACTCGCGTCCCCTGACAGTGTCCGACGAACCGTGAGGTTTTACTCAGTTCAAGTCTGACATAAGCTACTGCTTTAACAAGCAGGTATCATCATGACGGATTTTGTCAGGTAAAAATGGTATCTTAGGTTAAATTGGAAGTACAGAAAACCAGCGCTTATGTCGTTTAAGTCTCTACACAAGCACAAGCTGTAATCATTTAGAAATCATAGCTTATACATACAAATATAATTTATTTATTTAATAACTGGCAACGCTAACAACACAGTAAACATTTAAAATAATCATTTACAAACTAATAATATTGTAATAATGTTGTTTTAAATGTGTGCATTTACACATTTAAGTTTTATGTTAGAATATTTTGTGAAGTGATGATAACAAAATAATGTTGGTTATTAAATACAACTAGAATACAATAGTATTCTATTTATATTCAATATCCAAGTTTCGCACAACGTTGTCAGTCAGAAACAAAAGCTAAACGATTTAGCGTTTAGCGGTCTGACCTTTGGCGTCAAGGGATTAGAGATTATTGTGTTTGTGATAGTATTTGCAATTATCTTTGAAATAGACGAGCTTCAAATTCCTAGTGAGTTTCATATTCAAAGGGCACATTTCTAGGAAAGTATCAAATAAAAAGAGTATCTAGTAAATACATGCATGTCCCACAATCACACATACAAAGTTTTATTAGTAGGTACATAATAATTCATGAGCACCACAAAACGACAAGAAAAAAATACAAAATAGTCTTATGTTACACGACAATAAGATGAACATTAATTAGTTTGTGTTGAAACAACACAAATGCACAATAAAAACCATTTAAAAGCACAAATAAAAAAATTAATAGATACTTACTTTATATAAATGAATTACCATAACGTTTGATATATGATGAATTGATAAACTAATCATTTTACTCGGATTAAAAAATATGTATATCGATGCCTATACTACTTTCATCCCAAATAAAATAAAGACAAACGTGAAACGGGTTAAATCGTAAAGAAAGCCAGCATACAATAACATAGATAATAAGACAGAAGTTAAGCTTAGCCAATACATATCAACGTGCATTACTACACACAATGCAAAAATACATCAATCCATCACAGTCAAGTCAGCAATCTAGTAAGTATGCTATGCATGATTGCGTTTCACAATTATCGAGAACAGTCGACACGAGACAGAAAAGATTGTAACTCATTACATCATTACACGTAGAAGACAATTGTTCACTGAAGTAACTACACTTCAATTTGTAAAGAACAAGTACTTAAAAGCAGTTGAAAATACTAAGATATCAAATTTTAGATGAAATTTAGTTAAACATATAGACAATATTATGCAAGAACTAGATAGTAAAAAAGCACAGGGGGAATATAAAGCATCAGTCAAAGCTACAATGCTATAAGTTATATTAGATTATAGTAAAATTAAGTGATTTAGTAGATAGACTACTTTACTCATTAAAGTACAATTATACATAGTAAGAGGTAAACGCATGCGCAGTAGCAAGCGATTGTTTAGCAAACAATAGGCGGCCGTGAATCATCTTACATAAAGACTCGAACACACTGAACCGCAAAATAATGGTAGCAATTTGAAATTAAATTTCTATAGATTAGTAACCTAACTGGGGTAGAAGATAGGGAGTAGAAAAAAAACGTGTTTCCTCTAAGTGGGATAAAGGTGGGAAGAAGAAGAAGATAGGCGGTAGGTGCGAGTAGAGCTTAGAAAACATAAACTGTACTAGGTATTAATAAAATTGAACGTATGATTTTCAAAAAAAATCTAGACCCTTTGTAGAAAACAAATTAATCAAAAGTATATAACAAAACAGCTGATTAAACCAAACATGATTGATTAAAACTACTTTTTTTAAACAGGTCTGATCATTCCTCAAATATCCATTGAACCATCGTATAATGGTGTGTTGTGTGTTATGTTATGTGTTATAGTCTCTTCGCGTATCCTATTATATCTGTGTTTTTTTTTCTATTTACCTTATATTATATGTACCTATTATACACTTTTACCTATTTCACACTTTAATACACACACCCTTACCTACTTTTTTTGCACACTACCAACACACTTTCACTCACACTGGAGGGTTTCTTCTCTATAACCAGACTCTTAAGAGACTGGCGTACCAGAAGAACCCTTCAGACACACATACTCTCTCACACCTTCATACTTACATTAACACTACACATCATTCTCACAAGGTCTATTGGCTGATGGTCTCGGCAGAATAACAGCGCCTAGCTGCCTTCAGGCAGTGAGGCATACGCTGAGTCGAGACCCTTTTGCTGCTGTAGCACACAAACACTTACCAGCTTACTATGTACCTACCTGTATTACCTGTCTTGTTTATTTTATCATTGTTAGTTTTAGTTTTGTAAGTGTACTTTGTGTGTTATTGTTTTGCAAATAAATATATGTCTATGTCTATGTCTATGTCTAATGGGCATGGTATGTAAATTGACCGCTCCCAAAACTTGACCGTAGTATCCACGCCTTGGCCGGCCGAAGGTCGTTCAGTGCCCTACAGTCATCTGAGACCTCAGTGGATGTCACAACCTGTACGCATAACTTTAATGCTAATTCTACAAACATTTATTTATATTATATGCAAAATACATTTCATTCCCAAATCATAGTTCGCTGTATGCTCTGGAGTGAGCTCAGAAATTTTGGGAATCACTTCAAAAACTCAAAATGCATCATGACATTGACAAATTGCAATTTTTTCTTTGAACAATAAGAGATTTAGTTTTGATTTTATGAGAAATTCGTATCGTCTAGAATGCACCCAAAACTAATGATTTTTTTGAGATATCATGAAGGTCATTTGGTGTTCAACATTATTACGGACACTTGAAACTTGAAACCGCTGCGCCGGTCGGATAAGATGGCACAACCTGATCGTCCAGTTTTTATACACATTGGAACTGCATTGCTGTTTGTTTTTAGATCCCATTACATACTTCGTAAGCCAAGCACACTATGATAGTGCTTTTATGTTGAGTTTATGCAACATTGAACTTACATTAACTTGCCCGTTCTTCTAGGCTCTGGTCGCGTGGAACTGGCACCTACAATCACCTAGTATGTAAGACGATCCTAAATTATCCTTGTGATTTTATTGAATAAAGAAATATTTGATTTCATTACATTAATACTTTACATCATACCATGCCAAAATGAAATAAATCTACTGAGATATGATCCTGGCACCGCGGCCTATAAAAGGGTACGAGTACAAATAGCTCTTGAAGCGTCTCGTCAACTATCTAGATCAGATACAAACAAGGGTCTGTTTATTTATCTAAGTCTCCGTACTGAATCAAAGGTCAAGAAAAAACATCCAAAATGAGGATGATCATATCACCACATGTGTTGGCTTCCTGGATTTTGATTATTACGTAAACATGACACGGCTTGTATTTCTAATCAAAACTAAGGGCAACAGACTGTCAGGTTGTGATACTTGTAGTAATATCTTCCCGACATTCTTTGTTTATTGAACGGTAAATAATGGATTTTGATTACAAGATCCAGGAGGATGCAATCGAGCTTGGATTACAATCGTGACCCTTCAACTAATAATGTTCAAAATGTGTATGCTATTTCGCAAAACACACAATTTCATAATCTCCGAGCTTGAATATATTTGAATTGCATTTGCCGCAATGTTGGCGTTTTAATATTTATTATGAGCTCATCCTTGGCCTCGAAATTAACTATGATAACGATAAACACTATAAAGATGTTTACACACAATGTCCTTAACTCCTAATTAATACTGAGGCTCATAATATAATTCTAGCTGTGGTGGGCAAGTTTTTATGATTCCCACCAGTAACTGTTTTTATAAATCAAAGCAGTTTCAGATTTCTGCATAATCATGCGGAAATCTGAAACAAAGCAACTCATGTGACTAGTGTCATGATGACTTAGAATTATTGTGAGACTTACGGCCGGTTTCTGGAAACCCAAATCACGATTGATCCGAGTTTGACACATAGTAATTATTTGATTTTTTGATCATCGTTCGAGAAACGGGCCGTTAGATTTACTCAAATATAGCTGAATAGTACCTACATACTTCCTCTATTTACGATGACGTTAGTAAGATGAACACTCTCGATCGATAGCTGTATCAAAGACATTTCTATGACACTTTTATATCCTACGTTATTGTGGGGCTTAGATTTACTCAGACAGCTGAATAATACATACTTCCTCTATTTACTATCATGACGTTAGTAAGACGAACACTCTGTGTAGCTGTATCCAAGACATTTCTATGACACCTTTATACCCTACGTCTTTGTTAATGGCGTAATACTTCAGTCCCCCCTTCAATGCCACATCACGTTTGCGAGTTACGGGCACATTGCTGCGTGTATAGGGGCTTCCGTTCGCGACTGGACTCCTTTAAAGGAGTAGGTAGTGAATCGCGTGCGTTGTATAATACATGAACAGTGGACGGAATACATAGTAGGTTCGCACGTGGAATGGCTATGGGCGACGCGTGTTGTAGACTTGTAGGTAATTTTATTTCAAGAAAATAAACTTCGTCATCAGTCATCATCATCTTCCTACCCTTGTCCCACATTATGTGGGGTCGGAACAACACGTCTTCTTCTTCCACTCTCCTCTATCAGACGTCATTTCAATGCTCACACCTTTCTTACACATGTCATCATTCACACAGTCCATCCATCTTTTTTTCTACATCCATCCACATTCATATCTAATCACATTAAAAAAGTAGTCTATATGGTGGAAGGTAACCCATACATTGAAGAAAATAAAGTACCTACATAATATCCATAATTAAATCCTCACCATGCATAATTTGACTTCGATTAAATTATATTCCTGTGACATATCTCACGTAAAATTAAAATTAAAGTCTTTCCAACAATTTGAAAATAATACTAAGTTTAAACAAGAGGTTCGTTCGTTATGTTCACAACTTATCCAATATGACCCTGAAAATGTATCAAAATTATAATGAAAATCAACATAATGCACAGTAACTATATTTTAGCTAATGCTGAGAGAACCAAAAAAATTAAATAAACATTTAATAGTAAAAAGAAATCCGCAATAAAATCTAACTACCTCTAATAAATATAACTATAAATTCAACTCACTAGATTAGATTCCAATTATTCAATAGGTAACGCAATTTAAATTACAATTTAAATAAAAGCACTAGGAATATAAAGCGTTTAAAGCGATTTTCTCCAAATTGAGTATTCCGTACGGTACAGAAAATAATTTAAATCAATGTAACTCCTTGCATTGTTTATTTCTTAAAGAATTTACTCAATTGAATTTCTTATTTAAAATAGCAAACGATTTTACTGAAATACTCATATTAACTCATATTTTGCGAATTTTACTTGTGCTATATAATACGTTTATCCAAAATATATGTACCTACTTTATACTACGCAATTACATACAAATATTTTCTGTTTAAATTTTAACAGTATTTAAAAGCCAATTTTTACCATGCAAGAGAATTTTGATAATTTTTCGTACAATTTAGAACATACCGTTAACCGTCGAGGGGTAAGTCCGGGCTGCAGCATCAGAGAAGGCATTTGGTTATAGTCATCATTTTTAGAGATAAATTTTATAAATTTATGTATTTAAAAGAACTCAAATTCACACAAAATACAGTTAAAATTTTAGGTAAATATATAGTAGTTATTTTTAGTAAAAACGATGATATAAACATAATTGATAAAAACATCTTCATCTATTCTGTAACTTTAAAACAAATATTCCAAAGAGAATTTTAACAAAAAGCGCTGCTCTAAAAGATCAAACCGACCTGAAAATCTATAGGAATATTGGCAGTATAACTTATGGACCCTAGGTTACCCTAGGTTATAAACTGCAAGGTATGCAAATACTGACATCGGTCATTGGTGTCGAACAGAGCTTGGAAGGATGCCAAGACAACTGACAATCCTGATCTGTTTAGAATCTACGGAAACCGTAGATTTGTGTTCGATAAACACCGATAAAGCGAGTAAGAGTATGAATTGGACAAACTACGATTAACTACACATAAATCATCAACATCATCAACCTATACATATACACACGACCTGCCAGGTCCCACAGCTGGACGTAGGTCTCTCTGAGCGCGGTCTTCGGCTCTTCTCATGTTGTGTTTGCCAGCTACACTCCGTAGATCGTCGCTCAATCTCGCCGGCGTCCTACACTACACAGTGCCTAAACGTAGTCTCCACTCCAGTATCCATTAAACATAAATAAAAAGAAAAAGCGAAAAGATCGCGGTATAAATTCCAGTAAGTATACGACTTACGTGAAAATCGAAGGCTACTAAGCGAACTATTAAGGAACTTCTCGAGCTTGGAAAGCAACATAAGGTTCTTCCAACGACTCGCCCTGAACAAATTTATTACCCTCGTCCCTTCAGTAGAGTCGATTCTTTCAAAGAAATTGGTTTTAGGTTTTTTAGGTTAAGGAAATGGACACTGCACTCTACTTAATTTTTTTGCTCTGATAGCATTAGCAAAATATATATTGAACACAATCGAATAAAAGGGGGAAGACCTTTGCCAAGCAGTGGGAAAATACAGGTTAATAAAAAAAACATTAAAAACTATGTAACTGATTTGGAAGTCAGAGCTTATTTGACGTCAAGTTTAATATGATAATGATATGATTTCATCGGGACGCGTCGCATTTAATCAATTATTCATTGATATGCATATAATTAGATGAAGTCATTGAACAGCATGTCATAATTAAAATTCTTTGTGCATCTGACCTTTTGATTTAATTAATAATTAAAATGAGTACTGATCTTTAGTTTGTAATGACGCCATTCTATAATTACTCGAAATATTATGTTGTTTAAAATATCACGGAGATATTGTACAAATTATTAGCAAGATACTTCTGATATTGACCATGAACTAAAAGTTAATCATTTATATTTATTAGTCTGTCGGATTTAATCTTTTATCGGTCCAATTACTTTTATTAGTTACCTAGATTTCGTGTTCGCTAGTAAAGTTTACAATACATCAATATTTAAGTCAGTTAAATCACGAGCATCTAGTTTTATTCGGCAAAATTGATGACGACATACGTTCAATAAATTGGAAGCTGTGTAGAAGTGTTTTAGAGACTTCCCCCATTTACCCCCAATTAAATGCATTTAGACCACGCATAATGGAATATTATATAAGATCAAACGAACTTCTTGAAGTGAAGTTCGATCATTATTATATGAGTCGTTTCATTCGAAGATACAATTAACTTAGGTAGTGCCTTAAGCCTACACGAGGATAAAACTTAAACTTGTATTGTGATCTAATGAACTGGCTCCAAACTAATGGAACTTGATCCAAACTAATACAACTTCCTTAGATCCTTAGGTCTTACCTTATGATAGGTATCTTTCTGCCAGTTCTTGATTTGCGCCATGACGTCATTGACGAGTCTATCCCGCACGGTCAGATGCAGGTCAGAAAGCCGTTCAGCTTCCACCATACCGCCTTTCCAAGCTGCTTCCATTGTGCCGTATTCGGGACCTGCGATTACCAAAACATTACCGACAGGTATATAGAAAGGTTCCTTTACTAATACCTGAGACTGGTTAGTAGAACTTAATAGAACTTAGCTAGGGCACTTACCCCCACCCTAGGTAAAAAACCTGTGTTGTGGGGGGTTAAGAGAACGTTTAACAGGATGATATATAAATAAATATTCATGGACATTATACAAGTTATATATGCGCTTTAGTCCCAAACTAAGTAAAGCACCACACCATCGGGGATGCTAGAACACTGCTGCCACCAACCCAAAGTCCTTCTCCGTTACTTTAAGAAATTGGGCTGGCTGGGGTGAGGTTAGCAGGTGGACAATGCACAATACACCCCATTGTGGGACGTCAGCGCAGATCTTATTCCCCCAACTAGAATTAGAATTAAGTAAAGCTTGTAAAATGGAAACTAGATTGCTGTTAGAATAGAATACACATAGAATAGAATACATTATATTGGCACAAGAGGAAGAAATACATAACTTTATACACAGAAATAATAATACACAATATGTCTAAATAAGTAGAGTCATAAGAATCATGTTCCAGCACTCTTTGTTTGTAAATCTATACATAGAATACATACACCCAGGCACAGAAAAAATATTTATGTTCATCGCACAAACATTTGCTCTGGATGGACCGCACTCACGACCAACAGCATGGAAGGCAGAGCTACTACCAAGTGAACTGTGACGCCTGTCAAAATAATATATTTGGGAGACTGGGACATTTCAAACCGAATATTTCGGTCTGTCTGTGAGTCCATGACTGATGAGCAAGTGATATAGTCATCAACGTGCCTCAAGCGTGGAGACACTGTTGTATTGCACTAGTTGTCTGTCCTGACACCAAAATCACAACAATGTGATCATTATAGAATCTGCTTAGAACTAATCCGCTCCTGACGACACAGGTTACTGAATAAATGCGACAATAGTAAACGTATCGAATCAGTGACGTATTTGAGATACAGTGCGCGTCAACGTCATTCTTACTCTCGGAAGATATCAGCGTTAGCGCGCAGTGTATCTTAAATACGTTTTGATTGTCACATTTATTCGTAGTCCTCTGTACAACGTAAATTATGAACACGCTACCAGCTCCAATGGGTTTAGCAATGTCGATCCAATCTCACTGCTCGATAATAGCCAATTTAGATTGGCAATACATAAAATAATGTTATTGGATAATTGCTTCTATTATATATATATTGTATTACTTGATGAAAGATTAATTTAAGATGAAGCATGCAAATGATTTTAATTTCCGAGTATGGCCGACAAACTCTCCAATTATGCCTAGAGATACGGGTAAATCCAAACAATTAAAACTGAAATATGTTGTTTAAATTGCTCAAATTTGTTACATGACAATCAAAATAAATCAAGAAGATGAGAGAAGGAAGATATTCAAGATATATAATTACTAACTATAGTAATATATTAACCTGAATAATATTACTAAGGATAAAATTAATAATTTCTCATCTCTCGTATGCCACAACCTTGAAAGCTAAGTGCCCAACGCTATTTAATATTTAAGTCCATTCAAAAGATGTTATGAACTAACTAGCTTTTGCTTGCAACTTCGTCTTGCTATCGTTATATTATGACAATATCTTTTTAAATTATAGCCTATGTGTTATTCCGATGTATGATCTACATTATTGTAAAGTTTCATTAAAATCCATTCAGTAGTTTTTGTGTGAAAGAGTAACAAACATTCATCCACACAACCATCCATACAAACTTTCGTCTTTATAATATTAGTACGAAATAGGATGAGTAGGACGCAGCTGCACGTATATATAAGATCTACTCTGAACTGTGTGTAGTAGACTTTATAGAGTAACACTGTGAGGTCAGGGGAGTGACCACGAATAAATGTGACGATTGTTAAAGCAACGTATTTGGGATACATTGCAGGTCAACATCAGTTTTACTGTTGAACTTTGCAGCGTTAGCGAGCGATGTATCTTAAATACGTTACGTTAACGTCACATATATTCGTGCTGATCTCTTCTCAGTTGTCGCATAATAAACAATTATAAATGAACACAAGAGATGTTAACAAGACGTAATTCATCTCATCTCTTGCCTTACTCAGTTGCGTTATGTTATGTATCAACACGCACGAAAAATAAATTAGCTGTATATATCATTTGAGCTGTGAAATTACAATTCTTGACATTGTGTAATAGCAGTTTTGAATGGAATGTTGTTTATAATTGAATCAATAAAAAAATATTAAAAATTTAACATTACATTATATTTATACATTATAATAAAAAATATCTATCTATGTAATGTATTGTATTAAATATGTCAGTCTTCTAGTACCCATAACACAAGCTCTGCTTATCTTGGGGCTAGATGATATTACATATGTGGATTGTCCAGCATTATTTATTAATTTTATTTATAATAAGATATTTATTACAGAATCGAAATTAGATTCAAAGTTTTGTTTATTTGAGTTTTTCGATCTACTAAGCCAACTGACCTAATTAATAAATTCAAAACTTTTAGTAAAAATAGTCTTTATAGTTTTTTTAGGGTTTTGATTTTTCTAAATAAGCCATGCCAAAGTCCTATTTTCTAGATAATTAAATAAATAAAAGTTTGTCTAGATAATGTTTTCTCACTAGATTCCCCACTGTTGAGTATCGTTCACTGTATATGAATTAAACATAGTGTTCGTGTGCAAGCTTGATTAAAATTTAAGTGTGATTTTATGCTGAGAGAAATTGAGTGTTACGCGTTTTGTTGCTTGGATGGATTAGATCAAAAGTGCTTGAAGTTAAATAATCGCGGCTGAAGAATGCGCGAAGCGTGACGACCCTCAAAGAATCTAGTAATTCCGTTCTAATTTCTTATGTCATATGGAAATAAAATAGTTGACGAACCCATAAAACACTATATCGGTCTCACAAGTAATTTCTTATTTACTAGCTAGTGCTAGCGACTTCGTCTTGCTTTCCTTATATTTTTGTCAATCCGTACAATATCTTTGTAAATTATATATCGGTCTATCTTATAAAAAGTTAGCGCAGACTTTTCTTGATTACCATACGTAATGGTGACATAATGACAACGCTAACTTTTTATAAGATAGGGGGTATATGTTATTCTGACGTATAAACTACATTATTATAGCGTTTCATTAAAATCCATTAATCTCTTTCCAGAGAGTGATGGAAAGAGGGGGGAGACCTTTGCCCAGCAGTGGGTCAGTTTGCAGTGGGTCAGCGAAGGTTGATAAAAAAAAAGTAGTTTTTGCGTGAATGAGTAACAAATATCCATCGATTTGTAACAACTTCTGTGCAACAAACAGACCTGTCTCATCAAGACGCCTAAGGCTGTGTTTTGCAAGTGCACGTTTCATAACGAATTAAACTCACTTGTTACTGACGTAATCAGGTGCAGCGATTCGGCACACCATTCCAAATTCAGCGTGCGCCAATCGCGACACTTTCCATTTTTAAATCGACCAATATGCGACGAGAGGCGCGCGCGCAAACCTGTACCCCAAGTACAACTTTGTGCACTCACGGATCGTAGAGACGCAATCGCCGAGCGCCACCGATTTTGTATGGAGATCCAAGCTTCTCAAGGAATCTGCTAGGGGCGCTGCTTGGATCTCCATACAAAATCGGTGGCGCTCGGCGATTGCGTCTCTGCAATCCGTATGTGCACAAACTCGTACTTGGGGTACTGCATTGCGTACGAGTGCGCTCGAACATGTGAGATCCCAATTCGTCAGACGAAATTTACGTGCCCCGAATCTTGAAAGTCGATTATCGAAGTCGGCCTCTGGAATTTTGATGGGCTTTCGATTTCATCGCTTGTAATTTATACTCGTTGCATCAACTTGCATCGTTCTTGCGCAAGGAAATGTGTTAATTGTATATTCTTCACAGCGCTTCAGTCCCATAAAACATTGTAACTTGTATAGGGTATAAAGTGCGGTAAGTTTATTACTGTTGATGTAATTATTTTATCAATCAATATCAAGTAGCTTTTATTTCTACATACAATATTATCAATTGTAGGATCTACTTCTACTAAACTATTATAAAAGTGTTGCGGCTTCTGGTCAACGATTCGAATATGATAAAATTACGAGCTGCTATCTATCTTTTCATCGAATTTTTTGTGTTGATAATATCGCACTAAGTCGAGGTCGTGTACTAAAAAGTGATTATCATAAATACCTATAGATATAAACATAACTATACATATTTAATTTTAACATGTTAAATACATTTAGTAATAGCTTATATAATTAATCTTTTATTTGATTAATTCGCATCTTTGTTCACATCCTGAAGAAAGATTTTTAAGTAATAATAATAGCATTTATTGAAGAAGAAGGAAGGGAAGAAAGAAGTACAGTGATTGCACTTAGCTATAAAATTAGGTCTAATCAATTTGAATTTACGGTTTTAAATTTCAAAATAATTTATGAACCATGTCCAATTTTCTCGTTATAACATAATATGTAAACATTATATTTACTCTAAGCATTAGACAAGTGCAAGGTAATGTGTTTTCTTCGAAACATGACAAACACTGAGGTAAAAGCTGGTAGAGCCGGTCCAGTTGCGTCATGTGTGGATACCGAACCTACTACATGGTTGCACCACTGCACTTAAACTAATAAAATATTGTTAAGCTCAAGAAAAATCAATCAATCAAATATCTAGCAATCACAACATCACTTTCCATCAGGTGAGATTGTGGACAAAGGACGATATAAAAAACAAACTTTACAAAGTTTAGAAAATTCTAAAGGTTATAGAGTAAAGCAGGATTTGAACCCGCGACCTACCTGTTTGATACAGGGATGCGAGTAAACTACGCAAGCAACTCTTAACTTTACTCCACGAATAAGTTTTCTTAAATATGTAATAAAAAATATTAAGTATTAATCATATTTAGTCCGTAAAATCACGCGAATTATTCTTATTCTTATTCTTATTCTTAGTATCAAAGTAAGATTAAAACTTTAAAATACGTATGTATTTCCATTTCTAGATTATAATGTATCTTAAACTCGACACTATTGATTCTAAACACAACAGACAGATGTTCTATTGTGTTTTACACGGGTCTGTATTTAAGCTAAAATAAATGTCAATAATTTCCAGTGTTGCATTAAAGTGTTTGTGTTTGTGACTATTGATAATATATTTAACACTAGCTGATGCCCGCGACTTCGTCTTATTACCGTTATATTTTTGTTAATTCACACAATATTTTTATAAACTAGCCTATGTGTTATTCTGATGTAACCGCGTTATTGTAGTTTTTCATTATTGAAGTTTCATTAAAATCCATCAGTAGTTTTTGCATGAAATAAGTAAAAAACATACATCAATCTATCCATACCAACATTCGCGTTTAAAATATTAGAAGGAGTATGATAGCCAATGTGTCATTATGTTGTATAAACTACATTATTGTAAAGAGTCACTAATATCCATTCAGTAGTTTTTGCGTGAAAGAGTAATAAACATACATCCGGGAGGAGGTAGGATTTACGCCACCTCGAGGCTCAGGATTACAATAGACAATTTGGAGTATACAATACAAATAAAGTGAGGAGGTGTGAGGTCTCACGAGCTTGAACGTCCTCGGAGCAGCCCTAGCTAGAGGCAAATAAACCGTACTTCCTCGTATTGACAAGTATCGATGACTAGTTGGAGGTAAAAGCGTCTCCAATGCACGGAATTTCACATTACGTATTATACGTTTAATGATATTTGGAAATATAGAATAGAATAGAAAACGTTTATTTACATAAACAACATTTAAAAACAAATTATACAAAAACAGATGGGTAAAAAGGTCACCACTCAGCATATGCCATAGGGACGGTGATGAGAGGTTCCTATAGCGCTGGTTTAAGCCAAGTTATTAAAAATGGTTAATAGAAAAGCAAAAATAGTTTTTTAATAAGGTTAGCAAAGAATTGTAATTTCACTCCTCAAAATGGCATACAATTAGAATTTCACGCGTTACACTTATTTCTAATCAAAATAACTTATTTCTATACACATTATGGTAAGTTTAATATTGTTTATTTCACTATAGTAATATTTAATTTTTCAGTTTATAGAAATAAAAAAGTCATTGTTTAATAAAATGTGAAAGTTTATATGTTTGGATTTTTAAAAGTAAAAATAATTATAAAATACTAAAGTAAGTACACAAACACGCAAATTCCGGACATTACCAGTGAATTAATTGATTTGGATAATAATACTTACAACCTAGATACATAGGATACTTTTTAACGAAAATCAGAAGACAAAAGGCTCGCGGACAAAGCCGTGGGCAGAAGCTAGTGTTGAAATTTAGTAGTAATCGGGATAGTTTACAAATTAAATTCATCGAACCGTGAACTGAGTTCGGTATATTTATTGTACTATTGCTCTTCAATATTAGATTCTTGAATTTTAGGAAATATTTTTTTAAAATTTGAATACACCAATAAGCATGAATGAGGAAAGGGTCAAACGATATTGAAATAAAGAACACACATTATAACATGTAATGTTTTCTTAGGATAGTGTACCTTTTTATTATTCTACATCGACTCCTAGAATGCAATGAATCGAGGATGTGGTTGAGACAACAAAGTCAAAGTCTAAGTCAAAAATTACTTCATTTAGAATCGTCTTACATACTAGGTGATTCTAGGTGCCAGTTCCACGCGACCAGAGCCTAGAAGAACGGGCAAGAAACTTACGGCCTGGTTCCCACCGTTTTTTTATATGATCCTTCTTACAAAGAATTACAATTAAACTAAATTAAGTAAGTACTGAAGTTTCAGTGCGACACTTCATCATGCTTCAAGCATAGTAATATCACAAAGATTATGTAAGGAGGGTGTGCGATTATATGTAGCTCAAGTGAATTCTCGGAATGAAGATGAAGATACGGTTCCCATGCCCCGACATCGTATTGTCGCAAATGATAATCATTGGATATTTTATGTGGAATTCCATTTTTATGCGAAAATGATTCGTATTATTACTTGTACATTTAGTAGAATGGAATTCTCAGTATGTCATAAGTAGTCGGTAGTATATTGGTAGGGGAATGAATGTTAGTAAAACTTCTTTTGAAGTTTTTTATAAAGAAGTCGTCTGGTGTAGTTCTAGACAAAGTTTAAGTTTTTCTATATTGGCTTTAATAACTACTAAAACGATCTCTACCCGATCTTTACGATTTTCACTGAGGATTTTCATTAAATATTTGCCGATGAGTCGAAATTTTCCCGACAGACAGCAGCCGACAAACAAAATTGGTAGAAACCACTTCAGGTACAAGCTTCGGATACACTTGAGTTCCCTAACTCAAGAACTTCCTTCTCTCAAGAAGTGTAAAACATGATCCATTAACTTGAATTGAGACCCGTAGCTCTACCATGAGTTTTTATTTTACTATACTATATTATATTACTATACTCGCTAGCGTCTGTAGTTAAAAAAATGTATGAAGATTTGTACAGCGCCTCTGGGTACTAAAATTCGTAATACTAATATTTACGTAACTACTGTAGTAAAGTCAGGCGATTTTACTGTGCAACTCAAGGTAGAGTTACAGGAAGTAGTACAGCATAGTAATACAAACCTTTTTCGATTAAATCGTTCCATTTCTTGGCCCAGCCGCGCAAACTCTTCGCGTAAGTTTTCTCTATATCTGCCCGCTCTTGCACCAGCGCTTGGAGCTCGCTGCAGAGTCGATGGCCGTCGTCGACCCTTCTGGTGGTGCGCTTGTAGTTGCCAGGCTCCCAGAAGGAGTCTGACGTGGTGGTGAGCAGGTTCTGCTCGTCGCTGTGATGCGACATGGTGGCGGTGCGACACTCACACACCGCCCCTCTGCAACAAACATAATAAGGTAAGGAAAATTGTATTTATTCAGACAAATTAAGGTAACCAAAGGATCTGAGTATCTAGTCGGTATGCACAATGAACGAAATTTAATATTCTTTATGCTTGCCACATTTTTGACCTTCCGCAATGTAGGTTCGATTATATTCGATTTCGATCAAAAACAGGTTGTAAATTCATTTTCCTTCATTTCATTCATTTTTCTTTTGCATTTGTCTTTCTAAAAAGATAATAAAATGGTCTTTTCACATTAAAAATAATACCTTTCTTTAACTTAACAGCCATACCGAGAAGCATAACTTCCAAGTCTTCAACGTCGCATAAAAATAGCTGTACCATAAAAAAGTCAGTTATTTTAGGAAAAGTCCAACCGTATTTTATGGTAACGTAAAATGTCTAAGAATTGTCATTTCTATACTTCAGAATAAAGAATATTATGTTAAAGTCACAGACGGCGAGGTGGTACTTAGCCGTCCCGAAAATTATTACCGGTCGCCTGTTCCACGGTAATATTTTATAAGTAATTTCTCAGAAATATGAAATGTTTTAACGTAGAGAAATGTTACAAGAATAATCCATTAGGAAACTTCACGGTTACATGAGTATTATGAACTACTGACTGCTAAGTTTTTACACGAACTGAAGATCTAGATATTAAAACAATGCGACGAATAGTTAGTTATCTATCACTATCAGTATCGGTCAGCTATATAAATGATGCCAAATTAGTTATCAAATCTAAATTATAAGAAAACATTTTTGCGGATAAACGTACGTGTTCTATTCTTCTGTTTTAAAATAACTTACCTACTACAATAATAAAAGAAGAATTTCGGTTACTATGCTAAATAAAAACCTGTATCTATCAAATATATAAGTGGCCTATAGCCGTAGAAGGCTCTGACACACTGCATTATTAAGCCGCATGGTTCTTTAAAACAATGTACAAAAAAAGTCACACATTTCCAGTGTATTTGAATAAAATCGCAGCGAGCGCCTCGGGGGAAATCTAAGACTAGCAGAGAGTAAGGGTATACAGATACACCTGAGTTGTATAGTATAAATCGCAGACGCATTTGAGTCTAAAAATGTTGAACTTTAATAATGCTGGGGGAAAACTATAAGTACATGATTGATGATTGACTGTCTCACAAAATTAGACGTAGTTTTACATTAAGAAAATAATGATATTTTGAATAATATACCACTAGAAAATGTAATAGTATCACTGGTAGGTCTAAAGAACTCATTTAAATCAATTAGATAAACATTCCCGTACAAAGATAAAATAAAAATAAATTTCTCAAAAAAAATATACCTAGCTTACAAAGGATGCTGCCTTTGTAAGTAATTCGTACACGTCAGTGCATGGGGGGGGGAAGGGTGGACATTTTAGAGGGTGCTTCGAGAAATGTCTAGCACCGTCTTTTGTTACGTCCGTCTGTAGGACCTCAGAAGTTAGAGTACAAAGCGCGCCCAGACGGTCTCAAGTTCCAGACATCCCATCCATAACATCACACGAGTATGCAAGGGCGGATCTAGCTTTGGCGCCAGGGGGCGGGTCACATAGTCGTATCGTGGTCAAGTCAAGAACTTATAATTTAATCCCCAAACGTTTGCCATCATACAAAGTTATTATATTAAATTCATAAAATATTTAGCCCTGTCATATTAGGGGTTTCACCTCGGAATGATAGATAATAAATAAATAAATAACAATTAGTGATCCACCTATGTCCTGGAACCAGTTCAGGGAGGGGGTCATGACCCCCATGACCCCCCCCTGGATCCGCCGTTGCGAGTATCTGCACGAGTATACAATAGATTCTGTTTCTCGTGTAAGCCAAAATTGAATGTGACTTGTAAGTCTCATCGAATTTTTGACTACTAAACTACCAAATAGTGTACAAAGTTGGTGAAGGCAGGTGGTAGCTTAATAGTAGATAAGTAAAGTTATTAATGATAAGTTATCATTAATAAACTGTATAAAAACATTATGTAACAGCTTAGCGCCCTATTTTATAAAAAGTTAGCGTTGACTTTAAGTCATCATTACGTAAACAGTACTTCAAGTCTGCGCTAACTTTTTATAAGATAGACCGTAAATCTTATCTCAGCATAGCGATGTTTTAGACATGGTTGTAACTTAGCTATAATTTAAACTTTGTTTGCACTTTCTTAGGAAAATACAACGTTAAATAGTTAAATTTCATTTCCATACCTGAGTATATAAAACCGGTATATCAAATATAAATGATCATGAAAGAAGGATATACGCCGTTTCCTATCCATTCCCCTCAAATGAATCACAACAATCAACATCATCTCATTAAAACTGGCTACCTTGTCGCACCGGCTGCTGCATCGACTGGGGGAGCTCGAATAAATGTGACAATAATTATTGTAAACGAATGACGTATTTGAGATACATTGCATTTCAACATCAGCTATACTGTCGATAGTCGAAGCGTCAGCGCGCAGTGTATACGTTCCGTTTACGTTTGTCATATTTATCCGTGGTCAGCCCTCAGGTTAACCTATGGCTGACCAAGTTCAACAAGCTTTGCCAGCTTTCTATTCGCCAGGTGTGGTGTTTGAACTTCGTGCCCCCGTGGGTACCGATGTTTATAATGACTTAACTATATGCAAACGTCACGAACCCCCTTTGAGAAGTAGATTTAAAAAAATATATTAATTTTGATGACGAAAATAATGAGAAAAAATGGACCGTAGTTTTTAAAATGTTTTAGCAATATTTCCTCACTGTATGATCGCCACTGTCTGTTGTTTCAATCGACAATATATTTGCCAATATTCCGTTTAGAAATTACACTTCAAACACTCTGCCTTATTTAGTAAAATATTTTTCAATGAAGAGGATAAAGCAGATTCAATTACAGATAACGGTTTTAAGATTCAAGTCTTAAAGTCAATAGAATCTAATCCGTACACAAAGGCCAATGCTAATCCATTTTAAGACTCGACATTAGATATGTGTATCTACGATCTTGTTTACCTAAGCAGGCCTCGTCCCAATGACACAAAGACACGCTAATTGCGACTCAGATCCGAAGATGCTAAGGCAACATCACGTCACTTAAGATGCTAAGAATATCCTCAATGACGTCATCAGAATCTTGTTACTTCATGTGGCAAAAATGTTAGTTAACAGGTGGTAGAAACGGATTCACACGAATTTGTATTAAAACTGGTTAGCGGTCACGTTTTCGATTAAAAAGCAAAAGCTGCTTTTCGAAACAATTGTTATCTAAAGCCGATTGAAACGAATAAAACCTTTTATGTTTTAATCGATTAAAACAAACCCACTGTCGACGTTGCTTAATAAATTCTAGGCTACCTTTGAAATCTAGATTCACGACTTTAACCATAAATATTTTTAATACGGATCCAGACTTATCCTTTCAGCAAAATCTGGAAAATCGTGACCTCATATTATCGGAGCAAGCAGGTACATTCCATTCGTATATTAATATCGTTACCATTATTTTTTGAGAATATTGTTTGTGATGTAGAGACTTTATTCACAAACAAACTTACGACTATACAGTATTTACAAAATGTACATTTACATATAAAATACATAAGAAACAGCTGAGCTATCTACAGACCGTTGCAAACGATCTATAGATAGTTCAACTGATCCAAATCAGTACCAATCGGAAGCGTACCCAAGACACTGGCTGCATTGCCGCGCTGAATAGCAATGCTGATACGTTGGGCCAGATACTCACCAGCCCTCGGGTCATTATTTTAACTAAATAACTTTAAACATCCATTTTTTAAATACATTTTGAGATGCACTGAACCTGAACATCAAGAGATCCAGTAGACTAAACTTGACAAGAACGCTACAAGAAACAGCTATTATTATTGCTAATAAGCACCTATCTACGACAGCTTGAGACAACTCAAAACTTACTTGAGATACTGCAGAAAATGATGGCCCTTGCCTTTACACCGTCTATTTCTTCTGCAGGTCATGTCCTTAACTGTCCTATCTTCACTGTCAAAGTCAGGTCATTTGCCTGAATCACCGGTACCGTGTCCGCCACTCGACGACAGGTATGTGTCTGATTCACCAAGATGTCGGATTCGCCCACGGCCGCGAGATCGCGAGTAAACAAACTTATATTCTAACAAACTGATGAGCGTACTATGATCTAACGTGATAAGCGACGATGATAATGATGTTGATAGAACGTTGACG
The DNA here is from genome assembly GCA_932527185.1 of Ecliptopera silaceata. NCBI lineage: Eukaryota > Metazoa > Arthropoda > Insecta > Lepidoptera > Geometridae > Ecliptopera > Ecliptopera silaceata. Next base: position 2,338,258 of record OW052211.1, read on the forward strand.
CTCTAATGATGGGAGTTTTTTGCCCGAGGCGTACACTGCTGAGAAATTGCATTGAAGAAATTTCCGAGTATGAAAGTCGATAACTGAAAACAAGCGATACACAACGAGCAAATGAAGTTTTATATTTCTTTACTCAATCGTATTATGTGTACAGTAAAGTTTGGCGTATCTTAGTCATAAAAACAGGAAGTATGAGTGAGGTATGTTAAAACGTCAAATTATGGAAGAATTCGGCAAACATAGCACCTTATTAGAAGCATGCGTATTGCGTAATAATTTCCGCGAACACAATCCGAATTCACAGATTTAATTAAGTGCCATTAACAGAGACAATAGTCTACTGGCTATCTTGTGAATAAAAATGATAAAATAAAAAATGTCAAGCGCAAATAATATTATCAAGGTAAGACGTTGCCGTTGGGAAATACAACGAATGGTGCCGTATATAAAGATTAGGGCCTTCCCGATTGTGAAAACAAGCATGGGAAGAAAATTCTAAAGCTACCATTTAAATTCAATGATCTTTACGAATACAACACGAGACATCAGTACTCAATAAAATACATCTAGGAAAGAAAACGAAAGATAAAATAAACTAGTTTTAGGTAATAACAAAATCAATAAAGATAAACAAGTCACAATTTCAAAATAGATCACATATCACCAAACACTCTTAATTTCGACTGAGAAACCTGATCCGGCGACACACAGACAACGAATGGTATCCAAAGTCTAGAATATTACAAAACCAGTCAATCGTACTCTTGATAAACAAATACCTTGCCAATTCTGAGCCTTATACAATTGTTAATAAGAGGTTTTTTCGACTGTTTGGATAGTAAACTAAAGTTGTAAAATAATGACCTTGCAACATGTGGAGTTGATTCATTCAACAGTTACCGTATCGGTTCGCACGGCGCGCTATTGTATTACCTAATTGTCGATTTGCAGTGAGAAAACGAATGTAACGCATGTTATATGACTGAAGTTAAACCAACTTTTGAATTCAACAATACACGTGCTGTGTGTACTAATATAAATAGTAAATTGTTAGTTAGTAAATATATTGAAAGTCAAAGTAAGTAAAGTACTATCAAAATGAAGTAAGATGATAATGCTCAAGCCATTAGAAATCCGAGTAACGCGATAGGCAATAAACAAAGTGATAAAATGAGAGTAATAGAGCAAGATAAAATATTTGTGGTCGTATTTGTAACGGTGATAAGACCGTTGGAACAAGGACAACTGTTCAACTGGATTCCGTTGCAGTTACTGATGATGCTGACCATAATATTGAAAGTTGAACCGTTTTGGGTAAGCTTACTCGCAATTGAAAGTCTTTTAAATGAACGATTGTTTATACTATACTATACATATTTTTTCATAAATGAAATAAGTAAATTAGACTGATAATAGGGGACTGGCATAAAAACCACCATCTGACTTACGCAAGTGATTAGATAGAACCGAATCAGTCTACTATTCACGTTATATTTTAACTTTGGTGTAGTTTGGCTCAATTAGTCAGAAACAGACATCAACAAATCACGCCAGCGAGGCGTCTCTTCATAAATCAAGCTGAAATCTGTTAGTAGCAAATATTAAGGAGCTTAAGGGATGATTTACATTGTCATAATTTACACTGCACATCCACTCTAACAGCTAAGTAGATACATATAAAGTCTTATTGCACTGGAAATAGTCATCAGTGAGATGCAGTTCGTTTTAACGACTTATTCCCAAACGTTCCTGCAAAAAATCCCCTTAAAATTTTTATAGTACGTTTGTTATGTCTGTCAAGAAAAAAATCTTCGGCAGGAGCGTTTGGGAATGAGTCTTTTAAACCATTAATAGCAATAAGAAATTACTCAGAGTTTCAGAGAATGCCGTAATAATTCCTAAAACTATTTTTATGTATTTTTGGCGGATTAGTAGGAAAGTTTTAACGACCTAGTGGTCAACTTAAGTGACAGTTAATGCTACTCAAATGACTCAGTCATCATTAACGTCTGCAGCAGCCGGAACCGAATTAACGTACACCTTTCATATGCTAGGTTCCTTTGCTTTAACCTTTCAGTTGATAAGGAATGGCATATGCTATGAGCGTTTACATCTCTTCAAGAGAGATTGAGTATGATAATTATAGCGAATTACTTATTGAACGCGAACGATTATCAATAAATAAATGTGCATGAACATTTCACACTTATCTAACTCCAAACAAAGCAAAAGCTTGTACTACGGGATCTAGATTGCTGATAGAATACTTATATTTTTTTAAATACATACATATCACACATAGTAACCAGACATATAACAAATATTTATGTTCATCACACAAACATGGTGGGAATCGAATCCATGATTTGAACCATTTTTGCTCTATGGCTGCAGTGGTGACATTGATTGTCTGCGGAATGCTGCTATCTGCCGCGCGGTATGTTCTAGTTAGATCGTCACTTATAGACTTTGTAAATTCTTACTGTAACTCTATTATTACTTGTGCAAGAACGAGCAAGAATCCAACGATTATTGGTAACTAGATTCTCACCACGAAAAGAAAGCTGCGTGTTTGGTTTTACAGAATATGAATGAGAATTTACGTATTACATCTAGTCACGGTACGATCGACGCGTTACATGCTACTGCTGGTACCTATTACATAGTTGACATTAAGACTTTCTTGAAAACAAAGATGGCTGATAAAAAGACAATGGAATGCAATGGACCAGCACATCTCGTTGTTAAGCAATAGAGAGTAATCAAAACCATTTAGCATGTGTCAATAAGTTCACGCAAGAGCTGTATTGATATCTCTAGGAATTTAGATATATTTGAGTAAAGCATTACTGTTGACGATAACTTTGATGGCTTTAGAATAGGAACGCTGATGCCACTATGTTCATTCATATTTTCCATATAACGAGCAAGTCACATTATTACCACGTCGACTCAAACAGAGAATTAAATTGGCTAAAGAAAACAGTAGTCCTAACATCACAGACGCTCAACACTTCGCAAGCACTCCCAGCAGTAAAATACTTAGTAGAAAAGTATACGAACCTCCAAGTTTTATCGTTAAAAACAATTACTGCATAAACCCCAGGGCCTCCATTACCCGTGAACCTAAAGCGTGTGGTCGCTCACGCGCAACCACAAGATGTTCGCCGCTGATTAGAAAACATTACTTGTATCCTGTAAAACGTTCCTTTAACCATGAAAATATTAAGCAGGTGGAGAAATTAGACCTAGATTTGACTTGGATTGAAGCAGTAGTTAAAAAGAAACGATAGCGTATCGTATATTGTATCAAAAAGATAGCGGGGCACTTGTGAGACATTTTGGTTTTAAAAGACACGTTTGATAAAGCACGACCTAATGTCAGATCTTGTGTTGATTTATCTGTGGATGTAGACGCTGATATTCGCAACTCTACTGCCAAAAATTGCAATAGCGCAATTGGGCAACTGGTAATACAGCTAAGTAAAAGTATTGTGATACTACTGGCGTCTTTCTTGATGATAGATAGATAAGGTAATAAGGAGATAATTGGCTCTAGATGTTAGACAGTAGAATAGCATCAATGTCACCGCGATGAAGTCACCCAAGGTTAGGGTTCAATAGAGAGAAACTAGAGATCGTAACGGTTACGGCTGTGGTTGCGATAATTCGATTTCCCCGCGGAAACGTACGCCGGAACCGATACCACAGATAGAACGATTGCAAACAAACAAACACACGTTAGTTTACATACAGGTCACTGAATTTATAATAGATTTAAAAATCCGCAGCCAGAGAGACAGAATTGCCTTTAGACCGTGTTAGGTGAGTGTTAATGATTAATGAGACACCGTGGTTCACCAAACAGGGTGAAAAGGAATCAAGTAGACTTTGCAAACGCTCGAATATTCAGAGTTTCTGCGTTTTAGATGATGTTGATTTTCCTCCAATTTTTCAACTAGGACCAGTTTTTTGAAAATGAGAAATATTTACTGAAACAATTTTTTGAGGCTCAGCGTAGTGAAGTTAAAGAGCTGATCAAGTTGTGCGAAACGGACAAAACAATTAGAAAACTAATAGCCCTGTCCAACCAAATTACACCAAATTATACCTGATTTTGTTATGAAATCGCAATTACGCAAATGAATATATTATGAAACCGACAAACAATGTAGGATATGCCGAAAATACTAATTCGGCGGATGTGCCTAAATTGTTAATGTATTAAGTTTTTATTATTCCTTTTACGCAAGAGAACTATTTTACGAGTAGTTTACTTGTAAGGGATGAAACTTGTATGAAACGTACTATTAAGTTTATTACCTTTGTTTCTCACATCAAAATGGGGAAACATGCGTTTATGAGACATGCTGATGACATCCCATTTTGAATATCAAAAGTTGTGAGAATTCAAAACTATTTTATTTTATTTATATTAAACAAAACGGTTCTATCAACTAAATATATTGATTACGACTTAAATACAATACATACAGGAATATATTTTTAAACTCTGACACTTTCCTTCTTAAAAATATTTTCAGTGTACCCTTATCAGTCACTTCATTAAAGCTATATTACTCGTACCTCCAATTACCTCCATACCTCTCAAAAAATAATTCACGAAAAAACTTTAACGAAATACAAAAAAAAAATTATAAAGACGTGGAGCCCTAAGAAAATGTCCGAATATATAGACAGAAAACACTTTATAGTTCACAAAGGTATTTCAAAGTACCAAATTCACATAATTTCCTAAGTGAAGTAATGGACCAGTCTGCGGAGACTTCGCTCTATGTTCGGAAGGAATGTGGACCTGCCTCAAGGAAGCGTTCATGCCGGGGTCCTAATTTATGTCCACGAGAGCGGCGAGCACAGCTTCCTAATTTATGTATTAGAGACTTGCTTATGGTTTTATGGGGCCTCTGGCTCCCAGCATGACACCTTCCTGGTCCGATGCAGGTTTTTACGATTAATCGCTGTTTGGATTTGTTGAAAACAATTTTTTTAAATTATTTATTCACAAACAAACTTACGACTATACAGTACATATTTACAAAATGTACATTGTCATATGAAATACATAAGAAACAGTTGAGCTATCTACAGACCAGACCAGAGTTGCAAACGATCTATAGATAGTTCAACTGATCCAAATCAGTACCAATCGGAAGCGTACCCAAGACACTGGCTGCATTGCCGCGCTGAATAGCAATATGTTTTTAAATATTATTTAGAGTAATATTAATATTATTAGTAATATTATTTAGAAATATTTTTCTTTAACATATTCGGTCTATCTTATTTAAACAGTTAGCTCAGACTTGATGTCTTGAGTACCATACGTAATGGTGACATAATGTCAACGCTAAATTTTTATAAGATAGGAGAATTGTGTTTACATAAATTACTGAATTCAGTTGGTATCAAAAACCTGATAAAATAAACAAGTACAATTTAACAAAATCAAATCTTATATGAGAACATCATCAATTTAGTCAAAGTCAATTAAATACGCATTATATCAAAATCTAAGTCAGATCTTGATCAGATTTCAACACATGAGAAGCACCGGCATTCATAAAAAGAATCATTAGGATCGGTTCTCAAAATACTTACATTATATTCATAATAAAAATACAGCAGAAAAACTTCACAGCGAAACTATTTAATTAAACCTTGACATGTACCCACTATTTTTAATTAACTTTATTTAATTTGAATTATTTTAACAAGAATTACTATTATTTGCTCATACTTTATAATAATTATACCTACTTTTGTTAAAATGGGTCCTACTATTTATGTAAAATGGATTAAAATGAGTAATAAGTGAAATGTATAAATGAACATGCCTCGTATGACATTCATTGTGATAAAACGGTGAAATAAATAAATAAATGAAATGAAATAAACATTATACCACCATTTCGGTTAACTAATATTTCAAAACATCTTTGCCAAATTAACTAACAGCAATAAACGTACTTAGCAATAACCGAAGACAGAGACCGTTGCACCGGAACCCGGGGTATGGTATAAGCAGGCATCTCGCCTCACAATCACAAAACTTCACAGTTACACTAAACTTCACAGTTAAATCACAACACAAAACTCATCCTCAAACCCTCACTATGATTAGAACTACGAAAAACGCGTAAAAATACCATTTATTTGTTACACTATGATTAGAACTACGAAAAACGCGTAAAACTACTATTTATTGGTAACTGTAAGCACATTGAGAACGTAAATTGTGAGACGCATTGAGAACGTAAACGCGTGCGCACGGTGTCGGGTACGCCTATTGTTTGCGCTAGCTGCGGTTGCGGTGGTGCAGGTGGGAGGATGCAGCGATTTTCGTTAATTACTTTGATTTGAAACGGCTCGCGATCGCCATCCACCACAACACCGGCGATGCTAGAACAATGCTGCCACCAACTCAAAGTCCTTCTCCGTTACTTTAAGGAGTTTGGCTGGGTGGGGTGAGGTTAGCAGGGGGATAATGCACAATACACCCCATTGCGGGACGTCAGTGCAGATCTCATTCCCCCCCCACTTAGAATTAGATTAGACGGCTCGCGATGACGGTCGCTTAAGATCTGATACAGACTGTACTTTTATTTGAGGCGTTTAACAATGATTAAGTGTTTAAAATAGACTGAGATTTTACGGTGTTTTTATAAAACTGTTCTAGACTCCCGTTACTTTTTGGAAGTGCATTTGTGTTTGTAGGCTTTAAAAAAACCGCAAAACTAACACTATTTTACTTATAGCCGTTACTGGTCCATCGACTTAATGCTGACCTTCCAATTTGTTTCATTCGTCCATGACAATTATATACGATACTATTTTATCTCAGAATTCACAGAATATAAACAGAAAAAAAAATGGTTATCCGCAATTATTTTTTAAATAACAAGTCTTTGGTAAACTTCTACCGCTACACCTGTCGTGGGTCACGTACCCAAAGGTTATCATGGCAATAATATTGTTTAGTAACAAATATAGTAATTAATTTAATATTTGTAAAGCATTTAGTGTTTATATTATTCAAATATTAGTTATTTAGATGATATAGACAGAATACACTAATAGATAACGTTGTTTGGTTAATATCGTACAAAAATAGAAGTTCGATGTTATAAAATCTTTCAGCCCAAAGGCCCTTTACGTATTCTTATAAATAGACTTTTAGTCGTTTATAATAACCATAGAATTATCTTTAAATGTTTTAGTTAAAAAAATGCCAAGAATCAATGATACAAGATACAAACACGTGACAATGTATTCAATGAAATTTTACATTCTACAAAAATAAAATATACTACATTATTATTATCTGGAATCTAGTTTCCATATTACAAGCTTTGCTTAGTTTGGGACAAGAGCGCTATGTGTGAAATGGCAAAGAATATGTTTTATATCATTATTTAATCTTATTTATTCTATTCTTATGACATCATCTCGCATCAGCTGACTCTTTGCTCCACCAGCCAATCCGACTGAGGTCGTCAGAAGCAGCACGCTAAAAGAATTACCGTCAGTCCATAACAAGATTACCTTTCTCCGAGGTACAGTTCGCGTGGACTCGTTATCACATCGGAGCTACTTTTCCCACTGTCACGTGTTTATTCTTGGCATTTTTATTGTAACCTGTGTATATTTTGCCAATATCTACTTATAAAGGCACAGAACATAAGAAAACAAACAAGGGGATACAAAAACACTCAAGAAACGAAATAGTATAAATGTCAAAAATAGGTCTTTGCTGCGCTGCAAAAGCCAAAGCAGCTCTTTTTTTCATCAATCTGAAAAAAAGCGCTGCTTCGCCTTTTGCAGAGAAAGAGAGGGTTTGACGTCAACAGACTGATTGATGAATAAGAAAATACGATGACGATGATAGTAGTACACTTAATTGCTAGCATGCTTATTCTAAACTAAAACATTGTCTCACTACAATCCACATCGCAGGTCTTGTGTACTAAGAACTGGGAGAAAAAACTAGTTCTCACGCTGTAAAAATAATTTAAATTGAAATCAATGTTCCTAGAGAATGATATACGCTGCATGATTGGATATTTGCTCCGGAATGATAATGACACCGAGTACATGGATCATCGTACCAGGACATGGTCGAGTGAAACTCAAAGTTCTAAATAAATATATGTTACCTTTTTTTAGAAGCAGTTCTGTAAGCTATGAGATGAAGTATAGACAAATAGGGAGTAAGCACGAATAAAAGTGACAATCATAAACGTATCGAAACATTGACGTATTTGAGATAAATTGCGCGTCAACATCAGCTTTACTGTCGAACGTTGCAGCGTTAGCGCGCAGTGTATCTCAAATACATTACGTTTACGATTGTCACATTTCTTCGTGCTATTGAAACGATCTATATCATCGAGCATTGTTCGTCCCGGACCATCGGGTTTCCAAGGGCGTTTCCATGGTTCTATTCATACTTTTTAATCAGAACCTATTTACCTAGTCATGGTGCTCTGTTGAATAATCATTTGTTATTCAAATGAGAATGAAGTGGCTTTGGAAGCTAGGTAAACTTTTTAATGAGCTTGACATAGTAATTAAGATGTCTTAACAGTTTGACTACAGTTAATGAAGGATTAAATGAAGCTTAGAGGCACATAACCACAGTTATGTCTCATTCAATCTAATTAATAAATTCTTTTATAAATCAACAGTCTGAGTCACATGTAGGGAAGTGTTTATCAATATGATAAAAGGAAAATTTGTAACACAAATACCAACTTAATCATATTTTATTCATTGACTTTATAGACCTATAAGCAAATAATTTTATAATCATGATGCCAAAGGGTGCCTTTACATGGAGACGTTAAACGTTGAGAAAACAATGAAGAGACGATCTTGTACTTGCATGACACTTTCTAGGTAGATTCGTAAAGCAGACCAGAGCCTACACCTGTGCAAATCTTGAAATAAATTGTAGGGATATCTTTGCCCAGCGCTGGGACGGTATTCAAAGAAAAAAAAGGAATATCTTTGCCAAACCAGTGGGACCATCTTAAATGAAAAAAAACCATCAATGTCAGAGCTACATCTATGCGAATAACTTTATGTAAGTCGACAAGAGGCTAGTGTAATATATCAAAGGTGCAAATGAAATCATTTCCATGGCATGCGAAGGGTTTCAGACGCGTGTGTTCACGACTCACACACACATAGCTCACTAGGTACGTACAGGTGCATTGCTTCACGTAATATGCCTCGCACGTCCGATTCGCTATACCGATGATGGTTTGATGATTCGCATAATTGTTCCTATTGGCACTATGAGAGTAACTGGTGGATTCATAATAATTGTGATCGTATGCTATTTTTTAAATTTTTGTATTGGTAATAATAAGCGTAATTGGTTTCGGGAGCTTGTTATTTTAGTATTAGGAAGAGCAAGAGTTTAGATATTTGATGTTAAGATGATTTTGTTATAATAGGCTACACTACAATATCAAGTACGTGACTATCAGTAGAGAAACGGGACACGGATAAAGTCGCGCACAGAAACTAGTATTTCATAGTTATTTTACATACATATCCTATCGGACAGAACAAGACAAGAATTAATTACCTAAAACAGTAGTCCGTATGACATAACAGTTATACCTCATCTCGTTCACTTTCCCTCAATATCTTTGAATACAGAATAGCTAATTAAAAATTCATAATTACCTCAGCTGAGTAAATACTGAATATTACGATGATAATGCATACTAGTGAGCCGCGCATGCGCGTAATGTATGCGCGTGAATGGGACGCTCACTTAACTTGCGCGCGTAACACGTCAATGCAAATAGAAGAATTGTTTAATATTTTATCTTTTACTAGCAGCATAAAGGGTATTGAAGGCATATTTTATGGAATTTAAAACGTAAGTTAAGCTTTTATACTTAGATACTTTGTATTACCTCTTAAAAAATCCATCTGATTTGACATTGCCACCAAAGCGCTTCTATTTCCCTTGCTGTCAAGCCTAATAACTGTTACGGCCGGTTTCTCGAACGATGATCAACGAAAAAATCAAATAATTACTGTGTCAAACTCGGATCAATCGTGATTTGGGTTTCCAGAAACCGGCCGTTAAAGTACTATTCAATCAAGCGGATATTACAGGAAAAACATTGAATATTTGAAAACAATAGGCACTGCTGTCAAAGTAATGTTGTCGGTAAAATCGTGACGTTGTAACAAAATAATATAATGCATTGTGGATGTTTCAACAGAGACAATAGACAATATGAGTGACACGAAGCTCTTTATTGACATAATCGATCACGAAAAAGACTGATGGTGACTGATATCACACAACTTTGCAAGACCCTTGAGTATTCAGGGAAAGTAACTGACGAAAACAATCCACCTACATTCCGCCAGTTTTGTCAGTCCCTAGGGAGCATCTATGCTTCGAAACCGAAGTCAAAGTGCTCTATATCTCGAAAGACTACTACTCTACATTTATAAAGACTACATTTCATATTTACTATATAATTTTAAACGTATGATTTCAATCTGTACATTAATTATTACGTTTCCATTAGCCTCGTCGTTCTCATTTGCAGAACCGTGTCGCTATCAGATCATGTTAGAATATCGAAATATCATCACAACACGTTTGACAGCTAAACGGTTAGATGTTCAAGTCGCAGTAGACCAACACAGACTAATGATCAGCAATATTTAAAGTTTACAAGTACTGTTGGGTATGTATCTAATTTATTACTTTTTCCTCGTCTTGCATGCATTGATTTACTTTCTGCGATAGCGTTTAGAATTTAGATAATGGTTTAGCGTTATCTTGGTCTACGCGTAATGCTTCGGCTACATTAGCGGGCGAATATTCGTATCGTGTTGGCGCGACAAAAACATCGTGTTCGGGTATAGGCGATCTTCTTGTCTAAATACTACGCGATGACACTATGTACCCGGCCACATACATCGCGTTAACACGAATATTCGCCGTAGCCCGCTAATGTGGCCCCAGCATAACGATAAGAATCACAGCTTAGAAACGACAGCTTTTGTTTATCGTCCTGTCAATTTTAGATCGCCAGTTTTAGCTGCAACGTGGTCTATTTTGCTAGTACATACTTACCTACTTAGTTGATGCGTTTTTTTTTTTTTTATTAGTATGTACTTTCAAGGGGGCTTATAAAGAATGTGTATCTAATTCTATGACTATTGTGCTGAGTACGCTTAGGCTACAGGATAATCAGTTCTTAATAATTTGGCTATCAGGTATCTGCTATGTTCTACTTTTAAGTTACCAGCATTAGAAATAAAACGAACGTTCATATTGTTACAGAACGGTTAAAATGTGATGATCATGGTAAAACATTAATTTAGATAAGAGATAAAATGATGATCTCAACTCGACAAACGCCGCTAAATATCTGTGTACATAATATCTCTTCGCCTCCATTAATTAGTTAGGTTTTCGCTCACGACAGGCGATTGTGCGCGTTCGTGTGTAGACAAGTGGTGTGCCCGGCATACTAAGTAATTGACGAGTAATGTTTGCGCATGTCATTTTATATCATCTATGTATATGAGCAATTTAGCAGAAAACCACCAAACTAGACTGCACACTTCGCGTGCTATCTTTATCACGGTATACGTCACGAATTCGGAATAAACAAAAGGTGGGTAAGTACCTACATCAGACATAACATTACGCAGGCCAGGAGTGTCTTCGCGAATACTTAGTGATGAATACGCCCCAAGAGATAGACAGAGAACAGACTTGGGTAAGTACATATAACATTTAACAAGGTTAACGTATTAACTCAAAACATATTTAGGCACTTAGTAGGTCATCAAGACCTACAAAATTTATTTTAGTAATACGCGGATAACAGTATCAGTTTAGCTCTAATTTGTAATGCCAATAAGAAGGTATTTATAGTTCAAAACAATGGAATATTTTAATCTTTGGATTTACAGAGTTCATACTGCCACGAACGGAAGCTATAAGCCAAATCAAACCATTGATAGAGCGCAGATCCGCATGTTTTTATCTGATTCATAATATAGTTAGTTCAGTTAGTTATATCGTACCTAAGTTATCTACAGACTTGGTCCATGTTTGTAAAGTCCCGTCAAGCTGGCTGATAGCCTATCGCAGACGACGCGACGCGACGTGAACATCCGTCGCTCAATGCATCTCCAACCATTCGAGACGGACAAACTATACACCTAAACTACATAGAATATAGGCCGGGCCAGGGCAACGACCTTGTTTTATTAGATGATTGCGGCATTCAAAACGGCGACCTGCTACCATTTTGTCATTTAGGTAATGGATATGGCCGAGTAATTTGATTATCATGTCGCGAACGGCGATTTGAGACGGATACGCGATAATTTGAAGCATCGCCATTATGTTCTGTTCTATTTTGCAGCTCTTAACGTCTAAGGGTCAGAATATATAAAGACAGGTTTACGCACGCAAAACTACAAATGAGTTACATCTATAGTCCCTCATACACAGCAGATATCTCGTATAGTTAAACATAGGATGCAAGTAACGGTAATCTTGTGACCTCGGTTTTGCTAGAGACCTTTAAAAATCTCCTAGAATCGGTGATGAAGCTGCCAGTCTTATAAACGTGGAACAAGAAAAGGGTACTTATAATTATTTACTCTTGAACTCATAAACGATGTAAAGAGATTTTCTAGAGGTAGAATAAATCGCAAAACTAGACAACTGCTGGAAGAAACAGTTCAGGGGGGTGAGCACGAATAAATATGACAATCGTAAACGTATGGAAACGTGAAGTTTTTGAGATACACTGCGCGTCAGTCATCAGTTTGACTGCAACGTTGCAGTGTTAGCGCGCAGAATGTCTCAAATACGTTTACGATTGTCACATTTATTCGTGCTCACTTAGGTTAAGCCTCTGTTTGTGAAAATGGGGGTTAGTCACCAAGAATCACTACGTAAGTAAACAAGTCACCATCCCCAGCCTCGACTAACAAGGAAATAATTTGGAACAGTTACGCCGATTATGCACCACTTTTGTGTCATGCATTCTGTATTGTAAAGAATTGAAACAATAACCGTATTGTAACATAATGCGGCTTGAGGCCATTCGGAATGTCACGGTCAAGTTCAAAGTTGGTATATGACAGTGTTCAAAAACATGGCTAAATTGTAAAGATCTTACTTGTCAATCTATATCAGTCCACTGCTAGGACTTTCGGCTCTTTTACGTTTGTAAAAACATTCTTAGCTGCATATCGTGATTATCTGTAGTACTACTAGACTTTATGAAATAAGTTCGTCATTGCGTATGATTGACTATCATCGAAACGCTATTGACAAATATTTTTTTAAACATAAAAATATTAGAAATGCATCAACAACGTCGGGATGGCTGGATTTGTTTTACCTTTTTATTTATTTGTGGCAAACTTTTGGTATAAATAATCGAGTATTCTATTCTACATTAAAAGCTTTACCAATAAGGGCGGAACAGCGGATCAGAAACGAATACAAAGATCTTTTGTGGATTTATAAATGTACCAGATTATGATTGACTTGATTTAGTAAGAAAGACATAAAACTGCATTCTTTCCCTATCCTTCATATCATTTTATTTCTCTATAGGTACAGCTTTGTGGATCTCATCCTAGCGAGTCCACAAGAGTCTACGACGATGTATGCACATTGCCTCAAAGTGTGACTAGTAGATAGATAACTCTTTATTGTTCACCACATAAAAACAAATAGTAATAGGCAACACAACGAGCGGCCTTGTCGCTGAGAGCGATCTCTTCCAGGCAACCGAAACTACTCTCACTAGTCTCTATCTCTAGGGAAAAAAGTAGCTACGGCTTAAAATAATTGGTACTTACAAGTGGGTGAACCTAGCAGCGTGACGTTGTCGTTCCCTTTAGGGAATTAACGTCTCATGAATGCACTTTCCACTTCGCAAAGCGTGTAAATTCTGGGGACAAAACATACGCAATATTAGTTTGGTCGAAGTTCGGTACAAGGTACAATAAAAACATTCGTCACAAAGCCACAATACATCTTGCGATTTAAATTCATTATTTTCCAAATCTCTTAATTCTCTAGGTAATGTGATGTAACTCTCAGTTTCTTGCGAAGATCGGACAAGAAACTAACGGGCTGGTTCCTACCGTTTTCTATGAGACAGTAACACGAGTAACTGAGACATTAATAAATGCTTTAACTATAACGACGTTCTGTGCCACAGACGAAACATCTGCTTATGGGTATAAATATCTGGTCATAAAAAAATGTTTGTTCTGTCATCATTGCTTATTTCAGCTGCGTCTGAAAGCGTTTGAAATCAAGTCTTTTAGTCTATTAAAATAAATAGATAATCACGGATGTTTCACACATCACGCTCTACCCGAACTAACTTATCGGTCAACCGTTTTATGTCTAAAAATGAAAATAAATTTATAAATTTATAAAAACTTTATCCAGTAAAATCACCAAGATTATTTAGAATCGTCTTATATACTAGGTGATTCTAGGTACCAGTTCCACGCGACCAGAGCCTAGAAGAACGGGCAAGAAACAACGGCCTGGTTCCTACCGTTTTTTTATATGATCCTTCTTACAATTTTTTCATTCATATAAGAATTACAATTCCTAGGTTCTTCCAACTTGGTCAGTATAGAAACGTAAATTTTGTCGACCGAATTATACAGCAATTATTCAAGTTTTCAGATCTCTATAATCCCGTGCTTCTAAGTTTTCTCATAAATCATGCACAAGAGATAAATGTTATGTCTAGGGAAAACGGTTACAATCCAGAATTAATTTCCCTGCTCGTACTCCTGTAGCCCATTGAATAATTAAATAAGTTCTTGTAGAACAAGAAGTTGAGGCAGGTAATACTTATATGAATATTTAAATGAGAATAAGCAACAACGTTATATTTATTGCGCTTGGATAAAAAAAAACTTTTATGCACAGAATAGTACATTTACTAAAAACAAACCCAGAGAAGGGGCACATAAAACAGCTGATATGCACAAATAAATGTGACAAACGTATCGAAACAGTGATGCAATTGATAAACTGCGCGTCGACATCAGCTTTACTGTCGAATGTTGCAGCGTAAGCGCTGTGTTACGTTTACGAATGTCACATTTACTCGTGCTCAGCCCTCTGGTCAGCTAACCAACGACGCAAACATGTTTCATGGATTACTCAGCTAATCCCCCAACAAAGACTGGTCCCAGGCTGAGCAGCTCACTACTATGCATTCTGTGAGCAGGCACTTTACGTAGCACATCGCAGCCGCAGCCTCGAACCTCCACAATGAACGTCCTTGGACAACCCTCATCTCACTACCACAAAGCATACAATCCGTTCCCAACAATAGAATCTGGGCCGAAACACAACGGTTTAAAGTCTAGTTTGTGAAGAAATGATAGGATTTAGGTCGTTCTGGAATGGAACGGTCAGTTTTAATGATTAGGGGAAACGCAGCGGCTTGGGCTCTTCAGAAGATTTCATCTCTGTAAAGCTGCCGTGGGATTTTTAGAAATGGCGGTCAAATACGAGTCTGCTGTTTTTTCTTGTTTTATTGCGCATACCGAGACCCGTGATGTATGTAACGAGTATTTTTTGTAAGCACTACCTCCAGTGAGCCTATTTTCCATGATACATTTCCATCTGATAACGAGTAGTTAAAATCATGTTAGTGACTCACAGAACAGCAAAAATGATGATTCGCCACTCACGGCCCATGAGCTAATTCCCTGTCGGCCGCAATCCTTTAAATTGTATTAGCGACGCCATAGAAGAAACAACAGTAAAAATACTAGGGTATACGCTGCTGTTGTTAAGCATATGAATCAAACAAGGTCAGGGTAAAAATACAATGGTATACCATAGTACCATTCATTTCCCAACATGAGTAGAGATAAAACATTTAAA
This sequence comes from Ecliptopera silaceata, assembly GCA_932527185.1. Classification (NCBI taxonomy): domain Eukaryota; kingdom Metazoa; phylum Arthropoda; class Insecta; order Lepidoptera; family Geometridae; genus Ecliptopera; species Ecliptopera silaceata. Next base: position 2,354,219 of record OW052211.1, read on the forward strand.
AAATGCACGCGCGTTTGCATCATAATTGCGCTAGTTGGTTGACAGATCGATAGATTTCTTATTAATGGTAACGTGTTAAGACGGTGACTAAACAAATGACAAAATCCAATGCATATTGTGTAATCGCGGTAGAGACGCGTGCATTTTTAGAAATCTTACTTTAAAGACCCGTAATTTTTTGGCTGCAGAATCGCGGCTTACCTGAAGCCGAGAAAAAACAATTTCAAAGTAAATAGAGCTACCAAAGGCAATTTCCTCACCGCATTCCGTGCGAAAAATCCGGCTATACAGATTTTATTCAGCTCTAGAGGGAATAATCTTGCTTGTAAGTTATGTAAATGGTGAACGAAGAATACTATTGTATAATCAAAAACTCAGAAGCTCATATAGTTTACGTTTATGAGAGTCAAAGGTCTTTTATGTGCTTATTAAAGTCGTAAGTATTTAATATCTTGACATTTTATTGCTTTCGGTCATGGTTAAAGGAAACGGATGGTGAGATGCATTTAGTAGATAAGTAAAATAAAAATTACTTACTTAATTCTGAAAATTTTGAACCAGGCATTTTATCAAAGTAGATCGTGGACAAATTATAATATATTGTATTGGAAAGTGATGCCACAAAAAGGTCTTCTTGTATTTATACTACTTCCTAGACATATTTAGTGAGAAAGCTAGAATAACTGCGATTAAAAATAAGCGAAGGAGAAATTCCACAGAATTAAGATCAGAAAAGTGCGCTGAATTTCTTTTAGGTGCCAAATATTTTCATGCGCCTCGTACACCCGAATTACGCAGACCTCTATACTAGAGATGTAATTAATAATATACAAAACGTAAAGATAATCAGATAAGACACTGATGAAATGAAATTGAAAGAGACACAAAAGAACAATGAAATATAAAACCTCAAGCAGAATATTTAACTTGATAATCATTCGTCTAATGTTAGATCTTAAAGACCTTTACTATTAACGTCTACGATACCTGCTTATTTTAATAACGTGTTAAAGGTGATTTTGTGAACTTCCTATTGACATTGACGCTAATGAGAAAATTTATATTCATCAAGGACTTTATAGAATATTCTATTGCGTAGGTAAAACCAGCATCATAACACCTACTAAAAGGTACCTTATAATTATTCTTGAAAGAGCAGCTTAGGTATTTATTTAAAACACAAATAACGTAAAAAATAAAAGCTAAAATACTTTAAGTACCTAGATAAATCTAGGTACCTAGTATTCAATCTACTACTCTCTAATATTTAAAAGCTGTTTGCATTCCATGTAAAATAAAAATAAATAAATAACAGATCTAGATTGTAACGTAAAGAAATGCACAGCTAAAATAAGTATGTATGAAAAAAAGTATCTAACAAAATAAAATATGTTTGCTGACAAATCATATGATTAAGGTTATCATTGTCACATCTGCTGCTATCATACTTGAAATTTAAATTTATCGAGCTAAGTATAACCGTTTACAGTTTAACTGTTCTTTGACCATTGCTGACTCCTATCATTCATCATTATATCAATGGATAGTGCTACTGGGTCATGCAGTCATTACCAACCGAACGGCAACAGCTAGGTAATTGCACGGAAGTGTTTACTATCCATCATGATGGTCCATTGTTACAAATTGGACTTGTTATATTCAACCGAAGAGTTTCACCTTTGTAATGAAATATAATCAACAATAATAATTAGCTGATACAAATTTGTAAATAGACTTTTACAGAGTTTCAATCATACATTTTTATCATCATACATTTGCGCGGATAAGTAATATCTAGATCCAATTAAATTTTTATGGGATCATCCATCCCAAAACAACAAATACCACAACAAGACCTGGTATTAATGAAGCGTTCTCCTGTTCGGTAAAGTATGCTATTCATAGCATAGCTAAGGTTGTCATACGAACCTATAACAACATGACAACACAGCTTGATGTATACGTTCGTACGACAACCCTATCCAATATTAGACAAACATTCATACCGCTCTGGCGAAGGGGTTTTAGTTACTCGTAAACCCGAATCACTTGACTATTACAGGGGTCCATTCATCTTAATTTGACTCACATTCAATACCCAATGCAAACAGACCCAAATTGAATAGCTACAGTGCCTTGAAGGGTTACTCTAATCGACTTCTGAATACCCCTTTCACACATTATATGCATAACTAAAAGACCTGAATATAAATGATGCTATGTTAAATCAAGCTAATGAAAGCCTAAGGAATTCTAATACATTAAATTCATTAAGAAGGATTCACTTAATGGTCTAAGTGAGTATCACAAACTTAATTATGGCGTCTAACGACAGGCTTCAGAAGTAACTTGAAGTTAACCTGTGTTGTATAATTGCCTGGGGCTGTTTAGACCAGTTTTATGCATGACTTAAACTACGAGGTGAAGGACGGATTTAAAACACGATATTTATTTAAGTTTAGTAATAAAAATACATTTCATTCAACTTTCTTGGCAACTAATGAAATGGATCATAAATTAAGCGCTGATAGTTTTAAGACGACCAAATACTTTGTGTAGTTAGTAAAATTTGAATAGAAGAGAACATCATCAAAAATCATAGAGCTTTTTATGTGACTGATGGCAAAAGAAAAATCCATGGTCACCATGTCAGATTGCAAGACATCAACGTAGAAAGTAGGTGATCCAATAAATAAGAGCAGGCAAGTGGCATGTCGGATGGTTTTTCTAGCAGCGTCTTTGAAACGACCTTCGCCGAACAAAACGGTTGCCGCAAAAAGTAAAGTGCCTTAACAACTTGACCCAAATTTGAAGATAGAGGAGCTACGCAGATTCAAGATCGTAAAATACCGGGGGAAGCACTCGAGGGAAGCAAAGGGAACAGTGAACCTAATATGTTTGCGAGGTTTTTCGCAAACGTAGCCCAAGGGCGAAATCACATCCTACTTGGGGACTACATGTTTCTTGTAAAATCTTCTACATCTATGCACCTACTTTAAGCAATTGCTGGTTTTGCATGGAAGATTAAATTGAGATTTTGTTAAACATGGATGATACCTAAATGAAGATACATAATTCGCGTAATAGATAAGTATATATTTCATGATTTTTTTAATTGAATGAAAATAAATTAGAACATATTTACAACTTGCAAGCATATTCTAATATGAAAAGAATAAAACTAGTAACAGTGAAACGAAACGATAAATGCTACATTGCGAAAAATAACCTTAAGTAGAAGATATCTAGAAACAGTTTATTAAATTCCAGTAATGCCACTCACATGACAGACTACGAGACGAATGAAATAAAAAATAAATGCAAGAGAACGCGATTATCCTCAGAAATCTTTAGAAATGTTGAACGAGGTAAGCTTGACGTGCAGGAATGTAAAAATATAAATAAGCTTCAATGAAACAGAATTAGGATTCATTATTATTTTTAGTAAGTATGTATGTAAATCAAATTCACGAAGCATTCCGAAAAATAAAGATGTTTATTCTATTATTTTCTATATTCCTTATTCCTATTTTGATCAGAAAATCATAAATTTAATGGAGTTACAAACTATAGATTTAATATTCAATTACCCGGACACTTATGTAGATTCTATTATGAGCTAAAACCCACAAAACTGTAAATTTTGCATATTACTAGGTAAATAAATGTACTATGCAAGTTACGCTATAAATAAATATCTTTGAAACGACTCCTGGACTTTAATAGATAACTTATTACATCTCTTACAATATTCTGCGAGAATGTTGAAAATGCTCTGTAAATTTTAAATAAATTCCTAGCACCCTTTCTTACATTTAAATTTGAAATGCCCTTTATCCAAGTCCTGTTCAGAATTTCTATTGCCTAATGCTTTTTCCTAATGCTTTTTCTGCAAAATAGTATCAGTGAGCGAATCGCCGACAAGAGCTTTAAACTCTAAAATAACACGCTTGTATAGTCCGATAGGCCGGTTCCATTAAAATACCAGCAGCCCACGCAAACTGATCTTCCAATCTAAAACAAATTTTATTCCTTAGATAATGAAGTTTATTTTAGTTAAGCTAGCCTGCAAGGAGCCGGTTAAGCGATAGACCATGACAAGTACAGATTTTGTATCGATGAAAAATACTACATTTAAGAGTATTGGAATGTTTTTAATGAATCCAAAATTACGTAACCCTTTGATTAAATATAAAATACAAAAGTTCTACAATAACTGTTAATGTCATAATGTATTGTACAATGATGATCTAGGTATACAAAATTAGCAAAAAGTGATACGTTAAAATATAATGTTAAAATTAAACTAAATGGTCAGACATAGGAAATGTAAACCAATTATTTATTGCAAACGGAGAGCGAGAGTGAAAGTATACTGAATGTTGATAATTAGCAACATAAATCATGTTGCAAGTGTTGCAACGTGCATAATTAATTTTGTAATCAGCATATTCCTTCAAACTAAGGAAATAACACATCCGAAACAAATCCCCGGTACTGAAGAAATATGTAATCCCGGATGCAGTTTTTCAGAGAAGTGCATTGGATGAAGCGACTTGCCTACATCAGAAAGGGCGCACCGGTTACTTCATTCATTCTTATTACCTACACGCACAAGTTTTTATCCCTCTATAGCTCGAGATACTTAGGTAAGGTTAAAATCCAATAGTGCCGATGGATTTTTCTATCCGGAAAATACGCACTCAAGCGGTGAAGCACAACGCAGTGAGTAAACCCGTGGCTTAGTTGGCTCTGCAAGCATTTACCTTGCTTTTCTGAGTGATATGGCCGACCTGGGTTGAGAGGAATGTCGGGAAACCCTACCCCATCTAAAATATAATTCAGACAGAGTCCACAGTCCCAATGTACCTAGAGGCAAGAATAGATTTGGTACGGAAACTTGTATAAAGTTCGAGTAATATCAATCAACTACCAATCAATGTGATGAAGCCGTCCAGACAGCCTTTGAAATCTAGCGTGTGTCATGCAAAATACATACGGTCTATCTTATAAAAATAGCCTAAATCAGATTGTAAGTGTTGTTTAACACAAGCGAACTTTAGCAGTAAAGCGTGTTCTATAGTAACAAGATAAGAATGTTTAGTCCAGTCAAAATAGACATTCCAGCTTGCATTAATTCCCAACAAGCTGGATTTTTGTACAGGCCTTGAATACGTCATTACAAATGATATGTCAAAAGTCCCCATCGATCCCGCTTGTGCGTTGTTTTTTATTCCAGGTTAAAAGTCATAAAAATGCGTTTTTTGCGTATATCTCTGAAACAACGAAAGCTATCGAAAAATGGTTCAGGCAAAGTTTGTAGATCGTAAAATTGTCTACAAAAATACCTCAACACTTTTCATCTACAAAGCATCGCTTTTGAGATTTAGTGACTTTAGACCGCAGAAAAATCGTCGAAGATGCTGCGTTTTTTTCATTTCAGCCGTTTTATCTGCTTCATTGCCACAGAACAAACAGTATTTCTTGAAATTTACTGAAAGGGGTGATGGGTTCGATGGGTTAGTCCTCCTCCGAGGTAATGAATCGTCTTTTTGTTTCAAGAAATACTGTTCGTTCTATGGCAATGAAACAGATAAAACGGCTGAAATGAAAAAAACGCAGAATTTTAGTAGATTTTCCTGCGGTTTAAAATCACTTTATCTCAAAAGCGATGCTTTGTAGAAGAAAAGTGTTAAGATATTTTTGTAGACAATTTTACGATCTACAAACTTTGTCGGAACCATTTTTCGATAGCTCTCGTTGTTTCAGAGATATACGCGAAAAACGCAAATACCCAGGTTAAAGTCATAAATTTGCGTTTAAAAGTCATAAACAAGAGCTATCGAAAAATGATTCCGACAAAGTTTGTAGATCGTAAAATTGTGTACAAAAATATCTCAACACCTTTCTTCTGCAAAGCATCGCTTTTGAGATATAGTGACTTAAAACCGCAGAAAAATCTACTAAAATGTTGCGTTTTTTTCAATTCAGCCGTTTTATCTGCTTCATTGCCACAGAACAAACAGTATTTCTTGAGACAAAAAGACGATTCATTACCTCGGAGGAGGACTAACCCATCGAACCCATCACCCCGTTCAGTAAATTTAAAAAAATACTGTTTATTCTGTGGCAATAAGGCAGATAAAACGGTTGAAATGAAAAAAACGCAGCATCTTCGACGATTTTTCTGCGGTCTAAAGTCACTAAATCTCAAAAGCGATGCTTTGTAGATGAAAAGTGTTGAGGTATTTTTGTAGACAATTTTACGATCTACAAACTTTGCCTGAACCATTTTTCGATAGCTTTCGTTGTTTCAGAGATATATGCAAAAAACGCAAATTTATGACCTTTGACCTCGAATAAAAAACAACGCACAAGCGGGATCGATGGGGACTTTTGACATATCATTTATAATGACGTATTCAAGGCCTGTACAAAAATCCAGCTTGTTGGGAATTAATGCAAACTGAAGTCATAATTTTAGTCTATTTTGACTGGACTATGTTGTCTTATAATCGAATTTTAACGGTGCAATAACTAAGGTCTCGCTAATTCCGTTTTCATCCAAATAATGGCAACAATTCATTTTTTTTTGGTTTCGGAACTCATCGGTTTTAGTTTTATCTATCATTTTTGACAGCAACTTAAATTGACTTTGGCACAATTGGCATGCTTTTGACATTACAAAAGGTAAACAAAAGATTATTTCGTTTTATTTTACAGAAATCTTGCAAATACATACAACCAAAAATAGAATTTTGTTTTCTGCTGTTTCATATTGGTTATAAAAATGCGACTAGCTGCTATTTCACTGTACAAACACACAATAAAACCCTTCTCTAGAACTTTTTATGGAACCTGAAAATGTAACTGCAGTTGTAAGTATATTTTGTATTATTTATAGTGTTGCTGGTTCTCAGTAGTTTTTTATATTTATAGGAACACGTAGCATGGGCAAACGTAAGATAAAAACAACGAACCATGTAGTGTTTTCCCAGACTTCTGAACCTACCTGTACCGACAACCTCAATGTTATTTGATTTTATCACCATTTGAACCAAATTTGAATCAAAAAAAAAGTTATGACAAACATACAACAACGTTTACCTGAATTGTCTATAAAATCTTTGCTCACTCTTCCCAATATATTCTTACCTATTATTAATTTTATCATTTTTGATCCGTACCATTTTCTTTCTATTCCAGATAGCAAAAGGACAAAGAGAGCTGAAAATTAAAATAGAATGTGTATGTTCTCAATTGAAAAGAAGAGCTGTCACCAATTGTTTGCAGTTTGAAAAGTAATGATAAAAGAAGATTCATAATTGGGACTGGAGTGTGATGTGTAAAATGTCCGTGAATATTTATTTCTAAACAATGAGATCCACGTTCAACTTATATGTGTGTATATATGTGTTATATTTCTAGATGACTTTTATTTAATCCTATCTACATATATATGGGGTATATCATGAATAATCATGGTCAGATTCTAATTATTAATTGGCATAGAGTAAACCAAAATGTTTATCATAAGCTTATTAGAAGCATCAAGACAAGTGTTCTAATTCTAAATGGGGGAATAAGATCTGCACTGACATCCTGCAATGGTGTCTATTGTGCATTGTCCCCCTGCTAACCTCACCCCAGCCAGCCCAACTCCTTAAAGTAGCGGAGAAGGACTTTGGGTTTGTGGAAGCAGTGTTCCCCGATGGTGTGGTGGATGACAATAGTGATGAAAATGACTAGTGTTGTAGAGATATAAGTAATTAGATTATGCATAAGTAGGTAGTAATCAGAGGGTTTCCATAATGGTATCAGGTCAAGTCTTTATTAGGTAGTATATCATGGTGCAGTGATTGCCCGATTATATCCCCGTTGATCAGGTGATCATATGATCATCTCTGTGCTGATGCAGTTGCATCTCCGTAAACCTGACACTTAAGTAAGGAGGTGAGTAAACATTTACTTATGTAGGTAGACTAGGCAGCTACTTCAGAGACAAATGAAAATGAAAAACCTTATTAACCAACATAATGTACTTGCCTCAGTACATGATGTTTTGGTGGTATATCGGCTCTACGCTAGTCTCTTTCTAGGTCCGAGCGCACCTATTTCCAAGATATTTGATTATTTTTTTTGAAGAATCTTTTTGACAAGAAATCAACAAACAACAAAAATGTTCATCTCATTTCAGCATGTCTGTCCTTTTTATCGGTCGGCATTATTTTTTACTCCTTCGCTGTATACTTTTTGTACCATCTAATGTCTCAATTACTTAGAAAGAACCAAAATAAATTTAAGAATTTATTTTGACATGACGGCCATTTTTAAATATCTGCTAAAGGAGGGTTCTGAGAACTTTAATTTTAGGATACAATATAAGGATACGTTTGGCTTATTGTTCGTTTATAAGACGACAAAAATATCACCGAACCTTTAACAAGTCTTTAATTCTGTCGTAACTTTTTATAAGATAGACCGATAGTCAATAGCACGTTGGTTTTTACCTAGGGTACAAATAGTTAAAATGGAAATTTAAATCTTCAAAGAGCCGGTCTAAAGGATTTGCTTCACAAAAATTTAAATATTTACATGGACATCGGTCACGTCTTACTAAATAGGCATTTCTGAAAGCTGGCAATGGTTTTTCGGAAGTTATCCAATTAGATTTTTTAAACTCGGTTTCCTAGTAGCAGGGTTCTTGCAACAGAGGCATTGTAGCGTACTTCCACAATCATTAGTTGATGCTATTTGATGTTGATTCAGTGAATCGTGGTTATGTTGAAATTGCCTAATTTTGGCAAGGTGAAACACGTTACCGGCAGCTGATCGGAAGGTTTCCATTTATGTCTGTAAGCTGTACAGCAATGTGAATATAATTGTTATTCAAATTATCCTGCTAGGCAAAGGTTTTCCCGGGAAATAAATTAAGGTTAGGTATTAGGATATTAGGACCTTTTAAACTGTTGTTATAGTTGCTGGTATATTCCACGAATACGTAAAATACAGAATTTTTTTTGGACATCGTGTTTAAATTAGAAAAATTCCACACTAAATAAAGTTCATAAATCCATTAATACTTTAAAAGGGCGTTAGTAAATTTCCAAAACTGCTAACCGGTTCTTATGACTCAGCCATGCTAGTTTTTATCTGTTTAAGAGCAAGTCTATGTTTGAAGACTAGCGAGCTCCTTATGGAGACTAATAAGTCTATTTCAGGTGCAAGGTGAGTCGTTGACACTATCCACATGATTAATGATCACCATGAGCTGAGTGATACCTTGAGCTTGGAAATCGGACGCGAATTGATATGGTCTCCGTATCTTCGTAGTTTTAAACTTATTTTTTAATAAAAGCTTTCTGCATAATTTAGATACACGATATTACGGGTCTTGGCTAATTATATGGATGGATGATCGTTCAAGAAATATCTAGAATTAGATGCAAACGTCATAAAACAAATATGAATGAAAATTTAAGGAGAAACTTGTGCTCTTGAATCTTTGATGATAATGGTCAATTCTGAACTCGGAAATACTTTATTTTACAAGCTTTGCTTAATTTGGAACTAGAGTGTGATGTGTGAAATGTGCATGAATATTTATTGATTAATTTTCTATATGGATAGAAAATGAAAAACCCACGGCCGGTTACTCGAACGATGATCAACGAAAAAATCACATAATTACTATGTGTCAAACTCGGATCAATCGTGATTTGGGTTTCCAGAAACCGGCCGTTAGTAGTGCTTTTTAGTTTAAACTTGATAATAAAAGTCATGCCATAAATTGCTCTTGTCCCCTACATAGTTTTACATACCTAAAGCCAATCTCGAAGAAATCTGAGAAAGCAGCATTGCTTTTGCTGATAGGCAAATGAAATCTGACACAATTAAAGTGCTATCGTCGCCTCTGCGAATCATCATATTTTTATTGCGTTGCGATGACAATAAAAACGAACATTTCGCATCTGCTTCGCGATATCTGTCGCCCTACATTTGAATGATGACGCAAAATGATAAATATGTAAATTACATTCATTCAGGTACGCATTTTGTACGGATCTGCTATTAGAATGTTTTATGTATGTAATATCAATATTGTATTCGAGCAAGCATGCTCATAGATTTTGAGTTTATTCCGTAACAGTGACTTCTATGTATACACACATTGCGTTCAATGAGTAATTTAAAGCCTGCATAACATTTGTAACAGGCCGAGCCATTCCATTTAATATAGATAGGGGATTGTAAAATAAGTAGATAGATACTAGTTAGGTAAGCCGATGTGGCCGCAAATACCTAGACCTACAAAATCAGGAATTCAGCGTGGTTCACCGGCGACTGGCAACGACCTTGCCGACCAATAACTGCCACGTAAACTGTGACTTTGTCACAAATTCCCAAATTCCAATAGTCTATAGATCAGAGCGCTGAGCAGAAATAAATGTGACAATCGTAAACGTAACGTATTTTATACACATTGCGCGACCGCTGCAACGTTCGATAGTAAATCTGATGTAGTGTGTGTCTCAAATACGTGACTGTATCGATACGTTTACGATTGTCACAGTTATTCGTGCGTTGCCTGAACGTTGGGATTACCACTCGGATCTTGGCGTATTGTGATGTTAGTAACGGATGAGTGGTCCCGAATTGGGTGAGATAGCTCGGTCTGTTGCACACGGGTGATGTTGGCATCTTGACCGGCTATTGTGCCTAAGAAAACAATTGATAAAACCTACACTAGCGATAAATTATTCACAGTATGAAGATCAGTGTTCCAAAGAGTGAATGGTAAATACGGGGGAACCTTGTTCTGATCCAACCGCTATGCTTTGAAGGGCTCTTATGCAAAGCTTTGCAATTTTGTAATTAAAATAGATCCATTTATTTAATTAAGAATGGATGGCGGTAGTTCCCGATGGATGGAAAAGGGTTATATCCTGAAGAGTACTGGATCTAAGCCTTATGCTGACCATTCAGAGAAAATAAGTCTAATAGTATATTTTTGATAAACAATGTAGATATTTTTTGCTAACGGAATACGGTAAAAAAACTTAAAGGTAACATAATAAATTGTGGACAAATTACCTGTTTAGATAAAGCCACTTATAAATACTACATTACTCATGAATCACTAACCAAAATTATACCGGTTTTTTACCAATATTAGAATCTTAGTGTCATTTATATTATTTTGATATACGTTTAAGGATATTTGACTGTTAGGGAAGGATGGTATAACTTTGTACGTAAGAAAATTTGAAAAAGCAATTTGCGGGAAAAACGCTGCCCGCTATTATCGAGGATATTTTAATAATTAAGTCTGACATCAAAATGACATTTAAAACTTGTCCTGAAGACATCTCGAGCAATGTTCGACATGAGGGGCGTTTCGATATTGTTTATTTCGACTGTTCAAACATAAGTGGGTGTCTATTGTAAGGAGATAGGTAGACAGGTGTGCTGAGTACATCAAGTACCGTTAGTTGTGCGAACTAGATATATACTTACCTAATTATGAAGACTGTGACAAATGAATTGCCCATGCAAAATACCAAGGTCACATTGAACATACATGATTTTTATGTTATATTTTATAGAATATAAAATAGCGCGAGGTCGTTTCCCCTTTTTTGGGCGTCCAATCTGTTATGGGTTTTGCCCATAACACATGGGACATGTGGCATATATCTTGTATTAGGTATTATATTGTATGTTAGTATTTATTATTTATATTTATTTGTATTACATTTACTTATTTTATTCTGTAAGTTGAGGTAAATTGTATATAAATAAATAAATAAAATAAATAAATAAATAATGCTGGACAATCCACACAACATCATCTAGCCCCAAGCTAAGCAGAGCTTGTGTTATGGGTACTAGAAGACTGACATACTTAATATAATACATTACTTAAATAGATATTTTTTTATTATACATATAGGTAATACCCAGAACACCCGGAATAAATATTTGCAGAACATACAAACATTTATTCCGGGGCGGGAATCGAACCCGCAACCTTCCGCGTCGCAGGCGGACCATCGCCCACCGCGCCACATCGGTCGTCAAATATGATTGAGTTATTAGCATCCTTAAGTTCTAAATGAAGTAAATAAGTATAAATAAATAAAATTAGGGTTTAAATTACCTACTGATTCCACAATAACTTGAAACATGCATATTTCTACTTATGCATACTAATAGCACATAAAATATGATGACATCACATCATAAATCAGCCAAGCAATGTGTTGCACTTTGGAATTGTATTTATAGATATAAGGCAAATATCTTGCATACTAATGAAACAGCAAGGCCGTAGTTTATGTTATTCTATCACTTATGTACTTGTGTTACATTCATAAAGCAGATGCTGCATGAAAAACTGAGAAGTTATTATATATGTTAACTAGCTGCAACAATTGGATATCTTTCCTAATATTATCATTTTTTTGCTAGGCTGGCTAGCCAAGCCAAGCTAGATTTAGCTATTCTATTAAATATTTATTGGTTATTTGAGTTTTACTAATGGAACAAGCAGATGTATACTATCTAATAAAGTAATAAAGTTTGGGAGAAGCCACTGGCTCCTGTATCACAGTTTTTATAACTAGCACAGGAGCCTATGGATTCATATTATTCTGTTACTAAATAATTTTGTCAATAAAACAATTTTTTACTTTTTACTTTAAAAAAATCTAAATCTAGCGATAACTTCTATACAAAGAATTGCCTTGGTTTTTTCTATTCTGGCAAATAACAGTTGTGCTCTGTGGGACTCAGATGTAATGATGTCCATTACACTAGCATGTAAGGATATTAAGTGACAAGTGTTTAAATTGCTGCCACCAACCTAAAGTCCTTCTCCATTACTTTAAGGAGTTGTGCTGGCTCGGGTGAGGTTAGCAGGGGTACAATGCACAATACCCCCATTGCGGGACCTCAGTGCAGATCTCATTCTCCCAACCAGAATTACAATTAGATGTGCATAAAATAACACTAACCTCACTAATACCTTTTAAACTAGAAACTAGGTAGAAATAGGTACAATGTTTATACTTCACTGACAGATAACAAAAAAGCCCTTTACTTTACAGCTACAATGTTACTTAATACAGTTGTGAGGTGAGTAGGCCATGGCAGTTAGACCAATATTAAATGACAAGTTTATTGCCAACTTATAATACTTTATTATGTTTAAGTAACTACTGTAACTACAATATTTATAAATATAGCAGTTTATCTATGTAATGTATTGTATTAAGTATGTCAGTCCTCTAGTACCCATAACACAAGCTCTGCTTAGCTTGGGGCTAGATGATGTTGTGTGGATTGTCCAGCATTATTTATTTATTTATTATTTATCTATATGGATCAAGGGCTCTACAATCATAATCACTTTGAATATACCAGATTAAGTTGATGTTTGACTATGTCAAAGTCAAAGCTAGTCAAAGTAATCTGTAAAATTACAAGGATTTTAGAATGCTAGTTCCATCATGTTCTAGTCAAGTAGGTAACTAGTGCTCAAATTGTATCTTTAAAAAGTCCATCTAAGGAAGAATGGTCCAATAAACACCTTTTGACTTTAATTACCAAATTATATAAACAGCTTACTAGCTAGAGAGCTGAGTGATAAAAAATAAATATTGACTTACATGTGTGATAAAACTAAATAAAATAAACATACCTAGGTACTTATTGCAAGTCACTGAATATTTTTTAAAACCTACATGGTAGATAGTGTTTAGCCGAGTTTGTGGAGCATAACAGTAGGTAGATTGAATGAGTAATTGCACTTAAAAATAACTCTCACTGCAGTTTCTCATATAATCAAACTTTTGGGTACTAAAACATTGATGAATAAAACCAAGCTCAGAATGCCGAAAACTAAAGTGAATGCCTCAAAATATTTAAGAAGTTTAAATGTTTCATATGTCTCATGAAGCTAGAAATCTTATCAGAATCTTAGCAATCTGCTATCTTCCGTTATCTTGGAAGACAGCGCCGCCGCTCCGCGTATCAAACGTACACCAGCTTTCGTGGCATTTTATCAATCACTCAAGTATTATGAAACGTAGTATTCAGCGTAAAATAACTCACCTCAAGTAACAGTGTAACAGCTAACCGTAATCCAATATATTTAAAATCCACTGATCCTATTACCACGGGAGCACAACAAACATTCTTTTCCCAATAACACAAAAAAAATGTCACTTTAGATTTCACGAAATCACACAATTTGTTGGAAAAATTGGAATGACCAATAAACCCACTTTACAAACACCGAATTATGAGAAACTTTAGATTTCAACACAAAAATTCGGCAGACGTCGTTAGCGTGCTATCCAACTAGAATCATCGGCCATTACTAAAAATGTTGCCAGTCTTCGAAATTGTAAGTCACGTTGCTTGTCTTTTTGGTCCCCACTTGGCTCACGTGTTTTTCATTGCCACATACTATTATAACTTTGCCAAAATACAATACATTTGACTAGATGTTGGCTGTTCATTTATGTACAATTTACTTAACAACTAAATTAAATTAACTAATCATGGAACTTATAAGCAATGAATAAAATGAAAGATTTGTTATTATTGATTTATATTTTTCATTGTGATCTGTTCTAAAGTCACTTTGCAACAAGTGCATTCTAATTTGGAATTTATATAGTTTATATTCTTTACTTTTCATTTAAAAACGTGAGGCATTTTTACCGGCTGAATTTATCTTTGATTTAATACATAACTTTTCCACAAAAGTTGGGAAAAAAATTATACAAGTAACACTAAAATAAACTAAATATGATCTGTCAGTGTCAAATGTCATGTTTTTTCATGTGTTACTTACATCCCTAAATTAAATAACGAAATATCTTATATTTCCCATAACATATCATACCCGACCGGAAACAGAAAATGTGTTGAGTATTTAGCCTTCTCTTAAATGTACTTGTAGCTTTTCGGTGGTGGGTATTCGTCTTCGTAGGGACTATTCAAATAATTAGCTTCTTTCATGTGGCATTCAAACGCTACCTAAGATCATGTAGACCGACACATGAACGGTTGCAAGTCTGCTTAGTGTTTTTCATAGCGTCGAGGTCTATGAAAAACACTAAGCCAAAACTAGCTTTTCAAAGCCAACGGGGTTCCGAATTGTTATAAAATAAAAGAGAAAAATAAAGAATATTTAATTTATTTTAACAATTCCTCAGTAACTAAACAGTTCACAACAGTATCATACAGTTTAAAGATTAAAAATGGATTTTATCAAATACGTTTAGGACATGATACGAAGATGGTACAAGTATAGGTTCATTTTATTTTAGCTTCGACAATAGTAACAATCAGATAGAAGTAAATCGAGGCAGGTCCTACCTAAGACGCATAAAGTACCTACTTGATCATAAAATACTCCTTTTTAAATTTAAGTAAGTACCTACACAATGAGCGATTTTCCAAATAGCTTTTAAAAAAAAAAATAGTTCAAAAAGAGTCGAAAGATGGCGCTGACACATTATGCATATCAAAATCCCTCTTTTTTATCTGTTTATTCTATGTGTATGTGTATTCAGCGTTTTGATATATTTTGTTTGGTTTTCTTTTCGCATTCGTGCACGTCATGGGTCACCTTCTTGTGGATTTTACTTTTGACGACAACAAAGACTGTATACTGGTTTCTGATTTTTGCTAGGATTGAAGACTTTTTGCTTTTGTCAAACAGTTTTGAATTTTTTCTAAGACAAAAATTTCACACCACAGATAAAATATAAAAACTTTTTGTTTTGACAATAATTGACAATGACATGCAAACTCGTTGAGCGCCATCTATCGTGTATTCTAAGAACACTCCCTGGAAAATCGCTCATTCGTGCTACCGATTTCGCTGACTGTAGGTAATATAAAAAAAATGTATAATTTATTATACCTAAAAAATCTGTCAAAAATGCATGTGTCAAACAGATATGAGCACCTTTTTATGTTAGAAAGGTTCGGTAAATATGTATAATTTCATTGATAGCTACCATATTAAAACACGGTTAAATGACAAACAACAATACGATTTAAGCATTAAGTATACTTCTGTTCTTTGATAGCTAGTTAACGCCAAAAATAAGCTAACTTGCATAATTACCAGCTATAGTGAAAAAAGACTTAATAGTAGAAGTATAACGACATCAAATATCACTTTAAGCGAATATAAATGTAGAGCCGTAAATAACTTCTTGATCATTATATTAATACTTATATTTTTTTTTATATTTGCTAAAAATATATATAACTTTTAAAGCATTTGAACTTGAATATGGGATTTTTTTATGCAATCTCGATACATAAAATAGTATTAAAACTTAGAAAGGGTGATGGTGAAATGGATCAAGAATATATTTCCAGACTCTACATTTTGAATACAGGCACAATCCCTTTAATCTAACACTGTTACATAGCGTAGCCATAACAATATAAGTAGTATAAATCACATAGATGTTAGCACAATTATCCACAATTTATAAAGAAAATAGTAAGTATAACGGCCAAAATTTCCACAGATCATTTTAAAAACTAAATTTCATTTGACATAAGGTGATACCTTTCGCTCTAGCGGGAAATTCAAATTTTTGGTACTGTACAAAACAGTTTCTGCATTTTTACAGCAATTATAAAGAACCAATCTTAAAAATTGATACAGAGATACACAGAAAATTATTGTATATGTTCGCAAAAAAGCTTAAACTAGTAAAAGGTATAACAGTTCAGCCGCAATAAAAAAGAAACCCCAAAAAATTTGAATTTCCCGCTAGAGCGAGAGGTATCACCATAATCTGTTTTCGTTTAGCATCTTTGTCTGATTGAAAAATGACAATAATCAACATTGTAAATAAACTAAATAATTGCATAACAAAACTTAAGGTAATTTGGCTGCTATAAATTAGTATTGAGCCTCTAATTCCGATTTGGAAGTTATTAAATGACTCGAAATAATATAAATTAAAAAATTATTTATAAACATTTGATTTTTAGCTAATTCATATTTTCTAATTCACTGGAAAGAAGACTTTTGTAAATGAACTTTATCAACTAACTTCAGAATATAAAAATATATTTTAAATTTGTACAAAAAATAACATTACTGTACATCCCTTAAATAAAATAAGAGTGTAGGGCGCGCTTTGGCACTATTATATTTAATGAAAATAGATTAATTTACGGGCTTCTGACACCATTATCAATGATATGCGAACGAAATAACTACTTTATTTACTAAACACAAAATACCAATATATTTGGAAAAAAATAAAAAAATAAGAAACACGTCATTTGTCTCTTTATCTGTGGCCTTTTTATGTGTGGTCTCTTTATCTGTAGCTTTTTTAGACCCTTTTTCTATTGGGCGCCAATTCTATAAAAAAAAATATTTTGTACAATTTGTAAATCTCTTTTTGTAAGTATGGAATTTCAAATTTTGATCAACCGTTACATTATTTAGTTTTTTCGTGATTACATATAATTTAACACAACACAGACAATGGTGTATCGTCGAGACCCTCTAAGTACTTTTATAAGTATAATTATGAAATGTACATCAAAAGCGTTAATGATATTATTTAGTTTCTATCTATAAGTTTATAACAATACTATGACTTCCCGCTACAAATAGACCCGGCATAACCTCAAATTGTTTCACAGCAGAATGACACATTTGAATAGTTGACGTTTCTATTCGCGCCAAATGTTTTCTGTCACATGTCAGTCACCCCGCCTTTTGGTATGCCGTTCGCGCCAATTCTTCATCTATTGCGAAAAAGATTAGTAAACATAAATCACCATAAACTCCGACATTGGCAAAATCGTGGCAACCCTAGCCTGCGAAAAGCCACTAAGAAAAGAACAAGAAGAAGAATCTATAGCGATTGTGCTTTTAGAAGCTGCCGCAAAAGAAAAAAAACAAGTATTCAAAGCTTACACCGGGTTTATTTGTAAAAGGGTAATACTATTCTAAAATCACTGTTTACATTAAGTATAATATTCAAAATGTTTCTATAACGTACCACATGTAATGGCTATTTACTTATTCTAATATTGGTGTTCTATATACCGTGGTTTTTATTACCATGGAAACGATTTTTGAATAAGGCGAGGGTCTACTTTAACTTTTTTGGACCTTATTCACACTAATCTTAAAACCCTTTATCGAATATCATGTCTAACTAAATGCACATATTTATACTTACTTATACTCATTTTATGACATATGTATGCTATATACTGGGGCTTTTTACATTACGATTGTGGGATTCACACGTTTTTAATATTAAGTGAAAGTCTGGCTATACTAAGTCTGCAACGGGATACGGAACCTAAGGTGCCTCAGGAAATTTGTTATCTTTTGTAAATTCGGAAGTTGTGAGCATCAAATTCCGAATTGAATTAATTATTTTAAATACATAATTAGCAGTTCGCCATGTTCGCCTTGACACATCATTTTGACGTTAGTACACACAGATAATAAAAAACGGGCAATGTAAAAATTACTATCAAAAGCGCGATATTTAGAATTCAATCTTGTTGATATGCAAACGGAAG
Source organism: Ecliptopera silaceata (assembly GCA_932527185.1). Classification (NCBI taxonomy): domain Eukaryota; kingdom Metazoa; phylum Arthropoda; class Insecta; order Lepidoptera; family Geometridae; genus Ecliptopera; species Ecliptopera silaceata. The sequence goes on from OW052211.1 coordinate 2,372,816, forward strand.
ACTACTATTTTTAAGTAATCGTGATTCTTACATTATTGGTCATCAAATAAGAGCATATTTTTAAATAAATGAAACAACACTTTTCATAATAAAGCTGCTACTGGAGTTGACTATTACTCTCTCTATATTATATTATAATAGAGAGAGATATTATTTTAAGATCAAACTTTTCTATTTTAATTATTTAGTTGGTAACACAGAGATCAGTAGCTCTACCATGAGTTTTTACTATACTATATTTACTATACACGCTAGCGTCTGTAGTTAAAAAAATGTATGAAGATTTGTACAGCGCCTCAAGCGGATAGTTGGGTACTAAAATTCGTAATACTAATATTTACGTAACTACTGTAGTAAAGTCAGGCGATTTTACTGTGACAACTCATGGTAGAGGTACTGAGCGAATTTACAAGGATCAAGTGATATTTACTTCATTATTTTGTATGAAGTAAATTTAATTTGTGAGTATAACGACATTATATACACGGGATTTTTATATACAAAGTTATCGGAAGCGTTTTTCAAAAAGCTGCATTGTAATAACATATTATTAAAGTTAATTATTGCATGTTTTTAACTAAAGATATCTGGTCGTCATATAATTTAATCTAAGCTTGTAAAGGCGCTGGGAACCTGAGGGCACTGAAAGACGATATATACAGTATCACCAAATTTTGTATACAAAATTATTAGAAATTATATACAAGGTCTTCAGCATACAGGGTGTCCCTTGTGCCCTACCACCTGCACAAGGCTGGACCTTATCAACGCCACAAATGAGGGAATAGAAGTGGCTAGGTTTCATTCGAACTTGGTTTGAAGTTGTTGTCGTTGTACCCATTGACACGTAAGAAGAAGAAGCATACAGAGTTATCAGAAATTGTCGTTTATACAAACATCAGCATGTATTGAATTAAAGACCTGGTACTTGGTCTCTTTGATAAGGTGTTGGGCGCACATAGCGTTATAAAGAGTTTACTGAAGTTATATACAGGGTCATCAGAAATTATACACATAGCTGTCAAACACACACAGGGTCATTACAAGTAACATACAGGGTCATCAATTATATACAGGGTCTTCATCGTGTAGAAATCTCTCAAATGTTACCAAAATTTGGCCATCCCGTTCCCGTTTACCGTATTTACGGATCAACAAAATATATAAATGAGAATATATACAGGGTCACCACAAGTAGTAGTTTATGTAACTTATGTATACAGGGTGATGAGAGGTAACATACACGGTGGTTGGGGTAACATACATGGTGGTCGGGGTAACATACATGGTCATCGCCAGTAGTAGTTTATGTAAGTTCAATATGGTCGATCAGAGGTAACATACAGGGTGGTCGGGGTAACAAACAGGGTGGTCGGGGTAACATACAGGGTGTTGAGAGGTAACATACAGGGTGGTCGGGGTAACATACAGGGTGTTGAGGGGTAACATACAGGGTGTTGAGGGGTAACATACAGGTGATCGCGAGTAGTAGTTTATGTAAGTTCAATATGGTCGATCAGAGGCAACATGCAGGGTGGTCGGGGTAACATACAGGGTGTTGAGGGGTAACATACAGGGTGATCGCAAGTAGTGTGTCTACTTGTCGCCGCAGCACGCGGTGCAGTCCAGGCAGCCCTGCGCGGGGCCGCCTCGCGAGCGCTATCTCTTGCCACGACATTGTTGCTCCTGGAACACGAAATGCAATGGTAACAGCTTTTGAAATATAAAAAAATATTATTACAATTCATAAACGACATTACATGAACATTATTTTTTTTATTAAAAAAAACTTATTTAAATCTTTTCCGATACTTCGTTACAGTTGCATGCTTTATGGTGAATATGCCGTTAAAAATAACTTTAAATGGATATGATATTACATACTTGAAGAAAAACAATCTTAAACTTTCGTAATAGAATAAAATATTTCACATTAACTTTTGGTTTTTAAGAGTTAAGGACTGATAGATTTTTTGTTGCTCCATGATAACTTGCAAGATTAAAAACTTAACAGTGTCGATAACAATGCCATCTATCGGGTATCTGAGTACGCGAGTAACTTGAAGCTTATGTATCCGCTAGATGGCGCTAAATAGATACTAACTTGTAAAACGCGCAGCGCTTCTAGAAGTTCCTGTTTGTCCGAGAGTAGGTTGGCTGCTTCTTGCTGCGCAGCGTGCACGCATTGCCGAAGCACTGACGCTTCTTCCACTTTACTGCAAACAACATTATATAATTATGCTAAAATATTATTTTGTAAATCTGGGTTGCCCGAACAGAACACCCATTTTGATATTAAAAAATAATAATTTGCACGTGTTGTTGAACGCTATACTCGAACTAGACTACTGATAGAATACTTAATTAAACACAACTAGTATTTATGTTCATCACACAAATGTTTGCTCTCAGTGGGGATCGAACCCACGATCCACAGCATGGAAGGCAGAGCTACTACCAATCGAGCTGTCAGCCTGTCCATAGATAGATATATAGATTTTTTTTATTGCAATCTACCAAATAAACTTAGGGGTAGAAGAAATAACAATTCATTCAATAACAATAGAATTAATAAATAGTTTTTTTTTAGAATAGAATAGAAAAATCACTAGGATTATTAATCTTTTACTCACGCTCTAAGCTCCCTATTATCCTCAGCAATCCTCTGCAACGTAACCAATCGTTTCTTCAGCTCCTCGTTCTCTCCGTTCAATCGCACTATCTTCTCTCTCGCTTCCTCCAGCTCTGGGATTGGCTGGGGCGTGGTCGGTGACGTCACAGCGGACGATGCTATTGGCGGACCGAAGTGTAAGATTCCCGAGAGGTCTCGGGTCATTTGGAGGGATGTGAGAGATATGTTTAGGGGTTGGGGCGGAGGGGATGAGATAGAATGGGTCTGACGGTCTTCTATTAGATGGAGTTTCACGTTCTCTATTAGTACCTGGAAGGTATAATATTCTTATTTCATATCAGTGAATGCCAAACTAAGCAAAGCTTGTACTTTGGAAACTAAGATTGCTGAGAGAATACTTAAATTAAATGTTATTTATACAAATAATCCATGGTACAGAAAAAACATCAATATAAATAACACATAAAATGCTTGTTCAGTAGAGATCGAACAGCATGGAAAGCAAAGCTAGTAACAATCTCTCATAATATTAGAGTTTTCTAAACAGATTCCATTGAAATCTGTGCATGACTTTTAAAACAACAATAAACCTTTTTTTGTATTCATCTTTTTCAATAGATATGACTAGCATTATATCTTTACGCTATCAGCTCAGATTTTTGTGTAGCTCATCGCTATAGATCAACAGCTCACTTTTTAGATGTGAGTTAATACAGCTCAATTTGTAGATGTGAGCTGTTACAGCTCACTTGGTAGATCTGAGATGTTGAACAGCTCACATGATGGAACTTACCTCTAAAGGCATAGGAGGGACTACCACTTCGTCTTCGATCAGCTCAGCCAGCGCTAACGCTGTGCTCATGTTGAGAGCTAAGCTTAGGTCTCGGATCCGAGCTTCGAGCAGCTCATCGAACGGAGCTAAACCAGTCGGCTCACCCTGGAATTTCAAAGACCATTGAATTGTGAAAAACACAGAACTCTCTAATTGAAAAAAAAAACACAAAACTCACACACAAAGTAATTAAAAGAACATAGTAATGAGCATATTACACTTGAACGAGCTCTATCATAAACTTTACTACAACGTATTTTATTACAAGAAACAAAATTGGACGGACCTCGACATCGTAGCATTAAATTGGCATTGTTAAAATTGCCTGTACACAAACTACAGACTAGATTTTGATCAATTTAATTATAGATTACACGAAAAGTCAAAATTAGTCCATACATTAACTACATTATATTTAATACATTAAATATAATACAGTGTCTAGTCTGGCTAATCTTTCCAACACGATGCTACAACAAAATGCAGTTGTAGCATCGACACGATAAGAAGAAAAATACATTAAATGTAAATAAATACAGTCGACTTGAGAGCCTTTTTTATCAGTTTTTTTCGGTTTCAAGTCTGTTAAAAATACAGTGTTTTAAGTTTTTGTAAATAATAACTTGACAAAAATATCACAGTCAATCTCTGTGATGTCTGCACCACATATGTTTATAAATTATTATTTAATTAACAAATAAAATACCTTCTCATCAAGTTGCCTCGGTAGTTCTGTCCTAACAAGTTTAGCAGCCACGTTGGAACCGTCTCTTGTTCGTAGACTCTCATATTCATTGACGTCGGGCTCAGTCCACGCTCGCGCACGCATCGAGAATTTGTTCTATGAAATAATATCTTTATAATAAAGGTTATTTGAAGGAAATTAGGTGAAGTTATGAAGAGTAATCTAGACACGTTTTTTATGGTGTAATAAAATTTAATATAGTCCATTTTGATACAGATTTATGGTTCTTTTCTTTCTCTTCGTGGTCTAGTAGTTAAGCCAAGCTTGTAAGGATACTTGCAGATAGAATACTTCTATACTTTTTGGTAGGTATATTAAATATATAATAACATACTGTTAGTACTTTGTTATAATTAATTTGGTTTTTCATTGTCACCAGTTATAACATTTTTTTCTAAATTGATAAAGAATTGTTCGGAGCTTTCAATTTAAGCATCTCTTCACAAACATGTTATATTAATTCAAAATTAATAATAGTTATTAATCTTGAGAAACACTTGGCGCAGCCGTAAAAAAACTGGCGCAACCAAATCGGATTTTATTTTACTAGATTTAATCACATTTTTTTTCTGTTATTATTCTAATAATAATATGCCTATAATTGCGTTTAGATTACTCTTCATAATTATTGTATCTAATTGAGTAGTGTTCCTAGCTAGATATAATCATTCACACATGTGACGTCACTGTGTTATGATATGAGATGAATGACGATGGGTGCATGCAACACGTTCGCATGCGAGACAAGGATATACTTTAATTTACAAGCAGTTGTATATTAAATAGATATTAAAGTATGGCAAAGCTACATTGTTATAAAAAACTTTTTTACAAATGTTATTAAAGCTACAATTATTTTCAATATTTCTGAACTGAATCATATTTTTTTGATTGAGTTACCTTTTCAAACATCAGATGGCGTGGGGTAGCTAAGATGGCGGATTATGTAAACACAGAAAGAGCAATGAAGCGTTTGCGAAGATGTTTCTTGTCACATTTTTACTACAACTTAATTTTCTTATTTATTTGACAAAGTTCTGCACAAAACCGAAGTAGAGATATACTATTTTAAAAATGCACGCGCCTTCACGGTTACTCTCACATTCAAATATGGTGTACAGTTACAATACAAATAAATTGATTTTCGTCATTAATTGTTCAGTCACCGTCTTGACACGTTACTATTAATCAACAAAGTCTGGATTTGTCAGACGCGCTTTTGTGAACGCGCGTGCATTTCAAAGTGTTTTATCTGCAACTATCTTTGAGCGAATAGGTGTATGACAGAAATATCTTGTATCTCATTCACACAAAAGTTTGCAACTATCTTTGACCGATTAAGAGGGTGACAGAAACATCTTGTATCTCACTCACTCACACACAAACCCCCTTGGCTACGACACAACCTCTACTGCTAATCAGCAACATGATACCACTACGTTAAACGATCTATATTAACGATCGTCCAAATACCTTGATAAGTTTCTTTTTGACGATAGCCGAGCGGGCGATGATTTGCATAGAGAAAAACACATAGACACGTATATAGTTAGAAATGGATGCAAATTTCAAACACAGAGTGCTTTGTTTGCAGAGACCAAGGTTCAGATATATGCAAAACTGTAATTATTCAATATATTCTATGAATATTTTAGTATAATAGTGGGGATGACAATATGATTTCTGTTTATCTCAAAAACATCACGTTTAGCGCGACACAATTACTTTAAAACAAACTCACACTTTAAACAATAGACTTCAAAAATAGTCATGTAATATTATCTAGATATGACTTGACTATTTTACAGTGCGTTACAGTAAATGAAATATACAAATTTTGTTGACTTGACAAGTGAAGATTATTGCTAAGGTTGTAAAAAATCAACCTATTAAGGATGAGCGATAAAAGCTTTGATCTAAGGCACGTATTTAAAGTCAATACTCCAGTGCAAGAGTACTTTAGTTATTCAAAAATCTTATAAATGCTTTGAATATTCGCGGCTTTTAGAAACTTTACAGTTATTTAGATATATGAACCCCAAAATTCAGTAATAACGATATATATGAAGCTTGACCTCTGTAAATCATAACTCTGTGGTTCAATTTAGTTACAGCAATTTAGACCTTACGGGGTACGAGATACGATGGCATGTGATGAACGGTGGTCATGCAGACGGGTGGTTAAAGTCTATACTTTAAGGGGCATTTTATAAGGTTATTTTGTGATAAACGTTAGCACTGTGATTATCACATTTATATCATTAGTAAAAAATATTAGCTGAAATTTCAAGACGATATGTCTTAAATAAATTATGCTTAAATATAATAAATAATTTTATATTTATTTTGTCTTGATAACGTTAAGTCTGCATTGAAATAAAAGGACAATTTATATATAAGATTTTTTCATATTTAATATCTTGCAGTGGTCAATTTTGGAGTATTTTTGTTAAATCAATCGATAATATAGGTCTGCAAACATTTTACAGATTGAAAGTGATGCAGACTTAGCGTGATCAGACTCTAGTTTTGTCTTCGTGTAAGTGTGAAATCACTGCTCTAACGTTTATAACAATACAAATTGGTTATGTACTTTTTGAGGTTAGAATGGATACCTACCCAAAAGTCGGTAGTTTAAAATTAGATATTTCTTGTTTCAATATGACATGCTATGAAAAGGTTAAATTAAACAGGGTGTGTATGTGGATAATTGTTACGTGGATTATAATTATGTAAATTAATTCATGATAACGTTAAGGAACCTAGAATTTAAAAAGCATAAGTTTTTATGTGTCTTAATTTGTCACACTGCTGGCCAAAGGCTGGCCCCTTTTATTGATTAATTTATCGATATTTATGAACCGCTAACAAAATATAAAGCTACAATGTATATACTCGTATGTACCTTAACGAGTACCGGTTATTGGAAAACCGGTAAAAACAAAAACCGACTTCATAATAAGACACTGGTATAATGGAGTGTATTACTGTAAATATAGATTTCCCTTGCAAACCAAATTGAAAAACCAGTATATAAAAGTACAAACCACTAAAATAATAAATTTATTCGTCAGATATGATGTAGTGAAAGTAGTAATGTTCTGAACCTAATTAGTAATTCTTTTTTCTTTTTTAAGACATACCTGAAATTCATCCCAAGGTATAGCGGTACATTCATCGTTCTTCAGATCGTCAGCTACAAGGCGTAAGCAGGATTTGCCGTTCGCACTCTGATGGACTACGTGGATATTGTTCAGACGCCAGGTCGAAGTGGAAATCTAAAATAGAAACTTGTAAGTAATATATTATTAAGACCTAACCTAGATATTAAGAGAAAATTCGATTGTCACATTTACAAGTGTTATATAAATGTATATACCACATCACGCCGTCGACATGAGCTCGTAACAGAATGGTCACTGGGAGATGAAGATCGTTCTATAACTTCGGCAGCCACTTCAACGCCCACAGAGTCTCTTCCCCGACCATGCTCAAATTCCCTGCAAGGAAATACTCTGTCAGGTATTCGGAACGGGTATTAACACGACACCGGGTATTGTCACTTGATAAATACCCGCGTTTTTTTAACTGAGTTCTGAGCCTGTAGTTTTGTGTTATTCGATTTATTTTCGATATTAACAGTGACACAAATTGTGTTTGGATCAAAACGAGCAAAATGTGCCTTATACGTGCATTTAGATCTACTTTTCAACCGAATAAAGCTAATACAACGGGCTCCGATCACAATTCATCACAAACAAAGAAAAAATACAGTAATATTTTGTTTAGTGTTGTTTACACAATAATTTATTACACAACTTACTATACTTTTAAAATTTTATGTAAAACCTAACAACTCCGGTTTTCCCAAATAAGGTATAATAGTATGTAGATATCTTAATTTTTCACACCAATATGGCTAAAACAACGGCATTAATTTATAAGCAGTTTTTAAAACAATCTTGTTTTTATATCAAAAAGCTGTTTGTACATTGAAAGCACGATAGCGTGGCGAACATATTAGTGAGTGTTTATTTTATAGTTAGGATACCCAACACGAGTTTACACTTTACATTTTTAAATATTAAGCATGGAATTACGCCGTAATATTACGTGTTTCAAAATATGCGTCAAAAATTAAACTATAAACTTATATAATCAGCAGTGTGATAATATAGGCTCTATAGCATTTGCGTTAGAACATGGTATTGTGTAAGAAAATGGATTTTGATGAAAGAAATTTGTTGATGGATCATATTTATAGCATACAATTAAATTAATTTATTGTCATACCATGCATTCGCGTATTCAGAGCTGTGTTCTGCCATCGACGGCATGAAAGCCCTTGAAAATACAATCAAAATGCACTTCTTTATTTACATAGGTTTATATTATTTATGTAGATGTAATGAAATGGTTTGACAGAAGTATGGTTCATTATGATCTTGTTAGGTAAGTTTCATAATACTTTGCCAATTGAGTAGGCGTACAAAAATACACATTAAATAAAAAAAATATGTAAATGTATTTAATGTTAGGCTATACAGTGGGTTACCTTAAATCTAAATAAAGATTAGGATGGTAGATAAGAGAGCTGGTGCCCAAAAGGTTTAGTAATAAAACCTGTTTGATGGGACATATGGGGATGGGTATAGAAGGATAATACTTATACGGTTTTCGGAGGCAGTGCCCAAAGTCAAGTAAAAAAGCGACACGACCGTACCATCCTTTTCTCGAAGTATATTATTTTATTTTGTAGAACTTAACTTAGTTTTAGTCGGCATTATTATGTATTAATTTGTAATAAAGTTTGGGAGAAGCCACTGGCTCCTGTAACACGGTTTTAATCACTAGCTCAGGAGCTTATGGATTCAAATTGTTTTGTACAAAAATATTATGTCAATAAAACATTTTTACTTTTTATTTTACTTTAAGTAGTTAAAAACCATTTTGTATATAGTTTTGCAATAAGTACCTGTACCTCTACCATGAGATGTCACAGTAAAATCGCCTGACTTTACTACAGTAGTTACGTCAATATTCGTATTACGAATTTTAGTACCCAACTATCCGCTAGAGGCGCTGTCTTCATACATTTTTTTAACTACAGACGCTAGCGAGTATAGTAAATATATGTAGTATAGTAAAAACTCATGGTAGAGCTACTGAATGCCATAGATCTTGTCAGATAACTATAGACTCTATATTGATAGCAATAAGTACCTGAATGCCATATCAGCGTCGTCGGGCGATTCTGCCGCTAAGCCGACGACGATGTATCGCTCGGAATCGCTGCTCGCTGTGGACGCCGCGTCGCTGCGTCCGTCGTCGCGGGTCAATGCACTGTCTATTGACGTCACCAGGGAATTGAACCCGCGACGCATTGATGAGAACCCTGCAATAACAAGTAGCATTGAACAGCCTAATAAGAATTTCTCAAGCGTTAATGCGTTAACCAACTGGGCTGTGACGCCTGTCTCTCTGGTTATCTAAATAGTGATAATGATTTAGTGTAGATACCTACTAAATTATATACCTACATTGATCTCATCTTCCATTCTTATAAATGTTTTCCCGTTTATAAAAAACAAAATTAATTTAGGATAGTTTATTTTTCAAGAATGTCTATAATTAATTTTTTACTATTTGTATTATTATATTTAACTAGTCGAGTTGAGATTTAATGTTTGTGCATGCCGTGGCAAACTTTAATTGAATGAACACGTAGCTTTAAGACCTTAACGGTAAGATTTGTTTCAATTTGTGTTTTTCGTTGAATGTCCTATATAATAAATAAAATAAAAATGACCTCCAAAGCTGCCAATAACGGGGCTAGGCGGTTGTTGATGCTCTACGGGTAAAGCCGGCGGCGCGTACGCATCCAACGACACTGCAAGCACGCCGCAGTCTCTGTCCAACAAAGATGGCGCCATTGTCGCTTCCGAACCTGGAAAATACTGATCATATTAATAAAGATTTTAGAATAGAATAGAAATCATTTATTTCAGTTAATAAAAAACTTAATGCTAGGATATATAAACGATATTAAAGTACTATGTTAAAATAACTGAAAATGGTGCACACTCAGCTTGTGCTGGTGTGTGCTTGGAACCATTGGGCTCTACACCAGCGCTGGTTTTCAGTGATGCCATGAGAGGATAAAGAAGGTGGGGGATTTTGGTATAAAATACATCATGTGTAAAAATATAAACTCTTTAGATTTCACGGTTCATGAGACACAGATGACTAATGATGAATATTAGAAGAATGTATGTACGTTCTAAATAAAAAATAATAATAATGCTCCAATCCACACAACATCTAGCCGAGCTTGTGTTATGGGTACTAGAAGACTGGCATACTTAATAAAACACATTACATAGATATTTTTTTTGTTATACATATAAAATTCTGGGTATTTTCACCCGGAATAAATATTTGCAGATCGTACAAACATTTATCTCACGGCGGGAATCGAACCCGCAACCTCCGCGCCACATCAGTCGCCTGAGAAGATGTCAATCCTCATTGAAATTTCCATCTTAACATACCCATCTTCATATCCTGAAGACTGGAAGAATCAAGTGGAACACTATCAAGATCCCTGGAAGACTCCTGGCCGGGACAGTTGGATGGAAGCACGAATGTCAGTTCTACTGCTGGAACCACCACACCCACCACTATGGACCTGGAAACCAGACAACGTCAGGATAGGAACATTAAATGCATGGACATTTCACTCTAGTCCCAAACTAAGCAAAGATAAATAGATAAACTCTTTATTGTACACAAAGAAAATAACAAATGAATAACATAACAATAGATTTGTACAATGGGCGGTTTTATCGCTAATAGCGATCTCTTCCAGACAACCTTTGGATGGAGAGAATAGACAAAAACAGAGCTTGTACTATAGGAACTAGATGGCTGATAGAATACTTACATACATTTTTTTGTACATCCATACATAGAATACATAGTAACACCCGAGCACAGAACAAAAATGTTTTTGTTTTGTGCTCGGGTGTTACTATGTATAAAAATTATGTTCATCACACAAACATTTGCTCTGGGTGGGAATCAACGACCCACAGCATGGAAGGCAGAGCTACTACCAACTGAGCTGTGACGCCTGTGTTTGCCGACCTACCCTTCTTCGGCGTCCGGCTGTCGGGCCGCGTCGTGTGCGAGCCAGGCCAGCATCTCCGAGATCCTCTCCAGCTGTCTCATGAGGAATAGCATCTGGTAGTGATTCAGCTGCAGTCCCGCCAACCCACAAGACCGGGCTACCACGAAGATACGGGAGAATCCTTCTTCAAGGCATAGCTGTTGGATACAGTTGTAATTAGATTATGATAGTTGAATTAGAATTATTTAATTAGTTGGAAGGATGATCTGGACGCCCAGGATTGGTGGAGTGTCGCCAAAGACCGGGATGAGTGGAAGGCTTTGGGGGAGACCTTTGCCCAGCTATGGGACACTATAGGTTAAAAAAATAAAAAAAAGTTGAATTAGATAGTGACTAAGTATAGAATGAGAATGAACCAAGGTATTGGGAAAATAATAAAAAAAAACAATTAGTAAGTAGCCGATGTGGCGCGGCGGGTGAAGGTACGCCTGCGACACGGAAGGTTGCGTGTTCGATTCCCGCCTTGGGATAAATGTTTTTATGATGCAAATATTTATTCTAAGTGTTCTGGGTATTTGATATGTACTTATAATAAAAATATTATATAGTTTAATTTATCTATGTAATGTATTAAGTATGTCAGTCTTCTAGTACCCATAACACAAGCTCTGCTTAGCTTGGGGCTAGATGATGTGTGGATTGTCCAGCATTATTTATTCATTCAAATAGTCATAAACATACCCAGGCAGTAACCGGAGTAGCATCTAGTAGCGGCGCAGGTTTATAGTTAGTGGCTCTTGCACCGACGAAATCACACCACAGCGGCTCCACTCTGGCGCACCAAATGCTTCTGTTTTCGCGCCAGAGTAACTCCGCTGATATTGCTGTACCGCGGTCTATGTCATCTAGATCTAAAAACAGATTTTGTTTAGTGTATAGGTTTTGATTGCAGATTTATATCTTGATTATTCAATCATATTTCTTCAATGTATAGTCATAGAAATTGAACTAAGATCTGTTTTTATTGCAACAGTGACTTATTTGTGATACACTGCGCGTTAACGTCAACTTTACTTAGTCCGCAGGGCCCGATTGTGCTTAAAATCAGGTGAGATCGCGGTCAAACGCTTGCCTATAAGTTGAAATAATTTTTTTTTAACGTATCGGTTCATCTACGAGTAGCTAAACACGTTCAACATTCGAACGTTAGTGAGCGAAAAGTGGTGCCATAACCGCTGTCATACGAACGGAAACAAGATGAGCGGTTAGCCGTTTACAGCGATACGAAGTTGCACACGCTACGTACACGTTACGTTGGTGAACCTGAGTTGCTGCTTAGACGAACCGTTTACGTTACATTACAATTTAGCACGATCGGAGCCCGGAGCCCTGTGCATCTTAAATACATTACGTTTACGATTGTCACATTTAATCTTGCTCAACTAGCACCAGAACATTTGACAGCTGTTAGGCCATTTGATCTAAATAATGCAACATGATGCAGTTATACTTACTATCAGCATGCAGTATAAACTGTTCATGAATAGGGTCCACGTCGTCAGTCGAGCACGGAAACTGTCCTCTAGGAGGAGCTGACCTGCGCAGTGCTGATAGAATGGATGCCAGGTCGGCTCGCGTGCCTGCTGTGTCTGAAATAATACAAAAAATATGGAGAATGATTGCGTGAGGAGACGAAACTAAAAAAACGGTTAATGAATTTATTTATTTGACATATTTACACAATATTTACTATCAATAACCGCTTAGAAATGAATAACTTGCATACCTAGCTAGCTAGACCGCCATGGCAAGGAGCAAGACAAAAATTTTAAACAATATCAAAAATAAAAGTATGTGCTGTTAAACAGGTCCAGTCTCAGCTTAATGCGTCTAATTATAGCAGTTAATAAGTAATAGCATATTTAACATTGTTGCTCTGATTGAAGAACTCAATTATACTTTAGAGAATCACCCGCTTCAGTAAGTATACATTCACACTCAAGCTGTTAAACAATTACCCCCTATCATATAAAAAGTTAGCACAGACTTGAAGTATTGATTACCATACCTAATGATGACATAAAGTCAACGCTACTACGCTACTAGAGCGGGTGATTCTCTAAAGTATAATTGAGTCTGTATACTTACTAGAGCGGGGTGATTCTCTGACGTTAGTGAGCGTGGCTCGCGCGGTGCAAATGTGTAATTCCTTCGGTCTGTCTCTTTGTTGGGAAACGTGCTCCGTGCCTGCTTCTAAAACAACCTAGAAATTAAAGTGCTAATTGTTTATTCTAGATTTTTTACATTCAAGAATCGATGCAATTAATGAGAATAAAAATTGTTTTGTAGAATATTTTCATAACTAATCCATTAGCAACAATAATTTTGTTTTGCTCGAAACATAACGTTTTATAAAGATTGAAGTCTTTATAAAATTTTTTTTTTTTTGATATGGCATAACTTATGATTGATAAAGCATAAGAATCCAATAGGTCTAATAATCAGTCCAGCAGTGGACTGATATAGGTTGATGCTGATGAAGAATCCAATTCCAATCAAGACAAACATTTGTGTGATGACGAAACATTGAAGGTTAATTCTGTGTATCTTAGTAGATAAATATATTTACAGAGTTATTCTATCAGAAATCTAGTTCCCACAGAAACTAGATTTACTTTTAGATGGCGTTGGATGATCCACAAATCTGTAATATTAAAGCTTTTAAAAGAAACTAGGCTTACTTTTAGAACTAGATGGTTGCATGATCCATAAATACTTAAAAGCTTTCGCAACCTACCTTTGGCATAATAGCCTCCATCCGCACGTCCATATAAGGTGGTGCAGTTTCAACTTCCACTTCTTGTTGTAAAGCTCTCGCTACGTGAGGTAGGAACGCGCCTAGCCATACCACGCTGGGCACGTCCACTGATATCCGCACTGGACTTAGCTGCACGTATAGTTTTGGGGCGGGCACTGAAAGATAACTAGCATTGTATTTATAATTATTGTGTGAAATTATAATAAACCGAATTTTAGTATGATATGATGTATCTTAATGCGTTTTTATTTTTATTTATTATTATTTTTGTATTGTGCTATAGTAGTGGGTTAACATAGTTTATGTTTTCGGATTGCTGTTTTTTTTTTTACACATTTTTTTGTATTTTGTTTTGGAGCATTAATAAACGACGTGATATTTTGCTCAACCCATTCTCTTCTAATCTTATCTTCTGTGAGATTATTAAAACACATACTTTAAAAAAATAAAATGTTGTAAATAAATATTTTCTATATCAATTCACAACAAATATTTTATTTACACTACCTCTGAAAATCCCTACAACACAATTAAATTTAAATAATTCAACAAAATTTAATTGACATTTATATCACATCCTTAGTTATCTGTTTGACATGTATTTAATCATTGTAGCAAACTTAGTAAATAAACATACATTGCAGTGCCCTTGCAGGGTGCATGTACTCACTTATAGCTACTAATAGACCTAAGCTAAAATAAAAATGTACATGTAGGCAATAAATAAATAAATAAATTAATAAAATAAAGATAATTCTATCTCAACCACGTACCAGGAAAGCATACATCGCCAGGATAGTAGAAGAAGGTAAGTTCAGCGTGCAATAGCCCCGCGTCGCCCGGTAACGTTGCCTTTTCAGCGCTAACGAGCGGTCGCGGCGACTCGCGCGATTTGGAACCAGTCGACACCTGGAAACGACACCTTAAAACAGCTGGGGGTAAGAATAAACGTGACAATCGTACACGTATCGTAACAGTGACGTATTTGAGATACACTGCGCGTCATCAGTGTATCTACCATGAGTTGTCACAGTAAAATCGGCTGACTTTACTACAGTAGTTACGTCAATATTAGTATGACGAATTTTAGTACCCAACTATCCGCTAGAGGCGCTGTACACATCTTCATACATTTTTTTAACTACAGACGCTAGCGAGTGTAGTAAATATAGTATAGTAAAAACTCATGGTAGAGCTACAGCTTTACTAACGGCAGGTTTCTAGAAACCCAAATCACGATTGATCCGAGTTTGACACATAGTAATTATTTGATTTTTTCGTTGATCATCGTTAGAGAAACCGGCCGTAAGTTACGTTTACGATTGTCATATTTATTCGTACTCAGCCCTAAGAGGTGTCTGTTGTAATAACTTACTCATATAAATATTGAAATGATTTCTGCAATTTAAAAACGTTCGACAGAAGAAAACGACAACTAAAATGAGCTGGGATATTTTTATGTAATAACTTACACTAATAATTTTTTGACAGACTTCAGCGAGATTCGATTGACACATGAAAAGGACAGCGTTGTGGTGCTGGGGCATTTTTTTCATCTATACTAATACTAATCTACACTAATAATAATATTATAAAGAAGTAAAGTTTGTGTGTTTGTATATTTGTTAAATTGTAAAGGGTAATCGAGATCTACTAAACCGATTTTAAAAATTCTTTCACCAATAGAAAGCCACATTATTGCTGAAACCGGAAAATCAAAAGGCTTTTACGTGATAGTCCGTTTTGCAAAGTGAATCGGAGAAAAAAGGTCGAATTATGCCCAACGAAGTGGGCACGGGTCAGCTAGTCGAATACAAACATGGACTTTTTTGTATGTTATGTCTTTGATTTATCCTTAATAATGTGTTTAGTTAAGTTATATTTTTGACAATGACAGTTGAAGTTAGTTTTCTACATAGGTACTTTATAAAAATATGATTTCAGTCATCTTTCGTTCTGAATTTTACTTTTCGTAATTGTTAAAATTCACAAAGTGACTTAATAAGTATAAATTAAATTAATACGTTACATCAAATAAATAATTGACCAAGTAATAGTTTACTTACCTTATAAACAGTGAAGTCATCTATCCTGAGTACAAGACAAGTGGTCATAAGTTTGCCGAGTTGCTGCAATATTCGAGTCCTAGTCGGTGACGCTGTCAAATATATAAAAATAAAGTTATTATATATTTATTTACAGTATAAATTAACACTAGTACAGTATCTCAATACTATTATAATTAATTTACAATAGTATTTACATAATATGTGAAACATGAAATATGTATTCATATGAAACAGTTTCTACTATTTATTTATGTCGATCTATTTGCAGATCATCGCAAATGATCTATAGATAGCTAAGATCTCCAGAAATATATTAATTTATATTTCTGATGTTGATATTCGTGTATTCGTTAGCTCATATACAAGTTAGAATGGTAGTCTAACTAGATTTCTTGTAAAATATTTAAACTTATCAACCACAGGCTGAAAATGAATGATGAGTGAATGAATGATTTATAGTACATATTAGTATGGATGTACCTTGTGAGGTAGTAGTGTTAGTGGACGGAGCGTTGGAAGCGTTGGTGTGTGAGTGCGGCGGTCTGTGTGCGTTACCGTTGGAAACGGGCTCGGCGGGCTTTTCGCTATCTGTACCCTGGAACATTCAAGGAGTTTCAATTTAAATAACTAGTTACAAAATATACAAAAGTATTTATAAAATACATATGAAACAGTTGAGCTATCTGCAGGCCATTGCAAACGATCTATAGATAGCTCAACTGATCCAAATCAATTCCAATCCGAATACTGTTGTAAGTTTGTGAAAAAATACTATAATTACCTTGTTAGTGGTAGGTATTGGCCTTGGGTCTAAAGACTCTAGTAAAGTGCCACAGAAAGTGGACAGAGATTGTGATAACCACTGACTGTGAGGTGTCGCAGCTTCTCTGAAACAAATCATTTATTCACAGCTCTTTTTTTTTTGTTTTATTTCATTTATTATTTTGTGTAGCCTTATTGATGGAGCGACGATCTACGGAGTGTAGCTAGCAAACACTGGATGAGAGGAGCCGAAGGCCGGGCTCAGTGGCGCGTCTGCAGAGAGACCTACGTCCAGCAGTGGACTAATATAGGTTGATGATGATGCCTTATTTTAAATTTGTTTGTAATACCGTTGTTCTCGAAGAACAAATTTGCCTGTGTCTGGAGATTGCTGGCTGGGCCACTGTGATCATAAATTTTGTAGCCATCATCATTTCAAATTTGCTAAGTTTTTCCCAATATACTATTTTGATTACTCTACTTCATTCTACTTAATATTGTAAAGACGAAAGTTTGTATGGATGTATGTTTGATCCCAGAGGGCTTAAGTCCGATTTTAAAACTCCCTACTCTGGAGCCGAGAGTCGTCTCTCGGATATCCATACAAAAATATAAGGACATCCGAGAGACGACTGTCGGCTCGGGAGTAGGGAGTTTTAAAATGCAAGCTCGGACTAAGCCCTCAGTTGTAATGTAAGGTAACATTAATGAGAGTATAATCTTACCTATATCCCCTCCAATGTCGTCTATCATCCGATGCCTTGTGGTAGGGGAACAGATCAGCTTGCATACTGACTAGAGTTAGCTGTAACGCGCCTCCGCTCGATAACGATGGCTTTTCTGAACGACCCACTGTAATATACCAATACATAAAAGACTAGATTGACCAATAAAATAAATCTTACTTATATTATAAGGGCGAAAGTTTGTATGGATAAACTAAATAAATACAATAAATAAATATTCACGGACATTTCACACATCACACTCGTCTCAAACTAAGCAAAGCTTGTACTGTGGGAACTAGATTTTTTTTTTTTTTTTTTTTTTTTCTGGTGGTTTTATCTGCAATCAGCCTGGTGGCTATAAGCAGATCTTTTGGGAGATCCAGGTGGCGTGCGGGGCTGTACTCCAGTGAGTGTAGCACCAATGTGGTTTATTTTATTCTCTGGGTTCTAATATCTTTCGACGCTTTAGCCTTTTTTGGTTGTCAGTCTCCAGTAGCTTTGCAGCCAGCGGGTTAGGGTGTTTTGATAGTCTGGTTTTGTATGAGTTTTCCATGAGTCGGATTTCTTCCTTGATTGTGGTAACTCTTAAGTTTTCGTGAAGTTCTTCAGTCGTAATGAACCATGGTGCATTTGACATTGCTTTAAGGATAGAGTTCTGTAGTCGTTGGATGATGATCAAATTAGAGCTAGCTGCAGTGCCCCAGAGTTGAATTCCATAAGTCCATATGGGCTTTATTACAGCTTTGTATATCAGGAGCTTGTTTTCCAAAGAAAGTTTTGACCGTCTTCCTATTAGCCAGTCCAGGCTTCTAGAGCGATGGTTAGCTTCGTCTCGTTTGGTTTTGATGTGCGTTTTCCATATGAGTTTCCTGTCCAGGTGCATGCCAAGGTATTTGACGGAGTCTTTATGCGGTAAGTCAGTGTTTCCTAGTGTTACTGGTGGACAGTTTCCTTTATTTAGGGTGAATGTAATGTGCGTTGATTTTGAGGCACTAGCTGTGACTCTCCATTTTTCTAGCCATTCTGTTACCTGGTCCAGCGCTACTTGCAGGTTTTTCGAGGCAATTTTTGGGTTTTTGTCACTTGACAGGATTGCAGTGTCATCAGCGAATGTGGCAACTGTTGTATTTGGTGCTTGTGGTATGTCTGCTGTATAGATGGTGTACAGTACAGGTCCAAGCACAGAGCCTTGGGGTACTCCTGCTTTGATTTCATAGAGCTTGGAGTAACTATCTACTTCTCTTACTCTGAACAATCTGTCTGAGAGATATGATTCCATCAATCTGAAGTAGCTATGTGGAAGGTACATTTTGATTTTACACAGAAGCCCTTTGTGCCATACACGATCAAATGCTTGCTGGACATCGAGGAATGCAGAGGAACAGTATTCCTTGTGTTCCAGTGCCTGACGCACTTTACTGCATACTCTGTGTATTTGTTCAATAGTTGAGTGTTCTTTTCGGAAGCCAAATTGATGTTCTGGTATAATTTTTTTCTCATTTAAGATGGGTCTTAGTCGGTTGAGTATGAGTTTCTCCATAAGTTTTGACATAATTGGCAGCAGGCTTATTGGTCTATATGAACTTAGGTTGTTTTCTGGTTTGCCATGTTTGTATATCATAATGATTTCTGATATTTTCCATTGTATTGGAAAGTATGATTTTCTGAGGATTGCATTGAAGAGAATAGTGAGAAAAACTATGGCTTTTTTTGGAAGTTCTTGAAGTACTTTTTTAGTAATAAGATCAAAACCTGGAGATTTTTTATCTTTTAATTCAGATATTTGTTTAGATATCTCCTGTGGTGAAACAGGTTTGAGAGGCCAATCAAGCTGCAAATCCATGTTTATGATTTCATTTATGTCAGACTCATCTTCTTGAGTTGGTGCATTGGGCATAAAAACTGCTGCTAGATGATTGGCAAAAGCGTCAGCTTTTTGATTATTGGTTCTCATCCATGATCCCTCCACTTTCAGTGCAGGCTTTGTTTGGTGCGGTTGGTTATATTTTTTGGTGAATTTCCATAATGAGTAGTTGGAAGCCGGAGTAGCTGAAAGTCCCTCCAGCTTTGTCTGGAGAGTTAGGTTCTCAGATTCTTTGATTAGAGCTTTAAGTTCACGCGAAGCCTTGTTGAATAGCTCTTTGTCTTTTCTGTTTCTGGTTCTGTGCCATATTCTTCTGAGTTGCCTTTTATGACCGAGTTTGTTTTTTATTTCTTTTGGCAAATTGTTAGGTTTTCTATATTTTTCCTCTACCACAGGTGTACATTTCCAGCATGCTTTTTGGATTGTGTTTGTGAAGTATTTCGTAGCTTCTTCTATGTCATCCTCTGTTTTGAGTCTTATTTTAAGGTCTATTTTTGAGTCCATGTAGTCCCTGAAGTTCTCCCAGTCTGTTTTGTTGTTGTGGAGAGTAATAGTCGGTTCATATAAGATAACAGTAGTACTAACTGTCAACATGACCGGTGTATGGTTTGATGTTCCTTCCAGACATGATTCAGTTTGGAAGTAATGTTGTGACATACCTCCTACTATGAAGAAGTCAATCAGGTCTGGACGTTTAAGCGGATCTGTAGGCCAGTGTGTTGGTTCCTTAGTTGAGAGTGTAATTAGATTGGCGTTGTCAAGGCTCTTTTTAAGTTCTCTCCCTCGTGTGGTGATAAGTCTTGAGCCCCAGTGTGTGTGTTTGGCATTCCAATCTCCTCCAGATATGAAGCGCTTGCCCAAGGTACCGAGATACTGAGTGAACATGTGGTCTTTAATTTTGTGCTTCGGTGGACAATATACTGATGAGATATTAAAAAATCCTGCTTTAGATTTGAATTTTTATATACATTTTATTTGTAAATACTGATTTAGAATACATAGCACCCAGACACAGAACAAATATGTTCATCGCACAAACATTTGCTCTGGGTGGGATTCAACGACCCACAGCATGGAAGGCAGAGCTACTACCAACTGAGCTGTGACGCCTGTCAAACCTGATTCTGGCTACAGGTAGATATGGTCCAGAATCTTTCATGCGTCTGACTAGCACTTTGTTTCACAGTTTTTATTTTTAATACGACCGATGTGGCGCGTCGGGCGAAGGTCCGCCTGCGACGAGGAAGGTTGCGGGTTCGATTCTCGCTGTTTGTACGATCTGCAAATATTTATTCCAGATGTTCTGGGTATTTTATATGTATAATAAAAAATATCTATCTATGTAATGTATTGTATTAACCATGTCAGTCTTCTAGTACATAACACAAGCTCTGCTTAGCTTGGGGCTAGATGATGTTGTGTGGATTGTCCAGCATTATTTAATACTTACATCCAGGGTCATCACACAAATGGAGGTCAATTCTAGGCGCGAGGAGATGGTAGGAAGTCTCTCTCACGTCGTGTTTGGCGAACATTCTCGCTATTATATCTCGATCGCCGCCCGTCGACGCTCGACTTTGGATGTTTTCTACTGGTTCTTCGATCTGCAAAAAGATAAAATTAATTAGATTTATTTTTCATTAACTACGTCAACTAAAAATTAAATTCTGATGCATAGGGTAACATTTTACGTGTTTTAGAAGTTCTAAAACATTAAAAAATGATAATGATTTGACCTTTTTCACTTAAAAAGGTCAAATCATTATCATTTTTCATGTTTGTACCTAGTGAATGTTACATTCCAAAGTCTAGAAGCAAAAAGTTTCTTCAATATTCAAGTTTATCTTTTCCTAGCTCCCTAGAGCTAGGACTCTTCCTGACTTCATTTACTTTATTTATTTATCTTTTAAGAAAGCCCCTTAGTACACAGTGTAACCCATCAAAGGCGTATAACACCATATTTGAAGCTGTACATTGCTAGTTCAGTATGCTATTGTCTTAGTTACCTTCCTAAGTGCCTTAGCTCGAGTAGCCGCAGCGGTTGCCCGTCGCACCGGCAGCGATAAGGCCGCCGCACACGCGAGCGCGGCGCGTAACTGACCGTCTGTTAACGCCCACGCCACGGGCTCCGGACAAAACGCTAGTCGAGACCCTATTACTGCACAGTCTGAAATATAAAACAATTATTAATATTATATTATTTATTTATTTTTTATTTTTTTTATTATTATTTAGCCATTATCATCCCACTGCAGGGCAAAGGCCTCCCTTCCCTCCTTCCACTCTTTGCGATCTAACGCAGTGACAGGCCACGTGCTTAGATCCAGTCCAGCTCGTCCCGCCATCTCATCCTGGATCTTCCACGCCGTCGTTTTGTATGTCGAGGGATCCACTCAGTGGTTTTCTTAGCCCAATATTATAAAGCAAAAAAAAATTCTAATCTTTTACTTATCTTTTACTTGCTATAAAGTCTGCATATCACAAGATAAACTTTACTGTACTGTTAAATATACCGTATTTAAGGAAAACTTATCTTCTTGCATGTCAATAGGGGTTTCGTATATGCAACAGGAAACTTAAAATTATGATAAGTCTATAAATATATGCTACAAACAGTAATTTCAAAGTACCTGACAATCTCTTCTTTATAACGATACGGCAATGAGTGTTGCCCAACAAAAGTCGCAACGGTGGAAGATTGGCAGCCGCCGCGCCGTGAGCTTTGGCCTCTATTCTAGCACTTTGCCATTCTAACTCCTGGAAAATCAAACTTTACTATATTTTAAGATCCTACCGGCTGCGCCAATTATGTTATAACTTATAACATAATTGGCGCAGCCGGTAGGTGTCCATATTTACTTATAACTTATAAGTAAATATGAACACCTTTAGTAATAATATGTGCTCTGTTAAAATACAAAATCGGTTATAAGACAAAGAAGCGCAGTAAACAACATGTTTATGGAAATATTAGGTAAACCGACTGCGCCAAATAAAAATTACTTATTAATTTTAACTAATTATATGCGTTAATTACAAAAAATATTAAAAACTCTTGTTATTGTAATTGCCATTCAGTGATTTTTTTGTGATAATACTAGTTACCTTAAAAATAAGTAGCTGTCCGGTGTCAGGCGATTTGATTCTAGTCAGTCTTAGGTCTCCTTTGCGACCTTCAGGCGTTCTAGATTCCACAGTCACTCTTGAAATCTGTAAAATACATATACTCTTCTGAAACATTAGCCAAAAACTGTTTTGATAGATAATAAAAATCATTTTCTACAGGTTTATTAAAAACGTTTTTGGCATTTCGGTAAATAAAGAACCATTTCTTTTGTTTTCTTTACATCTTATATTTGCTTGAGCAATACTTTTATGCACCTATTTCTAAGCATGTGGTGTTTACCTGTAATAGGTTTGTACACACATAGAATAAGAACCTTTATTTTTAAGTTTTTTGGATGTGTGGTGTGTGAAACTGTTGGTGAACCTAAATAAAAAAATGGTTGTCTGTAAAGTCGGTTTACTGACGATAGTTGAACGTGACAACGAACGCAAAGGCCGATTGTGCTTCTTTGTCGCTCGTTCCGCGCTCTCGCTTGCACTTCGAGCCTTACATGGAACGCCTCAGAGCGAGGTAACGCCGCATGAGTCATGTTTTTTCGTGCGTGCAGCCGGCTCTATCGAATTATAAGACGTTGTCACGTCAATAAAGGTCTATATGTAAAATAATATATTATACCTGAACACTGCTGGTGAAGGCGTCACAGTTAAAGTCTATTTGGACATGGTTCACAGCCACTGAGATTCCATCTATCACCTGTAACACAAGTACATAAGGTATGTTATGATTCATGCTATCTCAGATACATAAATTATAGTAATTTGTTTCTCTATTAAATTATACCGATTTTTTAACTGTGGGGTCTTCAGTTCGTCCCCCAACCAAAATGTTAAAATGCAGTATTTATATTTCAACACAAGAGTGTACTCAGACCATGGCAATACTAATCGCATTAAGTACAGGTTTTTGGGCACAACGCGCAAAGTTAGAACCAACTGACCTGCGCGTTGTGCCCAAAAACCTATTTTTTGGGCATTTTGTACTCCCACAGAATACGCTATAAAAGTGGCCAATTTTTGGGAACATAATGTTTTAGAGCATCACACGACACGACGCAGAAATGACACAATAGTTCATATTTATTAATTCACTTCAAATCAGAGATATCGATCTATCGATGCTTTGGTCAAGATGATGTTTTGAACCCAATGTCGACAGAAATCTGCGGGCAATAGTTAATTAGTTGTACCTTATGTATAAAGCTGTATTTCCCAGGTATTGGCATGGCTCCTGACGCGTCCTGTTTCATTGGCCGAGGTTCCGCACACACCTCCAATGCTATGTGGACCTCGTCTAGGTTCTAGAAGAAATAATAAATACATTTATTTACTAGCAGGATGTTTACACCAATTCCAAAACGAAAGTTACTAGCCCGCACTGGGCTCCAACACAAAACCGCGAATTGGCATCGCATCGCGGTTTTGTGTGGGAGCCCTTTAGTCTAACAAATAATTATGTGCTAACTTTGATAACGGATTTTTCACGTTTATCATGACGTAATTAAAATGAAATAAAATTAATACCAAAAAATATACGAAAATGACAATAGAAATTACATAAAACAAAAGCTAAAGAAAACTGATTCAAGTGATCATATGTTAGCTTAACTAATATTCTTATTCGTACTATTCTATTCTGAGTTAAGCTTTGTGTTGTGTTTCCCAAATAAATCATTATCTATCTATCTAGCTAGACTAAACATTGTTCTAGTATAAACGAATGTATTCTTATCTTATAAACACAGATTTTATCACGTCTTTGTGACGTCAATAGCGTGTCTAGGTTACATCTACGCATTTTAAATACCAAATCACCCAAATAGCTGTGCAAATAAAAATAAACACGCTATGTTACCGCTTATTACTCGTATACGAAGATATATTTACATTACCTATAAGAAAACCGATTGCTCTAGTTTTATTCAACCACGTAGGTATGAAAGCTACTCATAATGTACCAACTGCCAGATACTTCGCCTTGCTATGGTTATATTTTTGTAAATTCGCACAATATCTTTATAATTTTTGAAGTGAAAACTTCTTTAGCGGCGCTGGGTGGGTAAAAACTTTCAAACTCGCGTCAGGGTCACGTGACGTTGATCGAAAAAGCGTAAGATCGAGGGGAAGGGAGAGGAACTAGTATCTCCCACTCTTTCTACCGTGCCTGAGTGTGCTGCTCTGTTTAGGCGGCACAGGGCGAAAAATAATAAAAAATAAAAACATAAACATTGTATTCTACCTCATAAATGATAGTACTTTTATACTTATAATTAAACACAACGTTAATATTGAAGTTTTCACTTCTGCCGGCACTCCCGGAGTGCTATTTTTTATTGCGATGTTTGGTCTTACTTAAAGAGATTATTTGCCATTATATAATATGTACAGTATTTACAAAATGTAGGTACATTGTCATGTAAAATACATAAGAAACAGTTAAGCTATCTACAGACCGTTGCAAACGATCTATAGATAGTTTAACTGATCCAAATCAGTACCAATCGGAAGCGTACCCAAGACACTGGCTGCATTGCCGCGCTGAATAGCAATGCTGATACGCTGGGCCAGATACTCACCAGCCCTCGGGTCACGTCTTTATTTTTATTTGTCGCTTTATATATTATAGCCTATGTGTTATTCTGATGTATAAACTACATTATTGTAAAGTATTATAATTATTAATTCAGTAGTTTTTTCGTAAAAGAGTAACAAACTTTCGCATTTATAATAGTACCTAGTAGGATAATTAGTCTTATTTGACATATCATTGTTTAATTATAGTTTGTCCCAATAAATAGATGAAGCGAAACTTTGAAAGTGAGGTAGTCGCTAGTGCTCGAAGTGCGCGGACGTGTCTCAAAGCTATTAATTAAACCTTGTAAAATTTTTCATATTTACAAAAAAATAATTTGAACCTTACGTGTAAGAGTTTAAGAGTGAAATTACAGTATCGACGTACAACTCTGCTGCCTTTTGTGCGTCAAACCAGTTCAATCCCACCAAGGCATATAAGTCCGAGAGCCAGTGAGTAAAAATTTCTCTATATAAAATGAACACCCAGCGAACGCCACCGCCATCACATAGTCGGCTAACGATAGACAGTTGTGGTGGATCTTCGTCTAACCTGTCAAACTATCACGAAGAAGAACAACGTATGGCCAAATACCAGAGGAAAAGGAAAGAACGTGGTTCGGAATACGACCTCCGAAAAGAGTTAGATGAATTTAAAATATTCATGATGAATCTTATTAAAGAGACTGCTGAAGTTCAAAATTCGAAAATTTGTGAAGTACATAAAGATATCCAAGAAATAAAAGAAGAGGTAATAAATATGAAATTCACAACAGAAAGCCTAACGATGGAATACAAAAAACTAAATGAAGCTGTTGAAAACATTACAGTCGAACAAAAAACTACACAGGAAAAAATAACTTTAATTGAAAAAGACATAAATGACATAAAATCAAACTGCAGTGTACAAACACAAAAATCACCACTAGAAGCTCAACAAGACCTGATTTATGAGCTACAGGATAGACTTCAGCGTGAAAAAAACATTATATTGGTAGGACTGGGGGAAGCTACAGATGAAAACCCCTCAGTCCGTGACCACTATGACTCAGAAGAGATTTTCAAAATACTTTCAGCTGCATATCTGAGCTGCCCCAAGCCTCTTAAGACCCTTCGGCTGGGAAAATATAGTACCGAAAAACCCCGACCAATAAAAGTCTTTTTCCAGTCAACTGATACAGCAAAAAACCTGCTAAAAAATAAATCGAAAATTCCAGAGCAGTTTAAGATTTATTCAGATCAAACCCAAGCACAACGAACCCATATGCAGAAACTTGTAGCTGATCTAAAACACCGTGAAGAGAACGGAGAAACTGGCCTCGTTATAAAATATACAAAAGGGGTTCCAGAGATTAAAACAACAACAAAAAACTAAAAAAGAACTCCGATCCTCACTATTCCCCGAGAGGTTCGGAAAACTCAAATTGCATAACGTATCACCTAGCAAACACATATGCAGACCTACCAGCGGATACATCGTCCCTAAAATTTTTCTATACTAATGCAAGAAGTATTCGCAAACAGGGGAAATTTGATGAAATTAAATGTATACTAAAAGCAATCCCGTGTTTAGTGCATGTTATGATAATAACCGAAACCTGGCTGACATCCGACCAAGATGCAAAACTATACGATCTTCCAAACTATCAACATGTATACAACTATAGAAGTAACCGCAAAGGCGGCGGGGTATCAATATACATACATAACAGCCTCAGTTTCGAAACAACAGAGGAAATATATAAAGACGGCAACCATTATTTATGGATATATTTACCGAAGTTAGCACTAAATATAGCCGGTATCTACAGACCTGGAAATATGAGAGACTTCCTAGACATATTCTCTGACCACTTGGAAAAACGAAAAAGAGCACTAATATTTGGCGATATGAACATAGACCTTTTACACACTGATGCTGATACCAAACGCTATCTAGATATTACACAAGAAACAGGATATGAAATCCTCAATAAAATAGACCCCGATTATACTACGCGACAAACCTCAACAACAGGAACCATCCTAGACCATGTGATAACGGACCTAACCAACCATAACTTTAAATTTGGACTCTTAGACTCATCGTTATCCGATCACAAGCAAATATATCTAGAACTCGCAAAACTAAAACTACGGCGCAAAGAACGCGTCGAATATGAAACGATAAATTACAACAACTTACAAAAGGGAATCAAAGAAGCTACATACACAAACAAAGAAAATGATTACAACTATTTAAATGATTTCATAAAAATGCACATAAACGAAAACAAAATCTACAAAATGAAAATACTAAACCCTCCAAGGGATGATTGGATTAACAGAGAAGTGATCAATATGATTAACCAACGTAACATAATATGGCAAAGAATGAAAATGGACAAAGAAAATAAACAATTAAAACAAGACTTCTTATTAAAAAGAAACAAGGTGATGAAGAAAATACACAGAGATAAGGCTAAATATTACTATAATGAGTTTTCTAAATGCAAAAATAGTCCAAAAAAAATGTGGGACCTTATAAACACACTGTCTATTAATAAGCACAAATCAAAATGTGTACCACCTAAACTTGTATCAAACCTTCGAACTGTAACAAACGGCACCGAAATTTGTGAAGTATTTAACACTTTCTTTTCGTCTATTGGGACTAATCTAGCAAACAAAATTCCCATTCAATATCACAATAGTAATGGTAATACTTTAATGTATAATGAAAATCATGAACACAACATAACACTATGCGAACTTAGACCTTGCACTAATGACGAAGTTCTAAAAATCATTGATGGCTTAAAAACAAATAGTGCCACAGGTCTCGATGAAATCAGCACTAAAGCAATAAAATGCATAAAAACAGTAATAGTCATACCTTTAACAGACTGCATAAACAATTGTATTAGCGCAGGCGTGTTTCCAGATGAATTAAAGTTAGCAAAAGTTACACCAATTTATAAATCCGGAGTAAGGTCTGACCCGAACAACTATAGACCCATTTCTGTTCTCCCGGTAATGTCAAAGATTTTCGAAAAAATTATTTACACCCGTTTAAATGATTACCTAACTGAAAAAAAATTCTTGATAGACCAGCAATACGGCTTCAGGAGAAAGTCAAATACTCTTTCGGCCACAGTAGATTTGATAACTAGTATAAAAACCAACATTGATCAGAAAAATATATGCTTAGGAATATTCATAGATCTGAAGAAGGCTTTCGATACCGTCAGTCACCCAAAACTACTAGAAAAATTGACTAACCTAGGTATTACCGGCACAGCCTTTGACTTATTTTCTTCATACATAACAAACCGTTATCAAATTGTTAAAATAGAAAATTACGTAAGTACCCGTCAACGAATCACATGTGGAGTTCCCCAAGGCTCAATCCTAGGTCCCTTGCTTTTTCTCATTTATGTGAATAGTATAAGTCAAATAGATCTCACGGGGTACCTCACGCTATATGCTGATGATACTTGCCTTTTTTACTTTGACAAATCAATACATCATATTATAGAAAAGGCACAAACTGACTTAAATAAACTAAACGAATGGTTTCTCCACAACCTATTAACAATAAACACTTCAAAAACTTCTTATATGATCTTTACGTCTACAAACAAACCAATTCATGACTTTACTCCGCTAACCGTTAATGGGTTTGTCATTCATCAGTCTGAGCAAGAAAAGTACCTTGGGCTGTTGCTAGATGATAAACTGTCTTGGAAGCCTCATCTTCAACATATACGATCCAAATTGACATCGCTGACTGGAGCTTTGAGCAAAATGGGAAAATGTGTACCGCCAAAGATACGACATACAATTTATAATTCACTTGTGCGACCCCATCTCGAGTATCTCATTGAGGTCTGGGGATCAGCAGCCAAAACAAACCTTCTAGGCATTCAGATAGCACAAAATAAAACTATAAAACGATTATTTAATTACCACTACCTAACACCGACGGAACAACTATACAAAGATACAAAAATACTTACCATAACGCAAATGTTTACTTATAATATGTGCATTCTAATAAAGAAAATATTAACAAAAACTATCCAAACAAACATACGATTAACTATAAAAAAATATAAGTATAACTTAAGGTGTAATAATAAACTTAACGTGCGTCCTCCTAGAACTGAAAGGTACGGAAGAATGAACTTATTATTTCAAGGCACCCAAATGTACAACAAATTACCAAACGAAATCAAAGAATGTGTTCGTATAAACCTATACAAAAATAAACTTAAACAATACATCATGGATAGAATATAATTCATGCAATTAACATTATTCATATTTAATTATTATCCATACTTATATCGTAAGAAGACCCATGCTGTCTCTCGGACTACAATACGATAACTCTCTGTGTGTTGTTTTGCAACTTTTGTGACTACTTTTATTTGTTTCACTCTGCATGAGTTTCAAAACTACCCACCTAGATTATTTATTTGATAAATGTATACTATGTGATACAATACAATAACGGTCTATCATAAAGAGAGTTAGCGCAGACTTGAAGTATTGATTACCATACGTAATGATGACATAAAGTCAACGCTGACTTTTTATAAGATAGGGGGTTGGTATTGAATTATTTATTTGCATGTCTAGAAATTTAAAATATTGTGTCAGAACGACTTTACAAGTTAAAATAAAAAAATTGTAATTTTGTTGACTATTCAAGTGTAGTGTATGTAAGTTAAAATAAGAAAATTGTAAATTTTGTTGTCTATTCTTGCCTATATTAAGTGTTTTAGATATACCCTAGGTCCTAGTACCTACCTACTAAATACTATAATGTAAAACTTTTTGTTCCTATACCTAAGTAATGCATGCTTCGTCACTAGCTTCTACCTATATACTACCTACTACTATAATTAAGTCTCATTTTAAGCGAACTGTAATCTGTTCTTAATGAGAAAAATAAATTCTTTAAACCGAAGTGGATCGCCTTGATTACACGAAACATTTATATTTAACAACTTTTGACCATGCATCTTAACAATCATTATAGGAATTTATCTATAAACTTTAAAACAAATAAGTCTATAGTAAGCGAATAAATCTGATGCCCTTATCTTTCGAGAAGATTCATTCAAAAACATTTTCCTCGTTATAATATTAGTTGCGATCAAAATATGCGTTATCACAAAATTACTTCTTATCAGAAAATATACGCAACTTGATGATTCATTATTTGTGATAAAAATTATATTAATACCTATCTAGAGTACATTATGTGTGGCCTTGGAAATTAAAACGAAATAATGTGACATTGTTGAAATTTGGTTGTTGTGAAATTTGGAGGTTGCGGGTTCGATTGCCGCCTTGGGATAAATGTTTGTACGATCTGCAAATATTTATTATTTAAGTAATGTATTAAGTATGTCAGTCTTCTAGTACCCATAACACAAGCTCTGCTTAGCTTGGGGCTAGATAATGTTGTGTGGATTGTCCAACATTATTAATATTTTATTGTGATGTTGTGGTACTCTCGTTTATTAAGGACTAGCACCACGCAAATATGTATATCCTTTTAAGTTAATTTCGGTCTAACCCTATCTACTTATATTATAAAGGCGAAAGTTTGTATGTATGTATGTTTGTTATTGTTTCATGCAAAAACTACTGAATGAATATTAATGAAACTTTACAATAATGTAGTTTAAACATAAGTTGAATATTATTGTAAAGTTTCATCTATATCCAATCAGTAGTTTTTGCGTGAAAGAGTAACAAACATTTATAATACACTAGTAGTACGCCCCGGCTTCGTACGGGTAGCCTATATAAAAATATCATTATAATATAGCCTATGTTCAGCGCAGATAATGTAGCTTCACAACAGTGAAAGAATTTTTGAAATCGGTCCAGTAGTTTCGGAGCCTATTCGATGCAAACAATCAAATCTTTCCTCTTTATAATATTAGTTTAGATATTCGGATTTACTCTGCTTGATACATAACTTTTATATAAAACTTTACAACGCAGGTTTTATAAAAATAGCACTGGAACAAACTAGCATGCGTACCTACATTAAAATTCAACATAATACGCTAACAAGTGATCTTTTACTGGGTAAATAGGTTGAACTGCTAAATATAACGATAAGAGTTATTTGTAGACAAGAAATTACAACATAAGTATGTATTTTACAATTTTATCTACTAAGTTGTGTTTGTACTGTATTTATCATTATATTATATTTTTTTTATAATACGGAACTAGCTATAATATTGTTTATTCAGTATGTATCATCATCATCATTATACAACCTAGTTCAGTCCACTGCTGGACGTAGGTCTCTCCCAAGACGCGCCACTGAGCCCGGTCTTCGGCTCTTCTCATGTTGTGTTTGCCAGCTACACTCCGTAGATCGTCGCTCCATCTCGCCGGAGGGCTCGTCCTACACTACGCTTGCCTAAACGCGGTCTCCTCTCAAAAACGTAATAAAGAACAGGCTTCATCAAGGTGTTATAATATAAAAATAGTAAAACCAAATGAAAACCAAGTCTCTTATCTTTAAACTTGGCAACTCATTTTGGCAAATAACTTGGCAACTCAAAAACCGTGTTTTTGATCACTTTTAGAAGGGACATCTGTTTTTTTTTTTATTATATTCATCCACCATACCCACTTCACACACACTCTAGTCCTAAACTAAGCAAAGCTTGTACTATGGGAACTAGAATACATTTTTTTGTAAAAACATAAGTAGGTACATAGAAAACATAGACAGACCAGACACAGAACAATTATTTATGTTCATCATACAAACATTTGCTCTGGGTGGAAATCAAATCCACAACCCACATCATGGAACATATATACATAGAGCTACTAGCAACTGAGCTGTGACGTCTATCATTATTTGTCTCAAATACATATTTTTGTCAGACTTTTCCACTAAACAATGGAGTGAGCAACATTTACATAATCTTAAACGCTTGACCGAACACAAGTTTTATGTAAATACAATGAGCTTAGTATTTTAAATGACCTTGTATAGTCACAGAAACCAAATAGTGTTTTCTTCAAACAATATGAATCTTTGTGGTTTTGTACATGACTTAATACTATAGTTGGACTTAGTAATTATACCTACAAACTACATAAATATGAGTTTTTGTTGGTATGATATAAGGAAAAAAAAAAAAATTGAAAAACCAACATAAAATACTTATTTTGTTTTACAAACAATAAAAAAAATGCTGTGTTTATCAAACCCACAACCCACAGCATGAAAGGCAGAGCTACTGCCAACTGAGCTGTGACGCCTGTCGTTAAACCCTGAAAACCAGTGCCGCTCTGCTTCTTGCAAAGCTGCAGTAAGCTGAGGCTGGAACATTTTGGCTCAAATCAACCAATACTCGTCAACACCCACAATGTTTACATTCCTTCTCTTATTTGTGTGTTTAAATAAATGTAATTCTCTCTTTTTTGTCTTCATTTATGTTTTGTTTTGCTATTGTGTTGTGTATTTGCTATTGTGTTCTCTTACTCACTCTCTCGTAATGAATATTTATTTTATTTAGTTCTCTCTTAAGAAGTAATGACAAAAATTTTAACAAGTAACATAGAATCTTGTTTAATTTCTTAACTAAGTACTAAAATATTAGTCTATTTTATATTAAATATGTGATAAGGCCTGCGCAGACCGGGCCGTTTCGTTCACGTTCAATGCCACGGCATAATTTTAAAGCATAGCAATTTATGTTGTATTTCTGTAAGAGTATGGTTGAATGTCCATTAGTAAAAAATTAAAATCCCTTGCCATGCCTTCCCGGTCTACGCAGGCCCTTATGAGGTACACAAGGGTTTAAAAAAATGGTTCTTACCAGCACTATAGGTACAGTCTTCAGCTTGGTCCACTGTATCCTGAAGGTGGCTCGGTTGCACCTGGCCGATGTCAGACGGATCCATCCCGGCAGCTCAAGCAAGTCTGTCAGCAGATCCTCATCTAATGTCAGGTCCTGAAGCTCACCGGAGCCCCGTAGTGCTGACAGGGATATTTGCTCTGGATTCAGGTTTTTTGTAAACCTACAGAAATTATATCATTTGAAACCATCAAATAAAATATTTTAAATTATGATGCTAATTTTTAATTATTTGGAGTTGATAATGGGAATATTTGAGCTATCTATAATTATAACATTTGAAACCATCAAATCAATTATTTTAATGTTTACGATATTTTTTGAATTTTATGCAATTGATAATTTATTATACTATCTATAGATTGTTTGCAATGGTCTGCAGATAGCTCAACTGTGTATTTAATAAATATAAATAAATAAATAAATATTTTGTAAATACTGGCATGTTAAATATTACAAAAAAAGTCCTAGTAATTTTCCAGGACCACATTCATACTTGTATTTGTGGCATGTTTGAATGTATATTAAAATAACTAAACATAGTATGAACCATTAATAGAATAGGTAAATGTTAAATTATTTGGGGCAATTGTTTTAACGTTCATAACAAAAACTTGACTTTATCTGCAGTGTTATAGATAAAACAATGTAGTGCCAATGTTTGTAACATTGTAGGTTTCAGAACAAAGAAATAAATTCGGTAATGTTTTGCAATTATTCTATACGGTACTATGTACCTTTTGATATTACTATCATGATAATAAATGCAATCAGAGTTCAATTATCTCTGAACAATAAATAAATTAATTAAATTAGTGATTTACTAGTACAGGGTACAACTAATATGCGTATTTTTGCAAATCAATAGTATAAACACAAAGTACGTACCGTGAGAGGTGCTTCAGAAGTTGGTTCTTTATAATTGTGACCATTTTGCAGAAGAACTTTGGTAAATAAACTAAAATTCACTGAGAAAATCTAATAAAAAATCATTATCACACAATAGTCACGAAATTAGTCTGCCAGATTTTTGATTGACTTTTTACGTGAACGAATGAATGAACAAAAAATTTCGAGCCATCGATGAATGAACAATTGATTTTTTTTTTCTAATAAATTTCATTCATTTGGAAGTTATTCTCGCTATCGCTATTAAATATTAGAAATAAAGCTACGGCTACATTGAGACGTAAACGTAGAAGCCTAACGACCAAACCCCGCGCGGTTTATTTGTTTGCGTTGCTAGGTAGAGTATCGATTTAGAGATTCAAAGCATTATTTTTTTACACGTCTACATACAAAAATACAAATAAATTTATGCCCAAAAATAAAAACAACTGGCTGTTTAAGATTTCAGTGCAATGTGTAAGATTCGAAAAACAAATTTTGACGTTAAAAGTTATATTTTGTTGTGTTGTGATGTTTTCTGAGCTCTCTATTTATTTCGTAATATTTTGTTATTTTGTGCTTCGTTGATTGTAATTTATATATGTAGGTATTTGTAGGCAATCGAGTAACCACCCTATCTAGTCCTAGTGTAAATTCACGGGATATTTTTTGTCTTATCTTATTTTTAAAAATATCAATTGACGCAGTAGCAAATCGCAACGCTTCAGTTAGTTTGGGTTTATTTTAGTAAGTACCTAATGCAACCATAAGTATCTTATTTTATCTACATTTTGATGACCACATTTAAGTACATAGGCATCTAAGATTTTTGGTTGCGTTACTTATATTCAGGAGCCCTTAGTCCGAAGACGCATTTTAAAACTCCCTACTCTCGAGCCGACAGTCGTCTCTCGGATGTCCATACATTTTTGTATGGCTATCCGAGAGACGACTGTCGGCTCGAGAGTAGGGAGTTCTAAAATGCACCTTCGGACTACGGGCTCTGGAGCATAATATAGGCATTGAGATTTTGGTTAGAGCAATCACTAAGATAATTTGCCACTTCGGTAATGTAACGTAGATACGTAAGTAGGCGGATAACTTTTGTATTATTTTTAGCACCGGCCACTAGCACGCTTTCACCATAGGCAATGTCACGTCGAGAGAGCGCAGTGGAGTACATCGATACGATGTCCTCCGGAGATTGTAACAACACAACGTCCAAACAGACACCCAAAGCCAAGGAGGTCAACAACAATGAGGTAGATGAGCTCTCCAAGGAGCTATCGGAGATGGGGTGCATCGTCGATGCAATAAAACGGCCCCCCAACATATGCGTCGAAACCTGCGTGTATGAATCAGATTCGGAGACACCGCGGGCGAACGATGCCATCCAAAACGAAGAAGACGCGTACTCTGACGAGTTTGAAGAAGAAGAGGACTCCGTTGTCACAGAACTAAAGTCGTCTAAAACTGACAGCAGAGACCCCCAGACGAATCCGTCCGCAGTAAAGTTATCGAAAAGTCAGTCTTCTGTGTGTAGCAATAAGGAGCCGGCTTCTGTTTCTGGAAGGTCGGGCAGGTCTACAGATTATGGGTTAGTTAAGAAGTTAGTACCTAGGCATATCTCTGTAGAGTGGAGGTGTGGCGTGTCTGGTTGTCAGTACCATAACGGAGCACTCCTGAGAGAACCTTCAGAGCAATGGACTGAGAGGTGTTCTGTGCCGTAAGTAGTAGGCGTAGATGTACTTCACTTTTATAATTCAGTAAAAAACCCACCATATAACTAACTTCAAAAATAAGGATTAATTAGATTCCGAAAAAAAAACTCAATTTTTATACTTACCTACTT
This sequence comes from Ecliptopera silaceata, assembly GCA_932527185.1. NCBI lineage: Eukaryota > Metazoa > Arthropoda > Insecta > Lepidoptera > Geometridae > Ecliptopera > Ecliptopera silaceata. The sequence goes on from OW052211.1 coordinate 2,408,718, forward strand.
AATTTGAATGCGGCCAGTAAACGAGAGGTAACATCCGAACATACTAATACATAGGTAACATACTCGTAGTAACACCCAGACATTATAAAACAGACATTAATGTTTGTCATTACACAAAACATCTTACCCAACTCCCTAGTAACAGCTAGGCACGGTAAAGCAGTGTCTAGTCTGGCTAATCTTTCCAACACGATGCTACAACAAAATACAGTTGTAGCATCGACACGATAAGAAGAAGAAGACCCAACTCCCCCCCCTTTGCATGGATAACTCCATTGTCACATTGTCCATTTAAAGGTTGCCTGGTAGAGATCGGTCTTAGCGATAAGATATTCTTATATGCGTGTTACCAATGTATTAGAAATAGTAATCAAAAGAGTTTTCTATCTATCGATCGAAAACATTTGTTCCTCCATAATGGATACGAACCCCCTATTTTCAGCTCCGTGTCAGTCCCCTCAACCCGTCGCACCAACATGTCGTTCTCCAACGACCGATTACGAGAGATAGAGAGGCACAACCACATACTCCTCACAAAGATCCTCAGCGCCAGAAACACGAAGAAGTCTTCCATACCCTCGAGGGAACAGCCTCCCAGGAGACCACTGCCTTCCGCTGCTGTTATGCGGAAGAACCATCAACGGCAGATAGACCATGATAATATGGTAAGGATTCTTGAAATCCTTTTAAGTAAAATCACAAAGGTCACAGAATCGTCGTATATAACTGGTGATTCTAGGTGCCAGTTCCACGCGACCAGAGCCTAGAAGAACGGGCAAAAAACATGAACTGTGATTCCTTATATTAAACTTAAAATGGGGATTCTTGAAAAGCTTCGAAAATATTCATCGTAGTTTTTCCTTTCTTGGTTTGAGACCATCTGCTTATTGCACCGGACGGCATATTCCGGACTATAGATACAGAGGGCATATTATTGATGCTGACAAAGGCCTTATAAAAGTTTTCAATTTTGTCCCTTGGGGTTCTAGACCATCTGGCATATTGCACTAGCATATGTCAGACTATAGATTCAAACGGCATATTATTGATGCCATACCATCGCATCGTATCTTCAAACCGGATCACAGCAAAGTATCACTGCTTTGCAAAAGTATCTAGTGCTCTACGAAAAAGCTGTAACAAACAATTTCACGACTGTCCTATGTCACTATGTTACTATATTTGTATTTACAAAAAAAATGTAAGTATGTTAGTATTCTATCAGCAGTCTAGTCCCCATAGTTCAAGCTTTGCCTAGTATAAGACTAGAGTGTGATGTGTCCGTGAATATATTTTTGACGTGACAACGTTTTATAATTCGATAGAGCCGGCTGCACGCACAAAAAAACATGACTCATGAGGCGTTCTGAGGCGTTCCATGAAGTGGAATTTAAAATGATTTTCTGAATGAAGAATTTTATGAAAAAAAAATTAAATTGTTTCGAACGATGATTTATTTTGCAGAACCGCTTACAATCCCGTTCGTAGACGTTGTCACGTTCATCTATCGTCTGTAAACCGACTTTTTTTCCATCAGATCCTGCTGAAGAAGATCCAACGAGCGAAGTCTTCGGCGTACAGCGTGCGACGTTGATATATTCGGCGCCTGCGCACGCCACTGCCTTTTTGTACCTTGTTGCGAGCCCCGTGCTATGATAATAAATTTATAACATGTTTACAGTTCTTTGTTTTATTTATAACTTTCAAAATACCTATGATCCACGAGACCATGCGAATGTAATACACAAAAAAAGCTCTGAGAATAAGTTTAGCCCGTCTGCTCTTTTGTTGGGTTCTTTGATAGAGTTACGCTTTTCCTAGGCTGTTTTTCGTCTACTAGAGTCATTGAAATGATAATCACCACTTATTTTGAGTCATTTGATTCTGGCATCCACGGTCATCCATTATTTATAAAAACTGTAGCGTATATAGTTCAAATAAGGGATTTACGCGCAAACATACCTTATAAGAACCTATGAGAATTGAAATCCTACTCCAATAGGGCTTAATTCTATTTTTAAAAGTTAATAAAACAAATACATAACATTTTCTTAACAAACACCAATCATCTTCCTGTTTGTCTCAAGTCATCGTAACCAGTTTTCAGTCCCTTCTTCTTCTTCTTATCGTGTCGATGCTACAACTGTATTTTGTTGTAGCATCGTGTTGGAAAGATTAGCCAGACTAGACACTGCTTTGCCGTGCCTAGCTGTTACCGGTGTGCGCCACGAGGAGGCTCTTTCCATGCACCCAGTCTTTCAGTCCCTGAAAATCACTCACAAGCTTTACAGTTGAAATGAAAAGTTGCTACGTATCGTAGTACTTCTACACAAAGCTACGTAGTGTATGTAGCCCATAATATAGTACCCTACCGGACCGCTAGATGGCGCAGCTCGTAGCACTATGGACTTGAGGACCGCTACACTGTAGCACCCTCGATGCTACGTACCATAGTATTCCGTAGCACCCCTACATAGTGTAGCTAGACCACGGGCAGGTATATTTTTTTAATGTTTTTTTTAATAAAACTAAATTATTAGCAGGGCTATTGCGAACTTGATATTTAGTCCTAATTGGACATTTTGTATTTTGGTCTTTAGAACTGCAAAGTTACTTGCCCGTTCTTCTAGGCTCTGGACTCGTGGAACTGGCGCCTAGTTTGTGAGACGGTTCTATATGATTTTGTGATTTTATTGAATAAAGTAACTTTGACTTTGATCTGTATGAATAATAATTTTAGTTACTGTATGAATAAGTATTTCAAGATTATTCGTGGTGTCAAGTTTTGTTTATATAATAAGTAGAAGTGGCGCTAAAAATATTAAGATATTTAGTCATGTTTGTATGGTAATGCCATTCGCACAAATATTGAGTAATTTTGAGGAAGATCATAAAAAAAATATTGATTCATTTGTTTGCAATGTATTTTCCTGTTAATAAATAGCAGGAAAATGCGAACAAAGTTTAGAATATCATTAGTAATAACATTGTATTATGTAAGTAGGTTGTACCAGGTAAACTCCTGTAGACAAGGCTGACTAGGTTATGAATAACACCATTAAAAAATGGCTACATACACATTTGGCAGACATGACGCTGATATTTTACTCATTTTGCTCACTCGATCAATAACTGTAGAGGGAGAGCCACCCTCAGCCAGACCTTCTTTATTTTAGTAAGGCTGAAAGTTTCTCTGTGTGAGCCTCCAACACAGGTAAGAACGACCCCTGACTATCGAGTTTCGGTTGTGGTTACTTTAGCAGATATCTCGCGCTCGCACCTACAGCGGGCTTTCAATGTGTCTGGCGAGATGTAATAACCATGATAACTGTCTGGCTTTTGAGGTATCATATTTTTATAAGTCTCTTAGTAACATATATAAAATTCAGCTTTTATACTATGACGAAAGTATGATTAAAATTGATTAAGGTTTAGGGGTGTCTGGCAAGAGGAAGCAACCGTGACAAGTGTCCGACAATGAACATCGTGATTCCCAAAGGTATTCTGGAGAAAATATAGCAAAATTTAACTTTACACTTTAAGGAAAGTAAGGTACTATTTTATAAGTACACCTTTACCACCGGCTATCTGCTAAAGTAACCACAACCGAAACTCGATAGTCAGGGGTCGTTCTTACCTGTATTGGAGGCTCACACAGAGAAACTTTCAGCCTTACTAAAATAACGAAGGTCTGGCTGAGGTCGGCTCTTAGGCTACTGTGTTAACTACACAATTCTAAAAATGTAGGCATCTCCGCCGCGGTTACACTTACAAAAATGGTGTACAGATACAATAAATAAATAATGCTGAACAATCCACACAACATCATCTAGCCCCAAGCTAAGCAGAGCTTGTGTTGTGTTATGGGTATTAAAAAGGAGGCGTCTCCACCGCGGTTACACTTACAAAAATGGTGTACAGATAGGTACAATAAATAAATAATGCCGAACAATCCACACAACATCATCTAGCCCCAAGCTAAGCAGAACTTGTGTTATGGGTACTAGAAGACTAATAAATAAATAATATGTACTTTATTCACAAACAAACTTACGACTATACAGTATTTACAAAATGTACATTTACATATAAAATACATAAGAAACAGCTGAGCTATCTACAGACCGTTGCAAACGATCTATAGATAGTTCAACTGATCCAAATCAGTACCAATCGGAAGCGTACCCAAGACACTGGCTGCATTGCCGCGCTGAATAGCAATGCTGATACGTTGGGCCAGATACTCACCAGCCCTCGGGTCACGCGTCGCTTCGACTTGACGCAAATAAATCATAAATAAATTGGTTTTGTTATTAGTTCAGTCACCGTCTTGACACGATCTCATTAATAAAGAATGGCTGGATTTGTCGGCCAAGAGAGGAACGCGTAAAATGTATTATCTCTAAAATGTGCACATTGCAGTTTCATATCAACTTGTTTACGTTCCAGACCACAGGACAACATGTTGTTTGTATATTTATACCTATTCTCTTCGTCGAGTCAAAGGCTACAAGGTCTGATAGCATAAACAATAAAATTATACACCAATCAACTCCAACCTACTAATACAAGTCATTGATCATTATACAGGGAACAGGGAGCCATTGTTTTTTAATTATGTATTTTATTTATTTATTTATTAAAAAACCGAAGGCTGCTCAGAATAATTGATAGGTCCCACTTCGAATGAGAAAGGAATAATGTATTGAGTATAATTTTTTTATCATGGAGTGATGACCACTTTCAGTATTTTAGCATTAATGGCCGGTTTCTGGAAACCCAAATCACGATTGATCCGAGTTTGACACATAGTTTCGTTGATCATCGTTCGAGAAACCGGCCGTAAGTGATTCTATCTTTTTATACTTATGTTGTAGCACTGAAATAAAGTATTATATTCTAAATAAAATAGGCACTTTCAGTAACAACACTTACTTAACGGAAACAGTAATAAGGATAAATTCTAATCAGTTAGGTGGAAAAAACCATAAATTAGCTACAAAACATGGACAGAACTATAAATTATTTCAATGCTTGCGGCTGATAAGCAGGCAATGGTATTTTTCCGTAAATTACTATTTACAATGAAGCGTAGTTTCAGTTAATGTATACTTTTATCACTATCGTAGTAACTGAGTATTTATTGATAACTAGCTGACCCGTGCCCACTTCGTTGGGCATAATTCGACCGCTTTTTCTCCGATTCACTTTGAAAAACACACCCACCTGCGGTCGTACAGTGCAGACGTGTCGAATCTTTTTGTTTACATAAAACTTTTTGTTTTTATTTATTTCTTTTGTGCTGTCCGGTAATTGAGTAAAGTGGAATTCAGTATACGAGGCTAACTTATAAATCGCAAGTTCTAATAGTAATCACACTCATCTCTGCATCAATAACTCAGTGTCTTACGTAAACAAACCGAAAGTGCCACGGATCTACAATGAGCATTCTACGTTCGCCGACTGGAGGTGGTATTTTCAGGGAGCATGGTGGTGGATCGCAACCAAACCTATCTACTAACTCGGATAATGGGAATCCGCAAATTACTTTCCGTAAAAAGAGGAAACTAACCGATGAAAATACCGAAATGCTGAATGAACTCGCTGAAATGAGAAAGCAAATGTCCGAAATGATGACACTGGTGACTTCAGTCAGCAACGCTCAGACTGAAAATGTTAGTAAGCTCTGCCAAGATGTCAGTACTATAAAAACACAAGTAAGTAGTCTCTGCTCCGGTTTCGACATCATGACTCATGACCAAGAGAATCTAAAAAGCGAGGTAACCAAACTAGGATCAATGACTGTTGCTACGAATAAAAAAGTAGAAAGCCTGGAAGCAGAAGTGGTACTTTTAAAATCCTCCTCGGAGCACTCCCCTCACTTATCGATTTTTGGAGATAATGTCATCGCGGAATGCCAAGAGCGTAGTTTTCGAGCAAAAAATATCATAGTTGTTGGTATCCAAGAATCGCGATCTGAATATCTCAATGAAAAAATAAAATTTGACATGCAAGAAATAAATAACTTAATTGTAATGATCTACCCAGAGTGCCCTAAACCTAAACAAATAATACGTCTTGGAATATATCAGCCCGATAAACCTCGGTCCATCAAAGTATGTTACGCAGCTGATGAACCTGTGAAACGTATTCTACGAAATAAAAATAAAGTTCACTTTGACAATGTGAAAATATACTCCGATCAGACACCTTACCAGCGAGAAACTATGAAAAGATGTTATAACTTGATGAACGAACGAAAAATGGGGAAACAAGCCTACAAATAAAATATGTGAAAGGAGTACTTACCTAAAATACTTGAAACGCTGTCAAAAAACTCTATACAAAACAAAGAGAAGAAATATCGTCAAGAAGAATTGTAGTTACAAAAGAAAGTGACATAAAAATATTAAACAACGTCAAGAAATACGAAATGCCACTAAGAAAGAAAAAACAATAAAAAGCACTATACTACGAAAAAATTCAATAGATAAACTGAAAAAAAAATGCACTACAATTACAATATTAGTATTGAGATTAAGAAAAAAAACTAACATTTAAATATTGCTTAAACCTACTGTGTTAGTGTGTTCTTAAATGTTCCGTTAATGATCGTAATTAAATCTTCGCCTATACCACATCCATACCGCATTCACACATTCACGGTAAAAAGCAGCCTAAGCTCATTTTTTTTTCTTTCGATGTTTGTATTTTAGATTGGAAACATATACAAATTGTGAATAACCATAAAAACAATGCACTGTACGTACTGTTATTCACTAATCTAGACTATAAGTTCTCATATAAGTGAATTTGTAATTCTTTCTTGAGAATAAAGTTTCTTTAAGCCTAAAACGGACTACCACGTAAAAGCCTTTTTATTTTTCGTTTTTTTTTATAAATAGCCTATTTCACTCAGCAATAATGTGGCTTTCTATTGGTGAAAGAATTTTTAAAATCGGTTCAGTAGATCCCGAGATTACCCCTTACAATTTAACAAATATACAAACACACAAACTTTACCTCTTTCTAATATTAGTATAGATTTATTTAGATAAGTACCTACTTATCAAGTTGTAATGGTATTAAAAAAAACCTGTCTTTGTAACTTGTAAAACAATCAAAACTGGAAGGTAAATAAATAAATATAATCACGGACAATTCACACATCACACTCTAGTCCCAAACTAAGCAAAAATAATTATTATTATTATTCAAAAGTATTCTAAACTATTTAATCTAAATAAGACTTAATTCAATTAATTAGTGATTGAATACCTACATCGTATTTTTTCTTTTAAACATAAATACTTAGGCACATTTGATATTATCGCCGTCAACGTGGCTCTGACAGTAGATATACTGTCAGAGCTACGTTAACGGCGATTATAATAATGATGCATACTAATGCATACACAACACACACAGTTATTTAGCGTAGCACCCACACATATACACTTTGACGTACATTTTTGAGAAATGTTTTGGTTTCATGTGTAAAAAAGGGGCAGATGTCAAAGGAATGGGTGTCAAAGGTAATAAGATAGCGCTGGTTTTCATATTAGGTGTCAGTGGTGCGGAAACCAGCTTTTTTATGTTTTTTCGGTACTTTTTCCATTATGCTGTTGTAACATTTATATTCTAAGATCTTTAGACAAAGTTTTACAATAAATGATTCTTTTGTCTATAATTACTTTTACCAAACGTTCGTTCAACAAAAAGTTGTGTGAAGAAATAAAAATAATAAATAAATGTTAAACCTTATCAATTGAAATCAACCAATAAATAATAAAAAATTGTAACTTGTGAATAATCTGGTTTTTACGCAGTTTTTACGAAAATTTTATCGTATGACATGTTAGTGATAAGTTGAATTGATAATATAAATACTTACTTAATCCTATTTAAGTATCTAATACTGAAGGTAGATAAGATTATGATACCTACATATTAAAATGACTAACGTCTATTTAAATACAATAATATTATTTATTGTAAATTGTTTTAACAAAAAAGTTTGTATAATTATAAATAAATCAATAAATATTCACGGACAATTCACACATCACACTCCAGTCCCAAACTATGCAAAGCTTGTACCTACTATGGGAACTAGATTGCATATGGAATACTTAACACACAAATAGATAATTTTTTTTCGTAAATACATACATAGAATAAATAGTAACATCCAGACACAGAACAAATATTTATGTTCATCACACAAACATTTGCTCTGGGTGGGAATCGAACCCACGACCCACAGTATAGAAAGCAGAACTATTACCAACTCAACGCCTGTCAATTATTACATTGACAAGTAAATAAAAGTACCTACTTAATTAAAACATACTAACAATATACTTACATACATTACATTTCACTAAGTAAGTCTTCTTCTTCTTCTTATCGTGTCGATGCTACAACTGTATTTTGTTGTAGCATCGTGTTGGAAAGATTAGCCAGACTAGACACTGCTTTTCCGTGCCTAGCTGTTACCGGTGTGCGCCACGAGGAGGCTCTTTCCATGCACCCAGTAAGTAAGTATTATCTGCGGAGTGTAGCTGGCAAACACTGGATGAGAAGAGACGAAGACCGGGCTCAGTGGCGCGTCTGCAGAGAGACCTACGTCCAGCAGTGGACTGATATAGGTTGATGATGATGAAGTATTATCTACGCATATATGTACTAGGTTTTATCGTAAAGTAAAATAATTAATTAGCAACACGAACTATGTAGTTAAAAATAACTTATCTTTGAAATGGTTACTATATCATCCAGATTGACTAGTAAATTGCAATTATTTAAAATACGTAATAAATTATTGTAAGTATTGTAAAATTTCCATGTAGCCTTGGTTGTTTTTATCTGATACGGTAACCAGACAATACATACATAATTTTTATGTATTACCAATTTACATAAGTATACGTCGTAGACTATTGTAGACAATATGATTTCTTGTACTTATGTGTTGCCCTTTAGTGCTATTTTTAGACTAGGGTCAAAGGATTCTTGAATGCTAAGATGACAGTCATTAAAAAAAAGTTAAATAAAAGATGATTTATTCAAGAAATGAATTAAGTCTGCTCGCGTATGTTTTAACGTATTTTATTCTAAGAATCTCACATAATTATAAAGCCTAATATTAAGCTAATAATATTAGCTTAAAAAAGTTTGTATGGATGTGTGGATGTTTGTAACTCTTTTACCTACTCAAAACTATTGAATGGATTTCAATTAAACTTACAATAATGTAGTTTATCATAATAACACTAACGGCCGGTTTCTCGAACGATGATCAACGAAAAAATCAAATAATTACTATGTGTCAAACTCGGATCAATCGTGATTTGGGTTTCCAGAAACCGGCCGATAGTCTCACAAAGATATCGTGGGAATTATCCAAAATATTACGGTGATAAGACGAAATCGCGAGAACCAGCTCACAAAATATATATAATAAATTGTAATAAAATGATTTCAAACTCACAGTTTTCTACTAACCACAAACCTGCATTTTAGAATCCAGTCAAATGATTTTCAAAAATACTTCCCATATCGATTGTTAATGGGCAAAAAGGATAAGTGGCATTTTTGCTAAATTAAGTTTTATATGTATCTATAGCCTAGACGAAAATCTAAACGCCTTATACATAAGTAGGTATATGTAGTTCTTCTATAGTTCTATCCGTCTGTAAATTCTTTAAGGACTTTAAAGAATTTACAGACGGGTGGACGAAAATTATGTCTAAATGCTTGCGGTACGAGCTTAATAGAATATAGAAAATATGTGTCCTTTAATTTATGTATCCAATTTTCATATTTCATAATTGTTTCTTATTGTTTTGACACTGTTTCTTGGGTTGAGTATGACATCAACATTGAATAAAGTTAATCGAAAACCCAGAATAAACATGACCACCCCGAGTTTGGTAAATAAAGGAGTCATCGTCACAGGTAGCGAAGATCTGGATGTCAGCCAAAAACGAACGCGAGGGGCTACTCCGAAACAAAACACTCAATCAGGTTTTCGCTAAACTATACTATGACAGGCGTGACAGCTTAGTTGGTAGTAGCTTTGCCTTCCGTGCTGTGGGGTATAATAAAATCATATAAAAATGTGTGATACAGTAGGTAAACTGTGCTTTAGATTTAACTCTATAATTCTTGTTTCGTGTATGATTTTCTTTCAGTTTTGTTGGCAGATATGGACTATATCAATGTTTTAAGATCTTATTAAGCGCCATCTATTAAGTAAGTCTTGTCTTGCTCTATATTTCTGGTTTCAGAGTAAGACCGAATATTTCCTCGAAAGCAGCGTGTTTTCAGAAAATGTTTGATTGAAGCCAATCTCTCTGCAGGCTATCCATCAACTGCTTTTAAACGAGGAAAATAAGAAATGTTTGTTTTCTGCGAAAAAAATTCTCTATGAAAGGTTTTTGCATTTCTAAGAGTTTGAGCATAATTCAGTTCCTGTTTTACTAAAAACTGTCTAGACCCGCAAGACTGTATTTTTTTTAGTACTGTAGTTGACAACATAATTAGAATACAACTAATAATGAGATTAGACTAACTAAATAAGAGCCAAGTTTTTTCTTAAGAATGCTTTTATGTACAAATAATATTATACAAGTATTCTATCAGGAATCTGGTTCTCATAGTACAAGCTTTGCTTAGTTTCGGACTAGGGTGTGATTTGTGAATTGTCCGTGAATAAGTATTTTTTTTATGGGTCAGGCATAGCTCTCTTTTCGCTTCCCTTAGACTTTCTCGGTCGTATTTTTCAATAAATCGACAGACATGCCTTAAATTGAGTAAATCGACTTTATGCCACAGAATACAATGTTTAGTTTGGAATGTTTAGGTAAGTCAATCACTCACAAATCAAAACATTACCTACTCAATCTATAATTTCCTATCTAGACTATCTAGACTACATAAAATGCTAGTAAGATTATACTTTAGATTAGATATGAAAAACGTGCGGCTAGATAATGGAATAAAATAATCTTTGAAAGATTGACGACCGATGTGGCGCGGCGGGCGAAAGTCCGCCTGCGACGCGGTGGTTGCGTGTTCCATTCCCGCCTTGGGATAAATGTTTGTACGATCTGCAAATATTTATTCCGGGTGTTCTGTATATTTTATATGTATACTTAATAAAGATATCTGTAAGTATATGTAATGTATTGTTTTAAATATGTCTTCTAGTAGCCATAACACAAGCTCTGCTTAGCTTGGGGCTAGATGATGTTGTGTGGATTGTCCAACATTATTTATTTATTCATTTCAGCCTTTAGTATCTATCCCACTGCAGGGCTAAGGGTCCTAGGCTATTGTGGACCAATCTTCATCATAAAATTCGTCCCTCAATCAACTCTATAATATGTTTACAAAATACAATGATAAAAGGCCCGACAATGCAGTAAATAACGCGGTATAATTATAGACCAGGCTCGATAGGTTTTAAAACCAAAGAAATTAATAGCAGGATGAAACCCATTAGAAAAGGAAGAGAATATTATAAAAACATAAGGAAAAATAATTTAGGGGCGATCTGAGTTCGGGAAGGGGGTGGGGGTGAGCTTTTAAGGGTAAAAAACGCTTTTTCTCGATTTCCGGCAAAACTAAAAGTCCTATGGAAAAAAGTCAAATGGCAAAGTTGTAGGTAATTAAAAGATCTAAAACTTTTGTATACACACTTTTTTCACATAACCTCAAGATGTATGTGAAAAATTCAAAAAACCAAGATTTTGGTTTTTTATTAATATCTTTTACAAACAATTATATTTTTTCACTAAATTTGGTGAAAACTTACCTCTTTATGTCCCAAATACGCTGTAATTTATTCGATTAGAAATATATATTTTTTTCACCTTATTTTGATTAAATATCGAAAAAATATCCTTATTTTCAATCGAAAATTCATCCGTCAAAATATCAGCTTTCTTAAAAAAATTGGTATGTTTTCTGTTTGTTGAAATCTCTTCTTTCCGATAGTGAAAAAAAATGTATATGTTACCATAGAAAATCTTCTCAGAAAATGCAAAAAAAAAAGTTACGGAAAAAAAAATTGTAGGATGAAACCCATTAGAAAAGGAGGAGAATATTATAAAAATATAAGGAAAAATAATTTACGGGCGATCTGAGGTCGGGAAGGGGATGTGAGTAAGCTTTTAAGGGTAAAAAACGCTTTTTCTCGATTTCCGGCAAAACTAAAAGTTCTATGGAAAAAAGACTAATAGCAATGTTGTAGGTAATTAAAAAATCTAAAACTTTTGTATACACACTTTTTTCACATATCTCAAAATTTATGTGAAAAATTCAAAAAACCAAGTTTTGGGTTTTTTTCAAGAAATTTGGTGAATACTTACCTCTTTACGTCCCAAATACGCTATAATTTGTTTGTTTAGAAATATACATTTTTTTCCCCTTATTTTAATGAATAAAATAAAAAAATTATAAAATATTGTAATGAATAACATAATTCGAATAAAGTATCTACATTTAATAGAACGATTTACATTTTTATTTATATAAAATCAGATTTTTAAAAGATATTAATAAAAAACCCTGGTTTTTTAAAATTTTTCACATAAATTTTGAGATATGTGAAAAAAGTGTGTATACAAAAGTTTTAGATCTTTTAATTACCTACAACATTGCCATTTGACTTTTTCCCATAGGACTTTTAGTTTTGCCGGAAATCGAGAAAAAGCGTTTTTTACCCTTAAAAGCTCACCCCCACCCCCTTCCCGAACTCAGATCGCCCCTAAATTATTTTTCCTTATGTTTTTATAATATTCTCTTCCTTTTCTAATGGGTTTCATCCTGCTATTAATTTCTTTATCTTTTTGTCATTTTTCAAGCTATCTACCCCGGACTATTAAGCCAATTTACCTGTGTGTCATGATTGTTCAGTCAAATAAGTTAGTTGATAAATTTGATGGACGTCATTGAGCTGTACCCCAAGTACGAGTTTGTGCACACACGGATCACAGAGACGCGATCGCCGAGAGCCACCGATTTTGTATGGAGATCCAAGCGTCCCTAGCAGATTTCTTGAGAAGCTTGGATAACCATACAAAATTGGTGGCGCTCGGCGATCGCGTCTCTGCGATCCGTGTGTGCACAACTCGTACTTGGGGTACAGTGGTGTCACCGTGGTGTTCCTCACAGATGATTCACTACACCATCTGCTCTGTCATGGTGACATCATACGTCATCCTTTGCCAAATAAGGTTATCTACTTCAAATAGTGGATGATGTATAAAGGTAATTAGTTATATTCCGTTTCAGTATTTAACATAAAATAATTAAGGCTTCATAATACGAAATATATATTTATTCACAAACAAGCTTTCGACTATTACAGTATTTACAAAATGTACATAGGCATATAAAATACATAAGAAACAGTTGAGGTATCAACAGACCGTTGGGAACGATAAAATAATTACTTACATCTTTTTATATGTTCTATCTAGCAAGTAAAGTATTGAAATAAAGTATTCTATTCTATTCTGATCAATAAATAAATCTTTACGTTAACTATCTTCTTATAACTGACCTCTGTATATCGACAGACAGTTTTTCTCTGGTTTCGCACATCTTGTAGGTACATTTGCTATTTTCAAGTGTTCTATAATATAAGGACAGTCATTCCAGCCAGACTCATGTAATACCTAATATTGAAAAATTCGAGTTTTTTATCTTCTAAGCCCTCAGAACATAAAAAACCAGTAGAAGTAGTATGGGGGCGGGGCGCGCGTACCTCTAGTTTAGCGTAGATTCGCAAACTGTCTCCGCCACGCCTATTTCACGCACGTCAGTCTAGATCGAACCGTCACAGTGATAATAGCTTTAGAAAAATTACAAAAATGCCTTATTGCGCTGTTCTAGAGTGTAAAAACGACAGCAGAACTAAAAATGTTTCAAATGGTGGTATATCATATCATCGGTTAGTCTTGATTTACTTAATTTCGATGAAAATTGTAAAAACATTATTTTATTGTACAAGACAAGTACAAATAGACTTTATTGTTTATTCTATAGGGTCTACTTTCTTTTAAAGTCAACCATTTATTCTCGAAGATTCCAACTACTGACATGTCACAGTCCGCTACTCAATTAGGTATTGACGTTATCGATAATGAGTTATCGATATTTTAAACTTACAATGTTCTATGATATATCGGCAAAAAATTAACCCTATAATGCATTTTTTTATGATTCTGTATAGTAATTGTAGTAGTAGGTACTTCCATGACTTGTTCAAACCGTTTTTATTTATTTTCCTTATTAAGGTTAATTAATTAGTTAATTTTATTTATAAGTTTTTAAAAGGTGGATATGGGGGAATCTATTAGTAATATTCAAATTGAGAAAGGTTTCTCAACCTTAAGTCATTCACAAAGTCTCGAACCTATAAAAAAGGAGGTTTTGGATTATTTTATGGCTTCAGATTTCCTAAGGATCCACAAAGAAAAGAAAAATGGAAGGTTTCCTGCAAAAACTAGTACAATTTGCTCAAATCACTTTGTAGAAGTGGACTTTTTAACTAAAAGCGGAAAAAAATACCTAGCTGATACAGCAGTGCCAAAACAAAAAAAAATATATTTTCTAGAAAAGGCAACTTCTTAACAAGTATGTTATCTTTCAAGGCCAATAATGTATATTTTTTAGTAAGTATGTAGATGTTTTATTAATGTGTTCATTAATAAAACCAGTGTTTTGATTTTATTTGTATTAATTACTTCCATTATTATATACATTTTTATATTAGTATACATTTATAAACACAATGATTTCAAACATAAAAATGAGTAAGGTACTTAATTCATTTTGGAATGTAAAATATATTTATCGATTTTAATTTTAGTTGAAAATAAAACGCATTGTCGATATATAAAGTAATGGCAGCAGTACAACCCTAGAAATGGACGAATAGTACAAAAATAGTAAAGAGCTCGTTACGGAAATATGAATCTTATCTCAAAAGTAATAAAGGTTTATTAAATGCATTTGGTGTAGTGACATCTAGCGGCGAGTAGCAGAACTTGGTAGTGAAAGTATTCCGTATGACGTAATACGTAAATAGATTAGATAATAAACCACTCTATCGTCATATGATTATTGTTAATTTTCAAATGAACGAAGACTAATGTATTACTTACTTTCATTCAACCAATCACACGACGCAATACGAAATACAATTAACCTGTGTCAGTGTTAGTTGGGGTACGCTGGTTCCGGTGCTGAAAAAGGACTATGCGCCTTCTACTGAGTTTTTTGTTCTGTGTCTAAACCTATTTAAAAAAGTTAAAGTAGTACTAAAGTAGATTATAGTTTTAGTGAAAAAAATAATACAAAATCATCAAAATCTGTTCGTAATTGGCAGACTAAGGGCGCCTTCAAATTAGCCGCAAATTGTCGCGCGGAGGCAGCGCGGCTGCAGCGCTGCGGCCGCGCTGCTGTCTAAATCCATATAAATTAAAAACGCGCGGCTGCAGCGCTGCAGTCACGCGTTTTTAATTTTTTTAAATTTATATGGATTTAGACAGTAGCGCGGCCGCAGCGCTGCAGCCGCGCTGCCTCCGCGCGACAATTTGCGGCTAATTTGAAGGCGCCCTAAGAAATCACTTGGCTAACATACAAAAATATACTTACCTACAGTCGAATTAAGAATAAGAATAGAATGAGAATAAGAATAAAATTATTCGTATGAATCAGTGTAGGCAACGTTCTAAATCATTTCCCATCAGTGCCATGCTATCTGTCCGACAAACACAGTTCACCTATCATATAGGTTTAGACTAGATGTGTAAGTAACCATAAAACCTAGTTGACTTGGTCGGTCAATACCCCATGTTTAATTATTTGACTGACGTCAGTTTCTCATGGTTTATTTACTTTGCCGAAAGGCACTCTAGTTCATGAAATAAATCACGTAGGCCACGCCGATCGTAGATATTTTGAGCTCAACGAATAGAATAGCAGTAATTATCTTCTTATATATTTATAGAAGAATTAATAGATTATTTTATTGCTTCACAATAATTTCATCAACATGAAACAATAAATGAGTCAAATAATTAAGCTCATGCTTAATTATTTGACTCATGCTTAATTATTTGACTCATTTATTGTTCGGTCGGTCATCCGACTAAGTCAACTTGGTTACAAAATGTCTTAAATTAACATGTGATCCGAAGATTTTCATTCAATTCAATTTTATTCAGAAACAATTACAATTAAATTGTGTTTGAAATAACATACAATTTATAAATAATTATTTGAAGATAGACTATTATAGACTGAAAATAATTTTATCCGATAGCCCAATCTCATTCTAGAAGCTTGTTTGTAAGCTTTATTTTCTGACATTGCACAGACTCCATTGCAAACCTATTTTTAATCTGTAGGTGTAAGAGTAACCTAGGTTTTACCAAACATTTAAATTAATTGGCAATACTAAATCAACTTGATTACTTTTTGGACTTGAATAAAGCGATGTTTACCATGTGGTCATTTCTAAAAACTTTAAATAAACCCTCTTTTTGTAAAGACAATCGAAAAATAAAAGTATAAGCCATGACAAAGAGTATCAGGTACATAAGCGGTATTATTCTTACTTGCAAAGTTACAATTGATTTGAGCTTTTGAACAATAATAAAATAAGTAAAAGACGACCGATGTGGCGCGGTGGGCGATGGTCCGCCTGCGACGCGGAAGGTTGCGGGTTCGATTCCCGCCTCGGGATAAATGTTTGTATGTTCTGCAAATATTTATTCCGGGTGTTCTGGGTATTATATGTATAATAAAAAAATATCTATCTATGTAATGTATTATATTAAGTATGTCAGTCTTCTAGTACCCATAACACAAGCTCTGCTTAGCTTGGGGCTAGATGATGTTGTGTGGATTGTCCAGCATTATTTATTTATTTTATTTAAGTATTGTGAAAAGACAATAAGTACAGAGAAACTCCAGGTAGTTTTATAAACACGTTATATAGTTGAATAGAAATATACATTTCACGGCTTCTATGTCTAAAAACAATAAAAAAGCTCTTTAAAAATTAAAAAGTGTCTTCTTTTATCTGCAGAATGTCGTAATTTATTACAGCTGGCAACACTAAGCTTCATCACAGTAGGTAAATCTCATTAAACTTTAATCGAATCTTTACTGTGTTGCCGTCTCAAACTCTTTGTTTTTTATCTAATCAATCGTATGATTGATTGTAATTAAGTACATAAACCTAAGGATAAACTTACCTACCTCACTTCCATGGATCATTAATCTAGAGATAAGATAAACTTTTTATACTCACGTTGTATAATAAATATCGACGTAGAAAGATATATAAAAATAATTTGTGAATACCTAATACAATACTGACTAGTATTTCTGACGAAAAAAGAACAAAACTACTTACATAAATATGTGTAATAAAATAATGATTTATTCTAACCTATAGACAAGACAACAAGTCTCATAATATCGCACATTATACATAAATAACTTTTTTTATCAAAAATAGCATGTGATCTTAGGTCATAAGCTACTATAGATTTATTCCTTCTTAATCGTTCCCCCATTGTTGGTCATCGTACGAAAAGACTTCTAAAGATGTTTTTTTGCCATCTACCACGGTCTGCGGCGTGATGGATAGCGACATTGATGGGGGTTTCCAACTAATCGTACACCTGGTCAGACCAACGTTTTGGGCTTTCTCTTGGTCTTTTACCCTCTTGGTCTTTTGCCCTCTTTGTCTTTTGCCCTTTGCTTTGCCTGTGATTAATAGTTTTTCCATGTTGTCCGCACGGTGGGCACTAATGATTCATTTGCTTATAGTATGATAGCATCAACACTCAAACATCAATGAGAGATGTTATCGTTACTTGATCTTGAATGATTCCTTTATAGGTCGCATGCATAAGCGATGCTCCTCTGATTTCCATCAGGTAAAGGCAAGGCACTGAGGCTCAGATGACCATCACAGAGTTACTTACGGAATAGCAAATAAATATTCATGGGCATTTCACACATCACGCTCTACTCCTAAGCAAAGCTATACAGAGTAGATTGCTGATAGTATACTTGCATTTATTAATTGTAAATACATGTACACATCATCATCATCATCATCATCGACCTATATTAGTCCACTGCTGGACGTAGGTCTCTCCCAAGACGCGCCACTGAGCCCGGTCTTCGGCTCCTCTCATCCAGTGTTTGCCAGCTACACTCCGCAGATCGTCGCTCCATCTCGCCGGAGGGCGTCCTACACTACGCTTTCCTAAACGCGATCTCCACTCCAGTATCCGTTTGCTCCAACGGTTGTCGGTTCTTCGGCAAACATGGCCGGCCCACTGCCACTTCAGCTTGCTAATTCTTTGAGCTATGTCGAACACTTTGGTTTTCTGACGAATAACTTCGTTACTTTTCGTTTCGTTTGCATGTACACAATACATAGTAACACCCAAATAAAGCAAATAATCAATGTTAGTCATCACAAAAATGTCACAGTAAAAGTTCCTAGGTAAGTTTGTGTGCAAAAAATACTGGATTTTTTTGGGGTTTTGCTCACATTCGTAGTTCCCATTAGAAAAACGATTTTCTTGCACTATTAATATGCATCTCACAAAGTATCTATGGGTGTTTTTATGAATTATATGAATGTATTTACAAAAAATATGTGTACATATTCTATCTGCAATCTACTTCCCATAGTACAAGCTTTGCTTAATTTGGGACTAGTGTGTAATGTGTGAATTGTCCGTGTGAAAATTTATTTATTTATTTATCTTGTACACAGTGGTTATTTATTGTTTTATCTTGTACACTTGTAGTATACAGAAGGAGGTACACAAAAGTGTAAATCTATCTAGCACATGCCAAAGTAGAGCAAGAGATAGTCATCAGATTTGGTCAAGAAAGTGTGGTTCCCATCATCGCGTGTCGCACGAAGGTCGCAAAGCCAGCACGGTGCTGTTTACGTATACAACACTTATCGGGCTTCACCTATGCAGGTCAAGCGCACTGCTGCATTATCTATGCACTTATAGTCGCCAGAGGGCTTAGTCCGAGGTTGCATTTTAAAACTCCCTACTCTCGAGCCGACAGTCGCCTCTGGGATGTCCATATATTTTTGTATGGATATCCGAGAGACGACTCTCGGCTCGAGAGTAGGGAGTTTTGCAAATGCAACCTCGGACTAAGAAGCCCTCTGGTCAAGCGCACTGCTGCATTATCTATGCACTTATAGTCGCCTGGTACTATGATCTTACCTCAGAAGTGGTGTGGTGACCGTCATTTGTGTCATATCTTTTCACGTTTCGATTGAATGTTGGAACAATAAAAGTGTAATGTATAATAAATAAATAATACTGGACAATCACACAACATCATCTAGCCACAAGCTAAGGAGAGCTTGTGTTATGGGTACTAGAAGACTGACATACTTAATACAATACATAACATAGATAGATATTTTTTATTAAAGATATAAAATACCCAGAACACACGGAATAAATATTTGCAAATCGTACAAACATTTATCCCGAGGCGGGAATCGAACCCGCAACCTGTCGCGTCGCAGGCGGTCGGCGGACCATCGTCCACCGCGCCACATCGGTCGTTTAAGACTTAGAAGAAGGATTTACCACTAATAACGACTTTTATTAATAAGTTTGTTTCATAAGTAGGTTACGTTTCATAGGGAAAATTACCTGAAAATTTGGGAAAAAGTTTTATGAGTGCAATGATGCGATGCGCAAAGTATATGCGCACATGTCAATTTTGGTATGTTTAGGGTGACACAATTCTTCATTCGAATTTTGTCAAGCTCTCTCAAGATACAATACTCTTTGATACTAGAGTAATGTATGAGTAACCTTTGATATTATATAAATCATCAAATATTCCATAACAAGACTCATCATATGATAACATCATTGAAAGATGGATGTTTTAGTTATCAAGATTATGCTCTGGGAGTGCTCGTAGGCTGACTGTTCGCTTGTTTACAATTATATCTCCATGGCTGAACAGTCATCATCATAATCAACCTCAGTCTACTGCTGGATGTAGGTCTCTTCCAAGAGGCGCCATTGAGTCTCAGTGAGCCCACTCAGTGAAAAGAATGAAAAATAATTTATTAACCCTTAAGAATTAAGTACAATAACAGGTAAGATAAAAAATAAATAAATAAACACAAATTGGGTTAACTAGGACTCTGACTCAGCATACGTGCACCTAGGTAACAGTGCAAGAGGTAACATGGTAACATGAAGACTTAGCATCCCGTGGAACTGGCACCTAGAATCACCTAGTATGTAAGACGATTCTAAATGATCCTTGTGATTTTATGGAATAAAGAAATATTTGATTTGATTTGATATATCCATTACCGCAACAAGAAAGTATTACAAGGCAGTAAAATGACTAAGAAAATAAAATGTCTAAAACTTTGTTAAACTTAAAGTTCTAGTTTTGTATTTAGCCTATTATGTCTAACTGACAAAGGTCTAATCGAATCGGTTTTGTTTTATACTTGTACCTATCTATGTTATTTTTTTTTGACGTGACAACGTCTTATAATTCGATAGAGCCGGCTGCACGCACGAAAAAACATGACTCATGAAGCGTTCCGGCGTTCCGGCGTTCTGAGGCGTTCCTAAAATTTTCTTTTGAAAAATGCTACCATTCCATCAGTATTTTCTTAACACGTTGTCACGTTCAACTATCGTCAGTAAACCGACTTTACAGACAACCATTTTTTTTTTAACCTTTATTGTCTCTGCTGATGACTTGACTGGTGGGCAAAGGTCTTCCTCTTCCTCAAAGTCTTACACTCTTCTTGGTCCTTGGCGACGTTCCGCCAATCACTTAACAAAAAATATTTATATAATTATTTAATTATATTCATATTAAAACATGAAATAGACTCATCCCCAAAGCAAGTTCTGCAATTATGAATTTCTAGAGCATCAAAAACGCTAGAAATGTGGAAACCACGTAGCTTTAAATAAGTATAACTATAAAGTTACAAGGCATTTTGCTCGTAAAATTTCAACAAGGCCTCAGACGATAAATGACGTCACTGATAACAAGTTTACAGTTAGTTACAGGCCGATAGCAGTTATAGAATTCGGAATGTTAAAATTATTGACCGAAAAACTTAGATGTTTCTACTAACAGTTAGTGTTTGCACTATAAACGGCTATGGTCGTATTCATCTCGAAGATATCTTGAAATCTACTAATGTGCATTTTACCCCATTACAACCTACTACGTGCTATAAAACTCTGCCGTTAACCCAAATCCTCAAGGAAAACATTCGCTCGGATTTCCCGTCCGGCGAATTAGTGCTTTATGTAGTAAAAAGTAATATCATTATCTCCGAGAATCTCTTGGGGAAAATGGTTTTCGTTCGTCACTGAAACGGCACACTTGCAAAGCCTCAACCCACACTAACAAAATGGTACTCGGGAAAACGCTTTTCATCCGTCACTTGTGCAAACACACAGGAGCCTCTTACTCACACTTGCACAGCTGTGACGAACACATAGAGCTGCGAGTGGTCTGAGTCTGACGCCAGCTGAACTGCACACAAACGTACAAACTGAATTATCACGCTCCGTGAACCTATAAATACGGCACGCTGCTCCGCCCCTCCTCACTCTGCCAGCTAAACTCGTAGAGAGCGCACGTTTACTAAAACTTATCACAAACAAATTGCAATCATGGTTGTTAAACTAGAAACAGTGTCTGCATTGTACGCGGATGTTTACCCCAGCATCAAGTCTCGTCGCGACATGGACAGCATGGTGGCGGAGTGCCCGCGCCGCAAGAAGCGGCAGGTTGCATTGCCCGCGCTGGTCGAAGATGAAACTGAAGAAGTTTTCGAGACGGAGAAGAGGTCTTACTTGCTGCACACGGAAGGTCTCCGAAGACAGAAGTCAGTCTCTCCGCAGAGGCAGAGACTGCGCCGATCTCTCGCCTTGCCTTCTCTTTCCGAGGATGAGGAGCCTTGATCGCCCGGTTTTGGATATTAGGAGTGAAGTCATGTCGCCGGCCGTTCGCTTCGTCTTCCAGAGTCGTGAAGGTCTCTGAAAGTGGAATAGAAGAGCGCCCTGTGGGGGTCGTGGGTCAGCCGTGACCCCAAACCTGCTGCAATCGGACACAGTGATACAAATCGCTGTACACAGTGTTAAAACAATAGTGATGTGAAAACAAAAGATGCAAAGCCAAAGTTAATGCCAATTTAGTTTAATTTAACTTTAAGAAAATTACCAAAATAAATGGTGTTCAAATGTATTTCTTGGTTTTTCTGGTACGTACCTTTAATTTTAAGAATGATGCAGGCATTATATTATTCTATCCTTGGAAATATGTCATTGACTAAAATGCAATTCAAAATCTGTTTAAAATATAAATATTTCGCGAAACTATAGCCTTTACAAGTCAGGCAGGTAGAAACTCTAGCTAAAATCTCAAGGTCGACAACTTATAGAAATTGCAAAACATTATGCACTTCGTAAATTTCTTCAAACATTTTTTATTTACTTGAAGAAAGTAAGTTGATTATTTTACCTACTTATTCCAAGTACACTTTCCAATGTAATATTATAATTTAGTACCATTTAATGTATGGGAAAGTACGAGTGACCGTCATTCAGCGTTGCGTAGAGATTGTGCAAATAAAACAGTAGAACCTCGTGGAAGAACCTTTTTACACGATTCTTTTGTTTTTAAATCTCTTTATTACTCATTACTAGATTCTTATCATTTACCTTTTGTAGATCTACACCTTGGGTAGGTATAGTTTGTTTTCATAATCTGTTCTATATGATATAAACAGGGGCACATTTTGAACTTTAAATCAATAGGAATAAGACATTGTAGTATTTAGGACATGATTTGGGCTTGTCCAGACCTTTTTCATCTGGGTATAGTCGCTATGAGAAATCCACAGATGCAGTACAGCAGACCCCAAAAACCTACAACATATTATAGGTAAGGTAATGTTTGCATACGCAACTTTTTAAACTACTGCGTAACACCGCTTATCGTAAGAAAAAAACCAAAAGATAAGAATTAATTTGTTAACATACTATTGTTTTGATTAAATAATATTTAATGACCAAACTCATTATCTCATTCATACGATACGACACATTTTAATTGTGAAAATATTATCGTTTTTGTAACAAGATTTATCTGTAAATGGGTAGAAAAACTGGCCGTAGTTACTGACGTTGCTTGAAAGTGCTTGACGTGATTGATACTACTGAAAACAAACCAATAAGTTACGCCACTGATAAGAGATTAGTGCATTACGCAAAATGGCGGGTCTGACGTCACACGAAAAAATCTTTTATTTTTCTTGCCGGCCAGCGATTGTAACTGTCGTCATTATACCAATGCATATTTTCCTATAGTAAAAGTTTACGATACGATGAAGGTAATTCACCTACTCAATATTGTTGGCATATGTTACTCATTTGTTGACTTATTGATTTTGTGTAGGAATCAGCTTGACCGCGTGACCTTATTAATTAATTATGTTGTAATAATACGGTAATACTTATGTCGTTTGATTAAGTATCTACCTAATATTTTACGAAAATTACCTTGAGGTTTAAACACTAGATTTCGCCTGCGACTTTGCTTCTTAATAGCTGGCTGTAATCTAAAAACCAATACTGCGTTATTTTCAAAATCATTAGGATTTTTTTAGGATTATACTTATTAGGAATTAAATAACTGTATATAAACGTTTCGCTAGACAATTGTCATTTTTATTTATTTTATTTATTACTTGTGTGAAGGTAGTAGTACGTTTTTATCATACCTATACGGTATGATGAAAACGTTTTTCTAACAGTAAATTAATAAAAAAAACTTTACCTACCAAATTCCTTCTAAGCCTACCAAGTTATTACCTACGAGTAGCATGCTGGTATAATAGATAGACCTCAAGATAATTTCAATAAAAAAGGTTTATAAAAAGAGTTGTTTCTCATAACACTCGGTAGCGTGCAAAATTCTTTGAATGTGGGTAAGCTTGTAATTTATTACAAACACAAAACGGGATAGAATCGCAATACTCTCGGCATGATGTCCCCTCCCTCGTAAATAAGGGTATTAACCCCTGGAGACATAGAATAATAAGATGTTACTACAGGGGCACCAACCCTCGGCTCTCGGCGCAGAATCCTACATAAATATAAATAAAGCTAAGTATAACATTGTTTGTTTGTATAATGAAACAACTTCATTTGTCCAACACTTTCAAGTTTATTTCCTTTTTACACTTATTAATTCTAAACACTTTCACTCTTACTTATCTGTACACTAATTTAGCTCTAGACAATTCCACTTTTATTCTTTTATACACTTGTTAACTCCACCGAGTCAACTTACAGAATCCCCCTCCTACAGAATGTCCTCTCTTTATAATACTTCCCCTACCACAATGGCTACCCAAGCGACCAATTACAAGGCAGCATGACTCGGTGGTCTGATAAGTCACGTCACAATCAGTTGACGAGCTAATTGTCTACAAAAATACATTTGAAGAACATATTTAAATCGAAAAATAATACAAGTAATTATAAATTAAATTATCGAAATCATTACATTCGGCCATCCGTCATCATGCGATCTCCTGACGCATGACCAAATATTCAATTAAAATATCAAATTTAATCAATTGCTACAACAATATTAAGCAGTTTTTATAAAATAATAAAAAATAAATCTTAAAAAAGTCCATTAATGTCAGAATTAACTATTCCTAGTTGACAATATTAAATAGGTGTCGCACTATACTAGTAATAGTAAGTTCTCACAACAAAATATACATGTAAGCAATTCATAAATACAGTACACTTTTCATGGACGATCAGACGACAAAATTTATGCTGATTCGGCCATACTGACTGATGGTAGCCCTCTACCATATTATTTTATTACTGCTCTAGAAGATTCCCTTCGGTAGTACAGTCATGACGGTCATCTGCTACTTCATGGTTGATTTAGGCTCTTCAACTCAAGGGTGCCTAAACAAACTGGGATAAACTAACAGGATGTTATTCAACTGAAACAGAAAACACAAACTTATGCCTTTTTTATCATCATCATCGTCATCATAGTCATCATCATAAATTACGTGGACTAGCCTTGCCCCGTAGGTATAGGCCTAACACTTTCCGTGTAATTTTGTGACTAACTTAGTCACGTTAGTCACGTACAGGTCCTCCATACAGTGCTATTATTAAGTTTTATAATAATAACTGAAATAAATGATTCTATTCTATTAAAATATACTAGGAGTAACTCAAAAATAAGGCGTACATAGCCCACTTACGTCACGCAAGTCTGAACCGAGGCAGACAGTCTCAATAAGTCATTATCTGGCAATCCTAAATATTTTCTGTAACTTAAACTTTATTATATCATTAGGTAATCTCACAATAATGCAACATTAATCATCAACTGAAAGGCGTTCACACTACCGTATAGTCTCGGTGTAATACCGACCGGTTTATGCGAACAACCACTCAAACCAACATAAAATGTAGGTAGTTCCAGAAAAATTATATGCTACCAAAATTTGAAAATTCATACTATTTACTGCGTAAGCTAACCAGTCTGTCAGTAAGTACTCAGCGTTTAATAAATATGTACGGGTAGGCGCTAATAAATTCCAAGGTAGAAAAATGCTGCCAGATAGGGTCCGTGAGACAAAGTTTTCATCCTCTCCAAAACAAATTAGGAACCCATACTTTATGAAATAGAAGCTAGCACAACCGGATAGTTTCGGTGCATACGCGAACGATGTTTCCATTTTACATTAATTTGACAGAAACATTCTTGGTTGTTCAACGCTTGGGGTATTACAATCTGGTAATTCAACTGTGAATAATATAATTAAAACTGTGAACAATACAATAAGCTATTGTGAATCAAATTTCTGAATTCTTATCCAGAAAAACATATCGTTGTGACACTTCAATTCACTTTGAGCTATAATCAGATTATAATTATTATAAAATAATGATTAAATCTCCTTAAATTTAAGCATAAAATAATAATTATTGAAAATCTTAAAATTTTAGCATAAATAATTGATAATCATTGAAAGGTTTAAATTCAAACATAAAATAATAATTATAGAAAGTATTTTAACTCAAGCATAAATTATTACACGCCCGAAATGAGCAGGCTGCTAAAACACTCATCCATTAAAGAATTTATACACAGTTCCACAACAAATGACTAATTCTTGAATATTTTATCAAACTTTCCAAGTAGGGAAAGATAACGGAAAACATTATCATTTCTACCCTCCTGTTTCTTACGAACCATCGAAACATCATTTGCGTGTTTGCGATTGCGTTACAGGTACTGAAATAACATAATTAAAACAATAGTTCTAAAGTAAAAGAAAATAAATATTAGTTCGTAGTTTGTGAACCATATGTTCGTCTACCACAACACCAAAACTTAAGAGTTGATAAGATCAGAATGTTAACAATTTGTAAATTTCAAAGCGTTCAAATTCATCTTCAGTTCAGTCTAGAACTGTCTGGTTGACGTAAAATAAGAAACTTTAAAATTGTTGTTCATAATTATCATAACACTATGTTAATGATTTATGAACTCCAAATACTTTGAAAATAAAACAGTGCACGCTGACGAAGCCGCGTGTTCAAGCTAGTCATATATACATATATATAAAAAAATGATACATACATACGTTGAAGTTAATCCAGTAGACCAACATAGTCCACTCAATCCAGTTAGCAAACATAGCCAACTCCATCCAGTCAGCAAACGTAGCCAACTCAATCCAGTCAGCAAACATAGCCAACTCAATCCTGTCGACTCAATAAAATTAAGGTCCAGATGTAATTTGGAAAATAAGGCATACATAGCATAAAATATTTCTTGCAATTCACTTTAGGCGCACATAGCCTACATATGTACTTCAACATAGGCATACTTAGCCATTTTTGATTCATGGAATTTTATTGAGGGTAGCTCGCAATTGCAAACTGAAAGGTGTTCGCACTACTGGATAGTCTCGGTTTGATACCGACCAGTTTATGCAAACAACAATTCATACAAAAACTAAATGAGGGTAGTTCTTAAAATTGTATGCCAATGAATTCCAAAAAGATAATAAAAATATAATGGCCTTAAAATGAACACTTTACATACCTTGGTTTATCCCGCTTCTGACTTATAATGAAACAACTTCATTTGTCCAACACTTTCAAGTTTATTTCCTTTTTACACTTATTAATTCTAAACACTTTCACTCTTACTTATCTGTACACTAATTTAGCTCTAGACAATTCCACTTTTATTCTTTTATACACTTGTTAACTCCACCGAGTCAACTTACAGAATCCCCCTCCTACAGAATGTCCTCTCTTTATAATACTTCCCCTACCACAATGGCTACCCAAGCGACCAATTACAAGGCAGCATGACTCGGTGGTCTGATAAGTCACGTCACAATCAGTTGACGAGCTAATTGTCTACAAAAATACATTTGAAGAACATATTTAAATCGAAAAATAATACAAGTAATTATAAATTAAATTATCGAAATCATTACATTTGTTTGTTTGGATGTTAAGTTACCTATAAGATTATAGGTATACGTTACTATCTGTCGGACTCTGTTCCGCCTTAAAGGCAATAAATAAGCAGATTTTTGAATTTATGAAGTTTTAGAAAATACATAAGTACATACAAACACATTATCCTTTACATATATTATTTTATTATATATTATTCTATGTCCATCTCCTAGCTCTAAGCTACCCACCCGCCAATGTTCTGCCTTAGCGGTACCTACAGCCGTTCTAGTAATCCAGTACTGTATGAAACAGTTTCATATCATTCTATTCCTTTTACTAAAGACGCTAGTAAATGCATCTAAATAAATTTGTAGAATATTTCTTTTGTTAATTTTTTATTAGATTAGGGCCTTTTTCCTGATCATTATTACCTCGATCTTTTCAAGTAATCACTAGCCCCCTGGGGTGCATGGAAAGAGCCTCCTCGTGGCGCACACCGGTAACAGCTAGGCACGGTAAAGCAGTGTCTAGTCTGGCTAATCTTTCCAACTCGATGCTACAACAAAGTACAGTTGTAGCATCGACACGATAAGAAGACTAGCCCCCTATCTTATAAAAAGTTAGCGTCATTACGTATGCTAATCAGTACTTCAAGTCTGCGCTAACTTTTTATAAGATAGACCGGTAAATAGGTGTTGTCTAGACCATCCTGCTCCATCGTCGGTTTCACTTTCCATCAGGATGGTCAAATAAATAAATAATAATAAAATTTATTTATTTGCACCTTCTTAATGAACTTTATACACACATGTGAATATTTCTAGATACTTAAGAGGTAAACAAAACAAGTAATTATACGAAAAAATAAGTATATTGTAAATATATATAAAGAATTTATATACATTTTAGACACAATAAAGGAAAAGAATATGACAGAAATGTACAAAGGTCATGCATGTCATACACGTGTAGTAGGTAAATTATTATTGTTACCTAATTAGGTATGATTTCAATTTGTGCTCATTAAACAATTGATATAATTATTAATGATTGGTGTGTAAGAATTACTTAATTAAGGCCCTGACTGAAAACCAGCGCTGCTGGTATAGTTCACACTATGCCAGCAGCACCAAGCTGAGTCAGGACCTGTTTGGTTGCCTCCGACACAGAGCGAGATTATTCAGTGCCCATACTACCCCTTAGTTGGGTACATGTACCTACCTACATTAGTTTAATTTTAGTATTCTTAAGATCAATTTTTTTCTATATTTCTTGTATTTTTAAGGCTTTGTGTTGTGTGTTAGCCAAATAAATAATTATCTATCTATCGTAATCTAAAAGAAATCAAGGTAATTCTAGTTTTAAGTAAGTAATTCACTTTTAACGTAAACTCTGCGAGTAAACCCGAGTGCTGTAGCTAATAAACATACCTTCACGGTAGAGTTACAACATACAAGGGAAGGTTTAGGGGTAGGCAGGGGAGTAATAGGAATCCACTACGTAGAGTAATGTGAGGGAGAGGCTCTTTACGGCAAATCCACAGAACCATCTGAATCGATCGTATAATGTTAGTACTAGAAACCGTAGGTTTATTTGAACGAGTTTTGAAAACTAAAAAGCATTTTATAAAGAGCAAAACGATATTTCTAGACTCAAAACGATATTTGATTTTGCTCTATACATAATTTACGTTCAGTTTTCTAGACTCATTCGAGTAAATCTTATAGATACTAAAGTTGACATCTGTCGGGCCATATGTCCTGATTCAGGACAAATGACCCGACAGATGTCAATAGCTGATCACGACTCCTGATCAACGCTTGTAATTTTTCTGATATTAGCCCAATTGGGTTTATATAACTTTTATCATTAATATGACGCGGTTTCATTTTGTTATCTGTTTCAGTTGTTCAAACAGTTTTTTGAATATAAACTATATAACTTAAAACAAGTTTAGTTATCATTGTAGGTATAGGTATGATTGTGTTACGTATGGTAACTGAATAAGCGTAGTTTCTTATTTAATGTAGATATGTCCATACTAATGTTCCATTGTGTAATTTGGCACCTTGGAAACAAAAAACTGCCTTTGCACATGCAGTCGGCTGTTGCCATCCGTTTTATACATGGTTTTTTACAAACTGCACTAAACTTAAGCGTACTGCAAAGTCACCTCTAGTATTGTTAGACTCAAACTAATAATTATGGGCAAACTCTGACAGATAATATGGCGGCTTTACAAAAATTTAATGGTGAAGCAATTAAAATTTTCAAAAAATGAATGAAAAAGATGCTGAAGGAAAAGCTTTTTGTTTCATAATTTGAGCTAAGTGTGAACTCACAAAGTTTGTGCATGACTATTTGTTAGACTTTCATAGTGTAATGCGTGCCGTATTGTTGGTTTGAAACGGGTCATGGTGGAATGAGTGATGTGATGGCGCAGACGTGAAGGCACTGACTTTGGCAATGTGAAAAGGCATCAATGTTTTGAAAACAAAATTCTAGTGATCGTCCAATGATTATTCAACAAACAACGTTGTAGAATATTGTCTATATTTTTAAAGCAAAGTGGTTTTTGCAATAACATTGTTATGCATAACATTTCGTTGTTAATTTTTTTCTGTGCAATAACTTGTTTTTTCCTTGATAAGGTATATTATTTTATTTTTGTTGTCTTTTGTTCATTTTTTTTATTATTCATGTCTATGTCAATAATTGTAGTATGTGTAGCGATTTAGATAAATTACTAGATATAAGTTATTTAGTAAGTATAATGTATACCTAATTCTGTAATTTAAAAAATAATTAAATAAAATTTTGATTAAAAAGTTCGCTAAAGTGAGAATTAAGAGCGTCTTGTTTTTAGAATGTCCTAGCTTTTTCTGCAGACGTGACCTTAAACCTTTTTTGTGGTTTTTATTAGTCTTATAATTAATATTTTATGGACCTACCTATCACGTACAAAACCGGTATTTATTTGCACTTATTGTATAAACTTTAAAAAGATCAGTCGTGTCTAGAGTTCAGTTTGAAGGACATCACGGTTCTTGAACTGATTGTTGTCATGTGGAAGGAATTGTACATTATTTTGTGCATATCACAGAATAATTACGTCGGGTGATGTTTTATAAACCTAATGGTATGTACCTAATGTTAGGGCCTATTGAGCTTTTTTAGAAGAAACGTGGTGAGTTTCTACAAAAAAAACCGTACATAAGTAAAAAAATAAAATAGTTTTATCTCTACTGAAATACATTTTAAAGTAATACAACTTTTATTACTTACTTAAATATGTGATATGTAAGCAGATGCCGGATTCTGCAGAAAGAAACTAAAACAATACCTACATATATCATTAGGTTTAGATACAGCTCTATAAAAAGATTTCTAGTCTTAAGCAGTTAGGTAAAGTATATTTATATTGGAAATTACCGGAATGAGTAGAGTTGTTTTATTTTTTCCTTATGCTATCGATAATTTAAATATCAAGTAGCCCGTACCTACGTAAAGCAATTAAAAATATAGCGAGACAAGCCAACTCTCGTTTGTTTTTTTTTGTATAATTATTACTACTGCAAACAAATACTAAAACAAAAACCATATTTAACCTTTCGAGTGATTGTCATGTTTCGATAGAAAACCGGCTGATGAACGTTTTGACCTAAAACTCGCGACAGCCAGCACTTGGACTTTTAACAGGTGACGTGCGACTTGGCCTGATGCACGCTTGAGGGTTTCCTGATATCAGGCCGATTGGGCTATTCAACGTTCCTGTTAAATACGTGCTATGTCTAACTATTGATACAGATAATACTTATAATAATATTGCTAGAGTTTTGTTTATTAAATTTAATGGCAATGCAGCCAGTGTCTTGGGTACGCTTCCGATTGGTACTAATTTGGATCAGTTGAACTATCTATAGATCGTTTGCAACGGTCTGTAGATAGTTCAACTGTTTCTTATGTATTTTATATGACTATGTACATTTTGTAAATACTGTATAGTCGTAAGTTTGTTTGTAAATAAAGTTCACCCCTTATTAAACAATATTTATACTGTTTATACTAAGTATGTCTAGAAGACGGTTTCAAAGATCTTGAAGAGTTCCAATAATATGGTGTTGTTTTGCTTGTCAAGTGATTGATAAGTATGTAATGTGAATGACATTTTAATGCATTTTGACACGTGTTTTTGAAATGTGATTTATTAGGTCACCTTCCTTACTCGTCTTTGTATTGAATTATATTTATCTGCTATTCAATAATCATTGTATTTTATGTGACTCAGAAATAATGGTTAAGACCTACCACGTATTATTCATATATTTACTGTACCTACAAACATGTTTTAAAAGCTAGCAAGTGTTTTAAGAACCACTTCGATTTGTAACTATAGTATCTATAATTATACATATTTCTTATGATATTTCATGTTTACCACTTTGGTCTAGGTAAGTGACTAAGTGATTTTGTTGGTTCTACCAAAAATATCTGATATACGTAATTAAATCGACAAGTTATATTTAATGCGCATTATTAGATTAAGATAACACAAAGAAGATTAGTCAGGTATCTTGATCAAATTTAAATAAGATTGCGAGATAAGTGCCAGATTACAAAAAATATATAATTTTAATCGTTGAACTATAAATACATAGTTAATATAAACGGGATATTTACCATGATTTGTGAGTTTGATTATAAAATATCTGAAATATCTGATATATGGGAAATAATCAAACTCACAAATCATGGTAAATATCCCGATTATAAAACTATGTTCATAATCATGATAGTTTCAATTATAGAAATACATAGTTATTAAGTTTACAAACTGTCAAGAAACATACTATCCAATTGGCTTAGTTTTAATTTAAAACAGGAAGCTCTCCACGGAATGGTCAAAAAAAATACAAAATGTAGGTACTGTCCCATTGACAGCCATAATTTAAATTTAAATACAAGATGTCTAAAACAATATAAATAATTATTAATTAACCTTGCCTTGTCCATACACTTAATGTACCTATGTATTTTATTGAATTTCAAGTCCAAACTACAACAAAAAGCAGTCACATGGCCCATTAGCAGTGTTTCCCACACATTTGACTAAATGCATCTTGTCCACACATGGAGCCGCAAGGAAAACCAGGTCTTGAAGGTCTGACCACAATGACGTTATAAAAAGAGTCGCCAAGATGGTGTTTAATTTAAAATTAATGTGCGTTTTTAAACCGGTCTGAATATCATTGCTTTGTCTAGTTAGACGTTGTCAATCAGGTTTCAAAGTCTTTCAAAATTATTTTATTTACTAAAATAACGAAGACTTTGAAACAAATATTGTTAGATACTTATTACTTTGAGATTGTTATGTCTAATCAGTTTTTGCTTATATTAAAAGATTTATTAACCTTTAATCTACAATTAATCTAATATTTCATTCTAGATTTTGTTTCCAAAACATTCTCACAAAGTAATATTTTCGATACCTATGGTTCTGGGGTAGTCTGTGGCACGGCAAATTTAACCCTACTTTTACCAATTTGTCCATACTTAAAAAGCAGCAAGCTAATCTGGTTTCGTCATATATTATTGTTTACTCAGCTAATAGATAATGCTAGTATTTCTAACCGAAGTATCCTCTTCATATATTTATCTTTTATTATTGTATTGATAAAAGTTAAGTAGACAATCATTGTTTTTGTTATTAACTTGCACAACCAATTACTAATAATGTTGTTATCTGTGCAATACTTTAATTTAATATAATAATGTATATATAAAACAATAAACAAACATCGCACTAATTATAATATACTTAAATAAATAATGCTGGACAATCCACACAACATCATCTAGCGCCAAGCTAAGCAGAGCTTGTGTCATGGATACTAGAAGACTGATATACATACTTAATACAATACATTACATAGATATTTTAATTAAGTATACATATAAAATACACAGAACACCCGGAATAAGTACCTATATTTGCAGATCGTACAAACATTTATCCCAAGGCGGGGATCGAACCCGCAACCTCCGCGTCGCATCGGTCGTCGATGATATTATAAAGAGGAAAGATTTGTTCGTTTCCATCGAATAGGCTCCGAAACAACTAGACCGATTAAAAAAAACATTCATCATCATCATCATTCCCCCCCTTGTCCCAGTTTAAGTGGGGTCGGCACAACATGTCTTTTTCTTCCACTCACTCCTATCATTCGTCAAATCCGAGTCCCCTTATTTCACATTCAAACTAATTAAAAAAATATTTCATGTACGATAAAACAATAACAAACACACATCGCACTAATTATAATAACTGAGATCAATTTTCCTGTGACTAAGTTACAGTACCGCATCACATCAGGTGAGCCCCAGAAAATATCCTTAAAAAACAAAAACTAGAATAGAACCTCTTACCTCTCGTTAAAAATATCTATATAGAAATAAAATAGCAAAGTTATTTGATATCAGTGACCTTTTTATCAAACAAATCTAAAGCCACTTTTATCTAAATTGTGTGGGTCAAATCTTAAAATATGTTTTTGGAAATTCCAAGACGTGTCGCATAAGGAAGTGATAATTATTTGTATTATTTAATATAACGGAACTTCATTTTAAATTCGCGACATCGTATTGTCCCCTTGGTTTCCTTATGACTACATTGTAATATGTGAATAAATTTAATTTAAATTAAAATTCTACTATGTTTTTAAGCCTTATCAGCACCTGGGCTGGTTTTGTAAAGTCGTAAAACGGTTTGAAAAACAAATTGTTACAAGTAATATTTGACTATTATTATTTACATATACATTATGTATGCCTGGAGAGGGAAGAAGGCGTCGAGGCCGACCAAGGAGACGATGGCGGGACGACCTAGACACTTTCGAGGGGAATTGGTGGAAAAAAGCGGAGAATAGGGATGAGTGGAAGGACTTGGGGGAGACCTTTGCCCAGCAGTGGGACGAGATAGGTTAGAGAAAAAAAAAGGTAGCACTCCGGGAGTGCCGGCAGAAGTGAAAACTTCAATATTAACGTTGTGTTTTCACTTCTAAGTTTTCACATAAAAATATAACCACAGACGTCATAATGACAATGACAATCACAATGACACAGACACATTCGCGCAAGCGCCCTGTGCCGCCTAAACAGAGTCAGCACACTCAGGCACGGTAGAAAGAGTGGGAGATACTAGTTCCTCTCCCTTTCCCTCGATCTTACGCTTTCGATCAACGTCACGTGACCCTGACGCGAGTTTGAAAGTTTTTACCCACCCAGCGCCGCTAAAGAAGTTTTCACTTCAAAAATTACATGTATTATCTTTAAGTTTTTGTGTCGTAAATAAATGTTTTTGATTCTGATTCTGATTCTAATATATTTCATTATGTGAACCTACTTGATTATAAATAAAATAAATAATTATAATAGTCAGAATTGTGAATGAATATTACCTACATTTATTTAATTTCATAGCAACATACTACCAAAATATAAGTAAGTCAATATTTTTTTCTATATTCGATAATAAATGTGTCTTCAAAATTGTTAAAGTATTAATCTGTAGTCTTACATTAGTCTTTGCGTTCGGTCGCGTCCGTCGTGTCGGTGTGTCTGTAGCTGTGATAGACTAGTGTAGGTATGAACTTAGCAATAATTGCTAAGTTCATACCTACACATTGCTAAGTTCATACCTACACTAGTCTACAACTACAACGCATGTCCAACGCATATTTATATGTTATTGCTATGTAACCTCTTTTATGAAAAATAAATACGTAGGTAGCAACAATACGTAAACTACAGATAGCGTGTTGTTTTGTTAACATACATGTTGTTATGACGTAGTTACTCATTGTTTTATCTGTGTTCATGTGTCTACAACAAATAAAGATTTTTTTTATCATACTAACGGCCGGTTTCTCGAACGATGATCAACGAAAAAATCAAATAATTACTATGTGTCAAACTCGGATCCAAAGTGTTTGTGCAGCAACTTGGTAGGAGCCATCTGACACAGCTCACAACATCTAGGGGTGAAACCGTCGTTTCCAAGCCGGAAGTTTTGGCTGAGATCGAAGATTTTTATGGCCGATTGTACGCCTCGCAACTTTCGTGTCCGGGATCCAGTAATGAGGATGTAAGAGCCACACTGACCCGCCACTACACAGAAGATCTCCCGGAGATAAGCCTTGGTGAGATCGAAATGGCTCTGAAACAGTTGAAAAATGGCAAAGCCCCAGGGGAAGACGGAATCACGTCGGAGCTCCTAAAGGCAGGTAGTCTACCAGTCCTGAGGGAAGTCCAACGTGTTTTTCAGTCCGTCCTGGACCATGGGAGAACTCCAAAGGCATGGAGCAAGAGTGTGGTTGTGATGTTTTTCAAGAAAGGCAACAAAGCCTTACTGAAAAACTATAGACCGATTTCACTCTTGAGCCATGTTTACAAACTGTTTTCCAGGGTTATTTCGAACCGCCTTGCGCGAAGACTTGACGAATTCCAAACCCCGGAGCAGGCTGGGTTTCGCAGAGGATTTGGCACCATAGACCACATTCACACAGTACGGCAGATTATACAGAAGTCCGAAGAGTATAATCAGCCGCTGTGCTTAGCGTTTGTGGACTATGAGAAAGCCTTTGACTCTGTTGAAACCTGGGCTGTTCTACAGTCTCTGCAACGATGCCAGGTGGATTGGCGATACATCGAAGTGTTGAGATGCCTATACAATGATGCCACTATGTCTGTCCAAGTCCAGAACCAGCAGTCTAAACCTATCCAGCTGCGCCGCGGAGTAAGACAAGGAGATGTCATATCTCCCAAATTGTTTACGAGCGCGCTGGAAGATTTGTTTAAGACGCTGAGTTGGAATGGGATGGGCATTAACATCAATGGCGAATATATCTCACACTTGCGATTTGCTGACGACATCGTCATATTGGCGGAATCGTTGCAGGACCTACAACAGATGCTGACCAGTCTTGCTGAAGCCTCACGACGGATTGGCCTGGGCATGAACTTGGATAAAACGAAGGTCATGATCAATGATCGTATTACCCCAGAGCCAATAACCGTTGCCGGAATGCCTCTCGAATTTGTGCAGGAGTATGTTTACCTCGGGCAGACTCTGCGGTTAGGTAGACACAACTTCGAGAGAGAGCTAGACCGGAGAATTCAGCTCGGCTGGGCTGCGTTTGGGAAACTTCGTCAAGTCTTCTCGTCATCCATCCCTCAATGTCTGAAAACGAAAGTTTTCAACCAGTGCGTCCTACCCGTTATGACCTATGCTTCTGAAACGTGGACACTGACAGTGGGGTTGGTCCACAAGCTGAAAGTCACTCAGCGCGCTATGGAGAGAGCTATGCTCGGAATTTCTTTGCGAGACAGAATCCGCAACGAAGTTATTCGTCAAAAAACCAAAGTGTTCGACATAGCTCAAAGAATTAGCAAGCTGAAGTGGCAGTGGGCCGGCCATGTTTGCCGAAGAACCGACAACCGTTGGAGCAAACGGATACTGGAGTGGAGACCGCGTTTAGGAAAGCGTAGTGTAGGACGCCCTCCGGCGAGATGGAGCGACGATCTGCGGAGTGTAGCTGGCAAACACTGGATGAGAGGAGCCGAAGACCGGGCTCAGTGGCGCGTCTTGGGAGAGACCTACGTCCAGCAGTGGACTAATATAGGTCGATGATGATGATGAAACTCGGATCAATCGTGATTTGGGTTTCCGGAAACCGGACGTAAAAGGTCGAGTGAGATTCGAAAATACTTGCCTTTTTTCCATAAATGAACTAAATCGACTTCAATCATCATCGACAGGTAAAATTAAAAAAATAAATAGTTATGTAAGTAGATCAAAAACACATTTTTGAAAATGACTCAAAAAGTACTAGTCTGAACTTAATAAAATGTATATAGATTGACCTGTGAAATACATTCTTCTAACAATAAATAATAATCAAAGTAACATACATAAAAAATCATCAGTCAAATTAAAAACCTCCTTTCTTCAAATCGGTTGAAAATACTTTTAAAATATGGAAGTAACATGACTTGCCCTTTAACTAGCTTAATAAAAACGAGACTGGAAGGTAGATGCCCTATGTAAAAAGCTTCCCTCCAAGGGCTTCAAGTCTAGTCTAGACTCACCCCAGTTGAACTCAGCTCTCGTAGCAATGACATCTAGACATCGTTAGCTTGAAGCTAAAAAAGTCTACGAACGTTTGGAGAAAAAAGGTTGTTGCTATGGAATTGTTCCATAGTTAAGGTTTTAATGTAGTTAATTGATGACGACCCATGTGGCGTCGATTCCCGCCTTAGAACAAATGTTTGTACGATCTGTGTATCTACCATGAGTTGTCACAGTAAAATCGCCTGACTTTACTACAGTAGTTACGTCAATATTAGTATGACGAATTTTAGTACCCAATTATCCGCTAGAGGCGCTGTACAAATCTTCATACATTTTTTTAACTACAGACGCTAGCGACTATAGTAAATATAGTATAGTAAAAACTCATGGTAGACCTACTGCAAATATTTATTCCGGGTGTTCTGTATATATAATAAAAAATATATATCTATGTAATGAATTATATTAAGTATGTCAGTCTTCTAGTACCCATGAGACAACTGACAAGCTCTGCTTAGCTTGGGGCTAGATGATGTTGTGTGGAATGTCCAGCATTATTTGTTTATTTAATTTATCAGTGTCAAACCGTACACTGCTCTATGTAAAGTAAATAACGGTAAGTTTAGTGTACAAGTAATTTTGTTACAAAAAAAAATGTTTAATATTTATTGTGAGGTCTGCCCAGCAGCTG
This sequence comes from Ecliptopera silaceata, assembly GCA_932527185.1. Taxonomy (NCBI): domain Eukaryota; kingdom Metazoa; phylum Arthropoda; class Insecta; order Lepidoptera; family Geometridae; genus Ecliptopera; species Ecliptopera silaceata. The sequence continues at coordinate 2,447,143 of OW052211.1, forward strand.
GGCAAAAGCTCATTTTTTTTCTAGAAACAATATAACGAAATAAAAAGATCATTACGGAATAAAGTTAAAATAAAATATTTATGTAATAGTCTATGGCCGTTGAGTGAAGCTTATACCATTTTAAAGTACCTACCTTAGCTACCTTCCTAAATAAAGCTCAATGTGATTTCAAAAATGGACACGTGAATAAATACATTTCTCTGTGATGGCTCGTGCTTGAAACAGCTGTTTATGCACGTGCTTTCAACTTTGTCCACGTGTTTGCAACGAACTTTCGGATCGATCAGCTGTTGGAAAAAGGGAGGGAATTTCGTAAAACGAGCACGGGTTTCAACGGTCGAAATGTTTTTTTTAATGTGACAAAGAACATTATTGTAAAGACCTGGGACCAAAAAGGCTGAATACATTTGGTACATTTCAAGAATTTAACAGAAAAAAAAATATGAAGCTGGCGGATGGACCAAGTTATGCGTCCATTGAGGTTGCATGCGTTTTTTTTTCAAGTCTTTTGTTGAACTTTGTAAAGGCTATCAGCTGTTAGATAGAAAAGGACAAAACATGTTGCCGTGCTACTCTCACGTGGGGTGTTTTTTTTCTGTAATTTTGCAGCAATGCAAGCTTTTTTGTACGTTTAGATAAAGGAGTTCGTTGTAAGGTTATTATTGTTCGTGCATAATTCAGGTAGAAAACGTGTTCAGTACAAAATGTAGAGCTACTTACCTCCTAGCTAGGTACTTATTACTTGTACCTTGTACCACGTGGTAAGTACCTACAAAGTAAAAACGGATTCTTGAAATGAGAGACTAAGGTGCAGTTTTCGTCTACTTTACGTCTACTGTGAGACCGGGCTCAGTGGCGCGTCTTGGGAGAGACCTACGTCCAGCAGTGGACTGACTTAGGTTGATGATGACGTCTACTTTCACAAACAGACAGACGAAATGTGTTCATCACACAAACATTTGCTCTGGGTGAGAATCGAACCCGACTCTGCATGGAAGGCCAACTACTACAAACTAAACTGTGACGCCTGTCAATGGACGCATTGCGCACCAGTTTCTCTTTCAAAACGTTCTAATTGTGTAGTACTGTTATTGTGTGAGAACATGTTTGTTTTTTTTTTGTTTTTTTTTGTGGCTCGCACTTTTTGTGCATGTGAGAACATTATACAAAGCGGTCCCAGGTATAGTCACCGTTTTTATAAAACGACTACCGCTATTTCCTGGTCGTAATTTATATGCTTTTGTATATTTCTTTCACATGTTAATTTCATCGCTCTGTCATTTCAGGATACTAAACAGAACATCCTTTTTTCAAACTAATAAGATTTAGAACGTATGTACTCATTTTATTACCATTCTAGTACCCATAACACAAGCTCTGCTTAGCTTGCGGCTAGATGATGTTGTGTGGATTGTCCAGCATTATTTATTTATTATTAAAATAAAACAAACTCTTTGGTAAAGTTGAAGTTTTGGATAATATAACCCTGATAGATTACAACAGTACTTATCAGATGCCGGTGTATAGAGCATCTGTACACCCGTTTATCGAGTTTGAGCAAGATTAAAACAATGCGTAGGTACTTTAGTAATTAATGTTTATTGTTTGATAGTTATTACAGAGATATGGAGGAAAATAACATGTTATGCCGGTCCCACCTAGTGGGATAAGGTCAAGAAGAAAAAGACGATAATACTGAGATACATACAAACCCCAAACTTATAAACCTCCGCCGTTTTTGCGTCGATGGTTAAAAATGACGGTCACCGAACATTTGAAAACGGGTTCAAGTCTGTCCATGCCAACAATGGTTCCCATAGCAGTATGTGCACGCACCATGTATAAATTGTAAAGCTTGAGTTTGTATGAGCCCAGGTGCGACCATCGCGTGTTGAATAAAAGATCGGATCTTTCAATTTTGGATTCGATTTGTATTTGCAATTTTGAGTGAAACGGTATTTCTATCACGTGTTAACACATGGACTGAAAAACTATGTCAAAGTCGATTATTTTCTTCATGATTTGCTGAATATATTTAGTAGGTACTAGCTGACCCGTGCTCACTTCGTTGGGCATAATTCGACCGTTTTTTCTCCGATTCACTTTGCAAAACGGACTACCACGTAAAAGCCTTTTTATTTTTTAATTTTTTATATAAGTAACCTATGATACTTAGCAATAACGTGACTTTCTATTGGTGAAAGAATTTTTAAAATCGGTTCATTAGCTCCCGAATACCCCTTAAAGTTTAACAAACACATAAACTTTACTTCTTTAAAATATAAGTATAGACTAGCTGGTGCCCTCAACTTCGTCTTGTTATCATAAAATATTTGCAAAAAAAAGTTAGTATGCTAAAGTCCTCAACCTGTTTATCTCTTAGCACCCATCTTTACCCAACTCATTCGTGTGTCTATTTCGTGATACATATACCTATCTCTTTACACGCTGATCACACTGTTAGTTTAACTATTTATTTGTAATAGAAAATATTTATTCACTCCAAAACACAATTATAATACATTAAAAGATATTTAAAAAAATATAAAATGGCCACCATACAGCAAAAGTTATAGAATCCGGTGGTTTCTATAACACCGGTTTTAAAGACATGTCATGATTGAAACCATGAATTTGTAAGTATTACTGACTATATAAAAGATTAAATAAGGTCAAGGAACACCTAGCAGAGTATTTCCAGTTATTGAAGTATTAAAACATTACATAAGCTAAGGTTGGTGTAATCAAAACAATTCGCAGAAGTTCAAAGTAGTTAGAAGTCTTAGCAATTATAGTTTGTTAGTTTTTGTTGGCACATTGTAAATATCAACTATATGTATTTAGAGAACCTATTACATAAAGCGTAGTCCTCTGGCGAGATGGAGCGACGATCTGCGGAATGTAGCTCGCAAACACTGGATGAGAAGAGCCGAAGACCGGGCTCAGTGGCGCGTCTTGGGAGAGACCTACGTCCAGCAGTGGACTGATATAGGTTGATGATGATTATTACATGATTCTTTAGCTACTATAACAGTCAATGCAGTTGAACAATTCTTAATTTTAACACGTTCGCTGCGGGACGAGGCCTAATTATCCCAGATGCAACTTTCCTGTGGTGCGGCAAGGAAAAACGTAAACTTCTCTGTCGTGCGACGGGCATAACTTCGGTTTGGTCCAGTGTAGGAACGAGATAAATATATATTTGAGATGTGCTAATGGTCTCGGACTCGGTGGTATACCTACCTTGGTACCGGATGTCTTAGGCCTCGTGCCGCACTGAATTAATATAATTTTAATGCAGTGCGGAACGAGGCTAAAAAGTCCCATACCGCACTTGACCTTGTACCGCACCCTACGCGAGCTCCCCGTGACCAGTGTTGTGCGTCGCATCGATAAAAGAGCACGTCCGTATTTCTAACACCAATCATGTCCTCCAAATGATGTCGGAATAAGTTGAATTCGACAGAGCCAAAACAGGTAAGTCTTTAATTAAATAGTATTCATTAAGTGTGTTTTTGTCTAGAAGCCCATTTGCAAAATATGAACAGAAATTAAATTAGGCGAGACCCTACCTACTCAAAAGCTTAAAACGAGTATCAATCGAGTTCATAATGTTTTTAAATAAATAAAGATTTGCTATTACTAGATATCTTCAATAAACAGTTAAAAGTATACACGTCGATATTACTTTTCCCAACACTAATCTCAGCGAAAACTTGCCCTATTTCAGTGCGTTACGAGGTGAATAAGATCCCATATTTTGTTTTGCTTATAACTCCTAAACTAGCTGGCAGATCCCGAGGCTACGGTAGATTAGGGTTCATCAACCCACTGTCTATATATATAAAGATCAATATTATCATTTATCTTTGATTTCGCGCCAGAAAATGGATTTAAGTATGTTAAGGGAGGTGGGGTCTAATAGACCGCGTGTCGTCCCAACGTCTGGTCACGGTGCGGGCCGATAACACCTCGTGCCGCAGGAACGGAAAGTATGCAAAAATTGGTGCCGCAGCGAAGGTGTTAATGTGAAGAGTGAAGAAAATATGTAGAGTTGCTGTGTTCCAAATGGAAAGGTGTAACAAAGTAATTAAAGATTAGGAGAACATTTACATAACTTTATATTCGAGTGACGGACTCAAATCAACGCACAAGACACTTCTGTAACTTAAACGTGGAAAAATTGTTCAAAAAAACCAGACAGTTTCTTGCCCGTTCTTCTAAGCTGGTCGCGTGGAACTAGCACCTAGATTCACCTAGTTTATCAGACGATTCTAGATGATCTTTGTGATTTTACTGAATAAACTTTTATTGATTTAATTTGGTAGTTTACTTTTGTAGGCTATGGTCTCATTCCAAGATTCAGTAATACATAAAAACAAGATGCAATATCCAGGCTCCAGACTTGGGAAGGTTCCAAAACAAACATAGCTCGTAGGACGACCTTCGTTATCCTACGAGTCTGGTAGTCTGGCTGACTTCCAAACATAGCGAAATCTTCGTATGTCTACAATTATTGACCTTTCCATGTAAGGACTATAGTCGTGGTGTACCTACCTATGTTACGCAATTACACTGCCAATTATGATGATACTTTTTTGTTTGGATCATACGTCAGTAAGTTAATTAAGATCTACAAGAAGATGTAAACATAGTACCTAGTCGTACCTAGTATCTATACTTAGTACTTACCTCATATTCTGTAGATACATCAATGGTTTGAAAATTCTTACGGGAAAGACTTTAATAAATAAGCTTATCCTTAGTAAATTACCGTTGTTCTTATGTACTTTACACTATGTAAACATCCTGTTTACCTAACCACCATGAATTCTGTAAGGAAAACCATTTGAAGTTTGTTTGCATACGCACCGTCACGGCTTTAAAGAGATTAACTTATCGAGTTATCGACGTCTCTTACGTCATCGTAACGTCATTCCCACAAAAGAGTGTGAACCATGTTTAACGTGCAATACCTATGGCTTTTACAGTGCCGATACGATACTGATCCGACATCTTGCAAGAAATATCTGTCAGCTGTTTAAGTGTAACACTAACAATGAATAATGTGCCAACTTTGACAGATAATGTGGGCGCTTCTTGTACACCATAAAACAAAAACTTAAAAGCTAGAATCTATGCGGTAAACAATATGGTACAATGGGCGGCCTTATCGCGTAGTGTTCAAAATGTGATACCTTGTAAAGACGATCAAAGACAGACGATGAATGGTTACATTCCATTTCCAAGTTTAAAACCTCCTTTCTAACCTATTTTTTTATTCAATTTTAGAGCTATTTAACATTTTAGAATTACGTATTTTAAATGTAACTGATCCGATATTGTTTTGTTTGTGTAGATGTCGGTATCGGAAAGTATGCAAACATTCTTTGTAGTTGTATTGTGTTTGTGTGTGAATGTGACCATGTGTTTACGTATCGATGACAATATGACATGCTTACCTATCATGATACTATAGGTCGCGTAGGTGTTACATCATGATTCTATGCAATAGTTATTATTATAATGGTTCACCTTGCTATATCTAAAACCATGACCAAACCCGTCTTACATACAATACAAATTATCAGTTTTTTTCAAAATGTAATATTTTATATCTAAATAGGCTGATTAGGCAGCTAATACGTCATTAAATATACTTAAATTAAATCGCAAATTATGTGACATCACACCAGTTAGGAGGTCTCACAAGTGTGATCAGCTGTGACAATGACAAGTGTGCCGTGTGTTATGGATGGCTGCATAAATACCTATCACCTTCCACGCTGTGGGTCGTGGGTTCAATTCCCATCCAGAGCCAATGTTTATGTGATGAATATAAATATTTGTTCTGTGTCTGGGTGTTTCTATACATTCGATGTATGTAGGTAATAACAAAAAAAACTATATAAGTATTCTAACAGCAATCTAGTTCCCATTACAAGCTTTGCTTAGTTTGGAACCAGAGTGTGATGTGTGAATTGTCCGTGAATATTTATTATTTATTGTTATCACCACTGTTTTTCCTTCGTGAAGTGTTGTGCTCCAACAAGTCAACACCAACAACGTCATTGGCGCACAACAACAATTTTATTCACAGCATTTCATTCTACATAATTACTTCAAGGTGTTTAGTTATTTTTGGAAATATGTTTATTTGAATAAAACGGGCTTTGTTTAGTTATTGTAGTTGAGCTCAGACGTCAATGAGAATGAGGTTGGTTGCCTAAAGTTGGTTATTGCCCTGGCAACGTAAAGTTGGGCATTGTATTTTTCATTCTTTCTTTATTCTATATATTGTACACACACAAACTTATACAGAAAATAAATTAAATGGACAGAGGCGAGCTTAACCCTAAAAAGAGTTCTCTTCCAGCAAACCTTTGGCTAAAGTGAGATGTACTTACATAAGAGAAGTAGTATTTTATCATCATCATTTCAGCCCGTAGGCCCACTGCTAAGATAGGCCTCCTCTTTACTATGCCATTCTTCCCGGTCCCTTCATCTACTTCTATCTTCTCTCATCCACTGATTCCCGGCTCGTTCCGAAATGTCTTTGGACCATCGGGCTGGTGGTCTGCCTCAGTATCTTGTAAGTATGTTACGTTCATGAAAATGTATTTATTTTACTATTGGAATGTGGGTGTGGTAGGAATAATGACAAGACGCATGTGACCGGAATTCTTTCTACATGATCTGTGCCAGAAATATTGCACGTGGTAAATGGGCGTAGGCTTTCTGTTCAGAAGCTTTTTTTTCTGACAGAGCAATAGACTGAGATAAGTACTCAAAACGTCGGTTGTTTTTAGGGTTTTTTCGTTTTACAAAATTACGTCATGTACCTATGTTTATAAATAAAACTCATAATTATTTCATTATTGGGTTTTAATTTAAATACCAACAACGACGACGTAGAGTAGTCTTTTTTTCTTTTCGAAATAGGTTAAGACCTCTTTGAAGTCCCTTGTCAACCTGTTAAAATCTTGAGAGGTCGCTTCGGTCCTACATTACAGATAAACTTATATATTAAGAAAATTTCGTATCAGTCTTTAACAATCTTATAAAAAAAAGTTAACTAACTTACTAACCCTCTATCTTATAAAAAGTTAGCGTTGACTTTATGTCTTAGTTACGTATGGTAATCAATACTTAAAGTCTGCGTAACTTTTTATAAGATAGACCGTTACTGTTTTAAAGGCCGTAGGTACCGTAGGGTTTATTGTACGCTAAAACAAGTTATTTATAACTACCCTACATTCATGTGCCACTTTACCCGTTCATGCCCGATCGTCGCCTGCTAGTCTGCCACGAAATCGATCGGTCTAGTTCCGATTTATATTTTCTAGCGCAGCCCCGTGCAGTGCGAATTGATCTAGAAATTAGACTATTTTAATAAATAAATAATAGACAATTAAGATATTTCAAAATAAAAATAGAAGATAAAGATAGAAATAAAATAAACAAAAGAATGAGACTAAGTTATATGAACTTATAAAACTATGTAGGTACAATAAAGTATTTTCATTCATTCATTCATTCATACTCTGAATTAGGGTATTTTACACCCTCTACTCCCTCCAGCCTCAACTGTCAATTCCACTTCAGCAGGTTTCAAGTACAGAAGGCACGTGCTTCAGTTTGACGTCACCAGCTATCTCATCTACTATCAGATGCCTATCAGGACCAGGAAGGAGTCACGAGGATAGGGGACATCATTCAATTGTTCTCGTTCTAAATATATTTTTATATTATAGGGAAGTGACAAGTCATTGTTATTATCTGGTAAATCACAGCTTAGTGTTTGTCATGGCGGTTAATTAGTCTGTGTGTTAGTACGTATTTAAAATATATATTACAGAAATAAATATTTATCATTTTCAGACTGTATAACTGACTAGGCTCTTTTCTAGTGCCTGTCTGGTACAGAATGTCCGAGCACAAATAAAATAAAAAATCTTATTTTTCATGGCATTGATTCAAGTAAGTACTAGTTTCTTGCATAGTACAAACAGTTTATATGATGGAAAAACCTATAACGTGTGACATTGAATTCAAAATAATTATATCCGACTACGTCTAAATATTTGAATACGCAATAGGCAATTGAAATTATGACAGATTGACATATTGATCATATTAAAAAGAAGAAGAAAAAAAATATGTCTACAAATGTTGCCATGTAAAAAACTCTTGGGTTGCCCATCTATTTCAATGTCTTCGACTAGTGGGCGTAGCCTTGGGACTTTTTACCGTCGACGATTAAAAAAAACCAGCGTAAAATCCAGTGCATCATATCCCCACACTATAACATCCTGCCAGATATTTCTGACCACAGAATGACCGTCGAGGGTGTGTCAGCATTAAGATAATTTATCGGCATCTTTCTATTTATAAGTCAATGCGTAGTTTGCCGAGGAAGCACCTTGTATTTTCGCTAGTGTGTTACTGTACATGCAGCATAGCATACCTACATGTACTAATTCAATAACACTTCGTTTTTTTGGGTATTTTATACATAGTTATTTTAATTTAAAAGTGTGGGTACGCTTATATGTACGGTCATATAAAAACCGCTAGGATCCAGATCTACTACGTTTCTTGCCCGTTCTTCTAGACTCTGATCGCGACGAACTGGCGCCTAGTATCATCTAGTATGTAACTTACATACTAGCTATACATACTAACTTACATATTATGTAAGACGATTATAAATGATCCTTGTGATTTGAATAAAAAATATTTGATTTGATATTCAATCAGGAGTAAATAATTAGCTCGAAAATACTTTTTGCTGTTCTATACTTAAATATTATTAATTTGTTTCGACTTAACATGGTCGTTTCTGTTCATTGCATCGACAACAGTAAGGCCGCTGACCTTGCAGTGCCCAGTAGCTCTACCATGAGTTTTTACTATACTATATTTACTATACTCGCTAGCGTCTGTAGTTAAAAAACTCTATGAAGATTTGTACAGCGCCTCTAGCGGATAGTTGGGTACTAAAATTCGTCATACTAATATTGACGTAACTACTGTAGTAAAGTCAAGCGATTTTACTGTGACAACTCATGGTAGAGGTACTGAAAGACATTTATCACATTCATGACTGAATAACCTGCTGAAGTAACGTCAATTATTGACAGGCGTCACAGCTTAGTTGGTAGTAGCTTTGACTTTCATGCTGTGGGTCGTGGGTTCGATTCCCACTCAAATCAAAGCAAATGTTTGTGTGATGAACCAGAATATTTAAAAAAAAAAATGGTAGCACTCCGGGAGTGCCGGCAGAAGTGAAAACTTCAATATTAACGTTGTGTTTTCACTTTTAAGTTTTCACTTCAAAAATATAACCACAGTCGTGATATGTCATAAAGCCAACGAAGACACAGACACATTCGCGCAAGCGCGAATGTGTCTGTGTCTTCGTTGGCTTCGTCGTCATCGTCACGTCACGTCATGTCGCCACGTCATCGTCACGTCATGTCGCCACAACACTATTTAATTGTTTGAGTCATACGTCGCGTGACCGCAAGTGTGTTCTTTTGTCGTCTCTTGTTTTACGAGCAATGTATAAAAATTAAATAAGATCTTACGCTTTTTCGACGTCACGTGACCCTGACGCGAGTTTGAAAGTTTTTACCCACCCAGCGCCGCTAAAGAAGTTTTCACTTCAAAAAGTAAAAATGTAAGTATTTAAGTATTCTATCAGCGATCTAGTTCCCATAGTACAAACTTAGCTTAGTTTGGGGCTAGAGTGTAATGTGTGAAATGTTCAAGAATATTTACTTACTAGCTGTTCCCGCCGCGACTTCGTCCGCGGTTATTTCAAGTCTCTAGGACCAGCGGTTTGGGCTGTGTTTTGTACCTACGTCAGCCGTCAGTCAGTCAGGACTTTGATTCTTATTAATGAGATTATTTGTATTTCATATTAGCACGGCTGGGGTAAGTGTGCCCGTAACCTCGCAGAACCGTTACAATGTTTAGGGTTGGGTCAACATTAGTAACATTTATCCCAGATTAACAAAATCGGTTCCGCGGCCAAGGCGACTCCAAGAACTCATGCCTTGATCACAAGTACCGAGTAAACCGGCGAGACAGTGATGTATTTAAGATACACTGCGCGCTAACGCTGCAACGTTCAACAGTAAAACTAATGTCGACGCGCAGTGTATCTCAAATACGTCACTGTCTCGCCGGTTTACTCGGTACGTGTGATCAAGGCATCAGACTTTGACATATTCTTGGCACTTACCTCGGCAATTACTTTTGCTATCAACAGCTACAACAACAATCGTTATTCCAAGGAGGTAAGGTCGATGTTTGGCATTTGTTTTTGTTGAACAAGTGCTGTGATTTGTTTGTTTTACATTGTTTACATGCGCGGCGCCTTTTCTGAGTGGCTAAAATAATGCTGGATAATGTACGGAGGATATGTCAGGGTGTTCTGGCAATGTGTAACAGTTTTAAATCGCGTTTCTATTGGCATCATGTTCAAAACAATGCTTTGTAAAAATATATAATTGTATTCAAATTGCTCGCGATAATCAAATTATACGGACATAAAAATAACATGTGTAAGACGGTCTTGTGTTGTGGAAGTTCCGTACAGTAAAAATATTTTCTTAAATTTATTGATAATGCAATGTTTTAGGTATTATCTCCTACAGTAGGTATAGGACTAAAAATAGAAAAATCCCCTGATTACGAATAATATCTGTTTGTGTTTTTCCTAACTACAAAACTACGTTAATAGAAAAAAAAAAGAATAAAAGAACACTATTTTATGGTTATGTAATAAACCTTACCTATTTTTACTTACAGGATATTTTCCATTTGAAAAAGAACCCTAAAAATATTTTTGATTTTATCCGCCCAGTCGCACGATTTGACCGCATTGTGTAAATGTGTGTAAAGAGTATTTATAAAACTGCTTGTTTGTATCCTTGTAGGTCAGTGATCAGACTCAGTCAGTTCAAAATCGGAACAATGGTATCAGTCAACATCAATCACATCAATCCAACATAGTATAATAAAGCATCGTATGACGACCGATGTGGCGCGGCGGGCGAAGGTCCGCTTGCGACGCGGAAGGTTGCGTGTTCGATTCCCGCCTTGGGATAAATGTTTGTACTATCTGCAAATATTCTAACACGGGCGAAGCCAAGTTTTTTTTTTAAACTACTAGAATAGAATAGATATGTAGGTACCTACCTACGGAGATGTACCTATATAGTAAAATTGAACTTTACACGAGCTAATTTAAATGTACTTACATATGTATTTTGTTTTTTTTTTATTAAAAATATACTAATAAATACCTATGGTTTGAAACGTCTTCATTAGGGGAGAGTGTGCATGAAAGAGCCAGTTTTTGAAAGAGCCGATGTGATTTCCCATTACTTACCGAGATTCTACCAAAGTTTAATTTTACTCCTTATATTGCATCACTGGATAGCTGTTACCCACAATGATCTGATAGTTCTACCAAAACAAATGGCGTCACAGGACTGTTACAAAAATTCAAGAGCCAAAAAGAAAGTTTTATGTGTTTTATTTTCTTACTTTATAATGTGTAAAACTAAGAAATAAAGACACTCAAATTGCCTTGGAGGTATAAATAACTTGTATTCATTGCGGGTGTCAACACTCGATAAGGCAGAACGATTTATCGATACAATTGTCGATAATTTATCGATACAATTGATCGATTGGTAACACGCGGTTGCATGAGAATCGAGAATCACTCAGATACCAACCTTGATTCTAACAGATTTGACTTTTGTTTTTTTTATTAAGAATGTCGGTAGAGGTCATGAATTTGTCAGTATTGGTTTTGTATTTAATTCCGACTATACTTTACGAACATGAAATTAAGATTCTAAAAAAGTTTAAGTTTATAAATACTCGAAAGAGATAAAATATTTCCAAGATTTTTTAAATGGAAATCATTGCAATAGGATTTTATATTATAATGAGTTTATATTTATACAGATACAAATAAATGGCCTTGTCTCATGTGTAGAAGTGAGGTAACTGTCAAAATCAAGCTTCTGACCTGTCAATGTCAAATGTACGTTTCGGCGGGAACACGAAAGGGGTAGGTACACATGTAGATAATCTTGAGACACCAGAGATGACTATTGTACCGTAAAATACCAGCTTTATGTTAAAAGCTTTATATTTAAACAACAATAAGCCAGTGTTATAATACAAGGTTTGAAAATGGTAAAATTGCCTCTTTAGGTTATGCTGACCAACATATAATTAACTTTTTAGGTTATGTTGACCAACATAAAATATGTTCTGCAAAATAACAGTTATCGTCAAGCATAGTTCAAGTATAAATATGCTAATCAATCGGAAGTGCTGTCTGATAAATGAAAATACTTCAGTTTTGCGTTGGATGTGGGTTCTTTCCCATCCTCACTCGTATTTTTCCCGCTAGTATGAAATACAAGAATCTAGAAAGAATGTTTTACCCATAAAGGGCTTATTGTTATCATCATTATTATAAATAAATAAATATTAATGGACATTTCACGCACAACTCTCTATTATTGGAAGAAGTTCCAGGTAAAACGGAATGTACTTACTTACAAAATGGATACACCATAGGCTGTCTTTTAGGTATCTGGGCGGGACATACCACACCATTCCCACTTGTGGGACAACCTGGTGGGGCTGTTGGGAATTATTCTCGATGTGAGTGGGAGTTGGTATTTCCGATGGGGCATTTAAGCTCTTTGTATTTGCTTATTTCTACATGAATATTTGAAAACAATTATTACATGTAGTGTAGAGTTAAAAACAGTAAGTAAATAAAAATAACGTAAAATCTACAGTAAAATAACATGTTTTTATTGAAAGATAAAAATATTTGTTTTGTAATGACGTAGGTACTAATGATGATTCACAGTTTTAAAAATATATTCATAAAATTGTGATAAATAAATAAATAAACAGAGCTATTGAGTTTTTGTAGACATTTTTTATACTATTTATACATGTGTGTACATATGTTATTTTACTTTATTGAGTGGTTACCGTTAAATGATAAAAATATCTCGATATTTTTACCCAAGGGATTTCCAATCTACTTAATTGCCATCGCAATCAGCTACACATAAGGCAAACGCATTAATTTATTAACTTAAATAAATTAAATTTGGAAAATACCACATTTTACCTACTTCCTCCTATATCCAATTTCCAGTGTACAAGAAATAATACCTAAACTATTAGAAAATTATAATATTTGAAACTATCATGGTTGAACGTAGTTTTCATTATAAACGGGATATTGACGCATGTGATCATGGCGCATGCAACTGTGCCGAAATATCGGGAAATAATCAAACTCAAAAATCATGGTAAATATCCCGTTTATAATGAAAACTATATTAGAAATATTATTCGTCCGGGGACTTTAGCTGTTCGTATAACAACTAATATAATTGCGGGCCATTTGTTAATAACGTTATTAGAGGATGATGTAAGTACTAACCTTTATAATACTTACCTACGTACTTATATGTATAAAATAATCTACTTAACATTGTAGGTACTCAAACCAAATTCTGCGTAATATTGAAAACAGCAATTTTTCGAAATAATTCTATTGAATTTTCATTCATTCAAATGACATGACATTCGAAAACAATTCTTATTTCAATTTTCCGTTCCAAATACGAAAAGCTTCAAGTATTCCTAACGGTGTTTACCGCTACTGAAAATGAATCGGGTCACTGCATTATGTATTACCAACTGTATTGTATGTAAAATGTATTTAATACGTCATCGACGAAAACAACAATGATCGCAATAAAAAGTATTTAAATAATAAGTTTAGTTTTTAAATAAATTTGGTTTTTTAACTGAGTAACAACGTTTTAGAAAAAAATAATAAATTGTGAAACGGATGGCACTTTACGAGAAACTTAGTAACATAGTTCAGGAAAAATTAAGAAGAAATATTTTTATTGATCTATTAAGTACATTTGACGAAATAATCTGTATCATTCGAAGGTTGATAAAAATAGTCGCCTAGTAATGACTCATTTATAATAAAAAAAATAATTATTCGTACCTACTACTTAAACTGGAAAAATGACGAAAAAATCTAGGTAACACTCAAATTGTGACTCGTTCGAAGCCCTATTTGTAACTACATACTTTTCAGAACAAATCAACTATTTTCACGACATTATTTTGATTCAACATACAAGAGACTTTAATAAGATACTTACGTCAAAGTGAAAGATAAAAGATGATTCTCATATTTATACATTCCTGCAACAGGAATTATTGGAAGTATTTAGCCTCATTTCAAGAATTGCTAAGGAAAATCTCTTTATTATCCTGGTCACCCCAATCCCGAAACGACGACATTCCCCGAATGACCTTAAAACACATTACAAAATTTACAAGTCTCCATGACTTCGCAGAAGAATTGTCGTGTGACATAATTAAAAACATATAAAAAGTTGCGTGAATCCATAAAACACAAGTGCTAGGACGGGATACTTAATCGATATCGGGGCGGTAAAATTATCTGTCAAACAAAAGTTAAGGTTCGACATGAACTACTAGTACTCCTAAACACAATCCCCCTGTCTTATAAAAAGTTAGCGTTGACATTACGTCACCATTACGTATGGTAATCAAGACATCAAGTCTGCGCTAACTTTTTATAATATCAATAGGAAAATAGGTAGTTAATTAATATGTTTTTTCCTTACTGAGAAAACACATTCCGATAACATAACAATATTGTCTCGAAAAAAACATTAGTTATCGATATTTTTTTATTTTTCTCATCTCTATAGCGATGTAGAGTCATGCAACCAAAGAATCTCAATTCTTGAGAATGATTCGATGTTATTTTTACCAATATTACGTATTTTCTGGGAAATCAAAAATATATTCTATCATTTTGTATACTTACTAACAAATTATTCTGGGAATAACAGTTTTTTGTGGCAAATAAATAGGGCACAACTATGTTGGGTCAAACTTAGTTTTTTACATCTGCTTATTACTACAATACTATAATAGATATTCGAAGACTCTAACGGCCGGTTTCTCGAACGATGATCAACGAAAAAATCAATTAATTACTTGTGTCAAACTCGGATCAATCGTGATTTGGGTTTCCAGAAACCGGCCGTAGGTTATTGATATTACATTTTTCGTTTAGCGGTTTCTAAGTCAAATGTTAGGTTTAGAATCGGGTCGCGGAAAACCTAGATAGAACCTAGAAGGTTAATACGATGCTAAATTAGCTGCGTAGTTTTACTGAATAAAGTATAATTATGATTACTACATTCATTTAAATTAAGAGCTTACCTAATTAGTAGCAGGTTTTATATATAAATAAGTAATTAAATAAGTTTTTTGATCTCGTATAAAACAAATCGACTAATCGAAAAAGAAATAAATATAAACCAGGAAGAAAAATTAAAGATCATTTTCACGAATTATTACAGAAAATAAAAATGTCGAGAAAATGCCAAAATGTCTGCTGTTCTGAGTATTGCCTGTTCTCATTTCAGGAATATCTGTTTTTGTATTTAATGCACTTCCTGGTGTTTTGTGTTTATCTTGAGTTGTTGGAGATCTCCAACAACTCACTATTTCTTGAGGTTTATTGTAGTAAGGTTAGTACTTATTTAAATGGCCAGATTTTTTTTATTATTATTTATTTTATCATTCACATTTTAACTGTCCCTTTAACAGTAGCAGACATTTTAACCTCTCAATACACAAAGGTTAACCATAAAAGTGAAAAGAAATTTCAACCAATTGTTTATTTATTTATTATTAATTATCTTGCGCAGCGCCTGAGTCTTCAAAGTCATCATCATATACCTTGTCTCACGCTATGTGGGTCACAATCACAACACATCTTCTTCAATCTATATCCGTCTTCAGTGTATCCTCTATAATTCTACATCGCTTATAAATTCGAGGGTAAATCTACGTCATAAAAAAACAAAAATAACAGCAAAGGTCACCCGCCCGCCGCGCAGTCTCACACCACACAATGTCACCATTCATTAAATAAATCCTCAGAAACCAGACCAACGCCTTTGAATCAGGCCGGTTTATATCACGGAACATATCACGGTATATCACGCTGTAATGGTGGCGGAAAACATCAGAAAATTGAAGTGTGATTCAAAAGAACAGGCCATAAATTGGCATTAGAGCTGAGTGATTTAGTATCTCATCGAAAATGTGATATTAAACATCCGATTGACGTCAGTGGTTCTTTCTAGGTCGTCTTCAGATCAACGACCAGTTTGGATGATCGGGGCCACTCAAATAATGGTGGTAAAGGAACCAGCGTCAGAGGAAAGTCAAACGTGAAAAGTCAAATTACGATAATCAAAAGTTGATTTTTGGTGTGCTTTTTATAAGATAGACCGTTAAAGTATGAAACAAATTGTATGACAGACATTTTATGTCGTATATACGACATAAAATGTCTGCCTACAACTTGGGTAAATGAAAAAACGAATAATTATTGAACAAAGACTGGAATAAAAGGTAATTAATTAATATATGGCTTCACGTTGGTTACAATAGGTATTGTATTAAAATGTAAACAGAACTTGACCCCGCAAGGGCACTACAATAGGTCTACAAGGGTACTTGATCTCCCTCTGACCTCTGAAAGGTCAAAGTGACATTTAGGCTAGACACCATGGTACTTAGTAGAATAACACCTTTGTTTTATGTCAAAAAGATTGGCACGAGTCTAGCCGATTAACGTTTTCAGACAATTTTATTTCTTCGTAATCCAGAGAGCTTTGCTCTGCTATAAACATGTCGCTATAGGATTATTTAAGCTGCCGATACGATATACACACGATATTTTCGTGAACACTTTAATATGATCCTAGGAGTAACATCCTAGGAGTGAAGTCCTAGGACTCTACTCACTTAAATTAGGATTGTTGGTGTTTTGCAACCATGCACACAACCTAGTAAGACCTAGGGGCTGAACCAACCTATATGTATATCATTAATTAGATAATTAATAATTCACGAAGTTTTCACACATCGCGTTCTAGTACACGGCAAACGTGATGGAGCGACGATCTGCAGAGTGTAGAGCTAACACTGGATGAGATGAGACGAGACCGGGCTCAGTGGCGCGTCTTGGGAGAGATATACGTCCAGCAGTGGACTGATTATAGGTTGATGAAGATCTCATCCAAAACTAAGCTAATATAGCTGATAGAATACCTACTTTACTTATTTTGTAAATACACATAGGTAGTACATATGTACCATATGTATTGAAAAAATGTTTTGGATAATATTTAAATATTTTCTTAGTTTCATCATAACCTTTAATATTTTTATCTAAATATATTATTTCTTTGAAAATTACAGAAAAAGTCGTTTCTTGTTATAAAAAAGCCACCCACCTCGATTCTTTGATCTCATCCGTGGAATTACAGTAAATTATGAGTGAGAATATAATAAATAACGTAAAAAACTCATGTTTCTGGTTTATATTTGATTGTCTTTAAATCATTTGAAATATTTTGTAAGTTGTTTACTTCCTGGATATGTTTTAAATTATATTAATGAAGTTATATTTCAAACAGTATAACCAAAAGTTTGTCAACATAGGTACCTCATGCTTCTATACCTACTACCGGTCTATCTTATAAAAAGTTAGCGCAGACTTGATGTATTGATTACCATACGTAATGATGACATAAAGTAACGCTAACTTTTTATAAGATAGGGGTTTTTTATGGCTTTACCTTATAAGGGAACTAAATCGCTAATAAAATATACTTTTAATACTGCTGAATATCACACAAATGTTAATTCTTTTCTTGGTAAGTATCGAACCCACAACCCACAGAAGGCACCGCTATACAGTTTACCACCTAAGTTAAAGGTTAAAAAATAACTTATAACCCATAAAAGCCCGGAAAACAGAGTTAACTGTCTAAGGTCTTGTGTAACAATTGCAATTTTTATAATTCAAGGATTGATAAGTAATCGATTAATTCTTTATAACTCATTAACACAAACCTTGGTATTCAAAGTCATGCAATCAGAACAATGCAGACCCTAGACGCGCAGATTACATTACATTTCACAGTTGACAGAAAGCCTAGTAAGAGTTTGGACTATACCAACCAACGTTAATGCCTTGATCACACGTACCGAGTAAACCAGCGAGACAGTGACATATTTGAGATACACTGCGCGTCGACATCAGTTTTACTGTTGAAAGTTGCAGCGTTAGCGCGTAGTGTATCTTAAATACGTCACTGTCTCGCCGGTTTACTCGGTACGTGTGATCAAGGCATAAGTATCTGACGTCTACTGCTAGCGTACACTTATTTCGAACTACGGGTACACCCCTTGGAATCTATAAAATATGTTTTTATTCAAAGTTCAGTGCCTCAAGCGTGATGTATCTACCTACTACATAATTTTTGACACAGTTTTATAATAGTGATGGAGACGGATTTTTTTTTTAAACAACGCACTTTGTCGCCAGGTATTTTTCACCAGAATGCTGAGCTGAGCACGAATGTGACAATCATAAACGTAACGTATTTGATACACACTGCGCGCTAACGCTGCAACGTTTGACAGTAAAGCTGATGTTGACGCGCAATGTATCAAATGTTTCAATAAGTTATTCATGTTCACTCCCCAGTTTATTATTCACCAAAACTTTCACTAGACCTTCGGTTCTGTACACAATCTGACTCATCGGCTGAAATCCCCAAAGATATTAACCGGACGTATCGTATAAAATTATAAATTCAATATATTATAATACCAATAAGTCACTGCCATACAGGAAAAATAACGTTACTTACCTATTGATAATGGTATTAAAAATAAACGTGTGGCGCTGGACTGCCGCGGTAAAGCTGTTAGATAGCATATTTGCTGGATTACGCATGCGCAGTGTTAGGTTATTTCGTTACGAAATTTCTGGATTCGGTCTCCATGCTCAAGACCCGTGATAGAAGCTATGCAATAGCTTAAAAACTATGTGACAAAACTTATAAATAACGGCCAGTTTCTGGAAACCCAAACCGCGATTGATCCGAGTTTGACACATAGTAATTATTTGATTTTTTCGTTGATCATCGTTCGAGAAACCGGCCGTAAGTCTAGTAAATGCGTTGAGTTCATCATTAGTGACTAATAATATGAATACAATATTAAATTAAACATAATGTTATAATTTTATTATAATAATTGATTGAGAGGCGTCGCAGTCGCAACTTTGTTAATCTTTAACTTCTGTGGGTCATGGTTTCTATTATTTCCACCAGGAACAATTATTTGTGTATTACTATGTCAGAAAATGTGTGCCAGTATCTATTAGCAATCTATTTCCCATAATACAAATCATTCCAAGGTTTGCTGGAAGAGAACTCTCTTTAGGGTTAAGCTCGCCTATATGTACATGTTTTGTTTTGAAGTTTTTTCTCTGTATTTTATGTGTACAATAAAGAATAAAGAATAAAGCATGCTTATTTTGAGACTAAATGAAGTTTGTGTCAAAAGTACATGAAATTATGAATATTTGTTATTGTTTGTGGATGAATATTTATTATTGTTTGTGGTGTTGGATTACAAATTACAATGATGTCACGAACTAAAAAGTGTAGGTTACTGGTGTCACCTACATAATAATCTCCCATGTAATAGGGAAATATCATAGTGGGAGCTTACAACGAAGGTCAAAACACGTGTTTTGTAAATAAGGAAAACATAAAAATCTTTCCGCGAACATTATCCACCTTCCTCGTAAATTATGTGAAAATCACGTGTAAATAGTAAAGTAAAAATATTTTTATTGACAAACGGTCTTATAAAAAGTTAGCGCAGACTTGATGTCTTGATTACCAAACGTAATGTTGATATTGTCAACGCTAACTTTTTATAAGATAGTGAGAAAATGTTAAATACAAAAAAATATTAGATAATCAATAGGCTTCTGAGTTATCAAATTAGTCAAAGCTGTAACTAGACTGCTGATAGAATACTTAAGTACATTTTTTTTGTAAATACATTACATAGAATACATAGAAACATGTATGTTCGTCACACAAACATTGGCTCTGGGTGGGACCGACCGACTACCCACAGCATGGAGCTACTACCAACTGAGCTGTGACGCCTGTCAAGATGTTAGATGTAGAGCGTGTAGAGCTAACAATGACTAAGAGCCGTTACGCACTTACGACTTGTCGCCGGCGTCTCGGTCGCTGGCGACTGTGACTTACTACAGTTTAAATGGGTGTTTACGCACTTGGTCGTCGGTAGCCCTATTGTTTTTGATCGCTGACGACAAGTCGACAGTGCGTAACGGCTCTAAGATTTGAGGCCTGTTTAAAATCAATATTTTCTTGGGTCATTATTCTGTGCATTACATTTCCTTGATTTAAGATACAAATATTAGGTATTGTGATGCCAAAATAAACAGAATTATGACGGACGCACTCGTGCGTGAACTAATTAGGCGGTCAACTGTCAAAATCTAGGAACCACCCAGCTTGGCTAGCTGCCAGGGAGGTAGCCAGGGATGTATTTGTATAATTTATTAAAATCGAAGCATCAAAATAGTTATTGGTAACAAGTTGTAGAGTAAATTAGGAACTCTTTTTTAGGTAGGTAACCTGTCTTTTGAATGCTTCTCGTCTGTGGTTGTGTGGCGATTGTATCGATCGACACTGTCCCAACACTACGCGCGTGTCCCGTCACTAGCGCTGAGAAAAGCCGCCATTACTATTTCGGCTATTTTCTTGTAGACATCTCTTATTTGTAATTTGCATAGTTTTATGTATTATCATAATTGCCTTACAATAAACAAAGTGTCCTTACAAGCCGTTTATCATTTGTAATCGTGGGAGAACACAAATATCCCACATTGGTGACCCATGTTGCTCTTGTTTTAAATAAAAGTAACAATAATTTATTTATTTAGCACAACCAACAAAGAAATCACATGAGAATTAAAAATTAATATAAATGGGCTTATAGCTACGTGTTTCTTCAATTAAGTATAGGGTGCCTACTAATGTAAACTTTTGTGTCAGGCACTTGACACTGCACCGTTTTTTCAACCAAAACTCATACTACGCCCACTAATTTCCCTGAATCCGGCCCAGTTCTCCAGCTGGCACTGGATCGGCCCTGAAGGTTCGCTCGTTATTGTACGTGCGTAGTTTTTACTACGATGTAGTGAATTTAATATCTATTAAACGGTTCATTTCGATACGCTATTGAAAATAATGCGATGCGTACGAGCCACGTGATGTTTATTTTAATCTTAAAGCTGCACGCGCATTTAGTGGCCAAACGTACGAACAGCGCGTAGCGGGCTAAATTAACGTAAACGGTTCGTACGTTTCAATACTTGAACAATTTTGGCTACACTTATCGCGTTATTAAAATGTATGCATTACATCGTTTAGACAATAGTTTTTTTTCCTGGCTCGCACTTCACAATCGTTTTAGTACCTACTAACCTTTATCCATATGTCATTTTATGACACAACCACTGACGTACGTCACGATGACTTGGGGATTTTTTGATATAGTTTTAATTTTTTTTTTTATTTAACCTATTGTGTCCCACTGCAGGGCAAAGGTCTCCCCCAAATTCCTCCATTCATCCCGATCTCCTGCAGCCATCCACCACTCCTTCGATAAATATATATATATATATATAGTAAAGTAAAAAAAAAAGTAAAAATGTGTTTATTTCATAAATACATGTAGGTAGCCAGGTCATATAAAATATACTTTACATAGTAGGTACCTACTTCAACATGAGACATTTCAGAGATTGAACATAAATAAGTAATAAAAAAGATTTTAGTAGTAGGTACATAATCAAATATAAAGTTGAAAAATAACCAAAAACAATTTCGAACAGCGAATTATTCGACCTAACTAATATCTACTCTAAAATAAGGTACGTACATTAACAGCCGTGCTAGGTTTTACCTATATATATATGTATATATTGATAGGTATTTAAATATGTATATTTAAAAAGCTGGAGCTAAGGCCGATAGTGTATCTGCAGTAATAAAGCTTCGTTAATGTCCAAAATATTCAGCGTAAAAACCTTGGTTTGTTTTAATTAAAAAAATACATTCCCGTACGTATTATCCAAGAAAACATGTTAAAATAAATAATTTGCTACTTAACATAAGTTGGGTCATCAGTTTATTCCATCACAAATTCTCGTAGAAATAAGAAATAAACACTGCGTAGGTTTTATTGTATTGTCCCACAATGGTTAACTTGGTATCTAACTAGTCCAAGGCCGATGTTATGGCGGCCCTACCTACGTTAATTGTCAAGGTTTTTAGGTAACCATAATCATACGCACACTATGGATATTTCTATGAATATTTGTGTTTATGAAATAGGTTACAAACGGATGTGGCGACAAAGTCGCGGTTAGGTTAGCTGCCATTTTAGAATGTCAATTGACTAAAAATTACGACTATTATCGCGATGCCAAAATACGTACGTTAGTGAACCGAAGCTGCTACAGATACGAACCGTTTACGTTACAATTTAGGACGATCGGGCCCCTGAAGTATCCAAGTCTTAGCTCAGAGGGCTTAGTCCGAGCTTGCATTTTAAAACTCCCTACTCTCGAGCCAAGAGTCGTCTCTCGGATCTCTCTCTCTACTTCTTACAAAAATATAAGGACATCCGAGAGACGACTCTCGGCTCGAGAGTAGGGAGTTTTAAAATGCAGGCTCGGACTAAGCCCTCAGTAGGTATTAACTCTGTCTTTCATGCTGTAAGTCGTGGGTTCGAATGTCGGTGTCAGAATCGGCCACTGTCACAAACCCTTAGTACCTAGGTCATTTTATAAGGGAGAGGTTTCTATTCATTGTCACTGTTACTGAGAATTCGGGCTCGCCTCGCCTTGGGGCCGTACACAATGAATTTCAGCGAATAACTTTTACAGTTTCGGGAAATACTTTTTATTGCTAAACTTTTAATTAACAGGCGTCACAGCTTAGCTGGTAGCTCTACCTTTCGTGCTGTGGGTCTTAGGTTTGACTCACCTGAACAATTATTTGCGTTATTTCAAATACTAATTTACTCTGTGTAGTGTATGAATGTAATAAAAAAAAAGTAGTAAGTTTTTCGAAAATGTTTTTGCATAAGTCTTTAATTTATACATTAGATTAGACTATACACTGGTTTTTTTTATGGGCTTGTACTATGTAGCAATACGGCTAACTGTGCAACGAAAAAGAGGACATTTTTACGGTGCCCCGGTATGGATAGCGCCTTAATCTAACAGCAATCCAATTCCCATACACGCTTTGCGATATCATTATTTATTTGTTGAACACAGTAGATATTGATTTCATTACCTTGACATATTACAATATCTTATGTTTAGTTCTATTTTACAGCTATTGTCAGTCAGAATAAAATGGAATAGGACACTTAAAGTATAGGATCCGATTCAACGACCTTCATCCATGTATTTAGTTTACGTTAATTCTTTTGAGTTGTTTAAAAAGGTTTGAAAATACATCGCCCGTCTAAAAAAACTTGGTTAAATTTTAATTAATTAAAAATGAAATTATTGGAAACCAACTGAGCTGTAACGCCTGTTAAATTATATTTGTTAGTAGATGTATACAAACATAACAGCTGGTAATACTCATGTATTACTTACCTTTAATGCTGGGGCCACATTAGCGGGCGAATATTCGTATCGTGTTGGCGCGATAAAATCATCGTGTTCGGGTATAGGCGATGTTCTTGTCTACATTAGACGGGCGAAGATTCGTGTCGAGTTGACGCGATGTATCGTGCCGGATAGGGTGACCAGATGTCAGGAATTTTCCTGACATTTCAGGAATTTTAGACATATGTCAGGAATGCGGCCGGAAAAGGGAAATGTCAGGAATTTCTCTGCAAATAAATGGAACAATTTTTTTTTACACTATAATTTTATTTTTGGTCACAATAACAAAAAGGAAATTGTCATTAATAGTAATTAGCTTTTTACAATTTTGACATCAAACAATCAACATTGACATATAATATTAAACGTACTAGATTCAAAAAATATTTTTTATTTTGAAATAACTTTTGAATGAGCGATTTTCCAGGGAGTGTTCTTAGAATACACGATAGATGGCGCTCAACGTCAAATGCATTTCAATGTCAATTGTCAACACAAAAAGTTTTTATATTTTATCTGTGGTGTGAAATTTTTGTCCTAGAAAAAATTCAAAACTGTCTGACAAAAGCTAAAAGTCTTCAATCGTGGCAGAAATCAGAAACCAGTATACAGTCTGTTGTCGTCAAAAGTAAAATCCACAAGAAGGTACACGAATGCTAAAATAAAAGCAAACAAAATTTATCAAAACGCTGAATACACCGAAACGGACGTGACAGGATGATAATGACAGCTACACGACATAGCTACCAATAGATTATACAGATAAAAAAGAGAGGGATTTTGATATACACTAAGTGTCCAGCGCCATCTATCGACTCTTTTTGAACTATTTTTTTTTTAAAAAGCTATTTGGAAAATCGCTCATTATTACGGAAAAATAGAATAAAATTAGTTGTGTTATAAAACTTATCCATTTATCACAAAAAAAATATATATTCAAAAACCCAATTGAGCTCATGTCTGGAATTTTGTCAGGACTTTTGAAATTTGCATCTGGTTACCCTGTGCCGGATGGTGTTGTTCTAGGCATGGGCGTTTTTGGATTTTTTCACAAACCGATACGAAACCGATTTCAGATTTTGAAACCGATTTCAAAAACCGTTTTTTGAAATCGATTTCAGTAGCGAATATCGGAGCGTATTTACTAGTTATTACGACAAACGCAAAATCGAATTCTTTCGGTTTTTCGTTTTCAATGTGCAATTGGGTATTTGAATTAAAAAAAATATAGTATATTTTTATGTATTTTAGTTTGGTTTTCGATGCAAAACTAAACTCACGGTTCGGTTTCATTCGGATTAGGTTGTTAGGTTGTATTGTTAATGCGTTTTCTAAAAACAGTTTTCTCATATTGGAATGGAATATCGGATTGCAGTCAGAAATCATAAAACCGGACAATTCATAAAACCGTCAAAAACTCAAAATCCATAACGATTCGCTTCATTTCTCTTGCTCTTACGACGGTTCACTGAGTTAGAAAAAAAAGGAAATGAAAATAGCTCTGTCTTATTCTAACTAAAGTAGTCGTACGGTGGAGTGATAGAGAACGAATGCGTATCAAAACTATAGAAAACTTAAACTTTAGGTAGATTTAGATTTCGTTCGTTTGCAGTTTGAGTTTGGTTTTCGTTTTCGGTGCAAAACTAAAATCACGAATGCGTATCAAAACTATAGAAAACTAAAACTTTAGGTAGATTTAGATTTTGTTCGTTTGCAGTTTGTGTTTGGTTTTCGTTTACGGTGCAAAACTAAACTCACGTCGGTTCGGTTTGGTTTCGTTCGGATAAGATAGTTTGCAGTTTGCGTTATCATCGTGCGTTTCCTAAAAACGGTTTTCTCATATTGGAATATCGATGCGATACGATTTCTGACTGCAAACGGATTTCAGTTTCGTTTTGATATATCTGTCTCATGCCTAGAACTTAGCCTAAGGCTAAGTTCATATGGCCGCGCGGTACCGCGTGGAACTACGAACCGCGCGGTATAAGATCAATATAAACGGTAATTAGCGTCTACATTATCGCGCGGTAACGCGCGGAACTACCAACCGCGCGGTACAAGATCAATATATACGGTAATTATCGTCTACATTACCGCGCGGTACCGCGCGCCAACGTGCGTCGCGCTCCCATACAAATATCGTCATGTGAATGCTCAAACCGCGCGGCGACGCGCGGTTACGCGCGGTCATCTGAACTTAGCCTAAATAAATTGACGTAGATGTAGCCACCTAAGCGAATATTGGCGCGACAAATTGATTCGCGTCTTCGCCCGAATACTACGCGATGACACGATGTACCCGGCCACATACATCGCGTTAACACGAATATTCGCCGTAGCCCGCTAATGTGGCCCCAGCATTAAAGTTTCTGCATGACAACAAAACAAAACACGCATGCCACACGTGAAGCGTTCGCGCAACCGACTCGATGGTGTCAGTGCGATAGTTAGTAGACCAAATGAAACAGAAGATGGTCAAGTGTTGCGTTTAATACTTATAGTCTTAGAGAAATGAAGGGATTCCATATTTGGATACTATTCCATATTTGGTGACTTTCCTCTAAATATTTATCTAATGGGGCGTCTAAACGGGCAATGTTTTACGGCTGCAATACTGTGGCCGGCAACATTGCTACCAATACCAGCCACACTATGCAATATTTTAAGGATGGCCCGGCATTATAGCCACATATTTTTTGATATGTCAAAATGTTTTTATGTGTAGCCGGCGTGTGGCCGAACGATCGCCTCGCAATCGAAAATACTGCCAAATCCACATTCGTGTCCTTTTTTTTCGTTTTTCTGCCAAAACAATGTAAGCGGCTGCGATGAGCGTCATTTCGTCGGCCATTTTTGCTGGATTGTGTGGCTTAAAGGGTTCTAAATCAAAGGCCACACTATTGCAGCCATATTGCAACATGTTGCCTGCAATTGATTGCTCAGCCATAAAAATGTTTTATTGATGGCTGGGCAATGTTTGTCAATAATTGCAGCCACAAATTGTCGTAAAATATAGCCCGTTTAGACGCCCCATACGGTTGTAAAAGTGATTCATATCGCTAATTATTTGTATCCATATCTCTTATTTACAACACTAAAGATTACAATTCAGTTAACTACGACTTATCATCAGCTAATTCATGTGAAAACGAACTAAAAATATCCATGACATCATAGCAACACCCACATTGTATGTTCAGTGCAAACATGATTTTTGAAAATAATAATTTTGAAAAAAAGGAGAAGAATAGAAAAATGGAGTAAGTTAATATACTTAATAAAAATATGTTTTACATATATTTTTTTAGAGAAACGTTTTTTAAGGTGACCTCTCGCTCTAGCGGGAAATTCAAATTTTTTAGGGTCTTTTTTTTATTGCAGCTGAACTGTAGGTATATCTATATGTTTAAGCTATTTTGCGATCATAAACAATAATTTTCTGTGTAACCCTGTATCAATTTTTGAGATTGGTTCTTTATATTTGCTGGGAGAGTGCAGAAACTGTACAAAACAGTTTCTGTACTTGAATTTCCCGCTAGAGCGAGAGGTATCACCTTAAATTAACATTTTTTTTTTAAATTAAACTTATCTATCTAAATAAACTAATATTATAAAGAGGAAAGATTTGATTGTTTGTTTGTTTGCATCGAATAGGCTCCGAAACTACTGGACCGATTTCAAAAATTCTTTCACTGTTGTGAAGCTACATTATCTGCGCTGAACATAGGCTATATCATATATTTAAAAAATGTATTAATAAAACTAGATTATCTTCAGCCAAATCAGTTTCCTGTAACAGCTAGGCACGGCAAAGCAGTGTCTAGTCTGGCTAATCTTTCCAACACGATGCTACAACGAAATACAGTTGTAGCATCGACACGATAAGAAGAAGTTTCCTGTAGTTATTTTAGTCGTATTTATAGGACTCGGTTAGCATAACAAGTACCTATACCTACGCTCTTTATTTTTATCAGATCTTAAGCTATTGTTATGGATTTGGCAGACACTTCCTCAACGTAACCGAAGTGGTATAACTCACAAAACATATTATTTTAAACTTTTACGCTTCCGATTGGTACTGATTTGGATCAGTTGAACTATCTATAGATCGTTTGCAACGGTCTGTAGATAGTTCAACTGTTTTTTATGTATTTTATATGACTATGTACATTTTACAAATACTGTATAGTCGTAAGTTTGTTTGTAAATAAAGATGTTTTTATTTTAAAATGTGTTAACTAAGCAAAATATCAATAAAATCATTTTTGCTCAACTCAGAAATAAGTCTCTAGATTATTATTATATTAGAAGGTAAAGAAATATATTAATATTACACAAACACACATATACAAAATCTACGCCTTCGTAAGGCACACCGAAACTCATACTAGGCCTATTATCAAGGAAATCAAAGTCAAAAATTTCTTTACTTTCTTCACAAGGATCATTAAGATAAGATGAAGATAAGATAAAGATAAATTTATTTTCAGAAAAAACAACACAAAAGGCTTTTTAAGTACTTTGTAACCATAATCACTAAACATTTAAAATCGTCTTACATACTAGGTAAAATAAAACAAGTATCTACTAGACTTGTAAGTATAATATTTGAAAACATAAAATTCGAATATTTTAGTTAGCACTCTTTGCCATAATGCGTAGTTCTATTTTTATCTTGTTATTTTACAAATCAGCTGTACAAAAGGTACTTAAGTACTGCTAAAATCATGTGCCTACTTCCTTTTTATATACATCAGTTGAATTTTAAGTTACTTCCTCGCAGAGTCAGAAATAACTATAGAGTATTAGCTGGTTCTTTTTATAAGTAAGTACTTGTTTAAGGAATAATAAATCTTTTTATTTTATTATTTATATTTTATATACTAGCTGGTGTCCGCGACTTCGTCTACGCAGGATAAGTACTTCAATATATTTATAAATTATAACCTATGTGTTAATCAGTACCTCTACCATGAGTTGTCACAGCAAATAAAATCGCCTGACTTTACTACAGTAGTTACGTCAATATTAGTATTACGAATTTTAGTACCCAACTATCCGCTAGAGGCGCTGTACAAATCTTCATACATTTTTTTAACTACAGACGCTAGCGAGTATAGTAAATATAGTATAGTAAAAACTCATGGTAGAGCTACTGTCGTATAAACTATGTAAAGTTTCATCAAAATCCATTCAGCCGTTTTTGAGTGAAAGAGTAACAAACATACATCCACACATCCATTCATCCAAACAAACTTTTGCGTTTATAATTTTTAATTAAATATTTTTTTATTAATTTAGTAGGATATAAAAATAACAAGTTGCTTTAGAGAAATACGTATTTTCATGTCATATTACTCTAAGGGTGTTACCACACCAAGCGATCGATAGTCGATCGATGCCATCGATCGATGGTAGAATGGATTAATCGACGTCGATCGATAGTTTCTACCACACCAATCGATCGATAGTCGATCGATGCCATCGATCGATGGTAGAATGGATAAGTCGTCGTCGATCGAGCTGCTCGAGCTCGCCAGTGTCGACCGATGCCATCGATCGGCAATCGATCGATTAGTTAGTCGACCGGTATTCGTCGATCGATTAAAGCTACCACACCAATCGATCAACGTCGATCGATGTCGATCGATGGCATCGATCGACTATCGATCGATTGGTGTGGTAGCACCCTAAGATGTTCTATTTACGGATTAAATGAATCATAGCGTTGACACAACATCCTTATTTAGGCCTGTTTAGTATACAAGTCGCGTTTACATCAAGATCATATTTGTTTACATTACAAATTGCATAGCACAGAAGGCAATGTACACAGACACTGGTGCAATATTTTTTTTTTGTAAAATATAAACTATTATACTCTTCTTCTTCTTTTTTTTATTACATTTATTGTCTGTGGTACAGGATAGATAGAATAAAACATTTATTCACAAACAAACTTACGACTATTACAGTATTTACAAAATGTACATTGGCATTTAAAATACATAAGAAACAGTTGAGCTATCTACAGACCGTTGCAATTGATCTATAGATAGTTCAATTCAGGTCTGTGGTCTTAATGGGTATCTATGGTTATTAAAAAAAAGGTTTCATGATAAGCTGCACATAGCCACGGCTAAGCTAATATAACTTATATTCAGATGTTCAACCAATCAGAGGCTTTAGAAAACACGATCAATTTTCCATGAAGGTCCCTGATTGGCTGATGTAATGTATTATCTGTTGGGTGTAGAGATGGGCCTTTGACCGCCAAAAGTATCATGTAGTCTTCGTGATACTTATTATAATGAACTAGACATTGAAGTTGCTGTTGTCAAGGTCTCAGTATTAAAAATAACGCTAATCGATTAGTCGCAAATCAAAATAAAATAGCCAAAATATGAGCATCACGTGAGAAGACGCAGTCACGCGCCCGGCAGTACACCCATCCTAAAAATAAAACTCATTCTCATTGTTATTGCAATGAAATAAAGTCTAAATTTGTTGCCAATTTTAGGAAGACTGTACAGCCTTGAAAGATCGCTTTTATTACAATATTATAGAGTTGATAATTCGTGATTATATGTGTTTCTAAACACACAGCATTGTTAATATATATGAAGAAGCAATTTTCAAGATCTTACCTTAATTCAATTCAATTTTTATTTAATGGCGTCTGGGGGTTAGCCAATTTCGCCAATGTCACGTTGCAAGGCTTGTTTATGTTTGTGGGCAACGTTGGACGGTAAATTGTTAATTTTTTTTCTTTTTTTTCGTATTTTAAGTTTATGGGCAACGTTGGACGGTATTTTTGTTATTTTTTTCTTTCGTATTTTATTTACAACGTCCTTCCGCCATCTTGGTGATGGCGAAAGGCCGATCTTACCTTATATCAAGCGTTTAGTATGGCATTTCTTATCAAACCTGTCAATTCTTCAATCTTTCATCTGTCGGCGAAGCTGAGGAATCTCCGCTGCTGAGTTATCTGTGGTCTCATAGCATTTTCGAATTTTACTGTTCAAGCTCGTAAAATTTCTGAAAATTAACTATAATGTGTTTTATTTTCAGTTTTTAGTGAGTGAAAAGTGTTTTAAAGTTAAGAAAAAAAGCTTAGATAAGAATAAGTGCCAATCAAAACCAGAGCTATGGTCAAATCAACGAATTTCAGTTGTGTATGTGACGCTGTTTCGTAAGAGCGTTCTGTTAGCTCTAGAAGAATCACGCAGTGCCTCCTTCTTCAGAAAGATGAAGTAGGGTACGTTGCACCGCCGCCAATAATCACCGTAAGTACACAGGGCACACTAGACGTGATCAGTAGATTGGTTCCATGTTTGATACATTAACTGTATCTATCCAGATACCATGATCAGGTATCCATCTGACATAATTAATATCGGAACAGACACAGCCGTCTTGACCCTAGTAGTCTAGAACGAGCTTATTTCTAATAACATATTTTAAAACACAAAATTCAATAAAAAACATGATAGTATATGTAAGGAAGGCTTAAAAAGGTTGATAAGTTTTAAAAGTAAATAGCATTCCTTTGTAAAATTTGGAAGGCGTTGCATAACATGCATTACCTACTCCAAGGACATTTAGTTTTGTCCAATAATAAAGAATATAAAATTATAACAGGACTATTTGGCATAGAATATGATAACCAGTTTAATGAAAGTTATATAAATATTTTAGGAGAGTTACCCTCTTGTATTGAGCTTCTATTTAGTTGGCAAACTTTACAGCCGGGCAGTTATTCAATAACTGGAAAAATCAAGTATACCTATATACATAGAAGTTTATGAACGATAAGGAGCCAAAAGATCAGGTCTAGTTCAGGTTACAAACAAAATAAAAGTATAGTCCATATGCTTTTAACTTGAATGAGTGCATTTGCAAATGTACAAAAGCTAATAATTGCATTTTCAGCTGATACACAGCAATACTTAGTACGGATAAACTAAATTGACTGTTTGCAGCGAAGCAGATTTAGTTTGGTAAAAAATATTTTATTTGTAATGAAGTAAGTAGGAAACACATTCCATTCTGAATGATATATCTTCTATACCTTCACCAAATTTGTTAAAGAATTTTGAAACAAAAATTTCATCCGAGATGAAAGCTGTAATTCAGTACTTATAAAATAGAGATAATAGTAAAACATACAATCTTGGACTCCAGTTTTCTTTCCCAAAGGTTCTTAAAAAAGAGTTTCATAGAAAGGTACATCCTATTTTGGATGGTATTTATAAACATTTTCAATTGATGTCTTTGACAGATGTAGCTACTAGATAGTGATTGGATGACTAAGATAGACATCAAACAAGCTTACTTTTTTATTGTCTCATTCAACAACCAAGCCATCTTCTTATTGGCCTCTCATTGGCCAACAAAACCTTTCCGCCATTGCAGAGGTTCTATGAGCCAGGGTAGTGCAACCCTTAGTACATATACTCATATCTAGATTATTATATCATTACAAGTCCGGGCAAGAATATTAATTCATGAAAACCGCAACCACTCTGTCAATAGTGACACGAATAAGAAGAAGAGACAAGTCAAGAAGTATCAAATAACAAGACAACGCAGCGCCATATGGCCAGGCAAAGCATAGACTAAGAGTCAAGGCAGCGTTAAATCGCAACTCTGGTCTTTGAGACTGTAGGAACTTTGTAGTACTTGGACTGGTCCACCAATTATCTTAATTAGTCAGCACCGACTCAAACTCAACCTACTTACATAAAGAGGCGTATTTTCCGAAGTTTTTATACTCTAAGAGAAATACAGAGCTTATAAGGGCCACCTAACATGTCAAACCTTACCACTCAAATGAGAAGACATCAAACAACAAGGTTTTTAAGCAAGTTTAATTAATACAAGACAAGATTAAAACTATTTTTGCCCTGCCCAGTACAACAGTGCAACGCAGTGGACCACAACATACAAAGCTACATAAAGAGTGGTTTGGCACAATAAGCAAGACCTCAGCGCAGCGGATGCTGGCTGGGGCGCTTACCCTCGCGAGAGGTACCTTACAGGCGGGTTGTACGCCATTGATTTTGACACTCAGATGCAAGGAGTTGTATACAGTGCATAGAGCCATAAGTTGCCACAGTAGTTCTCTGCGGAAGAGACACAGTCAGGTATAATCTGATAACAGAACACTCGTAGCAAGGAAAAGAAACGATAAGTGGATCTAGATCGTTAACCCTACTCGAACTGATGACAATACTGGAGCTAAGCGAATGATTGAATATCACTCTTCCGGCGGCCTATCTCCCGGGGAGGTATAGCCAACCGCCTGTTCAACAATTATCCAGTACCGGAATGGTACTTGTTGCCCCCGGCCTCGGAGGCTGTGTTCAGAATTTGGGGCGCTCCACCTAATATGACTGATTTACTCCAAGAAAGAAAAGCTGTTGTCGTTACCTGTTCAGTAGTCAACCAGTACTGTAAAAGTACTTGCTCCCCCGGCCTCATTGGCCATATTCAGAATGGGGTACTCCAAACATAGAGAAAGGTTGCTGGCTTGACCGTTTCAGAAATCATCCATTGCTACCCCCAGCCTCGGAGGCCTATATTCAAAATCTGGGGTACTCTATATAGAGAATAGCTGCTGTCGTAGCCCGTTTCAGCAATCATCTGGTACCGGTATGGTACTTGCTGCCCCCGGCTTTGGAGGCCGTATTCAGAATCTGAGGCGCTCCATATATAGACTGGTTCGCGTCGAGAAAACTGCTGTTGTAACCTCTACGTGACATGGGGCTCGAGAGACAGATTAGTCAAAATTTTGAACGCATTCAGTCATCCTTGGAATTTCAAACTGGCTTGGGTGTTCCCACCAGTAAACCTGATTCAGCAGCTTCTACATCATCTAGATTCGTCAAGGTATATAGCCATAGTGATAAAAGTCATGTCAGTGGACAGAACGTTTCTAGCTAGCAGACTTGAAGGCGCGGGTCTAGCCCACCACTGCCAATAAAAAGCCTGACAAACAACCTAACAGACCTCACCTCTGCCCAAGTGATAAAGCTAGAGCTTGTAGCATAGAAAAACAAGGGGGGGGGGGGGGGTGATCAGGCATTGATTTTTTATTTTAATAGAAAAATATCTCTTGGGGTTGACAAAATCAACGCTCTCAACACATACCTACAGCCCCAATTGGGAGCTATATTATACAGTGTGAGAATACAAGTTTGAAACTTAGAACTATGCAGAGTCAAAGTCAAAGTCAAAATTACTTTATTCAGTAAAATCACAAGAATCATTTGGAATCGTCTTGCATGCTAGGTGATTCTAGGTGCCAGTTCCACGCGACCAGAGTAATAATGTAGCTAGATTCCTGGCCTAGCTGTAACAACCTTAGGGACAAACTTGCGAGTAGAGACAACATTTATTTCCATTATACTATTTGGAACTCTTACATAAGTTTGCACATACTCAAGTATTTAAACTGCAAAGATATCAAAGAATTTCTTTGTTGCTATTATGTATATCTTCTAAAAACATATTATAATACATGTGTTCTCTAAGGGCACTAACTATACCTACTGTCTTACTTTTCAACTGGCCCAAAAAATACTCCATTTCCAAATACATATTTGATGCAGCTAGAAGAATAACAATTCTTTTAGTATTATTTGTTGAGTCTGGTCTGGTTATATTCAATAACACTCTTGTATCAATCTGCAGATAAATTAAAAATTAATGAGATACAGAATGAAATATTGCTGTGGCTTTAAGTTGACTCAAAACAAGACAGTGTCTGGTTGAACAGGTAATAATAAAGACATTATTATGAATCACTGATAAATAGGTTCTGATGTAGTTGAGATAACTAAATTATTAATATTAGTCTCTTGAAAGTCCAGACCAGTTACCTGTACAATTGGATAAATTCAATTTGCATATGGATCTAAATATACGACTTAGTACCTAGCTAGGGCAGTATAAAATCAGAATTTGCCTTACAATGTTTTATATAAAATGAAAAATAATATATATACATATATATGTAGGAATATATAGAGGTCTATATTGAGATATTTCAGGTAGAGATCATTGGAGAAGTACCCACATACCCAAACATTTTTTCTGTCATTTAGCAGAAATTAACTTACTTAAATGTTAATCATTTACCATTTGTAAGAATCAGACACAGAATAAATTCTCATTTCAATAATTAGTTGATCACATTTGATTGTATGTATTCAAAGAAGTCTGACATGAGTTAATACATAAAGTTGGAGTTTGACTAAGCTGTAAGCTTAATTATTTATTTATTCTTGGGACTGATTTTTATTGAGGGCCCTTTTTAAAGGATAAGTTTTCTGTTTAATTTAAGGCCTTTTTAGTTCAATATAGTTTTTGGATCCCAAAGAATTTTAAATTTTATTTTACAAATTTATTGTACTGTAATATAGCAGCAGAATTTAATTTAATTTTAAAAATACCTACAGTTATGTTATTTTTAAAGGTATTTCACATAGCATTTTCTAACTAAATCTTTCACCAGCAGATAACAAACAGGTCTTCATATATATTAACAATGCTGTGTGTTTAGAAACACATATAATAATACTGTTTTGCACTCCAACAAAACAGTTATTATGTGTGTGAGAAACACACAGCATTGGAGCAAGCTTCTTGCTGGTGTTATGAAGAATACTATGAGACCACAGATAACTCAGCAGCGGAGATTCCTCAGCTTCGCCGACAGATGAAAGATTGAAGAATTGACAGGTTTGATAAGAAATGCCATACTAAACGCTTGATATAAGGTAAGATCTTGAAAATTGCTTCTTCATATATATTAACAATGCTGTGTGTTTCTCACACACATAATAACTGTTTTGTTGGAGTGCAAAACAGTATTATTATTGTTGAGGATTCGACGCCTGTCATTGACTTTAGATATTTATGGATCGAAACGAAAACGAAGTTCATTAATTTATTGGATAAATAAATAGACTTCAAAAGCTTTTAAATATTTATTTATTTATTTATTAAATATGAATTAGTGACACTTTTATACAAAGCTTAAGCATTATTCTTAGTAAAAATAATAAAATAATAATAACGGACAATTTCACACATCACACCAAAATGAATTTTAGATATCATGTGCTTACGACAGTTAGTACAATGAAAAGTTAATGATTCTAAATTGTTGATAATTTCTAGACAGGTCCAGATCTATCTGGATATGTAATCACTTTAATTACTTGATTCTAGAATACCATAGACAATATAGTGTAGTACCAGTAGCATTGCCTAGCTCTGAAAAAAGTGGTCAGTATAGGGATGGGCAAATGAAAAAAAAATATCGATATTTATCGTATCGACATTTTTCAAATATATTGATTATATATTATAAACGAAATAAACATAACATTACTCAAAACTGAATTGGTCTGATATTGACATCAGGAGCACTCGTTGTTTAGAGCTTTAAAAATATATCGATTTTGTTATCTGAAAATAAATATCGAAAATTGATATATCGCTGGAAAAAATATCGCCGATATATATCGATATTTTTCAGAAAAAGTATCGATATTTTGATATATCGATATTTTTTGCCCATCCGTCAGTATCTATAGATCGTTTGCCACGGTCTGCAGATAGCTCATCTGTTTCTTTAACTCAGATTTTCTGTGCCGGAGCTCTATCCGACATCATTATATTTTCAGCATAGCAACTCAAGAGTTATTGTAAATAGAAGTGGCTGTGCTCAGATCAAAGGATTATTTATTTTTTACGTCAAACGTGGAAATTAAAATATTCAAAACTAGCTGATGTCTGCGAATTCGTCTTGCTATCGTTAGGTATATTTGTGACAATCCACACAATATTTTTGTAAATTATGTGTTTTTTCTGTTATTGTAAAGTTTCATTAAATCCATGCAGTTCTTCTTCTTCTTCGTGTCTATGAACACAACAAAAATTTTAAACGCAGTTCATATCCATTCAGTGGTTCTTGCGTGAAAGAGATACATACATTCCACACATCCATACATCCACACATCCATCCATCCATACAAACTTTCGCGTTTATAGCGTAGGATATATTATTAGTATAGTGGGAATGAACTCCAACTCGACAAGGTTGCCAGTGATGGAGAGGATACGGTCATGAATAGTTTACATATGTTTTACAATAAATAAGGTAGTTTTATACTTTATTATACACAAAGACAGAAATATGATGTACGATAAATTCTTGTAAAAATATGTTTGTTGGAAGACCTTTCTATTCTTATTTGCTAGATTTTGGTTTCATCTTGAGTACAATACTTATAAAAATAATATTAAAATAAAGAATACTTTTTAATATTTATTTACAAATAAACTTACGACTATTACATTAATGTAAGGCTTTTAAGTTATTCTAAGTTTTACTATGATATTTTTACTAAATTAAATTTAGCGCTAACAGAGAATTACCTCAGGGGAATTTCTCTCTGCTATTGTTCCGAAACTATTCCTAGAATATCAATGCGATGCGCTCAATTTATCTGGAGACCTCATCAAGGAATTCTCGGTTTTCTATGATGCGGCTACAATTAGCGGTAAAATTAGATACGGTCTTCGTATCTATGGGTACGCTATCTACCCATAGACAATTTAAATTGATAACAGAGTGCCCTTGATGATTTATGGGTAAATAAATACCTAAGTCCATTTATAGGCAAAAATTAGTATTTTTTTGTTTAAAACAATCTGAGAATAGGCGGCATTATCGCTCATAACGTTATTTCTACAATAAGTATATGGCTAAGCAATGACTAGAAATATTTAAAAAAACAAGTGGTTCAAAATATCACAATTTTATATTTTTCTTAGCACAATTCAAAATCACTGGCAAAATGATCCGACGATGTGTGAGTAGCTTTACAGTTTACAGTACAGATTACGTTTGATCAAAACCTTTGGTCCAGGTCCCACCACTGCTATCTAGGAAACCATTATTACTGCTAAAATCAAATTCTTAAAATCCTATAACTTTATCAACCCAATATCAGTACCTAAATCAGCATCTATCGCCCTGTTTTCATTATATAATGTAAGCCGGTCTTACGTCAATTCCCATAATACATAACCCAGTTCGACTTTAGCTTTGGAAATAGGTTACCGCCAAGTATTTGTTACCAAATGCTTTGTTTACGCCGCCTGATGGTAGATATAAAATTGACTGCTGTTTCTGAGAAACGAGGTATTACAGCTGAAAATAAACAATAAAGCATTTCGTAGAATGGATACAGTCATTTATATTTAGTACAATTAGTGCTTTACTTAGTTTTTTTACAGTCATGCAAAGTATGTCTTGCGCAACTGAGGAAAAATATCGAAAAGGTAAAGATAAATAAATAATGCTGGACAATCCACACAACATCATCTAGCCCCAAGCTAAGCAGAGCTTGTGTTATGGGTACTAGAAGACTGACATACATCTAATTAGATATTTTTTTTTATTATACATATAAAATTCCTAGAACACCCGGAATAAATATTTGCAGATCGTACAAACATTTATCCCAAGGCGGGAATCGAACCTTCCGCGTCGCAGGCGGACCTTCGTCCGTCGCGCCACATCGGTCGTCAATGTGACAATCGTAAACGTATCGTAACGGTAGCGTCCGAAATACTATGCGATGACGCTGCAACGTTCGGCAGTCGAGGTGACGTTGACGCGTTTGACTCGAATGTTAGGTTATGTCACATGAGGTTATGTTACTGTCAGATTTATCTGCATCCATCTCTTTTCTCTCTGGATGAGAAGAGCAGAGCCCTTAGTCCGAAGGTGCATTTTAGAACTCCCTACTCTCGAGCCGACAGTCGTCTCTCGGATAGCCATACAAAAATGTATGGACATCCGAGAGACGACTGTCGGCTCGAGAGTAGGGAGTTCTAAAATGCGTCTTCGGACTAAGGGCTCCGAAGACCGGGCTTAGTTGCATGTCTTAGAAGAGACCTACGTCCAGAGGACTAATAAAGGTTGATGATGATGATGTTCTTTTTTATACACACAAAATTTATCATAACATTTTCTTCCTACAATTTGATTCTGATTCATGTTGTGGTTGAGAAACAGAGGTCAAAAAATTTAGTTCCAACAAAACCATGATTATTAAGTCTTCAGAATGATGTCATCACTCAGGATCGCATTTTTTCAGGAATATCCGGTGATACCAGTTCTATCTGATTCAGTAATTAGTTTGTATGAGTTGTATGAACATGTGTGTATGAGTCAGTGCGCACCGGTCCACTCTGGATGAAGTCACGAAGTACATGAGTGATGCTAACAAGCAAACTACACGTTCCTGAAAAAGCAAGTGTAATACGTACCTATCATATAAAAACGGCCGTAAGTTTCTTGCTCGTTCTTCTAGGCTCTGGCGAGGGACTGGCGCATAGAATCACCGAGTAGACTGTGATCGCTATATAACGATATATAGATAAATAATAGTGGATGAGAGTCACGCAAGGGACAGCAAAGAATGGCATAATAAAGAGGAGGCCTATACTCAGCAGTGGGTGCCAACGGGCTGAAATGATGATGAGATAAAAAACTCATTTTCGTACACCGTAAAGATTTTTCTGATTGTAAATAGATACATCATACTCATGTAAGTTTGGATGTAAGTTTTTTTTTTAATGCATTCTCTCCAAAACGACCTAAAAAACTGGACTGGTTTAATTTAGTTCATTCGAGTTTGACTTCAGCTTTAATTATAAAAATTACTTGCCGGTTTGCGCCAGATTCTGAACTGCGCTACAATAAATATTTTTTGAATAGTTATTTTATTATTGCAAAAGATATATCAAATTAGTCGTCCTACATATTATAGCTACAACCTAACTGAGTAGAATAAATAAAGTCAGTTGTGTTGTGTACAGTTATAGAAGCGCGTAAAAAATAAAAATAGGTAAAAAATCTTTTGACGTGACAACGTCTTATAATTCGATAGAGCCAGCTGCACGCACGAAAAAACATGACTCATGAAGCGTTCTGAGGCGTTCTGAGGCGTTCCATGGAACGCCTCAGAACCCTCAGAACGCCTCATTTGACGACGTTGTCACGTTCAACTATCGCCAGTAAACCGACTTTACAGACAACCATTTTTTAAGTTAAACGGTTTTATGTTAAACATACATTACAATGTTTAAGATAAATGTACTAAAAACCAATAAATAATAAAATAGATACAGTCGTGGGTATTATAAACATATGCATAGACTAGACTAAAATAAAACCGTGGGGCACGTACATTATACTAAAATCTATGTATAATAAATAATCATAATTTATAAAAGTGATTGTGATACATTATCCAACATCCATTATGTATTATGATGAATGATCGATATTTGTTTGGAATAACATCTAAACAGCTACACTACGCAGTATTCAAATAAGTATCTACAAAGAAAAATACGCACTTCAGTCTTGTTTTGAACAGAAGATATTAAAAATAACACAAATTACTTACTTATGATTTGTTTTATGAATAGTTAC
This sequence comes from Ecliptopera silaceata, assembly GCA_932527185.1. Taxonomy (NCBI): domain Eukaryota; kingdom Metazoa; phylum Arthropoda; class Insecta; order Lepidoptera; family Geometridae; genus Ecliptopera; species Ecliptopera silaceata. The sequence goes on from OW052211.1 coordinate 2,487,393, forward strand.
TATTAAAAAAAATTTAGTATAGGTAGGTAAGTTAGAGTAGCTTAATTTTGCAGCTCTAAGTTAAAGCTTTAAGTTTTTAAGTTCTACTTTTTTTTCAGATTTTATATTCTCTCCTATTCTAATTAGCAAAACAAAATATAAATCAACCATGTTCATTTTTAGCTACTTTATTTAGAAAATTCAAAAAGATATCCATCAAAAGTCAAAAAGTACTTTTGGTTGGATATAATAAAAAGAAAATTCAAAATGGCGGACAAGCGCGCCAATACAAGACAAATGGCCACAATGAAAACAACTTTAATTCCTCACTTCCTCTTGGCAGATGTAATTCAGCTCAAGGATTTTTGGTCGGCTATAAAAATCAATTTGTGTTACATAAACATACATACTTACTGAAAATAGGTTTAAACATTTGTTTCAGTGATCTGCGAATTGAAATGCGTTTTGATTAACCACACTAATCAACACTTTTGACCGTGATTTATGAAATCAGTCTAAACGGACATTTAACCTAAGCAAAGCTTGTACTATGGGAACTAGATTGCCGATAGAATACTTCTGACGACCGATGTGGCGCAGTGGACGAAGGTCCGCCTTGGGATAAATGTTTGTACGATCTTAAAATATTTATTCCGGGTGTTTTGGGTATTTTATATACGTATACTAATAAATATCAATGTATGTAATGTATTGTATTAAGTATGTCAGTCTTCTAGTACCCATAACACAAGCTCTGTATAGCTTGGGGCTAGATGATGTTCCGTGGATTGTTCAGCATTATTTATTTATTTTTATGATCTTTCAAATCTCATCAAAACTGACAGTAGCTAAACTAAACAAAGCTTGTAATATAGAAACTAGATTGTTGATAGAATACATATTTATTTTGGAACTTCTCAAAATATACCAGAACCTTCCAGCTCATCGCAAAACTATATAATTCTTTCACGATAGATTGTATAGATTACGTAGAGTGGGCGTGGTGATGTCGTCACTTCCTCTGATCACTTCTCTTCCAAAGTTTTTGCAGATGAAGTGGAACAATGAAGCGCTGGAAACCAATCGCGAATTTTGATTTGAATTGGATTGATAGCTGAACACAACATTTATTCCAGATAAACTGGAACTGTGAGGTGATAAAATTCTACACGACACGCATTGTCGCAAAAAAAAACAAAACTGATGAAATGATATTTATTGTTTGTAGAAGCTAGGTTCAATTACATTGGTCTTAATTTATTCTTCATATCTCTAGTTCCAACCTTAGGCTTACAAACGTCATGCATAATAATAATAATGAATAATTGATAGAATTTAATATACAATAAAAATTACAGTACCTATTTCAAATTAATAATGTCAAAAAAATCATGTCCAATACAAAAATCAAAGGCCCTAGTTATATCTAACTAAAACTAATTAGGTACCTAAATAGCTACTTACTTTACATATAGAAATAACAAGTTCAATACAGTTTCATCGTAGCAGCTTATATTACCAAAACAAACATAAAACTGAATATTTCAGTAAACTTAACTGTTCAAAGAACACCTATTACTATGTTTACTAAATAGAAACTTCTGACGTATAAATCAAACAAATACTCAGTAAATGTTAAATTGTATACAAGTTCACTACTAGGTACTATAATACAACTATATATACTTACTAGAAAAATAATTACAATACAAGTAATAATAGTAGCAGATTTCTTTGAGATTTTTTAATGGTGCCTACATAGGTACATAGTTATATAAAAAACTAACTACTGTACATTGTACAAATAGATTACATAATTACATATCCCTTGCTAAACGACTAAAATTAAACAAAATCAAAATTGGTTCATACGTGAAAGCTATATAGGCCCCGACACCTCAAACTTATAACATCCCCTCGTTTTGCGTCGGTGGTTAAAAAAAACACGAACAAAAACTTCTTTTCACGTGTTTAACTTTGACACGTTTGCAGTTTTCCCTCATTGGCACGACATCAAAAAGTTTCGTCATTAAATTAAATTCAAAACAAACAGTTCGTACGAGCACGTTTTGCAAGCCAAACAAATTCACTAAGCTGTTATTTTAATTATAACGACTATTTATTACACTATTTACAAAATGTACTTACATATTATACACTCGAGAGCAATGAATCCGGGTCACTTAAAGAATGTTAAAAATCTCGGAAACTAAAAATGATAGGTTAATGCAATAAATTGTATTTAATAGACAATGTAATACTCCTTAAATGAAAGTAAAAAAAATATGAGTCACCATACATTTTATTAACACAAAATTACATAAAGAAAAAAACTGCTGATCTCTCCTTAAAACAAAAATAGGAAACATGAAATTTTTGAACTTTATTACGATTTTCTTGAATTTTAATACTTCGTATTGCCTCCTCGTGCTTCCATTACTGCGTTTACGCGGTTTGGCATGCTGTACACCAAGTTCCTTATACGATTTTGGGGAATATTCTCCCATTCCTCTGTGAGAGCAATTTTGAGCTCACGAAGCGTGATTGGGGGAGGGTTTCGTTGTTTTACGCATCTGCCTAGCTCGTCCCAAGCATGCTCGATCGGGTTGATATCCGGGCTGCGCGCTGGCCACTCCATACGAGTAATGTTCATCTCTTGAAGGTAGTCATTCACAATCCTACCTGTATGAGGTCGGGCATTGTCATGCATAAATATAGCATCCTCACCTAAATTGACCATAAATGGACCAACGTGATCATTGAGGATTTCTTCCACATATCTTACGCTAGTTAAAGAGCCGTTTTCTATGATCACCAGCTCTGTGCGACTTTCAGAAGAAATTCCGGCCCACACAAGTACAGACCCACCACCGTAGGCTACTTTTTCTTCGATGCATGCTTGCTTGAATCTTTCCCCTGGTCTTCGATACACTCTGTGTCTTCCATCGTGCTTGTAGAGCATAAATTTTGATTCGTCGGAGAACATAACTTTTGACCAATCTTCAATACTCCAATTTACGTGGCTCTGGGCATATCTTAGTCTCGAAATACGATGCCCACGCTCCAGTTTAGGGCCGTTTGCAGGTCTAAGGGGTTTTAAGTTAGATTCAGCAAGCCGACGTCTTACTGTCCATGCACTTGGGTTACTTCCTCCGAGGCGTCGAAACTGATTGGTGAGTTCAGTTCCTGTGAGAAAGCGATTTCGAAGCATGGTGTTCACCAAGTATCGGTCTTCTCGTGCTGTGGTACACCTGGTTCTGCCCGTTCCTGGTCTGCGTAGGTTAGAACCAGTTTCTTCGTAACGTCGGAGAACTCTTTGTACTGTTGACAGCGACACACCGACAGTCCTGGCTGTATCGCGCTGACTCCGGCCGGTTTCCAGCATTGTAAGTATTCTGGTGCATTCTTCAGGCGTAAGCGACATAATTTCAGCTTGAATAATGAATATAGAGCACTATCAACATGGTTTATGTACCCACATAAATGACAGATTACAAACAAAAGCAAAACCAAATGCTGTAATTTCGTAGTTCCATCTTCGAAAGTGGCCCTTTTTCAAATTTGATTTTTTTATGATATAACTTTACAATAACTAAGAAGTTTTAATACCTTCATTTAAGGAGTATTACATTGTCTATTAAATACAATTTATTGCATTAACCTAGCATTTTTAGTTTCCGAGATTTTTAGGATTCTTTAAGTGACCCGGATTCATTGCTCTCGAGTGTATAAACCCCCTATCTTATAAATAGCGTAGAGTTTGTCATCATTACGCATGGTAATCAATACTTCAAGTCTGCGCTAACTTTTTATAGGATAGACCGAAAATATATAAGAAACAGTTGCGGTATCTACAGACCGTTGCAATCGATCTATAGATAACTCGATGGATCCGAATCGGTACCAATTGGAAGCGTACCCAAGATACTGGTTGCATTGCTAAGTACATTTCAAAAAATAATTACTTGTAAATAAGAAAAAACCATGGTTCAGTGACGTATGAACACGTTCATACTACTATCTGCTTACACGTGGGTATCGAATCGATTTGTATCGAATACGTTAGTCTATGGCCGATTTTACTGTGACGTGACGATAATAGTAACATTTTGTTGATAATAGCGTTTAAATTGCTGATAAGATAACAATAACATGTAGATACTAATAACCTAGGTAGGTACTGACGAAACATGTTTTTTTTACAAAACTGACTTCAATCGTCATCGACTAGTATAACTTACGGCCGGTTTCTGGAAACCCAAATCACGATTGATCCGAGTTTGACACATACTTAGTAATTATTTGATATTTTCGTTGATCATCGTTCGAGAAATCGGCCGTTATAGTATTACTTTGTCGATGATGTTATTGAAGATTACTCAAAAAGTACTAATCAGACCTAAAGTACTAGTCTAGGCTTTGACGACCGAAGTGGCGCGGCGGGCGAAGGTCCGCCTGCGACGCGGAGATTGCGTGATCGATTCCCGCCTTGGGTTAAATGTTTGTACGATCTTCAAATACTTATTCCGGGTGTTCTGGGTATTTTATATGAATAATAAAAAAAAATCTATGTGTGTAATGTATTGTATAAGTATGTCAGTACTCAAGCTCTGCTTAGGTTGGGAATAGATGATGTTGTGAGGATTGTCCAGCATTATTTATAAAAAAAAAATACTTGTGGCACTCGGGGACCGCCGCGCCGCCGTGCTAACGCTATCGCATAGCATTTTTTGCTGGATTACGCATGCGCAGTGTTAGTGTTATGTTATTGTCGTTACGGAATTTCTGGGTTCGGTCTCCACGCTCAAGGCCCGCGATAGAAGCTATGCAATAGCTTCAAAAAAAGCTTACCATCCTAAGCTCAAATGTTGCATTTAGTGCAACATAGTGTGGGTCAATACCCACTCTTCTTACTATACCATATTTCCCATCATTAATGCAGTGTGTGAAATCACAGGGCCCATGTGACCGGTGCGTGATCGCTGTTTTCAAAACACGTAGTTTGTTATGAGATTATGTGATGCTTAGCTTTAGCTACCATTCCATGTTTCCTTGGTATGATATCAATGCTAAACATGAAGGTACTACTGTCATGTGGTCTGCATTATGTATTATTTGTAATTAACGGTCTGTAGATAGCTCAACTGTTTCTTATGTATTTTATATGACAATGTACATTTTGTAATTAATTATCGAAGTGATAAGATAACGCCACAAAAAGATATACGAAAATATCAAAAAATAAATCAGCTGCTTACGCTTGTATCACATCGTCCTAGATTGTAATTTTACTATGAGTATTTATGTGCGAATATGCCGTTGGTAAAACATAAATCTTCTTCTTATCGTGTCGATGCTACAACTGTATTTTGTTAGAAAGATTAGCCACACTAGACACTGCTTTACCGTGCCTAGCTGTTACCGGTGTGCGCCACGAGGAGGCTCTTTCCATGCACCCCAATACATAAAACCTAAATAAATACATTATATTCACGGGTATTTCACATATCCTTTAGTCCTAATGTCAGCAGCTGGTATATCTTTTGACTGATGCATCCACTAGCTGAATTTGATAATACCTAGACCTAGAGGATTTTTCATTTGTGTTTTTTATTGGCGTTCTGGAATTAACAGTACCTACCAGTACCCCAAGTACGAGTTTGTGTACACACGGACGGTAGAGACGCAATCGCTGAGCGCCACCGATTTTGTATGAAGATCCAAGCAGCGCCCTTAGCAGATTTCTTGAGAAGCTTGGATCACCATACAAAATCGGTGGATCTCGGCGATCGCGTCTCTGCGATCCGTGTGTGCAGAAACTCGTACTTGAGGTACTGTACGTAACAGAGTTGAAGCTATAAAATGGCTGTTGTTACCACAGTAGTTTCCAATAATAAATGGACGAACCAAAGCAGTTTTGACTAATTTCGAAACTGAGACGCTTTGCTCGTGAAGTCAAATTATTATTGGTCATGAACAATGCAATGGAAAAACCCGTTATCAGCTACTACTCAACATACAAATAAATAAGGTACCTATGACTGTTTTGATTGATGATGTACTTCTATATGACTTCATTGGACTATCTTGGTTGAATGATGTAAACAAATAAAATAAAATAATTGTTTGTATGAGTATTATTTAACTACATTGCAAATTCTATATGCTTTCCATTACTTTAGTATTTATACCTATTTATATTATTTCACCTAAATCAAAAACATGTCATCAGCTGGTTATTTAGTCAATGTTGGTATCATCATTTGATTCTTTTGCATCGGTATTTTCTATATTAGTTTTCTCATTACTATCATCACTTTCTTGGTCCTCTGATGCTTCTAGAGGATCTTCTGAATCAACCTGTGATTCAAATTCTTCTTCTTCACCAACTTCTTCTTTGTCATCAGTGTTTTTCGGCGTACCTTCGTCATTGTCTTCTTTTCCTTCAGCTGCAGAGCTAGGATTATTGTCACTATCATTATCATCATTTTTATCAGAATTTTCGTCGTTTTCCAGTCCCTTATCTTCCTGTGCGTCATTATCATCATTACCTTCTTTGTCGCTAGATACATCATTTTCATCATTGACTGCTGATTCATCTTCTATTGCAGTAGATTGAGTTTCAGCAGGTTCGGATTCTAATTCTTCTTTTGCAGTATTTGCTAATTCTTCACTTTCATTTTCCTGTGATTCGATTTCAGGCTCAACATTTTCTTCATCTTTACTGATAGTTTGTTGGTCTTCGGTTGTATTATTTTCACTATCATCTTCGTTCTGTTCTTTTTCAGAATCATCGACATCATTTTGTTCAGTTTCTTCGTTAGTTTCCTGTTCTAGTGTATCATTTTCACCATCAAGTTCTTTATCAGTTTCATTTTCATCATTACCATCTGCAGTTTCAGCTGATTGTGTTCTAGCATCTTCATATGTTTCTAATTCATCAATTTCATTCTCTGCTGCTCCACCATTTTCATCTCCATCTTCTTCTTTTGGTTCAGTCTCCGGTTCTATATTTTGTTCGTCTGCATCGGTAGTTTCAAAGTCTTGATCGATATTTTTATCATCATCTGCAGTGGCTTCTAAGTTTTCTTGTGTGCCTTCACCTTGTTGATCGACACTTTCTTCGTCTGCAACATTGCTTTGTTCTGGAACTTCAGAAGAACGTGATGCGTCATTTGTTTTTTTCTGATTTGTTTCTGATTCATCATTTTCCTCTTTGTTATCATCATTATCATCTTGTGATTCTATATCTTGATTATCATTTTGATCCAACGTTTCTCTGGCTTCTGTATCATCACTATTAGCGTCAGGTTCCGTCTCTACAACATCATCTTCACTGACATCATTGTCGATATTTTCATTATCTGGCACTGAAGAAGGCGGTCCGTCATTATCGTTCGTTTCTGATTCATTATTTTCATCATCATAAGTATCTTGTGGTTCTGCACCTAGATCATCAGTTTGGCCATTATCTTCCATTATTTTGTTGGCTTCTGTACCATCATCATTTTCACTGATCTCAGCATCAACATTTTCATTATCTGCAACATCACTTTGTTCTGGAACTGCAGAAGAACGCGATGCGTCATTTTCGTTCGTTGATTCATCGTTTTCCTCTTTGTCATCATCGTTACCATCTTGTGGTTCTGTGTCCAGACTATCATTTTGATCATTATCTTCCGTTTCTTTATCTTCTGCATCATCATTATTTTCACTAAAGTCATCGTCATTTGTTTCGAGATCAGAGTTTTCTACAGTTTCTTCGTCTTGAATTGAGGTTTCATCGCTAATTACTGCTTGAAAGGGAACAGCTTCTGTTTCCACTTCATTGTCATCAGAATCACCAGTTTCCGTTTCGTTTATTTTATCTTGCGAGTTATCTGCATCGAGTTCTGTTTCTTTTTCTTTGTCACCCTGGTTTTCTGCAGCTGACTCTTCAAGTGATGCAGAATTTTCAGTGTTTTCATTTTCTTCTTTAATTGGGTTTGTTTCTTCATTAGAGCTTTCAACTTCATCCACATTTTCTTGGGTTTCTTCTACATCTTTAATTTCTTCTTCATTTACAGACTCTTCTGCCTTTTGCAAATCCTGGGAATCCATATCGTTTACTATCCACGTATCTATCGCACTTGAACTTTGATCCTTATTGCTTATCAGCTTTAAAGTCTTTTATTGCACGCCACAAAAATAAATTATTTTTAAATAATAAAATCAGTCTCCAAACTTTGAGTTCGTCTGACTGACCAAACATACCAAAGGCTGTAATATACGTATCGTTCTGCATTATCTGATAAGATATTGATTCCAGGTACATACTCAATTATTCATGAAAACTACCTAGTCTAAGTGAGCACGAAAAATGTGACAATCGTAGGTATATGTATCGAAACAGTGACGTTTTTGAGATACACTGCGCGTCAAGATCTGCTTTACTGTGGAACGTTGCAGTGTGAGCGCGCAGTGTGTATTAAATACGTAACGTTTACGATTGTCACATTTTTTCGGACTCAGCCCTCAGTGTATTGGTATATAATTACTTAGCTAGTGGACTGACTACTGTTTCGTACGCGAGGATGTTTAATGATCCATCTATCGTTTCACCACATGCCACATGGTTTGTACATTTTAAAACCATTATTTACAAAAGATACCCATTTTTCTCGTATATTTTATTTTTTTTAGCTTCGTCCAACTTTTTTTCGCTTCTTCCCACATATAAATACTTAGGTCTCATAAATAGGTCTTATTATTAACCTAAGCCTATTTCAGTATCTCTGTTTTTTCCTTCATTTGATTTTGACCACATTGTATACCGCTCAAAAACCATATTTAAAATAACCTTTAAAAAAACGGTTATTATTTAAACTACGTTTTTGTGAGTTTACAAGTGTACAATAGACAAACAAACTTGACGATATTAAAAAAGAAAAATGTTTTCTAAGAAAATAACATGTTTTCAGCGCCATTTCAGTGTAGATAATCTGCGATTTTCTATCTCATCCAGTTTTGATAAATATTTGCACAATAATAATGTTATCATTTAGTCACTTATGTGACTAATATTTTATTCTTTATATTGGCTACTAGGAATCAGTTAAGTTGTCACTAGTTTGTATATTTATCTATGTACTTACTTGAATTTGTTTTCTACAGAACTTATGAATAAAAAGAACAATAAATTTGTTGTAAAAAGTAATTTTATTGTATAAATATAAAGTTCGAAAAAATGGTTTAACAGCCTACCTATTTCTTGGAAAAGACGTAAGTAGATAAATAAAAAATACAAGAAACATAGTCATTAAATAAATAAATAAGTAAATAAATAATGCTGGACAATAAAAAGAGTTTTTTTTATTTGATAACTATAAATGTGAACTTTTAAAGCATTTGCACAAAAATATTTTGTAGACTATCTACATCATGAGTGAAAACAGGAAACCAATACATAAAGCTTAGTTTGAAAATAGAACTAAAACCACAAACCGGAAGCTGTGGAGCTGATAAGAAACATAATAGCAACCGTTTGTGTTCGAAATAGTGTTCAAACAAGGTCGCGACGGAAATATTCTGCGTCTTACTCTGGACTTTCAAAATGGCCTCCCTACTCTCTACTTTTTACCTCCCTACTTCTTATCTCCCTATTTTTTGGTGGGTTGATTCGTAGGTTACCTAACAAGATTTTTACAAAAGCGGACAATGTCAACTTTAAATATTAAATAAATACATTTACTTATTGAAACATTAATTTGATTACCAGTGATTCTCGTTACCACCTACATAAATTACAATTTAAAAATATTGTGTTATTTTTATCAAATCCAGCTATGTAAATAAGAAAAGCATGACGACAGCCATTTTATGACGTTTGTAATTCTAAATTCAAACTTTACCTTTATCGTAAAAAAAACGTTCCAATTTTACGCCAATTTTATGTTCACCACGCTTTACGCTAGTTGTGACGTCAGTCGGTTCCAAGAATTGTGTTCTAACTATTACATTACATCAGCTATGATTTAGTACAAACTGAATTTTAATCTGTGGTTTTGTATAGTAACTATGTTGTCTATTGAATTGTAATCTGTGATTTTCTAGTACATAGTTACTATTATGTTGTCTATGGCGAGGAGTGGCCGCGTTTCGGTCCACGCATAATATCCGTTTGCATGACAAGCTGTCAAAGCTACCTGGAATTTGGTTCCGGATCTTTACTGATAGATCCGGATTCCTCGATACGGCACGTGGCTTAATGCACCATCTGTCTGCCTGTTACCTATACTTAAATTATGTGACTTGAACGATAGTCTAGGCTAAAATATAGCTAACAGTGCCATAAAAGAGTTTTCTAAAGTTTACGATATGTAGTTAACTAACATCATGTGGGCCATAGGTACATGTATTGTCTTTTATTTCAATATGCTTAGGTAAGTCAAAAATACTACTTTTTCACAATCCTTAGAAATTTGCCGACCAATCTGTTCTATGCTTCGTGGAGGATATTACGAACTAGGAGGTGAGATACCATAAAAAAAACAAATCTAATAGGTTTTTTTTACCAAAAAGTTTGCAAGATGCCGCCATAAACTTTCAAGAAGATCTAACTGTTTTTTTCACCCTATCTTCTTATTGGCAAGTTTTTGTATGTGTGCCATTCTATTTTCAAATTCGAACAAACTTCGGGTCCCGATTGCGCAAATTTTCTTGTAGTCTAAAAACTTCAAAACAAAACGTACAAAACTTGGCTATGCAAATAAGGAACTCACATAATCTAATTACTAATTAGTAACTTATTAACGCTGTTATGAAACAAGCAGACAAACATGTTTACTTACCTCGAATTCAATGACCGGTCTAATTATCATCATGACTCGATTGATAATTGCATCGGGAACGTATGACTGAATGTATAATTGGAATTTTCTAATTTATTTATTTAGATAGCTGAACTGTTTATTATGTATTATAGAGATACATTACAAGTTCATTTTTTTAATACTGTATACTTAGTCGTAAGTTTGTTTGTGAATAAAAAAATAGTTGTTGTAATATCCTTATTTTACGAAAACTATAACCAAGTAAACTACGGTCGTGGAAATAAATAGCTGCTATTTATTTGAATGATAAATAAATAAGTAATTAATGGACATCTAACTGCGCCGTTACTTTGACAAATAATAATGCAATATTAAATATACGAACGTGTTTTATTTACAAAATCGTATAATAAAATTACAAAGATGTCTAAATCTAGGCTCTAAATTTAGTTGCATATATTTTGGACATTATCACAGATTTGGTATAATGTTTAAACTAAAAGCATTTGTCATTTAATAATGTCATAATTGAAATAGTGAGATTTTAATAGTAGTTTTAAAATAATCCGAAACTCAGAGTAATAACTTTTGTGTGTTGGCAGTGAATTTAATTTACCTAGAATAACATTTAAAAAACACTCATTGAACAACATTCTAACACATATTACGCAGATAAGTACTGTTTACATGTTTCATATTTAATACATTTATACTTAAAATAACTTACAACAGTCACATAAATAAATAATAATCAAATGACAAAGTTACAAAACAACATAAATTATATTTAATATTAATTATAATAAAAGATAATTATATTTAATTAGATCAAATCTAGTAAATAAGTACTTTATAGGCGAACAATTTATATCTACACAGTAAATAGTTATTACATAATATTTACCTATGTATTATGATAAAGAGCGTGCTAGATAACCTCTACCTAGATTGCATATAAAAACGTGTATCAATGATATGAATACATACATTTTTGTATAGTTACAGTATTTTACCTTATGAGTAAAAACTCCGAGGACATTGGCCCCAATACCTAAACCCTACTGAAAAGATAGAGTTTGTCACAACGCGGGTAACGAACCCATGACCTCATTAACCAGTTCACCCGTCTCTAAATAGAGGTCAAGTTAGTAACACTACTCTCACTCAAATGTACCTAAATTTGTCTACGATCAATAACGTTTTTTTTTAATACTATGAGAAGTGAAGCAATAGTATTTTAGAACTGTAATGTTCGTGAACATCTGTTTATTTTTATGTGCACTTATATAACTCGAGAGTATATCATATAACTATTTTAATGAAGTACATAATAACAGCCATCAGATATTATTGGCTTCTGCAATTCAGTTTACCTTGGTTTCATGTACTATCTAGTCCTAACATTTTATCTGCTCACCTGATTAACTATAATCTAAAACTTATCAAGAACTTATCAAAGACAAAACGTACATAACATTCATAGAACAAACTTTTCCACTACTGCACTGGCCGAGGTATCGAAATCATCCATCCGTCGCAAGATCGGACAACATCAATTCAGAACAGAATTTAAATTTTAAATTCCTTCAACATTCGTCATGTTCCGGTAGTGCTGGCAGCTTGAGGCACTGCTTCCGGTACTTTCTTCGTCTCGGCATAGCATTGTTGGCTTTCTTTAGCTCAGTATTGCTGCATTCCTTGTCCTCTGGTAGAGGCGGTAAACTGCGTTTCGGCCTTCGCGGTAGAACACATTCCGTCGCAAAATTGTTCATTTCCTTGCACCTCAGCATGTCTACGTCGGGGAAATCGGATCCCATTGACGGAAATGCGAGTTTTACAAGCATTTTAATGCGTAATTGTCACTGTAACTGTTTGAGAACACGCGTGATCGGTGCGAGGCCAGCGGGCTAACTGCTGTAGCGCAACGCCGCGAAGGCAATCTGTTCGCAATGTCGTATTGTACGTACACGACTAACTACTTCATCAAAATACAATCTGGTTATTATAACATCGAATAAAACCACAACACTGACGCATTTACTTCAATATAGGTACTAGAGTTGGTTAAACGGCCTAAATAATGACTATTTGCATACTCGCGGTGAACTTTACACTAAAAATACTAAATAGTGTTAGCAGGTTAGCACGGAGCATGATGCAATTAATAGACGTTCCATCGAATTATATTTAGCCTGCATCGAAAACAAACTTGTCTGTTGTGCCAACTGCCAAACTATCAAGAATTTTCTGATGCATCTAATGCGTTGGAAATAGTTGGAAACAATTAAATCACATGGTTCCTGACTAGGGTGACCAGATGTCAGGAATTTTCCTGACATGTCAGGAATTTTAGACATATGTCAGGAATGCGGCCGGAAAAGGGAAATGTCAGGAATTTCTCGGCAAATAAATGAAACAATATTTTTTTTTACACTTTAAACTATTATCTGTAGTCACAATAACAAAAAGGAAATTGACATTAATCGTACTTAATTAACTTTTTTTACGATTTTGACATCAAACAATCAACATTGATATATAATATTAAACGTACTGGATTCAATAATTAATTTTTATTTTGAAATAACTTTTAAATTATTGCGGAAATGTAGAATAAAATTAGTTTTGTTATAAAACTTCTCTACCACAGACCTTCATACTTTAAACCAAATCATAGAAAAATATTCCGAATTTCATAAACCTCTATACATCGCCTTTGTGGATTACGCAAAAGCGTTTGATAGTCTAAAGCATTCTGCTATATTTCAAGCCCTCGAAAATCAAGAAATTGAAAAAACTTACATAGATTTGATAAATAAATAAATAAATAAATAATACTGGACAATCCACACAACATCATCTAGCCCCAAGCTAAGCAGAGCTTGTGTTATGGGTACTAGAAGACTGACATACTTAATACAATACATTACATAGATATATATTTTTTATACATATAATACCCAGAACACCCGGAATAAATATTTGCAGAACATACAAACATTTATCCCAAGGTGGGAATCGAACCCACAACCTTCCGCGTCGCAGGCGGACCATCGCCCACCGCGCCACATCGGTCGTCGATAAATTTAATATATAACAATAGTACCGCAAATATTAAACTTCACACAAATGGTCCATCATTTAAAATACAAAAAGGCGTAAAGCAGGGCGATCCGCTCTCTCCTATTCTATTTACAAGCGCTTTGGAAGAAGTTTTCAAAGCGCTGTCAGATTCGTGGGATACGAAAGGTATAATCGTCGAGGGCAAACGCTTAACTAACCTACGTTTTGCTGATGACATCATACTTTTCGCCCCAACACCACAATAACTGCAACAAATGCTTCAGGACCTAAGCACGGCAAGTCTTGAGGTTGGACTTCGAATTAACCGTTCAGAAGACTCAAATAATGACCAACAGCACGAAACGTAGGGTCGAGGTAGATGGGCAAGTTATACAGTATGTCGATGAGTATATTTACTTGGGCCAGTTAGCGAGCTTCGAAAACAGGCAGGACAAAGAGATCCACCGTCGTATCGAGAACGCCTGGAAGAGCTACTGGTCCATGAAAGAACACATGAAGGGTGACCTCCCTATATCACTTAAACGCCAACTTATCGACATGTGTATCTTGCCCGTCCTAACCTACGGTGCTCAGACTTGGTCATTGACTGAGTCACAGAAGTCTAAACTCAAGATTTGCCAAAGAGCAATGGAGCGCAGCATTCTCGGCCTCAAACGGCCATGGGTGCCGGAGGTTGGAAGGCGACGGCGGGGTCGGCCGAAAAGGCGTTGGAAGGATGACCTGGACGCGCACGAAAAAGATTGGTGGAATGTCGCCAAGTACCGGGATGAGTGGAAGACTTTGGGGGAGACCTTTGCCCAGCAGTGGGACAATATAGGTTAAGAAGAAAAAAAAAAAAAACTTAAACATGATGTCAGGAATTTTGGCCGAAAATCAGGAATTTTGTCAGGACTTTTAAAATTTGCATCTGGTCACCCTATTCCTGACCTAGTTTAATTTCCTCTTGAGTCTTTTATGACTCCATCTTTGATTGAAAGTATAATTGAATTGGTAATTATATTCTTGTGAATTACATTCCACATTATTATTTAGCAAACCGATTGATGCATGGTGCAAAAATATAATCCCTCTATCTCATAAAAAATTAGCGTTTACTTACGTATGGTTATTAGTACTTCAAGTCTGCGCTAACTTTTTATAAGATAGACCGAATATGTTTAGCAATAAGACCGCAAGTATTGTCGATTTACCTATTGTTTGTTTTAACACTTTTTTCAAACTTCACCAGTGATAAAAATGTGATTTAACATATGATTTAAAAATGCTGCGATACAGAAAGAAAGAAGGAAAGAAAAAATTTATTAACCCTTACTTATAAGGTTGTCTCATCATTTTTATCAGCCTGACTGGTAAAAATGATAGCAGTAACAATTAGCCTAATTTAGGCAGGTACGTACGTACCTAGTCTACCTAACTCGCACGTGATATGCATACGAACAATGCATGACTATTTGTTTGTCACAGTTTTATTGCACGGAAGCGGAGCTCAACGAATCCGTTTGATGGCAGGTGATTCATCTTACATCCTATTTTTACGACTCTTGTGTCACATGTATGCATTACATACAGGGTGTACGTACAGCTCAAGATAAGGCCACAACTAGGCAACTAGATAGGCGGTGGGTATTTACACAATCTACCCATTTGGGTATACACTAGGTGCGTTTGATGTATATATCCGGGTATTATTATTATCTAATAAAAACAATCGATGTTATGTAACTAACTAATAAACAACATAATCTATTTAGCACACACAGGCTTTTGGGTGTAGATATTAAGGTTTAAAATTGTTCACTAGATTTGTAAATTATATAGAAGTAGAATAAAAAAAATCGTGTTCGAAATTGAAATAAGTGCAGCTGAACGAACACCTACAGCATTCCACAGAGTAATAAACTCGCTTCTGCTGGCAGAATCATTCAACCATGCATTTACTGCTGCTCTATTAACCGCGTCAAATGTCAGGCGGTCATGCACCTACTGTGAAACCAATCCAAAATTGAACTTTAACACCGAGTAGTAAGGACCTAGATTGAGTGGATGATATCTAAAGCAAACTTAAAGGTGGAATGACATTTTGAGGTTTTCATATTAGGTACTTTGCATAATTTCATAGATGTACCGCATGTTAAAACACAGCTTTGCGCCTAAATAATGGTTTTATAGGTAAATCTATTGATTTGAATAGAACCCACGACCCGTTGCACCCTAGCAACTCACATGCTTTAAAACATCATACATAAATTGAAAAGATCTGCAAATAGGCGCCAACGAGCGAAGCGAACCGCTTGTGTACCTATAGTATGTGGTCTAGGTTTGTAATTATGTTTATTTTACTTGTCGATGTTGTTATTTCCACTGCGATTCGAACTGAGCTAGAAAACCTCTGTTTGTATAATTTTCAAACCAACCACTAAATTAACGGAAACGGAAATAAATAGAGAATGTAACTGTGTAGTATTGCCACCATAAAATTATAACAAATACATACAACTAAAATAATGTTACTGTCAAATGTCAGAATGACTTACGTAAGTAATCATTGTTTGTTTTAGTTCGTTCGTTCATGATACTCATTCATCAATCATCAATCAGTCAGTCAGTTCATTTCATTCTCCTATAAAATGGCGTCTGCGTAACTTTCGCTTGTTTAATGTTTAGTTGGGATTTATTAAATTTTTAGAGACATCTGAATTTATACATGCACTAATCACCTTCGCGTTACTTTCTGCACAGTGTTACGAACTGCGATTATAAAAAGTGAAGCTAAACTTTGCAGAAAAGCCGGTAAAAGGTAAACTTTCATGGCATCAAATGGACCCGTTATTCATGATATTGTTTTTATTTTAGCGCTTTGTGTTATACTCTTTGGTGTGGTTTAGGAGTATATTTCAGTACCTGTAAGGTAAGTTGCCGTTTCTTTTGATTAGAAAGAAAATAAGTGAAAGATTAGATTCTTGAATATTGTTGAGAAGGTTAGAAGCGATCGGGCCTGCGCATTCACGAAAGATTAGTCCGTCTACTCCACGTAAACATGAATGAAAACTTTAATTATTCAGTCTCGTAACTCTAAATTCTTAAAGGTTACCTACTTGTGTTAATGTCTAAATTGTACCATGTCTTCTGTGTTGTGCTCACTGCTATGTAATATAGGGACCATATGAAAACAATCTTTGATAGATAGATAGAAATACTTTATTGCACACCACAACTTAAATTTAAACATATAGGAACTTAACAACTAAACTATGATATACCACCAACCTTGAATAGAGAGGAATATAATGAAATTAAATTCAATCTTAGTTAGTAATTAAATGTGAACTTTATGAGACAAATAATCTTAAACCTAAACATAAGTTATCATGTACCACCTGGTGACAATCATGTGACTGAAACGATGAGGATTAAGAAATTTTAATTTGACTGATTTCAGGCGCACTGGCGGCTCCCGGCGCGATGGCGACGCCAAATGCCTACAAACAGAACACATCAATGGCTATGCCCAGCCCGCAGAACAATCCGCGTTCGTATACCATTACTCACCCTACATATTCCTACCAAAACTGTATATCCAGTATTTGAATTAATAAAAGAATGCGTTCTGATTTCTAAATACATGACGAGATCAGAGCAGTCTTGCACCTAGAATGAGTAAAGTTTGTTTAGAATGTTGTTAGATACTAACGTAATAACATCTGCAAGTACTGACGTTGATGCCGGTGCAAGCTTGAAGGCTGCCAGTCCTCGGTTTTGCTGGTATCTAACTGTCATGATCCGGAGCATGTTCCAACTCTATGCTTACTCATCTAAAAGTATTTAGCAACTTTATTTTCTTATTTTAATTTGCCCCGCTGCATTTTACTTACATTTTTACTCTTATGTTGGTTTTGTTTCATGTTTTGTAATGTCGAAACAGACTACATGATTGCCGGGCCCCCAATGAGTTTCGGTATGATGAAAGGTAATGACCCACTCTGTTATTTCACTGTATTTTATTCAAAATTTTTCCTCACTCTCACATTTCGGCCTAGGTCACTTTGGGGTTAATCAAATTAAATTGCACAAATTTCCGTTTCCACATCACAAGCCATCACTGTTGTTTTTTTTATTTATCTCTTTCCTGCCGATTAATAAATTAATACTTTGCACCTCTTGCACCATCCGCAGTTCAGTTCCACAATCACTGAAAACATACAAACAAGTGAATAACCTGCGGATGTTGCGAAAGGCGCATAAGCTTCAACGCTAGTACGCTCTAACTGTTGGCCTGCGATTGATTTATCTTTAGTTTGCATCGCCCGCCCGTCCTATCCCTTATGCTTCTTTTTTTTTTTCTTTTCATTGTATTGCCGCCCGGCTTGGCTTGAAGGCGGTATGAATGCACCGCCGGCGCACCATAATTACCAGTACCACCCGTACCAAGGTGGGCAACACCTGCATCCGGGGCAGGCCCCGCCCGGGGGGTACTGGTCTTCTCCAGCGGCGCGTTTCGCTGCAGAGGCCGCGCGCGCTAGGCCGCCGCCGGGCCAGGCCGTGCCGCCCTCCAAGGATGATAAGACCAGTCCCTTCGTCTCCACCGTGCATTCACATCCCGGGTTTCAGCCGCAGAAGATTGGGAAGGGGGCTGGAGTGGTAAGTTACTATGGACATTCTTCTTCTTATCGTGTCGATGCTACAACTGTATTTTGTTCTAGCATCGTATTGGAAAGATTAGCCAGACTAGACACTGCTTTACCGTGCCTAGCTGTTACCGGTGTGCGCCACGAGGAGGCTTTTTATATAATACTACATTACAATACTTACTTATAATACTTTGACGACCGATGTGGCGCGGCGGACGTAGGTCCGACTGTGACGCGGAGGTTGCGGGTCATTTCCCGCCTTGAAATAAATGTATGTACAATCTGCAAATATTTATTCCGGGTGTTCTGGGTATTTTATATGTATAATAAAAAATATCTATCTATGTTATGTATTGTATTAAGTATCTCAGT
The DNA here is from genome assembly GCA_932527185.1 of Ecliptopera silaceata. NCBI lineage: Eukaryota > Metazoa > Arthropoda > Insecta > Lepidoptera > Geometridae > Ecliptopera > Ecliptopera silaceata. The sequence goes on from OW052211.1 coordinate 2,506,267, forward strand.
CTTCTAGCACCCATAACACAAGCTCTGCTTTTCTTGGGGCTAGATGTTGTTGTGTGGATTGTCCAGCATTATTTATTTCTGATTCTGATTGCTATCCAATGTTATGCCCAGGGTGCTGGTCAGCCGAAGCCCCCGAAGCCCCCAGAAAAGCCCCTGATGCCCTACATGCGGTACTCGCGACGTGTGTGGGACAGCGTGAAGGCAGCCCATCCCGATTTGAAGTTATGGGAGATTGGAAGAATCATTGGAGGAATGTGGAGAGATCTGCCCGAGTCGGAGAAAGTTGGATTTGTTGATGAATATGAAGCTGAGAAGGTAGGAATTATTGAGATTAAAATAGTAAATATATGATTAATTATTGAGATTAATTTAGTATATTCATGATTATTATTTAAATCATGCCAGTGTATTAACAGCATTTGAGCTGTGGATTTATTTCTATGAAATTAAATTACAAAGTCACTTTACATATGAATGAATGAATGATTTATTTTGAATGTGTAAGCATTCATGTTACTATTATCTTTGAAAATTCACCCCACTCACTGGTGAAATTTCAAACTTCAAATTATATAAATAATTAATTAAATTTTGTGCATTCCAACCCAAATGCAAAAAATAAATGACACTGCAATGGATGAATGGAAATAAGGGATATTAAAATCTTCTCATTCAGAATGAACGAAAAAGGAGAAAGCTAATATTAGAATACTTTTAGTAATATATATTTTAAACTAGGCGCAGTACTCAGAACTTTTGAAAGCATATCAATCTTCGCCCGCATACTTACAATGGCAGGCGCACAGAAACAAAGGTATTTAAATCCTATGCGCACCGTGTAAGGGCTATTTTTGTGCTAACCACGCCACGCCTTATAACATGGGGTTTTAATACAAATATGTGTTTTATGTGTGTTTTGCATAAGTTTGTTTAATCACTGTCTCATTACTCCTTAGTGAAAGTAACTAAACGCACTTTTTCACTGGTTTCCATCTACTGGGGTTTTCAAGTCATAATACTTTACATTTTTCGCAATGAATAATAACCATTTTATAGTCAAAATATGAATTAGTATGTATGTGATAAAGAAATAAAACTTAATTCATATTTTTTGCATTTTATAGAACACAATACAAGAAAAAGCGATTCAAATAAATGTTGTCTATAGAATTCAACAAAAAAAAAAAAAGAATCTACATCATATTTGCAATGTGTTCATTTACTCCTTTGAATTAATCTCAACCCTACATATTCAAATTTCTGACCATCAGAGACTATTACCTCCGTATTTGTAGTGGACTCCCGTTTCCGCGTTTACGGTCTATCTTATAAAAAGTTAGCGCAGACTTTAAGTATAAATTACCATACGTAATCATGACAAGTCAACGCTAATTTTTTATAAGAGGGGTTAGACTCTAGCCCCCTATCTTATAAAAGTTAGCGCAGACTATATGTATTGATTACCATACATACGTAATGATGACATAAAGTCAACGCTAACTTTTTATAAGAAGGGTTAGACTCTAGCCCCCTATCTTATAAAAGTTAGCGTTGACCTTATGTCATCATTACTTATGGTAATCAATACTTCAAGTCTGCGCGAACTTTTTATAATATAGACCGTAGGGCGGTCTATTATGCGTGGAATTGCCGTTCACCTACTACTAACCTCTCACTCACAATGCTAATGTTTGTCCCCATGCACCCGCCATGTAAATAACTGCACTGGTATAGACGGAGTATGAGAAAAGTCTCAAAATCTACCACAACTCACCAGCATACCTTGCGTACTTGGCTGCGAAAAACAAGGCAGTAGGTAAGATAAATCATTTAGCTATAATGGGTCTTTGTGGCTTTGATATTAGGGTTATATTAGCATCACATGTTCATGCACATAAAGACTTGAATCATCTTACATACTAGACCTAGAATCTCCTAGTATATCGTCTTACGTACTAGACATTAGTAGTTTATTTATTTTATGATGCATACAAAACAGTGTTATCAAACATATTTCAAAAGCTAGGTAGAAGTATTTAAGGCGATTAAACAAGTTTGAAAGAAACCATCTTAACTTCAGAGCCACAAAGTTATTTTGAGACTTGCTTTACATACAAAAATACTAATAATATAGCACATATAACTGCACATGTATTATTATATTTAATCTATAAATAGATTTAAAAAATGTCAAATGATATTTGAGTCAAAAACAATTCAAGGTTTTAAAACTAATACTTATCTTAAAAACCACAAAACTTTGCTAAAACATGTTCTTTCTGAGCAGTAGGAAACCTGGAAGAAGAGAGTTCCAGCAAGAAGGGAAGTTCACAGAAGGAGCAGCAGGATAGAAGAATTGACATCCAACCAGCTGAAGATGAAGATGGTAAATAACTTAACACTGAATTAGATATACGTCGATTGACATCAAGTCTAAGCCATGGAGCCTTTGTTCATACAAAAAGTACAGTTGAATTGAGATTTTTGATGGCGGTTTAATAAAAACATGTTTATTAACTAAATTAAACGACCGAAAAGTAATCGAATCCGCAACCCCCGCGTCGCAGGCGGATCTTCGCCCGCCGCGTTACATTGGTCGTCAATATACATTTAAATTTAACATTTAAATTGTTTTCTTATTATAACTAAAAAATAGTAAATCAAAAAAAAAAAAGGAAATCGATCGCCGCATCGAGAACGCCTGGAAGAGCTACTGGTCCATGAAGGCGCACATGAAGGGCAACCTTCCTATATCACTTAAGCGCCAACTCATCGACATGTGTATCCTGCCCGTCCTAACCTACGGTGCTCAGACTTGGTCATTGACTGAGATGCAGAAGTCCAAACTCAAGATTTGCCAAAGGGCAATGGAGCGCAGCATTCTCGGCCTGAAACGCATCGACCGGGTGCGAAATACAATGCTGCGTTCGATGACTGGCATTGCCGACGTAGGCAGCAAATCAGCCAAACTCAAGTGGGAGTGGGCAGGGCACGTTAGTCGAATGCAACCTGAGAAGTGGGCGAGAATAGCCACTTCTTGGCTGCCCGAGAATATGAGGCGACGACCGGGCCGGCCGAGAAGACGTTGGAGGGACGATCTCGACTCATACGCGAAGGAGTGGTGGATGGCTGCAGGAGATCGGGATGAATGGAGGAATTTGGGGGAGACCTTTGCCCTGCAGTGGGACACAATAGGTTAAATAAAAAAAAAAAAAAAAAAAAAAAAACTAAAAAATAAGATCTTAAGCTTAGAGTACATTATAACTAAAAGGTACGATCTTAAGCAATTAAACCTGTTGTAAGATAAATAAATAAATACTTATTTCCAGATCAAGACGAAGGCCTATCGGTGAAGCACGTCTCGTACGCGCGGTATCTGCGCAACCATCGACTTATCAACGAGATATTCTCCGACACCGTTGTACCGGACGTGCGTTCTGTGGTCACCACCGCTAGAATGCAGGTATAATAAAACTTCAACGAATTATCTCTACAAAACGTGCGATTTAACTGCGAACCTGCTCGCTCTAGATTTAAAAATTATCTCTACAAAGCGTGCGATTTAACTGCGTACCTGCTCGCTCGTCCTCGTCGCACGATGACGTTACATAGTCTGCAGATAAGTCGATAAACATAGGTTGTTTGAATTATCTATACAACACGTGCGATTTAACTGCGTACCTCGCTAATGCCCACCCGCCCTAGTCCTCGTCGCACTATGACGTCACAGATTCCGCAGTTAAAATGCATGCAAATATACTTGTATTAACGTAGGAATAAGTAATAGAGTGCGAAAGACTGGTATATCTGCATATGACATTAATATCTACTTGTGAAGACTTTATTCCACACTATGTGCATGGAATTGCCGTAATATCGAGAAATAATCAAACTCACAAATCGTTGCAAAAATCCATTTATAAAGAAAATTATCTTTAAAACTGTTATACAAACATTAATGTAACCCATACTACTTCAGCCTGATAACACCCACTGCAGGGTATAGGCCTCTTTCATGCCATGCCAGCATCCTCGGGGGCTTTTAAAGTTTAAACTGAGTGAGAAAAGCCCATGTTTATACTTTAAACCTGTGGTAGTTTCAAATATCATAGGCAGCTTGATTGGCCCACTGCTGTGTATAACTTTTTATCAAGTTCCAGATCTTACCTATAAAGGTAAGACCTGGAATTTGATAAAAAGTTTCAAATATAAAGCTTGATAATACTAATCAGATCTTGAAGAAGCAAGTCCAGTCGCTGACGATGCACCAGAAGAAGTTGGAAGATGAACTGCAGCAAATCGAAGAGAAGTTTGAAGCTAAGAAGCGGAAGTTTATTGAAAGCAGCGAAGGATTCCAGGAGGAACTGAAGAAGGTAATGTCCTCGACTAATTGTTAGATTATTTTCACAAACATTATCTAAGGACATTGGACGGTGTTAGCAAATCGTAGAAAAAATATATAGATAAATATTTCATATCCCCCTATCCTTACGACATCAAAACTCACCCTTTTCTAAATCAGCTGAAAATGTTGTTTGCTAATGTTAGGCAATGCCATTTTGAAATAAAACTGCAACATATCTGTCTAGACTTTATTATTGACCTTAATTTTGTAGAATTAAATTATACTTACTAATTTAAAATATTGTTTATCTTTTAATCTGCGGTCGGCTACTTAGCCATAATCATATTTGTTTTCTGTTGGTTGATAAATATTTATTTATTTATTGCAGCATTGTAAACCAGCTGTTGATGAAGATACCTTCCAAAGGATGGTGGAGCGTGCGCTGGAGCAAATGCGTCGTGGCATCAACCCCGCCTCGCAGCCGCTCACTGGCGTTGCTGCTGTTAAGAAAGAAGAGGTAATATTGTTCAGAAATAAAAAATACACAATTAATTACTCTTTTTTAATCATCAATAGTTGGCTGAAAGAGATCGACCGAAATGACCGCCCTTTGTATATGTTGAATGTATTGATCGCAAACGCACCGTGGTACATTACGAACAAGCAGCTACATCATGACCTCCAGTAGCTCTACCATAAGTTAATACTATACTATAATTACTATACTCGCTAGCGTCTGTAGTTAAAAAAATGTATGAAGATTTGTACAGCGCCTCTAGCGGATAGTTGGGTACTAAAATTCGTAATACTAACATTGACGTAACTACTGTAGTAAAGTCAGGCGATTTTACTGTGACATCTCATGGTAGACGTACAGATCCCTTTCGTGAAAGAGGATAAGCGTATGCTAAGCGCATGACCCGCCATCGAAACGAACTAGCCAGTAACCTCAGGCACCCAGCCACATCATTCAAACGAATTAAAAGAAGAACTTCTCATGACCTAATTTAAAGAACAAATGTGTGATGTGTCACTGGACGCAGTGCACGCACGCCTGGTGAAGAACCAACAGAACTCTCGCTCAATGCCCAAATGGCTGATCGCAAGAATAGAAGGATGATTTAAAAAAAATGTATTTTTATGATTTTCTTTTTGTATTTTAGTTAAGTGTGCAATAAAGTACATGATTGATTGATTGATTGATTGATTGATTGAATTTCATTTATTATTTATTATTATTATTTATTTATTAATAGCCTGTAGTGTCCCACTGCAGGGCAAAGGCCTCCCTTCCTTCTCTCCAGTCGTCTCTATTTAGAGCAATGGCCTGCCAGTCCTTGGCAAAGGCGTCTAATTCGTCTCATACTTTCATTTATTTAAATTATTTATTCAGCCAATGGAAACGGACCAAGCTACTAAAGTGGAGACTAACGGCCCGAATCCACCAACACAAGTGGACAAGATCTCTACCACTGAAGTGAAGAGTGAACCCAATGGAAGTACGGCCGAGCTCACCAAGGAACCCACCAAGGAACCTGAACCGGCACCCAAGGACGATGGTAAACATGTGACAGGCGTCACAGCTTAGTTGGTAGCTCTGCTTTCCATGCTGTTGGTTGTGGGCAACGGCGGATCCAGGGGGGGTCATGGGGTCATGACCCCCCTGAGCTGGTTCCAGGACATAAGTGGACCACTAATTGAACATAATTATTTTATTTATATATTTTGTCACCATACAGAATTAATGTAACTACGAGTTCTTGACTTGACCACCACTATGTGACCCCTCCCATGGCGCCAAGGCTGGATCCGCCCTTAGTTGTGGGTTTGATTCCCACCCAGAGCAAATGTTTGAGAATTGAACATAAATATTTGTTCTGTGGGTTTTACTATGTAGTCTATGTATGTATTTACAAAATAAATATATAAATCAGCAATCTATTTTCTATATTACAAGCTTTGCTTAGTTTGGGACTATAGTGTGACGTGTGATATTTTAAAAGATGTTTCTTACACAATATTAAGGCCCATTTAGACTGGGAGAGTGTCTCGTCTCGAAGATACGATTATCGAAGGAATATAAAACATTTTTTTCGTCTAAACAATCTCTCTCCTCGCTCGTTGCCTTGGGCCACAATTGCCTTGCAATGGAATATTATGATGTCAGTGTTAACAGAATTTCAAAGCAATAATCGTATTTCGAGATTTTATGCCAGTTGCTACCATGAGTGCAGTGTGCGAGGGTGTTTTAATTATATCTGCTCTTCTAAGGCAAGTATTAATTTAACTGAAAAAGAAGAAAAGGTGTTGGGTTAAAAAATGGATAACTTTGTTTGTGTTGATAATGTTTTAATTTTAATACAAAGAATAATAATTTATAACCTTTATTTACAGTTAATATCAAAGAAGAGAAGATAAAGATAGAAAAGGAGGTTATTCCGGCCCCGGCCCGCGCCCCCCCCCCCGGGCCCCGCCCCCGGCCCCGCCCCCGCCGCGCCCCCACACATGCCCCCCGCCGGACCGGGTCAGCAGATGACGTCACCTCCCCATCACCGTGAGTATTATACGTCATAATAATCGTATATAACGTGTCATGATATAAATCAATATTTTTTTTCTTTTGACAACTTGAAATACAGTATAAATGAAAATATACTAGATGGTAGTACCTATGTACTATATGAGTAGTATTACAATTTATGAAATACTAAAGCGATCTATCTCGGTATCGCACGCGTAGACTTTTTTGTCCTATTAATGTATGTATTTTTATTTTACCCTATCTACATAGATAATGATTTCTGGATATCCCTCTAAATGAGCCTATTTTGATACGTATAACACTTATGTCACATGACATTGTCATTATATAACTTTCTATTGTTTATATACGTTTCAAAATCGGCTCAGTTCATCCAGAGATTACCCCCTAATACCCCACAAACCTAACCTCTACTATAATATAAGTACAGATGAAATTTTTAATTGTATTTTACAGCAATGATGATGCCGTCTAATCCTAACGGCCCGCCCAGCCACCCCGGGCCCCCGGGACCCCCCGGACCCCCTGGACCCCCCCACGGGGGACCCCCACCGCCAGGTAATAATGACAGGCGTCACAGCTCAATGGGTAGTAGCTCTACTCTTTCATGTTGGGGGTTGTTTGTGTGATGAACATAAATATTTGAATGAATGAATGAAAATATGTACATGTTGTTAAGTATGTCAGTCCTCGCCCATAACACAAGCTCTGCTTAGATTGGGGCTAGATGATGTTGTGTGGATTGTCCAGAATTATTTATATGTTATTATTTGTTTTAGTACAAATATATTTATTTGGACCAAAAAACTTAAAATAAGGTACATGGGTGAAACGATGCTGACCGCAAAAGTATAAAACTGTGTCGCAGCCAGTAACGCCCTCCTCTTAGCTGGGGGTTTCCAAATCTAGGTACATAAATGTTTTACGTATATTTATTTTTTAAATGTATATTTATTATGTTTTATATGTATATTTATATAATATATGATGTTCAGTAGGTGCGCCATACGGAGCGGGTCCGTACGGCGGGCGGTACTACCCCGGCTACCCGGGCGCCTTCCCCGGCGCCTACCCCCCGCATCCGTACTACCCTGCCCCCGCGGACTACCACCCCGCGCCGCATCATGACGTCAAGCGTGAGTAGGACTAATAGATAACCATTCTAACAATGCCCCTTGTTTACACTCATGCAAAATTTGTGTAGACTACACTCATGCAAAATTTGTGTAGACTACCCTCCTATCTTTTAAAAGGTGACTTTAAGTTATCATTGCGTTTGGTAATCAATACATCAAGTCTGCACAAACTTTTTATAAGATATACCGTACAGATACAACAGACAGGTCACAGCTCAGTTGGTAATAGCTCTGCTTTCCATGCTGTGGGTTTGTGGGTTCGATCCACCAAGAACAAACACTTGTGTGATTTGATGATGATTCCGAACCGATTTCGGCAATGGCGACTGAGAACATCTGGATAATCATATGTAACTCGCGCACGAACCCAACGATCAATTACACAGGTTTCGTAGTTCTGATCTTTCGTGCGCCTTTTTATGACTTGCGTACCCAACCTTGTTAGAAAAGGTACGTCCACACTTAGGGCAAGTCAACAGGCCATTGACGTAGTTATAAGAGAGGGCCGTAGTAGGTGGTCTGGCCTTACGTTCGTCTCGCTCTCTGTCAAGGTCGAGTTTTCGTTCTTCTTCAAACTCGTTGACTTGAAAGTGAACTCGACGTAAGGAACAAGCATTTGTTTGGAGCACCTTTTCTAGCTCCCTCCTCGGCTGAGCGAGGAAAGCAGTGCCTCCCTAAATAGGGCTGCTTTGTCGCACAGGGTGCTGCCCAATTTACGCTGTTGCTCCAGTGCAGCGTAAAAACGACCACTCTCCCCACTGCCGCCCGTGTGCAGACCTCAGACAAAGCCCGACTTGCAAAGCCAGACCTCTCTACCTCAATCTATCGCCACGGGGCTTTTAAAACTTCCGAGTGCCAGTATCCAGAAACAGTCCGTTGCGCAGGACATATTATGGTGCATAAATGTTTGCGCAAACATAGATGCACCCTCTTGTCCCTTCCCCCCTTTATCCAATGGAACGGGTAGCCGTTACGACTGGAGAGGATCCGGGATGCAGTATCTGGACGACGGTAACAAGACCCCTGCCGCCCCCCTAAGCCTTCAACGCTGCTTTACTGCCTCGACACCCGAGGTGGTTTTCAATTGATTGGCCGAGACAGATTTTTGTACACTAAGCGGGGAGTGACCGCTTTGACTTAAGTGCCGTAACACTCAAGCCCCCTATGCCAGGTTTAGCCCACGAGTCGACGTGGTTTCCGGGGTGTGGCCGCTGCATGTAGGACAGCTACTTGGAGCCACTGGCAAGAGTTAATGGGCTACAACGATTTTAAATGAGATGACAGTCGTCCAGAATGTTACGGACCGACTGACTGCCACTCACGCTGAATACCCACTACACCCCTGTGTGATTTACAATTACACTGGTGTTTGTTGTGTGCCTGGTTGTTACTACATATGTACATTCAAAAATTTATAAGTATTCTATGTGCAATCTTCTTCTCTTACTACATGTTTTGCTTAGTTTGGGACAAAGCAAAACCACAGGCAACGCGCGTGCATTATTAAAATGGTTTATTCTATACAATCTGTCAAGTCTTTTATAGAGATTCGGTCATGTCCGTATAGAAAAAGTAGCAAATTCAATTGTTGAAATCAGTAAAATTCTTTGTCTATTCCATAGGTATGAAGTAAATTTATACGATAGATGATGTACTTACTTATGAATTTTGCGTGGCTGATTCAGTTTATTAAATTGTAAAGGTTTATGAAAACATGAGAGAATTTCAAGCAAAACCCTCAAGAATTGTGTGATATATCTTGTTTTTCATTTAAATTGTTAACGTTTATGAAAACATGAGAGAATTTCAGCTAAAACCTCAAGAATTGTGTTATATCTTGTTTTTCATTTTACAGCGGAAGATCCACAAGCGAAGAAAGAGGCCGAATGATCTTCGCCAAAACGCGTCGTCAAACGACGGCGCAAGTCCGTCCCGCGGCAAGTGGAACCAACCCCTTAAACTGGCCCCCACCCTCAAGGGTTGTTTTTGACCCCACTTATATGCCCTGGACGGAGAGACACTAGTGATTGTGAAACTATAAATGTGACACTTACTTACAAAGTGACACTTCACAGTGATTGTGACACTTCACTTTTTTTTTACTTATAAAGTGACACTTCATAGTAATTGTGAAACTAAGAATGTGGCACTTCACATTTTTACTTACAAAGTGACACGTCACAGTGATTGTGAAACTGAGAATGTGACACTTCACTTTTTTACTTACAAAGTGACACTTCACAGTGATTGTGACACTTCACTTACAAAGTGTCACTTCTTCTTTTTTTGTGAGTAGGCTAAGTTGGTTAAAGAGTTTGACTATGATAAGCCTGCCATGTATCTAGTGCAGTTTACTACTAAGAATAAAATATATACAGCTTACATCAGTTTTTTTGCTCTTTTTGATATAATAATATCACTATCTACTAATTAAGAACTATAACTAGCAGATGTAGTTTTTCTTAAAATAAATCTTAATTTAAGATAGATGTTAATGTTAATACCATAGCAAAATGCATCTTTTTTACATTAATGGCTTAGGGGTCTCCCCTGTTCGCTCCCCTAGGGGAGACATGGGAACTTTAGTAGGTACTATAACGTCAAAATAATATTTTCATATGTAGAATGTAGTAGATGAGTATATTCCAAGCTCTGAGCAGTTATTATTAAAATGATTCTGAAATAAAGTTTGGATTAATCGACTTGACTTTTTATTTTTTAGTGATATTTTGTGGAATCCTGTACGAATTTCCCTCATTGTGTACAACACCATCTACATACTGAGTTGCCATCTAGCAGGTGTCATCGAAATCGAAACTAGCCTGGCCCCAACAACTGCTTTATCTGGTTTAGATGTCGCTCGCTAGATGGCTTCGTAAAATATGTATATGCGCTATATAATTTAAAAATTGCTTACTAAATGGCGCTACTTACTTAAATATACATGACATTAAATAACTCTAACACACATAAACAACAATTTTACTAACAGTGTGAATATTAATATATTATACTGAGACTTGGAAAAAGAGGAAATTCCAATTTCAGGGCTGGCAACATTTATCTTCGATCAATCGGGTGCCGTGATTACACAACCATGGAAAACACAGCCACGGAATGCACAGCCCGGAATTGGTGACCATTTTGGCATCCAATTCCATGGTTGTACATTCCCAACACGTGTTGAGAATTTGATGCCAAATGAAGTATGCTTCGTTTGCATATTCTTGCATAGTCAAAATATTATTTTTTAAATTTTTTTTTTTACGTGTGATGCGTAGTAGTAGGTGCGAGGAGCGAAGCGACGAGCATTAGTTTGATATAGAAAAGAAGACACCGTGCCAGAACCTACATGCGTTGAACCATTTGCTAGACAACAATTATTGAAGTGGATTGTTTTCTTTTCATATTATAAATTCTGTGCAGTTCATCTTTATCAAAATGGGATAGTAACATTTTAATCTGTGGTTTCATCTAAACGAAGCATAGACTAGGCTTTCTACCAATCAGAGCAATGGTTGCCAATTCCATGGTCGTGTTTTCCAAGGCTGCACATTCCGTGGTTGGACATTCTAAACACGAGTCGGGAATGCACAGCCCGGATTTCATGTACATTTTGGCTGCGAATTCCTGGTTGCGCATTCCTGGCTGTGTTTTCCGTGGTCGTGCTTTCCGGGTCGTGCTTTCCATGGTTGTACATTAACCGGATCCGATCAATCAACAATCAAGTATTTGTTTTAAAAAATAAAGTAAAAGTTGATTGATTGTCTTACTGGGGTTATACCACCAAGGCCAAAGAAAACAACGTTATCTGAATCACTATCATGAATTCTTGGGCTCCCGAGCAATACAATATGCTAGCGATGAACTCCGGCATGGTAAACCAGATGCATCCTCCATTACTGCCCCCCGAAGGTCTAATGCACGTAATGGGTGGACCCGAGTGGATACAGAACCAAGTGCCGGTCGCTACACCAGGAAATTTCATAGGACCGATTCCCCCTGAAGACCAGGACACGACTATGGATCTAACGCAGGATGAGGAGGTGAACGAACAGAGTGAGAGTGGGTTCCATCAGAATAAAGGACCTCGGAACAGGCAATCTAGTTACCAAGGCATAAATCATAAAGATAGATGGAATAAAAACAGGGACAGCAAAGGTTCGTAGTTAGATTAGTGTTTTTTGTGTAAGTTGGTGAAGTTTCTTGCCCGTTCTTCTAGGCTCTGGTTGCATGGAACTGGCACCTAGATTCACCTACGACGATTCTAAATGATCTTTGTGATTTTATTGAATAAAGTAATTTTGACTTGGACGACATTGTGCATTATAGCTTTTTAAAAACTTAAGAGGTGTCATGGGACACCCAGATGAAATGAAAGTCTTAATTTTTGCTAGCTTACTATGAGAGAGACAGAAACAGGCATACGGCTTAAAACGATAGCAAAGAGTGTCGTTACAACTTTTGTGTCTTGATTTTTTCTGTCCAGCCCCCTTTTGCAACACGCGGTAAGGAACTTCGTTTCAATAATATTTTCTTATGAAATCTAGATAATGGTAGACAAGATAGAGACAGAGGCCGTCGCCCAAGATCCCAGGAGCGCAACCGTGACAGAAATGATAGGAGCCGAGGTGGCCGTGACAACCGTGAACGTGTCAGCCGCTTTGGCCCGAGAGATGAGCCCAATATATCAGCCATGGGCCAAGGAGGACCCAACAATAATATTATGGTGCCAGGTAATTGAATCTTTTTGCATTATAACATAATTATTTTGTATTCTATGTATTGTATTATAGAATAGAATAGAATCATTTATTTCAGTTATTATTATAAAACTTAATGCTAGGACATATTAAACAATATTATTATTCTATGTTAAATTAACTGAAAATGGTCATCACTCAGCTTGTGCTGGTGTAGAATTTTTTCCATTGGGCTCTACACCAGTGCTGGTTATAATAGTTGTATTATAGTTGCTATAGTTGTATTTCCTCAAGTGACCTAGTAATGTCTTATAAACTGATACATATACTTGCAGGAATGATGCCATATATTAATAACATGATGCCAGGTCAGCAGTCAGGAATGGACCTTCCTAACATGCGTAACATGCCTCATAACATGCCAGCCATGATGCCCACCATGAACATGCATCCTAACATGATGGGAAACATGATGTCGGGAATGATGGACCAAAACATGATGATGGCCCAACACCATATGCAGTTAATGGGTTCCCAACCAATATTCCTTCAGAATGGGGTACTCCTGACACCTATTCCAGGAGTAGCCATGCCTCCAAGGCGAGAACGCCCCTCCGGTTGCAAAACCATCTTTGTTGGAGGTCTTCCACCTGGTATAGGTTTGGATACCATCACTGAGATGTTTCAGAGATTTGGTAATATTGATGACATTAAGCTCCACAAACAAGGCGCCTGTCATGTAAGGTTTACAAGCCAGGAAATGGTAGAACAAGCTTTTATGCTGTCCGGATACCGCTTCAAGGCACACGATCAAAGTGAAAATGAAGCCACTAGTTTGTTCATTGACTATGCATTGGTAAGTGATAAAGTAATTATTGCATAATATTATCAAAAGATAATTAATAAATCTGTTTTATAAATTTATTAAAGATATCTGATAAAAGACATTATCTTTACTAAGTTGGCATTAAGTTCTATGCTTATATTTGTTGTATTACTGTTACGAAATATTGAGTTCATTGTAAAGTGACTAGTATTCACAGAGATGTATATTGAACTGATAAAAGCCGTTTTAACAAAAAATAACTAAATAAGTATTTATAAAAACAGAATCGTGATGACCAGACTGAGTTGGAGAGACAAAGACGAGAGCCCACTCCACCACGCATTGAGCCTTTCTCTCCGACTGCTTTATCTGATCTCAGTGACAAGATCAAGAGTGATTCAGACTTCGCCGAATCTGCTCCTGTAAGTATATTGGTATAATCCAATTTAAAATGTATGAGAAACTTCATTAACATAAATGTGGTACAAAAATGGGCCTAGTATTTACCCTTGTGACACCCCACTCCTGATTTTTTTCTGTTCATGCCGAATTAAATCGTACTGTCCTATTTGTATCGTGTACACCACCAAAATACTGTGTTATGAATCAATAATGTATTAATTTGCTACTCTTGTAAATAAATCGAAAGATTTCAATAAAAACTTCAAGCGACTATATCGAATGCATTAGACTGATCAAGATAATGACTATCTATATGTTTGCAGACGCTAGCGTCCTGGCTGGAAAAAGGAGAATGCAACAAAAAGAACGCAAATACTTTCTACTCTCTCATCCAAGCGTGTAACAATCAAGTACGCCGTCTCTATAACGAGAAAATGAGCGTTGACGACGAATTCCTTAACCTGAAAACTACAATGAAGGATAAATTTGGACATATTATCTTCCAATGTAAGTCATTTGTTATTTTAACTCTTACTTTTGATAGCGTTATATTACTGCATTCCCTGATATGCTGGATAGCTGCGCTACAAACTCAAATAGCCTGAGGTTCAGAAGAATCCTGAAGAATCAAGAAATCCTCCTTAAATATTCCTCAAGATTTACTGTATGAAATATTTGCAGTAAATCTAAAGACAGTTTAGTTGTAGCTTCAACATCTACTACTAGAACATGTAAGTACATTATTAATGATTTACTGCAGCGCAGCAGTTTCGATATAACCATCTTTGATTCGAAAAGATTGCTATTTGTATGTAGAGAATGAGTTGTCCATAGCAATAACAAAAAAGAGTTCTGTGGAATCAACAAACTAGAGGAAGGAGTTTCTCGCTTGAATTAAGGTATCAGGGAAGTTTGCACAAATAAACGTGCTAATCGCAAACGTAACGTATTTTAGATACACTGCGCGCTAAAGTTGCAACGTTCGATAGTAAAGCTGATGTTGACGCGCAGTGTATCCGAAATACGTCACTGTTTTGGTTCGTTTACAATTGTCACATTTATTCGTGCACAAGCTTTAGAACGTCTCAAACTTCTGGTGCTGTAAAGGTAAGTCTATCTCATCAGGTAAAAGTAAAACAACTTTGTAGATAGGCTCGTCTAGGAAAGTACTAGCATCTTGTCCCAAATACTTATGTTAATGCTGGAGTGAACGGATTTGATAAGTAAGTTACAGGACTCAGCGTTATTGTAGCCTTCGTGAGGTGCGATATGTGGTGCCAAAGGTATGTAGCACCATCTATATCGCTACATGATATACTACATCATAGTCTACGCAGCACACCAACAGATGGCGACAAATCCTAGATCGCGCAAACGAAGTTATCACGGAGTTTGAACATAAGTAATAGAACCGATGACTATCCATCGGTCCTCGGACCCCGAGCCAAAGGTCGCTCGGCGTGGAAGATCCTTTTCGTAGGAGATATCACACCTATCTCCTCAGGTATTCATTTCGATCGAAGATGGTTGTATTGTGTAAAATATTAATTGTTATGTGTTCTTTTGTAAATGCTATTATTTGTGGTTTTGGGTTAAAAATGCTAATAGACGCGCTGCAGTAATTCTGACAATTCTTTCTGTTAGATTTGTTCTAGACGGGCTGAGTTGCTGCGTTGGTGAGGTGTAACTTTTCAGATTTACAAAGTTTAGTTGCGCAAATCTTACACATTCTTTGGGAGGTCTTTGCTCAACAGTGGGACACTAAAAAAATGCCTAAGAGTAACAAAATGTACGCATATTATCTGAAACTTTGAGAGAGAATGTCTGATTTTAGACATCTATGTAAGTCAATATGTAAGTAAAATCGTCTTAAGCACTAATACGGTAGAACCTCGATAAGTTAAAGTCCAAGGGAAACACAAAATATTTTAAGTTATAGAGGTTTTAAGTAATCAAGGGTAGAGGTTTTAGGCTCTGATGGGAAGGGAACGCATTATTTTTTGATGTTATAGAGGTTTTTAAGTTATCGAGGTTCTACTGTATTAGTCATTGGCTCCACCGGGTACCGTGCTTACCTTTCGCCCAAATAACACCCAAATGGCACCATTCGGAACCCATGCCACGCAAAGGGTGCCATCCGACCAAATAACAAGCAAATGATGTTTTTAAACAACAGTCGAGCAGGTGGCAAAGATTCTATCGGCGGCGAAGCACAAGCGCGCTTCAGATCATTTCTCCAAGCAGCAGCGACGTAACATCGAAATGTGGCTCAAAATGACAGAAGTACGTATTGTAAGGCTATATGCACATCTAGCGAACGAAGTGATGAAAACGAAAAGTAACGCAATGTAATTAGTAGTAGAAAGATACTTGTAGTCAAAAGTTGTCAGTAAAATCACAAGGATCATTTAAATATACTAGAATTACGAGCAAAAAACTACTAGACTTCTACAACTTCACAGATTATTACTACGGGTTGTAAAAGTAACCTTAAAGATGCGTAGGGTTCTTGTGTTTATCCAATCGTCTGCTAGATGTGCATTCAGCCTTTCAACTCTTCGACCAAATTATAAATTTAATTTAATTCTATCAAAACACTACTAGTTATTGTATTTAGTGTATTATATATTTTGCCAATTATATATTTATATAATTGACAAAACATTAATTTTGTCGAAGATAAAACTGTTTTCATTTAAATCCCACTAGGTCTACAAGTCAGCATGAAAGTTCGTCGATTGTTCTGAGCTCATGCCTAGTTTACACTACGGCAGTGACTAGACCCAGTTACTCGGTGTCTGACGTAGTAAATACTGTTGAAGCTACGGCGGACTACTGGCTTCACATTTTAAAAGGTTTCAAAGGCGGACAAACAACTGCGCATCAAATTCAAACGCTGCCTGTTTCTAGCACGCTGCCAGTTTGATAGTAGTCAAGGAAATAATTTACAGTTTTTATTGTGAAAAACTGGCTGCAAGGAACAGGGCGGTCATTTATGTACTTCTAATATCATACCTACACGTCTGTAAAAGTGAGTTTTTGTTTACAATCTGCCAATGTAAAATCTAAATTAAACACGATTAAAACGCAAGTCTGTCCTAACATGTTTTTATGCATAACTACTGCAGCTCTGCAATCGACATATTACTAGTCATCTTGGATTATTGGTAAGCTAAGGTAAGTGGAAGAATACGCAAGACTCAATCAAGATAATATTTCGTGTACAAGAAACAAGGTAATATCTAAACATGAAGTTTTGAACGCGACGACTAACAATTTCCACTACAAATAAGGTACTGTACATAAAGATCATGTTAGAACAGCATCTTTGCAAACAACACGTGCTACTTAACTGCGTACCTCCTTGAAATCCGTATCGGCTCACTCCCCTTGTCCTCGTTGCACGATGACGTCACAGTGGAGTCCGCAGTTAAGTCGCACGGTTTATGTGAATCTCAGATTTTTGACAGATTGTAAATAAGGTTTAGTCCACAGCAGTTACATAATCCTAGATCCAGTAGCTCGTGCGGTGTAAACAAGGCTTTAGGTATAGTCTCAGTTCGAGCAAGCTACAGAAGTTTTTAGTAATCCACTTAGCTCTACTAGACTAAAGCTAAGTGAAGTACTACTAGACTAAGACGCTGATGGGAAACTTTCTATGTTCGAGATACATTCTGATAAACAAGTATGAATGTAAGAAAACGCCACTAGTTTAACTAGCGTTTAAATAAAAAAACTTTATTATAGACTTTACTTAACAAAATTTTGTATTTCAGGATCTTGAAAACATAAAGGAAGAGTTCAATATGTTGTTCGATGACGAAGAAACTGACAAAATCGGCCAGAAACTTATGCCTGCTGAGAAATATGAGCAGCTTAAGGTATAAATTATTAAATTTCACATACATCTAAAAACTATTAACAAACTTTGGTTTTCAAAATTTCAGATATCATTTTTTTTTAACACATTTGTATTTTTTGAAACAGTAAATGGATAATATTGTCATATTTATGAATATTATTATTATATTTTGGAAAGCGTTTGATGTATTTGTTTGATAGAATAAAAAAGGTGTTATGTATTTTTGCTATTCACTTATTTCGGCGGTTTTTATATTTTTGTTAATGAGTCTAATTAGTTAATAAAATAATTAACAGGTTGAATACGACACGCTGGTTTGCGAGTTAGAAGGGTACAGAAACGAAGCCCATCTCGCGAAAAACGAAGCTGAGAGGAAGTTTGAGAAGTTCAAAGCGCATTACATTGCTCAGCAAGCTTTGCATAGCGGCCGACAGCACCAGGTAATTAGGGAAATTGGCGCCATTGCTCGGCTATAGCCATAGTTAGATTGGAGCATTGAACAACCAATGAGAAGAGACGGTTTCCGCTACTGACTTGTTCATAATATGCACCTGCGTAATAGCATGCTGCCTAAATAAATAAATATTCACGGACATTTCAAACAACGCACTTTTGTCCCAAACTAAGCAAAGCTTGTACTATGGGAACTAGATTGCTAATAAAATTACAAAAAAAAATTAAAATAATATTTATTGTATGCACCTAAAATCACTCTTCAACTTAATTATGTTAAAGGTAATAACCGTTTAAAATACAAACATCTTATACATTTATTACAGGCAGGAGTATTTCCACCCCTACCACCGCCGCCTCAAATGCCGAATATTGAAGCACCCTTGCATCGCGGTCTACCTTCAATTCCTGACGAAGTGAAAATATCCACGAACGTCAAACAAGAGGCCAAACTTGTTGCTATGCTAACCGCCTTTCTCTTAGCGCACCCGTTAGGCGCAACCATAGACTATCTATCATCCTATGTAAAGTCTATGGTACCTGACGTTACACAGACTTCTGTCAGTAATGTCCTAAATAAGTATGGGGATATTTTTGCGCGGCAAGCGAAAGATAGGTGGACTTTTGTGCTATTCGACAATGTGAAGCAAGAAGGGCATTGAAAAGAATGGACCACCATATGCCTAGGTTTAACGACTGACTAATTAAGATTTTATATACTTAAATAAAATAAATACTAATAATGTAATGTACTTTGATTGGTTTGGGAGAAATATACACATTCAAAACTTTTTTCTATTTTAATGTAGTTTTAGCGATACCCGAATTATTTTATACAGAATAAATAAATAAATAATGCTCGACAATCCACACAACATCATCTAGCCCCAAACTAAGCACAGTTTGTGTTATGGGTACTAGAAGACACACATAATACAATACATTACATAGATAGATTTTTTTTATGATACATATAAAATACCCAGAACACCCAGAATAAATATTTACTGATCGTACAAATATTTATCCCAAGGCAGAAATTGAAACCGCTACCTCCGCGTCGCAGGCGGACCTTTGCCCGCCGCGCCACATCGGAAAACCCAAGAGAAGCTTTAGATTACCTATAACTTTTTAGTCTGTGCATTGTGTAGATTAATTTGGTTGTCAAAGTCAAAACAAACAATCGAAAAAAAAAGTTTGATTTATTTAGTTTGGTTTTATTTTGAGAGACGAGAGGACGGACGTGTCGGTTTCCTTTGAAAATAAATACGATAAAATGAAGAAATGGTGGAACTGGTTACTTGCTGTGGCTCTATTCTGTTTACTTTTTATCGCGGTTCCTCTATCACTGAGTAGAAAGAAAACTGGGGCAGATCTCAAACCTATGTTCGACGATTACTTAAAACAGTTCAACAAAACATATCGAACCCCTGAAGAGTATCAAACGAGGTTACAACACTTTGTGGTAAGCTTAATTTTACGGTAAAATAGTTGTAGAGGCACTTTGTAGCTCTATTGCAACATCTTTCATCTATGTTTGTAATATTTTGTTTATGTACACTTTGATAAATTCACAAACATGTAGATAATAAATCAAGGTGTATAAAGACTATCAAACTTCAAATTCTAATGAATAAATTGAATAATTCGTATCAATTTGTACACTATAAAGTATGTGAACCTTACAGAGTCATAATTTATATATTTGTAGGCAGCAGTTAACGAAATACACACACTAAATGGAGAATCTCGAGGACCGGAAGCTTTCCGAGCGAGATACGGTCTCACTCACTTATCAGACATGTCCAAAGAAGAGTTTAGAGACATCCACCTATCAGACGAGAGACAGAAAAAAGCACCGCACTTATACGGGAAAAGCTGGAGCAAATTTAAAGATACTACTGTAAAGAACTCAGATGAGAATTTTGATGAGTTTGATGGTCCTCATCCAAGCCATCAGAGGAATCGATCCATGTATGGGAACGAACCCCATGATAACATCTACATCATTATTAGAAAGAAGCGCGCTACTTTGCCCTTAAAAGTTGATTGGTAAGTGCATTTTGATAGTTGCTTACAATAATTTGATAGAAGATAATAAATCACTTAGGATTGCATTAATTCAAAACCATGTCATAATATCTGCAGGTACACACACTGCCTTATTTTATTATATAAAAAAAACTAAAAAGAACAGAGTAAACATTGAAAAATAGATCATATTTTACTACGATACATATCAATTATATTTTTATTTTTTTGAAAACTGACAGCTATTTATATTATCAATAATAAACACAATGTTTTGCCCCTACAATCTATAGGATCTAGATTTTTTGTTTATAATTTGTATGGTGGCATTCAGGCAAGCGTAGTGTAGGACGCCCTCCGGTGAGATGGAACAACGAAGAGCCGAAGACCGGGCTGAGTGGTGCATCTGCAGAGAGACCTACGTCAAGCAGTGGACTGATACAGGTTGATGATGATGAAGTAGTATGGACTGACTCTATTGTTAATGTGAAAGTAGCAGCATTTCTTTCAGTCTATCTTATAATCAAAAAAGTATTATTCATATTAACCCAATAAAATAATATGATAAGTGTCAAAAAAATAGTTTCAAGTATATCCACATCTTTTGCCTCGTTTAGAACTAGATTTGCATTTTGTGACATTTATTTTTATCTTATTTTATGCATTATTCATTATACCAAGGATTTTAAATACTTATATTTTTTATACATAATAGGCCTATAATTTTTCTAAATGTCAGCCTAGTCAATACCAGTTTCTAGATTCAGGAAGTTGAATAGAAATTATGTTTTAATATCTTTGAATATTTTTTTGTGACTTTGGTAAAATACCAAATGCAATTCATAACTTCCTGTTATGCCTGTATATTATAATTTCAATGTTATTGTATTATTAATAATTATTCATGGACAAGTCACACATCACTCTCTAGTCACACTTCCATGCTGTGGGTCATGGGTTTGATACCCACCCATAGCAAACTTGTGTGATGAACATAAATATTTGTGTCTGGGTGCCACTATGTATTCTATGTGTGTATATATTTACAAAAAAAATTACATAAGTATCAGCAGTCTAGTTCTCATAGTACAAGTTCTGCTTAGCTTGGGGCTAGATGATGTTGTGTGGATTGTCCAGCATTATTTATTTATAAATAACACGCAGAATGATTCAATGCAGAATCAGAATATCATACCCTTGACTTGTAGATAACAGAGTACGCAAATATAAGAGCATTATGTACTTTAAAAAGTACCTACAAATTGATAGTAAATGTCAATGCCCTACTTTCATCTTTATTGACTAACTTACTCTTGCGACTTTCGTCTACATTGTCACATATATTTTTTGTAGAAAACTTTGTTAATTAGTACCTACCTAATTGGTGTATTAATTAAGTAAGTAGGTATAGATAGAAATTTAATGGGTGTAAAACAGTGAAGTATTTGATGAAATAAAAAAAAATTATAGTCTGTAATTTATATATTCTGTAAAATTACAAGGATCATTTAGAATCTTAAACACTAGGTGATTCTAGATGCTAGTTCCTCGCAAGCCTAGAAGAACGGAATAATTTATTTGATATGCCGTCTTTAAAGAAAAATGTGTTCAAAACAGTTATTGTTTCAAATATAAGAAAAATAAAAAAACTTGAGAGGTGTCAATGGACACCCGGATGGAACGGAACGCAGTTCTTAATTTAATAACTAGCTTGCTTTCTAACTAGCTTGCTTTCTTTTGGTCTTAATTTTTTCCGTCTAGTGACTAGACGGAAAAAGTTTCTTACTTCGTTTTCTAACTTCGTTCCAACATACAACCGAATTGAGAACCTCCTCTTTTTTTGAAGTCGGTTTATTTGAATTAGAAACTCCCATCTTGCATAGCTGATTAAATATGCATTGATTCGTTTTAGACGATGCCTTCTATTTTTTACATAGGTCTAAATACACAAGGTCAAACGTAAACCGGTTTACACTAATGTATATTGCAAGTATTTTATACCAAATATTTAGAAACAAGTTTTATGTTGATAGAGATCTTATTTTTTAAATATCAATCTGAATTATTTTGTTTAAATTTAGATAGTAGGCGATTCTATCTAGTAAACCTTGTGGAAAATGTTTGTGGAACTACAATTTACAAGATATTTATTTTGCCAAAATAAATTTTACCAACTTCGTCTTTTAATATAATCTAATCTTGTGGGCCACCATTTATTTACGCTCAAAAGACTTAAAATTTTACAAATTTGAAAAAAGGTACTAAGAACAAAAGGTACAGTTTCAAATATTATATTTCAAGGTAATTAGATAATAAGGTAATATAGGTAATATAGGTAATTACCTTGAAATATAATATTTTAAACTGTCACGGTTTTAAACATAGTTTTTTTATTTACGGGATATTTACCGACAGTTCGACCCGTGCAACTGTGCCGAAATATCGGGAAATAATAAAACTCACAAATCATGGTAAATATCCCGTTTATAAAGAAAACTAGTAGTACGCCCCGGCTTCGCACGGGTAGCCTATATAAAAAAATATCATTATAATATAGCTAATATGTTACTCAGTATAAATGTATTTTCCAAATGATAAAAAATATAGACCCTATAGTATGTAACCCCCCCGCATATACTCCCGTGACCGGCAGCGGCGCGGCGCCCGCTGACTTTTTTCTAATAAGTACTTAAATTTTTGAACTCGTGATATCTTTCGAATGGAATGTCCGAATTCAATAATTTAAAAAGTAATAGAAAGGTATTGAAGCAGTCTTAATTTTAAAGTAATTTATTTAGATAAGGAATAATACCTAAGTACAAATATAGAACGTTTTCTGGCGTCGTCATTTTAATTATATTTTTTTGGTATTAAAACACTTATTATGAAATATCTATAATAGTTAGACATATGCTGTCGCTGACTTTTTTGTGGATGATGATGTGTGCTACAAAATTGTAGTACATGATTTCTTTCTATCATCAATAGTTTCCGCAGCGCACGCGTTGTAAGGAATTTCTTATACACCTTGGGTTACATAATTGAAGTTTTAGTAAGGATCCCTAATTTTTTTGAAAATATAATATAGCCTATGTTCAGCACAGATAATGTAGCTTCACAACAGTGAAATAATTTTTGAAATCGGTCCAGTAGTTTCGGAGCCTATTCGATGCAAACAAACAAACAAACAAACAATCAAATCTTTCCTCTTTATAATATTAGTTTAGACTATGTAGGTACTGTAGCTGATAGGGGCGTGGAGTGGTGAAGGTCGTGGGTTATCGAAACACAATTTGAACTTTTAACGAAAATACCGACCGATCGCGCGTTGACAAGTGTTGTCCGTATTCGGTTCGCCGCGCAACTAACTCGTCGTTTGTTTGCGCGCGAGCGGGCGGTAGAATTCAGTTTTATTTATCAACAGAAATAAAAGTACCTACAAAACTATATTTTTATACAGATACGCGAAGTGCGTCGTCTACATATTCTCCACCCAGTGTCCCGTTAGGGGCACGGATTAGCAATCGGAAGTAGCGCTAAGCGTGTGACTGGTCGGATCAAATTTCCAGATTTGGTTTTTACTTCCACGGTGCGGATACGGTTATCGGACCCTGGCAACACTCTCTCTACAACGCCTTTCGGCCAAGTGTTCCTAGGAAAGTTGGGGTCAATCACGACGACTACATCTCCGGGCTTCAGGTTGGCGCTTTCTCTGCACCATTTCTGACGAGGCAAAAGATCAGGAAGTACTTCTTTGACCCATCTTTGCCAGAACATGTCAGCTAATCTTTGTGCTGTACGCCACATTTTCTTAAGGTACAAGTCTCCGTCATCAAAGGTTCCGGGTACGGGTAGATTTGAAGAAGAGCCTATTAGGAAATGATTAGGGGTCAAGGCTTCCATATGGTTCGGGTCAACACTCACATGGGTCAATGGCCTGCTATTAACCATGTTTTCGATTTCGGCCAGCAGAGTTATTAATATTTCTTCTCGGGGGGCTCTTTCTTTTAAAATAATTTTCAGGGAGGTTTTAACACTTCTTATAAGGCGTTCCCATGCGCCTCCTTTATGTGGACTTATGGGGGATGAAAAGGACCAGATTACTCCACGGTTAGTCATCTCTTCGCCGATATTAGTTTGATCGAGTTCTTCAAATGATTTTCTAAGTTCGGCTTCGGCGCCGCGAAGGTTAGTACCATTATCTGAATACATTTGTTGTGGCCAACCTCTTCGGGCTGCCATTCTTCTAAGGGACATAATAAAAGAGTCTGTTGTTAATGACGGTACCAATTCGATGTGAACAGCTCGTACCGTCATACATGTAAACAAAACGCCGTATCGTCGTTCTCGGCGTCGGCCGACCGTGATCTCCATAGGGCCGAATAGGTCCACGCCGCAGTGAGTGAAGGCGCGCTGATGATGCGCGAGTCTCGCTTTGGGTAAGTTTGCCATTCGTGGTACGGATGGTAACGCCTTTTTAATTCGGCAAAATAAACATTGCGAAGCGACAGTGCGTACTGTGGGTCTTATATTTAGCAGCCAGTAACGTTGACGAAGTTCATTCACAACCATCTCGTTATTGCCGTGGGCCGATTTCTCGTGATATTTTTTAGCTATCAGGCGAGCAATATGGTGGCGTCCATCTAAAATAAGGGGTCGTTTAATATCTGAGCTTATATCTTTTGCAGCTTCTACTCGTCCGCCGACTCGAAGAAGGCCCCACTCATCTAGGTACGGCGTCAGCGTGCGTAACCTACTATCAGGTTGTATCTGTTTATTATTTTTTAATAAACTTATTTCCATTGAAAATGATTGCATCTGTGCATAATTAATTAATAATCTTTCTGATTTTTGTAATAATTCTGTGTCTATTTCTTTTTTGCAGGTCTTCTTACATTTTTCTAGGAACAACAGGACGGTAGCGGTACATCTTAGCAGACGAAGCCACGACGAAAACTTCACAGGTTCTGGAACGGGTAAGCTATAGCATTCGTCTGCCTTAAGTACAAGGTGTACCATTTCTAATTCATTTTCATTAATTTTTCCTTTTTCTTTTTCAGGTGCAGATATCATCATCCAGGAGCTGTCATTCTCGTGCAAGAAGTCGGGGCCTAGAAACCATTCACAGTCTTTGTGTAATTTAAAACTTGTATTTTTTGTAGCTATATCTGCAATATTTTTGTCTGACCGTATGTAGTGCCATTCATTAATTTTACTCAACTCGTCGATTTCACCAAGTCTATTCGCGACGAAAGTTTTATAGTTTCGTGTGTCGTTTTGAATCCAGTGCAATACGGTCATTGAATCAGTCCAGAAATATTTTTTATCCACTTTCAGTCTCTGTTCTTTTTGAATAACGTCGGCGAGGCGGCATGCGAGTACGGCACCCTGTAGTTCAAGCCGAGGAATCGAGTTAGGTTTTATAGGTGCAACACGGCTTTTGCTCGCGATGAATGACACGCACACATTCTTATTGTCGGTGTGTACGCGCCAGTAGGCTACAGCGGCGTATGCGGCGGGTGATGCGTCACAGAATAAATGAAGTTCTATTGTTTCGCTCGGACTTGTACAGGCTCGCTTGTTTATGTTTACATCACAGGAAACTTGTTTTTTAGAACGAAAATACCATCTTGGTATGCGAATATCTTTTATTTCTTGTAGTTGTGATATCCAATTAGAAAAAAATTCAAACTGCTTTGTAGGTATTTCTTCGTCCCATTTTATTGTTGACTTCCAGGTTTCTTGAATAATTATTTTTGCTTTTATCGTAAAAGGTGCGAGTAAGCCATAAATGTCAAATATAGACATAACAATGCGTAGAAGTTCTCGCTTTGTCGGTTTTTTTTCGCAGGTTAATATTTTCTCAGGAATTTTTTGTAGTGAAAGGTTAAAACCGAATGTATCGGTTTTCGGGTACCATAATAATCCGAGTGTGCGTTCGCTCAGATTATCTTCTTCTGTTTTGAAGTTTACTACAGATTCACTCAAGGCTTCTTTAGGTATATTTTCACATATTTTATTTTCGTTTGACGTCCAGTTTCTTATCTCAAAGTTACCTTGCTGGTGTATGTATGTGACATTTTTCATGGTTTGCAGGGCCGTGTCTACGTCATCAAAACAATCGATATAATCGTCCATATAATGGCTATGTATAATAGCATGCACGGCGTCAGGCATCTCGTTGGAAAATCGCTGCGCGTTTAAATTCTTCACATGTTGCGCTATGAAAGGTGAACAATTGGCGCCAAAGATTAATGACGTCATCTTATATTTTTGTATAGGCGCGTTTTCTTTTTGATTATCTCGCCAAAGAAATCTTAGCGCATCTTGGTCTGTTTCTTTTATTTTTGTTCTCAGAAACATATCTTTTATATCGCCGGTAAGCCCGATTGCTCGTTCTCTGAATCGTAACATAATGCCCAGTAGGGATTCCAGCAAATCAGGACCTTGAAGTAAGTAATCATTTAGGCATTGACCAGCAGAGGCAGCGGCAGCGTCAAATACGAGACGTAACTTTTTTTTATTCGGGTTATCTACTCCGAAGTGGGGCAAGTACCATTCTTTCGTA
Source organism: Ecliptopera silaceata (assembly GCA_932527185.1). Lineage (NCBI taxonomy): Eukaryota > Metazoa > Arthropoda > Insecta > Lepidoptera > Geometridae > Ecliptopera > Ecliptopera silaceata. The sequence continues at coordinate 2,533,135 of OW052211.1, forward strand.
GCTCTATGGTTCGTTTGACTCGGTTCGATTTTACAGGCGTAGTCATTGACGAGCAAATGTTCCACTCTTTCTTTGTATCTAGAAGCGAAACCACAATCTAATGACATTTTTCTTTCAATAGATTTCAAACGACGATAAGCATTTGAAAAAGAACTCGTCGTTTTTGCATTTTCGTCTTTCCACGGTAAGCCGATTTCCCATTTTCCGTCGATTAATTTTGCAGATTTTTCAATAATTTCTATAGCTTTTATCTCGTCTTTATTTTGTCTCGGCTTACTATGAATACCAATACTTTCAAACAAAAAAGATTTTCGAACGAGCTCATGTAATTGTTCGTCATTCTTCGAGTCTGTGTGTATCGAGTCACATTGACAATAACAACAGTAAGTGCATTCGTTTATATTTACGTTTGTGAGCGTGTGATCCGATGATTCGCCGTGAGCTGTGATCTCGCAGGCGCGTGTGCGCGCGCCCGCCAGTGGGGAGGTGGTGGCGGCGGCGCGGGGGCACGCGTGGCGGGACTGGCAGCTCGGCGCGGAGGCAGGCCCCTGCCTCAGCTGTTCCACCGATAACATTGCACACTCGCTCGTTGAAGTTGCATTTTTACGTTTTGAAGGGCAAACACCGTGCACACACCAACCTAGCGTTGTTAGTGTGGCACAAGGTTCATTTTTATTACGCATTATTGTCTGTATCGGTGCGATAAGATGGTAATTGTCCTGACCGATTAATAGTTTTGGTTTCACATTTTCACAACACGTTATGTAACTGTTCAAATGATTTAAATGCGAATAGTTTTTTATTTTTATGTTAGATAATTTTTGTAACGGTAAATTAAGTTCATTTATTTTTCTTGCACTGAGTTCGAATGAGTCATTGTTTATGTTTGTTATTTTACACTTTATATTTTCACTATCACACATCAGTTCCGAGTCCCACGCTCCACGAACACACAAAGTTTGTTTTTGTCCGTGTAAACCGACGCTGTCGGCGATATCAGCTGATATCAGGGATACCGTCGCGCCGTCGTCTAAAAGTGCGTGGGTGTGGAACACACCCTTGGGGCCATGGATGTTCACGGGCACCACTTTCAAATACACACATGATTTTAAATCGTTCATAGCATGTGCCACAGTCTCGTTATTCACCAAACAGTCAATATTTTCTTTTTGTACCTTTTTATCACTGGTTAACTCACTATAGTCATTGTTATTTAATATTTTTTCACTTTCACTTTTTTCGCTGTTTTCACTTTTAGCACTGTTTGCACTGGTTTTTAGTTTCCAGTGCAGAAGACGATGATGAGGAAGGCCACACTCCTCGACAGGACAGGAAGCTTGAGAACATGTGTCACGACTGTGAGTACCGAGTAGGCATTTGTGACACAGGTTATTGACCCGTACGAAGCGCCATCGGTCTTTTGTTAAAGCTCGCTTGAATCGTGCGCACTCAGGTAGCTTGTGATTGCTTGTTTTACAAAACTTGCAATTTATTTTGCTATCACGTTTAGCGCTGAATAAAATTGAGTGTGTTCTGCGGTCTTCGGGTTTCTTCCGGTAATCTGATTGACTTTGTAAGTGAGTCAAACCGGCAGCTGATATTTTATTTGCTTCACTGTATAGAAATTCGGCTAGTGTTTCTAATTTTGCTTTTTCTATGTTGCAGTTCAAGCTGTAATAATCAGCCCACTTGTTGATGAGAGCACTAGGACACTTCGTGAGCACCGAGGATACCAGCTCAGGACTTCTAAGGTAATCTGTTTGTTTCACTGCTTTTGCTGCGGCCACGAAATTTTTAATTTTTATTGAAAATGTAACAATTTCGTGGTGGTAGTTTGGTGGTAGTGGTGGTAGTTTCTTGATTTGATTTGTAATTTTGTGTATTATTGTTTCAGGTCTGCCGTAGCGGAGTTCGAGCGCTTCAATGATGGTTTGCGGAGCCGTGGTCCCGATGAGAAGTGAAGAAACTGTTTCTTTTGCTTCTCCTTTTAAAGACTTGCGTAATCTCCACATATTTTCAGCATCAGTGTACTTACAAACTTCCGTAGATTCATCGTAAACTAGTTTGTAAGCCAGCCACTCGAGAGGATCTCCGTAGAACTGAGGTAAGTCTTTTGAAGTAGCAAACCTTGATATTATTTTTTTATTTTGCAGGTTAGACTGGTGAATAGCACTGACGAGGTTTTTCATCGCGGTGCTGCTAGCTGCGCTGCCGCCGCGGTCGCGCCCGCTGCCGCTGCCAGCGTCGCGGTCGCCGTCATCGTCGCGGGGCGCGCTGTGCGCGCGGGGCGCGCTGGGGGCGCGGGGCGCGCTCGGGGCGCGGGGAGCGCTCGGCGCGCGGGACGCGCTCTTCATATTTTCAGCTAAATGACTTTTATCGAGCCACTGTTGCACTTTCCCGATGGAGTCCATTTCGCTGGGCTGATATAAAGAACTGCGGCGACTTTTAGACGCGCTTTCTAAGGCAGCTATTTCCGCGGCTAATTTGCGTTCAATTAGCGATTTATTTAACTGAGCGTTCTTTTCAGCCGCTTTTATTTCAAGCTCGATGGCATCTCTCTCGATTTCAGCCACTTTTTTAGCTGCTTCATATTCTAGCTGCTTCTTTCTAGCTTCAATTGACTTCGCTGTTGTTGAGCTGGAATGTTGCTTGAGGGAAACAGGTTGTAAACTGTGCGTACTTTTTAAAAAATCGCCTTCAGTTTTAGGTCGTGTGATGACACTAAATGCAGTTTCAGGGTTTCCCAAATTAAGTACTTCCGACTTAACATCTCGCGCCGGTTCTTTCATCATAAGTTCTTTTTTCCACGCACTACGTGTCCGCACTGTCGTTGTAAGATGGCGGCTGGGTGGCGGTGGCGTGTTAAACATTTAAGCGACTTGTTCACAGGTTCCACGTATAATCCGCTCAAAGGACCAATTTGTAGCTGATAGGGGCGTGGAGTGGTGAAGGTCGTGGGTTATCGAAACACAATTTGAACTTTTAACGAAAATACCGACCGATCGCGCGTTGACAAGTGTTGTCCGTATTCGGTTCGCCGCGCAACTAACTCGTCGTTTGTTTGCGCGCGAGCGGGCGGTAGAATTCAGTTTTATTTATCAACAGAAATAAAAGTACCTACAAAACTATATTTTTATACAGATACGCGAAGTGCGTCGTCTACAGGTACCTTGAAGTTTACCTACCAGGCTTGTTCAAGTCCAATAGGAACCAGGCCGTAAGTTTCTTGCCCGTTCTTCTAGGCTCTGGTCGCGTGGAACTGGCACCTAGAATCACCTAGTATGTAAGACGATTCTAAATGATCCTTGTGATTTTATTGAATAAAGATTTTTTGTACTTTACTAACTTTTACTACTTTACCAATATCTTTGTGAATGCAAAGCTCTACTGGCTCTGCGTATAATAGTTAGTAACAAAACAAATAAATGATGAAAAATACCGTTTTCCAGGAGAGATAAGGGCGTGGTAGGGTTGGTGAGGGACCAGGGACTTTGCGGTGCATGTTGGGCGTTCAGCACCCTCGCTACTATGGAGTCCATGAACGCTATCAAGAATGGGAAGCTAGATATGCTCAGTGTACAGGTAAATATCACCTATTTTAATTATGTTTATATACTGTTTACTAGCAAACCTCGTAGAAAAATAATAAAATAAATAATAAAGCGTAAAATCATATTACAAAAAAAGTTATGAATGTGAGCGTGTCTGGATATGCAAGTAGAGGAAGGCCGAAAAAGAAGTGGCTGGATTGTGTGAAAGAGGACATGAATGTGAGAGGAGTGGACTCAGAGTTGACGAATGATAGGAGTGAGTGGAAGAAAAAAACATGTTGTACCGACACCACGTAACGTGGGATAAGGGCAGGGGAATGATGATGATGATGACTAGCAAACCACGTAGACACATTTATCGACTGCCAAAGTTATTATATTTTCTTAAGTTCCGTAATAAACTTAGCGGTTGCTTTGATTTAATTAAAATTAATATTTGTTCTGTGTCTGGGTGTTTCTATGTATGTATTACAAATTTACAAAAAAAAATATTAAGTAGGTAAGTACATGACTTTTGAGAGTAAATTCAAATTGACGCAAGTTGGTACAGATTCCCATAGGAAACTGGGCATTGTCCTTTATTGATCTAAATCAAATAACCCACGGCATGTAATGTAATATAAAGCTAATACCAATTGAGCTGTGACGCCTGTCTGTTATTTTATCCCTGACATATTTTTTCTACTCACGGACAATTCAAAGATCACACTCTAGTCTCAAACTAAGCATAGCTTGCACTATAGGAACTAGATTACTGATAGAATACTTGTATCCTTCTTTTTTAAACACATACCTAGAATACATACAACACCCAGACACAGACCAGATATTTATGTTCATCACACAAACATCTTGCTCTGGGTAGGAATAGAACACACAGCATGAAAGGCAGAGCTACTACCAACTGAGCTGTGACTAAGTACTTACATAAATTCGAACCTACTACCCACAGCATGAAAGGCAGAGCTACTGCTGACCGATGTGGCGCGGTGGGCGATGGTCCGCCTGCGACGCGGAAGGTTGCGGGTTCGATTCCCTCCTTGGGATAAATGTTTGTATGTTCTGCAAATATTTATTCCGGGTGTTCTGGGTATTATATGTATAATAAAAAATATCTATCTATGTAACGTATTGTATTAAGTATGTCAGTCTTCTAGTACCCATAACACAAGCTCTGCTTAGCTTGGGGCTAGATGATGTTGTGTGGATTGTCCAGCATTATTTATTTATTTATTTATTTTTATTTATTTACTGCCAACCGAGCTTATCAATATATATTTACTTTTAATTTTTGAAATTCCAGCAAGTAATAGATTGCGCGGGGCTTGGAAACAGCGGCTGCGCAGGCGGCGACATCTGTCTCCTGCTCGACTGGTTGTATCTCACCAACACGCCCGTCAGTCTGGAGAAACAGTACCCTCTCAAACTAACAGATGGCGCCTGCATGGCGGCCACTAAAAACGCTACGGGCGTGCGTCTGAGCACTTTTACATGCGATGAGTAAGTTGCATAGAATAATAGAATAAAAGTATTGAGATAGATGTAGTATCTCCTATAGTATCTCTAATCCTATCTCTATAGTCACCTCTCCCTAGCCTCAAAGGTTTGCTGGAAGAGAACTCTTCTTAGGGTTAAGCTCGCCTTTGTACATGTCATCTATATAAAGTTTTTCTGTCTTGTGTATGTCTTATTTTGTGTACAATAAAGAATATCTCGTACGTAAAGGGAAGATCTTCCACGCCGAGCGACCTTTGGCTCGGGGTCCGAGGACCGATGGGTAGTAATCGGTCGTATTATATGTTCAAACTTCGTTTGCGCGATCTAGGATTTCTCTCTGCCATCTGTTGGTCTGTTGCGTAGACTTCGATGCAGATTTGTAATTTATCTATTTACTAAAAATACTGTTTTTTTACAGTTTCGTGAATGCCGAAGATAAGATTCTAGAAGCATTAGCGACCCATGGGCCGGTCACAGTGGCTGTCAACGCATTGACTTGGCAGAATTACCTGGGAGGAGTTATACAGTACCATTGCAGGTATGTATCGTCAACTGACAGGCGTCACAGCTCAGTTGGTAGTAGCTGCCGTCCATGCTGTGTACATTAAAGTAAAAGTAAAGTAAAAAATATATTTATTCAATAAAATCACAAGGATCATTTAGAATCGTCTTACCTACTAGGTGATTCTAAAAAATATATAATGATGAATTAAGACAGGCGTCACAGAGCAAATGTTTGTGTGATGAACATCAATATTTCCTCTGTGTCTGGATGACACTATGTATTCTATGTATGTATTTATTAAAAGAAAGACGTGTGGCACTCGGGGACTGCCGCAGTAAAGCTATTGCATAGCATTCTGTGCTGGATTAAGCATGCGCAGTGTTAGGTTATTTTCGTTCGGTATTTTCGTTACGGAATTTCTGGATTCGATCTCCACGCTCAAGGCCCGCGATAGAAGCTATGCAATAGCTTAAAAAAATGCATATAAGTATTCTATCAGCAATCTAGTATACATAATACAAGCTTTGCTTAGTTTGGGACTAGTGTGCTGTGTGAAATGTCCAAGAAAATGTATTTATTTAGAAATCTAGTCCTCAAGTCTAGCTTAGTTTAGGACTAGATCGCGTTACAACATATGGCAATAATATAATATTTGAAACTATCATGATTTTGAACATAGTTTTCATTATAAACGAGATATTTACCATGATTTGTGAGTTTGATTATTTCCCGATATTTCATATATTTATAATCAAACTCACAAATCATGGTACATTTATCCCGTATATAATGAAAACTATATGGCAATAATGATTTTTGTATTTTTTCTGTGTGTCAACGAATATTAATATATTTAATTATTTCCAGCGGAGCAGCAAAGGACTTAAACCATGCAGTACAACTAGTTGGCTATGATCTAAGTGCAGATGTCCCATACTATATAGCTAAGAACTCTTGGGGCAGTGACTTTGGTAACGCTGGTTACCTGATGTTAGCTATAGGAACCAACGTATGCGGCTTGGCGAATGAAGTCGCGACTATGGACGTTAAATAAATCTAAAGAAGTCTACCCTCCCAATAAAAAATGCATTTGCATAGTTAAAAGCCTTGTAAACTTCCACATTTATAAGTTTTAAATAAATCTACCCTCCAAATAAATAATGCGCAGTTTGCCTAGTTTGAAGCGTTGTAAACCTCCACGTTTATAGCGCAGTTTGACTAGTTTGAAGCCTCGTAAACCTCCACATTTATAAGTTTTAAATAAATCTACCCTCCAAATAAACAATGCGCAGTTTGGATAGTTAAAAGCCTTGTAAACTTCCACGTTTATAAGTTAGAAGGTAAACTAACGTAATACAATAAAACACTAAAAACGCTAAATTGTATCTGAGTTTTACGGTCTATCTTATAAAAAGTTAGCGCAGACTTGATGTACTGATTACCATACGCAATGATGACTTAAAGTCAACGCTAACTTTTTTATAAGATAGGGGGATAGTGTATAGTGACCTGAGAGTTAAGCACGAATAAATGACAATCGTAAACGTAACGTATTTAAGATACACTGCGCGCTAGCGCTGCAACGTTCGACAGTAAAGCTGATATTGACGCGCAGTGTATCTCAAATACGTCGTGGTTTCGTTACGTTTATGTTACAAAATGTGACGCTACAATGTTTTGCAGAGTTAAAATTGACGCGTAGTGTGAATCCGATTCGTTTTGATACGTTTACCATTGTTCATTTGTACTGTTTTTCTTGAGACTATCGAACCCACTACCCACAGCGATCTATTAACTAAGCTGTAAATATCAATAAATAGCCTATTTAAACTCATTTTGTAAAATATGTATCATATTTATAATACTAATTGCAAGTATAGGAGACTGAATTGACCTCACAAGTAAAAAAACATTCCGAAAAACTCGAATTTGTATGTAAAATGGTCATTTTGACTTGTATTTATATTGTTATCAATTATGTCGACGAAAATAGTCATTAATCTTGCCAGCGGTTAACCGCCTGATATTCTGTTATTTTGATAAAATGTATGTAAAAGTGATCGTAAATTAACTAATATTATCAAAAACAGATATATTCAAAAAGCTCTAGTTGCAGCGGCAGCTGTTATTATTTCACGACCGATGTGGCGCACGCGAAGGTCCGCCTGCGACGCGGAGGTTGCGGGTTTGATTCCCGCCTTGGGATAAATGTTTGTACGATCTGCAAATATTTATTCCGGGTGTTCTGGGTATTTTATATGTATAATAAATAAAACATATCTATCTATGTAATGATATTAAGTATGTCAGTCTCTAGTACCCATAACACAAGCTCTGCTTAGCTTGGGGCTAGGTGATGTTGTGTGGATTGTCCAGCATTAAAAAATCCAGTTTAAAAAATGGCAGCTAATAGGCAATTCAGTTGTAATTAATGGATCAGTGCACGTCCTTAATGGATGTGCATTGTTACACAATTATTGTTTAACATTTATATACTTATATTACGAGAAATTACCAATTAACATCTAGAAAGCTTATTCTCATAAAAAAAATGATTATGAAAAACTAAAAAAAACTGAGCTTTTAACATTTTTACTAAAGAAGTTTTTATGTAGATACTAATTATGAAGTTATTATACAAAGGTTAAATACTCAATTTAAAAAGATTTTAAAGATAATTAATAATATAGGAATAATATTTTTTACCGTCCAAAAATGTAATTCCTGTGTGCCTAAGTAGTATAAGTTTACCAATTTTGAGAAATTTTTTTTTTTTTATAATTAAATGTAATTACTGTTAAAAAGTAATTATTAATCATTTTTTACATAAATTTGTTATATTTTATAATTTTAAGATAAAAATTGTAACAATGCAACTACATCTATACTTCTATACTAATATTATAAAGAGGTAAAGTTTGTATATTTGTTCAATTGTAAGAGGTAATCTCGGGATCTACTGAACCGATTTTAAAAATTCTTTCACCAATAGAAAGCCACATTATTGCTGAGTGTCATAGGCTATATTATATTTAAAAAAAAAATAGAGATCCTTACTAAAACTTCAATTATGCCCAACGAAGTGGTCACGGGTCAGCTAGTAGTAAATAAAATAACAGTGATTATAAAAGTTAACATTTAAATGTTTGGATATTTCGATGTCCGACATGTCACAGGAAAATTGTAAAATCCGTTATTTTATGAAACGTCTCGTTAAGTTTTTGAATAGTTTACAATCTGACGATATATATATATTTTTTAAAGTTTACAATTAGACAATATATTATAAAGCAGCGGATCATACAATCATCTAATGTTCACACATTCGAAGTTTCATCGAAATCGGTCCAGCATTTGTAACGTTGAAAGACAAAAATCTAAACCATGATATTATTAATAGCATTTTACTGAAGTAAGTGCCATACTATAGCAATATTTATATTATGTACAATTTGTTATACTTATTAAGAAAAGCAATAAAATGTTTTTTAATTTCATTTTGTTTGATTTTTACACCTTTGAAAACCCTTCAGATTAATTAACATTTTTTTTAATTAACCTATACTGTCCCACATCTGGGCAAAGGTCTCCCCCAATTATTAATTACCAATTAAAAAAATATTATTTACCTATACAGTGAATTAAAACTAACAGCTTTTTACTCAAACTGTTACTGCGACTACTGCAAGTAAGTGGCCTCATACAATTTTACATCAAAGCTATGAATAAGCCCTTTATTTATATCAAAACACTTTTTCTGTCATCTAGAACCCTTTTCAGGGATTTTTTAAAACAATTCTCTTAAATAATAACTCGTTAAGATTTATACGTTGACGTTATGTCATCATTACGTATGATATCAAGTCTGCGCTAACTTTTTATAATATAGACCGTACCTACCTCTGGAAAATCGAGACTGGGCTCATAGATTACTGAGGTGCTGCGAGTATTTAAAATTCGTTGTCACGGTGTCTCGAAATCTGTACCAAGTACGAGTTTGTGCGCACACGGCGATCGCGTACGAAAATCGTAAGACTGGTGAATCTGACCCAGTGTACCTACCTATCAGCATTGCCATTCACATACTATCTTCTAGTTACGATTTAGATCATTTGAGCTACCTATAAGTTACTTGCAATCTGCAGATAGATCGTTCGTTTTTGTTATAATTTAATGTTATAAAAAATATCTTAAAAAAAAGACGTGTGGTAGGTACTCGGGGACTGCCGCGGTAAAGCTATTGCATAGAATTTATTGCTGGATTACGCATGCCCAGTGTTAGGCCATTTCGTTACGGAATTTCTAGATTCGGTGTCCACGCTCAAGGCCTGCGATAGAAGCTGTGCTGTACAATAAGTAGTTTAAATATTTTAGGATATAGAAAATTCAAATTGATATACCTACAACGTTTCAGGATAAAGTTTAGAGGAAAATATTGATGAAACAACAAATACATTTAGATATAATAATAGTTAGGCGTTTACCTTTTACATTACCGATTGGACCCTACATCACGCATTGAGGTTTTGAGATTTATTTTCCTGTTACAGCATTACTATGGTGAAGTTGGTCCGAATTAGTCCTGTTTAATACTACAATGTCATATAAACTACTTTTTAGTGCTATCCTTTTGTGTGTTATAATAGCTGTTAGATTGCGATATTTTGATTATAGAGTTAATCGGTTTAATGATTATTTGCGGAAGTTTAACAAGAGCTATGGTGAAGAGGAATTTCGAAGGCGAATGCTGTATTTTGAGGTGAGTGAAACAGATATTTAGTAACTACGCAGCGTTGTTGTAGGTTAGGTAACTTATTTTGTATCTACCCAAGTTATTTGCACCAGCACCAACTCGTAGAATTTTCAATAAAAAAACTGATATAAGTGATGCAGTACTTACAGACAACATCATACCAAAATGTAAATGTTTGCCAACACGCAAATGTTTTTTGTTATTGAGCTTAGAGCGTTGGAAGCTTATTATAAAGTTGAGTTTTTTGAAACGAAGTTCCTCATCGCGCGTTGTGAAAGAGGACTAGACGGAAAAAAATCTTACGAAAAGTTGTAACGACATAGCTATAGTAGCATAAATTGCATATAATGTAGTAAGTAGTATTGTTTGCATTGAATAGGCTCCGACCACTTTCACTGTTGTGAAGCTAAACAATACTTATGTGCTGAACATAGGCTATATTTTGATTTAAAGAACAGTACCCCAAGTACGAGTTTGTGCAAACACGGATCGCAGAGACGCAATCGCCGAGCGGCACCGATTTTGTATGGAGATCCAAGTTTCTCAACAAATCTGCGCTGCTTGGATCTCCATACAAAATCGGTGGCGCTCGGCGATTGCATCTCTACGATTCGTGTTTGCACAAACTCGTACTTGGGGTACTGATGTCTGGGACTCTGGGACGCTATAGGTTTTTTCTCTTTACTCATATTAATGATGTCCTTTATCCATTCTTTATATCATCTAGTATAGAGTTGACAATTTATTTCATCTAGTACATATCGAGTTGAAAAATAGTAATGAAGGTGAACTATCTTTCAGGCATCCTTAGAAGAAATCGAGAAGCTGAACCATGGGGAGCTCAGCACAGGGGCCGTGCACGGACTGACAAAGTTTTCCGACTGGCACATAGATGAGTTTAGCAATAACATGATGCTGAAGGCCTCCCCTTGTCAGGCTCAGCAAAATGACGATTGTTTAGCTGTATACTATCGTCAATTTTCGTACCTTGATCCTGAATATTTTGAAGGGGAACATCCTAGTTTTGATTGGTAAGTCATCGTAGCGCACGGATAACATAAGAGAGAATACTTACGAATAAATGTGACGATCGCAGACGTAGAATACGTTACACTGCGAAAGACAACTCAGAGGGCTTAGTCCGAGGTTGGCATTTTAAAACTCCCTACTCTCGAGCCGAGAGTCGTCTCTCGGATATCCTTATATTTTTGTTCGAGTGACAACTCTCGGCACGAGAGTAGGGAGTTTTAAAATGCAACCTCGGACTAAGCCGGTAATAGCTATGCCATTCATGCTGTGGATCGTGGATGCGATTCCCATCTAGAGCAAATGTTTGTGTTATGGTAAGTAATTAATAATTGTTCTGTTTCTGGGTGTTCTATGTATTCTATGTAAGTATTTAGATCACCCACCTACCTAAGTACCTATCTATTATATGTGCAATCTAGTCTCATAGTGCAATTTTTGCTAAGGATTCGAGTGTGATGTGTGTTATGTCCAAGAATATTGCGGTGCGGTACGGTGTGTAGAATCATCTGCTCCGTTTAACAGACAGGCTCGTCTCATCCATTGTTAGCGCTACATAGATGTTGCAATTTTGTTTTGCAGGAGAAACTTCCCAGGAGTGATAGGACCCGTGGAAAATCAGAAAATGTGCAATGGATGCTGGGCATTCGGTATCGTAGGCGTCATGGAAGCCATGGCGGCTCACTACCTGCATGCACATGATGAATTAAGCGTACAGGTAGCTATAAGCTTGTAACTAAGTAATTAGCGACGCGTGACCCGAGGGCTGGTGAGTATCTGGCCCAGCGTATCAGCATTGCTATTCAGCGCGGCAAATGCGGCAATGCAGCCAGTATCTTGGGTACGCTTCCCATTGGTACTGATTTGGATCAGTTGAACTATCTATAGATCGTTTGCAACGGTCTATAGATAGCTCAACTGTTTCTTATGTGAGTATTTTATATGACAATGTACATTTTGTAAATACTGTATAAGTAGTAATAAAATGTAACTAATTGCAATGCTTTAAAATAGAATACGTCGAGACGAGAGTAGAGGAAAGTTTTGGGGGAGATCTTTGCCAAGCAGTGGGACTAAGTACCTACCTGGCTCAGTTAGTAGTAGCTCTGCCTTCCATGCTGTGGCTCGTGGGTTCGATTCCCACACAGGGCAAATGTTTCTGTGACGAACATAAATCATTGTCCTGTGTCTAGGTTTTACTATTGAAAACACGGCTTTTCTGGGGCGTCGATGAAAGTCCTTTTAGTCTTTGTTCTCACAAACTTTATTTTTACATACATTTTCAAAATTAACATCGCACCATACATCTTGTATCATTGACAGTTCGGTTTAGAAGAGACAGATAATAAATCTATTATTATAAAGAACGTTCTTACAACAGAGTATAAATGCAATTGCCACACCGACGTGGAACAAAGATATGATTAAAATATAGTAAGCTTTCATTCGGCCAAACTGACCACATTAAAAGCGACCTCGCTTTAAAGACAATACAACATTGTTGGTACTAACTGAAAACAATCATGAACTTATGAGGTCTCTATTAAACTTAATTATCACTTACTAGAATTATTATCACAATCAGTTGAATTAAAAGTAAAGTAAGTAAGTAAATGGTATAAACCAAACACACATATATCACCTACTTATGTATAATATTAATGAACAACTTAATTTAGTTAACAATTTTACTACACTTCACAACATTATCAGCTAATGAAATACTAAAATTAAATTTTAGCTGGTAATCACTCTATCATTGTATCAATGGTTTTAACATCTTATGATTCTCTTTATACCAGAATTCTCTTTACAATCTCTTATTAAAATAATTATTTTAAAATACAATTAAAGTTTACGAACTTATATTAATCACTTTAATCATTGAATAACAATGAATCACTTTAATCATTGAATAACAATGAATCACTTTAATCATTGAATAACAATGAATCACTTTAATCATTGAATAACGATGAATCACTTTAATCATTGAATAACAATGAATCACTTTAATCATTGAATAACAATGAATCACTTTAATCATTGAATAACAATGAATCACTTTAATCATTGAATAACAATGAATCACTTTAGCCGTTGAATACCAACGAATCACTTTATTATATTACCGTCGCGTCCAACGGATCACACTGCTATCTCTGTCGCGTCCAACAGATCATTTAGCCTTATATTCTAACAACTTACACCGTTGTAATGCAACGGATCACTTTAATTCTGTTGCGTCCAACATATCACTTTAGGATCACTGTTGCGTCCAACAGATCATTTCTACTTATAACTAACATACACCGTTGTAATGCAACGGATCACTTTAATTCTGTTGCGTCCAACATATCACTTTAGGATCACTGTTGCGTCCAACAGATCATTTCTACTTATAACTAACAACTTATACTAACAATTTACACTATTGCAATTCAATCAAGTTCAATGGATCACTTTAATGCTGTTGCATCCAACAAATCACTTTAAAATTAAAAACAAATCTGTATTAGAAATAATTATCACATTTAAATATCTCTATTAATAATCTGTTGCGTACAACAGTTCTCTTTAGTTCCCTTTTACTTCAAACCATATATTATGATAGTTACAAAATCAATAATTTCAATTAACATATTAATCGCTTTCATATAAAATCTTTGTTTTGTTAATACTATTTATCACTTTAGGTTTTATTTAAGTGTATTATCTTAAATAAATTTAAGACTTTGATTATTACAAAATCAATCTCTTTAATGGCCATAATGGTCACTCACAGATGTTATTATTATGTTTATATTATTTATATAACTTTCTAATGTTATTATATTGTCTTTAGAAATATAAATTCGCTTTTTAAGTTGCTTATGTAATAACATAATTAAGATGAAATAAACTTCTCTTTTAACAAAATAGTATCATATCATTCTCAAGTTATTAATTTACATCACTTTAGAGACATTTAATATATTAAAACATTGTACACATAAATTGTATGTACCTCTATATCATTTATATAGTAAGTACATATATATGTTATTTTTTTTTTTTTTTTCACTTTAAGAATGTTAATCCTCTTTTTGAAGTCACTTATGTTTTCACATAATTAAAATAATACAATTCTTATTCAACAACATCATTACTTTTCAAATAATATTTTGATATTATTACTTTTTATCATTTTAGAAACATATATTACTTAATAACAATAGTTTCAAACAGTTTTAAAATCACTAATCATCTCAAATATAATTATATCAACTGAATAACTTTCTTATAATGTTAATTACTTAATAACAATAGTTGCAAACAGTTTTAAAATCACTAATCATCTCACATATAATTATATCAACTGAATAACTTTCTTATAATGTTATTTTATAAGAATACAAATTCAACTCGCTTATTTTTTTATATTTTTTTTTTTTTTATATAATTTTGTACTGACAATCACAGAATCAATAATCTCTAAACACTAAAGATAAAATTACTTTGGCAAAACAACTTTGTTCTATTATTATTTTATATAACTTTCAGAACGTTTTATGAGATCACTATCTCAGATATTTGAATCAACTTATAGTAATTAAATGGTATATTAAATGTATTGTTTTTCTGTTATCTTTCAACATTATTTTTAATAACTTATTCAATTTAAATCACCTTATAGTTATAACTAGAATATTGAGGGCCACATATTGAGATTTGTATAGTACCCTATTATTCATCATCCATAGATCCATGAGCAGAACCTAAGGGCCGCCTACGACAATCTTTAATAAGATGTCCCCACATATTACAACTGCTACACTTCTTCACAGGTTTGGGGCACTTCACACTAATATGACCTACCTCACCACAATTGAAGCATTTAATTTGTTTTTGTGAATCCTCTAATTGATCTGCTGGAGCAGGTTCATAACCTGGATTACGTTTTCGTGTTAAATGCGATGGTTGTTCAATACCCTGGCTTATGGTGACTTGTCGCAAATGTGAAAATAATTGTTCAGGATCTGAAAATTGTCCAGCACTTGCTCCCATCCTAATAATTTTGTCATCGATGCCATGTACTAAACAACCAACTGCTTTTGAACCTGTTATTTCACATTTATTTAATAATGCCATTTTATCATAGTAATATACATCTAGTGGTTGACCAAATTTGCAACGAATTTGGAGCATTTTGATTAGCAAATCTCCATTATTTTCGTTAGAAGGAAATGCTGACAGCAACTTATTTTTCCACTCATTCCAGTTGAACATTAGAGACGGTAAGCCTTGATACCAACGTTTTGCTAAGCCAGAAAGCTTCGGTAAGGCAAAGTGACAGATCTGTATATCATTCCAATTATAAATTTTACTGCATTCATTGACTTTATGAATCCATGTTTCGATGCTTTGTGTGCTATCACTGGGATCAAACTCGGGAACAACATTAATCATCATGTTTGGGTGAATAGGAAAACATGAAGTAAGACTGTCTATTTGTGCAGCGCTTCTGCTTGTTTGTGAAGCACTATCACTTTGGTGTTTTATTGTGTCTTGTACAATTGGTAACGGAGGAGTCATATCTCTTTTAGAATTTTTCCTCATACTTTTGTGATGTTTTTGAGAATGTACATGCTTGTTTTTTCTAACCCTACTATGATGTCTAGATTGACGGTCAGAATCACTATCACTTGAACTATTGTCAACACTAGAAGAAGAATGGTCCCTTTCTCGTTTTGATTTGAAATATTTTTTTGTTTTTCTTTTTGAACCCATCGTCAAATCTTACCTTTAGAAAATTACTAACCTTCTATTTACAAAAATTATATTTACCTAACTATCAATAACAAAACAAACACTCTTTCTTTACAATTAAATCAAATTATTAAACTAACAAAACAGAATACAATTGTAGGCAGTCCAATCTGATGTAAAGTTGACTGTTGCACAGAAAATATATACACTAACTTACAGTTTATAGTAAGTATATATATAAATGGCAGCAAAATATATAATTACACTCTAACTAATACAATATTAATTAACACTGAATGGAAATGTTCACACTCCGTAAATAGAATGTTTTGTAGAATATGCAGACACAGTATGTGAAATCTTGTTGATAATGTTTTATATTTAATCGTTTATTTGTAAACAACAAAGATCACTAAATGCATGACTAGGATAAGTCTATCGAGAGAGAAAAAAAACACTTTTTCACTGCACACGAATGATAGTTTTCCATTCCGATATGCATAACTGTTAATGTATATAAATAGTTCCAAGTTTTACACTATTTTCACTGAAGACACTAAGTTTCTTTTGAAATAAAAGTTCAAAGCCACTGACCTCAGGAATAAGTACGTTATGTACTTATTACCTTCTACTCGTACTTGTGGGTGTAACTTCAAATCCCCGCTTCTGAATGAAAACACGGCTTTTCTGGGGCGTCGATGAAAGTCCTTTTAGTCTTTGTTCTCACAAACTTTATTTTTACATACATTTTCAAAATTAACATCGCACCATACATCTTGTATCATTGACAGTTCGGTTTAGAAGAGACAGATAATAAATCTATTATTATAAAGAACGTTCTTACAACAGAGTATAAATGCAATTGCCACACCGACGTGGAACAAAGATATGATTAAAATATAGTAAGCTTTCACTATGTATGTATTTAAAATAGTTTAAAAAAGTTATATAAGTATTCTATCAGCAGTCTAGTTCTCGTAGTAGGTACAAGCTTTGCTTAGTATGAGAATAGATGTAAGGATTATCCTTTATTATTTATTTATTTTTCAGGAACTAATAGACTGTTCAGATGTGAACGCTAAATGCAGCGGTGGTAACATTAACACCGCACTGCAATTCCTTTGCAACAAGTATAAGTTGACGACGGAAGACAAATACCCGCTGATTCTTGTGAATGAAACCTGCAAAAATATGGCAAGTGGTGTAAGACAAATCAAGAGTTACGCGGTCCAATGGTAAGATAGTCTTTTTATATAAAACCGGCCAAGTGCAAGTCGTACTCATCCTAGAAAGTTCCAAAAAACCCGTTTTGTATGTGAGCCTTCATAAATATTCAAGTTTTTCGCACTTGGTATTTTAGCGACAACAGAAATACATAATCTGTAAAAAATTCAATTGTCTAATTAGTTCATGAGTTCCCTGGACAGACAGACAGACAGAAACATATAGACGGAGCGGTAGAGTTTCACTAATACAGTCCCTTTTCAGTAACCCTTTGGCTACAGAACCCTAAAAAATAAAGCTGAACGATCTATCTTATAAAAAGTTAGCGCAGACTTTAAGTACTGATTACCATACGTAATGATGACTTGAAGTCAACGCTAACTTTTATAAGATAAAGGGGAAGTCAATAGTAGCTAAAGGAAACGCGTTTTATTAATGCAATCTTATTTTTAGCAATGTACAAGAAAATTATATGATGAAAAAAATAATGCATGGACCGATTCTTGCTGTGGTGAAGCCTACAGGATGGACAACCTACGTCAGCGGCATCATTACCAGGAATTGTTAGTGAGTGATGTTCCTGTTTAACCGACTTTCAAAATAGGAGAATTCGACGTCTTTAAAAGATACAAAATTTCTAAGCTCGACTATCTATTTTTTAATTTTAAGCTATTGCATAGCTTCTATCGCGGGCCTTGAGCGTGGAGACCGAATCCAGAAATTCCGTAACGAAATAACTTAACACTGCGCATGCGTAATCCAGCAAAAAAATTCTGTGCAATAGCTTTACCACGGCAGTCCCAAGTGCCACACGTCTTTTTTTTTTTCATTTAATTTCAAATCTGTTACTGTGTGGAATGGCATTTGACACCACTAGTTTTTTTACGCTTTTTTATATATATGTATGTACCTATTTACCTATGTATGTATTTATATTTTATTTAATTTCTTTACAGTGACGACAATAGAGAATTAACACACGTCGTCCAGATAATCGGATACGATACGGCTACAGACGAGTTCAACAACGAAGTCGACTACTTCATCATCAAGAACAGCTACGGCACAGACTGGGGGGAGGATGGGTACATTCGGATCTCAAGAGACAGGATACTAAATCTATGCGGCATTTATGACCATATTGCTGAGTTGGAGGTTGCGTGATATTTAAAGAAAATAAATGTTTTTCTAAAACTGATCTTTTATTTTTGTAACTATTAGACCTTGTTTTACCTCCAGTACCTCTACCATGAGTTGTCACAGTAAAATCGTCTGACTTTACTACAGTAGTTACGTAAATATTAGTATTACGAATTTTAGTACCCAACTATCCGCTAGAGGCACTGTACAAATCTTCATACATTTTTTTAACTACAGACGCTAGCGAGTAAAGTATATATAGTATAGTAAAAACTCATGGTAGAGCTACAGAACATGATAGACCCTTCCTGGGTCAAAGGATAACGAATAAATATGACAATCGCAAACGCATACTCGAATCGAAACTGTAGCCGTTTCTTGCGTGATCGAACCGATTAAAACTCAGACTAAGTCTCTGTTCGAAAATTCGAGACTATCGTTAGATGCGGGAATCCGCAAATAAATTAAAAAAAACTAATCGATTGGAGTACAATATTCTAGAAAATGTTTTGATTGCTTGCCTACTTCTAGACCGAAAATTTATTTAGGTACATATTTAATAAAATTAAATAAATAAATAAATAAAATAATAATCATTTGAAATATTTATTATTATTTTTACATCTATTTATTGAAAAAGTTGGAGCTAGTTCATCCATAGCTAGTTTGTTTTCTAACCTAATAATCTTAAAAGATTTACGGCCTATCTTATAAAAAAGCGCAGACTTGATGTCTTGATTACCATACGTAATGGTGACATAATGTCAACACTAACTTTTTATAACATGTATTATAGGTATTATAAAAATTAGAACAAATTTATTTTAAAGTGTTTTATCAGGATAGCACAAAC
Organism: Ecliptopera silaceata; assembly: GCA_932527185.1. NCBI lineage: Eukaryota > Metazoa > Arthropoda > Insecta > Lepidoptera > Geometridae > Ecliptopera > Ecliptopera silaceata. Next base: position 2,552,433 of record OW052211.1, read on the forward strand.
ATTTTATTCGCACACTTTCTTCTTTTATTTGTGGTTTTCGGTTTCGCATACTTTTAAACTAATAACAATGTCAGTGACATCTTTATCAGTTGTGGGCAGTGGCTAACTTCATAAATAACCGTCGTGACGATAACTTCACGTCAGTTTGACACCGGCAGTCGCTCCGAGTCGACGTAAGTATTGCTATCATTTTTTTATTGTTTTACTGTTTATGTTTATAATAGAGGTTGTTATCTTTGAGATAGGGGATTGTGGTTGTTTTAAACTAGATTTTGAATACAATAATTTGGTAAAATAATGTGTATACCGATTATTTTCCATAAATACCTATTAAGTGGCCACTTCTGTTGTATTGTGTGTGTCAAGTGTAAATCTAGTCTAAAGACTTGTAAACTTTGCGATTTGATATTTAGCACTTATTTGATTAGGACAGTCAATTGTCTTATAGATAACTAGATAACTTTTGCTAGAGTAGGTACGTTTTGTAGTAGTAAAGTCTGTTAACAATATAAATAGCATTTTTTGAATCAACGTACCTACTTAGGTGTCTTAGTGTAAAAGCATTACCAGCAATAAAATTAGTATAAAGATATTTCTAAATAATTCCTATAAAGTTTATTTATAAAGATGTTTTAAACTATTGCAAATGTGACAAACACATATGTAATCAAAATCTATATCTTCTAATTACCTAAATTACTAACTTATGTTGCTTCTTCTTCTTATCGTGTCGTTACTATAGTTATCTTATTTAGGTACGCCTCCGTCCATATAGAAGATATTGCTTTTAGCAATAAGGCCGCCCATTGTACAAACCATCTTACTTTAATTACCACCAAGTATTTCGATGTTTTTGTTTCTTTTTCTGTGTTGGTGTACAATATAGCATATTCTATACATCTGACTGTACCTTAATACTTATTCATAACGTTTCAGAAACAAGATGGTGACCCTAACAGTAGAGGACTTTGGGGTCCATAATGGTGACCCCGTCAAGAAGTTTACTTGGAAGACTTGCAATGGACTCTCACTTAGTGCTATTTCTTATGGTGCTATTGTGCAGGCTATCAAGGTATAGGTATCTATAGGTTTCTTGAAATAACTATTTTAAGATCCATTCATTGACTTTAAAGCATTTAACTAGGAATCTGCTCATATGACAGACGGGTGTCACAGCTCAGTTGGTAGTAGCTCTGCCTTCCATGCTGTGGCTCGTGGGTTCGATTCCCACCCAGAGCAAATGTTTGTGTGATGAACATAAATATTTGTTCTGTATCTGGGTGTTACTATGTATACTATGTATGTACCTACTTACAATAAAAAAATTATATAAGTCTATCATAATTCATATAGCACATAGCAGTCTACGTAGTTCCCATAGTAGGTACCTACAAGCTTTGCTTAGTATGGGACTATATTCCGTTCAACAGGTTCCAGACCAAAACGGAGTGACCAAGGACATAGTCCTGGGTTTTGATGACCTGGAAAGTTACGTCACTCGCAATGAGCCCCACTTGGGTGGGGCTATTGGACGCTGTGCTAACAGGATAGGGGGCGCCACCTTCGAAATAGACGGCACAAACTATTGGCTGGTGAAGAACATTGGCGATGATCATCTACATGGCGGCACTGTGGGGTTCGATAAAGTAAGTTTCATACATCATTGTATAAAAAAACTACTGCTTTTTCCGAAATAAACGTTTTTATTGTAATTATTTATTACTGGAGGATTATGATGATTATTTATTGCTGGATTTAGATGAATAGGTACAATGTTCGTGAACATTTCGCTACACCATATAGCTCTAATCAGGATTTTAATTATGATTTTTTATGCTTATCTTTGCCCAGCAGTGGGACGTGATATCCCACTGCTGGGCAAAGGCCTCCCCCTAGACCTTCCATTCACCTCTGTTCTCCGGTTTCATCCACCAAGCAATAAAGAATTCTTCTTCTTATTTAAGAGCTCTTGTCCGCGTAATGAGTGCAAGTCACGCCATTTATTTCTTTCCATGGCCTCCTTGACCTCCCTATACGACACGAGGGCAACCTTCATCTTTACTTGGCTCATGTAGTTTATCCTTGGCCTTCCTCTTCCTCTCCTACCTTCTACCTTTCCTTCTATGAATAAAGATAATAATTATATAAATGAATTATTGGCCTTGCCCCGCTGCCGGCGGCAACCTAGTTTTAAGTTTTTTATAATATATGTATTTTTCATAATGTACAGTGTAAAAAACTTTTACCTAAGTATTTAAATAAATGTGTGAATATAAATAATAAAAATTATGTAAATAAAATAAATGAAATTCCCAGGTTAACTGGCATTCCACAATCAACGGAACAAAAGTCACCTTTAGCTACCTTTCCGAAGACAAGGAGGAAGGTTACCCTGGAGACCTCATCACGAACCTGAGCTATGACGTCACGGATGACGACACTTTCGTCATGTCATTCTTAAGTTCCACCAGCAAGAAGACCGTGGTTAACCTCACCAACCATTCATACTTCAACTTGGCGGGTCATGATGCAGGGGCGCAGGCGTTGTATAATCATGTGATCACCATCAATGCTGATAAGTAAGTTGACCAAAACTGACCACAATTGAGACCAATATTAGTGAAACGAAATTCTCAGCCTCGAAGTACTGTTGTAATCCTCGGTTAAGTTATTTCTTGTGCGAACAAGTTTGTTTAAACGATAAAATTTTCTAAGTGTAATTTTTGTAAACGAAATTTCGTTTCCGTTACCCGATACGATACTCGAAAACTATTATTTTCTATTTGCGTATCACTTTAGACTGGCACGGCACGGTAGCTGAGATTAACACAATGAACGGAAAGTAGGAAAACCCAAGATCTCTGAGTGGGTTTGCAGGCCTGACTGAATTCACAGCTCTTTGTAAACCCGAGTACGAATAAATGTGAAATCGCAAACGTATCTGCATGGTGTCGAATTCGAGTGACACTACGCGTTATCGCCAGTTCTACCGAACGTTGCAGCGTCGCGCGTGTCTTGAATGCGCTAACGTTACGATACGTCAACGATTGTCATATTTGTTCATACTAATCTCTCAGAGATCACATTTTGTTTATACTTTTAGGATCACAGAAACCACGTCCAAGTCGATCCCGACTGGAAGGTTCACAAAAGTTGGAGGCACTCTGTTTGACCTTCGCACATCCACAAAGCTCGGAGACGTGATGAGCAAAGGCGATGAGTTATATGATGACAACTTTTGTGTTTCTACTTATGGGAACAAGGTAAGGGCTGATTTTTTTTTAAAATACCTTTGTTTTTATTACATTTTCGGAGATCATCGGAATGGTAGGTACCTACCATTCCGATAATTTATATTATTTGCTCACTAAAGAGAATACCTACACATAATTCAGGTTAATATATAAAGTTAGTTAGTTAATATAAAGTTGTTTACTCAATATTTTTAGTTATACCATTTTTTTAATTCTGATCTGCCAGGGTCTGAACTTCGTATCACGCGTCATCCACCCCCCTTCAGGACGATCTCTAGAAGTGTACTCCAACCAGCCAGGAGTCCAGTTGTATACCGCCAACTTCCTCCCTTCGCCAGCAGAGGCAGCCCTGGTGGGGAAGTCAGGAGTTGGGTACAGAAGGCACGGGGCGTTCTGTCTTGAAACACAGGTATGGAACATTATTAAGTATATTTAGAAAGGGAACCTAAGCATTGTTGTTTTCGCTTATAACGTTATGATGTATTCAAAGATAACGTTTTTTGAAACAAAAGTATAGTGATATTACGTTAAGTGTAAGTAAATTGCTGCTTACTTTGGGACAAATGGTGTCAATATTAGGGGTCTTGGCTCCTCTGTTTGCTCCCCTCGGGGAAAATGGGAACTTATTTGTGTCATTTGTCCCCCTGAACAATTATATCTAAGTTTTTGACAGTTTCCACTGTCGGTACAGGAGTCAACATTTATTTATTTTGCTTCTCCAGAACTACCCGGATGCAGTACATCATTCAAACTTCCCCTCAGCAGTGCTGAGTCCAGGGGAAGTCTACAAACATGATGTCGTCTATAAGTTTGGAGTGGAGAAGTGTGCTATTCATCCTCATGTGGTGCCAGCTTAGAAACACTATGAAACAATAAAATACCACGAAGGGTGTGCGCACACCAACGGTGAAACTGCAGTAAGACAGTTCATTTTACGTCAGTGTCTACCAGATACTTGTAGTTCTTTATAATACTTTTTGTGGTTGGTGAGCGCACGTGCATCTTAAATTACAAAAATATGTTAAAGTACAGTCAGTACAGTCAGAAAAAGTATGGCTCAATTTTAATATGTAGTTTTAAGATGAAAATGCATAGAATGTTTTTTTTGTATTCTGAAACTATGATTTTCAAATGCTGATTTCTAAATTAGTAAAATATTTTTTTAAGCAAACTTCATATTTGTTCTACTTCGCAAAGAATGTTTTTTGACTGAATGTTTTTTAATCAAAATTTTCTTTATAAGAATTAGAATTACCAACTCGGCGTACTTCAACACATAGAACTGATACAACACATTATATTTATATTACAAAAAATAACTTTTGTTGGTGTTTCAATAAAACATGTTTTCAATCTTTACTCAAAACAATCTTTATTTTATATTTCACTTAGGAACTTTGTGCTTCAAATCTGTTTTATGAATTAAAAACTTAAACGCCGTAAAATATTCGAAAACCTGTAGATTACCCTATTTTCAAGGGTTAGTATAAAGTAACACTCTGTATATCACTTAAAAGTATGTGCAAAAAACATTTTTAAAAGCCTTCATTATAAAGACTTATCCAGTCCATTCCCATTTGCCCCATTTTCCTTATTCTCCCCCCACGCCAGGTTGAGACTCTTCTTCATCCCTTCGTCCAGAGGGGGGATTAGAGAACGGGGTAGTAGGAACGTTGATAGGTTAAATAGATCCAGAAATACTTTGTAGCGGTCACTAAAAAAAAATAATTAGTATAATTACCTATATTTGCAGTATGATATAACTCATTTTACAAGATTTCTTTGAATATGTTTCAAGTGAGTAATCACTAAAGGCAATCATCTAATTAAATATATCAAAATTCTAGTAAATTTGACATTGTTCATTTAACAATTATAAAATACTGTAATCAGAGCGAATGAAATCACGGTTAGACCGGTCAGTGTAAACAAAGCAAACTATTCGCTCTGAGTGGGAATCGAACCCACGACCCACAGCTTGGAAGCCAGAGCTACTACCAACTGAGCTGTGATGCCTGTCTGTATTGTTTTGCTTTTTTGTTTCTTATCATTATATTCTTATTATTTCTCTGTTTTATTAGTGTTAAGTGTGGGTTCAAATTAATAATGAATTACATACCTGAGCGTGGATCGTAGGTACTGGTAACCGGAAGAGCCGCCGGTACCGAGTTGCATCGAGCCGATCATTCGCTGGACCATTATCACGTGGTTATCTATAATAGAGCAATATTTAGATAGATTCAAGCTGTGGGTCGTGGGTTCGATTTCCACCCAGAGCAAATGTCTGTCTGATGAACATAAATATTTGTTTTGTGTCTGGATGTTACTATGTGTTCCATGTATGTATTTACAAAAAAGGTATCTATATATTATTCTATTACCAATCTAGTTTCCATAGTACAAGCTTTACTTAGTTTGTTGGGACTAGAATGTGATGTGTGAAATGTCCATGAATATTTATCTAAACTAATATATATCGCTGGTTAAATGCTAAACTACCTCATTCCAAAATTTCACTTTTTTCACTAGAGACATTCAAAGTTTTCAAAAGGGTTATTTTTAATTTCTGAGAAAGTCTTTCTTTGCATTTCTATGTTTCACCTATCAATCGACGCGTAATTTTAATTAGAATTAAAGTGCATTTTCAGTTTTTCCGTAACTTTAACCCAATGTCTTATTAAACCAGATAAGTGACTTTAGCATATAAAAATTGATGTGTTTGTTAATAAAAATTATCGTTAAATGACCACATTTCATAAAAAAATAAGGTTTATTAGACAGTTTTCAGTACCTAGTAGCATAAATCTAAATCCCATTGTTTATTATTCAGTCTATTAATAATTAGTAATAAAACGCTCTACTGAAAATATGAAATAGAAATGTTAAACAGTCTCAAAAGTTAAAATTTCTTACAAAACAAAACAAAAAGTTATAAATTCTCACAAAACACTGCATAGAATACACAAGAAAAAATTTTAAAACAAATAATATTTCTATCAAAATAAATGCTTCTAAACACCATCAACACACTTTAAAACTTATTATTACTTATTATAATAAATGATTCGTAATATTTTGGTATTACATCTTTCGAATCAGCTTTACAGCCTACCTAGCCGCAGCCTTACTAGCTGAACAGTCTTGCTGATTCCTCACAACGGATTGGCCTGGGCATGAACTTGGATAAAACAAAGATCATGATTAATGATCGTATTACCCCAGAGCCAATCACTGGAATGCCTTTCGAAGTTGTGCAGGAGTATGTCTACCTCGGGCAGACGCTGCGGCTAGGTAGACACAACTTCGAGAAAGAGCTAAACCGGAGAATACAGCTGGGCTGGGCTGCGTTTGGGAAACTTCTTCAAGTCTTCTCGTCGTCCATCCATCGTCCGTCCAAGTTTTCAACCAGTGCGTCCTACCCGTTATGACCTATGCTGCTGAAACGTGGACGCTGACAGTGGGGCTGGTCCACAAGCTGAAAGTCGCTCAGCGCGCTGTGGAGAGAGCTATGCTCGGAATTTCTTTAAGAGATCTAATCCGGAATGATGTTATTCGTCAGAAAACTAAGGTGTTCGACATAACTCTTAGAATTAGCAAGCTGAAGTGGCAGTGGGCTGGCCATGTTATCCGAAGAACCGACAATCGTTGGAGCAAACTGATACTGAAGTGGAGACCGCGTTTAGGCATTGTGTAGGTAGTGTAGGAAGGACGGCCTCCGGCGAGATAGAGCGACGATCTAGGGCAGGGATTCCCAAAGTGGTCGATATTGACCCCTTGGGGTCGATATTGGTTTCCTAGGGGTCGATATAAACGAAAACTGATTGTGGGGGTCGAGGAGGTCTTAAAATCGACCCCTATTAAATCAACCAGTTCTTCAAGTCAGACTGAAAAATAACACACTATAGCAGCTGTTTTAAGTTAGCAGACCATTATGAATAAGGGGGTTGATCTTAAAAGTAGGTTATTTGGCCATGGGGGTCTGAGGTAAGAGTTCATTTTGGAAAAGGGGTCACTTGTCCAAAATAGTTTGGGGATCCCTGTCTAGGGAGTGTAGCTGGCAAAAACTGGATGAGAAGAGCTGAAGACCGGGCTCAGTGGCGCGTCTTGGGAGAGACCTACGTCCAACAGTGGACTGCTATAGGTTGATTATGATGATGATGGATCAGCTTTAAAATACCTTCTGTCTTTGCTTGCGGAACTTTGAGTTTTTGGGCATATAATTTCCTCACTATACAATTACAATTTCAGACCTCTGGGTCTGAAATTGTAGTAGATGATTGTATAGTGAAGAAAAAAAAGAAAGAGAAAGAGGCAAACAAAATCTGCTTTGTTTGCCTCTTTGTTAACGTAGAGACTGATCTGTAGGATTCTGTAGTCTTAGTTCGTAGGAACTAAGTAATTACAAGCAATTAGTTTTTTCAAATATACACGCTGTAAATAAACACCATCATTATTTGCTTTTTAAAATGTTTGAAGGAAAAATAGGATTTTAAATACAAGTTTTAACTTTTTCATTACATTGAAACAAACTTTGCACCTTAACTTTATGAATACTATAATTATATTATCGAGTAGATCTTATATGAAATAGGCGCATTGAATTTGATGTTACGTAAACTCTAAGCAGTACGATTAAAATCCCGTAAAAAACGTATTCAAAACAATCACATCGCAAAAACTACACTTACTTCCTAAACAATAATGTTTGAGTTCACATAAAGGTTACGTTCAAAACTAACGCATCATCATCTCAAAAATTACACTTATTATTCAAGCAATATCATGAAGTTAACGTAAAACTAATAAGCAAAGCAAACGCATTTCAAAAGTGTCTCCAAGCAATAAGATAAAGTTCTCGTAAAAGTTATGTGCAAAACAAACGCATTTAAAAAATAACACTTTTGAACATACACACAATGTAATAACAACAAAATTTCTCATGCCAAGGTAACACATTTCGGAATGTGTTACCTTTGTACATAAAATAATGGTTGTATCTTGACTTCGATTTTTATGCAAAAGGACCATATTCCGAAATACGGTACTTTTGCATATAGATTTTAGTTAATATACACTTATTATTTTGAGATACGGCCCTATGGCATATAACTTCCGTGAGTTTCCGCAGATCACTCAACCACAACTAAAAAAATGGCAGCTTGGCTCTGAAATTTGGCGCCAAAGTCTAATAATGCTAAACAGCCACATCTGTTTTTTGGTTGTTTTTAATGCGAAAATGAAAAGTGTCTTTAACTCGTACTATAAAATAACTATTTTTAATCACATTTTTGCAATAAAAACGATTTTCACGATTTTTGAAATATGGTACTTTAGCATTTAACCAGCGATATATAATATAATATATATATAAAGAGGAAAGATTTGATTGTTTGTTTGTTTGTTTGTTTGTTTGCATCGAATAGGCTCCGAAACTACTGGACCGATTTCAAAAATTCTTTCACTGTTGTGAAGCTACATTATCTGTGCTGAACATAGGCTATATTATATTTTCAAAAAAATTAGGGATCCTTACTAAAACTTCAATTATGTAACCCAAGGTGTAAAAAAAATTCCTTACCCGCTACCCGCGCGAAGCCGGGGCGTACTACTAGTTTATTAATAAAGGTATTCTGCGCCTTCATTGCCCACTGACCTCGGCGTTATAGTTTATAAGTTTTTTAAATTTAGTAATGATTTTGTGTATGAATTTAGTTTGTCCGAAAAAAACTATTTTTAGTGCATGCCCTGGCCCGTCTTCGGAGACACCAGTGGATTGAATAGACTAAAGGTTGATACTTACAACGCCATTTGGTGATAAGACTGTCCATATCCATGAGTAGCATGAGGAGCTGATGTGGCTGCGAGAAGCGAGGCTCGTCGCGGTAGAATGTGATCATGATGGCACCTTGCAGCGCTTTGTGTGATAACCTGCAGAGTGATAGAGTTTTATTTGTATTTTGTCTCTAAAACTAGACTGATTTGTGAGATAATCTCTGTTAATATTTATATTTGTTCTGCGTTTATGTGTTACTATGTATTTACAAAAATGTATAGGTAAGTATAATATATATCAGCAATCTAGTTTCCAAGCTTTGCTTAGTTTGTGCCTAGAGTGTGATGTGTGCAATGTCCATTGTTTAACAAAGTTACATTCACCCTGAATAATACCTATAGGTATAATAAATAATACCTATATTTATTCCAGAAAAGATTAGCATATATTTATTCCGGGTGTTCTGGGTATATGTATAATTAAAAATATCTATCAATGTAATGTAGGTATTGTATTAAGTATGTCAGTCTTCTAGACCCATAACACAAGCTGCTCTGCTTAGCTTGGGCTAGATGATGTTGTGTGAATTGTCCAGCATTATTTATTTATTTATATAGGGATCCTTACTAAAACTGTAGTAAGTCCAATGGGTCACTAGTCAATACAGATTATTATAGTGTACCTTCGTTCCCCACGGGATCGGAGAGCATCATGCACAGTTGGGTCGAATATAGATCGGTAGATCTCTCGCCGGTTCTCAGCGTCTTGTAAACGGTGGCGACGGACGTTCTCGCTTGTCTCCTTCTGAAATTATAATAAGTAAATAAGTTATTGACATAATAATACCTTTTAGACAGGCGTCACAGCCCAGTTGGTTGTTACTCTGCCTTACATGCTGCGGATCGGGGGTTCGATTTCCACCCGGAGGATGTTTATTTATTTATTTATAGGCTACGCCAACAGCACACACAGTCAACATTTATAATAATCACTTACAGGCTAACTTATACTATAAAATGTGTGCCAATTACAGGCATGCACAACATTCGTAGCAAAAAACACGAACAGGAAATAGAAGTACCTACAAGAAATGAAGAAATACAATGAGACGAAAGAGTCACAAACATTTTGCTCTGATTATTTTGAACCGTTTATTTAGTTTTGCTATTAATTGTTCCACTAACCATTCCTGCTTCAATATCTTCGCGAACCATCTTGTCCACAGCGGCTTGGAACTTGCCCCAGAAGTTAAAACCGTGAATGTTGAGTCCTGGTGTGCGTTCCAACCATCGCTCGATCAACGCTAAGAGTGCGGGTTCCTGTTCTGATCTGTGAGAACAATTTGCATATACACCAACAAATGATTATAGCCTAGAGTCTGAATTTTACTTGCTCGAAAAAGTCTCTAAAACAAAAAAGATTTTTTTGTATGAAGATAAACTAAATTTCGTGTCGAAATATAGTTTTGCTGCTCGAAATACCGTTTTGCTCCTCGAAATATCGTTTTGCTCCATAAGAAATTTGCGTTTTAGTTTTCGAGACTCGTACGATCCAAACTCAGACTAAGGACTAAGGCTCGGATTTAAATTTTGACAGATTTATTTAATAGTAAGTAGTATCCTCAGGGAGTCGAACCCATAGGTAAAAAAACACTGTTTTATAAAAGAAATACCTTATAAAAGTATACTCTTGTTCCAAGTGAGTGATCTCTGGATCAAATCTCGGCTTATCGTATCCAATGCGGAAATTTAACTTGATAATTTTTCAGTTCAGTAGCTCGTTAAATTGCACATCATTAAGTATTATCAATTTACTTGACTTGGACTATAGAAGAGTAACAGTAACTATATAAATAAAAATAAGGCCGTTTTTTATACACGTTAGTTAAAGGGCACGTAGGAAATAAAGTAGGTATACCTAAGTACATTTCTGTTGGTCGGGCACAAGAGGCAATTTTGGCGATTTTCGACGTTTCGTGGTCTCATCCAATATCACAGAAATCTCACCTCGGTGAGATATTTAATTCCTTGGTGAGATATCGTGCTACTTGCCAAGACCACGTGAATAGGTGAGACTTGTGAGACTTCAACCCTCTCATAATGAAAGCATGTGCTGTTACAATAGTGTTATTTTGTCATCTCCAATTAAAGATCCGGGGTTTTGTTATTTTCGTTACCCCCTGACTCAAAAATGGCGGGATGTTATAAGTTAGGCTTGTGCCCCCCCCAAAAGGCCAAACTTATAACACCCCGTCATTTTGCGTGTGGGTATTTTGATAAATATAAGAACATCTTACTTCTGTAAAGCCTCCATAGCCTCAGGGTCATCTCCGAACACGGTCTGGTAGTTCTGGTTGTATTTGACACGAAGTGCTTGCTTTAAACCTAGCTGTGACAAAATATTAAATATGTATTACTAGTTATGCTAGACTTCCACTTAATTAGTACTTCAGGCCCTTTATGGTAAAAGATGTAACAGTTCAGCGGCAATAAAAAAAACTCTTTTTAAAAATTTGAATTTCCCGCTAGAGCAAGAAGTATCACCTTAACGCGCGAGTTTAGTTATTTACGAAATTAACGAACTCGCAACGTGTGCGATTCGCGTCGCGTATCGTATCGTATACACGCTAGTGAAAGACTAACGAATTTTGGTATTTTCTTTTTCACGTAATAATATCGTTGTCGATCAACGACGTTGGTGCGCATTGAACAGCTGATAGGATTGATCAGGAAACCTTCAAGCATTGATCAAGCTATTGGTCTGACAGCTGTCAAAAGTGCAGGGGCTAGCCGTCGAGAATTTTAGAACAAAAATGCTTGACATCATGGTTTTATACAAATCGAAACATGATTATCCCGGTAATTTCGTAAAAAACCTTAATTATTATTTATTTAATTTATTTAGATTCTGTATTATTGATGCTTATATTATTTTGATGATGACTGTATTGACCTACTAACGATTTAAATCTATGCTACTAACTTTATTTTCTAATAGACGAAACTGCAGACTTTGGAAGCCAGATGCAGGTCGAAGGTAGTTTCTGAAGTCCATGAAGTCCAGGGGTGTCATGGTCTCCAAGATCATCACTTGATCTACCAACAGCTGGAAAAGTATAAGGATGGTCTATTATCCGTAGTATTATGATCGTAGGTATAATATATAATTATAAATAAATATTATAATTCACAGACAATTCACACATCACAAATTTGATTATTTCCCGATATTTCGGCACAGTTGCATGCGCCATGTTGCATGGGAAATAATCAAACTCACAAATCATGGTAAGTAAATTTATTTATTTATTTATTTATTTATTATCCCGTTTATAATGAAAACTATGTTTAAAACCATGACAGTTTCAAATATTATTTCACACATCACACACTATTCCTAAACTAAGCAAAAAAATTGCCTAAAAATACTATCATCACTCTCATCTTAGAATGAGAAGTAGATGGCGTAGTTATCACACCCCCCCATCTACAGGAAGGTCGCGGGCTCAATTCTGTTCAATAAGTTCTTGGATATTAAAATCATCATCACGTCAATGATCTCATCAATGAGGCCTAACAAATTACTTTCGAGCAAGATAATACAGTGGAACTGTCACGTGAAGCCAGGGTCAGATGTCAGGGTCCCAAGTATCTGTAACGCGATATGGGATAGCGTAAACAAGTCTCTTTAGGATATCGAATTACGGACCGAAGGATGAGTGGAACTTGTGGCTGTTAACACAAAATAAATAATGCTGGACAATCCACACGACATCATCTAGCCCCAAGCTAAGCAGAGCTTGTTTTATGAGTACTAGAAGACTGACATACTTAATACAATACATTAAAGAATATGGTTATAATAGTTTTTATGTGAATAAACTATTATAACCATATTCTTTAATGTATTGTAATGTTGTGCTCAAATTACAATTTGAACGTCGCTGACCGAAGTCAACTTAACGAGGGAAAGTACTGACAAAATAGCAACGCGAGCAACTCGCCCGCCGCCGCGTCTGTGTCCTTGAGTTCGATGGGGCTTATTGTGAGTGAAAGGAATTTGTCATCACGTGACTATAAATATGACTTTTTTATAGTTGGCCTTCAAAGGAACATGGCCTTCCATGGTCCACCCACCTTATTATACTTTACTTTAATGCCAACGTACTTACTTCTTTCTTATCATAAGTACCTTTAAAATCAGGACGATTCTGTTCAGCCGCTTCAGGATTTCCATGGTGTGGCTCTCATCCAAACTTTCCACGTTCAGCAGAGCCCTGACGGAGTCAACCTCAAAAATGATCTGCTTGAACCATAGTTCGTATGCTGGGAAAGGAAGAACGAGATAATTTAGGTAGGTACATTATCTATTTTGATTTGTAGATGACCAATCAGAGACTGTAAAACTATAATGTTCCATGATTGATTGGCTGATGCATGGTATATAATATAGATTATTTGTCAGGTGTATGGACATCTAGATGAGATTGAACTTTCTTTACCAGGCCGCTTAATTGTCTGTCACATAAATCAATCGGTTATAGACAGACAGTACTGGTAAAGTTAAACGTTTGAGCCCTTTAGTCAACACGGGCCAATCACGAATAAATGTGATAACCGCAATCGTATTGATCGAATCACATCGTATCAAAACGGTGGCGCATCTGAGTGACACTACGCGTTGACGCGCTGTGGACGCGCTAGACTGTCGAACGTTGCAGCGTCACGCTAACGTTACGTTTACGATTGTTACATTCATTCGTGCTCACTCTTCAGAGTGCTCTCTCTACTCTCGAGACGACTCTCGGCTCGAGAGTAGGGAGTTTTAAAATGCAACCTCGGACTAAGCACTCAGAATGCTTCTTCATCGTGACGGATTTTGATACTTTGTGTCTAATTTTAGCGTGCATTAACTAACAGTTTTATAGCTCATGTTTGGTTCTAACTATAGAGTTTTCATCTCGCACAGTGACCGGTGACTGCTAAGCTTTAATTTCAGAACCAAAATCAAAATATACTAGACACAAAACGTACACAACTAAACTTGATTTCTGATTTCTTGGTGTATGTACTTTTACGAGCAATAAAATCTACAAACAAGTATAGAAATAATTTTTGCTTATTTTGACATTTGTCACAGCTCAGTTGGATGATGCTCTGCCTTCCATGCTATGGGTCGTGGGTTCGATTCCCACCCAGAGCAAATGTTAGTATGTTGAATATAAATATTTGTTCTGTGTCTGGATGTTACTATGTATTATAATATAAGTACTTACGTAATTACAAAACAATTTATAAGTATGTATTGTATTTAAGTACATATTCTATCAGCAATCTGGTTCCCATAGCTTTGCTTAGTTTGGGACTAGAGTGTGATGTGTGATTTGTCCATGAATAGATATTTATTTATTTAAGTACCTTGATGTGTAACTATGAAGAGGTGTTCGTCATGCACTGGTTTGGAAGACTCTGCACTGAGCATCCGCTGCGATGTGAGGAGTTTGTCTAGCATTAGGTATTCTCCGTACAGCATACCAGCTTCGTTACCTAGCGCTTCACCTTCCTGGGCCATGGAGTCGTCCATTGTGGATCTGAGGAATTCGGCTAATAATCAGTCTGAGTGGAAGTTGGAACTACTTGGAACGCCAATAAGATGCACAGTTTCTTATCAATGAACAATTTAAAATGTTAGATAATATAGAGTTTGTGAGATGGGTACTAGTAGATAGATATACCTACTTCATTTACGAGTAATTACGTCTGTTTGTGTGCATGTTTTTACAGACAGAGTTTGCCTGCCTAGTACACTTTAAAAACTTTTGAGCATTTAACCAGAAATGGTGTTTGATGCAAAACAATTTCTATAGATGCAAGATTCTAAATATTGCGCTGCAAAACGGACAAGTCTCGCTGATTTCATCAGTGTTTTGAAACTTTATCTTAGTTAATAACAAAAACAGACGATTTTGATGTAACACGAAATCAAGCTCTCTTATCTTTAGCAACTTATTCATAACTTATGACATCGAAACCTGTAAATCGTACGATGAAAGTTGTCCGACATGCTAACGGGTAATGTACTTAATGCGATTCTTAATTAAAGTTTTAAAACTTTCCGGATAAGATTTTATTTACGTGGTGTCTGATAAAAACAATAGGTACTTAAGTATATTTTTAATAATAAAATTCATAAATTATTTAAATGTTCAAGTCGTAATACGTACCTACATAAAGCCTAGTAAAAAAAATCCTTGTTATATATTCATGACTTATTTAACTAAATTGATTAAATAATCTAGGTAGTTTAATTAAATGTGGTTCTCAAAATAACCGTAGAAGCCGTCAATAAATCTATCTTTAAACAAATAATGCTTTTTATATTTCTTATCTCAAAACTTATATTAATTTTTGCATGGTAAGTATAAATTTTTTTAAACACTGTTAGTACCATAGTACCTACCCACACTTATCTAGAAACTTAGTTATGAATGATAATATACCTAACATAATCTAATTTCAATTAAACTTACCGCATAGGACAAGCCATTTTTCTTACAAAATAATCCTTTTCTAAACGAAATAATATATAGTCAATTTCACCGCACGAAGTTCGACACGCGCTATCGCAACGCACAGTAACTTGACACTGATTTGACGATGACTGACAGACTGTGTGTGAGTGTGACTGATGCGTGGTGTAGTTGAGTGATGGCGGCACGGTGTCGATTTCGTCACACTTTCCCTCTGTAATTCAAAACCTATGTTTATCGAATACCAGAGCCCTTAGTCCGAAGACACATTTTAAAACTCCCTACTCTCGAGCCGACAGTCGTCTCTCGGATCTCTCTCTCTACTTCTTACAAAAATATAAGGACATCCGAGAGACGACTCTCGGCTCGAGAGTAGGGAGTTCTAAAATGTACCTTCAGACTACGGGCTCAGGTACATTTAATTTACCTAGATATGTAGTTATATAAAACTTTGCCAACGTGTTTTATATTAAAACGGCAATAAAGTAGATATTTTTTACTAACTAGAAGATTGCAATGAATCTACAAGATTGCACTGAACTGCATTTTAATTTTATTATTCGATGTTTATAATAACTCAAAGAGTTTTTGTTAGATTTTAATCAACGTTGCATTTACATAACATCAAGTTTATAAGTTGTAGACCTATTGTGTATGTATACTATTTTAATAATTTTGAAGATTTTTATCCAAAAATAGAGTAAATAGACGACCCATATTAAATTTATTTCTACATAGGTAGCTGAGAATTAAAACAGTTAAGTAGATAGGTTTATATATAAACAAAACACCGGTAATATGAAGTCGTAAAAGAGCGGGAAATCGTTGTAAAGAAATCTAAATATTGCCTCAGCCGTAAGTTTATCACATGGAGCTCGTATATCTGATGCCATAGCCGGTTTGACTCAATCAGCATAATTTGTTTCTAATTAAGCGAATTATAATTTCGTTATTAATTTATACGAACTTAGTACCTACCTACTAAACGGTAGGTATACAGGGTGTGAATGGTGGAGATCTTCTTCTTCGTGTCGATGATGCTCTTAGATAATAATAAAATAAATAAATGATGCTGGACAATCCACACAACATCATCAAGCCCCAAGCTAAGCAGAGCTTGTGTTGTGGGTTAGTACCCTAGAAGACTGACATACTTACTAAATACAACACATTACATACTTAGATATATTTTTTTATATACATAAAAAATACCCAGAACACCCGGAATAAATATGTATTTGCAGATCGTACAAATATTTATCCCAAGGCGGGAATCGAACCCGCAACCTCCGCGTCGCAGGCGGACCGAATTGAGATTAGAACCTCCTTTTTTGAAGCAGGTTGATAATAATGAGAGGCAACCTTTTTATAGACAGGATATGAAGGGACCCCATCCCTATTCATATCCTGTACACTTAGTAGGTGTGTATGTAATGAAAATGATGAACATACCTACCTACTTATAATTATCCTTTTTTGTAATTTCTATCAATCCTCCTGTCAAACTACGATAAAGTTGTTGTGAATGACAATGTTAAAAAGACTAATTTTTGTCACATTTTGTTTGTTTATTTATATTTTTTTTATAAATTGTATGTCTTTGTTCTGACGAACGTGTTTGAAATACCTCCTAGAAAGATTATTTAAGGGGATACTTACTGCAATAAAATACTTCTGATTTTGCCGGATTTCTGAAAATTTTAGTATAACATTGAGTCTTGACCGCTGCAGCGATGTTGACTGGATCCAGGTTGCTAAGGTTAGCATAAAATATCTCCTCTGAGACAGTAGCTTGAAAAACTCATTAGTAAGTAGCTAGTAAGTACTTACTTATATATTATTGAGCTCTATTTCCAAGTTTAATTGTGTTTATTTTTTGTCTACCGCTGTCGTATGGGAGAGAATACGAATTCGTATCTAATAAATGCAAAAAATAAAATACCTACTAAGTACAAGGTGTAGGTACGGGCACTCGCGATACAACGGTAATGTCGGAGGTAGGTACAGAGGTAGAAGTTTATTTAGAAAAAAATGATTTGAGAACCTTACCTACCAATCTACAAACAGCTAAGAAAGTATTGGGGACGTGGCCTGTGAGGCAATACTGCGTCCATTACACTGATACGTAAGGATGCGAAGCTGCATGTGCCTTTATTTCATAAACCATTCAAACCGGAGCACAGGTAGTATTGAAAGCGATATTGATGATATTAGTTAACCAACTGCTAAAAAAGGAGGTTCTCAGTTCGACTAGGTGGGTTGGGTACCTAGTATGGTTTCTAGGTAAGTATATTTCGCGATTACTCCGCATCTTTCGTAAATTAAACTTCACAGGTAGTCTAGCTAGTCCCATATAAGTATACTTTTGAGTTAGATTTCTGTGATTGTTTTTGTATTCCTTGCCTTGTCTACTAACTGTGATGTGGACTTGCGAATAAGACTGTAATGTAAATTAGCAAAATGTCAATGTCATTTTATGGCTTTTGTGAATGTCTTATTTGACATTAATTTCTATCATTTGTCAGTCTGACATACAGCTGTCAGTTGTGTAGGTAGGTTTTGTTATTTACACTACGCATTTTTGTGATTATTCAAAAATATTACTATATTTTTCCATTGAAACAGTGATCTCGTTAGATATTTGTGTAATCAAAAGCATTTACAAGAACTGTAAGTATCACAATCTCCAAAAATATAAATATCAGTTCCATTTTGTTCATGCTTTGGAGAGTCTTCGTGTTTTATTTTATTTCAGATAATATTTGCTATGTTATTGTTATAATACTGATAAATTGTATTCTAAACATTCTTTCGTCCTTTGGATATGTCCAAGAAGTTGGTTTATAAACTGTTTGTTTGAATTTGTTTGAAGATATAGGTTTTTTGAACCAATGAGTCTGCAGAAGTACCTATGACATCAGAATAAATAGTTTAGTCATAACTTTTGCTGGTTTGTTGATTATCAGCTGGCTGTATACATAAGGATAGAAGATATGATACGGTAATCAAATTATTACCTACTGATTGGTTGTAATGACATTCTAGGCTATTCTGTGTATTGTTTTCAAAATATATATTCATATAAGCCTTAAACAAGGTTGCAGCAATCATTAGCAAACTCTAGCCCCATGTCTAGATGTCATAGAATAAAATAAGTAAACCATAAAATTTAGAATACCTTATTCACAAACAAACTTACAACTATTACAGTACTTATTTAAAAATTGTACATTGGAAATGTTAAATACATAACAATTGTTGAGCTATCTACAGACCACTGCTAACAATCTATAGATAGCTCAACTGATCCAGAATCAGTTGACTTACAGTTAGTTTTATAATAATATAATGAAAAGGTTTGGGGGAGGCCTTTGCCTATCAGTATAAAAATAAGATAAATATTCACGGACAATTCACACATCACACTCTAGTCCCATACTAAGCACAGCTGCTCTTGTACTATGGGAACCAGATTGCTGATAGATTACTTATATATATATATTTTTAAATACATACATAGAATACATAGAAACACCCAAATAAAATAACAACTGATGTAATGTAATTAAAAGTGAGCTAATAAATATTATATTTGCTATTCAGCGCGGCAATGCAGCCAGTGTCTTGGGTACGCTTCCGATTGGTACTGATTTGGATCAGTTGAACTATCTATAGATCGTTTGCAACGATCTGTAGATAGCTCAGCTGTTTCTTATGTATTTTATATGACTATGTACATTTTATAAATACTGTATAGTCGTAAGTTTGTTTGTGAATAAAGTTATAAATATTGATAATAATTTTCCAGAGTCATGGGGCAGACTCTATCAGAGCCGGTGACGGAGAAACAATCGGCCACATGTCAGGACAACCGCTACCTGGTGGGCTCTTCATGCATGCAAGGATGGAGAGTGTCTATGGATGACTCCCACACTCACATACTGTCACTGCCGGATGATCCGGGAACTGCTTTCTTTGCCGTGTATGATGGACATGGCGGTATGTCTTTAAAAACTAGGCTTTGTTTTTATATATTTTACTCTTTAGGGAACGTACCCCATACTACGTGACCCGTTTAGGGGGGGGAGTGGAGTTCTTAAAATACTATGGTCAGTCACAGGAGCGGGGGGTGGCTCAGGTTTATGTCACATAGTCGATTTTACTGAGAGACATCTTGTATTTTTCAACTTTTATTTGAATAAAGCGCAGTGTTTAGTGCTTTTCAAACTCACTTCGAACTCATATTATTATTTTTTCCACATTTTGCCTTTGAAATGATTAAAAATCATACTTATGAATTACCACGTGAAAACTAAAGGGAGGGAGGGAGGTCTTTGCGTCTACTACGAGTGGTCACCGAGGGGAGGGAGGGGTCATAAAATCTTAAAAAATAGGTCACGTAGTATGGGTATGTTCCCTTATATGTGATTGGTTATGAAGGCTTAATCAGATATGTGATGTTAACAGATTTTCTTGCTGATAAGAATCCATGTCTGTAAGGAAACATTTGATATGTATTTATGATTTTAAATTTTTTTATACTTATAAATTTTATTGCTTTTTTTAATGTTTGTCAAATAAATATTTTTTATTCCTATATTCTTATATAACTCAAAAACTGTTTTTTTATTTTCATCTATCTTTTCAAAGAAACAAAATATTAATGAAATATTTCTTTTTGCAGGTGCGAACATAGCTGAATATGCTGGAAAACACCTCCACAAGTTTATAACAGCCCGTCCTGAGTACCATCTTGGAAATATTGAGGAGGCTTTAAAACAAGTAAGTCCTATCCATAAATATTTAAGTCTAGCAAAGCAAGACAGACTGAAAAGCCATCCTAAGTGATAGAAAAATAGTCTGCAGTCTAGCTTTATTTACATATTTATTTTACTTTAAATAAAACTCAAGTAAGTACTTATGCCAATTACAATAATTAAAGATATAGCATGTAACAAGGCCAAAGAGGCGTTGGAAGGATGATCTGGACGCGAGGGATTAGTGGAGTGTCGCCAAAGACCGTGATAAGTGGAAGGCTATGGAGGAGACCTTTGCCCAGCTGTGGGACAGTAGAGATTAAAAACGTGACAACGTCACTTCATGGAACGCCTCAGAACGCCTCATGAGTCATGTTTTTCGTGCGTGCAGCCGGCTCTATCGAAATATAAGACGTTGTCACGTCAAATTGTAACAAAATCTTCAATGTTTTAGCAAGAAACAAATCTACATTTATGCTTTTGCTTATTTTTCCAGGGCTTCCTAGACCTGGACCAGGCTATGCTGGAAGAGGATATGCTGCAGGAGAAAGTGGCTGGCAGCACAGCGGTGGCAGTTCTGGTGAAGGAAAACACTCTTTACTGCGCTAATGTTGGAGACTCCAGAGCCATTGCAAGTGTTAGAGGAGCTGTGAGTTACACAAGTTATTTATGTAGTAGTATACCTTCTGGTGTGGCGTGTTTGCAGAAGTACTACCACTGCAACTAAAATAGAATATGTATAGAATAGAAAATAATAGAGAAATAACTTGAAAATTGAATAGAAAAAGTGATAATAACTTATACTTATCCCATATTTCTATATAATGTATTCATAAATTCTTCTATTGCATCGTCTATTTTGTTCTTCTATTATATCTAGAAGAATAAAGTAGAAGAATTTTATCCCATTCCTCCACCCTATTCTTCTATTATATTCATTTATTCCATTCTACTATCCCATTCTTATATTACATCCTAATAAACTCAAACAATTCTAATAAAATAAAGAAACTGTAGCGCCATCTATATCGCTACATGATGAACTACATCGTAGTCTACGCAACAGACCAACAGATGGCAGAAACAAGTCCTAGATCGCGCAAACGAAGTTATCACGGAGTTTGAACATAAGTAATAGAACCGATGACTATCCATCGGTCCTCGGACCCCGAGCCAAAGGTCGCTCGGCGTGGAAGATCTTCCTTTTCGTTGGAGATAACACACCTATCTCCACATCCATCAACCATCTAAACACATAGAAATAAATCTTGTTAATGCAGGATGATCTGGACGCCCAGGAGAGAGAGGGATTGGTGGAGTATCGCCGAAGACCAGGATAGATGGAAGGGTTTGGGGGAGACCTTTGCCCAGCAGTGGGACAGTATAGGTTATAAAAAAGTGGTTGTCTATAAAGTCGGTTTACTGACGATAGTTGAACGTGACAACGAACGCAAAGGCCGATTGTGCTACTTTGTCGCTCGTTCCGCGCTCTCGCTTGCACTTCATGGAACGCCTCAGAGCGAGGTAATGCCGCATGAGTCTCAGAGCGAGGTAACGCCGCATGAGTCATGTTTTTTCGTGCGTGCAGCCGGCTCTATCGAATTATAAGACGTAGTCACGTCAAAAAAAAAAAACAAATATATTATTATTTATTTATTTATTTTAAAATTTCACACAAAGCTTAGTGCTAGGAGGACTTAATGCTAAGAGCATTGTCTGCCAGTCTTCCTGGATGTCTATATAATATAATACTATATATATGTATTAGGTGGAGGTGTTGTCATACGATCACAAGCCGAACAACGAGGAGGAGCACCGTCGCATCACGGCGGGCGGCGGCTGGGTGCAGCTCAACCGGGTCAACGGCAACCTCGCACTGTCGCGGGCGCTCGGCGACTACGTGTTCAAGCGCAACTACAGACTCACGCCGCAGCAGCAAATCGTTACAGGTATTTATTTATTTAAGGAAGACCAACAGCGTTATAGATTTATATAAAAATAAAGCATAAAAAACAGAAAGCCAATTACAGGTCTTCACGTGTATAAAGTAGGATAATTACAATAAGCGTGATGCATAGGGCATACACAGCTCAAAAGAAAAAGTAGGTATTGCCAGTAATATAAAAAATGGTTGTCTGTAAAGTCGGTTTACTGACGATAGTTGAACGTGACAACGTCACTTCATGGAACGCCTCAGAACGCCTCATGAGTCATGTTTTATCGTGCGTGCAGCCGGCTCTATCGAATTATAAGACGTTGTCACGTCAAAACTGTAAAAGGCCAAAAATTGTTTTCATTGTAAACGGGATATTTACCATGATTTGTGAGTTTAATTATTTCCCGATATTTCGGCACAGTTGCATGCGCCATCATCACGGGTCGAACTGTTCGACCCGTGATGATGGCGCATGCAACTGTGGAGAAAATAATCAAACTCACAAATCATGGTAAATATCCCGTTTACAATGAAAACTATGTTCAAAACCGTGATAGTTTCAAATATTATTAGGCCAAAAATTATAAATAAAGATATGCATATAAATGTAAGTATACAGAATCGTTTAAGTAACTAAGTTAACGATTCTTTTCTTATTAAAATTGTCTCCATCCTCTTATATAGATAATTCGTCTCCATTCGTTACATTGATAATTCGAAAAAAAAAAGATTGAAATTTGAATGACTTAGTGATAGTTTTATAAAAATTGGTTCAGTATTTAAAGCGAAATTATAAAAAACAAAAAAAAAATGTTATGCAATATAGGCAAACGCTTGGCCGCAATCACATCTGATGTTAAATGTTGATGCGGCCTACGGTGTAACGCGTTTGCCTAGATAGAACCTATAATATAATCTTATTATAGTATTGGTTTCAAGCACCGCCTTTCAATAACATAACAGCGGATCAAACGTATTGTATGTATAATTTCCAGCGTTCCCGGATGTTATAGTGAGGCAGTTGAACGAGGACTGGGAGTTCTTAGTTATCGCTTGTGATGGTATCTGGGAGGTTCTCTCTAACGAGGTAATTCATAAATAAATAAATATTCATTGGCATTTCACACATCACACTCTACTCACAAACTAAGCTAAGCTTGTACTATAGGAACTAGATTGCTGATAGAATACTAATATTTTTTTTTAATACATACACAGAATACATAGTAACACCCAGACACAGCAAATATTTATGTTCATCGTACAAACATTTGCTCTAGGTGGGAATCGAACCCGCATCATAGAAGGCAGAGCTACTGCCAACTGAGCTGTGACGCCTGTCACATATCAAATAATATTATTAATGAAACTTTCGCGATCAGAACTCATACAAAAGAGATCAATTAACGTATTCAAGTTACACTGCGCCGTAATGCAGCTGAGCGTTCGCAAGCGTTATGACGGACTTACGCGTCGACTTATATTTGTAGCAATAAATAAATAAATAAGTAGTCATAGTCGTAAATTATTTATTCAGTAAAATCAGAAGGATATTTTAGAATCGTGTTATATACTAGGTGATTCTAGGTGCCAGTTCCACGCGACCAGAGCCTACAAGAACGTGCAAAAAACTCAGTTCCGACCGTGTTTAATGTACCTCCAGAATGAATGTTATCTTTTTTCAATATTGTTATTTAGGAGGTGATATCATTCTGCCGAGTGCGTCTCATGAGTGGATGGGAACCCGCGGCAGTTTGTGAAGCGTTGATGCATCGCTGTCTCGCGCCCCACTGCGCCACGGGAGGCCTTGGGTGTGACAACATGACAGTGTTGCTAGTGTGCCTAGCGCCGTTCCCTCGCCGCGCCCCGGTGAGTACTAATACGCCATACTGAGCCATAAATAGGCTCGAGATAATAGTGGGCCAGAATAAACCATAAATGAACTAGTGTATTTTCTGGCGTGTCTATCTAGGCTAGAGCTATTCAAACACTATGCTGTAATGAGATACTAATAGGTTAGAATAAGCTAGTGTCTTTTCTAGCGTACCTAACGATTTACTAACATATATTGACAGTTATTAGATGAACAGTTTTTGTGAGACAAATCCTTGATACCTTGATATCCAAGATACCTTGGCTAAAGCCAAGGGATATGATTCATTCGATAAGTTATTAGATAGATAGATAACACTTTATTGCACAAACAGAAAATACAAAAAACATCTTAGAACTAACTTAAAAATAGTACAATGGGCGGCCTTATCGCTGATAGCGATTTCTTCCAGGCAACCATAGCATGAAAAATTTCGAGCGAGTTATTATGACTGGATATCGAAAACATATGAAAGAGTTTTGTTAAACAATTCATTCGACATTTTATAATAAATGTAAAATAAATAAAACTAGACTAGCTTTAGAAACTCGTATAGATAGAGCTATATTTTAATATTGTTCTTATCATCGCATAGAGTATATACATAGTGTGCTGCGCTTTTTAAATAGGAACGAAATATATCCTACCGGCTGCGCCAGTATATCTTTTTGCATGCTTAAATCAATTAGCATGTTTGCATGAAGACTTCTAACTATAATAATATTGCTCGTTCTGTTGACTAAAATATAAATGTATGTTTATTTAATACTAGCCTATAATATGAATCGGCAGAAATAATACGGATAAATTATTTACCTAAGCTTAATCACTATTTTTCGTTCGCATAGTAGACACGTAGTAGGGGTAAGACATCTCTCTGTCCTGTTTTCACTCATAGTAATAGAAAAGGACGACATTCGGGTCGGTGTAGTTAGATATTGACAAATATCATGCTATCCTGTTCTCACTTATAGAAGTATAAAGGGTCGTGTAGAGACAAATATATCTCTATCCTCCTCTCACTTACTAGAATAGATAAGGATGGCATTAAGCATGCTTATACTTACAGTGTTCGTACCTGGACGTCTCTCGCCCAAACAAATATTGGATCCTGACTCCGTCGCGACGTTTCTCTTAAATAACTGCCTACCCTCATTTGCACAAGCTTTTTTATATCTTACAGTGTGCCTCTAGGAACTATACAATTCATTTTAAATTGTGTTAAAATGAAAAATAAGGATAAATACACACATTTTTATGATTTCACAAAAAGACTGATACTATTTTCTTGTTTATTTTATGCTTATTTGATTTGACAGCATTATAATATTAGCCGTCCCTTTCTTATGTACCAATGTGACAGAGACGGGTATAATATTAATGTTGTCAAATTAAGTTGGTTTAAATATATGCAGACAATATACATTGTAACAACTTAGAAAATGTATGTTTTTGAATCAAAAATAATGTTTGAATTAAACCAAATTTTACCTATAAATACTCTTCTGTGATTTATAATTATAAATGTAATAGATTTTCTACGAGATTATCATTATTTAAGACTGATTTGTGCCATTTTATAAAAGAAAAAATATATTTTAATTTATTTGAGCATATCATACCTAAATCCATAAATGAGGTTTTATCGAAATACATAATTTAATATATTTTTGGAGGCTTTAATCATAGTACCTGATGATAGTGAAATATCCAAAGATAAAACAAGTTTGTGAGAAATATAAAGAAATCACTTAGAAAGTACAACAAATTAGCATGATGTGCTATTTCGCAATAAGGTACTGGATAATGTTAAAAATACATAAAGTTTAAGTAAGATTTTTGCTGTGTCACATATTGTTTAGAGTTGAGTTTGTCGCACAAAAATAATTCGTTTTGCGTTTTAGTGTTATGAGTTTTTTAATCTATTACTAATAATCATGATAAATATTCTTCGTACAAGCGTTTGTAATATCTACCGATTTTACGTATTTTTAAGACCGTGTCGAAAATTTAGTGCATGTTTAGTTTGATATACAAATCTGTGCATGTCTGGCCTAGAACTTATTGTATCTTTTGCATGAAAAACCAAGACCTTTGGTGAATGGTTTATAAGCTTTAAATATACATAGATGTAAATTTATGATTGCATGTATTCATCGTCAATGCTACAAATATTTTAACATTGCTTTTGGTTTGTAATCACCCTGTGTTTGCTTTAATAAATATTGACAAAAATATGTTGTTGCATCATTATATAGTTATGGGGCGTCTAAACGGGCAATGTTTTACGGCAATTTGTGGCTGCAATACTGTGGCCGGCAATATTGCTACCAATACCAGCCACACTATGCAATATTTTAAGGATGGCCCGGCATTATAGCCACATATTTTTTGATATGTCAAAATGTTTTTATGTGTAGCCAGCGTGTGGCCGAACGATCGCCTCGCAATCGAAAATACTGCCAAATCCACATTCGTGTCCTTTTTTTCGTTTTTCTGCCAAAACAATGTAAGCGGCTGCGATGAGCGTCATTTCGTCGGCCATTTTTGCTGGATTGTGTGGCTTAAAGGGTTCTGAATCAAAGGCCACACTATTGCAGCCATATTGCAACATGTTGCCTGCAATTGATTGCTCAGCCATAAAAATGTTTTATTGATGGCTGGGCAATGTTTGTCAATAATTGCAGCCACAAATTGTCGTAAAATATAGCCCGTTTAGACGCCCCATTATACAATTAAGTCCCCTACTGTTATGTTTGTTTGTCTGTCTGTCGTATATACGGCATTTTGCTCTGATTTTAATAATAAGTTTATATTTGGGCAAGATGTTAGTGAATAATATAATGAAATGTCCGTAGGAAAGTCAGCCATTTTGCTTATATATTAAGTTCATTTTCGTTCGCTTTATTATAACGTTATTTTCTGTGGTAAATGTGCTTGAAAAATATGTGCATGATGCATGATCAATGCTTTAGTAACGTTTGTGCTAAGGTAAGCGATAACAATTTTATGTATTTTCTCATTTTTATGGATTATGCTAAGCTTTAGGGATTCTGGTTTCACGTCGGTGATTTTACTTATTTAAGGCTATCTTATTCATTATTCCGAAAATACAAGGCATTTTAATAGAATATATTATTTTCTTCATATTAGTTGTTATCATATTTTTATTTGACGAACTAAGTATTCATGGATTTTTGACACAACGATTTCTGAAATGTCAGTGACTATTAATTAATATAAAAGCTCAATTATTTATTAATTAATTTAATTATTTCAGGAAAATCCGCTACCAGTTGACGATGAACTAGATAGTAAGTTCTTGACAAAAATGGAGGATTTGTTATACGTTGAAGACGAAGAAGAAGACCTGAAATGAAGATTTTTCTTGTATATGTGTAAATAGTAGCGTAGTGTTTGAGTTTGAACCTTATTGCTATGAGTTAGGGTTGAGATTTGCGTCCGGAATGTTCTTATTCGGTTTTGATCTCAATGGCATGCATTTTTTAAGATAGGTTTTGAGCAACGAGGTTTTAATACTGTTTTTAATTGTAGGTTTGAGCAACGACTATTTAATATTTTTTGTTTTCGTAGATTTAATAAATACCAGAGATTGTTAAATCCTAAAGCTTGCATTACACTATCCAGTTTTCAGAGTGATAAATACATACAGTACGTTATAACTATAGTGTTCGCGTTATAAACTGAGTTGTCGGGTCTTAAATCATTGTATCTGTCAAGCTCGCACTCATTGGGCTTATATAGCAGTAGCTCTACCATGAGTTTTTACTATACTATATTTACTACACTCGCTAGCGTCTGTAGTTAAAAAAATGTATGAAGATTTGTACAGCGTCTCTAGCGGATAGTTGGGTACTAAAATTCGTAATATGTACTAATATTGACGTAACTACTGTAGTAAAGTCAGGCGATTTTACTGTGACATCTCATGGTAGAGGTACAGTACAACATGGACGACTCAGTTGGTAGCGCGGACTCTTTATATATTTTCATTATATAAACTACCATGGCAGAGACCATAATCGCACTAAATTGGGTCTCTGTCTACGGCTACACTATTTATAAATCATGGTCAATTAGCGCTCTGCAAATTGCATGGTGTAATCATTCACGAAATTTACTACTCAAAAAGTCAGCATTTAAGTCATTATGTGATTTTTGAAGTGAAAACTTCTTTAGCGGCGCTGGGTGGGTAAAAACTTTCAAACTCGCGTCAGGGTCACGTGACGTTGATAAAAAGCGTAAGATCGAGGGAAAGGGAGAGGAACTAGTATCTCCCACTCTTTCTACCGTGCCTGAGTGTGCTCTGTTTAGGCGGCACACATTGTGATTGTCATTGTCATTATGACGTCTGTGGTTATATTTTTGAAGTGAAAACTTAAAAGTGAAAACACAACGTTAATATTGAAGTTTTCACTTCTGCCGGCACTCCCGGAGTGCTACCTTTTTTTTGGTACAGAATAACTACTTTGACTGTTTAAAAAGTGAGTAGTCTAAACAATATAATTTGAAAGCCAATTTCGGATTTTAATTGCATTATTTTATTAAAAAAAATGTAAATATATTTTTTAATGTCGATAGTTATGCCACTGAGAACAATCCGTAAAAAGACAAAAATGAAAGCTAAGTTTGATAGGTTTTAGAATTTAGGATTTTATTGTGGGATATTGGATTATTTAGTTTTAAGATAAAAAGGAGCCTCTATATTACATCGATTATTTTAACGTAAGTATTTATATAAAAAAAACAGTAAATAATTATCTAGTGGTGTCCTCATCAAATTTGAACAATTTGAGATATTTTGCTTACCTCAAAAGTGGTAGTTTTTTTTAGTTATCTCGCATTTACTAATTCACACCGTGTTGGCTCAGTTCTTATACGACACTATAATTTTATAATTCTTCATTTCTTTTTAAATAATAACGGTATATCTTATAATAAGTTAGCGAAGACTTGAAGTATTGATTACCATACGTAATGGTGGCATAATGTCAACTCTATTTTTTTATAAGATAGGGGGTCTCTTATCTTTGATGAAGGCGCCACTGGACAATAAATATTCAAAATAAGTTAGTAATGAAAGGAAAATAAGTGAATTTTCTTATAAAAAGTTTAACATCTCGTGGGAAATTGGAATTTTTTGGCTGGACCAAGATATATAGACCTCCAGTTTAATGCATATTCTACCCAACCGAGGCTCCTTTAATAATTGTTCCTTTTACTCAAAATTATAGGTTGATTAGTTATAGTAGTTTTATAATATTTACGACATTAATTTCTTGTGATGAAAAATATAATTTCGACTTATCCAGTTTTATTTTAATTATATTCATGATATTTATTTATTTTGCATAATTAAATTATTTGTAAATTTTAAAAAGCATGTAATGCGGAATTATTGTGGTTTAATAAAAAATATATTACTTTTTTATTGCAAGCATATCATATTATTGTAATTTATTAAACATTTTTGAAATTATTGAAATTGTTACTATGTTAAAATATTTTGAGATAGAGACGCCATCTTGTATTTATCAATTTAGTCAAAGTTTATTCTAAAAACCTAATACAAATGTTTGTAAAAAAAATGAATTTGTAACCGTGTGTAAAGATATATTTAGTATCTAAATAGTCTTTGATATATGAAGCTTTTTAGTTCAAAACTGTATTTCAATCATATTTCAGAATAATAACATAAAAAATAACCTCCTTTGTGTCTCCGTAGTTTATTAATATTCTTGTTAAAAGTATTACAAGTTAGATTTAGATATTAAGATATAAGAAATTATTTTACGCACTAAAATAATGGAATTGTGGTTATTGGGGACATTGTGTAGTTTTTACTATAAATAAAAAAAATATGTATGCATCACGGAATGAAGACATTTTGTTTTCACAGATTTTATCCGCCATTTTGTTTTTGAACATAAACTGTCAAAATAATTTAGGCGCGTTTTTACAGACGCGAATACTTATATTCTGAACTGATACAATCAAACTTTACAACATTTATTTATCTAGTCACATTAACACATAAAATAAGCCGGAAATATTATTTTATATCTAATCATTGGATGACAAGCTTGACTTGAACTTGTTTCTAATTTTCTTCTATTTGTTTTAAAACAAAGGTTTAAAAGACTTGAAAAAGGTTTATGTATTTTTCGAAACTAAACTAATTTGACTGCACTAAAACTACAGCAGTCTTCGTAATTGAAATAGAAAGGTATGGCAAGAATTTTAGTGTTGCCAATTTAGGTTAGTTAAGGAAAATAATAGAGGCAGTCACCCTTATTATTTTCCTTAACTAGCCTAAATTGGCAACACTAAAATCCTCTGACTTCAACGAAACCAAAATCTTTGAAACGCTGGCTGCTACGAAACTAAATTTAAGTACATTCATTGTAATCGTGTTTAACTGGAATAAGGTGTAAGATCCTACAACTTGTCATCAGAGGGCTTAGTCCGAGCTTACATTTTAAAACTCCATACTCTCGAGCCGAGAGTCGTCTCTCGGATCTCTCTCTCTACTTCTTACAAAAATATAAGGACATCCGAGAGACTACTCTCGGCTCGAGAGTAGAGAGTTTTAAAATGCAGGCTCGGACTAAGCCCTCTGTATTTCTACAATTATAGTTTAACTAAGGCTCTGGTGTTGCACTAGTCAATATGGATAGTCTGGTCTGTACAGTACCTGTTTGGACATTGTGGTAATAAAGTTTTACATTTTTAAACTGTTTTATTTTTATTTTTAAAATCATTGTTTATTTGTGCTCCTGATTACGTCCCTTGTTACGCTCCTGATTACGACCCAATTTTTTAAACCTGACAATATTCCATTAGAGATGGAATATTGTCAGGTTTTTTGAAAAAATTGGATTTGATTTGACTTGTACCCGAGAGGCAATGAGGACGTGCCGGAAAGGTATCGCGCTCCGTCCATTGATATGTTGTATAAGAAGTTCAAAAATGTATTGAAGTCTTCAGTGACAAGGATCAGATCTAAGCCATTATTGTGATGAATTTGGCACAGTTAGAAGTTATTTTTATCGGATTGTCTTGAGTATCAATAAAGTTTTATTAGGTAATCTTTTATCTCCATGAATTTACTGGCTATAAATGAATTGCCCTGATTTGGCTATTTTTTAGTGCCGCTAAATGCTATTAAGGGGTAGTCAGCGAAAAACGGTCAATAAAAGGTTTTAAATATAGGCACGTAATATATCGTTCATCGTTAATGGTATTTAAATGTGGTAAATCACTAACAATCTACCTATTATAAAACCTAACCTCAAATTGGTTGTTAATGAACCATTGTAGGTACCTACGATTGAGAAGAACTTACGATTCGTTTCTATTTACCTTCTATCAGCTAAATAATAATGAAGGTCGTCCTCAGAAGGTCAAGGACTACTCTGAATAAGGCTCATGTGAATAACCCATGTCAGGGCTGAGCACGAATAAATAAATAAATAAATAATGCTGGACAATCCACACAACATCATCAAGCCCCAAGCTAAGCAGATCTTGTATTATGAGTAAGTACTAGAAGACTGACATACTTAATACAATACATTACATAAATAGATATTTTTAAATAACAATCACATAAATAATATTTTACGCAATAAAAGTAACTTTCAATCAGTGTTACCAGATACTATAATGAAAAATTCTACTTAAGTGTGTGAATATGAACGAATACAGATAATACATTTTACAGTTTATTTTCAAAACACGATAAATCATTACAATCGTAACGTTAGCACATTCAAGACACTGCGCGGTGACGCTGCAACACGTTCGTCAGTCGAGCGTCAACGCGTAGTGTCACTCGAATACGACACGTACCCCGTGTATTATGCTAAATTGTAACCTAAATGCTTCGTCTTAGCAGCAGCTTAGGTTCACCAAGGTAACGTGTACGTAGCGTGTGCAACTTCGTATCGCTGTAAACAGCAAACCGCTCATCTTTTATCCGTTCGTGTGACAGCGGTTATGTCACAATCTTCAGCTCACTAACGTTTGAATGCTGAACGTGTTTGGCTACACGATCATCGCGATCCCAAAATGTCTATAGAGCAGCTTAGTATGTAGTTACATTGACAAATTTGTGGCAGCCGAAAAAAAAAGAAGATACGGCCTCAGTGGTATCTAATGTGCATCCACCGGCTTCTGTCTCGATATGGGCTTACTAATTAACTTGTAAACAAATAAATTGTACGAATTGCCCTCGCTCCTCAGAGTAATGATGATATAATAGGGCTATGGATGGGCACGCACCCGGGTATTTACCCACTAGTGGGTATATACCCATTTATGCACCCGGTATATACCCGTATGCACCCGTTTGCTGGGTGCATTCAATTTTGATTTTCAAGAAAAAAAAATGTTATAAACAAAGTATGCAAATCTGTTCTAACCATCATTTCCTACGAAAAGTACCTTATAACATTTTTTGATTAAACGTATATTTTCAAAGTTATTATGGATTTAGTATTTTTTTAGTATGGATATCAATGTTTAAGTAGCTTTCTATTCAAACATTGAACTTTTTATGACTGGTAAAATAGTTTTTCTTTAAAGAACACTTTGAATCATTAAAATTTGGGGAGAATTGTTATCGACCAACCATCAAAAGTGTCTGAAATAGTAGTTCGCAGTACTAAATCAGATTTGAGGATCTTGTAACTGTAATCTCGAAGGCGATTTGAAGTTTTGATTAAGAGCAACAATACCTGAGTGCCTCCTATAGTCAACCATTCCATTCCACTGCTGGACATAGGTTTTTTAAGATTATTTTATAATATTACTCGGTTTAAGTCTCACATAACCTAATATTTTAATGATAGAATTGTCACGTGTAAAAAATAAATGACAAGGTAATTGTAGGACGTCCTTTGGCAAAATGGAACGACTTGCGATGGATGATGCGTCGTATTTCACTGAATGTGAAAAAAATAAAGTTTACTGCGTTTGTTGGTCAAACATATTTTCAGGTGTAGATTTTTTGTCACAAACGCATAAATTTGCAATTTAAGATGCATATGAAATAAAACAGCTGTGACGAGTACCTTGGTCTTCTGTCGAGTAACTTTATTTCGGTTTAGTGCGTTGAGCAACTTTTAGCTTATGAATCCTACTGTCAGTGTTCACGTTTCAGCAACAAACGTTCAAGCACGATTAAATGTGACTCGTAAACGTATCGATACATAACGTATTTGAAAAACATTGCGCGTCAACATAAAACTTTCATTTCAAACACTGATAAATGGGCGACAAGAAAACTTGACGAAGTTTCCAAACGCAGTACAGCCCAGCTGAATTCTCTGGCTAACCTATTACTCGAAGTTGTGTCTACCTAGTTGCAGCATCTGACCGAAGCACAGTGTGCTAAACGACTCAAAAATCAGACATCACCATCATCATTTCAGCTCGTTGGCACCCACTGCTGAGTTTAGGCCTCCTCTTTACTATGCCATTATTTACGGTCCCTTGCGTTGCGACTCTCATCCACTTATTCCCGGCTTGTTCTGAAATGTTTTAGGACCATCGGGCTGTAGGTCTGTCTCTTGGTCTACGAGCATCCCTTGGCCACCATTTCGTTATCGCCGTTCTTCACCTTTAATCGTCTCTTCTTGCTAAGTGGCCCGCCTATCTCTCTACTTAGCACTTCAGCTTTGCGATTCGCGAACCTACGTCCACAACTTTTGTGCGACGTCGGATTTCTGTATTCGGTAGGTATGTGGTCTAGAAGATATTACATGCATGGCTCGCTCCATTGCCCGTTGCGCGACTCTGATCTTATGCATGTATTCCTTTGTGAGCGGCCATCTCTCGGATCCATAGGTGAGTATGGGCAGAATACATTGATTAAAAACATAGCATAGATAAAAATCAGACATAGCTTTTTTTATTTGCTTAATCGAAAGTATAATAATAATAATTGTTATGGCTCATCTAGGAACATGTCATATGATTTCGAAAATAGCAGTTAGTTGGTTTTGTAGCATGCCATAACCGAAACTTAAAAACTTTATTTCCATAAAAGTTACATTCATTAGGGAATTCTATAAAATCAGAAAAATACGAAAATCATAGCTCGAGAAATCTCAGAAAATCAGAAACGAATTGAGTTTTGGGAGTTCTATTATAGCATTCAAAATGGCTTATATATTAGATTAAGAAAATAAAAAAGCTATGTCTGATTTTAGGGTCATTTAGCACACTGTGCGAGGTAGATAGATCTTACACAACTTCGAGAGGCATTTCAGCAACAGTGATTAGCTGTGGTGGTTATTATCCTATTGTATAAAACGAAAATCCAGATGAACGATCATATTAGATCGTTGCGTGCATGGTCGATATCAATTCTCCTCAAATTTAAATGATTCAAAGTGCCATTTATAGAAAAACTATTTTACCAGTCATAAAAAGTTCAATATTCGAATACAAAGCTACTTAAACATTGATTTCCATACAAAAAAAATACTAAATCTGTAATAACTTTGAAAATATACGTTTAATCAAAAAATGTTATAAGGTACTTTTCGTAGGAAATAATGGTTAGAACAGATTTGCATACTTTGTTTATAACAATTTTTTTCTTGAAAATCAAAATTGAATGCACCCACCCAAATGGGTGCATACGGGTATATACCCGGTATATACCCAACTACCCGGGTATTTACCCAAATGGGAAGATTGGGTATATACCCGGCGCCCATCCATAAATAGGGCTTAGGGGTCTTGGCTCCCCTGTCTGCTCCCCTAGGGGGGGGGGGACATGGAAACATTATTGTCTTTTTGCCCCCCCTGAGCGATTTTGTCTAAGTTTTTGACAGTTTGCGTTGTTTGACTGTTTGGCTGTTTTTTTTGCTATAAGGAGTTTAGCTAAATATTAGGAGGTACACATAAGGTAAGGGTTTCTAATTCCACACATCATAGAGCTATAAGGTCGAATTTATGTTTGAATCAAGACCAAACTTTAAGACACTTTTCAGTGTATAATTTTAATAATAACTTAATAACATTTAAATTCAAACATTACAAACAAAATAATTCTAACATCTTAAAACGTGATTAATAGTTTCTTTTGTTGCAGTATTTTAAGATAACTGAAATGTTCATACCTGAGTACATTGTTCATACCTTGTGTAATATTATTACTCTTGAACAATACTGCATATAACCGGCATGCCTCCCCTATAATTGGATAAATGGGGGGTAAGTATTTAAGGGTAGGAGGGGTTGCGACGCGCAGGAGTGGCTGTCTGCCAGCCTCGGTGTACGTTTGCAGTGAGTATTCTATTATTTATTATTTTATTAACACTTATTACCCTATTTTCTTTGTAAACGGGATAATTTACATGATTTATGAGTTTTATTATTTACTAGCTGTTCCCGCCGCGACTTCGTCCGCGTGCCGTTTTAAGAGATTTTGCTATAACCCATTACTATCTTCTTATGAGAGAAAGAGAAAAAAGAGCAGTCTAAGAAGGAAAACTTAGTATCTATACCTACTTATTAATAAAACCGGGCAAGTGCACACGAAGAGTTCCGTACCGTATCTATCTCCCGTTGCCCTTATCAATATCGAATAAATAAAAATCACGTTTATGTATAAGCCCCCTTTAATATTAATTATTTGTGATAGTTATAGAATTGAAAATAGACAGAAATCAAAAACTCAGTAATAAGGTCTAGTTTTACCCTAAATTTAATAATAATTTCGTTATCAACACATAGGGATGCTGGACTAATTCACCAATGATATCTTTCATGACCTTTCGAAACCAAATAATTTCTCTAGCAGTTTCACTTGCTGCCACTATTTCTGCCTCGATGGATGAAATCGCTACTGTGCTGTGGCGTTTACTATTCCAGGATATTAGACCTCCAGCATACATGCAAAGAATGCCTGAGGTAGACTTTCCAGTTTCATGATCACCTGCGTGGTCAGCGTCACTGTAACATTCTAAATTATGACTATTTCCTGGCTTGTAAACGATGCCTTCTTCTATAGTCCCTTTCAAGTAACGCATTATCCTCTTGATATTGATGATGTTCTCCCTTGTGGGTTTATCTAAATTTCGAGATACAACACTGACAGCAAAGGCTATGTCAGGCCTCGTGATTGTCATCAAATAAGCTAGTGATCCAACAGCTTCACGGTACGGGAAGTTCATTGAAACTTCATTAACATGTTGAGCATTATTTGCTTTTAAAATTGATGTTGGCACTGGCTTACATTTCTCCATGCCAATCCTTTGCAATATGCGAGCGATGTACGATTTCTGATGCAGTAAAATAGAACCATCAGGGTACCTTAACCACGCTCTGCTACCATGTTAAAGTCGATATAAGTACTGTAGGATAGGGTAAAACCAGTTACAATAAATAAACGAATATTATTAACTTAAACTGCAAAGAATATATTTTGTCAAGTGAAGACATTGACATTGATGACAATCAACAACGTTTGGTTGCTATGGTAACATTAAGGTTGGTGATAGATATTAAAGGAGTATCTATTCCTAACAGTAACTTCTCCCGTTTTCCCAACATTTCCCTTCACTACTCCGCTCCTATTGATTGTAGCGTGATGAAAAGTATCCTATAAGTTGCTCAGGAGTATGAAGAATAATTATACCAAGTTTCGTTAAAATCCGTCGAGTAGTTTTTGTTTCTATACGGAACATACATACAGACAGACAGACAGACAGACATACAGACAGACAAAAATTTTACTGATTGCATTTTTGGCATCAGTATCGATCACTAATCACCCCCTGATAGTTTTTTTGAAAATATATTTAATGTACAGAATTGACCTCTCTACAGTTTTATTATAAGTATAGACTAGTAGTACGCCCCGGCTTCGCACAGGTAGCGTGGTAAGGAATTTCTTAGGTATTTTTTTTACACCTTGGGTTACATAATTGATGTTTTAGTAAGGATCCCTATTTTTTTTGAAAATATAATATAGCCTATGTTCATCGCAGATAGTGTAGCTTCACAACGGTGAAAGAATTTTTTAAATCGGTCCTGTGGTTTCAGAGCCTATTCGATGCAAATAAACAAACAATCAAATCTTTCCTCTTCTAATTCTAATTCTTGTTGGGGGAATAAGATCTGCACTGACGTCCCGCAATGGGGTGTATTGTGCATTATCCCCCTGCTAACCTCACCCCAGCCAGCCCAACTCCTTAAAGTAGCGGAGAAGGACTTTGGGTTGGTGGCCGCATTGTTCTAGTATCCCCGATGTTGTGGTTGATGGGGATGGTGGTAAAAAAAAGACCCGATTAGTTCCTGTAGTCCATCTATCTTTCCTCTTTATAATATTATTAGTTTAGATTTACCCCCTATCTGACTTTATGTCATCATTACTTATGGTAATCTATACATCAAGTCTGAGCTAACTTTTGACTTCAGTTCGATATGTGATCATTCGCATTCAATTGCCGAAATATTGGGAAATAAAATTCACAAATGGTAAATCCCGTTTATAAAGAAAACTATGTTCAAAACCGTGATAGTTTCACGGTTTGTTTTGAAGAAAGTTGGATATAGCTATGCCTTCCGTGCTGTAGATCGTGGGTTCAATTCCCATGTATGTTTTTATATTAACCATCTATGTTTTTCACGTTCTAGTCCCAAACTAAGCAACTCCTGTATCTACTTGTTTTGTAAATAGGTATGATTAGATTGCAAAGCAACAATGTAGGTACCTACTTATCAATGTTTGCTATCATACAAATGTTGGTTCTTATACAATTTTTTTGGTTGTACAAACCTACAAAATAGAAGGCAAAGCTACGCCAACCCCTTTACTGTTACCACTTGGGTTGGCTGGTAGAAAATGCTTTGGCATTAAGTCCTACTATTGTATATATATTTTTTGTGCAACAAAGAATTAAATACATAAATAAAAATAATAACTAAACTAACAGCTCTCCATCATTTTCATTCATGTTTAATTTCAGTTCATTTCACATTATTTTGCTCTACCACGAAACAATACATTTAAAAAGTTATTCGTGCGCTTTTGTAAAAAAAAATTTCTGTAGTTCCATTGTATACAGACTGCTGTCACTACTCAGTTTGTATTAACTACATTCCATGGGTTTAAAACCACACCAAATAACAAACATTGATTTTGATATGATTAAGATATGATTAAGGGATATACCCTTTAGAGTTTCTGTAACCTCCCTTTAATTACCATCGGAGGGCACTACGTCCGATTCGTAATGTATCATCTTTTTTATAAAGTGCATTGCTTTGTTTTGTTTATTGTCAATTAAATATCTAGCCTTATATAAAGCACCTACCTATTCATCATCATCATCATCATCATCAACCTATATTAGTCCACTGCTGGACGTAGGTCTCTACCTACCTATTGATTATATCCGATGTAATAAATACTTTTTAGATTAAGCAATGTGCCAAGGTCGTGGCAAATAAAATATTTAAAAAAAAATATATTAAAAAACGAACGACACTGGACTTGATGGACTCACTTGATTGTAAAATATTTCAAGTAAACAACTTGATGCTGGCAGATTGCCTATAGATCGTATTCATAAAGAAGAAGAAATTAAGTTATTCTAAACCTAGTTCAATCTGTAGTTAGAGAAATAGCCCCTAGGTAAGCAAATCTACTATGGGAACTAGATACCTATGCTTTTTTTTAAATATGCAAAATTAAATTTATATTTTTTTCCGTAAGAACCTTGTACAGAGTATTAGAAAACTATCTACAAAAAAAAATCTGCCAAATCGGTCAAGCCGTTTTCATGCTATGTCGTGACAACGGAAAACGGGTTTCAAATTTTTATATATAGATATAGATAGATAAACTAATATTTATTAATAGCAATAACTTTACACAGAAATGTGTAAAATTATTTTATATCTTGTTTCCTATCGAGTCAAAGTTATCAGGGCTCCCAATTTCTTCCTCATTTCCTTTATAATAACATTCCCCGTCTTCCAAATCTATATTTGATTTTTTTTCTGAATTCATCACTCTTAGTAAAACCCGTGCTGAATGTATGGACGTGCTGCTGATTACCCCTTACTTCATAAATATTCAAGTACATTACCTATTTTTTGTTTTTATTAAATCAATTTATTGTGTACAATAAAGAAATCAAATACTCTTACACTCTCTTTTAAAATTAGTATTTCAACATTTTTCTTAAAAGTTAACGCTGGTTTGTAGGTCTTTTAAAATCAATGATACGTGAAATATTTTTTAATTTATTTATCTGTTGGGTTACATGTCAGGCATATCAAGATTTTTTAGTCTATTTTTTAACAAAAGAACAAACTAGTTTCCGGATAAGATTCGCTTAGTTTGGGACTAGAGCGCGATGTGTGAAATGTCCAAGAACATACGGTCTATCTCATCATATTAGCGCAGACTTGATGTATTGATTACCATACGTAATGATGACAATGTCAACGCTAAATTTTTATAATTCAATTCAATTTTTATATAATGGCATAGGGGGGTTAGCCAACTTCGCCAATGTCACGTTGCAAGTTAGGCCTTAACACGAAGGATTAGTTTGAACCGGTGGACTGATATGACAAATAAGCAATAATATTCGGTTAGTTAACCAATACCTGCAACAATAAGACAACACAAACTAACTACAGTAGCTCTACCATGAGTTTTTACTATACTATATATACTATACTCGCTAGCGTCTGTAGTTAAAAAAATGTATGAATATTTGTACAGAGCCTCTAGCGGATAGTTGGGTACTAAAATTCGTAATACTAATATTTACGTAACTACTGTAGTAAAGTCAGGCGATTTTACTGTGACAACTCATGGTCGATGTACTGACATCACAAACAATAACTTTTTATAAGATAGGGGGTTATTGAATAAGGTTACGTCAGAAGTAGGTGACGGCCGCTGTCTTGTCAAGCCAAAAGGGATTATAGAGATGTTTGCGCTTGCAGTGCTTCGCAGATACAGCTGACACTAAGCCCATGTATTTGCATGCGTGCCCTAAACAATGTTATTACAAACTAGTAGTACCCCGGCTTCGCACGGGTAGCCTATATAAAAAATATCATTATAATATAGCCTATGTTCAGCGCAGATAATGTAGCTTCACAACAGTGAAAGAATTTTTGAAATCGGTCCAGTAGTTTCGGAGCCTATTCGATGCAAACAAACAAATCTTTCCTCTATAAAATATTAGTTTAGATGTATATTAAACTGGACTGAATTAATAAGACACATAAATATGTTTTGTTTATTCCAATAATACTCGTACTTATATCTAACATTCTAGTTACTAGCTACTAGAATCTAGGAGCTAAACTAAACTGACAAATGATGTGGCGCGGCGGGCGAATGTCTGCCTGCGACGCGGAAGTTGCGGGTTCGATTCCCGCCTTGGGATAAATGTTTGGTCGATCTGCAAATATTGATTCCAGGTGTTCTGGGTATTTATGTGTAATAAAAAATATCTATGTAATGTATTGTAAGTATTAAGTATATCAGTCTTCTAGTACCCATAACACAAGCTCTGCTTAGCTTGGGGCTAGATGATGTTGTGTGAATTGTCCAGCATTATTTATTTCTTTGTCTGCACAGGTGAGAAGATTGCCTTGGCCAGTGAGGGCATCTGCAGCCCTCTGGGTGACCTGCCATCATGGCAGATAAAAAGGACCCAGAGAGCGTAAGTATAGAGGATAATAGAACCTGCACCTTCTGTGCTGACTGCTGTAATATGACGATTGAGGAACCTCCTTTTTAGAAGTTGGTTGAAAATGAACCATCTTCTAAAGAGGAGGTTTTAAATTCGTAAGTATGTATGTTTTTTTGTATGTATGGTACGCGATGACTCCGCGAATAGAGAACCTATTTTGTTGATTATTTTGTTTACTAGAACATACTTCAAACATAGTCTCATATAAGTCTGATTAAGATCTAACCTTCCAAGCTAACACCAAGATCTTTTTGATTAATCATTAAAAATGTAATTAAATTGATTTTTTCTTATTTTTAAGCTATTGCATAGCTTTTATCGCGGGCCTTGAGCGTGGAGACCGAATCCAGAAATTCGGTATTGAAAATACCGAACGAAAATAATCTAACACTGCGCATGCGTAATCCAGCAAAAAATGCTGTGCTTTACCGCGGCAGTCCCCGGGTGCCACACGTCTTTTTTTTTAAATAAATGAAATGAAATATTAATTGTTTGTGAAACTATTTTTTTTATAGGTTAGCCATAGATGTTAGTCATTATTTTATGTTTCGTACCGATTGGTGTACAAACATGATTACACAATATACCTATACTTATCAATCAGAACAATTTACAACTTTGTCTTGCAAAAATATTAGTGCAACTTATTTATTTAATATTTAACATGTAGCTAAATTACTTTTGTATTCTGTTTTATGAATATAAATACTATATTCTATCAGCTGTATATTATACAGGGTGATCCCGATTTGGATGCTCTGTCAAAGCCGATGGACCTTCCAACGCTGCCGAAACCACTCTCTCTGGAGGAGAAGAAATATCTACTGGCAGTTGAAAGGGGAGACATGGGCAATGTTAGAAGGTATGAAACCAACCCTTAGGTACGGCCGGTTTCTCGAACGATGATCAACGAAAAAATCAAATAATAACTATGTGTCAAACTCGGATCAATCGTGATTTGGGTTTCCAGAAACCGGCCATTAGTATTTTAGTAAAGAGTTACGGTATATCTTAAAATATAGTTTTGGAAAAAAAACACGGGATATTTACGGAAATCCAAGACATTATATGACTATATTTATTATGTATATTATTACTAAGTTAAATTGACACCGCACTGGAACTTTAGTACTTAATTTAGTTTAATATAATTCTTTGTAAGAAGGATCATATAAAAAAACGGTAGGAACCAGGCCGTAAGTTTCTTGCCCGTTCTTCTGCCCTCTGGTTGCGTGGAACTGGCACCTAGAATCACCTAGTATGTGAGACGATTCTAAATGATCCTTGTGATTTTACTGAATAAAGTAATTTTGACTTTGATTTTTCTTTTTAGTATCCGCCAATTATAATATTTTGTTCAAAAACTGGAAAATATTTATCCCTGACGTTATTCTTGGCATACTTTCAAATGCAATTAAAAATGTTTCAGCGTAGGAAGTTACATTTAGTGGGTCAAAGAAAGTACAGTCAGCGACATAAGTCAGTTATCAAATATTGTTTATTTATTTTTAAGGAAAACCAATAACTTTATAAAGTTAAAGAATTTAAAAAGTCAAAGAATTAATAAATAATAAAACCTTTAATTCTTCTTTGATCAGATCAAAGAATTAAAGGTTTTAACGAATAGTGATAAACTAAAATCATAATTAAAACTAAACGCCTTGACGAGGCAGAACGTACGGAGAATTAATTAATTTATGAATAAGAACTATTGTACCTACATTGTATGCAAATAAATTAATGATTATAATGATTATAAAAAACATAAAAATTATAATTTCAAAGGTATTAGTAAAGAAACTCGCAATACATTTTTGTGATTATGATTAGTGTACAGATCTTATAAACGTTTCCTTTGTGTATTGAGTTTTGTTAGAAACTGGTTGAGGTTAAACGTTTTTAAGTTTACTTAAAATTTTGACAGATAATAGACCATTAAGTCCGATCAAATAGAAGATTTCCTGAAATTGGGACTATTCAACTATTTATCATATTCGTAAACTCTACAAAGGAAAAAGAAAGAAAGAAAATCAATGAATTATATAAATATCTCTACAAAAAGATGTGTTCCAAAGTTCCCCAAACAGACTAAAACAATCCTAAATTGTACATCAACTTATGTCGCTGACAGTACGTTTTTGTTAACTGGAAATATTCAATTATAATAAAAGCCAATTGCAAAGAAACCAAAGACAAATAAACCCTGAATTGGAGCAAGGACATGAAAAATGGTACAGTAGGTCTACCATGAGATTTTACTATACTATTTATATTTACTATAATACTCGCTAGCGTCTGTAGTTAAAAAAATGTATGAAGATTTGTACAGCGCCTCTAGCGGATAGTTGGGTACTAAAATTTGTCATACTAATATTTACGTAACTACTGTAGTAAAGTCAGCCGATTTTACTGTGACATCTCATGGTAGATACACGGAATAAAAAAAAACAAACAAATTATTTTATTATCGGTATTTTTTACATAACATCATCTAGTCCCAAACTAAGCAAAGCTTATGAAAACTAGCTGATAGATAAGTACATTGTTTTGTAAATCTATCACTTTATGTATGTTTTTTTTTCTCTAACATAAACGTCCCACTGCTGGGCAAAGGCCTCTCCCAAACCCCTCCACCTATCCCGTATTAGACCCGTGCCCACTTCGTTGGGCATAATTCGACCGTTTTTTTCTCCGATTCACTTTGCAAAACGGACTACCACGTAAAAGCTTTTTGATTTTTCGGTTATTTTATATAACCTATGACAATCAGCAATAATGTGGCTTTCTATTAGTGAACGAATGTTTAAAATCGGTTCAGTAGATCTCGAGATTACCCCTTACAATTTAACATAAGTATATACAAACACACAAAGTTTACCTCTTTATAGTATTAAGTATAGATATAATCACTGTTACATCCAGGGTGCTCCAAAGAGCACATCGTCAGAAACACATAGATGTGAACTGCGTGGATTCCCTCGGTCGTGGTGCTTTGACCCTGGCCATTGATGGAGAGAATCTGGAGATGGTGGAACTGCTGGTCATCATGGAGGTGGAAACCAAGGATGCTC
The DNA here is from genome assembly GCA_932527185.1 of Ecliptopera silaceata. Lineage (NCBI taxonomy): Eukaryota > Metazoa > Arthropoda > Insecta > Lepidoptera > Geometridae > Ecliptopera > Ecliptopera silaceata. The sequence goes on from OW052211.1 coordinate 2,596,386, forward strand.
TTCTTCAAGCCATCAACGCAGAGTTCGTGGAGGCAGTGGAACTGCTGTTAGAACATGAAGAGATCATACATAAAGAGGGAAATCCTTATGTGAGTATTTATAAATAATAATATAAAAATATAATGATGGCGGGACGACCTCGATGCTTTCGAGAGGGATTTGTGGACGAAAACGGAAAGCAAAGATGAGTGGAAGGATTTGAAAGGAGACCTTTGCCCAGTAGTGGGACAAGATAGGTTAGGAAAAAAAATCATTCATGAACATTTCCCACATCACCCTCTAGTCCCAAACTAAGCAAAGCTTGCACTATGGGAACTAGATTGCTGATATTCCTTTTAAACTTTTTTTATTTAAATACATACATATTAAGACACAACAAATATTTATGTTCATTACACAAACATTTGCTCTGTGTGGGAATCGAACCCACGACCCACAGCATAGAAGGCAGAGCTACTACAAACTGAGTTGTGATGCCTGTCTTCATTCATCATTATATATTTTTTACAATCACCTAGAATCACCTAGTATGTAAGACGATTCTAAATGATCCTTGTGATTTTATTGAATTGAGAATTTGTTTACTTTACTTTTACTTTAATTTTAATGCAGCCAGTATCTTGGGTACGCTTCCGATTGGTACTGATTGGATCATTTGAACTATCTATAGATCGTTTGCAACGGTATGTAGATAGCTCAACTGTTTCCTCTGTATTTTATATGCCAATGTACATTTTGTAAATACTGTAAGTTTGTTTGTGAATAAATTCTTTAATGTTTAGAGTTGGCAAAAAGTGGACCCCAACACAGCTATGTTTACCCCCGACATTACACCGTTGATGCTGGCTGCACACAAGAACAACTACGAGATCATCAAGATACTTCTAGATCGAGGAGCTGCTATCCCAAACCCTCATGATGTCAGGTAACTTCCTTAAATTTGCATTTTTGGCCGCCCATTGTGATGCCATGTATTACTACTTGTTTAAGTTCTTTATTTTTATTTGTGTGTGGTGAACAATAAGGAGTTATCTATCTATTTTTATAAGATACTAGCTGACCCGACAGACGTTGTCCTGTCTTAACGATTAAGTTTTCTTTAATCTTTTTTATTTCACTATCTCGTCCCACTGCTGGGCAAAGGTCTCCCCCAAATCCTCCCACTCATCTCTGCTCTCTACTAATAAATTATTTAATTATAATATAAAATATTATAACCAACCTCTAGGATTTCGTTAAGAGAACATTAGAAACCGCTACCCGATTCAGTATTAGATTAAAAATTACTAAATAAATAAATAATGTTGGACAATCCATACAACATCATCTAGCCCCAAACTAAGCAGAGCTTGTGTTATGGGCACTAGAAGACTGACATACTTAATACAATACATTACATAGATAGATATTTTTTATTATACATCTAAAACACCCAGAACACCCGGAATAAATATTTACTGATCGTAATTTTTTTCCCAAGGCGGGAATCGAACCTAAATTAAATGTGAGTGTGAGTTCATTCGTATGGTTTTTAGGTGTGGCTGTGAAGAATGCATCCGAATGTCTTCAGAAGATTCCCTCCGTCATTCCCTCGCGCGTCTCAATGAATACCGCGCTTTAGCATCGCCGTCTTTAATAGCACTGTCGTCCACTGATCCTATACTAACTGCCTTCCAACTGTCTTGGGAACTGAGGAACTTGGCTTTTGCTGAACAGGTTTGTACCACACTCTTCTTATTTCTATGTAGGTATTATCATAATAGTTCTTTTCTGTCTACTTTTAGGTCTTGATAAAATTGATATAGGACCGAATCACTAGCCTAATTTTTTTGGGAGTAATTTAATTACTAGATACTGAAATTATAATCGAGTTCTAACAGAGGAAGTTCTTAATTGACTATGCTCAGAATAAAGGTTACCTACTTCAAAAACTTCTAGGTCAGATTTTAGCAAAATTTAGTTTTAGTAGTTTTTGAAATATCCTTTATATTGAGTATATAATAGCCACTTTTGTCATTAATAAATACTTGATCTATATGGTTTATGTAATAAATATTCACGGAGATTTCACACATCACACACTAGTCCCAAACTAAGCAAAACTTGTACTATAGGAACTGTAATTGCTGATAGAATGCAAATACCAAGACATTTGATATAAGCATTACATACATATATATTTTGAAAGGCGTCAAAGCTCAGTTGGTAAGTAGCTCTGCCTTCCATGCTGTGGGTCGTGGGTTCGATCCCCATCGGAGACAAATGTTTCTGTGATGAACATTAATATTAATTGTTTCTAGATGTTACTATGTAGTTTGGGACTAGAGCGCGATGTGTGAAATGTCCGTGAATTTACTTATTTATTTCTTCAGGAAAGTAAAGCGGAATACCTAGAGCTTCGCAAACAAGCCCAGCAGTTCGCGGTGGATCTTCTCGACCAGTCTAGAAGTTCCCAGGAGCTCGCCATCATCCTCAACCACGACCCGGAGGAACCGGCCTTCGTGGAGGGAGAGCATATGAAGCTGGCGCGACTTGAACTGGCGATTGACTTTAAGCAGAAGAAGGTAGTATATTTAAAATACACGATTATTCATAAACTATTCTAAAAATGCACGCCCTTTCATCATACGAAAATGATGACAGATACAAAAAGAAAGTTACTTTTTATCATTGGTTCTTCGGCCAAAAAGATTGTAGTAATATTTCATTTCATTTATTCAAGAACAATTTATATCGTATTTGAAATTATTACATTCATAAAACAACACAAAACATAAAGCAAAAACATGGTAAAACATAATTATAAAATAGCAGTAAAATGTCAAATAAATTAATTAAAATATCACATGTCAGAGGAATAATCAAAAGTTATTAATTCATTGACTGTGTAAAAGCATCCCTTCAACAGTCTATTCCCTTCAACATCTTCGTCAGTCTAGATTTAAACATGTCAATATTATGGGGCATGACTCCCTTCATGACAGTTTTACAACCTTCGTGGTTTCGGACATGGCCATCAAAAAACCTCCCTGTATATATATTTGATGACTTATGTTGCCCCACTGGACAAAACTCCCCTACTTTTTCACCTATGAATATTTTAATTGTTTTTTTTTAGTTCGTGGCCCACCCGAACATCCAACAACTTCTAGCAGCTATTTGGTACGAGGGTGTCCCCGGATTCCGTCGTAAAACCGCCATGGAGAAGATTATGATTATATGCAGGGTTGCCATGCTGTTCCCCATGTATTGCACATTGTATATGGTAGCCCCGAACTGTGCTACGGGGAAACTTATGAGAAAACCTTTCATGAAGTTTTTGATACATGCGTCTAGTTATCTCTTCTTCTTGTGTAAGTTTAAAAGTAATTGGTGAGTTTAATTGTAGTTTTAACAGTCATAGAAATAATCTTTTGCCAGTGATAGTTCACTCTAAGCAAATAAAAATCACAAAAAATATAATATCGCAAAACTTAAGTTAGGGTCCGAACAGAATTTGAACTTGCGACCTTCCGCTTTATTCGATAGTGATAGTACCTACGTAACAGTTGTAGTAGTAGTAACTACGCCACTGACGCATAATTCCAATTGACAAACAGAAAAAAGTTCACCTTAAAATTTATACGAGCGAGTGAAGCGTCACAGTTTTGAGATGACCAAAAATTATTTATATTAGGTATATTACATTATTCTGTTCTATTTAGGCTCTGATATTGAAATTTCCAGTGATTTTGATCCTCGTATCACAAAGAGCAGAGGTCCAAGCGATCCAGTTGTTTGGACCGCAGTGGATGGTGGATGCTTTGGAGAAAGAGCTGCTGAAGCAGAGAGGCAATGGTCCTACTTATCTAGAGCTGCTGGTGGTAGTCTATGTTATGGGTAAGTATTCTTAGCTAAAAAAAAAAAGGCTGACTATTACAGGGAAGGTTGATGGACGACGACCAAGGGGACGAAGCCTATGCGCTGGTCAGACCAGGTGCGCACCACCCTGGATACCCAACTCTACCAGGCTTTTTATGTCGCTGAGGACAGAAAGAAATGGAGAGACCTGATCAGAGAGAAGGTCATGAGGAGAGGTCGCGACCCTCAGTAATGAGGAATCGACTGAGAGAGAGAGATTCTTAGCTAAGGTCACCAGATTAACACTAGAATACTGCGTTAATTGCAGTCAATAAAGTATTTTTTGTTGTTAAATTCTGAAATCTCGGGGTTCGACCTACGACCCACAGCATGGAAGGCAGAGCTACTACCAACTGAGCTGTGTCGCCTGTTGTATACAAATTTCACATATCTAGACCCAATTCAAACCACGACCCACAGTATGGAAAGCAAAGCTACTACCAACTAAGCTGTGACGCCTGTCGTATATACATTTCACATATCTCGTCCAAAAATAAAACATAACTATATTGACAGTATTTATTTATATCAGTCGCAATAGCCAATTTGTTTTAATGGTCCATGGGGTCCATATTTATTTAAAAAACTTCCTTCACAGGCTTCATCTGGGAGGAGACCCAAGAAATCTACATCGAAGGTATCAGATCCTATCTCCGTAACATGTGGAACTTCATCGACTTCTCCCGCAACTCTCTCTACGTGATGGTGGTGCTGCTGCGATTTGCAGCATATTTGCAGCAAGCAGCGCAGATCCAACGGGATCCGCAAACCAAGTTTATTCCGAGGGAACAGTGGGATGCTTTTGATCCGCAGTTGATTGCTGAAGGACTTTTTGCTGCAGCTAATATTTTTAGGTTAGTAATTTATAACTCTCTTTTTCAGCCATTGGCACCCTATCTATCTTTATCTTTCTCTCGCATACCTTCACACACAAACACACACATAATAGTACATTGTTCACCGAGAGGAGAAAGTGACCGATTACCGTCGAGGGTGTCGTTTGAAGCCCGAGCCGCAGGCGAGGGCTTTAAAACACCCGAGATCGGGAATCGCACTTTCTCTTGAGTGATACATAGTGCTTTATACTACACCTACGAGGAAAATAAAAAACTAAAATTTTCACATGTTCTTTTTTCAAATTGTTTGACACCATCCAACACACAGCTAGTGGCCAGTGTCATTTTGCGAACTTGGAGATAAAAACTCACTGTAAAAACTTTTTGGCTTTTGATATTTAGGTTACCAGCGCATAGTCTTACCCAAAATTAAAAAAGAAAAACCACGTAAGAAATGGATTTTCATACACTTTTCTCTCCCGCTCAGATGCGTTTTCTCGCCGCATATTTGTTCGATATGCAATGACGTACTTTCTACCGTAAATTTGATAAAGTATCAAGGTACTTTCCGAGCAGGTGTAGTATAAAGGTACATAATTCCTGAACTTTTGCTGTAGTAATATTTTTTAAGTTTAGTAAAATGAAAAACTCTTTCTCCGACACATAGGTAGGTACACATCTCTTTCTCTCTTTAACTCACTCTCACACATATTATATTCTATGCCAGGTTTTAAATCACGATCAGTTTCTATAGGAACTCATCAGTATTTGTGGCATTTCTGTAGCTCTACCATGAGTTTTTACTATAATATATTTACTACACTCGCGTCTGTAGTTAAAAAAATGTATGAAAATTTGTACAGCGCCTCTAGCGGATAGTTGGGTACTAAAATTCGTAATACTAATATTGACGTAACTACTATAGTAAAGTCAGGCGATTTTACTGTGACATCTCATGGTAGAGGTACTGGTGGACTGATGTGACTGAGTTCCGAATTTGATGTGACAGTCAGATCAGTCCAAAGAAATGTCACAGAATATTTCTAGAGTTTCTAAAGAGAATATGAACATGATTTAAAACCTTTCCTAAATAGTGATGCAATACAATGCGTTAACCATGTCAAGTTTCTGGGTGTACACATAGATTCTCTTCTCAACTGGAAAAATGAACTTGACAGTATAGAAAGTTCTGTCGCATCAGCTTGTTATGCATTACGAACGCTGCGTGATGAAGTCAGCATAGATCAATTAAAAATGGTATATTATGCATTGGTTGAATCAAAAATTAGATATAGCATTCAGTTTTGGGGCAATAGTTACAAATATAATATGGACAAAGCTTTTATAATCCAGAAGCGTAGCATACGGACCATCGTCAGAATTTCTCAAACAGAGTCATGTAGAGAATATTTCAAGAGTCTAGGGATTTTAACAGTGCCAAGTCTATACGTGCATGTACTTATGTGTTTTTTAGCAAAAAACTTGTATCAATATGAAACAGTGGAGGAATATCATACACGATCTAATAGTAGAAAAAAGAACCTAAAAAATAAAATAAATCCTACACTTAATATTATAAAACACTGTACTAGGTATCAAGCCGTAGAAATTTTTAATAAACTGCCATTAGACATTAAATCTGTTATTTATAAATTACCACTACTTAAAAAGTACCTGAAAACTTACCTCTTAGATAAATGTTTGTACTCGCTCGAGGAGCTTTGAAATATGAATGTATGTAATTAATAAGTATTATCTCTTTTGGACACTGTGTTTTTATATTTTATGGATTCTTATTTTAATTTTAATTATTATTTTCTGACATTTGTATTTTATGATTTCTGTATTTTATGATTTCTGTATTTTGAATATTTCCGCATACAATGTAATTTTGTTTTCTGGAATAAATGACTATGACTATGACTATTTCAGATCAAGGTTTTGAGAGGCTACGATAGGCTTACTGGTGCGGTGTTTTGTACGATCCTTATTATTAACTAATTGCTGAATTTCCAGTCAAACAGAGTGTACTTATAAGAACTCTTTATTCTCTTGTGAGCTTCTCGTCGTTTATTGGGTATGGCTCTGTTCATTACCCTCGTATTGTACGTCCGGATTGGACAAACTGTATAAACTTATACCACATAAAATTAAGATCTTTAATGTACAACAGTTAAACAATAAAATATTTTTGATTTCTGATTTTTATTCTTAGTGCGTTGAAGCTGGTCCATCTGTTCTCCATCAACCCTCACCTGGGACCGCTGCAGATATCCCTCGGGCGGATGGTCATTGATATTGTCAAGTTCTTCTTCATCTACAGCTTGGTTCTCTTCGCTTTTGCTTGTGGTAAGTGCTATTTTAACATTTTCTGGACTTTTTGGTTTAATTGGCATTTATTGAACACAGAAGTATGTATAGGCGACCAAGAAATTGGTTTACCACTTTTGATGACATCTCCCAGTAACATAATTATTCGCTAAGGATTACAGATTGACAGATTCTGACGTAGCAGTTATTAATCTGTCAAGCGAAAATAGCCCTTGATGTTTCGTAGGTGCAAATGATATTGAGCCCTAGAGTGGTAAACCAATTTCTTGGTCGCCTATACAGATATAACACTTAGAACTATTTCCATTCCAATTAAAAATATACAACTATGTCTAATATTAGGTGCATTCGTAAATTAGGACTTGACAGGAGATGTAGTCTTAACTAAGAGCTATGGTTTGGAACTGAGTATCAGACAAGAAATTCTATTTAATTCCGAAATATTACAAACATAACTATAATTAGGTAGATAAGGGTAGCTAGGTAGGTTTAAATTGATATATGTTTTACTAGAAATATGTATATGGGAATTTGTATTATTGTGTTAAATTGATATAATGATACATTTTAATACCTATGTTTTAGTATGCCTTCTTTTGTCTAATAGAATTTAAAAAAAAAACAAGAGAATATGATTTAAAATAGATTTTGTGATGGTCGACGAGAGTCGAGGTTATTAAATATTTATCAAAATGGCTGATAACGTGTGTCTAGTCTAAACCATAGATTTTTCATGTATCTGACTAATTTAAACGTAGGTCTAAACCAACTACTTTGGTATTTCGCGGACTTGGAGAAACGTAAATGCTACGTGCTCCCTGGTGGTCTACCTGACTGGGATAACGCCGGCGACTCCTGTATGAAGTGGAGAAGCTTCGGGAAGTGAGTTAGGAATGTAGAAATGCTAGGAAACTAGTTTAATAGGAAGCTAACACCCGTATTCACAAACATTACTGTGAGGTCTCATAGTGTGCACGTGCGCACAGGGCGAAACCAATCCAGAAACAATACTTAAGTGTCAGAGCGCACTATGCGTCCGTCAAAATGAACGAACAGCTAAGGAAACGGGCTAGTTTGAAGGCTTGTTAAAAGGAACGCACTGCAAAATGGCATTCTTTGCACAGTGTTGATGCTATACTTAAGTATAGCATCAACACTGTGCAAAGAATGCCATTTTGCCTTCAAACTAGCCCTCAAACTAGCCTTCAAACTAGCCTTCAAACTAGCCCGTACTTGCTTAAGCCCGTACGTACTTGCTTAAGCAAGTACTCTTTGTGAATACGGGTGTAAGTGTTATTTGTATACTGCAACTTTATCTGTTACTTTTCTATAGTTTTAGAATCGAATTTTTATTCTTATTCGTATGAGACTTTGCCAGTATTGACATATAAGAGCTGGTTCCCACTTGTCGGGTGTCGGATCCGAATATTAATCGGAGGTTCTAGTAGCAGAGCCTTTTATATGACGCTATTCACACTTATCGGAAACCGGTTTTCATATAAAATGAATCCTCCGATTAATATTCGGATCCGACACCCAAGTGGAAACCAGCTCTAAGAAGTTGCCAGTTTTGACGTATAAAACGTTGATAGTATTGACGAACTTTAGTGTGTATGAGACGTAGCCAGTATTGGCTAGTGTGTTTTGTATGGCATGTTAACATAGGTATTTACAAAATAGATAAGAAACAGTTGAGCTAGATAGCTCAACTCGCTCTCTATGTATGTATCTATATACCGTTGCAAACGATCTATAGATAGCTCGACTGATCCAAATCAGTACCAACCAGAAGCGTACCCCAGATAATTATGTATGTAAGAACGAAAATATCGAACAAGCTTGGTGTTATTATATCGGTTTAAAGGAATATCACGCCAAGAATATTATATTATCTCAGTATTTTTATTACATACAGTTATGCTCAGATTTCTCGATCTGTAGTATCGATAAGTTATCACCGCTTAACCCGATTTTATGATGCTACTTGCTGTCTGTAGTAATTTTGCGTGCACAAGCTAAACTTCCTTATTGCTTTAGCCTTGAATATTTCCTTGTCCCGATTATAAAGAGCTTTGAAATTACTAGTCTTGGCATTATGTTACATAGGGCTGGTGTACATTGTAGACTTGAGAAGTGATTTGTGTTTATTAAAGAGTAACCACAAGCAATGGACGTTATGAGTCTTCTAGATTAATTATTAGTTTCGACACCGGGGAAACCATTTGAAGGAGTCTTGTTTCCCTCAAAATGGTACACCCTGGTACCGTTTTACCTCACCCATGCATTCAGTGTGCGCCGACCTTTATGAAGTCCCATAAATATTGCAACCCTACTACTTCACGCAATTTTATTTCTTCCTCCTTGGTGGTTGCCATAGCAACGACAACCAAGTTTAGTCATTCCGCTGTCATTTTTTCCCAGTCGTCACTTCGACAATCCGTCTTTTAGTAAATATTTTTAAAATCAGTGAGTTTACATTTCTACGAAAATGGGTGATGCTCAGTTTGGAGTACGCCACGTCATCGGGGCTCCGATAGCCACCACCAGGCTATCGGAGCAAGCCATAGTATGCATACCACCGAGAACTGCCAAGTTCACCCTCTCAGAATGGAAGATGAGCAACGACCAACGATGCAGGAACACCGAAGACCAGCAGCAACTCGCAGACAGGGTCTTGGCAGAATGCGAGCGAGTCAGGGAAGAAACAAAGGAACGTGCCGAAATCATGAAAGCTACGTCCGACAGACGCATCGAGGAACGCATAGGTGACATCGAGTTCAACAAAAAGGAACTCCAGCTGCAGAGAAAGGAAATCTGCCATGAACTCGAGGCTTTGGGTGTCTACAAGACCAGACTTCTTGATTGTCTGGCATCGCTGCAATCCAACGCTTTGACCATTTGTCGTAAGTGCCTCATGTTGCGAGATGGAAGGGTTGGAATCGACCTGGTCGTTGATGAAGTGGAACACGCCTTGCAGCAAGAAATCACTACTATACTAGGAGGGCAGAGTCTCCTCAAACGTGTGCTAGAGCAGCTGAATGAGCAAATGAGACGTCTGCGCTCCACCCGTTACCTTCTCGACCGTGATTTGCAGTACAAACAAGGAGCCATTGACTTGGACAAAGGTTCCTTGTCGTTGAAACCAACAGATTTATGCCTTTCTGTCTACGAAGGCTACGCCAACCTGGACCCAGCTCAAATATCTGCCGATGAGTACAACGCGTACTCAGGTCAGAACATTCAGATGGCTGCGAGGGAAGTCACCAGCGCTAGACCTATCCGCATGTTTGTTGACACTCTTCTGAAGCAAGTTATCAACGACCTCTGGGAGGCATACAATAAATGCAACCATGCTTTCCATGAAAGGATCAAAGAAACGCATATTGCTAAAGGAAAGCTAGAAGACATGCATAAAGAAACTACCCAGAAGATATCAGATATGCAGTTCAATATACTACAGTTGCAGAAGGCTTTGTCTGACAAGGAAGGGAACACTGCGTTGGCGCATACGAGACTTGGCAGACGGGCTCAAAGAGTTGGAGCGGAATTGGTCCGTGACCCTCCTGGTCAGGCCTTGTACTACGAGTGCGAAATGCTTCGTCACAGCACTGAGCAGCTGCAGCAAATGCTGCAAGAGTCAACTGCCTCTCTTCGTTTCTTGCTGCAAACTCAAATACAGCTGGAAGAAGATATTAACGTGAAGATGAACACGTTGAAGATTGATGAGGTGGATTGTATGACACTGAGGGAAACTATGGATTACCATGCGTATTAAATTACGTTTTAGATATTCTTGAATGTTTGTTCGTTGCTCTAGCGTGTTTCTGTAGAAGTAGTGTCTTTAAATGTTGCAAGTACAAGGGTTTAATCAACATGATTATGTTTTGGCACTATTTTAGTGATTGTGATTTGGGTAGTGTATGGGACTATTGAGTAGAGCGCTATATGCTTTTGCTAGGCGTTATTTAAAGAACACTTGACTAATATGTTGATAACCTGCTTTTGTTTTGTATTAATTTTGTGCTTTTGAAATAAATAAATTGTCTCTTGTTCAAGTATTAAATTTCGTTTCTTTTAAGCTTTGAAAACTATTAAATATGGAAACTTAAGTTTATTTACAGTTTTCTTAGGGTGTTACCACACCAATCGATCGATAGTCGATCGATGCCATCGATCGACATCGATCGACGTTGATCGATTGGTGTGGTAGCTTTAATCGATCGACGAATACCGGTCGACTAACTAATCGATCGATTGCCGATCGATGGCATCGGTCGATGTAGATCGATTAATTATCGGGGCGAGTGCCGGCACTGGCGAGCTCGAGCAGCTCGATCGACGACGACTTATCCATTCTACCATCGATCGATGGCATCGATCGACTATCGATCGATTGGTGTGGTAGAAACTATCGATCGACGTCGATTAATCCATTCTACCATCGATCGATGGCATCGATCGACTATCGATCGATTGGTGTGGTAACACCTTTATACACCATAAAGTTTTCCATGAGGTTATTCTGGCCCTGTGTTTTCTCACCGTTTTGTAGAGAGCCGAATTTATGCTCCTCATATCGCCAATTTCTTAGCCCATTTCACCCACTACTGTTGCTAGTCGTTTGCATCATCTCATTATGACATACTTTTTTTTACAAGTTATAGGCAAGCGTTTGACCGCGATCTCACCTGGTGTTAAATGACGATGTGGTCTACGATGTAGCACACTTGCCTAGAAGATACCTATTCTCTCGTCACTTATAAATACTTTCTTAATTCATCTTTGATAATCTTCTGCCAATAATCTTGTTGGATGCCAGTGTGTTCGAAGCATCGCAGTCTCTCTTCTGGGCCTCCTTCGGCATGGTGGGGCTGGAGAACTTTGAGCTGGCAGGCATTAAGAGCTACACTCGCTTCTGGGGCCTGCTGATGTTCGGCTCATACTCCGTTATCAACGTCATCGTGTTGCTGAATCTACTTATAGCTATGATGTCCAATTCGTACGCAATGATTACTGTAAGTAAATAATTAAATATTCATGGACATTTCACACTCTAGTCCCAAACTAAGCAGAGCTTGTACTATTTGAATTAGATTACTGATAGAATACTTATATACATTTTTCTGTAAATACTTACATAGTAACACCCAGACACAGAACATAATTTATGTCCATCACACATTTGCTCACATTTGCTCTGGGTGGGAATCGAACTCACGACCCACAGTTAATTCAAAACAAAATAAGATGTTGCCAGCTATTATTTTATTCTATCCGCCCTTTGTCTCACTATTTCTTACTTTTTCTTCAACTAACAAAATCAAATACAAAGTTTCGTGAACTTTTGCTCACCTATTCAGTCACGCGAACAATAAGGTTTCCGGGGTTTGTCCGGGGGCTAATTTTGTAGGAAGTCCTTGTTACAACATGACGTCTAAGATCCTCGTAAAAAATATATAATTGACGACCGAAGTGGCGCGGTGGGCGAAGGTCCGCCTGCGACGCGGAAGGTTGCAGGTTCGATTCCCGCCTTGGAATAAATGTTTGTATGATCTGCAAATATTTATTCTGGGTGTTCTGGGTATTTATATGTATATACTTAATAAAAAAAATCTATCTATGTAATGTTATTGTATTAAGTATGTCAGTCTTCTAGTACCCATAATACAAGCTCTGCTTAGTTTGGGGCTAGATGATGTTGTGTGGATTGTCCAGTATTATTTATTTATTATTTATTTATTTATATAAATAATTATGGACATTTGTGTGATTTATGACAGTTTCATAAACATCAGACACAGTATAATTTTAAATTCAAAAACTTTGCAGCTTCCAGAATAAGAATTGAGTATCTAACAGTACAATGTTGGAAGATTTTTGCCCAGCAGTTTAAAAAAAAAAACAGGAATTTTATTAAAACTAAAATTAAATAAATGTACAGTACAACTCTGAAGTGTTTCGTGGCTTGTCATCATACAAATGTTTGTTCTGAAAGAATCTACGACACAATGCATGGAGCAATTTTTTTCTTTTTAGTCATATTCAATAAAATAATATTTTCTTTTATTTTTTTTTAAAGCTACAGCTAATGATACGTGCTTTAATGATTTTTTTAAAAATAGAAATGGTGTAGTCATCTGACTACTTTGACAACATGACCTGTCTTCTAGGCTTCTTCTAGGCTCTGGTCGCGTGGAACTGACACCTAGAATCACCTAGTATGTAAGACGATTCTAAATGATCCTTGTGATTTTACTGAATAAATATATTTTACATGTCATTAGTGACATAATTATAAAATATGATCCAAGAATAAAATCTTGACCTTATTTTTTAATTTCCACCCGTAAAATATAAGACTTTGAAAATGATAGCTACAGTTTGGAACGAGGTAAAAGTAACTTTATCTTTGAACTTTAAATTCAAAGGATTTAAGTTTTGGCGCGAAACTCTTTATCTATTATGTGCATTTCCAGAAACTTCGACGTACATTCCTCGACTTTTCTAATTTAAGAATACTCGGATAAGGTTTAATATGAATTGCGGTTTAATTTAATGCAAGTTTTTACCCCTGTAAGAGGTTTATTATCTGTAAAATCTTAATGAAAAATAAACTATTTTGAAATATAAATTAGAGGCAATTTCTGTTGTATGTTTGTTATTTTTTCACGTAAAAACTACGGATTGAATTTTAATAAATTACATATATTGTTTTATATATATATTTACAATTCGTTTATACTTCAGAATAACATAGGCTATAATTTATAAACATATTGTGTGAATTTATCAAAATATGACGAAGTCGCGGGCGTCAGCTAGTAAAGTATAAATTAGAGTGTTGCTATATAGGTATGTATTGACCCTAATATTCCTTAATTCAATTAGATACTCACATAATCTAGTTTAACTCAACCCACTATTGTACAGTTTGCAGAACAGTTTCTTAATACTATTCAGTGTCCGAGCTTAGATTATTTCTGTAATTACATTTCAACTTATATTGCTTCATAAGTACTCTTAGAGTTTTGAAATTTTTGTGTGCAGTTTGACTCGTGACGTTAGTTTTTGGTTATCGAACCTACGACCCACAGTATGGGGCAAAGCTATTAACCGAGCTGTCTACTGAGCTATCAACTGATGTTTTTAAGTTGAAGTTCTCAGTTTGAAGTTTTGAATTTATTAAATTGTATCCACAGTTTATTTACTCCCTGTTTTTGGTGATTGAACCCACGACCCACAATGTAGGGCAAAGCTATCTAATAAGCTACATACTGAACTATTTATTGAGCTACGTTATTGAGCTGTTACATTCCACTTTTATACTATTTCTAATTTATCAGGAACACTCAGACGTTGAATGGAAATTTGCACGCACTCGTCTATGGATGAGCTACTTCGAAGAAAGCGCCACTTTGCCCCCTCCATTCAACATCCTGCCTACCCCCAAACTACTGCTCAAGATGATGGGAGCTCGGAAGAAAGACAAACAGAGGAAAGAAAAGACTAAGGTACATGACATCTAATAGACTTTTGGACCAGATTTGGAAAACTAGTAAAGGAAAATAGAGTTCGGTCCTTCCATCTCTTTCTGTCGTGTATTGCTTCTGTCTTTCTCTCCCCTTATAGAAACAGTAATCCTAAGTTATAACGTCGTGAGACGATTTACACCTACGGATATAGGACACAATAATCGGAAACGGTTAACTCGACCCCTTGGGGTCAGTCCTCCGAGGTAAGCCAGTCTAGCCAAGCTGGTCTAATATGGCTAATCATTCAGATGTATCACTTATCATAGTGATAAACAACCTAATCAGTTACTGGGTAAAACCTATCTGAGAGTGAACAAAACAGGAGTAATAACAGAAATAGAGAGAACTAGGTCAGCATTGTACTTATATGTTTCTCAATCGATTTTGTCCTAGATTATGTAGGCTCTGGTCGCCTGGAACTGGCACCTAGAATCACCTAGTATGTAAGACGGTTCTAAATGATCCTTGTGATTTTATTGAATAAAGAACTTTAGTTACTTAGTTAGTAGTTACTATTAGTAACTTAGTTAGTAGTTACTATTAGTAACTTAGTAGTTACTATTAGTAACTTAGTTAGTAGTTACTATTAGTAACTCTTCTTTTTTCTATCCTTATCCCACTAGGTAGGGTCGGCACAACATGTTGTCTTCTTTCATTCTCCTAGATTAGTGACTCTAGAAATAAAAAAATACTCATTTGTCCCATCTTCCGTCTCCTTCTCTCCTTTAGGAACAGAAAGAGAAAGAACTAGACGTCCGCTACACAGCGGTAATGCGTGCCGTGGTTTGGCGGTACGTATCAGCAATGCACAGGAAGATGGATGACGAAGAAGTTACAGAAGATGATATCAACGAGCTGAAGGGAGATGTGTCAGCCCTCAGATATGAATTACTGGAGGTGTTTGAAAAGAACGGGATGGATGTATCGTTCACTGATAGGAAAGAAAAGAGTAAGTTACATGTTTCTCTATTCGGTGCCTTATTTATGATTCAAGAGGGAGGAGTAAACTTGACAAAATGTGCGATCTCAGAACTATTTTCTGACAAGAGTACCAGCTATTGGAGATACCAGCTATTTTATCAGTAGTCTAGCCATACTAATAGAGAATTATAAGATAGTAATAGAACGAACCTTCTTCTTTTGGTTGCTAAACATTTTTGGGCTAACTTTCAACTTTCTGCACATGCACTTTAGAGAACTGTTTAGGTTTTTTGATCAACGCTTGTTGAAATGAACGCTTCTGTCTTTAATCATCGAATTATGTATTACAAACTTACATAATAAGTTCTTATCAAACCATATTTTTCTAATCTAATTGTTGTATATTCTCTAGTGGTTCTGGGTAAACGCATGAAGGTGTGGGAACGTCGTCTCATGAAGGACTTCCAAGTGGCTCCGGTGGCATTGGAAGATGAAGAGAAGAAGGATGAGGATGGACTGTCCAGATTCAGAAGAATTGCCAAACTTGCTGTTGCATCCACCACCAATGCTAAGTGGAACCAAACCCTGGCAGCTACGGGAGTTTCGTGAGTTTGAATGTCATTAGATCAGCTAGTTAGAGTTGAAGTGTAGGAGCGACAATCTGCGGAGTGTAGCTGGCAAACACAGGATGAGAAGAGCCGAAGACCGGACTCAGTGGCGCGTCTGTAGAAAGACCTACGTCCAGCAGTGGACTGATATAGGTTGATGATGATGATGATGATGATGCAAGTTTACTGATATAATATCTTCTGCATTTGTGTGACTGTATATAAGTATTCTATCAGCAATATTATAACGAATCTAGTTTATAGTACAAGCTTTGCTTAGTTTGAGACCGGAGCGAGCTTAGTAGAAGAGTAAGTGAAATATCCGTGCCCATTTATTTATAGGTTTCATGACAGAACATTATTTTTCCATGTCTATGTTATCAAATTCCAGGTTTTTGATGCTTTTGGTTCTAGGTCTCAGATCGGTCGCTGTCGCAGTCGAGAGTCATTTAAGAATCAACAGAATCTGCAGCGTGCTATGGAGGAGGCAAGAAAACTAGTCCTTCGCTCGCCCTTGCCAGGTAATATCCTAAGACTGTGTCTGGTCTTTTTACACTTCTTTTTGTATCTTTCGATGTTAAATTGTGTCTTGGTGTAAATATTTTCTATTTATTTTGTAAATACTGTAAAACTCTTAAGTTTCCTATCTTGGGTGTGTGGTACCTGTTTGTTGTGTGTTAAATAAATATATCTCTGTCTTTTCTGCATCACCTATTATTTGTTTCTGAAGGATCCCGGGTGGCGTCTCCGATAGAGATGCCCGTGAGTCCGGGTCACACACTCCTGGAACTGATCAAAGACTTCTCCGCGGAGACCGAGGAGGCCAGTGCTCCGACACCCGTCCCGAAGTCACCTTGGAAACCTCCAGGTATATGGTCTCTTGTCCGTTCTTCTAGGCCAATGGTTCCCAACCAGTGGTCCGCAGAAGCCAAAATATTGTCCGCGAAAAATTTTAAATTTGCGCGTGAGCAATATACTGTCCCACAGCTGGGCAAAGGTCTCCCCCAAAGCCTTCCACTTGTCTTTGGCGACACTCCACTTGATTATTACCGTTTATTTTTATTACACCTAGATAGTGGTCCCTGCTAAAAAAAATAATGTAAAAGTGGTCCCAAGAAAACGTTGGGAACCCCTGTTCTAGGCTCTGATCATGACTGTATATTATGTGTATTATAACTAAGTTATATTGACACCGCACTGGAACTTAAGTACTTAATTTAGTTTAATAGTAATTCTTTGTGAGAAAGATCATATAAAAAAGCGGTAGGAACCAGGCCATAAGTTTCTTGCCCGTTCTACTAGGCTCTGGTCGCGTGGAACTGGCATTTAGAATCACTAACGGCCGGTTTCTGGGAACCCAAATCACGATTGATCCGAGTTTGACACATAGTAATTATTTGATTTTTTCGTTGATCATCGTTCGAGAAACCGGCCGTTAGTCTACTAGACTGGCAGCCAGTGGTCGTGCTGTAGAGTTGGCCAAATATTTATGTGGATATATATAACACAGTTGTAGCATCGACACGAAAAGAAAAAGTCTATAAGACGATTCTAATGAACTTTATGATTTTACTGAATGAAGTTTACCTAATTGGTTTTGATATGGAATTGCAGTGACGCTTAATATGAATAAATGAAGATTTATGACTAAATCGATTTTATTTGCAGGTGACGGAGCCGGAGGATCTGGATTATTGACAGCTGGTGCGGCTCGCAAGCAACCTGCAACACCTGTCAAGGTAATCTGAAAACATGAATGAACGAATGAATGAATGAAGATTTTTTATTGCACACCTTAAGACTGATAGAAATTCAAGAACATAACAGGTTTATATAAATGAATGTATATTTTTAATTCAAATATTTTGAACCTTTCAGACACGCTCTAGACTCAAAGCTACGATGGGAACTAGATTGCTGATATATACATTTTTTTTTTGCAAAACATACATATAATAGTAACCCCCAAAGAGACAACCTACCAACCGATAAACTTCAGTGTTCATCTAACCCACGTTTGTTTTCGGTGCTCGAACCCACGACCAACAGTACGGAAGCCTGAACTACAACCAACCTGTCGAAATGAACAGAACAACATCTTGATAAAACAATTTTATCATTTGCACATGTTTTTGAACGTTATATCCGTCCATATAAGAAAAAAGATTATCTGGTGATTTGGCAAAGCTGCTGAATAAATGGCGG
Source organism: Ecliptopera silaceata (assembly GCA_932527185.1). Lineage (NCBI taxonomy): Eukaryota > Metazoa > Arthropoda > Insecta > Lepidoptera > Geometridae > Ecliptopera > Ecliptopera silaceata. The sequence continues at coordinate 2,614,719 of OW052211.1, forward strand.
CTATTTTGACAGATGGCAGTTTCAACAAGATAGCCGCTATCAACTGTCAAAGTTTAAAAGTCTTAATTAGAAGATAATTATGTTTCTGTGTCATCCTTGTAGATGCCGTCTAAGGGTCCAAAACCAGGTTCCCAAAAGATAGTCACAATCAAAGTTTGGAAGTACTAAATGGAAGTTGTTTATGTTTCTCTATCATCCTTGTAGATGCCGTCTAAGGGTCCAAAGCCAGGTTCCCGAAGCGCCAGTCCGATGCTGAAAGCTGACAGTCCACCTGGTAAAGACGCTGCTCAACCTGGTATGACTAACTCCAAAATTGCTGTACTTTTAAGTATTAACCTTTCCTCTTTGTAGGTAGTAAAGACTGGCTGATGTTAAACATCGTAAAATTCTCTATGACCAGCTCCTGAACTGTTGACACCTGTCGGGCCATTTGGCCTGATAATTTGAGGGTTTCCTGACAGAAACCCAATGAGGTTGATCTTAGCTAACCCCCAAAGATCAGGTCAAATGGCCCGACAGCTGTTAAAACTACAGGGGGGAGAGTTCGAATAAATGTGACAATCGTAAACGTATTTAAAGACACACTGCGCGCTAACCCTGCAACGTTCGATAGTAAAGCTGATGTTGACGCGCAGTGTAGATACACTTCGTAAACGTATCGAAACAGTAACGTTTTTGATCTCAAATACGTTTATCGATACGTTTACGATTATTACAATTATTCGTGCTTACCCCCCTGAGATCGATCTTATTGGGATTCTATAGAAAAGATAGATATTTTTTTTACCTTAGGAATACATAAAAAAAAATTACCCACGAACCACAGCATGGAAGGCAGAGCTAATACTAACTAAGCTTCGACACTAGTCAATATACTACTTATCATTAATTATTGTAATTGGCCTAAGTCGTTCAGATAAAAGTAAAATAAATAAATATGTTTTCTCATGTATAGAGCCTAGTCCGTTAAAAGCGAAGCGTGTTCCCGGAGAATCTCCGCCGAAGGTCATCAAGAGGAAACCACAAGCGCCTCCAACTCAGTCTTCTGACGAACTGGTGAGATTAATTACTTTTTAGGGTTCCGTAACCAAAGGGTAAAACAGGACAACTCAAAATTCTCTCAACACTTTAGAAATTTATAGAATCATATATTTTTGATAACATAATTGAATAGTATTAGGTATGTCATAATTTATTATTTAAGCTTTTTCCAGCATATTAATCTCTGTGCTCTTAATCTTTGTAGTTATAGAATAATGTTCTCATTTAGACATTTATTTATTTACTACACATATTTACTGCACACAAAACAGAAACATAAAAAAATAAAACAACACGATCATTTCTGTGTGCTACAGCAGCAAAAGGGCCCGGACAACATAATGCCTAGCCACTTGATTTACTAATCTAGATTTTTTTCTAGGCTCGTAGCCCAACACCAGCAAGTCCATCACCTGAAAACCTAGAAGCTGCTGACAAACCAGCAGATAAACCAGGAGATGTTAAACCACCAGATGCAAAATCTGATGCAAAACCAGATGTCAAACCACCAGATGCAAAATCTGATGCAAAACCAGATGTGAAACCAGAAGTGATCGCAGTCGCTAGACCGGTAGCTCCTGAGATCAAACCTTCGGAAGGTGCCATACCTCCACCACCGCCAGCTAAGGCCAAGGTATTTAAAGGTCCAACAATAAATTAATAATAAAAATAAATGCAATTTACTCTTCACTCACACTGAACTTCAGGCATACCATAATAACGAAGAATGGGCGATTCTCTAATGAGCGTGGGCCACGAGTAAAACTCGTCCCATATAAAAAAGTTTAAAAGGGTTTTTACAGGCCAATATTTTACAATATTTACGGAAAAAATCCGTCCCATGGAAATCGAGATATTCTGATGAAATTGGAGGGACGATTTTTTTAGTCGTGGCCCAAAGTGCCCATTCTCTTTTCTTCCACTCATACGCAACATCATATGGTTTTGAACTTAAACATATATTTTTATCACGCCAGGCTCCGTCAGCGCCCACTCCTACGCCGACCATGGAAGTGACTCCGAGCACGCCAACTAAAGTTAAAGCTCCTACTCCACCTAAAGCAAGCTCCAGGCCTGTCTCTCCTGAAGTCTCAACATCTGCTTCTAAGGTATGTTTATAAAATCACAAGAATTACAGGTGAATCTAGATTTTTTTTAATCTATACTTTCCCACAGCTGGGCAAAGTTCTCCCCCTACTCTTCCATTACTTCCGGTCAGCCGCCGCCTCTTACCAGGCTACGTGACATTTAAAACTGACAAAACATATTTTCTGGTATTTTGTTACAAAACATATTTAAATGCAGATATAAGATATAAATCCATACTGACTGCGCCAAAAAATATTATACTTCTAATGTGACTATTTATTTGAGTTTTCATTATACAAAATCATTTATTTTCATACTTTTTATATTAGAATGTATTACGATTCATGAAACCAAGCGCAAATTAGTTATTGTAATTAATATTACAATGAAACTAGTTATACAAAATATATTATTTCTTTAGGGTCCAGAGCAGGCTTCGCCTCCAAAGCGTCTGTCTTCCACCTCCAGCACGGAACAGCTGATTCCCCCCCCCTCGCCGGAACCCCTGCGTGCCGGGAAGAAGATTGGAGAAGTCACCACCATCAAACGTCAACCTAAAACGGGCTGGCTGTAGATAAACGATTGCTATTTATTTGATCATATATAGCTTTTTTTTAACCTATATTGTCCCACTGCTGGGCAAAGGTCTCATATGATATAGTAAAGTAATTAAATCAAATTATTTGTTAGGATAAACAAGTCAACCTAGGAGCCATCCATGAGTCGACAATGTGCGAAAACTTTTGGTCGACAGTAAAGTTATCATTTTAAAATTGAGGAGACAGGGATGATCTCTCATGAAAAATGAAGATTTTCCAGCGATCTTTGGCTCGGGGTCCGAGGACCGATGGATAGTATTCCGTTCTATTACTTATGTTCATGTGATGACTTTCTTTGCGCGATCTAGGATTTTCAAGTGCCATCTGTTGGTCTGTCGCGTAGACTACGATGCAGTTTGTCATGAAGCGAGATAGATGGCGCTAAAAACTGTTGGTTTTCCTTAGAAATAAAATATATAAATAAATTATTTTGTAGTCGGAGAGAGGGGGTTAACGAATTGTGACATTGCATGGTTGAAAATCATGAAATTCGTGGACGTTATGGATGGCCCCTTAGAATAAATTAAACAAACAAAATAATTATTCCTATTATAACTACAAGGTTCATTTATAGACTAAGCAATGTGTTCTATATCATAGTTTATATAGTTACTAATATGAAAGTTTATTTGCTAGTGTTATTGGATTTTAGACAAGTGTAGTGTAGGACCTCCGGCGAGATGGAGCGACGAACTGCGGAGTGTAGCTGGCAAACACAACATGAGAAGAGCCGAAGACCGCGCTCAGTGGCGCGTCTGCAGAGAGACCTACGTCCAGCAGTGAACTGATATAGGTTGATGATGAAGATAATTGGATGTAAGAGTGGACTGTTTCGCTTATATTATAGTAGGTCATTGATCACAATTTTTAAAAGATTTTTTTTATGCCATTTTATGATGTTTGTTTGATGCTACAAGTCGATGTATTTCCAAAAATATATATAATTGTTTTATTATCAATTTAGTGTCTATAGATAGCTTAGTTTGGGGAAAGGAGTCGTTGCGTGAAATTTTCATGGGTTTTATAAAATAACGATAAACAGACGAGCGAGCGAGTATTTCCAGAGCGTCAAATTCATGTCTAATATGAATGTCTGGTAGACCGCTGTCGGCGTCTGTATGTTATTAGTACCCTTATTTGTACTCTGATTTGATCCTAGATAGACTTCTTTTTTAAAATAAGCCTCATTATCATCATCCTATATCAGTCCACTGCTGGATGTAGGTCTCTCCCAAGACGCGCACTGAGCCTGGTCTTCGGCTCTTCTCATCCAGTTTGCTAGTAACATTCCTTGTATCGTCGCTTATCAGTCCACTGTTGGACGTAGGTCTCTCCTTTTTGGCAATACTGAGCCCAGTCTTCGGCTCTTTTTATCTAGTGTGTGCCTAACATTATTTTTATATGTAGCATGCTCCATATCGCCGGAGGGCGTCCTACACAGCACAATGCCTAAACGCGGTCTCCACTCCCGTATCCATTTGCTCCAACGTTTGTCGATTCTTCATCAAATTTGACTCTCTGCCACTTCAGTTTGCTGACATTTTGAGCTAAAATGAACCCATTAATATTATAAGTTTGGGAGAGGCGTTACAGTTTTTTAGGTCGTGGTTTCGATTTCCGCCAAGAACGAATTTGTGCGATAGCATACATTACTGTTTGTTATGTGTCTGGGTGTTATTATGTATTTATAAAAAAGTATACAAGTATTCTATGAGCATTCTAGTTCCCATACAAGCTTTGCTTAGATTGGGGTTAGAGCGCGATGTGTCGAAGCGTCAGCGTATTAATTATTCTGCCATATTGTTCCTAAAGTAAACTACTTAATCATTATTGTAATCTCTAAGTTTTTTGTATCCTAGTAGTAAGAATTTAAATTTTGGCTTTTCAACTTGCTTCTTAAATTTGTTACTTATTAGAATGTAATTTAATATACTCTGGAAGATATCTCAAAATTATATTTAAAACAAAATAGCTTTCAACGTTTTGTATTTACAAATTGTAAGGAAAATTATAATATTATTATGTCAATAACTTGTTTTCTTTCATTTTCCCATTCCTTTAGATTTCGGGAAATAACACAAAAAGAATAGAATAGAAAACTCTTTATTGGTACACTAAAAATAAAATTACAGGTAACAAAACAAAGAAACATAAATGGTTACACAATGGGCGGCCTTATCGCTGAAAGCGATCTCGTCCAGGCAACCGAAATAAGTTAGGTACCTACTGAAAGACTTCGGTTTGGTGTTGACATCTTTTGTTGATTTGTAGATAAATAAATAAATTCTTAATGCTGGACAATCCACACAACACCATCTAGCCCCAAGCTAAGCATAGCTTGTGTTATGGGTACTAGAAGACTGGCATATTTAATACATTACATAGATAAGAGTAATTAAAAAAAATATATTGACATTTCAGCGCAGTGTCTCCATGTGTAAATCGAGAATTACCGTGTTGCAAGGGTAAAAAATACGGTGTTTCAAGACAAAATTACGGTGAATCCGCTTAAGGTGTACCGTGCAATTTTTCAAAGGAAAACAACATCGTGAACCAATTCAAAACTGAATATTTGTATTTGTTTTTAAATTATAATTATTCCCATAATTATTTAGAATGAAAAAAGGTTTATTTTTTCATAAACAAAGGTTTTTTTTCATAATTTATTTTTTCATAAATAAAGACACGTAATTATTTAAAAATATTATATTAATTGTGCAATATCAAATAGTCAAATAATGTCAAATAGTAGATTGTTTACCTACGGAGCAAACAACTATTTTAAAGGCGAGGGTGTTTTTTTCATTATTCCAGAGTAGAATCCTGAGCGCAGCGAGGGATTAAAAGTATGTCACTCGAGCTTAAAATAGTATTGCTCCCAAGGTGGACACTACTTTTTATCACCTTCTATGAGAAAATAAGTATAAGTGCAACTTATGACAATAATTTATTTCCGTACAATTAAGAACCTTAAGACATAATAAAATAATACTTTCACTTGAGGAAGACGCACTCATTTTTTATAATTCTAAAATCTAAATAAGAATCAACTACGAACGAAAGCAGAATGAATTTCATTTCGCGTGTTGTTTCTTTTTCATCAACTTTTTTAAATTGGCGCGCTCGCAGTTTTTCAGCCAGTCACATATTCAATACATTGTTCCCGCATGGTTTGTGATTCACCTCATAGCTGATTGAAACATTTACTAACAATATCCACATTCCAAATTCAAATCACTTTTAGTCCCTAGGGATTAAAAAGCTATTTTGCTCCCTGTTTCATAATTACGGTGATTCATGACACGGTAATACATTTTTTACCTTGACGGTGGAAAAAGACTACATTACGGTGGATCTACGGTAATTACCGTGTACATGGAGACACTGTTTCAGCGCCACTTTTGAAGCTACGGAACCAAAGACGAATACTTCAAGGTACCAAATTAGCTATCTACTATTTTTTTATTTAAGTCATTTATAGCTGATATTATTAGCTAAAGGCGTCAGCTCAGTTGGTAGTAGCTGTGCCTTCCATGCTGTGGGTCGTGGGTTCGATTCCCACCCAGGGCAAATGTTTGTGTGATGAACATAAATATATTTTGTTCTATGTCTGTGTGTTATTTTGTATTCTATGTTTGTATTTACAAAAAAAAGTATATAGGTAAGTATTGTATCAGCAGTTTAGTTCCCATAGTACCTACAAGCTTCGCTTATGCCTTGATCACACGTACCGAGTAAACCGGCGAGACAGTGACGTATTTGAGATACACTGCGCGTCGACATCAGTTTTACCTACTGTTGAACGTTGCAGCGTTAGCGCGCAGTGTATCTTAAATACGTCACTGTCTCGCCAGTTTACTCGGTACGTGTGATCAAGGCATTAGTTTGGGACTAGAGTGTGATGTGTCAAATGTACATGAATATAAATAAACAGATCAGCAGTTGTCATCAACCTTTATTCAATGTGTAACAAAATTGCAAACACAGAGACTATTTTTGTCATTATAATAGCTAGACTAGATTAATTTTTAGGTCACTAATATTTTTGACACATGTATGTACCTAAAACAAGTAAATAAACTAAATAAATTAAAACCTCTTCACTTTCTTTTTCGTAAATACATTATCTAATGTCTTGTGGTTTTTCATAATTTAAAATAGGTTTTATTTTATCTGTTTTCAATTTTTTGCGATCAATGGTCACATCACAATACAATACTCACAAAATACAAAACCTGCTCCTTATTTAAATCACCGTGTTAGTTTTTAATTTAAATCTTTATGAAATTAAATACTTAATTTAACTTATGACGGAGCCTGGAGGGAAACAATAGAAAAAACGGGGGGAGACCTTTGCCCAGCAGTGGGAAAGCACAGGTTAAATAAAAAAAAGTATTTAAATAATTAATCTTTGGTGACGTCATCGGATGAGATATGGAGGCTTAACTATCTACCTAAATACAAAATTATTCTTAAATCTAACCAAAATGGTGACTAGGTATGCAGTACCTACATTAATGACTATAAAAACCTTGTATAAGAGATGTATGGCTAGCACGTACATTTATAATTTATATCAGAAAACTACTTTCTATTTATTATTAAAATATAGATAAATGCATTTACTATTTCATTTCATAAAGTTTCATAAAAAATATTGTGTTGGTTTCTTTGAGAACATTCATTTTGTTTTGTAAGTATAACTTCTACAACTTGTAATAATGTTATGTTTTATTACTAGTAAAGTGCATATTCTATTCTATTTATTGCTATAAGGCATTTATCTTACTTTTAACTCGACGCACAACGCTCACTCTCATGAATAAATAATGACAATCGCAATCGAATCGAAACAGTAACGTATTTGACATACACTGCGCGTCGACGTCAGCTTTACTGTCGAACGTTGCAGCGTTAGCGCGCAGTGTGTCTTAAATACGTTACGTTTCTTTATGCACGCCCCTCTGGTGGCTTTAAAATGCAACCGTGGTCCAAAATCTACCCACAGATACAAAATACTGTTCACAGCCATCCAGTAACGACTTTTCCAGTAACCTTAGACTTTCCCTTATCAGTTTTGACTGATGGAGTTGGTGAAGGGGATGGAGTGACTTTGGCAGATCTAGGAGAAGATGATCTAGGTACTGTGTGTTTTGACCCAGATGGAGTAGGAGTCAAAGATGCAGATTCTGGTTTCATAGTTTTAGAAGTTGGTTTAGCTAATCTAACTGTTTCCTCAGATTGAGATGACGCAGATGATGAAGTTGATCCGGTTTTGACAGCAGAACTGACAGAAGATACAGCCGTTTTAGAACTAGACATCTTGTACTGAGCTTCGAGAGAAGACGCTGAAAGAATCTGTTCTTCTTGTGAATGAACACTAGGAGTGGGAGTCAAGGGTTTTTGTAAAGATAAATCTTCTTCTTTAGTAATGTAGAGAGTTTTAGAGGGAGATTCTACAGGTTCGGGATCTTCGATTTGTATGATGTGATCTGTTCGGAACCCTTCTGGTGGAGAGACTCGACGTTCTTCATCAAAGCCAGGAGTGCTGGGCTCAGACGGTTCTGCTGATGAGGATTTTAACGGACGAGTTGGTACAGAATCTACCGACCCTACAACAATTTGAATTATAGATTTGTAAATACATCTTGTCTAAATAGTCAATGACTATCTATGAAATACTAAAATAAAAGTATTAATTTGAACATGATAATGTAATTATAATAAATTAATTAACTTCTATACACAAACAAACTTACGACTATTACAGTATTTAGGTACAGTCACGAGTTTTAATTTGGGACTCACCTAAGGTTGAATATCGTGTGGCAAACTGACGTTATTTAGTGCTAATATTCTAACGTATGTCATACGTCATACTGAAGTTTCGACCTTATTGCATTATGAATGTTCTAACAACATTTAATGGAAAAGGGTCCCAAATTAAAGCTCGTGACTGTACAAGATGTAGGTACATAGGTATTTATAAAAAACAGTTGTGCTATTCTCAGACCGTTGCAAACGATTTATAAATAGCTCAACGGATCCAAATCAGTATCTTGCAGTTTCTCAAAATGACATCAAATATTATGTTTGTAAATTTGAATCTTTCGAGCTTAGACTGGGAGTATCTTCAATTGACTGTTATGGGCAAACAAATTACTGAATATGATGGAGACTTTTGGAGTAAGTTTGAGCCTTACCTTTGTCTTCTATATCCACTTCTACTTGCATCTTATTGTCTATCAGTCCTTCGTCATCAGAAACTTCGGGAATTGGAGTTCTACTGCGGAATGAACGAGCTGAAACATAAATTGCATAAAGTTATTAATCCATCTCATCATTATCTAAACTAATATTATAAATAGGAAAGATTTGATTGTTTGTTTGTTTGCATCGAATAGGCTCCGAAACTACTGGACCGATTTCAAAAATTCTTTCACTGTTGTGAAGCTACATTATCTGTGCTGAACATAGGCTATATTGTAATGATATTTTTCATATAGGCTACCCGTGCGAAGCCGGGGCGTACTACTAGTTACCTATAAACGCGAAAGTTTGTATGGATCGATGTAATATGTATGTTTGTTACCCTTTCACGCACAAAATACCCAATGGATTTTAATTAAACTCTACAATGATGTAGTTTATACATCAGAATAACACATAAGGTATAATTATAAAGATATTAGGCGAATTGTCAAATATATAACGATAGTAAGAAATCAGATTATGTTATTCCGATGTAAGTATAAACTACATTATTGTGAAGTTTCATTGAAATCCATTCAGTACTTTTTCTGTGAAAGAGTAACAAACAGCCATCCATCCAAACTTTCGCCTTTACGAATATTAGTAGGTTGGTATACTTACCTCCAGGACTAGGTTTTTTGGAGTCATGACGTCGTGGCGTCTCAAAGACTTCATCTTCTAAACTCTCACTTTCTGACTTCTTCTTCTCAGTGAAGTCCGACTTGATTTTGCTCCTCATGAACTTGGCGTATGCGACTCTGGTGGTAGGCGTCACCGTTGATAAGTTCGGGTTGTACTCTGAAAGAAAGAAGATTCTTAGCCTGGAAGAGATTGCTATTAGCGATAAGACCGCACTCTTACTTCTCTACTAAGAAATATTGAGAGAAATATTTTTGTTGTCTGCAATAATTACAATAAATAGTGATAAATATATATATTATTTAATTATATAATTCACACATCGCACTCTAGTCCCAATGTAAGCAAAGCTTGTATATGGGAACTGGTTTGCTGATAGAATACTTATACTTGTTTTTGTAAATACGTTTAAGTACATAGAATACAGTACCCAGACACAGAACAAATATTTATGTTCATTTCACAAACATTTTCTCTGGGTGGGAATCAAACTCACGACTCAAAACAGAGACTCTGCTCAAGGCAGAGCTCTACCAACTCAGCTGTGACGCCTGTTTAAGATGTTAAATCCCGTATAATATAGGTAAGTAGGTACTTATCTATTTTACCTACTATGAGGTCTAGAAAAACCTCAAAAATGTAGTTATAGAAGTTACCTAATAATTTCTGCGGGTCGATAGTCCTGTTCTGCACGTTGTCCAAGATATGTCCCCTGAGGGACTGCCTGCTTCTCCTGATCTCTCCTTCAGCAGTGGTTCCTATCGGATCTTTTCGGGTCGTGTTGGTGCGAACTAATGCATTCCAATCTCTTTTTTTGCTAGAAATATTTAGAATAACCTTTCCATTAAGTTTATATTTACAAACAATCATCTCTTTGATCTGAAGATTTATTTAATCTGCCGTTTTGTAGCGGCGCGGCGGCTATCTTAGACCAATTTTCATGTAACACTCCCGACAACTATACCTTTCAAACAAAACAAATACAAAATCGAATTCGATTCATCTGTTCGGGAGCTACGTTGCCACACACACCCTGACACCTCAAACTTATAACACCCCGTCATTTTAGCGGCAGTGGTTAAATAATGAATGCTAGTCATAAATGTTTTATGGTTTAAGATTAATTCTCTCAAGATTACAAAATCACTTACGAGAACTAAACTAGTAGGTATGCTAAGGTAAAATGTAGTTCGTAACGTATAGGTAAGTAAGTTTATATACCTGTCAGTGCTGCCTCTTCGTACAATAGCCTTGGCGATCTGACTGAACACATCCTTCGGCTTGGCTTCCTTGGAGATAACATCATTGATAATGCCCTCAACGATTCCTATCTGGAAGTCTTTGAGGATCCTTCGTTCCATTACTTTACCTTTTTTGCCAGCAACTACAACATAAATAAAAGTTGTTAGAAATGCACTCTAGTGCTTGTGTAAAGGTTTTGATATTAAAAATGTTATTAAAATGTCACCTAACTACGCTCTAGGGCAAATAGCTTACAACAAAATAGTTTTTGATTATCTCTAAGTGAATTTGTTATTCTTCAAGAAATAAAATATCTAGGGCTAGAAGCCCTTTAGTCTAAAGTAGCATTTCTCACAAAACTATGTATCTTACTTGCTGTGTCTTGCAAGTTGAGTCTTGGCGTCTTCATGCCGTTATTATGCAGTATATCAATCAGCTCGTATCTCAGCGTGGATATATCTTGTCGGATCTCCATGACGTCATCTTCAGTGACGCCCACTTCGTCTCTGGCGCGTTGTTCGGCGGTGACATACCGACGGACAAGCACACGCATTACCGCTTCGTGCTCTTGACGGGCTTTTTCGCGAGATTTGTTCTAAAAGACAAACAGTCAAGTCTTGTTATAATGAGAGAATTTGTGTGGATGTGTGGAAGGGTGGATGTATGGATGTGTGGATGTGTTGATGTATGATTGTTAGGGTGAGTGAGTATGTGAGAGGGTGTGTGGGAGATGGTGTGTGGGAGAGAGGGTGTGAGATAGGGTGTGTAGGAGAGGGTGTGTGGAAGTGTAGATGTATGATTCTTAGGGAGGGTGGATGTATGTATGTATGAATGTTTCGATTTGTGGATGTATGGATGTAATCATAATCTTACGCATCAATTATCATAGCATAGCATCATCATTTATAGTTATAGGATCTATAGTTGTAGAAACCTTTCATATTTCTAGGAAAAATAATCTGTTATTTTTCTTTAGGGAGTAATTTATCCTTCTAAAACGGTCTAGATATTTCTAGATAAGATTTGATACGTACAATAATAGAGCCTCGATCATGTTTGACGAAGCAGTGCTGGATCCAGCCGACAAACTGCTTCGGGGTGGGGATGATGTTGAAGGGTGGTGGAACTGTGTCTCCATCTTCGAAGTATGACATCCAGAGGTTGCTGCGCGCGAACTTCCATTCGGTATCTGCTCTTTCCTGGATAACACAGTTACAGATGACACATACAAATAAATAAATATTCACAGATAATTCTCACATCAAACTCTAGTACCAATCTAAGCAAAGCTTGCTATGGGAACTAGATTGCTGATAGAATACTATACATTTTGGGGTACACTTGACTATTCACAAAAAAATACAATATATGTAAGTACAATTTTTTTTTTTTAATAGTGCTCAAAATTATGAGAAATAGGTAGGTTAGGTACTCCTATTTTAATGAAGCTATCATAGTAAATCATAGTATTGACAGGCGTCACAGCTCAGTTGGTAGTAGCTCTGCCTTCCATGCTGTGGGTCGGTTCGATTCCCATCCAGAGCAAATGTATATGTGATGAACATAAATATTATGTATTTGCTCTGTGTCTGGGTGTTACTATGTACCTACCTATTATATATGTATGTATTCTATCAGCAATCTAGTTCCCATAGTACAAGCTTTGCTTAGTTTGGGACTAGAGTGTGATGTGTGAAATGTTCAAGAATATTTATTATTATTATATCATATTACCGAAATAATCTGATAGGAGTTAGACATCATCGCGATCAGCATATTCAGCAGCACGATGATGTTGATGACGGAGTAGGAGCCGAAGGTCAGCAGCGCCCAGAACCGCGTGAAGCTCTTGATGCCGGTCAGCTCGAACGTGGTGAGGTCAACTAGGCCAAACGACGCCCAGAATAGGGATTGCGAGGTCTCGAACAAACTGAAAACAGTAGAGATTTAGCAAAATCATTTTTAAGGACTTCAAAAAAAGAGAAGGCTCTTTTGAAAACTTTTTTCGTCATTTTTTCAAGTCAATTTTGCTTAAATTCCGATTAAATTCGATTGTACCTTCTAACAGTTTAGATGTAAAAAATATATAAGAAAGGAAAATCATTTTAAACTGACTTTAAGAAAGGAGGAGGTTCTCAATACTATTGTGTTTTTGTATGTATGTAACACGATTTCTCCGATAATTATGAACCGATTTTGGTGAATATTTTTTTGATTAATAGGATTTACCTACTTCGGACGTAGTATCATATAAATTTCAAGAAGATCGGACAAGAACATTTTAAATACTTGGGTTGGTTTCTATTTGATAACGATGACTTAAAATACAATCAGGAACGCGTTTTTGATTGTATTTTGAGAAGTACCTAAAGTTTTGTGATATAAGTATAATGTGTTCAGCCTTATCATTAACATTTATACAAAAGAGTCGCCGCTAAAAAGTATCTATTATTTTAGGAAAGCTTTACTTACTTAGCGTATCGTCTCCAGATAGTGCAGGCTCGCTCCTGGTTGTCGAAGTCGGCGATGCCGTTGGGATTGTGGTAACATTTGTTCTTTTCCAGTTCCGCGTAGTACCACATCAGCTGATTGAGACCTGGCACATGACCAATGATAAAATCGATTAATCTTTATTCCAACTTTTTGAAAAAGCTGATACTTTGACTGAACTGATAAATATATGAATAAATATCAGTGTAGGTATATGGGTCATTAACAGGTATGTTTGCACCAAATTTCGTGATTTTTTTGAAGTGAAAACTTCTTTAGCCGCGCTGGGTGGGTAAAAACTTTCAAACTCGCGTCAGGGTCACGTGACGTTGATAAAAAGCGTAAGATCGTGGGAAAGGGAGAGGAACTAGTATCTCCCACTCTTTCTACCGTGCCTGAGTGTGCTCTGTTTAGGCGGCACACAGACACATTCGCGCTTGCGCGAATGTGTCTGTGTCATTGTGATTGTCATTGTCATTATGACGTCTGTGGTTATATTTTTGAAGTGAAAACTTAAAAGTGAAAACACAACGTTAATATTGAAGTTTTCACTTCTGCCGGCACTCCCGGAGTGCTACCTTTTTTTTGTAAAAGTTAAAATACATCGTACAAAAGTATATCGGTTGTACATCTTTTTATTACCAACAATTTTGTCATTTGACTTCCTTCCATAGGGCCGAAAATCGAGTAAAACTATATTTTACCCTTAAAAGCTCACCCCGTCCCCTTCCCAATCAGATCGCTCGTAAATTACTATTCCTCTAATTTTTAATATAATCTTTCTTTTCCAATGGGTTTCATCCTACTTTTATTTTTTTTGTTTCAAAAGCTACCCTGGTCTTTTGCACAATTAATGAAAACATACACTCACCACAGCCAAAAGCAAAAAGCACCAGCATATAAACGAAGAAGAACTTGATGATGTCCATGATCATCCTTCCTAACGAGACCTGCAGCGGGCCGAGGTACGGGTTGATGGAGAAGATGTGCACCAACTTCAGGAAGGAGAAGATCATGCCGGCTGCGAAGGCACCTTCCGACAGCAGCATGGGGTCGTACGAGTCCCAACGCTCGCGGGGGTACCACGGGTCCAACCCGTTGTGGAAGTCACGCTATGTACACATGTATTTAGGTTTATTTGGGTACTTCTATGTATTTTATGTACTTATGTCAATAAAAAGTATAATAGGTATTTCAGGAATCCAGTTCCCATAGTACAAGCTTTGTATAGTTTGGGTTTGCTTCGATAAAAGATAAAGGTATTTTTATTTTATTTTTTTCTGAAATTGGTCTTCACTCAGCTTGTTCTGGTGTAGAACCATTGAGCTCTACACCAGCGCTGGTATTTGACGACCGATGTAGCGCGGCGGGCGAAGGTCCGACTGCGATGCGGAGGTTGCGGGTTCGATTCCCGTCTTGGGATAAATGTTTGTACGATCTGCAAATATTTATTCGGGTGTTCTGGGTATTTTATATGTATAATAAAAATATCTATCTATGTAATGTATTGTAAGTATGTCAGTCTTCTAGTACCCATAACCCATGATTCAATAGAAAAAGTGTTTTACCTGAACGATGTACCAAGCAGCAATCCGCAGGCTGATCCACGCGATATAGAACATATTTGTGATAAAGTCCACTATATTCCACAGATCGCTTATGTAGTCCACTAAGCCCCCTGTCCACAGAGCTCTTATTTCTGCCCATATCAAACCTGGAATATTTCAAAGTCTTTATTCTGTAAATCACATAAATCATTTAGAATCGTCTTATAATATGATTCTAGGTGCCAGTTCCACGCGACCAGAGAAGAACGGGCAAGAAACTACGGTCTGGTTCCTATCGTTTGTATTAACTTTCTTAGAATTGCAATAAATGAAGTCTGTTACATGTCAAATAGGTTTTAAGAAAACTTTAATTAAACAATAATTGCAATGAAATAAGCCAATATAAAAAAAGATTACAAATACCTTATGGCAGGCATATTCTATCAGCAATCTAGTTCCCAGAGTACAGTAACCCAAGTACGAGTCTGTGCACACACGGATCGCAGAGACGCAATCGCCGAGCGCCAACGATTTTGTATGGAAATCCAAGCTTTTCAAGAAATCTGCTAGGATCTCCATACAAAATCGGTGGCGCACGTCGATTGCGTCTCTGCGATCCGTGTGTGCACAAACTCGTACTTGGGGTACTGGCATTGCTTAGTTTGGGACTAGAGTGTGATGTGTGAAATGTCCATGAATATTATGTTGTCTTCAACGACACAAAGCATGCCAAAAAGTTCAAATTTACTTGCTATGTAGATGATGACTCCGAATTCTATGAGTCCTGGGAGAGCCCCTCGCTCGTGTTCCTTCCAGTACTGCACCAGCTCCTGGAGCCAACGGACCCCGAACCATTCCAGCACTAGGAACTCGGCTCGTTGTGATGCTAAGGATAGAAGAGCTGGAACAGGATAGTATAATTAATAATCCAGATATTCACGGACATTTCTCACATCACACTCCAGTCCCGAACTAAGCAAAGCTTGTATGGGAACTAGACTGCTGATAAAATACTTATATACCTATACATATATTTTTGTAAATACATAGCAACACCCAGCCAGAGCAAATATTTATGTTCATCACACAAACATTTGCTCTGGGTGGGAATAGAACCCACAATCTTAGCTGCTGCTTTTACGAACCGTTTACGTTACAATTTTGCACGATCGGAGCCCTGGATTTATGGTTCTAAAGCTCCCAGACTAAGTATGTCTTTTTTTTTTTCAACAAGTTATAGCAAGAGATTGATCCTATGATAGATACATATTTATAGATATGTATTTCGTATAAGATAGACTATTGTACCACGTTTTGCATTAAAGCTACCAATTTCTTTAAATCACTTGAGTTGCCTCTAAGTCTATTTCTGAAATAGTAAAAATAACTTACTCAGAAACAGCATATAAGATGAACTGTGGCATATAAACTTCACAAATGGTTTCTTCATGAACTGTCCGTAGTTAGAGTTTGGCGCTAGCATGTATATCGTACAGTACACTGGAAACATTACTCCTAATTTTGCCACCTGGAAAAAAAAGATCTCAAATGATATCAAAATTTAAAGTCAAATGATCACCTATCACGCTGTACGTAATACGACGCCGACTTACATTACTAGATTAACTTACATTAGTTTAAACTTAATTAAAGATAATATTTTAATTAGGATTTATAGAGGGAACATGTTATTTTCTTATTTCATACCTGGATGCACTGTCCGACGATGTTTTTCCTCTTAAACCCCGGGAGACCCTCATACCAGATAGCACCAAGCAATTGCTGGACATTCGGATGTGCTACGAACTGTAAAATTAAACATATATAATAAATAAATAAAATAAAATAAACTTTATTCAGTAATCACAAAGATTATTTAGAATCTATAGTCTTATGTATTTAGTGATTCTAGGTGTCAGATCCTCGCGACTAGAGACTAGAAGAACGGGCAAGAATCAAGACAATATTTATGTTCATCTAACAAACATTTGCTCTGGGTAGGAGTCGAACCCACGACCTTTAACGTTTTTTCCGGGTCAATAACCTGTTTGTATCCTAAGATACATTTATATACTTACATGTAGGTACTTAGGTAGTATGTAGGTACTTTATTACTTTTAAAAATAAAAATAGTCTTTAGTGTCAACAGTTTTGTTTAGGCAATGCTTGAACATTAAAGGATAGATAAACAAACCATTAGGTACTTTGATTTGTACGAGCCGAGTGAAAACACCAGTGGTTTAGTGGTAGCAATCCTGATTTCAGATTGTGATGTCGTGGGTTCACATACGTCATATCAGATTTTTTTGTGTTTCGTGTGCATTCTCATTAGATTATTAAAACTAAACTAAATTATACCTACAGAACTAATTTTTACGAAATATCATTAATTTAAATAAATATACCTATTCTGCTTAAACTGTTTTTTGTATATCTGCCTTTTCTGGCTATTCTGGATTATATTCTTAGTAGATACAGTGGAACTCCGCCATATCGTAAAGTAACGTACATTACGGCACTCCCTTCATTTCAATTATGTACTATAATCAGGTTGATACAACGCAGTGCATTGTAAACTATTGAATGTATGTGCATTAAGACTATGTTGTTCAAACATTTCTATTTCAATTACGGCTTAATTATAAAATATCGAATAATATAACTTAAAAACTTTTGATCCTACATAAGAAGAGAATTTTCTTTATTTTTCTTTTGCGGTCGTCATAATTCTATTGTCTTATATATAGCCCTAATCTATCATCTTGCCTTCTCTATCAACCATAAACAATAATATCCTCTAAAAATAGTGCTTTATTTTATTTTTTTGGCATTCATTTAAACCAATAACTACTAGGCACCTACGAGTAGCTAAAAAATCAGAATTAAGTTTATTTACTGCACTTTATTAATTAACTGCCGCAAAATATTTAGTAATTAAATCGTTGAAGCATATTTTCTTGAAGATAAAAAATATTTAAAGACGAACTTGCGTCATAACATATAAACCAAGTTAAAAGGCAGCGCTTTTTCATTAAATTAAATAATTCCTAGATCTTTGCGATTAAAAAGAGTTTTTAGCTTGATACAGAACGAGATTATTAACTTAAAATTTTTATTAAACCTTTTTAAATAGATATTTTGCGAGAGAAGGAAAAATTTCAAGTACTTACATCATTTTTATTTAAAAACTGTTTTGATGTGTAGGGTTTTGTACTCAAAGGGTGATACGGGACCATATCGATAGGTTGTCAGTCTGTCTGTCTGTCAATGGGCTGCATCTCAGGAACCGTGATTTTCAAAAGGTTTGAAACCCCTAACAGAAATCTAAAAAAAAAATATGGGGCTTCTCATACAAAAATGTGTTATTTTTCGTTTTTGCTCGATATTGCTAATATCAATGGCCAGGAATCTTCCGTGCGCGAATCCGACTCGCACTTGGTCGGCTATTAGATACAAAAAAATCCTTTTAGAATCATTTATGTACAATTTTATAAACATCATAATACATTTTGAAAGAAGTCTGGTCTTCCGTCAGAGCCGTATTTGGGCTAAAACTCACCAGTTTCTGCTTGTACTTGATTGCCAGCTTTAGCCTTCCCAGGGTCTGTCGTTCCCCTGGCTCCCAGCAGTCCATGTCGTAAGGATTGTAGTTCAACATGATCTCCAACTCCTTGGAGGTTCTGGTGTGGTCGAGCAAGGAGGTTGCGAACTCTGTGCATTGCAGACGAAGTGCCTGGAGAAGAGTTTTGAAGTCTTAAATTTGGGAAAACCTACATGCTTAATGAGCTTAACAGGTCAAAGTTTTATTGTAATTCTGTTTTCATTGCTACTTTTATGCTCTTATGATAAATTCTTGGCAGACCAACAGCCAGGTGGATGGATTACATCGTTGCCGTACAGGGTAGGACCTGGATGCAAAAAGCCTATGAAAGAAAAGAGTAGCGTTTGAGGGAGGAGGCTTATACCCAGCAGTGGGCTATTAAGGGCTGCCTATGATGATGACGATGATGAAGTCCATAATATTTGAGTCAAGGCTTTTCAACCATTAATTGTCTGCAGCAGAATATTTCTGCATGTTTTTTACACTGAAAAATAGTATTACAAAACTAGAATCAAATGTCTTGAGTTTACTTAGGACATGCATCTATAACTTGATTGTAATTTGGTTATGCATGCTTACCTAGGGTAAACGTGGTAGGACGTTTACCCTTCCTACTATTTTACCTTATACTCAACTCTGAACTCTGTCTCCATGCGGCTAAGGCGTCCTAGTTCCCAGGACAGCTGGAAGGCAGTGAGCAGAGGGTCGGCAGAGGACAGAGCGATGAGGGAGGGAGATGCAAGAGCGCGGTACGCATTGATTCGCGCCTGGGAGTGACGGAGAGAGTCTTCCAGAGATGACTTCACGCACTCATCGCAACCGCATCTAGACATAGACAATTAATTTACTTACAATTTTTTTTTAAATAAATTAATAGATATACACCCACAAACTTCTTTTCTTCTTTTTTATGTGGCTTCTACCCGTCAATACGACAGGCAATTCTGTTGTGTTTGAAATACATTTCAGTCAAGTCAGTTAATCATCAGTCGGTTGTCATTTGTTTTAAAGGGAAAATGGTGGAGAATTTTCTCTTTAAAACCTATAGGAATGTACAATATGAACAATAAAATACCACTACAAAACACAAAACTTCATAAGAATGAATTTAAACCTAAACTCAAGATATTTTTTGAATGTCACCCATTTTTATTAGGGATGTAACGATACATGTTTTTACCGATACGATACCGATACCGATGATAAACGAAAATAATCGGCGATGCCGATACAGATACCGATGTTTATGGCTTACTAGATAAGTGTTTCGTGTATGTTAAACAAATCTGAAGGAAGTTAATAAGATATTTACACCACATATTAGACATAGACATACAACTATCTCCCTTCAAAGTTATTTCATAAATATGAAACACCATAATATGTATGTATTTAGGTCCTAAATCCTAATGACTGTGAAGGAAAAATAATTAATTAATAAAAATTCAGTAATAAGATTAAAAAAAAACATTTATTAGATAGGTACATAATTATAAGATACACGTAAAAAAGATACATAAAGTCAGTACTTAAAGTTTACTTTTGGAAGATTTTTGTTCAGAAAACAAAGTTTATTTAAATTGTCAGCAGATAATCTGTTCCGCAAGTCATTTTGTATCAGGCCTGCAGCGGCAACGTCGCACGCGTCGTTCGTTTCGCGCGCTTTTTGAACTGGTTGATATCGGCTGTGTTGTATCGGCGGTGCCGATATATCGGCCTGCCGATAATATCGGCCGATATATCGGTATCGGTATCGGTATCGTTACATCCCTAATTTTTATCATATTACAGAATTCATGAGCTGTTCATTATTTTATTTGGAAACACAATACCAACACTTAAGTTTATTCTAACTTAATAGTAGGATAAAACTACTCAAGTTACAATAAGGACTATTGTAATTTGACATGCCAATTTATGTAACTTAATGGTTTAAACAAATAAATAATAATATTTAAGAGAAGCTATTATTATTACTTAAGAATATTGTTTTTAATATTTTTATTACTTTCTTAAATATCAATAAGTCTGTAGCTGAATGAATGAACGTAAAGATGTGAGTGAATGACGACCTGTACCTACTTGACGTCGTGCGGCACCGGCAATGTGGCGCCGCGGTCCAGGAGTATCTTGAGGATCTCGTAGTGGTTCCTGTGCGCTGCTAGGATCAGCGGTGTGATGTCAGGCGTGAAGGTAGCCGCTGATGAGTCCACAGATTCCCAACTCTGATGGTTTTGTGTTAAATATTATTTATTATCATTTAATCATTACATATTGTTCCAAATGTTGTCAATCAATCAGTTTTTCCTACAGGTATAAAACCTCTGCCTCTACATTACCTCACAGACAAGTTTGTTGAGGACGGACCCTGTTAAAGCAATGCACTAAATTAAGTGAGACGTACCATGTTAAAACATTGCACTAAATTACGTGAGACGTAGGGGAGACCTAGGATAGTTGTTACAGAGGAGAGTTGTTACAAAGCCGATTTCTCGGAACCTATGATCGTTAGTGAGCTGGCAATGCCACTCAATTGATTCTTTTTAGATGCGCTTCTTGATGAAACAAGTGCCTCAGGCACCAGGCAAATGGTTGCCCGAGTACGACGTCTGCATGAAAAAAAAGTCGAAAAGTAATTTTTTTGTCAAAATTTTGGTTATATTTATATCGTGACACATTAAATTTAGGTGGTTATGTTATTTTTTTGTATACTGGAGGGTATTTTAAGTTTCAAATAGTGGCGTTGTTTTGATGATCTTTTACGTTGTTGTGAAATTATGAATGTTTATTCTGACCAGGTCGTAATTTTCGACCCCTAGGAGAGTTGTGACACGCTGTAACAACTCTCCTATTTTAGTTTGTTTGCTTTGAATTTTATGTCATTAGCAATCCAATCAAAATGTTTCAGTTCAGGAGTGGAAAAGCTGATCGAGAATGGCACTAGGAGTGAGCTGCTGTACGTCTGTCATAATAGATTGGATTACAGACATATTTTATAGCGGCTGATATTGTCATGATGCCATAGTTACTTAAAAAATATTTATTTCTTATAATCTTAATGTCTGTAGTCTCAACAATTATGCCAAATGATAATTGAAGTATTATTAAAGGGTGTGTGTCTTATAATCCTTATAAAAGTCATCTTACCTATCAAATATATTATTGATAAACAGCTGTAACAACTTACCTTGGTGCCTGTCACAACTTACCTCGGTGTTAGGAGAGTTGTTACAGTTTGAGTTGTTTCTGTTTTGGTAGATTTTCTCAGAAACCTTACAACTTTCATTTATTGTCATGACTGTTTTTGATAAAAGAAAGATTGCTCTATATTTAGACATAAAGTTGATAATTGTGCTATGTTTCTTTATTGAGATATGTGGTTTTAAGTAAAAATTGTAACAACCCTCCTTGGTCTCCCCTACCATGTTAAAACATTGCACTAAATTAAGTGAGACGTACCATGTTAAAACATTGCACTAAATTAAGTGAGACGTACCATGTTAAAACAATGCACTAAATTAAGTGAGACGTACCATGTTAAAACAATGCACTAATTTAAGTATAATCGTGTGGGGTGTGCGCATACCCTTAGACTACTGGTATACGTACATATGGTTCCCCTGGGATATGATGCTCCTCCTCCCATTGGAGAAGCAGTTCCACTGCTTCCACGTACTCTTCCTTGATGGCGTGGAGAAGGGCATCCTAAAACAAAGCTGTTGTTAGTCACATCAACTTGATGAACTTTGAAAATACTTGTATGTCTAAAAATACATTGAGAACGATGACAAATGAATGAGTAAAGAAAGATGAAGCAAAAAAATATTAGTTTTGCTTTTCCGATTAAGATATCTACGTAATAATTCCCTCCAAAAATACATATTTTATTCACTTTAATAAAAAAAAAAACTTACGACTATTAAGGTATTTATAAAATGTACATGGGTCTATACAAAATACATAAGAAACAATTTAACTATCTACAGACCGTTGCAAACGATCTATAAATAAATAAATAAATAAATAATGCTGGACAATCCACACAACATCATCTAGCCCCAAGCTAAGCAGAGCTTGTGTTATGAGTACTAGAAGACTGACATACTTAATATTATACATTACATAGATAGATATTTTTTATTATACATATAATACCCAGAACACCCGGAATAAATATTTGCAGAACTTACAAACATTTATTCCGAGGTGGGAATCGAACCCGCAACCTTCCGCGTCGCAGGCGGACCATCGCCCACCGCGCCACATCGGTCGTCTATAGATAGCTCACAAAATAAATGACTTCCAAATTATTTTCTTGTTCTGCTAAAAACCGATAACCCCATTCGATATGAATCATAGTTTTTGCCAAACCCATAACTTATTTGTTACACGAGCCATAGACAGATTTATGAGTGAAATCATAGTGATATTGCTAATGTTTCACTCATGTAAAATCATCATCATCATCATCATCTTCCTACCCTTGTCCAACATTATATGGGACATTTCACACATCACACTCTAGTCCCAAACAAAGCAGAGCTTGTACTATGGAAACAAGACTGCTGGTAGAATATTTATATATACTTTTTTTTTGCAAATACATAGTAACACCCAGACATAGAACAAATATTTATGTTCATCACACAAACATTTGCTCTGGGTGTAAATCGAACCCACGACCCACAGCATGAAGAATACACAGAATTGTCATTACAGAATTATCTACTTAGTCTGCATGTATACTTTTCCATATCTTCACTTGTAATTTTTAGCTTTTATAATACAGTTTTATAATAGTATAGATAGACCTTACTTTGACTTTGATGCCTGAAGAGAGGAGTAGTTTGATGAGTTCAATGTTTTCATTCTCGATGGCTGCGATGAGGGCTGATCGGTTCAGAGGGTCCACGCAGTTGATGTCCAGAAGATCTGGGTTACTGATGTAGTTTTCAATCAACCTGCGAAAAATATCAATGTAAACTAGTGCTGTTTGTGAGAACATTACGAGCCCTCATAATAAAAATAAATAATATTAAGGACCCCTTTGCGGGTACAGGCCTCCTCCAATAGCCCTCATAATAAGCCCCTGGTAATTCACATTACAAGAAAAATATGATTATGATTATAAGCAAACAACCTTAGTAATAAATATTTACGCAAATGTAGAACGTAATTAATAGTGTATCTCTCAAACTTGATTGAAATGTGTCGATAAATAAATAGCCCTTTGAACAGGGTTCATATGTGACACCTACCTACTAACCAAATTACCGTATGACAGCAATAAATGTATTGAGTATCTATAGAAAAAGTTCCCTCTTTTACTCTATTTTCCCGCCAAAAATTGCAATCGCTTAAAAAAACAAGGAACATGTCATTTACTTTTTTTTTTATATAAGTGAACACACTTAGCTGTTAGAATGTGTCATACATTCTAACAGGCAGAATGACGAACGAACAATAGTATTTTCTGGCCAATCTTGCCGCTATCTGCTGGAAAAAATCTGTCGAAAAAAGTTTTTTTACCATATCTCTTTTCCAAGTGATTTTACGACAAAAATATCTATTACAAAATTAAACAAGAAAAAATTTCCTACAGTTTATACCTTTACAGTTTCATCGTAAAATCAATAGTTTCGGTGTACAAGCGCCTATGCTATTTCTATAATTGCTTGGCGGCAGAAATACGTGGATTCTATTCAAGTAAGCCCTTTACAAACTATAATACATCCACACACCCTTCAAGGGTGAGCACGAATAAATGTAACAATCGTAAACGTATCGAAACAGTGACGTATTTGACATACATAGCGCGTCAACATCAGCTTTACTGTCGAGCGTTGCAGTGTTAGCGCGCAGTGTGTCTTAGATACGTTACGTTTACGATTGTCACGTTTATTCGTGGTTACCCCTCTGGATAGGCAATAGACATTGATGTAAGATTGAATATTTCCACTTTGCCTACGTAATAGTAAAAACGATTTCATTCAATAAGCCTTTTGAATATAGTATATTTTGGATTTGCCTGATATTTGTAATGACATTGAACTTCTAATATCGTTTTGTTGTTATAAGTTATAAAAAATTTGCCAATGAGTAGTTCCAGGCCCCCAATTCTCGGATTGTAGCGATTTTGGCGAGATAGAGATCTTGACGAAGCTTGAATGTCTAGGCAAAATCTCACGAAAATGTCTGACGATTCAAAAAACCGTATTCCCACTAGGATTCGACAAATGGTGGCACGACATTTCTGTAGAGAAACCAATTATACGTTCCGTTTCAGCTATTATTTTAACAAGATCTTGTTAAATCTGAATCTATATACATTTGTGGCCTCAAGTATTCACACAACATAGATTATGAAATGATTATAATATGGAATATCAAATTATAGTAAATAATTACAGAAAAAAATAGTTTTTTAACCAAAAATTATCATATTCAGTGTCTGACTACCTTTACATGTTTTACTTGCGTAGTACGAAACTTTGTGGTAGGTAAGTAAACTCTATACTGTCAGTTCAGTCATAAGGTTGGTTTATACAGGGTCAGTAGACAAGTCAGTCGCAGCGCCAATGTCGGCGCCGCGACTGACTTTAACTGTTTACCTGAAGTAAGTAGTAGTGGTGCGTTTCTCAAGGTGAGCACACATGTGAAGTCAGTGGGAAAAATGAATTCGCGAAAACAACTGAAACGACAATTTAATTATTTGTTGAAAAAATTATCAATTTTGCTGTTGAATGAGTTAATAGAAATGGTAGTAAATGAGATAACTAAAAATAAACTACATTTGTTGAGCCATATTTTGCAACGCCGTTGACCGCATTTCTTTATTGCGGTAATTTAGGGGTTTATTATCCCAAAGGCACTAGTTTTCGCAATATAATTGCACCAATTTTAAGGTTTCGTCTTCGCTAAGCTTACGCGTCATTTTTATCGCCAGCGAAAAAAACGTGGTCACTCTAAAACGCAGCGGCAGTGACTAACCACGCACTGACTTGTTTGTTTACACAGAGTTTATTTGGCTGGCGCGGGGGTGCGCGGGTGGCGGGGTGCTTCAACTGACTTTAAAATATTCGTGTCCGATTCGATTCCGATTATTCAAGTCAGCGCTGACTTCAACCCACTGTACTGGACTTCAAATCAGTTTACACAGGGTTTTTTTCGGGTCAGCACTGACTTGCCTCGAATTTGTAGTCAGTTACTGACCCTGTCTAAACCAGCCTTTACATGCTATCAAACGTCAAGTCAAATAACGTCATGTTTTTAACTTTTTACATCATCATATTTATAAAAATATACATAACAAATAGATATACATATAAGGAAGATCAATGGCTGCTCTTATTTGGTCTGTCCATTTCATGGGTGATCTACCGCGCGCTTTTTTGCCTTCGAACTTGCCCTGCACCACCAAGCGTTCAATGGAAATTCCCCCACGACGAGACAAATGCCTAAAGAAAGTGAGGATACGCGACTGCACAACGGACGATAGACGTTGCTTGATGCCAAGTTCTTGGAGTATGGATTGATTTGTGTGAAACTCTGTCCACAATACTCCTAGCATTGTTCTCCAGCACCACATCGCAAGAGCATCTACCTTTTTCTCACTTTCCCTAAGAGTGCACGTCTCTGCAGCGTATAGGAATATGGGAAACACAAGCGTTCTGACGAGCCGGATTTTAGTGGCTTTAGTTATATTACGATTTCTCCATATTTTATCTCCATTCTACGGTTTATGAAACTAAAGCCACAAAAGCCAAAAAGAAGAAGTGAAGTGAAGTGAACTTTTTACTGACTCGATGTTTCATATTTTTCTGGAAATAAATTTATTTTAATCTATAAGTATATTATTTAGTTAATTCAGTTAAGTATATCAACTTGATATTGGCGAAAATTGTTTGAGATGGAAAGCGTTAAAAACTCAACGATAAATTCATCAACCGTTGTAAAATATTTGCTAGGACCCACCACAATAGGAAACCAACAGAAACACACAGAGTAAGAGTAGATACCAACCCACTTTTCTTGTCAAAACAGGCAGAGTTGTCCTTAGAAAATGGCTGCTATCCTTCGACATTCGATCTCTAACGCTCGGGACCACTCGTTGCTTGTCTAAAGATTTCTTACGACATAAGTCTGTTAGCGACATCACGAGAATAGCTTATTTAGCATTTTTTAGACATCCGCCATCTTTTATCGACCTACGTCGATTTCGTCGAATCTCTAAAGCGCGAGAATTGGGCCCCAGAACGTGATGAAAAAAAAATGTCAGTGATTAATTTATTTATTGAATACGGTCTACGGTCTAAAAAGTTAACGAAGACTTGATGTCTTGATTACCATATGTAATGGTGACATTTAACGCTAACTTTTTATAAGATTATTTTAGTTGTAGCAAGTATTTTTTTTTCCTTTCGCATGTTTTTCATATTATTTGTGATTAAATTTATCAGGTATTCAACACGGCCGTAAGTGCGCTTGTACCCTAAAAACTAACGATATCTAATAAAGGTTAATTGTCTTTCCTCTCAATTTTATGTTATTTACATAACACGTTCCAACACAAACAGATGGTTTATTTGTACTTTAGTTTTTAAAGAAACTATTTTAACATCAATAAAAGTAGTTTAAATACATACGTATAAATCTCTTCTCACATTCGATACGAATCATAAAATAACTTTGAAATCGATTTGAAAAGTTAATCGTTCGCAGAGTGAAATATTCTTCATAATATTTGTTCGACCTTATTTTTACGAGAATAATTTAAAGAAATTGGTTGATAAATAAACGTTTACGTTTAATGGCGATAATGAACTTGCTATTGAGTATAAAATCATTTATACGATGGCGTAGCAGCTGTTAGCTCGCCATAGTGTAGGTCGTGGGTTTGATCCCCAGAAAGAACAGTTTTGCTATCACCAACATTCGTGTTCGGTCTTTGTCTGAGTGTTATTTTTGTATGAATTCATGTCACCGTCACTGTTTTGGTAAAAGTAGGTTATTTTCCAAATTGTTCAGAGAACTACAAAACATTGCCAAATTAATTTAAATAATGTATATTCTTGGCCTGTAAAATATAAAGTTGTACAATTTCAAAATAAAATGCACTTAGTGCTCGTTGGCAGAATATTCGAAAAGTTATCTAGATCTTTCTGAGTTATTGTGTTATTTTTTAAAAAGTAACGTGTAGTCGGTTGAAATTGTTATTCATTCATTTAAATATACCTACTTCAAAAGATTTAAAAAAAATATTTTATATACTTTGCACTAGTTGGCCAGATCCACTATTTTATTAATGGTAAAGTGGCGTGACTGTGACCGATCAACCAATGACAAAAACAATTTATTTTAAAATTGAATCTGTAGCATTTTTGTGAGGCGCGTGTATTTTAAGACTGGTTTATCTTTATTTAATTAGATACAGACCGAAGTTTAGATTAACAGGAATCACTACAAGTGCCCACTAATCTATAACTGTCCTATTTAATCCTATTTAGTAACTAAATCCTTTTTTATGTGTCTTATATTCACTCGTGCGTGTTGTATTTTTGTTAGAATTCTAATTTATGTTCTTTAGTCTGTAAAACCTGAAAATTGGTGTTTCCAATATTTTTTCTACAATAACGTTTTTAAGAAAAATGAATTATTCTACAGAGCGGTCTTCTTTTTTTATTACGGCAAAGATAAGAAGAGACAAAAATAAATTGATTAAAAAAATAAGTGAAAATAAGTTTCGTAAAATAGATCAAAAATGAGGCACTACAATAGGCTTTCACTCTCATTAATCCTACTAATATTATAAGCGCAAAAGTTTGTAAGTTTCTTTTTTTAAATGTATATTGTTGGTGTAATTTTTGGGTTTATGCGTTTTTCATTCATTCATTCTAAAATAAAATGCTATTGGCCGGTTTCTCGAACGATGATCAAACAATTACTATGTGTCAAACTCGGATCAATCGTGATTTGGGTTTCCAGAAACCGGCCGTATGTTTTATCAATTGACAGAATTCAAATCGCGGGCACCGAATAGTCATAATCAAATAAAGGTACCTTTTGACAGTGACATAATCCCCCCTGTCAGCATGAAGGAGGAACGTCTTCTCCTCCCGGGTGAGGGCTCGTTCGTACACGTTCCGCAGGTCATGCTGGCTGTTCCGCAGCGCCTCCTGGGAACTGCCCAGCAGCTCCTCACGGGAGCCGCGGTTCATTGCGGTCTGAAACAAACAATATATGTAATAGCTTATTTACAAAATGTACCTACATAGGCATATAAAATACATAAGAAACAGTTGAGCTATCTACAGACCGTCGCAAACGATCTATAGATAGTTCAACTGGTCCAAATCAGTACCAATCGGAAGCGTACCCAAGAATTAGCGTAGTAGGGAGTAGGCTGAACCTTATAAAATAAATAACTTAGTTTGATTTTGTAACGCTTAAATAAGTGTCATTTGATTTGAATAAATAAATAAATAAATTTGATTAAATAAATATAAGTAGGTATTTATAATTTTAATAATAATTTTCTACAGTAAAAAATAGGAAAAACATGTTTGTTTTGAATTGCTTAACAAATACAAAAAGGAATTATCAAATTCGGTTTATGATTAACGAAAAATAACAACAAATGACTGAATGTGGTTTTTTTTAATTGATGTATACCTCCTTTTTCAAAGTCGGTTGAAAATAGTAGGTAGTCATTGATATTTTTGATATAACGTGAGGAATAAAACGCCAAAGTTTTGTAATAAACTGCGAACGATATCGGGAAGTAACGGGTTATCTCAAACTGTCTGAAAGAAAAAGGCTACCTTTTATTTTTAATCGTAAAAAACTAATAAATACTTTGTTATAACATTAAAACATTCTTGGTTAATTAATTACCTACTGTTTGACGCATTATTATTGCAACCAAAATTATTTAAAAAAAATCGTTTTTAAATTAATTAAACCCTTTTTTGGGAATATTTTTCGTCCGTTACGTCGTCTCTCCGTTTCAATTTTTAGGTTTACTGAAATTATGATTAAATTATCCTGTTAGTTTCAAGTTTCATCCAATTCTAAGTAAAATGCAGAAACAATGAAATTCTATCTGCAATCTACTTCCCATAATACAAGCTCTTCTTAGACTAGAGTGTGATGTGTGATATGTCCAAGAATATTTATTTAAAAGACACTAAAGCTCCAACCGGTAACCTAAATTCCTTACCATAACTTTTGCGCCGCAATCACAGTATTTTTTAGTATAAATCATTATCCGAACTGTAAAAACCTTTGTAGCTTCACTCACATTACCCAAAGCCTACTGCCGCGAGGGATGGGCATTGGACATCGACAGGGGGGCTATCTAGCAAGGGGAAACTTGCGTGACCGAATATCCTTTCAGTTGCAGTTCAGTTTTCGATGATTTTACTATAGTAACTCATCAGTATTCCGTGGCATTTTTGTGGACTGACGTGATTGAGCTGTTAAAAATGACGATTTGAGCATGGCCTACCTGATTTAAGCATGACCTACCTGATTTGAGCATGGCCTACCTGATTTTTCGTTAATTCTATCAAAAGGTATGAAAATCGATCATTCTAAAAATCAAAAAAAGACGAAGAAGAAATCTGAACTGCAATTTGATCAAATAACAGTTCAAAAACATTTCAGTTGTCAGGATACCCCCCCAGGGAGGTCAAGAGCGCCTATAAATGATGGAACGATATGCAAACAATTACGCCTACTGGTCCACGGTAGGTACTTGTTTTACTTACTTTTTTTTACGAACGAATTTATTTAACGCTCAACTCTAGACGCAAAAATATAAGACCATTGTTGTAACGACACTAAAGTGTAACAAACATGCGCACGCTGCACGGCTTACAACTATAGCAAAAAGTGTCGTTACAACTTTTGGTCTTCATTTTTTCCGTCGCAACGCGCGTTATGGAACTTGGTTCCAAAAACCAAAAAATGTTTGACACTAAGATCTGAGACTTACACTATAAGTTTATCCTTTATTTTGATTTACAGATTCATAAGTTTCATATTAGTAAGGACTTGGCGCAAACGTGTGAAATGCGACCACCATCAATCAGAATAAAGTTGTCACGATCTACAATAAAAAGACGGGATCAGCTTATTGTACGCAGTTTTATTTTCTTTTTATAGAAATATATGATAAAGTGTTCGAAATACATCTTCATCTTAGTTTTTTTTTCTAAATACTGATGGTTATCTGATAATTTAGACTTCATAATTACACCTAGAATCACCAAAATATTAGATTCTACATGATCCTTGTGATGTTAGAAGCTATCTTTAGGTAAATAATAGATCGTTTTCAACGGTCTGCAGATAGCTCAACAGATTTTTTTTATTATGAATGTATTATTTTATAATCTGTTATTTTATAACAACGTACTATCGTATTGCATACAAAATTATTTAATAACAACGTAATTTTGTGTGTAATACGTTAAGAAAAGAAAAAGATTTATAGTTTTCTGTGATGTGATGTTTTGTTTACTTTGAAGACTATTACAGATGTTACTTTTTAAAAATAAACATGGTAAAGTACCTTCTTACTTTAACAGTTCATCTATTTCCACTTGGCCTTGTATAATAAGAAGTTTAGCCAAAATTATATTTCATGTAAGTACCTACATAACTAAAATATTTAAAAAATTATCTATTATTTTTTCAAAATTATTATTTTTTAAAGAACAGTTTTTTTAAATCAGTTTGAGAATATAGGCTGTATTAAAGTTTAAAAAAAATATATAAAAAATCAACAAACTTACCACATTTTCGATATTAAAGCGCACGCGCACCTTACTGTCTTTTTTGCGCCTTTTCATTTTTCCCCAATTTCTTTAACCCATTACAAAAACACAGATACTTTTATCCATCAAATTTTTTATATCACAGATATTTTTGACATATAAATGACAGATAACACGTCACAACCATGATAGAACATTTTCAAAATGGCGACACAAAATAACTTGCTAATGGATTTATATAATAGTTGCACATATTTTAAATAACTGGTTAAAATTATACACTTATTAATTACAACTATCTGAATCAGTTTCCATTTCAACTAAAGAAAATCACTCATTTGCACATTATTAGCTAATTAACAAAAAAAAACTAAATATTTCAAAAACTGAATCATTCACAATTTCAACTAAAAATCATCACTCACTTTTACTTAAAAGTACTTATTTTTTTTAAATGACGAGTTAAAATCAAAATATCTCAATACATCTGAATCGTTTCGAGTCCAACTAAAAATAAATCACAAAAAACTTCGCATCACTCAATTTCCACTAAAAACTTAACGACTTGTTAACATAAACAAACAGTTAATCGATGATTAGAGCTGCTTTGAACCTGCTATAGAGAGAGACGGTATAGTACTAAACGAAGATCGGTTTGATGCGCTTGCACGGACTATTTTCAACCCAAACTTTTAAATGATAGGTTGTAATTTGACTACCATGAGTTGTCACAGTAAAATCGCCTGACTTTACTACAGTAGTTACGTCAATATTAGTATTACGAATTTTAGTACCCAACTATCCGCTAGAGGCACTATACAAATCTTCATACATTTTTTTAACTACAGACGCTAGCGAGTATAGATTGTAAAAACTCATGGTAGAGCTACTGTTGGTAGTAGCTCTGCCTTCCATGCTGTGGGTCGTGGGTTCGATTCCCACCCAGAGCAAATCTTTTTGTGATGAACATAAATATTTATTCTGTGTCTGGGTGTTTCTATGTACTTATTCTATGTATGTATTTAAAAAAAAAACTATGTAAGCAAGTATTCTATCAGCAGCCTAGTTCCTATAGTACAAGCTTTGCTTAGTTTGGGACTAGAGTGTGATGTGTGAAAGGTGTATGCAAAAAAATATTTGAATGCAATTAACCGTTACAACAATGCAAGTGATATGACTAATTATGTTTTCAATTAATTTATCAGTGGATTCATCAAAAAGTGATTTAGGATCTTGATTTGTTTGATATTAGGTTATATCTAGGCAAACGCGTTACACCGAAGGCCGCATCATCATTTAACATCAGATGTGATTGCGGCCAAGCGTTTGCCTATAATGCATAAAAAAAAAAAAAAAAAATTACTTAACGGCAAATGGTAGTAGATAAGAATAACACTAACATGTCTAACATAGATCAAACATCAATTTACTTTTACAAAAATTACCCCACGATCTACAGACTAAAAAAACAGGGCTTTACCAACTTAGTTGTATCAAACTCAGACTCAATATCAAAAAAGTGTTTTTTATTTTTTTTATAGATTATTCAATCGTCATTTTAAATCACTAAGTAAGTATAAATTATATGATTATATTTTTTAAATAACTATACTGTCTTAACGATGACTATATCATAAAAATTTTTAGAAGATAATTTTACACTGAAAAAACGTAACTACTCAAATTCGAATTC
Source organism: Ecliptopera silaceata (assembly GCA_932527185.1). NCBI lineage: Eukaryota > Metazoa > Arthropoda > Insecta > Lepidoptera > Geometridae > Ecliptopera > Ecliptopera silaceata. The sequence continues at coordinate 2,647,691 of OW052211.1, forward strand.
AAAAAGTTCGTCAACAAATATAGTCAAACAAGACCGCGTTCCATTTTAAAAATCACTAATCCATGAATTATTGAAACTTTTCCGAGTACCGCTAAAATATGATGTCATAACTTTACTATTGACAGTTATTGGAACATCAGTACCTCTACCATGAGATGTCACAGTAAAATCGCCTGACTTTACTACAGTAGTTACGTAAATATTAGTATGACAAATTTTAGTACCCAACTATCCGCTAGAGGCGCTGTACAAATCTTCATACATTTTTTTAACTACAGACGCTAGCGAGTATAGTAAATATAGTATAGTAAAAACTCATGGTAGAGCTACAGTACCTCTACCATGAGTTGTCAAAGTAAAATCGTCTGACTTTACTACAGTAGTTACGTCAATATTAGTATTACGAATTTTAGTACCCAACTATCCGCTAGAGGCTGTACAAATCTTCATACATTTTTTTAACTACAGACGCTAGCGAGTATAGTAAATATAGCATAGTAAAAACTCATGGTAGAGCCACAGTGCTGTTTGAATGTTTGAAAATGCTTTTAAAAGTTGTTTATAGGAATATGTTTCATTCAATGTAAATAAGATAATGCATATTTTGTCTTTATAAGATTGTATTAATATATAAAGTGCTGCAATTAAGAAAGTCTCTAATCCTACAATAATATTAACATCACAGTAACACCCAGACACCGAACAAATATAATGTTCATCACACAAACATTTACTCTGGGTGGGAATCGAACCCACGATCCACAGCCCGGAAGGCAGAGCTACTACCAACTGAGCTGTGACGCCTGTCATTATCAGCAGATCTTTGCAAAAGATAGCTCAACTGATTCTAACGCCTAGGCACTAATATTTTTGGAATTAAGTAAATATTTTGTCCAAACCAAGTGACTGTTCTTGACTTGTCTATGAGAATAAACAAAATATTATTTTAATTAAATATTCCGGACTAAGTGACTACTATCTTACCTGTCTAAAAGAATATCTAATAAAGTTAGTGCAGATCACGATAAACTCTAGAGACCGTTTTTATGAATTTCATATTGGTTATACGTTAATACCATTTGCACAAATGAGCTGCATTTATATAGAAAGCTGGTTGCTTGTGTTTTGTTGATTCTGTACCCCAAGTACGAGTTTGTGCACACACGGATTGTAGAGACGCAATCACCGAGCGCCACCGATTTTGTATGGAAATCCAATCAGTGCAGATTTCTTGAGAAGCTTGGATTTCTATTCATAAATCGGTGGCGCTCGGCGATCCGTCTCTGCGATCCGTGTGTGCACAAACTCGTGCACAAACTCGTACGTGGGGTACCTACTGTTGCTTGCTGATAAAGGATATAAAGAAATCATTGCATTCTTTGTTCAAATGGGGCTGATATAAAGATTTAGAAGAAACATTATTTATTTGTCAGCTCCTATCTATCTATCAAAAAACAAAACTATGTACTTAAATAAACATAGTTTTGTTTTTTGATAGATAGATAGATGATCTATCTATCAAAAAACTAATCTATGTAAATAAGAAGCTAACAAATTTCAAAAAAAATAATTTAAACCGGTATAAGGTGTAAATGCAGCCGCTACAGCATTATGTAGGATAACATGTTTACAGGGAAACACAAGACAGGGGTAATGGCCGTCCGTAGACAGGTGTCCGGAAACTAAATAAATAAAATCTACGTCTATGTTGAGAAAAACTGAAATAAAGATAGACATTTTGCTGGATATGTCATCATCATCATTCCCCTGCCCTTCCCGCTAAGTGTGAGATATGACATGTCGTCATCATCATTCCCCTGCCCTTCCCGCTAAGTGTGGTCAGCTCATGTTTTCTTCTTCCACCCACTCCTATCGATCGTCAACTCTAGTAGTATATTAGTCTTTCTTTATCTCACTTCGGTTGCCTGGAAGAGATTCAGCTAAGGTTTCAGCGATAAGGCCGCCCATTTTGTAAACATTTTTACTTAATTTTTTTTGTTATCTGTAATTTTTTTTTTGTGTAACAACAAAGTGTTATCTGTCTATTAGTAGTAGAATCTACTCTCACATTCATATAATCTTTCACACAATCCAGTCCCTGCTTTTTCGGCCATCCTATACTTGCTCGCCCAGCCATGCTCAAATTCATACCTAATATTTTGTAATGTGATTTGAATGCATATACATAATTTAATTGCTGTGTAGACATAATTTGACATAATTTAAACTTTATAAATTTTGTTGTCTATTTGGCTCTATGATGTGTAAAACATGATTTGACAAATATTAAACTATAAGAAAAAGCGAAGAAACTTAATAAATATTTGTTTTTTGCCCTATCTTCTTGATAAACTGAAAATATTTAGGTATAACTTAAAACTAAAACTTTTGCGGTCAGACTTAATAGAAAAACGTTAGTAAATCAAAAAACTACCTACTTATACATTATTATTATACCTACCGTAAAATAGACGGATATTTTAACAGACGTTATTTACTTGATATGAAAAAAAACAAATCAAAAAAGTTTTATTTCGGAACACACTATATTCCGAAATAAAACTTTTTGTTTCAAAATAAAACTTTTTTCATTAGATTTTTTTTTTGACGTCGTGGTTTTGGACTTGGCCATCACCGCCGTTCTCAAAAAACCTTTATATTACCTGCACCCTGTTTATCCTATGTCCTATGTGTTACATAAAGATCTAATGGATTACGAGGTGTCAAATAACAAATGATTTGCAATCCTCTGCTTACCCCAGTTTGGAGTTGTACGGATTCCGTACAATATAATAGGTAGATAATTATTATACACAAGTTATTCACATAGCTTAAAATTTGTTACAGAACTTTTATATAAGTACTTAATACAAAATTATAACAATACTAGCCCGCCATTTCGTCTGAATTGTCAAAGATATAACGAAAAATATAACATTAAAATTTTTGACAATACACACAATACTATGCTATGTGTAAAATGTCTGTCAATATTGATTTACCTTAGCTTCACCAATTAATCTAAATAATAAACAAACACCTAAATATAATAGGTCTTTAAAATACAAATATTAATATTATTGCAATAATTAGTGAAAAACTGTATAAAATATAGTTACAATCAATAAATAAAAAAACTTACCGCTAAATTTCAGCTTCTCATATTCCCTTTCACAATACAAATTCCATATAAAATGCGTGGTAGTACGCCACAAAGTCCTACGGGACACTGCTAGTCCTACTTAGTACATCACTTAATCGAATTTTCAAAGAGGGCTCGTCGTAGTGATGTCAGTATTAAGAAATATCGATAAAACTTATCGATATCGATGTTATGACGGATTGTTTCGGATATGTTAACTATATCTAAGTAGGTACTTTAACTGAACTGTAGTGGATATAAATAACTTAAAAGTGAAATATTTTTTATGATTCATCATCATCATCACCTAAATCAGTCCACTGCTGGACGTAGGTCTCTTTTATGCTTCTCTGTAGTATATTGGTTAGCTTTGCAATTTGATTTTGATATTTACGAAGTTTTCAATGCAGTTAATATATACTTATAATTAATCTATTACTAATGAAGTTTCAAAATGTGTTCATTCTGTCGTCTTAGCACAATCGTACCGTTCTATTTTTAGAGTACCTACAGAGAGCATAAGACGTAGAGCTCAAAAATAAAAGTATCAAAGAAAACCACGAATAAACGTATGATTTAACGATACAGTTGTTACAAACATAGCTAAATCTGTATCGTTTGTTTTACAGATAAAAGTATAAATCATACACGAACATGAGGAAATGTATGGAAATGATTTATGATTGGTTTCTCTTAGTACTTAACTTTTTGACAACAGCCGGTATCGAATTATATTGAAAGTAAGAAATGAAACGTTGTTTGGATTCCATTTTAAAATGAGTCTAGTCTAGATAAAAGTAAAAAATAGTTTTATTAATGAATGCAACTGAGAAATAACAACAACAATATCTGACAAAGTAGGTACCGTACCTAATTAATGAGTATAGGTATTTACTTTGTATTTGCATAATTACATAAAAATCTGTGCCTGTGTACTTCGCATTTGTGTTAACGTCATTTATTTGAAATTCCAATGTCATTGCAAGGAAAATGCCTTAACAATCCCGTAATAATCCATAAAATCGACTATTTTCAAACAACAACCTTCCTATAACAGAAACTAGACAATAATATTTCCAAACACGTTTTATCGATAGTGCTCCGTTATACTCGCACGTTTTATCGATAAATGTGACATGTGTCCCCTCCCTATTCGCGTTACGCTAATGTCATTAAGGTAAGTCCATCGGTCGCCGATGTCGATATGTTTAAGTTGTACGAATCACTATTTTATTAAGAACTAAATATTATTAGATCTAACCTTCACGTTTTTTATTTAATTATTTACTGATTTCAATCGTATTTTGATTTGATTTTAGTTCATAAATAGTTACTTGGTTATATTAATACGTTAATATTTTTTAACTTTTTGAATGTAACAAAAATATTTTTTATTTTATTAAAATTATTGATAAGTCTTATGACAAATGTCTTACCAAAAACGTTTACTAACGTCATAAAAATATTTTTTATTTCAAAACTTCACATGTAAATATTAATAAATAAATTGCTAGCAATCTAGTTCCTGTGTTTTATGCATTGCTTAATTAATAAAACATGATTTTGTGAAATGTCTGTCCGTAACTAAACTTCAATCTAAATAAACAAAAAGTTACGCAAATTTGTACTATTGGCCATATCAAGATCACCTTAGAATGAGCCTAGAATCTAGCCTTCATATCAGTCAATCAGTCAAGGCAGGCAATAAATGGATCTAGGCAGAAACTAGGCAGGTAATCCAATATAGGGGACAGCATGGTCACTGTCGACCGCTGCTCTTTAGCGAGCTTGTGTTGTGGACGTTTTGTTAGACACACTGGCTAGTAGAGCTCAAACTTTTTTATTTTCAATTTAAAACAAAAAAAAATGTTTGATCTTTTTTCTTTACTGGGGCATTATTCTCTATTGTATTGCTAACCACGCGCGTTACTTGACTTAGGCAAGACAAGAGCGTGTAATCTGAAAAAACTGTATGGCGTAAGCCTTAGTTGTCATTCCCCACCGCGACACGTTACGTTTTGGCCACAATTTGAACTGTCAACTAATCGGGCCGACGTCTGTCGTGTTATGAAAACTATTCGTTTCAAAACGTGTCATGCGCGATTCGAATAATTTATATACAAATCAATCATTTTTGAAGTTTGCGTTTTGGAACGCGTTGTGACGTAGCACGTTTGGGGAAGGAATCTCCTATGTCATAGAGAATAAGGCCCCTGTCTTATTATTTTTCCTGGCTCGCACATCTTGTGCATTTGTCATTATCAAGTTTTTTTTAATAAAAAACTTGGGAGACATTTATTTTTATTGACAATACACGGAATCTAATTTTAAATATAAATAAATAACAAATGATGTTTTATTTAGAATTTGAAGAAACAATTCAATATAAAAAAAATATATTCACGTTGACTTGAACCCTCCTCCGTTTTTTTCGTCGGTAAAAAATAGGAACACATGTCTATAATATGAATTTAATATAAAACTCATTTGCAAAAAAATGATTTTAAAAATGTAACTCGGGAGGGAATCAAGAATAAATTTTCGAATCGTCGCGTTACGTAATATTTTTTATAACATACGTACACTGCGCGTTATCACTAGCTCTCAACTAAACGTTGTATTATCACCGCGCAGTGTATTTCAAAAGAACCGTTTACGATTGTCATATTATTTATGATAGTTCCCTTGTTCTGAAGTGGTCTCGAGTTTATGGAATAAGTAACTTTGAGTCAATGTATATAAAGTTTGATAGCCAGTGCGCTTAGCGTAATTAGCTTAGTACAGGATCTGTTGCGTAAACATTGCAGCGTTAGATCCGGTTACTGGATTTCCTGTGGCTTGAAATTCAGCCGGATTTCGGTGATTTTTGTACTAGAAAGGTAGGTATATATCGTAAAAATAAAACAAATAAAACAAAATCTTCTATAATTTTAGATCGAAAACTTATCCTTTAAGTATATTTCGACCTATGTAGCGCGGCGGGCGAACAACCTGCGACGCGGAGGTTGCGGGTTCGATTCCCGTCTTGGGATAAATATTCGTACGATCTGCAAATATTTATTCCGGGTGTTCTGTGTAATTTATAAGTATATGTATACTTACCTATTAAAAAAAAATGGTTGTCTGTAAAGTCGGTTTACTGACGATAGTTGAACGTGACAACGTGTTAAGAAAATACTGATGGAATGGTAGCATTTTTCAAAAGAAAATTTTAGGAACGCCTCAGAACGCCGGAACGCCGGAACGCTTCATGAGTCATGTTTTTTCGTGCGTGCAGCCGGCTCTATCGAATTATAAGACGTTGTCACGTCAAAAATATCTATCTATGTAATGTATTGTATTAAGTATGTCAGTCTTCTAGTACCCATAACACAAGCTCTGCCTAGCTTGGGGCTAGATGATGTTGTGTAGATTGTCCAGCATTATTTACATACAAAAATGTACCTACATAGAATATATAAAATACATAAGAAACCGTTGAGCTATCTTCTCACCGTTGTAAACGACGTTTTTTTTAGGATTTATGTAGGTACTAAGGCTGCTCAAAACTCTTTCATGAAATATGCCTAAATGTAATGTATTTAGTGACAACGTGTGTAATATAGATGTCGACTGACCTTTGTGTAAAGATCCTATTTTTTTATTTATTTTTATTTATAAGCCTGAATTTTCCCACTGCAGGGCAAAGGCCTCCCCTTCCTCCTTCCATTGATCTCGGTCTTGGGCTGTTAATGATCAATCCTTGTCATACGAATCAAGCAAAACATTATTATACGTAGGTACATTGCTGTGAATACACCCTTTTGTCACTACATTCGCATGAGACAAATTTGGGTAGATCTTTGTCAATATTTTTATTTTAACCGATATTTTTTTTAATTATGGGCAAACGCTTGACCGTAATTTCATCTGATGTTAAATGATGATGCGGCCTACGGTGTAACGCGTTTGTCTAGATAGAACCTATTCACTCTCCTCTAAACTAATAGTTGAGCCAAAGCGCTTTGTGCGAAGTAGTCTACTATAAATCATACTATTTGGTAGAATGATCTATGACAAAAAAATATCCAAATAGGAGCAAACGCGTTAAATACATAAAAAAAAAACATTCGAATTGAGAACCTCCCTTTTTGATCTCAGTTGAAAAGTAAAATGTGAAAAAGGTTAGGTACGCTCGAAAATAAAACTATTACAAAATAAAATAAGGTACCTTCTGATGCTGACTGTACTTGCTGTCTAAAGACAGTGTCGTATTTTGTAAATAGTTTTTTTCGTATTTTTTTTTTTCGTAAGTATATAAAATACGACAGAATTTTTGAACTACATATAACAAGTCTACAAAACATATAAAACCTACAGAATCAATCATCTATGTATTTATTTTCATGCTGACTGTACTTTCTGTATTCTAAAGACTAGAGCTGAATAATACCTACTACAATAAAACTAGAATCTTGCTGAGCTATAACAAGTCTACAAAACATATAAAAACCTACAGAATCAATTATCTAGGAACTTATCATGCTGACTATACTTTCTGTATTCTAAAGACTAGAGTAGAATAAAACTACAATAAGACTAGAATCTTGCTGAATATAACAAGTCTAGAAAACATACAAAACCCACACATTATGTTTACTCGCCCTTAGTCCACCCACATTCGTTTTACCATGGTTGATCTAAATCGGACTTTGGTAGTTCTTTTGCAACTCTTTTATTAACCTCTCTATCATCTTGATCTAGATTTTCTATTTTTGTCGCTCTAATGTAAATCTATTTTATCTTAAAATGTATTGTAACCTAGTTAATTCTATATTGCCCAAAGTAATATTTTCTGTCAGAGAAAAACAAGAAATAGATTGCTCATAATATTTTAAACCTAGATGAATAAATAAAATAAATATAAACATTCAATAGGCGTCCGTGATAAACCAAAGCATTGAAAATAATATTTTTTGATTGTTCAACTCAATAAAAAGCTATTTCCATCAATTCTTTATGTTTAATTTAAGCTATAACAAAAAATTCACCTAAATATGTAAAAAAACCCAGATGAAGTGGGCGGCTCTGCTAGATTCCCCATATAAAAGCTATTGTTATCAAATCTTGCATGAGTCCTGAGTCCTGACAAATCACTGTGCATTCACAAGGAATTGATTGATGAGGGCATCTGAGAAGGTGGAAGTGCTTTCAAGAGTCAATGTTTATCGATGTTATTTATGGTATAGACAATCTAAGATACACGAAGAATATCGGATATTGGAAGAATAGAACAGTGCGTAATGTCACTGTCACTTGTGTCACTGTCACTTTTTCAAACTGTCATATCGATTATTGTGATCAAAATTGAGTGCTTAAACCATAAAGAGTAAGACTGAGCAAGAGCTTCACGACATTGAAAGTTCTGGCTAATATCTCTTTTCTGTAGGAAATAGACAATTACATCACACAAACATTTGCTCTAAGTGGGAATCGAACCCACGACCCACAGCAAGGAAGGCCGACCTACTACCAACTGAACAATGGCGCCTGAAGGATCATACAAAAAAACCCAACAGTAACTGTCAAAAAACTACGGCCAGGTTCAAGGCCGTAGTTTCTTGCCCGTTCTTCTAGACTCTGGCTTGACACTCAATGTGAATCAAATACGCTACGTTAACTAGACTCTGGCTTGACACTCAATGTGAATCAAATACGCTACGTTAACTTTACGATTACATTTACTCGTGTTCACCTCAGTAACGCCAGTTCATAAGTATCAAACTAACCATAACTAATTAAGATTTGAATAATGATGTTGTTAGCATTAGTACAACGCACCATCCGTTCAATGGTAATGGAAATGTCTCTCGTACATTATTGATACAATTGGGGTGTGTGTGTTGTCATAAGCGGAGCGATAAATTAAACAGGGTGGTTTTTTCAGATAGCAAAGTACGAAGTCGAATAAATGAATACTATACATACTTACCTATAGTATTCATTTATTCGAATAAAATGTTAAATAAAATCTATTTAAATGTTAAAAGGAGATCATTTTGAAATCCATATTGATTTTAAATTTGTATTGTTATTTTTTTTGTTACAATTGTGTACTTACCTATCGTAACATACTTTGATTCTTCTTAAATGAGTTTTGTTTTGTACTTACTCATTTGTTCAGAAGGGTGAGCACAAATAATGTAATAATTATTACATAATTAATAATAAATATATACAATAATTAATAATAAATAATGCTGGACAATCCACACAACATCATCTAGCCCCAAGCTAAGCAGAGCTTGTGTTATGGGTACTAGAAGACTGACATACAATATATTACATAGATAGAATTTTTTTATTATACTTAAAATACCCAGAACACCCGGAATAAATATTTGCAGAACATACAAACATTTATCCCAAGGCGGGAATCGAACCCGCAACCTTCCGCGTCGCAGGCGGACCATCGCCCACCGCGCCACATCGGTCGTCAATTGTTACATTATTTAAGGTAGGAATAATATATAGAATTAACGTATTTAAAATACAGTGAGCCGTTTGTCAATTTTTAAAGTAAAGACGTTTCTCGGTTTTCGAAGTAAAGTGTCGATACGTTTGACATTGTCACATATATTCGAGCTCGACCCTCAGTCCGCTCTTCTCAGCACTATAACCACACCCGTAAACAAACAGACAAAGTTTGTCATTCAGTGTGTTTTGCATTATGATCATTGAAACTGAGATACTGATTAATAAGAGTAGGGTTAGATATCTATTGCATAAAATAGAAAATAGGTAACTGTATGTAACTGGTTGAATAACTTTCACGGATCATTCACACATTCTAGTCTCAAAGTCTTAAACATTTTTGCAAATAAAAAAATTGTCAATTCAATCAATATTAACAGAAATATATAATTCTCGAAATCAAAATACTAGAAACTTTATTTTGTACATAGGAAAAAATGAGCCCTCGACTATGTACCTACCTAATTCTGTTTCAAATGATATCTTTTCATGATTTTACTTTTATCTGTACTTGTAATAATCTCGCCAAAACATTGTTATTGTTATGAACGAGCTTGGAGTGACGTGAAGTTTTTTCGAAATCTGAGAGGAGGTTGACGTCGACAAATTGTCGGGATCAAATTAGGAGAAACGACATACTTTTAATCGTAGATATGGGATCAACGTACGGAAAAAAAACAGTAAAAAATAAAACAGAACTTACATCAGTGTACCTTATCACAAGCTGAAAGTCGCTCAGTGTGCTATGGAGAGAGCTATGCTCGGAATTTCCTTAAAATAAAGAATCCGGATCGAAGTTATTCGTCAGAAAACCAAGGTGTTCGACATAGCTCAAAGAATTAGCAAGCTGAAGTGGCAGTGGGCCGGCCATGTTTGCCGAAGAACCGGCAACCGTTGGAGCAAACGGATAAAGGACAATGCCCAATGGGCTATGGGAATCTGTACCAACTTGCATCAATTTGAATTTACTCTCAAAGCCCTAATTTTTATTTACCTTTTCGCTACCAACAATTTTTTTTTCAATGTTTAACCGCATTTCAAAATATTTAAAAAATGTATTTTATTTTATCATGTTTGCCTTCTCAGCTAAAGCTTACTTGGCAAACAAGATTTTTATGCTCAATGTCCACTCACGAAAATAGGTGACAGCTGGGATCGGAACAAAATAGTTGACGTGCGGAAGGCTTAGTCCAGCTTGCATTTTAAAACTCCCTACTCTCGAGCCGACAGTCGTCTCTCGGATGTCCTTGTATTTTTGTATGGATATCCGAAAAACGACTCTCGACTCGAGAGACGGGAGTTTTAAAATGTAAGCTCGGACTAAGCACTCGGAAGTAGGAAATTGATAATCATGTTATGTATAATTAATTTTAATTTTCTAAACCCGGTTAAAAAAGACGGTTAAAAATTAACAAAGTACACGTATAAATAAAATATTAATTTTGATGATAATTAGCTTTTGATGCAATCTGGTACAGGGTTTGGGCATGATTCTTTCAGCCTAAAGCACGCATTACATATACATTCATATACATCCATCTATTCATCCATACAAACTTTCGCATTTAGGTATAATACAAATTAGTAGGATTCAAAACCTCAAAGTATTAATTTCTGAACAATGACAAAATTAAACTTCCATATGAAAATTTATGATTTTGAAAACAGCGAAATCCCATTAAAAGATATGTTTCATGTTACCTACTCAACATGAAGAACTTTATTATACTTAATAAATATTCCGGTACTTACTTGGGTATATTTCACACCGAACACCATCGGCTTAGTGGAAGCAATACCACCTTTCGAACTTGAGGTCCAAGTGTCATGGATTTTTCAGACAACTTTAATAAAAGTTCTGGACTCCACTGTATTTTTTTGTGCTAAATAATAATTATTCATTTTTATTTATACCTTGTTTGAACTGATTTCAATGATTCTTTTATTATATATAAAGCTGACGCTTCTTGTGTTATTTTGTTGGTACTTATATTAATTACCTACTTTATTTACTTTTATTAGAAGTACAAGAAACTACGACCTGGTTCCTACCGTTTTTTGTTCTTCTTACAAAGAATTACAAGAAAAATACTGAAGTTTCAGTGAAGGTTAGGATTATAAGCATACCCTTGAAACAGACAAAACCTCAGTAAACAATGTAAGACGATCTTTATTCGCCGAAACGACCAATTAAAATGTTAATGTGTATCGTAAGGAACAACTTGACACCTGTACCCTAAGTACGAGTTTGTGCACACACGGATCGCCGAGCGCCACCGATTCTGTACGGAGATCCAAGCTTCTCAAAAAATCTGCTAGAGCTACTTGGATCTCCATACAAAATCTGTGGCGCTCGGCGATCGCGTCTCTGCGATCCGTGTCTACAAACACGTACTTGGAGTACTATACTAGGCATAGACATAGAGAATTAACTAAGCAATACCTAGCCTCACAAAATTAACCACTCTCTAGAAAGTGACAGCGTGACTGTGCGGTCAATACCTGTCTTTTCTGTAGATCTGTAATATCATCTAGAAAAAGAAAACTTCTGGCCGCACTATTGTTTTGTCACCCTTACGCTTTGTCGTCCGTATTTACTTTATACCTGAATAGGGAGTACTTAGTCTTTTCTCTGTCTTTTGTAATACCTAACTTGGTAGCAAATATAAATTCAGCTTATTTTATCTCTTTTTCTAATAAACTTAGACAAAGATAACTATTATTGAACAACATCTTATGACTGAAAAATAAGTTTTTATTTTGTCAAAGATTTATTTAACTATTTTATCATTACTTTTAAAAAATTTTTAGTAACCAACGAATATCTATTTAGAAAAAATGGCATATTAAAATTTTACTGATGTATTACTTTCAAGCAATTAAATTTAACCAGACCTCATTAAGTAGCCTTTGTTCATTAACTTTAAAGGTACAAAGACAAAGAATTAAATCGGTAATTTCCAATTTATTTTCAATCATAAATAAATAAATGGATTTATGCTCTGTTACATAATAATGCTTTTTATTATATTTGAAACAACCTTAAACTAATTTAACAACATTTAGATAAACATTTTAATAAGTAATTTTAATTATTTTAGCATCTGAAACCAAGTAATGAACCCAGCCTATTGGTTTGAGATGCTAGCTAGTTACCTTTAAGCATAGGTAGTCGATACTTTATAGTTTTATAAAATTGACAGACAATTCAGAAATTCAGTTCTAACAGAAACATATACCGCGTATACAAAATTCTATATCTATTAAAATTAGCTGCTAAATGGTAACAATGAGTAAAATGTGAATTCAAAAGCGTATTATGCTTCATCAGTAAATATACAAGTTAAAAATTATTTATATTCCTTATAATATTGACTAAAACACACTTTAAGGTAAGAAAAATTTAAGTATCAATACTTTAGCCATGAAGAAATAGTCCAGAAGAGAAAGATACCTATCTCACTCACACTTGCAGCGATAGAAAGAGACAAGCTTATGATTCGCAGTCGTGGCACGGTGCTGCCCTCTTCTTTCTGCTTTGTTCCTCTTCAACTTCACTGACCTCTTCATTGTCTCTGCCAAGACGGATAAAGTGGTCGCGAGCCCGGTTTTTCCTCTGAGGAACACTGACGACCAGTTCCGATGGCTCTGCATCATCAGCGGACCTTCCGAACCTGATGAAAGCGGGGTCGCGACCAAATCTGACGAAACTGGAAGACTTTTTGGCGGGAGTGTCGAAGTCCTCGTCGTATGCTCGTAGGAGGGACACCAGATCGTCTGTGGAGAGGGTCAGTGGTTGGGAGCGGCCGAAACGGAGGAAACTGTTGCCTCGGATAGAAGGACGCTCGAATGCTTCTCGGAGATCGGCGGCTGACGGTTCTGCGGGGTATGATCTGCCGAATCTGTGGAAAAATGTAACTTGGTCAGTTTTTGGGCTGGAACGTAGAATTGTAGTACAGCTTTATATTATTAGCGCTTGCAAAACCTTTTATGTACAGAGTGGCCAATAAAATATCAGCGTCATTAGTTCAAATCATTTTGAAAGTCTGTGATATCACAATCTTTGTTTTTATGTGATTTAAAAAAATTAAATTAGTTACTTTTTAATTTAAAATAACGAAAAATTATAGTTGTAAAATACATGAGGTTAAGGTTTTTTCTTGAGAAGGCACAAGTCAAAATAGATTTGAAAAATATTTACCGTATTTGGAAATCGGTGATCCAATTTAACATATTTTTAAAAATTCAGTATGAAATACCTGATCATGCTCCTATCAATGGCGCTTCGCCGTCGAGCCTCAAGGTCTGGAGACCGTCTGACCGGCACCGCAGCAGCAACCACCAGCCACACTGCTGCCATGCAGACCATGCTCCGAGAACAGCTCATGATGAAGTACTTCTGTAAAGAAAACATTATAAATAAGCTGTATCTATCTTTTGCTCAATGTGTGCTTCTGGAGATAACAACCTCAAACCATGTCCCATCTATTGACCTTTACCTCTACCATGAGATGTCACAGTAAAATCGCCTGACATTACTACAGTAGTTACGTCAATATTAGTATTACGAATTTTAGTACCCAACTATTCGCTAGAGGCGCTGTACAAATCTAAATACATTTTTTTTAACTACAGACGCTAGCGAGTATATATAGTATAGTAAAAACTCATGGTAGAGCTACTGCGCACTGTATCCAGAAACCTGTACTTTGTGCGAATTGTATGCTGTCACAGAAAACGCCATAGAGGTGGCCAATATTGTTGTTTATTATCATAATTAGATGTTTTCAAATTAGTATCATAAACACATATAAAAATGAATCCTTATTTCCCTTAGTCACGCCATCACGCGTGAACGGTTTTCGTTGTGTTTGTTATTGTCAGGAGAAGGTTCTTATGAAAGAAAAAAATTAAATAATTCCGCGGAAAATTAGAAAATATATGAACACTTACGGCCGTTTTCTCGAACGATGATGATCAACGAAAAAAACAAATAATTACTATCTGTGTCAAACTCGGATCAATCGTGATTTGGGTTTCCAGAAACCGGCAGTTAATCGTTAAGACAGGGCAACGTCTGTCGGGTCATCTAGTTAAAGTATATACTATTGATTAAACTAGCGTTGACGCGCGATGTGACTCGAATACATAACAGTTTACATAACACAGCTGATTGTCAGATTTATTGTGCTGACATTTTATTTGTATTCTTTTTTTTTATTTTCTACGTACCATCCTTATCCCAGTTTCTATAAAAACACGTTCCTTAGATACACAAAATGATACCTTGTGATTGAATAAACCATTTTTGATTTTGATTTTGCTTTAATATTGAATTATTTTGATAATAAAATCGTATAAAAGTAAAGCACGTGACCGACCGACGCGGCGACGCGGCGCGATTTAATTAGAAGGTTTCACAAAATACTAGGCGGATAATCCAAGCACTGAGCTATTTTGAAGCCAAAAGAAGAAAATTGCCCAATTCGATTTCAGGAAACCCTTATTCTTTGATCAGGCGAAATGGTCTGACACCTGTCAAAGGTTCAAGAGCTGACTGTTCTACATCAGCCTATTTTGTACACGAGAAAAATATTACTAAAATACGGGAAAAATATAAAACGGGCCAAGTGCGTGTCGCACTCGCGCACTGGTTATCAAAAACTAACGCATTTTATATATTTTTTTTATTTACTTTTATTATTTGTTGATGTATATAGACAGACAAACAAACAAGCAAATATACTGATAGACCCTAAAGGTAAAACGGGACCGTATTACTGAGACACTGCTGTCCATCTGTCTGTCTGTCTGTCAGATCATCTGACTGTCTCAGACAGACAGACAGACAGGTAGACCGACAGATAGATATATATGCAGACAGGTACATGAAAGACCATCAGACAGACAGCGGTGTCTCAGTAATACGGTCCCGTTTTACCCTCAGGGTATGGAACCCTTAAAAATCTACAGTTCAGTACATAGCCCTTCCATAATATTTATTTTGTTAAATAAACTCCAATTTGTCCTCGTTTCAGGAAAATAAAAGAGGTCATTTACCGAGAACAAGGTGATCAAACGTCCCGCGTGACTGCCGGAGACTAGGGAAAGTAATAACGGACAAGATACTATGTATTACTCTGTTTTAGTAGAAAAATAAGAGTTCAATAACCTCAAAATAGTAAGTTACTGAGACTAAAGTCACATGACACGAAAAGGTAGGTTTTACGGTAAAAGAAACTGCCACTAGGCATAGTCGTCTTAGTCGTCTAAGATCTCTAAAGTTTATTTTTTAATAAAAACTTTTTAGTGTTACATTTATTATTATATTTATTTATTAGTGCTCAGCTTTAGGTCCCAAACTAACCAAACCAACGGTCTGTAGATAGCTCAACTGTTTCTTATGTATTTTATATGACAATGTACATTTTGTAAATACTACTGTATAGTCGTAAGTTTGTTTGTGAATAAAATTTAATTATTTATACCAAACCTAACTTTTTCTAGATTGCTGTGATAAATAAATATTCATGGACATTTCACACATCACACTCTATAAACTAAGCAGAGCTTGTACTAATGGGAACTAGACTACTGATATTATACTTACATTGTTCTTTGTTTATACATAGTAAAACACAGATACAGAACAAATATTTATGTTTCTCACACAAACATTTGCTTTCGGTAGGAATCGAACCAACGACCCACAAGGAAGGTAGAGTTACTACCAACTGAGCTGTGCCTGTCTACATATTTATTGTGACATTGTTTTATTGTTTGAAAGTTACATTAATAACAAACAATAAATAAAATGAACTTTTATAACTTTTACTCTGTGACTGATGAATGTCATTTAACTTTAGTTATTTATTAAAATAATCGAGCACAATTTAATACAAGAGTAATTCGTAACCTGCGATTGATTTGAGTTTCAATTGTTTGAAGTAAAACTTGAAAAAAAAACAACAATTCGGCCTTTGGTACTTTATTACTTACTGAATTATTTTATATTGACTTTATTCACAAACAAACTTACGACTATGTGTGTGTATTTACAAAATGTTTCTTATGTATTTTATATACCTATGTAGGTACATTTTGTAAATACTGTAATAGTCGTAAGTTTGTTTGTGAATAAACTTTAAACAGCTAAAGTTTATAAAGATATATTTTTTTTTTTTTTTATATAAAATTAAACAACTTTATTCACAAACAAACTTACGACTATACAGTATTTACAAAATGTACATAGTCATATAAAATACATAAGAAACAGCTGAGCTATCTACAGACCGTTGCAAACGATCTATAGATAGTTCAACTGAATAGATATTATTATGTGATATGAAGCACATTAACAAAATTAAGAAAAATATTTCTTTCGAATCGTTATTTGTATACACTTAGATTTTTATTTCTATAGTAAAATGAGGGCTGAATAGATGTCCGGGTGTCTACCGTGCTTCTATGATTGGATTGCGAGGTTTTTATTTCAGTTTTACAAAAGAAAAAGGTTGTATTTGCATACAAATTGACTCTTCAGGCAAACACAGACAGGGCTTTCTAGTAATTGACTCGGTTAGGATATGTACCTACTTTAATTACTTAACTTTTCTGATAGAAGTTTATAACGACCAAAATTAAGAATATAATGACGGAAAAATGATGTAATTTTGTCATTCACACGTTACAGTCATAAATAATTAAGTATTTATTCATTATTAAAATAGGGGATCTTATTAAAAGTTACCGTTGACATTATGTCTTCATTACGTATGGTAATATTGGTAATCAACACATCAAGTCTGCGCTAACTTTTTATTAGACCGTTAGAATACATAGTATACATAAAACCCATGTCATTTATGGCTATAAAATCATCATCATCATAGATATATAGAAAACTGTTTATTGCACTTTAAAGTAGTGTACAGGCGAACTTAATGCTAAAAATAGCATTCTCTACCAGTCAACCATCATCATCAACCTATATCAGTCCACTGGTGGACGTAGGTCTCTCCCAACACGCGCCACTGAGCCCGATCTTCTATGAACATCAACGGGAATCTATTATATTCCATTGTCTATGGTTGTGTGCCGCTTCCGGCGTTGACACAAAATAAACGAACAGACAGACAAACAATAGACCAGCCGAGGTAATCCGGTTAAATGTACGGATTGTAACACAATGTTGAATGAAGTCTATTTATAATACAGTGTAAGATGGTGACCTAATCCTTAGATATTATAAACGCGAAAGTTTATATGGATGTATATTTGTTTGTTACTCTTTCACGTAAAAACAATAAACGAAGTCGCAGGCATGAGTTAGTATATAACATAATAAAACTATCTTAGAAAAAAAACCCCAATAAAAAAAAAACCCTAAAAAATTTGAATTTTAAGGTATCGAGCAACAGTCTTCTTCTTCTTCTTCTTTTCTTAGTGGCTTTTCGCAGGCTAGGGTTGCCACGATTTTGCCAATGTCGGAGTTTACGAGGATTTAAGTTTACTAATCTTTTAACAAAAAGGCGGAGATCTGAGTGTTCAAAAATTACCGGTAATGGAGGAGCAACAGTCTAAAAATTGCAAGCATTCTAAACTGTTTTAACTGACTTCAAAAAAGGAGGCTTTCAATTTGACAGTTTTTTGTATGTTGCGCGATTTTTATTAATATTTTTCAATCGAACTTAAAATACTGCTTAGCGACAGATATAAAGGTTGTAGTAGGTACTTCGCTTGGTAAGCTATTTCACAAAAATCCCTATAGCTAAAATGTGGTAAACGACTAGGAATCTTATTCCTGTCGCCTTAAGCTAGAGATAAAATGTTATAAGAACATTTTTATTTTACTGTTATAGCCTAAAACCAACAACAAAAAATCTTTAGGTAAGATTCATAATATCTGACAAGATGTAAGAACGATCTAAAGTGTCTACGAAGGCAACATCTTGTGATAGTTTCCTAAGTAAGATTATATAAAATACAGATTTTATTATGACGATAGTATACTTAAAATTTACTATTCTTTAGAAGGCGCTGCTGGATACTAAAGATGGAATCAGACGGTTCACTCAAGATATTCACGAATGAATTCTTCATTTTACTTTCATTATTAGTTCACTCGGCTTAGGTATAAGTAGGTATTATAGAAAAAAAACACTGTTCTTTTTATAAATATTTCATCGAATGAGGTCGTGTCATTTGTGTACAGATTTAAAAAAGACTTGAGATTCATAGAATGAACAAAAATAACGTTCATTCTATTTTCTGTCAAAAACCATGGTGGTCCAAACTTCATATTCATAGACGTATTTAGCTCTATTATGGCAACAGAACAAAATAATTTCAGCCATAAAATGACGAAGGTCTGATCATAACTGCGACTAAAAAAACTTTTCCACTTAAAAACTTATGCGAACTTTTTGGCGCTAATATGAATAGTGACTTGCGTTTACTTTTACTTTTAATTTCATAATTTTTTTTTTAACCTATAATGTCCCACTTTTGGGCAAAGGTAAGTACCACAGCCTCAAACTCATCCCGGTCTTTAGAGATCTTCGCCAATCTTTTTCCTGGGCAAAAAAAAAATGTCTGAATTCAGAAATACTATAAATGTAAATGAACTAAATGAAACAAAGCTTCAAAAGCTAACTAAAAGTTTTTTTACTTGATAGTTTGAGTTTCAATTGTCAAAGTTTGCTTACTGTTTTTAGTACTATGTTGATATCACAATATTGTATTACGCAGCATGATTTTGTTTATATTACTTATTTTGTAAGCATTTTAAAAAGAAACCATCGCATAAATGTTTAGAATCCGGACCCGCGCATACCTAAAACGGATTTGATCCGCCATATTTGAAAATATTGTGACCAAGCTCATTATCATTTATTTTAATGATATTTTTTGGATATTTACATTGTTTTAGTTTATTTTGGTCGCTGAGGTTTCTACCTGTTATAACCTTTTCTTACTTTCATGTACCTAGCTTCTGTCAGTCAAGTCAGTCGAGGTCAGTTCATTCAAGTCAGTCAGCCATCAAGCCAGCTGTCAGTAAATTCATACTAGCGTAAATATTTCATTTTGTAAATTCTTTCATTCATTCCATTCGAAATCATTGAAAAAATAATTACAAAACTGCTATAAAGTATTCAAAAATTGGCCATAGGTATTAAAATAATTAAACTTAAAAGAAGAGTTCCCACCCCAACTATGTATAATATCTTGTTCTAAAAAAAAAAACTTTTTGATTTTGATTTTGATTTGAAAATATTATGGCTATATATTATATATAGTATTGAATAAAAAAATAAGAAACAGTAGATAGGTACAATACTTTACGATTCCAAAACTTTTTTTTACTTAAGTACCTACCTAAAGGCTTAAATAATGTATTAAAATAATTAAACTTAAAAGAAGAGTTCCCACCCCAACTATGTATAATATCTTGTTCTAAAAAAAAAAACTTTTTGATTTTGATTTTGATTTGAAAATATTATGGCTATATATTATATATAGTATTGAATAAAAAAATAAGAAACAGTAGATAGGTACAATACTTTACGATTCCAAAACTTTTTTTTACTTAAGTACCTACCTAAAGGTTTAAATAATGTACTCTTTCGCTATTTAATGCATTTAGTTTAATCATACACTAGTAAAATGCTAATTTCTCATTTTGCTTAATGACAATTGACCATAAAGTATCAATAAAATAGGTAATATATGGAAAGGCAAGGTCAGGCGGGCAGACGCCATGGCGCCTGTGACACGGAACAGTGCCAGACCGCAGACAAAATACGCACTGTATGCAGTATGGGGGTTTTAAAAATACACACGTATAAACCTATGGAAATGTCAAAGCTCTGCGACTTATGTCGCTGCTATCTATACTAATAAAAATATAAATAAAATACTCACTAACATTTCACACATCACACTCTAGTCCCAAACTAAGCAAAACTTGTACTTCTTCTTCTTATCGTGTCGATGCTACAACTGTATTTTGTTGTAGTTTGTACTATGGTAATTAGAATACATAAATAGAATACAAAGTAACACCCAGACACAGAACAAAATATTTATGTTTATCACACAAACATTTGCTCCGGTCAAATACGTTATAGTTTTCTCCCTTGCCAAGATCAAGCACAAACTATTTAAGTCATCGTTAGTATCCTACAACAAAAGACACTCTGCAAACGTAGATTAATGTCTGTTCTCGAGATCGGGTTGTGCTATAAAGTGTAGTCTACCCGATATACACATAAAGACTCCTTTCGCGATACCATGGAGGTTGTATTCATGGGACGAAAAAACAAAAAACTTTGAAGTTTAAAAAATATGGATCTTTTGTTTCTTTTTCTCATTAACCCAACTGTACTAAAAGTCACTACTTACCTATAGTCCAGTCAGGTTAGACAGTAAAAGGGGCTGAATTTCCAAAAAAATCGTTTAAAATTTTTTTTTCTACAACTTACTGGCGTCACATGTAATCTAAATTTAAAATGGCGACCATATTGCGCCTATGCGTTAACCGCCATCTTGAATTTAAGTTTTTGCTCCATATATGGTCAATTTTAATTTTTTAACAAAAACAGTTTTTATAAAAGTTGTTGTAAATGTAGATCTCTACAATTTGTTAAAGTTTGTTTTGCGATAAGTAGTGATGTGAATCTCTATAATTAGTTTTTCTTTGATGTAAGTATAAGTACTTATTATCTTTGTTAATCCACAATAAAAACAATAATCTAGTTTTCACAAGCATTGCTTAGTTTTTACTAAGCGTTGTGTAAAGGTGGGTTTACACCAAACGAACATAGAGCTAGAGCCAGAACAAGAGCATTCTTTCCTATTCTTTTAGTGTAAACGAAAACTAGAGGTATCCATTTACACCAAACGAACACAGAGCTAGAGCTAGAACGTTCGGACGCGCTCGCTCGTGGAGCGAGCGCGTCCGAACACGATAGAATGCTCCAAGCAACAGTTCGCGCGCTCTTGCGCCGTTTACATCAAGCGAGCGAGCATTCTTAGAATATTCTATAGAATCTTTGCGAACGCACTAAGAACAACGAAAGAATGCTCTACGCCTGTTTACACTAGAAGAATTTGACGTAGTGGGGATAGAATGAGCATTCGCTCGTTTGGTGTAAACCCACCCTTACATAAATATATTTGAATCTTGTTCTAGAATCTTGTTCTACAATCTTGTTCTAGAACAGTCCCTTCTCTTCCCATTAAACTTATGGTCGATAAACAAGGAAATAAAATTTGACATACGAATCCGCAGGTACAGTTCTACGACTGTGGGTGACAACCCTAATTATGTGTTATCTTGGAGTATTCAAAACGTAGGGTCTAGATCAATAACAAGGGTCTACATAAATATCTTTTGTTTAGACCGATTTTATTACTTTGAACGTAATTCAGAGGCCGAATATATGACAATAGCGAACGTATCAAAATGGGCCCCGATTGTGTTAAATGACGACCGATGTGGCGCGGCGGGCGAAGGTCCATCTGCGACGCGGAGTTTGCGGGTTCGATTTCCGCCTTGGGATAAATGTTTGTACAATCTGGAAATATTTATTCCGGGTGTTCTGGGTATTTTATATGAATAATAAAAACTATCTATCTATGTAATGTATTGTATTAAGTATGTCAGTCTTCTAGTACCCATAACACAAGCAGCCAGTCATCCGATAACCCTGCTAAATATTGAATTAATGAATTGGTAAATTTTTAATACATAGATAAAAATAATTAATTTGCAAAAACATATGTAAGTAAATAAAATGAGAACAGTTTTTGGGTCACAACATGCTTTACCGTTAACAGTGTCTAAATCGAGATAGTTAACAAAGTCTAGAATTTAAATCTTACGTAACATAAAATCGATAATCACGTACCTACAACATGATTTACGTTTCCGCCACGTAAATACGTAGTTACGGCGGAATGTGTACTCATTGTTTTTATCGGATCCATCATGACGTGTTGTTACCCTACTTCAAGAATGGTTTATTTTAAAATGTTTTATTGAAATTGGCAACAGAAATTGATAGAATATTTGAAACTATCACGGTTTTAAACATAGTTTTCATTATAAACAGGATATTTACCATGATTTGGGAAATAATCAAACTCACAAATCATGGTAAATATCCCGTTTATAATGAAAAGAAATTGATAGATTGAAAAGGTTGCATCAACAACCTCGTTTGCCAACAAGATACATAATAAGTATTTAATTATTTCTATTTATTTAGTTTAGTAAGTTTAGTATTTATACCTACATTAATCAAGTTTAGTTACTTTTTATAATTTTTCGAAGAAAATTTATGTTTGCTTTAAAAACATGTACGTACTTAAAATATTTAATCATACAATTAATTCTCAATTTTTATCTAAGCAAACGCGTTACACCGTAGGCCGTATCATCATGATATTGAGGCCAAGCGTTTGCCTAGCATACACAAATACAGAAATATTTTTCTTCGCACATATTTATTTACAAAATACACACATTAAAGACCGTTATCTACGACAAACTGATCCAAATCAGTACAATAAGTACCAAACATTATCTAAATATAGGTAGGTACATAAAATACACCAGATATAAAAACCTATTTCAAAGAAAATACAAGATATTGTCTCAGCCTCAGGCGAATGAATATGTTAAAATAAATATCTTCAAATGTAAGGAAATTGTTTTATTCAAACGCTGATTTGATTCGCCTGCGGACTTGGCTCTGTCTACCGCTTTATTTATCGGTCAATATGTGTTTCGGTTGGAGTACAAAGGTGAATCTTGCTGTGTTTTATGTACAAAATACTTGAATATTATTAATATTTATTGTATGTACACAAAATTAAGTAATAAACATGGAACGGGCGGCTAGAATATATGAACAGAATTGATAGAATAGGTCTAGATTCTCTACAATATACATAAATGCATTGTCTAAGGTTAAATGAGAAGAATAGATCTAGACGTCGCGTCGTTTCCTGACTTTGAGAACCTAGTCGCCTGTTTAATAGACTAGCGGCACGTCCTGACTTCCTATATAATATCTATTGCAATAGATATTGTAATTGCAATAGATATGTTGCTCTGTAAAGATGTAGCTTAATAATACAGAAAAAAAATTCAAATCGTTTGGTAGTTTTTAAGTTTATTCGTAAAATATAAAACTTTCCACATTATAATATCAGTATAGATTATTGTAAAAACTGATATTGCATAGAGAAATAAAGTATACCTACCTATTGATTGGAGTGATGTGTTGGTAGAAGAAAAAATATCAAATGCAATCATTTCCTAATTGATTTATAGAGGACTTGTTTCGACAAAATATTTTATTGTTTTATATACTTAACCTTTTAGAGGGCGATCACAGAAATAACGCGAGTTTTTATTTTTAGCTCTGAAATTTAGAAAAAAAGCATTATATATGTTAACTGGAGGGGTATCCTGACAACTGAAATGTTTTTGAACTGTTATATGATCAAATTGCAGTTCAGTTTTCTTCGTCTTTTATTGATATTTTGAATGATCGATTTTCATACCGTTTGATAGAATTAACGAAAAATCAGGTAGACCACGGCAAACCGCGGCATTGACGTCATTTTTAACCGCTCAGTTATAATTTTATAAAGCTCAGTCACGTCAGTCCCCAAAATGCCACGGAATACTGATGAGTTACCATAGTAAAATCATCGAAAACTGAACTGCAACTGAAAGGATATTCGGTCACGCAAGTTTCCCCTCGCTGGATAGCTCCCCTGAAAAATATCTTTTTGCGGCGAGTCTTATGAAAGCCTTAGTCTAGTGAATCCGTTCTTACGGATACTTATTGATCGTTATTTCTAAAGAAATCTGCGGACCCGATTAATGTGATTACTTCGTTTAGCGTTATTGAAAACATGGATCTCTTTTCATAAATACCCACATAAAATATTTGTGTAACTAACTGACTGTTGATACATAATCTTAGGTTATTACAACATTTATTCACAAACAAACTAACGACTATACAGTATTTACAAAATGTACATTGGCATATAAAATACATAAGAAACAGTTGAGCAATCTACAGACCGTTGCAAACGATCTATAGATAGTTCAACTGATCCAAATCAGTACCAATCGGGAGCGTACCCAAGATACTTACTGCATTGCCGCGCTTAATTATTATCTAATTGGTTATTACTACTTGTCATACTTATGTACATGTGGCTACATACAATCCCTCTGTATTAAGGCACATTTATTCTGGCCCCTTGAATGCCACAACCATAGCAAACCAAATTATAAATTGTTCCCCTGACAAGTTAAAATATGTCCCAAAATATATAAATTTAAAGTTTCGAACAAAATAACGCGAGCGAATCCGCGTGTTTCTTTTATACTTATATTATCTTTTAAGGTATTACTGAATTTAGGTCGGATTCAGGAACATGTCTACACGCGTTATTACATATGAAATCTTCATTTAATGTTCATTTAATGATCTGCAAATATTTATTCTGGGTGTTCTGGGTATTTATGTATAATAAAAAATAATATCTATGTATGTAATGTAGTTGGCTGAGTTGAGTCGAGTGGAGTTGAGCTCCAACAGTCGTACTGACAGGTTCTAAAGGTCGTATTAGATGGTGTGACGGTAATACTGTATTAAATAGAAGAAGTATAAGTACTTGATATGATATTAACTAAAGTAATCAATGTATTGTAAATTAAATGATGATTAATTAATGTAAATACCATTGAATGAATGAGTCTTGTATTAAGTATGTCAGTCTTCTAGTACCTACCCATGTACAAGCTCTGCTTAGCTTGGGGCTAGATGATGTTGTGTGGATTGTCCAGCATTATTTATTTATTTATTTCTATGTTTGTGAAGATTTGATAATTTCTCTCACTCTTATAGCTAAATCACTGATCAATAAATCAATATGAATTTTCTTATCAAGAAAACCGATTTAAATGCTATTAAACATCAAATTACAGCGAAAAGTGTTATAAAACGGTATTACCGCTTTTCTAGATAAAATCTAACAGAATATTACTAGCTGTTAATTTGTAAAGACGCGATACAGAAAGGTACTATGTCTGAAACTTGGCCTCTATTAGTGCAGAGCTCAGTTTGCACTAATAAACCTTGGATATAGTATCATTAGTTTAATAAATTCTAGGCCCTTCTAGGATCTTAAACTTTTTTCTATTTATCATAGAAAGATAGATAAAAATAAAACACAATTATTTATAACTTAAAACGGAGAGAAACAATAATACACATTCTAAATAATCATAAGGTTAATATTTTTTTTAAATAGATAGTAACCATTTTGTGATTTATAACCAATAACCAAATTTTACAAACTTAATTAAGTACTTATTTATTATAATTAAGTAGATAAGGGTGTAGGTAGGTACAAATTGGACACGTAATTACCTTCTACACCACCTACACCAACACTTAACCAAACAAAGCAAGTGCTGAATGACCTAACAGATTATTATTGTTGTTGTGATAATTCTTCTACGAATGTAATGCATGTAATCTTCTTCTTCTTATCGTGTCGATGCTACAACTGTATTTTGTTGTATGCATGTAATAATAATAATATATATTCTCAGACATTTCACACATCACACTCTACTCCTAAACTAAGCAAAGCTGGTACTTGGAACTAGACTGCTGATAGAATACTAGATTCTAGGTTATTAGCACTTTTTCAAAGTTGTGTTCTCTAACTTTTTATTATAAAGGTCTCTCAAAATGAATGATGGTTTTATCAGGGTCAACCTAGCCCTAATCCAAGTGCCCTGAATCTATTTAGAGTCCCCGCAGACTGCAGACTTTTATCGGCCGATAGTTTGGTCGGCTTCTTAATCAGTATGAAGACTGAATCACTGTAATGTGCGCATCTTCATACTGATTAAGAAGCCGACCAAACTATCGGCCGATAAAAAGTCTGCAGTTTGCAGGGGCCCTTAAAGTACCCTTTTCCCCACTAATCACATTTGCAAAAAACTACCAAGTTTTGATGGATGGCCTTATGAGCAGCTGATCCTTTAGACCTTTCTACAAACTTCTTGGGCCTTATGTAAGGAATAACTTGAACTAATAAGATTATACGATAATTATTCGGTTACAATATGTTACCCAAAATGTTTTATTAATCAAAATAATAAAAAAGAATATAATGATACTGTTTTTAATTGTATTGCTTGATCAGCATCACAGGTTTAAGAATTTTAAGCTATTGCATAGCTTCTATTCGGGTGGAGATCAAATCCAGAAATTCCGTAACGAAATAACCTAACACTGCACATGCGTAATCCAGCAAAAAAATGCAATGCAATAGCTTTACCGCGGCAGTCCCCGAGTGTCACACGTTTTTTTTTTTCATTTTGCTGAGTTTTGCACGTTTTGAGTAGACTCTACCATTGATAAAAAAAAACAAATCAATTTACAAACGGAGATAGTCTGTCATTTATTTTAAAGTAAAAATTACGGAGAAAGCTCCCTTCAAAACTATGGAAAAAACACAAAAATTCAGTTCAGTTCATTCAAAAAAATTCAGTCTTTTAATTTGTTGTACAAATTAAAAATATTAAGTATTTTTCGACATAAATTTTAAATATGATTTTGACTGACTGATAGTTTTCATGTTTTTACAGACAGAAATATTTGATTTTGACCGTTAGTAGGTACAAAGACTTCACATAAAAACTATATTTTCATTTTCCGTTCCTTTTCTGTTCGTAATTTAGATAAATAAAGGACAAATGAAGGTAACATGAATATATTGAACCAATTTACTAAAATGGACGTCGACATGAAGAAAATAATTGAGGAAATCCCAAAATATAAAACTCCGAACCTACAGGTTTATAAACAAGGTTTTTTATACGAAGTTTTAATAAAGGTGGATTATATTGGTGTTTATTATCTTGGAGGTTCTGAGGGTAAGTTGTAAACTAAAATATACAGGGTGTAACAGGCGGGGTGGACCAAAACCAGCAAGGCTATGGGGGAGCTCAATGCCTTTCGGTATAACTCCTATGTATGTTCAGCGATTTTAAACGTTCAAAGTTACTCGCACTTTTTTGAAAGTTTTGTCAAAATCAGATTTAGGTTAGATGTCCAAGTATGGGGGTTACGACATGCATTGAGCTCCCGCATCGCCCCGTGGCATATGGTCCACCCCTCCTGTTACACCCTGTATTAAATTTTGTTTAAAGCTTTTAATACGGTCGCAAACGGAAAAAAAAATAAGTTATGAAATTTTTATCTATTCCTACGTTCGGTATATTGAAATGTAATTTATATAATACACGAAAACCTTACTACAAAGTTATTTTTATTCTAGTTGGGACTAAACTTTTTTGTAATTGTGACAAGTTAACTCACTTATGACATGCGTCACAGCTCAATTAATTAATATAATAAAACATATCTATTTATGTAATGTATTGTATTAAGTATGTCAGTCATCTAGTACCCATAACACAAGCTCAGCTAACTTGGGGCTAGATGATGTTGTGTGGATAATCCAGCATTTTTTAATTGCTTAATTAACTACATTATTGATTTATATATACGGATAGAGCATAATCATAGCATATGCATTATGCATCATAATAAAAGTATGATGCTTTCAAAATTTGCTTTATCCAGGTTAGTGCGTATTACACGAACCCCAGTTTCATTTGGTGATGAGCAAGTATTCGAGGGTTGAAGCTACCCGTGTCGCAAAACGCAACGATAGCGCGTTTTAATCTTTCTACTGGCGCCATCTAGTTCTCGCATTTTAAACTCGCGATTTTCAGGAAAATAAGTAACTGATAGTTATTAAAAAATGAATCTATGTATCAAAATGTAGTGTTAAATGTGGCCTCTAGCATTTTAATTAGTTAAAACTACTTTGTAAGATTAGAGCTACCCATCACTTATGAAGAATAACAATTTGTATCTTGTTGACACGCAAGAAGAAGAAGAAGAAGATTTGTACCTTATAAATTTGTAACAAAATAATAATAATAAATAAATATTCAAATCTTATACTGGTACAGTCAACGTCAAAAGTTACTTATTTGAAAAAATTATAGAAAATATTTATTGTTTAGTACAAATATAGATTTATTACATAAATATTATTATAAAAGCAAAGCTATACTAGCAATATTGTTAATATTTTATTGATATTTTAAATATGTCTTTACAATTTTGTGTGCTCTTGACCAGGATTCAATTACTTAGTCATTAATTAAATGTTCAGTACTTAGTGCTTAAAGTTTTACTTTTACCTAGATGTCTGACACTAAAGTTCAAAGGATGTGCACTACTTCAAATATAACAATTAATTCATGTCTGAAGTATTCTCGTAATTACATCTTATTTTAATTAAAAACTGGCTGATTGTAAAGTACTGTAAAGTAGATAAGTTTTACTTAAATTATGAAGTGATGAGAAAACTTTTGAATTGAATATTTTTAGTTAAAACTTAAAATTTTAAACATGCAAGGAATATGTTAGTAGATTAATTAAGAATGGTCAAAGAAAACGACTACCGAGACTTTAATAAATGTTTGACAAGAACGACTAATTAAAGTAATATAATTTTCTGATTAGACAATCCGAGAAACATCATGCGTATAGCACTTCTTCTTCTTCGTGTCAAAGGATATGGCACTATATGGCGATGACCACTTAACATCAGGTGGCCCGCAAGCTTATCTGACAGCTATGGCATAAAAAAAATTTGGTAGTAGCTCTACCTTCCATGCTCTGAGTCGTGGGTTCGATCCCTACCGAGAACAAACGCACGTAAGTTAGCTAGCACTGATGTTTGTCTTGTGTATGTATGCTACTATGTATCCTATGTATGTATTTACAAAAACAGTATAAAAATTTTGTTTTAGCAATCTAGTTCCCATAGTACAAGCTTTGCTTAGTTTGGCGCTAGAAAGTGATGTGTGAATGAATGTATACTATATTGTACATGACATCAGTGCAGATCTCATTCCCCCAACCAGAATTAGATTTAATCAATTAATTGTACGAGAATCTTCAAGCACTACCAATAATTTCCACACTACACAAGGGTTAGCTGGAAGAAAATGCTTTTTAGCATTAAGCTCGCCAATGTACATTTGTTTCATTATGTGCAATAAAGTATTTTTCAAATCAAATCACTATTTGGCGGGAAAAAAGTATTTCCCTAAAAGAAATCTTTCATAAAAATCCTCTCTATAGACAGAAACGTACTTTGGGTTACGCAGATATTTTAAATATTTTGTAAAGAATGTAATCTTTTACGAGAAAAGATAAGATTCTTTTGAAAACATTAGGAATGTTAAGAAGAAAAATAATATTTGTAATTATACATATTATATTACATTGTAAAAGTATTCTACCAGCAATCTAGTTCCCATAGTACAAGCTTTGCTTAGTTTGCGACTAGAGTGAGATGTGTGATTTGTCCGTGAATATTTATCACTTAAAAATCAATCTTTTCCCCACAAACTTAGTTGAAATTACCTTTAGGGAATGATGTATGCAAATGCGCACACTACAGTGATTCAGTCTTCATACTGATTAAGAAGCCGACCAAACTATCGGCCGATAAAAAGTCTGCAGTTTAAGGGGACTCTAAAAGTTACCTAATTAAATATTTAACATTAACATTTTAAAACCGTCCCTTTGCGGTCCCCTTTCAGAGGTCAATACAAACAATACACAACGTAAATAGTCAATTAAAAGTCAAAAAACAGGTATTTGAGTTTAAAATGTTGAAATATAAGCGTAAGTATAAGCTTTGTTTGTTATTTGTGCAAATAAATGTCTGTCTATGTCTGTCTATAAATACGTAATTTTAATTTAAAAGAACTCCCACAGGTTTTGAAAAGAATTATCTCCACCATTTTAATTTTAAAACAAATGACAGCTGATTTGACGACTGAATCTACTAAAAACAAAAGTTATTTATGAAAAAAGAAAAGTCTTGGAAGTTGAACAAAAAAAGAGAGGTGACAAGGGACATTCGAATGGAACGAAGTTCCTTTCGATTAATTAATATTAATTATATACAAAAAACCTGTATACGCTCAACAAAAATATTCGTCTCGACACCACACGGTTCAATGCGAAACTGGCTTGCTTTCTTGAAAGAGACAGAGACTGACAGAGCGGCTAACAACTATAGTAAAAAGTGTCGTTACCATTTTTGATCTTAATTTTTTCCGTCTAGCCGCGATAGCGCGATAAGGAACTTTGTTCCAAAAATCTGTAGGTAAATAAGTAATATTACTTATTTTATTACAAATTGAGGAATCGATGAAATCAATTATTAAATTAACTAATTAATAATTTTAGAACAGCTTCGGTGTTTTGGATTAGTGCGGCATTCACTTGAAATATCTAAAGTAATATTAATTAACTACCTTTAGTTTCAACATGATTTCATAATCGAAATTAGATTATGGATCGAGTATATTTCAACAATATTGTTTTATTGATAAGATTAGTTATTTTGACGACCGATGTGGCGCGGCGGGCGACGGTCCACCTGCGACGCGGAGGTTGCGGGTTCGATTCCCGCCTTGGGATAAATGTTTGTACGATCTGCAAATATTTATTCCGGATGTTCTAGGTATTTTATATGTATAATAAAACATATCTATGTATGTAATGTATTGTATATTAAAGTATGTCAGTCTTCTAGTACCCATAACACAAGCTCTGCTTAGCTTGGGGCTAGATGATGTTGTGTAGTTTGTCCAGCATTATTTATTTATTTATTTATTAGATATATTTTTTATATTAATTTGTATCTTCAAATGAAATTATCACACGGAAGTTTGATAAAGAAAACTATACCTACTATCTACGAAAAGAAAATAGATAATTGGAAGTAAGCCAAAACTATAACAGAACCTTCAGAAAAGAAATGTGACTTAGGTCTAGGTACGCAGCCAATCTAGTTCCCATAGAACAACCTTCTTTCTAGAACTTTTTTTATGACAAAAACGTCCGTGACGTTCCATCTTTGAAAGCTTGCAAACTAGGTTTAAAATTAAAAAAAAGCGCTGTAATGCGTTTGGACTTTGACATAACTAGATTTGTAATTTTTATTTCATCGTAGTCTTATATGAACTAATTATTAAATAATAATTTATTATTAATTATTATTATTTAATTATAAATCATAAGTACATAGGGTGGTTTAAGTTAAAAATCTGAAATGCGTTTCGACGTGGTCAAATCGAGGTTTGCAATTTTTTTTATCATCAAAGTCAAGTCAATAATTATTAAATATAAATATTCACGAAAATTTCACACATCGCGCTCTAGTCCTAAACTTAGCAAAGCTTGTACTATGGAAACTAGTTTGGCTGCGTACCTAGCATCTAAACCTAATACAATTAGATTTTTGAGAAGGTTGGCGATGGCCAAGTCAGTAACAAAAAACATTTCCTTTAATTTTTAGACATATTAAGATTATTAAGGAGGTTTTTCGAATATCATTCGTCATATAGAATGGTTTTTTACCTATACTAGTTGATTCTAGGCGCCATTTTCTCGAGAGACAAGTAGATAAATCGATGTCATATTTTATGTTGTTCAGAATACTTGGATTATCTGATTAATGTATGTTACAAATGTGAAAAAAAGATATGTTATTTTCGTAAAATCTAGTAAATATACTGGAAGGCTCAAATAACGAAAGCAATAATTGTTCGAAGTAGATTTGATAATGAAAATTAGTTTTTTGAACGTCGTGACGAATGTCTGTGAATATTCATTTACTTATAATTTTTTTTTAATTAATTTACCTAATTATCTCTGCAATAGAGCTTCTTTATCTATATTTTCCTATTATACTCAAATTAATAAAATAATGAATAAAAATAAAACGATTAAAAATATGCAATAATTACATAAATGCTCCCGTTCTAATTTGATCGTTTTAATTAATTCAACATGTGTTTTTTTATTTAAAAACAAATACGATACGCTTCTATATTAATTACTTTGCTAAAACATACAAGAAGCCTTCTCTAAATTGATTATCTACCCTGCTAAAACAATAACACCTTTAATATTTTTTCTATTTAATTTTTTTTCTCTAGCCTATACTGTCCCACTGCTGGGCAAAGGCCTCTTCCAAACATTTCCACTTATCTATCTTAATTATAATACAAAATATCTTCTAAATACACAAGTTCACTTTACATACCCAACTCACTACTCTGAAAGTTTGAAAGTTTGAATACCGCGAGTCGGAGCGCGTCTGCGTTGTACGAGAGGCTGCTCGAGTTTGGTGACTGCGCTCATGGTGTACCCTTTTTATGGAGGCTGTGGTGCTCCTGTGACGTCACCATTGGCCAGATTCACGTGGGTAGGGTGTTCTGTTGCATGACTATTGTTATTTACGACAAGGATGTGTGAAGAAAACGGAAAACTTCTTACTTTTTCTGTATATGCAAAAGTTTTGGGCAACGAAATAGAGCTTAGAAGAAGTATTTACCGAGCTTATTATTTACCAAGCTATTTAGCTGGTTATTTTGTTGGGGAATTAATTTTACTCGACGAAAAAAACGGTGATTCTCAATTCAACGCGTGTTTTTTTTCATCTTACTTTTTTAATTACTGACACGTCTTAACAAAATCAACTGCTTAGGTACCTACATAAGTGTAATAACTTATTTTTTTTTATATTTTATTTTATTTTATTTTTATTTTATTTTATAAGTTTTAGGAAAACTAACAGCTAGGTAGTTACATAGTAAAAACAAATAAGTAGATCTGAAGGCCAATTAAAAGTTTCCACATACAAATTTTAACACAATTTAAACAAAACAGTTAAGTAGACGACAAAAGCCAAAGCATGCACATACACACAAATGGGTAGTAGGTACTAATTAATACATCATTTAGAAATTTTGAAGAATTTTACCAAACTATATCTAATATTAAACATTAAAGAATTTGCCAGAAAGTAAACGTTTAAGTGCTGGTAATGATGTATTAAACAGATCTATATCAACATCTGCTTTAATCAAAGTGTTGAACGAGTTACTTGCCCTAATAACAAAAGAATTTTGCCTATAATTTGTTTTAACGACTGGCACATGAAGTACATTCGGTCTTCTTAATAAAGCCGTGTTAGTTCGTAGTCCAAGTAATTCTAAAAGCTCCGGACAATCAACTGAGCCATTTGCTATGTTAAAAAGATACACTAAGTCAGCTGTTTCTCTGCGCTTATAGAGAGGTAGGAAATGAAACTTTTGACATCTTGCAATATAATTAGGGAGATACAATTTAGCTCGAAACTGGAGGTAACGCAGAAACCTTTTTTGAATACTTTCAATCCTAGATGAATAAATGTTATAACAAGGATTCCATACCTGCGACGCGTACTCTAAATGGCTGCGTACGTACGCACAATACAACATTTTAAAGGTTTTAATGTTAGAAAACTCAGACGACATACGCAATACAAAGCCAAGAGCTCGTGATATTACTTACTCAAGATTAACTTTGCAGGTACAGTTAATTTAAAATGTTCCTAAATCATTTAATCGCAAGTTATTTGAATAAATAAGAGTTATTGAAGAAAAATTTATTTATATTTGGTGTATGTATATCTACCTATTATATCTAATAATAACAAAGTTCTGATCTAAGTACATGTATATGCAATCAAGTTTTATATTATTTAACTAACTGACCCGGCGAACTCTGTTCCGCCTTAAAGGCAATAAATAAGCACTTATTTGATTTTTTTTATAAGAAAATACATACAAACATACATATTATTACGTTCATACTTATATCTAGATACCATATATATTATCCGTGTACCTATATGTCCGTCTCCTGCCTACCTACCAATTTTCAGCCATATCGGTACAGCAGTTCTAAGTTATAACTTATAATTAAGTCGTGTTAGTTACACTATTTATTTTTATTTATAACTTTTAAGTAAAAAGTGTAACTAACACGACTTTCTTTTATATAAAGGTCTTTCGTATCCATTGCAAAATTGTGAAATGAAATGTGAATCCTTGTACGAATGTACGATATCTTTAGTAAAGGTGACGTTTTAAAACGGGAAGTGTTTTCCGTCAGGTTTTATGATCGTCAACTGTCGCTGTACTTTATAGTAAGACGAGCTGAAATAGAGTTATTTTTAACCATTTTATTTAGTTTTCTTTTTAGACAGGATATTTACATACCATAATATGTGAATTTGAATAAGTATTTCCCATTATTTCGGCACTGTTGCATGCGCCAAGAAAACAGATCGAACGCAAATTAAAATAAAATGTTTCAAATATTATATTTTATTTCTGTTCTTTAAGAAACTATAGTGTTTGCAAACATTTTAGTTTGAAAAACTTTCGCTTTTACTACGAAAATAACTGAATAGTCTGCGAGTTTCTTTACCATGTTTTCTTTTATTGTTTGGCCTTTTAGGTTCCGAGCCTGAGTCTGAGTTTTTAACCTACGGAAAAACGGAGGCGATTCTCAAATCAACCTTATTTATATAAGTGTATACCACTACTGCGCACAGGGCCCCGATCGTGCTAAATTGTAACGTAAACGGTTCGTATAAGCAGCAGCTAACTAAGGTCCACCAACATTATTGACACGCTAGAAGGAGAAGTTAAACAATAACCCTCTACTATCTTAAAAAGTTAGCGTTAACTTTAGTCATCATTACGTATGGTAAACAATACTTCAAGTCTGCGCTAAGTTTTTATAAGATAGACCGAAAGTATATATTTTGTTTTTACTCAAAGAAGTCTCGAAAATATAACATAAATTTTGTATAGAGTAAACAATATGTTGAGGCGCAAAACGATATTTGAAGCCGAAACATTGTTTTGCTTTGTTTTTTTTTACTAATACCTACCTAGATAGGTAAGTTGGTAATCTAGGTAGTATGTACCTACCTACCTAGATAGGTAGGTACTACCTAGATTTGTCTTATCGCATTACTTACCGTGCAAAATGCATCAATACACTATCAATAGTCCCCATATTCATGGGATTGAGACTAGTATAAGTTTTATCTTATTTATAACTTCCCACACGCAAAAAGAAGAACAAAGGTTCAAGCAATTGTGTTCTAAGAAAATGGTTATAATCCGATAGTTTGGCTAACATCCAGAGCTATAGAATAAAACTACGCACTCTATCTAATACATTACATTGGAATTTGTTTGTTACGCTGTACAATGCTTCAGCGGGCACATCCTCGATTGATATGATCGAATGAGTAATTATTTGCTATTTTTGTATCTGATATAGGTTGATAATGATGATAATGTTTTAGGAGGAAAATAAACAGTTTTAAGCATATAAGTAGTTTTATTGCGTAGCTTCTATCGCGGGCCTTGAGCGTGGAGACCGAATCCAGAAATTCCGTAATGAAAAAACCTAACACTGCGCATGCGTAATCCAGCAAAAAATGCTATGCATGCAATAGCTTTACCGTGGCAGTCCACGAGTGCCACACGTCTTTTTTGATTTATTATTTACTATGACAAATAATGAAGACGACAGGTGGAGTAGGAGTGTGACGGAATGGAGACCAAGGACAGGAAAGAGGAGTGTTGGCCGTCCAGCAGCGAGATGGGTTGACGATATGGCTAGCGTGGCGGGTCGCACATGGATGAGACTAGCACAGGACCGTGGAGAGTGGCACAAGAAAAGGGAGGCCTCTGCCCAGCAGTGGGCGAAATCTGGCTGCGGATGATGATGATGATGACAAATAATGAATCTACTTGGCCAGGGTCCAGCGGAGGCTTGAATGAACGCCTACGCTCCAAGTCATGTCTCTTATACCTACTGTTTAGTCATTTCTACTGAACTTATTGAACAAATATTTTGAAAACAAATCTAGTTTTTTAATGATCCTTATCTAACTTCATCGTATCGTAGTGTGGCAGTAGTAACCTACCTACTTTTTCTTATAACTACTGCATCAACGTATAAATTGAAAGAGCCCTAACCGCAAAATGGAAATGCATTGGTGACCTCAAGCACCGAATCATGATTGGCAAAGACAACTTGGCGATAGAAACTGGTGATAGGTAATATTTTTGAAAATCTTCAGTTGACATTCCTTTGCTTAGTTTGGGGCTAGAATGTGATAATATTTATTATTTAAGTACTTAGGTATTTATTATTTACTGGTGGACGAACGCAGAGAGCAGGGATGAGTGGAAGGATTTGGGGGAGACCTTTGTCTAGCAGTGGGACGAGATGGGTTAGGAAAAAAGAAATAAGCGGTTGAAATTTGTGAAAATCGTCTATTATAGGTATGTATATCTATACTAATATTATAAAGAGGTAAAGTTTGTATATTTGTTCAATTGTAAGGGGTAATCTCGGGATCTACTGAACCGATTTTAAAAATTCTTTCACTAATAGAAAGCCACATTATTCTGAGTGTCATAGGCTATATTATGCCCAACGAAGTGGGCACGGGTCAGCTAGTATATTATATTGTAAATTCAATAAAAATTGGGCGCTTGAGATTATTTTGTGAAAATCGTTGTTTAGCTCAGCCCTAATAACTATGTAGCATAGCCATTAGCTTTGTTATCTTAATTTTCCTATCAGTTTTCATAGTAAATAATACTAGTTAATAACAAGTAGATGTGAACACGAGGAGGTGTCGAGTGCCGGCGAACAGGCGCTAGAAACTAACCAACATTAATAGTCTTTGTAAGACAAACGGCCTATCTTATAAAAAACTGGCGCAGATTTGATGTATTGATGTAATACGTAATGATGATATAAAGCCAACGCTAACTTTTTATAAGATAAGGGGAATAAGTTCAAGTGGAGTCACTTTGACTCTCTTTTTTTTAATAAGATCGTTCCTGCCTAAATAGAGATAAGTACTTATAATAAAAAAATTAAGGGGTAAATGTAGGGGTCCATTTAGCCCCGCTACTCGCCAGCCAGGTTTGCGATTCCGTATTGGGGTAGGTATAATAGAAGAGGTATGTGACAAGTTTTCAGCTTGCCTCAAATACCTACCTAAAAATTGGTAGGTACCTACTAGGCTAGTAGGTACCTACCTACCAATTTTTAGGTAGGTATATTTATAGTAAGAGAGCTAGTAGTACTAGCTCTCCTACTATAACTATATACCTACCTACTACCAATGCATCGCGGTTAGGTACCATCACAAAGTGACAGACAGATCTAGATTACTTAAAGGTAAAAATAGATAGGTGCATAACCTTGGCTTTTTATATTATTTTTAAAGTTAGACCCAGAGACCCTCATAATATATTAGTAAATAAGGGATCGCTAATGCACTTTTTTCATCCAATACATTATCAGTAGGTATTTTTCAACTGCCCTTTTAAAAACGTTACAGATACCTACTGAATAATCCAGTAGGTAGGGTCTACCTACCAATGGCCGATAGCAAATTCATTATCTAGGTATTTATTTTAATTCATAGAATATTCTTTTGGAAAATATTTTCCATCTATTAGATAAGTAGATATGGTTTGTATTCAGGCGATGCGACTCCGATCATAGATCAAGTTTACAATGGAACGTCTTTCAGATTTATGTCGGCGGTGTCCATTTCTCAGGATGCCGACGTGTTACCTACCTACATGTTGCTTTGAATGTCTCGCTTGACATTTTTTCAGAGCTACAAAGGTCGCAGACCCACAAAAGCCAATAAAAAGGAAATGAAACTAACAAAACGAGGTTACAGACTCAGGCACGTCCTGTGCGGATGTGTTCAGTGTGATAATGCATCGGTAAAAGCTGAGTTAGCACATAACATCAAGTGGGTGATCTTCTTTTTCATACTGCGATATTAATGGCGTATCAAAAACGTTTGGGTATAAAGTAATTTGTTAAATACATAGAATAGAAAATCTAATAAAGCTTTTATGCTCAAAATACTAATCTAACATTTCTGAACACTGCCAAAACTCTGTAACATTTTTTGACATACTTATAGTTTTGTTAACATGACACTGACAGTGACGTAAGTACAAACAAAAGTCAAAAAATTCTGAGAGTCATTGCCGCGGCTTGTATTTTTGCAATACTCTCTTTATTGTGATTATATCTCTCAAAAACCTACAAAATGGTACGTATTTCTTAAAACGCTGCGTAATATATGAATTGGTTCTAGTACTTATAAATAATTTATTTTATTTCCTTATTAAAATGCCATGTCACTATCGGTGGAACAACCTAACTTTATTTCTTTCAGAATTTACTTATTACGTTCTTATTCCTTATAGTTTTAGCGCATTTACCTCAATAATATCCTTATCTTACATTCAAGTGCCGTATATAACCAAAAATTTGTAATTTTCTGTTGTTAATTAGTCAATAGTTATTGTAAAGCAAACCTCTAGAAACATCAAATTATTCGTCGTCTTTTGTCTTTTTCAGTTCCGTAACCAGTACGACAGTGATGTCACAGTATGGAGCCCCCAGGGTCGCCTCCATCAGGTGGAATACGCTATGGAAGCTGTGAAACTTGGGTCTGCGACTGTTGGACTGAAAAGCAGACAGTTTGCCGTTCTGATAGCTCTAAAGCGCGCTGTGAGTGAGCTATCCGCTTATCAGAAGAAGGTTATCCCTATTGATGAGCATATCGGAATCTCCATCTCGGGTTTGACTGCTGATGCTCGTATGTTGAGGTAATAAAACTTTGACCAAACATCACCATTTATAGAACTTAGATTACTGATATATGTTAGGAGCACCACATGATTAATTCATCTAATCTACTGGATAATATATAGAAACTCATACATCATCAATATATTCTGTTTTATACTAGCAATCTTGTATCTACTATCTGCGAAGTGTAGCTGGCAAACACTAGGATAAGAGCTATAAGTATGAAGATCGTGCTCAGTGGTGCATCTTGGGATAGACCTACAACATCTAGCAGTGGACTGATATAGGTTGATGATGACAATGAAATAATCTCTGTGATACTGAATAATGTAACCATGTCTAAATCTAAAACATTGTGAAATTTCCAGTCGCTACATGCGTACAGAATGCCTGAACTACCGCTACTCTCATGATGCTCCGATGCCGGTCGGTAGACTTATCGGTCAGGTTGGCAACAAGATGCAAATCTGCACTCAGAGGTATGACAAGCGTCCGCTCGGAGTTGGTCTGCTGGTCGCAGGTTACGATGTAAGTATGGTTTAGTTACTGATAATGCTGTGTAAAAAGATGTGAAAAATAACTAAAAAATCAGACATTACTTTATATTGAAAGTATAAGCCGTTTTGAGTTCTATATTTTATATATGTTAGCAGTAAGTAATTGTATCTTTTTATTGTTCTAGCATTAAATACTGAAATAAAGTTTTCTATTTGATTCTATTCTATGAGTAGAACTCCCACAGTCCAGTTCTTTTAAGACCCAGAGCATCATCAAATCTCTATCTAATTAAACTACTCATTAACAGCTTGAATGTGTCTTAAATGTCTTAGAATTTCTGTTACATTTTTATTTCAAATTGTAGGACCAAGGTCCCCACATCTACCAAACTTGTCCATCGGCCAACTACTTTGATTGCCGAGCAATGGCCATCGGTGCTCGATCCCAATCCGCCCGCACTTACTTGGAGAAGCATCTCACCACGTTCGCTGACTGCGACCTTCAGGAGTTAGTGGCTCATGGTCTGAGGGCTTTAAGAGACACCTTGCCTAATGAAGTCGATCTTAACACTAAGGTGAGTACAAGATGAAGGTTAGGCGTCACAGCTCAGTTGGTAGTGGCTCTGCCTTCCATGTAGGTTGTGGGTTCGATTCTGACATAGAGCAAATGTTTGTGAGATGAACATAAATATTTGTTCTGTCTGTGCGTTACTATGTATTCTATGTATGTACATATTTACAAAAAAAAATTTGTAATTGTCTCTATCAGCAGCTGCTTTTCTTAGTTTGGGACTAGGTATATATATGTCCATAAATATTTATTTCTTATTTATTGTATAAACATCTTCCATTTTTCCAGAACGTATCAATCGCCATCGTAGGCCCGAAGACTCCACTCCGAGTGTCTGATGAAGAGGAGCTTACCAGGTTCCTGGCGTTGGTGGAGGGAGAAGAGAGGCGTGGAGGCTCTGGAACTGCCACCGGAGACGCTGGAGCCGGAGCCGAAGCGACGGGGGGGGACGCACCGGCAGCGGTGAGTTAATACACATCTAATATTACAGATGCAGAAGACTTCGAGAAGACAAGACTAGACGAAAAGACACGAAGACACGACTAAGAAAAGACAAGAAGACACGACTAGAACGAAAGACTAGAAGACAAGATTAGAAGAAATCAAAATCGTTTATTTCAAATTTACAATGTCGACTTAGTAATGGGTGGGATATCTTTTTTTTTTAAGTCGTGAGATCTGTAAAGACAAGAACTAGAAGAAAAGACGAGAAGACTTACCTTCTCTCGCCGACATGTAATACAATATAGATCCACAAAGCCAGATTTTATTTAGAGTATCTCTATCGCATCTGCAATAAATATCAGAATGCTGATGGTCTGGGTAGAGAAGAAGTAGACTGGCCATTTCCTCAAAAGAAGCTGATATTTTTGGCTTTAGGTGTACCTATGTATATAGTTTCTGTGCGCCAAAGAAGCATAAAAAGCGATTCCTCGCAACTAATTACCTATCAAACCCTAAATTTCATACATACATAATTTTCTAAAAATGACGTCATTCTCGACGATAAAATACAACACTCTCCTATATCTCAAGAGTTACTTGTAACCGAGGTCAAAGATCAGCTTTTATTGGCGCTAACTAGTAAACAATACTATCGCAGTAAGCATTCCCTCGAGCCATTCAGTTACTAAACTCCGGCGTTATGAATTGGTTCGTTTTAGTGTTCCTAGTGACGGGAGCTTATTCCCTAAATCTTGATTATTTAGATCCGGTAAAGTTACAAACAAAAACGTCACCAACAGTGCAAAAAAATGCCGCGCTTAGTATCATACAAAAGTTCAACGTCAATCTAACCGTCGAAGTTTCAGTCGACCCTAAACATTTTGTCAATAATAAAGACGCTTTCTCGCTGAAGACTTCAGGAGGAAAACTATACATTCAAGCAAGTTCAGGAGTGGCTGCCGTATGGGGTTACAACCATGTTCTCAAAAAGTATTGCAAAAGTCAAATCGCGTGGCAAGTTCAACGTCTCCCTACATCCTGTGCTTTACCAGATCTAGACGAGACTATTGTTGCGAACGACAGGTTCAGATACTATCAGAATGTGTGCACTGTCTCGTATAGCTTTGTCTGGTGGAAGGTTCCAGAATGGACGGATCACGTACACTGGATGGTTTTAAATGGCATTAATCTGGCTCTGGCGCCGGTCGCTCAAGAAGCTGCGTGGGCCAAAGTCTACCGACAACTAGGCATGACTGAAAACGAAATCAACGAACATTTTACTGGCCCTGCATTCCTTTCTTGGTTACGAATGGGAAACGTGCATGGGTGGGGTGGGCCATTGCCTGAAAAATGGCACGGAGAACAAAAACAGATCCAAAAACATATCATGGAATTTATGTTCCAGCTTGGAATAGTACCCGTGCTTCCAGCATTCAACGGCCATGTACCTAA
Organism: Ecliptopera silaceata; assembly: GCA_932527185.1. Lineage (NCBI taxonomy): Eukaryota > Metazoa > Arthropoda > Insecta > Lepidoptera > Geometridae > Ecliptopera > Ecliptopera silaceata. The sequence goes on from OW052211.1 coordinate 2,690,015, forward strand.
AGCTTTTGCAAGGATTTTCCCGAACAGCACGTTTTATTCTGTTGGAAAATGGAATAAGTTTGATGAACAATACTGCTGTGGACTCTATCTAGATCCCAACGATCGACTATTCAATCATATAGGCAAGTTGTTTCATTCCGAAATTACTGTTGAAGTACAGACAGGTCATATCTACACAACGGATCCGTTCAATGAAGTCAAAATCCAGCCCTGGTCGACTGCACTGGTTCGAGATACTGCCCGCGCTATACATGCTTTTATGACCGAGTCTGATGAAAACTCCGTGTGGCTGCTCCAGAGTTGGATGTTCGTCAAAGATGCTGTAATCTGGCCCATGGAACGAGTCAAAACTCTCCTAACCTCGGTTCCTAACGGAAGGATACTCGTGTTAGACCTACAAGCTGAGCAATGGCCTCAATACAATCTTTACAGTATGTACTACGGACAACCATTCATATGGAGCATGCTTCACAACTTCGGAGGCACTTTGGGCATGTTCGGAAATGTAATCACGATCAATAAAGATGTTTACGAAGCGAGGCTTGAGAGTGGAAGCACAATGATCGGCATTGGACTGTCTCCTGAGGGTATCAACCAGAACTACGTAGTCTACGATCTAATGTTGGAATCCGCCTGGAGAAAGAGCCCGGTAGATATAAAAAATTGGGTTAAAGAATATGCAGAGAGACGATACGGTTGCACGGCCGCATCTATAGCTTGGGAATACCTGCTGAAAAGTGTATACAGTTTCAATGGCTTAAACATGATGCGCGGAAAATATGTGACGACCAGACGTCCCAGCTTTAAAATCAGACCCTGGGCCTGGTACAAAAGCAGCGACCTATTTCAAGCGTGGAACAACTTCGTCCACATAAACGACAGTACATGTGATGCCGATGGGTTCAAGTACGACTTAATTGATGTTACAAGACAAGCCTTACAGTACAGGGTCGAACAGATTTACCTCAAAGTTCTGAGAGAAAGATATTCATCCTATCCGATTATCAATACGACTTTAACGACGTTTCTAGACGCTATGAACGATTTGACTTTAATTCTCACCGAAAGCGATCACTTCTCGGTGATTCCTTGGATCACAGCTGCCCAGCTTTGGGCTACTAACAATCAAGAGATCAATATCTACGAGTTGAATGCTCGGAATCAGATAACCTTGTGGGGTCCTAACGGTGAGATAACGGACTACGCGTGCAAGCAATGGGCAGAAATGTTCCTTCATTACTACACACCAAGATGGGCGGCATTTTTCAATGTGTTTATGAACTCAAGAGCTAACTTTGACGAGAAATCCGCACAGAGTTATGTCCGTGAACATGTTGAAAATAAATTTCTTACTGCTAACATCACAAAATTGACACCTACGCGACATGTGAAGACTCTTGCTTTGAAGTTGTACGAGAAATGGGAGGGTGTTGATTTAGAAGACTTGCCGTTGAAGATTATTAAATCAGGATCTGGGAAAAGAACAACTTTGGCTGATGTTGACTTTAGCAGGGAGGTGGATGAACCTTCGGCTGTTATGTGGCCGACTACGCCGACTCTTTGAGGTGCTTACTATTTATTTGAATCTGCACAGTATCCTGCTGTAATTTTTGATACATTTCGACTTTAGCTCAATGTATTTTTAAGAAACGTTGTAACCCTAATTAAAGTCTGATTTGATTTCAATCAGGCATCATTTCATGGCGTGTCTTCTAAAACTAACGACTGTGGCTTTCATACTCTCATACATTGTCATATTATATTTTTCTGTGTATTAAAGTCATTCATGCTATATGTATTCTTTGTTCCAGGCGGCAATGGACACCGAGTAGAATCCAGGCTGAAGGTAACCGAAGACCCTGGTATACCTGAGGAGACCATACGAATGGAAGTACCGGGGAAGGTGATCTGTGCATTTGTTGTGGCGTGGTTTCCTACCTTTTGTAGTTTCACTAAATATTTGCCTTGGCCAGCGTTTGGTGTGGTGGTGAGGTTTTGAACGTTTTATAAATCTTTTATTTGCACAAACTAGGGTAGTCTAAAAAAGATGAACTCTGATGATGACAGAATGTAATAAAGACCCATAGGGTCTTTATTACAGTACATGTAATGACTTCATTCACATGTCCTATTTCAAGCATTATAAACTGTACTAAAATTTCATTGAAAATAGGGTTTTGCGTCATGTTTGCATCATGCTACCAATTTGAGCTAGGATTTCTCTAATCATGTTATAAATCCATGTCTAATAAATTCAAATATCTTGTCATTAGGCGGTGTGTAGATAAGACAGTAAACTAATTTAGCTGTATTTATTTAATCCAGCTTAAAACCATATTAAAAGCGGTTTAGTCTCAATTCAGTTCAGAATTTACTTTTCAAACAAGTCTTATGTCCATCTATCGTGGCTGTAGCGCCATCTAGCTAGCTACATGATAAACTGCAACTAAGATTGCGCAACAAATCAACAGATGGCGCTGACAAATACTAGATCGCGCAATCGAAGTTATCACGGAGATTTAAACCATTTTTAGTAGTAGCATACACTATTGCAACGGTCTTTTGAGACGCCAAATTTTTCTAGCTTTATTCATAAAGTGTGTTTTTCAGTATGGCTACGCCTATAATTTATCTACTCGATATAAAATGTGCAAATGAAAAATGTTATTAACCTTTTCTATCGTCCAAATACTGGCCAAGGCACAAATAAAAGTAAATATCACTTGTAATGTATCTTTCTTTCAATAAAACAATATTTAATATAAAATTCGTTGTATATTTTCTTATTTACATGGGTTACGTAATGTAGGTAATAACTATTTTTTTTGGGATATTTGTTTGAGAAATATTGCCATAATCTTAAAAATAATATTATTTACAAATAACTTCTAATTAAAAAAATGTTAGTAAGTTTATCTTAAACAAGTATGTAATATGATTGCACAAATAGTTTATTATTATAAAAAATATATGGTGGTACTTTAATAACAATTTCAAGTTATATATTTATAAGATATTTCTATTTTGTATTCAAAAATATAGAAATTGTTGATGCACACTGACTAGGCCTAACTTAAAACTAAAATAAATGATAAATCATCTACTGATTGGTGGTTTACAATGATTTTTGGCATTGGTCTCAAATGTTATGTATATTTTACAAGATTTTTATCATCTAGTTTTTTGAAAGCTATTAACCCCGAACTTGGCTTACGATCTTTGTAGTTACAGAAACCGTCAACAGATGTCGCAGTTGTGACGTCACAGTTATCCAGAGACAAAGATGAGTGAATATTGCCATTTCATTTCGATTCGTTGTCTTCTTCTATCTTTTGTCTCACAATTGACTGCTGGATGATTTTTGGGCATAATTGACATCGGCTCTAGGTTCAATGTATATTCTTTCCATAACTGCATTTATCGCCAAACCTATGCTGTTTTTTGGGGATAATTTGGAAATCTCAGTCAACTGAGGACTGGTAATTGCGAAATCTTTGGACAAAATTCCGGATAAAACCTGTGTCATACGAGCGTATCCAACACATAACCAGGTTGTAAAGCTTGGTCTAGAACGGGTACGTAGCTTTCTTGGAGGAGAATCGGCTGCCTGCTTGAAGCTTCGTTCAACTGTCTTTCCAATATTGAATTCTGGTATTCTTCTTCCTCCAATTCTAGCGTCAGCTCATCGATTAGTTTCATGCGATGTACGATCTCCCCATCCGTTTTTGCAAGTTCAACTGCGTTATGTTGCATCTCTGTCGTCGTTGTGGCCAGTTCCTCTTCTATTTTGTCGAGGAGCATGGTTACTTGGGTGGCATTCTCGCAGCTGTTCGCTTTATTCTCGTCCATGTATCTTTTCACTTTGGCTGTCAATCTAACGACTAATTCCTCCTCTCTGTGTAGTCTTTTGTTGATGATTGCCAGTTTTTCCAGCAGCTCGATTTCTTCTCGTATCCTGGTGAGTTCGTCAGCAGAGCCGTCCGAGTCTGTATCGTTTTGCGTTTGTTTGAGTCTTTCTGAATTGACCTGGCATATGTCTGTGAGTTCCTTTGTAAAGTAGTGTTCTCTCATCAAATGCCGTTCTCTTCTGGACTTGTGTTTCGTGTGTCTTCTGGGTGGCGTTCCGCTGCCGACTCCGACCCCGCTGTCGCTGTTGCCGGCTTGGCTGTCGTTGACTTCGCTGCTTCTGCCGAGGTCGCGAAGGTACGATTCGAGAAGGTAGTTTGTGCCGTGTTTCTCCATTCGGTTTTTGTGTGTTTGGTCTTCTAGCTCGTCGATCAATTTTTCTTGTTCCCTGGAAATCAAAACATTATTATCAAACTGAAGTTTAAAGTGCTTGAGTCAAGCTACTTTTAGGAGAATGTGATTAAACAAATAACTTCTAAGGGTGCTCCTGATCTTTACTGAGTCTCACCGAGTTTTTGTATCGTATATATATTGGATCTTGTTTACTGTACTAGGGCCAACTTATTCACCTCAACTTATCAAGCTGCTGGTGTATAGTCCTGCTTTGATGCTGGATGACGGACACTAGCTTAGCTGCTGGGTCTTCGCCCCTGGCTGGTGGAGGGGTCACTGGCCTGGTGCGTTGTCTTCGACGACGTCGTCCGGATCGACTGCCACCATCGCTGTCCCGGCCCGAGTCTTCTTCACCACCGCTTGATAATCTTCGGAGGGAGAGGCGGACCTGGAGACGAAATACAGTTGTAGTAGTGTAGACGCTATTTTTCTTACTATATTGATTTTGTATGTGCCTTTAAACTGCTTAGGATTTAAAGAATTTTTTGCCTAACTGCTAAAAGTAACTATGTATTAGCAGTTGCTAATAAGTACTTACTTAGTAACAAAAATAAGACCGTTCTGAATATTTGCCTTTCTTTCTTTAGAAACTTTTCTCAACAAGACTAAAAAAGTTGCCTTCTGAATAGGTATGCCTAAGTATTTTCAAAGCGAACCTAGACCTTCGAATCTGATACTGACTTTCCCCCTCTAAACCCAGCATTCCCTTATATTAAGTAAGATTCTGGCAGATTCAGACTGAAAACTACAAGCTAGTAACCTAGGTACTAAACCAACCTCATGCCTCGCGTCACCCCAAGCCGCCAGAACGTGTAAGACTGGTGCGTCTGGTGGTAAAGGCCGTTCCACTCCTCGCCATCTCTCGGCTAGCACCCACTCTCCTTGCTCGCTGAGACTTTCAGCTGTAAGCACCAATTTAGACCTTGCATCTTACTGTAGCTGATCAGGTATTATTAAGAGCTTGTATTGTCCACTGCAGGAAAAAAGGCCTTCGATCTTCAGTGGGGTGTCCCACTGGAGATCGAAGGCCTTTTTCTAGTGTGGAAATCTAGGACTCCACTTATTACTCTTCACTCTACTCTTAAGATAAGCTTAGTGTGCAAAAGGCAGAGTGGGATTAGATACTTTCCTGGAGTTAGTTAACAAAGAGCTCTACTACAAGTAAAAAGGATATTGTGTTCTGTCTAGGACATTATATACGGACTCCCAGTTAGGACTCTCGACCTTCCCCTTGGAACGGGGTAAGTCTTAATTCCACTCGTTAAATTACTTCTAAAAATTTATTTTAACGGCTAACCGTCGGCGCCATCTACCGTCAGCTACTACCTACCACCAAGACTTTCAACCAATTCTAACCCCAGTACTGTACCTTCAGGGGCCCCTTGCAACGTTATTTTAACGGCTAACCGTCGGCGCCATCTACCGTCAGCTACTACCTACCACCAAGACTTTCAACCAATTCTAACCCCAGTACTGTACCTTCAGGGGCCCCTTGCAACGCCCTCACGATGTCTGCGCAGGTGGTGTGGGACCTCACGCCTCGAACCCACAGTTTTTGACCGCGAGCCAGCACCCCCACTTCCTCATCGCTGTAGTCAGATGATGACGCCTCCATATTCTGAAAACAAATTAATACTTAAATAAATAATGCTGGACAATCCACACAACATCATCTAGCCCCAAGCTAAGCAGAGCTTGTGTTATGGTTACTAGAAGACTGACATACTTAGTACAATACATTACATACTTAGATAGATAGTTTTTATTATACCTAAGTACATATAAACACCCAGAACACCCAATAAACAACAATTAGTTGAAGACTGCGAAGGTTAACAATGGCGTAAGTCTGGTACGTTTGCGATTCTCATATTCATTGCTCGGGCCTAAATGAAATGCATCATAAGTTGTAATTTTTTGTGACTAAGTAATTATTATTACTTTACTTTGTATCTGTAGTTATAAGCTTACAACCTAAAATGATATAGGTATGTATCTGTTTGCTTTTTATTTACCTAAGTTGGTACCTATTTAAAAACCTTGAGGAACTTTGTGTATCCGAAATACCCGATGAAGTGTACCTTCATAAGTACATGATAAAAGACTTAAAATCTTGCACTGTATGATCATACAATCTTTTACGCCCCATTTATTTTGGCGAGATCGTCTTCTCAAGTCGTTACAAAACCCGTGAAATCATCGTCTTGATTCAAAATTACTTTATCCTTGACTAACAAAAAGAAGTATCGATTAAATGTCGAGACCTAATCGACCTACAATCGAAGCAGGTAGACGGCGGTCTGGCGAACTTTTAGCTGCTGAGAACTTCGTCTACATTTCTCGTCTAATTCTCATCAAAGATTCATTAGAATAAGAATATGAACAAATGAATATGACAATATAAAGAGCATGGCGTATTGAAGGTTGCGGGCTGCGGGTTCGATTCCCGCCTCGGGATAAATGTTTGTATGTTCTGCAAATATTTATTCCAAGTGTTCTGGATATTATATGTATAATAAAAAAATATCTATCTATGTATTGTATTGTATTAAGTATGTCAGTCTTCTAGTACCCATAACACAAGCTCTGCTTAGCTTGGGGCTAGATGATGTTGTGTGAATTGTCCAGCATTATTTATGTATTATTTATAATGGTAAATGTTATAGGTATGCTTTGCATAAATGTGACATTGTAAATACGAAAATACACAAAAACTCACTTCCTCAACTTAAAGTCGAATGGTAATGAGTAGGTGCATGTTACCTGCCTATTAATTACATGCCGCGCAAGTAACAAGTACCTACATAGGTATTTAAAGGTTTAAATTCTTGCGTGGACCAATTAGTAGGAATATCAAGTTTTTTTGCAGCTTACCTATTAGCACGTAGTCACGAGTAAGGTAGCCTTTCTTTCAACAATAAGCTGCACGGTTTTCCATCAAATTATATATTTTGTAGAGTTCAGACAAAACTGTGGTAGGTACTTAAGTAGGTACATCAGACTATTGCCTGCAAAATGTGCGTCATCTTGATTGGAAGGAGACTAGCGAAGTCTATCAACCAATATCATCATTCCCCTGCCCTTATCCCACATTAAGTGGGGTCGGCACAACATGTTTTTTTCTTCCACTCACTATCATTCGTCAACTCTGAGTCTACTCCTTTCACATTCATATCCTCTTTCACACAATCCAATCCAGCCACTTCTTTTGCGTCCTTCCTCTACTTGCATACCCAACCACGCTCACATTGAGGGGATGTTTATCAACCAATGCGATGACGACAATATTCTGCGTTGCTTCGGCAGAGTACCTTGATTTCTGAGAGTCCTAAGACATGGACTTTAGACTTACGAGTAAGATTCAAATAGTAAGCGTAGTGATAGTCAATCCATATCTCAATAACCGTATTGAGAAAACCCACAAGTAGGCATTAGTCGGACAAAATGTCGCGAATTAAAGCTGAAAAACGTTCAAGATCAGCCAGTTATCCTTAGAAAACATGACAATTACTGTAAAGGTTGAACAGTAGAAGTCATGGCATACCTACCTATAAGTTACTTAGTTTCATATCTAAAACCCATTAACATTTAAACCACCTACATCCCCTTGCTTTTCAAACTAAAACTACCCAAAGGCTATAAACGAGTTATCAAACTTCCCCCTTTAAGTTAGGTATAGGTACTTTTCCGATGGTACCTATGTTGCATAAGTTTGTTCAATTCGGAGCAGACCCCGCCTGGCACGTTAGACAATCCAGAAAACGCCGGATTTTACCAGTTATTATTATTACCGGTTTGAACTAGCGAGGGTGGGAATTTGCAAGTGCAATAGCACGTAACATGCAATTGAGGGGATGTTTTGCATTTAGATTGCAGGTAAATTGCTGAAGGGTTGGCTTGTGATACTGGGAATTGCGTAAGGGTAGGTTCCCATAAACCTTTTAAATAATTAACAAGTTTCTTTGAACTCTTTACCGTAAACGACATAATGGCTCCTGTTATTATTTAAGTATCGCAATTTGTATTATATAATTTATTATTGGTAATGAAGGTATACTTTAGCGTTGCACTGTTGGCTAAAAGGTAAGTAAGTATCATTTAACATTAAGCGCGCTATCTGCTTATTCTATTACCTTCTTTATCAAGTTACATACCTAGCAGTGGGTACAAGTTGCCTAGAATAAAATGCCTTATTTACTTATTTACACTTAAAACAACTAGGTAAATTATAAATCATAGACATCTCATAAATCTTAAGTCCTAATAAGTATATAGTCCCTAACTAAGCAAAGCTTGCTATACCGTAATTTACTAAATATTCACTTAAAACAACTTAAATATAAATCATAGACATTATATTTATCAACTCTTAGTCCTAATAAGTAGTCCTAAACTAAGCAAAGCTTGCTATACCTTAATTTACTAAATATTCTAAAATTTAGACACAAACATTTACTTAGTAAACACGAGGTGTGGTGCCTCCAAATGTCACCGGGCGCAAGGGTGTTAGGGGGTTGCAGGGGGTTGAAAAGCAAGGGTGCGGGTAGAACACGAGTAATGGCGTCTAGTCACGAACCTTCCTCAAATTACTAGAGTTATATGATTTTTTCAACGTATTTTATAGATTTTGATCGCGGGAGTCGCACGCTATTCGTGATTTAGTACTACGTTGTTATTTTAATAACTACGATATGTGGGGATTATGAGGATCAACACGAAATTACATGTGCAAATAGTACCTAGAAATAATTACTAACATACTTACCTAAAACACACAGTCAATACAAAAAAACAATCTGGTTTTTATCGTTACTTTTGATGATAAGACTTTACCTATGTTTTATACAGTATGCTTAAGACATTATTATTTTTCTAAATCACGTATGAGAATATTTTTGAAAATCTCTACAACGCACACTCTTCATTTCAGTCATTCAACTGAGGGCTGAGCACAATTAAACGTGACAATCGTAAACCTAACTTGTCTAAGATACCTACACTACGCGCTTACGTTACAACATTGACAGTAAAGCTGATGTTGACGCGCAGTGTATGTCAAATACGTCACTGTTTCAATACGTTTACGATTGTCACGTTGTGGTAGCCTGTAGCTCTACCATGAGTTTTTACTAAACTATATTTACTATACTCGCTAGCGTCTGTAGTTAAAAAAATGTATGAAGATTTGTACAGCGCCTCTATAGCGGATAGTTGGGTACTAAAATTCGTAATACTAATATTGACGTAACTATGTACTATAGTAAAGTCAGGCGATTTTACTGTGACAACTCATGGTAGAGGTACTGAGCATGTTTCTGCTGTTGAGTGTAATATATCTATTACCATTAGCGCTAGTTAAAACACAGGTTTAAAGCTATTTAAACCTGTGTTAAGTTACAGATACTTAGTTAATGTGGTGTCGATGACTGTTTTCAACATCTTAAGACTGACACCTTTATGACACTTATGACTACTTAGGTCCAGTTAACGGTAATATATAGAAAAGTGCTCGCTAGTTAGTATGAATAACTACATTTTAACGCTTTCATCCTGTTTTTCGTATTATTACGATTATTTTCTTTATTTCTTTAAATTGTATAATTTACGAAATAAAGTAGAACTGCCATGTCTGGACGTTTTTTACATCCCATTATGGAGTCTAGGGATTATTCGTATAGAAAATTCGTTGTACCTTTTCATTTAAATTTTATATTATTTATTTTAAACAGATAGATTTAGGGGGCATTTAATTTTTTTTATTAAAGTCTATGCACTATAGGTAGGAATATCCGTACCTAAGTTATAACTGTCTTCAATAAAGGACGTTCTCAATTAGATTAATTAATCTCTATAATTATTTTTATCTAGAGTTGGCGAAAAACCATAGAATGAAAAGATTGACAATTAACAAATAAAAAAAAAACTTAATACATTATTATTTATTATTTGATCGTTATTGCTAATTTTCAATGGTATAAATACATTATGTTTATTAATTACTTTCATACGTTCATGTTGATAATTAAGGTCAATTTTTACACCACAACTAAGTAGATTATTGTGCGGTTGGTTTGTGGTCTAATTAGCGTGTATTGAGCAATTCTATGGGTTAAAAATAACTTGTGGCTTATTAACGGTAGATACTTTGCTGTGTTAGTAGGAATGTATAAATACTCATAACCTTTCCCGTGTGTAGTTTAAGTAGAAAACTAGCTGATGAAAGATACTACTTATTTGTTGGGAAAAAAGTTGGGAAACAAGTTGTAAAAAAATAACACGAAATACCTAAATAAATTATAAAAAAATATTCATGGACATTTCACACATCCCAAATCAAGTCAAGCTTGTACCTATGGGATGTAGATTGCTAATAGAATACTTATGTATGTACTTAGGTAGATACAATTTTTTTTGTTAATACTTTTTCTTGGTGGTGATCGAACCCCCGACCCAAAGCATGTAAGACAGAGCTACCAAATAAACTGTGACGCCTGTCAACTTTAAGCTGAATGTGAATTTAAGCAGAGTTTCAGAAATCATTTTGAACAAAAGCTTAGTCGAAAAAAACAAAATGGCGGACGCATATCCGTTATTTAGTATTTGTTCTTACAAATGCAGGTCTTATTATGATAAAGTAGTAATAATAATTGCGAACCTGCCTACAGCCAGGTGGTGGAGGTTCTGCATAGGCAGATTAACTGAACAGTAGCGAATAATGATGGGATATATCGATAAAAGTATCGATATATCCTTAAACATCGATATATCGATTAAACTTTGCTATAAGTACCTAGCTGTTGGTATATAATTATTTAAAAGCTTAGCTTTCATATTAAATTTTTTTTGGCGCTATCTTCAGTGATAGATAGGTATATACATTATATAAATAACTTTAAGAGTTTCGTAATGTGTAAGTATGTAAGTTTATGTATCTATCCTTCTACTCGTTTGTAAAGTAAAGTAAAAGTATAAAAAAAAGATGCTTTTGTATTTCCACAGCGGGGTCATGTTCGGATCATAATAATTACATAAAACCTATTTAACCATCTCTTTGTTGAATTATTTTGATTTTTAGATCTCTATTAGGTCTTTTTTATTTTATTTATTTAAGTATTTATTTATTTATTTCTATTAGGTATAGATTAGTATTCTCTTTATTTAATGAAATTATTTAGTTTTATCGATAGTTTGTCCATCCCTTCGGAGGTTACAGGCAAATTATCGGCAGCCCTTGCCGCGTAATAACAGGAGCCAAGACGCCTCGCAGCGGACACGCAAGGACGCGTGAAATTACACCGGACACACGGCAACCATTGGCTAGCGAACACAAGTTACATTCAAATAATAAACCATAGCCTGTGGCCAAAAGAGTGTTGGGCTAGCCATTTCATTTTCAAATGTAAGTTGAGTTTAAGTTAAAAAAAAAGTATGTTGGGCAAGGCCACGTTCTAAATTCAAATGTTAGTTGAGTTTTGGCTGAAAAAAGTGTAGCGCACGAAAAAAAAAGTTGGAACGAACCGTTGCATTTTCAAATTGATAAATAAAATAAATAAAAACATTAAGCTTATCTCAGAGCTTAATGTTTGTGTGTTTACCGATACAAAGTTGTTTTTATTTCAGTTATAAATCGTCAGTTATCGCGAATAATAATAAAAAAAAAAAAATGAATTGAACCAACGATTAAAAAACTCAAATTGAAGTTTATCTACTAACCGACATACATTTTGAAATATTTTTCTTACTCGCAAAAACTTTAGTCTGTAGTAAATTAAAAATAAAGAACAAGCCTTGTAAAACAAAGAAATATAGGTTTATAATCTTCGTGAACAGCGCTAGACGGTGCCGGCGCACGCATCCGCTCATTTAGTCCAATTACATCCTTATTTTTGTTAGAAGAGTTTTTTCCATACTTATTTTTATATTTAACAGATTTTTTTTATATAATGTCGAATGATAAAAACAAAAACGAGTAAAAATTCATAGTTATACATCGACTTCATTTGTTTTAAGTTATAAAACGATGAGAAAAGGTTTGATATAGAATATATATGTTTTCCACACAAAATTATACAACTTGCTCAATTTAAATGTTGCTTCTGTAAAAAACGCCTAGTCTATTCGCGGAATCGACTTAGCAAAATTGCATATTTAGGTTGGCACGAGCCAAATTACTCCAACTATTAACTGCCTTCTAAGAAACCCGATCGATTTAGGACTTAACGACTTTCAAGATTGTTGTTTTTAGTTTTGTTGCCTTATTTTATACGGCGTCGTTAAGTTACACTGCTTAAATCACATTTAAAATGTACGAGCTATAAATTTCACGCTTTTTATAGTACAAACATATCGTAAATATTTTTTTAAATTGTATAAATTTATTGTCCACTTAAAAGATTATTTGTATTGCGCAATTTTGTATAGAAATATTCAAGAAATAGGTTCAAATCTTCCCGATCTTTGCCATAAATAAAAACATAAAAAGCTAACACTTTTGGTTGAGTAAACGCTCTCGCTACCTAAGTAGTATAAAAGATATAAAAAGTAATGATGAAAATCACACGTCTCATATTACAACATATAACAAGGTAATCTGCTAACGAAACAAGACACAAAGAATACGAAAATTGCTTTTTAAAATACCACTTGTCACGCCATCTTGATTTAAAACGTCATCAAGACGTCATTATGCTTTATCGTCCCTTATAACAGTGCAGCCACTTAAGTAAGTCTAACAAATACGGAAATCCCACGATTGTCTTCAAAACTAACTCCCATCCGTCTAGTTTGTAACAAAAAGAGTATCGACGTTTTATCGACATACCGAACATCGATATGTTCACTTCCCTACTATTGTCACATGATTGAAATCAGTTTTGTTTGTCATCGTGCAAAAAGTTTGCTTACCTTTTTGCTGGAAACTTATTAGAAATATATGAATTTTGTTTTTTTTTATGTTCTCTTTTTCAAATAGTTTATTGTGTTGTTGGGGATTTGCGTATTTACCCATCCTATTGCATTTTTTTTGAAGTGTCTAAAATAAAAGGTACTTAATTAAAGTATTTTATTTTTTTGAATAGGTATCTAATACCTACTTCTGTTGTAGGTAGGATTTTTTTATCTCTCTCAAAATAACGTTGCAAATTTATGATGTGCAGTTTCATTAAAATAAAGTTTTGTGCTAAAGAATAAAAAAAAGCAATGATAAAAGAAAAATTAATATAATCAAATATTAACTTAATTTTCCAAATTGGAAGCTTCCTACATCTCATAGCTACAAAGAACAATACGTCCCTTTTCACATGAACACGGCTGCTTTTGTAAAGTACCAATTTTTCTATAAATCGTAATCGCATAATTTATTTTGATCAACGTATATTAATATAATTCTTGATACCTTCAATTAATAATATCTTCTTCATACAATGCTTCGTTCTTAATTTTTAACTCTCAATTTATTTTTTTATATTAATATTATTATTGCAATTAAACTTTTTGCATAACGGACAGGATTATACAACCTTTATTTATACTATCTTATAGACTCGAATTCAGAAAAAAAGCTTTTACAATATTTAATATATTTAATAAAAAATAATTGTTATATTTGAGCTGTTACCGTTGAGGCGAATACATGTGCAAAGGCACTGTACCGTTACCGACGCGTGATCTATTACATATGGATTACGAGACCCGATGATTACAGACCGTAAATCAGACAATAGATAACTGTCGGCTATTGTAAGCGTGCCGTGTAGGCATATCTACTGCCTTGTGCATGTTTACAGACCGGAATACATAAAGCTTACATTAAAAATCAGTTTATTTCTATTACATTTTAACAGTTGAAGTACAGTTACAAACTTAATGTATATAAATAATAATAAATAATGCTGGACAATCCACACAATCTAGCCCCAAGCTAAGCAGAGCTTGTGTAATAGGTATTAGAAGACTGACATAATTAATACAATACAGTACATAGATAGATATTATGTACATATATAATACCCAGAACACCCGGAATAAATATTTGCAGATCGTACAAATATTAATCCCAAGGCGGGAATCGAACCCACAACCTTCCGTCGCAGGAGGACCTTCGCGCGCCACATCGGTCGTCAATAATAGTATATAAGAATCATAAATAGTAAGTAATTCTAGGTGCTAGTTCCACGTGATCTGTAGTAGTATGTAAATCATCATCATCATCAACCTATAGCAGTCCACTGCTGGACGTAGGTCTCTCCCAAGACGCGCCACTGAGCCCGGTCTTCTGCTCTTCTCATAGTTTTTTCCAGCTACACTCCGTAGATCGTCGCTCCATCTTGCCAGAAGGCGTCCTACACTACGCTTGCCTGAACGCGGTCTCCACTCCAGTATCCGTTTGTTCCAACGGTTGTCGGTTCTTCGGATAACATGTAACCTATGATGATGAAGATCTTCCTTCGTAGACAGACCCTGATGAGCTGAGGCATCAGGAAATTCACGGGTACACTGTAACTCCTGTGAATTCTCCCAGTGCCAAGGCCCAGCAGGGTCACATCTTCTTTTCTCTTCTCCTCATCTTCTATTTTGCTCTCTATCTTCTTTTTTTATTCCTTTCATTTACATTTGGGAAATTGTTACTACCATTTGATCTCACGTGCTGAATATTTTAGACGTTTTTTTTAACATTAAACTGACATCAACCAACAAGTAGGTACCTAGGTAATATGAAATACACAAAATAAAGATAAATTATAATTAAGTCTTGATTGGTACTGTTTTGGACCTGTTGAACTATCTATAGATCGTTTGCAACGGTCTGTAGATAGCTCAACTGTTTCTTGCCCTTCTTTTAAACTTTCTTGTAAACTTTCAGTCGAATTGAGAACCCTTTTTGAAGTAGGTTGAAAATGGATTACATCGAAACAAGAGCTAACACACAAAACAGTTTAAGAGACTTTATCTAAAGTCAGTTTAAAAAGACTTTACCGTTTTCTATACCTAATCCCGTTACGGTAGTATATCTTCGTAAATTACTTTTCAGCAAAACTAGCTGAAGCGTGTCGTATTCATAAAATAAAAATAAAAACAGTACTTATGCTGTAAAAAGTACTTATCTGTCACTCAACAGGAACCACGCTACAAAAACTTAACAATACATTGTAGTCTAGGAGTTAACGATGCTTGTCTTACGTCAATCTTCCTTCAGTCCACATCTATTATCCAAAATATATTACCTAATCTTTACTAACGTATCGTACCTACGCATCTGATACGTTTTAACTATGTTCTAATCTAAATGTTTAAATTGAGTATATCAATTTGATAGATAATAAAGTCTGCTAGTGTGTTTTTTGAACAAACCTATTCAATTATGCGCAAATATTTATATAACTTTAGAATATTAAAAAATGCTAGATAATGCTAATTATCGTCATGCTCGCGTTTGCATTTTTTTAGTTAGAACGTTCTTATCAAATCTAGAATAGGCTACGTAAAATTTATAGTAGTTTGATGTGAGAAAACCAGCGCTGGCTCCAGTTCTAAAACTTTTGGTATTTAGTGCCGGCAAAAAGCGGTTATCCGCAAATTTCCGGACTACGTTTTACCGTTAAACATTGGTTTTAAATAACTACACTTGACAACCAAAAGTG
Organism: Ecliptopera silaceata; assembly: GCA_932527185.1. NCBI lineage: Eukaryota > Metazoa > Arthropoda > Insecta > Lepidoptera > Geometridae > Ecliptopera > Ecliptopera silaceata. The sequence continues at coordinate 2,705,953 of OW052211.1, forward strand.
TCACCAAAATATGTATTTTTGTATAAAAATGTTTTTGAAAAATAATGGCAAGGGGTTTTAAATAATGAGAACAATATAATTACATATTTCAATGTTTTCTAAAGGATTTTTCTTTCACTCTCAATAATATAATGGTAAGTTCAAAAAACTCACTTCATACAGTAACCGGATATCCGTCGCGAATCTGAAACAAAAAAAATGTAAATGTAATCAAAAAATCTCTGTAAGTAGATATGTTCTATTCATTATATTATCATTAATTAATTAATCACGGCCAATATCTTGGGTACGCTCTTGATTTTAAATTAAATTAGATAATTTGAGCTATCTATAGATCGTTTGCAACTGTCTGCAGATAGATCAACTTTTTCTTATGTTTTTTTATATGAATCTAAATTTTGTAAGACCTGTAATAGTCGTAAGTTTGTTAGTGACTGAAGGTTAGTTCTTACTAAAAGTCCTGACTTTTTTGAGTATTCCTCAAAAATTGCTGATGACGATTGAACTGTTTTGTTAATTTTTCCAAAAATAATTTTTAAACGATATCTCCCAATCTATAAATATTTTTTCTCACACTTTATGAATAGAACTTATATATGGTAATTAAATAGCTCATTAGCAATTCAAATGTTGGACATAATAGTGTATGTTTTGTATATTAGTTTAGTTGACAGTTTAATTAGTAGATTATCTACAGTCAACTTGATTGGCAGTTTTGTTTGTTTGAATGTATGTGACGTCAGTAGTACAAACCTGATTGTTACTTTTGTCTTATATTTTTAAACGATTTAAAAAAAGGACTGCTTATATTTTTTTCTATATATGTTACGCGATTATTTTGCCAATTATGAACCAATTTATCCGAAAAAAAACATTTATACTACCTACAAGTAAAATCATTCAATATTATTAGCTACTTATTTACTATATAGTGACTCAAAATAAAGTATACCTATTAGAAAATAATGTATTCACAAGTAACTATTTTATTAAATCTTAAAAAATCAATATTCAAAAACGTATCTATTACTTTATTTACATAAGTCAAAAATGTATAAAATAGTAAATAAAAAAAATTGGTTTTGTTAATAGTATCTAACTCTTATAATCATCTTAGAGTACGATAGAAGCTGGCATATGTTTGGTTAAATAAAAATGGCAATAAAAAATAAATTTTTCAGAAAAAAATTATAAGTCCAGTTAAAAATAGTACCTATCAGTTATCTGTCATTGCAAACGTCAATGCTTGACGGTCTTCTACTTTGCATTTTTAAATTACTTGCACTCGCTACTTTCTCATACTTAAACCATTTTTCTATTCCTTATTATCGCTCCGTTATCAATAATTCATTAACGAACTTTGCCAATCAAAAAAAAACCTTATTCCTTACATATAAAGCTGAAAGTTCCATGTCACAGTTTGTTTGTAAATCCGTTGCCATGACAACAAATGCTTTGGAAAAACACCGCACTATTTCTGAATAAATCAACTGAAATGTTTGCGTTTAGATTTAAATATTCATGGTTGTTATTTTTAGTCGGATATTTGATAGTGGTGAATGACAGGTGAATAATAGTCACAGTCTGAGGTCATGACGTAGCTTTGAGGTCACTTTTAGGTCACTTTAAAGGCAAATATGGGCTTTTAATAGCATTACTATATTAGTACCAGTATTTCATTTTCTTACCTATTTCAGGTATTATTTGTACCTAGAATCACCTAGTATATAAAAAGATTCTAAATAATCCTTGTGATTTTACTGACTGTACATTTTTCCCCCTAACCTATCTCGTCCCACTGCTGGGCAAAGGTCTCCCCCAAATCCTTCCACATGTACATTACAAAGTACCTACCTAATATTAATGGACTGTTTACACATAGGTACGTGTCGCCAAAACAAAAATCAAGTTTTCCTTATAAATGTCAAAACAAAGTGAAAACACGTTGAAGCCTGAAAGGGTTGGGTCTTTATGGCGCTAAATGGGGTCACACTGCGCCCCTTGTTGTAAAAACAGCTTTTATTACACGCCTGATTTAGTTTTGTCACGAAAGTTTTGTTGATAGCTGAAACCATGGTTTTTGTTAAGAAGTCTAGCTAGAAGCCGTTAAGAAGTCTAGCTAGAAGCCGTTAAGAAGTCTAGCTAGAAGCCGTTAAGAAGTCTAGCTAGAAGCCGTTAAAAACATAGTAGTATATAATATCTTTATTGTACACCATAATGACGACCGATTTGGCGCGGTGGGCGAAGGTCCGCCTGCGACGCGCAGGTTGCGGGTTCGATTCCCGCCAATCAACTTACGGGATTCCAATAAAAAGCTAAGCTCAATTAATCATTTTTCACTTCCCCGGAAGTATTCTTCCAATATTACTTTTTTTAAATTTAATTAAAAATATTTTCATTCTTTCTTAATTCTTAATTCTTTATTGTACAAATATATGAATTACAAAACTAGGATCATGAAAGTAATGTACAAAGGCGAGCTTAACCCTACTAAGAGTTTTCTTCCAGCAAACCTTTGAGGCTAAGGAGAAGTTACGATTGCGAAAAGGTAGATTCGTGTACTTTAAAAAGAATAACAATAATTATATTATTAATTGTAACATTATACTTACATACAAGTTAATAAACTACTTATACATTACATATACAATACTTCTATACAATACTTTCTTTAACAAAAGTAGAACGTTTCACACATATTTTCAATAATATAACAATAAACAGTAACTTTTTGTTAAATACTTTTTACAGTAGATTAGATCGATATTAAACACGCAACCGCAGTGCGGGAATGGAATAAAGTTGGCTTACTGTTGTTAGTTAACTGTGCCTGCTATTGTATAGGGTGTACAAAAAATACTTTCAGAATTAAATGTAAAGTAAGCTGTACAGATAGCTGAAACTTTGGTTAAATAGCAACAAAAACAGTAACGGCCGGTTTCTCGAACGATGATCAACGAAAAAATCAAATAATTACTATGTGTCAAACTCGGATCAATCGTGATTTGGGTTTCCAGAAACCGGCCGTTAGTATAACAAATGCAATTTTCAAAGAAAAAACTAAAAGTAGAATTATTTTATATTGGTGTGATTTGAATAAATGGTTATTCAAATCACTACCAATATAAAAGAAACAAATATAAGAAAATAATTCAGAAAAATCCTTATTAAACTTTTTGAAATGGAATGTGGGTACAGTCAGCTGCACCGATTGTTGAAACTCCGGTTAAATAGCAAAAAAAGTATGATCTTTCAAACAAATTTGAAGATTTTTTTTTATGATAGTCGAACATACCTCTGTATACACCTTACATCCTTACAGCGTTTTAATGTTAATGTCTGTGGGACGAGAATAAATGTTACAATCGTAAATATCAGAACAGACGTATTTGAGATACACTGCGCGTCGACATCCGCTTTACTGTCGAACGTTACAGAAGTAGCGCGCAGTGTGTCTTAAATACGTTATGTTTACGATTGTCATAATTATTTGTGCTCTGAAATGCTTCAAATTGTCGTGAGCTTATTTCATTTATTCAAGACCTTATATATACAAGACCACCTCACTTGTATGAAAGGTCATATAAATAATTATGCAGCTATACGATTAAAATTATCTTGCTAATTACAGGCAGATTGCATTTTGATGATTATTACTTACATACTGATCATTATAAAAGAATTAAAATCAATATTACTTATCGATTTTTACGAGTGTATTGGTTTGTGGGGATTATAATTTTATATGCAAAATATAACAGTATTTAATAAAATAATGATTTTATCTACAGAAATGGTAAACATTTTATAAATCTTGTATTTAAATATTAGATCAAGAAATTTATTTATTGTTATCCAACCAAATTTTACAAACTTATTTACTATAATTAGGTAGATAAGGGTGTAGGTAGGTACAAATTGGACACGTAATTATACTCTATAGTAGAGTTATTTGTCGATGCTTTTGGGGGTAGTCAGAGGCACGGTTGTATAAAACTAGTGTATGATTAACTTTCTTGTATTAATATTTATGGAAATACGTGTAATTTGACAGGCATCACAGCTCAGTTGGTAAGAGCACTGCCTTTCATGCTGTGGGTCGTGGGTTCGATCCCAACCGAGAGCAAATGTTTGTGTGAAGAACATAAATATCTGTTTTGTGTCTGGGTGTTACTATGTATTTATAAGTATGTATTTACAAATAATAATTTATTCTAGTATTCTATCAACTTAACATCAAAAATAAATACGTACCTACCATGTTTCATCAAAATAATGACAGAACTCGAACCCACAGTCATTTTTATTGAAGGTCGTTCTTTGACACGGTGACAGGTGTCAAATTAGTCGGACCGTTACGAAAATGCGTGACAAAATGTATCTACGATATTCGTAGCTACTTTAAATAAATACTTGACAAAATTACTTGTAAATACATGTGATGGTTTGAATAGCTTTTGTTAAAAAAAAGTTGGTTACAGTTTATTAAAATTCGATTAACGTACCTACTCGTATACCTATATTATGAAAATTCGACAGTTCTCAGATCTATAGTATATTAGATTTTTTTTTAATATAAATGAACAAAAATATTCTTATGTGATCAAAAGTAAGTTATTTTTCATCCTAGGAAATATCATTTTACGAGAGCTTCAAAAACTTTCATATAAATAATCACATAAGTATTATATTTAACTAGCTGTCCCGGTGAACTTTGTATCGCCTTAGAGAGATTTTTTTATTTCTGAGAGATTTCCTTTTATTTCCGTAAGAACCTTGTACAGAGTATTAGAAAACTACAAAAAAAAAATCAGCCAAATCGGTCATGCTATGTCGTGACAACGGAAAACGGGTTTCATTTTTATTTTTATAGATTTTTTGAAATATTAAGGCAAAGTAGGTAAGATTGTTTTTGAGATAGGTACTTTGTTGCAATAAAACCAAACTTTCCTCTTCATACTGTATATAATTCAAGTACTTTCACAGTTCAGTCAAGTAAATCAAGATTGATTTATGACTGACGGCTGAATTGACATAAAATACACATGTTGTATCAATTAGGTAGATATATTGACATGTTAAAGGGATTTAGCAAGCGAAACTGAATTTATTAGAAACTAGTACTTGTGGCATCTTGTGAAATAACTCCTACAAAACAAAAACAAAGATATGTATGCTTTTGCATTTAATATAGATGGTTTATACAGCGTTATGGGCCATTTTGTGTTGGACAACAGGTGGACCCGCTCAGCAACCCTGGAGAGGCCTCCAGTCAAGCGGAGGAAAGCCTCAGGAAAAATGGCAAGACGAAATTGTGGCAGGCAAGAGTCGGCTTTATCCACAGAAAAGACAAGATCAATACGTGCGGAGCTGGCTAAGCCGCGGGTTTCCTCACGATGTTTTCCTTCACCGTTTGAGAGCACTGGTATTGCGCATATAATATTTCGGAACTAAAAAATCCATTGGTGCGACCGGATTTGAACCCACGACCTACAGATAGACACTATAGATATTCACAAACGGCTATTACAATACTTACGAAATGTACTTGTATTTATAAAATACATTCAATATAAGCTTTCGGCAGACCATTGCAACCGATCTATAGATAGCACAACTGATCCATATCAGACAATAGATATTTTTAAAGAAAGCTACGATCTTTACTATTGTTGTTAAAAATTCCACGAAAATCACACAACAAAACTCAACATAACATTAGAAAAACTGATAATTATTTGAATTTGGTTAAACACGGATTTGAACCCACAACCTAAGATCCAAAAGGCTCTCACTAAACCACCAGTGCTCACTATAAGTCCTATGATTATTTCCGCTATTAAGATGTAAGAAGGATGCCCTCAAATCCTTAGTTAGTAGACGGCAGGATACTCTAGAATTTATTTAATGTAGTAATCAGAGTAACGGTAGCCGCTGTATGTAATTAGAACGTGGAATAATATCTGATTGAAATATACTTTAGGGATGGGAATTAACGTGTCGATAACATATCGATAAAATTAAAAATCTTACGGAAAAGCTTTTAAAATTATTTTCAACGTTTAAAAATGTCAGGGAAATAAGAAAAGGATACGATAATTATCTGTTGAATATATATTTTTCCTAATCTGAAAAGCATTGACATTGTCGAAATTGCCAGTCGTATTGACGGGCCGAAGCTTTATAAAAAAAAGATGCTGAAGAAACATCGTGACGTTCATAATATCGGAAATAAATTTGTCATGGGATGTAAGTTTTACTTTAAATGTGTTACAAAACTTACTCTCTGAGATCTGTGTATAGATTCTTTTATTATCTCTTATGTTAGTTTATCGAAAATATAAAAAATATTAGAATTAATATTAGATGTTTCTGTTATCGATTATTTTATAGTTAATCGATACATTGTTGTTATCGATTAATTGATAGTTCATCGACATGTCCCAACTCCCGAAACAGGATGTGCTTAACTAAAACAAACGTGACAATATAAATCATTGAGAAACTTCCAGTAAACTTCCAAAGGAATAAGTTTTTCACATGTTTAATTTACATATTTGACAGTCACAGCTCAGTTGGTAGTAGCTCTGCCTTCATGCTGTGGATCGTGGGTTCGATTCCCACCCAGAGCAAATGTTTGCGTGATGAACATAAATGTCAGGGTGTTTTTATGTTTTTTATGTAAGTATTTATAAAATACATAATAAGTATTATATCAGCAATTTAGTACAAGTTTTGCTATTTTTGGACTAGAGTGTAATGTGTGAATTGTCCGTGAATATTTATTTATATAAATGAAATATGTAATAAGATTTGGGATGATTAGAAAATTCATAATTAAAAATATGTAAACATAAACTAGATAAAGTTTTTTTGATGTTTGACTTTCGTTGAATAAGTTATTTTATTTTTGTGTAAGAAACTTTGATATTTATTGTTTCTGAGTGTTACTATGAAGTTTATGTTATTATTTGTTTGTTATTTGGTTTGTTTTTCTCCTTTCTTGTAAATAAGTAGGTACCTAAGCTGTTTTTTTTTTTGTAAAATTAAGTTATTTTAAAGTGATTTTTTGCTGTTACTCGTTCAAACTCAAACTAAAGCATGCAGTCTTCGCCTATAATTGTGGTGGCATTTGACTTCATTCTTTTTAACCTATTATTATTATTTTTGTGGCTGTAATGATGTGCACTATGTTGGTGATCTATCTAATAAATAAATAAATAAACAAAAAGTTTTATGTAATTACTTTTTGGCCTTCACATATTTCAATTCAATTTTTATTTAATGGCGTCTGGGGGTTAGCCAATTTCGCCAATGTCACGTTGCAAGGCTTGTTTATGTTTGTGGGCAACGTTGGACGGTAAATTGTTAATTTTTTTTCTTTTTTTTCGTATTTTAAGTTTATGGGCAACGTTGGACGGTATTTTTGTTATTTTTTTTCTTTCGTATTTTATTTACAACGTCCTTCCGCCATCTTGGTGATGGCGAAAGGCAATTTACATATTTATAATTATTTGAACAAAAACTTTGACAGGACCTTTCATAGACATCGCTATAGACATAGAGAATAGACTCAGCGTTCTCTATCAGTATAAAGCAAATACGGTCAGCAAAGCGTGAGAGAGACGAAACAATCAGGCGGCCAGTTGGCTATTTGTAAGTACATAGATTTTATTTCTTTTTATATTGTTCTGTCTATCTATATGACATGTAATTGCGTGACGAAGCATAACATGTATTGGTATATATTTTTTTCTTACTTATGGTGTAGCGCCATCTACTACCTGCACCAAGAACATCACAAAGATTAGAAAATCCCAAAAGTTATAGGTATATGGGGAAAGGTTGCGGGTTCAAATCCTGCACGACTCAAAACTTTTAGAATTTTCTAAAGTGTTTATTTGAAATAGAGTCTATTTATAGTTTCTTTGTAGTAAAGTCAGAGAATTTTTCCTTTAAAATAGGAAACGAGTTCCAGCAAATCCAGATATCACATATTACACGTTTATTTCAACAGTTTACGTATTAAGTAAAGATATTTAAAATTCTACCAGAAGACAACAAAACTCAACATAATATAATTAGAAAAACATTTAATAATAATAAAAAAGTGTATGTTTTGTTAAAAAATATCAGAACTCGATCCATAGACTTACTACAGAAAATAGACAGGTATTGACAGCATTTGTCAATTTTGTAGGTGTTGCTCAGTCTATTCGCTATGTCTATGGTCGGGTTGGGGCGAATGTTTCTTAGGTCGATGGATCAATTACACAACTATTTATAGAAACATCTGTCACTACATTACTTCCTTAAAAGTATTCTTATATTCTATGGAATATAAATAGGTCAAGATAAAAATAATTGTGAAAATTTATTTTACTTAATGATTATCGTTATTTTTATTATCTAATTAATTAAAAAATTACAGCAATTATATAACGTAATTATTTGTCTTTAATTAATCACATAATAAAACAACTTGGCCACCACCACCTCAAAAAATTCACCCTGTGTATGTATATAATACATGGTGTTTTTTTTATAATGACCGAGTGCATACAGGGTGATTTTTTTGAGGTGGTGATGGCCAAGTCCGAAATCACGAGAGTTAGAGAAATGTCGAGAAAGGAACCATGCTCTAGATATATAAAAAACAATAACTGCATACTTCGTTTTTTCATGCATTTTTTAGTTTGGGAGAAATCGCCTAAATGATTTGAAAATTTGAGGTATGTAAATATGATTAGTAAATTATATACATGCAGTTTTACGTTACATTTTATTTGTATTCAAAGCGAGCGAAGCGGGAGCGAAAACTAGTTTTGATTTTTTTTATAATTAAAAGTAATTTACAGAGAGAAGTAGCGCGTTGATATCTTTTCTTATGAGAATTTGAAATAAATATGAAACATGAAAGTTTTGACGCCACAAGCAAGATACAATAATGGACTTTATCACATTAGTCACATCTTCAATAGACAAATAGATAAATATTCACGGACATTTCACACATCACACTCTAGTCACAAGCAAAGCAAAGCTTGTACTATGCAAACTAGACTGCTGATACAATAGAATACTTAAATACATTTTTGCAAATTCATACATAGAACACGCAGACACAGAACAAATATTTATGTTCATCACACAAACATTTGTTCTGGGTGGGAATTGAACCCACGACCCACAGCATGGAAGGCAGTGCTACTACCAACTGAGCTGTGACGCCTGTCATCAATTATAGATAATACTAGTTGTCTATCTATCTAACTACGTCTGAGGTTACTTTTAAAACCAAGGTATGTATCAATGAAAGCAATTATACGATTAATCAAGTTAATTAACTCTAATTAGGAGGTAATTGTAAGAATACCGGAGGGGTAAGATGGGGTTATTAGGCGTATAATAGAGCTGTGAAAACTAAGGTGGTAGTATAGAGACGAACTTGATACGAGTTGAATTTGATATTGTTTAATAATTTCAACAATATTTTCAAGGCCAATGTAAATGGGTGTCTTCTACACCATCCAGCTCGTTGGCTTTATCGGTTTCCATCAGGCGAGATTGAAGCCAAAGGATGGTCTATTGTTTGAAAAAAAAAAAAAAATAATAATTTGGGTATAAGATAAGATATAAATAATATAAGAAATTTTAATAATTCTATTTTTTACAAAAATGAATACTAAGAACCAACTAAGCATAGAAAAAAACCGCGTACCTACCTGACCAGTACGTACCCACGCGTACATTTCTAAAACATTTAATGTAACCAATTTTGAAATGTGATCTACTACAACCTATGAAAGGCAGAGCTACTACCAATTGCTGGTAAATTTTCAGTTATAAATGGCTAGTTGATGCCCGCGACTTGGTCTTATTATTATTATATTTTGGGTAATTCACGCAAGATTTTCATAAATTATAAATAATTTATAAATTATAATGTATAATGCCACTGCTGGGCAAAGGTCTCACCGAAAGCCTTCCACTTATCCCGGTCTTTGGCGACACTCCACCAATGTATAAATTATAATGTTAACTATTTTATTGTAAAGTTTCATTAAAATCTATTCAGTAGTTTATGCATGAAAGAGTAACAAACAAACATTCATTATCCATACAAATTTTGTGCGTTTATAATGTTAGTAGGATTTGGCGCCTCTATCAAATGCAAGTGAATAAAATATTCTTACTCTGTGTTATGTCGGCAAGGTGAAGAGTAAATACGTAAGCAATTGAATACATTTGAGTATCGTTAATTAATTTAATGATTTTCATTGTAATCACATCAATACTGTTATTTGAAATTGACTAGAAATTGGTATTACTCGTTAATTTCTCTTGTCTAGTATATAACTTTAGTAATACAGTTTTTTGACCGCATGTTTCTATCGTGACTTATAGCTTCATACTTGGCCATTAATAAAAATGCTGGACAATTCACACAACATCATCTAGCCCCAAGCTAAGCAGAGCTTGTGTTATAGGTATTAAAAGACTGACATACAATACTCGAACCCGCAACCTCCGCGTCGCAGGCGGACCTTCGCCCGTCGCGCCACATTTTTTTTCAATTCATATACATACTTTTGAAACCTATATTGTAAGAAACTTGGAGTTGTATAGATGCAGGCCACATTGTGTCCCTAAATGACAATAATTTTAAGACCAGATAAAATACAGGTATTTTTTGGAGTTCCTTATCTCCATAATGAAATAAATAAGCCATATAAATTGAATTTATTATTATTTATCCCATATTTTTGTTTTTTTTCCTCAAAAATGGCTACCTGCGTCTTCTGCTTAGTATTCATAACACAGTTGGGATAGTATTTACCTCAAATTTTGGGTAAAAATTGTGCATGTAGTGTAAATAAAAGGACCTTTGAGGCGTAAGTCAAACGTACTATTGTGCGCTTTCATAATTAGATAGAAACCAACTCTCTTTTTTAATAATTTCCATAACTGAACGATATTACGGGTTTATTATTAGGTACTTTCGCTGGACGGACTTTTGTTTTTATTAATTAGATACAAAAAATTAAAAAAACAACCCCTAATTTCAATCCAAAATGTTCATTTTTTTATAGGATTGATGAGAGTATTGATTATGATTTTGATATAACTTCACCTCACCTGATGTTAAGCGGTAACTTCTATTTTTCACACATTTCATCACATCATTCATCTACTTATTGTTTTTAACAACTTTGTAGTAAAATTATAATAATGTGCTTTGTATTTTTAAACAGGACCATGACGAAAAAATACATTAGCTTATATTAAAAAATATGCTATAAAAATGTTACAATATAAGTTCAACAACCGTCCCTTCTGATATCATAGCTAATTTTAATATCTACCTTTTCAAATACAGATAAAAAACCAACAAATAAACAAATCAACGACCTTATTTTGAAGATACTTAAAAACGTATTAGGGTATGCTTTGCACTCTTGTTATAAGTTTTACAAACAAGGAGCTTATTTCACTGCTAAATGTCTTTCTTTTAACAAAATAAATAATCTTAATTAATATGATTGATTTCCTTGTTTTCATTTTTTTAGGTAAAATATGTTAGAATGTAACTTATTCTTACATCTAACTATTAGATGTAAAAACACAATGTAAGAACGGGTGGGTGGAAAATGTATAGGTACAAGGATTCTATCAGCCATCTATACTGGCCTGCAAAACTAAGTATCACACTTTTTAAATTGCAATAACTTTTTAAGTAAACAAGATATACGCCTGGGACGAGCTAGGAATGCTATTCAGAAGCCGCAGACCACCTCCTACCACCCTCAGGGCACTTAAACAGGGCCTGCTAGAAGAGAACGGGTCCCCAAAATCGGCTCCGAATCCTCGTGTTCTATATGCCAAGCCGGCTTGAAGCTCTAATAAATCTAACAGAGCCCGAGGAGGCAATACCAGTTATTAAAAATGAAATAACATGTAAAACATACATAGAAAATGTTAGATGAGTTTTTAGACACTAAGCTAAAAATGGCTATTTTATTTTATCATTTTTTTAAAGTTAAAAATGTTACTTATGTATGCTTTAAAAAAAACTGATAAAATTTGCTATAAAACATTTTTTATTTGAAATCTCTAACTTGTATAGTTTAGAAGAAAAATAAATTCTAAAAGTGTGATACTTAGTTTTGCAGGCCAGTGTAGTTCCCATAGTACAAGCTCTGCATAGTTTGAGACTAGAGTGTTATGTATGAAATGTCCCAGAATATTTACTTATTTAAAACTAACCTTTTCAGTCTTTTGTGTCATTGGCTGATCTCCATACTTGACAGCTCCTGTCAGAATAATCTGTAAAAAATACAAAAGAAATATTAATTACAGTGTGATAGGTAAAAAAAAGACTTATTTTACATTTACGGTAATCACAGCCGCAATAAGACTAACAACATATCTCAATTAATTTTACAGCCTCGCTTGGTGGTCTCAGCAAAAACGTCTTAATAGTACCAGATATCTATGCAATATTGATAAGTTAATCTGAGACTAACTCCCAGCTTCCTTGACTTCCAGATGAACGGAATAACAAGCTCTTGAGGGGAGACGCGGGAGTTTTTAACCATTTGTAGACATTAGACATACATTTATTTGCAACTTTAGCACACAGTAATTATGATCATTCCTTAAAATTTCATTCATTCATTCATCCATTTCATTCCTTTGTGTTCCAAAAAAAATTTGACAGGCGTTACAGCTTAGTTGGTAGGTGGTGGTGATGATCACTGATGTTCTGTGTCTGGGAGTTGCTATGTATTGTATGTATTTAAAACAAAAAAATATGTATTATATCTAGTTCCCACAGTACAATCCAACTTTAGTTTGGGACTAGAGCGTGATATGTTTATATAATTAATTTTCCGTGAATATTGATTTATTTATATATCACAAGTATCATTTCAAATCATTATACACTGTATGATTCTAATTCTAGGGCGGCTTGCAAGTGCCAGTTTGTCATGGTATCGCTGAACGGGCACAGAACTTACGTCCTATTTCCTACCGCTTTTATGGCCCTTCTTACAAAGAAACTATCATAGAATAATGTATTGTATTAAGTATGTCAGTCTTCTAGTACCCATAACACAAGCTCTGCTTAGCTTGGGGCTGGATGATGTTGTGTGGATTGTCCAGCATTATTTATTATTTATTTATAGATGGATCGATCTGTCAGTATCTCCCCTATCCATTGACAAGACAAAAACAGGTATATTAACGACGTACTAATACACAGATCAAAGTATTTTATACTTTGAAAAAGACATCGTTGGAACTTGTCATAAATATTTAATCACACGCTTCAATGTAAGTACATCACTTTTACGATTGAAACGACTGATTCAAACCGTGTTTGTTTTTACACAAATCAGCAATTATTTAAGACTGGGAGAAACTCCTCTTAGTGTTAAGCCCGCCTTTGTATATGCCATCTATTTATGTTTTGTGTATTTCATATTTTGAGTTTAATAAAAAAAAAGATAACAGGCTATACTTTGTAACTTTATAACGTGAAATAGATACGAAAGGAGATGGGGCAATGTTGGTCTTGTGCCAAAATCTAATTAAAATAACTTCATATTAAAAAAAGATATAAAAGGAGTTCTTTGAATAGTAGGCGAAAGTTGTAATATAAAAAATAAAAGATACTATAATCTAAAGTAAAGTTTTGTTCGCATACTTCTTTTGTACTTTTTTTGCGTATCTATTTAATATGAGGTTACCTTTTAAATTAAACTCAAGTTATAAATCATCATTTATTTTAAGACCTTACCTAACTCGATTTTATTAACATTAAAAAATATAACTTTTGATCGTAATCATTTGAGATTATAAAACAACAAACTCTATTTAATTGACTGTGTAAATGAGCTCAGGAAAATTAAAAAAACAGCTCAAAACTATGCAGTCTAAGAACAAGTTAGTGAATGAAATAGATTTGTTGCAATATCCTCGATCTAGCATCGTGGTGCAACCCCGCTCTCTTTAAGGGCATAACCTACATAACTACCCACAGTTACTTACTAGTTCTCTATAGTTTAGACTTAGACTTTGAACATAGACTTTCAAGCAAACTAATAGAAGATTCTAAAATATATAACCTAATGTCGAAGCGACGCGTGACCCGAGGGTTTGTTGGTGAGTATCTGGCCCAGCGTATCAGCATTGCTATGCAGCGCGGCAATGCAGCCAGTATCTTGGGCACGCTTCCGATTGGTACTGGTTTGGATCAGTTGAACTATCTATAGATCGTTTGCAACGGTCTGTAGATAGCTCAACTGTTTCTTATGTATTTTATATGACAATGTACATTTTGTAAATATTGTATAGTCGTAAGTTTGTTTGTGAATAAATATATTAATAAGTAATAAAAAAAATAGAAGATTCTAAAAGATAAGAAGAAGACTTTCTCATAATAACTCATAATTTACTAAAATAGAACCAAACCAAGTAAACTAATGGGACTAGAAGATAATTGTATGCTTATGAAATGTTGTTTGTTTTCGATACGTTTTCTGCCTTACGAGAACTTTACTTTATATTGCCTACCAATATAAAAATTATAATATTAAAAAATTATATTGCAATAATAAAAAAAAAATGCTATATTATTAAGCATACCTATCGGACCGTTTTTCGATCTACCTTTTTAAATTAATAATTATCGATTACGAAACGAGAAGTAGGTCGCGATAATCGGTAATCGAGCGTGTTACCGCTCATTACTCGATTTTTAATCGATGTCGAATCGATGTTGCAAAAGAACACCATGCTTCATAGTAATTAATAAATTACGGGAAAGTGATTATTTCGAAGGTTGTTTGTTTTTTAATTTATTAATTATCTTTATTACCTAACAACTTAAGCTACTTAGGTACTTCTTACTTACTAAACTATATTTTTTGTTCTTGTGTTTAAATGATAATACATTTATAATAGTATTTTTTCTACCATTCTATCTAGTACCATTGTACAAGCTTTGCTTAGTTGTGGGCTAGAGTGTGACGTGTAAAAATTTTTGTAACCTTTATTCACAAGCATTTTTAAAAAACAGTCAATATTTTAAGACTATGTTTAAACAAATTTAAAAACTTACAAGCCGACAAAAGTATAACATAAAGTATAATGAAACTAACTGTACAATCTAACAGGATAAGAAACTTGAATAAAGTTCTCACGAATAAGTTACTAAGTAAACATCTAAATCATTATGCAAAATCAACAACTTCACAGCGCCTTATAATCAAGATTATATTTAAATCATAAGTTAATTATAAGCAAAAAATTATATGATAGGTTGCGTTCAAAGCGACTAGCATTAATAGACCTTTCGCCATAAATAAAACTTAGATAGTGGGAGGTCTGCATAAAATGGACATAATTATTTGACATTTTTAGGTCAAAGATTAGAGATTAAGCTACAATAACAGATGTGACAAAATATCGCGGATATTGATATATTACCCATGTTTAAAATAAGTGGCTAAAGTAAGATTTTAAACGATAAAATCATGAGTTAAATAATTTTTCGTAATTTATTGCTCAAAGTTTTTTACATGTTCATTTAAATTATACCGCATTTTATTTCATCTTAATAAGTCTAACAATAAAATTGAAAAAAAAAGAATAATCGTAGGTACTATCAAAATTAGATTCGATTTAATTTTCTAAAATCCTATAAAATAATAAAATAGGTACTTTTTATAAGTTATTTTAACATTTTTTATTTAATTTCAGTGACCATAATATAATGCGGTAATTTTTGTAAAAAAACTTCAATGGATCATTTTTGCCAATCTCCTTTATTAAGATGTAAAATAATACTTAATATAGTCAACTTCCGATCTATGAATAATCTGCCCACGAGAAATTAGTTATGGATACTAATGAAATTAGAAACACTTATAAAGCTCTTTTCTTAATTTATAGACTGAATTTTTGATTTTATGTATTTTTAGTAGGTACATTATAAAAATGTTTTTATAGTTTTTATAGCCGTAAAAATTATTTTAGTTTTTTAAATATCAACAGATTTTTATCAATTAAGTTTGTTCGTTATTTCATCAGAAATTAGGTAAAATCTAAGTAATAATTTATAATATAGGCAATAATTAAACTACCTACTAAGAAAAATATTTGTTTTTTTTTGTGAAAAAGAGACAACTTTCCACACCAATATCAGTTTTATTTCCAAAATTTTATGTCCCATACAAAGCCAGGTCAGATAAGTAATAAATAAGTATAAATAAATCAAAACACCATAAAACAGCACGCGTCAGCTGCGATGCGACCCAATAAATATTTTATTTAGATATTTATGTGTATTATTTAATGTATACTGTTGATATTTATGTTTAGTTATCACGTTCATTGCCGCCATTTTGTAGTCAATAAAACTACTGTTAGGAGATAGTTGTGAAACGATTCGTTTTGATATAAAAAAAAGTGATTTAACCGATTTAAATATACAAACCAAACCAAATATATAAGCAATACTAGAAATATCTTCTGGTTTTTGAGAACGGTTATGACTAAGTCCGAAATTACGATAGTTGAGAAAAGTCGTGAAATAATCTATATGTCATCGACTTTTAGGTAATTAATTATTATTAACAATTAGTCATTAAAGTTTTTTAAAGTCTAACGGTCTATCCTATATAAAGTTAGCGCAGACTTGATGTGTTGATGTTGATACGTAATAGTGACATAATGTCAACGCTAACTTTTTATAAGATAGGGGGTTAGAAATTAAAATTGTTACAAAAATGATATGTATGAAATGATATACATATATTAAAAAAATTGTTTTATAAATATTTTTTTTAAATTTAATCTAAAATTTAATATAAGTTAATTATGACATCTTGTACTTTCATTTAACCGCCTTCAAAAATAGTAAAAATATCTTTCGAATATCTGCAAGTAATTAGATAATACAACCTTTTTTAACAAATCAACAGTTTCAGTGCAGTAACCTTTCCGTCGTTACCTTGCCATTAGGGTCCCAACCCCAAAAGGGCGCCACCTAAATTAGGGTAGAGGGTAACCCAAACCTATATCGCAAGTGACGAAACAAATATCCTTAATGAGACTTGCCCTTTTTGTAGGGATTAGGGCGCATTTACACACAAACGATGCCTTATGTCAAACAGATGTCAAAATTGAAAATTTTTTTTGACATCGTTTACAAAAAGCTCTAAAAAGTGCTAGCATTCGTATACAAAACAAACGACGGTTTATGTCAAACAGACAGTAAGTATGTCAAAAATGTCATTAATTTTTTTGACGTCGTCGTTAGCAATCTAAATACAAAAAGCTCTAAAAGAGATCTAGCTCTAGGTTGTAGCGTAGGATAGTCAAATTTGCTATTATTAACAATCAAAATAATTTTACAAAAGCTCTAAAAAGAGCTAAGTTGTCTCGTGTAATACAGTAAAAAAATAAAATAATTTGGTGCGTTTTAGCGAAAAGAAACGCTTTTAAATTTGAGTTTAAATCTCCTCAAGGATAAACTCAGCAACATTGTAAGCACACTCTGCAGTCAAGTCGCAGGAGTTGATTAATGAAGGAATAGGTAAGTAGGTACTGCCTTATAAAACGAGGGAAAGATCGTTCTAGTTTTTTGAGATGTAGAGTTTAATTCGCGAGCTTTGGTCGATAGCCAGATTTTTTAATGAACTGTGGCTTGGTTTATTGCTTTTCCTTTATCAAATATAGAAAAATAGTCACCACGGCGCCGGCGGCAGACGTCAAGCGTCAGTGCAATGACACCCGTCAGTATCACTGACAACTTCGTCTGACACTTCGCACATATTCATACAAGGGCCCTTAAAATAGGTGAGTCTAGGTTGGGCAATACGTTCGGATACAGTTATGTTACACTTTTTTGTTTGTTCGGATAATTGACGGTGCCAACATAACAACGAAAAATGAAGAAGTTTGATGTATTAGCGAGTAAGTACTAAATGTCAGATTACCTCCGATATCGTATTGATGTCGTGTCGTTACAGGTTTTTTTTTTCCAAAGATTTTTAAGCTTGCATAGATTCTATCGCGGGTTTTGAGCGTGGAGACCGAATCCAGAAATTCCCTAACGAAAATAACCTAACACTGCGCATGCGTAATCCAGCAAAAAATACGATGCGATAGCTTTACCGCGGCAGTCCCTGAGTGCCACACGTCTTTATTTTATAATTTTCGTGAAAAGTTAAATTTTTTTCAGATATTTTGTTTTTTTCAAATTGTCGGCAAAACACAGAGGTTACATTAATGTTAATTATAATTAATTAAGTAAACGTAATGTGATTCATTAATGTTTAAAGAATACTTTTAAATTTAAGCCGCGTTTTTTGTTGTAGTAAATCTACAAGTCCGTTGAATAAATGAGGGCTTAATCTGTAAATGTATTCCGTTTCGAACAAAAACTCTTATTCGTATCCTTTTGCTCTGTGCAATATCCTATGGAAGTGAAGAGAACGTAAGGCTGTAGATACACTTAATCTAAGTGACCTTAGTGACTTATGGGAGCGACCAGAATGTAGCTTTTAATCCAGCTAGACCTTAGTGACAGATAATTTAAGAAGTTTAAACCCAAAATTGCCTGAAAACTTTCAATAGTTCTAGTACGTGATAGTAACGAAATTAAAAAAAAATACCCAAATAATAAAAAATACCCAAAATTAAATGAAATCTATATACTTAAGTCTTAAGTCCAGATTTCCAAAGTTAATACAAAGATTAGTGACTGGAAACGATATAAAATGAATACTTACAGATTTAAAAGTTTCGCGAAAACTTTTGATAATATAATTAATCGATCAATAAAATGGCGGATGAAAAAGGAACTAATTTGAAAAGTAACGCTCTTTCATTCTGCCAACCGGCTAAAACCAACTTGTCTTACGCGATTGTATGACATTAAAAGTGCATACAATTTTGAAAATCCGATAAAAAGGTATTGTTAAGTAATGGTAAACTCAAGGTTTGGTTACCCAACAGAGCACGTCCGCTTAGTGCTGTATAACCGTTATATAACCTATTATATATCAAGGGGTAACTTACATGGTGGTACAAAACGCCATCTTGAACAGCCCAACTCTTCCATCTTGTACAGGTGTTTCAAAGCTCGCGGGTTAGCTTGGAATGACCCGTGGGGCTCACCACGAGGTCGTCACCACCACCAGGTAACACCACCACGCATGCGCCCAAGGGTGGGGCAGAAAAATATTGATTTTTCGACTACCCCTTGTACTGATGGTCTGATAAGGCCTGCTCGGTCAAATTGTGGTACCACAGTGGGAGTTGTAGTAGCAACTTGGAGTGATTTCACTGGGTCTACTGCTTCATCAGATCATGGTATTCAGGTGGTAGCCATCATCGTCTAACCTAAATCAAGCTTTAACTTGGAGTGATTTCATAATAAATAAATATTAATGCCGACCGATGTGACGCGGCGGACGAAGGTCCGCCTACGACGCGGTTCGATTCCCGCCTTGGGATAAATGTTTGTACAATCTGCAAATATTTATTCCGGGTGTTCTGGGTATTTATATGTATAATAAAAAAAACAATCTATGTAATGTATTGAATTAAGTAATGTCAGTCTTCTAGTACCCATAACACAAGCTCTGCTTAGCTTGGGACTAGATGATGTTGTGTCGGTTGTCTAGCATTATTTATTTATTTAATGGAAAATTGAAACATCACACTCTTGTCCCAAGGATACCAGCATTTGTGAAGACCCAAGAGCACAAGCTGATTGGTGACCATTTGAACACATAACCCTTCTTTTGCTTCACGTAGTCGGGTAAAAATATAATCAATAAGTACCTACCCATGGTTGTCCATTAAGTTTTTATTGTTTTGATGATAAGAAATATAGTTTTACTATAATTATTTACCGGAGGCGATATTAAAATAATGTCTTTTTTAATGGCATTTATTTATAGTTCGTCAAGCATTAAGGGGACAAAAAATGATACTAAAAGCCATTTAAATTGGTGTATGCTTTATTCACAAACAAACTTACGACTTTATGTATTTACAAAATGTACATTGTTATATAAAATACATAAGAAACAGTTGAGCTATCTACAGACCGTTGCAAACGATCTATAGAGAGTTCAACTGATCCAAATCAGTACCAATCGGAAGCGTACCCAAGACACTGGCTGCATTGCCGCGCTGAATAGCAATGCTGAAACGCTGGGCCAGATACTCACCAATTTAGATTTGTGTTTTAGCCAGATTTTTATTCAATACCTTGACAGTTCCCACAGTCAATATTCAGCTCTAACCCAACGCATCAAAGACTATTTTATGTTATGCGTGGTTTAGTAATGATGCAGGTGGTCATAGGGTGGTGATTCCTAAAGGTATTAATTATGTAGTGGAATGATTGATCGACAGTGCCCTGAAGAATTGGCTTGAAAGCAGTCAGCGCTTCAATACAGCTTTGTATTTTTATTAAACAGCCTCCGTAATATAACGGACGAATGCTATCATTTTAATATTTCATTTGGCAGGTTGACACGGGAAATAATACTTTTTTTATACTGCATATTTACCCCCTATCTTAAAAGTTAGCGTTGACTTTTTGTCATTATTACGTATGGTAATCAATACATCAAGTTTGCGCTAACTTTTTGTAAGACTCTCCTATCTTATAAAAAGTTAGCGTTGACTTTTACGTATGGTAATCAAGTACTTTAAGTCTGCGCTAACTTTTTATAAGATAGACCGTTAATATGTTATATTTATTAATAATGTGCAAACTTAAACAGTTCGCAATTCAGATCAAATTATCAAACAAAAAGTCAAGTTAAGAAATCACTGGATTTGCTTAACATTTGCTCTGGGTGGGAATCGAACCCACGACCCACAGCATGGAACAGAGCTACTACCAACTGAGCTGTAGAGCCTGTCGTATTCTATGTATGTATTTACAAAAAAAATGAATGTAAGTATTCTATCAGCCATAGTACAAGCTTTAGATTTGGGATTAGAGTGTGATGTGTGAATTGTCCAGGCATATTTATTTATATTGTAATAGCTCGGTTGTAGTTCTTTCCAAAACTCTACTGATACCTAATGGTGTTGGATAGGTATCCAATGACAACGCGGCGACAGGCAAGGTGTTACCACTTATGCCAGCACTAGCATTAGCAGTAGTGGAGCTTTTTGCTTAAAAGCTACTCTTAGGAAGTAGATTAGAAATTAAAAATATATAAAACTAGCTGTCCCGGCGAACTTCGTACCGCCTTAGAAAGATTTTTTTTTCCTGAGAGATTTTCCTAAAAAAAATTCCGTAAAAACCTTGTACAGAGTATTAGAAAACTACAAAAAAAATCAGCCAAATCGGTCAAGCCGTTTTCATGCTATGTCGTGACAACGGAAAACGGGTTTCATTTTATACATATGTATAGATATAGATATTCTTGGAAATTTCGCACAACACACTCTAGTCTCAAACTAAGCAAAGCTTGTACTATAGGAACTAGATTGTTGATAGAATACTTAAATACTTTTTCGTAAATACATACATAGAATGCATAGAACCCACACACAGAACAAGATTTATGTTCATCACACAAACATTTGCTCTGGGTTGGAAAATGTAAGAAGGATCATATAAAAAAACGGTAGGAACCAAGCCGTAAGTTTCATGCCCGTTCTTCTAGGCTCTGGTCGCGTAGAACTGGTACCTAAAATCACCTAGTATGTAAGACGATTCTAAATGATCCTTGTGATTTTATTGAATAAATAAATATTTGACTTTGACTTTGAATCGAACACGGCACAGTATGGAAGGCAGAGCTGCTACCAACTGAGCTGTGGCGCCTGTCGTAAACAGAGAAATATCGAGTTAAATAAAACCACGTAAAACATAGGCGCCAGACTTTGCTACTGCAGTGCGCTTTTCAACATGACTATACTTAGTAACGGTATAATAAGTGTTCGCTAAAACTGTTTTTATCACGAAAGGTTTGAAGCACGAATTTTGGTATTCAAGTAAAAGTTACTTAGGTAAATAATATTATTTTATTCATCATCATCATCATCGGCAGCCCGTACTAGCCCACTGCTGGGTATAAGCCTCCTCTCTCAAACGCCACTCTTTCTTATTATTTTTACATTATTTTATTAATAAATATTTATTCACAGATAAATCTATGACTGTTTATATATAATTTTATAAGGATATGTTCAAATAAAAATATTCACGTTGACTTGAGAATCTCCTACGTTTTATTTTTCGTCGGTTAAAAAGTGAAAGGTTAATATAAAAATTAAAAAAGTATGTAAATAATGTAAAATAACTTGCTTGTTTTTTATGCGTCACAAAATATTAATTAAAACAAATGTAAAATATTTTTAAAACAATTTTTTAAAATTATTAAATAAGTGTGTTTATGTACTAAAAGTGATTATTTCATTTCATCTTAAATCAATTCAGACAGGTATACAGCGTGTTTTAATTAGTCATGCATCTGGTATACAGGGTGTATTAATTTAGACAGGTCTTGTTCAGTAGTTATTAATTAAATCGGTAGCAGTAGGCTCGGTTTTAATTACATACCTACTTGTTTTGACTAATTACACGAGGCTGGGTTAGTATGGAGTAGGAATGTTGAAATATACATTAATATTCACGGACATTTCACACATCACGCTTTAGACCCAAACTAAGCAATACTTGTACTATGGGATCTATTATCATCTTTATCGACAAGCGTCACAGCTCAGTTTGTAGTAGCTCTGCCTTCCATGCTGTGTTGTTTCTACTAAGAACAAACATTTGTGCTATGATAAACATATTAAAAATATATCATATAATATTGTTTTAGTTACATTGCAATTGATTTTAAAATAAAAATTACGTACCTAGTCTTATAGAAGTGAATAAAAAATAAGTTTTTTTATTTTAAAGAGTTTATAAGTCTGTCTCCATGCTAACTTAGCTTGTTGCATGTTACCAGATTCTAGTGAGTGTCTGTCAAAATCGATTGAAAATTCATTGGAATTCTATCACTAGTTTAAGTACTACAGGTACACTCAGCCGCATGGATTGATGTCTTTGCAACTTTCCCCAAGATATTATTCATTCCCGACCAGAGCAAATGTTTGTGTGATGAACATAAATATTTGTTCTGTATTTGGGTGTTACTATGTATTTTGTAAGTATATGTATTTACAATAAAAGGTATATAAGTTTTCTATCAGCAATCTAGTTTCTATAGTACTTTCTAGAGTGTGAAATGTCCATGAGTATTTATTTATTTATATAAATTATGACAATAAAAAGTTGTGATTTATGTATAAAATAATGATGCTGGACATTTGGACAATCCACACAACAGCAGAGCTTGTGTTATGGGTACTAGAAGATTGACATACTTAATACAATACATTACATAGATAGATATTTTTTATTAGGTATAAATATAATATACCCAGAACACTCGGAATTAATATTTTCAGATCGTACAAACATTTATCCCAAGGCGGAAATCTAACCCACAACGTCCGCGTCGCAGGCGGACTTTCGCCCGCCGCGCCACATCGGTCGTCAATTATCTGTGTGATAAACTGTAATTTATTACACTGACTGTACCAATCTTTGTCACAGTTTTCATAAATGACAAGTTAAACGTTACACTGTTGGATATTAATTAACTAGATTTTAATCCTAGTTTTGAATCATGTTAAATCTAATCTAGAATATAAACGTCGCATATGTTAAATATTATAGGCCAAGTCAACTGTGAAATACGTCATTATCTTGTTTTGCTGTTTATTAATTAACAGGCGTCATAGTAGTCGGTAGTAGCTCCTTCCTTGTGGGTCGTGGGTTCGATTTCCACCCAGAGCAAATGCGTAATGAACATAAATATTTTGTTCTGTGACTAGGTACCTACTGTGTATTTTATGCATGTATTTACATAATAAAATTGTATGTAAGAATTCTATTAGCAATCTAGTTCCCATGGTACAAACTTTGCTTAGTTTGGGACTAGAGCGTGATGTGTGAAATGTCTGTAAATATATTAAATATTCTTACATAAGTACAACACCTTTCTAGAAGGTTCCCATTAGGTATATCATTGGAGATCGATTACCATTCGATGAATATTTAATTATTTCTCACTAGATCATTAATCGAGTCTCGGTGTCACTTGCCTTATTCATAATTCTGGCACAGTGTTAACAAAATCTTAGCAGTAATGACATTCTGTAACTCTCATGAATTTTTCAACCGACTTTAAATAATCTTCCCATTTTTTGTGTATATTACGCGATTATTCTTCTTTGATTATATTTTTGTGGTATTTTTTTTGGTAGTAATAGCGTAACAGAAAAAAAGATTAAAAAGGGAGCAAAAAATATAATCGAATGAGAACATTTTTTTAAAAATTTTGTTGTAAAAGATGATCTGCTTGAACCCACAAAAAATGCATAAGAAAGGAAAATAATAAATGTGTTTATACTGTGACTGCTTATTTTGCGATAGTGTCCATTAGGTACAGACATTAAAAAAAAGAATGAAGTGTTTTTACTGTTTTTTGTATTATTCTGTGTTTCTTGTTAGTTAGTGTGAGATTTGTTGTAACTACAAACGTTGGGTTTTAAGTGTCAGTTGAATGTTAACTAGAAAACTTAACTCGTACTATTCCAAGAAATGATAAGTGATTTAATTATTTAAAATTAAATGTAGCAATGTTTTATTTAATATGCCTTAATTTCTATACAAATATTCTTTTATAAATTCTGCTTTGTTTTAATCTGAGTTCAAAAAAGAAGGTTCTTAATGAGAATGTATGTTTTTTTGTATGTTTGTACGCGCGTGATTATTCAGCCAATATGAACCGATTTTGATGATTATTTTTCTGTTTGATAGTGATCTGAGCGATACTTTTTGAGCTACATTAAAATAATGTATTCATTATAATATTATTATATTACTTTTCGATGACGATTGAACTTGGCTTTACTTAGGTACTTTTGCCTAAAAAAATATATTTCTAGACAGATGTATTTACAGCATTAGCAAATTAAGACAACCTTTTTCACAAACACAGAATCAAACCCACTACACCATTCACAAAACTCATAAACCATTAGTAATAGGTAATATACCTACATTCGTTTGTATTACCAACTCGTCAACTCGAGTCGATTAACGAACTCGAGTCGGCCTTGCGAATGTTCATTTGCCAAGATTTATAGATAACTAAACCATTTTAAAAGCCTTTTTTCTTAATAAACTACGACCGTAAGTCGTTACTTAAGTAAATAAATATTCTTGGACATTTCACACTCTAGTTCCAAACTAAGCATAGCTTGTACTCTATGAACTAGATTTCTGATAGAATACTTTTTTTTTTTTAAATACATACATAGTAACACACAGACACAGAACAAATATTTATTACACAAACATTTTCTCGATGGGAATCGAACCCACAACACACAGCATGGAAGGCAGAGCTACTAGCAACTGAGCTGTGACGCCTGTCAATTAAACTACAAAAAAACAAATAGTCAAATTAACAAAACGTATTTTGTTAAGGTACTCAATAATATTAATTATTTGACGACCGATGTGGCGCGGCGGTTGCGGAGGTTGCGGGTTCGATTCCCGCCTTTGGATAAATGTTTGTATGATCTGCAAATATTTATTCCGGGTGTTCTGGGTATTTTATATGTATTATAAAAAATATCTATCTATGTAATGTATTGTATTAAGTATGTCAGTCTTTTATCACCAATAAACACAAGCTCTGCTTAGCTTGGAGCTAGATGATGTTGTGTGGATGGTCCAGCATGATTTATTTATTTATATAAAATAGTTACAACATAATATATGTTTGTCATATAACGGTCATAGCTTTTTCAAAAAACCTGTGGTTATTATACCATAGATAGAAGCAAAAACTGAAATGCACGATAAGATAAAATATGTCTTATCTTGTTCATTTAATTCATATTTAAACATTCTGAAGGGAATTGAGAAAATAAATGGCACAATTATTTTAATATATTTAATAGATATCTAGTTCAAAGATAAATGTAGCGAATACAATAAATATAATAAATAGATATATTAAATAAGTCCCAGCAGTGGGACCAAAATAGTGGGGAAAAAACGCCATCTATCCCGACACTAAGCAAAACTTATGCCATGAAAATTATATAGGTACTTAGTTAGATAATGAATTAGCTGATATTATAATACTTCGAATATTTTATTAAAAACATACCTAAGTACAAAAAAGTTCAATATTTTATATTTATACCATTAATCGATATTTTTAAAGTCTAGATCGATATTGATAAAGACAAACTCTCTCACAACATAAATTTATATAAAAATCTATTTTTTAATTAATCAAAATTTTTTAATTACGACTTTTTTACAAGAAATTTATTTTTCAAAAGTACGTGTCGCAAACTAGCTTTCGAGTCTAGCCCGGGTGCATGTGAAAAGGCACTAACGCAACACATCGCACATTAGCTAAAGGCCCATTTACACAGCGGTATCGCCCTAAATAACCGCCATTGTTTCGCAGCCATCAAAAGTTGTGTAAACGTAACAATAGAGCTGTCACACTGGAGAAACGCCAGGAAGTGGGTTTATTACTGCTCTTTGTTTAATAGCTCTTTCAAAAATCCCCACTGAAAAGTCCCATGAGTCGGGAAAATGGGACAGAAGAGGAACAGTGGAGAAACGGCAGGACGAAGAAGAACGGCAGAAGTTTATTACTGTTCCTTGTTTAATAACTCTTTTAGGGGTGAGGCCAAACGAGCGTAATTTTGTGAGTCGTGAATCGCAGAATTTCGATCGCGTAATTTCTGTAACTGTAAAGTCCAAGTTCAACCTCTTTTTCAAAATTATTTCAGGTATTTGTGTACCTACTAATATAATCTATCTTTTTCTTCAATGATTGTTTCAAATTCACATTTAAAAAAGCTTTTACTCAAAAAAAAATTATGTATACCAAGTATCGACTTTGAATTATAATTAATTTGGTTTTTACCTATTTATATTTCATTCTTCGTAGGACATTGTTTCGCAGACAATTTCTTCAAGTTATTTTAAAACCGAAATTACAGTAGTAGATAACAATGGCATTTATAAAGTGTATTAAAAATTATTCCTGTTTGTCCAACCAGTTTGACAGCGAAGTGGGGAATGAATTCTAACTAGGTTTAGTGGCGCGTTTCAAGGAAGCACTGTTACTGTGCGAATCCGTTTTCTTCCGCGAAAAGTGTGCTTCGGATTTTTTTAATGGTTTACAAGGATGTAGATGTGCGGTTACTTTTAAGCGCTGTACTTTTAAATCCTTCAAAATGCTTTCAAAATCTGTCTTTCTAGCTGCATTTCTACTGTGTGTGGTGTAGGAATGCCTTAATTTTTTCTGAACTGAAGCCACAGAATCCCACAGAAGTGTAAAGTAATAATTAATATTCATTAACTGTTCATATATCTCGCAATTATCATAAAAATTAGCAACATAGCCTGATTTAAATTAAACCTATACAAAACATAACCCAATATATTTTCAAGCTATTGCATAGCTTCTATCGCAGGTCTTGAGCGTGGAGACCGAATCCAGAAATTCTGTAACGAAAATAACCTAACACTGCGCATGCGTAATCCAGCAAAATGCTATGCAATAGCTTTACCGCAGCAGTCCCGAGTACCACACGTCTTTTTTTTTATCTTATAAGTATACAAGGTAACACAAAAGTAACAATACATTAAAAATAAAACATTTCAATCAGTTGTTTTCGTGAAAAAAAGCAATAAGGTAGATTAGAGTGACCTTAATTAGTTTTTTTTTCAATTCATTAAAACTTTTCTATCGACATCAATCAAGAACACGGTTTTGTAGGCGGAACCCACTCCATTACTGAAAAAATCCATTAAAAATGGATACAAAACTGTAAAAATACGTATTTTTGTAGTTTACAGTGTATATCAAAGTCTGTTACATAGTTATCTATCTATCATTTATCATTATTTGCGTGTTTTGGCAACATTACAAAATAAGCCAACATTAAAATGTAGGTAGGTAAGATCATAGTTTTAATATAATTCTACCTTATAATATACTAGCTGACCCGTGCCCACTTCGTTGGGCATAATTCGACCGTTTTTTCTCCGATTCACTTTGCAAAACGGATTACCACGTAAAAGCCTTTTTATGTTTCGGTTTTTTATATAGCCTATGACACTCAGCAATAATGTGGCTTTCTATTGGTGAAAGAATTTTTGAAATAGGTTCAGTAAATCCTGAGATTCCCCGTTACAATTTAACAAACACACAAACTTTACTTCTTTATAATATTAGTAGGTATAGAAGACATGAATTTACAATTTATTATTAAAAAATAACATTACACCTGAAAAATAGTTCCAAAAAGGTAGTAAATCTATTTAAAAAAGTTTGGAAACCTCTACTATAAATAGTTACTACAATGATCAAAACACATAAATCACGTAGTATGTGATTGCTTTAAATATTCATGGTGTTTGCCTAAAGGTTACTGTGCCTACGATCGATTGTGAAGCCGAGATCTTTAACATTACAACGACCGTCATATAACGGTGACAATGACGCTGTCAATAATGACAGGTGACATCGAGTTGACTAATGACAGATGACAGCCATCGAGTTGTGGTAGACACCGGCTGGTTTGTTTTATGATAGATTACGGGCAGTGTAAGTTTTTTTTAAATAATAAGATTTTTTTTTAAATGAAAAAAAATCTTCAACAACTAAACATTGGTTGTAATGCAATTTTTACTGTTTTGTACAGCAAGTATGTACACATCTAGATCTAGGACTAGACATAAATGGATTGATATAAATTCAAAAAAATCAATAATATCACAAGGATTATTTAGAAATGCGTATCAATCCTGTTTTGACCTAGCAATGATCGATATGAGAAAAATCTCGATGTTGACATCGAGTTGATATCGATGTACGTTAAATATCGATTGAAAACCATCGATGTTTTCTAACTATACATCGATGTTTATTCAATATCAACCCTATTTGACCCTCGAAACGGATCGCGTTAGTCTTACGGGCCCAGTCGCCCTAAATTGTAACGTAAACGGTTCGTATCAGTAGCAGCTTCGGTTCACTAACGTAACGTATACGTAGCGTGTGCAAATTCGTATCGCTGTAAACGGCTAACCGCTCATCTTTTTTCCCTTCGTGTGACAGCGGTTATGGCACCAACTTCGGTTCACTAACGTTCCGGTTTTGGCTAGACGCTTATCGCGATGCCAAAATACGTACGTTAGTGAACCGTAGCTGCTACTGAAACGAACCGTTGAAGTTACAATTTAAGGCGATTGGGCCCGGCCGACAGTAGAACAAATGAAGATGCCTTCTCCGTCATTTGACGGTTGTAACTTTTTAAGATACAACAAATGGCTGCCATAGCCATGGTTATGTGAATTATAGAACCCAGTAAGTGCTACCACAATGTGATTTCGAAAGACTGGAAATTAACCCAATTTTCTTGATGTGTTTGGTATTGAATAGATGAATAGATTCAATGGTTACTGAAACCACACACGGTATTGTGTATGTATAAGTATTCTATAATGACAGGCGTTACAGCTCAGTTGGTAGTAGCTCTGCCTTTCATAAATGTGATAAAACCTATATATGATGATGAAAAGAAAAAAACAATTTCTTTTCATCATCATCATAGGCTGCCTCATATCAGCCCACTGCTGGGTATAAGCCTCCTCTCTCAAACGCCACTCTTTTCTTGGACTTTTTGGCAACGATTTCATCCATCCATTTGGCTGTTGGTTTACCAAGGCCTCTTTTGTGTCTCCTAGGCCACCATTCTGCCAAGACCTTACTCCACCTGCCATTACTATTTTTTTTCTTTTATATTATAAAATCTACGTTAAAATAAGTTTGTTTCTTAGACAGAGTGAAAGTAAAAACACAATCAATAGATTCGTAATGCATGTTGCGTTATTCATTCACATCGTAAAATCAGTCTTGCGAAAACTTTGCAACAACAACCATACAGACTTGCGAACTTCTCTTTTAAGTCTTTTAAGTCTTTTAAGACTTTTAAGTCTTTTAAGACTGTAAAGATTGTAAATGAACAAAAGTTGTCTTAACTAACCTTTTCCTAGTGTATCGACTATCGAGTTTTGGTAGAAAACGGGCTAGTTTTGAACATTTATGAGGTAAAATTCTCAACGTCACCTGATTTTTTGACATCTGACCATATGGTCTGATTACCGCTTGAGTTTCCTGATATTAGGTCAATAGGGGCTAACGCTCCCGTTTCTTAAAAACCGCAAAAACAATGTGTCGACGTCATCGGAACTTTTGATATCAGTCGGGCCATTTGGTCTGATGAACGCTTGGGTTTCCTGATATTAGGTCAATAGGTCTATTCAACTCTCGTTCTTTAAATAACGCAATAACAACTTGACGACCTTGCTTATTTATTTTAAATTATATATATTTGAATGTACTACTTTATATAATTATTTTTTCAAAATTATTTCTGGGCGTCTAGTCGAAGCGACACGTGACCCGAGGGCTGGTGAGTATCTGGCCTAGCGTATCAGCATTGCTATTCAGCGCGGCAATGCAGCCAGTGTCTTGGGTACGCTTCCGATTGGTACTGATTTGGATCAGTTGAACTATCTATAGATCGTTTGCAACGGTCTGTAGATAGCTCAACTGTTTCGTATGTATTTTATATGACAATTTACATTTTGTAAATACTGTATAGTCTTTATATAATAATGTAGGTAAAGACTATTTCTAAATCAAAACTTGTGCTTAGAAATTGAAGAGGTTTTAAAGTAGCGAGGAAGCAACATGTCGCGTTGGATAAACAACTAACAAGCAATTATAATTGTACACGCAACCGGCACTTAGCGCCTTTTAACATGCACACGGTTCTTATACAATTAGAAAATTATAAATCATTTATGACATTTTATAATTAAAATTAAATTAAGCAATTACAAAGATAAAGATAATTTATTTGCTTAAGATGTGTTAATTAAGATGACAAACAATAATTTATGATACAAACATGCGTTACCATCACTGGTGTGCTAATTGAGAAGACGCACTAGAATAAGTTTAAATATAATAGAAAATTAAGTTAGTTATAAAGTTATGTTATTAAAAATTAATAACAGTTTTGACCACTGACTGACCTGCAGAGTTCTTCCTCTTTGTCTTTTGCCTGTTGTATTTTAATTTTGCATGTGTCAAGTGTTTATTTTTAAATACTGTACTTGAATAGTATCCAAATGAGAGTTTAGCTGACAGTATTAGTTTTTTAAGTAACTAAAATACGTCATTTTGATCATATTGTTTTATTTCATATTTTAAGCTATTTTTTATGTATCTCACGGTCTATGTTATAAAAAATTAGCGCAGACTTGATGTATTGATTACCATACGTAATGATGAATAAAGTCAACGCTTGCCTTTTATAAGATAGGGGGTCAGTCTATTCTATCTCTGTAATCAACACAACCTCATAAAAAATGCGTGCCGTTTATCAACCTCCGGGTGCATGTGAAAATGCGCTACCACTTCGTGATAGAGTAAAATGTTCGTTTACTTATGATTTATATCGATAATTCGTTAAATCGATAACTAGATATTACATTCGTGTTGTATGGATCGATAAGCACATCACTTTCTCTATAAATTCGTGATTTTAATAATATTATAGGTTAGTAGGATATTGTTCTTTATTAAAATGTACCAAAGTCGAATATGGCTTCAACTTTTTGATATTTTATTGGATCTAAATTATTCTTCTAGCGAAATTTTGTCAAATGTAGTTTTACAAAACAATTGCATGTAAATATATAGCCGACCAAGGGCGAGTCCGACCAAGGGTTCCATGCAAGAATCAATCACAATTGTATGCGAGCTCTTAAATTATTTATTATATTCTGTTTTTTAGTTTTTTTTGTAATAGCGGCAACAAAGGTAGGTACATCATATTAAGTATTAATTAGTAGGTACATTGTATTAAGTATGTCAGTCTTCTAGTACCCATAACACAAGCTCTGCTTATCTTGGGGCTAGATGATGTTATGTGTATTTTCTAGCATTTTTTTTTTATTTTTTTATTTATAATCTGTGAAAATCTCAACACTAACTATCACGGTTCATGAGATACAGCCTGGCGACAGACGGACAGACAAACACACAAACAGCGGGTAATAGGGTTTCGTATCACCTTTTTGATGCAGAACCCTAAACCATGAGAGCCTTTGAATTTCTTACTGATCCTAATTGAAAAAACACATATTGACTTCGTTAAAATATCTAAACGCCATTGTTCCCACGTACTGTACACTCTGTATATACCTACTACTACTATATGTATAGTTAAGTGTACGTACACTGTTAAAGCATTAATTAGTACCTAACACTTACGCATGTATCTTAAGGTGATACCTCTCGCTCTATTTAATACAAAGTTAATTTAATATAAAGAACCAATCTCAAAAATTTATACTGGGTTACATAGAAAATGATTGTTTATGTTCGCAAAATAGTTTAAACTAGTAAAAGATATAACAGTTCAGCCGCAATACAAAAAAAAATCATATCCTCTTTCACACAACCCACTACACTTTTTCGGCCTTCCTCTACTCGCTCGTGTTACAAAATAATGGAGCTTTATAAGGGAGAAGTCTTGAGGAAAAAATATCTTGGCTTAAAATACTAGTACCAAACCAACCAATTAGTGTCTATTTTAAGTAATTAGGTAACATTCATGTTATTTCAAGAAACTTACATTTAATTATTTATTCACTGCGAAAATACTATTACGCTCAATTTTGATACAAAAAAATTACAAATTTAGCTAAATTATATTAGCCGCACAGTCACTTAGTCTCTTTCTAGAGTGTGGTTTTTAAACAGCTATTGCTCAGTCCCATTCTTGTCTATGGTCTACTAGCTTTTGACAATATGTTTAGGCCGTAAGTTTCTTGCCCGTTCTTCTAGGCTCTGGTCGCGTGGAACTGGCACCTAGAATCACCTAGTATGTAAGACGATTCTAAATGATCCTCGTGATTTTACTTCAGTAAAATCACAAGGTTCACTTAGAATTAAAGCAATTTTGACTTTGACAACTTTGACTTTATGTCAAAGAATCAAAGACTATTGACATTTTCCACCCCTTGTGCCCCTTTCGAAGAATTCTCCATAATAATTAGGAAAACCCCGTTGAGGGAAATCCATTTGCAAAGTCATTATATTTTCGCTATTATAACTTGGAATAGTTTATGGTCGGGGTATGCTTGGTATTTTTAACCAACTGCAAAAAAGAGGGTTTTCAATTCGACCTAATTTTTTTGTAAATATTTTTTCGCAAATATCTACTTTAAAAATAGTAAAGCTTTAAGAAACAGTTTTTTTAACTATAATCATTTTTCTTAGGAATGTATACATTTTATTTGAACTAACTTTTTTAAATACTTATTTCCGCCTTTTCCCACAATTTTATTAAAATAAGCGAAATTTATTGTTAAATACATAAATAACAATACACATGTAATACATAAAACCAACATAATATTGAAGAAACTTATTAACAAAAATTTTAGTTAAGTATAAGTATATAAAACCTTTTTACTAAACGTCAAACGTACCTACTGACTTATAAAAACTTTTTACAATCGATTCATCTAATCCAAAAACAGAAAGGTGTCTAATTACGGGACAGTTTACAAATGAGTATTCACATATACACGAATAAATGTGACAATCGTGAACGTATCGAAACTACGTATTGCGATACACTGCGCGTCGACATCAGCTTTACTGTCAAACGTTACAGCGTTAGCGCGCAGTGTATCTTAAATACGTTACGTTTACGATTGTCACAAATATGGTCAGTGGCTCTACCATGAGTTTTTACTATATTTACTACACTCGCTAGCGTCTGTAGTTAAAAAAATGTATGAAGATTTGTCCAGCGTATCTAGCGGATAGTTGGGTACTTACTAAAATTCGTAATACGAATATTGACGTAACTACTGTAGTAAAGTCAGGCGATTTTACTGTGACAACTCATGGTAGAGGTACAGCCCTCAGCATTGAAGCGTCAAGTAATTATTAAGTAGCTGTCAGTAAGACCAGTGGGAACCGGTCATTGTTCCAATCGGACATGACTATGTACCTACTAAATAGCTGGTGTGGCCTTCTCGTAGCCATTCATCTAAACTAATATTATAAAGAGGAAAGATTTGATTGTTTGTTTGATTGTTTGTTTGTTTGTTTGCATCGAATAGGCTCCGAAACTACTGGACCGATTTCAAAAATTCTTTCACTGTTGTGAAGCTACATTATCTGTGCTGAACATAGGCTATATTATATATTCAAAAAAAATAGAGATCCTTACTAAAACTTCAATTATGTAACCCAAGGTGTATGAGAAATTCCTTACGTCGCGTGCGCTGCGGAAACTATCGATGATAGAAAGAAATTATGTACTACAATTTTGTAGAACACATCATCATCCACAAAAAAGTCAGCGACAGCATGTGTCTAACTATTATAGATATGTCATTATAAGTGTTTTAATATCAAAAAAATATAATTAAAATGACGACGCCAGAAAATGTTCTATATTTGTACTTTGGTATTAATCCTTATCTAAATAAATTACTTTAAAATTAAGACTGCTTCAATACCTTTATATTACTTTTAAAATTATTTAATTCGGTCATTCCATTCGAAAGATATCACGAGTTCAAAAATGTAAGTACTTTAGAAAAAAGTAAGCGGGCGCCGCGCCGGCGTCGGTCACGGGCACGGGAGTATTATGCGGGAATGCGGGGGGTTACATAATATAGGGTCTATATTTTTTTTCATTTGTAAAATACATTTATACTGAGTAACATAGGCTATATTATAATGATTTTTTTTAAATAGGCTACCCGTGCGAAGCCGGGGCGTCCTACTAGTTATTTATAAATGTATTTTTGTATATTGTTATAGGTATACTAAAAATTAGGTAGGTTTTGGATCAAGAATTGTTGATTTGAAGAACACATCTTTACTTTTTACATATCTCTCATTTATTTACAGATATAATTAATTTTAATTAATTAATTCAAGTAAAGGATTTGTTTTTGAAAATCGTCGATTTTAACTAACAATATTATTAGAAATACCTTAAAAACGATTGCTCAAATAGCATTGAATGTGAACTTAAGATTAATTTTTATTATTAAAACATAGGATAAAAGCTTTAATAAAAACAAAAAATAGTAAGTTGATACAAAAATCTAAAACCGTTTATAAATCGAATTTAAAACATGATTTATATTTTGAAGTCGGTTGAGAAAATAAGAAAAACATCGATATCACACAATATCATAGATTTCAATCACATCCATACAAAACGCCATGTATCAGACAATGACGTAACCATAAGTAATTTCCCATTGAATATTTAACCATGGTATTGTACGATGACGAATGAAGCCCGTTTCCCATAGTTTGTTCGATTGTGTCATACAGTAGGCAATAGGAATGGAAGGCCAAATAAACAAAAAACGGAAGAAACCAGGGCCCCGATTGTGTTAAATTGTAACGTAAACGGTAATAAGCAGCAACTAAGGTTCAACAATGTAGGTACGTATTTTGGGATCGCGATAAGCGTCTAGCCAAACACGTTCAACATCGAACGTGTCCCGAAAATTGTGACGTAACCGCTGACACATGAAAAAAAAAAGATGAGCGGTTAGCCGTTTACAGCGATACAAAGTTGCACACGCTACGTACACGTTACGTTGGTGAACCTTAGCTGCTGCTCATACGAATGTTTACGTTACTTTGCACGATCGGGGCTCTGGCCGTTTATTACCCGTTCTTCTACGCTTAGCTGTGAGCACGAATAATTGTGACAATCGTATATATTTTGTAAATACATACATAGAATACTTAGAAAGTAGAAACACCCAAACACAAAACAAATATTCATGTTCAACACACAAACTCTGCTCTGGGAATCGAACCCACGACCCACAGCAGAAGGCATCCACCAACTGAGCTGTGACGCCAGCTTTGTGCTGTGTGAACTGTGAAAGTGTGTACATGATTATTTGTAAGTCTATATAGTGTTGTGCCGAGAACTAATCGAGACATATTCGATTAGTAATCGGATCACGCACGTGCCTACTCGTCGCCTCTACGATAAAGTGTCATCCGCCAAAATAAATATTTATGTTTTTCGGATATACATAAATACACGTTTTTTTTATTTTTAAGTACACTTATTTTTAGAATTAATCATGCAATGTGTCAGAGGATGTGATTAGAGAGACAATACATCATCGAGTTGTTTCGAAAAAGAATGTGTAAAAAAATAATGAAAGCGCTTCTTGTTTTTTTTATTGCTCATACAAAATGTCAACCTACTTGAAGCGGGAACCTCTGCTTACAAAACATTATCTCTCATAAAATCAGATAGTAATTAGGCTTATTATTATTTAAATTATTTTGTGATATTTTAAAATAAGATGTTAGATTTTTAATGTTGGCTCAACAGGCTGTCATAGTCAAACTGTGACTCAAAGTCTCTTAAATAAATTATAAAAAAAATTACTAAACTTTTACACTAACACACACTGTTTTATTTTGATTCTTCTGTTACTGACAACTTCACTACTATTGATATCTACTAGTAGTCTACATGTATTCTAGAAGTGACGTCATATCGGTCGTATTGTAAAACCGTGTGAAATAATATGTATCTCTTACAAAATACCATTTGAAAATCATTCGCAAACAGAATTATAATACGAAAATTCCCGGAAATCTATTTTGAATGCCAAAAGATGTCACAAAATCTTCGCGCGTACTTTTTCTACCAATTTTACTACAGTGTTCATATTTGAACAAAAAAAGAAAAAAGCACCTTTTTGATAATGAAACAGTTTTAAAAATAGAATAGGTTATGTATTATTATATTTATATTCACGAACATTTCACACATCACACTTTAGTCCCAAACTAAGCAAAGCTTGTACTATGGGAACTAGACTGCTGATAGAATAACTTATATGCTTTTTTTTTGTAAATATTTACATAGAAACACCATATACTTATAATCATCACACAAACATTTGCTCTGGGTGGGAATCGAACCCACGACTCACAGCTTGGAAGGCAGAGCTACTACCAACTGAGTTGTGACCAATTATAACGATACTAGTAATACCGTTTTCGTAAAAAAAAACATAAATACAGCAAGGTCTATTGACCATTATGAAGATAATTACAACAACATTAAAAAAAACTCGTCAGACGAACCTAAAATAGCACATTATGAACAAGTGAAACAAGTTAGGTTTTTTATTATCCTAGGCTAGAACTAGATGTGTGGCGATAAATTATCCAAAAGTCGGTCGATTTAACTACTTTTTCGAATTTTTACAATACAATACATTAAAAACCCGTATTCTAGTGACAGCCATTTTTTTGCAGCTTACGAAAAATCGATTATCTTTTTATCGATTTTGTAAAATATCGATTAATTATTACGAATTTTTGGTAATTTTTAAAATTATAATTTTTTTAATAATTTAAAAAATATAAAAATTGTAATTTTTAAAATTATAAAAATAAAAACATTACCTATAAAAAATTAAATTGTAGTATTATTATTCTGTATTTTTTAAATGTTCAATGTGACAAAGTAATTAAAAAAAATCTATAAAAAATGGTAAAAACCGGATTACAGTATGTTGCCCGGATTTGGCGCTAAATAAAAAGTCGAAGAGCTAGTCTAAGTTGTAATAGTTATAAAAACATAGGTTGAAAATAGCTTGTCCTTAGTTCCCATCAAACTGGGTCCTGCCCTGCCATAATGACAGGTACTAGTTGACCAAATTAAAAAGTATAGCCGCCATCTTGAATTCAAATGTAGTGTTCTGCATAAAACCTTTTTTTTAACTAAAAGTGATAAGGGATTTAAACAAGTGCGCTTTTAATTTATCTAAGCTGAGTTATAATATAAATATATGTAAATAATATTATTCGATAATGGATTTATTGATTCTTAAATAGTCATAATTAATAATAAAGCCATAGATAAAAGAGTAGGTAACGACCTAATATAAAAAAGAAGTCATGACTATAGTATTTTTTTACACATTTGTATGCCAAACCTTTGTAATCGTAAATATTATTTGGTGCGTTCTTTACCTGAAAAAGACAAAATTTAAAATAAGTCTATTTAATATAAAATTATATTCAATGCAATTAAGAATATAGAACAAATGCACGATTATTTTTATTAAGTAATTTTGTTATTATAAAATAAACTATGCTTTTTTCAAATTGATTACATATAATGTTTAATTAGGATACTTACATATTATATGTAATATGATTAACATTTATATTAGGGAGAAAATTTTTCCGTAATAAAATATCGTCCGGAAACTAAAAGCAACTCTCAATTTATACGGAACCCTAAAAACAAACCATAGGTAACGGGTCCGCCATGTCTATCACAAACTGGTTTAATGTACTTCTCTGAATTAAGATATAAATCATACAATTGTAACTTGTAACACTGTAATTATTGACAGTTACACAGATATTTTTTTATGTGTTTTTTTAAGTGCGATAACTGATTTATTAATTTAAACTGCCTGTATTTACATGTAGTGTTAAACCATTTTAAATATACATAGACATAGACATTTATTTGCTTAAGAAATTACAAACAAATACATTATTAAAACATTTAAACAACAACAGTAAAATAAACAAAATGAAATAAAATTATTTACACGATTTGTGGACGTGCGTTAGGATCTTTAATGCACTCGTTGACGGACAAATCCAGTCATTTTTCTCTAAAAAACCTTCATTTCTCAAAGATATAGCAAAAACCTTCAAGATATAGGTAAAAATAATCTCTAAATTATAATTTCAAGAGATCTCTTGAGAAAATTCTTTATTGTTTAAAAATCGTGTTATGTCTGTTACACTGAGAAGTCACAAAAAAACTGCGTTCAATGAGAATTAACACTTTTATGAGTAACGCGTGAACGCGACCACATTGGGGAGGTCATTCAACCCTCTAGCTATTCGTGAATGGAGTATTAAAGGATCCACAAATATTCAAACCAAAGTGTTGAACCTATGAATTATTGGTCGGAATATTTATGCTGGTTCCTTACATACATCCAAAAGAAGTTAAAGTGATCACACAACTAACAAAAATATGTTCGTACGTTTTTCAATTGTTATCCAGTTTTTTAATTGTTATACCATTAGGTAGACACTAGACAGGCGTCACAGCTCAGTTGGTAGTAGCTCTGGCTTCTATGCTGTGGGTTGTGAGTTCGATTCCCACCCAGAGCAAATGTTTGTGTGATGAACATATTTGCACTTTGTCTGGGTGTTATTACGTATTCTATGTATGTACATATTTTCAAAAAATGTAAGTAGGTAATACAATTTTATCAGCAATCTACATAGTTCCCATAGTACAAGCCTTGCTTAGTTGGGAACTATAGTGTGATGTGTGAATAGTCCGTGAATATTATATTTTTTTATATAATGGCCAGGTGGTCGCACAATACTGTGAGGTAGTTATAGATACCTATTCAAATGAGTTTCCAGTCGAGTGCCAGTACAAACGACGCGCCCTGGACCGCGACCGAAATCGGAATTGCAATAGACATCATTTTTTTGCGGTAGTTTTAACGAATTCTGTTTTCTGGTACTTAGTTTTTTTTGTAAACTTATCTTTGCTCATGACATGACCTATTTTTAAGTTCCTTTTGTTTCGGTAAGTAATTTTAAGAGGAAAGAATAGGTCCACATTTAAGTTTTTATTTTTGTAAAATAAAGCTTCTTTGGCTCTATCTATGGTAGAGATACCTATATCTGGCAAATTTCTAATAAATGCTAAATTGTATTTCATACACACTAATATACACACTAGTTTTCGTAACTGAGACGCTTCGCTCGCCCGGTCAGTTACGCGCCTCAGTCTTGACGTGATCAAACTCTAGTACCTACTTTATGATTGAGAAATGATGAGAACGAATAATTGAAAGACTAAAAAAAGGTTTCAAAGGAAATTCACAATCGCGAAGCCACAAAGGAACGGAAGAACAGATGGCGACCGCGGAATCGCTTCTCACAGTTTAATAAAACCACGCTAAAATATTCCTTTTTGCTCTCGATACAGAGTTGATTACTGATAAAAAATTCATGCTTACTTCAATTTTTACTTTGTTTCAAGAAACTTTAAGTACATAACAAAACCACGCTAAAATATATTTACCATTTACCTCTTGAGAGTTGATTATTGATAAGAAATTCTTTATGATTCACGTCATTCACTTCAATTTTTACTTTGTTTCAAGAAACTTTTAAGTACTTATACAACCACGCTAAAATATACCATTTATCTCTTGATATAGAGTTGATTATTTATAAGATATTATTTTATATTTACGCTACGTCATATCGTACTTTGTTTCTTTCAAAAAGCAAAAGTACATAAAATGCCATGCAAAATAAAACCTTAGCCCCACGATATACAATTGAAACTTTTACTGGCAAGTAAGATATATGAAAAAAATTTTTTTTAACTAGATTTTTCAGGA
The DNA here is from genome assembly GCA_932527185.1 of Ecliptopera silaceata. NCBI lineage: Eukaryota > Metazoa > Arthropoda > Insecta > Lepidoptera > Geometridae > Ecliptopera > Ecliptopera silaceata. Next base: position 2,746,664 of record OW052211.1, read on the forward strand.
ATAGTTATCATAAAATACAATCGAATATCAGCCTTATTCCAAGCCATTACAGTTGAAAATAGTTAGTCAACTCATTCCATAGTGTTCGTTGCCCATCATCGTGTGCAAGCACCGTGATGATGTTACATTAATACTTTGTATTGTGAATACCATAATTTGAGGTGGATGGCCTAGCCCTCTTATTTACAAAGAAATTCAAAATTGGCTTGTAAAACTTTGCACAGTTGTACCTTAATGCAAGCACACTTTTTATGCACCACTTTAGATTTTTTATCCATGGATAGGTACCATATTTATAAAGAATCGCGATCCCAACTAGGTATACAACTATGCACAGTTTTATCTTAATGTAAGCACACTTTTTCCTTCGTCCGGGGGCTTCTACACGAAAACATACTTTACACTATTTAAAAAAAAAGTTGACTTGTTTTGTATGTGTGTTACTCAATTACGCCAATTGTGAATCGATTTTGATGATTCTAATATGTTTGATAGACAAACTCATTAAGTAATTTTTAATGTGTGTTTACTTGATGCTGAATGAAGTCGGTTTTGTTAATTAAAAAAAACATCCATAGCTATAACCTCTTAGTTACAGAGAAACGTGATGCGATACAAAAATTGTCTAAAATTACATCGTTGGTATAATAGTCATATGTACTAAAAAAACTAATAGAAAACAAGACAACGCGAAAATAGTTGCGAAACCAAATTACCATAAGCTCCTATTGTTATACCCACACATTAGTAGTTAAGTATGGTAACCATTAGAGACATGTCATATTAAAGTTATTACTGTTTTGGTAACTTATGTAATACAATGGTAATAGTCAAACCACTGTTCTTTCTCAAACGGTAAACAAACAAGATAAAAAAACGGTAATTTTCAGTAAAATTTCTTAAAAAAAAAAGAAAAGTCTCTTATACCAACTTCAAAAAAAGGATGTCAATTCGACTCTACGTTGTTTTTCAGCAACGCGACATACTCCCAAAAAATATATCAACACTTTTATTTCAACGGACTAAACATAATGCTACGTGAAACCTTTTCTTATTCTATCAAAAAACATTAAAAAAACTATCTAATAAAGACGCTGTTTTATCAAAAAATCAATGCTATAGTTAGATACATAATGTATATCTGTATGTAAGTGGGTACCTATACCTAAGTATAATTTTTTATCAGTTGAGCTAAATATAGATTGTTTTCAACGGTCTGTAGATAGCACAACTGCTTCTTATATGTAGGCATAGTTTATATGTATGTACATGTACCTATGTACATTTTGTAAATACTGTAATTATCGTAAGTTTGTTTGTGAATAAATAAGTATAAGTACTATTCAAAGTCAAAGTCAAAATTACTTTATTCAGTAAAATCACTAGGATCATTTAGAATTAGGTATTCTACAGTATATAGATAGATAAATATAGATGATACCAAAGTGTCATTCAATTAACCTGTCAGTCAGATGGCGTTTCCATCAAATGTAAATTCACTTCCATAATGGCGGGCGGAAGTGCGCGGGCGGATGTGACGTCACTACCCGCTCGCGCGTGAAGCCCCAAGTCCAACCTGGTATTATCAATTCATCAGGATAACGGTTTTACAGTACACTGCCTGTACTTATGTACAAAAGAGCTTTAGTGCCAGCTTCTTCTTCTTATCGTGTCGATGCTACAACTGTATTTTGTTGTAGCATCGTGTTGGAAAGATTAACCAGACTAGACATTGCTTTACCGTGCCTAGCTGTTACCGGTGTGCGCCACGAGGAGGCTCTTTCCATGCACCCCTTTAGTGCCAGCTATTATGTCTGGACGTGGCTAGAACTAACCCTACCAGAATATAAATAAATAATAAATATTCACGGGAATTTTACAGATCACACTCTAGTCCCAAACTAAGCAAAGCTTGTACTATGGGAACTAACTTGCTGATAGAATACTAATAATTACTTACATTTTTCGTAAATAAATGTATAGAAATACCCAGATACAGAAATAAATATTTATATACTCTCATTGACTTTGACCTTGAGCTTTCAAGTGCCATAGTGTCAGCCGGGTACTGTAGTTTTAAGTTTTAACAACAGATGCTTTATATCTTTGTAGTTATGTATCGAAGCTATATTTGTAGATATATATATTGTGTGTGGGTGGATTGCATAAGTTTTGTATAAATTGACCTCACTTTAGAGTTGTTTGCGAAATAATGACAAATGATCAAAATCAAACTATTGATTTTTGATGGTATTTATAAATAAATAAACGAATAGTAAATATACAGTTTCTAGTCGAAGCGACGCGTGACCCGAGGGCTGGTGAGTATCTGGCCCAGCGTATCAGCATTGCTATTCAGCGCGGCAATGCAGCCAGTGTCTTGGGTACGCGACGATTGCTACTGATTTGGATCACATGAGCTATCTATAGATCGTTTGCAACGGTCTGTAGATAGCTCAACTGTTTCTTATGTATTTTATATGACAATGTACATTTTGTAAATACTGTATAGTAGTAAGTAAATATACATAGATATTTCAAATTAAGGAGTAAAAGATTGGCGTGGTATGGACAAGTTATGAGAAGAGAAGAATGTGATGAAAAGAGTGCTAGGAATGTGGATGGATGTAGAGGAAGAGGTAGGCTTAAGAAAAGATGGATTGTGTGAAAAATGATATGGATGTGGAAGGAGTGAATACTGAGATGACGGATGATAGAGGAGAATGGAAGAAAAGAACATGTTGTGCCGACCCCACCTAGTGGGATAAGGGCAGGAGGAAAAAGACAATTTCACACAAAGTTTGTATTGGTTAATTTTTGAATAAGCGATGCTATTTTATTTTACATGCATTGTTGAGGGCACATATAAAGGTTAAGTGATAAGTACAAGATTTAAGAAAAGAAGTTAAAGTTTAAGTTTCAAGATCAGCGCAAGATTTTTGGTGTGCGCTCATCAGGAATCCCGTTGTTTTCCATCACCGTTCCTAAAAGGAACGAATTTTTAATATCCCATAATTAAAATATCTGCGGCGAGCGTGGCTTATCGATTCAAGAAATATGCATGTTTTGGAGCGAAAATTGAGCTTACTCTCATGTAAATATATACCTTGATTTTTGGGGCACAATAGTAATTAAATTGATAAATATTCATGGACTTTTGACCTAAAATACGTGAGCTTAGAAAAGTCGTTTTCATGTAAACGGGATATTTACCATGATTTGTGAATTTGTTTATTTCACAATGAAAACTATGTTCAAAACCGTGATAGTTTCAAATATTATAATCCCTTTCGATTTTTAATGTAACGGCTTATTTTGTTTTTATTTATTTTCTACTTTTGCTGGTAATCCCGAATAATAAAAAAATGAATTTCTACTCGTACCTATATATGTACCTTTGATTGAACCATTGTATTTTGTTGCTAGTAAGAATCAATCTATACAAACAAATGCTAATAATTAATAACTCATTACAAAAATTTCCATAACCAATCGTCATCAACATACTAAAACATATTCTTAAAATACTTACATAAACTTTTAAAACTTTTAAAAATTTTTTTTTACTTGATAAATAACTTTTCTACAACTTTTTTTTTACTTGATGAAAATTCGTTAAAAATATGGGACCGCCTCTGAAGTATCTATCAAGCAAAATAAGAATCATCAAAATCGGTTCATAACTAATATGTGAATGATGGAGTAGGTATTTAATCTATTTTATTAAGTCGATTGAAAATGCAATAAAATAGCAATTATACAAACATCTTTAAAAGTAAAATCGGTCACTTCATAAATCCATTCAATTTTTTAACTCTGAGTCATATTCTAAAATCTCACGGACTTATTCTTAATCTCACGTCATGGTCAATGAGACATGACTATAATGGTTGCGTGATAGTTCAGTGTTATGGCAACTAAAGTGGGTTAAATAGTTTTTATTAAAGTTCTAACTCTAGTAAATACATACATTTAGACCGGCTAAGTTATGTTAAGAATACTGCAGCCTGTTTTTTTTATATAACTAACTGACCCTACAGACGTTGTCCTGTCTTAACGATTAACGGTCTATCTTATAAAAAGTTAGCGCAGACTTGAAGTACCATACGTAGTGATGACATAAAGTCAACGCTAACTTTTTATAAGATAGGGGTGTTCCAAATTTTTTTCATTCCGCGCAATTTTTAAATTTTTTTAGGAACAAGGCCGTAAGGCATTTACTTATACTAATACATATTAGCTTTGAGCGAAACTATATTTAGTGTCGCTAAAAGAAATGAAATATTACATGAAAAACACTTTATTATTTAATAAAACACAAAAACTAAATATAACCTTAAAAGCACAATGGGCGGACTTATCATTCACTAGCGATCTCTTCCATGCAACCTGCGAGCTGCAAGCTGTGACAGACGTCACAGCTCAGATGGTAGTAGCTCTGCCTTCCACGCTGTGGGTCGTGGGTTCGATTCCCACCCAGAGCAAATGTTTGTGTGATGAACATAAATATTGGTTCTGTGTTACTATGTATTCTTTGTATGTATTTACAAAATACGGTATATATGTATTCAATCACCAATTTAGTTTCCATAGTAAGCTCTGCTTAGTTCGAGACTAGATTTAAAAATATTAAATTAAATATTCATGGACATTTCACACATATGTTAAATAATATTTAATTTATTATTTCCAATATAAATCTCAACACAAGTCTACTAGCACACAGTAGGTATACCTTTAACGAATATAGTTTTATTACGTTTTAAGAGCAATAAAATAACTTCTGTTACGTTAAAAATTCTGAGTCACGCGTGACAAAACATCGTTAGAACCAAGATGGTATCTGTGAATATCATAAAAATATTCGGAGCCTAATTATGTAGAACTATATGGTTTTTTTAAGCTATATTTAGCTGAATAAGTACAAAAAAGAATAATATAATAGAAATTACGATACTTAGTAGTAGTGACAGGCGTAGCACTGCCTTCCATGCTGTGGGTCGTGGATTCGATTCCCACCCAGAGCAGGAGGTAGGTGTGGAATCTCATCCTAAAAGGGAAGATCCGAGGGAGGGTCGGATAGTAATCGGTATTTCTTATGTTCAAACTCCGTTATATCTTCGTTTGCGCGATCTAGGATTTGTCTCTGCCATCTGTTGGTCTTTTGCGTAGACTGCGGTGTAGTTTATCATGTAGCGAGATAGATGGCGCTACATCCTTATTAATTTTTATTTCATTAGTATTTTCATGTATAGGCGACAAGGAAAGTGGTTTACCACTTTTGATGACATCTCGCAGTAACATAATTATTCGCTAAGGATTACAGATTGACAGATTCTGAGGTAGCAGTTATTAATCTGTCAAGCGAAAATAGCCCCTAATGTTTTGTACGTGCAAATGATATTCAGTCTTAGAGTGGTAAACCAATTTCATTGTCGCCTATAAGTACCTAGTAATTTCAAAGATTAAGATTAAGTCCAAGAAGGTGATGGCGGGACGACCTCGACGCTTTCGAGAGGGACTGGTGGACGAAAGCAGACAGCAGGGATGAATGGAAGGATTTGGGGGAAACCTTTTCCCAGCAGTGGGACGAGAAAAAAAAATTCAAAGTTTAGCTTGAGTTTGTATGTCGTTGGAGGCGCCACTAGTTTAACAAATTACAAGTCGCAACGAATGAGTATATATCTCCCACAGATCGTCTGATGATTGAATATATGATGGTTCGGTGGTCACGCATCACGATCATCACATTTAGAGGTTCTTGACCGAAACGTGCGTTAAATATACCACAAATTCCTGATGTTACTGGATTTTTATATAAATAAATATTCACGGACAATTTACACATCACGTTCTAGTCCCAAATAGCCTCCCCAAGCAAAGCTTGTACTATAGAAGCTAGATTGCTGATAAGTAATTTAGAATCTTAATAAGATGTCATCAATATTATCGTAATCATATGTTCAGTACACAATTGTTTCCTTACTATCGGAGGGCTTAGTCCGAGGTTGCATTTAAAACTCCCTACTCTCGAGCTGAGCGTCGTCTCTCGGATATCCATACAAAAATAAGACATCCGAAAGATGACTCTCGGCTCAAGAGTAGGGAGTTTTTAAATGCAATCTCGGACTAAGCACTCTGGTATCGAACCCACGACAGCTCGAGATGTAAAAACACGTCTATTAAGCAGATCATTCGAAAATAAATAAACAGTTAGGTTCACACATTTACAACAAGAGTATGCTTGTTAACTTGTAAAAGTATACTGTTTCAAGTAATAAAGTTCGCCTCCGCACCACTGACCTATAAACATTTTCCCCATGCAGTTATTATTTATGTACATCTAGCGGATCTGTAGCGGATTGCAATCTTGCGGGGGACTGACGTGTGTAGAGAGCGGCTTTAGGGTTTTAGACGTGGAAGAAAATATACACAAGTCAAAATAATTTGAAATTGATTAAACTAACATAGTTTGGAACATGTTATCTCTTGACAAAATATACACTTTTATACAAAAACTCATTGAGGTCATAAAGAAAATTAATGAGTTTTTAGACGTTATATTTTTAATACTTAAATGTGGCTAATAATACAACACAAGTTTGGTAATTTTTTAGGTTACGTACAAAAATATTCATTTTTTAAAATATGACTTCCTAAGTACCTATCTATACCTAAGGTTTAAACGTGCATACACGACTTATTTTATTGGTTACAATGCAGATACCATAAATCCTCTCAAGAGCGGATTAAGCTTTCGTCCGCTGAATATCCATATTGAATAATAAATGCTTATGCATAGATATAAGTGATCTTAGCTAAATTTACAAAGTTGTTGGGAATTTTGCATTTATTGTACGAATATAACGGTTTTGAAGCTTTAAAATATGCAAACGTATGCATACAAATAGCCCTTGCACTTAACTATGCCGAATATTAAGACTTTGCTAATAATTTATATGTTTTTATGTAATTTTAGGCGAAAAACTTCGATAAGAATGCGGAACAAATTAAAAATACAGAATTAGGTTTTTTTTTTCATTTTGATTAATAATATCGAGGCTCTCATCTCAATTAAATTCGTTTTTTTTAATGTGTTGTATGACTTGTATGTCACTCGATTACTCCGCTAATAGTAAACCGATATTGATGTTTATTTTTTTATTTGATACTTAGATAGAAAAATTTAGAGGTCCCATTAAAAAAATGTTTTGATCTAACTAATTAGTGATATTTGAGTAATCTTTAAAATATGTTTTTGGTATTACTTTCCGATGACGATTGAAGTCGTTTTTTTTTAAAGAAAAATTATTTGTCTTCTAACAACTGCATTTTAATCTGTTCGTTCAAATTTAATATTTTTATCTTTAGCTTCTGTTCACATTTATTGTGTAATGTAATGGAGGAAACTTTACTGGTTTGTGTGTTATCTTAAGTTCTTTTTGTATTTAGTATATAATAACTGTTTGTTTCCCAAATAAAATAAAATAAAAATAAAATATACTTACCTATTTAAAAATAATATTTTGGGTATTGTGTTTAACAACTATAAAAAGTTAATAATTATTTATTAACTTTTATAATAATTATTTATTAACTTGTTATTATTAAGTTTAAGTAAGAGGCAAGGTTTTTTAGAATCGGTTCAGTAGACCCAGATTGGAGGTTACATTGAACCTTACATAACCTCAATTTTTTTTTTTTTATTTAACCTTTTGTGTCCCACTGCAGGGCAAAGGCCTCCCCCAAACTCTTCCATTCATCTCGATCCCCTGCGTCCATCCACCACTCCGTCGCGTATGAGTCGAGATCGTCTCTCCAACGTCTTCTCGGCTTGCCCGCTCGTCGCCTCATATTCTCGGGCACCCAAGAAGTCACCTCAATAATATTAGTATAGATAAAATTCTGAACGTAATATAACGTTAACCGTTTTCTAAAAACAAATCGGCTTTATTGACATGATGAGCAGACCTCCAAGAATTAAGGTGCGTCCACACTAGCGGTAATAACAATTATACGGCTATTATTGCGTATCAAACGATCTAGCATTTAGAACTAGTTAGGCTTGTTTTTGATTGTGTAGTGCATTCTGCTGTACAGAGGGCCTAGTACAAGTTTTACCCACTATCTTATAAAAAGTTAGCGTCGACATTATGTCACCATTACGTATGGTAATCAAGACATCAAGTCTGCGCTAACTTTTTATAAGTTAGACCGTTACCCCCTATCTTATAAAAAGTTAGAGTCGACATTATGTCACCATTACGTATGGTAATCAAGACATCAAGTCTGCGCTAACTTATTATAAGATAGAGCGTCTCTAAAATCAAGCCCTTTGTCCTCTGTACCTACTGAACTGAATTCTTCTTCTTCTTGCGTGTCAATTATACACAACAGCAATAATTTTAAACAGAGTTCAAGTAGAACTTTGTTACTAGTATCCCATTATCTGTGGGTCTAATAAAACCAAAAAAAAATATTCCGTTTCAAAGGCGTTAGTGCATTTATAGTCCCAACTCGCTTACATATAATATAGCGTTATTTTAAGGTATTTTCAAGTTTAATATTAATATTTTAAAATGGCAATCATAAAACAGAGTAATAAAGTAATTATTTTGTTGTAAACGCATGTGAACATAATAATAAACCTTTGAAACATGTTATTTGCCGAAGTTTAATGTCTAGTAACTTTAAGTAATTATTTTCGCTACTTTTTAATGATGTTATAACTTTTGTAAAAGGTTTATTCTAACAAATATGTAAAAAGTATGATTTCTCATATATCCAACATTTTTTTTATCCGAACTACATTATTTACTTACATATTTTATGCTGCGAAGCCCTTTAACACATTTTTTATCATTTCTTTGATGTATGTGATATGGTTTAATTAAATATTTAATTCATAGTTTTTTTAATTACTTACTTACATTTATCTAATATATTCATTAGTACCCAAATATTTTATCTCGACGGAGAACAACAGATCAAGTCTAAACCAACTATATCCACTTCGTAATAAAGTAAATAAAATAAATGTTAAAATTATTGTAATTGCAAGAGTTTAAAAAACATGACCAGGTTTCCTACAATTTTGCACCAGACCCTTTAACGGTTCCTACCTACTTACGCAACATAGTACAACAGTAGCTCAGTAGCGCACAAAAACACGTTGTCATCGGCAGAGCACACGACAAACATCATAACTGTATACAAATTGATACCTACGCACTTATAGTACACGGCTGTTGGTATGGCACCACGAACCCTGAGCTTCGGAACCTTGGAACCGAACTTTTCATGTGATCGTCAGCGCGAAAGTGAAAGCGAAACGAGAATTGATATTGACTATTCTCTATTTTGGTGTAAATTTTTTTAAAGGTACTTAATTATATTGATAACACCAAAAGCAATATTTGTAGGAAGAGATTTTAGTAGTGGCGAAAATCTAGTTTTAAGGTTCTTTAAAGTGAAGTAAAGAAGACGAGATATAAACATGGCATAGAAAGATGTGCCATACCAACAGCCTTATTTATAGCTATGTTATCCACGTGTTTAGCATGTGTCACGGGTTACGTCCAGTACTTAGGTTACCATACTTATGTACATATCGCAGATATGAACATATGTAGTCAGTTAACTTAGCAAGTTATTGACGAAAACATATTTGTAATGTAAAATAAATTATTTCGTATTTACAATAAAAAAATTATGTAAGTGTGGCTGGGCTTGCAAGAAGAGGAAGGCTGAAAATGAAGTGGATCACAGGGTTGGTTAGTAATAAATAAATAAAATAAATAATGCTGGACAATCCACACAACATCATCTAGTCCCAAACTAAGAAGAGCTTGTGTTATGAGTACTAGAAGACCATTACATAGATATTTTTTATTATACATATAAAATACCCAAACATTTATCCCAACCCCAGTAGGTCTGATTTCAGGAGATCAGTCCGAATTACCCAACAGCTTTTGACAGATGTCAGGGGCAGTGTGACAGTTAGGTAAGTGTGTGTTTAGATTGGTGAGGAGTGGTCGAGAACTCGAAAACGTCCAACATTAGTAGATATATTTGTCAAAATCTGACAATAATATTATTTGAAAATTTGGGAAATGTATAATAAATTACCATAGATAATGACAGAAAGCAACGTCATACATTTATGTTAATTTAAAAAAAAAACTTACAACATTCAAAATACTCTTTAAAACACAAGACATCTATTACAAAGCATAAATTTAACTTAGCTTAAGTGCTAGTCAAGTTAACGTCCAAAACGATGACGTAAGTTCCGTTAACTGTCATAGTTGACACTTATATTACCTGCATACTTTGTGACTCATGCGTTCACATTTTGTAAGTCCAAACATAAACAAGATAAAAGCTTTAAAAACTCAAATTAGTCTACGCATAAAACAATTAAAACACATGAATATTTATATTTTAGGAATTCTCATTTCAAGCCCTTTCGTTTGATATTTCATCATCATCATTCCCCTGTCCTTATCGGCACAATCAGTCCTCTTTCTCCACTCACTCCTATCATTCGTCAGTTCTGAATCTACTTTTCTCTTATTCATATCCTCTTTCACGCAATTAATTTATTTATTATTTAACTTTATCAACGACAAGAAACACGTACAGTTGACTAAATAATGCACCCAGCATTAAATCATTTATAAAAATATATTGATATTTTATATAACAGCAATAAAATGTAACTTTTTTATATTTTAGCGAACACAAATCTCATTCATCAGAATGACTCCCACGCATTTTAAAAGACAAATTTGCAAATTAGCGTCCATTTTATTGATGATCAACAAAGTTCATAAATTTTATTGAACATAAATAAATTACTATCCGATTCCTAACACGTTTATATGATTTCTTCAAATGGTAAAATACTTTTAAGCTTGTCTAAGTGTTTTTTTGTGTGATGATCAATCTATTCAAAAAATATAGCAAAAACTATTCGGTACTTATAATATGATATAAGATTAATAGTTGGACTACTGTTAACATTATACTGTGCTAAAGGTCAACGTTATTTCATTAACCGGCGCGTGCGCACTTAAAATAAACTTCTTCATATTACTCTTGCTAATTAACAATATTAGTAAAGTATATCCTTAATTTTTTAAACTTTAAAGTTACTGTATGGTTGTTTGAATCTTTGATTTAATTCGTTAATTATTATTTACATTGTCAATGTCTCTTATATTTCAAATGAATACATATATATTTTAGAAATTACTACATAGTTACAATCAGTTATTAGGAAACAAAGTGTCTAGGTACAATATTCGAAGATTGAAATTTTGAAAAAAATACATGTCAACAAAATCTCATTGACATTTACTACTTTTACATTTAAGTAACGTTGAATTTAAAAATAATACATGACATTTTTTAAATACCTAGGATTACATTTACAGACAAAACAACAGCCAAAAGCTAGTCAATAATTATTGACTTGTCTTGTATTGCTTTTTGTGGCACCCAGTCACCAAAATTGTACGAAATTGTATGAATTAAGCAACCAAGCAAGGACTTTTTGCAAAAACAACTTGTCTACAAAATGAATATGAGTTTTTTCAAAAACTTTTTTTCGTAGATTCTTGCATAAAGGGTATTGCAGTGGATATTCATTATTTTTTACATTTAAATTAGTCATATTTTTGTAGTAATCGGAGAATTTACAAGCGCCAAAGCCCAGTTCTGCTTTCTATGCTGTGGATCGTGGGTTCAATTTTCACCCAGAGCAAATGTTGTGATGAGCACTAATACTTCTTTTATATTCTATGGGTGTTACTATGTATAAATTTACAAAAAAATGTATATTAGTATTCTATCAGCGGTCTAGTTTCCATATTAGCTTACCTACTTAGTTTGGGATTAGAGTGTGATGTGTGAAATGTCCGTGAATATTTATTTAGTACCGAGCGTACTTTCACCTTTAACTCTATAAGAAGGTTGATTCATCCGCCCACGCTCTTAAGCCCATTGTTTGAATGTAGGCCTTTGCCCTTCAGAGACAGTACCGGACTACCGAGCATTATAGTTATATCCATACTCCATCGAAAATAAGTGTCCCAGACAATACATCGTCCCGTATATCGGTAAAAATGGCCCATAACGCTATATAAAACATCTAGATGCCAACGTACAGTCATACTAAATACAGATTTATGCTCTTAGTTGATGACTTTGTTAGTCCACTAGAGGTCTCTTTCAAGATGTACCATTGAACCCGGTCTTCGGCTCTTCTCATCCAGCGTGACAGGCGTCACAGCTCAGTTGGTAGTAGCTGTGCCTTCCATGCTGTGGGTAGTGGGTCCGATTCCCACCCAGAGCAAATGTTTGCATGATGAACGTAAATATTTGTTCTGTGTCTTAGTGTTTCTACGTATTCTATGTATGTATTTGCGAAAAAAAATGTAAGTATTCTATCAGCAAGAACAAGCTTAAGCCATAGAACAAGCTTTGCTTAGTTCGAATTATAGTGTAATGTGTGAAATGTCCGTGATTTATTTATGTTGATTACAGCATAAATAAATAAATATTCATATTATTAAATAGTCGTAAGTTTGTTTGTAAATAAATGTGATACATAAGCAATAACAATTAAAAACAGCGCCCTAACAGCTCTATCAAAGTAAATTGTTTCGCAATAAAACGTTTTTTTCTAAATATCGTGCTAAAATTGTATAAACAGGTAGAAACAGTCCAACTGACCATACAAGGGAGATAATGACTTATCAAACTGCAACTTGATATTCTATTGCTTAGCCCTATTTGGAGAACTAAAAAAATCACACTTTGGCTTTGGGCTAGACTTTTTCCTAGCTGTGAACCATGATAGGTTGAAAAAAACTCTGCACTTCACATGATTTTTCATGTTTCGATGGAAAATCATCTGATTTTGAACGATTTTGAGCTGATTTCTAGACGGTAATGCATTTATCGAGAGATTTTAATCAGAGGCAAATGGGCAAGAGTGCTTTTTAGTAGGACACGAATAAAAAAACGCCACATCCTAAACTATTTTAAACGTATTATGTGGCAGGGGACTGAGGGTCATTTTTTTAGTAGTGTCCCAAAATGCTCATTCGCTTTTGAGAGGCACACAAAGGACTTAATTTTACCACAAGATGACTGAAGTCTGCTGCTCTATACAAATACGACAGAAATCAGAAATATTTTATTGTTTAACTGTACAGAGTAGTAATAAAGTTTTTCTTCGAATAGGTCCCCAGTTAGCCAATCCAATGCAGCCTTGCAAGACCTAGTAAGGTTAAGCATAACACTTAAATATAACTAACAACGCTGGTTTCATGCTGCCGTCATTTTAATTAAGACACATTTTTTCATAACATACCAATTATTATAATTATCATAAAATAATATAGACAAAAAAAAGACGTGTGGCACTCGGGGACTGCCGCGGTAAAGCTATTGCATAGCATTTTTAGCCGCCGGTCGGAGTGTTAGGTTATTTCGTTACAGAATTTTTGGATTCTGTCTCCACGCTCTAGGCCCGCGATAGAAGCTATGCAATAGATTAATAAAAATATATAAATATTCACGGACATTTCACACACTAGTCCCAAACTAAGCAAAGCTTCATGATATCATTAATTCATTATTTCCTGTCACTATTACCATTTCCATCCCGAAAGGGTGAACCTATTACTGAGATTTCGCTGTCCGTCTGTCTGTCACTAGGCTGTTTCGCATCTAACTGAGATAGTTTGAGAGTTTTATTTTACAGATTTTCTGTTGTCACTATAACAACAAAATACTCAAAAAAATAGTCATAAAAAAACGTGTATTTTTAGTTTAAGAACTATTTTTTCACGTTTAAATAAAAAATATTTCATTATATAACGGTGACAGTATTTTAAGTAAACTATAATATTAGTACATTATGTATGATCTTAAGCATGATCTAGTTTACATGGTCAGTCCACGAGTCGTTAAATAAATAAAGATTTATGTTATTACTGTATTATTTATTTATGTTATAAATCTTTATGACATAAACTGATATTTGGCGATACTTAATTTTAAGTAGATTTTGAATTTAAAAGATTAAAATACTAGAAATCCTTTGCACGAAATAGATAGAAAATAAATAATATTAAGTAGCTGGATTAGAGTCTTGTGTCTTTATTTTCCGAAAAAAGTATGTCAAAATGTGTTACAATATATCGATTCAAACCCACTAACAGATTCTGATCTGCGAAAGAAAGCAAGCCCCCAACACGCCGCCGCCGGTTTGGCTTTCATTATTATTCATAATTAATGCATAATTCTTAATGCCTTTAAGTGTCTGCCACATATAGTCGTATGGTATCGTCATCTATGAAACAAGAAAAAAATAAAAAAATCATGAACTCAATTTTGCGACTAAACAAATGACTTTGTAAATGAAATTATTTGTAGAAAGGAAATAAATATTCAAGAAATTTTATCAAATATTGTATGATAAAAGTCATCCACCCAAAAATTGAATACTTATTGGAGACGTCAAAACCGTCGTTTTCTCGTGGCCCCATTATTTTGTGCCGTTAATGGAACTACGAGGGAGAACTATTTCTCTGTCTGTTTTTTTTCTACGTCCTGTAAATAAAAATATAGATGCATGGTTTGCTATAAATATGCTTCTATAAGTGAATACTATTTAAGGCTTATTTGTGCAACATTCACTCTATTATTCCCTAATTTTTAAAAGCTGTTTGTATTCCATGTAACATAAAAATAAAAAATAAAAATAAAATAAAATATAAACCATCACGATTAAGTTTATCAAAGTTTTATTTATTAATTATTTTAACATAGTCACGACAAAAAGCGGTATGGTCCCATATAATTTTGCCCAAAGCTCATTATTTTTGATATTATATAAAGTGTAGTATCCACCAAGCATACTCTGTTAGTGTATTTTATAAACTAACAAACTGTGGCCCCATACACATATAAGTAGTTTAAGGAAAGTTGGAAGAAATATTTCCAAAAGTCCAGGAATTGACCGGGGGCGAGTCGTGGGGTGACCCGGGCAGAATACACGCGCTGACCAAAGAGTAGGTGTAGATACGACAAATCATAAAAATGCCTACAAAATATAAACATCTAGGTTACAGGATAGGTACGTATACTTAGACATCCTAATGAATCCTGTTTTCTGCTAGGTTACTTGCAATTTTTAGTTAAGTATAATAAATAAATAATAAATATAATAAAATATTCACGGACAACTCACACATCACACTCTGAGCCCATAACACAAGCTCTGCTTAGCTTGGGGCTAGATGATGTTGTGTGTTTGTCCAGCATTATTTATTTATTTATTTTATGTAAAAATCAAATTCCAAACAAATTGCTTATTGCACTTTTATTATTCTCCATATAACTATAAAAGGCAAGCTTGTTTACTTTATAAAGTAAAGTACAGTTTCCAAATGCGTCACAATATTTTTTGTATTTAACGCAACCGACACGACATTACACACGATATTGACACGATATTAAATAAAAAAGATAAGTACTAAAGTGTCACGCGAACTTTGGAACATTTTATTAGGTTATATAACGAAAAACAGTTTTGTTTGACTTTGCGATTTAAAGATATTTCGAATTATTTATTAAAAAAAACTCATGTAGGTAAACTTCTTCTTCTTTATACTCCTTCATTATTTTATGAAATCTGCTTTTACAGGCGACTAATACATTGAAATTACATTAAATTATCATAATTTAATATAATAGTTGGCATATTAAATTAAAAAACACAAACAAACTGTTTTTGTATGTCGGCCAGTGTGCAACCGCTTGAAGAAAGTTCGATTTACACAGCCAGTTCACACCCACCTACACTACAATTCTCAAAATGAATTAGCGAAACCGTAAAAGGTTAGACGCTACTTTGAAAGGTAAAGTGTATTTATTGCTGCAAGTAAGTAGCTAATGTATTAACACATTTTAAAAGTGACGTGTATTTTCATTATGGAATGGAAAGTGTTTTACTAAATTTTCATTTTTATGACCTGATTTTGATGAAGTTTCTGTAATTTTATGGAAAGAAATTCACGAAAACTTTACGAATAAATTAACATTTTTTTTAATGTGGTTTTTGAACGATAGCCAAGTCCAAAACCATGAGAGTTATTAAACATCGTGACAGGAGCAATGTCATTGATTAAAAAACAACAAAATCGTTTTAACTACACGGATAATTTGAAAAAAATAAGACAACCTGTATTATTACAAACGATTCTATTGCTTCAAACTTCAAATTGATTTATTCAATAAAATCACAAGGATCACTTTGAAACGTCTTACATACTAGATGATTCTAGGCGCCAGTTCGTCGCGACCAGAGTCTAGAATAAGAACTGGCAAGAAACTAGACCTGGATTCTAGCGTTTTTTTCATATGATCCTTCTTACAATTGTTTAATAAAGTTGCTGATAAGGATAATTATTAACAAAGAAACGTAAATATGAAATCAAAAAAAATAGGCAATGTATGCAATATTTAATTCGCGTCTCATCTAACCTCGCCAGTCTTTGGCGTGAGGTCAGTAGGGCGCGGTCCGAAGGCGCCTATCAAGATGTCGTGCAAGCTATCTCTACCTTAAAATCTCGATTACATATGAATCTCAATCGATCGACATTGAAGGCGTGCATATTTAATTATATGACTCATTTTAACCCCGAGTCATTGAACTTTGGTAAAATAGGTCATTTATAAGGACGTCTTCTTATTAGTAAATATATATAAATAAATATTCACGGACATTTCACATATCTCTAGTTTCAAAGCAAATTTTGTGCTATGTGAACTAGATTGCTAATAGAATACTTATTTTACTTACATTATTTTTTGGTAAATACATAGGTACATAGAATATCATAGTAACATCACACAAACGTTTGTTCTCGGTGTTGATCGAACCTGCGCATGGAAGGCAGAGCTACTACCAACTGTGACGCCTGACATAAATGTGGTTATAAATAAACAAATAAGTAGATACTCGAGAAAATTACAGAAAAGTTCAATGATCAAATATACTAATATTATAAACACGGAATTTTGTATGGATGGATGTATGTTTGTTACTCTTTCACGCAAAAAATACCAAATGGAATTTAACAAAACTTTATAATAATGTAGTTTATACATCAGAAAAACACATAGGGTGTAATATTTTGCTAATCGACAAAAATATATCGATAACAAAACAAAAGTTGCGGGCACCATTTGAAGCCAAAGGATGGTCTATTGAAAAAAACCCAGCTAGTGTTGAATAAACTAGACTTTCCTAACAACAAAAGCTCACAGAAAACTATTAAAACAGAAGCTAGACATTTTAATAAAAAGTACTTACCTACATTAAAAACTTGTTTTTACGTACCACACCACACAAAAACTAGAATATTTAGTACCAATTTGTACGTGTTCACAGAAATATAACATAGAGTGGCCATTACAAAGCTTAAAATGGACTGTTGTAGGTAAAGTAGAATGGCTAGATCACTCTGCAATTATGCGCGACTTGTTTACCATACGTAATGATGACAAAATGTCAGCGCAATTTTTGACGTGACAACGTCTTATAAATCGATAGAGCCGGCTGCACGCGCGAAAAAACATGACTCATGAGGCGTTCTGAGGCGTTATGAGGCGTTCTGAGGCGTTCCATGAAGTGACGTTGTCACGTTCACCTATCGTCAGTAAACCGACTTTACAGACAACCATTATTTTTTGTAATAGATAGGGGTTAGTAAACAAAATAATCACAAGTAAAATACAAACATAAAACTAAGTGCTTATAGCTATGAGGTCCTTCAATTATAGGGTGCCACGGCATCAAGACTCAATTAGACAAATAAAATATTATATGAAATTTCAAAAGTTGAAGATTCTCAATAGGTATATTTCATATTTTCGAAGTAAGTATACTAAATTAGTTCAAATATCAAAACTAGATGTCTCTAGCAGTACAGTTAGTATGTAGTAGTAGGTATTTTTTATTCTGTAATGTTAAAGTCAAAGTCAAAATTACTTTATTCAATACAATCACACGGAACATTTAGAATCGTCTTACACACTAGGTAATTCTAGGTGCCAGTTCCACGTGACCAGAAACTAGAAGAACGGGCAAGAAACTTACGGCCTGGTTCCTACCGTTTTTTTATATGATCCTTCTTACAAAGATTCTAGGTGCCAGTTCCACGCGACCAGAGCCTAGAAGAACGGGCAAGAAACTTTAGTTTAGTTAGTTCTTAACGATCTTATATCGATACTGGTTTTTGTTTGTTATATTAACCCAGCTATTTTATAGGTAGCTGTGTTCAGTAATATTCATACTTACGCATATCCAGACAAATTCTCGAAATAGTAAACAAATTATGCATTAAAGTAATTATACTATTCCATTATGGTCACTTGTTGGCTATATTCGTCATACAACTACATCCTACTAATATTATAAACGTGAAAGTATGTATGGATGTATGTTACTCTTTCACGCAAAAACTAAGTACTGAATGGATATTGTAATTGAATTAACTTTTAATACTACTATACAGTATTTACAAAATGTACATAGTCATATAAAATACATAAGAAACAGCTGAGCTATCTACAGACCGTTGCAAACGATCTATAGATAGTTCAACTGATCCAAATCAGTACCAATCGGAAGCGTACCCAAGACACTGGCTGCATTGCCGCGCTGAATAGCAATGCTGATACGTTGGGCCAGATACTCACCAGCCCTCGGGTCACGCGTCGCATTAACTATAACCTCCTATATATTAACCTCCTATCTTTTAAAGTTTGCGTTGACTTTATGTCATCATTACGTATGGTAATCAATACATCAAGTATGCGCTAACTTTTTATAAGATAGACCGTATGTACATTATATTGTATTCTTATAAACACATATTATGCATTTTAAATTAACTAATAAGATCCTAATAATGTTCTCAGGTTGTTGATTGACCGCAGACGCTTTATTTTTGTTTTTATTTGCTTATTTGTGTACCTATACAAATAAGTATTTTACTTCTTTTCTTTTTATAAAAAGTCAAGTTCAATTTAGCTTAGCACATATTCTTGATTTTAAGTTTGTTTAAATAATAAAATTGTATAGGTACCAAGATACAAATACTTTACCTAAATTATGTGTATGTGAAAGTGTCAAAATTTCGTTTTAGTTAAGAAGTGGGTTCAAAAAAGGAGGTTCTCAATTCATAATGTAAATATAAGTAAGTGACTCGATTACGCCAATTATGAACCGTCTTTGATAATTCTATTTTGTTTAAGTTGCATTAAGATTTGATCAGTACTTTTTTGAGTTAGGTATCTATAAAAATATATGTTGCCGATAACTGTTGACTTCATTTTTGTAAAATATTTTAAATAAATATCTATTTCATTTGGATCAGTTGAACTATCTGGCCTGCAAAGTTAATTTTAAGTATTTATGTAGATACTTACTAAACCGTGTTTAGATTTAAGTATGCATTGTATATTATAAATATGATTAATAAAGACCCTTTAAAACAAACACAGTTGAACTATCTATAGATCGTTTGCAACGGTCTGTAGATAGCTCAACTGTTTCCTAAGTATTTTATATAACAATGTACATTTTGTAAATACTGTATAGTCGTAAGTTTGTTTGTGAATAAAGTAGATATTCCATTAAAGTATTTAAAATAATATGATACTTTTTTTTTTTTTTTTTTTAATTTATTTCCATACTCAAAAACACAAAATACAATTATAATATTGTACCCTATAAACCACGCAAGGTTTGTGTGGGTACTCACACTCGTAAAAAATTAGACTTAAAAAAGTTAAACCTACACGACAAAAATACAGCTAAATCTAAGTCCTCACATTAGTATAAACCCTCGTTATTAGTAAGTAAACTAAACACTCGAATGTAAAATAAAATAAAATAAGAGAATCGGGTAGGTTTATGCGAATGCGAATGACCTTCAATACAAGTTCGTCAACAAACGTATACAGGGGTTAATCATAGCAGATCAGAAGTATTAATAATTAAACGAAAAAAAAAAAACTTGGTGAACTTAGATTTTGTTCATAAAATATTGTTTATATATACTTTTATAATTTTTGTTATTTAGTTTAGATTTAATTTCTGCAGGGATATTGTTGAGCAAGGTAGGAATTAAAAATGCTAACGTTCGTCGGCCATAGAAATTCCTCATTTTAGGTACTATCAATTTTTTCTGTATGACTTTCCTAGTTATTATTTTATGTTGTATAGGTCTTAGAATATCTAAATTATGATATTGTTCTGTTATCAGGGCTAAATTCACTTTTTCATGTATCGGGAAGGTGTTACAGTATTTAAAAATGTCACAATAATTTTCTTGAAATTTTGTTTTGAGACTATTAGGTAATATTAATTTCAATATTCGCAATTGCAGGTTATATATTTGGTCCAGGTAAGTTTTAAAAGTTCTACCATAGCTGGTAATTCCGTATGACACAATAGATTCTGCAAGTGCGTAATACATATTTAATAAAACTTTGTACGGTACTTTAGATTTAATGATGTAAAATTTAGCTAAAATTGCACGTAATTTATCACTAACCAAATTAATATGAGGCTGCCAATTACACCTGTTATCAATTATTAAGCCTAGATACTTATGCTGCAGGACTTGCTCAATTACAGGACATGCACAGTTAAGATTAGGTTTATGAAGACACTGATGGTTATGCGCGACAATGTTAAAGTTTTCATTTGATGGTATGTGAGATGAGTGAACATGTATAATTTTAGTTTTATCGGTATTCATAACTAAGCCAGCATCATGAGCCCACCTTGCAACTTGCGTGAAGTCGGTTTGCATGATATGAGCGGCAGTATTAAGATCTCCGTGAGAAGCCATCAAACATGTATCGTCAGCATATTGATACACTGCACAACTTTTTATTACATTTTCCATATCATTCACGTAGGCTAAATAGTGCAGGGGACCTAACACAGAACCTTGAGCAGTACCTTCCGTAACCATTTGTTCGTCACTAAGTGCATTTCCTATCTTAACTTTAAATTTTCTTTCACTGAGATAGTCCTTACACCAATTCAGTAAAGGCCCTCTAACACCTGTATTGGCAAGCTTTATTAAAAGAGTGTCATGCTTTAAGGTATCAAAGGCCTTACTAAAATCTATAAAGAGCAGGATAACGTGTTTTTTATTATTAAGTTGATTGTATATTTCATCCGTGAATTTAGAAAGCAAAATCGTTGTGGATTTATTAGGCTGAAACCCGAATTGTGAATCAGAGATTATATTATGTTTGCCATAAAAATTATGTATTTGATTACATACAAACTTTTCTATAACCTTGTCCAATACTGGAAGGATCGTAATTGGTCGGTAGTTAGTAATTTCATCATGTTTACCCTTCTTATAGATGGGTCTTACTATCCCTGTTTTTAATTCAGTAGGATATTTTGCATGCTTAATACTTAAGTTAACAAGTCTGGCTATGACTGAAGCTATCTTATCACTAACTGTCTTAACATCAATGCAACGTATTTTATCAACACCAGCAGCTTTCTTTGGATCAAGTTTATTAACTATATTAGTTATGTCACGTCCAGACGCTTTTTTAAATAGCATTGATTTATTTTCTGGAAACATGTAAGTAGGTTCGATTAAGAGACGCGTATCACACTGGGGCATAATATATCTGACACTTTTCTTAAATTCAATGGCAAAGTTATTGGAAATAGTTTTGTCGTCTATGTGGTTTTTTTTAAACGCGTTCAGAATAGCATTATCTATTGATTTAGAAATCCTTCCTGATAAATTATTGAGAATATCCCAAAGTTTTCTTGAATTGTTTTTGTTGATGTCTATTTCTTTTAAATAATAATTATTTCTACTCTTTTCAATAAATTTATGAGTTTTATTTCTATGCTTATTATATTTTAATTTAAGTTCCATATTAAAACAATCTTTAGTCCAACGGTTAAACATAATTTCTTTTTCAATACACATTTTATTTATTTTAGCATTTATCCAAGGGTTTTTACTTCTTTTACTATTAGGGTTAATTATTTTAGTATAGGTAGCTTTAGCGTAGCAATAATCAAAGTTGTTTTTTATGAAACCGTAAAGCTCAATAGGACACTCCATTTTAAGTGAACTATCCCATTCAATATTATTTAACGTTTTAGTTAGTTTATTGTGGTCTAGAAGTTTTAACTGTATTTTCTTACCCTGTATAACTGAATTCCCGACGCAGCACAATGCGATCATACGATGGTCGGCCATAACTGTGCTGAGTGCGGCCGAGTGAAGATCTAACGTCCGCGACTTAGCAAAAATATGGTCAATGCAACTGCGGGTTGTTTTATTTAGTCTCAACTCGATTCTAGATATCGCGGATATCGCGGACGATAGACCACACTCGGACATGCAGTTCACATAGAATGTACTTATGCAATCGTTACATTTCAGATCTATATTTATGTCGCCTAGAACATAAAGATCCTGTTTTTTAAATAGTGGTGTGGAAAAAAGATTCTTGGCCCCGTGAATAAACAAGTGTTTACTACGATTCGGTGGTCTATAGATAGCACAGATAAATGCTTCGTAGTGGTGTGGTGTTAGCAATTTGCCTATAATGGACTCACATTCTGGTATTGAACTATTTATTTGGTGAAAACTGTTGCTATCGTGAATATACATAATAATACCCCCACCCCTACGAGTCTTTCGAAGCAAGCTAAACATATTATATCCTGAGATGTTAAATAGTGGTGCCATTGGATCCTTTAAACCCACCTCAGTTAAAATAATATTAAATATAATACTTATATTTATTATATTCAAAGCCCAAGACCAATTAAGTAACAAACAATGACACAGTAAACATATCTACATATCTGTATTTGTCTGTCTGTTTTGACTACTTACTTGAAACGTGCGCGCGCGCTCCTCAAATGTTTGTCCAGCAAAGGACATGTAATTGTGTATGAGTTGTATGACTAAGCGTGGCTATTGTTTTAATAGGCAGAAGTGAAAACTTCAATATTAACGTTGTGTTTTCACTTTTAAGTTTTCACTTCAAAAATATAACCACAGTCGTCATAATGACAATGACAATCACAATGACACAGACACATTCGCGCAAGCGCGAATGTGTTTTCACTTTTAAGTTTTCACTTCAAAAATATAACCACAGTCGTCATAATGACAATGACAATCACAATGACACAGACACATTCGCGCAAGCGCGAATGTGTCTGTGTCATTGTGATTGTGTCATGTCATTGTGTAACATTCGCGCAAGCGCGAATGTGACACAACGACGAAGACAACGAAGACACACTGACACAGACACATTCGCGCAAGCGCGAATGTGTCTGTGTCAGTGTGATTGTGTCATGTCGACACAACGACAATGACAATGACAATGACGAATGTGTCTGTGTTTTCACTTTTAAGTTTTCACTTCAAAAATATAACCACAGTCGTCATAATGACAATGACAATCACAATGACACCGAAGACAACGAAGACACACTGACACAGACACATTCGCGCAAGCGCGAATGTGTCTGTGTCAGTGTGATTGTGTCATGTCGACACAACGACAATGACAATGACAATGACAATCACAATGACACAGACACATTCGCGCAAGCGCGAATGTGACACAACGACGAAGACAACGAAGACACACTGACACAGACACATTCGCGCAAGCGCGAATGTGTCTGTGTCATTGTGATTGTGTCATGTCATTGACATTGACACAACGACGAAGACAACGAATGATGAACGTCACGTTCGATGAACGTCACGAGTCACGTGACCCTGACTGAGTTTTCACTTCAATAAGATGGAAGCGATACAGTTAAATACAAGTTAGGCGAAACGATTCGTACGATATAATAGCGTCTATCTGGTTATGCGCGCGCGGCGAGCGATACGTGTTTCCCGTGCGAGGGTGCTCAGAGCGTCTGTCGGCTGCCGGCGCGCGAGTGCCGCTCCTCGGTCCTCCGCCCCCGCGCTCCGCACCGCACCGCGTGTCGGCAGCGCCTTGTACTCGCCTTGTACGATGTCGCCACAACACTATTTAATTGTTTGAGTCATACGTCGCGTGACCGCAAGTGTGTTCTTTTGTCGTCTCTTGTTTTACGAGCAATGTATAAAAATTAAATAAGATCTTACGCTTTTTCGACGTCACGTGACCCTGACGCGAGTTTGAAAGTTTTTACCCACCCAGCGCCGCTAAAGAAGTTTTCACTTCAAAAAAACAGTTCTTGTAGGTACTTTTCATATATCACACTCTTGTCCCAAATTAAGCAATGCTTGTACTATGAGAATTAGATTGCTGATAGAATACTTACACTGTTTTTGTAAATATGTACATACAAAGAATACATAGTAACACCTAGTCCAGAACAAATATTTATGTTAATCACACAAACATTTGCACTGGGTGGGATCGAACCCACGACACACAGCATAGCAGAGCTACTACCAACTGAGCTGTGACTCCTATGGAAACTAGATTGCTGATATCATTATCATCATCTTCCTACCCTTTTCCCACGTTATGTCGGGTCGGTACAACACGTCTTCTTCTTCCACTCTCCTCTATCAGACGTCATCTCAATGCTCACACCTTTCTTACACATGTCATCATTCACACAGTCCATCCATCTTTTCTTTGGCCTCCCTCTACTTCTACATCCATCCACAATCATATCTAACACTATTTGATATAGTAATACTAATAATCATCCATACAATTAAATACAATTAACATCATCAGGTGAGTTTGTGGTCAAAGGACGAACTATACTGAGTAAAAAAAAATATATTTTTTTTAACTATGTAATGCAAGCACCTATCCTATCTATGTAACATAGGATAGGTGCTTGCATTACATAGTTAAAAAAAATATATTTTTTTTAACTATGTAATGCAAGCACCTATCCTATGTATGTACATAGGATAGGTGGTGCTTGCATTACATAGTTACATAAACCAAAAGGCAGAGCTAATATCGACTAAGCTGTAACTATGACGTCTATTATGTATTTGTGACTATCTCACAGCCATCATACAGCCTAGTGTCAGTGTCATCATACAAACAAACGGACATATCGTTGAGTACATTAGTATGCCACTCATGTTCATACACCGGCGTCAGACCTCTCCCTCCGTCCCTCCTTACCCTCCGGCAATTCGAATTAGACCTGTGAGGTACTGCTTAGCGATGTTACAAAAAACTTCGGAACTATTATAAAATAGAATATTATTTATAGTGCTTTAAAAGTGTTTTATAATAGTAAGGAGTCCAAAAAGGTATACGGACTATCTTATAAAAAGTTAGCGTTGACATTATACACGATTACGTATCAATACTTCAAGTCTGCGCTAACTTTTTATAAGATATACCGATGTTTATGTGCGGAATTAAGAAATAAATAGTTTAAAATGTAAATCCAAATACTGATTTACTCTTCCTGATTATTTTTAATTACTGTTTCTGAAACCTGAAAGGAATATTTTTCAAAAATTTACTTTGATGACTCACATAATTTAGTTTAGAGCTCAAAAAGTAAAACTAAAACACATTTAGTACTTACTTGACTTGAAAACCTTAACATGAAAATTTCAAAGTCGATATGAAACACTCCACCAGTATTTTTTCGGTCAAAAATAAAAACAAAAATATATATTATAGCTTAAACTACGCAGAAAAGCTTATATCATATCTTGCAGTGTACCACGACCACAAATAACTAAACTATCACGTGAGCACGTAGGAATCCCAAATTGTCCGAGTAATACATACACTTCAACACTTTTGCTCGTAAAACTAGAGCCACAGCACTCAGAGATGTGATTTAAAAGATAATCAACTTCTACTAACCCCTTCTTGCATTAAACATTAATAAAACATATTTTTTTTCATTTATAGATAGATAAACATGTTTATTGTATAAAAAAGGAAATTCAACGTAGAATAGTGAAGTTTATTAGAATAACACATAGTAAAATAATACATAATTTATAAAATAATTTTACGAAATAACCAAAATATAACGATAGTAATACATAGCACGCATTAGCTAGTAACAAAGTAAAAGAGAGACTATACATAATATATTTTCTCTCTATTAAGGGCACTCAAAGTCAAGTGTAAAATCCGTGAATATTTATATATTTAATGATAAATTCTATATGATCCTTATGTTTATACAGAATAAAGTACATTTAACTTTGACATTAAATATAATGCAGTTATTTGAACAGTAATAATTAAGTAAACGAGGTACACGATCTATGACGTCATCTTATACAAATCTTATGAAACCATGACGTCATCGACAAATCTTTAGAACGAGCTCTTTACTGATTCTACATGATTCAACTCAGTTTTTGTAAATTGAATCAAATTACACGTTTCAAAGAGATTATATTTTTGTAGATAATTATTATAACATGGCTTAATTTAGATAATTACCTATGATTAATATTTAGTACTAGCTGATGCCCGCGACTTCGTTTTATTATCGTTATATTTTTGATAATTCACACAATATCTTTTTAAATTATAGCCTGTGTTATTATTTATGTATTATGATGTATAAACAACATTATTGTAAAGTTTTATTAAAATCCATTCAGTAGTTATCACTTACTTATCTTATCAAATTATAAAAAAAAACTTTATTAATTACTTAATCATGAACAATGCAATTTTTAATTATAATTAATTGTATAATAAATTGTTATTTATAACTTTCATAATACGAATTGTTTATTACAAAATTGTTAGAAATCACATATTATGTAAGAAAGATATTGAAAATGATGATTACTAACATTGCGAGACGCGGTTTGAAGATAGTTGGCCTTCATAAAGGGTTAATTGAAGTAGGTAATTATGAGGTAATTATGGTATTAAAAGTAGAGGTTACTTAACATCAGGTGGGACATGCTTAAATTAAAAAACATCATCATCATCAACATAAATCTGCTTAGCTTGGAGCTAGATGATGTTCTGTGGATTGTCCAGCATTATTTATTTATTCAGTCCTGGACGTAGGTCTCTCTGCATACGCGCCACTGAGCCCGGTCTACGGCTCTTCTGATCCAGTGTTTCAAATTAAAAAATATTGAGTGTAAAATTTTTAATTTCAAAATGGCTGCAAATTACGTAAATTGGTGTTTTAGCCAAAGACAAGCAAGCAGGCTTATGATTTTTACAATAACTTGATTCAATGTTTGAATTGAACACATCAATCAGCTGTTTTAGGGTTAAGCAAGCTAAAACTAAGTAGAGTCGACAACAGAGAGAGTGATATTTTGTGCAATATTGAGCTAAAATGAATCAAAATAATCATGTACTTACTATCAAAATGTTTGTATTAAGTAAGACTGTCGGGGTTTTTAAACAGACAAAGTATATATGTTAATGACAGTCAGCACCTGTCATGTCAAATAAGATTAGATGACGTCATCTGTCACTTTTCTTTTGTTACACTAAATCATAAATCATCATTTATTCATATTTTTTTTATATAAGTACGTCATTAAGAACCCTTTAGCAAAGACTAGCACTTGACCGTTTTAAAGTAACACATAGCTAAGATAGCATGGTGACAACATTAGCATAATGAAAATAATTGCTTTACCACGGCCGCGGATAATGATAGAGTCATTATGAGAATAAAACAATCAACTGTCGTACAGACCTTGTACCTAGTAATTTACCTTTGATACTTTAAAAAACAAAATTACCTAGCAACACTAAAAGTAATAAAAAAGTAAAGATCTAAATCGTGATATCAAAAACCATAAACATAGACAGACATTTTGCAGCTTTAACACACACATATTAGATATAAGTACTTACATACATTTTTAAAAGGCTAAACAAAAGACAAATAAACAAATTAAATTCTATAAAACATGATAAAACGAATTAAACAAAAACAAAAAAAAAGAACTCACCGTAACTGGCCAGTAAGAAAAAAAATCCAAACAGTGAACGAATGATCACACACAAACACAAATAAGATTCTATTTGCACACACAGTTTCCATATACAAACGTGAATTTACGCGCGAACTATTTCCGTCGGAATATCGCCGGGCGTTCGTTCGCCTCCGGCGCACGTTCGGTAGAGACTGGCGCATGCGTAGTCGAGGCATCGAAGCATCGTTTGCGCACCTGTCTTCGTGTACCTAAAAAACAATAGCAAACAATACCTAGTTGTAAATGGACCAATCCTTTTATGTAGTAGTAATGCCAGTACAGGTGACTTGAAATTACCTACATGGTAGCGTTTTTTGTGTTGTGTTGAGTCGTTTTAGTACGTATGTTAAGATAACACTACACTTTGTATAGTTTGATTGTAATTTTACAGCTATGGTGAAATAACTGTAAAACATTAGTTACTTAATAGGTTATCGGTAAATACCGATGAGCGTGTGTGAAAATTCGTTTTCATCCGCCATTTTGTTTTACGCACTTTTTTTTGATTCAAACAATTTGGTAGGTACATTTGTTTTATTTTTCCCACTATAGATTTTTTAGCAATAATGTTTATTATAATAATGTTTTATATAATAAGTATTTACAAAATGTATATTGTCATATAAAATACATATAAGTATAATAATGTTTTGTATATCTAATGTTAAATTAAAATATGTTTTATGTAAGTATTTTATAATAGAACATGTGACATTTTGAAGCGTGGCTTAGTCAACATTTGAGAAATAATAAATTTCTAAAAAGCTATAAAATGCAAACCACGGATGTAAGGTTGTAAAAAACCAATAAAAATATAGTTTTTAATTATTAAAAGGTCTTTATTTAAATGAATTTCTTAATTTTATATGTAAATAATTCAATTTGGCAGAACAAACGATTCTAGCATAACATTTGAATAATTTAAAACTTTAGAGTAATAAATGTGGCTATAGAAACTTGTTATATGATAAGAACTAAACTTTATTTTATTTGTTTTGTTATTACACAAAAAAAACTATCAAATATAACCCATTTAATATATTTACAAAATATACCTACCAAAACTTATTAAAAATTCGAATATTCCGAAAAATAAATATAAAAATATATCCGTGTTTTTCATGCAGCATTATATTGTCTTTTTATTAATATGTGATCGTATGCATAATTTACTAGCAAGTTTTTAGAGTATTGGTTCATACCAAATGTTTTGCTTATTGGTTCATACTTGAGATAAAGTTTATTTTTATATTTCTTAGATTTAATTCAACACCGGGTGTTCAATGGACTTGTGTTACAAGTTAAATAAATTAATTAATTTGGCAAATAAATAAAATTATAATTAATTAAAATTATAGGTAAGTAGGTATGAAATAGATTAAAATAAAATAACTTCGATTTGTGTATAAAATCACTAATCATGCTTATATTAAATTATTAAATTATTTCCCGATATTTCACAAATACAATTCATGATAATAACCCGTAAAAGAAATCTAAGTTCAAAACCGTGATAGTATCAAATATTAGTTCAAGTATAATTTTAAAACTAGTTAAAATTAAAAACTAGTAGATAATATAAAATCCATCTGCATTGCAGTTTTGAGTTACTAACCTACTTACAACAAAGTAACCGCTAGTGTGCTCAGTACCCCAAGTACGAGTTTGCGCACACACGAATCGTAGAGACGCAATCGCCGAGCGCCACAGATTTTGTACGGAGATCCAAGCTTCTAAAGAAATCTGCTAGGGGCGCTACTTGGATCTCCATACAAAGTCGGTGGCGCTCGGCGATCGCGTCTCTGCGATCCGTGTGTGCACAAACTCGTACTTGGGGTACAGTTTGTGTGGTCCGGTTTGCGATGGATTTTCCTGTAATCTTGCATCGAAGTTATCGATATTTTAGTTCACTGCACGTGGTGAAGTACTTATTCGAATTTGATCGATTTCTGACGATGAGAAGATATTTAAAATAAGTTAACAATGATTAGTCAATGGTATATCACATGGTAAAATACAAGATTTATAAGATTTTTTGACTTTGAATTTGTAATTTGATTATACCAGGATTTTAATGAATTCATTTCCCAAAGGTTTTGGATAAAAATATTCACCATTTTACCTTTGCAACAAACAAAAATAAAAATGAATATTCTTGGCACACATCGTAAGTAGTCCAAAACTAAGCAAAGCTTGTACTATTGGAACTAGAAAACCGATAGAATACTAACTTACTTAAGTATAATATTTTTTTTAAATACATAATAAATGACGCACGACTTGACTGAAAATTATTCAAAATAAACTTTTGATACTAGCAAATTACCTGTCATATTGACGGACAACGACCATATTAAAAAGAAGAAGAAAGAACCTCTGGACATAAATTACAAGACTTAACCAATAATGTTGATAAAATACTTGGTGGTTTCTAGGTAACCTAACTGACGATTTTCTTATCTAGAAACTAGAAAGCCATAAATTGTATTTTTCCAACGAAAGGTAAACAGCTCAAATAACTTTCTATCGATGACAATTTGCGATAAGTGACTATTTTGTGTTATTATCAATTTACCCCATCAAGCAATAATGGTGTGTGTTTAAATGTACATTAGTCTTGTTTACGTTTCATTGACTGTATTGTGTAGGTTTTTTAGTCATTAAAATACAAACACTAGTCTTTGTTTGTATTTTACTCTTTATTTTTGGAATGGTCTCTACTTCTTTTTCCTGCTTAAATCTTATTAAGTAGGATACGACGGAAGATAGGTACATACTTACCAGTAGATAGATATACAAACTATAGCATTTACAGAAAAATACGATTAAGTAAGTAAGTATATAAATTATAAAAATAATTTTATATTAATTTTACCATAGCATATCCTGTAAATTCACACCAAGAAGCTAGCATCTATATCGTCTGGTTCATCGTTCCCCGCTGTCTAAAGAAGATACTTTTTTTACTGATTTCGTCGTGTTCCCGCCCAAACGCACGCATGACATTGACAGATCATATCATAGGTTCACGTAGATCTCTCCCAAGACGCGCCACTGAGCCCAGTCTTCTGCTCTTCTCATCCAGTTTTTGCCAGCTACATTCCGCAGATCGTCACTCCATCTCGAACGGCGTCCTACACTACGCTTGCCTAAACGCAGTCTCCACTCCAGTATCCGTTTGCTCCAACGGTTGTCGGTTCTTCGGCAAACATGGCCGGCGCACTGCCACTTCATCTTGCGCTCGTAAAAGTCGTAAGACAGTGTAAAGCAGGGGAAACTATTTTGGACAAGTGACCCCTTTTCCAAAATGAACTGTTACCTCAGACCGTTAGCAGGCTATTATGAATAAGGGGGCCTATCCTAGTTAATTCAATAGGGGTCGATTTTTAGACCTCCTCGACCCCCACAACCAGTTTTCGTTTATGTTGACCCCGAGGAAACCTATTTCTCCCCAAGGGGTCGATATGGACCACTTTGGGAATCCCTGGTGTAAAACATCAACTAAATAGATGCATATACACGTAGCAACTCAGGAAGAGAAGAATCAACCACCATTTCACAAACATCCGTTCTGGTCTGCCGCAGACGGACAGACGGACAGACGGAGCATGTAATGACGGGCACAATGCGACAGGGTACGGTGATCACTGATTTCGAAATCACTATTGTACACGACCACGACTAGTGTGAGGATTATATTATTCGTTGCGGAACGCTGATTAGAATGAATCTACCTAGTTTTTATTTTGAGAATAATATCTACATATGCACTGTCAAAAAATGTCTGTGTCTCAAAGCATAAAAAATTTGCAGACTTTTATAAGAAAAGTGATAGAACAAAGATATAATGTGTAAAGAAGAAGTACACAACTGGAAAAGCTCTTTAAAAAACTATTTCATATAGTATTTGAGTTTTTTTTATTAACTAAATAACTTTAACGCGTTCAGTTTTCTTCATAACCTATAAAAGTTTGTTATGTAAAATACGCCCTTATCTTTGCGTTATTTGAGGTTAGTATTGGCGGGAAAATGCAAATAAAACGGTAGATAGATAAAAATTTATTTGACACACAAGTGCTCAGTTTTTTAGACTGCCAGCACTGCTGAGGGCTTAGTCCGAGCTTGCATTTTAAGAGACGACTCTCGGCTCGAGAGTAGGGAGTTCTAAAATTCAAGCTCGGACTAAGGCCTCTGATCGAGGCTCCACTCTAACCACAGACCATATGTTAGTGCCTTCAGTAATGACATAACATTTTGTTAAACAATATGTTACTCGTTTACTACCACCCCAACCCCTGCCACGCTAGAATACGCACGACAGGTGCTAATGCAGCTGTCTCAAGCTTCACCAAGTTCCACCACAAGGTATAGATAGATCCATTTACAAAACATATAAGTATTCTATCAGCAATCTAGTTCCCATACCACAAGCTTTGCTTAGTTTGGGACTAGAGTGCGATGTGTGAAATGTCCGTAAATAAATATTCTTGGTGATTTTACACACCACACTCTAGTTCCAAACTAAGCAAAGCTTGTATTATGGGAGCTAGATTGCTGATAGAATACTTATATATGTACTTTTTTTTTGTAAATACCTACATACCTACATAGAATACATAGTAGCACCCAGACACAGAACAAATATTTATGATCTTGAAATGTAACATTTATGTTATGTAACATTTGCTTGGTGGGAATCGATCCCACGACTCACAGTATGGAAGGTAGAGTTACCAACTGAGATGCGACGCATGTCTAATACTTTATAAAAAAAATATAGTAGTGTAAAAGCACCAAGCTATAAAAGTGGTGGAAGGAAAGCATATAACGTGTGCGTCGATCGTTGTGACATCAACAAACAGTCATAAGTAACAACAATGGCCTAGTATCGCCGTCACGACATGGGACCGACGGGGACTGCATTATGATGTGCTAGGATTGCCGGCGCCTCAAACCTAATGGAATAAATTTAGATTAGAACTATTACTAATCTAAAAATAAAGATTTACCTACCTATATTACTAACCCAAAAAAAAAGACGCGCGACCCGAGGGCTGATGAGTATCTGGCCCGGCGTATCAGCATTGCTATTCAGCGCGGCAATGCAGCCAGTATTTTGGGTATGCGACAATTGATACTGACTTGGATTGTTTGCGACGGTCTGTAGCTTAACTGTTTCTTATGTATTTTATGAAAAATAGTCGTAAGTTTGTTTGTGAGTAAACCATTCTAAATAAAAAGCCTAGACATTGCCCCCGAACTTTCCCGAACGCTTCCGAATGTTCACCAAAACGTAATTTTAGATCGAAATATCGTTTTGCGCCTCGCCTTTTGCGTCATAGTTATGCGTTATTGTTTTCGATGCTCGTTGAGTTACACTCAGACTACGGGCTTTGCTGCTAGATGTTGTAAAATATATGCTATTTTTCTATCATAGGACAAAATATGATGCCTGCTACTACCGCAGACACCAGTCAATAGTTTAGCCGACCGGCCCCGACGTTCGCAGCTCATTTCAATGCGGCGCGCGACGTCACGCCATTGTCCATTTATCGGAAATCGCTTACGATGAATAAAATCTGACAATGCTGAGGAATTCAAGGGCAAATCCAATGCGCATTCATAGATACAAAGAGCTAATGCCGTTGGCTAACGGCTGTATAACGCTTACTGAGGCCCAAACACAAGTCTTCTTCTTCTTGCGTGTCAATTGGTGATAACAACTTCAAACCAAGTTCGAATAGAACTTGGCTACTTCTTTTCACTCGTTGTCTCACCTTCTCGTTTGTCCCTTGTGCCCTACCACCTGCACAAGACTTGACCTCATGACACCACAAGCACATATAAATGTGACAATCGCTTATGTATCTAAACGGTGGTGTGTTTGATAGTACGAGATCCGGTTGAATTAAACATACTGGCGGCCAAATTTTGCTAGGCAACCTGATAAATATATATTCTCCTAATTGTAAATATACATAAAAATTTGGTTTTCAGCAAAAAACAGATGAGCGCAGTAATCCTGCAGCCGAATCTTAGACCATACGCTTTGACGCTCGGCTGCCGAACGTTGCAGCGTTACCGCGTACCGTGAACGTGCTAACGTTACGATACGATTACGATTGTTACATTTATTCGTGCGTATTCTGAGAGAGATTATAAAATACTTGTAAAATTAGGTAACATGACACACAGTAACTATGCGGTGCCCTACAGGGTTCATAAAAAATATACCTATATAAACAAACATTTTACATCACGCTCTAGTCCTAAACTAAGGAAAGCTTGTACTAGATTTCTGATAGCATACTTATACAATGTGGTTTTTGAGAACAGTACCCCAAGTACGAGTTTGTAAACACACGGATCGCAGAGACGCAATCGCCGAGCGCCACCGATTTTGTATGGAAATCCAAGCAGCGCCCCTAGTAGACTTTTTGAGAAGCTTGGATTTCCATACAAAATCGGTGGCGCTCGGCGGTTGCGTCTCTGCGATCCGAGTGTTTACAAACTCGTACTTGGGGTAGGTACAGGGTTGATGGCTAAGTCCGAAACCACGAGAGTTAGAAAAATGATGTGTTTTCTTTAAAAAACTACCCTGTATACTTTTGTAAATAAATAGTAGCAAAGTTGGTGTTTTGTGGTAGTTTCTATGAAACCATTGTATACTTGACCCCATGAGCAGGTGATTCTCGCCCCCTACGAGAATAACTCTGAAACTTATTTGTAAACGTGCATTTGTAATTTACAAAGGGTGTAAAAATAATGCAAAACATTTTTTGTATTTTTCAACTTAAGTATATGAATAGATGAGTTCGGCACAATTTTCACTTTCTTAATATTTATTTTTCTATTTAAGTACATATTTATATAAATTCACCCATAATGCAAAGAGTCATTAATAAGTCGTATTTTTGATAATGATGGATCAAGCCGGATGGATTCTTATGTTGTCGACTCATATTAATATTGCCAAATTTATAACTTTCGAAGTAGATACTTACATTGTTGGAAGGCATGAAAAAAATATGACATGAATCTACAAGTCCACGAACTTATCATTCATTTTACCCTGTATATATTTTCTTAAGTTTTTACACCCTGCATTTTTAATTAGGCCAGGTGATAATTCAACGGTATGAGCAAGTCACTGTCTTTTATGTGAGGATAAATAAAAGTACCAGGCTCGGTAATTTCGTACCAGGATGTACAAGGACTGTACCTATTGTACTTTTGTACTAGATTAAATATTATTTGTTAACTTGAATAGAATTGTTATTTTGATTTGATATTTTCTACCAGTCAGCCTAATGTTATGTGCATATATTTCTTTTTGAGGCTAAGTACCAAAAGTCCAAAAATGTGACAATTCTACTAATACTTACTCATTTGTTATTTTTTGTTCTGGAGTAGGCTAAATTAGTATCTATTAACTTTTTGTTTTAATTTTCCTGCCCTTTTTTAATTTTTTTTTTACTCGGAAAAGATATCAAAGAATATGGTGGGAATGACAAAATAATCTGACAAAATGACAAAATTCTAGTTTATGGGCTTTAAAGTTTTAACAAGCCGTTTGTAATTAGTTTTGTAAGCTTTTAAGGTTTAGGTAATAATCAGTCTTTTTGCAAAGATATTTTGAAACTTTCCAAAGAAGAAGTAGCATCTGCGTATAACGAGGCCATCGTTTTAGCAAGGGACCACTTGACATCGAGTGGGGCATAGATTTGTTTTATCATATAATGTGAAAAAATTGGTCAAATCTCGAAAGAGGCCCTTTCATTCTATGCAGACTACAAAACAATCTTGTCTGCAATAACGATGCTATCAAAATAATAACACAAAAGCATATCAGTTCAAAATTGTAGGCAGTTAAGTATCACAATTCGTTGGTTAATCTAACGTTCACAATCAAACGATCTACGCTATTACCCGGGAGTAGTAAACCCCCGGTCAGTGCAGTAAACTTGGGATATTTCCATAATAATTTGGTGTGATACTTAATTTACACAGAAAGCCAGTTGCTACATTAAAACACATTACAAGCAATACATTTTGAAATGTACCTACTAATATTTGGAAACCATTTTCTCTGTCTGTGGTCTTAACTAGCATGCAAAAATTAAATAAGTTCAAACCTAGATCTATTTTTATCATTTTGATGCCATTTTTTTTCTACTACGATTATAACTGTCATAAAACCAGCAAATATCACAATTCGCAAATACATTTAGACAGTCAGCATAGTTATAGTTACTCACGTAATTATTAGCATCGAATAAATACTTCTATCAAACAATATGCCGTGCTGTAAACACGCTTCTTGCCTAAATGCGTGGCAAGCGGCAAGCGGCAAGCTGCATGGCAAGGTGTAGCATGGTATAGCACGGCCGTGGGCCCCCACTTCCGGCGTGGGCGATGCGTGACCGACCAGTGCCGACCACGTCACGCACACACCAACGCAACGAATCTTTTCAGCTTCGATGTTTAGAGGGCCTAGCCAACCGATCTGCTGAACTACACTTTGTACAGTCTAAATAGTTTTGTGTCTTTTTGTAATCGTGGTTTTCTGTGACTTTGCAAATAAATAATTTGTGAATAATATGAATAGCAGTAGGTAACAATATCTATCGTTTCTAAGGCCGACTTGATCACCGCTACGGCATCTGCCATAGCGGTTGCAATCTTCTGGGCGGATACAATTTGAAAGAATGGTGACAAGAAAGAAGAAGGGTACCCTAACCATAGGGTAAAACGGGACCCTATTACTGAGACTCTGCTATTCGTCTGTCTGTCTGTCCGTCTGTCGTCAGTTCGTATTTGTATCACGTAATATCTTAATAGGCGATAAATAGTTGTTTTTTTTTAATTCATAGATTCATAACAACTTTACTATACCTGATTAAAAAAACAATAAAATAAATATTGAAGGGGGCCCATACAACGTGATATTTTTGATACGTGTTTTTGTTATGTCTTTATTTTTCCTTCGTGCGAGGGAACGACTCGCACTTGGCCGTATTTATTTTCCTAATTTTCGACATGTCGATAGTTCACTGAGTGTATGCTGTAGGACTGCATACACTCAGTGAACTATCAATACTGTAGGCCTTAGGACTGCATACACTCTAGTATAGGTACACTAACGGCCGGTTTCTCGAACGATGATCAACGAAAAAATCAAATAATTACTATGTGTCAAATTCGGATCAATCGTGATTTGGGTTTCCAGAAACCGGCCGTAAGATTAATTAAGACATACAAAAAAGTGACAGATTATAACATTATTAAGTTGGCTGTATCTTCAAACAGGTGCGACACAGAGCGCACGTAATTGTAACTTGTAAGCTAGTTGTTGGAAGTAGATGAGTAAATGTCACGTAAATTAAATACCAGCCCGATATCAACTAGCTGAATCGATTATTTAATGCAGAGCTGGACTTAAACTGAGTTTAGTTTTTTAAAATTGTGTCTATCGTGTGACACGTACAAAGGTAGATATAGTTTTATTTATTTTGTCTTATGTACCTATGTCTTATGTACAATAAAAAAATAACGGCTTCGCAAACAGATGGTATCAACTATGGATTTGGAGGTGGCTTTGGGTAATAAAAAAACAGAATACAAATGACTTTTGGACGTTGTGTGAAGAATTAGTGAAAACCAGCGCTATAGCCCAATGGCCGAGAGTTCTCCACCAAATGTTCCAAAGAAAAAAGGGATCATCATCAAAATAAACATGTCTTCACTTTAACTGAAGATTTCAAACAGAACTGGATTTAGAATCTCATGATAAACCTATCTTGAGATTCTAAATACCTTCCTGAAGCCGGCCCTACTTAGCACCGAACCGGCCTTGTGCCAAATAAGTAGTGATAGTTTATTGCTTTAAAGTAAAGAATGAATTTGTGGCAATTATTTACAATCTTAATACTAAAACAAAACCCAATGCTTCTATCGAGAGTGGTGAACGTAGGCATTTATTTACTTATTTATTTATTTATTTAGAACAAATGCATATAAAACTTACAGCCTAAACCAAAACGTTTTCTATGCTAAATAACATATAATAAATCACTTATAATATTTTAGATTGAAATTTTAGATTGAATTTTAGATCCTGCATCCATCAGCTTTGCAAGATTTGGTTACCTAATACCCAAACGGGTGTTTGGGATTAAGTCGATATGGTTAGATCTTCTTACTCTGATTGTACATCATTAATTTAATTGTTAGGTACTCCCTATTTTGCCAACACGGTTTTAGCAGAAATCTAAACTACTTAGTAGAGATAAACAATTCGAATGCCAGCGCGTTCGTCTTACAACAAATCCAGCCATTCTTTCATAACTTATGACAAATCCAATATATTTTTATTGAATGTGTAGGTAAACCGTAAGTCAACATTTTTGTAAACGTATCCGAGTTGGAATGCGTGCATTTTTGCAATGGTTTAAATCTAAATAATTTGTCATTCTGTTGTAATGTAGAGACATTACAACAAAATTACAAATTATTTATTTTTAATTCGATTTTTGCCACAAGGACCAATATCGTCTACTAGTATATTAACAATGAGAAATTCCAAGAATGTTCCTCTTATTCCTACTCAATAATTTCCATATCACGATCTCAATCTAAAAACGATAAAATTCTACTCCAATTTTGATGAATATGGCATTCTTGAAATACTCAATTAGTCTCACCCCATGTCCTCTGCGTTACGTAAAAAGCGCATTAAAAAGGTTTATAAAACTTGCGTAAAAATATCCAAATTCCTGACGGATTTTAGGTTGAGCGTATCCTGCCTGACCGGATGTGCGTGTACCTCCATTAAGTACTTTCAAAGCTGATGCGGTGAACAATCGTGCAAGTATTTTATTTAATCCAAGGATTTTATGAACATTTACTACGTTCTACAAATTCTACTAGAGCTTGAGTCAAACTTGAAAATATTTATTCCGTAATTAACTGTTAATGTCAGTTGGTTTGACAGAGAGGCCATGTATAAAAGAAGAAGCCCATAAACTTAAAATACGAAAAAAAAGAAAAAAAAATAACAATTTACCGTCCAACTGTCGCCAAATTACCTAAACTGAAAGGTAAGACGAAAGTCTGAAGTTATAAATTGTAATGATGCTGTTGTCTGACTATATAAAATGTGTCTGGTTTGTTATTGGGAACTGTTTCCCTTGAGTCTGGGGACTCCTCCCGTTTCAGTACGTGGGAACTGCTCCCGTTTCTGTCTGTCATGGGGGTTTCCCCCCGTGTGGCCTCCAACCTCCCCTTAAGCCACCCCGAGCCTCGCTCTTTCTGTGCAGGATTCTGTGTGCCTGTTTAACCGATCGTCTGTACAATCAATTCTGAATTAGTCTGCGCTGCACCAGTGTACACTGTTCAGCTGATCGTCTGCACGATCAGCGCTGCATTGTCTGCGTTGGTTCAACTAATCGCCTGTGCGAATAATGCTTCATTTACTATCCTGAATGCATTGGTCAACATCTGATAACTCGTGCAGTTATAAATTAAGGTCACTCACCAATGTATGTCTTGAAACGTTACCTCAAGCTCACTCGCTCGCATCTCTCGGAACGTACACTCAAGCCCACTCACCAATGCCTCTGACTGAACGTCCACTCAAACTCACTCACTGATACTTCTCCCGGAGCCTTCTGTCAAGCTCACTCTCTAATCTATCTGTCTGCGCGTCCCGAACCTGACTGCCAGGAGCAGCGGCGTGCACGCACCCGCTCGCCCCCTTCGCCGGAGCCTACGACTCGCTGTCTCAGCATTTTGTGTCGTCACAAAGGAACGTTCTAGTATTCTATTTAGTCTACTCATCGATATAGCAACTAAGTAAAGCTTCGCGTTCGCGACATTCCCGCCAGCCGAAGAAAAAATTAAAACTCTTCTGGGTACTGAATATATTTTGCTATAGCTGATTACATTCAATAAGAAATTAACTAATAACTGTTTATTTATGGTACTATTTATTTGTCTGATTCTACTACTCGAACAATGTGATTATCAACTGATTAACTTTTTGTTCTCTTTGACGTTTCTTTGCCTGTATCCGTTAAAGAACTGTGTGAATTCTGTATCTGTTAAAGAACTGTGTGAATTCTGAATCTGTTAAAGAACTCTGTGAATTCTGAATTCGTTAAAGAACTGTGTGAATTCTGAATCTGTTAAAGAACTGTGTGAGTTCTGAATTCGTTAAAGAACTGTTACTGATCAATTTTTTCTGAAGTTTGTTCAACGGAAAATTATTCAAAATTGGGATTTTGACTGGGACTTCTGATAATATGATTAGGTATTTTGATTTTGTAATGGTACTGTATCTGGCTGTACTGGCTTTGAACTGTGACTGGAAAGAG
Organism: Ecliptopera silaceata; assembly: GCA_932527185.1. Classification (NCBI taxonomy): domain Eukaryota; kingdom Metazoa; phylum Arthropoda; class Insecta; order Lepidoptera; family Geometridae; genus Ecliptopera; species Ecliptopera silaceata. Next base: position 2,787,108 of record OW052211.1, read on the forward strand.
TTTGTTTTACCCTGATGGCTTTGTTTTACTTTGGCTACTTTACCCTGTCCGTCCGAACCCTTAAAAAACTTTGTTATTATTTTAACTGTCTGCTCTGTCTGATCTTATTTAAACTGTTTCTGTTAGCCTTGGTGTTCTATTAATTAATAATATTATTGGTTATCTCTGATGGTCATTTCTTTCACGCAGGCTAGTTGAATACTGATTTCCTGATATTTTGTCCTGAGTTCTGTTATGATTTGATTGATCTAAAATTTCAGTTGTAACTGAACCTCCCACACGAAAGAAAGTGTAAAGTCTTGAGAAGTTAAAACTTGTTCTAGTTTTGCACAAACCGTGGTCTGAGTTCTAGTATTTACGATGGTCTCAAGTTAATTTTTACTGTATAGGTATAACTGATTGTAATTTGTGAAATATGTATTTGTATTAAATTTATTTCATACTATGTTTGACCGAACCAATTAAGGTGCTCGTAAAATCTTCAAAACTAATGGGCTGACTCTTGAATAAGCTTCCATCGTTGGTACTTTGTTTTTTAAACAACATCTAAAATTATCACTTTTGCTGTAAGCTTAACTGTGTGGTATTGTCTGATACAATCAACTGTACGAAATTTTTCAATTCTTTCTAAATACTTTTTGTCAAGTCTTGTCTTGTGTGAAGTCTTTTACTAGGTACTTCCAAATTTATACTTTCTGATTGTCAGGTAAGTAAGTAAGCATATTCCGAGCTTATCTTAGTTTGGGACTAAAATGTGTTTTGCGAACCTCCGTCAATATTTGTTCATTTATTTATCTTGTACGTTCTAATTAGAAGAGAACTGAAATAATTTAAACCAATGAATGAAATGGTATACTGAACTTTACTCGCTTTTGTGATAAATTATGCATTGCTGGTAATTTGAATGGGCCACCACTAAAAATTTACTACTAAATTTCTCACATTTGGCACATTTTCTGATAACTTTTTAAATTGTGGATCGTCCATCTGACACCCAAAATTGATCTTTAGCAAGACTATGTTAAACTTCTACGTGATACATTATAGCTTCTGTGATTTGGCAATAAATTTTTGTGTGATTCTGAATTTTAGGAAGTCGGTCTGGTTCTTTCTGATTCTCTGTCAAATCTGTATTTGAATCTTCCTCTGCATCTGAGTATTTCCTTTGGTTCCGTAAATAATCAAAGTAATTTAGTCAAGTTGGTGGCACGCTAACTTCTCTGAGGTAATACTGAGTCTGAATATTTAGTCTAGTGTTTTTGCCTCATTTGTGTCAACGTATTGAGTGTTTTCAGTTATTACAGGTTCTGTAGTGTCTAAATTGTTTGTCTGTTTCTCTGAATTGTTTAGGCTCAGTAGTTTCTGAATTCGGAAGGTTGTCCGATCAATTAAATTTGAGTTTCTACATTATTTTCACTGTTAAGATATGTATACCGTTTTTCTGATTCATTAATCAATAAATTTTGTCTCTTGAGCCAGTTTTCGTAACAATCAATTCTATGTGCTCTAGTGCCAATATCTGATAGATTGAGATTAGTTTGCATTTATCTGATTTGTAAGTTTATGTTCTGTTTGTCTTATTCACTCTATGCGAAATAAACGTTGCGAGCAGTTTGTCAGAGTTGTATCAACTTAAAACTGTTTGACTATTGGTCTGTTTATAATATAACTTATATTATCAATCTGTAGCCAATGAGTACTCTTACTAATTCTGATCTCTGAATCTGTATATTTATTTGGTCCTTTAGTGGCATTAGACTAATCCATAACAAAACTGAAATATTTTCAATGTATACTGGTACTGCGCAACTATACGACCGCTGCGTATGCGTCGTAGAAGATTCTGTGAAACAATGCAATTTTTATTCAATTTTACTACCTGAGTTGATTTAGTTTAGACTTTGAGCATAGTAGCGATTAATATGTATTTATCTCTTGATTATCACATCATTTTTCTCTGTCATTTCACAACTTTTGGAAAAACGTAATTTGCTGGGAGCATTACTGACACTGTGAAACCACATGGATCATACATTGAACCACTGATCTTAAAAACGTCTCGTTTTGATTTTGACTGAGCTCTTTTTACACCGCCTTTGAATTAGACTTCTAACTGAGTTAATCATATTGTTTTTTCACACTAAACCATGGATCTTCATATGCTCTTCATCTTCAGCATAAAATCTGTTTGGTTTTTTAAAGATCTGATCTCTGAGCTTGCATTTCAGTCACGTAAATTTGTGAACAAACTGTTCATTGATTTTTTAGAAATCGCATATAATTTCAATGCGTCAGAAACTGTTTGTGCGCTTCTCGCAATATTATCAACGGAAAATATAATTCTCTTTAGTTTTTATCTCTGTATAATTCATGTCGTCTTTGTCTACATATATTGCAAATAAATATGTGAATACTGCATACTAAATTTCAACGTATACTACATCTCATTATCTGATCTTGTTAAGTAGAACCTTTCTGTGTAAAAACGCACTTGAAATCACTTCAAATGAAACGCGGTACGTTAGCTGAATGAGCTTCTTCCTTTAATTTATTTTTAAGTCGCAAAACTGAGTAACAACTCTATCGAGTTAACTGAAAAAAGGTCTTTCCTTATAAGGTCGGCCAATCGTATATGTTCTTTGAATTTTATGCATAAAACATTCAGATCTTTTCATACTAAAAGATCCTTAGCATTGGCTCAGGTTTTAATTATCTGCTGGTTTTGTCTGTCCACGTATCATAGACTATATCTTCTTCTTCTCTTCTACTTTCAGTGTTATCGCGGCTGTGTACGAAATGATGCGAAAGATAATGACTTGAGTGCATTTGTGCTAAGAAAGGTCTGGTACCTCTTTTGCATTCCCATTTTGTTACAATTTTTATATGATCTGATCATAATTGTGATTTCTTATCAGAGCTATCTTTTCGTTTTTCTGATGAGATTGTAACTATGTACACGACTTTCAGCTAATATTATGCTGTATTCGATCCACGGTTTTTGGATATGATGCCGTTCATTTTCTTCTCAATGAATTGTCTCTTTAAACTGTTTTTCCGCCTCTATTACTTTTCGTAATTAATTGTTTCTATAAACTTCAACTGTTTTACCGTCTGTTTCTCATGAGTAGCCTTTGACGATTCTGTAATACTTTTTGATTCAAGGTCTCGGTAATCTTTTGACTTCCACTAATTTGACTGGAAGATCACTTTAATTAGGTTTACTTCTGAATCCTTTATCTGAATGATAATAAGTCAACACGGTAAGTTGATCTGAATTATCAACTGTCTCTTATCTTTTCAAGCCAAAATCTGAATTCACTAAGAAAAGAGCCGTGATTTCTTTATATGTAATATGAACGAATTATAGTAGTCATTACTTATCAAAATGAAAATTTTATTAACGCATGTACCATCATCTGCCATTATAAGATTTTAAATTTTCATAAAATATCAGATACGTTTTATTTCTTTATATTTTTATTTACACGCGTAAACACACTGAGTAACACTAGTTCTTCGCTTGGTTTTTCAAAATGACTTCGGAATTACTGACTTTTCATTTGTCGTGGTGATTTTTCTCCGAACGTAAATAACGACAGATTTACTTTTCCACTATAGAGAGCTTCATAATGTTAGCGAGCGATTCTGTTCTTTTTTGCTGTGAAATAAAACGCGACATTGTAGATTTTTACTTTCTGACTTTACACTCCTTACATAAATTATGTAAGTCTGTTACAACGTAGTGTTTGTTTGAAAATACTTTATCTGAATTGATTTATTCGGCTGCGATAGCTTTGTAAAACATAATGCTTGATTGTGAGTACCCAACTCATTACAATGTCTGTTCGATGCGGCTAGCTTAGCCGTTCATATGCTTTTCTTTGAAACAAATGTAGCAGAGGCTATGTATTTGTGGCTTGCTATCTTGCTTAGTTTGGTAGGTAATGCAATCACACTTGAAATAAATCTTTTCTGAATAAATAATATTAATTTAATTCCCCTTTTAGTTGGCTCATAATTTCTGTCAAAATAAAACATCACTCTCATCAGCTCTTAAAACTCTTTCACTTGATTAATTGTTGCCATCTGTAAGTATTCCAAAGAGCTCTATACATAGTGAGCGTCAATAATCCATCAAGAGTTGGTTATAGCAATTTTTTCTGATCCCAAAACTGATAACATCTGGGTACGTCACCATAAACTTATATAGAATAACTCCATTCTTGGTAGTTTACTTTATTTAGGATTTCATCATTTATGCATGTTACTTAAAATGTTGAATGCTTCATTCTGTCATAGCGTTTGAGACTGACATCTACTTGTGTCTGATATTAAATGTTCGGCCTGAATTTGTACTAAAGTTTACCGACTGATTAACTTTCTAATTGGGCTCTCTATCTGATTAACAGTAGTTTTGTATTTCTGAGTTAAATCTTTGATCGACACCCTCTAGCTTTGAATTTGCTTATTCTGTTGTTATAACTCGCTGTAAATTTCTGACATGCACACTGACTTTTAATCTGTACAGAACGCACGGACACTAAAATCAACTTTTAAAAAACGGGTTCGGAGGACCTCTTTCATTTTTGATACAGTACCTACTCATGGACCCAAGAGTAAGTTTACTCAAGTTATCGTTGTAATATTTAGATTTGTTTGTACTCTGTTCAAAACGATAAACAAAACACTTCGTTAATTAAATCTCTGTAACTATATACATTTTCATCAATAAAACTGATCTGTTAAGCTGACTGTACCATCATCATTTAGTGCGTAAAATAATCCGACACCATAACGAATATGTTTTTCGTTAGCTCAAAGTAATGTTTACTTTATCAGCATTTGGACAAATGAACTATTATGTGATACCTTAACCAAATGTAAACAAAGAGAGGCCCCATGAGAGCGTATCACAAAAAAAATGTTATGTTTTAGGCCACATTGTAGTTATGTACTTTTATATGTCTTGCCTTCATTAAAATTTTGTTTATACATTTTGTTCTGTAATTTATTATAATTCATTAGTTTTTCTCTTTTCTTCTAATAGATTGATTGTGTTTGATCTGGTTTTCTGTATATATTTTATACTGTCTAAATTACTGAATATTACTGTATATATTTTTCTATCTTTCGTTCTTTTAGGGCTGTATTTGACCATGTTACTATGTCTGTATAGTGTATATAAAATATTGTAATTACCACTGATTCCTGACCTTTTCCTCTTCTCTATTCACTGTTTTGATTTGTTTTCTCTATTTTGTTTTTCACTAAAATAAGTAGGTAGGTGGTAGGTACCTATAATGCGAACTTAAAAGTGTTGAATTATAAATCATTTTAACAAATGGAAACTTGTGCTGACTTTTCGATAAAACTTTCTGTAGTGTAGACTGTATCACTTCTGTAATGTTTGGACTTGCCTCTGACTACCCCTTGCAAAATATCTGTCTCGTTTAGTAACAATTAATCTCTGCAGACAATGTAACCCTTGTTAGGTTCCTGTGACATTAAATAGGTCAATACAATGTATTTCTGTTTGTGTTTAAGGCTTAAATGTTGGGCTATACTTAGTGCCATTGTACACAAGTAACATTATTTTATTTATTTTTTCATCTATGCTTCGCTTATATTTTTATAACGTACGGATACGTATCGGCTGAAAAATAAGAACTGAATTATTTTTCTGCGTAGTATGTTTTCTACTAAAATATTATCGAGATTATTATCCCTGCATCTCCACCATGTCGCCAAATTACCTAAACTGAAAGGTAAGACGAAAGTCTGAAGTTATAAATTGTAATGATGCTGTTGTCTGACTATATAAAATGTGTCTGGTTTGTTATTGGGAACTGTTTCCCTTGAGTCTGGGGACTCCTCCCGTTTCAGTACGTGGGAACTGCTCCCGTTTCTGTCTGTCATGGGGGTTTCCCCCCGTGTGGCCTCCAACCTCCCCTTAAGCCACCCCGAGCCTCGCTCTTTCTGTGCAGGATTCTGTGTGCCTGTTTAACCGATCGTCTGTACAATCAATTCTGAATTAGTCTGCGCTGCACCAGTGTACACTGTTCAGCTGATCGTCTGCACGATCAGCGCTGCATTGTCTGCGTTGGTTCAACTAATCGCCTGTGCGAATAATGCTTCATTTACTATCCTGAATGCATTGGTCAACATCTGATAACTCGTGCAGTTATAAATTAAGGTCACTCACCAATGTATGTCTTGAAACGTTACCTCAAGCTCACTCGCTCGCATCTCTCGGAACGTACACTCAAGCCCACTCACCAATGCCTCTGACTGAACGTCCACTCAAACTCACTCACTGATACTTCTCCCGGAGCCTTCTGTCAAGCTCACTCTCTAATCTATCTGTCTGCGCGTCCCGAACCTGACTGCCAGGAGCAGCGGCGTGCACGCACCCGCTCGCCCCCTTCGCCGGAGCCTACGACTCGCTGTCTCAGCATTTTGTGTCGTCACAAAGGAACGTTCTAGTATTCTATTTAGTCTACTCATCGATATAGCAACTAAGTAAAGCTTCGCGTTCGCGACACCAACGTTGCCCACAAACATAAACAAGCCTTGCAACGTGACATTGGCGAAATTGGCTAACCCCCAGACGCCATTAAATAAAAATTGAATTGAATGAGCGATTTTCCAGGGAGTGTTCTTAGAATACACGATAGATGGCGCTCAACGTCAAATGCATTTCAATGTCAATTGTCAACACAAAAAGTTTTCATATTTTATCTGTGGTGTGAAATTTTTGTTCTAGAAAAAATTCAAAACTGTTTGACAAAAGCTAAAAGTCTTCAATCGTGGCAGAAATCAGAAACCAGTATACAGTCTGTTGTCGTCAAAAGTAAAATCCACAAGAAGGTACACGAATGCTAAAATAAAAGCAAACAAAATCTAACAAAACGCTGAATACACCGAAACGGACGTGACAGGATGCTAATGACAGCTACACGACAGAGCTGCCAATAGATTATACAGATAAAAAAGAGAGGGATTTTGATACACTATGTGTCTACTGCCATCTATCGACTATTTTTGAACAATTTTTTTTTTTTAAAAGCTATTTGGAAAATCGCTCATTGAGAATGCTATGTCACGTGGTAGGCATTTTTTTTATATACCTACCTATTCTATGACTATTGACGACCGATGTGGCGCGTCGGGCGAAGGTCTGCCTGCGACGCGGTGGTTGCGGGTTCGATTCCGGCCTTGGGATAAATGTTTATACGATCTGCAAATATTTATTCCGGGTGTTCAGGGTGTTTTATATGTAGGTATAATAAAAAGTAAGTATCTATCTATGTATGTAATGTATTGTATTAAGTATGTCAGTCTTCTAGTACTCATAACACTGCTTAGCTTGGGGCTAGATGATGTTGTGTGGATTGTCCAGCATTATTATTTAATTATTTATGACATGGATCAGCATTCAAATGAGTGATGTAAGTCAACTACGGGTGCAGTCCATATCCAGCGTGGTGATAGATCAATCCTTCTAGCATTTTGGTTATCTGTCGCAAACGGGGTCCCTAACAAGACGGGTTTGCGGCTAGATTTACAGCTGTTGGTAATTCCAGCATTGATGGACAACTTATCTAAGATGCCGCAACTGCCTTGACATAGCACACAGTCTAGTAACTCATCTAGCGTGTTATAAGCGACGAGAATATTTTTTATATTAGAATAATATTTTTTTAATTATAGGTAAGTACTGATTAACTGAGGGCTTACATTTTGGCTTCAGTTAATCATTTGGTGTTCATTTTTGGTACCTATAGACCCTATAATACCCTAGGAAGGTACCCTAAATATAAGACATCTAAAAGAGGACCTAAACTATTCAAATTAAAATTTTCATATTGATTATATTTCATTAATTCTATTATCTAATTATGGTACTAAGTAACGTCCAAAGAAATAATTAGGTACACACAGTTATAATAAAAATATAGATACCTACTTACAAAACTTCGATATTATTTATCTCTAAATTTTATTAAAAAATATACCTATCTACGTTGGTTTGAGTTGATCTACTAGATGTAATATTTACTATGAAGCTGCGGTTAAGAAAATTCTTAGCACTTTATGCAAACCGTTTTAAAAACCGTTGAAGCGAGACGTTTCGTTGCGAAAATTGAGATCTAGGTACAGTCAGTGTCAGAAATACTACATTAGTATTTTCAGAATTCAAAATATTTTTACATCTAAGTATCAAAATTTTCGTTATAATTTGTTGGTTTTCCAGAGGTAGCCAGTTCATTTTAAACATCAAATGTAATCAACTTATTTAAACGGTATATAAAAATACACACAACTCATTTTTTTACGGAATGAGGCGGGAATCAGTGGATGAGATTCACAAGGGACCGGAAAAAATGGCATAATAAAGAGGCCTATACCCAGCATTGGGTGCCAACGGGCAGAAATGATGATGATAATATCATCATCATTCCTCTGCCCTTATCCCACGTTACGTGGGGTCGGCACATGTTTTTTTCTTCCACTCACTCCTATCATTCGTCAACTCTGAGTCCACTCCTTTCACATTTATGTCCTCTTTCACACAATCCAGCCACTTCTTTTTCGGCCTTCCTCTACTTGCATATCCAGACAATGATGATGATGATAATGACTAGTTTTATTTGTCGCACGCTCTCTAGCCGTGAGGGCGTTACATCGTTAGTGTGATTGTAAATGTAGATTGTCGGATTGTCGGTCGCGTGCGGCTAACTTCACTTTAAGCCGAAGCACTGATTATTAATCGTTACTATGTTGGCTGTTTTTACTGTGTGCTAATTCATATTTTTTTTGATAAAATAAATGAAAAATAAATAATGCTGGACAATCTAGACAACGTCATCTAGCCCCAAACTAGGATGGCTTGCGTTATGGGTACTAGAAGACTGACATATTTAATACAATACATTACCTAGATAGATATTTTTATTATGCATAAAAAATAATCTAGGAACGAAAATCGCCAAGTATGTTGGGGGTTTTAGACGTTCAAACAGTCTTGTTAATATTAGTCGCGGCGTATACAATACGTTTACGAATGTATCAATCGTAAACGTATCGTAACGTTAGCACATTCAAGATACAGCGCGGTGACGCTGCAACGTTCGTCAGTCGAGCGTCAACGCGTAGTGTCACTCGAATACGACACCGTGCAGTGTATCTACCATGAGTTGTCATGTCACAGTAAAATCGCCTGACTTTACTACAGTAGTTACGTCAATATTAGTAGGACGAATTTTAGTACCCAACTATCCGCTAGAGGCGCTGTACAAATCTTCATACATTTTTTAACTACAGACGCTAGCGAGTATAGTAAATTATAGTATAGTAAAAACTCATGGTAGACCTACAGATAGATACGTATGCAATTTATTTATTCCGGGTGTTCTGGGTACATGTATAATAAAAAAACTACATATCTGAAATGTATTGTATTAAGTATGTCAGTCTTCTAGTACCTACCCATAACACAAGCTCTGCTTACTTAGCTTGGGGCTAGATGATGATTTGTGGATTGTCCAGCATTATTTATTTATTTAATTGTCACATTTATTCGTGCTCGGGCATCTGGATTTGAACCAGTCGCTACTTAAAACGCCAGTGGTGCTCATTGAGGTAGCGAAGACATGCTCTGAGATGCTCTGCAGTGTCTGTCTATATACATTTTATTTTATTTCTTTGTGGTCGCTAGGAAAACTAAATTAATCGCTTTAAAACTTTTCTACCTTACTGGCACTAACCATTTCCCGTCGGACTATTTGGCCTGATCAACGTGCGGGTTTCCTGATCAGGCCAATCGGGCTATTCAAAGCTCCTGTCATTAACCTCTATAAGGAGAGTACGCATTTATTTGAACATTTTCATGGACTGTGCCTTCTGCACTTTGGTAGATATTTCTACAAAATGCTTTTAAAAGGTACTTGTAGCGCCATCTATCTCGCTACATGATGAACTACATCGAAGTCTACGTAACATACCAACAGATGGCAGAGACAAATCCTAGATCGCGCAAACGAAGTTATCACGGAGTTTGAACATTAGTAAGGACTCCAAGCCCTGCTTCTTCTTCTTCAGAGGAGATACCACATATTCTCCTCATTACTATATTAATAATGATGAAATAAGGTAATTAAAACAAATACGTTATTAATTTATAATTTTTATTTTCAATTTCTATTTATATTATCAACCAGCTTAGGTCGGGCATTTTTACAAAATAATATTATTAAATCCTTCTTTATTAAAAGAATAAAACAATTCCTATAATAATTTGGCATTTCCAAATTCAATAATTCTTTATGCAAATAATTATTAAAATATACATTTTTACAAAAATGTAAGTTACGTAAACTAAAAACTACGCGACTATTTTCTTGTTATAAAAATACTTAATTTTGACAAATTATCTCTAATAGATTTAGAATAATTAAAATAGTAGAACATTTAGATTTACAGATATGCAAATTCTTTAATTATTCATATAATATTTACAAAAATTATGCTAATAATAAAATTAGAAATATATTACACATTTACATTGTTATATTACGTTTTTACATTTCAATATAAAATACAACAGTTATTAATTCAAAAAATTTGACAAAAAAATTACAAAAATTTTAAATGACTGATGTATTTTATTTAACTTACATATTTTTTATACCTATCCTTATCTGACGATTTGGAATAACAAATTTGAAAGAAAGGAAGGGCTAATACGTACATGAAGTGTTCTGTACTAAGTACTGTATGTACAAATTCAGATCTTATAAATAAAATTGGAATAAATTATCAAAAACAAGTACATTCAAATATTGCACTTTCAAAAAATGTGCCCGGAATTTCCACCTGGGTTGTTCAGACCCAGTCACTTATACCGATGATCTCAAAGACCCTTGGTTTCAAAGACCCTTGGTCTCAAAGACCCTTAGTCTTAAAGACCCTAGGTTTCAAAGACCCCGGTTAGTTTGGGTCTAAAACGACCCAAGTTTTACATAATGGCAGTACGTTTAGGGCAAGTCCACACAATGCTTATCGACTTTAGCCTTTATTTACAAAGCGTGTTTTTGGCCTTCACAAGTCCTTAATATTTTCGGTGGAATTAACCCTATATTAAACTGTTCAGACTACAAGAATTTCACGATAACTTAGATAAACATTGATCATGACATTTATTGATCTTACAATACTTAATTATCTAAAAGGTAAGTTACAATTATTTGTTTTTTAATCAATATTTTTTTAATTACTCTCATTTCTGTCAACACAGTTAAAAATAATAGAAAAAAAATTTAAAATCAGAATCCTACTGTATGAGTTCATACACAGTACACAATATTACTGTAATTATAGTATAATTGTTATTATAAAAAAATATCTTCGGTAAAGTAAAATCCTTATAATCTGAACATCACAGAAACTACTCGGTGGGCCTCTTAAGATAGTACGTATTTACAAATATCCCCACTCTTTAAATAATATATACAATAAAATGTTTGGCATTTATTTTGTGACTCCATAAACCTATATATTTTTTGTACCTAATTCATCGCATGCCGCTATGGCACTTTAGGCTTTTAGGCATCAATTTTAAGGCACAATATTCTTTGTACAATATATAAAAATGTATAAAATATACTATAGTATTGAACTCCTGACTTATGGCACTTTACGTCAGCTGAGAGTTCCGTTGATATTATAACAAAATACGATATTTCTTCAGTCTTCAATCAAGAAAATCTCAATAGGCAAATAGTGATCACAGTTAATATTTGCAGTTTTAATGTTGCCAAAGTCAAAGCTCATTTTTGTTGGGTTATTCCGTTATCCCATTGGTCCACATAAGTTAGCAACAAAACCACATTTAAACTTGGACACCGAGTACCCTATCGACAACAAAATCATACCTCACCTCTTCAGTCTTATTTTCGTCGCTCGCTTCGCTCACCTCGGTGATGCAGGGGTTTTTGCATTCTACAATATCTGGTACTGGCTCGCTTGGCTCTACAGGGTTGTTGCGTAGTTCATACGATGTTTTGGAAGATCTGCCGTCCGGAGTTCTGCGTTCTTCAAAGTCTTCGAAAGCCTCTCGGCCCTCCCATTCGTCCTCCGAGGCGATGTCGTCGGTTTCCTCCGAAGGGAGGACGGGGATGGTTGGTTTGCTTCGCGTGAAGAATGCCATCTTCTCTCTGTGGATGATAATGTTGGTTAGAACTGCCACAGAAATTGATCTAGTGAGCAAAGCTTTTAAGCTGATATACAGAGACGAAGGTAAGAGACAGAGGCTGGACTTGGGAAAATTGGTATTGTTTGTTTGTGTGTTTTATGAAGCATAATTGTAATTGTAGTAGACTATTATTTCTGCATTTAGACTAAGTTGGTCCATTATACGTGACGTATTACAGCAAAGGTCGCGGGTTTAAATCCTGTTCGACTTAATATCTTTTGGAATTTTCTAATGGGTTTTCTGCGCAGGACTAATAAATAATAATTCATAGTATAGATAAAATTACCCGGATTTTCATAGCGTACATGATTTTTTCCCTATGTTTCGGCTACGTTTCAATATAATAAATACATATTAAATGTGTGAACTTATTTTTTACTTTCAATGTTAATTCATAGTAGAGATAAAATGTGTCATTTTAATTATGTACCTAATTTTTCCTTACGTTACCGTTACGTTGCAACATCCATATATCCGTAATGCATATGAATAGTGTAGAACCAGTGGTACTCACTTGAAGGTAACAAGGTCTGGTTTCCGTCCCCCCTGGCGCGACTTCCTGAGGCGGTAGATCTCGCGGCACGTGCGATGCAGCAGCTTGGTGGTACGGTCGCGACTGGTCTCAGAAGAACAGGCGAGGAGCCGTCTCAGGGTCTCGTCTTCCGACACCCAGGCCGCTACGGTGGGGTCGCCGCGGACGCAAGCTTCTTCTAACCTGGGGGGGTTTAGATGGTGATTTATTTTGTTGTAACTGATACACAATTTATAAAATTGTGGTGTCTTGAGACTGCTACACAGTTCTCTTGAGACTGCTACACAGTTCTCTTGAGACTGCTACACAGTTCTCTTGAGACTGCTACACAGTTCTCTTGAGACTGCTACACAGTTCTCTTGAGACTGCTACACAGTTCTCTTGAGACTGCTACACAGTTCTCTTGAGACTGCTACACAGTTCTCTTGAGACTGCTACACAGTTCTCTTGAGACTGCTACACAGTTCTCTTGAGACTGCTACACAGTTCTCTTGAGACTGCTACACAGTTCTCTTGAGACTGCTACACAGTTCTCTTGAGACTGCTACACAGTTCTCTTGAGACTGCTACACAGTTCTCTTGAGACTGCTACACAGTTCTCTTGAGACTGCTACACAGTTCTCTTGAGACTGCTACACAGTTCTCTTGAGACTGCTACACAGTTCTCTTGAGACTGCTACACAGTTCTCTTGAGACTGCTACACAGTTCTCTTGAGACTGCTACACAGTTCTCTTGAGACTGCTACACAGTTCTCTTGAGACTGCTACACAGTTCTCTTGAGACTGCTACACAGTTCTCTTGAGACTGCTACACAGTTCTCTTGAGACTGCTACACAGTTCTCTTGAGACTGCTACACAGCTTATAAACTTTCGATTTATAATTTGTGTAGCAGTTATGTTTTATAGTCATTTAAATCAGATTTTATTGTCATTCAAATGTAAGAGGCGTCATGGCGTCAATGACTTCATATGTTACCTTTTCTTGTCTATCAAAGAATTTTCGTTAGATTTTACCAAAAAAAAGCGAAATGATGACGAAAACAGACATACAAATAGGAACTGAGACTCAGAGATACAAATTATTCATGATTTTTTACGTTTATATTACATAGTGTATAATTCATACCTTTTTTTAAGTTGGCTAAGATTGGCGATCTCCGTGTTGAGATCTTCCAAGCGCGTGTGTTGCGCCTGCAGATCGAGTGCCAGATCGAGTGACGTGCGCGGCGCCTTGCTGCTTTTGCCGCCCGACCGGCGAACGGCGCCGCCTTGCACGCGACCCCATCTGTACACAACATTATATAAATAAATAATGCTGGACAATCCACACGACATCATCTAGCCCCAAGCTAAGCAGAGCGTGTGTTATGGGTACTAGAAGACTGACATACTTCATACAATACATTACATAGATAGATATTTTTTATTAGATATAAAAACTAATCAAAGCGTGTATTGTGAGTGTAGTAACTAGATAGTAAAAGAATACTTCTGCAAATACTAAGTACAATAATCTAGATAAGTTACCTCAAACTTCATTTATGGTCAATTTGAGTTACCTAAATCTGCACTCGATAGAGATGACTTTATGGGTAACTCCTATCAATCCAACACATATAATTCTTCTTCTTCTTATCGTGTCTTTGTTGTAGCATCCGTGTTGGAAAGATTAGCCAGACTAGACACTGCTTTACCGTGCCTAGCTGTTACCGGTGTTACCATATAATAAAGATGAGTAAGATAAGTTACCTCAAAGACCTGCGCTCGCGCAGACTCCTGTCGAAGGGGATGCCCACAGGGGGCGGGGGGTGCAACATGCCGCGACGAGCGTACTGCGTCATCGATGAATCTGATTCTGAACGATTTAACCTGAAACATCAATTTGAATTAAATAAATATTCACGGACAATTCACACAACCCAAACTAAGCAAAGGTACTATGGGAACTAGATAGCTGATAGAATAATACATTACATACATTGTATTGACAAATTGAGAAATTATCCTGATGGATATAAGAACAAATATTGATGTTCACCACACAAACATTCGTTCTGGGTGGGAATCGAGCCCATGACCTACAGCATAGAATAAATAAATAAATAAATAAATAAATAATAAATAATGCTGGACAATCCACACAACATCATCTAGCCCCAAGCTAAGCAGAGCTTGTGTTATGGGTACTAGAAGACTGACATACTTAATATAATACATTACATAGATAGATATTTTTTATTATACATATAATACCCAGAACACCCAGAATAAATATTTGCAGAACATACAAACATTTATCCCGGGGCGGGAATCGAACCCGCAACCTTCCGCGTCGCAGGCGGACCATCGCCCACCGCGCCACATCGGTCGTCAAGAAGGCCAATAGAAGGCCAAGGTAATAAATAAAAAGTGATATTTTCGATCGTATAGTGTATTTACCTGCAAATATATTGCCCTTTTCCGATGCCCTGCGGTTGCGGCGAAAATGTTTGAGATCTTTTTATTGTGGCTAGCGGCTCTTCGGGGTTCGAGTTCACTTGTTGACTTTTACTGTAAAGATACATACATTTATTACTATTGAAAACAATTACATATTTGCAGGGTTTAAAAAAAATTAAGATATATTTCGTCGCTGAACAAAATTGATCAAAAATATATGTCAGACTGAATGTAAAACCAGCGTAGTTGTACATTAATTATGCATTAGGGAGGTAGGGGTGAACCAAATCTCACCAAATCTCACGCAAGAAAGTGTTAATTTTTTATATGTACGGGGTGATTTTTGACAAGGGCTATGATTGCCGTCCTTCTCTAGTGTGATATGAAAGTACAGATTAGTTTTTTCACATAAAAAGATTGAGATATATTTTATGATATTTCACGTGAGATTAGTGAGGTTGAGCTTAATCTTACAAAGGGGTGAAAGGGTGAAGAATGATGATACCCCCTTATCTTGCTTTCCATTTATAAAAAACAGGGGGATATATTTAATGTCCCATTTATAAAAAACAGGGGGATATATTTAATGTCAAATTATAACAGTATTAAACTAGGATACATTCACATTGTGCCATTTCATGCTGTCATGCAATTACAATAAGGATTATAATTCAATGAACTCAAAACCATGCAGTTGGGTGATATAATCGAAAGCTGGAAATGGTCAACATCAATTCCTCTAAACAAAAATAATCTAGATAAAAAAATATATATTATTTGCAAATAAAACTTCATTCACAATATATATATACAGTTGAGCTATCTGAAAACAGTTGTAAACTACTAAATATGTAGTAATAACTTGTATGATGAAATATTTTTCCCATTAAAACTAGAAATACACAAAATAATTCAAAATATTAGAAAAACTTATAAAATCATTAAGTATAAACAATCCATTTAATTGTAGAGTTACAAAAACAGCAAACAAATACATACTAATGATATTTTTTTTCTTAATTAATTGACCTTTTTTGAATTTATAATAAATAAATAAATAATTGTCGATCATAGAAATAAAACGTAAAAAGGTTCAAATCTCACTCATATATTTTAGTAAGAACTTCGAGAATATCACCCACAAACACAAACAAACCATAGACACAATGTAAACGTACCTATATACAACTATATACAAAGAGCGTGAGACTAGTCTAGAGCGGTGTGCTCGTTAGGCCTTCCGTCTGCTCTCGGCCGCCGGACGCATTTCGCGTATCTGTGTGGACATAATGCTTATAATACCCAACACCGATTAGTAAAACCCTCCTTTTAACATTAACCCTCTCTTCTCTTACAAACAACCCTTCCCTCTTTTTCTAATACCCCCCCATATTTCTACAAACGTACAAACCATCCCTTTTTCTACGAACCATATATTTTCAACAATCGGCGTTTTTCTACAACCCACCGTTTCTACAATCCCTCCTTTATTCCATAACCTCCCCTTTTTTACAACCGCCCCCATTTCTACCTTTCATCCTCTGTGGTTGAACTAACTTCGCGTATCTATATGGAGATAATGATTATATTACCCGACAGCCCGACACCTTTAACAGCCATCCCCCATTTTACAACCCCTCCTTTTTTACCCCTTTCCCTCCTGTCTTTAAGTGAAATAGCGTAGCGTAGCTGTCACCCAGTTTTTTAACTTATTAAAATAGTGTTTTGAGCACAGATGCAATCCCGATAATGGATCGAAATACTCAGTAACTATACTTTTGATTGATACATAAAAATAACAATTACAATCAACTACCCCTTAATTTTCCTAACACAGATAATTTAAAACTACTATGTACAAAGTCAAATCTACAACTACATTTACACATTAAAACCTTGTTATAAAACAAATTTCACCTTACTTAAATCCTTTCCTACACCAAAGCAACTACAACCTTATTTCACTAACCTACAAAGTACACAAAAGGATGTAACTCACCGTCTATGCAGTTGGCTCGCTCCCTCCGGACAGAAGTTACATTCTGTGTTCGTCTCTTTCTCCGCCGTGGTAGGATGTAGGATATCCAACGCTATATCATCTTCGGGAATGTAATCTTCGAACGAATCCTCTTCCACAATCTGTTGATTAATTATTTATATAAGAATAGTAGTGAAATAATAGTACTAATCACACAAACATTTGCTGTCGGTGGTTCGAGAACAAACATTTGTGTGAAGGCTGATGTTTGTTCTGTGTCTGGGAGTTACTTTGAATTTTATGTACTTAAGTATTTACCAAAAAGAAATTAAATATATAAGTTTTTAGTTAATTGGGTTAAAAGGGTTAACTGTGAGAAGTCTTAAATGAAATGTTTATAATCAAAATATATATATGTACCTGATTAAGTGGTTCTCGAGGATCTTCATCATCGGACGCTGAATTATCTCCGCAGTCCACATTGCATTCTGCGCTGTTCATACTCTCAGGTCCTGAGA
Organism: Ecliptopera silaceata; assembly: GCA_932527185.1. Lineage (NCBI taxonomy): Eukaryota > Metazoa > Arthropoda > Insecta > Lepidoptera > Geometridae > Ecliptopera > Ecliptopera silaceata. The sequence continues at coordinate 2,804,829 of OW052211.1, forward strand.
AATAAATATTTTTTTTAAATTTTATTATTAAAAATACTACCGTATCTAATAACCTTATTTACAAAATCAAGTCTATGTATCTAGGGATAAAGTTACTACAATAAATCATAGAAAAAATCATCTTATACGGGAACAATTTATAAAAATCTCTGTTTTTTAAATATTTATTAGGTTTAATTTACAGAATAAAGTTTTAGTGATCTTATTAAAGTTTAATTATCGAAAAGTTATAGTAGAATTGAGGCCTATTTTATGTTTATGTTTTTTTATGCATAAAATACATACATACTAATAACCTAGAAAAAAGAAACAACAGTGTTCATCACACAAACATTTCTCGGTGGGAATCGAACCCACGACCCATCTTGACAGGCGTCACAGCTCAGTTAGCTTGCTGGCTTAGTGTGCCTATCTTTAGCCTATATGTATTAGTCTCTTTAAAACTCTACCAAATGATTATAAATAAACTCACCTCTATTCCTAGTAAGCGTGGAAGTCTGTGATGATATAACAGTAGATTCATCTGAACTTTCGTCTCGTCTCATGCACCGGAAACTAAGTATGTTGTACCACTTCTGTGTTATTGTATCGGGTTCGAAGTCCGCCAAACTGACTTGCGCACATCCCTGGAAAATGGATCTTATTAATGGAGATTTAAGAGTGTTTTTAGGATGATGGAGAAGAGTGTAGTCAGAAGGAAATCGCTCTCGCCTAAGGGATATTCACATGGCACTCTAGGCGTAAGCCGAGATACTCAAATTTGGCTAGTTTTCATCATGTTTTTATAAAAAATACATAATATAATCGTAAGTATTCTATCAGCAATCTTAATAATACAAGAATTGCTTAGTTTGGGACTAGAGTGTGATGGTGAATGTTGTACATTTAACAAGGTAACAAGTACATTTGAAAAGATAACAAGAAAATTTAAGTAGGTAACAAGTACATTTAACAAGGCTACAAGTATATTGATGTGTAACAACTTCATTGAACAAGGTAACAAGTACATTGATGTGTAAGAAGTACATTAATGTGGAATAAGTGCATTTATGTGTAACAAGTACATTGATGTGGAACAAGTACATTGATGTGTAACAACTACATTGAACAATGCATCAAGTACATTGATGTGTAACAAGTACATTTAACTTGGTAACATTGATGTGTAACACGTACATTGAACAAGGTAACAAGTACAACAAATGTGTAACAAGTATGTACCTACATTTAGCCAGGTAACAAGTACATTCAACAAGTTAACAAGTACATTTAACCAAGCAACAAGTACATTCAACAAGTAACAAGGTAACCAGTTACATTTAACAAGGTAACAAGTAGGTACTCACGAGACACTCGTCGCCGGTGGCCAGGTTGAGTTGCAGCGTGGCGGCCCGCAGCGCGCGCGCGCCCGGCACCAGCGCGCGCTGCGCCTCGCGCCACGCCACGCTGCCGCCGCGCCACGCCGCCGCCGCGCTACCGAACGGCACCCCGCCGCAGCCGCCGCCGATCACCAACGCGCCGCGAACCATACTGTGCAACACAACTTGGTTAGATACCACCGGTCTTTTCTTCTTCCTGCCCTTATCCCACTAGGTGGGGTCGGCACAACATGTTCGTTTCTTCCATTCTCCTCTATCATCCGTCATCTCAGTATTCACTCCTTTCACATCCATATCATTTTTCACACAATCCATCCATCTTTTCTTAGGCCTACCTCTTCCTCTATATCCATCCACATTCATACCTAGCACCACCAGTCTATCTTATAAAAAATTAGCGCAGACTGGAAGCTGATTACCATACGTAATCTATACTAATATTATAAAGAAGTAAAGTGTGCTTGTATATTTCGACGACCGATGTGGCGCGGTGGGCGATGGTCCGCCTGCGACGCGGAAGGTTGCGGGTTCGATTCCCGCCTCGGGATAAATGTTTGTATGTTCTGCAAATATTTATTCCGGGTGTTCTGGGTATTATATGTATAATAAAAAATATCTATCTATGTATTGTATTAAGTATGTCAGTCTTCTAGTACCCATAACACAAGCTCTGCTTAGCTTGGGGCTAGATGATGTTGTGTGGATTGTCCAGCATTATTTATATTTATATATTTATATTTATAAAAAAAAAAAAAAAAACAAAAAAAAAAAAATTTGTTAAATTGTAAGGGGTAATCTTGGGATCTACTGTACGGTTCGGTTTTTTATATAACCTATGACACAGCAATGTGGCTTCCTATTGGTGAAAGAGTCAGTAAAAAGTGTGGTCAAGAAAATTTAAAGCTAATTTCATATTAAAAAGAACAACATATTTGGTTCAATATACACGTAAAAAAATACAGTTGAATCGAGAAAAGTTCGAATAAGTCGATTAAATAGTCTAGTTTTAATTATTTGATAAATACTTACACTTCAGTTCCCAAGTCGATGAAGAGTGCGTGTAAGTTCCTCGCCCGTAGTATTCCGATCTCCAAAGCGCTTTCATCGGGACAGAACCGCAATTTGATCTCAATTTGCGCACTGTTCACTGTACAATAAAATAAACCATATTGTAGTCACAATTCTGTTGAATTCGGTATCTAACTCACTAATAAGTGATTTCCTATCTTATACACTTATCCAAAACAGTAACAAGATTTCAAGAAACAGTAACGAAAAATTCAACTTTAGTAAGTACCAGTTTTATGAGTAGATTTTTTTAAATACATAGTTTTGATTTCAAAGAAATCTAGAGGTAACCTTAACCTAAACTAACTAAACTTTTAATTCTTTTTCATTACAATATTTTAGATAAAAACTAGGATTAGTATAGTCTCCTTTTTATTCATAAAAAAATTACAAGAGACGAGAACAGAAGTTGCAAAGAAATGTTATTCAAATTTGAGTCTTATCATCTCCTAAATAAAGCTCAGCATCGTTGACATATAATTAGAAGTAACTAGATGCTATTCAAAAATAAGTCTTATTAGTAAGTAAATAGAGCTCACCAGCGTTTGTAGGATCATTGCCCGCCTGAGCCGCTTCAAAAACTCCCGAATCACCCGCTACCGATTCGTCACTGACTGCGGCAGACACTGATCTAGTATTTGTACCTGAAAATACAATTAAAATTATCTTAGTTATGATATGATTCATCATCATCTTCCTACCCTTGTCCCACATTATGTGGGGTCGGTACAACACGTCTTCTTCTTCCACTCTCCTCTATCAGACGTCATCTCAATGCTCACACCTTTCTGACACATGTCATCATTCACACAGTCCATCCATCTTTTCTTTGGCCTCCCTCTACTTCTTATTATTCCTCTACTTCTACTTATTAGTTATGATATGATTATAAAAAATATGTATATACATACACGTTGATTGAGAAACTCAGTTTTTTTTCGTCGGTTAAAAACTAGCTTTTTGTCTGCGCCTTCGTCTTATAACCGTTATATTTAGACCAGTTGCACATCTTTATAAATTATGTATCCTATGTAATTTACTATTATTTATATTATTCTGAAACACAATTTAAACTTGTTTGGGAGCCTATAGATTCAACTAGAAGTTTGAAGTTTGAAGTTTGAAGTACCGGCGCGCACCGCACACGTACTACTTAGAACTTGTTATTTTAGTTATGTTTTAGTTTTAGGAGTTTAAGTTTGAGTTGTTTTTTAGTTTTATTTCAATAGTTTAACCATAGATCAGTCATAAACTTATGTTTCAAAGATCTTTAAATAAATGAAAAAAAAAAAAAAAAAAAAAAACTATACAAACTAATAAACTATATAACTAATATAACTATACAACTGTAAGCCCCGTTAAATGTCAATACAGGATTTTTGTATCGTAGTTTCATTGAGATCCATTCAGTAGCTTGCGTGGAAGAGTAACAATCAAACTTTCATCCGTCCATACAAACTTTCGCGATTATAATATTGGTAGGATTCAAATATAAATATTATAATAACTTACCACTAGAAGAGGGAGTCCTAGGCGAAAGGGGTGGGGGTGGTGTTTCAGAAATAGGAGATAGCGGCTCACACGGTCGTCCGGGTCCTTGTAATTGAACTGGTACTGAAACAAATAACATAATACTTATAGACATTGCAGGAGGTTATCTAGACTCTAACTAAGCAAAGCATTGTAGGATCTAGACTCGAACTAAGCAAAGGTAGTAAAGGAGTGGTAAGGGAACAAGATTGCTGATTGAATACTATCATTAGGCTATTCTTAATATATCTACAATTGAAACGTTCTTTGCAAAGAATGATACTTATCAGCAACCGAATTCATCAGTTCAAAAAGGATGTTTTTTTATGATTTTAGTAAAAAGTCTTTCTCCAAAAGTAAAAACAATTACACTATTTATGCTAAATTATAGTGTTTATAAATCAAGGACATGACTGTGCTTTAACTCTTGTGGTTTCGGATTTCACCCACACAGATCTTCTTTAAAAAAACTCTGTATAGTAGGCGATTCTAGGTCCCAGCCACTTGCGTCCAGAGCCTAGATAAACGGGCGCAACAAACTCACGGTATTTATGTACAAACATAATTGCAAACATCGATGTTTGCTCCATTTCTGGCTACACTATATTATAACATGGTTGAAGAAATTTTCGTAGTATGTATGTATTCAGTAAATATAACTTACTTGTCGCTAAACCAGTGACTTCATTGACACCAGTGGCGACACCTATTCTCATTTCAGCTAATTTCTCTTCTAATTCTCTCTGCTGTCTTCTTTGTCTTTCCACCTGAAATATTTAAATAATTGTTAATAAAAAATCTGAAAATTTGTGTATTAATATTTAAGTAACTAAACTTTACTTCATAATTTTCCAATCCGAGACACGCTGTAACGCCTGTCACAAAATAAAAAAGTGTTTTGACAGTTGTCATAGCTCAGTTGGTTAGCTCTGCCTTCCATGCTGTGGGTCGTAGGTTCGTTCCTCACCGAGAAGAAATGTTTGTATTTCTGTACATATTCACCAACAATATATTTATGTATTCTATCAGCATTCTAGTTCCCATAGCACAAACTATGCTTAGTTTAGGACTAGAGCGCGATGTGTGAAATGGCCGTGAATATTTATTTATATTAAGAGTTATTTTGAGATCGATCACTTGACCTCCGGCCCGCAGAGCGAAAGCGTGCGTTTGACAGCTGCGGCCAAAGGGCAGCTGTCAAGGTGTCAAGACAACTGTCAAATCTGTCAAATGTCTGTGCAAGATACTAATCTGTTTCGGAATGTAGGAAAGAGATTGTCAATCATAATTCACTACGCTGGTCGAGATATTTCAAAATTCAAAAGTATGTTATTAGCATATAAACATACACCTATGTATTTTATGTATGCACACAGAATACATTCGTGTATATTTATGTTCGAAATAAATAAATATTCACAGACATTTCACACATCGCGTTCTAGTCCCAAACTAAGCATAGCTAGTACTTCTTCTTCTTATCGTGTCGATGCTACAACTGTAGGTATTCTGTTGTAGCATCGTGTTATTCTCATAGCTAGTACTATGAGAACTAGATTACGGATAGAATTTCTTACATGCATTTTTTTGAAAATACGTAGAATAATAGTAAAATCCAGACACAGAACAAGTATCAGTGCTCATGACAAAGCATTTGCTCTCAGTGGGAATATAACCTACGACCCACAGCATAAAAGGCCGAGCTACTATCAACGGAGCTGTGTGATCAAATTAATGTAAGTATATTTATTAAAATAAATGTAATAATTTACAAACAAATAAACTCGGCTTCAGAATCTTTTACTTAGTGTATCTACATTTTTAGTTTTAGACTTTTTTACAGTTAAGCTTAAGCGTGGAGACCGAATTCAAAAATTGAAAGTAAATAACCTAACGAATATAACCTAACAATGCGCATACGTAATCCAGCAAAAAAAAATGCTATGCAATAGCTTTACCGCGGTAGTCCCCGAGTGCCACACGTCTTCTAAACTAATATTATAAAGAGGAAAGATTTGATTGTTTGTTTATTTGTTTGCATCGAATAGGCTCCGAAACCAATGGACCCATTTAAAAAATTCTTTCACCGTTGTGAAGCTACACTATCTGCAATGAACATAGGCTATATTAAATTTTCAAAAAAAATAGGGATCCTTACTAAAACTTCAATTATGTAACCCAAGGTGTAAAAAATACCTAAGAAATTCCTTACCCGCTAGCCGTGCGATGCCGGGGCGTACTACTAGTTTTTTTTATAATAGTATGAATTACCTGGTTGTAAGGAGGCGGTGGTGGCGGTGGACTGGCTGATGATAAGCTGCTTCTAGGTGATAAGGAAGGCTGCGATGGACAACTGCTGGCTCCAGGAGTCATGCTGTCTGCGTTGAAACTGCTGCCGCGGAGTAACCTGGAATATTTCACATGTTTACTAATATAAATAAAAAGATTAATTCACGGACATTTCACACATCACACTCTAGTACCAAACTAAACTAAGCTTGTACTATGGGAAGTATACAAACCTTGTGGTTTTCTTTAAAATGAAATTAAATTTATTAAGTTGTTACATAACAATTACATACAATTATAATAGGGTGCGATTTAGTTATGTTATATAAATAAATAGCCAAATATATAAAGATTTGAATAAAGTCACAAGTCGTGACTTTATCTAACTAACTAAATTATCTAACTAAACAGTAGTTAGCTGATTTCCTGTGCAAACTAATTTGAAATCGATATTAATGTATTAGAAATAGTAATAAAGAGTTTTCTATACATCTATCTACTCTTAATCCTATCGTGTTCGTAGCCTATGACACAAATCACAAATAAAGTAGTCTTGCTATAATTTTCAAAGTCGGTTTATAATCTGCTTTTTGCGATGTGTTCTATAGATACAGTTTGGATCCCAAAATACAAGCTTCGCCAAATACGCAGATAGATGGCGTTATTATAAATGTTTATATGTAGTAGAAATCAAGATCAGTTGACATACAGTTTGAAATATAATGAAATAGGAGCTTACCTTTCAACTCTTCTATGCAGATCCACCATATCAATAGGTTTATCCGCTTGAAACGACGAAGCAATTTGCGGTCCGCCGTATATATCAGTAAAACTGATTCCCGAGCTAAGCGATCCCTTGCTACTCGCCGTCGAAAGGGACCCGAGGCTCGAACTACTTGATACAGAAAGTGTACTAGCTGATAGTGTCTTTAGCTGTCCTTCCAACGTCGTCATCGACGTCAAAGATTCCTTCAACTGTTGTAATAACAACTGCTTCTCTTCGTGCAGCCTCAGTCGATCCGCTATGCATTTATTCGACATCTCAAAAGCGTTTTTGAGATCTTGCTCGAGCTTTTTGCACTCTGTTTGTATTTCCGTCATCTCTTGCTTCGATCGCGTTCGAGGAGTTATGCTTCTAAGTTCTCTTAGCAGCTGCTCCTTTTCTTGGAATAGTAGGAGGCGATCTTTGTCTGATTCCGCTTGTCCTGGTTGAACTTTGTCTTCTAAATCGGCGAGTTGCTGCTGTATTTGCTGTATTCGTTTCCTAGCTTCGTCGTATTGTAGTCTAACTCTCGCCATTTCTGCTAGCCTGGTACCGATGGGCACTAAGTCTGCGCATAGGTCGGTTTGAGAGGCTGTCGAGAGTTTCTCCTGGGGTAGACTTAAGGTGGACAGGTCGGGTGATGCGTCTCCTAGTTGAAGCCTCGTCAGATCGTCTTTGAGTTTGGCTAAGGACTGCATGAGATCTGCCCGTTCTTTTTCTCCAGAAGTAAGGGATTTCTGGATGTTTTTCAACTCCGTCATAATTGCTTGCGCTTCGGTGATGTTGTAACAGCCTTGTTGGGAACTTAGCTTTTGTTCGACTCTGTAACAAGTCATAGAATGGTTGTGAAAAACTGCAATTCGGAAACTGTTCTATTAGGAACGCATGTTTAGTTTACGTAAGTATCTATCTGTGTTTGACAAGTATTAAAGAGTAAAAACAACGTTATATAAGCATATGTGAGTGGGAAATATCCGAAACATGGAATTCTTTTTTTTTTGTGTCAATCTTTGGTACCGTAAATCCCGACCGGATGAACCGATTTTGATTTTGTTTGAGAGATGAATTAGTCATATCATATTATTTATTTATATTAATTATTTAATCAACAATAATCAAAATCGTATTTGTCGCGAGTGTCATTAGCTATGTTAGTGTCCTTAGCTGTGTTTTCTGGAATTACTTCAATTTTTGAATTTTATTTCTTGGTTTCTATTTCTTATAATGTTTTTTAACTTACTCTGCTAACGTGTCGACACCACGCCTAGCGCATGCCACTTCGGCCCTCGCTTGCCGAAGTTCCTTCCTCAGAGTGGCGACTCTTCCTCTCGCCTGAGTGACCTCTGACCTCAGCATGTCGGGGTCATGTCGTGACGTGGTTGACGTCGTCGTCATAGAAGTAGTTGATGAACATACTGTGAAGAAAATACGATTCGTTTGTAAGAAGATTATATAAATAAATAATTGAGGCTCTTAAAAATAAATTTAAATAGTTAAGAGATGCAAATTTTTGGAAAATATTTGCATTCGTATAGGCACCCGATCTTTGTGCTATTTATATAAAAAATTGCAAAATCTAGTTGTAAAATTGGAACTAAATATACCTTGTCACAATTAAAGTCCGTTTTAATTAATTAATTGTTTTTGCAAAAATAAAATTCTTTAAAATAAATACTTTGTAGAGATTGCTGTTTGGCGATAAGACCGCATAAGACAAAGTATTCTACCCGTTTACTATTAAGGTGAAATGTGCAATACAGTATTTTCTACCTTTTAAATAAAAAAAATTGCCCAGCAGTGGGACAGTTTATGTAGATTAAAAAAAAATACATATTTATAACTTAAGATATTTATTTAGCTAACTGTACCTATGATCTCTGAGCTTTGTGCTGATTAAAATTTATATTCCTGCTCGGCTTGTCCAGTTAATGTTTACTGTACTACAAACGAGTTATTTGTAACATTTAACATAATAAAGTACATCAATTAATGTATATTTATTCAATTGTAGAGTTACAAATCAAAATAGTCTAGAAGAGATGCTATGTTTTTTTCTGGAAAATTTTTAACTAGGTTTAAATATCTACTTGCTTTATATTTTTTTTAAAACACAGGTTTTATTCGATATCGATTAGTTCTTTTTATTAACCTGATGGCAGAGCACGATTAAATGTGACAATCGTACATATTTTTAATTTTTTACCCGACTGCACGTATCAAAAGGAGGGGGTTATAAGTTAAAATACTCACGGCTAGTTCTAGAGGCAGCGAGTGTTGACAAAGCATTATTTAAATGCTTGTATTCATCTTGAGCTAAGCAGTATCGCTGTTTCTTCACATCATACATCTCTTTCTTTGCCTGAGGACAAGAGAAAACAGAAATTAATTTTATGTCTTAACACAAATTAGATCTTATATAAAGACCACTACGAGATAAATGTAACCAAGCTTTTGGACTAAAAAAAACTGCACAAACAGTTGAAGCTTAATAATAGAGAATCTTTTATAAACGAGTCACTAAAATCTAGCCATACAAGCTCTTTAGAGACCTAGTGCGGGGAACAAAGCTCATCGTCACTTAACATCAGGTGAGATCGCGGTCAAACGCTTGCCTATAACTTGTAAAAAAAAAAAAAATCTAGGTAACTTGTATTATATTTTACATTACAAGTTAAAATATTGTGTATTTAGCATTATAAATTATATATATAATACATTTTCATGAAAATCAACGTTTGGACATGATTATTTTTTAGACTATAGCGCCGTAGATTTTTCTATTCAATTTAATGCGATCGTATGACGCTTTTTAGCGCTCTGTGAATTGGATAGTGTAGTGCTAAGTTTAGTTATATAATAAAAACTTATTGTTGTTCTATCTTTATGGTGTAATGTCAGATGGGATAAATAAAAATGAAATTAAATAAATGGATAAAATACCATTTATACCATTTATAAAAATGTACCGATTCATATAACAGTATTATATTGCAATTTAATCATATGAATAATTGCGACTACGTTTAAAACTTTATAATAAACAAAACTTATATTTGTATATAAAATAGTTCCATCAATATAATTAAAGTATAAATCAACATCTACACGAGCTGATAAAATCTGCTGTTTTTATTACACGGTGATAAATAAAAATATGCCATCAATTGATTGAGGATATCATGCACAAAGGACAATGGCCAAAAATGACCTTGAATAAGGCCAACGATGAAAAAAAAGAAACAAAAAGATACTTAGGAATGTGGTCCTATAAAGTCTATAATGGAAATTGAGCTATTATGTACTGTTAGTACTTGTTTAAATGATCACTGGCAATTGTTCAAAGAATGTAGGCGCCTCTTGTAATTTACAGCTAGCAATATAGCAGTAAAAATCACATTAAGCTTGGTATATCAAACAATAATTCCAACGTTGTTTGAACCAATATTTATGCTATAGTAAAAATACAATTAAACTACGAGCTAGGTTTATATAAATATAACTGTTTAGGAAACCTTATCTGAACAGCTTTTGTCATTATAAACAATATCGTGCGAAAGATTGTATTTTTATACAACCAATAAAAAAATAAACATGTTTACGGTAAAAGCTCAAATTGGTCATGTTCAAGTTTAAAATCAATTTATGGATGGCAAAGAATCGAGTTCGGTCAAAATCGATGGTCGTAACGATCAATCAGTCGGGTCACCGTATCTCACATGCCAAGACGTAATTTATCAACTCTCCAAACAGAGTTAACAAGTCATTAGAGCAAAATTCCACAGCATATTTTTTGCCATGACCATTAAAATACAGTATTATTGTTGGGCAATGACTTTTTGCTTCGGAATCCGAGTAAAAAGCGACTACCTACTCGTACACACAATAACAGCGAGATCGTCATATCCTGCTCTGGCATAATTTATAAGTAATTTGAATATCTCATTGTTTTCATATTTGGGCGCAAGGCATTTATAACGATCTAGGTAGAAGGATATACTTAGTGAGAAATTACAGAAAAAAGCTTCAGTGATCCGGTGTGCCGGTAGGCCTGCTGCAGCCGGCTCCAAGTGTGCGGCGGGCACTGCGGGAACGTGCCGTTCGTACTGAGCACCTGCGTGGCCACGTAACCTTGGCCCTCGTAGTACGCCACTTCAGACACCGGCACTAAGCGCACTTCCGCGGAACGAATCTCGCGCACCGACAGAATGTTCTCATAGATCGCCTCATCCTCCAAGTTCTGACCTTCGGGGCACAGGCGGTAACCGAACTCGCGACAGATCTCGTCGAGGTGCGCGCACTCGGGTCGGTCCCGCAGCTCGTCCAGGTTCTGGTAGTGCGGCGGCGGCGGGTCCCGCACGCGCAGGCCGGGCGGGTGCGCGGACTCGGGCTCCACGCGCACCCCGTACTCCGGCCGGCGCACCATGCGCGCGAGCTGGCGGGCCGGCGGCGCGGACGCGGCGCGCGCGCGGAACCTCGCCGGCATCTCGGGCTCAGGGGGAGGCGGCTGGGACCACATCGTGAGCGCCCGCCGCGACGGACACATCTTAACCCCCAAAAGGGCGCGCGTCGACTGACGCGGGCGCGCGGTGCTCGGATGGCGCGCGGCGGAATGCGCCCGCGCCGCCGAAAGAATGCAATCTCGGGCGCATTTCGGAGGTCGATCTCTCCGCAGGCCCCGCCGGGTCCGGGGCTCCCGCCTCCCGGCTCAGGCCATCTGTCGTAATAAGTTCGTCGAATCGAATAGCGCGGCCCGCCGCCGAGGTGTCGCCGCCGAGTGCCGGCCGACCGACGCTAACGGGCCCCGTGACCTCATCCTCGTCCTCCGCATGCGAAACCATTCATTTTATTTTGAAACCTTCGCCGAGTGTTCCGGGTAATGTTATTGATAACAATGCAACAATGAATCTATTGTTTGTTCGTCTCGTTAGCGAGGCGACAGTGAGCGACTGTCGTAATCACTGTAATCAGGGTAGGAGTAGCCGGCTGGCGGCGCGCGGCGGCGTCGTCGCGGCGTCGGGGAATGCAAGAAGCTGGCAATTTCACATGTGGCGGCGGCCATGCGCTCACGCGCCTCGGCTACTTAGCGCTCGATTTTCTCACATTTTCCACGTAATCAATTTACGTAGTTCGAGTTCGAGCGAAGAATGCGCGCGCGAGGGTAAGCGCGGCGCAGGTAGACGCGCAGTTTTGTTCCGGAATTCCATTACACGCATTTGCAATCCTGCTCCGGCCGGCCGGCCATTAGTATGCTCTTGCTCTTGAAAAATATTATCTCGTTATACTGGCTAACCTTTTATTGTGATTATACATAAATAAAATATTATCTAGGCACTAATATTTATATTGTGGTTTAACATAAAATATTTATGAAGACTGGACCCAGCAGGTTCTACAATAAAATGATGTTGATAATTAAATAGGCCTAAACTCCTTTTAGAATGACCCAAGAATTTTTATTCTAAAAACTCAAACCCACAAGCAATCTATGACTTCCTAGTCTATAAAAAAAACGCAATAATTACCACAGGTAGGTATATAAATGAACTAAAATGTACAAATAGGACAGTTTAATTCATAAAACTCAACGTCAAAGTTGATGGTCTACAGACAGGTAATTTGGCAGGTTGCCTACATTCCTGTCAGGTATGCGGCTAATAGCACCATGTGCTTTTAGGGTTACCCAGCCAAATGCGAAGGGAAGCCCACGCATTCCATCTATAATTACAAAATTACTAACGCCTGTAACACTCTGTACTCCTAGTAGCCCAGACAAAAATCTTTACTTTGCAAAAGGTTAACGTCCACCCTTATGTACTCTAATTATTTAATAAATATTCACGGACATTTTACACATCACAATTAATTCCCAAACTAAGCAAAGCTTGTACTATGGGAACTAGACGCTGATAGAATACTTACATATTTTGTTTGTAAATACATACATAAAATATATGAAAGTTTATAACTACTTAAAAAACTGTGGTATTGTAGCTGTGGTCTGCGGTGCTCGCATGAAGATGTAATTTTGATTTAAAACTATTCTGGCCTGCTTTCCGAGAAATTGTTGTTTGCGTTTCTGTATTTTACATTCCACAGTAAGTGAAGTGAATAATGAAATTGAAATGTATTATTTTTGATCGATGTTGTATTATGTCAATAAAGGAGTTTGTATTTTTATATAATGTAAGTATTTGAAGAAATTCTATTTTTATAAAACACAAATACATACACTGATAGTAATCAATTAAATACCAAATGTATTGAAAGCCTTATAAAAAAGCTCGTGGTAATATTTCGAGTACAATAATTATTTTCTGCTGTACCAAACCATTTTGCCATGGGGGTTTCTGAAGACCATCTGCCTCCCCCATACCGGTTGTATCCACTCTAATATCTCCCTCTCTTTCTGACTCTCACATTCTTTATTCCCATCTCTCTCATCCGGAGTTACGGAACTAATTTTACTTCTTTTTCTCTGCGTTCTATCTGTAAACGACCGGCGCATTCGAGGATTCTATACTAAAAAAGTAGATTTATACTGTTTGAAATTTATGTCCTAATAAATAACGTAAGACTAGTGTAACGTTTATTAGCCTTGTAATAAATTATCAGTATAAAACAAGTTAAAAAATTATAGTCGAATTTGTCACATTTATAAAGTCTTTTAGAATACATCCAATCACAGTCTCTGCTTTCGAATCTGAATTTGAAAATATTTACACAAAACACAATACCAGCCTATTTTGTATTTAAAAAATAACCTCTATTGTATTTTTAAAAAGTTCTTTCTTAGCGGCCAGGAATTCCGAAATTAAACATTTTTTTTTCTCTGCGGCCAGCACGCAACCATAACCAATCATAGAGTAGATTTAAAACAAAGGCCCGAAGGTCGTGCTAGATAATGTCTGCCCGTAACCGAAATTCAACCTGCTCGGCTTGGATATTTTGTTTTTTTATTGCTTTCGGTCGGAGGCCGGGGGCTTGGATGCGATTAAAATTCCTGAGATGCCTCACGCCTGCCTTCCCTGGGACGCAGATGGGATAACAGTTACCTGTGCAGCGCTGAGATGACCATAGAGTGGACAATTCGGAATAGGGGAATATTTATTAAATTTTTCAATAAAAAATATTACATACATACTTTTAAAAGCATATGCAAATTATGCAAATAGCAATCATAGAAGAAAAGAAGAACCAGTTGAAATATTTTTTTTTTTAAATACCAAAAGTTGTAAGCACAGACGCACCATTTCCCCGCGTCAACAAACGAAATTGCCAACAACTTTGCAGCCGATAACTTACATAATATAGCTTCAACATTACTAAGCACGATTAAGTATAGGATTATAATAATGATACTGTAAAATAGAAAATATCCAACAAGTCTCAGCGTTAGGGCGTGGTTAGGGCTCGACGAGAGCAATCCTTAGAGCCGTGCCCACAACACCATTACCATATTACCTACAGAAATGATTACCATTACAACATAATACGGCATCTATACTATACAAACTACTGATAGTAGAATATTAACAAGTATGTACACTGAGACGAAAATAATGATGAAAATCATATCATATCACTAGGTACTCGGAAACTTATATATTATTATTTATGAAATCTAGACATTTTTTAATTCCCAAGACTTGATGCATCAGTTAATATTTTGAAGGTTAAATAAAATAGCAAATTTAAAAAGAATATCTACTTACATTAAACTACTTTTAATAAATAGGACAAAACTTGGCTCTTAAAGTTTTCGTAGGTTCTTAAAAAATTAAATATTTTTGCACGATGTATTTAGATACAAAAGACGCAGAAAAAATATATACTTACAGAAAATACGTAAAAAAAAACAATAGATTTACATATAAAATGTTGTATACTTTTATAAACCTTGGTTTGTGTGTGTAGGTTGGCTAATCGCGAATATTCAGAATCTGTACTTAAACATACCCAAATAGCAAAAAAAAACGCAAAATATACAAAAATGTAATTCCATTCCCGCTATGAGAGTTCCTATCGAAGAGACTATCAGTAGGGGAACACAAATATCACTATAGCATGTTCTTAGAAGGCGGTGACTATATTAGTGCACTGCCTGTGGAACCATGCGGCGAGGTTTGAACCTGCGACCTCGCGATCGGCAGTCGGGGCTACGCGGAACGCGCCATCTGGCGTTATCGTTTCGTGTTCAATATAAGGATGTTATTCGATACTGAATATGAATTTGATGACGAATACAAATCTTTACCTATTTACTTTTTAAATTATGTATAAAATCGTAATAATAAAGTAATGAATCGGAGTAAAGATAAACTTTCTCTAAAATAAAAAGATTACAACCATTCAATTATTTTTATTAGTTATCTATTTTATAATCAAAACATCTGGCAACATGTGGAAACATAATAAATTCGGGTGCATTTTATTACTACTTACAAGCGATTATCCTTCAAGAGAAAAGAAAAAAAAAACAATATGACAGAGACGGTGAGAGGGCGCACGAAACTCGCATTTTGAAGTTTGGAGCGTTCAAAAAAAAGAAAAAAACAACGCTCATATTCTTATTATTGAGCCTGGCCGAACCGCTCCCGGTGTTACGGACGAGGAATGCGCCATAGATCTTCACAGCGCGCAGACTCGGCACATTATATTTTTACCATTTTACTACTGTAAATTGTACACTGCGCAGACTCTGCATGCTATTTTTTCATTTTAGATTTACTGAAACAGTTGATTAAAAACATAAGACGGTTCTCTAAGACTTTGAATCAGATGAAATAGAAGTTTCAATTGTTTTTTTGTGGGCATAAGTTTTATGCAATTACTAACTTAAGTGATTTGTTTTAATCTTGATGTAGATTAGTGATATACAAACAAAAAGTTTGGAGAATATTATAAATATTTGTTTTTTTTTCTTTGATGCATTTAGAAAACATGATATCCAATACATTATAAGTAGTTATTAATTTACTAGATAAAACTTAATTTGCTTAAAACCGACTGTTGTACAACAAAATAAATACAACAATATAGTAGGTTCAATTGATTATAAAATCTATCACAGATATTATCCTACAGTACAAAGTGCGCCTGCACCCATTATCAATTCCATTGCGCCTGCACCCATCCATTTTTCTAGCAATCAACCTATCAACTCGGAACGCTAATAGCAAGGCAATTGCATATATACTTCTAAATTTTCCGAAATGACATCCATCATGCCTTTGTAACGAGCGGTTTTGAAAAAAACTTAAGTGCAGGCAATTCTTCTATGCCGACAAAATCGATAAAAACATAGAAATAGCTTAACTATCCCAGCACATATTTGTACAAGAAAATGGCGATAATTTAGAAGTCTTTGTAAGGTTATGTTGCATTTAAAAGTTTAAGACATAGTAAAATTGAACGCTGCAAAAATCCAATTAATACAGCGCCGTATGATAAAAACCAATTTGCACGGGACACATAAATTGTCATCCGCATCGAATGCGCATACGTTTATGGGAATCAATTAAACCAGCGCAGGTTGCTACAAAGATACTGCATCTACAATGTAAAATTAACATCACAGTACACAATAACAGAGCGGCTTTCGTAACATCTCTGGAATGTTGTGAAAAAAGACAAAAAAAAAACGAGCGAACACCCTCGTGAGAAATGGTGGTAAAAAACACCAAGGGATCCTTTTGTCGTGGATGGGAATCGTGAGTTCTTGGAATTCGCGTGCCATACATACAACGTACAAACTACGCTTGCTTTTCATGGAATAGACTATCTGTTGTGGCTTGAAGCTGTCCGTTCGGGGAGTATCTTTTTACATACATATACTTACAACCTTCAAAGATATGCCATCTCCTTAAAGACTTCTTAAACTTTGCGAACTTTATAGAAAATTATGGTCCATAACTCATCCTAGTGGATCATGCTAGTGTACGTCAAGAGCTATGTCTATCTGAATAATCTATTCCTCATAAAATCACGTAGGCACTCGTCTACTTAGGGTTGCTTAATGCGTTGCCCGAGGCGGAACATTACGCTGTCTTCATTGCTAGCGTGTAGTCTTAGCATGATTTACAGCTCACCCCAAGCACTGTTATCTATCATTCTAGGATCTGGGTAAATGCCTTTTGAATTTCTTATTAATATTCTGTTGGGTTCGGTTTTTGTTGAAATTGCTGATGTACCGATAGCTCGCTCATGTCTATTAATATCAATATTCTTCGAGGCAGACGAGAGATTGTAGAAGAGTTTTTATTCATCTTGAAAATGAAGGTACACGATTTTTTTTAAAGAAACCTTATATCTGCTGCATCGTGATTGTCCGAGTATATAGGTAATGTATAAAAAGGCCTTATATTATTCAAAAGCTGAACTTTACTAATATAAGAACAAGAACAAGTCCCAAAGTAATGGATACTAATTTTGTCTCCGTTCTCTTGAATGCTAACTAAAATATCTGAGGAATGTCGCGCCCACTCCCATTCAGTACCAAAAGAGGTTATACATACTTGTAATATTTATACTGTGGTTTAAGTGAATTACATTCACAATATTGCACCTGTTCTGTGTCAAATGCTTTAAGCGTTTCTATAATTCATTCCATCTTTGGTTTGAAACAATCGAGTTGCCAATGAAGCTTGTGCTTCCGATTCAGTAAATGCAAATCTTAAGGGCAACGAAACACTTAAGTTTCCTATATTCGTTGATACATGTATGAAAGCATACATCTCGGTAGGCACACTTTAGACTAAGTTTTTTTGTAAAGAATGATGGAAATGCTTATTCGGATGTCAAGAGTAATTTTATTGTCGTTGCCGAGAGATAACTAAAGCATCATAATTGCGGTACACTGAAGACAGAATCGAGTGAAGAAAACCACAGCACTGCTCGTAAACTTGAACATTGAAATTCATGACTAAAACCTCCAGAAATCCAATTGCAGAGGTTTAAGTGCCCACGCACGCACCTCTACATACACAAATGTATAGTACAATCGTCGCTAAAGCCAACAGTGTGAGCACACATAATTGCAGTCCGGGCAACTGCGGCAAGGTCTATGGTGGAGGTCGTATGAAACGCGCACGCGACCCTTTGCAAAACAGTCTCAGGTTACTTACGGGCTACGGCACCGAGGAATCTTTATAACTCACACTAGCTCAAAATCCAATGCTCAAACACACAGGTACGTGCTTTGCGAGTTCAAACAACGCACACACGCAAATGCACGCAGAGCAATGCGTAAACGCACAACATCCGATGTACCCACACATGAACATTTCTTAAGGATCGGAGGCTCGGCTCGTGTGGACATAACGCAGGACTTCGCGGGACTGGACTTTGCAAAGCATTTTTAAAGTGTGATGCTGGTGCATTGCTTGACTATTTCCAGAACATAATGAGAGGAGTAGGTAATATGAGGAGCATAAATATAATCATACCTATTTCTACAAATCGAGTGTGATTGTGCAGACAATCATTTAGTGCATTTACTATAGAAACATAGGATCAAACTCCCGACCACGAAATTGACATCGATATTTTCGCTAAGTAAGGATGCTGCATATCATTTATCTGAAATCACAAGCCTTAATATTCCCATTACTCTTTCTCGGAACTTTCCAAACCCCAGTAACATAATCAAGGATGCCATGCCTCACAATATGTTCCTGTCGGGAGAATTCGACAATCTTGCATTAATTTCATCTTCCTCAATGTTTTCCGAGAACCCTCTTAGAACCCTCCCAAATCCAGAATTTCCTCGAAGTGCCAGAGGCGTGGTGACACGTCCAGACGTGGTTTACGACAGGGTACGGGGAACAATAGGGCACGCGCGGAGGTCGTTCGAGGGTCGAGGCCACAGCCTTCCACGTCCTTCATGCCAGTTGCTAGGCTGTTTTAAAACGACGGGTTTCAAATGAGGTTTAAAGCACGTCTGAAAAGTATTTATTGTTTATGCTTAAGAACGCACGCTGTTATGAGTTTGATGTAGAAAGAGTCGGGAGTGTTGGGACGGCCTTTTACGTCCTTCATTTTAGTTGCTTTGTTAAATGTTTAAAACAAAACATCAAACGTGTTTAAAGATTACAAGCAAAGCTGAAGGTTTTTAATGAACTTGGACACGCAACTCCCAATCTTTATTACGTTGTCCTTCAATGTTACAATCAAATTATTGAAAACGATATTTAGACAGAAAATAAAAACTCACATTTCAAGCTTACTGCTGATGATCAAGATGTAATCATGCTATATAAAAGTTAACTTTGTTAAGCATGACTTATGGGAAGGTCTTGTCACTTTCTGTGAAAGCATTCTGAGCTGACATTAACAAAGTAACATTCAATGCAGTATCGCATGATGCATTTTAAACGTGTCTGTAACCCGAGCCTTTTTGAGGCGTCCACAAAAAATGCGGTTCGGATAAAAATGTGACAATGCCCCTCTCTGGGCTGTCATCCGCTTATGATTGAAGCAAGGAAAGTAGCATTCCATTCCTCGATATAACACGGATAGGGTTGCTGCAGCACTTTTTATATTGCAAGTCTTTTTAGTCAGAAGATTATAGTTTGCGCACATAAAAATGTTTGTCTAGCATTTCAATGAACATTTTACTTAATCATGTTTTGTGGTTTTCAACCATAAAACTATTTTGTCCCTTTATTAGATTTTGTTTCTTTATTCATCTGTTTTGGTAAATCTGGTATATCGACAGTAGTCATCGTGAATTCAGTGTTGTATAAAACAGTTAAATTCCGATTGTATCTGCCAGCCCTAAACCCAACGAACATATTTAATGAAGTGGAGAATCTCCGAATACAAAACTCGTTTTATTTTTATGAAAAGATTTAAGAGGACAATATAGGACGGCTACCAAGTTACGCCGAGATTAGATAGTGGTAAATGGTCCTTTGTATAGCCACATAGGTACATCTATTTACTCTGAGTTATGGGGCCAGTATTTTGGAGCTTTAAAGTCATTATCTCTATGAGAAATGCCAAGCCCCTTGTTGCTTTAACATTTTTCAATGCTTGTATAAACTTATTGAATTAAGTTTACATCTTGATAGCTAAGATAAATGCCCCCAGTAATGCCATCAAAAGGTTTCAGATCATATAAATGTGTGCATTCCTTAAAAATGTCAAATTAATCGTTTAATACGCTGGCGTGACCTTTAGACGCGCAGGCACACGTTTGACAGATGGTGTCATTACCTGCGCGGCAGACTGGTGCGTGAAAAATAAATTTAAAAAAGTTTGAACGCGTTCTTTCTCCGTAATTATAATGGACCGTGAACACATCAGGTCAAGAGTGTGGTAATGTCAAAGGTTTAAAATAACACGTGGAATGTTTATCATAAGAATTCCACATTTTACGACCGGGGTGGGGGAAATTTAATACCTTCGGCGTAAAATTAAAGCTGGGTTGCGTTGCGTAGGTACAGCTCTTTATTTATATTCTCGAAATCGGTTTTATTGTCTAAGCAGGTAGGTATAGACACTACCGAAGACAACACAATCATGGATAGTGTTACTAACAAATAAATTTAAAGAGCTTCAATTTCAATAGAAGACTTGTCTGTACAACTATAGAAATAATGCAAATGAAGCAACGAGCACATTACTCACCGATGGTAAAACAACGAAGGCCCCTTGCATCTAATGTAAAGCAACATACGCTTGCAGCTACCGTGCAATGGGCGAGGCGCAGATAATATATTGAGTCTAGATTCCGACTGGATTATGATATATCCAAGCCTCGCAGACCGCCTAGGATTATAAATCTATAGCGCAGCGTAGGCTGTTATTATGACAATAATATGTTCTCGGCGAAGGTTTCAGTCTATTAGCAAATTACCAAGAACTATTGCTGTTACAATATCTAGATGTAGACGTAGATTCTTGAAGCGTGCACATCGTGTTTGTGAACTCATAACACACGACTACCCCCTTGCTGTAAAATTAATATATTTCATATTTATTTCATATTTATTTATTTCCTCTTTACACATGTACCATGCTCTTAGATATGTCAATAAACTTACAATAAACAAAATTTTATACAAGTATGTATTCTTAATAATAATAATAAAAGCTACATAAAGTAACAGTAGGTTAGCACAGAAATTTCCAAAAATTTAAAGTAAAGAATTAAGACATGTCATCACAAAATATATATTTATCGGCTAAGGCTTCGTCAACTTTATAGTAACTCTTATTTAATAAATGGGCTTTTATACATTTGTAAAATTCTATGTCATGTTTATTTCTAATTTCAATAGGAATTTTATTATAAAATTTAATAGACAGTCCCATAAAGCTTTTTAGAGTTTTCGATAACCTAAAAGAAGGAGTCACAATGTTTTCCTTATTTCTAGTATTATGAGTATGAGATTCAAACTTAAATGTCATGTTATTTAGATTTTCACGAATATATACAATATTTTGATAAATAAACTCACATGTCATGGTCATGATTTTTACTTCTCTAAATCTTTCTCTACAAGAGTCTTTGTATTTAAGACCAAGAATATACCGAACACAACGCTTTTGTAGTACAAATATTTTATTACATTCTGCTGCAACTCCCCAAAACATTAAACCATAACTCATTAATGAGTGGAAATATGCGAAATAGACATCTCTTGCAGCTTGTATTCCCCCTAGCTCTTTTATTTTTTTTATTGCATATGTTGCTGAACTCAATTTTTTTGTCAAATCTTCTATATGCACTGCAAATGTTAATTTTGAGTCCAGCCATACTCCTAGAAATTTAATATGATCACTACATGGTAGGGAAAGGTCATTCAAGACATTATCAATATGACTTTGAGTAACATTATTATTTCTACTTAGATCAAACTTAACCACATGGGTTTTATCCACATTTAGTAATAAATTGTTAACTGAAAACCAATCTTCCAGCTTTGGGATGATGTTTCTAAGCTGGCTACTTACATTTTCAACATTTTTTTCTTTAATAATTAAACTTGTGTCATCAGCAAATAAAACTATGTCAATGTTAATGTCCTTACAAACTACGGAAACATCATTTACATAAATTAAAAATAATAGTGGACCCAATATGGAACCCTGTGGAACGCCCAATTTGATTTGTCGATTTATTGACCTGCAGCCATTAAATTCTGTAACTTGCTCCCGATTTGCTAAGTAGGATTGAAGAACTTGTAGTTCTTTATTCCTCACACCATAGTGCTCCAACTTACCCAGCAATATATTGTGGGAAACACAGTCGAAAGCTTTGGAAAGATCACAAAAAACACCATATGTTTTTTGTGATCCTTCCAAGCCTGTTAGTATATCTTGCAAGAGCCTAGTTATAGCTCCTAGCTAATAGGTTTAGGCGTTTCTATGGAAACTAGTTCTATCGATTCTATGACTGCAATCTCTATGGATATGCATTATGCATGAGTAATGTCAGTAATTCTGCTTGGGAATTTTCCTCAATGATAATTCCTCAGATAATTGTATTGTTATGAAGGTATTTCTGGAATGTGCAACTCTTGTTGTTCTGTGGTATAAGCCGCATGACCTCACTGACCTGTGTGCCGTGTCTATCTGTTCACATTTTTATAGATTTAAACAATTCGTTTCAAGTGACGTATTTTGATTGTTATATGGTTGATCGATCGTCGTTCAAATTTTTCAATTGGTTTTATTATCTTGATACTATTAACACACTGTGAGTTCTAGATCTGTTTATTATATCAAAGTTTCCATTAGAGGACTGTCATTACCATCCAAAATAAACAATCTAAGAACTAAATGTCAAACTACCGTATTGAATTCGTTTCGTGACAAACCCAAGAGGTATTTTTGAAATACCAGCAGGCTTAAAGATATATATATATTGTCCGTTAATGTTATGACCGTTACTTCGTTTTAACGATAAATATAAGTAACATGACGCTTTTTAAAAGAAAGCGTGATGAAGCTCTTAAATATTTTGTTCGACTCCATCACTATATTGGACATAAGATGATAAGATTCGAATGCTAGAGAACAATGTGATTGAGAAAAAACATGCTTTAATTGAGCAACAGCTCTATATAAATAAATGTAGTTATAAAAATAAGAGATATGACGTTTCTGGTTCGCTGTCATCGTTTGTACAGTTTACAAGAAGCTTTTTATTTCTTTGTGCAGTGATCCCCATTCTACGCATTCCTAATGTATGAGTGTGGATGCACGTGTTTTAATGGCCGCGTCAAAGGGAACCAAATGGAATTTATATATATGAAAGCAGATGCTCGACACGTTGACGTTCTGTACATTGCAATGCAATGGACGCACGATTTATTAACACAATTAAACATTCTGGAAGAAATAAATGATAATCAAAAGTAATGGTTTGCTCCGGATAACTCGCATAGATTATAATCAAATATTTAAATTTCGCCTAGATTGGAAAGAAATTCTATTCGGTACGAGATTAAAATATATTCTTGGCGTTGGATGGTCCTATGACAAATGCGTCGAGGCAGACGATTTATATCTGCGTGGTATGTTAATGGATTTAATCAATTCCACTAGTGCACTGTATCTGAGATGAAAAATGGTGGAACCGCTTTGCATATTATCTAGATGTATTGCTTCCAACCGGGAGTTGGACGCCCATCTATTATGATATGTATTGAAATGTTGTTCTTAGCTTTCTCAATATCTACTTTAATGATATATTGCCTAATTTTACTGACACTAAATAAATTTGCCTTGACAGAATGGTGGCCTAGAGGACATACAATCTAAATGATCCTTGTGATTTTACTGCATAAAGTAGTTTTGACTTTGACTTTGACAAGAGGCCTTGGCAGACCAACAGCCAGATGGATGGATGATATCGTTGCCGTACAGGGTAGGACCTGGATACAAAAGGCCCAATTAAGGAAAGAGTGGCCCAGCAGTGGGCTAGTACGGGATGCCTATGATGATGATGAAATAAATTTGCAAGTCCATCAGTGCTTGGTTATTAACAATATTCTATATCGTTTATACCTTGAGTGTATTCAAGAATATAAAAAGAAAACAGCGACATGCAGTAGCAGAAATATTATTTATGAAATGTCTTGTACATGTTGAGTTAAAACGCTTTTAAATAATTTAAATAATTATTACGTACGTGGACGGACGACCGACGGAGGCTACTGTATTGATTACTGGTTCTGCACTGTAGTGACTAATTGTAGGGCGCAATGTGAACGAAAATTGTACCACTAATTATACGCCTCTGTAAGCATCTGAGATGTTAGTGATAATAATGGACCTGGACCTTCCACTTTACAGAGTGGTACTTTGATATAAATAAATTAATAAAAATAAATAATGCTGGACAATCCACACAACATCATCCAGCCCCAAGCTAAGCAGAGCTTGTGTTATGGGTACTAGAAGACTGACATACTTAATATATTACATAGATAAATATTTTTTATTATACATATAAAATACCCGGAATAAATATTTGCAGATCGTACAAACGTGTTTATCCCAAGGCGGGAATCGAACCCGCAACCTTCCGCGTCGCAGGCGGACTATCGCCCACCGCGCTACATCGGTCGTCAAGAACAAAATATAGCTAAATATACAAAAATGTTTATAAAAACTCTTGCCCGGCAGCTGGTGAAAATGTTTATGTAAGTATTATTATAATTTGCTTAGTTTATGATATAATCTTATCAAATGCATGTTTTATACAGCTGAAGATGTGATCAAAGAATTATTATTCAGTTTATACTAATTCAGATATTCTAAGCTTCATAAATATATTTTTTTATTTGGCTTTATCATTAAAAAATAATATCACACAGCAAAAACTCCATGTTGGGTTCGTTAGTATACTTTTTTATTACATATTTATTTTTATCAATTTTATAGTTGACTGTACTTTTACGATTGTAGTCAATAAGATGATCAATTTTACGATTTCCGACGGGCAAGCATGTCGGGTTAATTAGCGACTGCATTCATTTGTATTGGTGTATTTGTTATTGTAAGAAGGATCATATAAAAAAAAAACGGTAGGAAACAGACCGTAAGTTTCTTGGCTCTGGTCGCGTGGAACTGGCACCTAGAATCATCTAGTATAAAAGACGGTTCTAAATGATCCTTGTGATTTTACTGAATAAACTATTTTAGATTTTTATTCTTTACTTAAATAAATGCTTAATTCAGATATGTTTATTTATAAATTTGTTACTAACATACTCGATTCGACAAAAATAGTCAATCGTTGACACGAAAATAGCACCAGAAACTGCACTTAGAATACACTTAAATAAATAAATAATTAAGTAACATGTGGACTATTTTAGTTCAAAATCGTATACGCAGGGTACAAACAAAAAACATTTATGAAAGACAACGCCTGATGTAATGATTAAAGCAAACCTGCACG
Source organism: Ecliptopera silaceata (assembly GCA_932527185.1). Lineage (NCBI taxonomy): Eukaryota > Metazoa > Arthropoda > Insecta > Lepidoptera > Geometridae > Ecliptopera > Ecliptopera silaceata. The sequence goes on from OW052211.1 coordinate 2,830,273, forward strand.
GAAGTTACTGAAGTGCATAAATAAATATGTAGTTGTACTTCTTCTTCTTATCGTGTCGATGCTACAACCTTACTTTGTTGTAGCATCGTGTTGTAAAGATTAGCCAGACTAGACACTGCTTTACCATGCCTAGCTGTTACCGGTGTGCGCCACGAGGAGGCTCTTTCCATGTAGTTGTACTCGAATACACACTGTCCTATCAATAAATTAATAAATATTCATGGAAATTTCACACATCATAATCTAGTCCCAAAAGAGCTTGTACTATAGGAACCAGATTGCTGATAGAATACTTTTTTTGTAAATACATACCTAGGATACATAGTATAGTATTCTAGGTATTTATTAGTATAGTAGTGTTATCAATGTACTAAAAGTAAAAATATCGATCATACAATAAATTTGGTGAGTCAGACTTTCAATGAGTTTAATTACAAATTATAGCAATATGACAACGCTGCATACAATGTAAAACTGCAAGAATGACAAACTCTTATCGGTCGATAATTACGTGTTGATAACAATTAATTTACTTACACATTTATATTATTCATTGTCTGCTGAGAACAGACTAAAGGTAATAACAAAATATAATAAAACAGTATAAATTACAAAGGTTTTGAATAGATTTACAATGATTTTTACGATTGAAACTAGACACCTATTCAGGTTTCAGTTATGGTTAGGTTTTATCAGTAAATATAACTATAGATTTGTAATAAAAAAGTAAAATATATTCGAAAAATCAAACGTAATGATGAAAGACAGCGGTCAACATTAATTAATTAAACTTCGTAAGCGTAAACAAAAAATGTGTCTAACCTAGACTCTAGTGTCTGTTTTATATTTAATTTTAATAAATTTATACATAAATTCAAAACAAGACTGACGACATTTTTTGTATGTCGAGATTCGTAGACGTCATCAAGTCGATTGCTCGTAATGATTTAAAATTATATAGAGTGAGATGATACTAAATTGTTGCTGCATCTAAAATTTAGCAAAAAATAACAAAGTTTCTATAATACATTATTAGGGTGAATATCAATACTACATCTGATACTATTCACGTGAAATAATATAAAAGACTTTGTTTTTGATAAGTTTAATCTGACGACTGAAATATTCAATTCATCTTGTACCGTATAAACTTTATGAAATCATTTAGAAACTACCATTCAAAGAATAAATACATCTTTAAAAACAATATCGATAATCTAGAATCTAAAACTCCAAAGTTCGGCATAGCTTAGAGCGCTTTTTATTTAGTTGCTTTTAATTTAGTCAGCGTGTTCGTGGCATGTGGTTACAAATGAATCAAATACAGAACTCCAGATTTCAAGCCGTCTGCATTCCGAAACATAAAATCCTATACATCAACATACACTTGCGGGCAAGTTGCAATTTTTTGCTCTAAGTTTTTGCTCGGCGTAACATGGTGGCAGGACCATGACTATTATTTACGATTTTGCTTCGTTTAAAAACTGCGATGATGATGCTGGACCGCATTCTTCAAGCTTTTTGTTCATCTTGGGTTCTTTAATAGGAGTTGACTTAGTCAGATTGAATATTATAATACGTAGTTTGGAAACCTGATTTTTCATTAACGAGTTTTTTTATGATTTACGTAAGTATGATTGAGGTGCTAAACGTGATACACATTTTGAATAACAATATCAAGAAGAAAATAATGAGAATAATGAAAAAAGGATTGTTGATTGCAATCGTGAATAAACTTGTTAGGATGTATAATGTTAAAAATGCACGTAAAAAAGTTAATAATTGTTTTACTTCAAACTATGAAAAAGCCAAGTACATATGTATTAGAAATGCTTTATCGATCGAACATGATAATATTTTATAACCTAGGTCGTATAAAACTGAAGTTTGAAAATACTGTATCTAGTTTTTAATAAAACAAACGCAAGTTCATCTTCTCGCAGGCAAAAGCCGATGGCGTGATCAGAAGAACGGCCTTCCCCAGGGAAGTGTTTTGGCCCCGGTGTTGTTCAACATATATACCAACGACCAGCCAAGCTCTCCATCTACCGAAAGGTTCCTTTACGCGGATGACTTGGCCCTTGCTACACAAACAACAATAAAACAAACTAAACACAAACTGGTTTGACGAACATACGGTACAATTTTATTTCAATTGTAAAAGAATTGTCGGCATTGAAATTCTTTGGGTTCAAGAGAAACTACTTTTAATAACATTTTGTTGGTTGCCGGTAATAACCGTAATTTACAGAAATATGAGAAATCAACTTTATTTGGTTTTTGAGAATTTAAGAGTTGATTTAGTATATATCACGAAAGAACATTCATAACAACAAACTTAAATTTGAAGATTGAAATACGTATAATGATTTGACTGTTTAATTTTATTAAACCACGAAACGAACATCAGCAATCAGCTTCCAAAACGCCCAAAACAAAATCACGTAGCCCATCCATTTTACCTCATCTATTCCCCAACAAAAAATGAAATTTGGAAGCCGCGACCACTCCCCTTCATCTGTACCTGCCTGGGGCAGCATCAGGTCGACCTTGGTTCCAGGAACCGGGTCAGGCGTAATAGCTACTCGGTAACCACCAATTACCGAACATCACAATAAAATAACAAATTACATGTATTCCTTTTTGGATGCTGATATTGTAGGGTTTCAAAACAAAGGTTCGGAATATTTTGATGATGTTACGACGCAAATAAATTGTGATTTTGAACTGAGACCCTTTACCATAATAACATGCACTTGGTACTAAACAGTGTTTTCCATAACCAAGATACAAAATCTGTTATACCAAATCATTTGGAACCCAAAATTGCACACCGCCGTGCAGTTGCGCATATAAAGTGCTCGGGGTGTGCGCAATTAAATATGTATTAGTGTGGTTACAAGCGAACATTTGAATAAATGCAATGCTAAACCTAATTTACACTTGGTTCACAATGCAAACCAAAGGGGACTGACAAGCGACACTGATTTAAACGCATAATATTACATTCATTTTTGTTTTATGGCATTAAATATCAAATACTTAGACTATGCTTATGATAAAGTGCTTTGTAACAAATATGCAATTTGCATTTAAAAGTCAATAAGCTTAGTGTGAGTTATTGCCTAACTGAAGTGACGAAATTTAGTCCCCATGATTTAGTGACTGCTAGAACGGAATTAGATAATTCAAGAGGTGTTCAAAGCAATCGAGAAATATCTTAGTTTGACCTGACAGCAAAAAACAAGCACTAGAAATAGAATCACACTATAATCACAATAATGAACCACGAAAGTTGACCTTAAACAAGATAACAATCATTACAGTAATGAAGATAATGATGACTGACAGACAAAAAGACGTGATGACAAAATAAATGCACTGATTTACGTACAAATATGACACTAAAGTCAACAGTAAAATTGTTAAACATTCTACATTTGAGATAACATTTTGGAAACTTTAAGCACGACTTTGAAACCGAAGAATCTTGTGCACTTGAAACAGATTCAAATCAATACAGTAAAAACAAACATTCTCAACTTTCAAAATCATTACGGATAATTTGGCATGGAAATACTCGATGCACGATAAAGTAATGGCTACGTGCGTTTTAAGTGTTATTCTCAGAAGAATCTCCAGAATTCCAATTCGTGTAATGCAAATGTTATCCCTCAGAATATTTACGTAATGCAGGTATGGCATGTCCATGAACATTCAGTGCGCACCAAGAATGACCGTTAATGTACAATGTTTTTAGTATTCCAAATTTCTCTGGATAGATATATTATTCGATTTTGAGTCTTGTAAGATCGATTTAGACTTATAAATTTCGATGTTTACTGATTCAACGCGCAGAAATATTTCTTTTTGATTACCACCATCAGCATTCGTAATTTAATCCTCAGCCACATACTCGATTCGAAGAACCTACTCGTTTTCACCCGCGAGCCCTTCTACGAATCGTTTTAAACCCTGCTACCTATTAAGTAGCCAGGTTTCATGATGATGGATAGGAGGATAAGAAAACTGATCTGTAAGAAATCTACTTAGGAGCAAACAAAACTTGATAGCCTATTATACATTTCTAGTATTTCCTAGCCATACCATTTATAGCCGTATATGAATTACCTATTGATGATATATTTGTTTGTAAACTTGATTTGTTTAACTATCCCACGATTCTATGGTAAGGAGAGTTATGTGACATGCCTTCAAATCTAAGAACTACCTACGGCTTGGGGTCATGGCCTCATGGATCCAAGAATGCGTATAAGCTGACAGTTCAGCTACTTTATAGGTAAGATCCAAGCAGCTGGAAATACTTCATATATTACATAATTTAAGCAATGATTCACACAAATAAACCTTTTAGGAAGAAACCTTTTAAATTATGTTTTATTTTTAAGCTTGGCTAAGTAGTCATGACTCGATCCTTATCTACTTTTTGAGAACAATCGTGTCTCTGCGATAGCGTGATTTGTTTTTAAAATAACATATCCTAGAACATATTATTAGCCCCATTTTGTGGTTTATTTTTTGCAGTCACATTCTGTGATACTTAACCGTGCGTGAGTGGCTTCCGAGAACAGAAAGAACAGAAATTCGTTGCTTCTGCGAAGGATGGAGCCACGGATAGCTTTATAGTGCTTTAATTAAGCGGAAATAACAAGAAATAAGGATTGAGATATAAAATTATTTAATGAAGCCACCAAAAAAACTGCTTTTGACTTGGTATTTGTGAGAGACAAGAGCGACCAGAAGAATTTATAATTTCAGACACTTTACAATATTTTTAACTTATAACATATCGTATCTCAAAAATACTAGCCATCAGTTGATGTAGCTGTAAAGTGTAAACTACCAAGTGGATTAGAGTTCGAACTCCAGACATGATTATTGCGCAAACTGACCGAGCACGTTCATACGAGGACGCTCGACAAACCAAGTATGCGTACAATGTGTGGTCTGCATCATTCAGTTGAGAAACAATACAGAGTTCTTAAACTCTTAATAATAAAGACGATTATGGCTCAGCTTATTGATTGTATACTTGCAAACTGCCAGCGCATATTTGCACGTTGGTATCCATAGTGTCGAGGGGCTTCTGTTCCATAACCTACTGTGTCATGTATGTATTACTCTATTGGTAAAGTTATATGTAAAACATGCTGAAGTAGTCAAAGCGAAATCTATAAAAAATAATAGCTGGTTAAAATAAACGCGGGCTATTTTAACTATTAGCATATCTTCCGTGCCACTGAAGTGAAAACCACAAAACATCTTAGGTTAATATGTTTCTAAAATGTGGTTTTGTAGAACACCGGAAAAGCGTCGCATACCGACGTTATTATAACATTTCGTACAGTTAATGCTTTGCAAACGGTGAATCATTTCAGTACAAACAGATTAACCTACCAGGCGACATCAGGAAATTGGCCTGACCGAGGATTTACGATGTGACACACACACGACTATACTTGAGTAATTTATGAACGCGGACTGTTGATAATCTACGGTTTCATCTATAGTAGCTGTATCATCTGGAGCATCACACCGAGTTTCCAACTGAAATAATTGATATGCACTGCAACGTAGTCCCAACGACTTTGCCACTCCAGTTTTATATAAATTAACATCACAAATACTTTAAACGTTTAACACCTGCGCAGCGACAACAATGGCGTCAAAAGTATTTCAGTTATTCCGACAAAAACAAATATTTACTTGTCAAATGCCTGCACAAAATGTGCTAATACGAAGCCGAACTGCGGTAGAGTCAACAAATCATGAGTCAGGCGATGTGTTTATGAAAAAAATATAATAACTAAGAGTAGAATCAGAGGAATACGATTTTTTCGAATCGTCACCCTTTTTTCTCTGATTTCAAAATTAGTTAAGTGTAAATGCAATGATATATGATATGATATGACACAATACTAAATTGGTTAATCAGAAGCTGAAAAGTTGTAGAAACCAGTTCATTTTGAGAGATATATTAATTTACACGTGTTTTTGCGACATCATTTGTATGGATGAGGAATTAAATTATATTTTAGATATTAAGATCACGTAACTGGACGAGGCATATACAAATATATAGTATTATAATAATCAAATTAACTGTTTCACCAACGCTATCACGTTCCAATATACGCATGTATATATCACATTGCGTAGTGAATATCGCGTTCCGATGCATGAGTCAATCGATGCCTGATCTGATTCTCGGTAACTCCTGGAATAGAAGATCTGAATTCTGACGTGCTATTTTGAATTCGTGTTAGGATAGTGCCGATGCGTCTGACTTCAGTGTTGCTATCTTATGTAGGTAACGTATCGTTTTGAATGTTACTATCTTCATCATGAATCATAGACCCTATTTCGTTTTAAACCTATCTACTGTTTCAAAAAACTTAAGCATTTCAGATATTACAACAAAAGCATTTCAGAATTTAAGTTACCGAAGCAAGTACCTGATAATTTAACCAAATTTGTAGAAGTTAAAGTGTTATTGGAAAGGTTACAGTTAATCTTTAATGTGTGCCGGAAATTTTCTAGACAACACATCCGACAAGCAGCTCGTATTTCAATAAGAAGCATTGAGAGATAAGAACATCGATGTCTCTGGGAAAACTTATTGAAAGTCAAATGTGTTGGCGTGCTGACGAGGAAGTCGACTAATCATTCGATTAAGCTTTCGAAGAGGTGGTAATGTGCCAGGACATGCCAGGTGTTACCACTTAATTCAGTAACCTGAGGAAACAGAATGAATTCCAAGTTTTGGAAAACTACCAGCAAATCGAAAGCAAGCCAAATCGAAACAGAAAAGATATAAATTATGGTGTTTTAAAATCAGGAATTTAACTATGCTCATTCTCTTTTAAAAGCCTTTTCAACGTACTATGTGGCAACCCTGAAGGATAGTCGTGGCCTAAAATGCCAATTCTCTTTTGGAAGGCTCATACCCAGCATTAGCCTATTATAAGCCCATGATGATAATGAAGTTTAAGAAATAAAAATTGCAACAGATCATATATATTTGAACTAAAAAGCAAAATAAGATAAATATTCATGGACACCTCACACGTCCCAAATGAAGCAGCATGTACAGGATCTAGATTTCTGATAGAATACGTATAATTCTTTTGTAAATACATTTATAAAAAGACATAAACGAGATAACGAAAAGAATAGTTAGCATAATAACAAATATTCTGATAACCTACGCATTCTTCAGTGGACCTTAGATAAAAATTGACGCAGATAGGAAAGTTCTGTGACGTCAAATACCATATTTATCAGTACCGAGGTATCAAAGTGGATGAGAGTCGCAAGGGACCGGAAGAAATTGCTTAGTTAAGAGAAGGCCTAAACTAAGCAGTGGGTGCCAACGGGCTGAAATGATGATGAAGGTATCAAGGTTACCAATAGAATTCTTAAATACCAGAGATAATGGGATACTAGTGGCAAAGTTCTACTTGAACAGTTTCTTGCCCGTTCTTCTAGGCTCTGGTCGCGTGGAACTGGCACCTAGAATCACCTAGTATGTAAGACGATTCTAAATGATCCTTGTGATTTTACTGAATAAAGTAATTTTGACTTTGACTTTGAACTCTGTCTACATTATTGCTGTGTACAATTGACACGCTAGAAGAATATAATTTTAATAAGATCTAAGATCATCACGTCATCTGGTAGATATAAGGTTAACAGTGATCAATCTATATGTAAGTACATTTTGTTTACATCTCGGTTATCAAACAATTGACGTCAATTGGTGTGTAGGTCATCTTCGATCGTCTTCTAGGTCAAGATTTAATATAGGTTTAGAGTTACATTCGATCCGTCAATCATGCATTATATTATTATAAATTTTGATACAAAGAGATGATTCTTTTCTTTTGTATTATGCTTTATGTTTTATTCGTTTTCTTTCGCCTTTCACATTTTTTGATTTCTATTTTTGGTTATATGTTGTACCATTTATAGCTAACCATTGTTTTTACACAAAATTATATAAGTATTCTAAAGGCAATCTAGTTCGCATATTACAAGTTTTGCTTAGTTAGGGGCTAGAGTGTAATGTGTGAAAAGTCTGTGAATATTAAAAAAAATATAATTAGTATATTCATATTTTAATCTACAACTAAGTAAGTAATTTGAAGTTTAGAAAGAATCATATAGATTTATTTACTCTAGTATGCCTTATAATAATACTACATACTTATAAAATACAAGAAACAGTTGAGCTATCTGAGGACCGTTGCAAACGATCTATGTGTATAAGTCTATGTGGTAAAATAAATTGTCAAAAAATCCAGCGTTTCCACAATACATTTTAAGAGTTTTCTACTAAGAATAACTAGTAGTTCTAGCAAAACATTATAAGCTTTCGAAATCGTAATAACCTTTAGTTTCTCTGCCAAATTAAACACACATAGTGTATAAGCAACGACCAATCAGATACAAGCTTGAACTTATACCCTGTTGTCAAATTTATCGCCTTGTGGAAATGTCTTGGACACACTAACCTCAATAACCAACAACCAACCAACTTATCCTGTATTTTATTTTTTGTTATAAGTTTGTGTGTTTTTTGTGGTCAAATAAATAATTATCTTATCTTATCTTATCTTAATAAAATCAAGGCTCTACAGGAATTTCCGTTTTATTTGTAAGGTTGAGATATTTTAAAGAGATATATGGTTAAAAGTTGGGTTCACATTTTTTATTTGCAAAACTTTTGTATTTTTTGTAGTATTAAAATGGCCTTTGAATGAAACTGGTACAGAAGTACAACTGGTAGTAACCAGTTGTACTGTTTAGTAGTACTATTGTCATGTGTGTAATAATATGTATATGTTTGCTTTTGTGTTAACCCGAGTTGGGTGTCCTATTTAATCAAATAAAAAACAAATAAAATGATAAAATATTCCAATATGCTGTCTTGATAGCTTCAATGTTTGAATTAATAAGAAATTAAGATTAAAACAAAAAGATTTCTGGGAAATAGGTATTTGAATAGATTTATTACATACTAACATTAGGTAGGTACAAATAAATAACATTAATAAAACAAAAATTCATTAGAAGTGAGACCATAATATATACGTTGTTAAGTATTGTATTGTAATTTTATTTTTAAAAGTAGTTTGTCATATTAAAAGCGCATATTTTATTTCAATCTGTCTTATTTTTTTATTTATTGTCACGTCATTAGTTTCTTTGTTTAGAAGTCAAACTAGTTTCTCGAAACCATCTGCCTAATGAACTTTGCTCCACAAAACATTCTATTGTTCATAATTGTGCGCTCAATTCAAAACAATACAATAATACCTTATCTACACTATCAGAGCATCGCATTCCAACAAACAGTATACATATTAGTTTGCTCTTCACAGATTATGTACCAGTTGGTATAACAGCCGCAGATAACATATCAGTACATAGTGAAGCAGTTTTAAACATAATGGTATTTTTACAACATTAATTAAAGCAAACGCGGTCTGCTCATTTTATTTTTATCACATTTTAATTGCTCGGGGCGTTTTGAATAGAAATATGTATGTATGATTTAGTAGGTTGTTCTGTGAATGTAGTTAATTTATTTGAAAATATGATTTATCTCGTAGAGTTCTGCGCAGTTTTTGCACGAAACTTGTATATCAGAGGGCTGAGCATGAATAAATGTGACAACCGTAAACGTAACGTATTTGAGATACACTGCTCGTGAATGCTACAACGTTCGACAGCAAAGCTGGTGTTGACACACAGTGATGCAGTGATTTTAAATACACCACCGTTTCGATACGTTTACTATACACACGTTCGATACGTGATGTGTGAAGTGTCCGTGAATATTTATTTATTAACGGTAATCACTAAAAGGATTGGATTGTGTGAAGGAGGATATGAATTTGAGAGGAGTGGATTCGGAACTGACGAATGATAGGAGTGAGTGGAAAAAGAGAACATGTTGTGCCGACCCCGCTTAGCGTGGGATAAGGGCAGGGGAATGATGATGGTAATCACTAAAAGATGTACAAAACTCAATTTTGTTACCGAAATAGCACGAACTACAAGGTATTGTTACCTAAACAATAAAGCGTTAAAAATAGACTGTTACACGGTAGCGGTGATCGTATCTAACCCACTTCAGATATCGAAGCTCATTTTGTACGTAGTTACTTTACTGCAACTGTCTAGATTTATTGATAAAATGTGAATTGTTATCAGAGGAATCTTTTTAGTTTCAATTGTTAGATTTGGAGTACCAAAATTCGTGGTAGTGAAATGCATTTTATTTTAGTCTGCTCTGTGTAACAGTAAAATCTAAATGATTGAAAAAAACCCAGTCAAATTAGACTTTTAAAAGATAACAGGTTTAATAAAAACATGGTTTATAAACATGCCACCTTGGTTGGAAGAAACCGCTGCCAGCGATAATGCCATTGTATCAAACTAAATTAGTTCTAAGGTTTAGTATTTTCCGTTGTGCAATAAAGAACTATCTAAGTATCTATCTTCATGACCCAAATATATTCAAACAACTGAAAATTTGAAGTGAAAATAACATCACGCCATAGGTTATTATATTATTAATATTAAACCACTTTCAATTCTCGCTAGGGCCGAACCGGAGTGATGGGAATCGTCAAAAGTCGGATGTCCGGCGCCGATTCGTATTATCGATAAAATAGAAAGGCGACAGACATGCCACGTGTTGTGGTAACTGGTGTTGCTACGATGAACATAGATAGTAATAAAACCGGACAAGTGCGAGTCAGATTCGCGCTCGAAGGGTTTTTTAACAAAATATTCTTGTTTTTATTTTTTATAACACGCCACACCATTTTTCTGCACACCTAGGAAGACTGGCAGAAGACAATGATCTTAGCATTAAGTCCTCAGTGTAAGCACACTAGATAGAGCCCTCTTAAATCTTTATTTTAATCTGTTTTTTAGTTTTTGTTACTGCGGCAACAGGAAATGTGGAAGATATAAGATACCTCTATGTATATAATAGACTATGTAGGTACTTATATTTATGTAATAATTTGTCAAATTAAACATCATAATTGATCCGTTTAATTTTAAGTATACTTTTGTTTCATTTTAATGTTATGTACCAAAAAGTTGCCTCAAATGCAATTATATTGTGGTGGCCCAATGGGTTCTAATCATAATTTAAGACCTATAATTGTAGACCTTTGCCCAGCTGTGCAACGAAATAGGTTAAAAAAACAATACAAATTGTAGCCAACACGACGCAATAATTAAATCTATCAAAAGAACTGACCTCCAGCGCCTCCTGAGCGGTGCTCAAATACTCCCTCAGCATCGCCTCCTGAATGCTCAGCCATTCTAGCCGAGGATCTTCGAGCTGCGTCACCTCTGTAAACAAATGAGAAATTTAATCTTTCAACAATAGTTACGTTTACCTGTTGTCATATCGATTCGTGCTTAGCCCTAAACGAATTAAAAAAAGCAGTTTAATATTTGAAATAGTTTTTACTCAGCTAATATTAGTACAGTCCCCTTAAATTGCAATTGAAATGCCAAGGAAATGATCAACGCATCGCTTGAAGAGGTCAGTCAGCTGCGCCACTTCAAACCCGCGTGACACAATTGTAGGTAGTATGTAATGTACTAGCAAAATATAACAGGTTACCACAGCTCAGTTGGTGGTGGCTCTGCCTTCTATGCTGTGGGTCGTGGGTTCGATTTACACCGAGATGTGAATGGAAATCGAAACTAATATTACCAAGCGGAAAGATATGATTGTTTGATTGTTTGTTTGCATCGAATAGGCTCCGAAACTACTGGACCGATTTCAAAAATCCTTTCACTGTTGTGAAGCTACATTGTCTGCCCTGAACATAGGCTATATTATAATGATATTTTTTACATAGGCTACCCGTGCGAAGCCGGGGCGTACTACTAGTACTTTATAAAAATACATTATTTGTTCTGTGTCTGGGTGTTACTATGTATGTATTTATTTACAAAAAAACACGTATATAAAGTATTCTATCAGCAGTCTAGTTCCCATAGCTTTGCTTAGTTTGGGATTAGAGTATAATGTGTGAGTATTTTTCCCTTCAAACCTTAAGGTAATGAGTTCCATCAAATCCCGATATCTCAACATAACATTATAAAAACAATTAAAATATAAAAGCTGTTTTATCAAAGACAAAATTCAAATAAAATATTCCTCAGTTTTAACTTAATTGAAAAAACTATTGCTAACACAAATTGTCAATACATTTCACAATCACATTTATAGCCCAAGCAACTGCCCATCGTTTCGTTTTCTATCATACTTGTGAGTGTAAAATAAACCACGCTGAGGTCACAGTCATCACCATCGACCATCACTCGCGGTGCGCGTGACAAGCAATTATGGAGCTCAATTCAGGAGCCGGCAAGGCTACGCTGATTGGTACTTGTGTCAGATTATACGAATCGCTGGTATTTGCTGCTATAATAACAGGAATAGAAAGTACATGTTACACTTTACGCTTTACATTTTAGTGCGAAAAAATTATTTTTCGTGTCGATAGTTTTCCCCTGGGTGGCTCTGAAAAGACCCGTTTGTTGTGGTCCTGGGGGAGACTGGATGGGGGAACCATCATTGTGTGAAGTATAGGTAAGACTGTTCAATCATTACAAACATCTAATAACAATTAACGGAAACAAGAGTAAATGACTTTAGTATCTAGTGTTGTCTCTGCCATGAAAGTAATATCAAGGTAATGATCATTATGTAGACATAATATTTGAAACTATCACGGTTTTGAACATAGTTTTCATTGTAAACGGGATATTTACCATGATCGCCATGATAACGGGTCGAACCGTCAGTTCGCCATGATCATGGCGCATGCAACTGTGCCGAAATATCGGGAAATAATCAAACTCACAAATCATGGTATATATCCCGTTTACAATGAAAACTATTATGTAGACATATGTTACAAAAAGAAAAGAAGTTTCAAAACTATACAGTCGACCGACAAATAACAAATCCTTCGAAGCTCCATACCGCACCATAAAAAGACACCGCAGTCACGTACATTCAAAATATTCATAGGCAGTCGAAAAACTAATAAACAATATCAAAGGCGAATCAAACAGACTGCATACTCCATGGCATTCATAAAGTATGGGCGGGCGTGACTCTCTTTGGCGGTGATACCACACGCATTTTATTCGTGATGACAGGACAGGTGCTTAGGATTCGATGGATGTCACATATCAAGAAATAAGGAGCCCTGAAGAATTATTGGTTTGAAATTATCTTGATTAATTTAAAACCAATAATTCTTCAGGGCGATACAGGCAGAGCTGGTGACTTTATAGCAAACTCCTGATTGTTCGCAAGAAAAACATACGCAAAGGTAGGTTTCAATACATACACTGACATATAATGTAATTATGTCAAAATATAAATGATGCATTTTTTGATTAGAAGCTCAACAAATAATCACCCTTGCAGAATTTATATTTTTAAATTCAATTCTTAATAATATCAGAGATTGATAAGTTTTCGACAGATCATAACGTTTGCTTCCTTGGTATTATTTATAGAACATCACACTAAAAATATTTTTTGTTATTATGCAACGCTTGTAGACCTTTTCTCTATCCATAAAACTATTCATATAAAAATAGTTTAACATTGCACTATGGCAAGAAAACCGTTATTTAATCATACAATCCAGTTTATAAAAACAATATATTATACAGAATAATATGTGCAGAAAATACCTAAAGTGGCAGAGCAGATCGCATACCTAGATAAGTGACCGACGACGAGGTCGTAAACAAAATATGTTAAATGGAGAAGAAACATTAACGGCCGGTTTCTGGAAACCCAAATCACGAATGATCCGAGTTTGACACATAGTAATTGTTTGATTTTTTTCGTTGATCATCGTTCGAGAAACCGGCCGTAAAATTAGTCGCTACCTCGCAAGATATGAAGCTCTCGCAAGTCTAAGCAATAGCTTTCATCTGAACTGGCTAGTGCCAGTTCAGGGGTAGTAAACCTTTTTGGTGGTAAAAAAAGTAAATAAAGACAAAAACAAAAAACTTATCACAGGTTGAGACTTTGTGATAATATAATTACGGCCGGTTTCTCGAAGGATGATCAACGAAAAAATCTAATAATTACTATGTCTCAAACTCGGATCAATCGTGATTTGGGTTTCCAGAAACCGGCCGTTAGTGGTATAAATACAAACAAATGTCAGAACAAAACAATTAGGAATCAAGGAAATATCAGGCAAAGAGCATTAAATCGTAATCAATTTTGATGAATGATTTTTGAGGCAATTGATTAACCAAACTAATAACTGTTGAAGCCAAAGGTTGTCGGCGCGTGAGCACTTAACTGCACCTCGTTGAAACATGTCCATAACAACTAAATAATTACTGGTCTATCTAAGATCGGGATCCCGGCGAATCACTGTCGTTTAGTTAGATATATTTTTCAAACAAGATCAATCAATACACACGATAGATGAAGACAGTCTAGGATAGGTCTAGGAACCAGTTTTGCTAATCAAAGTTTTTATGAACCTGAAGCATCAGAAGAGACATTGAATATAACATTTTAAAGTATACAGAATCCAACATAATGCTTGATATAGAAATATGTAGGTATGTACTTGTAAAGTATGCTTTGATTTTATTATTATTTAACGATGAACCACATTAGTGACAAAATATCTAAATAACTTATGTCAAAATTGCTTTTTAACTAGACCTTGGATTTTGCATAAGAATTTCGTATATTTCGCAATCCCGTAATAAAACAAAAAATAAATCAAATAATATCAGTCAGAGCCAGTATCGTTTCAAAGCTCTATAGGAGTAAAATATCCCTTCATTAACACTAGACAGAATTAACTTCTACAAAATATCTCTTCCGATGTTAATATCATTAAAAGTCAATATACGGTGTAGCAATTACTATACTGCAGACCAGCATCTAAGATACTATCAGCTAGGATAAATACATTCGCAAAGATTTTAAATTGAACCTATTTAAATTATTTATTTCCTACCCTTCTCTGCTAATGAGAGTTTTACGATAGTCGCTGTGTAATTTACACAATAGTGTTGGTCATTAATCCGTAATGTTCGTCGTCTGTAGATAGGCACTTCGCATTCCTGGGAGGGAGTAATTAGTGTCAGTCAACAGTGCTAGATGGCGCTACTACAAAAATTACAGAGAATATTATAGGTTATACGAATTGAAACTCCTAGAACTAGCTTCGGCGATTGTATCTGCTATGTAGTTATTTACATATTTAAGTCTACAGTAATATATTCCTAGCCAAACCGTGTACGTTAAGGTATTAATTTAAATGCAACAAGTTCTGTTAAATGAAGCCCTTATTTACGCCTGTTGTCGCGTTGTCCCGCGGTATTCCCATAACTTTGGGAATTACACGAGTTTGCGCAGACGCACGTCACATTTGCTATTCGGACCACTACAATAAGGTCGCTATTACCTTCATATAAGGTAGCAGGTTTATGTTCCAGCTAACTTATGGCTAGAATTTACATTCAGATACCGGACAAAAGCCACTTTAGCATTTTCTAATCCATTTACGGTATAAATTTTATTACTGAAAACCTTTATAGGTAAATCCGTCGGTATTATTTGTGCATAAAGCTGGGGGAATGCTGTTAATAGTGGCAACTGGCATAGAACCAGTTTGCAAGTTTTTATTCAACGTCATTAGGCCGAAAGGAAATTGAAAACTACTACCTAAAGAACTCAAAACAAGTCATTCTTGTTGCGTGGCGACCAACGTTGCAAGACTAGCATGGTATGCAAATGAAGAAGTGTACATTTACGGCTTGGCCCATACTGTTTTACGAGTATAGATGATGAGATAGCTTCTGTGAGGATATTATTAACATTTCTCACTGAATTCAGAGTTGAAGTACTTAATTAATATTTTAATACAGTGCCACCAGACCAATAACTGACAGAATGTAGAGTTTATAGACAACGTTGGAACACTTTAGGTCCCATTTTGCATAATTAAATTTAATAACGCGCGAAACATGGACCCTTTTTTCAAGTATTTGTTTATATCAAAATCTATTTTTGCAGTACAAGCAGTTATGCTGACGTTTTATTATTGCGAATTTGGCAAAAAAATATACATATGATGATAAGACAAAAACGTATGTCTAGGTTGACTCCATACATTTTTGTCGTACACTTTTTTACTCAAGTGGTTATATAAAAACATAGCACGTTTAAAGGGTCACGCGGTGACACTGAGAAACATTGTGAGCAAAAACTTTCGAGAATTTACACCAAAAAAACATAAAAACTAACAAGCCGCCGTTGCCTATCAAGGCCTGATCGATTATCTTCCAGATACCATGGGTGGTCTCACATTCAATTCGTAAAAAGCAAGAAAATGGCGGAAAAGCACTAGGTGCCTTATAAATAATGCAACGGAATGCGTGTGCGTGTCACGTCGTGCGAAAATGAACGCCTGCGCAGCAACCGTTACCGGATCTCAGATCGCGTATTTTAAGCAGCTTCTGTTCGCGTGTTGGCTAATTGCAATGTTAATTGCACTTGCACTACTGTATAAATATTAAAACTATTGCATCTAACTTTCGTTAATAGATACAATTATCTGGAGCTAGAAAGAACGGACACTAAGCTGCTTTTTGTTGCATTAGAAACAGATTATGTATTGATATTTTGTTGCGTTTTTCGCAACGACGTGACTTTGCTTGATAAATAAAGTGTACACAATGTGACGACGCCTTACGCCAAATCAATATTACGCAAGATTATACTAAATACTTAATTTCTTTATACTTAATTGAAAAAGCTTAGGATATTAAGATAAAATGAAAACTATCACCCTGTACAACCTTTCAATGATTGCTTAGTAATCGCAAATTGTATGGAAACCCGTTAGGTCCCGTACGCTAAATCGATATTAACCTTCGTTTCAATTTCTAATAACTTTTTACTCAAGTATCTAAGATTCTCACAAAAATATAACTGCATTTTCCGAGTCGAGGATTATCTATATATTTATTTCCTTTTTACGAGTCTATCTATTTTTAGTATGCGATATTTTCTGCCATTTCTATTTCATTTAAAGTCAATAATAGTATGTTTTCAAGAAAACTGTCTTACAAAGACACGCGTTATCATCTAAAATTTAAAATTAGCTCATTTAAAAATAATATATATGCAAAGCAATATGTATATCTTGTATTTATTATTATAAGACGGTAGCAACGAAGCAATATCTATGCATCGACTAATCAATTTACAACATAGAAGATGCATTTGCTTAAACAGACCATATGTATACAATTCATTACATGCTTCATTTTGTGTCGTAGAATCCGACATTAGGTATGTGTCGAGATTCTCATGACAATATTTTTATTATATGCAGCTTAAAGGGATTTACGATTGCATATCATGCAAATTATTCAGCTTTACCCATTATTATAGCCACAGAGATATAGTTCAATTAACAAAATATTAAAATATTAAAAAAAAACTCGAGAATCTGACACTTGACAACACAACGCCACGCAATCTATCCATACAATTCTCGATATCAAATTCAAGATGGCGTTTTCTTCTACAGGCTAGACATGAATCAAACTGTTCCATAATTCATGTAGAATAACTAAAGCACTGTAGTTCGTAAGCCCCCCGCGTAGAGCATTTTTCACCCACCATGCTGAATACCAATCCACCAGCTAGCATAGCACCACATAAATAAGAGTTAGTCTTGGAGCGCAAACAATTCTTTGTACAGTGAAATATTGCATGTTGAAAATTGCCAATTTACTTAGAGCAAGAGGCTGTGCAATTTTGCATAGCATTGCGATATATCAACTAACAACATGGTATACATTACATATATATTTAATTTATATAAAAAAAAACTAGGCCCTTTTATTCTGTGTTACCGTATTGAAACAAAACTATATTTGAAGCATGCTACGCTCTGGTTCAGTACTACCAATAAAATAGCAATCTATGAGCTGAATCTCATGTTAGTCTATTTAAAAGTGTTCTTGCACAAATCTTCTTGATTAAGTGCAAGTTGGATGAGAAACATAGCTTCAACCACCGAGTTAAATACGACGGGTGTGATCTATAGGGAGGTGAGGCTATTGGTCATAAGCGTAGGTCATGTGTGTCCTTGTAATTGCGTGATAAATCCCACAACTCAAACATTTTAATGGTATGTCATTCGGAGAGATTAATAGTTCTTTAGGATCCTCGTATGGACCTTGTTTGACCCTCACAGAACCTTCCTAGACGATATATTTTATGAGTGAAAGAAACCTGGGAGCTTTCGTCGAGTAGGAATTTATTATGATAATTTAGTATAGTCAGTATGGTGTATTTATTTATAAGGTATGAAAATTGTTAATGAAAATATTTAATACTTTATAGTACCAAAACAAAAGGCGAGCTAAATGATAAATGAGAAACAAATGAAAAACTAAAGTATAAGTCTTGAAACGCATTAAGAAAAATATTAGATTTTATATATACGCAAGAAAGCTTGACAGTCAGGATTCCTGCACACGACAGCAAAAGGAAACACGGGTCGGTGCTGTATTTTAACCGCTTACTTACAGCTTACATTGTAGAATAATGGTTTGTCGTTAAATAAATAAGCAATTGACTTGAGATTGACATCGTTGATTTTATGAACGGATGCTACTGGTCATGAAGTTTGTTATAACATCTTGAAAGAAGCACTTGATAGTGATTTTAAAGAGCACGAATAAATGTGACGCACGTAAACGTGTCGTAACTGTAACATATTCAAGACACTGCGCGATGACGCTGCAACGTTCGTCAGTCGAGCGTCAACGCGTAGTGTCACTCGAACACCGTGCAGATACGTTTGTGATAAAAACCTCTGTGATAATTCTGGTTTAAAAGAAAATTCAGAATTCCTTGTATCATCTCCCTTCTTAATACCCCTTCTAAAAGCTGCATTAATTCTGGATACGTAATAAATATAATTGTTTACAAGGTTGATGAACTAAAAGCAACTACTAAAAATACTTTACAAAGAATTAACAAAAGAAATCTAGAGCGCACCAGTAGCAGATGTGATGGATAAAAGATAAAAGAACTTACGATTGACATGGTTGATGTAATATCTCCCGATCTGAGGATCGTAAGCCTCCTCCCATCCGACAGGTAGCTCATTGCCGATACAGTCTGCAAACGTCTGCGGTTTTGTATATCTGAAACAAAAAAACATCATCAATTACAATGCCAAAGAGATCAATAACAAAACACCAAAAGAACTGATACTAGTCAGTAGTCACTGATACAATAAAATTCATCAAACTTGAAATGTGTATGTTTCTAATGTGTATAACCTTAGCAACATATCAAGAGCAGACAGAACAGTAGTTGCCTTCTAAAAACAATTCCCGTGTGTGAAGATCTTCCCACGAAAGGGAGGCCAGGAAGCCTATTAACTCCTATAACCGTCATTAAAGAAAAACAAAAATACCCAGTTATTATTTTCAAGTTTTAGGTCAGTCCAACTTGACTAGTATTATGATGCATCTTGCGTGTAAACATTAATATGCAAGAACTCCAACTAGTAACGTTCTTGGTTATTTTATTATAATTATCGATGGAATATATTATATTGCAATGGAACACCCTTCCATCGCAAAATTAATATCAAAAACAAAAGCAAAAAGTAATTCTGGGTTAAGTTGAATGTTAGCTCCTTGCGAATTCCGATGGAATAATACCAGATCAAAACTGGTTTCGACAAACACCTGTTGTATGATAATGGGGTCTAAGGCGAAACATTGTTGCATTTTTGTATCTTATTCATATCGCGATTCAGTAAATTACTAGCTTCATCCACTCCTAGCTGGAATAAAGTGATGTTTGAGAAGATAGTAATTAAATTATGAGTAAGGTCGCTTCATTTTTTTTTATTCAATACGTGCTCTAGAACTTGAATCTTTTTTTTGTTTCTGATCAGATTTTCTTTATTCACGGTCATGAACTAGCAATAAACAAGGTTCCTTTGACAGATTTTAGAGGTAAGAACATAAACATAAATAACAAAAACATAATAAGAACAAGGTCTACGCGGTCAATTTTGTGCACATATTCTCTTCCAACAAATTCTCCAAATAATCATAATATGAATGAACACTGAAAATAATAATGTAAATACTCCACAGGTTTAAGAGGAAACTAATAAACTTAAACAAAACAGCGCCACAGGACGCAAACCCGATTCACAATCATAATCGACTATACCTTCAAGAAAAAGCAGGTGCAATTTCCACTAGGCAGATTACATTGTTGTGGCATAAGAATAATTAATGATGGTGGAAGGTAGCCGGGAGCTGAACAGGCTGTGTCACTCGAGATCAACGTTCAAAGCAACATGAGCTTTATTCTTCAGACACTAAACCATAGTGTCTAACAACGCAAATGTGTCTTATTATTGTTGAAATGACACCGATTCTGTGTGTAACATTAAATCCTTTCACCGTCGTTAGCTCTTCTAAATTCTTCGAAACTTGCTATTGACAAAACCTGGCCCACTACTCTTGAATAGGCATGTTTTAGATGCCCACCTCTCTTAACATAACTCTTCAGAAGCGTCCTCTGCCAACACTACTGTGCTGTGTTTTTTTACAGTCACACTGGATTTTAGGCTTAGGTGACATGATGGGTAACTATCGGCGTCCAGTGGACTCTTCTCCATTAATTTGTATTATTTACTCTGTGGTTGAAGTGCAGAATAAATTATAGTTGGTAAAGGCGTGGTGCGCTGGCGCCAGTCGACCTGCTCCCAATCAATACGAGTTCCAGCCATGATTCACGTCTACGTAGCACAGGAGCTGGTGATGACATTCCTGCGTTGTGGGTAATGACCAAACCACGATGTCGAGACAGTGGTTCAGCTCCGACGGTGACGTTCCAGCACAAACGGCATTTAGAAGACATTAGTAGCGCGCAATACTTTGCAGACCAAGCACATAACCAAGTTCAGTGACATTAGTTCAGCATTTTATACAGATATTGTGATAATACATGATGATTACGTGGTATATTATAAATTACGCCAATAAAGATACTCGTCAAAATAATAGATGGTCTCGATAGCAAACCCCGTGGTGGTAGGTATTTCTTAAGACCTCTTGGTCCAGTGACCATGATGTACAAATGTCAGCAATGGCTCTTGTGCTACGATTGTCCCAGCACCGGCGTACCGGTCACAAGAAGCGGACCAACGTATTTCCGATAGTGACGAAACCGCACCGTCTTACACATCCCTCCCACTTAACGGTTTTCGTGACTTTTAATACGGCGTTTATACGGTAGTCGGTTATTAAATAAGATTCTTCGGTTAATTGGCCACGTTTATGTCCAGCGGTACAGTCACCAACATGCCTATTTGGGTGGTTTAACATCGACCAAAGATGCAAAACGTTCTGTTAAGCGCACGCTCGGCGTCAAAAGCCACTTAAAAGCAAAAGCCATAAAAGACGACGAGTAAAGATACTTGATGCTTAAGACTCCAGTAGTCACACATCGTATTTAAGTGACTCCATGAACTTGCGTCTCATTTGCGCATGTAGTACATATGAGACAGCTGTGAAGAGCTTGAGCGAGATAAGACGATGCGACAGGAAACAGAGAGCCACAAAGCTAGGTTGTAAATGTTGTAATGAGAGGTTGTCACGAAGCTCTCTTATTATAAAGCTATTCAACTTTAAGTAAGTCTATTAAGCTATGCAATTTTGTTTGTGACTGTACCAACGTGCAACTTTTGGAAGTTTTCGATATTTGCGTGTCTCGTTTACCGTTTGCTGTTTTACAGTAAGCAATGAGGTGATGTCGATTTAATGATGCGGTTGTCCAAATTCCTTTAACTGTTGGAAACTTTCCATGTTTAATTGAAGATGCCAATACGAAGCTCTAAACTGGCGTTATAAATTGCTAAAATATTGCAAAACATGCATTAGGAATATACCATACATATTCCTTAGGTAACATAAGGTTGAAATGGAATGGTAATAAAAGGCTTTGAATGAAAATGCGTTCCTCTTCCGCACAGCTACCGAAAGCGGGCGTTCATTTCAAAAACACGATCACTCTTATCGAGGTGAGGGAATAGAGGGCGCGTGCGTGTGCGCATCCAATGCATCGCCGCTAGAGCAAGACAGATCCAACTGGTGCGAGAGCAAGAGAGAAAGACGTACATACAAACTTGCTGCACCTCACAACAGCAGAAACCAGTCCTGTCAGCGGGACATCAAGACTAGTCGAGTTCTTGGAAACGGTGACCCGTGTCACGGAATCCCTAAACTCACACACAGCCTTTCACACACACCCACGTAAAGCCATAACACTCGCATCGGACATCGTTATGACTAGGTTATGACAGACTTTTATAGGTGTCATAATTAACGCAAATAATGACTTACTAACCTTTATTGTATCGTTAGCCGTCATCTTCAATAAGTAAGGCTAAAGCAATGAATATGTATAAGATATACATTTCAAATTTTGTACGACGCAGCTCTATATTTTGTTTGAATTTGACGCTAAATGCGGCATTGAAAGGTCGCATTCCAGAGATATCATATCACTGATAATGAGAACAGCGACGGAAAACCACACGATTTATTCACATGTGATAAAATCACGTAATTTCAGTTACTATAATGGAGAAACTAAATCATCAATCTACGGTAGTTTGAAACTGACTCCACTGTCTGGTGTCACTATTTTATATTATTTCAAAATAGTTATACCAGCGCCATCTACCGCATTCATTGGGAATTTTATAGAGGTGTAGCTCACAAACATGTGCATGAGTTGCCTTAATATCGACTACGTCAATTTGAAGCCAGTAAGGTCGAGAGTTATAAAAAACTGATATAACATGTCTGTACGAATAACAAAGCTGATGATGGATAATTTTCGACAGTGAAATAGATCTTTTTTAACTTCGTCGTCGATATTGAATTGTTATTAAGATATAATTTCAATATGTTGACTTTTAGAAAGAAATAAAGCATTGCCGGTACCAATGGAATAAAACGTCATTTGAGTTTAGAATTTAAATTATAATAGCTTCATCTATTAGACACAATTGGGAGCAATCAAATAATTTTAAAAATTAAATCAAAGTGACTGCTGTGCAATATACCAATGCATATCGGGCCCCATTACAAAACAGAACAACAAAAAGCTAATGTATATTCAGTTGCTCTCCACAAATAGAAGTACGAAGGTTGCTGCCCGCTCAGGACTATTTAGTTACATGCTTCTGCAAATTTCACGCCCTAATCGAGTTCACGGGACTTTAGTCTCCTAATAGCATCTCCTAGTAACCTTGAACAAGTTCCACATTGCTACAACAGCCATTCACCGCGCTTCATCGCTGCTGACATATGCAAAGGAAACCGAAATGGAGAATCGAGCGTACATTTACAGCTTCAAGCAACACCGTCCGCCGACAGGCTAAATCGGGACGGCTGCCAAATTTCTCGGGAATTCGAAAAGTCCAGCGGCCAAATCCTGGATTACGACAAACTTGGAGCACGTCTGGTCGGAGGCGGTGCCACGCTGTCTCACACATATCGACCGACCGACAGACGGACACGCACACCTACTAATGCTCTATAAATACCACCAAAGAAATCTTTTAATCTGGATGGCCCGTTTAATGCACATTCCATAGGCTTCGGAACAATCCCGATTTTTTACTCCTTTAAAAGTGAGGGCATTGCCCTACTTAGATTTTCCAACCTAATCCGTCATTTGAATCTGTGTCAGTAGACACGAACAGCTAAGGATAATAATGTTAACAACCTCTACATTTTCTTACAAACTTATAAAGTAGATTCCAAAGCTATGATGTCATTGTATGTCAGTAATGTTTATTTGAATGTGCCAAGTGTTTATCATGGACAGGAAGATTACACATTATCCGTCCAAAAAAGGCGCGGTGTTTAGGGTCATCGTGATTTCCTCTAGTATTCTTATTCGCCAAAACACTGGTTACCACAGAACAGTTATATTTAAATGAAACAAAACATGCAATGGATTCAACGAAGCAAATCGAGCGAATGATCCAATACATGAATATAGGTACGAATGTAAACTAAACTGATACATGCATTAAAGTAACAACATATTAAAAACATTCTTGAGAGCTTGCGTCATACTCAATCAACATATTTATCCCCAAACTGCGGCAATCGGTTGAAAGTGGTAATCATACGATGGTAAATGTAAAGGCTAATGTGTCGCTATGACGTCACGTTATTTGATCATTGACTAACGACATTCCAGCGCCAAGTGTGAACCATGTTGTTGAGACGCTTGTCACGTCACTCCACCAAGGTCTTATGCTCGTCTTGGGATCCAAGAATTATAATATTTAAAGACACTCGTTAAGTGCGCAAAGCTGAATTTGTAACCAAATGATAAACACCATTATAAAATTTGGAATTTCTTCACTTACGACGTAAAATGAGTTTAAAAACGACAAGAATTAACGTATGTAATTATCTTATCCAGTTTAAAGATGAAAGTAAAAAGCTTCAACAACCTATCTGCATAGCCATAGTTGAAGTGATGAAGCAACTTTCGAGGAGATCGAATCGGCCTGTACAATTGAATGTTGTCTGTAGAAGTGACGGACAGCGGGTTGCATAAACACTGTATATATAGGATTTCCGTTTGAATCACGACGCATACCAGGCGCCTTCGTCACGCCTGCGCCTGCAACGCGTGTGCGACACAATATCATGAGTATCACGATCGCTCAAATATTCGATATGCCATACCCAGTCTAAATATTGTCTACACTCCACAGAATGACGGATTGTCCGCCGTACCAACCACTATAATAACGCGCAGGAATTTCTAATTGATATTGCATTGTAGTCACTCCCATTCTGTGTGTAACCCGTTCGAGTAATAACTAGGTATCTACTTACAAACCGATGAAGGAGATTAGAGCACATAAATCTGTTCAAGCTAATTGTCATTGCAAACCACTGCAGGGCGTTCTCTAATGCGCAAAGAACTAAACTTTATTACACTCGTATATTAATAGCAGTATTTGTTATGTTTCTAACGATGTTTTAATTTAATTAGGAATTTGTGCGAACGCAATAAAAACTGACCATTCATCGATACGACCAACCGGTTTATAAATATTTGCATACCTAAACGTATAAGAAGTGGATACTTTTGCTTGGTAAAACGAACAAAAATAAGCTGTAGGTATCTAGCGTCGAAGGCTCTCTCATTATGCAAATGTCAGTACACAGCAGAATGTGGAAAGGCAGTCCTGCTGCGTGGCTACTAGTCGTAACTTGGAATACTGCCCTCTGAGCATGGTAGTAATGTTGCTAATGGTTGGTAACGATGCTTGTCCGCAACTCCAAGACTGCACAAATGATACTTTCACGTAGAAAGTCAAACATTAGGAGGCAGAAAGGCACCAATGCGGTTCCATTCACATGGTGTTGTTATTAGAGCGATGTGAGGACCGGAAAAGAAGGTTAAACATTGGCCAAACAAGTGGGTATCAGCAGTGGAATGCACCGCGAATGAATGGGAGGCGCCGGCTTCTGTGAATGTTTGTTCAGGAACAGAATTCCTTGGCCCATTGTTTCAATTTCCAACCACGAGAGGCAGTGTGGGATCCGTAAACTAAATACTAAGTTCTCTGCCCAATCCTAATGAAAATTCATATGCAGAAAAAATGTGTAAACATGATTGCATTTTCAAATTTCTATCATGCTTAGCAAGCATTAAAAAGACCATATTACAGACATGCCCAATAGCTACCTAATCTACATATTCGGTTTAGACTATTAATCTTGATCTGTGTTATCTGTCAGTAAACATATATCGCCCTCGTCTAGAACAGGGCCTCAACAACGAAGTTAACATCTAATTTTGTATGCTATGCTATGCTAAGTGTCTATTAAAGAATTTATTTTCAAAATATTTTATCAATTACATCTACTTATTCGGGTATTATAAATGGCTAGTATAGGTGAATTTGCCATCTTCCTCAGATTTTGATTATTACTGATATATTTATGATTCTTCAGATTATTTTTTAGTTTTTGGGATAAGGGCATGAAAAAGTTTATGCTATTTAAATTGGACTTGTCTTGTAGATACTAGAAAAACAACTACAAAAATTCAATAAAGCACATTAGGGTATTGATGATGTTCACCTCGTTAAGTGCCTCGTTAATTACTTTCCAATCAAAAATATCTTTCCTTAATGAATATGCCAGTAAATAACGATATTAATTTTTATTAGACGTTTGTGAGTCGGATAGCGGTAAAAGCATCGGTTTTCTCGTCTCGTCTCAGAGCAGATTGGAATCGCACGTTCTGCCGGGGACATTAAATCGTCGCAAGCGTTTATGGAGGAAACATAAAGCAGACAGCATTCCTCAGACTGTGACTAGGCGTCCTCAGTTGGTTAATCAAACAGTCTTATGCAAATCAATCCAATAGTTATACAATTTTATGGAAGAACACAAGATTCACACTCCTTGCGTCTTTCAATAAGGACGAGAAGTCAAGGGTTGCAATGCCGAAGGTTTTAATGAACAAGCAGTGTACTTTGAAAGTTATTTGATTAAAAAAACAAGAAAGTTTGATACTAAGAAGCCTTATAGGATCGTATATGTTACAAAACGTTAAAAAGATGATCACAAAATCTATGCAAATGCGGGTACAGTTGGTAAACAAGCTTTATGGCATCGCGGTATAGTGAGATAAGAGAGGAATGCCAATTTTGATTAGAAACGAGAACAGTACCTAACCTACCGCTTTTATCGCATAGAGCACGTACTTACACTGATAAGTTTCAAATAATGCACGATTTGAAATAATTTTTACATACCAAACTGGAGTATATTTGATTTGAAGTTTATAATCTATAGTATATTTGTAGGTAATTAGGTAATCATACCATTCCTAAAAACTTTTAGCAACTGCCAAAAGTTAAGCAACGCAACGCCTCAATTTTAAGATCGATTTCATAGCTATTACGCCTTGTTTTTTAATGGCTGCCAATCTTATTAGTGGAATCAAAATAAATCTTTAGATTGTAGCCGGTGTAGACGGCGGAGCGAGTGCCGACACGCGTCTGGCCAGGGCGTATAAAATCTCCAAGGACATTTATCTGAATGGAATGTGGAAAATAAACAACGTTGTACGCTATTTCGCGTCCGTTCGCAGTCATGCCGCCGCACCCTGCAATATACACTCGTTCGACAAAACCTCTCGAAATAGTTTCCCACTTCACCTTACAATATATCCCCTTTACATTGTCAGTGTTTCGCTAACGACGGCATTATTTAGAAGATATCGATAGGTTGAACAGTCAAGGGAATAAAATCACAAAGTTATTTAGCACCCACTCGATTAGAGTCAAGAAACGCAGTAAAATGCCCAGCCCCTTTAACGTTACGCTTGAAGGAGCACGGACTTGTGTTGTGCGTGGGAAGCACATACTTGGGTTACACAATCTTGTGAAGATAGCTTCGTTATAGACAACTATATTGCTGGGGAAATATGCGAGAAGACGTGAACGCTGACTATATGAATAAAGATGATATGTAAAGCTGAGAAATTAAATTAAGTGGTTACAAGCATCTAAAAATACTAAACGCATCAGTTTATTTATTCTAGTCGAGGGCTTTTGATATGGTATTTATGAAGGACAAGATAACAGTGTCGTTGAGAGTATTGGTGGCAAACTATCGCATGAAGCATTCAAAAGAGTTCTCTCACACGCTTTAGCGCATTATCTAATGACACTTGACGTAGGTTTCACTCGTAACATGGAATGTATGCATTAACAACTAGCGGAACGCAATACTCTGGTATGTCAGAACAATGTACCGACAACGCAGTGAAACTGCATTCAACCGATACAATTAAAGTTAATAAACACCGTCAAGGTATAGGTTCTCATTCGCTCGTTAATCGACATCGGCTATCATTGTCTTCTAGCTTCCTTCTAGTTGACAACACAATGTACATTTTTTCCTCCATTTACCTACAATGCGTAGCTGTCGACTACTTCGTACTATGATGGTTAGACGGTTAATTTCACCTTTTTATGTTATGTCGTCGTCTGGTTACTTACGCGTCGTATTTTCTTGAGAATCTTAGTTTTTCTCCATGTTATTTACAATGCGTAGATGACGGCCGACGTTCATGTTGTCTTTTTGTTCTGTCGCCTAGTTACACGCATCGTATTTTTCTTGAGAATCTGCGGAAACCGCAAAACGTCCATTCACATGGAACGACTTCTCATAACTCAGGTTAGAAACCACTTTATACATATTATTATGTACTTGTTTGCTGTCAAGTGATCAATTAAAGTCTTTACGGTTACAGCGATCTTAAAACTCAAGGGTGAATTCTGTAATTAAGGGTCACATCTTGGACAAAAATTAAATTGCCAATTATAAGTGCTCATAAAAAGCAGCTCTGTTAAGTTGACAACATTCTACGGGTATGAAATAATTGCATTCTGCCAGTAGCATGCTATTTTATAAATGATGTGAGGGCACATTTTCATAGCAGAATGTTTAGGTTCTACGTATAAGGTTAATAGCGCCGTATGCGCCCGAGACGTGTCCGGGTTATTTTTAGCATTCATAAATTGGCTTAGTGGCTCGGTTTATTGTGTGAGTGTTTCGCACAAGTGGATGTCCACATTGTCCACGATATACTGATAGATAAGTAAGTACAGTAGAGCGTCGATTATCCGAACGTCGATCAACCGAACGACCGCTTATCCGAACACTACTAACGCGCGGGTCAACGCTCTCCCTGAAGTTCAATTTAACGAAAAACTAGGAGGGACATCTAATTTTCAAGCAAGCACATGCTGCTTAAAACGATCTAGGTCAAAACATGGCATTTGTGACCTTCAAATTCAAGGAGAAGAACTATCTGCTGATACTTTCAAAATCAAACTAAGGGATATACTGAACGAAGAAAATTACGCTCTGGAAAACCGAGCTTAATTGGAAAGCTTTGCCGCGATAAACTTTTGCTTCAAGTCGTAAATAAGCAGCACCTGGCCCTAAAATAAGCAAGGATCGTATCACTGCCTTAGTATGCGCTAATTCTACTGGCAGCCACCGATTGCCCATGCTTGTAATTGTTCGATTATCCGCAAAAACCGGTTTTCCGAACACCCATGTCCCCCAATTAGTTCGGATAATCGACGCTCTACTGTAAGTCAATTTTAAACAATACCAAATCAACAGCATTTTCAATGGATTACTTTAGTATTAAGGCGATAAACGTATTTCTGTTATACTTTTTGGGTGCCCCAGTCTCAAATACGATGTAGTGTTGAACGTATGGAATGCAGTTTGCCAAAAGGTTCAATAAAAATACAATTTTATGTTTCCTGTGTCAGCGGCGAATTTTATTGTGGTGTGAATGTACCGGGGCCAGATTCTCATGCAATCTTGACTTGAATTAATTTAATCTACATACGTATTTTCCAACAATGTTTAGAACAAACATTGTTACAAGTACATATATGCGAATATTGCAGTAATGGGAATATTCCATTGCAAGATGCAACACATAAAAAACAAATATAGATGGATTACTAGAGGTCTCCTATATTGATCTCTTTTTACGAAAGTAATGATAACTTCAAGAAACCTTTTTTAGCCACTATCAACAAATTTTGACAACAACCAGTTTGAATTCATAGTCCATTGCACACCGACAGACAAACCGAATAATTACCTTTTAGACTGACTTGATTTAGTTTGGCAATATTTGAAATGTCTTCACTGTTATGCAGTTAAATAGGTTACGTACTATTTTGCAACATTTAAGAATTTACTCATAGTTATAAATCGTGTTCTAAGAGATCTGGATGCTAATTGTTACGCTATTTAGCATCACCAACGTGATAATTGACCATTTTAACTGTAACTGCAGGTGTTAAACTTTTAAGGTCAAGTTTTTAAGACAATGCAGGTGCCGTTTTAGCTATGGTAAATAGATACGGCTAGAGGCATGATCGGTATTTAATAGGGATGTGTTGTTCAGCACCTGCAGATCAGTACCTAAGGGGGATGTGGGGAGCGGCGTTGCGGCGGCGGGAGGGGAGGTGCGCCGCTTTAGAAAGGCGCAACCATCGCCGCAGGCCTGGGCCGCATTCTACGGCCTGTCATTCACACCGCGCAACTTGCCTATGCATTGCATTCCATCTCCCGCCGCGTTCTCCACGCATCGGCCCCATACATAGGTACACGAACCAAACCCAGAGCGCACCTCACAACACTGCCGACTGAACTCAACTATCCAGACAACATGCCACATTCATACATAGCACGTAAACGCTCCATCGAATTATTTGTACGACAGTTCGTAACTAACATTACAGTGAACCAGTTCCATGGCCTCATTAGTCGCGTTCCGACTCCACCGTTCACCGAATACACAGATACGGCGCTCCGAAACGAGACCACAATGCGCATTCCAATGGATAAACAAAATGATAACCATAATAATTTTTGTTTAGCTCATTTGTTGTCACTAAATTGTGGAATGTCGTGTGAAATCGAGGTTGTCGGACATTCTTCCCGCTAGAGCGCAGCAGTATCGCGGCGAGCGAACAGTTTGTTTTTCACGATTTATTCTATTTTAAAATGACTTAAAACACTTTGGTCTGTCTGGCTAGTAACACAGTACGTTCACTTTCAATGCAATCATCCACTGCACTCAAACTAAATGGGAACACGTCAGAAATTGCATTGGAATGTAAAGTTTTGACATGGGGCTCCTAAGGGTTAACACTTCTCTTTGGAAAACTTACCTGTCTCGCGGGTCGATCCACGTCGTTTTCCTAGTGTTGTGGTCGATGAAATACAATTTTCCGTCAAAGTCCCTCGCATAATCCCATCCGTCGGGCAAGGGTATCTCACCGTTTCGTCTCCTTGGCATATTTCACTGATTAAATCCATTCAAACGAATAACGAAGCACACTCGCGAACTAGCTACACGGCCATGTTGAATACCTCATTACGAGATGTGACGTCACACGGAATCGGCCAATGGCGGCGAAGGGCCCCCACGATGGAATGCGGCGCGTACGCGAGCGCGAACACTCGGAGCAGTTCCGTACGTCACTCGAGCGATAGCAACGATATACGCGACCGCACCACGCGACTTCGCGTCGCTGACTGAACCGCGCCGAGTCGCCGCCACGTTATCACCGCTCATGATAATATTCACAACCAGCACCTACTGTCTAACTAAATGCATTCCTCGACTACCTACTTACTAATGTTTACATTACATGGTCTACTAGTGACTGATGCTATGTACGGTTCTGGCACTGCGAAACCAACTGGCAATGTAAGCAAAATGTACGTACGAACATACCCATTCAATCTATTTACGATTCTACTGTATAAATACGTATGGACGGCCGAGTATACATACCTATACAGCGCATTCTTCAGCGTATGCATGTACGTACTTATACTTACCTAAAAGCGTATGTACAAATTACACGCTCATATACATACCTTCTTATTCTTACCTATAATAAATGGGCTTGGTTAACTGATTTTATAAAGTTGCTGTGCCAGGCCATAGAGTTGGGAATGTTATGATGACATTGTAGATCTTCATGACCGACTAAAATACGCAAATGAGATGATGTTATTATGTGGGCTATAACCGTCTGCTCTTCTACTAAGTGCCTACTTATGTTTAATGTCGTTTAAGCGTAGGTTATAGTACCTGTACCTAAGGTGTTATGTAAGTAATAAAATGTGTAAGGAAAACTTGCAAAGTAAAATATACTTAGGTACCCAAAGTGTTATCATTATCAGTGATATAATGTTCTCATGTTCTGCTGACTCCTTTATCTATTTACATATAACTAATAAACGATTTATGTATTTACAAATATAAACAAAGTTAATAATTCTATCAGCAATGTAGTTCCCATATTGCAAGCTCTGCTTAGTTTAGGACTACATGTGTGATGTGTGTAGTGTCCATGAATATTTATTTATATGTAGTTAAAGTCTTGAACTCTTATTTATGCTTTTTATAGGTCAGAAGTCGGAATAGTTATAGCTACCAATGAAAGATAATCTGAATTTCACTAAAACTGACCTGTCACATAGGTCCTGTTTCAAAAATAAGAGATCAAAAGTGTTTTTTATGCTAAGAAATTATTTTGGAAAACTATATTATATGTTGGTGACTAGACAAAACTAGTCATCATGATGATCATAATATCACCACTGGATCAAGGATCTAGTTGACCATACAATAAATCAAATATACTTTTGGTCTATTATTATAAAAAGTTAGTGCAGACTTGACATCTTGATGTACCTAATGGTGACATAATGTCAACGCTAACTTTTTTTATAAAATAGGGGTTTATGTTTAACACATTGAAGTACTTACACATTTAAATTTGTATATTCATTTTAACTTATTAGTTTCATTTTTCCACAGACTAGTTTACTTTACACACAATTTAGTTTAATATTTATAGGTCTATGATTTTTTTGACCCAATTAAGTAGGTAAGTACCTACATTTACCTCAGTCGTAATTTCAAGAATTCAAGAATAAAAATAGATGCAATATACGAATAAGTATATCTGTCTTTGATTATGTGTGTAATTTGAGTAGGTACATAAAATATCAACATAGAGGTTCCACTTACCTTTTCACATTTCAACAGATCCTTCAATATACAAGGAAGTAGGTACCAATCCAATTTTCAATGGCTCCTCAACACAAGTACAAAAATCTGCAACAGTGCTACTTCGGTTTGCTCGTAATACTCATGAGGCGCGCCAACTCTCCCATACGAAGGAATCTGCATTTCAACATAAGGTTCAAAGCTGTAATACTGTCGTGTTAATTCATGAAGCAATAAGGTAGTAAATTTGATCAGTAGACTAAGCAGTAATCTTTTAATTTAGCAAGGAGAAGATAGGGAACTCGTGTATGATAAAATAGTTACTTGATCTCGTCTTATCGCAAGGCAGACCTTAGGTGTACCCTGTAATGGAAAGTTGTCCAATCACTCTTTTCAGTCAGCACTTAACACTTTTTTGAGAACTATATCTAAATCGCTGCGCTTTTTGATTGATGATATTCCGAAATTCGATTTCAATACAATATTTCAAAAGAAAACGAAAAGTTTTTTTTT
Source organism: Ecliptopera silaceata (assembly GCA_932527185.1). Classification (NCBI taxonomy): domain Eukaryota; kingdom Metazoa; phylum Arthropoda; class Insecta; order Lepidoptera; family Geometridae; genus Ecliptopera; species Ecliptopera silaceata. The sequence continues at coordinate 2,863,580 of OW052211.1, forward strand.
TGATTTGGTTTTTTTTGCAAAGAGAAAATCTATTCTACCCTTATATTTTTTACAAAATTAATTGTGGTTTTATTCATTAATTTTATCACAAAACCACATTAACATTACGAAATCAGCAACTTTCTTTATCGGCGTTGTTATTTACATATTAGAAAAATGAATAAAGATTTTGAAAAATAACATTGATATTGTGAATTTTGTAATTTGGATGTCATCGTCATTGTCAACGTCACACAAATGTCATTGTCACAAATTATTGTCAACAACACGTCGACTCATTAAAATCGAATCAAATTATACATTTCACCATATTTAAGATTTCTTCGCACAATTTTCTAAATATTCTGTAACAGGCTTATCAACTGATCACTGTAAAATGCCGTCGAGCGATGAAGATTTCGAGAGCGCTGACGAGGGTCATAGTAACGTGGACAGGAAGGAGAGAAAGAAACGTCTTTCATCATCTAACTACAGTGATAACGCATTGGAATCTGACCAGGAGTTCAAGACTCCAATGAAAACTGCCAGTAAACCTCTAGAAACTAAGGCCAGTACCGTGTCTGCACCTGTAACAAACCAGGCAAGTAATATTCCAGGAATTTTGCTAGCAAATCTGCAATCAGACGTAGTTGTAACAGCAGAATAGATTCCTAATAGTCAAGCATCTACTTTAAGCATGCAGTCTGTGTAACTGCATCTAATTGATAGTGTCAAAAATATATCCAAGAACTTCCAACCACTTGGCCTCAAAGAAAAATTATGGAATTCATTTATAATGATTTAGTTTATACAATAACATATTTTATTTATTATCTTATATTCCATTATAAACTTATTACCTACATGTTATTCTTTATAGCTCTTTGTGAAGATAAAAATAAAAGGGTAAATTAATTCAATTTTTATATAAATATTCCAGAAAACGGATGGTTGGGATGATTTTGAAATAGATGAGTCTGAAGTTACTAGTACAGTTCAGAAACCCGGCAAACTTGAAGATAAAACTACCCAGGACACAGGTTGGGATGACTTTGGAGATTGGGGTCAGGATTCCACCAGCACACAACAGGTTCCTACCCACTTTTTGATATCTAAACTGTAGAATAAGCAAATTGAACTTTGCCCTTTTAAACTTTATAGGGACAAAGTTTAAAAGTCTGTGTTTCCTGAGTCATATAATTTGGATATTTTTAAGAGACGAGTGAATGGGTATCTTCTAGGCAAGTGTGCTACATCGTAGACCGCATCGTCACTTAACATCAGGTGAGATCGCGGTCAAACGCTTGCCTATAACTTGTAAAAAAAAAAACAAAGAATTGCTAGTTAGATAGTGTTTTAAAGTTTAAAGTACTTTCAACAATAAGTAAATGTTAGTTAATTAAGCCTCTATATTATTTTATTTATGCAATTCTTCTAATTTAATCTCATCTTATTGCATTTTTTATTTTTTTTAGATTAAGTATACATAATTGACTTCTTTGATCTTTATTGTTCCAAATTAAAAATTTAACTGTAGATAATATACTTACAAATACAAAATAACTTAAGTAATTGTAAAATAACAGTTTACAGTGTTTGTACTACACATTTAATTTATTTACAATATTCAAATAAATTAAAGTGGCAACATTAAATAATACAAAGAATAATCTTTTGTCTTATCAAACTATTAATAAGTGCCAATTTTTTATCTTCACTTGTTTCTCTAATTATTCAGTTGATATTCATTTTGTCTACAACTTACAATCGAACAAATTTAATACCTTTTAGGAGCAAACTCCAAAGCCAATACAAACGGCACCACAACCAGCGCAGACAACTAAAGAAGCAGCTACTGGATGGGGTTGGGGATGGAGTGTGGATTCCTTACTCAGCACCGCTACAGCGGGCATCACCAATATCACCTCACAAGTCTCTCAGGTAGATACATCACCATTTTTAGGGTTCCATACCCAAAGGGTAATACGGGACCCTATTACTGAGACATACTATACCGTTGATGATTTTTTATGTGACATGGATGTTTAGACTTTAGTTGTATAAGTATATATTACAATTAACAACTAATATTAATGTTATTTTATTTTTAATGTTGTCTTGATTTTATTGAATAATTAATTGAATTATATTTGCTGTTTGTATTTTTTATTATTTGACATTATGTTATACTTAAATCACCACTTAATAATAAGATTAAGTATAAACGTTTGTATGCTAACAAGCAGAATCTAGAGAATCAGAATACTACGTACTAACCACCACTTTTGTACCACCTAGATTCACAGACGAATAAATGATTTGATTTGATTGATTTGAGACTTTGCTGTCTGTATGTCCATCTAAGCTTTTGATCTGTGATAAAGAGAGATGAAATCTTCACAGATGTATTACTTTCACACATATAAAATTTACTACCTACTTACTAATATTATAAGCGAGACATGAGGAATCCTCTGTAAGACTTGTACTTGGCCAGTTTTATTTAGTTTGTAAGATTATCTCCCAAAGTACAGATACATAGACAGACAGACGGATATCAAAGTCTCAGTAATAGGCTCCCGTTGGACCTTAGGGTCCAACCATAGGGGTATGGAACTCAGAAAAAAGAAGAAGAAGAAGAACTGTAAGCATTTACGAATTTTACCGTCTCTTGCAGGGAATCTCAACAGTCCTCGAAACGGGTATTGGCGCTCCAGATCCTGAAGAACTAGCGAAGGCTTCCAAGGTCAACCAAGCTAATGCACCAACACCTGAAGCATTACCAGAGAAGGAGAAAGAAGAAGAAGCGAGGGGTAGTGCGGGAGATGCATTCCAGTTCGGAAGTTTACTGTCCGGTGTCACGAAGTTTGTTGAAAGTACTGGTAAGAACAATTTAAACAACATGTAATTTTTATTTCATTCATAGACTTTCTATCTTATAAAAAGTTAGCGCAGACTTGATGTATTGATTACCATACGTAATGATGACATCTCAAGGTGAAGGTGAAGGAAAACATTGTTTAAAAACTACAGTGAGTACTGCATCCATAAATATAATTTCTGTTCCAGGAACTAAAGTATTGGCCGGAGGTCTAGATACCCTAGAGACGATCGGTAAGAAGACCATGGAGGTGCTTCAAGATGGAGACCCTGGTCTGGCCAAAAAACGAGCCATGCTCGGTCTAGACTCCGGAGATAAACCTATCCTATCTCAAGTAAGTTACCTTATACATATAGGGTTTTTTGTTCACACTCGATTTATAAAAAAGACGTGTTGCACTCGGGGACTGCCGTGGATTACCCATGCGCAGTGTTAGGTTATTTTCGTTAGGTATTTTCATCACGGTATTTCTGGATTCGGTCTCCACGCTCAAGGCCCGCGATAGAATGACAACAACGCGAAATGGAATAGCTTAAAAATATCTGCATAACTGTTTGGCTTTCTGTCTGTAAAACAAATTTTCCATGAATATCTATTTGAACTTACTTAAAGAGTTTCTCAAATTAAATATTTTGTTTTATAGAATATAATTTACTTTTATCATTTACAGGTTTTACGAGAAGCAAAAGCCAAAGCTGATGAAGAGGATCAGATCCGGGAGGTCAAGAGGGAAGCCAAGGAAGTGCATTATGAAACTCTCTTTGATGATTTTGAAGGTAATCTCTTAACTACGTATATAATATATTATATCTTAATATTATAGCATTAAATTTAAACTAAAATTGCTTATTTTACTCTTTTGACCTTACACTTGGGTCTTACTCCACGGTGGTTGAGAAAATTAACATTCGACGCATGCGATTGAATCTTCATATAAATTGCCATGATGTAGACGTTATTTTATTTAAAAAACAAGTGAACGATATTTTTTCCCAAAAATCAATTAAAAATAATTTAATTAAAAATACTTGGCCAAATTTTGATAGGCAACCTGATAAAAATATATTCTCCTATTAAAAAATCGGTTTTCAGCAAAAAAACAGATGAGCGCAGTAATCCTGCAGCCGGATCTTGTACTATGAGTTCCGTTAAGTTGCTTCAGTAAAGTGTTTGAATGTTACAGGGCTAGTTCACCTGGAGGCGTTGGAAATGCTATCGAGGCAGACTAGCATGAGGATAGAGGAACGGCTCCGAGCTGCAGACCCTGATAAACGACAGGATATCAAGGAAACGTTGCAACAAGTCGCTGGTAACATTGCTATAAATAAATGAACAATATAATGTACAATTGTGAAACAGACAAAACATGAAATAAAAGATATGATAGAGAAATAAATGAAACTGAATCTAAAAACAGTATTTGTATTTACTATTTTTAGATTCAGTTTCATTTATTACAGCACGCTTCAGCTTCGCACTGGTAGTTTATATCAAAAATATATTACTTTATCTTGCTTAATTTGTATTAGCCATTAGCAACTGCAAGCTAATTCAAAGTTAAAAGTTTATAGATGATGTAGAGATTGATTCTTGGCAAAAACAACTTAACTGAAAAACTAAAAAAAAAAAACAGTTAATTATTTAGCTTAATAAACATATTATGTAAGTACTTTAATTATATTTCCAGAGCTGTGTGAAATGCCGGAAGATGATGATGATGATGAGATCCCTTCAGAAGGTGACAAAGCAGAGGCTTTCCATGAGAAACTGCGAACAGCCACGCAGGACTTGGGACTGAAACTGCAGTTCCAATCCTTGATCAAGTAATTTACTGTAACTATACCTATACGGCCGGTTCCTCGAACGATGATCAACGATAAAAACAAATAATTACTATGTGTCAAACTCGGATCAATCGTGATTTGGGTTTCCAGAAACCAGCCGTTAGTATAACAAATCACAAATCTAATTTGACAGGTGTCACAGCTCTGTTGGTAGTAGCTCTGCCTTCCATGCTGTGGGTTGTAGGTTTGATACCCACCAAGAGTCAATGTTTGTGTGATAAACATACATGTGTGCTGGTCTGGATGTTATTATGTATTCTAATTCAAATTCATTATTATCTAATAAAATAACATAACAGACTATTCTAAGGCGTTATTCTATTTAAATCTAATATTTGACAAATAATATAAATTCTAATTATTGAATTAAGTAGGTACCTATTTACAGACATAAAATAACATCATTCTATGTCTATGTATTTACTAAATATTTATATACTTAGATATATATATTTGGGACTAGTGTGTGATGTGTGATATGAACATGTATATTTATTTATTATAAGTATTCTATCAGCAATCTAGTTCCCATAGTACACAAGCTTTGCTTAGTTTAGGACTAGGTAATGTGTTTTATTCTCATATTTTTTTTCAGACAATACTCAGAGATTCTAGAATGGCTGGACAACACCACCGATCCTTCAGACAAGACAGTTTACAAGCGTTGTGTAAGTGCGCTTGCTCAAACCACTGCGCTGTCTGTACAGACTTACCACAAAACTGGAGAGTTGCTGCTGACGAAGCAACGACGGTCAACGGCTGATGAAGCAGACGCACTCACACAGTAAGTTTATATCGATATAGATGACCGATGTGACGCGGCGGGCGAAGGTCCGCCTGCGACGCGAAAGTTGCGGGTTCGATTCCCGCCTTGGGATAAATGTGTGATCTGCAAATATTTTTTCCGCGTATTTTATAAGTATAATAAAAAATATCTATCTGTGTAATGTATTGTATTAAGTATGTCAGTCTTCTAGTACCCATAACACAAGCTCTGCTTAGCTTGGGACTAGATGATGTTTTGTGGATTGTCCAGCATTATTTATTTCTTATTTTATTTTATTTTCAATATAATTTGTAATTAATAAAGAAAATAATTAACATAGTATATAATTATTTTCACTTTCAGAATGACAGTGGTGCTAACAAAACATATCAGTCAACTCGCGACATTATTTACCGAGAAATTGAACTCTCTGCCATCTGAAGATAAGGAACAAATCGATAATTATATCACTAATGTATTCCTAGAGGTAAGTTTCATTAAAATATTCAGATCAAAGTCAAAAATTACCTTTATTCATCAAAAATCACCCGGATCATCTCTTCGTCTTTTATTCCCTTTTTCGTCTCGAAGAACGGGCAAGAAACTACAAAAAACCAAAAAATATATATTTTTAGAACTAAACAGTACCAAAGATGAGGAGATAGGAGTGGTATCTCCTACTAAAAGGGAAGATCTTCCACGCCAAGCGACCTTTGGCTCGACAAATGGACAGTATTCGGTTGTATTACTTATAGTCCAGTCAAAATAGACTTAAATTATGACTCCAGTTTGCATTAATTCCGTAGAAGAAAAGTGTTGACTTATTTTTTGTAGATAATTTTACGATGTACAAACTTTGCCTGAACCACTTTTCGATAGCTCTCGTTGTTTCAGAGATATATGCAAAAAACGCAAATTTATGACCTTTAACCTCGAATAAAAACAACGCACAAGCGGGATCGATGGAGACTTTTGACATATCATTTGTAATGACGTATTCAAGGCCTGTACAAAAATCCAGCTTGTTGGGAATTAATGCAAACTGGAATGTCTATTTTGACTGGACTATTATGTTCAAACTCCGTGATAACTTCGTTTGCGCGATCTAGGATTTGTCTCTGCCATCTGTAGTCTGTTGCGTAGACTTCGATGTAGTTCATCATCTAGCGAAATAGATGACGTTTCAAAAACATAATTATTTAGAACTAATTAACTGTAGTTCGACTCTTACCCGCACCTCTTACCATAGGTAGAATCTAGTTGGTAGAGTCAAGGTGTTGATGACCCGGATTTGATTTGACATCACTATTTTACCTGTGTTTTCAATTTCAAATAATTGTTTTTTTTTTCCAGGCTGGCAACAGTTCAACATACGTACAAAACGCATTCCAATTGGCACTACCTATACTACAAATCGGGGCTGTGTGATTCATAATTATAATAATTGAATAGGATCTGTTATTAATATATTTAATATAGGGTGTAAAAAAATTGCAGTTTCTTTACTAAGACAAATTACAAGTTAAAATTGTTGATTTTATCACAGTTTTTAATGAAACAAATGTATTATTATATTGCAGGTCTTTAAAATAAACAAACATTTAACACAACGCCATCTAGTTTCTAACTAAGCAAAATACAAATACAAATTTGTAAATAATGGCAATAGCGTTAAACTGTCGTAAATTTCGGAGGTTTTTTTTTACATCTAGTATTTAATAAAAAATATGTATCTATGTAATGTATTGTATTAAGTATGTCAGTCTTTTAGTACCCATAACACAAGCTCTGCTTAGCTTGGGGCTAGACGACGTTGTATGGATTATCCAGCATTATTTATTTACTCAATAAACCAATGTTAATACACACTCAAGGGTCTTAATAAAACATTTTGTATATCTATGTTACTTAGTAACTATAACTAATATTATCTATAGTAACTTAACTACGTTATTGTTATAACTTATCGTATTGTATTATTATCATGTTATGTAAGTAAATTGATTTCAGACAATAAATAATTTTTGTTTATAAATGCGTATTTCAAAGTTTCATTCTTCGAAAAGGTTCTTTGAACTCATTTTATTTAAAAAATACACTTTTTTTAGTTTCTAAAAAAACAGCTATCTACTGCATATCTACAGAGTGATAAAAATATTAAGATTATAGTTTCGGGACACCCTGTATAAACAGTGACGTGGCACGCGTGTTATAAGCACTATTAATAATTATTATTCTGCGATGTAAGTCCAATGAAACGGGATAATATATAATATAATAATATCAGCCAATATCAGCCATTGTGGGACCACCTGTTGTCTAATACGAAAGGATATTGTGGATACGCTCGCATTTTATTTAAAAAAAAAAATGTTCTTAAAGCTGGTGCCCGGAACTTCGTCTTGCTATCGTTATATTTTTGATAATTCGCTCAGTATTTATGTAAATTTTAGCCTATGTGTTATTCTGATGTGTAAACTACATTATTGTAAAGTTTTATTAAAATCCATTCAGTAGTTTTTGCGTGAAAGAGTGACAAACATACATCCATCCATACAAACTTTCGCCATAATATTAGTAGGATATATATTTTTTTTAAACTTATCCATAAATAAATCGTACACTACAGTCCGGCGAGATGGAGCGACGATCTGCGGAGTGTAGCTGGCAAACAACATGAGAAGAGCCGAAGACCGGGCTCAGTGGTGCGTCTGCAGAAAGACCTACGTTCAGCAGTGGACTGATATAGGTGGTGATAATGATGATGATGACACTAGACTTCATCATCATCATCCAAAGCCTGACGTGACCCACTGCTGGTAGGCCTATATACCTATATACTCTCTCGAATTATATAAATAAATATTCATGGACATTTCACACATCACACTCTAGTCCCAAGCTAAGCAGAGCTTGTACAGTGTCTTATCCAGCCTATTATATCCTTAACCGATACAACCTTGTCACAATGACCGACAGATCTACATTCAACTCACATCTGTCACTAAAGGGTACTATTATTGCAAACATCTTGCAAATATTGTACTTACTTTGAGTTTCATACATTGATAGATTTATATAAGTTTGGAAATGAATGCGTTTGTCAAAGAACCAAGAACCGTTGAATGGTGGATATTTTTTGTTTAAATAAATAAAAATTTAGGTAGGTACATCACACTCTAGTCCCAAAGCAAAGCTTGTTTAAGAACTAAATTGCTGATAGAAAACTTATAACATACTAAACTTTTTTTCTCACTCCTCCAATCACAAGCCCATTATACATTCACCAGACATCGCTACCGGTCACTAACTAACAAAATGTTCAATTCCTGTTCCATATTTGGCAGCAGGAAGCAAACACAATATATCAAATAGAATATCAAATAGCTTTTATTCATGCTAAGTATATGTTTATAATATTCCATCAACTTTAAGAGTAGGACTGCTGATTTAGTTCACATACAAGTTTTTAAGATAATGCATAGCTCCTATCGCGGGCCTTGAGCGTGGAGATCGAATCCAGAAACTCCGTAACAAAATAACCTAACACTGCGCATGCGTAATCCAGCAAAAAATGCTTGCAATAGCTTTACCGCGGCTGTCCCCGAGTGCCACACGTCTTTTTTTTTTCCTTTTAAGACTGACAGTTGAGTTTATTCATATCTATAAGTAGAAGTTTCTTTAAATACTAACGTCTATCTTATAAAAAATTAGCTCAGACTTGATGTGTTGATTACCATACGTACCTAATGAAGTCATAACGTCAACGCTAACTTTTTATAACGGGTATAATGGGTAATCCTATAAACCTAGAAAGTGCCGGGATCGCGATGTGCCTCAACTCAAGCTAGCAAGACAAATAAATATATAAATCAAAATATCCTAAATCCTAAGGCGACAAGTTCTAGTATTCTGTAACAAATTCTAGAATGCCAGGAATATTGGCAGTGTCTGAATCTAAAAATAAACATCTGTTCCTGCTCAATATACGGACATTATTATTTGATATTCAGAGAGATAGACGCACGTTCCTAGTTAGCCCAGTCATATTAGGGCTTTCACCTCGGAATGAAAGATAATAAGCTGCAAATTGGTATGAACCTTCATTTTGTCATTCTAAATGTTGTCTCAAAAGTCACAATCGTTATCGTGTCCGCGTCTCAAGATATTCAAGGTCAAAGGTCACAAAAATCGGTTTTTCGCGAATATCTGGCTTCCTATCGGTTAAATGAGATTTGCATTTATTATAAAAGTTGTAGGCTATAAAATTCCCTACAACTTTTGTTTAAACTTTTTTTTCATACGACCAACCGTTTTGAAGGTAGAGCGCGAAGTGCACATCGCGTCTCTGGAAGTGTTTCTGTGTGGTTGTACTGTGTTTATGGTGGTGTTACGCGCGATTAATTGAAACAGATACCTATGTACTACAAATCAAACTGTGGGAGCCTGTTTACCGTGACTGTGAAACTACTACGAAGGTGGAGAAGATAAAAAACGGATGGTTGGATGCCTACTAAAATGAAGAACGTGGGGAAAAGCGCCAAGCAAGTAATGGAAGATCAAGAAGTATGCAGAAAATACGCAAGAACAAGGTAAGACTGCTTCAGGCTTTAATACATTCATGTAGGCGTGTTGGACCAGTGCAGTCCACACTGATCCTATAGAAGTAAGCTAAGTTAGGTAGATATTTGGCACGCCAATAGTAGCTTCTTGAGTTTGCGTTTGAAAGTGCCAACTATTCTTAAAGTACGAATTGGTGGTGGCAAGTCGTTCCAACACCGAGACGCCGCAAACCTGAAAGAACCACGGAACGCTGCAGTCTTGTGTCTCGGTGATACAAACACATGAGTACACTCTCTCTTCCCGAAGCGAGAATACTCCTTCGCCCATTTCAACTTATGAAAAAGATAAGAAGGCTTCTCGTAATTCACCACACCGAAAAGCAGGGTCGCTAGGTGAAGGTTTCTACGAGCTTTCATCTTTAACAGACTTTTGCTATTAAGGTAGGGAGTAATGTGTGTGCGTGCAGGAATATAAAAACAGAACCTTGCGCAAGCATTCTGGACACGTTGAATTAATTTTTCTGTTTTTACTAGAAGACAAGGTTTTTACTAGGATACTATAGAACATCTGTCCCGGCAATGAATAGAAAAGGGCATAGGGTAGGGACAAGTATTTCCAGGTATATAAGTATTGAGAAATTTACGCGTTTTAAAGAAAAGATATATAATGTCGTGTTAACTTAAAATAAAACTAAAATATATAATCCAGAATTAATAATATTTTATACTTAAATAGTTAAATATGAATAATTATATATAAATAATCAAGTTACTTACTTCAATTAAATATAAATAATTAATAGTTAGTACATAAATAATAGGCATTGTTTAATAATTATAATTTCCAAGTAAATAATTGACTTTATAACGTACTGATAACCATAACTCACGCTTGACCTTGCATTAGGCCGTATATGACTGTACGATGTGCACTTCGCGCTCTACCTTCAAAACGGTTGGTCGTATGAAAAAAAAGTTTAAACAAAAGTTGTAGGGAATTTTATAGCCTACAACTTTTATAATAAATGCAAATCTCATTTAACCGATAGGAAGCCAGATATTCGCGAAAAACCGATTTTTGTGACCTTTGACCTTGAATATCTTGAGACGCGGACACGATAACGATTGTGACTTTTGAGACAACATTTAGAATGACAAAACAAAGGTTCATACCAATTTGCAGCTTATTATCTTTCATTCCGAGGTTGACCCCTTTTTTTACCTAATATGACTGGGCTAAGTAGATTTTGGCAATAAAAAAGAGAAGCCTTATCAGCTTGTCCTATTATCTCACAAATCAGTCGATTGTAGAGTGATCTATCTCAACTTACCTGTCCATTGTGTCAGGCTCGTACCTGCTGCGTTTACGTTTATCGGTTTTTAATTACTTTTTCTATTGTTTGTTTGTTTTCAAAACTTTAAAATACAATCGATATAGATCCTTCGATATAATACTTGGTTCAGGGATTAATATCTACTTTTAGATTTTAATTTAAGCTGTTTTTTTTCGATACAATAGAATAAGGACTTGCTGTATTGGAGCTTTTTCTTGATATTTTCTTACTAGACAATGAAAGTTTTTTTTATGGCTTTTATTTTTATTTTCTATTTGATATGTTTAAATTAATTCTATATCATCATCATCATCGACCTATATTAGTCCACTGCTGGACGTAGGTCTCTCCCAAGACGTGCCACTAAGCCCGGTCTTCGGCTCCTCTCATCCAGTGTTTGCCAGCTACACTACGCAGATCGTCGCTCCATCTCGCCGGAGGGCGTCCTACACTACGCTTTCCTATACGCGGTCTCCACTCCAGTATCCGTTTGCTAATTAAATATTATCCGTTTAATAATTCTACTTATCTCTTAATAAGTAAGTAGGTACATAATATCAGTTTCTAATGTCTTTTTGGCGGCAAAATGAAGATTTAGAACACCTTTACATCTAAAGGTGTTTTTACACATCTGCGAATAATCCTCAAGTGTAAAGGGCCCGCATGTTCCGTACCTCATAAATAATGATTTTGAAACTTATTTTCGGTTATTTCAATGTTAACAGTTCTAAGAGGATGGCCAGATGTTATTTTACTGTGGAGTTATCGAGTGCCTATTAAAGGTTATGCTATTTATAGATACCGATTCGACGACCGATGTAGCGCGGCGCGGCGGGCGGAGGTTGCGGGTTCGATTCCCGCCTTGGAATAAATGTTTGTACGATCTGCAAATATTTATCCCGGGTGATCTGGGTATTTTATATGTATAATAAAAATATCTATCTATGTAATGTATTGTATTAAGTATGTCAGTCTTCTAGTGCCCATAACACAAGCTCTGCTTAGCTTGGGGCTAGATGATGTTGTGTGGATTGTCTAGCATTATTTATTCTTCTACTATTAGCAAAATTATGCTGTGAAACGGTGATGGAAAACATTGTATAGAAACACGTGGTTTATTCAGCTTTGCGCGTATTGACTTTCTTTTCTGTGGATAAGGCTGACTGGGAAGGATGGTAAGTAGGATACACATTACCTACATTAAAATAATTATCTAAAAACGTCAAGATTTGAACTAGCTTTAGCTCAAATGTTCTAGATTAAATAAGAAGGAATATATTTTAATGAAGTTGCTTAAGTTAGCCGTTTTTAATTTTATTATTTATATCACACAGCTAAGTTAACACCAAATATTTTTCTCTTGATGGGCATCAAACCCGCAACACCGAAATGTCTTCTGAGGGCGTAGTCCGAAGACGCATTTTAAAACTCCCTACTCTCGAGCCGACAGTCGTCTCTCGGATGTCCATACATTTTTGTATGGACATCCTAAGGGCTCTGTTCTGTCTGGCGAAGACAGAGACTATTACCAGCTATTACACAAGTCAACATTTAAAAACTTGATTTCCGTTAAAATTCCGTTGCATAGACAAATCAGTTTTCTCTCAAGCCGATGACAGATGGCTCAAGTCAGACCGGGCCTTAGATTTACGGCCCACTCTGGGAAAAAAAGTTGGACATCAAAAGTGCAGGACACGAGGGCGTGAGACAATACACTTCCGAGCAAGTTTACAGGTAGATACAGTCAGGTGGAGAAGTGCTACGTATTTTTTATTGAGATAGAATAGAGGATTTAATACTAAATAAATATTACGGGGTAACTTGGAGTAACAAAATATCTAGAATATCTATAAGTCTACGCGATCTCGTCAAAGGTTCTTCGACGATCTTCTTCTTCTTCTTCTTTTCTTAATGGCTTTAGCAGGCTAGGGTTGCCACGATTTTGTCAATGTCGGAGTTTATGGGGATTTATGTTTACTAATCTTTAAACAAAAAGGCGGAGATCTGAATGTTCAAAAATGACCGGTAAATTCGACGATCTTCTTTTTTTATGACTTCTATATGACAGATAATTTTTCTGTCAATGTCACAAATGACATACCTAAATGTCAAAAACGTCATATAACTCTTAGTACCTACTATGTGTTATTTTTATTCGTATCCTGCACAATATACGGTTAAGTAGCAGTTATTAGCGGTAGGTACTTACCAATAGTTTTATCATTTGCGACTTAAGCTAGCCTAGAACCACAGATTATTATATCTCCTTCTCTCTCCTTCTAAGCCTGGAACAAAAAAGTTTCTTTATAAAAAGTCAGGTAGAAACACTTGTAATTACTGTAGTTTTGCGGAATTCATTCATACTGCATTCATTCAAGAATTGGCACTAAACAATGCACACTTTGAAGTAATTGTTATGTGTTTTACTTTGTTTTCAAGTATTTAATGACAAAGACGCTTCAAAACAAATTCCCAAAAGTTTTTGAAAGGATAAGATGGATTCCTACCGTACTACGCTAAGTGACAAGCGATTATACTTTTTTGCAATGTATCAATTCATATCTATGTATTCTTATTTATTCAGGTGTCTTAAATAATGTGTATGGAAGTAGAAAAAGGCCAAAAAAGAAGGGTTAGGATTGTATGAAAGATTATATGAATGTGAAAGGAGAAGACTCAGAGTTGACGAATGATAGAAATGAGTGAAAGAAGAAACATGTTGTGCCGATCCCACTTAGCGTGTTATAAGGAGGAATGATGATGTTTCAGGCGTCAGGCGTAGGTTTCTCTGACAAAGAAAGAGTGAATGAATTAAATTTCTTGATTGTACACCTTAAATACTAAATGAAAATACAGATTAGAAAATTAAATAAACTAATAGTACAATGGGGGGCCTTATCGCTTATCTTGATTTCTTCCAGACAACCTTTGGATGGAGAAGAATCTAAAGGTATGGAGGATCGGCAAAGAGATACATTAGGACTTGAGTTTATTTCGCGACTGTACAGGAAACCGACGGCGCGGTGCAAGTACCTTTGCATCCGTTTCCGCTATCACCCTCCACGAGATGAATTCAATTCAATTCGCACTCCAAAATGTTTGAATGTTGCTATATAAACTGCTGTTGTTATATAAAAGGCTGCTATAGGTACCCCAAAGTAATTTATGAAGGTGATTGAACTCGAAAGTAGCGAAATACAATTTATATACAAAGAACTAGGTATAAGGTAGGTTATGCAGCTGAAAGTTTTAAACGTTTTTGAATAAGAAGTTTCTTAGTAACTTTTTTTAGCTTTTTGTAAGAATACCAGTGCCGACACCGCGTCTTTATCATACCTGAAAATGGAGATTTATGTTTTAGCTAACTAAATAAATATTCTTAGACATCATCATCAATCTATGTTAGTCCACTGCTGGACGTAAGTATCTCTGAAGACGCGCCACAAAGCTTTGTCTTCGTGTCTTCTCATCCAGTGTTTGCCAGCTAGATTCTATAGATCGTTCCATCTCGCCGGGTGCGTCCTACACACTACGCATGCATGCCTAAACGCAGACACTCACACAACAATATTTGAACAGAATCACTGAAATAAATATTTCAACTTTATTGCACGCAATAAAAATACTTATTACTTTTCTATTATATTTTCATATATACCTAAGTACCTAGATATGCTGTAATAAATATTATTTTTTATTTAACTAACTAGTACATAATACCTAATTATTGTTCCCATATTTTTGCTGCGCAGTTGCGCGCGACAGTTGTTGCCAATCAAAATATAATGACAGTAATATTGAAAATGACCCAAAAACATCAGCACGTGTCCGCCCTTAATTAATAAAAAAAACACGTGCATTATGGCAATAGCAATATGGCTAATAGATATCGGAAATCATAACAGAAATTAATTGAAAACGCAGACCAATACCATGAAATTGGTTGTAGACCGTTAATGTATGATATTATTGTTTATTAATAAATCTAATGATAGGGTAAAACCCTTGTCATTTGTACTTAGTTAGTATCCGGTTTTTTAAGCACGCGATTTGCTGAAAATACTTAAATATCATTTTTAGTTCTGATTCTGGCTGCAAAAATTAATTATTTCTATAACTAATCTCATTACATATTTATTTTAATATTTCATCATATTCGATACCTTACTAGTTATTTAATATCATTTAATTAGTTGCGTGCTCTTTGGAGTTCCATCACTCCAAAACATAACCCTCCTTTTGCTTCGTGTAGTCGGGTAAAATAAGCAATACTTATTTCAAAGTGTATTTTTGCATTATTTACGTATTTTTGCACGTTGAATAAGTTGGTGTAAAAGTAGTTATAAGAAAATAAAATAAATAAATGATGAGAACAGATGTCACCTTATGTTATTCTCTTTATAAACCGTAATCAGCCAGTTCGTCAGATATTTTGCCACCATAGTACATACCTATAGCTAAAATGAGCATTCAATATGTGTACAAAAGTAAATTACCTACTTACTATTATTTTATTGGACAAGATTTAGTTTGGTGGAAGTTGGAACATTATTCATAATATATGCTCTTTTGCATAAAAGTATTTTTCATACAAAAGACCTCAACGCACTTGTTTCATACATTAAATTGAACGCCATTGTAATTTTTTGAAGCCTTTATTTTTTTTACAACTTAGTAATTGTAAACATTCCTATAAGTATAAGTATTTATATACTACATTTATATTCATATAAGTACAATATCTACATCAAACTTTTTTATACGTAGCCTTTAGAAACAACCTTTTTGCAATTCGAAACAAGAATGTTACACACTCGATTTATTTTCAGAGCACTTCTTACTATAATCAACTGCAGTCTGCAATTCAACACAACAAAGTTAGGTCCATCCATTCTCATAACCATTTCATTTAGCACCCTTTGTTTGCAAGTTTTGTAACTAATAAAACTTGCAAATATCTTGCAATCGCAGGCCCGTGAGTAACACAGGTAGTGGTTAAACTTATTGGTGAAACAATTTTTATGGAGCCTCATGAACCGTCTAAAGAGACCTTGAAATTATAATGCTTGTACGGGGGTGGTATAGTCAGTCACTGCGTGACAAAACTTCTATAAAATTAAGGATTAAAAAAAAGAAAAAAAAATGGTTGTCTGTACAGTTGGTTTACTGACGATAGTTGAACGTGACAACGTCACTTCATGGAACGCCTCAGAACGCCTCAGAACGCCTCATGAGTCATGTTTTTTCGTGCGTGCAGCCGGCTCTATCGAATTATAAGACGTTGTCACGTCAAAAAAATCTGATGTTAGGACTATTAGAGTAGGTAAACCATGGAAGAAAGTATATTCAATTTGAAAATATAACGGTTTTGAACATAGTTTTTTTTATAAACGGGATATTTGCTATGTTTTGAAAGTTTGATATCTATATTTTGTATTTATGGATCGGGAGAAGTTGAGGTTTTTGGGGAGGCGTTTGCAGGATTTAAGTTCCACATCAATTCTCTTTAATTACAAAACCTTTATTTGATCGTTTTTAGCCGACCCTGTTGCGTGCGGCTGTTTTTTAGAACATCATGGTTTTGGGACTTTATGATATGAGGGTCCTAATAGTATTTTTTAAACAGTAAAAAGCCGGCAGCTGTTTTCAACGGCAGAAATATCTCATCAAAATAAAAGAATCCATACTCTTGATAAACAAACCTCCTATTGCCAATTTACCAACTGACCATGACCGCACTGACACATCTAACAACACCTATCACAAAACAGATAACAACGTCACATCTAAAAATAATTTACGCGCCAATTCTTTTACCAATAAAATACTAGGTATTTTGCTACAGTTAAATACCTACAATGTCACATGGTTTATGGTACGCCTACGCGGAACATGTGCTCCCCTTTCTTAGATCGAGACACCTGTATCCCTTAACAAAAAGCGTCCTTGGTTCCATTATTTCATTGTTAAGAAGTTTGCGCGCCAAGTGCCTGTCAAAATCGCGCACGAGGGCCGTGCGCGGGAAAATCGTAAGCGTCAGTCTCGAACGGAAGGAGCGCGCGCGCGCACGCTACTCGGTTCGTACCTAGCACTTTTAGGTTAGAATTGGTGCGACGGAATCGCCGCCAGGTGCTATCGCCGCCCCCGCTCTAACCCACAGCCCAACCCTATCGTCCCTCTCACCCGGCTACCTGCCCACAACAGCTGTTTTCTCTCAGGAGATTAGTCAGATGTTTCTCGCGAACCAGTCGAGGCTCACCTGACGCTCGGACATGGCCGCGGGAGGACGTACGCCCAAACAGAGAAGATTCGACATCGCCGCCGGGATGGCAACCCTGAGGAACGTAGTGAACAGCCCCAGGAGACGCAGGGGCAGCTGCAAGTGCTTGTTCGGTGCTCCGGATCGGGAGGAAACTAGGAGACTTATGAGTGAGCAGTATGCGCGGGAAAGGAAACGCTTCATCAGACGGTTCAACTTCGACGTGGAGTCTGAGTGCGCGTATAAATCTGCTAAGTTGGATTCTCCTGTTAAGTTTTGCGAGGAGGATAAGGAGAATTCGGAGAGTCCAGTTCGAACGGCGACGGACGCGCTCGCGTGCGTGGTGAACACGGAGTTGAGGGTGTTGGGGTCTCCGCGAAGAAGCCCCAGCAGCAGTTCCCCGCGCACCCCTCGCACGCCGCGCACCCCCCGCGCCGCTCGCACGCCCCGCACCCCTCGCACCCCCGCCTCTAGAAGACAGCTGCAAATGACAGGTTAGTATTTCACCTTAGTCACCTGTGCAATTTTGGAATTATTTTGCTACCAGACTACCAGACACAAATTATAATAATCATTGTACCTGGCTCCTACGAATGGTTGGTATTCTCCCGTTGTCTGCATAATGGCCTCGGGCGTGCTTTATTGATCCAGACGCTGTATTATTTTGCATATTTTATTTATTATTACTTAGATATAACACAATAGTCAAGTGTTGTCACTTTCGAAATATTCATGAAACACAAAATTTAATCTCTAAAGCTACTTTTATGCATATAAAATTAACTATGTACTTACCTAACCATAGTTAGGTTTGTCTACACTACATAACACAGTATGACGTCTTGCTTGTCAAATTCTTTGTGGTAGGTTTTGATATGTCATCGCAATGTAAATTGTATAAAGTCCTATGTCAATACTTATATCTTACGATGTGTAAACCTAATTTGATTGGGCACAGCAGAGCTCCCTGAGTTACTATGTACTTTACGATAAAGTATTCAACATTTAAAACCTTATAAATATATTAATTTATTGATCATGTTTTTACATTTATTTGATTTGAACTTACGACTATTACAGTATTTACAAAATATACATAGGTACCTACCTATATATAAATTACATAATAAACAGTTGAGCTATCTACAGATAGGTTGCTTCATGTTGGTTAGAATAGATTTATATCTACTATTTGATCAGGCTATGATCCAGTTTAGGCACTAAAATATTGTAGTTCTTAATTATTATCTTATTACATATTACCCAATTTAGAAAAATCTTTATTCACAAACAAACTTACGACTATATTTACAGTATTTACAAAATGTACATAGACATATAAAATACATAAGAAACAGCTGAGCTATCTACAGACCGTTGCAAACGATCTATAGATAGTTCAACTGATCCAAATCAGTACCAATCGGAAGCGTACCCAAGACACTGGCTGCATTGCCGCGCTGAATAGCAATGCTGATACGTTGGGCCAGATACTCACCAGCCCTCGGGTCACGCGTCGCTTAGTACATTTTAGTACATAATCGTACCACTACTCATTTATCTTCATCTAAATTTGTTGAACAAAAATATGTCTGAATATGTTTTTGTTCAACAAATTTAGATGAAGGTGTAACTTTTTAAACACCATTTTTATATAATATGTATATATTGTATATATTGACTTTAAGTCATCATTACGTATGGTAATCAGTACTTCAAGTCTGCTCTAACTTTTTATAAGATGATAGACCGATAGATATAAAAATTAAATATAAAAATTTACTTACATAAAATTCCTATAACACGATTAATAATCCCTTTAAAATAACGATCCATTACGTCAATAAAATTCATCTCAAATCATAAAAGTCCATTAGTATAACTTTTATTTAACACGCAACTATTCTACCTTTCTTTGTACTTAAGAACTATCTTATAATTGATCTTAAAATGCTTCACCACCATTAAATTGCTTAGCAAGAATGTTTCATTACAAATCAGTTATGTATTACAATATTAATCTTTATAACAAAATTAAACCTTAATTTCTTGTACTTCTATTTCCTGCTGTCCGTGTTTTTTTTTTATTATGAGTGTTGTGCATGCCTGTAATTGGCACACATTTTATAGAATAAGTTAGCCTGTAAGTGATAATTATAAATGTTTACTGTGTGTGCTGTTGGCGTTGCCTTTAAATAAATAAATAAATAAATAAATAAATACTCATATTAAGGCGACGGGTAGGGTGAAATTTTTCATAATAAATAAAAATGTCAATAACTTCCAAGTTTATTATTTATTTATTATATCTATACACACGTTAAACTTTTAACACGGCATAGTTTTTGCCGTGGTGGTTAAACTCTAGACAGTCAGCGTGGCAACGTCACAATTTCAATTTCAACAAAAATGCTGACAACGGCGCAAAACACATAATGAGCCGCGCACAGTTCGGATAGTCAAACTCTAAAGCAGTGCCTTATGTATATTTGCGAGCACACAGCAATCAAACACTTATAATTCCTAAGGCGCTACTCTTCTTCTTCTTTAAACACCTTAATGTAGAAATGTTTTCTTTAGAGTCACAAGATACGAACCATAAGAATAGCTGTGCTGAGTTTGGTACCAAACAAATCTGCCAAACCCATAAAAAATGGGATCTTAAACCACACTTTTGCAAAAGGTGTTGGTACTAAACTTACATTTAAAAGTAAACTATATCCAAGAGCACAAATTTTGAGTAACAATACACTAGTTCAATATATGTGTTATAGGAAATAATAAGTTTCACAACTCCACATGCTATCACTTTTTCTGAAAACAGTTTTCGGTTTCCCCAAAAACACGCATTTGGCTATACCCGTCACCTTAAAACACGCATAATATAAACTACGATCAAAAATACTACCAACATTATAAATGTAAAAATTTTAGTCATTACGTATAACTATAACTACATAAGTGAGTAAGTACATTTATTACAAAATAAACTATAATATTTTGTAGGTATTTTATCAGTAGTATCTAATTCTTAAAATACAAGTTTTGCTTAGTTTGCTACTAGATCTAAATCAAATCGTAATTAATTATTAGTCAATTCGGATAAACCTGGATTTTTTCTTCTTTTTTATATAGCTTCCGTCAATACAACAGATTTAGTATACCTTGGAACACATGCTACTTTTAATTCTAGAGGAAACAAAATGGACGCGGACGAAGTCGCGAGCGGAAGCTAGTTAACTATAAATCTTTGAAAGTTCCTCGACCCTTTCTAAAAAGCTTCCTATGATCGATTCAAGTCATGGTGTTCCATGTCCATGGGTCATCAACCGCTTACGTCATCCATGGTCCATCATCACATTTTTTGTTTTCAAACTACAATTTTATCTCTAGTTACATCATTATCGACCTTATTGTCATAGACTTTAGAATGGATCTTCTGTATCTGTATACTATATTTGTGTTTAATATCAAATCATAGGTGTGTTAGAATGAATCATGGTTTGCTTTAACTGATCATTCGAGAAAATTACAGTTTTTTTTGTTTATTCTACGTACTTATTAGATTCTTAAGATGTATCGACCGTCATAATAATGGCGTACTATCACCAAAATCGACAAAAATAGCGTAAATCTTAGGTCTGATCATAAAATTATATGTGACAATCGTAAAGGTATTTGAAATATAGCGTGTTACACTGCGCGTCAACGCTTGCTTGGCTGCCGAACGTCGAAAGTTGCAGCGTCACCGCGCAGTGTCTTGAATGTTAACGTTACGATACGTTTACGTGCGTTACGTTCACGTGCTCCCATCTAAGCCTATTTTTTTGGTCGGTAGCGATCTATTTCAATGATCGGAAGTCGATGACCTCAGTCAAAATGTAATTAACTGATATTGATGATACAGACGAAATGTATAATTAGATGCACCAGTCATTGACCCCTTTTCGGTCGTAAAATAACTTATCTGATGGGAGTGTGAAATATACTGTCCGTTTTTAACCATCATTCTTTTTACTAGTGTTTTTAATTTATTTACTGAAATCCCAAAGTACCTAAGGGTAATATTAGCCTTATGCTAGTTATGCATAGAGGTAAACTTATTTCAAAGTTAGAAGAAGAAAAATCAGGTTGGCCATGAGAAAGAAGACAGATCAACTGTCAGAGATTACAAGAGAATGTCTCTTCGCTTTATTCCTAGATCCTCGTATTAGATCCCGCGTATTTTCATTAATATTACGTTTCCCTAATTATTTATTTAAAAAAATGCTAAATGGCAAATGCGCTTAAAGTGCGATCCAGAAAAAAAGAGACATTGCAGACTCAAAGCATTTTTCTTGGTTCCTAAACACTAATTTCGTAGTTTATAATCTAGTAGTATAGATACCACTATCATTGGCAAAGAAAACACACCTTTCCCCATATCAAATGACAGTAGATAACGAAATAGCGAAATAAAACACCCAGCTAGGCTCCTTCAAGTCTGACTATGTGACCTAAATATGTCCTTGATAAGAGAAGATTGAAGATATAAAATCCTGACCAAATCAAATACTAATATTGATATAAGTAGATAAAAACTTTGCTTGCATGAGCTAAATAAATAAACATTTCAAGTATTTGATTTGGGAGTGTCATTTGACCTAAAACACGATGTTAGAAAAAACATTAATTGGGTAAATCAAATAAATTCAACGAAAATATACACATTGATATCATAAAAAAATAATTTAACGTTTAAAGTACATAACTAATAATATTAAAAATTAATTGTTCAAATTAGAGACGTGGTAGGTTTATAAGTTTAGGATCTGATTAGGACTTGTTAATTGTCTGGAAGAAATCGCGCTAAGCAATAAGACCGCTAAGAAAAGTTACAGGTTTCGTAGTAAACATTTTATTTATCATATTTTTTTAAATTAATGCTCATTTGTTATGTACTCAACAAAAAACACTCCTTTTATGAAGCCTGGTTAAAAATGAGGTACAATTTGGCTGAAATATATTGATAATGTTAATGGTACGTCATTAATAAAGTTGAAACGCAACGTGGTAGCAGTAAGACAGATTTGCAGCTCCAGGCATGCTGCAATACCTGCAATTACTCATCAAACACCTGTTTTAAGATCACTGACTCATGATGCTAAAAAAAATTGGCGAATTTAAACGGCATTAGATCATCTTTGTATGTACCTTTTTTATTTATTTATTAATCACAAGTAAATTTAAAATAATATGATTAATTTCGGTTTATTATATTTTGTAATAGGTATGATTATTTTACTTAATATAGAATGGGAATTTTTATTTTACTCGTTAAGAACAGATTACAGTTCGTTTAAAAATCGACTTAATTGTAGTAGGTTAGTGACGAAGCATGCATTATTTAGGTAGCTACAGTAAGCTTTTACATTTTCGATCAGGTATTGGGACCTATAACCTATTTTTACGATATATCAGATTGTTGATGATTTAGTAATCTTCTTCTTCGTGTCAAATGAACACAACAAAAATTTTAAACACATTTTATGTGGAACTTTGCCACATTTATCCCCTTATCTGTACCATTGATGAGGCCATCCCTTGTACAGGTATTAGGGCACATATTAGGGATTTGGTAATGATTTTATCGTGAAACAATCCAACAGCTATTTTTTTTTATTTTAATTTTACCGTAACACAAACTTTCTCTTTTTCTTTCTCAAGAACTCAAAAGCTGTTTAAACAACGTTTTATCTAATCCAATACTTTGGTTTGAAAAGTAGATTGCTTAAAAATACAGTTTTGTATGTTACGGATATATAAATATCTAGTAAAAAAATACTTGTATATGCACCTGCAGACTTGTTCAAGATTTATATATCCGAAAAGCTGTTCAAACAACGTTTTAATCGAATCCCAAAATTTGCTATGAAAAGTACCTACAGTAAAAACATAGTTTTGGATGTTATTTATCTATTAAAAAAAAATAGTGTTCGCCTGAGTTTTGTACAAGTTCTTTATACCCAGTCGAAAATATCCGTTAAAATTCAAACTCGTAGTAACAGTAAGGCACTAATGAGCATCACTTGGAGCAGAACAACCAGCCACCGTGACGGCCCTTGGAACCATGCACCGTGCCCTGCGCCGTGGGATCCTTCCACACAATTATGGACTTTTTAACTGAGATTCTATAACAAAAGGAACTATTATAGTAGGATTTTATAACATAACATAGTCTCTTATTTCAGTAAATTCACTTTTGAACGGTCTATAGGTCTCAACTGTTTCTTATGTATTTTATATGCCTATGTACATTTTGTAAATACTGTAATAGTCTTAAGTTTGTTTGTGAATAAATAACTATTTTTTTTAAACTATTACAGTGAGATTTTATAACAAAACATAGCCATAAACTTGTTGTTCAGTAAATTCTTTAATAGTAAATTAAATACTTATTATATTCATGGACATCAAACTCTAGTTCCAAACTAAGCAAAGCTTGTGCTATGAGAAATAGACTGCTGATAGAATACTTTTACACATTTTTTTTGTAAATACATAGGTACATAGTACCTACCTAACATCCAGACACAATAAATTATGTTCATCACACAAACATTTGCTCTCGGTGGGAATCGAACCCACGACCCATGTAAGGCAGAGCTACTACCAACTGAGCTGTGATGCCTGTCGTATTTATTCAATTTATTTGTCGTGACAATTGTAAGTAATTTATTTATTTGTCTGGCTCGGCTACGGCAATAAAACGGAATTGTTTAACTTTTATAACATTGACCTTGCGTTCTGATTTGTGGAACTGAATCTACGACTACCTACTCTTTTATAGTGTTTTTTTTTAAATAAGGTACCGAGGCCCTCCGGATTTTTAAAATTTCTGGGCGTCTAGTCGCAGCGACGCGTGACCCGAGGGCTGGTGAGTATCTGACCCAGCGTATCAGCATTGCTATTCAGCGCGGCAATGCAGCCAGTGTCTTGGGTACGCGACGATTGGTACTGATTTGGATCGGTTGAACTATCTTTAGATCGTTTGCAACGGTCTGTTGATAGCTCAACTGTTTCTTATGTATTCTATATGCCTATGTACATTTTGTAAATACTTTATACATTTTATTTAATATATTTTTTTATCAAATATCTTCTCACGTCTAAGTCATTCTACTGGTTCCCAGAAATTGTAAGAAAACGTATAGCAATACGTTATCTTACAATTTCTGTCAAAATCATCAAAATATCAAAATCAATGAAACTTTTTTTATTCAGTATAAAATAAAGTAAAATCACAAAGATCAATAAAATCGTCATTTTTCGACATAATCCCGCTCATCGCCTCTTTGGTCCACCAATCTAAATATTATTATTGTCTTGTTAGATATAATTAAAAAACTAAATTTATATAAATATTATAAATACAAAACTGCCCACGTGGTTTTTACTAAGGCTCGTTAGTATTATGCTAAAATCAAGATAGGTTACGCCTTCGGTGCTGTTTATGTATCTGCATAATACTATTACAAAGTCAATAACCTACGTGTCTAGGTACAGTTAGCTTCAACACAATGTTTTTTTATTAGCTTTTTTTAACTACTTACATAACTTACTTTTTTAATTCTAATTCTTAGTAAAATAATAAATAGAAAATACAGAGTTGCTGACAAAAATAACGATTAATTACTTCCTTAATAAATAATTTTAACATAATTTTCATTATACATTGGATTTTACCATGATTTTTGAGTTTGAAAATCATGGTAAATATCCCGCTAATAATGAAAACTATATTCAAAACCATGATAGTTTCAAATATTTTAAATAATTTTAAGTTCATTAATTCATTCATTTTTAGCCTGTGGTGACCTACTACATAGCAAAGGCCTCTGTTCCTTCTCTCCCATTCTTCTGTTCTGGGCCAATCCTTTGCATAGACATCAAATTTGAAGTTTATAGTACATAATATGTAACGTTATAATATGGTTATAAGTATAACCACGAATCACTATTCTACAACATATTGTAAAACAATAACGGTCTATCTTATAAAAAGTTACGGCAGAATTAAGGACTTGTTAAAGGCTCGGTGATATTTTTGTCGTCTTATAAACGAACAATAAGCCAAACGTATCCTTTTGGTGTATCCTAAAACTAAAGTGCTCAGAACCCTCCTTTAGCAGATATTTAAAAATGGCCGTCATGTCAAAATAAATTCTTAAATTTATTTTGCTTCTTTCTAAGTAATTGAGACATTAGATGGTACAAAAAGTATACAGCGAAGGAGTAAAAAATAATGCCGACCGATAAAAAGGACAGACATGCTGAAATGAGATGAAAATTTTTGTTGTTTGTTGATTTCTTGTTAAATAAATTCTTCAAAAAGAATAATCAAATATCTTGGAAATAGGTATGCTCGGACCTAGAAAGAGACTAGCGTAGAGCCGGTATACCACCAAAACATCATGTGCTAACAGTAATTAAATGCTGAGGCAAATACATTATGTTGGATAATAAGGTTTTTCATTTTCATTTGTCTCTTGAAGTAGCTGCCTAGTCTACCTACATATGTAAATGTTTACTCACCTTCTTACTTATGTGTCAGGTTTACGGAGATGCAACTGCATCAGCACAGAGATGATCATCTGATCACCTGATCAACGGGGATATAATATGATATACTACCTAATAAAGACTTGACCTGATACCATTATGGAAACCCTCTGATTATTTCCTACTTATGCATAATCTATTTACTTATATCTCTACAACACTAGTTTTTTTCATCACTATTGTCATCCACCACACCATCGGGGAACACTGCTTCCACCAATTCAAAGTCCTTCTCCGCTACTTTAAGGAGTTGGGCTGGCTGGGGTGAGGTTAGCACGGGGACAATGCACAATACACCCCATTGCGGGATGTCAGTGCAGATCTTGTTCCCCCATTTAGAATTAGAACACTAGTCTTGATGCTTATAATAAGCTTATGATAATAATTTTGGTTTACTTTATGCCAATTAATAATTAGAATCTGACCATGATTATTCATGATATACCAGGTAGGTACATACACACACACCATAAATAAGAAGATAGGATTAAATAAAAGTCATCTAGAAATATAACACATGTATAATCAGTTGAACGTGGATCTCATTGTTTAGAAATCAATAATGAATCTTCTTTTATTATTATTTTTCAAACTGAAAACAATAGGTGATGATAACTCTTCTTTTCAACTGAGAACCCATACAGTCTATTTTAATTTTCAGCTCTCCTTGTTCTTAGTTCTTACTTATTGCTATCTGGAATAGAAAGAAAATGGTACGGGTCAAAAATTATAAAAATTAATAATAGGTAAGAATATATCGGGGAGAGAGAGCAAAGATTTTACAAACAATTTAGGCATATGCTTCTGTATAAACATACATCTATGACAAACGTCATAGCTGTTTTGGTTCAAATTTGGGGATAAAACTTCGAGGTTGTTGGTATAGGTAAGTTCAAGAATCTGGGCAAATACAACAATTTTGTGTTTTGTGCGAAGCATTGACATGCTTTGTTTCATATTATCTTCCGCATGCTTTGTTTTCCGCCAGAATATATACCTAGGACTAGCCTTAAAAACCATACATACAACACTGCAGTTACATTTTCAGGTTCCGTAAAATGAAAAGGGTTTTTGTGTGTGTTTGTACTGAAATAGCAGCTAGTCGTATTTTTACAACCAATATGAAACAGCAGAAAACAAAATTCTATTCTTGATTTTATGTATTTGCAAGATTTCTGTAAAATAAAACGAAATAAATTCTTTTGTTTACCTTTTATAATGTCAAAAGCGTGCCAATTGTGCCAAAGTCAATTTTTGTTTCTGTCAAAAATGATGGATAAAACTAAAACCGATGCATTCCGAAAGAAAATAAAATTGATTGTTGCCATTATTTGGATGAAAACTGAATCAAGCACATAATTGCGAGACCATAGTTATTGCACTGTTAAAATTCGATTATAAGACATCATTCTTAATGTGTTATTAAAGAACACGCTTTACTGCTAAAGTTCGCTATTGTTAAACAACACTTACAATCTGATTTAGGCTATTTTTATAAGATAGACCGTATGAATAAGAATCATTTATTGTAAAACTGTGTATAAATATCTTAAAATAGGTAAGTATAAATGTTTCAACAGCCTACCCATTTCGGGCGTACAATATAAAATAATTCAAGCAGTAAATGCTTATGACTTATATCGCTGACTGTACCACTATTTCCCACACTAGAACTTTAAATTATAAAGTTTATTCTGTTGTTTGAAATCTAGCTGCATTTGTACTACAGCATTATTATTCAAGTCCTCGGTAGATCTACGTGTCTTCAAGAACGCTTATTCCGGTCGTTGACCTTCTTACAATCCTGGTCTGGCTTCATGGTTTGTAACTGTGGTGTTAAATAAATAAATAATGCTGGACAATCCACACAACATCATCTAGCCCCAAGCTAAGCAGAGCTTGTTATGGGTACTAGAAGACTGACATACTTAATACAATACATTACATATATAGATATTTTTTATTATACTTACATATAAAATATCCAGAACGCCCGGAATAAATTATTGTAGATCGTACAATTAGCTGCAATCGAACCCGCAACCTCCGCTTCGCAGTCGGACCATCGCCCGCTGCGCCACATCGGTCGTCAATAATAAATAAATATTCATCAACTTTACACACATCGCGCTCTAGTCCTAAACTAAGCAAAGCTTGTAGCATAGGAACTAGATTGCTCATAGAAGACTTTACTTTTACTTTTTTTGTAAATACATACTTAGTGAAACCCAGACTAGAACAAGAAATAAACAATAATAATTTAAACCATTCTAAACCAACGAATAAACTAATCTGTGCTATTTGTATGGCACGAGCCATCAAATCCAGTACTTACATTAAATTAACTTAATGCGAAAGTTAATACTCTATGAAATGTCAATAGAAAAGCTACAAATAAGCTAGTAAAGTACAAATGCATTATTTCAAAAGTATTCCATTGACCTCCTGGTGCGTAGTGGTGGGATCGACGACCGGCGATGCCCTGATAAGCGTGTTATCGGTTCCCGGCACACGCCAAACCCTTAGACCTTATTTACACTTTTTTTTATGTAACAAATACTCCTTTGAATGGACGCAGTGCATTGTCTCATAAGATACGTCCCAATGACTTTGAGAAGTAATTATCTAAATAGAGAGAGCTTATCATCAAAGTCCCGAGCACCAATAAGTGTGAAAATCGCAAAAGTATTATAAATATTGAGTTTTCTATACTAATAATATATATATTTCTGGGCGTCTAGTCGAAGCGACGCGTGACCCGAGGGCTGGTGAGTATCTGGCCCAGCGTATCAGCAATGCTATTCAGCGCGGCAATGCAGCCAGTGTCTTGGGTACGCTTCCGATTGGTACTGATTTGGATCAGTTGAACTATCTATAGATCGTTTGCAACGGTCTGTAGATAGCTCAACTGTTTCTTATGTATTTTATATGACAATGTACATTTTGTAAATACTGTATAGTCGTAAGTTTGTTTGTGAATAAAGTTATATTTATTTATATTATAAAGAAGTAAACTTTGTGTGTTTGTATATTTGTTAAATTGTAAGGGGTAATCTCGGGATCTACTGAACCGATTTTAAAAACTCTTTCACCAATAGAAAGCCACATTATTGCTGAGTATCAAAGATTATATAAAAAACGAAAAATAAAAAGGCTTTTACGTGATAGTCCGTTTTGCAAAGTGAATCGGAGAAAAAACGGTCGAATGAAAGCGTTTCTTACGAACGAAAAAAAGATTTTTAACATTATGCCCAATAGTGGGCACGGGTCAGCTAGTATAAAATAAAAATAAACTTTGAAAGCAGTTATACAACCTTTAATAAAAATCATAAAGCCTCTGGCCGCGTTTAGCTACGGACCCCAAAACGAAGAGTGGTTACTGGTAACTGCACTAGTTCAAGCAAGAACTTATCAGTCAATCAGCATGCATAATGACTGGAATAATTTTACTATGCGGAACCGATCGGGAATGCGGGCAATAAAACCCTAGTTATCGAGAAATCTTGAAACTAAAATAAAAATGTATGTATAGGTACAAAGCTTGTCATACCCTAATTCTAGCTATCTTTCGAACACGCTAATTACACGGTGAACATGTATAAATGACGCACGTATCGTAACGTTAGCATTCAATACCGCGCGATGACGCTGCAACGTTCGGTAGTCGAGCGTCAACGCGTAGTGTCACTCCAATACGACACCGTGCGATGTTTGCGATTCTCATTATATATTTGTACAGGGACCTTACATCTTTATCCTAATAGTCAGTGAGTGCAATGCATCACAGGGCATCCCTAGTCAGTGAGTCAATGCATCGATAAAGTAGACGTTAAATCAGGTGGGATATCGACTTGTTCAAACATGGAAAAATAAACTCTTAGAAATTTAGTTTCTAAGTTTTTTTTTGTGGTTCAGTGCTATCTAAATGCTTTAAGTAGACACTTATAATAAAACTTTAAGCAATAATCAGTTCAAAAACTACCAAAATTATTTCAAAATGAAGTAGGTACACGACGGCAAAAATATATTTTATATGTAACACTTTCCTTCAACATTTCTCAGAACCACTTTCGAAAAATTCGTAACCTCAATATCCAAAGAAAAGTTGGTCAGTTGTAATTATACATTGTTGCTCAATGATTTACGTAGAATCAAGTCTAAATAAACATTTCTTTGTTTACCAACACTGTATGTATTCTATGTATTCAATCCCGTTATTTAAAACGGGTTGCGAGCCGATGTGTCTTTGCTAAGAGTAGGTTTGATGGAATGATTGCTACTTAAATCATAATCATATGATATGATCATTGCAGGATTCACAGGCAATGATTTCCGTTTTGATAACCTTTATGATTGTAAAATGTTAATTAATAACATAAGTTTATATAAAATGTTGCACACATTTTATGCAAATAAATGATTATTACTATATAAATTTATAAATTTTAAAAAATAGTAGAACAGACAAGAGACGTATCGACATGGAGGTAATACTAAAACACATATGAAAAGATTACTCAAAAAGTACAAGTCTATTTTAATGGGAAATAGGACCAATAACCATAGAATCAATAATCTATATAGAACCGCCTCAAATCTATCCAACAAAAGTAGAATCATCAAAATCGGTTCACTATTGGTGAAGTGATCGTGTAACATACAAAATACATTATCGAATTGAGAACCTCCTTTTTTAAATCGGTTTAAATATGTTTGTTAGTTATAGTTTGGTAATATGAGTTTATCAGTGCTAGTAGCAGATAACGTATGATTATTTAACTCATATGATTTCTCACGTGCTACCCGTGATTTTTTCCATGTCTAGTTTGCTGTAGTTTGATGGTATCTTAGAGTTCAGTGCCCTAAATTGCCACGCAACTCGCCATATAAAAAAACTACGCTAAAAAGCCATAGATTAGATTTTTTTTCTTGGCTTCGCTAAACTTCAAAAAAAAAACTTTGATTTTAGAAAATGCTAGACAGACATCATGCTTAGTTGGTACCTATAACTTTCGAACTGAGGGTTGTAGGTTCGATGTATTACCAAGATATTTTTTTTATACTGCCACAAATGCTGTAGGTATTTATCAGACGCAGCAAAATAATTATTCCCAAAAAATTGCATTTCATGAGCAATTTAATTCTTATTTACATAGCTTTAGTTTGAGACTAGATGACGCTGCGTGAATGAATTGTCCTAGTTTGTTCTTATTGGGAATCGAACCCATGACTCACAAGAAGACAGAGCTAACATAACTGTAAGATACGTAAAGAAATTTCTCACGGTAACTTAAATTCAAGCTACTGACAATAGAAGTCGATCGATCACGTTTTTGTTTAGTTTGATTTCTTCAAACAAGCCGTTGAAAGGTCGAATTCCCAAAGGGTTTAGTAAATAAACTTACCTACCTGTATTTAATATAAAAATATATTTATTTATAAAAAAAATTACGACTATTACAGTATTCAAAAATGTACATAGGCATATAAAATATATAAGAAACAGTTGGGCTATCTACAGACCGTTGCAAACGATCCATAGATAGTTCAACTGGTCCAGATTAGTAGCAATCGTCGCGTACCCAAGACACTGGCTGTATTGCCGCGCTGAATAGCAATGCTGATACGCTGGGCCAGATACTCACCAGCCTGATAATAAGATATTTTAGAACAAAACTGAGTATTTGAGTAGATTTATTCATTTTTATATAAGAATGGCAAAGGAGAATGGGCACTTTGGGCCACGACTAAAAAAATTGTCCCTCAAGGTTGCCACATAGTACGTTAAAAAGGGCTTTTATAAGCCAATATTTTACTATAATTACGGAAAAAATCCGTCCCATGGAAATCGAGATATTTCGATGAAAGTGTTTTTCATTTAACATCATATACCTTAGAATTCTGAAGGCCCACAAGAATAACTGTGATGGCGTTTAAAAGAGCATTAAAAGGGCTTTAATTATTTTTCAAATTGTTTAAAAATCCGACCTGTGGAAATTGAGTTATTCCTGAAAAACTGTAGTATTGCAAAAAATAAATACGGTTTTTCAGAAATATCTCGATTTCCACAGGTTGGATTTTCAAACAATCTCAAGACAAATAAAGCCCGTTTTATGCCCTTTTCAACGCAACTGCAGGCATTTTTGTGGGCCTTCAGGATTCGGAGTAATACGACGTTAAAATAAAAAACTGTTTTTCAAAATATATCGATTTCCATGGGATGGATTTTTTAAATAAAAATAGTAAAAGGTAGGCCTCTAAAAGCCCCTTTAAACATATTATGTGGCAACCCTGAGGGACGAGTTTTTTTGTCGTGGCCCACGCTCCATACAGAATCGCCCATTCTCCTTTCTTGATTTGAATCTGATGCTTCAAGAAATATAATACAGTAAATATAAATATGTAAGTAATGAGATATGTAATACCTACTGAGCATGCACTAAAATAAGAATAAAATAAGGAAGAAAAAACCCTAAATTCAAATTAATTGCAATCCTCATTATAAATCTCAGAAAACAAAAACAAGGGTCTTGCATTCTGCATAAAGCTATGTTCACAACGACGCGACTAAACGTCGGCTTTCTAACTCTCATCCACTGACACGTTGGCAGAGCGTCAACGTATGATTATATTTTTTACAAAAATTAGCAAACTGGCTTCGAGCGTCATCGACAAGTAGTGCTATGACATATTTTAAAGATTTCTCTAAAAATACTATTACCTACGTAGGACCACCTCTGTACAAACCAAGATAATCATCAAAATCGGTTTATGTAGATATAACCGGCAGAGTAATTATCGTAAACATACAAAAAAAAGTTTTTATCAGATTTCTGTTGATAAAAAACAAATGAGAATCAGCATAGCATTGCGTATGTTTTACATGTAGATCTTGTGATGCAGTTCAAAATTCAGTCTAACGTCGCGCCGCGTCGGTTTGGTATGAAGCTTTATTCTAAGAATCACGAATGTATGTGTCTTAAAATTATTTGCATTGAGAAATACAGTACCTTTGGGTTTGATTCGGGGAATCAGTGTTGGCAACATCAAGTGGACAAGTACAGTCTTTTTTTTCATACCATACATATATGTATACTTATACAGTTTTCAGTAGGTATATAAAATTATTTAACTTTATTAATTTGTCAAGAAAATTATTTTGGTTTACTTCGTGATTTCTAACATAGTATAAAATTATTTTATTTTTTTTAAGTTTAAAAAATAACAAAACATACTCAGAGTCAGAGAATAATTTCGCCAAAATTATATTAATTTTAGTTTCATTCCCAAAACCATTTTCTCTGTAAAACATAAGTATAAAATTTAGTTACTTTTTCGAAATGTTTTTTGCTGTAAAACATTCTCAGAATCCCAAAATCAATTTTACGACAATTTTGTCAGAACCCAAGTTACTGAGGTGCTTAAATCATTCCTTTTATATATATCCAAAAAGGTTATAAAACGAAAACAGCGGTAAACCACATCGGACCATTGTTAAAACGAAAACCATAAACCAAAAAATTAAGGCCTTTCTACACTGATGCACTCACCACGCCATGACCAGTGCAACAACATTTTCTTTTTCACATTTCACTTATTTTATTGAACCATGACCTAAAATGATTACTATAACTATATTAATTTATAATATATAAATAAGAAAAAAATAACAGTTTTAATAAAATTACCTTTAAGTTTTTGTTTATTTTACATTAAACTAATAAGTAAGCAGCCATATTGAAACTTTTAATAGTGTCATATATTTTTTGTTGTAATACATTGCCACATAAAAACAAACCAACTCCTAGAAGCAAACAAACTTCCATAGGCAACTGTTTCTTTGAAGGAATTCTGTTCATATCTCTTCATCATTGTCACCATTATGTTACCTTTTATTACCTTTTTGTACTATTATCGAATCCTTACCGTTTAGTTGTTTTTATGTTTTTCTCTGTGTCTCTACTGGAGTGGAGACCGCGTTTAGGCAAGCGTAGTGTAGCACGCCCTCCGGCGAGATGGAGCGACGATCTGCGGAGTGTAGCTGGCAAACACTGGACGAGAAGAGCCGATGACCGGGCTCAGTGGCGCGTCTTGGGAGAGACCTACGTCCAGCAGTGGACTGCTATAGGTTGATGATGATGAGGATGTTTTTCTCAAATACGTTGTGCACAAACCCTACAAGTTGTACAATGTTGGGCCGCGTAACTCAGGTAGCTCGCCAGCTCAATAA
Organism: Ecliptopera silaceata; assembly: GCA_932527185.1. Taxonomy (NCBI): domain Eukaryota; kingdom Metazoa; phylum Arthropoda; class Insecta; order Lepidoptera; family Geometridae; genus Ecliptopera; species Ecliptopera silaceata. The sequence continues at coordinate 2,898,036 of OW052211.1, forward strand.
ATACGTCCGTAAGACTTTTTTTATTTTTTTCTCTCGTGTCAGGCACACGGCCGGACCGGTCCTCTGGACTCGAGTTAGATCTCTTGTTGTTTTTAATTTAATTAGCGGTGCTTGATGTATTGGAAACAAGACGCTGCCCACGGCTTTGTATGACCCTACAATCTTATTGAACTTTGTTTTTTTTTTAAATAGTCATTTATCATTTTATTATGCTCCTTAATGAAATATAATTATACAAATGGATACTTATTCATCTTGTAATTTTATTACAGCTTTTCAAGGTTTTCTTTCAAAACTTGATAAAATCATTTCAACAGTAGACTATTTATCGTTTTCCAATAACTGAAAAAGCTATAGAAATTATTTTAACTTGAGAATATTTAACTTATACAAAGATTGTTTTTCTTCCATTATATATAAGTAATAAAAACTTACGCAATGTAATTCACACAGTAATTTGATTTGTATTGTGTTTTTATGGTTAACCGCATCGTCCGTATCTCCGGGGCCGGTTTATCTCTGCAATCTGAATAACAACAAAATATGAAATATTGCATTGACATTTCACACAACACCATATAGACCCAAACTAAGCAATACTTGTACTATTGAAACCAGATTTATGATTTTGATTATTCTAACAGTGAATATAAACAAACTTGCGACTAGTACAGTATTTACAAAACGTTCATAAGTATATATAAAATACATAAACAACAGTTTAGCTGTCTACAGACCGTTCCAAACTATCTATGCATATCTCAACTGATCCAATACATACATTATCAATGAGATTTAAAGAAAAAAAATATTGATAAAAAAAAGAAAAAAAAAACAGTGTCTATCTTCTTTTCTACTTCCATTAAAAATATAATTAATGTTTTATTTTCTTTCTTTTCAGATTACTGGACGCTCAGAAAACACGCAGATTCCAGCGACAAAGAAAACTAATGAAAAAAAAACGCATCGTCATCGGCGTCTTGACATGACATTTACAACGTCATACGTCGCAGCGCGACAGTGTAATCGAGCCTTTATTAATAGATCATAATAGTTACTTATTTTATTATACTTAATGTAGTTTTCCTTGTATAGAAAGTATTGTAAATTATAGAAATATTATTTAATCTAATTTAATGCCTCGTGTTCCTATATTTAAAATGTTTTTTTTTCCTGTTTCGGCGTATTTCTATGTAGTTTAGTGAGGCTAACTTACAATTAATAATTTAAGCTTGATACAGGGTTCCGAAGGAATCTAGACTGTTCCTACAATTTTCAAAATTTCTTATTTCAATATAATACTTAGCTGTCTAAAACATAAAAATAATTAAAATGGTATAGGTAAGTAAATTAATTAGATGGGTGTTATCTTTTTCGTTATTAAAGACATAAATTACCCATAAAAACCCATGCAATTTGTTTCATTAATATAAGTTCTGATCGGGAAAGTTTAAAACATTTAAAAAAATAATTACCTAATGTAGTTAACTAAACACTACTTATTTATAAGCTTCCTAAAAATCTGTCCTTAATTTAGTTTTTAAGCCCTAAATGAAAATTAAAAAAAACACGAACTTATCCTGTGTTTATAAATAAGGCGGTAAATAACTGTGTTCTGCTGTAAATACGAGCTATTTAAAAATTATGTTAATTACGTCTTCAAAGAAGAACAGAGAATATTAAAAATAGTTAAAATATTTGTACTTTTAAGTGTTTGTTTAAATGTAACGTATTAAAAATCATGACAAGTTATTCAAAGAACTGTCAAATAGTATATAGAGAATGGACTAAGCAAACTTAACCACTCTTTAGAAAGAGACAACGCGACTGTGCGGTCAATACCTGTCTCTTTTCTGTAGGTCTGTAATAATCTTCTAGAATACTGGCCGCATGATTGTTTTGTTTCTCTCACGCTTTGCTGACTATATTAACATCTTACCTGGATAGATAAACTCTGTATATTATCTATGTCTATGGTGTAAACTCAAATAAGCTCCAAATGGTATAAATAAAGCTTCAGTCAAAGCTTCAAGCACAAACATAGATTCAAGCAACTCAAGCATGCTAGACTCACTCAAGCAACATACATTTATAATTTTGTTTAAATCAAGCCATTTTTAAAAAAAAGTTTGTTTCTCTTTATAACTTATACTGGCAATTTTTTTATATACATCTATAATGTGCGAACAGTAAGATACAATATACAATAAGAGTGAGTGAGATGCATATATATCTCGTTTTCGTCACATAATTATCTTAGTTTTGTCTTTGCCAAAGGGTAGAATAGATCTCATGCCCGTTGCAAAAAAACAATGTTGAATACGCTTTTCTGTAAAAGTTTTTATTGAAATATATTTTTTTTATAAGAATTGACTTTTCAATCATTAATCCCAATATTTATAATCTAGGTTTCTAGGTTATAACGATAAAGTTAGATAAATATAAGTACTTACAAAAGAGCTTTTTTCAAGAAAAAAAACTACTTAAGATTTCTTTAGTTAGTCAAAAAATCTACAAAATTATAATCCACTACAATAATTATGTAGATTTGCATACTTATTCATAAGTATCAATAGATTATTGAAGCTTTAAAAATTTGGAGCCATATTAATTATTATATCAATACATTTTAAAAGATAATATAAGCTAAATATTTATTTATTTGTTACACAAGATACATGAAAACTTATACTTATACAATTTAAGTTGGTTCAATAGCTAAACAATCATCAAATCAAAAGCTACGTAAAGTTTATTTAGTTAAGTTAAAAATTGAAACATAAAAATCCGAATTTGTCTCGATCTCAGCCCAATTTAGGTTCAAAATAAACGACTGGACCTGAGGCATGTCCAGGGGGGCTATCCAGCAAGGGGAAACTTGCGTGACCGAATATCTTTTCAGTTGCAGTTCAGTTTTCGATGATTTTACTATAGTAACTCATCAGTATTCCGTGGCATTTTTGTGGACTGACGTGACTGAGCTTTATAAAATGATGACTGAGCTGTTAAAAATGACGTCAATGCCGCGGTTTAGGGCGTGGCCTACCTGATTTGAGCATGGCCTACCTGATTTAAGGATGACCATCCAGATTTGAGCATGGCCTACCTGATTTCGTTAATTCTATCAAACGAAATATCAATAAAAGACGAAGAAGAAAACTGAAATGTTATTTTAGCAAATAACATTTCAAATACAGTTCAGTGGTCTGGATACCCCCACAGACATGTTCCTCGGAATCCCTGAGATAAATAAACGACTTCCTGGTGCCCTGGGTCTCGAATTTAGGACCTTCTCCCACGAAGCCTGCGTGCGCGCTTCTGGAAATTAAAACCTTTTTAAACAACAGTCTAAATTGCATCCCGTTTTGATCAAAAACCTGTTAGATATTGCCTACAGATTATAGAACGGTTCTAGGTGGCTTACAAGGTGTTTTTTTATATAAACCTAAGAAGAAGACTTACTAATTTAATTCATGTCTGTATTTTTTGTCCAATAAAAAAAGCTTAATACCATTGTGCTTATCACAGTCCCAAAAATCTATAAACTCTACGTAGTTATATAGTTCCAATAGTTCTTCTAGAATCTAGACTCTGGTCGCGACGAACTGACGCCTAGAATCATCTAGTACCTATGTAAGACGTTTCAAAGTGATCCTAGTGATTTTATTGAATAAATGCAATTTGTTTGAAGTCCACGGGACACTAAAATCGAAAGGGTTGAGTCATCAGAGTGCCAGGAACCAGGGAGTCATTGCATCTCCCACAGATGATTCATCACTCAGGTATTGCACTCATCATCGGAATTCCATCGAGTTGTAATCGTGACGAAAGAGTTACCATTAATTTTACAGTTTATAGCCTTTTTTATAACCTGTGGTCAGTGTATTAAGTACCAACTTATAAATTTATTAGAAAATAGTGAAAGTTAAAAGAAATTATGATTAGGTATTTGTTTAAATGAAAGTAGCTAGGTTTTTTTTATCGCATTATTTTGAGGACGCTAATTGTTACGGATTTTGATTGGTCGAGCTATCTACAAGCCATTTGCAACGATCTGCAAATAGCTCAATTTTAATATATAAGTATTATTGTTTAGACAGGCTGTGTTGTGACAAAAAGGTAAGTTAAAGTAAAGGTTATTGTCACAGAGACTCAAGAAGAAAAAGGGTTTGAAATATAATATCTAAACAAATTTATATTTACAATGAATTGATAAATTATAAAAAAATATTCTACCAACAATTGCTCTCGCAAAACATAAGGCGCTTTCACAAAGACTGCTAATTATTTTCACAGTAAACTTATGCATTTTAGCAATGTAAGCCCATTATTATCTTCCACGTGCTAAAGCTCGTGCCCAAGACACGTCAAACAAGATTCCATTATGTTTTATTCTCTAAATTAGCAACCATTGTCAAATTACCTACAACTCTTTACAAATATTTACATGTAATAAGTCAAAACTGTCCGCCATTTTGTTTCAACAATACTCTAATTTGAATTTAGACTAGGGGTTTTGAATGCGTGGATGAGTGATGTAGTGGGTAGTGGGTTCGGTTCTGATTGGCTATTGTTTGTGATGCAGCTTGCATCTGGCGTGTTTTGAGTCTAGGGCTAACACAATGGGAAATTACTTATTTTTTTCATATGAGCACATATTTAATATCTGTAAGGTCGTGAGTTTCTGAATAATGCGGCAGACGAACCAGTAATATGTCCACTGTCTTGATTTACTAGATACTACATATTATATACTTATTTCTACTGATGATAAAGGTAGGTACGTTGATAACTTATTTTTTTTATCTAATATACCTATACTTACTCAAGTAACACTTTTGTATTTTAATTATTATTTTATTGAATAAATAATTTGAATTTGATGATTCGCCCAGGTAGTTATACAAAAAATAGGAATAAAAATAAGAATCTAATTCTAATTCTAAATTTATTTATTTAGTCAGTTAGATATAGTTAGATTGATTAGGTTTTGACTTATTTTACTAGGTTAGATTCGTTTAGCTGATAATAAATAATACTTTATTCACAAAACTATTACAGTATTTAAAAGAGATAGGTACCTACATGTATAATTATATTCTAAGAAGGTTTAATAAATATAAAACAAATCCCTATTCTACTTTATAAAGCTTCAAAATGTCTCCTCCTATCGAAAAACATTGAAACTAACGAAGACAAGACGCCCTGTGGCTTCTTTGATAGCCTTTCTGTAAAGCTCTTGAAATCCCAAGGACTCTTGAGCACGTAGTTACTTGATTACAAAACAGATGTCACTACTTGTAAGGGGGTTTCAACTCTGCTGGAGGCCACTAGATGGCACTAGTCAACTATCTGGAAATAATGACACTTTGAAATGTTTAATATTTTAATGTTTTTTTTTAAACAAAGTGGTGTTAGGCGTTAGCTGATTTTTTTATACTTTTAAAGAGAATATAAATGTAATTTAAAGTTTAATAATAATTAATCTTTTTTGTAGTTAATAATAACTAGTAAATTAATATAACAGCAAAAGCAATTAAGTACTTTTTATTGCGAATAAATGATATACTTATATACAATTTTGTTTTACACATTTTTATCCGATCAAATCTATCTTAAACTTTGCAAAATATGCATAATATACTAAGTACATCTAATCTTAAAACTTGGACAAAAAACTTAAGCATCACAATTATAAAAACATTCTTATTTATATGTAAAATTTTTAAGAAATTCGGTTATGAGCGTAACCATTATTGGTGGTTTCCAAGGCAGGTTCGATATTACGTTGAAGTCACACAGATGGCCACACAATTTGCGATAGTTTTGTATAAATTATACGCATCGCATGTAAGGGATGCGCACGCGCCGGTCGTGTGTGGTTTGTCAGTTTGACGCATCGGAGTGTTTCATGGTTTTGATAGTTTTCGGCATAGGACTCCTCATGTCTTCTACAATATTGACAGACGTCACAGCTCAGTTGGTAGTAGCTCTGCCTTTCATGCTGTGGGTTGCGGGTTTGATTCCCACCGAGAAGAAATGTTGGTGGGTACCTACGTTTATTCTGTATTAATAATAGATATAAGAGTTTAAAGGGCCTGCAACACAAGTAAATTTGACTTACGGCCGGTTTCTCGAACGATGATCAACGAAAAAATCAAAAAAATACTATGTGTCAAACTCTGATCAATCGTGATTTGGGTTTCCAGAAGCCGGCCGGTAGTGTAGGTTCTACTTATGCTAAATTAATTATATAACAAGCCAATACACCCTTATTAAAAAAGTTTAATACTGAAAAGTGTACAAAAAAATAAGAATAAACACACAGTTTTTTTACTATAATAACTCTCTATATAAAGTCTCCCCAAAAATTTAAAGCCTTATTTCACGCATATAAAAAATTAAAGCCACAAAAAGGCTAATGATAATTTTCACGGTATCAGTGAAGGCCTATAATTGGGACTATCTGGTCCAATCTAAGACAAAGGGTCGTGTAAAGGGGGCAGAGCACCAGGTGAAAACATTACTGTTTCTAACACATCTGTTTATAGAGCTTCAAATATACAGACAGAACATAATTTTAAAATTTATTCACAAACATATGACTTTTAATTGAATGAATGAGTGAATGAAAAACGCTTTATTGCACACAAAGATTACATCAACAAAATACATTTAATAAAAATAAATATATAAATATACAGGGACAAGGCACACACCACACATTTGTCCCAAACTAAGCAAAGCTTGTACTATGGGAATTAGATTGCTGATAGAATACATAAATACATTTTTAGTGTTAATACAAACATAGAATACATAGTAACATTCAGACACAGAACAAATATTTATGTTCATCACACAAACATTTGGTCTGGGTATGAACCGAACCCACGACCCACCACAGCATAGAAAGCGGATCTACTTCTAACTGAGCTGTGACTGTGACGCCTGTCGCAATGATAGCATGGAGAGATAGATTTTTTTATGTGTGTTCACGCAGAACTAGTTTTAGAACGTAGTAATTAGAATAGAATAAAAAAGATATTATTTATTACTCTCACTTTTATCGGCGGTTTAATTTTTTTGTTAAAAAGTTTTACTATTGACAGAGGCTCTTGATATTTGTAGCTCTACGTAAAGGTGTCTTCATTACAGTCTTGTAAGACACCGCGGAGGGTTGGCCCTTAAATTGGCTTTTTTCCAATTTAACGAGCACCTGGACCGTGGTCTACTGCTACCCTCAAGGTGCACCCCTATCTTCAATCTACGAGAGAACGGATATAACCTACAAACTTATATTAATTATATAAACGATTTTTATACAACTATACTATCAGAAAAGACGATAGTTTACCTGATATTAAGAAACTGCAATGATGTAGGTATATCATCTGTGGATGTGCATTGTGAGACATTGTACTACTACGTCCATCACGATAAGGCACAAAGGTGATAATTAATGTATATATAAATATTAAAGTATGTATATATGTATATATGTATCACGTTAATACTTATAAAACATGGTCAGCACTGGGCACTGACCGACACGGCCCAAATAGTAAGTCTAGTTGTCGATTATTAGCCGATGAGGCCTGAACGGGAATAGGAAATTTTTCCTTGGCAGTCTACGTGTCCATCATCCAGACCCAGACCCTGCTGCCTATGGAGCCCTATTCTCTGTAGTCTGTCTGTCTGTTCGTGTGTCACCGGGCTGTATCTCAAGAACTATGATAGTTGAAAGGTTGAAAATATCTCAGATCTTTATTTGTATTTCTATTGCTGCGGGGACACAACAAAAACGTAATTTTTTGGGACTTTTCGTTGACATTATGTCATCATTACGTATGATAATCATCAAGTCTGCGCTAACTTTTTGTAAGATAGACGGTAAAACAAATCCAAAGATGACCACAACATACAGACTATAAAGTTCGGGTCAGTAATGACCACATTGACTATCAGATGCAAATCAACCCCATCTGCCGCGCCACCTGGCGGACTTCATTTGAATTAATTATTATACCACGCGCGTGACATTACCGTTGTCATATTAAATGGTGACCCCATCAATGACTTATGTGACTAATATTGGAGCATCGTAATTAAAGTGTGAATTAAAAAGAAGAAGAGTTATATTATAGTAAGTATTTATGACGCCCTCCTGCGAGATGGAGCGACGATCTGCGGAGTGTAGCTGGCAAACACTGGATGAGAGGAGCCGAAGACCGGGCTCAGTGGCGCGTCTTGGGAGAGACCTACGTCCATATATATATAGGTATATATATATATGAATATATATATATAAATATATATATATATGATATAGGATGATGATGATGATAAGTATTTATATTTAGGGAACTTCAGTTTTTTTTAACTGGTCAATCCCGACAAAAAGCTCTCGAACTTTCGAAAAATAGTCACTACAAAAAAGCAATGGTTGAAAATGTACTTAATTATTTTAAAACGAGGCTATCAGGCTTATGAAAATATGGTTGAATGAAAGATATTTTATACAAAACAAGGTTTTCAGCATTTTTTATTGATATAAGTCGAGCTTCATAGAAGTGCGACATTTTTTCTGACCAATATCGACAAAAAATAAAACAGGGCTAATACAAATAACTCTTTTTTTGATAATATATATTTATTGTTTAACAAAAGATCGGGCCGCCATACACGGACTGGACTGTTTGATGAGCAAAAGCAGTAGAAGTGCTTCCTCCTCAAAATCTATGATGCTACTGAATGAAATTGCTAACTGCTCGAGCAGTTATCAATGGCAGCTTCAAGCTGTTGACTCTGACTGCAAGAGCGGTCCGTGTATGTTGATCACTGGGTTACTGCTCGAGCGGTCCGTGTATGTTGATGACTGGGTTACTGCTCGAGCGGTCCGTGTATGTTGATGACTGGGTTACTGCTCGAGCGGTCCGTGTATGTTGATGACTGGGTTACTGCTCGAGCGGTCCGTGTATGTTGATCACTGGGTTACTGCTCGAGCGGTCCGTGTATGTTGATGACTGGGTTACTGCTCGAGCGGTCCGAAGCGGTACAAGTTTATACAGTTTGTCCAGCCCGAACGTACAATAAGAGGGTAATGAACAGAGTCATACCTAAGTTCTATATATTTTAAGCTACAATTTAGCAAAGTTAATCTAATTTATTCCATCGACCACAAACACCAAATAAACGTGAATTACCATATTCTATGCAAGTTAAAGAGAATTACGAAGGCATCTGCATACAATGCAGCATTTATTTGGAAAACGCAGTCACTGTGTCGGTACCCGCGCATATGTGACGACCGATGTGGCGCGGCGGGCGAAGGTCCGCCTGCGACGCGGAGGTTGCGGGTACGATTCCCGCCTTGGGATAAATGTTTGTACGATCTGCAAATATTTATTCCGGGTGTTCTGTTCTGGTATAATAAAAAATATATATCTATGTAATTCAGTCTTCTAGTACCCATACCACAAGCTCTGCTTAGCTAGGGGCTAGATGATGTTGTGTGGATTGTCCAGCATTACTTATTTATTTTGATGTGGGCGATTAATTAATTATTTTCTAAGGAAAATAAATCTTTACTTAACTCGTAAAACCATTGCATTTAAGTTACAACTTGGTTCAGCTTTGATTGTTAAGATAACATTCTTCTAGATTTGTGGGCGTTATTTCGTAATACATTTGTTTTGTGGAATTTCATGGTTTACGTACATTTACATAGATTTGTATCTAATCTACACGATTACGCACGGAAGGGCTAGTAGAAAAAAAACATTTATTAGGTTTTATTGGGTAATTGATCTTAAGATAGCAAAGAGAGAATATTTTTTTCTTTGAGCCGCAGGATTTGAACCCGCAACAGTTTGGAGCAGAAAATACCTAACATATTAATTGATTTTAAGATAACTACTTAAGAATTATCTTTATTTACTGATCTTCAAGAACGAGATATTTTAACCAACATTAAAAAATGAAGGATCTCAATTCGACTGTATATTTTTATTGGTAGAATTCCTTGTAGAATTCTTTTTATTGTCAATAAACGAATTTTGTGTCATAAATATTCTTCTATGTTAATACATAGAAGAATATGAATAATAATGATCAGTTGAGCTATCTATAGATCGTTTGCAATGGTCTGTAGATAGCTCAACTGTTTCTTATGTATTTTATATGACAATGTACATTTTGTAAATACTGTATAGTCGTAAGTTTGTTTGTGAATAAAGTATTTTGTTAATACATTATTATTATAGGTATAGGTACATATGTAAGTTTGGTTTATATTAAAAAAAGTCATCACGAATAAACGCGTTTTTGATGTAAGCTGCATAACATTTTTTTAATAATCGACAGATGCGTACTTTTTCATTTTTAAAAATAGATGATGATTGATGGTTAGCTGGGGTTATATTGTTATAAATCGAGATTTTATTAAGTTAGTAAACTCACTTTAAGTAATAAATTTAAGTTAAAAAAGTATGCTATTTAAATTTATCATACTTATTTCTTAAAGAGCCATTCTTTTTTTTAGTTTTTTTTAAACTTTAGTTGATAAATAAAAGTTTTTTTATTATATTTTAATCCTTTTAGCTAAACACACTAGATACTACTTTGTAGACTACGATCATTGTTATTTTTTTTTATTTTTATCGAGTAATTTTTTTTTTGTTTGTTTTTCATAATGTTTTGTATTCTTTGGGGTTGGAGGGTTGTCGTTTTCTCTTCGGACCAGCAGTATTGTATACTTATTGTTGTTGTTATAGTTGTTGTATATTGGGAGAGATTAAAATAGATACACTGTTAAAATTCCAAAAAAATACATCTGACATACCTACGTCAATCAAACGCCCTATTTTAGAAGCGACCACCAAAACAATACTAAAACCGTAACTCTTATCAATAACAATTAACCGTAATTTCCTTATCAGGTAATTTGAATAGACTATGGGGGTGGCAGATGTGACGAGCCCTTATCGACGCTATCATCTGAGTCCTGGCACGCGCTGTCAACAAATACAATAATACAACTAAGGCTCTGCCGGTCTATCCAGTTTAGTTTACATAGTAACTCATCGGTTCCAACTTCTTTAATAAACAATAAGACAACAATAGGTTTGATGGAAGAAAACTCTTCGTAGGTAAGCTCGCTTTTGTACATATCTTTGTATAAATACCTACTTTGTAATTAATAAAAAAAAGCTAGCACTCCGGGAGTGCCGGCAGAAGTGAAAACTTCAATATTAACGTTGTGTTTTCACTTTTAAGTTTTCACTTCAAAAATATAACCACAGTCGTGATTGTGTCATGTCATTGTGTCACATTCGCGCAAGCGCGAATGTGACACAACGACGAAGACAACGAAGACACACTGACACAGACACATTCGCGCAAGCGCGAATGTGTCTGTGTCATTGTGATTGTGTCATGTCGTTGTGTCACATTCGCGCAAGCGCGAATGTGACACAACGACGAAGCCAACGAAGACACAGACACATTCGCGCTTGCGCGAATGTGTCTGTGTCTTCGTTGGCTTCGTCGTCATCGTCACGTCACGTCATGTCGCCACAACACTATTTTGTTAATTGTTTGAGTCATACGTCGCGTGACCGCAAGTGTGTTCTTTTGTCGTCTCTTGTTTTACGAGCAATGTATAAAAATTAAATAAGATCTTACGCTTTTTCGACGTCACGTGACCCTGACGCGAGTTTGAAAGTTTTTACCCACCCAGCGCCGCTAAAGAAGTTTTCACTTCAAAAAAAGTTTATAAAAAAAGGGGAAGAAATGCTTTACGTGAGTTAATGTTAACACGAAAAGAGTTTGATACAGCGGTGTAAATCGGCCTTTACATAATAAAATTCAGTTAAAATGACAAAAATGACAACATCGTTGTCTTCGTCATTGTGTCACATTCGCGCAAGCGCGAATGTGACACAACGACGAAGACAACGAAGACACACTGACACAGACACATTCGCGCAAGCGCGAATGTGTCTGTGTCATTGTGATTGTGTCATGTCGTTGTGTCACATTCGCGCAAGCGCGAATGTGACACAACGACGAAGCCAACGAAGACACAGACACATTCGCGCAAGCGCGAATGTGTCTGTGTCTTCGTTGGCTTCGTCGTCATCGTCACGTCACGTCATGTCGCCACAACACTATTTAATTGTTTGAGTCATACGTCGCGTGACCGCAAGTGTGTTCTTTTGTCGTCTCTTGTTTTACGAGCAATGTATAAAAATTAAATAAGATCTTACGCTTTTTCGACGTCACGTGACCCTGACGCGAGTTTGAAAGTTTTTACCCACCCAGCGCCGCTAAAGAAGTTTTCACTTCAAAAAAAGTTTATAAAAAAAGGGGAAGAAATGCTTTACGTGAGTTAATGTTAACACGAAAAGAGTTTGATACAGCGGTGTAAATCGGCCTTTACATAATAAAATTCAGTTAAAATGACAAAAATGACAACATCCACCTCTTTGAAGTCAATAAGTAAATAAGAATGTCAGACTTAAAAAAAAAGTCTAGCCATATAAAAATACATACCATTTATTTCGTCATGGGACTTCAAAACAATTGCAATCACATGTCCTTAGGGCTCTATAATTAAAACAATGTAACAGATTATCAGATTGGATGCGGTCGAAGCGGAGCGGTTAATGGGTTTTTGATGACGTGTGGGACACACCGGAGATCATAACGTAGGTTAAACATAGATAGCGAGATCTGTGAAAAAGGTTGTGAAGAGAGATAATGGAAAGATTACAGGATAACCTGCTAAATGATCTGAGACATGCTTCTAAAGAGAAAAAAAACACATAATATATATAAAAACTAAAAAAGCAATAAATAATATATTTTATTTGTCAATGGTAAATATGAGCTTCTTTTTTTGGCCTTATCCGTCAATCATCATAATAATAATGATGCTGGACAATCCACACAACATCATCTAGCCCCAAGCTAAGCAGAGCTTGTGTTATGGGTACTAGAAGACTGACATACTTAATACACTACATTACATAGATATTTTTTTATTATGCATATAAAATACCCAGAACACCCGGAATAAATATTTGCAGAACGTACAAACATTCATCCCAAGGCTGGAATCGAGCCCGCAACCTCCGCGTCGCAGGCGGACCTTCGCTCGCCGCGCCACATCGTTCAGAAAGGGAAATAGTTGTCAAATTTTCCGTAAATCTCATCAATATTAAATTTTTGTTTTGAAAGAATTTTGTAGCAATATACCAGCTAGACACGGTACGCAGCGCAGTGTCTAGTCTGGCTAATCTTTCCAACACGATGCTTTAACAACATAATTATCAGAACAACAGTAGTAGCATCGACACGATAAGAAGAAGAAGAAGCAATCTAACACCTTAAAAAATCAAATCTTCACGTTCAAGTACCCCTATACTTGACGCTCCAATGAATATACCCTTATCCGCCGATAGAGGGCGCTACTGATAAAAGATTTTTAATAATTAAAGTTGTGGTAAAAAAGGGAAGATTATTCTATATAGGGGCTTCATCAATGTGATAAGAGCAAATTGTAATTAATTGAATTATCTAAAATACGATGGAAAAGGGAGAAACTTGATGATATACAATTAATAGGTTTTTTTAATCAAATCGATTAATTTATTAGTGTGTTTAAATAGCTCGGCAATTTTATAAATTTAACTTAAAATATTTTTTTATAAAATAGACCGTTTTAGTTCAGTTGACAATAATATCTTAATACCAACAAAAATAATTAAACGCACTAAGAAATTTTCATAATTATCGACGATGCGTATTATATTATTCCTATTAATTATTATAGTGTTGTTTTACTTGAAAAGCTAACCGAAAATATTTTTTTTTTAGTTTCATCATTCAACTACTCAACAATAGATGGCGTGCCTTGTGCTCAAAAAAGGTTTAAATAAAAGAGGTTATTTATTCGAAATAAGATCTATTTATTATTTTTGTGACTTTACAACCTGCCAGTACAGTCGACCACAAAAACAATATCATTCGTCGCCATAAATCAGTGCAAAACCAACATGTCTGGGGCAAAAAGTTGCACAAAAACTTAGCCTGATGCCACAGTCTCATGTTACTGCCATCTGGGACTGTAGAGTTGCTGTTAATGAGCTTGCGGCTAGAATACGTCACTTTTGGGCTTCGGAGACTTGACATATGGATGACAGAGAACTTACAAAAAACTAATCTTGATATGTCATTTTTTGTTAAAATATTGCATTTTTTAATGTTATACTGAGTTTTACTGTTTAATTATGGTGGAATTTTAACCAATAATAAGCAATTTATATAAAAGTATATTAAGTGATATCAGGATTTGATCGAACTCGTTTCGTTTAGGTTTTGAAGGGATTTTTTCCCCATATTTGCTTTAAAAGAGAGACTTTCTAAATTAAAGATATTTACTTTAAAACAAAAGACAAACTTGACGATTGACTGACATGACTGAGAATTTTATCAAACACTTGACATTAACAAAATTCCCTGTCTTGACATTCCCATAGTAGAGTCCGCGCCACCACTGAAGTCCGATAGGCGCGGCGCTGCTTTCGCATAACTAAATGTTGGCCGTAAGGTAAATTACCAATTTAGTTCCCGCTTTTGCCGTAAGACTTGAGTGGTGGCGAGCACTCTACTAGCTTTGTTAGTTTGGGACTCAAGTGTGAGGTATGATAAATTATAAGTTAAATTGACACCGCACTTGAACTTTATAGCCCAGTCATATTAGGTAAAAAAAGGGGTCAACCTCGGAATGAAAGATAATAAGCTGCAAATTGGTATGAACCTTCATTTTGTCATTCTAAATGTTGTCTCAAAAGTCACAATCGTTATCGTGTCCGCGTCTCAAGATATTCAAGGTCAAAGATCACAAAAATCGGTTTTTCGCGAATATCTGGCTTCCTATCGGTTAAATGAGATTTGCATTTATTATAAAAGTTGTAGGCTATAAAATTCCCTACAACTTTTGTTTAAACTTTTTTTTCATACGACCAACCGTTTTGAAGGTAGAGCGAAAAAACTTACAAACAAAAAAAATGTGGGTAGTTGGTAAAATGAATGCCTTAAAGCAAATGCTGGTCTAAGACAAGCAGATACTGGTCCCGGACATGTGCTTAACTCATTTTGAACAAGTGTGGGTACTTGTAAAGTCAACTAAAAACATCGCCCTTCAAGAATCGAACTGTCCGGGACCAGTATCTGCTTGTCTTAGACCAGCATTTGCTTTAAGGCGTTCATTTTACCAACTACCCACATTTTTTTTGTTTGTAAGTTTTTTCGCTCTACCTTCAAAACGGTTGGTCGTATGAAAAAAAAGTTTAAACAAAAGTTGTAGGGAATTTTATAGCCTACAACTTTTATAATAAATGCAAATCTCATTTAACCGATAGGAAGCCAGATATTCGCGAAAAACCGATTTTTGTGACCTTTGACCTTGAATATCTTGAGACGCGGACACGATAACGATTGTGACTTTTGAGACAACATTTAGAATGACAAAATGAAGGTTCATACCAATTTGCAGCTTATTATCTTTCATTCCGAGGTGAAAGCCCTAATATGACTGGGCTATTAGTATTTAGTATGTTAAGTAGGAACCAAGCCGTAACATTCTAGGCTCTGGTCACGTGGAACTTGCACCTAGAATCACCTAGTTTGTAAGACGATTCTAAATGATCCTTGTGATTTTATTGAATAAAGATTTTTTGAATTTTGAATAAAAATACTCTACATACAAGTATTTTGGATAAATCCCATGATTAGATAATGATTTATATATTTTTAACTGGTATTTCACCGTTGTCAATTAACTCCGCTACAAAAACTAATCCAATAATACTTTTGCTCGGGGAAACCAGTAAACTTCACATAAACATTTATTTTTATTGCACATTTCACTTTCGTTTACGACTGTACCCGATTAGACGGTACAATTCGTATCGGAATTGTTTTAACTTCCCTTCGATTCGAGGGACAGTTTGGGATATTTATTGGGCAATTGTTTAATTAAAAACAATCTTTCGTGTGAAATTTTTACTGCAGTCTGACCGTCAGACTGCAGCGAAAATTCCGTCAGACTCTGACAAAAATTTTAGGTGATATTTATTGTACAATTATTTAATGACAATCGATGTGTAAGCAATAATTTAAAATAATCGAACTTTAAACAAGAAAAACTCACTATATAAATTCACAAACAAACTTACGACTATACAGTATTTACAAAATGTACATTGTCATATAAAATACATAAGAAACAGTTGAGCTATCTACAGACCGTTGGTTATATAAATTAGTTTTTTTTCGTTACCGTTATATAAATTACTAGCTGACCCGTGCCCACTTCGTTGGGCATAATTGAAGTTTTAGTAAGGATCCCTATTTTTTTTGAAAATATAATATAGCCTATGACACTCAGCAATAATGTGGCTTTTTATTGGTGAAAGAATTTTTAAAATCGGTTCAATAGATCCCGAGATTACCCCTTACAATTGAACAAATATACAAACTTTACCTCTTTATAATATTAGTCTAAATTAATAGATTTTTTTAGAGGTTTATTTTCGATATAAATATTAGAATAGGTACTTAGTAACACCCAAATACATAAACGTGAATTATTTACACGAACTTTTGGTTTTCGTGGGGATCAAACCCGCGACCCACAAGGTAGCAATATAGTATCTAACTAAGCTACATATTTTACAGACAAAGTTGCGAGCGGAAGTTACTTAAAATATTTTTGAAGTGAAAACTTCTTTAGCGGCGCTGGGTGGGTAAAAACTTTCAAACTCGCGTCAGGGTCACGTGATGCTGATCGAAAAAGCGTAAGATCGAGGGGAAGGGAGAGGAACTAGTATCTCCCACTCTTTCTACCGTGCCTGAGTGTGCCTGTTTAGGCGGCACAGGGCGAAAATTAAAAAATAATAAAAACATAAACATTGTATTCTACCTCATAAATGATAGTACTTTTATACTTATAATTAAACACAACGTTAATATTAAAGTTTTCACTTCTGCCGGCACTCCCGGAGTGCTACCTTTTTTTTTTTTAATAAATTGCTCATCAAACCGTTGCTATATCCGTCCGTATCAAATGACCTGTCCAGGAATCGAACCTGTTACGGAAGCGGATACAGTGTCGACGTTTTAAGGATTCTCATCAGCTGTCATGTTAAATGTTTTGGAGCTAATTTATTGCTTAAAACCATAAAAATGTTTCAAATTGATGATCGCATTGCTGTTATCAGGTATGGATTCCGGTGCGATCTGAGACATGAAGCTCATTGTTAAAGAAACAGTATTTTTACGTCTCTAAGTCTCTATTAGATAGATACAGTGTGATGCGTTTTTGTATGTAATTATAATTACCGATTTATATTAGGTGGGCATCTGCTTACTCTTACGTTGTGTTATTGCCAAAAAACATTTTGTTTGTAAAATAAAATTTGCCATTTTAGCTGTAAGTATTCACAAAAAATACGACTAAGACACACTTAGTTATTAGTCATAAAATAACTAAGTGTTAAAACTCGAAAAAAATTTTGTAAACGAAATGATTTATAGAATCACACCTAAAATCAAGACAATATTTACAAAAATACACCAAATATTTCAACTATCTGCAGACCGTTGCAAGCGATCTATTCTCAACTTTTCTCATAAAAATAACAACAGGAAGAACCAATTTAAATCATTTGGTTTAATAATCTTGCATATTTAAATCGAACACCCTTGTGTAAATGTAAAATACTAATTTCCGTGACAGCGTATAATTTAACTTGTGTTATGAAAGTGACAAAACTACTCAAATCTCTTGCATTGTAAATAACACAGCTGAGTTAGAACAGCTGGTCAACTAGTACTGTTTCTGATGGCTATGGGATGGCTAAAGGTGTCACAATAAATGTGAACAGAAGCTAAGATAAAAATGTTAAATTTGCACGAAATGTCACGGAATACCGATTAGTTACTATGTAAACTAAACGTAATTTAAAACTGGCAGGTTTTGAGAGGATATGGTCTCAGTAGCCGTGGTTGCGGACAGACAGTCACCTAGTTTAGTAACCCAGCTGTTTGTTCGTTGACTACATTAATAGTTCCTCAATCCTAAGAGCGGTTTCACATTATCCGATCCGATATCGGTGTCGGACGCCGATCCGATATCGGGGTAAGTAAAATGTATGAAATATGTACTTACCTGTCATTCATATTATCCGGGCCGATATCGGATATCGGAGGTACTTAAACTTCATACATTTTACTTCGCTGCGCCCCATTGGTCGGCTTAGATGTTTTGTCTATGTTGCAATAGCCTTGACATGGCAGTCTTATAACAGTTTAGTAACCCAGCTGTTCGTACATTGGCTACGTTCATAGTTCCTCAATCCTCAGAGGAAATCCTGCGCCGCGCCCCACTGGCCGGCTGACGCATACGATGCCCTATTTTATGTGACCTCCACAAATTGTCTCTAACTGGCACAGTCAAGTCCCCTTAAATCACATTGACTATCTACTAGGGCACTAGAGACATAAAACGAATAATCTTATTACTACCTACTACGAGTATTATAATTGCGATGGATTAAATAATGTACATGCCTATGATTGTACACATTAGTTATTAGTTTAGAAGAAATGTTTTATATGTGTATTACTTAAATAAATTAATATTGATATAACATCTCTATAAGCTCAGTTGCAATCGTTTTTTGATTACAATCATTGAATCCTTCACGCATTCACAATTAACCACAGCAGTACATACATTTGAAAACCATCGGAGGATAAAAAAGGACCTTCCCGTGGGACCTGTAGTCCTCACGCGATTCGATTGAATCACGTCACGCGGCGCACACGCATATTGTAACCAACGAAAGGATGCGTAGAGGGTTCATTAGTTATGTAGCTTTAGTAATATTTTAACCCCCCTTTTCTTGGTGAGATTTAGTGAGATGTAGCACGACCCCCACCCCTCAGAGAGAGAGAGAGTCTCTAGGGGAGAGTGAGATTTTTAGATAATATTTTTAATTGTTAAAGTATTACAATGTTAAATTACAATTAAAAATATTATCAAAATATCAGATTTTTTAGATTTAGATTCATGGAGGTTTAAGACAGTTATCAAAGGCAATTCTAAGCTTATATTCTGTGATAATATCGTCTCATGTTTTTAGGTGTACAAGTACATCCCATACAGGTCGTAGGTTCACCTAAAATGTCTATATTCCTTAATCAAAATAGCACTTGTCTTAAACACCATTGTCTGGAAGAAATCGTTTATAGCGATAAGATCGCCCGTTGGACCTTACCCCTATTTATTTTATTTATCTAGTGTAAAATAAAAATATATTCTATTCTATAAAAGTGCATTAATAGCTAAATAAACTAGATTTTCTAACATACGTAGATAAAGACATAGTTACGCAAGATACTTAAATTGTAAAACAGTAAACCAGTATCGTTTTATACCTTTTAACCAACCAAAGAATTAAAAAAAAAATATTTTTATGGCTTTTCTAGCAAAAAAAAATCCTCTGAATTTGTATGAGTCTGATGATACTTCCATACATACACGAGCGGATGGAGGGGTGCATGTTTGATGAACTAACCAGGATGACGTCACGGATGACGTCATTTGACGTCGTCGCCGCTAAACTACCATAGTGATCAACATAATTAATGAACCAAAATATGGAGACCAAAGAAATGTATTTTTGATATAAATAAATAATGGAATTTACACATCACACTCTAGTCCCAAACTAAGCAACGCTTGTACTATAGGAACTAGATTGCTCATAGAATTTTTGTTTTAAATAAGTATATAGAATACATCCTTACACAAAACAAATATTTATGTTCATAACAAACATTTGCTCTTGGTTGGAATCGAACCCACGACCTAATATAATATAATAGCATAGACATAATATAATAGTCTTATTAATTTCGGTACTTATATAAGTAATCTAAACCTATTTTCGTTTGATCTTAAATTTTTAATGTAATCAACCACAATTACCAAATAAGTACACGTAATATGTAGTTCAAAATAATTAAGATTTACACTTAAAAATAACTTATTTATCATTTTAACACCTCTAAGTAATTATTGTAATTAAGCACTCAAGAAGCTCTATGTCAAGGGCGTCGAGAGAAATAATAATCTTTTGTTTTATACTCGGTAATCACTT
Source organism: Ecliptopera silaceata (assembly GCA_932527185.1). Classification (NCBI taxonomy): domain Eukaryota; kingdom Metazoa; phylum Arthropoda; class Insecta; order Lepidoptera; family Geometridae; genus Ecliptopera; species Ecliptopera silaceata. The sequence continues at coordinate 2,918,270 of OW052211.1, forward strand.
TTTTATGGAAATTAAATTCAGTTTTGATATAATCTGAAATTATCAAATTAGCTACGTGCATTATGTTCAATTTGAAAAAAAAATATGAATAAACAAAAAAAAGTGTATTGGATAGATTTTGCATCGACCTATATAGTAATAGGAGATAAATATAAGTATTTAGGAATATAATTACCAGCACTTCGGATTGTCCAGCATTATTTATTATTTATTTATTGGTATCGATACAAAAGTTACAATATTTTGAAGATTTCAAAATCACTCGAAACGGTTTCTTTTACTAGTTTAGTTATAGTTTTAAAGTATCGATAATAATTGTAATAAAAAAAAATACCGGGACTTGACACTCCAATAAACGTAGTAAGTCATGGCAAAAATACAATAAAATCTATTATACGTCGGAAACGTACCTTCTTCTTTTATACCTAGAGTTCATTTAAATAAAACAAATATTTGTTTCTAATGTCATTTAATTTTTACGATAAATAGCTGTTTAAACTAAATTTACTTAAAATCCTAAAACATCCATAATACACATTACTAACATAAATAATAAGTACATTGATAATATCACTAAAAATATAATTATGGCATAAGGGAGAGCAAGTATTTTTTTTAAATACTATTTTTCTAATACTAACAAATAGCCTTGACTGCAATCCCTCTAAGGGCATGTGCACACTGACCGATACTATGCCAGTGGTAACATAAAATAACTTAAAAACCTATTTTACACATAAACTTTACAGCAGTGGCAGTGGAACAAAAGTTAGTGGGACAAACGAGAATAAACGGTGTTGATTCGTTCAAAAAAAAATATTTTCATAAAGACAAGGTTTTATATGAAAAAATATCTAATAGTAGGTAGGTTAGTAAAAATGTATGATGTGAAAATTTTATAGTTACGTAAATGTTGTAAATACAATAATAGGTATACAATTAGAATTTTGAAAAGAAGCTTTCAAAAATATGCTGTAGTTTTGATTTAAATGCATTAATTACTTTAAATACAATAGCTGAAAACCATTGTTTACTCTCGATTCATTAGATAGCTTAAAAGGTAAATAGCTCTGCCTTCTACACTGTAAAATCTTTGATCCAATCATCCATCATTTATGTGTTGGCAAACATTGAAGTATATTTTATAATATCGCAGTTTGCACTCACTCGTGCAAACATCGATATATTGATTATCTCCGATACTTTTGGCACTGACATATGTATCGGTATCGGTCGGTGTGGAGATGCCTTTTCGTGTACGTTGCGGTATGACTTTGGGTCTTAGCTGTTTTTTTTTAAATATATTTTTACATAATTACTATTGTTAAAACATTGATCGGTTAGTGAAACTAAAAACTTACTACACGTTTCAATGCTTCTAAATGCATAAATTGACTCATTTTCTCTACAGAGGAAGAAATCGCTATCAGCGTTAAGGCCCATTGTACTAAATTTAAGTTAGTTCTAAGTTTTTTTTTTGTATTTTCCGTTGTTCAATAAAGTGTTATCTATCTATCTTTTCTAGGTCAATAGTAAATTTGTTATTTTATGAATAACGCAACTTATAACCTAGATTTTAGGGTATTAATTTCTTTACACCTATAACTACAATCGGTGCCTGCATTCGTCCTTTTTTGGAACTAAACTAAAAGTTTTAATACAGCCGTCACAAACCAAAAAGCTACTAAAATTAGTTAATCATCAAACTAGATCGAATAGATTTCAAACAGAAATTTTATAGAAATATTTTTATAAATGGCCATTATTTTTGGCACAACGATGTGAATTAATAGAATACAAAAAGCAAGCTAATATTAATACTCAAATAATTATGTAAAAGTGAAATAATGGATAGTGTGCTTAAAAATATGTTTACATACCAAAAATACTTATTCCAACTCTTATTAAATCTACACACATAAATAGCCTTATTAAGTATATTAAGCTGAATAAAACTACTTAATTACACAAAATAAGTGGCACAAACTAAGCGTCAAAATAAAACTAATATTAAAAACTAAATGAATAGTCATCTTCGTGGCTTTTTAATAATATAAAAATAGACTAGATATACAGACATAACATTAAATTTATTGAAATAATCAGGAATTCTAAAACTTGTATAGAAATAAGCTTACTTTGTCACTTTAAGAGCCAATTTTTTGAGATTTACCCATGAGTGATACTTTCAATAAACTCTTACTTATAATGAAAGAACTTACAGCTCAATATATATTATAGAAAAATACTCATCATCATTCCCCTGCCCTTCATCATCATCATCATAGGCAGCTCTTACTAGCCCACTGCTGGGTATAAGCCTCTTATCCCATAGTGGGATAAGAGATCTTCCACTCACTTCTATCATTCGTCAATATAGAAAAATACTATTTTGTAGTTTTTCTTTCAGTAGAAAAACATCCTAAAATATGACACCAATACGACAAAGGTGAACTAATATTGTTCATACCTCTCAACTAACGTGTTTATATGAAAATGGGAATTTTTGAGGCCCCATATTTACTTAAATGTCAAAACGATAGTCAAACAGCTTCCTCCTAGCTTTTTTTTTCATAGGTTGTGATGGTAATACCTGGTTTGAAGATGCAGGTTCATTTCTGGCATTCTTGGGTGTCACTTCATTTCTATCTTGCATATCTGCATCAGTAGTATCCGAAATTTTTAAATTCTTGAAATTTTCTTTGGCTAAAATCTCATCTTCGTTTTTGATTCCATCCTTTGCTGTCTCTACATCAATTATCTTCATATCCCCATCAGCTTTATATGAATCATAATTTATTTCATTTAGTTCAACAGTTTCTTCTTCCAGTGAGCCTTCTTCGTCTTTTTTACTTTCTTTCCTTCTTTTCTTGACATCACCATATTCATCATCTGTACTATCACCGTCATTTGAATTTGTAGATGAGTTCCAAACAGGGTTTGTAGCAGAAGAATCGTTTAGCTATAAAAGAAAACAAAAATATGAGTAATTGAGTATATTTATTCTAAACGACATCAATCAAAAGAATTACATAAAACTTATAATAACAATGAAATTGGTTATCGTTTCAAACTTTATTTTATATCATTCTTAACTTTGGACGTACACGCAAGCAATGTTATATATAATAAAAAACGATTAACCTGTGATGCACTAGAAGCAGTTGACTGGCCACTCGATCCAGACTGAACTCTCACCCAGTTATCACCAACCCTCTGCCAGTGAACGGGGCCGTCCAGAGGGAGGTGGTCACAATCAGAGTGAGCGTCCTGGTGATAGAAGGTTGGGCTGTCAATGATAAATCCATTTATGAAGTTCTCATTATCGCACTGGGTCATGGCGCACTCCAGGGCTCTGCCATCGTCGAAGAATGACCGGCGTTGCGCGACAGTGTGGTAAGGCAGCCTGCGCTTCTTGCTCCTTTCGTCTGCGTAGAGGGACTGTAAAAGAAAACATACTACTTAAACCTAGTTTATTGAAGAGAGTAGATCGGATCTACTTCCAAAGTCCCGTGATCATGGTGCATGCAACTGTACTATACAATAAACTGTTAGTGCAAAAATATTGGGATATAATCAAACTCACAAATCACGGTAAATGCCCCGTTTATCAGAAAATCATGTTAAAAACCGTAATAGCTTCGAACATGTTATATAGTATGTACAATAGTTTACCTTGATTCCCGCTCCGCTCTTCATCCTTTTCCTTATGCTGAGGGATTGCCCGGATGGTTGCATGCCGACCCACTGCCCAGTATTCTGCTCTTTGTACCATTTGATGCGTCCACTAGTAGGACTCTCAGTCAAAAAGTCGAAGTTCCACTTCATCCCCTTAAGAATGATGTCGTTGTTCAAGGTCCGAGCGATGTATTCCCTATTAACAACTTTGCCAAGGTAATCCTCCCCGTTCCAAGTTGACTGTTTTCTGGGAGATACATCTTCTGGGAACAGCTGTCTCCGAACTTTGGAGTTGACGGGGAGCTCTCTTCCTCTGGTCATCCCGCTTTTTTTCTCCTGTAGAAGAAAAATGAAGTAAATAATGGTGTTCAAATTGTATTAATTGTCACATAATGTGGACAAGGGTAGGAAGATGATGATGGTGTTCAAATTATGTATATAGAAAATTAAAGATTCGTTGTATTTGAATCACTATCTATCAGATGCTGGTCTGCTGAATGATTTGCACGAATGAAGAATGGCTATAGTCAAAGTTGTTCTCAATGACTTAAACAATCTAAGAGTCTTCTACACGGGTCTGGTAAGTCTGACTGGTCTATTGAAGATTTTACTCGCATGAAGGAAGGTTTTTCTGCCGTTCTAGTTTCGCGCTTGCATACATTATTAAAATTAACTTAGCATACCCTGCCTGATCCCACGAGAATTTCGCAAACTTATTCACTCATCTCAGTAATTTACTGAGATGTTTACATACTGGTATTGTCCGTCATCGAGCCGGTCATTACGCGTTCAGTTTTGTAAACTGGCTGGTTGAGGTGAGGATTGTTTGATAAACATCCCGAAGGGGTGCTGTTGCAAGAATTAAATTCACTTAATGAGCTATATTAGGTACATATATTACACGAATAAATAAATATAAATAAATAAATAATGTTGGACAATCCACACAACATCATCTAGCCCCAAGCTAAGCAGAGCTTGTGTTATGGGTACTAGAAGACTGACATACTTAATACAATATAATACATAGATAGATATTTTTATTATACATATAATACCCAGAACACCCGGAATAAATATTTGCAGAACATACAAACATTTATCCCGAGGCGGGAATCGAACCCGCAACCTTCCGCGTCGCAGGCGGACCATCGCCCACCGCGCCACATCGGTCGTCTATATCGTCTATATCGTCGTAATAGTGTTAGATATGATCGTGGCTGGATGTAGAAGTTGAGGGCAAATAAAAAATAGACTTTGTGAATGATTAAATGAATAAACGGAGTGGGTGGAGGAGAATGGAAGAAAAAGACGTTTTTTACCAACCCCACATAGCGAGGGACAAAGGTAGGAAGATAATGTTGATGAGGTAAGGCACTGTGTTTCTAGACCTCTTAAGGTTACCGGAAATTAAACTGCGAATAGATTTTTTGGATATAGATAGGTTTATACTTAAATGGCGACTCTTGACAATCAGCACATATAGTGGGCTGTAGACTAACCTAGTTTGAATCATACAATAAAGCATTTAAGCTCTATTGTATGTACATAATACAAATAATAAAAAGCACGCTTATAGCGTCGTACTAAATATTTTTCGAGTAATAGTTATGACGTCAATTAAATGCAGATTGTGTTAAGATACCAACTTGTTATAGATGATTTATCAAAATCACTATCGCTAGTCAACTTGATAAGCCTAGCACCTGGCTTAGGCATAGCTACCTAGGCTATGTAGAGACTTCTATGGCTTCTGTATAACATATTTTTCATCAAAGAACATACGTATCAAAAGGGGTTTTTTTGTTAAAAACTACAGAACATCATAAAACCAAAATAGATTCGTTACAGTAAACTTTAAAGTGCATTCAATAAACTAAAAATAACTCAGACTACAAATTGTATGACCCTAGATGTTATTTCGGGATGTTCTAATAGTTTGACCTAAATATCATATTTTAAGTTGTAGCTGTGTATTGTCTAACTTGTTTTATGTGCAAACTTTTTTATTATTTTTGTGTTTTGTTAGTGTTAAGTGTTTGTCAAATAAATAATTTCTCATGCTTCGGCTACATTAGCGGGCGAATATTCGTATCGAGTTGGCGCGACAAAAACATCGTGTTCGGGTATAGGCGATCTTCTTGTCTAAATACTACGCGATGACACGATGTACCCGGCCACATACATCGCGTTAACACGAATATTCGCCGTAGCCCGCTAATCGCTAATGTGGCCCCAGCATTATTCATATTTTTATGTCACTTTGCTGTCACCCAACAAATATAGACCTCATTATATCTAGTGATCATATCCTTCTTCTTTTTTATGAGACATATTAAACGTCAATACGATGTTCAATTTTGCAAGTGTTCAATGTTCATTTTAATGTTTTTTTTTATAATATTAGTTATTCATCTATTAAGCTATTATATAAAATTCTAGCCATATAGGTATGTGACTAAAATTAAAAAACTAGTATTTATCAAAGTGTTTTCATTAAAAACTTTGTTTTGTTCTTTATACCAATAGTAGGTAAGTATGATATTAGTACCACTGAAGATCTAATACCTTTTTGTGCTTCAAGCATCAATAGTTATAGGTACAACACCATTTCTACAATTACCTAGGTACATATAAATTACTTTAACAAAAATAATAGTTAAGGCCCAAGCGCTCAGTCAGGACGGTAGCCCAACAACAAAAGATGTCGCTAGTTTAAAAAACTGCGGTTTTTCTTCTGATTTGTTAATGGTTTTTTGCGTTTAGTTATCAAAATTCACCTTTGCGAAAACTTATTAATAAATACCAATTAATCAATACAAAACACTATAATTTTAGTAGAAAAAACGTGCAGAGGCTGGCGAGGAATTTCAAGCTTGCTATCTACTTTGACACGCAAAAATGTTTCCGATATTTGAAACGGCGCTACCGTTTCATAATTTCGACGTCAGGTGATAAGAATGAATAGCCCAGTTCAAAGTACTGTGGACTGACATTCAGAGCATACGAGTTCAAATCTCGGCCAGAACTTTTATTTTTTGTTGCTTCCTTTGTTTCCCAAAATTTAATTTTTTGAGATTTATCTTTACATTTTTACAGACTACTTTAATACCTACTTTATTGGTATTTTTTTTGAACTTAAATGCAAAAAAATGCAGTAGATACCTATTACATAGGTTACCTTCTAATAAAACTGTTAACATCTTCAAGAATATTTTTATATGTATTTAATATTTCAATAGTGAGACTCTCTACAGCTCTATAAATTAAACAAATAAAACACATGAATATGTTTTGCCCAAAAAACGGGCTACGGGATATATGTCGTTTTCTGTGGCGTCGCTAAGATTCTTCAAGTGCAGGTGCAGCTGTTGGTACATTGTCTTGCCTAGAAGACAAAGGATATAGATTGTTTGTGGGGCAGTTACATCATAATGCTTGATCGGAGTAGTAGTAGTAGTATTCAAAAGTCATCCGCGTGGATCGCAAAGCGTGCATGTTTCTTCGGATCCTTTCTGTTACCACAATGAGTTTATAATTGGTACAATTTATTACTTTACTTGCAAGATAAAATTTCATCAAAAACAACTACGACTAAATTGACAGATAGCAAGCAATGACAATTAGGTATGTCAGCGAGGTTGCCTTACTACAGGTTTTATTTACCCTGTCAACAAAAAAAGGTTTTATTTACCTATATTTCAATGCATTTATTTGGAGGTTTGTAATTTTCCTTACAAATAAACGTATTTTTTTTAAGAAATATTTTTTCTTTATATTTATAATTACAGAACATTAAAAAACGAACAGTTTGATAATTTTTGCAAGAAAATAAATTTATGTTGGCCACACTTTTACAACCAAACAGAACTAGCAGTGACACGTGACGCGGCACGCGTTGTATATTTCGGCTCGGAAACGTTTGGTAGACTTTACGTTCCCTGTAAGTATTTTACATTTATACGTCTTTTTCATATTGCAATTTGTACATAATTTAGTCTATATTACTCGGTAAAGATATTACATCCTAATGTAGAAAGAATTTTAAAATCGGACGTGTGCTTTTGAATTAAATAGTGACCAACAAACAGACAAATCTTATCCTTTAGAATTTTAGTTTAGATAACAGACCACAGTGGAAAGCATGGCAACGTAGCATTTTCAAGAAGAAAAGAGATAGATTTAGTTTTGTTGTCTTGTTTCTCTTCCTACGACTGGAGAGCTGACAACAAACCTTTGAATTTTGTATTTGAGAGATAATTGTATTAGAGTATTATAGTATTCGAGCGAAGAGCGAATGACGTAGTCGTATACATACTTACTAGATACATAAACATTGACGACCGATGTGGCGCGGTGGCGCGGTGGCATTGACGACGCGGAGGTTTTGGGTTCGATTCCCGCCTTGGGATAAATGTTTATACGATCTGCAAATATTTATTCCGGGTGTTCTGGATGTTTATATATTTAATAAAAATTATCTATCTATGTAATGTATTGTATTATGTATGTCAGTCTTCTAGTATCCATAACACAAGCTCTGCTTAGCTTGAGGCTAGATGATGTTGTGTGGATTGTCCAGCATTATATTATACCTATATACATATTTGTAATTTCTCGACAGGTGGTTCATATATTACGTGTACAGTACATATTTAATTACCGCTAGTTTTGTTTCATACTAAATACACTTTATATCCAGCTACAATAGCCGCTGTTCCGAACAGGGTAAAAAAGGTTTATTATACAGGGTGTAACAGAAGGGGTGGACCAAAAGCAAAAGGGAAATGGAGGAGCTCAATACCTATCGAAATAACCCCCATGTATGCTCAGCGATATTCAGTCGTTCAAAAGTTACTCGCACTTTTATGTTTTTTTTTTCATTAACATACTTTAGGTTAGATTTCCCAAGTTTACCCAAACTATCAAGTACGAAAGGTCTACTGTGAAGCTACAAGGTGTAAAAAAAATACGGTTGTAGCCCTAATAGTTTGGGTATACAAGAGAAATCTAACCTAAAATATGGTAATAAAAAAAAACATAAAAAGCGAGTAACTTTTGAACGACTGAATATCGCTGAACATACATGGGGGTAATATCGATAGTCTAAAAGCTCCTGCATCGGCCCACCTTTTGGTCCACCCCTTCTGTTAGACCCCGTATATATATTTTTTTTATATTTAATTCTGCACAAAATGATGCAAAAAAACAATGCCGCGTTAGCGCACAGTTAGTCCAGTCATTTTAAGTTTTATTTTAGGGTTTAAAATAGCTAAAATGACTGGACTTATACGTTACGTGGACGATTGAGCTCCGAAATATGAGTAAACAAAACGATATTCATACAATGTGTAGCAAACTTTTTGTTGTTACGTGGTACATTTAACATTTTTCGTGGTTGTCATGACAACTAGTAGTAAGTAAATAAATAAGTCAGTCACAAACACCAACATTTTGTTGTTAAAAAATCTTATATAGTTTGTAATATTATCTCAAATAGTGCCTATTTTTAATGCAATGTAAGCTAGGTTTCATGAAAGCTGGACAGTCTAGCCCAGATCCTGACATCCAGTTATTCGCAGGCAGAAATCCTTGTCGTGAAGAAAGTACTACTAGAAGCATAGGCTGAGACCACCGTGACCAACATTCACCTTGTAAAAAGAAAACATCTTCCGATATGTGAAGAGATCGTTCCCGTATCATGAAGGATTGAAGTTGGAAGACGGCGACCAACTTCAAGTCAACATCCTTACCATGGTGACCCAGTGCAATGACAGTTCTTGGCTCCAGTATTCTGGACGTCTGGATTAGTCTAGCGGACCATTGCCGCAGATGAAAGATCAATATTACTTTTGTGTACTAGTGTTTTTTTCATTTTATATAAGAAAAGTGTATGCTAGCGTCTAAAGTATTATTTACTATTGTTATAAAGTGTGTGAGTCAGTAAGGTTTATCTACGGGCCGTTTTTAAATAAGTATTTTAGTACTTTATTTTTTACAACAATATTATGGTAAAAAATACATTTACTTTTCTTACAATAAATTGTTTTTTTTTCCACAGCCCGGGGGGCCAAGCCCCCTAAGCTATTTTTTTTGTAAGTAAGTATCCTACCTATGCTATGTAAAATGCCTTAAAATTATAAGAAAGACACCTGTTTGGTTCAACCAAACTTCTTTGCATGGGAGACGGGTGCGGGGAAAACTGAGAGATATTGCAATCTTTACGCTGAAAAGTCCGCTTCGAATGTAAATATGACATAGTACGAAAAATAAAAGAAAAACTAAAACGAAAAGAGACAAATGATATCCTATTTCTTTCTACACAAGTATTTAGTTCAAGTAACTAGATGGCGCTCTAGATACCTTTGCTATAACTTAATACCTAGTGCTTCGCACAGATGGTGCATTCACAGTTAGTTCATTTTTTGAACACGCGTCACGTCTCACCTTAAGTACTTTATTATAAGTACTTCAGTTACTGACAGGATAATATAATTATCTTCTAGCCGGATGTTTTAATGTCTAACTAAACGTTTTATTCCTAAATCTTCAAATTAAGTAATTAATCATCACACCTTAAAATCGGTAGTTTTCAGTCTATTAATATGATAATGTTATGTTAATGAAGGATTTAATATCTCTATCCGTAGAAATAGAATAATTAGTGAATACATAATTACTACAAATTGTGTTTAAAAGCTTTGTACAGGACCCTTTGAGAGTTTGGGTACTTGCCGGAACCGATATTTATTCTGCATAGTCGGAATGCTATACGTAAGTAAATATAAAAAGTAGATATTTATTATGTTTATAGAACAAGCCAATATTCCTATCAACACTTATTGTATGCTGAATTTATAATTTGTTTAATAAGTATCTGTCGAATTAGGTACTTGAAAAAAGAATATTCGTTGTATGGTTTGGTTTTTTTGAGAAGGGCAGAGCAGCGCCCTTCTCACCAGGGCCAAGTCCGAAATCTCAAAAATTGAGAAAAGTCTTAAAGAAGGCATTTTGGAGAAAAAAATAATGATTAAAAAAAAAACTAACCTACACTCTAACAATCGAATATGAAACGCGCTTTGTAGTAAATATGATTTTGTATGCGAAAATAGGAGTCATTAAAATCCATAATATAAGTCATTTATTTTTATTTTTCTCCTAATAATGTTACATACTTATATAAATATCGATAACGACTTTTCGATGTACTCTCTGCTGATATCGTGTGTCGTGTCGTCAGTGTAAAAGTTTCGACTACCAAAAATGTTGATTATTCAAATTGAGTCTTAAATTATAACTCCTTGTTTTATCATTGTGTAACTTTACTGGACCGTTTTAAAACACGGTATCTCTAATTATAGCTTTACAAACTAGATAACGGCTTAATTGAACCACCGTTACTAACATGTTGTGAACAAAACTATTTCGTTTTGTTAAATAATTTATTGTAAATCACAGATTTAATGTAAATATGATGGAAAGTATATTTTTACTATTGCGTTCTAGGCATGAATAAATGTGACAATCGTAAACGTATTTACACGGTGTCGTATTCGAGTGACACTACGCGTTGACGCTCGACTGCTGAACGTTGCAGCGTCATCGCACAGTTTCTTGTACGAAACGTTTACAATTGTCACATTTTACGCTTTGGCACAGTTCGACTTGCCGTAAATTAAGTAGATAATTAAGTTACAAGAAAGGTTGTCAAGAAATCGCTTGCGATAAGACCGCCTATTGTAGGGCTAATTTTAAGAGTTGTAATTCAATTAATTTATTAGACCTCAGTAAAGAATTTTATTACATATATTATTAAACCTATACTAATATTATTTTTAATTCTTGGTCCCTCGAGTGTTAGTCTAAAACTAAGGCAACGTAACTAAAATAAAACTAAAGCTTAGAAAACAAGGGAAAATATAACCCTTGCGTCTTGATGAAGTTATCTGATGAGAAGTTATAGTGATCTTACCTAACAAGTGTGTACATAAATATTCATTAAGGGCCATAGGGCTGGTTCAGAAGAAATCGCGGCCGTCTTTGTATTATAACGGAGCCAAGAAATCTTGTGCCATCTTGTAAAAGTTTGAGAGAGAGGCGAAAGTTTGAGATGTAGGGTAGGGATGTAAGTTTGTGACACTTTCACGCAAAAAAATTGCTAATTTTGGAATTAGTTTTGTTAGAATAACAAGAAAAGGTCTATAATTATTATATACGTTTTGGTTTATTATTTCAATTTGATCGCCAGAAACTAATTTAAAATTCCAACAATAAAACAATACTAAAAATAAATGTATTTTACTCCTCACTCTCACAGAACATGGCTATGAATTTAAATATTTTGGTAAATATTTATAAATTTATATACATTGTCGTACATAGAATATATCAACAATATTTCCTTAGATTTTCCGTTGATCTACGACCGTCAAAAGACAAACAACTTCTTAGAAACCCTAAGGGCTTCTATCTATCAATCTTTACGCGCAAACAAACTATAGTTACAAGTACATTCATTAATAACAAGTAAAAAGGTATAATTAGTTTGCGTGCAGTTTTTTTTACAACAAAATAAATTATTTAAGTCTCAGACAGATTTTATTCAAAAAGGGCTAAGGGTCGGCTATCTGACGATCTTTACGCACAAAGAGGTAGAAATAAGGGGGAAAGTATTTAACTTGTAACTTGTGTTTAAAAAAAAACTAAAATGAAAAGCAAAATTTATTTTTTGTCGGTAAACTTATTGCATTAATGATACAGGACGTCTAACATATAATAAAACAGTCAAATATTAAAAATGTAAGTATATAAAAATAAATATGCAGATCCACAAACTACTACTAGGGCCGTAAGTTTCTTGCCCGTTCTTCTAGGCTCTGGTCGCGCCACTAGTCCATTGGTGCTCTACAATACATCAACAATTATCACATTTATTCATACTAAAACTACATATTTCCACTTCAACGATTCTAGAAACAATTTGCCCTAAACAAACCTCGTGATTTTGAATACAATTGTAACCGAAAAGTCTCAAAATCCGTTGGAGTCACACTCCATAGCGTTAAGGGGAGATCTCTCAAGCTTGTACGTATCCGCTTTGGTTCCTCTCGCTCCTGACCAGTACCCCAAGTACGAGTTTGTGCACACACGAATCGTAGAGACGCAATCGCCGAGCGCCACCGATATTGTATGGAGATCCAAGAAGCGCCCCTTGCAGATTTCTCGAGAAGCTTGGATTTCCATACAAAATCCGTGCGATCCATGTGTGGACAAACTCGTACTTGGGGTACAGGATGTGTATCAGGATGTTGTATCATGCATTGTTGAATACGGTAAAGCACGGGACACTCAAAACCACAAGTATGACATATTATATTTATCATGTTCAACAGCGCAGGTCCCTGACGAATCCTGGTTATGCATTAGTGCAGCAATATTGACGATTGAATAATGTCAAAATTCAAAACAATATCGCCAAATGTCAGTCACTTTGCCATAGCGAAAATCTATTGCTGCTGATATCTTGTATAAACTTATCTACTTCGTTATCATCAGTGTAACACGAGTTATTCTCTATATAAGCTGTCAAGCTTCATTAAAATCTATCTGTAGCTCTACCATGAGTTTTACTATACTATATTTACTATACTCGCTAGCGTCTGTAGTTAAAAAAATGTATGAAGATTTGTACAGCGCCTCTGATGGATAGTTGGGTACTAAAATTCGTCATACTAATATTGACGTAACTACTGTAGTAAAGTCAGGCGATTTTACTGTGACAACTCATGGTAGAGGTACTGTAGTTTTTGCTTGAAAGAGTAACAAACATACATCTATCCAGACATCCATGCCAACTTTCGCGTTTAAAATGTTAGTATAACTTAAGCTTGAGCTCAGCTCAGGTGGCAAATGCGACTAAAACTTGACGGGTCAGCTGTGCAGTGTCAATTTCACGCACTTGTCGGGTTTCAAGGACGGAAGCGGTTCGTTTAGACGCCATTTTGGATCCGTGGTGCGCGAGGCGCGTGCGCAGTTATTGATGGAATCACCACACAACGCATGCTGAGATTTACCGCGAGTTCTTGCGACAAACCTCAGCAGAAGACCTACAGAATCTCATCACCTTTTTTATTATACTTTCTTACATTTGAGAAAGGACTTTGAGCCGCTTAGTTACTATGATCGCTCTCTTAGTGACATTGAAGAGCTTATTTAATGTATCAAACTGAAGTTCATCTCTCAATAAAAATAACAATTCAATCGTGTTTTATGCAGGGTTTTCTAAAGGTTTCTTATAAGATTTCATGTTATTACAATCCGATCATGTTAAAGTTTAGCTAATAAGCGTTAGTTTTTGTAGTTTATAAGCTTAGTAAAATGTTTGTTACCCAAAAATAGCTCGAACATTGTTTAAGCTTCTTTCAACGTTTACACTAGTGTTGCCCAAATGCAAGAACAAGACGAGACTTAGCCAGTCTTGGTCTTGGTCTTGCACCAATACACCTGGTCTTGGTCTTGGTCTTGGTCTTGCGCTCCCAGTCTTGGTCTTGGTCTTGGTCTTGCAGCAAGAGTCTTGCAAGTCTTGCAATTACCTATTAGTCTATTACTATTTATTAAAGTTTACTTTAAATCTTAGAAAAACGTATTAGAATTGGAACATTGTGAGCTTGAATTAACATAGCCATAGTAAAGATCAAGCAGATTAATAAATAACTGAAGATTTGCTAAGAAATTCGAAAAAACAACTGACCGATATGTCGTTTTCCATGGAAGTAACTGTTTCTTAATAAACATTTATGATTTATAAGCTTACATTTGCTAAAACATGTAAAAAAACAAATTACTTACTAGAATGAATTATTATGACATCTACTACCTATCCTTACCATTTTATCCTAATCATAATACTACTTGCGTGATCAGTATAATGTATTCATTTTCATTCTAAGCACTCTGAAACTTATTTATTCTTTGGAACACATGTAGGTACTCTTAAAATTCGAAATTATTTTGCATGAATAGTGTCAAATGTTATGATTTCGGCGCGGTGGCAACGATTGTTTTAGATTTCAAAAGAAGCCGCCGGCGCGTGTATCATAACCATGTACTTCCGAAATTTGAAGCGGCAAATTTCTTTGAGAAGTAAGTACAAAACCTTTGATGCCGCATTATCAAAGTGCCGATGGTTAAAACATAACTATGCATGCACTCAGTTTGATTTTAATAGATATTTTTTTATTCGCTATGTTTATGGTATTAGTCGTAATGCGCATAGGTTCAGTTTTTCATATTCTTTGATATAGTTTTTTGCGTCTCATAGAATTCCTAAGCGTACCTACCTACCTATACACCGAACTGTTACACCTAACTACTCCGTGAAATAGCGCTAAGTCCTAGCTGCAAGACGCAAGAGTCTTGCAGGCTATGTCTTGTTCTTGCTCAAGTCTTGCACGGTCAGTCTTGGTCTTGGTCTTGCTAAAAATACGCGGTCTTGTTCTTGGTCTTGGTCTTGCAAAAATGCAAGAACAAGACCAAGACTGCAAGACCAAGACTGAATTTGGGCAACACTAGTTTACACCCTCTTAAGTTTCTACCCCACCCTCACGAGCTTCATACTTAAGCATGCACAATGTGTGCTCTGTCCGTTTTTTTCAATTCCTCTATTCCTGGCCACCCTCGTAAGTCTTGCGCATGCACACCCCTCATTTAAATTTAGACGCATCCTCTCGCACCGGCGCGGTGACAGTTTGTAAACTATCCGTTTCAGGAAACGGGAACAGGATCCTAATTTAGACAGTTGTTTATAATAATAAATCCTGACCAATATCCGGAGAACTGGACCATTAGAATGATGAATGACGCGTGAATGAAGGGCAATAAAAATATAGTGCGAGCGAACGTGAATTATCATCTATATTTTGTCTTTGACAGTTCATAAAGAAGCGCGTTTGAAACATAGACAAAAAAAGCAAAACTAATGCCTATAACAATTATAAAACAATACATTTAATAATTAAAAACAAAAAAGTTTAGAAGGAAATAGAGATTAACCCCCTATCTTATAAAAAGTTAGCGTTGACATTATATCACCATTACGTATGATAATCAAAACATCAAGTTTGCGCTAACTTTTTATAAGATAGACCGTAACTCTTCACTCAAAGAAGCGCATTACATTCTAGATGAATCTGTGCCACTGTGAACTAGCAAGCTGATTCATGGTGTAAACATGCCGATGTTTCCCAAAATTCCCAAAAAGATCCAGTACGTCACTGAACTTGAACTTGGTTCACAAAGGGCTCGTAAATCTTTATTGCTGACCACTAGCCAATCATCGAAGATGATAAACATAGGCAGATGGTTGTACAACTGTACATAATGGATTATTTCGGTCAAAATATTATTCGAATGAATGCGTTTTTGGTTTTCGATGGGATTATGATTGGTCGTTATGGGCGGCGTGACTTTAATAGCTTTCTTAATGTTTAAGTAATATTCCCATGTTTTTGGGGAATTTGGTTTTAGGTATTTGTTTAAGGAATGTGAGTGCAATGTTAATGCTATGTTATATTCTGTCAAGTTTGGTTTTTATGCCATTTATGGAAATAAGTTGATGTTTTAATTCACAAAGTTTTGTGGACATAAAATAACTTATTATAAGATATTGGAGATGATCTAGACGGCTTTGAAAAGGTATGGTGGGAAAAAGCAAAAGGAAGAGAGAAATGGAGGAAATTGGGGTAGACCTTTGCCCAGCAGTGGGACGAAATAGATTAAAAAATGAGATATTTATAACATTTATATAGATATTTCTGCTTTCAAAATCTCATACTCAGACACAGGATAAACATAAATTTTCAGTTTACATAAGTCTAGGTAGGTATGCATTATATAACAAGTATACATATTTGATCAGCATTCTAGTTCCCATAGTTTTTGCTTAGTTCTACACTTTGAGGAACGTCCGCGAATATGTTAGATATTAGGTATACTTAACATTTTCAAGGCGTTGTACTTTTTAAATGGTCTTATTCAACTTACCGTTTGTTTACTTATTTTTAAAGAATAAACTGAAAATTATAATTAGGACAGACAGACAGCACAGCGGGAGAAGTGTTGACGATTTAGCAAGTGTGGGTGCGCACGCGCCGCGGGTGCATCGTTAAATGCATACACAGATTTATCCTGCACAACCCCAGGGTGTTGCTTTAAGTAAAGATAGAATTAGATCTATATTTACTTATTTATCCACTTGTGTGTTGGATAGTCAGAAAATAACTTGATTTTATTTAAGTAGGTAATATTGAAATATTATTAGAAAAGAGTGCAAGGTATGAATGTGGATGGATATAGAGGAAGAGGTCTAAGAAAAGATGGATGGATTGTGTGAAAAATGATATGGATGTGAAAGGAGTGAATACTGAGATGACGGATGATAGAGGAGAATGGAAGAAAAGAACATGTTGTGCCGACCCCACCTAGTGGGATAAGGGCAGGAAGAAGAAGAAGAAGGTAATATTGAAATAATTTAATATTCACGGACATTTCTCACATGTGAAAAGTATGTTATATAGTTTAGTACATTTTACGATACTTATTTGTCATTATTCCTAAGTTAGCATGTATTAATGTATCGTAAATAAAATTTGATTTGATTTAGAAATTAAAAAGAAAATATTCAAAAATAAATAAATTGACTTATCACACACATTATGTAGATTTTTAACAACGCCATTTAGTCCCAAATTATATCCCAATAAAATAGCACATTATTGAATATTTATTAAGCTATTGCATAGCTTCTATCGCGGGCCTTGAGCGTAGACATTCCGTAACGAAAATACGGATCGAAAATAACCTAACACTGCGCATGCGTAATGCAGCAAAAAATACTATGCAATAACTTTACCGAGGCAGTCCCCGAGTGCCACACGTCTTTTATGTATTTTTATTTATTTATGTAAGTGCAGGCAATTTTAAATGCATCCAGTAATCCTTTCAACAAACTACAATTGATTAATTGAATCCAGATGTGAACAATCTTTATCTGCGGGCATCACAATGCATTTCGAAAATAACAGTAAAACAACGAAAACAGATAATTGAGAGCAAATTGAACAACAATTTGGAGCCATTACTTAATGTGCGTTATTTTTACAACCATCGATACGACATTTACACGATATCGGGTATTGTTACTGCTAGACGCATTCACACTGGGACGATATTTTTCCGAGTTACTGAGATAAAAATATTCTAGGACAGTTCTACTATAGGAAGATTGCTGATAAAATAAATAAACATTTTATTAAATACATAGGTCCTACATAGAATACATAACATCCAAACACTAAACAAACGTTTTGCCAACACAGAAATGTTTGTTCTTTGGGTATTGAACCGACAACCCATAGCAGCATAGAAGGCAGAGTTACCACTAACTGAGCTGTGACGCCTATCGGTGCGATATCGTTGTCGTGTCGTTATCGGTCGATGTGCAAGAATGTGGCGAAGAAGTGCAACCCGCATGTCTGTCTGTCTGTCCCGACATCCCTCTCGAACGAATTGTCGGTAATCTGTTGTTAATTTACATAAACAATTTGTAGGGGCTGGTCTAGAGTCTCAGTGTCTTCTCAAAGCACTTTAATAATAATTCATTTAAATAATACAATAGTGGCAATGTTATTAGTTCCAATGTTTCAGCTAGATGGCTCTACCATCGCTGTTTCCTAGATCGCGCTATCGAAGCGATTTGCGTGTCACGATCGATGTTATGAGACTAAAACAAAAATTACTCAAAAAGTTTAAATCAGATCTTAATTAAATTTTTATGGGACCATTTATGAAGTATGATCTAACAAACAAAAAATAATTATTCAAATCGGTCTTCAATCGGCGGAGTAATCGCGTAACAGACAACAAAAAAAAAATACGTCTATATAAGAACCTCTTTTATTGAATACCTACCATTGAAAAATATTAATGAGCTTATGTATTTACTTACTAACTTGCTTCTTCTTCTTTCGTGGCAATGTTCCTTCAAATGATCCGCCCAGAAGGTTGCAACCGCTATTTTCAACTTACTTAAAAAATAAATACGTAAGTTTATGTCGATTTCAGAGCCTCCTCAATTTTTTCGGTAAATGAAGAAATCTGTATGTTCTACTCTAACTTAAGACTATCTTCCGAGAAGATAGCTTTAAGATCTCTGTCAGTATCCACTATCTTGTAAACATGGCTTTTATGGTGTCGTTGACATAATTTAAGAAAGTGTCTTTCATGTCCCGTTACTTTACCGGCAAGTTAGTTTCAATGTTATGAACACGATCGTCGTAACATTTTATATATTTTTTTTTTATTTTTTGTTGTATATATAGCTGGTGGTGCCAGCGTTTCATCTTATTATCTTTATATTTTGGATTTATATCTTTATAAAAAGTTAGCGTTGACTTTAAGTCATCATTGCGTATGATAATTAGTACTTCAAGTCTGCGCTAACTTTTGTATGTGTTATTCTGATCTATAAACTACATTATTGTAAAGTTTCATTAAAATCCATTCAGTAGTTTTTGCGTGAAAGAGTAACAAACATAGGTACTAACATCCATCCATACAAACTTTCGCCTTCATACTGTTAAATAAAATAGGATTATTTTGTAAATGTTTAAATGTTTTGTAATAATTTGTGTTTGTTATTCTTTCTCGAATAAAAATTCTTTCTCGAATAAATTATTGAATGGATTTTGATGAAACTTTATAATAATGTTTATAAAGTTTCATCAAAATCCATTCAGTTCAAGTTTATACGTCAAGTGAAAGTCTTTTATACAAATAGTCTACCAAACAAGTGCATACTTTGATAGTACACACTCAGCTCAAATTATCAAATAAAAAAACTAACAGTAATTTTTTATTAGCTTTGTTTAACTTTTTACATCGGCATATTATTTACATCTCAAACTGATTAAAACATCCATCTTAATAACATAATTAATTATTTCCGTACAAGAACAATAAAATCACAGTAAAAATCTGGCAATGAACTTCAAATGGTTCTCATATAAATTAAACTTAATGTATTAATAGTGAAGCATTATTAGGAGGATTTCACACTACAGAATAAGAGTGACCTGCTTAGAAGTATTCTATTAGTTCCCATAGTACAAGCTTTGCTTAGTTTGGGACTAGAGCGCAATGTGTAAAATGTCCATGAACATTTATAGTAGTAGCACTTAGACACAGAACAAATATTTATATTAATACATTTGATCTGGGTGGGAATTGAACCCACGACCCACAGTATGAAAGGCAGAGCTAAATACAACCAACTGAGCTGTGACGCCTGTCATTATATGTCCTGTATAACCCAATAGATTTTGTTGCTAATAAGAATAATTCTTTGTAAAAAGTCGTCAGTCAGTGTGTAAGCGCCCTAAGGATATTGTGGGTGAAACAATATGCGCCGGCGCATCCTCCTGAGAAACCACAGACTGAAATATTATACTTAAGACGAATAGTATCCTGTAACCCCAAATTGTATTTAAAAGGGAGAGTATATATTAAGTTAAAACCGGTTTAATAGTTTTTGTCTATTTTTTAACCGACTTCATAAAAGATGGTTGTTAATTCGACTGTATGATTTTTGTAAGTACTCGTATGATGCGCGATTATTTAGTGTTTTTTTAATATTATTATTAATTTTTAATATTTTTTGATGATTTTGAGAGATATAATACAAGTTTAGAGATTTGCCCATGTCAACTAGATTAATAAGTGATCAAATATTTTTAATAGTAAGACAGTTTATATAATTTTTATGTATTCACAAATAAATCACGACAATACATATTCTTATAATTGAATTCTAAACGATACAACTGTAACTAGGTGTGCTATAAATTAAACTTGTACTTTCTTCATATAAAATAATTATCTACTTAATTTTATAATTAAACATGAATTCAACAACCATGACAATGTAACTAAGCATTTGTAAATGATAAAAACAATTCTTCTCTTGTTTACGGCAAAAAGTAATAGTTCCCATAGTTACACTTACTAAGAAACCTTCGGTCATACATTATTATGTTCATAATAGTTATGTGGATCGGTTTTTATTCTGTCATTGCGTAGTCAATAGAGTATAAGCTAGAAACGTCAAAGATCGCACCGAGCCCTTAGTCTGAGTTTTACGAGTCTCTAAAAGTACCTAATGGGCATTTTTGTTTGGAAAACTAAATATAGAGTCGAATTTAAAAGCTCAAATATAAAAATATCGATAATATCGTCCCAAAGTTGTGTAAAAGTTCATTTTTCTTTTGAAATAATTATTTTGGGATTTCATTCTTTTTATTATCGGTAATTTTAAAAATCATATATATTACTTGATGTTTGAAGTCAAAGTACTTCTAGAAAATTAATTGGTTTAATCAATTTATAAAATTTTTTGGTGGTATTGAGAATGTTACAATGAAAAGTCACAATTAGCAAAACTATTATGTTATATTCACGTCAACCCGCTTCAGCTTATGACTTAAGCTATAAAATCGCAGCATTGATGAGCGGTTGTCTTGTCGCGGTCCCTTGACGAGTAGCTACTATGTACTTATCTGTACTATTATCTATTCTTTCTTATATGCCTAGGTTGTCTCAAAAACATTTCCCGTAGCATGACGTACGCATTTTAAAATCTTAGTATTTTTTATTATCTAGATTTATCTTAGATAAAATATTTAGATTATACACAAAAACCCAAAGAAATAATGCAATAAAGGGCGTCTAGTCTTGTCGAAGCGAGACTCGAGGGCTGGTGAGTATCTGGCCCAGCGTATCAGCTTTGCTATTCAGCGCGGCAATGCAGCCAGTATCTTGGGTACGCGACGATTGGTACTGATTCGGATCAGTTGAAGTATCTATAGATAGTTTGCAACGGTCTGTTGATAGCGCAACTGTTTCTTATGTATTTTATATGCCTATGTAGATTTTGTAAATGCAATAGAGTATTAAACTAATCAACGTACGCCACGCAACTAAACGAAAAAAACAAAACGTAATTCTGCTTCTTCTTCTTTTTTATATGGCCTGTTTTTTTTGTTTCGGGCCAAAATATTTGCAGAAAAAAAGTTGAGCGAACATTCGAATTTGAATTTCATATAAGATTTAAACTCCGTCATCTCCCAGTTCCGCTTCTAATAAGACGTTACCGCGATGTGAGTGATGTGAGGTCCAGGTTGATGCCACCGTGGGACATAGATATATAATGCTCCTGCGCATCGAACAACACTTAGCAATAAGGAAGTCATTTGCACAAGATGACCTATCAAACGTTAATAGATATTATAAACAAAATTGTAGCTACATAGACTTTGCTTAGCCTTATTTATAGAAAATTGCATTTAACCAAAATAATTTTAAAATACAGTAAAATGCATTGGTATATAAAATTAATCATGGATTAATCATGCATTGTCTAATACTTTTTAATAAAAGAAAGAAATATATATTTTATTCGAATCTTTGTTGTCGTAAAACTAAGAACTGGCAAACACAAGACGTGCAAGCCCACAGAGAAAAAAAAACTACTCATCTAAACATTCCAGACCCAAGCACAGATTATATAATCTTCAAGTAACAAGTATTGTAGATTTCAATTTCTATAACTCGAGTCGGAAAGTATCGTCACCTGAAATTGCGTGTTACGTTACGGCATGCGCACGCGCCGGTCTCATTACACAGACATGTTGAAAGGTTCTTTGTCGCTACCACGCGTACCAGGGAGGTAGCTAGGGAGGACCGGAGGAAATTTTAACGGTCTATTTTATAAAAAGTTAGGGAAGTGCTGATTACCATACGTAATGATGACTTAAAGTCAACGCTAACATTTTATAAGATAGGGGGTAAATGTCTAATATGAAACTTTAGTTTTAACGTATTTTGATTTTCTAATGAACTTTTTTGTACCTTCATAAATAGTACTTTACTGAGCGCCATCTTGATAAGTTCAGTATAACTTATCATTTAATATTTTGTAATTTTCAAGAGTTTCGTCATTGTCAAGTAAATACTTTTACTTTTTATAATTTCTTGCCATCTTGAAAATGTTTGATATTAGCTTCTTTATGCAAAACTTAATATAAATTACTTAAATAAAGTATAATGATATATTGTTTGTTTAAATTAAATTCGATTTATTTGTTATCCAACACATAGGTTGATTACATTTCTTTTTCAAAAACGGAGCCCTTTATGTCAAGTCCTGGATCCATCCCTGTGATGGGCATAGGACGCAATAGGAATGCGTGCAAAATGCATTATGTTCCAGGAGATTGTGGCAATTTCCTGCGATCCTTCGATTTGCGCTTAGATTACCCGCAAAATGTATGAAAAAAGAAATTTGCTACTTGTTTTATTTATGCTCCATATTTCTACCTAAAAAAAAAATATGTATATAAAAATAATGTCCGTGAATATTTATTTATTTAAAGATTACTTACTTACTAGGGGAACTTCTAAAAAGTCTTGTGATAAATAAAGGATATTACTGCTGAATGCTCAAATGTCACAAGCTCAAAACCCTGTGTGTATGAAACCAAACTTTATAGTATTAATATTCATAATCAAATCAATTAGTACATTTTCCATTAATTATAATCTAAATAAATAATAAATAAAACCGTTTAAAAAAATCGGTAAAGTGCTCTTTAGTTTGGACTTACCTGAAAAATATTCACACTGTGATATTAACTGTAATATTGTATCTATTAAGTAGATATTGTTTTTTTTAGGCCGAGATTTAAATTTAAATTAATATATATTTATTTCAGACAAAATCCATATAATAATTTTTGTTATGATTTAGATTCGAAAAAGTACATTACATTACATCTCAAAAAAATATTTTTTCACAATTTCACTTAGAATACGTACGTCGTTTACACAGCGTGCTCAATAACTACATAACGAGGTATAAAAAAATGTAATCACCTTTTGGTTTCCAACTGATTGTAACCTGTGGTTGAAATCGAATCGGACCGGATATTGCGGTCTCCATAGTTCACAGGGGAGATTCTGGTACCTACACTGTTCCTATACTGTGGCCTTGGTCCTTCGTCCCTACCAATTTGCTCCTGGTGGGGTATCCTGACAACTGAAATGTTTTTGAACTGTTATTTGATCAAATTGCAGTTCAGTTTTCTTCTTCGTCTTTTATTGGTATTTTGAATGATCGATTTTCATACCGTTTGATAGAATTAACGAAAAATCAGGTAGGCCATGCTCAAATCAGGTAGGTCATGCTTAAATCAGGTAGGCCATGCTCAAACCGCGGCATTGACGTCATTTTTAACAGTTCAGTCACGTCAGTCCACAAAAATGCCACGGAATACTGATGAGTTACTATAGTAAAATCATCGAAAACTGAACTGCAACTGAAAGGTTTTTCGGTCACGCAAGTTTCCCCTTGTTGGATAGCCCTACTGATTTGTACGGATCAGTGGTTTTGAGTATTGGGTTGGCTGTCATTTACAAACTTTTTGTTTTGTTTTATTTATGACGAGGTGGATGATAGAATAAATAAGTGTGATACAAAAAGCAGACAGTCACAGTCATCTATAGTGTTAGCACAATCTCAACTAAGAACAAATATTATTTTAAGGAACTATCAATATTTCTAAAACAAAAATCGTATCGATTTTCCATCAGCAATCTCTAGTTCAAATAAAACAAAACGAAGAGTTTATTTATTTAGGGATTGTCACCCATACAAAGTCTTCAAGCATGACCGCATCCATTGTCTCCAGGTCATTGCAGCAGCATCCTGCCGATTGTTCGGCGCTGATGATGCGTGCTGCAATTCATGATGCTTGGTGAACCGTGGCAGGGTGATGAGTTGACTTTTGACTGGATTTCCGGCCATTTGATTTTGAAAAACATGAAGTAATATTTAAACGTAGGACCGAAGGTTCTGTAAGTATTTCATTTTAGCCTTTATTCCAGATCCTATCTCTTTAAATCCGAATATAGCTCTCCCTATAAATTACAAAGCGATTTGCAACTGGAAACAGTCTACTATACTTTCTTTTAGTACGAGATCCGGCTGCAGGATTACTGCGCTCATCTGTTTTTTGCTGTGAACCGATTTTTTATGTATATTTATAATTAGGAGAATATATATTTATCAGGTTGCCTAGCAAAATTTGGCCACCAGTATGTTTAATTAAATTTTTTTTTTATTGTTTTTTGAGAAAAAATATCGTTCACTTGTTTTTTAAATAAAATAACGTCTACATCATGGCAATTTATATGAAGATTCAAAAAAATCAGGGTTGCCGTTGCGCACTTGGCCGTACCTCTTCGCAGCCAGGTGTAAACAGGTATGATTTCGATATATTTATACGTGCATAACGTTTATTTATTAATTGTATATCAAATTAAAGCTATTTTTTTTCTATTTTTTATCATATATGTTTCCTTAATAAAATCTACCCGCAAATAAGGGTTGCTGATTTTTTTGAATCTTCATATTAATTGCCATGATGTAGACGTTATTTGATTTAAAAAACAAGTGAACGATATTTTTCCAAAAAAAATAATTAAAAATAATTTAATTAAACATACTGGCGGCCAAATTTTGCTAGGCAACCTGATAAATACGTATTCTCCTAATTATAAATATATATAAAAATTCAGTTTACAGCAAAAAACAGATGAGCGTAGTAATCCTGCAGCCGGATCTTAGACTATTTTGTTTAAAAAGTGTTTAAGAATTTGATTTATAATATTAAGAATCAAGATTTCAAATCCGAACATAACTCTCCCGATAATTCATCAAGCGATTTGCCGTCTGAACTTGTTGCCAAAGAAACAGTCTACTTCTTTTTATTATTATTTTTTTATTAACCTATACTTACCACTGCTGGGCAAAGGTCTCTCCCCTACTCTTCCAGTACTACCGTACTTTTCGTTATTAAAAAATAATAAATGAAAATCAAGATTACTGTATAGTACATATACTGTACTGTATTGTTTATTAAATTAAACGTTGTTATATCCTTCAATCGTTTGAGAATCCAAACAATTCGAATAATTCATGATCCAAATATTATGGCTTGTACTTTTGTAAACATTCATTGTTAATTGACATGACAGGACACTCAAGTGTCTGGAACGATGATATTTCATCGCATATGTGTTGAACAATCGATACTTTATGAACGATTATCTCGATTCTGGCTAACTTCAATCCGATACTTGACATTCTTGAGACAGGCAAGTCAAAATATCCCATCGAACTGACATCGATAGAATTAACGATTTAAATATTCATGGAAATATAATCGCGATCTAGTCCCAAATTAAGCAAAACTTGTACTATGGAAACTGGATTGCTGATAAAATATTAAAAAACAAAAAAAAAATTTGATGTAAATACATACATATATAATACATAGAAACACCGAGACACAGAACAAATATTTATGTTCATCACACAAACATTTGTTCTAGGTGACATATAAACAAATTCAAACGCAATTTTGGAGTTTATACAAAACTAGGTACTTTAACAAAAAGAAAACGTCTAAACTTTTAAAAAATAACCTCTCATGATTAGTACAATTTCGATCAAGTACCTACTTCAGTACAAAATGTACAATAATGTACTTAAGTCAGTGTCGTCATGTCGTCTCACTGCAATTGCTAGAGTCTGTCAAGCGAAAGATGGCCCTGATAAATCGCGGCAAATTCAAAAACTATTAGTATGGCAATACATTAAATAATAGGATAACTTGGAATTACATAATTTGATACTTTGATATTATTCTAAATAAATATACTTACATAATTTTTGATGATGATTATGAATAAGTAGATGATATACTATTGCCATACTAATAGTTTTTGAATTTGCCGCGATTTATCAGGGCCATCTTTCGCTTGACAGACTCTAGGTAAGTGCAGTGTACATCGTTTGCATGTTAATAGATACTTTGACAAATGGCAACAAAGGTCTACGACCAGCTATCTGTCATTACTGACGCATGCGCTGTGACGGCTCTGATAGACGAGTTGACAGATGTCAAGCAAGTTCAAGGTTTTATGGAAATGTATATCAGTTATGGGGCGTCTAAACGGGCCACATTTTACGGCAATTTGTGGCTGCAATACTGTGGCCGGCAACATTGCTACCAATACCAGCCACACTATGCAATATTTTAAGGATGGCCCGGCATTATAGCCACATATTTTTTGATATGTCAAAATTTTTTTATGTGTAGCCAGCGTGTGGCCGAACATCGCTGACTTGTGTTAATACTGTTAATTGTATATTGATGGCTTATATTATGATTGTCATTCTTTTATTATACTAGTATTGTCTTATTTTATTATTGTGGCTGGATTGTGTGGCTCATTAAAGGGTTCTGAATTAAAGGCCATACTATTGCAGCCATATTGCAACATGTTGCCTGCAATTGATTGCTCAGCCATAAAATGTACTAAAATGTTTCATTGATGGCTGGGCAATGTTTGGCAATAATTGCAGCCACAAATTGCCGTAAAATATTGCCCGTTTAGACGCCCCATTATGACTTTATCTACTGCAGGTAATCTAGAGTGAGCGTATGTAGAATAGTAAGGCTTTTTTGGAGAATTTTTTAAATCGCTTTCGATATTAATCCTACTAATATTATAAACGCAAAAGTTTGTGATAGATGTGTGGATGTATGTTTGTTATTCTTTTACGCAAAAACTACTGAATGGATTTTCATGAAACTTTACAATAATGTAGTTTATACATCAGAATAACACATAGGCTATAATTTATAAAGAATTTGTAAAAACGTTTCACGCTTTTTTGAAATTGTTTAGTGACTGACAAAATTGTTGTCATATTTTAGTTAATCAGTTTCAATTCTGAGAAAAATAAAGTCCATAAATGACATGTTTTTAGACTTTTTGTATAATTTTTTTTTTCATCCGCAAGTTTGGAAATTTATTTCACTAAATAGTAATTAGCATTATTGTTCTGAGATTGGATAGTTTCAATATGGATATAATAATAATAAGTTCTTTTATTACGGATGCAATATTACTAAAATCACTATTTCAAATTCACTCGATATCTAAAATCATTCGATAAGTACAGGATGTAGTAAATAAAAGATTCTACATGTTGTGTAGGAAGTCAACAGGATAGATCGTAGGTATCCGATCATCCGTGACTAACATCCGACGACGTGTCAGCCGAAATGAGGATGGGAACGAAGGGTACCTTCTCATAGAGATCGGAATAGCTCCTAGGGAGTTTATTTATTTATTTATTTATATGTTTAGGGTATTTTATTTATTAAGGGCAACGGAGAAAACACATAAAAATACAAACAAAGAACTTAAATCTGAGAAACAAAACCCATAAAAAATTAGGTTAAGTAGTAAATAACTCTGTATTTTAAGAAGCAAAAAAACATAAGTAATCAAAGATAGTTTAATACTTAAAATTGGGATTTATCACAGATAGAAACAGTCAACTTGTTACTCCATTTTAAATTGTTTTAACAAAACATGTAATTAATCCAACAACAAAAGCCGACACTGGTATTGTCCACACTTCCGGTCTCTTGTTTTACGCAAGCGACCAGAGTTCCCTCATTTTGTGTAATTTACAAAGGGTTTTAAACTATTGGATAGCTTTCATACAATTTAATTTGTGTTAGATATAAAAAATAACACTAAAACAATTAGGAGCTACAGTATAACTTAAAAAAATGAAATAATCCTTTTCTGCTTTGTCCTTACTTTATTCTACAATTTACAAAAAAAAAATATACCTTATCTATCTGCAAATTAGTTCCCATAGTAGTTCCACTAGTAGAAACTTAGCTTAATTTGGGACTAGAGCGTGATGTGTGAATTGTCCGTGAATAAAAAAACTGATATTTCAAGAACTGTCTTGAACATTCGACATAATTATTCCATAATGTCTAAACCAAGGGCAATTTTTTTTGTTGATTTATACAAGTAGGATCATTTCTCAAACTCAATAGTATAGTTAATTCAACTTGCTTTAAAATATCCGTTATAATAACTTAAATCCGACAGGAATTTCCTAAGAATCCAAACCCAACTTACCGACGGTAATCTATCAAACATCTAATAACATATTCTGTATTTACATACAGAATATGTTATTAAATACATGATCATAAATCGAATCACGTATTTTCTTAATAAATTCCAGAAACAGCAAAAAATCGTGATTTTCGTCCGTTTGAAATCACCGTCAATATCCCTTTTACACCCTCGTTATAAAACAAGGGGCCAAGAACGCACCCCTGAGGTACACCCTTCGTGAATTGTGTACATTGCTGGTTGATTTAAGGAGAAATTTCACGTGTCGATTGAAAAGGTGCAATGGATTTTGATTATCTCTGGATATTGAATGCAGGAATCGAACAGATGTTGATCAGAGGGGTGAACAAAAGACAATATCGATCTATGAGTTGGACCGGCGCGTGCGATTCTATTGATTTGTGTGTAGTTTGGTGTGGGGTTACTGAACCGGAGGGTCTCAATTCAATCTAAATAAAAATCTTTACGTGACTTAGTACTAACACTTACCTATACACATTAGAAGTCACTTTAATGTCGAAAAATACAATTTTGACTGATCATACTTGTAAAGTGTACTGGTAAAATTACCCAAAAAAACAATGTTTATCAAATTGTTAAAAGATCTAGTAAGTAGATTACATTCATTATTTTTGTAATATTTTTATTTCTATAAGTCTAATATAATACATATCTTTATTTGCAACGGTCTGTAGATAGCTCAACTGTTTCTTATGTATTTTATATGCCAATGTACATTATTTATGTTATTTTTTACCATCAAGCTGTACATGAACTTCAAACGATAGCTGAAAAGTGAACAAAAACACAGATAAGTTGTTCGTAATGGCGATAGAATTTCAATTTCAATATTTATTTATTTATTTAGATTCGCTTCTTTCAGATAATTTTCAACATAATTTCAACAAGTCTATTCGCGCCTGGCCCACGTGAAGTCGGTTATTAGCACATGTAGGTAACTGGCTAATATTGTAAGAAAACTTCGTAGACGTCAATAGTTTATAATTTTTTCATGTTATTATGATTAACGTATTAGAAATCCATTCTGAATCTATTATAAAGAAAAATATTAAAATTTGTTTTTATTAGGATAATTTTGTTAGTATGACCAAACCAAAATAGTATCAAGAAAATTACCTTTATATTAATCAAGACAATGTTTAAAGTTCTAATAAAGCAAAATCATATAAAATATTCTAATCTTAAATTTATTCCCCCTTATAAAAATTTACCGTTGATATTATGTCACCATTACGTATGGTAATCAGCACATCAAGCCTGCGCTAACTTATTATAAGATAGACCGATTATATTTAGCTGACTAGCTTAGTTAGATATTGCAAACACGACGCTAAAATACTACAAGAAAATTATATATTTCCGCAGAGGTCCACAACCGAAAGTAAAAGTGGCGTTGATCCCATCTTGTGTCTATGGTCACGCTCCAGATACGGGGCCCATAACCACGGACAGTGGCTTATCTAATAGATTCCTTAATGGTTTTTACTGTTATCCTCTGACGACTGACGTAAGTGCTTGAAGTATCCGTTGCTTGAAGCATTACACAGAAAACAGTCTTCTAGTATCCATAACACAAGCTCAGATTAATTATTTGCTTAGCTTGGGGCTAGATGATGTTGTGTGGATTGTCCAGCATTATTTATTTATTTATTGAAAGTTAAGCAAGGTACACTCATCTACATACACGAATTGAGAAACTACAAATTACAAAACAGTGTCGCTTCCAGCCTAGTTCACAGTGAAATATGATCTAACTAGGTCTAATTGCCTTTTGAAATGCACGCAGCTTCTGCTAAACAATATTTAAAAAAAGACGCGTGGCACTCGATTCTGCCGCGGTAAAGCTGTTGCATAGCATTTTTTGCTGGATTACCCATGTGCAGTATTAGGTTATTTCGTTACGGAATTTCTGAATTCGGTCTCCACGATCAAGGCCCGCGAGAGCTATGCAATAGCTTATTAAACCGCATTACAAAGCAATAAACAAGCTGTCATTCACCTTTTTGAACAATCGTTCACAAAAGATGAAGAACGTTTTCAAAACTTCATATTTCACGGCTCGCTGCGCTCCCTAGAGTACTGTTACGTTTTGTGGCTGATAGACTACTGTTATTTACTAATTTTAAAAACGTTTTAAAATAGTTACTTATCGTTACGATTAGGGTAAATTTAGCCTTATCCACATAAAAAATAAGGCCAATACGTATTTGTAGTGTGTGTAGCGATTTAGATACTAGATATAAGTTGGATAGTACGAGATCCGGCTGCAGGATTACTTCGCTCATCTGTTTTTTGCTGGAAACCTATTTTTTATGTATATTTATAATTAGGAGAATATATATTTATCAGGTTGCCTAGCAAAATTTGGCCGCCAGTATGTTTAATTAAATTATTTTTTTTGTTTTTTGGGAAAAAATATCGTTCACTTGTTTTTTAAATAACATAACGTCTACATCATGGCAATTTATATGAAGATTCAAAAAAATCACGGTTGCCGTTGCGTACTTGGCCGCACCTCTTCGCAGCCAGGTGTAAACAGGTATGATTTCGATATATTTATACGTGCATAACGTTTATTTATTAATTGCATATCAAATTAAAGCTAAGTATATTTTTTTCCATTTTTTATCATATTGTTTGCTTAATTAAATCTACCCGCAAATAAGGGTTGCTGATTTTTTTGAGTCTTCATATTAATTGCCATGATGTAGACGTTATTTGATTTAAAAAACAAGTGAACGATATTTTTCCCAAAAAATAATTAAAAATAATTTAATTGAACATACTGGCGGCCAAATTTTGCTAGGCAACCTGATAAATATATATTCTCCTAATTATAAATATACATAAAAATTTGGTTTTCAGCAAAAAACAGATGAGCGCAGTAATCCTGCAGCCGGATCTTAGACTAGGACGTATTTACGCAAAAAGGATCCAATCCACACCCCTTCCGACATTGAGCCACACATACCAAACGCATCCTCAGCGTGAACAATGCGTCTGGTATATATGTATAACTCAATCTCAGAAAAAGTGTAGATTGGATCCTTTTTGCGTAACTACGTCCAGTTATTTAGTTTGTAATGTTGCCATATTTAATAAATAAATAAAAACTATATACCAAGGGTTTCGAAAGATATGACATTCTTCGCATTTTTCCGAACGCAAAATTAAAAAAAAGAGCCTTGTGGAAGACGTTAAGGTTAAAAAAAGCTCCGCAGTGATACACTAAAGGTTAAAAAGTCAGAACGGATTAGAATAGGATCAGAAAATAAAGTCACACTTCCTACCACTAAACCACCGGTTCCAATTCTCTGTGCCATTGTATAAGTATTCAATATACCTAGGTATCTAGTTAGGCTATAGGTGTTTAAACTAGGTCTATGCTAATTCCAATGCAATGGACACTGACTGCTTTATGTTATTGAATGTAATTAACTATATCAATTCAAAGACCCACTGTTTTATCCTAGATATCTAAATAATTAACGAACTGACTCGTAATTTATATGTTAATTAATCCTAAGTTAAATACTTTATTCACAAACAAACTTACGACTATACAGTACTTACAAAATGTAAATTGTCATATAAAATACATAAGAAACAGATTGAGCTATCTACAGACCGTTGCAAACGATCTATAGATAGTTCAACTGATCCAAATCAGTAACAATCGGATGCATACTCAAGACACTGGCTGCATTGCCGCGCTGAATAGCAATGCTAATACGATGGGCCAGATAGGTACTCACCAGCCCTCGGGTCACGCGTCGCTTCGACTAGAATATATATTAATCCTTGTATTTTCAGCGCAATCTTAAACCTATGCTAACAGTCTATCTTATAAAAAGTGAGCGCAGACTTGAAGTATTGAATATCATACGTAATGGTGACTTAAAGTCAACGCTAACTTTTTATAAGATAGGGGGTACATTATTATGACACCTATATCATCATAAACCTGAACTTCACCGGATGAAAGCTCATAATAACTGTTGACATACTCCATGCTTTATAACGATATCGGTCATTCACCTCGTTGATAAGCTTTTAGATAAGTTTGTTAGCACGTGTGTTTGTTTGTTCTAGCACCTTTATACTCTTTTGTCTTATAATTTTTAAACTTCATTCTTCAAACGTAACCATATCTCGAAAGGTACGTAGACTTTTGAAATAAATAATAAATAAATAAATAATGCTGGACAATCCACACAACATCATCTAGCCCCAAGTGTTATGGGTACTAGAAGACTGACATACTTAATACAATATAATACATAGATAGATATTTTTTTATTATACATATAATACCCAGAACACCAGGAATAAATATTTGCAGAACATACAAACATTTATCCCGAGGCGGGAATCGAACCCGCAACCATCCGCGTCGCAGGCGGACCATCAAATGACATTTATTTTTAAGAAAGGTACCCTAATTTCGTAGTATTATGGATCTTTCTTTTTTTTAGGCAGGTACCCTAAGGGTATAACGGGACCCTATTACTAAGACTTCGCTGTCCGTCTGTCTTGCTGTCTGACTGTCTGTCTGTCACCAGGCCATCTATCTCATGAAATATGATTATTAGAGAGTTGTTTTTTATTGATGATGAATTTATGTTGCTGCTATAACAACATAATATGTTTTCATGCCCCTTTAAATAAGTATAATATACTAAAAAACAATAAAATTAATATTTAAAGGGGCTTATACAAAAACAAGTTTCTTTTTCTTTTTGCTCGATATTGATAACGGCAACAGGTGAATATAGGTACCCTTAGAGCGCGTGTTTGACTCGCACTTGGCCGATTTTTCATCCTTTTTAGTAATCTTTAGATCGATATCTACACAAATAAAAGCATATTACCTTGATTAGTTTAACCGCAACTATATTCTGACTTAGTATATAAAAACTCTCAAATATCTTAAGTGTAAGAATACCAATCATCAGTCCATTTGTCAAGCCCTCGTTAGTTCAATACAAGTTTGACATGTTTATTGACTATGATTTGATTTAATTTATCAAAGTGTTTTGATTATTAACAGTTTGTTTATTAATTGAATAATCCTACCAATAAGATAACACTTAAAAGGCACTGTCATAAACTACTTATCTACCTATTTTAATTGAAAACTGACGCCATTTTGAATTGCTTGAAGTTATTCACTAGGATTTAGCGGTTGCACAACTAACGGCCGGTTTCTGGAAACCCAAATCACGATTGATCCGAGTTTGACCCATAGTAATTATTTGATTTTTTCGTTGATCATCGTTCGAGAAACCGGCCGTAAGACCTAAAAGCACAGATCACACTCGTATAATCATAAAAACTGAATATTTCCATAGACAGAGAAAGAATGAGCGTTCCCTATCCAGGTATGAATTAAATACGGGCGACAAAGAGAGACAAGACAATCGTGCGGCCAGTAGTGTCTGTATCTAGATGATTATTACATAAGTACCTAAAACAAAGAGCAAAGTATTGACCGCAAAGTCACGTTGTCTCTTTCTTGAGTGGTAAATTTTGTGAGGCTAATGCTCAGTCTACCATTTTCATCATATTTCTACTTATACTCCACTCTTGTAGGTAAGTAAAGTAAAAAAAACTTTATTCAATAAAATCACAAGGATCATTTAGAATTGTCTTACATACTAGGTGACTCTAGGTGCCAGTTCCACGCGAACAGAGCCTAGAAGAACGGGCAAGAAACTTACGGCCTGGTTCCTTTCTTGTTTGTACCTACCTATCATGGACGAACCATGACCTATCCATAGATCGATATGAAACCTCCTCAGTAACCTTGACAGTCACTTAACTCACAGACAATAACAATACTCATTTAGAAAACAAAACCAATAGTAATAAATTGCGATTTTTCAAATCGCAATTTATTACTATTAACCGGTCAAGAGGTCACTGTATCTAAACATTTGTAAAACAAAAAGTTCATAAGAGATTTTATAGGATTTTTGAGCTCGGAATCATATTTATTTGCTCTTTTGTAAATACACTACTAGTATAATTACTTACACTACAACCTCCTTCCGCCATCACAGTACGAATTACCTACACAGAATCCACCAAACAAGACACAAGTTATTTACAAAATTCACTGAATAAACCAGAAATGGCGGCGATTACCGTGACTGATGCATGCAATCAATAAAATATGGAGAAGGGACTGACAGTCCGTACAAATACTGACCCTTACAACCCTTATTTTAAGGGTTGTTTCACCCCAACAGCTGGGGGAAAGGTTGGCGCATGCGCGTGGGTTAAAAGTGTTGCAAAACATGCTTGAGGAACCTTTTCACAGTAAAAACCGGTTATTTTGTTTAATGACAAGAGTGTGTGACGTTGAGTGTCCAATTAGCCTGATTTAAAAAAAAACTCATTTGTTTATCGGCCTAAATTGCCTGACGGCTACCAAAAATGTAGATGCTGGCTTTAACAATCTAAAAATGCTCAACAACAGTTTGTTTTCTACCAAAAACTCGACACAACAAAAATGTTAAGATTTCTAAAATATGCCATACCTACTAGATGTTGCCGATTTTGTCTTGCTAGCGCTTCGATCATAAAAGAACTAGATACACAATCCCGTGCAAAAACGAACTTAAAACTGTCCTCAAGAAGGTACGTAAAATAGAAAGAGAAAGAAAAAATAACGAAACATGAGTGGCCAATATATACCAAAACAAAATAAACCTTACTCCAATGAATTACAGTCGGATTTACAACGGACAAAAAAAAACACATTAAATTTTACGACCGTAGCTCGGCACTAGAACATAGAATGAGTGGAGTCGAACTAGATATTTTTATACAGTTATTTATAAATGATCTTTTAATATTTTTTGGGTGTATGTAATTATGATTAATGAACATAATTGTAATCTCCTGAATGTAAGTATATAATATAATTCAATGAAACAAATTTATACGCAATCAAAATTATTTATTTTTGAACATATCACGCTTCCTTGGGTTGGCTTAAAGAATTCTTCAGCTCTTTCACGCGCTACAGCAGCTATCCATTTTCCACACCGCAAAGGATCTCGAGGAAAGCTAAAAAAAAACAAAACTACACTCAAATCTTCTATATCGTATAACATATAAAATTATGTTTATAATAAAGAAATTTATTTAAACAAAAGTTACTATAGTGGTGCCAATACTCTGCCTAATCCTCCGGGAATTACATGCGTGATGTTTTAATTGAACAATAAAAATATTTATTTTAACAAAAAAGAAAAAAAACAATAGCGTCTCCACCAAATGGAACAGGATCAACACATGTTACCCGAATAAATTAAGTAGCTGTGCGACAATATGAATTGTACGTTTAGTAAAAGTCTTTTCAATTGAAGTGCTTTATAAACTCTGCTGATAATTTGGACAATTTAAAAATAAATGTTTTACGGCGATTTCTTGACGAAATATCAGTATTTATAATACAGTAATAGTAGTTATATATTGGTAATATTAGTACTTACCGAAAAAATGAAATTCCATCCTTTTTTCCCGTCCTAGAAGAGTGATTTTTGCACTTTTTAAACGAGCACAGAGGCATGTTTACGTTCCGAGCGTTTGAACAGTACTAAACTAAAATGATGACCAAATCTCGATTTGGTCATCCTTTTGGTGAGGACGTTTTTTGTCGCTGATTGTGTATCTAGTTCATAGATGATCGAAGTGCTAGCGTTATATTTTTGTCAATTTGCACAATATCTTTATAAATTTTAGCCTACGTGTTATTCTGATGTATTAACTACATTATTGTAATATTTTATTCAAATCCATTCAGTGGTTTTAGCGTGAAAGTAATTATATATTATGGTCTAACCTTGGTGATTTTTCACAGAATGGTTTTCTCAACGACTCAAAGAAGAAGAAACGTGAAAGTAGATTACCTATTAAAATGTCATATAAATAAAAAAATGTGATTCTTAGAGACAGTTCCTCGCGACCAGAGCGTAAGGTAACATTTAGTACAATTGGCGGCCTTATCGCATAAAACGACAATCTTAGAATGAAGAAGATAAAAAAAAATGGCGATGTATAAATACTGTTAAATGTTTCTGGTAGTCTTAAACAGTTAGCTATTTAATTTAATTAGAAACAGATGCGTGCCTTATCGCGTTCAATGAAGGTCGTTGCAAGTGCACGGTGTTTATAAGGCACGGTTTGTAATGACAAAATATGTATTCATAAATATTAGCTAGATTTTCTTGACTTTACGCTATAGAATGGTGGGAGGTGAATAGTGGTAGAAGACTGATATGTGTAGAAGAGTATGGGGCCATCGCTCTGCAGTGGCACACAATAGATTAAATAAAAAATGGATGTCTAGATAGAAAGATATTTTAGCTTGTGAAAAAAAATAAGAGGTAACACAGAGTCTAGTCTAGTCGAATGTAAAATAATAGCTAGTGTATAACTCTCTTGATATACTATATCGAATGAATAACTCAAATCAAACAGGTTTTATTACTAAACCTTTTTGGGCACCAGCTCTCTTACACCCATACCATCCTAACCTTTATTTAGATTTAAGGTAAACCACTGTATTAGCTTGACATTAAAATAAGTGAGAGAAATAAATAAATAAATATTTAAATAACTACAACGATTTTTGTATCAGAAAAAACGGACAACTGGTTTTTTTTTCTGGATTAGCATATTATGTACATTTTCACGTATTGTGCAAATAATTGCAGCAATTTATAATTGTAGCGAGCCAATGCTAAAGTGCGCAGACGCTAGTTAGGAAGTCTTTTTTTCTTTGCTCTTATAATTAGGCGAACGTCGATAGATCATTCTACCACGGGTTTTTGGTTCCTGTTACTTTAAGCAATTTTAATTTATATCTAACCTAATCTAAATAAAAATTAATCAAATACAGTGTGAACAAGCCCTTAGTGGACGGTAATAACCGCCGTCCTTGCCTATTGTTGTACTTCTTGTAACTATACCGATGTTTTGAGATTCCTTAGTGACGTCATCTTTTTCAAAATATTTACTTAAAAACAAAATCCACAGCTCTTAAAAGGTAATGAAAAAAACTTTTTAAGGTATAAACTATTTATGAAAAACTATTTAGTTTGTAAATTAATGTTCCCACAGTTTGTGGAATAAAAGTCCTCGATTTTTAAAATATAGGCTCTTATAAAAGTTAAGTTGTTAAGTACTTAGTTTTTGTACCACTTTAACAATAAATTATTTAGTTTATTATTTAATGCCTAAAATTTGACAGGTCGCGATATCTTTATATTAGTAAGTATAACCATTTAAAAACTTAAAGTTAACGGTTAAAGTGATCCGTTTCTTAAAAAAGGGTCGTAACTTAAACAACTTAAGTAGTTTTTAAGTGAACCCAATAATTCTCGAGCTATCGTGTTTTTCATTCCATAAAATTGAATGCGTGTATATTTTTGCGCAATTTACATAAGCACATAGATAAGTAACATATTATAATATGTTTGTTTCGTATAAAACAGCAATATCTTATAAATATTGTTGGAAACATAGCTTATATTTTCAAATAAAAAAAAAAAAAAAAGCTAGCACTCCGGGAGTGCCGGCAGAAGTGAAAACTTCAATATTAACGTTGTGTTTTCACTTTTAAGTTTTCACTTCAAAAATATAACCACAGTCGTGATTGTGTCACATTCGCGCAAGCGCGAATGTGACACAACGACGAAGCCAACGAAGACACAGACACATTCGCGCAAGCGCGAATGTGTCTGTGTCTTCGTTGGCTTCGTCGTCATCGTCACGTCATGTCGCCACGTCATCGTCACGTCATGTCGCCACAACACTATTTAATTGTTTGAGTCATACGTCGCGTGACCGCAAGTGTGTTCTTTTGTCGTCTCTTGTTTTACGAGCAATGTATAAAAATTAAATAAGATCTTACGCTTTTTCGACGTCACGTGACCCTGACGCGAGTTTGAAAGTTTTTACCCACCCAGCGCCGCTAAAGAAGTTTTCACTTCAACAATAATTTGAAAACAATGGTAAAATTCATACATAATTTTCAACCTACTTCAAAACAGGAGGAGGTTCTCAATTCGAGTGTTGTCTTTTTTCATATTAACACTATGATCTGTGTAAGTCCTGTTATTTTTTATATCAGATAAGTTGAGTTTGATTAGAAACACAGATTTACTAGCAGAAAAATTACTAGGTAGCATGATTTAACGCCTTCAGCCTGCCAATAAGAGTAAAAAAAAACTTTACGAGAAATGCAAGTTGAACGGAAGTCAAAGGGACTTTTAAAGTACTTTATTTTGAGAACTTTCGATTTCTACCACAAAAACTATAGGTATCTACGTTTTTTGTGACAAGTAATTATTTTTTTGTTGTCGACGTTGAAAGTGAAAATAAAAATGTCTCCGAAGTGACGCGACAAATTCTGATGCTTTTTTAAAAACCGTGGTATTCCTGTCCCTTTTACTTTCAATAAGTTTGAAAATGGTTTAGATACAGTCCTGGCAGGCGTCACAGCTCAGTTGGTAGTAGTTCTTTGTAAATACATACGTAGAATACATAGTAACTCCCAGACACATAATAAATATTTATGTTCACACAAACATTTGCTCTGGATGAGAATCGAACCCACGACCCACAGCAGGCAGAGCTACTACCAACTGAGCTGTGACGCCTGTCAACTTAAACTTGATAAACTTACAATAAATAACGGAGTTTCCTAACCGTCTATTTGATAAACTTGATTTTCTTCTACTTGCTTAGTAAAACAGTTTTCTACGCAGTTTCAGAATAATTTGTGTAAATATTATTTTTAACCACGTATTTTTTCCATTGCAATAATAATGCATTTTCAAACTACTGATAACACATGCATTGATAAGATAACATACGAAATAAACCGTGATAGTGTTGAAACGAAACAAAGTAACCTATTGATAACAATAATACCTCACTTTCTATTTGATAAACAATTTTATTGTGTAACACTTTCACTTTCAAATATGATAGTGAATAGAGTAACTACGTTACTAATTTGTTTAAAAAATGTATTTTGGCTGTTTTTATTACTGCCGATACGACATTCACGATCACGATCAGTGCTGAGCTAATAGCCTATGGCTAGCGCGAAAAAGTAATGTGAATACCGATGACGTGCTACCGATACGATAGCTTTACGATATCAGCGGTGAGCTAATTTCACCACCTCGAAAATAACACCAAATCACGTTTTTTTACCAAAAATCGATACACACGGGTCAAAAAATCTTTATGAGTTAAAAAAGCTACATTGATTAAATGCACTTAGATTATTATAAACATGGTGATTGAAATTTAATGATTTATTTTATTAGAAGTGGTAGATTTTAAAGATTAATGTATGTGGATCCCAAGGACTGACAAGCAAGATCTAACTAGTGCTTAGCTCAGCTCAAATTAAAATTAGGCTACCAAGTTGCCTATGTTTATTAAAATAAATACTAAAAGGGTCTTCAAGTGCACAGTCAAGATTAATGTCTGAGGATCCCAAGGACTGACAAGCAAGATCTAAGATCTAGTGCTTAGCTCAGCTCAAATAAAACAGACTACCATGCCTCATGTAGCCAAATTATTAGCTGAGCTTAATAAATACTAAAAGGGTCTGATGAGTCGAGCTTCAAAAATAAACGGCAAAGTAATCCTCTTTTCAAAGTTGATTAGAAAGTAGTCAATAAAATAGAAAATAACAATCATTTGGTACCAATGAACCCGAATTGTAGCGTGGACTGATACGATCCGTGCATCTGGACTTTTGAGAAAACCCGTTTTAACGCGTTTATATAGAAAACTGGTAAAGTTACCAAGCAAGTAAAGTAAAAAAAATCTATAAAATCACAAGGATCATTTAGAATCGTCTAAGCTTACGAAAAAACCCTTTTAACCATTATTTTTTTTCACTTTCAATTATTTTTACACGCTTCTACCCTAGTCTAGTCTTTGTCACTTTGATAG
This sequence comes from Ecliptopera silaceata, assembly GCA_932527185.1. Taxonomy (NCBI): domain Eukaryota; kingdom Metazoa; phylum Arthropoda; class Insecta; order Lepidoptera; family Geometridae; genus Ecliptopera; species Ecliptopera silaceata. Next base: position 2,959,082 of record OW052211.1, read on the forward strand.
TAAGAATACGATCAATTTTTTTTTAAGAATCGTTACTCTTATTTTACCAAATTATTCACATGTCTTTTGTACTGCGTAGATAGTGTACATAGAACAAAACAATATTGCGACTCAAAATTTCGGTTTACTTCAACGCAAATGCGTTACATTTCGAGACTCTTCTAAATAAAACTCAAAATAAGTAGGGCTCAAATATGATCATATGATCCTTCAATTGTTTCATAGAGTTTGAGCTAGTTCGTCCCAAGCTTGCTTGTCTTCTAAATAATCAGATATTTTATAATATGCCTTTGATAAGGTCACGTAGATGGAAGTCTTACAGCCTGATTTAATTGTAAATGTGTTCATTCAAAATGCGTCGGCGCATCTTGCATGAGATTAAGGTTGTTGAACTATCCTAGCATATGTCTCAGTTTCCGGGAGTATTCTTTTTAAACAGTTAAGAAAAAAGGTTTTAAAGTAATGAGTTTCTTACCCTTTGAAAATGAATGTTTATAGCCAGATTGGGGCATTTTAGGCGACCTTGTCTATTTTTTCTTTTAGGAAATATGGCGAATAATGTTTTGCGTGCAACCTCCATGATTCGACTTATGGACAACAAAGAACTTCTTATGAACAATTTATTTCATACATTTTGAAGTGAAAAATCTCTATTATTTTACCTTTAAAACGAATTACAGCCAACAAACGAAGGACAACTGAGTGACGTAACAAAAAAATATTTCAAAAAATAACATTTGATATAAAATTGTCTATCGTATCAATAGACAGAGAGATATGTAAAAAAGAAGAAGATATGTCATCAATTTTTATTGCTTTATGGTGTCCACTGATTATCTGTTTTTTTTAAACTAAGTATATTTTAGCTTAAAAAAAATGCACCGAATTTAGAGAAAATAGATGCAAACAAAATAGTGGCGCGTCTAGGGAGAGACCTTCGTCCAGCAGTGGACATATAGGGTGATGATGATAATGATGATGATGGTGGTGATGAAGATGAGATGCAAACAGCTAATTCTACAAACAGTCCGCGTTACTTCTACAAAGTAACTGTATTATTCTTGTGTAACCAGATATTCATATACAGTTAGATGTAAGTACTGTAATGAAGATTTCGTAGAGAAATGCTTTTCGCGACCATGTTTTGCAAGTTGCCGCCAGATGTCGCTAGGCGTTTCAAGGATTTTTAACTAAGCTATAAGTTTTATTATCTATAGATCGTTTGCAACGGTCTGTAGATAGCTCAACTGTTTCCTATGTATTTTATATAAACCTATGTACATTTCGTAAATACTGTAATAGTCGGAAGTTGGATTGTGAATTAAGTTTTAATTAAGTAAAACATATCTACCAGTCAATGTCAACATCTTACATAAAAAATCTTGGACATATCACACATCACACTCTAATCCCTTATCCCAAACTAAGCAAAGCTTGTAATATCGGAACTAGATTTCTGGTAGCATACTTAAATACATACATAGAATACGTATTAACACCAACACACAGAACAAATATTTATGTTCATCACAAACATTTGCTCTCAGTGGGGATCAAACCAACGACCCACATGGAAGGCAGAGCTACCAACTGAGCTGTGACGCCTGTCATAGATTATTCTACCATTGATGCTTGTCGGATGAGTCTGTCACACAGTCACACTGACACTTATTCAAGTGTCAATCTTTTTTTTAAGGCATATCTAATGTAGAGGTACTTTATTAATTAAGCATAAATGTTGAGTGTTGACTCAGTTAAGGTTTGAAGCTGCGGTAGTGCTTGACGCTTATATTGAACCATTTGGAATTTATAATTATTAATTATACGTAAAATGAAATTCGTCTTTCAATGTAAGTATTTAAATTGTGGAATAATATTGTCAAAGAGAAATTACAGGATATGAAGTTTACATTGTATTTCACGTTTAATAAATTTCTTCATAGTTTTAAAACAGTCAACAGTCTGTAAGCGATCGCGCCAAGCGATAAGACCGCCTTTTAAGAATAATCGCTTTTTTTCTTAATAAAGTTGTTTTTTTAATGTTATTATTCAAAACAAAATGACTTTCTAGAGAGATTTTTAGAAAATACACTTTTACGCGTTTTAATTAAGTTAACTTTGTTTCAATTAATTAAAAAAAACGAGAGAAATTAATCCTGTTGGCCATTAGAAGTACATATAATAAATATTAGTTAAACGAAGATTTTCCGTAATCATAGAAAACATTTTTTTAAAAAGACCTTAGTTTGATCTTCACAAATTAATCAATTTTAAAGATTAGATAGATAGATTTATTTATTGCATCACTTTGGTAACAATTATAGCTATAATTGTTACCAACGTGATACAATAAACAGGCAGCATGTATAAACATGCATCACGAGTGAACTGTAATAATGCTTCAAGTACACCTGGAAACTAAATGTGTACTCTTAAATGGAGTAAAATGCTACTTGGGAAGTCTTAAATTAAGATTATCAATTAGGTGTATACATACAAATTAATAATTTTATTTGTAATCCTTTCTTTTTCATAATGAAAAGATATTACAGAGATAATTTCAAACATTTTTGTAAAAATTTTCTACTAGAGGTTGACGTGACGACGATATTTTTATTGAAAAATAAGACACGATATGTTAGTATTGTGTAGTTGGCTTAAAGATATATTTTTACCGACCGAATCACCCGGAAACTTGAAAACTTTAAACTTAACTGATTTGTATATTTTGAAGGCAAAATATACGCACACCATGTGCGACAATAGTGTTATTGAAAATTTGAAACTATCACGGTTTTTGAACATAGTTTTCTTAAATCGGGATTAATCAAACTCACAAATCATAATAAATATCCTGTTTATAAAAAAAACTAGAGTTATTGAATTAAATAAGGTATTTTAGTTAATTACAAAACTTACCTGATAAAGTATTTACTCGATACTGCCCTTCCTTCGTACATATTTTACACGACATAAAATTAACTTATGATTAATTGAAACTAAAAAACAGTTGTAACACGATTAATGTTATAGGTTAAGCTATGAACATTATTGAACCTAATCGCAGGAGTAAATTACCAACTTACCTTAAAAAGTATTTACTCGATACTGCCTTCGTATATACACAATATTTGTTTTTAATATTTAAAAATTCGATCGCGTTGTACCAAATCAGTACGGCCGTGCACTCTAGCTGCGTTCGCGCCAATACTGACAGATGCGCGCGAGTCCACAGCTGATCTGCTACTGGACGGTAAACAATGCATTTCAACCCTTCTGTTGTTGGTATAGAGTCGAGTTTACTTTGCTGTGTAGTCCTGACAATACTGCAGAGGAGTTTGGTCTTTATATCAGTTGTTGAAAAACAAAACAATGTAATGCAATGTAAAGACGATGTGGCGCGGCGGGCGAAGGTCCGCCTGCGACGCGGAGGTTGCGGGTTCGAATCCTGCCTTGGGATAAATGATTGTACGATCAGCTAAATATTTATTCCAGGTGTTTTGGGTATTTTGTATATATAATAAAAAGTATCTATCTATGTAAAGTATTGTATCAAGTATATCAGTCTTCTAGTACCCATAACACAAGCTCTGATTAGCTTGGGGCTAGATGATGTTGTGTTGATTGTCCAGCATTATTTATTTAATATTATTTATTAAGTAAGCATCAGAAGCTGCTGAAAAATCTGACCGTTGCACCGAGCTAAACAAAAGAAAAAATAAAAATAATAAGGTTTGCATAAAATCTGTTAGATGCTGGATTACCAGTTCGCAAAGTATAAGTTTACATGTGGTCAGCCAGGGCGCCCATATCATATGTCTGTATCTAGATTATCTAGCTACCCATGACATGAAACTGTTGAGAGCCCTGTCAAGGGTTCAATGACATTACTAAGAACTTAGTCTATGAAGAAGAAGAGACTAAACCTTCTTTGTAAGTTAATGTTACTAGATTCCTGGTGAATGAGGAAGATTTTTTTTCTTTAAAATTCAAGGAATGAGTAAAAATAAGCCTATTTTGGTTAGGCAACAGTTCCTAATATCAAAGAATAATTTACAGTTAATCAGTTGAGCTATCTATAGATCGTTTGCAACGGTCTGTAGTCTGTAGATAGCTCAAATGTACATTTTGTTAATACATACTATGATAGTCGTAAGTTTGTTTGTGAATAAAGAATAATTTAGTGTTTGAACACGGAAAAGTCGGATGAAAATAATTATATACTTACTTAAATTTTGTTGTAGTAATCTATATCTATACCTACTAATATTATAAAGAGGTAAAGTTTGTGTGTTTGTATTAACCTTTCGTCTCTGTCTCTATGTCCACAGGTTTTTTCAAGTGTTTTTCTCGTGAAAACTGAATCAGGATTGTGATGACTCCCACTAAAGAATGCTGGCCCAGTCTCGCCCGTCACGGGCTGCGAGCGACAACAATGGCGTCTCCAAAACTTCTATCAGCCGACGGATCTGATGGTCATCAGTTTACTGTTTTATTCATGTTAGAATCCTTATTTTACTGTAGGAATTGACCTAATTCTAATTCTGGTTGGGGGAAAGAGATCTGCACTGACGTCCTGCAATGGGGTGTATTGTGAATGTTCCCTGATAACCTCACCCCAGCCAGCACAACTCCTTAAAGTAACGGAGAAGGATTTTGTGGCAGCATTGTTCTAGCATCCCTGATGGTGTTGTGGGTGGTGAAAGTGATGAACTATTGAATTGACCTAGTGAGAAGAAGAGTTTTATATACCTGTAGTACTATTCTGTGACACATTTTCTGGATTCAAACACCGTGTGGTACCTATGTTATTTTATTGCAATCGAGAATTCGGATACAGCTTCATCATCATTATCATCATAGCCCGTATTAGACCACTGCTGGGTATAAGCTTCTTCCTTCAAACATCATTATTTACTTACATGGGCTTTCTGCATCCAGATCCTACCCTGAACGGCAACGATGTCATCCATCCATCTGGGTATTGGTCTGCCAAAGCAAGAAAATACAGCCATACGCCACACACAAGGAGACAAGTGCCATTCCTTTGTCCCAGATATTTTGGTCAGTTGGTTTGATTTTTTTAGTTATTCTACAATACAATGAGAATTTTTGACGACGTTTTTTTAAAAGGCATCCACGTGTAATAAGTCGCGGGTTACTAGGAGATAGATGATGTACATAAATCTTGTAGATCAAAAAGTTCACTAGTGACACTGAGTCCGGATATAATAAACCGACACTAACCAGTATCCTGAAGGATGAGCACTAGTTTTTGACATATATATGGTTCTATTGTACAGGACGATGGAAAAATCAGATTTTTAAAACCAACAAAATAAAAATTAAAAAACCTTCTTTAGTACTAATTACACTGCTAAATTCGAGTTGAGCTCTTGGTTTAATCAAGGTGTGTTTATTTATCATTTATAAGTTTCATCACCATCATCAACATATATCAGTCCACTGCTGGACGTAGACTCCGTCAGGACGAGTCAATGAGACTAGTTTCCGCCTATTCTTATCTATTATTAGGACTTGCACTTCGCTTGCCTGAACATTATTAAAAACTAGGCTTTCTTTTCACTTTTCCGAAAACTGGTTGATGTTGAACGCTATTGAGCTCAAATTCTCGGCCATTTAAAATTCAGCGCTCCTGTCATTAAGAGGCGAGTCTTTAAAGATAGATCTAGTAGTCTGTTTTGGATCATACTGCGGTCTCGCATGTACTCCAATAGCTTCAAAACCAGTGCTAAAAGACCCTGGTGTTGTGATTGCCCCCATCCGACCCCGGACCACCGCGGTAAGTGGTATCAACAACGCGTTATCATAATCGGGTTGAATCACTTCAGGAGGAGTGCCCGCATTTACCAGGAAGCCAGGCTTGTGGTAATGACCTCCTCTTGCATATTATTGTATAGCTGTTGTAATAAAAGAACAGAAAGGGAATTGTTACAAAGATGGTAGGAACCAGGCTGTACGTACATCTTGTGTTCTTTAAGGCTCTGGTCGCGAGAAACTGGCGGCTGGCGCCTATAATTAAAAAGTATACAAGACGGTTCAAAATGAACTATGTGGTTTTACTGAAAGAAGTACATCTGCCTTTAAACGCACATAGAATCATCCAGTATATAAAACATTCTAAACTACCCTTGTGATTTTAATGAATTAAGTATGACCATACTAAAAACTTAGGAACCTAAAAGTTAAAACTCAGTTTGTGTATTTTGGATAAAGATAGGTAAGTACATACAACAAAACCTAATCACAAATATTATACATTCCAAAAAGATAGTTTACAATTTTATATACTAACGGTCTATCTTATACAAAGTTAGCGCAGACTTGATGTGTTGATTACCATACGTAATGATGCCATAAAGTCAACGCTAACTTTTTTATAACATATGGAGGTTAGTGATTCTAGGTGCCAGTTCCGTGATTTCTGAGGAGTGCAAGAAATTACCTACTGCTCAGAACTAATTTTCAGTAAATCAACTGATGTTTTTTTGAGAATGGGTTGATTTGCTTCAATTTCGTGCTTGTTAACCAAATCACTGAGCTAAGCGAAACGAACAAATTTTTTATTGTTTTTACTACCAAAAAGGTTTACAAAAGTTCACGGTCCAAATATTTCGGTCAACCTTATTATTGTAGTATTTTTTCTTTATGTTACTCAAATCACCTTTAATTCAAATGCATCTCGTCTTATTACACGCATTGTAACTTTTTCATCAGGAACTCGAGATATAATAGGAGGGCAAGGGCATCGCCCTGCAGGACCCTTCTCTTTATTCGGGCGTCTGAGCCTTTACCGTCAACTTTTATACTCACTGTCCTTTAAAACAATATTGAGTTTTATAAACTAAGACTCAGTTATTGCACTTTTGACACTACGTATATTCTAACTTTTATTACTACATAGTATATTCTTTTAGAGTTTACCGGTCCATCTTATAAAAAGTTGACCAGATGCGCAGACTAGATGTCTTGATTACCATACGTAATGTTGACATAATGTCAACGCTAACTTTTGATAAGATAGGTGGTACAAGTTTAAAAGATAATGAGCAGCTACCATTTTTTGATTTGGTTGTTAATAACCCAATTAACCTGATTTTTGGAAGCCTTTAAGTGTTGATCAGATCAAATCATAACGGTCAGATGCTGGCCATCGAGAATTGCCCAAAAAAAACACAAAACGTTCATTTATCAGCCAGTTTTCTATCAACACATGAAAATCTCGATAGAGGTTACTATTAGAGAGTTTATCATCCTTTCTTTAGGTTATATTAATCCCATATCTTATAAAAAGTTGGCGTTGACTTCATGTCATAATAAATAATAATAATAAAATAAATAAAAGTTTATTGCCAAAAGTAGAGCGTATCATTACGTATGGTAATCAATACTTCAAGGCTGCGCAAACTTTTTATAAGAAAGACCGTAAAAATATCCATAATTTTATCGAGTTTACCGTTGACTCCTAAATGCTAGACAAACGAGTTTCAAATGTATTTGTGAGAGATATATCGTGGGATGTATGGGACACGTCACGGGATGTAATTTATAATATTTATGGGTAGAGTCAAGGCCAAATTAGATTGGTTACATGAACAAACAACTCAGTTATTCACATTGAAACGTATCATAAACTAGTCGAAATGCATTTTATTCTAAAACACAAACACATAAACACATTTTACAATCAAACAAAGAAGGCCGTTATTTTTGATTAACAATATTATGTTTTCAAAGAATTTGAAATCAACTAAGTCAAGCGCCTGCTGTCAAATCAATTTTCAATCAACTGTCAATCAACTTTTTATGTATTTTGTATTATACCTATGTACATTTTGTAAATATTGTAATAGTCGTAAGTTTGTTTGTGAATAAATATACTAGCGTCAATGTAATATATTAAAAATGTAATAATTTATTACTTACATTTGAATAATTTTGGAAACAGTACAAACCATTGATCATTTGCTTCCGCTGCTGCAGCTGTCAAAAGCACAAGCAATTCCAATTTAAATTGAAACAATCTCAATTTATATTTTGGAACAATAATTGTTTTTTAAAAAAGTAACGAACTTATGCATTTTTTGGTATGTATTTTAGCTTTCTGGTTAATAAAGATTGTGAATGGTTCAACTCAAGTTGCAGAAATCAGTCCAGTCTACAACCAGTCCACAAGTAGGTGCAGTTAAAAGCATGAGAATCTCGATGCAGAAGCCATGACCAGCTGTTGGGCTAAAGTACTATAGGAAGATCCCTTAACGAGCGTAGACCAAATTTTTTTGTAGTTGGATAATAGGCTGAAATCAATGGTAAAACACAAAGCAATCAAATTGAGATCAAAACAATACCATCATTTACGTATTGAGCCTTCCAGATCAATAGATTCAAATTAGATTTAAGCAATAAATCATACTCATTACATCCCTTACACTAATGAAGGCATTGTCTCAGGTCGATGACCCAAGCCCACGTGTGGACACCACGTGTGGAACTCTTTGTCCGAACGCTTTCTTAGAATCTAAGCTCCAAATTTTGTGAGGAGGGAAACTTTGGTGAATGGAACAGAGAAAAGTATGGACCTGAGGGTTTAGTCAGAGGTTGCATTTTAAAACTCCCTTCTCTTGAGCCGAGAGGCTCACGGATATCCATACAAAAATATGAGGATATCCGTAAGACTACTCTCGGCTCGAAAGTAGTGAGTTTTAAAATGCAACCTCGGACTAAGCCTTCTGTAGAATGTAGTTCATTTTGTGCGGGAATCGTTCAAAAACTAATACATTACTTGAAGACTAACAAACCTCTTCAAAATAAACTTCAGTCGAAATTTTTGAATATGCATTATAAAGGATAACTCAAAAGTATTAGATTAAGCTTGATGAAATTTAAATAGGATCACTGGATATGCATTCGTTTGCATAAATGAAATTCTAGATAAAAATCTATTAGAAAAGATTAAAAAACCATAGAAACAATTTTTTATGTTTTTTTATGGTATATAGGTACTAGGATGTAATAAAGAAACTTTGTCGTCCTATTAAAGTTGTATAATAAAAAAAATGTAGAATCTCCATAGATCCCCTGTTCTGGGAAGTTTATACTTCCTAATCTTGCACTTGTAAAGTTGAACACAATAGCCATTGGAGTGTGACTCTTTTCAATCTTTTTATTTTGAATATGAAAACTTAATGGACCGACACCAAGGAGGGTTGTTTTGTATTAAAATAGGTTACTATCAAGGGAGGGATATATTAACTCAATGATTAAAAAAAATCGTGTTTTGCTAACCGGAAGAAGATGCTATATCTTTTTTTAAATTTCTGTTATTTTTGTTTGGATTTCTGTATTTTAAGTCTTATGTAAGTAAATACTAATTATTGAGTTTATAGAAATTATATTCAATTAAACATTTTTTTTTAATTCTTATGTACATATTTTATTCGTGCACCTACTTATTACGTTTTAGATGTTATGTGAGGTATGAAAAATTCATCGGTTTTTTGATTTTTTATAGTACCAAGGTACCTAATATACCCCTAAATATACTCACCCCCTTTTTATCACTTTCGATGTTCAGATCATCCGATTCTGATGCGCAGAAAATCGATTGAACCGGAAAGGGGTAGAATGATCGTTAAAAATATCGATTTTACCCTGATTTAAATTTCGTCCTGCACAGGTGGTTTGCAGTGAAGCGTGCAGGGATGGGGTTGTAAAAACAGACGGATTTTTATTGCTCCTTAAGAATCCTTTTTTAACCCCTAAATGTTATAGAATCCTTTTTTTAAAGTTACCCTAAAAAAGGTTTGAAAAGTCCTTATATAATTAAGTGATCTGTCGGTCTTTCTGTATTTTAATTTATTTATTGGTGACTAGCATTATGGCTTGCTTTTGTGCTATTTTTACAAAGCCAATAAACCTTTTTAAAGTGTTAAATATTTTAAAAATGTTGGTTAACTTCAATCCCTTGTCGGTGGCCTCTTTTTGGACATCTTGGAAAAGTTACTTTTTAGTAAGTATAAATAAATATTCTGGGACATTTCACACATCACTCTAGTCCTAGTCCCAAACTAAGCAAAGCTTGTACTATGGGAACTAGACTGCTGATAGAATACTTATATATTGTCTTGGTAAATACATACATAGAATACATATAATCACCTAGACACAGACCAATATTTATATTCATCACACAAAGATTTCCTCCGGGTGGGAATCGAACCCACGACCCACAGCATAAGGAAGGCAGAGCTACTACTAACTGAGCTGTGACGCCTGTCGAACCTTTTAAAAGTGGATTATTATTATTATTTCAAAATAGATTAACATTAAGGAGGTCCTAAATTCAATTCAATTGTGTAAAATGTCTGTGAATATTTAATCTTAAAAACACATAATAATATTACTTTCCTTCCAATGACCATTCTTTTCGACGTTGACTGTACCTATATGTTTCTGATCAGCGTCAATTTTCATTTCTACCCACATTTTTTTTATTGGTCGGTACAGATTGCTGAGTAATTTCACATTATTCTGCCAGTTGTGATTGCAACGAGGCAGTCGTGGTCACCGCCCGTGTCGGAGGTTGACAGGTGCCAATCTTGTACGTGCGTCTGCGCACGTATTGTGCGAACACACTACGCGATTCTTTTATAAATAAAACGCAAGAACAAGGAATGAAAGAAGCTAGGAAGAAAGGTATTTCACGGACACGATGTTAGTGGTAATGCATCTTGGGAAAAAAATAAAAAAAACACAAAAAGATATAAGAACATTTTAGGTTAATAAGTACATTTTTTATATCAACAATGTGCATGTTTGTTGGGTGAATCTAATTAAATGTTATTTTCATTGAAAGCTTTTTGTTCTACGGCGTAGCGCTCAGACGACGTAGCATGTACAAATTAACACGTCTAACACCAAAGATTTATCGTTTAAATTCGATAAAAAAACTACTTTTTATTATATGTACATATAAAATACCCAGAACCCGGAATCAATATTTGCAGATCGTACAAACATTTATCCCAAGGCGGGAATTGAATCCGCGACCGCGTCGCAGGCGGACCTCGCCCGCCGCGCCACATCGATCAATAGATTTAAATAAATAAATAAATAAATAAATATGAAACTTCCCCTCTGTACAGCGACTGCACAAATCGGTTCACGCGTCATATCCTCAGTGATTGCTGCGATGCAATACAGGCTATTAGGACCTAGGACCTACGAGCTACTACATGCCGTCACCAATGATCGGTTTCCTTGGGGACGCGGGCGAAGGTGAACGGAAAGCGAGCAATGGTTGCTGAAATAAAAATGGACTATTTTGATGTACGTAATATGAATCGTGATATTTTGTGGTTTTTTTCGACATCTTTGCTCTGGTATTGGGTACATTTTAAATGTGGTTTAACTTAAAAACTATTTGGTAGATTTTGTGATGATTATGATTAAAAAAGTATTTAGTATATGTTAGTACCTACTTATAATCTTCTTCTTCGTGTCGCTGAATAACAAGTTTTTGAAAAATTGATTCTTTAACTTTCACAAAATTATCTACTTAATTATTTATTAATTTGAAAAGATACACTATAATACAAAGCAGATACAAATATAACATATTTTTTTATGATATAAACTTAAAAAAATAAATAAATTAATTTGTTTTATGTATTTATAAGTACTTATGTATATTTTTTCAAGCGGAAATCATACAATTCAATTCAATTTTTATTTAATGGCGTCTGGGGGTTAGCCAATTTCGCCAATGTCACGTTGCAAGGCTTGAAATCATACAAGCAATGCACATTAAAATGAATGTCAACCAGATGACAGTAGTTTTGATGACAGCTATCAAATTAAATAAATTACTTACTGTCATATGACATTACATGTGCATGACATTAAAATTCCATTGTTGTGCATTTGTATTTAATTTACTTACTGTAGAAGTACACACATGAATTTATTTCTTAAATACTTTACTCGTTTATTATATTAAAGGTTATTTCAGTTTTCAATCAAAGATTCGTAGTTTTATTTCTATAGGTTGAAAATATTATTTTAAAGACTATGGTCAACATTTTGAAAATAATTATTTAAAAATGATTATCAAAAATAGTTTTATTTTGTGAGTTTATTATAATTTGTCGTTATATAGTAACTAGATTACTTCGTCTGTATTAATAAATAAAAAAGTACTAAAATTGTTATTAGATTTTTATTACATTATTAAATAACACTTTCAATGTCGGTAAGATATAAATTATTACTTTTTAATTTAGAAAGAAAAATTGCAGTCCTAATCAATCAAGAAAAACATGTAGGTAAGTATATTATAAGTATTCTATCAGCAATCTAGTTTCCATAGCTTTGCTTAGTTTAGAGTGTGATGTGTTATTAAATAAATAAAAACATAAGTACTTAATAGAAAGTTGAATGACATATCTTAGTAGGTAACAATTATCTGTCGTATTTATTGATACAAGACAATTGTAATTCATTTAGGAACTACTAATTATGATACAAGTTCAAACAATCACTGGAAGATAGTACCTATTGTGTAACAAATGGGGGATAGTTGACAAATTGAACCATTAGAATTTTCTAACGTAATCAAAACTAAAACAATAGTGAAGCGATACTAAAATAGAAACAAAAATATCAAATGTTTATTTACGCAATACCATAGAATACGCAATCCATAAGAAAGATTGGCAGGCTTATTACTAGATAATATAATAAGTATAATAAGCACAACCGTGGTCGCAGATAGACCACGGTTGTTGCAACGTAGTCGAAATGTCGTTAAAAATAATAATTATGCGCGCAATAAAAACTCTCGTGTACCTACGTATCTTTACAACTGAATCAGTATAGACAAATAATACAGAAGTGTTTTCATACATTTAATTTATTGCAAAGCCTGATTTCAGGAAACTCTGAAGCATTGATCAGCCCAAATAGTCGAACTGTAAACATTTTAGGCGCTTGCCGTCAAGAAAACATTAACTTCGTTTTTTATCAGCATGCCAATAACAACAATGCCACATGACAATTACCAGAAAAGGTTATGAAAAAATCTAACATTTACAGCGGTTCAAACTGCCCCATCTTCCCCTTTTTGTATGTGTGCGTTATAAACACTATTATTTATCTTATCCATACAGTTCTGGCGGACAAAACAATAGATATTTATTAAAATTAAATAAAAATGTTACGCATTAATTAGGTCAACTTTGAGTTCAACAACATTTAGAGATAAAGCGGCGAGGCCCTATATTTTGTTCATTCCCGTTCGTCCTACTGAATTGTCCCACTAGTCTAGTAGGATGAACGGAACTATTTCCACTCGCAGAGCAAATGTTTGTGTGATGAACATACATATTTGTTCTGTGTCTGCGTGTTGCTATGTTTTCTATGTATGCATAGTATTTACAAAAAAAATATATAAGTATACTATCAGCAATCTAATTCCCATAGTACATACAAGCTTTGCTTGGTTTGGGACTAGAGTGTGATGTGTGAAATGTCCATAAATTTATTTTTTGTTTACTAAGAAAACTATGTTCAAAACCGTGATAGTTTCAAACATGTATAATTGTATATCCATAGTTTATGTATTGCAGTTTTACATTAGCGCAATACAAAAAAGCAAATATATTTATTTTAAAACCATCTGTTTTTGTTTAGAATCGGAAACTGTGCAACCAGGTGGTGGCGAGGTTTTTAGGCATGTGCTGGGTTTAAATGTGTTTCACATCAATCAATAATTATTGACCATGATTGAGGGTGACTTTAGGACAAGTTTATCTGATCCACTTGATTTCGAAAAAGTAGTGTTATAATATTTAAAAATTGACTTTAATAGAAACCCAAAATAAAAATATTAAATGAAATAGCCCAATTAGTTTGATTTCAGGCAAACAAGCGGTGAACACAAAATACAACCCTCAAAAAAAGTAACCTACAAACACACACAACCCTATCGATATTTTTAAACTTCTTCTTAGGTGTATAAATAAACCTTATTTTCAATTTCTAGAAGACTTACGGCCGGTTTCTGGAAACCCAAATCACGATTGATCCGAGTTTGACACATAGTAACTATGTATTTGATTTTTTCGTTGATCATCGTTCGAGAAACCGGCCGTAAAATGATGAGAAAGATAAAAAAAAGTTTAAAAAAAAAAAAAACACAAAATGATGGTCACCCGAAGAGCAAGAAGTGAGAGCAAACATAATCAAGAAGAAATGTCGCGGCTGTTCCGAAATCCCGGTGTCCCGTTTTTGAATACCGGTGTCCCGTTTTTGTTCACTTTCGTTCGTCGCTATGGTAGTAAACGTAAACTGTAGAAAAATAAACACGTTGCATATACCTACCACACCTTATTTGCATAATTATTTAAACTTTTTTGTTCTATGTGGGAAATTGAACCCACTGCCCACAGCAACTTACACTTACACCGATGTCAATGTGTCATGATGAAAAATAAGTCTTCTTCTTCCACTCTCCTCTATCAGACGTCATCTCGTTGCTCACTCCTTTCTTTCTCATGTTATCATTCACACAGTCCATAGATCTTTTCTTTGGCCTCCCTAGAGGGAATTCAATCGATTTGAATGTGGATATTGAAGTGAACTTCTGCATCGAACTTCATACTATACTCAAATCGAACACTCATCTTGTTATACAAACGATTTTATTTATTACTAGCTGACCCGTGCCAACTTCGTTGGGCATAATTCGACCGTTTTTTCTCCGATTCACTTTGCAAACGGACTACTACGTAAAAGCCTTTTTATTAAGTATTCGCCTATGACACTCAGCAATAATGTGGCTTTCTATTGGTGAAAGAATTTTTAAAATCGGTTCAGTAGATCCAGAGATTACCCCTTACAATTGAAGAAATATACAAACTTTACCTCATTATAATAGATATTAGTATAGATATTCATTTATTGCATATAACATATCATTATCTTACAGCTAAGATGCCAAGGCGATAAATATAATTACATAAATTACTTAGTTAAATATTTATCGTTCTATCTTATAAATAGTTAGCGCAGACTTGATGTCTTGATTACCATACGTAATGGTGACAAATAATGAATAATGACGAATAATGTCAACGCTAACTTTTTACAAGATATTTTTACAAGGTACTTATTACTGAAAATTAAAAGAAATAGCAAATAATACCTACTACAAGACTAGATTCTACGACATTCTATTAACTATGACAACATTAAACAGCATGTGTTCTAACGGATGCACTTTTTTTGAAATAATAATACCGCAAACCAATACCACGGATTTCCGTTCGAAATAGGTCACATAACTTAACATGTCGAAGACGTTTCGCTTACTGTAAATTAACATTGCAATTTGCACTAATGGTAAACAAATAATTACACTAGTTACTTAAGTAGGTACAGTACCTACCTACAGAGTACTGACATGAAGACAAGTATAAGCCGGGAAAGATAAAAAGACAAAAATATGTAAGTAAGTAAATAAGTAAGTACCTAATAGGTTATCATTTTTTCATTAGCGAAAGTCAACGTAAGAACCTAAGAATGAAAATCGTAGTATTAATTACTAGTAGGTAGGTAGGAGGTACCTAGCTAGGTATCTAGTTTTATTTAGGTATTACTTCATGTTAATCAAATATTAGCTACATGGTAAGGACCTAAGTAAGTAAGTATACTTACTTAATAAATAAAATACTTACCTACTATCCTTTAGATACTTAAGTAAAATACTTACTTACTTTACTTACCGTATGTTATGCTCGTATCTACCTAGTCTACCCACCTATACAAACAACTACTCTGACTACCTACGTGAACGTACCTACTTACAAGTACATACATACATAATACCTATTTCCCATTTATATTTTACACGTGGCTTAATACATGAAAAATCGGAAATCGCCTAGCTATCTCATTGAATTATACTATAGGTAGAAGCCGAACGCACGACGAAACGACGCGCGGAATATATTTAAAATTCGACTTGCTTATAAAAATAAGCATACCGCGGCAAACACGAATTTTCCGTAAGAAAAACTCACGCGCACCGGAAAGTACTGCGATTGTTTCCCGCCATCCGGCACGTCTCAGCCAACCGAAAATTCCCGCCTAAAAGTTCAGCCGACCAATGAGACAACTAGCCGCCAATTTCCACCAATGAACGGCGATCCCGCGCTCTCGCCATCGCGTCGTTGTCATATCTTGGAATTTAGTACGGCAACCAGTGAAGTGAATGAATACCGCCCGCAAACCCTTTGAATTTTCCTCGGGATAATAAAAAACAAACACGAGGGTAAGTTCTTTCACAACTATGTCAATATTTAACCCCTCCGTCATCAAACTAACACGTCATGGCGCTAAAACTAACTCGATTTTCATCAATATTTAACAATTATTTTTCCATTATCTCTAAAGAAAAACGTACTTAACAAATTCCGTTTGACTATACAGTTTAGTTACTTAAGTGAACATTTAATATTTTTATTGAGTTGCCTACTAACCAAAAAAGTATCCCATAATAAAATAAAAATACGCGACCTGACTCTACCAACAAATTCACAAAATCTATTCGATTCGATCGCGTTTGGCCAAAATGGCGGCGCGACGCTCCGAGTTATTAATACATTCTCCCTCTCTGTCTCGCAGCGTCGAGTACAAACAGGGCAGAAAGAGATAGCGATAGTCAATCACGAGTTGAGTTAGGCTGAACACGTAATCCAGACACGTCTTTGGGCCTTGTAAACAAGTTGGATGTCGGTGTTGCCAGGATGAAATTTTTGCAGACACCCTAATAAGTGTGGAATTTGTCAATTACTTAAGTCTTTGTGATTGGTATTTTAAAGGAATTCGCCTACACTGGTCGGACATATTTGAAATAAAATCTGCATAATATTGCTAAGTAATATTAGAGATGGTGCGTAGATAATTTATACTTTCATTACATAGTCACTTGTGTAATTCTTAGATTTTTTTTTCAATATCCAAGAAATGGTTATTAAATAAATATTCATGGACATCTAACATATCGCGCTCTAGTTCCAAACTAAGCAAAGCAAACTATGGCAACAGATCGATAATATAATATAATTTTTTTTTTTACTTAAATACGTACCTAAAATACAGAGAATTACAATACTTCAAGAGATAATTACATCTAGGAAGTAAAGGTACAATTTAGTATAAACAAATCAAAGATGGCGCTGTAAATACTTACCGAAAATAGCATATAAACAAATCGTGCGGTTTCTTTATACCTAAGTACATAACTTCTAAAATCCTCGACCATCGATGAAATAAAAAAGTCAAAGACATGTAGTAAGATTAATACCGACACGATGTTTGATTCATAGATTTTTTGAATAAATAATCGGGAGGGATAACAATAAATGCTAGCCTCACCGAAGCCGTACAGTACTACCAGCGCCACCCAGTGGCTAATGGCGGAACCAACATTGCATGCGCCACCGAGTTTTGCCTGTTTATTGCTCAAGCCGACCGCCCCTCGCCGCCGCCGCCGCGTCGCCCGACCGTCGCGTCGCGTTTTCCCGACGCGCAGTCGCCGTCCGAACGTCGCCCGTACGGACGTCACGCGTCTTCATTGCGTCATACACGCTACTACGACTTTGTTTACACACAAAACTAACTTTCGCGTTCTCATTGAGTACTATGTTCCAAACAAACTTACTTTACTTACATTCTTCGGTGGAATAACAGCTTGACTTGTTCGCTAGGTGGCCACCGCCGCGGATGCTATTGTGGGAGTGTTCTGTGCAATTCGGACTTTCGAGATGTCTACGTTGAGTGTGAGGGCGCCGATACAGGCCACTGTGCTGGACACCAGGTCGCTGCGAGTGCGAGGAGTGACCGCGTTAGACGGGGTCAGAAGAAATCTGTTTGGCTGCACGGACAGGGAAGAAAACAGACGATTCGTCGAGCGAGAGCTGACGAGACAGTTGGAGCTGGATAGTCAGAGATGGGGTTTTGATTTTGCGAATGAGAAGCCGTTACCTGGGGCGCAGAGGTTCGCCTGGCAATTGGTGCCGGCTTCTGCAGTCCCCGCCGCACTCCGAAGGTCACCAATCACGATATCCGCGCCGAGTAATCCTACCACCAACACGCAAGAAGCCAGAGTGTCGAGTCCAGAGAGCAGTAAAACGCAGAAGAGAATAACAGGTATGTTACAACACTGTTTCATATTAGTTCAATGTGTATAGTTTCTATTGTGATCCCAGCACAACCCATTTGAATCTTGTTAGACTTCATATTGTGTTGCTTGACATAAAATGAAAGCAGCAAAGCATAAAATGTTACGTTGATTGATACGACTATAATAAACTTACCATTAAATTAGTGGTCAAGTTTGTCCCCATCAAATTACTACATCATTATGTATGTTGCAAACCATAATGCGAAATCCGACTTTTTTCAAAACACCTAGTTTATGTATGGTGTTGTGCACGTACACTATTACCTCTTATGTCTTCAAAATGTTCTAAACCTATATGAAAAGTAGGTTCTTATTCGAAATAACATTCGCGTCGACTTTCGCAGTAACGCAGCGATGCAAACTCGCTTGAACTCAAGTAATTAATCGTAACAAGTCAACAGCGAGCTAATTACACATTATTATCGAACGCTATCAGTGCATACTTCATAGGTAGGTACATACTATTAGGTATATTGCAGCGATATGTACTTTTAGGGCTGAGTACAGTCATCTACATAAATAAGTGTAGTATTTTTATAGAAATCAAAAGTAGTTTTAGACAATTGGTTGTCGTGTCATAAATCTCATAACGATTACTTTTAAGAAGAGTGTTGTAATATTTATACATAATGTATAACTCCTTAAACATTATTGAAAGAAGATAAGTTACATAAAAAATGTTCAAAGTTTCAATAATTTAAAAAAATGCGTCGAGAAATTTGAACATAAATTTCTTTATAATATAGGTATCTGTGATCATGGCGCATGCAACTGTGCCGAAATATCGGGAAATAATCAAACTCACTAATATATATTATAATATCCCGTTCATAAAGAAAACTATCCGTCAAGAAATTTTCAACTGGTTCTAACTGTATCTGCAAGATGAACATGCATAGATGTGTTTATGACTTGCGTCGTCCAGCGATAACAAAGCAACGATCTGCGAGGTCACTTTGATCAGACACCTCTATTTTGGGTACGATGCACTCGCTTCAAACATCTCCAACAAATCAGCAGATGCTGTGTAAAACATTCGTCACTCATCGCAAATATTTATTTTATACGTGTTCAAATCATATTTTGGTATGTAGGTACTTCTTTGTCCTTGTTGAATAACGTATCTACTGCAATAATGTGTTTATTTACCTTAGATGTTAGCGTATACAAACATTGTGGTCGACAGTAGGTAAAAAAAGTACGAACAATTCATCATAAAACACAGTATTGTATAATAGCATAATAGGCAATGATTTAAATAAATCCTTTGTTCTCTCATTTGGCTGTGCAAGCCAACCAACAGTACTATCTATGGTAGCAAGCTGTACAAAGTAATCACATATAAGAAACCTGCTACCGTATTTGTATTTGTCATTGCATGATTCTTATTCCTGTTGTGGATTTGCAAATAGCATCATAATATCGATAATTCTATTATTACGATAACTTGAGTTGATTCGCAATTCATTTTGATAAGTCTTTCGCTTGGTACAATAATGGTCAGAATACGCGTGCCCTAACAACTTAATAATAATTCCCCACCCATAAGGTATCATATTAAGTGGAACCTAATACGCATGTCATATTCGCAATATGATACTGAGACATAATGGTGCCACCGGGACCATAACTGGCCCTTATAAAAGTCCACTTTATGCCTTCTTAAATATAAACTACAATTAACCGTGAGTGTAGGTTGTAAAAACACTGTTATCATTTTAACCTTCATAGTTTTATCGGTGATCTTACTCAACGCGGCACATAAAATCAGACGTTGTTTTTATTGCGTAATCTGACACTCGTCTGGCTGTAAAACTTGTCTTGTGACCCTTATTTATTAAACCACAAAAGATTTGTTCCTAAGTCCTGACTGCTATATTTTTTTGCTTATAAAAGGTGTCAAAACCTTCATAAAGGGCGGTATAAAGTTGTTCATTAAGTCGTTAGTGTGTGGCAATTAAAAATTAAGATTTAAAAAGGACTTTTTGGCAGCGCACACTACACGAAACATAAGTACATAATGGACTTTTTTCTTTATTTTTGTCCCCTTTAATTATAAAAAACAAGCGAACAATATTAAGCTGCTTATTAAATTGTTTTTAGGCTCATTAAGAAACATTTCAAATCACATCCATCAAGCACGCGGCACGATCCTCAGATTTCAAGTTAAAAAACTAACGTGTTTTCCAAACGACTGATTGTTACTTTTTATAGTATCGAGTACCACCTACTTACAAAGTATAAACAGTGTGACCTAGATTCGTTTGTTTTGATACAGCATCGACCAGCTCGGAGAGGTACGACAAGCCTCCCACACTTGTCCTATTTTAGATTTCACATGTGGCAGAACTGGTAAACAATAAGTTAGGTATACAAGCGTACGTTTGAATGGCATTTATTTACTACAAGCAAAACAAACCGTATTCGCTAGTATCGACCTATTTTTTATGTAGCAGGCATAAATTAATTCCGGCAGATAAGGAAACTGCCGGAATAAACTACGTATTTTTGTTTGTAGTAAAATTGAAAGGGTTATATTTTATATGTGTAATTTCTATGACATGATTCAATAATGTGCTACGTAGTCGTTCGTTTCGCCCACGAGTATGCGATGACGCGTCGACGCACGCGCTGCGTCACCTAGTTGTACGCAGGCGCACGCTTGCGCTGATTGCAAAATGGCCGCTTTTATGCTTGGTTGGACAAGCATCTTTGTTTCTTATTTATTTCGAGGTTTATGTGGTCTCTAATTGCATCAAATTGAGTGTGTAATATTATAAAACGTTTAGGAATAACGTTGTATAATTTGATCACGTATTTTTTTTAATATTCATGTTTCTTAAATTATGTATGTACTTATATTGATTATACTTATGTAGTTCGATATATTTTATAAATTATATTTCAAAGAAGTCAAAGCGTTTTCACAATGAGTTTTTATTGTATGCTGAAGTTTTTGTATAGCTACCGCCGCTGCTATTAGTAACTTCATTGTTTAGTTTTTCTGGTACTTGCCTGCACTGCAATTCTTCTATTGATATTTTTTGTTATGAAGCATAACAATCTTACATTGTTGATCTTAATCCCAACAACCTGATTATACTTTTTGTTAAAAATACGTAGTAGCATATCGGAAGCTAATCATCTTTCGCTTTAGTTGGTTTGAGAGTGGCCTCCTGCATCTTGTATTTACCGACTACTCGTTAAAAACCCCTTCTGAAATCATCGCAAGGTATATTACCTTTCAGCAGATGTACAATCGAAACGTTTTCTATGAGCATTTTAAACTTTCAAGGGTCTCATTTGTATTGTCTGAAACTGACCAACCGTGCTGACTTTTTAGGGGACCAAGAACCCGGTCACCCAATTTCTTACTTCCCTTCAGATTTCTATAACTGTTCGTAATTATACCTTTGGTGTAGTGTCGTTGAACTCTTTTAATTCTTTCGATTATGGGAAAGTTTGGACTAGACCGCGGGGTTTCTAATGCATAATTGCATGCCATTAGAAATAGTTGCAACTGTATTGGGGAGTTTGCGATTTGCGTGCGGTCATTTACTTTCTGAAATGTCCGTTACGAAACTCCTAGATAAAAATAAAGCTCAACCTTGTATCATGTAATTTATGACTCAACCATGAAGATATTTATAGTTTAGATTGTTTTTACTTGGCTTGAGACGTATGGAATTGATCAAAGCTGTGTATCTGGTAAAGTCGTCGTGCAAAACAATAAATCAAAACTGTCTGAGCCCCTACAAATGGCACAGAACCGTGTATTGTGCAGTTATTGTCGTAATGGCGAAGCGCGCTCGGCGCGTGCTCAACAAGCGCTCTTTGTGCCGCACGCACCCTCACGGACACTGACTTCGTAACGGTTGTATTGATTTTTTAACTGTCACTTTCCCCTATTCTTTTGGATAACAACATTACCTATTTACTTTCATTCCTAAATCATGAAGAGCAGAAAGCGAGTTGAGCTATGTTTGCATAGCGACAGTTCTATGGACAGCATTACATTCATGAACACAAATAAATGGAACAAATATAAACAAAACAATGATTACGATTAAGGTGCGTTGGTTTCGTACGCAGCGAAAGTAAAATAAAATGCGATAAGCCACACATTCATTCACAACTTATCGAATCACATTCGCGATTTGATAGTTCGAATCATGCGGGTGTTCTTCAAAAGTTGTCAACACACGTGTTCAAAATTTGAAAATTGGAATAGATAGGGGATTGTAACGGTCGTGCCGATAAACATCTGCTACCCCCGCGTTCGTGCATAGCATATTCCACAGAGGGTGCAATACTACCCCACTTGGTACATTCCGCATCGAATGAGTAGGGGATGATATCATCTGTCCTAACATATCGATCGCGGATGCAAATAGGCAATTGTTTTGTAAATTGAGTAGCGATGTTAGTCCAATTATTTTTATATTTGATACCGGCGTTTAGCTCCTTTATCGTCACGCAATGGTAAAAATGCTGCCAACGTACCAATTAACTTTTTACAAATAGCCGTTGATACCGCGTCTGACACAATCCCTGTCGTTTAAATTGATAATAAAATCTATTAACGATTTCACCACAGTACTGTCGACTTGTTGAGCAAGAAATTAACCTTTAACCCACTATAATTATTAAAGAAAAGGTTAGTACACTCGACCAAAGCGACGCACCCGCCTTTCTTGCACTTGTTATAGTTAATGCAGAATATAATTGGCTTATTCAACGACTCAGCACTAATGGACCTATAGGGTTGTCACATTATGTCATCATCATCATCTTCCTACCCTTGTCCCACATTATGTGAGGTCAGTACAACACGTCTTCTTCTTCCACTCTCCTCTATCAGACGTCATCTCAATGCTCACACCTGTCTTACACATTTCATCATTCACACAGTCCATCCATCCATGTTTTAATCGGGTCATAATATTAATTCACCCAGTACACTCGGCCAAGGTAATCAGTAAAATCTGATGGTTTTTTTGCAAATGACGTGTTTTAACTGACTTTGTTGCGAAGGAGTACGTTAGAATTCTCAGGGGGAAGCTCACGTGTGGTGACCCTAAGGAAACGCTATGTAAGATATGGTTCAGTGCTCATAACGTACGGATAAACGTCTTTTCATAGTTTGAATTTTTGTAGTTAGTTACCCCTTTTGACACGTTTTGCTTTTTTAAATGAACTGCCAAATTATATCAATTTAAGAACTTGTATGATCTAGTAACCATTCTGGTTACGGAGTTAACTGTGAGAAAGTTTTTTTCGATACGAGGTTAACTGTGAAAGTAAAATTGCGTTAGGAAACGGGCTTCAAATCACTTTAATGTTTAACTTTTGAACCAGATCTCTTTTAAATAATTTAA
The DNA here is from genome assembly GCA_932527185.1 of Ecliptopera silaceata. Classification (NCBI taxonomy): domain Eukaryota; kingdom Metazoa; phylum Arthropoda; class Insecta; order Lepidoptera; family Geometridae; genus Ecliptopera; species Ecliptopera silaceata. The sequence continues at coordinate 2,982,725 of OW052211.1, forward strand.
TAATACCTACCTATATTATTCTGAATCAAACACAATAAATGTTAGACGCATAAATAATTAAACTGTCCTGTTTGATGCTATTTATAATTAGGAAAAAAATAATTTACTTTTAGCATCCAATACAATTATCCTCCTAAACCTCGATTCTCGTACTAGACTTTCAGAACGTACCTACATCATTTTTATCTGTGTATTCTAGTCGTTTTATATAATGCCTTCTTTTAAAACTTGCCAGCGACAAAACGCTTACCAGACCAAAGTCAAAGTAAAAAAAATATTTATTCATTAAATCACAAGGATCTTTTAGAATCGTCTTATATAAAGCGATTCTAGGTGCAAATTTTACAAATTACCATTACAAGGCGCAAAATATGTACTAGTTATTTATTTTATAACATTCTAGGCCACGGAGATTATATCAATACTTGTACAGTTATTTCAATTTGTAACTGCATCTTCGTGCGTATTTTCTAGGCTGTAAAAATTGGAGGCGACCCGTAGCAAAAAGTGTTCTAACGAAAATAGCATTCGTATAAAAAACTAAATAATACGAAATATACCGTTTTGATTTATACTATTATTGCATGTTTGTAGTGAAATTGATAGACTTTACAATTTTTTTATTAACATTGTTTTACGGTCGAATACATTTTTTTTTATAAATTATAACTAGGTACCTAGTTTTTAATAGAATCAATGCTACATTAATGTTGATTTTTATTATCCATATAAAATTATGCATGTTGTTAAATTAAATTAAATACGCATTACAATACAATAACTCAAAACCAATACAGTTATTGATTAAATGAAACCAGAAAACAAATGAAGCATTTAAATAAAAAAAAATATTCACATGACATAAAAACCTGTCTAATTAGAACCTCTTTCAGTTTTGATGTTCGCTCAAATTACCAATTTACTGATAACGGCCGGTTTCTCGAATGATGATCAACGAAAAAATCCAATAATTACTATGTGTCAAACTCGGATCAATAGTGATTTGGGTTTCCAGAAACGGGCCGGTGTACTAAATCTGTTGTTTGCATAAATAAGCGCATTATAAATCATCTACACCAGGGATTCCCAAAGTGGTCGATATTGACCCCTTGGGGTCGATATTGGTTTCCTATATAAACGAAAACTGATTGTGGGGGTCGAGGAGGTCTTAAAATCGACCCCTATTAAATCAACCAGTTCTTCAAGTCAGACTGAAAAATAACACACTATAGCAGCTGTTTTAAGTTAGCAGACCATTATGAATGAGGGGGTTGATCTTAAAAGTAGGTTATTTGGCCATGGGGGTCTAACTGAGGTAAGAGTTCATTTTGGAAAAGGGGTCACTTGTCCAAAATAGTTTGGGGATCCCTGATCTACACTATGAAATGCGTGTTACATCTATTTATTTACCTGTATGTATATAGAGTACAATGGAAACAATGTTTCTTTGTCTTTTAAAACAATGTGACTAACGATCGAAAGCGCACGCGTAACTATTCCAAGGCCTTGTTGGTACTGCACTGTTCTAACTAGGTTTAGGACACTTATTGATAATATATTATAACAGAAATCACCAAAATAGAAGCGCGAATAAATGTGAAAATCGTAAACATTTAAGATACACTGCGGGCTAACGCTGCAACGTTCGACATTAAAACTGGTGTGATCGCGCAGTGTATTTCAAATACGTCACTGTTTCGGTACGTTTAGAAATGTCACATATATTCTAGGCTCTGGTCGCGTAGAACTGGCACCTAGAATCACCTAGTATGTTAGATGATTCTAAATGATCCTTGTGATTTTACTGAATAAAGTAATTTTGACTTTGACTTCATTCGTCCTCACCTCCAAATCGTGACAGGGATACTTAGTTCCAATTTCACAACTAGGTGTCGCTGCCATCGTTAATTCCTAGATCGCGCTATGAAAGCCTGTGTCATGAAATCAATCGAACTAGGGTAACAAAAAAAGTACTAGTCAGATCGTAGAGAAATTTATATGGGACCAGCTAATTAGTATTTGGGGAGAACTTTGCCGAGCAGTGGGTCAATATAGGTTCGAATCACTCTCAAATAGGATAATCGGAGGAAACTCTAGGTGCTCTAGATATTAGTCGCGATACAAAAGTAATATTATTAAGTACAAGAAATGAACTAAAAACGCATTATCCATCAAATTGACCACTTTCCCACCCCACACCCTCGTATCTTCCCTACTTCACATCCAGGCAGCATAAAAAACTGATAATAAATCTCATGTTCCGCTAGAGAGATTCATGGGGTTTTTTTGATGGGAAACTGCCTTGAATTTCTATGGGGAAAGTGATATTCCACTTTTGCTTTCTGTTGCTATAAATTCGGGTAAACTTATTTGGATTTCTTGGTTTGTTAATTAGATTAATTAAATGACTTGCGAGTTTCTCAATGGGTAAAGTAATAAGTGATTACTTAACATCAGGTGCGCTCGACTTGTTGCGTTGTTATTGAGTAGCTAAGTCGAATAAAACAGTTTTTTTTATGAAGTTAGTAATTATTCTTATTAAGTTATAATCTTCTTCTTCTTTTTTTTCAATTGGCAACATTTTAATTGTCAAATTATTATTTAGATCCTGAATCTATATTTGACATAACTTATCCATAATTTCGTCACTCACTTTTTCTTTCTTATAAACATAATATATATTTTTTCTAAATACTCTTGTGTATTATAACATAACATAGGTAAGTACTTCATAAAAGATAACAATTTAAAACTACACTTCAAATAACTAACATTTCTTAAATAATATTATTCCAAGCACCTTATCGAACAGTGCCTTATTCATAAGTGCGTCTAAACATAGCAGCCGTAATATAAAACAGACATTTCCCATATTATCTAGTTAATCTACATCCAGTAACTTAAGGGTGTTTTAATAGCTCTAATTGGTATTGGAGGGAAGATAATTTGGTAATATAAATGTTTACTTACTGTATTGGTATCGATTGGTACCGATATGGTACCGCCATAAACGGTTCCCATGGGCAATGGGAGGAGACACGTGTTTATGGGAAATCGATAGCCGTTATGGTTCAAAAGAGCGTCGTGTGACGCTAAAACAAATATTGGCTAAAAATAATGATTAAAATAATCAAATAAATAATTAGTTGAGACTTTGGGGGTATTGGGATAAAAGCGTAAATGCAAAATTGATGTTTTCGTTTTTGATCATTATTTATTTCCCTTAAAGAATTCTTAACATATTTATTTGTCAACTTTTTTTTTAAATGGAGGTGCATTCTCAACTAAGAGCTATCGTCATCAAAAGATGATGTGTATATTACGTGTATTTTAAATTAAAGTACATATTCTTTTATTTTAGTACCGATATAAATAAAAACAAAATATTTCTCGTAACAAGGTCCAGATGCAACGAATCTCACATCTGTTGAAGTTATTAATTGATATTATTACACCCGATCGATATACCTCCCCCGACCCCTCAACATGAGACCGTTGTAAAGGGCCTTTTTTCCCATTTCGCACCGGATCAATAAATAATTATGAGCTTTTAACCTCGTGTGAATATGACCTTAGCGTGTACTGGTTCTTGCGGCCTGAATGCACATTGCACATGGTCAGATAGCAGAACTAACTTATTCTAGACCTTAGTTATTATTTTCAAGTAAAACTTTTTATTGTTATATCGCGTCTTTTATTAACATTATACAATCATCATTCAGTTAATACCCAAAGTATGATTTCACTTTCATGCCAACAAAACAAACTAATTCGAATTTCATTATTCTCAATTTGAAATCGCGCACGTTTTAAATGGAACGCGTCAATTTCAATTTAGGAACGTGTCGGATTGGTTTTACGATTTTTAAACTTTTAACAGCTGTCCAAAGAGAATAATGCAATGCATTTAAAATCGCCATTTTGAAAAAAAATAACGTAGAAAGTTCGTTTACTTTGAAATTTGAATAAAAACCGTAATGTTCCGGACAGTGGGTGCGAACAGCTGCGGGGTTACCAATGTTAACTTACTAGTATGAAGTACTTACTATTATTACTAGAAACCACTTAGTTAGTCGTGTACACAAACGGCCAGGCTGAGGACACTTGTCCACACGGAAGTGATATGTAATGAGTCGTGGGAACAACTGCCAAGTCGCAAGGACTTGCTTAGACGGCGTGAAAGTCCCATTTCGGGTGCCTAATGATAATTACAGACCATCCATGACCGTATCCTGGCGTCCTTCCCATGATACAGTGTCACTAATGACTCAACCGCTTTAAAAAAAGAATCGGAGGAGTTGGATTGACTAATGTTATCCCTCTGTATGCTATGCTGTCTCCCTAATGTATGGTAGACAGTCTGCCATACATGCTTAGTCTGCCGCAGACTAAGCATCCCATCAGGTATTTTGATTGTTATATATAGGATACAAGCTGATGCCTGCGTCTTATTATCGTTATATTTACAAAAATATATTTAATTGGAACAAAAAACTTATAATGAAACATGTGAAACTCCTCTTAGCCCAGCTAATTTCCTAATTAGGTTACCAAATTTAAATACATTTTGGATAATTCACACAATATCTTTATAAATTATAACGTAAAATTCTGATGTATAAACTACATTATTGTTAAGTTTCATTAAAATCCATTTAGTAGTAGTTTTTGCGAGAAAAAGTAACAAACATACATCCATACAAACTTTCGCATTTATAATATTAGTAGGATCCAAAGGGACAAGTCTTAGCAACAAGTTTCAGATGACAGGTTGTCGAACTAGCCACTACTTTTTAAAATAGTCATAGCATAACTAGTTATAGTACAATTGTCAATATTATTGATTATGGTTTATTAAACACGTTAGCCTGATGACTTTGATAAGGCAACCTTGGACCGTGATAACGCTGCCGACTACCCATTGACCTCATTCCGCACGTGGGAACGTGAAACAAGTCTGGGTGTGCCATTTTGAATTCTAAGTTGTTCTAGAATAGTGTCACAACATACTTAGCAAATCTCTTTTTGCAATAGAATTCGATTCTCATCGAAAACATTTGTGTGTTTAGAGTTATATGTTCTGGTTCCCATAGTTTGTTTATTGCGCTTGATGTAAAATGTCCTTCAATATGTATTTATTCTGATGGACATAGTAATTATGTAAATATCGCATTCGACGAGACTGGAGGCGTGATGTATTACATTCTCCGGGGACAAAATCCCAAGGGTCAAGAATAAATCAAACAAAATCAACACATTACTTATTCTCTCACTTTGAAGAGAAATGAAGGGACACTCGACCGTGGTCAGATTAGACGTGTCATTCGTCTTACATTTTAATGCATTTTGTATTGTTGTTTTAAATCAATATTCTTGGGCTTTACCAAAAACACTTTAAAATGCTATTGTAACGGTATAAATGTTACCATCGGCTTTTTAAAACGAAATACGTGTTTTATTGACTGTACTTTGTTATATTTCTTTAGTATTATACATATAGTGTAAACATACGGTGAATATAGATTTACTAAACTCATCTTTTTAGTTTTTATATAGCTTAGATAAGGTATTATGACGGATAGACGCAGAGGAAATGAGGGATTAAAATCATTAATCTACGAAAAAATACGTCGTGAAAAACTTAGTTTAATTAACTTCTTTGCAGTCCAACATGTATATATGCAACCTTTACGGCCGTTGCTGAAACGTTGATCATCCAAAAAATCAATCATCGCTAACTTTTTATAAGATAGGGGGTATGTGTATAGTAATTCAAGTAGAGAGAACAGTTTAGCAGTCCAATGTAGAAATCCAAGCATGTTCTTAATGTTGGCTCACCAAACACTTTACTGACGGGTCCTCGAGTAGTAAAATGTGCAAACAAAACGGACAGTCTTAAGCTAGCTCTAGCATTTTATTGTATACTTACACGACTGTTTGTTTAAGAACTAATGACTATGCAACAATGTGGGAGTGCATTTCATATTCATAGTATTCTTGAATTAAAATTTTCAAAATATGGTGACTGGTTGATTGTGACTAGACAGACAACGGAGTTTCTAGTTGGCAAATTAATGTTACTCCTGTAGTATATGATGAAGATGCCGACATTGAAGATACCTTAATTGGTATTTTTCTTAGATTGTTAATATGATTCATATTTTCGTTGATTGAGACTTGAGTAAATTTTCAAAATTCATGATTTTTGCAAATCCAGTGTCCATGTTTAAGAATGCTTTCTAGCAACAAAGATGTAACTTCAACAATTGACAATAGAGTTAGGGTCATTTGATCCCCTTTGTTGACACCAACGGCCACACGTGTGAACTTTAACTTCGTTTCAATTACTGTACAATCCTTTCTTATCAATTCAACTGTCACAAATGTGAAATCCATCAGAATTCCTCGCGTTGATGGATGGATATGATGAATGAGAATTTATGATAATTCTAATTGATATTTTAATTTCTTTATTCAGTCGAGTAGTTGCCCATTTCAAGTTTCACACCTTTTCTTGGAGAGCACTCAAGATTGACTGAATCAATCGATATTTCTCACTATCTTAATGGTCTTTTCTTTTTTTTAATTATTCAACATATTATGTGAAATACAGCTTAATTAACGCTTCAAATAGTATAGTGCAAAATTATATAAAGCTTAGAATCTATCTTGCAATAATGTAACTAAATATTTTGTTATAATAATAATATTCAGACAACCAAGTCCAAACTTAATTATAAAGCAATTAATAAAATACTAAATACTGTGGAGACTTGTACTACTAATGTATACAGAAGACTAAGTCAAGATTATGTCATCATTGTAATGTTTTCATAGGTCACTGCGCAGTTGTTTGTTAAGAATAATCCTACTTCCTTTATACACAAACACGTTAATCACACGCATAGTCACATACTCGTTTATAAAACATGACACGGCCTAGCGTTAATTCTTTGTGTAAAGAAACCTACGTACGCCTACAAAAAGACTGAACCAACAAACCTTTGAGCTTTTGACCCGTCCATCTGTCATACACTCATGACACTCACGACCATATATACTTTGATTGATAACTTTTAAAAAACCTATTCAAGAAACGTGTTTAATTTTCAATTCAAATTTAAAACTCAACATAAAAATGTGTGTCAAATCTCAAGATTTGTAGATACGCCCTTTTGCCACAAATTGAAAGGAAGCCACGACAATAAAAATATCGTATTGTTAAGATAAAAATTCATATTTCATACTATTCTTGTGATAAGATTAGTGATATAGTGTTACTATTTGAATTTTAGATTTGTTTGTATTTTGATGTGAATGGAATTGAATAATGGAACTAATTGTGTGTGAACGTATCGTTCAATGGTTAATATGAATATTTATGATAATTAGGTTATAAATTGAACCGTGGACGATTGGAGGATGATTGACATTGGTGTCTTGGCCGTTGGCTCGTATTTCTTAGGTTTTATGATAACCTCTGCTTATTCCCATTGGGGAGAATTCTTTTAAATTATGTATATTTTTTTTAAGCTATTGCATATATTCTGTCGCGGGCCTTGTGCGTGGAGACCGAATGCAGAAATTCCATAAGGAAATAACCTAACACTGCGCATGCGTAATTCAGCTAAAAATGCTATGCAATAACTTTACCGCGGTAGTTTTTTTTGTACAATAATTGGTCTGTTCTTTCAAAAACACTTCGAAATTCCTTCACACAGGTGCTTCATAAATAGAATGCCGGCATTCTTATTAAAAACCAGCGCAAGTACTCGAACTAGATACAGTAACAGTTCTACTACTAGTTGGCCACAGTTCCTACTATAGTTGTAACCACCATTATTGTGGTAAAGATTCTTTCAAACAGAGCGTTGTAAAATCTTCGAAGACCCAAAAAAATATTCATCGATTTTTTTTTTTCGTATTATAATAAGTAATCGAAGTTTTATTCAATATCTAAGAATTTTTTTTATTCAACTTTAATTTTTTTTATATATTAACATTTATGTTAAAACAAAAAAACATGTAAATCACAGTATATGATGTTACCGCGTTATTCTTGTAGCGCCTCGTTTGAAGGTGCCTGGTTGCGACAACCAGGTCCAATAGTAACGGTGCTCGGAGGCCAAGAAGGGTTAACCTTAACGGTAGTGCAGTACCAGTGACCACATCGGCCCAAGACAGTATGGAACCTTGAAAAAAAAAAGAAAAAAAAAACCTTGATTTATTGTGCGCATGCGTCACAATTCAGTTGGTCAGCTACAATAAATATAATACAAGAAATAGGTACAAATAAATAAATATTAATTGATATGACACACGCTCTAGTCCCAAACTAAGCAAAGCTTGTACTATGGAAACTCATAGATTACATATTTATATAAATAAATACAAAGTAACATCCAGACATAAAACTTAGGTAGTGGTATACCTGTACTTTCTGGTTTAATAAATGGCATAGGTCATGGGTTTGAATCTTTTATATATCAAAGCGGTTAGGTTAGGTGAAAAAGTCTCTTTCTCACTGACCATGACCATATTTTATTCTAATTAAATTTGATAATAATATTAATTACTTAATACAAGTATAAAGAGCTGATTTATGCAAGTATTAGCCCGATTCTGTATTTTATGTTGATGAAGCCATTACTTCGTCCGTATTACTCAATTAAATTAAATAATATCGATATTCAGTTTTAAGTTTATTGTGTACATAGCAGAATTCGAAAATTTTTGATTCTCACACCTTCACGTAAGTTTTAGGTATCAATTGATATCAATCAATACAAATTGTATAAATTACTTCGATTGTAAAAGCATAATAAAAAAAACATGAGCCATTTTCCGCATCCCTCGATACAAGCGTCTGCGCAAGGTCGACGACCCGCCGCTGTGTTATTGATCGCACCATAACAACACGCACACACACACAGTTTGTGACGTATGTACCCACCGGGCTTACGCGCAGGATAATACACAAACAAACAGTTATCAGTTATCACTGATATAATAAATAAATAATGCTGGACAATCCACACATCATCTAGCCCCAAGCTAAGCAGAGCTTGTGTTATGGCTACTAGATGACTGACATACTTACTATATATACAATACATTACATATGTAGATAGATATTTTTTATTATACATATAAATACCCAGAACACCCGGAATGAATATTTGCAGATCGTACAAACATTTATCCCAAGGCCGGAATCGAACCCGCAACCTCCGCGTCGCAGGCGGACCTTCGCCCGCCGCACCACTGAGAAATGTAGATAAAAACTCAAATAAAAGAACTCAACAGTCAAACTTTTCTAAACTGACAGTTGTCTTGTCAAATTCTGTAAACAATACCGTAATTTTTAAAAAAGAATAGTTAGTAAGCAAGTCGACGTAGCAAATTAACGGTATCCAATTCGCGAAGCCTCATTCCAAATTCAAATATTGCTGCACGTACGCACTATGTCAACAAACAAACCATTTTGTTTATTTTGGGAAACAAGTTTAAACAACTTTTTAGAATGTGCATGATAGTTTTCGTAACAAAATCTCAAGCTTTGATATTTGTCGTCGTATTTAACAGCATTGATTTCATCATTACCTCGCTTGATCACGTGTATATTTAGGGCCTTTCTCTACTAACTGGAAACTTGTCTAAGGAAAGTTGTCCCAACCCCAATTTTCTCGAAAATTAAAAATATTATATGTTAAATCGATAGATAGTTATATATTTTAACTAGCTGTCCCGGCGAACTTCGTACCGCCTTAGAGAGATTTTTTTTTTCTGAGAGATTTTCTTAATTTTTTTTCCGTAAGAACCTTGTACAGAGTATTAGAAAACTAAAAAAAAAACAGCCAAATCGGTCAAGCCGTTTGCATGCTATGTCGTGACAACGGAAAACGGGTTTCATTTTTATATTATACATATCTATACTTATACTTCTATACTAATATTATAAAGAGGTAAAGTTTGTGTGTTGTATTGTAAGAGGTAATCTCGGGATCTACTGAACCGATTTTAAAAATTCTTTCGCCAATAGAAAGCCACATTATTGCTGAGTGTCATAGGCTATATAAAAAAAACCGAAAAATAAAAAGGCTTTTACGTGGTAGTCCGTTTTGCAAAGTGAATCGGAGAAAAAACGGTCGAATTATGCCCAACGAAGTTGCCACGGGTCAGCTAGTAGATTATAAAACGGCGAAATAATGATAATGGTATTAATACAGCTACAGCAGCTAAAGAACACATAATTTTAAGAAAATAATGTACTTTTCTCATTAATGTCTTTAAGCCCGTTAGCGAAATGCGTGCGCGCACCTCCGGACCGGAAACTTTGGCAAAACAGCAATTTAGATAGTGGTATCCTCAAAACGTAGGCGAGAGGTAAATGAACCCAAGACCCACTATTCGTATACTGCAATGTTAGTTAACTTGCAAATTTAAATGACTAAAATTATACTGAGGCAACTACAAACAAGAAAGTCTTGTTTCATTGTAAATGAATGTAGAGAAACCCAATGACTATAAAACTATTTACAAATCAAGGAAGCATCCATTCAAGCTATCAGAGAGAAACATGCTTTATTCACATCAGAAATGACCATCTATTTAAAGTCACGATTGAATGGAATCCGCAATAGCATTCAGCCCATGTCTCATTTGATGACTGCAACATTACCTGCTTAAGGTGACGGGTATAGCCAAATGCGTGTTTTTGGGGAAACCGAAAACTGTTTTCAGAAAAAGTGATAGCATGTGGAGTTGTGAAACTTATTATTTCCTATAACACATATATTGAACTAGTGTATTGTTACTCAAAATTTGTGCTCTTGGATATAGTTTACTTTTAAATGTAAGTTTAGTACCAACACCTTTTGCAAAAGTGTGGTTTAAGATCCCATTTTTTATGGGTTTGGCAGATTTGTTTGGTACCAAACTCAGCACAGCTATTCTTATGGTTCGTATCTTGTGACTCTAAAGAAAACATTTCTACATTAAGGTGTTTAAAGAAGAAGAAGAGTAGCGCCTTAGGAATTATAAGTGTTTGATTGCTGTGTGCTCGCAAATATACATAAGGCACTGCTTTAGAGTTTGACTATCCGAACTGTGCGCGGCTCATTATGTGTTTTGCGCCGTTGTCAGCATTTTTGTTGAAATTGAAATTGTGACGTTGCCACGCTGACTGTCTAGAGTTTAACCACCACGGCAAAAACTATGCCGTATTACAAGTTTAACGTGTGTATAGATATAATAAATAAATAATAAACTTGGAAGTTATTGACATTTTTATTTATTATGAAAAATTTCACCCTACCCGTCGCCTTAACAAAATAACAGCACACTTTCAATTAATTTGTACAAACAGTTCCAAACGGAAAGCATATTGTGTAGGTTTATTATATAATGACCTACATTAAATAAATAAATAATGCTGGACAATCCACACAACATCATCTAGGTAGCCCCAAGCTAAGCAGAGCTTGTGTTATGCGTACTAGAAGACTGACATACTTAATACAATACATTACATAGATATTTTTTACATTAAAAAACAGAATTGCTAACACGCTTTTATAATAAAAAAATGGTAGCACTCCGGGAGTGCCGGCAGAAGTGAAAACTTCAATATTAACGTTGTGTTTTCACTTTTAAGTTTTCACTTCAAAAATATAACCACAGTCGTGATTGTGTCATGTCATTGCGCGAATGTGACACAACGACGAAGACAACGAAGACACACTGACACAGACACATTCGCGCAAGCGCGAATGTGTCTGTGTCATTGTGATTGTGTCATGTCGTTGTGTCATGTCGTTGTGTCACATTCGCGCAAGCGCGAATGTGACACAACGACGAAGCCAACGAAAACACAGACACATTCGCGCAAGCGCGAATGTGTCTGTGTCTTCGTTGGCTTCGTCGTCATCGTCACGTCACGTCATGTCGCCACAACACTATTTAATTGTTTACACACACAGACACATTCGCGCAAGCGCGAATGTGTCTGTGTCTTCGTTGGCTTCGTCGTCATCGTCACGTCACGTCATGTCGCCACGTCATCGTCACGTCATGTCGCCACAATAATTAATTGTTTGAGTCATACGTCGCGTGACCGCAAGTGTGTTCTTTTGTCGTCTCTTGTTTTACGAGCAATGTATAAAAATTAAATAAGATCTTACGCTTTTTCGACGTCACGTGACCCTGACGCGAGTTTGAAAGTTTTTACCCACCCAGCGCCGCTAAAGAAGTTTTCACTTCAATAATTTCAAAGCACGTGCCATCTAAACGAGACGATTATCATTGTCACACCTTGTCCGAGTACAGACGATTCGACAGACACACCTACGTAAACACACGCGCTTATTTACTATTAAAGTTTTTCTTATGATAGCGAGCGTTTCAAACCATGCCAAGTTTCCTGACACACCCTCCTGTAAGAAAGTTGATAAAAAGGTCAATTTAAAACATTTTATGCTCAATCGAATTGTAATTACCGCTGTAAAAGCAAAGGAAGTCAATCGTAAAGAGAAGTAAAACATTGGAAACAATACATATGCTACCAAAACAATAGGATTCAGTACGACGAACTCGTGTTAACGAATAAGACACTGTAGTAACCGACGCACGTCAAAAGTCGATTAAGGTCATCAACCTTCGACTATTATATGTATAAAGGAAAATTGCGACAGTGCAATTTTCCAAGACAATTGTATGACAATCACATAGGAGCGAGGAGCTGTAATGGTTACTTGAGCGAAAGAAAATAGACCACTTCGTTCCCCATATTACCTTCAATCTCTTTTATATTGAAAACAGAATAGATATAAGACAATTCCAGGATAGATTACCTATCTTACATAGGGTAAAAACAGCGTTGCTCAGGGACGTCATTTGTGTTCATCACTGTTCCATTACTTCACAGATCCTGGATGAAAAGAGTTTTAGATGAAAGGACACAATGATTTATACCAGGATTTTATCGTTAAAATAAATGTCATTAGATCAGAAAAACATTATTACCCTTCAAAGGCTTATTTTTATGTGCTTGGCTATGATGGATGTGGTAGGACTCAGCCATTAAATCAACCATCCAACGATATAGATTACGTTTTACTTAATCTATATTTTATCGTCCTCCTGAACTTAGTTTTTGTAGTCATAAACAACTCGTGGCAATTGTAAAGATGTCATCACAGGGATGTTGTCCCTCTATTATCTATTGCCTCTGCTTGCTTCGTCTTGTGTCATTATAGACTGTGTTTTGCCATTGATGCAGTTCTATGATTAATTCCCATGGGAATTAGCTACCGTCAATCAAACTTCTTTGTAGTTAATTTCATCATCACTTCACATGTTGGAGCAGTTCCATCATTATTATGTAATTGCGGTAACTATTGCTGGTTTATGTTCTAAACATGTTAGTTCATGTCTATTGCGTCTCGACACGCAAACTGAATCCGTTATAAAATATTATATGACCAAGATATTACGGATATCGGTCAATGAAAATATGTAAGCCATTGACCGTACAGCTATATATGTCTTATTCGGGACACCTCGGCCTACAAAAGTCAACAAGCATGTTGTAAAAACAACCTACGCAGACCAGTTAGGAATTAGAAATCTATGTAGGCTTGATTGCGTCCAACCACTCACCGCAGCTATTATCTTAATAAGCGGTCATTTTGTCCTAGCTGTAGTAATTCTTGGGAATTTTCCCTCGTATTCCTGAAGCCACAATGGTTTAAATAAATGATAACTATGTTACCCTATTGTAAGATGCTGTGGTTTCTGTCTTCGTATTGTTATCTGATTTTATTATTATTTTTTTCAGGTAAGAACTCTCTTATTTGCCATCGTGATTTGTAAGTAATTAGATTTTAAGTTATACTTTTACATACTATAAAAGTATTGAGACAAAACAAAATAAAGTCCGTCATATTTCGTCATATCAATAGACTGTTTTACGATGAAAAAGCTAATTATTTTGCAGATATTATGTAGTGTACGAGTTTAGAGTATAGAAGATAGCTATTACTATAATGTCTGTGGGTCATACCAGAAATACCAATTTCAAACCATATATTATTTTAACGATAGAGATTAAGTTGTGTAATGACCTAAAGTACTTAATTCAGATTCAATAACATATCCGTAGGCCCTCAATTCCAAATCTCTGACCACATTCTCTCATAATCGTAAAACCCCAGTAATTCGATCAAATTTAAATAAATGCCCAACAATAAAACAATAAGCATGGCTATCATCATAATTTATGCTATCCCGTGCTCTTCTCTGGTTATATAATCTTACAAAGGTATTTTTGTTCGGGTCGTAAAAGTTTAAATTTAGGTGCCTTCATTATCATCATCATTATTGTAATGGTCAAGCCAAACTGTATTTTTTTGGAACGGGTCTATACCTCGAACTGTGGTATTTACTGATTCCAAAACGGAGTATTTAGGATGGTCTACTGTTATTTACTCATCGACGTCTTTCTTCTTCAAGCTACTAAGCACCACTCAGTTTGCACAACCAATACAAAGTGTAACATGTTTGATATCCTTATTATGGTTCCCACCTTTTTCTTCGGGAGTATTTAGTGAGTTTTTGTTTTCTTCGGCTGTACAAATACGGGAGTGTGTGAAAGCAAATTCGTGAGGAAGTGTTAGAAAAAATGGGTCAAGTTCTTACCTATCGGAGCAGTTATGAGTTGAACAGCTCTCAGTATGAGTACATAAAAGCGTTCGAGATTAGGCGACCAGCTATTAAGGATTACTTATCATTGGAGTGGTTTATTTTCGTTCTGGTCGAGATAAGTAGTTCAAGGGGTATCTAATTCCCAGGCAAGTGGGTTACTATTACTATGAAAGGCCTTCACAATTGTTTTTTGCCCCACTAACCGAATTCTGGAACAAATGGATTTAGATAAGAATGTTTTGTCTTTATGAGTATTTAAGTGTTTTCAACGAAAATTGTTGGGTCTTCAAACAAGTTTTGGGTTAGCTTGGGTTATACAAGTTGAAGCGTATCTTAGGACTTTACTATTTTATTTTTTAATGTTAACACGCACGTGTTTCGTCACGCCATAGGCTCATCAATTTGTACCTTCCATAATTTTTGTTTTTAAAAGTAATGCCTCAGGGAGACTCATTAGATCCTTGTGCATTCCCTACCTCTGTAGATGTTTGAACGCATTCGAGTAATCAAAATAATTGGCCACAGTGTCTGTTAAAGTAATTGATGATACGTACTGCTCCTTTCAACTTTGTCTCCATTCTGAGAATCGCAATTGCTGGTTTTATCGAGGTGTCTTATTAGACCCATGATCACGCTAACTCAACGTGTTCTTAGAAGCCTTAAATACTTATAAGCGTTAGTGTCAAGTTCTCTTTCTACTCCAGAACCCGAAAGGGATGCACTGCCAGCCGTCTCTCTCATTTACTATTCGAGAGCGATCGTAAAACGATTTTTGGAACGTACAAAAAATTGTTTAGGTTTTTTCAAGACGGGAACGAGGCGCGGTATAAAAAACCTTTGTTATCGTCTTTTTGGTTATCGTACGTCATAAATAAACTACTACAGTGTAGTTTTTTTGGATGTGAAATTTGAATTTGTTGATGCCATGTATGTCCAACGGTCAACAACTACTTCGGTCGGATGCCGCTTGTGTCGCGTGTTATTGCGTTTTATTTATTCTTATCAGCCAGAAGTAGGTCAAAGCCTATAATCTAATGTGTTTCGCAAACTCGCTTCTCGCTGCTGTTATCAAACGCTTGCTTCATCGAGCCTGAGCAGAATTGATCTTTTAATTGGTCAGATATTGTGTTGCGTCTATCTAGCTAGGGGAAGCTGCATGCCCACTAGATGCAATCTCGTCAGAGATGCGCGGTCAATGACCGAGCGAAGGAGATAGAAGCACGTGTGCGAGCATGACGGACAACATGCGCGTACGCACAGAAAAGGAATGGAAATGATTGTGTTTGTTATCCTTTTTTTTTCTGCGTGTAGGTATTCCTTGCAGTATGAGTGTTTTGTATGCGTGTGCGTGTCTAATATTGAATTTCGACGAGTGTTTAGCAGTCAGTACATGTATTTGAAAACTAGCATAATATATATATCTTGACATTCAACGCGTCACACGCAACACATACGAGTTATATTAAAAGGAATTTCTTGACAAAGGAACTCTGATTTTATGTCGTGGTCGTCGCTCCAACTCCTTTCAAACGCACAATGCGGCGCACTCAATCCTCCCAAAAAGGATTAGACATAATGCCTAAAGCCAAAAACGTCGCTTATTCGAGTTCACATCAACATGTCACGTCTCGACCCTCATTCCAGCATCAATAGAAATCTATTCGTCACACTAGTTTATTATCCCAAAAAACAATCTTTCAGCCGTCACCTGTCAGTGCCAAACGTCACTTTCCCGCCAAACACGATCCGCAAGTTTGATTCCCATGCGATACGCGCAGAAGTTACTCTCGCTTCAGTCAATTCTAATGATTATGCATCAGCAACGGAACCTGCACACGGATTCTGCATCCACGAGCTCACGCAACGGACAATGTGCATTCACCTATTCAAATTCAAATTTCACAAAAAGCAGCTCACAATCGCATAAAATGCACTGTTTATTGCTCAAAATACCCAAATAATGCCGGTCTCATCGCTATTGAGGGTCAAACTGTTGCCATTGTTATCTAAGTTGTCCGCTTTCAATGGGAATAGGTTACGAAGGGACAAAGGTGGTGACATGTCTTAGAAAGAATAGGGCGCTCTAGTCCGAGAGGTTATGCTAATGAGATTTAATTGAGTTTATAATGGTCAAGATGATAGATGGACGTTAGGGCCCCAGTGGCACTGGAGCGCAAAAATTACCATGACTCAGCTATAGTCATTCAAAACGAACTCGCAAGGGACAATGCCTCCAGAGGTGGTGGAATCGCCATCAAAAGGAAACATCTTAAATGATTCCCCAAACACATAACAATGAACATTGTCTCACATTATCACAAAGCAAATTAACACAAAAAGCTTTGGATATTTTTAAAACAACTATCTGAGCGGTCTCCTCAAAGTCTGGCGTCGTGCGGTAGGTCTGAACCGTAAATACAGGAACTCTGTAAACAATACGCACGTGCTCCTCTATTTAACGTATCGCCGACAAAGATACACTGTCTATGGGAAGAAAGAAAGCATCTAACGGTTCTCTCCTGACAAACAAATAATATATTATCGCGTTCGCATCTCCCTTCTTGGCAACTCGCTATCAATTTAATGCTCAACGCAGAAAAATTAAGGTCAATGATACAGATAATGCTGTACTATTACTACAACGTATAAATAGCAGTATCATAGACGTGCTGTCTGCGAAAACATTTATTGTATACGAGAAAATTATCACATTGATAAATAAACGTTACGCAAGGCGCTACGTTTCTTTGCGTGCATAAAATTGGGCTAAAAGGTCAAAGACCAGCTTTTTGTGAAATTCGTGACAACAAAGGGGCACTTTTCAATAGCCGTCTTAGTGTTGCAATGAACAGGCACAATCGAATCGACATTACGATCATTGTATTGAATACGGGCTACCTCAAACCGCGCAAGAGTTTACCTTGTCAATCTATTACACAATAGACCCAATAGACATCTCAAAAGCAAAACAAACACTGTTTTATCATTAACTGACGAACATTGACACAGATGCTAGCGTTAATCTTTATTGCCCATTTAGACGAATTTCAGCTCTATTTATTGGTAAACAAAATGCTAATCGATGACAACATGTTTCTGGCAAACTACATGCTTATCAGTCAATTGTCAACGATGCACATATTTGTGGAGAATTATTACATTGTCTCGTGCAGCCATGCTGTCTACATAATTGACAACCGTTTTAAAACAAATATGTTTATTTGTATGATTATGTTTCACGAAAGCTTTCTGTGTGAACTAATTAGCATGAATTATACCGTTTTGTTTACCTTTGTTCTAAGAGATATTGCTATGTAAAGAAAATGTATCGGTTTCGATTCTCGCTTTTCAATACGCATATTCCGTGTCTGTTTAACCTGCTTTCTTGTCTTAGGTCTGCAACTGGCAATGTTGCGGTAACCTCGAATGTGAATACTTCTATATCAAAACTAACATTATTTGTATTATGTTTGTTAGTTATTTCATTATTTTTATTGTTATCCGCATCTACCTTTTCACTTTCAATGTTCCAGTCCACTTCTTCATCACTGTTCGTTATCACAAGTGTAAAATCAGTTACCACATGTAAACCGTGTTCATTATTTTGCTTATTCTAATTGCGTGTCACCCTCCTAAGGGTGGGGTAAGGGCTCGTTTTAAAAGAATTTTTGGTGATTTAATTTGTGTGAACCTTTATAGTTGATACGCTACGTTACCTTCTGATTTACCCTGTTTATTTATATTACGTTTCGTACTTTCAATTTCTAAAACAATTTTATAAACTGTCGTTTAAATTGTTTGTTTGACCGGCCATTTGGTGATATCATTTTATTTGTCAGATTTTAAATCATATAGAACTTTGTTATATTTTTTTACTAAATAATTTTATTATATATATAATTTTATTATAGGAGTTAAATATGCTTTAAAAATATTATAAATATTCAAGGGCATATTTCACACATCACGCTCTAGTCCCAAAGCAAAGCAAAGCTTGTACCTACTATGGGAACTAGATTGCTGATACAATACTTACGCATGTTTTTTTTAATATACATAGAATACATAGCATCAGAAACATATAAATATTTAAAAATAAAAATGTCAAACTAGTAACTGCAGTAAAATGATTAATAATGCATTTTTCCGATACCGTAACCACCGTTTCCGATAAGTGGGAACCTTGGAAGCAAGCCATAAACCATGGCATACTTGTAACTGTTGCTGTGCAATAAAAGCACCTATATTTCCATTATATTTGATTGGAAACTACATATATATATTTACCAAGAAAATATTCGACGAAAAACGTAAGTTAAAATTATTACTTAAAATATATGTTACATTTTGTAACGTACTAACAAACCGATTTCCCATTGTTCTACAAACAAAAGGCCTAAATTGTACAAGTCTTATATAAATCAAAAACAATTACTATAGACTCCCTTTAATTACATATTTCTTAATGTTGTCTATCGAGGCGTTATGAATGGTACGGTTACAACAATGTTTTGACTGTTGCAAGTGCTGTGCATGCTTTATCAAAAGCGTTAATGTATGCTAAAATACACGACCTCGGTAAAATTTGCGTGACAACACTGTGGGAACTATGGGCTCTTTGTTTTTATTGTGTGAATTAATTTTTAGTAGTTACCGAAATATATTATTACAATTGTTGCGTGTATCAATGAAACGTAGTACAAAGGGAAATCTTTGAACCAATTGTTCTTTGAAAGTAAGAAAGTAATTAATGGTGGTGTTTCGTGTTGTTTTACATCCGATCAAGATTCATCATCATCTTCCTACCCTTGTCCCACATTATGTGGGGTCGGTATAACACGTCTTCTTCTTCCACTCTTCTCTATCAGACGTCATATCAATGCTCACACCTTTCTTACACATGTCATCATTCGCACAGTCCATCCATATTTTCTTTGGCCTCCCTCTACTTCTACATCCATCAAGATTGATACAGATTAAAAACTAATTAATGGTAATTTTTAGTATTTTCTGAAAATCTGTTAAGATTGATATTAAACAATTTCGGTAACAAAACAAACATAAATTTCGTACATATACACAATTATATATAATCTTCATAAAGACCTTTTTACGTAATTCTGTTATTTAAAGCCAAAGGTTGCGCATCAAATTCCAAACCATAAAGATCTCATAAGATTTCAAAGTTCGATACCAAATGTTTTAATCCAATCCAGTTTTCGGGACATTTGCATTGCGAGTATTGCAACAGGTTTTCAATGCAACTTTCTCACAATCCACCAGAGTTTATCATCATGACCCGATTTACATAATCGAATGACAAATTGTTTTTAATACAGTTTCTGCATCAAACCTATTATCGCATGCACTTAAATGCATCCGTGTCATCGTTAGCTCAACTGTTTCTTGTGTATTTAATTAACACTTGTATAGTTTCTGCCTGTTTCCATGTTACCTGTGTTTCGTTTTCTTATCGCTCCTTAGTATTTTCGAGTATCTTCTGAATTAACATAATATCTTGTTGACAAATGCGTTTTGTGTGTCATACATCCGTTAGGCACGTCGGTGTGCGGTTCACGCTGTGATCGGCATAAATTTGCAATATTTGGTACACCGTTCCTTACCTAGTTTACTATTATATGTATTGTTTTTTATTTCGTATCGTTATATATTTCAATGAATCTATTTTTCATATTATAAGGCAGGTGTAAAAGATCCGGTTGTGTTTTAGCTTTTTTATTGTCTTGATCACTTGTTTCGACGTCACCGGCATTCAAAGAAATAGTTGAAGTCGTTATGTTACCAAAAGTATTCAAGACTTTTACGAGCTATGCAATAACGGCTCCGGCCATACGCCTTACGCATACAAAACGAACAATTTGATTTTACTACTCAAAATGTCGTAAAAATCCATCGTTAATTCAGCAAATGCATTTCCTTTCCCAAGACCGCGTTGACCCATATTCATCGAAAATAATTACTTGTATTAGCATCCGTCATTGCTTGACCAATCGCTTTTATTATGTGACCTCGCACCCCGGTCAGTCTCACTGTTTTATTACACCACCTCGCAACCCCTTGTTGGACTTTCACACGTTTTAAAATGTAGGATCTTGTCCATCAAATGACCGGTCAGCTCGTAAAAGCTCGTTAGGAAAATATTAATAGAATCCAGAATAATAATGTCGTAAAATAATATTTATTTCACTGAAATCCCGTTCAATCAAAACGGTTATGTCACTATTTATGATGAGGACGACTGACTGATCATCCTGAGGGGATACAGAGCTATGCGCATCCTAATCGCAGCATTAATGTACTAATTAGAACATCGTGACGCTCAAAAATTTGTATTTGATTAGATTAATGCTTTTTTCGAGGTTGAAGGAACGGCTCTGGTCCCGTGGGTGGTCCTTTGAACCGCGTACCTCGATTATATCAACGCACATTAGGTTTTTTGTGACCGTCGGGAGCTTCGTGACCGAAAAGACTAATAGAAACATAAAACGGGTACTTCAAAATCGATGCTCAAAAAATACGCATCCTGCTTGTCCCGCGCCAAAGGTTACCGCATGTACTTGAGATAACACTAATGTCACACTTTTAGAATTTTAAAAAGCTTTCAAGAGACTCGCAAGTGCCGTTTGAGTGGAATAACTTCTCGCCAATAGTTTTGACATGAAATATGTTTGAACTCCAGTAAATAATAGGTCTTTACCTATGAAATTGCCGTTTTGTATGAAGAAATTGAAACGAATTTTTTTCATGTATTTTTTATTTGTATTAATCGAAGTAATTACCCATGCAATCAATGCATCTTTGCCAACACAGTGGCAGGTTATTGATGCCCTTCTTAGAGAAATCAGCTGGACGGGAGGCAACAAATTCTTCATAGGCATTTTGTACTGCCTCTCGGGTATTGAAGTTTTTCCCGCTAAGTAGTTATCCAAATTCTGGAAAAATTAGTAGTCTGTAGGCGCAAAGTCTGGTGAGTAGGGCGAATGACGAAGAGCTTCCAACCCCAGTTCTTGCAACTTGGAGACCGCCTGCTGTGCAGTATGAGGTCGCGCGTTGTCGTGCAGGAGCAGCGGAGACGAGCGATTGACCAATGCTGGTTCGAGATGTGCCAGCTTCTCCATCATTGTGTTCAGTTCTTCACAGTACACATCTGCAGTAATGCTCACCCCGTTTGGAGAGAGCTGTGATGAATCACACCGGCGCTAGACCACCAAACAGTGACCATCACTTTTCTAGGGGTAAGTTTTCGTTTAGGGCATTGTTTAGGTGCTGAACCAGGATCTAACCATCTTGCTGAGCGCTTGCGGTTATCAAACAGAATCCATTTTTCATCGCAGGTAACATGCGGTTCAAAATTCCTTCATTTGTGTGTCTGTTGAGCAGTGCAAGGCACGTCTCGACGCGTAGGTACTTCGCGTTGGCGATCATTGAGTTCGTGGTGCACCCATTTGTAAGGCTTTTTTACCTTAACAATTTGACGCAAATGGACCAATATTGTTTTGACGCTAACGTTGAAAGCTGCTGCTAATTCAGCCGTAGATTGTGTATCATCAGCTTCCACAATCGCCTTTAATTCGTCATTGTCGACCAAAGTCTTCGGACGACCGCGAGGTTCATTTTTCAGGTCGAAATTTCCAAAACGGAAGCGAGCAAACCAATAACAGGTGGTGCGTTGGTTTGTAGTGTTAGCTCCGTAAACGTCGTTGATGTTGCGTGCCACTTGTGCCGCGTTGCTCCACGACGGTACTCATATTCCATAATTACTCGAATTTTTAACGTATCCATGATTACGAAAAAGATTGAAATGCGATGAAAATGTAACACTAATCAATAAACAAATGACTTCTTTTGGAAAAAAAAAAACATGTTTTTAAAATAAAATTAATTAGAAATTATAATTCTTAGCCAAACAAAAATTATTTTGATTTGAATTGGCCAGTACTGCAGAACGGCAATTTCATAGGTAAAGACCTAATATATATTTTGTAAGTATATCAGCTTTCTAGTTAGAAACTCTAGCACTTTAGGAAACTAGTAATTTGAGAGGGTAATGCGAGAGTGGAACCCGAGAGGTCGAGAGAGAGTGAGCCAGATGGGCCAGGGCATCTGGTGCGGAGCGGCATTCTAAGTCACTACACCGATTATAGGTGCTCATTGCCACGCATCTGCCGAATATTGCTCTTTGCATAGTTTTCCCAACAAAATATAATATAAACTTGAGAATATAGATATAGCTAGAAGCCTGTCTTTGTCATTTGCGAAACAATATAGGAGTTATACGCTGGCGATTTATTAAATTTACATAATTTTTCATTAATATCACGTTTAAGCGGCTTTAACATAATCTAATAAATGTGTCATCATCATCATCAACCTATATCAGTCCACGGATGGACGTAGGTCACTCCACCAAGGCGCGTCACTGAGTCCGATCTTCATAAATATGTCATAATAAATGAAATACCTAGAACTAAAACAGTCACGAGAAACAACTGTTTAATTAGTTTAGTACCTACAGTAACATCGACCTTAATAGCCAAGCCGTGTCCGAGTTTCAAGCACGATATGCTAATTCTTAATTTACCTAACAAAAGAGTCCTATCTCTAGCAGTTAGCAGAAACATCTAAATAGAGATTACACCGGTTCCCCAAACATGCTCGATTTAACACCAAACGCGAATTCGTTAAACATGTAAGATTATCTTGAGAAAAAGTTATGTTAACCTGTTGTGCATGTATTATATTAGCATCAGCTATTGTGATATTATTCCATATATTCATGGGTAAACACACACCGTCCTTTGTGTCTATTGTTGGGGTAATACTTAGCAGCATCACCCCTCGCGGTAATACCATCCTTTCATTCCATTGTCATAGTTTTTCTCATCTTTCTAAATTCGGTGCAGAGGTCAGCGTTATTGTCTGCTGGGAGATGAATCTTCAGGAATCTCCGGAGGTCAGACTTCTTAGAGTGACCTGAGGTCATTAACAATGAACTAATCCTTGTTTACTATTGTAAAACCGATGTTTAACCGATTCTTCTCAGAAGTGGTCCATTGTAGGATCTGACAGAACAATGCTTCCCTAGCATGGACAATAGCATTTTTGTTCTTTATGATATTCAGCTACCGTTCTGGCCGTTGGGCCTTTATTGCAGGTATTATCGATCTCATTGTCCAATTTAACGTTTCTAGTTTTAAAATACCATGGGAACTGTTGTTCGTGTCTTCAAACCGTTTGTAATAGTTTATTTTTGTTTGTTCTTGCGAAAGATTGGAAGGCCACTTCCAAGAGTTCGAACCGACTGCTTCATTTATTTTATGAGTTATAAAGTTTTAGATGCGGTTTTACTTTAATTGTTTTGTGGTCAGATGCAGAAACAACTGCAGAGTGGTAGATAACCTACGTCTACATATTTAAAGAAACACAGTTATTGAACTTTTTGTTGCCCTAAGAGTACCACATGCCTCTTCTGAGGTCCCACGTACCTCGTACGCTTACGCAGCGTATTCCGGTAGCTATTGGAACTGACTAAATGCCTATCGAGATACGTCGCTCCTTTGATCGTTGGTGGGAGACCGCATCCTTTGAACTTGCCGCCTGTGTGCATGGCACAACGTATTATCACTCTATAATCCTTGGGTTATGAGCTGGATTTCGATGGCAAAGACATACAGAGGCTTTGTGACTTTGTGACCAATACTTTTTCTTTACTGCATGTCTTATGTTGTGTAGTAGCTTATGTGCAACACTTAACAATGCATTTATGTTTATTGTATGTTTCGAACCATAACATTGCAGAAAGCTATTTTGCAATAGTTTATCTGCACGATTGAACAATCAGCTTTACTTAATTCCCTATTCTCTATCTCATATTTCTAAACATCTACCTCACGCAACGAATGAATAAATACAGATCATTCACCATAATAATAGATAAACGTGTACGTAAACTGTTAAAAAGAAATAGAAGCTGCAGAAAGTACACACGCCATTTATATAATCACCACGTCGAGTTCTTCCGAGCAAGTGGCAATTTTCTCTTCACTCCTTGTCTAGATGTTACCTAACTACACCTGTTCTAACAGAGTCAACGTCCTGGTTTATTTATACCTATACTGTGCATTCGTACCTATATGTCAAATTGGCAAGTACATGATGATATTTATTGGCTAAGGGTTTGTATTTGCGATCATCCATTAACGAACAAAGGTATTCATGAATTTCAATGGGTATATTAAGAGCCATTTTACGTTTTTGCTGGCTTTTGACGTTGTAGCTTTCACCAAACGATGCAACTACCAACTCGAATGAAGTATATAATATCTGGTTTTCTGCTGTATAACTTTCTTTACAAATCCGAGATCATACATAAAATGTTGGCGATCGTTGAACTTCAGATATACCAGATTCAATCTTAGCCACATGTGTTATATTACTGCCTGACCAACTGCGATAAGTGTTGGTCTGCACACAGCTTATGTAAGATGCATTTGCAACGGTGAAAGTCTCAGATGAAAAATCATATATAATTATAGACGTCGTCGGTATCCGAGCAAGTACAACCAACAATACATTTTTTATAATAACTTGTAGTTAAGATAAAGGACCGACTTTATTCACAAACTTACGACTATTAGAGTATTGACAAAATGTACATAGGCTTATAAAATACATAAGAAACAGTTGAGCTATCTACAGACCGTTGCAAACGTACCCAAAAAGAGTAACCAAAAAACGCAGCCCGTTTTTTGGGTACTCTTTTTGGGTTGCCGCAAAAAAAAAGTTATTCAAAATATACATGGGTACTTACATGAGGATCAAAAGAACATAACTAGGTATGTTTTTAATTGTTATCGTAAAAACTAGAAAAAAAAACCTGTATGATGATGGGATACCTATTTACTTACCTGCAGTAAAGCCCCAACTTGTGAAATAAATTGTTAAAAACAAAATATTGTGGAATGATGTTCTCGCTATTGTGGTTACAGCAGCAGCACGCAACACGCACTTCCATTTCGCTTACTTTCACAATCGTCTCCCGCCCACCGTTTCTAATGCTTAACCAGCTAGCTTGTTTCATTGGTTATAACTTCGTGAAAGTAACTACGTTACACCAATCTGTCGAATAATTAGATTTTGAAACAATTGGCAGTAAGGTTCATTTATATGCGGCTACAAACTTATACAATTTTTGTTATATAACTTAGCCATTTCTGTGTTGACTTGTAGCCAATGTTGTTGCCTTGATGACAATTTAGCTGGACTAATGTAGCTAAAATTTGGAAATATAATTTGGGAAACAAGAGCAAAGATACGGGCAAAAGCTTTATTGGATATCGTACAAACAAATATACACGTCTTTAAATAACCAGTACAAGATTCAATGCACCATTGACTTTCGTTTCACCGAGAAAACCAATTGAGATCGAGGTAAAGCATTTCATTCAATTAATTAACATTGACACACGTTATTGGGCATGGCATTCGTGTTGCTAAAAATCTTGCATATTATGAACCTGACAAACAAATATTTGTCGACCAAACTTCAATATATCGTTCGCCCACTAATAAGCAGAGCAAAGTCTACAAAATCAGAAGAGAAATAACAGAAACACAAAAAGTTTCTGCAAAAAGTAATCCTTAATTCGATGGCCAAACTCTTAATGACGACATCCTGTTTCAACGATAATAACAGCTCTGTAGATTTAAGTCTAGACTTAGCTCGAACCTATAATTTAGACGGGCCCTGTTTCGCAACGGAAATCCAACGACGAAAATAGTTGATTAAAAAAAAGTGAAGTAAATAGGTAAACCAACTTTACCAGGAACCCATGAGTCAGTTTTGCAATAATTGAGTCATTTCCTGTTGGGGCAGTGTTGTTGGAGTCAAAACTATACCGCGCATTAAACATTTTTATATTTCCTCCAACTCCATAAATTATAAGGTCAAGAGCTGGTTACATAAAATAGAGAGCCCCCAATAAAATGTATCAGATAATACTTCTGAGTTCAATACAACTACCTGGTCGCTTATTTGTTTAGGCTGCCACATCTCAAAACCAGTAGCCGGGAGTATACATATAAATACATGCGAGTGGCGCACGGGATCCGTTTTTGTTGCCTTTTTTACCCTCCAGTCACCAGTTGCACTAGAACTACTTTTCTAGGGTTGTGCGTCCGACTGGTTGTACACTGATCATGCTTTAACTAGGCCGCGTAAAACCGCTGCTCGAAACATCTAACCTTCCAAGACCAGCCGAGATATATCAGCCATCAACAGTATGCTAGCTACCAACAGTGCGCGTATCCGTAGTACAACGAGTTTTGACATCGTCTCGCCTTTCACTTGGCCTAGATATTTGGGAACTGGTTGTAATCAACAATGCGAGCCATTCGCGTCCATTGCGACTGCTAACAATGCGTTTCCTGTGATGCAGCTGTGAAAAAGTCGAGCACATTAATTTGTCGCTTCTATAGGCTTCTTTATATGACCGATATACTTGCTTTCAACCAGTTTTCAAGTCCTTACAAAATGCAATGACCCATAGACACACCCCTACTGATATCTCGTTACGATGGTACCAATCTCGTAAGATCCGAACTCATTTACGATCCATAAAAGAGGCAGCCCTGCACCGTAAATAAATAAAATAAAAAGGTCGTGCGCTAGAGCAGGCGGGGCAACCTGTTTCCAGAGACGTGGTTCCGACGCCCACGCCTGACAAATCTGCGTTTGTTACTTACTATACAACACAACGTAGTACAGCTACGTGTAGAGCACGCCAATTGTGAGACGGTGACGGACGGCTCGGAGCGTGCCCGTTCAAGTCGGGACTTGTTTCGGCGTTCAGACCTAACATCATTGCTTAGGATCGCGATACCAATTCAAACTACAATTCATCAGAAATAAATAAGGATTATATGTAGTTTATAGTTCTAACAAAGTAACGCGCAATGACATGACTCTAGGTCGTGACTCGTGATGCATTCAAAACAAAGCTCGTCCAAATTTGACTCTCTATTTTATTGTACATATATACGTCGAAACTCGTGTCCCTGTAATTACCAGGAACAATGGAAGGCCTCCATTAGAGTTTTGGGCATTGACTATAATGAGTGGCACGTTTTCTGGATCCTGCATCGTGACCCGCGGCCCTGACTCATTCCCACGCGGCGGCAGTTTCGATATTTGTGTGTTGCCGCTAGCCACAAGGATCTTTTGTACAATCGTAAACGACTTAAAGGTTTGCAATTTTCATTTCACCACAACAATTTAGTGAGATTACTGTAATGGCATCTGGTGCTCTAAAGGGCTCACCGTTCTCTTTCAAAGAGTTGTCATTACACAATGAATAAACCACCTGCAGGTGGTTGTCTCTTCAATAGCCTAATTTCACCACGACCGCTAACTTTCACATTATAACTTAAACGAAATGTATTTTGCCTCCTGTCATGACTTTTTACATAGTAATTGGTCCATCTTACATTCTTGGCGGCATCAATTTATCATCCCCATATTCTTACCTCTCATTTGTCAAGCACCATGTCACGTAGCATGCTGTAGTTCAATCCAACACGCTCCAAATTATCTATTCACGCTACGAGTCAAGTCGTGATTCTCCGGACTCCTGCGGGTCCATCAAAGTGTCAAAGCAACGCCTCACTTGCACTGAAAAAAAGTCAATTTACTTGCAGGATGACAGGATATTTTTTCTAGCTTTGATCCTTCCAATTTCATCCTTCGTCCTGAGACTTTATCCATGGTTTTTTTATTAGAAGTTATAAAGATTCTGTCGGTGTTGCGGAGACGGATGCGTGCTCATCAGACACGGCCTTCGCACGCACGTGCATTGCATTCTACTGCACCGTTGCCTGTTGCTATGCGTTTGCTCGGAACAATCTCGGTAACAACACTTACATTCAATGTATTTCTTACTTCTTTTCAAATGAATGCAATCACATTACTTGTTTCTAAGCACCGTTTAGCGCCATCATATTCGTAAACATCGTTGGATTCTAGGAAAATTATAGACTTAATAATGTCTGCGTAAGTAGGAGCAAATACTTTAAATTCTCTGTTATGATACTCGCGGCCTTTAAAACGTGTAATACGATTGGCGCCGAAACTCTGCCCGAACAGGTTTCGTTGGTTTTAATGATTTTTTTTCAGTATGCGATGAACAAATTTATAGCTCTACTCGTACATGAGGCTGCGCGAGCGCCGCGCCGATATTTAGGTCGCCCGAAATAAACGCGCTCCCACTGCTTTGCGTCTACGTGGATGACATTACAAACTGCCAGGACGAGTTTAGCTCATCAATATAATGGCGTACACCGAAATGTGCAAAATCCTATTCTTTTATTTTTAGAATAGGTACAAAAATTTGGTCCAGACTTATAATTGTGTTAGGTTATCTTGATTTACTCTATTGAAGTTGCCGTATAAGACGCTACAAAATCCTTTAGTAAAATATTATCGGTCGTGGTCGTGAATACGGTAAAGGCACAAAAAGATAATCGCTTCCGCAATATAATATCAATTCAAGGTCCCGTTACTACATTTGAAATTACTACACCAAACATAACGTAGTTTGAAGTACTATCAAGCCCATACTACATTAACTACACATGATAAAAGATTATAATACCCGTGATAATGTATGTGTGAGTTGTTTGCGCGATCTACACGAGCATGTTATGCGCACGCGCACGATCTCCAAGGCCATTTTGTTAACGCGTACCTTCGCCCGCATCATGTTTACGCATGTTCGATATTAAACGGCTAAATGGAGGATCCGTCGCCCCCGAACAATGTTCGTGACGCGGAAGTGCTCCGCAAATCTATCCGGTGATACCAACGAGAAAATGGCGCGAAACGCTTCATTGAACGTTTGGCGGGAAACTTCATTACGCAATTCTGTGAAAGTATTTTCACAGCATCTCAGCGTATTTAGAGTTTATCATAGTTTTATTTATAGCCTTCTGTTTATGCGTTTGTTTATCTTGTGTGTCATCGTTTATAGCTTTATTGGTTATTTTAGTTTCCTTGCTGTGTTTTTGTTATGTAATCGCATGAAAATTCAGCGAGACAGGGTCAACCTGCACAACTGAAGTTCAATTCGGTTATTCTATTTCCTTTTCAAAATTATCATTCTTACATAAGGCTGCACATTTGACGTCCACGTATTCAGTTACACATTATTTGGCGGGAAATGAAGACGACTGGTCGACCTTGGCTCTTATGACGTCATTGACATAGTTCTCGACTGCAGAAACCGCCGCTTTTTGCCGTGATTCGGACAATTATTGTTATTATGCTATAAGAAGTGCGCCTAATCGTTGCCACTTGCCATCATTGTAGTTAAATTGAATCTTGTATTTTCTGCGCCTTTCTTACATTGTATGTCTGCCGTTTATCACAATGGTAAATTGCTTAAATTGGAAATCTTTAATCTGCATTTATTAGATGTACTTTTATTTGAGTATCGTTTGTATTTGTATATCAACTTCCATAGTCACTGTAGTGTGTATGAATACAATTGAGCAAGCCTGACTAGTACCTACTCTTGACCAGTTGACACCCAAATCGTCTTAACCTTGAGAGCGTCTCGCGTTGCCATGCTAGTTTTTGTTAGATGTTTATTTAGCTACGTTTATTTGGTGATTTGACCAAAGTTATCGCGTTTGCTTCTATATTTCGTTGAATCGTTACAAAAAGTTTGAAACGATCAACGTGTTTTCTTATCTTATTGATTATATTGTAGGATTAAGTCCATAATATGATTCCAAACACACCCATCTCTCTCAATATCGATACTGTAATTTACGGTTCTGAGAATTTGATTATTTTTAACAACTTTGAAAGCACCCTTCGGGAGTCTTCAAGCCGGTAATTCACAGCCGAAGACCATTAACAGTAGATGCAGATTAAACAGTAGTAAAAATGTCGTAAAACTTTTATAGTTATTAAGGCCATATTTTGAAAATCAGAAATACGTTCACAAAGGGTGTCGCCGCCCCCAGGGATTACAAAAAAGGATTCCGGTGCATTAAGAGCGCTACAACTACTTTTTTACTGGTCTTTCCTCTGGATAGAGTCGTAAAGATGTCAACTGCCGTATGGTCCTAGAGATTCGGGATCTGAACCTTTCGAATCGTTAAAATGTTCGACGCCCCGCCTCACTTCTTTTATTACTTTGTTGATAGCGTCTGTGGCACCCCTCTGGTAGTTACAATGTAGTAAAGCGGTTCCGTTTCCTCCTTTCAGATTTCCTGAAGCCCCGCAAGCGACTGTCGAACAGCGCCAAGAAGTCCCCGGGGCACAGCCACAAGCACGAGTGCGGCCACAAGCACGAGTGCGGCCACGGCGCACACATCCGCCCCCCCAAGGTGGCTCGCCTCGCGCAGACCACCTTCAAACGAAGCTAAGTCTCCACCCCGCACAGCACTCTTGGACGGACCAAGTGGATCATGGACCAATCTCATTTCGGGCAGCTACAACTTAACCCAGTTCTCGAAACGTCAATACTGTGCAAGGTCCGTTACGACTTGAAAATTTTATGTGTTAATTTATTTTTTGTCTAAGAACAAAATTAAAATAATGTTAAGTAATTTGTAAAAAAGTTTGCAGAATATTGATAGATAGTGTTTATAATTTAATATATTATTGTAATGTTAGACAATGTCACACAAAACATCACATCGCAATTTGCTCAACTCCTGACGCCTGGCCGCGTGCAGTTTACTCACTACAGATTTTTCCAAATTTTCCATGTTTTTAATAACCTCCACACTTGCAAATATTGAAATGTGACAATTAAATATAAGTTTATTATGATCTCTTTCAATAAATTAAGTTATATTAAGTGTATTAGTGTTAAGGTATCATGATTAACGTTAAGATTTGGCTCATTGGATACTTGTTGTGTACGTCACCTTTTACGATCTAATTCTAAGGTCACATCGTCTTGAAAATATTAAGATGCATTTGTGTAGAAATATAATTTCCTTACATATGCATCGGAATATTTTCGATTCTTCTAAAACACTAGTCTTTTGCATCTTTGATTCGCCATCGCGAGAAAGATGCTGAAGATTTTCCGCAAAGTGAAACCAACAGTAGGTAAATAAAGGCACACAAAGGTTAGTTTAAGATAAATACAAATACTCAATAAAACACATTTTGTTATCTTTTAACAAAATTTACAACAATTTTTCATATAATTATATTAATTGTAGTTTGTAGTTAATTTTCTTTGCAATATTTGAGTATTTGTCTTTTACAATATTACTCCCTGGATCTAGTTTATTTGTTGTTGTATTTTAATGGATTATATAACTTTATATTATTAATTCTTGTTTTTATTGGATTTCTAAACTTTAGCCTGTTTCAATACATCTGCATGTTTCCTAATCGCGGCCTTTTATGAAAGTACAAATTTCTCATCAGTTTTAGGTCGAGAGGCTGCGATTTTCACAAACTTAAAAGACAAACCATTTCGTATCATTAATTTTATCATTCTTGCTTTTTCTGTACGTTTCGTACCATTATTTTTATGTACAACGTTTGTTGTATGTGTGGACTAGCCAAAGGTCAGTGCTCGGTGATTCTGACAGATTTTGGATTATAATGAAATATAAATGAACTTTTACATAACTTGACTAGCGAAACTATTTAAAATTAAAGTTGTAAAAGTTTTTATGACTACAGAAAGTAGGAGTAATTTACGATATGTTTATAGTTGATTTGACTTGTTTGAATTTTATGAATTGTGTTTGATGTATCTCTTAGATAGATTTGTATTTAAACCTTTTTTTATTGTAGTACAATCAGCATCGTTAGTAAATTATAAGGAAATCTCTATTAGCGAAAATTTGATTGTCTCTATAAGTAAACGTAATATGGGAAATATTGATAAGAGATAAAATAATTCAGTTTTGAAAATCTTGATTTGATGCTGACTGACATCAAAGAGGCACTAACATGCATTCAGTTAATTAATAAATAAGATTCTTGGATGCATATTACTGCAACTTTGGTTTTACATAACTTTCTTCCGTATAAAATATCTTATGAAATATATGTGCAAAAGCATATTTACACATATGTTTTGAAAAGTATTTTAAACAATCGAATGCAGCTGTTTTAGCTGTTTTAAATATTTACTTTATCTGAGAGATAACACAGAAAATATTTGATATAATTTTGTTGTTTGATGTATATTCAGATGTTGTGCCAAAAGTCTCGGAAAAGACTGGGTCTAAGTCTGAATCTTTTCATTAAAAGTGCGTTTTCAAAATTCATTAATATTGGCGCAATCTGGTTTATTTTTTATGTTTTTTAAACACCTGTGATGTATTAAATATGATCTCAGAACATTATTTTATGCAATTATCATATTTAATATTTTTGTTTAATAACTGCTGTTTCACAACAAGTAGGTATAAAACTAAATATCAGTATCCCTGGCGTGTTGAGAAATAATTTAATACATCCGAATTATTTAATTTTGTTAATTAGATTTAATTTGCAATGTGTCGTATCATTTGTGTAAATTATCTGAACATACCGACATAATATATTGTAACTATGTATCCTACCATGGACCCTGTACTATTACACTGTAAATAATACGCACCTAGTGTATTTATGATGCTGGTTTAAATTATGAAACGTGTTTTAAGTTTTGATAGGGATACACAAAAATAATATATTTGTACGTTTAAATTGAAATTACAAAGCTGCAGAGGCGATTATCTGATATGCAGAGCAATTGTGGATGTATCGTTAGACATAATTGGTCATAACTTCTCCATGAAACATTGATTATTTGAAACTATCACGGGTTTGAACATAGTTTTCTTTATAAACGGATATTTAACATGATTTGTGAGTTTGATCCGTGATCATGGCGCATGCAACTGTGCCAAAATATCGGGATAAAATCAAACTCACAAATCATGGTAAATATCCCGTTTACAAAGAAAATTAACATTGTCTTCTTTTTATCTAAAAGTTATATCAAATTATGTTATCGACCCATCCATGATCGCAGAGATGTTAAAATTATAAGCAATACTTAATTACTTACCTACAAATAACTTTTATTATGTCGAACCGTAGAGTTCTTATTCAACGATTATATATATCTATTACGATTTCGTGTCTAAAATATTATGTAATGTATAAAATTTAAGTAAAAAGCTTATTTCAGTCCGTATCTCGTTGTTTTCTTTCATTTACATAACCTTACCCTATGTAGGTAGGATAAGTTGTATGGAATTCACATAGTACCTATTATATGTTACACAAGTACGAAGAACAGTTACACTAAAACCTACGGAAATTAACTCTAACTAAACGGCATTGGCACTTGAGCAGATAGAGACCAATGGCGTCGAAAAAGCGATTGTCGAAGAGTATATTATGTATGGTATAGGTTACATACCAAAGAGGCCTGAGACCAACAGCCAGATGGATGGATGACATTGTTGCAGTACAGGGTAGGACCTGGATGCAAAAAGCCAGCCCAGAACCCATGTCTCTAACATACACATCTGGCCACAGAAATGAGATTTGAGCAATATCCTAAAATAAATTGAAGAATTGAAGGCTTTGATAATTTTCAGTCGAATTTAACTTTTTAACAGAACTTTCCTACATTTTAGTGCTCAAACATAACGTGGCGTTTAAATAGATTGTAGGAACACAGATTTAGAAAGACTGTTATACTCGAAAATAAATTGAAATAAATGGAATGTTTTAGTAAAACGATATTTTGATGCTCGTATGAAAATGTTTATTGATATCACAATCAAGTCTACACAGCTACCCATATTACCCATCGAAGTCGACACGCCTTAAAATACATAGATGATACACAAAGATTACTTTAAACATACAAGCCACGAGACCGAAGTCGTAAGTACTACAAAATCGACCTTTAAAACAGTGACTATTCTGGATTAAATGCAAAATGTTCAGATGTGCTAAAATATTCATTATCTAAGTTCTATGACAGCTACGTGTCCACAACAATCCGACAAGTGATCAAATTAACTTCTAAGATACAAAATTTCTAGTCAGTACAACACTATTATCGATTGTGGCAACGAATATTTATCTAGACGTCAATTAGTATATATAAGCTACATTTAGGAATACTACTCGGTTGCACAATGTTAGGATTACTATAAAATCTGATAATATTCGTGGCAAAATAAGTTATTGTCTCAAAAACATAGAATTACTAAACACATAGTTTTCATTATAAACGGGATATTTACCATGATTTGTGAGTTTGATTATTTCCCGATATTTCGGCACAGTTGCATTGCATGCGCCATGATCACGGGTCGAACTGAATAAATATCCCGTCATAATGAAAACTATGTTCAAAACCATGATACATTCAAATATTATATTACTAAACACATTCAAATAACTAGACAGCAAGCAGAATATAATCTTACTCGTTATAATTATTAATAAATAGGTAAGTACAATATTCATTTAGGTAATCATTATGTACAAATTACAATAGAATTACACTTAGGCACATCAATTTTTATAAAATTACTTCTAATAAAAATGTGTTTTGATTTTGTCACAGCTATTCCTACCACAAATATTCAGTGATTAATAAATAATTTAAATGTGATTAGGTCGTTATTCACCACAAAGGAATATATAAAGAAATATGCAAATATAATAAACTTTAAGAGTTTACAAACTACGACATCCATCGAATATTTTATTAAAAAATGTAACGAGACTTCTTTCGCTTATATAATTCTAAGTATATAAGGAAAGAGCTTAAAGCCATCAGACTGTTGGGGATGTTTGATTAATTTGTACTTTAAATTCCCCATCGTCACCGCTAACCGCAGCATTAACATTACAATTACCTAATATACTGTGAATATCAGATAAGTACACCTAATTTGGTCATACAACTACGATACAGAGACTATTCTAGAATAGATTAGTGTAGTAGTAACAGACGCGATCTGCGTAACATCAAACACTGAGGACGCTAAGAACATTTATCAGAAGTTAGTGAACATTTAAAATTGATTTGTCAAAAATCACATCGAAACGATATTTAGGTTTACTAGTAAATTGCGCCTAAGACAAAGTTTAGATTATGCACCGACGAGAACAGAGACGTGGAAAACGGTTCAGGAGATTTTAAAGCAAGCACTTGACAACACAGAATATGAACCTCAACTGTAGTAACATGAAAGGAAGAGGAATTTAAAAAGACGTGTGGCACTCGTTGACTGCCGCGGTAAAGCTATTGCATAGCATTTTTTTCTGGATTACGCATGCGCAGTGTTAGGTTATTTTCGTTACGGAATTTCTGGATTCGGTGTTCACGCTCAAGGCCCGCGATAGAAGCTATGCAATAGCTTAATAAGAATTATTTTTAAAACTCAACCAGTTTGCATTAGATAATCATGATAAACACATTGTACATTTCACTAATACTAAGTAATTGTAAAATGTATGATTACAGTAAATCTGCAGTTTTAAGAGCAAAATAAAAAGTGGTAATAAAAAGGTACCAAAAGACATTAACTACACTTTTACGAGTATGAAATGTAAGCAAAGCTTCCGAGAGTTGCCTGTGAGTACCTACTTAGTTCCGAGAGTAAGTACTTGCCGAAATCTCCTGCACCTAACAATCAGACATTTGCGCAGATAAAAGTAGTTAAACAGACGTGTAGAATATAATAACGGACATTTACTATGACTAATTAGAAACACGACACATAGATAATAACTAGATTAATTAATTAGTATACCTATTTCTTATAAATATTCACTCATTTTTTCTGTCTCTGTTCTCGTCGGTCGTACTAACAACACCAACTAACTATACCTATTCCTCTACCCCACAGCTCGTATATAAATCTTTGATAAAGTT
Organism: Ecliptopera silaceata; assembly: GCA_932527185.1. Lineage (NCBI taxonomy): Eukaryota > Metazoa > Arthropoda > Insecta > Lepidoptera > Geometridae > Ecliptopera > Ecliptopera silaceata. Next base: position 3,019,378 of record OW052211.1, read on the forward strand.
TCTAATTCAAAAAGCCACTGTCTACCGCTATAGTCCCTGATAATCTTTGAGAGTAGGAGTTTAGATATATCTAATTTGAAAACCAAAACGTGTCTTCAAATTAGAGATATCCACTTGATTAAAAGGTAAGTTATTTAATACTAAAGGCCTAGTCACCCTATAAGCTCTAGATAAATATAAAATATTACTCTATTATTATAATATATATAGAAAGGTTTGGTGTCGAAGATAATGCTACAAGAATACAATTGGAACGAAGAGACAGTCCAGCTGTTAGTCCCGTACTGAAAATGGACGGCAAAACATCTTGGTTATAACGGTGCTAATACAATTGTGAAGCTGTAACTACACTACATACATTGACATAAATATCAGAGTAAATAATTTAATAAAGTACTTAGTTAATTACCAAGAAACTCGGGAAGTGAGTATCAATAAATGTGACAATCTCAACAGCGTAAGCGGTTCTGAATACCTCAATAACAGTTCAATCACGAAGTATTGCCGCGCAGTGTAACTCGGATACGATACGTCTATCACATTTATTCGTGCTAACTTCCCGGAGTTACTGAAATATCGTAAGAGGCTTAGCATAACCCTTAATTAGGTCTGGTATAATGGTAACTGAGCTTGGTAACTGTCGACAAATATTGCGAAGATCTTAGAGAATAATTAATGAAAAACAACGGATGAACTCAACGTAGTTGTCAGTGATGACAGCCGGTTGATTAACGTCGTTTTAGAAGTCCTTTCGTAGCTCGTATTTTATTTGGCTATGATTTCCAAGCTTAGTCCCAGAACCTCCAACACGCTCGTTCTATTGCAGTACTCAGAAACGACACAAAAATCTCATTATAGTAGTGTAGACGGTGTAAAAATAATGTTTATAAACATTGGCCTACGAGTATTTAATTGTAATTTCAACTATTTGAAAAGCTTAACGTTATTATCACACAGTTTAACTAGAACATCGATTATAAAAGTTACTGCTATAGAATACTAAATTCAGCGGCGGCGCACTAACTTTACAATTATACAAAATACGATTAATATTAACAAACATGTGATATCAGACTTGTAAGAGAGTTTCGAAATCCATTTGTTCCCGCTCCACCTTTTGCCCGTACGATTTGCGCAGGCATTCTCACTTTTTTAAGGGTCAGTCCAAAATTTAAAATGATTAGACTTTTTTGGAATCAGTTTTGTCAAGTTAATTTTAAAATATTATGGAGTGCGCAACATTTATAAATATACGTCTATCGAATTTGTTTAATATCTAAATACCTAGTGCGATTTTTACAGTGCTGGATTAAGGAAGCGCGGGCCCGTAGCAAATTCTTTCAGAGCACTTGATATGGGTGTTAGTATAAAGTGGTAAAAATATCATAGTGGGTTTAAATATGCGGGGCCCCCTTTCGCGCGGGGCCTGTACATTTTGTTACGTGGTTAAAAGTTTAGACCTTAATCCGGCACTGTATCTTTGTAAAAAGCTGCAGACTACGCTTCAATCATTAGATATTACATTAAAGGAGGTACGAGTGACTCTAATAAGTTATAATCAGTCAAGTGTATTTTCTTAAAGATCAGGAAAATCTACGCATAACGAGAAATAACTGCAGCCTATTATTGTAGTTCCAATACATAAATCTATTAGTGCTAACACAGACAATATATTGTGCTATTTATAGGTTATATATAATATATAATAGGTATATATAATAGGTTATAAATGTTACGATGTTTCAACTGTCAAATTATTAGAGTAAATAATTATTTTCACAGATTATCCTTCTGTATGTATGTTAAATTGGTGTTTCCTGTAAGGCAAATTCTGCGACGTTATATTTTGAATCTTCATTTTTGTGCTAAGTTTTGTAGGTGTGTTTATGTGCGATTGATGTGGGTACCTTTCAAATATAGGGATACCTATTTGTTAATCATATATTGAATAAGAAACTAATTGTCTGTATAGGTATTGATAAAATTGTAATTAATCTACTCTAATTTGGATTCAAGATAAATACTTTAATGAATCTATTGATACTAATGGGCGAAGAAAAATGTCTACTAACATGCAAATAATAAGAATCATTATTGTCTGACACTGGGTTATTGTCGAGACAGCAGCTTGGCTTCCAACGATTGACTAATGATGTCTTCTGCGACATTACTCCCATAATTTGTACGACTGATACTTTATAGACATACGGCCTAATAATAAGCTACTACTCAAAAATATCAAAATGAAATCAATAAATTGCAATAAATCAAGGTTCTTGTAAACAGGCCAGAATATCAAAATCTATGAAAACATGAGTCAAGCAAAGTGATTTAAAATGCCCCATGTTTGATTTTTTCCTATTAACTCTCTAAACTACTCTAAAAACTGAACAAATCAATCAGCAGGCCCAAAATAAAAAATACGGGAAAGGTATAAAATAAAAGTAAAATAAAAAGGGATATTTGGATGTTTATTTACAATTTGCTCTCAAATAATAAACGAATATGATTATTATTGAAGAAAAACTTATGCAACATCAGTGCTATTATCCCAAAATAACCCACATTATCAATTTTAAAACATGTTAATAATGGCTTGCTCCACACAAGTCGCTACACGCTACATTAAACATAAAATACCCAATTATAGTAATCGCCACCGTTTCGTACTCAGTTAAATATAAATCAAATGAATCAAAGGTAAGTTTCACCAACACTAGTACAGGTATGATCACAGTGCTAAACAACTGACGACCTAATTAACTGAAACTAAACAAAGCTTTAAAATAAGTAACGTTTAAGAGTATTTGTACATTAAATCGGCCATATATAATAATAAGCAGAGGCCTGTGTCTAAAGATCTACATAAAAACGTGCGGTGAAACAAAAATAAACGTTAACAGCTAACTACGTACACGGGGCATTCAGTTGTATCGCAAAATGCAATTTTTTATACAATTATAATTTTATTGCAACAACCCAAAATTTACATAATGCTTTTCTCTCAAAGAAACAAGTTAAATAAAATTGAGTAAAATCACAGAAACGCGCTGATTGGACAGACTTTCGTTTTTAATTTATACACACAACTCGACCAAAAATGATATACAATATGCCCTATATACAAAACTACGTAACAATAAGGCAATGATATATTAAGCTGATTTAATTTATAACTAAGGAAAGAGAAAAAAACCATTAAATTATGGATAATAATGTTAACATTCCATCAGTTAATACGCTTAAATTAAACCCCAAAACTCCGTAAAATCCTTAATTAATAAAATCACTACATAATTACTCGAGAGGCGAACCAGAGTGCACTAAACGTATTAGGATTAAAGACTGCATATTCATAATAAAGGTTTAGTTACACTGCGCGACAATTTCTCACTCAATTTTACACCGGACACGAAACGTAGAAAATCTGTGTAAGATTTACCGCGTAGTGTATCGAGACCCTAAGTAAGTATATAATTATGTGCACATTAAGAACAGAGATCATTTTACTAAAAGCCTCCCTCGAGGTGTTGTTTTCCATACTACGTGACAATAAAAATAAGAGTAGGCCTTTGTATATCAATTAGATAACTCTAAATACTCATCCCCTATCTTATAAAAAGATAGCGCACTTGATGTATTGATTACCATACGTAATGGTGACATAATGTCAACGCTAACTTTTTATAAGATAGACCGTCAGTGGTTGAGTATTAAACTATGTAGTTAAAAACATTGGAACAATCAGAAATTAAACAGTTTTGACCATATATTGGATATTGAAAGACGAATTCAATTTGAATCGTAGAATCAGTGGATAAAAGAATAACATTAAGAAAGTAATTTGAATACATAAGCAAAGGCCCGCTTCTTATTTCTAAACGTATAACCAAGCATCATTATGAGATATCTAACATAAATCAATAATAAACTGACTATTTCAAAACTGAAAAAGTTTTGGAAAACTTTCCAGGCAAATAAAATAAATCATACAAAATGATAGGACAATGCAATTCTCTTTTGATAACCATTGCATAAACCAATGCTAGATCTCACTGTGCAATCGTTTTGTGAGGTATTGTACTGCGTCCTTAACTAAACATAAAGATAAAAAAAAGAATTGACAAAAACGGCTTTAAGAGGTCTAAGAATAATTAACTTTAGAACAAAATGCATGATACAATTGAAGTATGAAAGAGTTTCTAAAAACTTAGCAAAAAATAAATGTTAGCAATTTCAAAACAATGCTTGTTCGTTAAATAATAAAACAAAATAAAGGCTACAAATACAACTACAGCCATAACTAAATTATTGTCGGGCAGCAAAGCTGAAACTAAATATTAGTCTTTACATTAAAACTTCAATAATAATGTAAAATTATGTTAAATGAACACCGTTCAAATGTGATTATAAAATAACACTTAAACTAGATACAATACTATTGAAAAAAGCGAATAATAAAATGGGAAAGATGTCACATTATGACTGAAAAATGACTATTAAAGTTGTACAATATAACTTATCTTTTAATACTTATATACAGATTGGCGTACATTGTTCAATTAGGAGCGTCCAAGCGGATTTACAATCATGACAAAAACTTTACACACTATTTTTGTTTAAATTATAATAGTTTAAAAAAAATACGGTCGTCAATGTCGTCAGTGTAAAACCGGTCTAATGTCAACGAAAAATAAAAAAACAAATTAGATATCACGCGAAAAACGGGCCTGCCAAACTATACATAGAATACAAACTAAAACCCCAGTTCTCACTCAAATTATAATTAGTTCGTGCCTAGACCAAGTCAACTAATGGGGCGTCTAAACGGGCCACACTTCACGGCAATTTGTGGCTGCAATACTGTGGCCGGCAACATTGCTACCAATACCAGCCACACTATGCAATATTTTAAGGATGGCCCGGCATTATAGCCACATATTTTTTGACATTTCGTCGGTCATTGTTGCTGGATTGTGTGGCTTATTAAAGGGTTTTGAATCAAAGGCCATACTATTGCAGCCGTTGCCTGAAATTGATTGCTCAGCCATAAAATGTTTTATTGATGGCTGGGCAATGTTTGCCAATAATTGCAGCCACAAATCGCCGCAAAACATTGCCCGTTTAGACGCCCCATAAGATCTGCACTCTTAAAATAAAAATTGCAATATTTTTGTGATTTTCTAACACGCCTGCGATGAGATTAGTATTTTTTTTTGTTCTAACATGAAACATGCACACTCTTATAATATCTAGGTATATAAGTGTGTACTAAAAGGTTTTTATAAAATGGTATTTTTATTTCGTTAAATATAGTTGAATCTACGTCTATACATTAAGACCATCACCGCCTCCTAAACACGTAATTAATGTAATTAATCTAAATATATTCAATAAAAACTCCCATTAATATATTTATGTTATTAAACACAGCGTAAATGTTTTGTTTGTAAGTTGAAACCGAGTGCGTTCACTCCACTCCACTCCACTCCACTCCACTCCACGCCACTAAATGTAAATGATATGGAACGTAACAAACATCTTTGAAATATCCAAAGCAGGCCGCTATAACTAACACTACTTCAAAATCAAATTAATTGACAAAATCACCGTCACATAATAACTAAAACATAATTCAATCCATTGCATGCGCTATGTCCATATTCATAAAATACTTTTTGCGACATAGCGCTCATTCGCATCTCATTTAGCAATCGATACTAATAAATTCCTTTTAGACATTTGGTATAAACACTAGTTTTCTAAGATAAAATATTAGTAAATGCAACTCTACTATCCGCTCTTGCAGCAAAAAAAACACGAAATTTACAAATTCTTATATTAATATAGTGTCTGCCACTACAGTCTGCTGCTAAAGCATCTACAAACACGAAATAATCGAGACTAACTTAGTATACAATCAGTAACTTGCGCGTTCAATGAGCGCACTGCTTTAAATAAATTACACAAATCTAATATGAATAAATATATTCAATTAAGTAAATAACAGCGTTGCGTACGTTGTGTACATATAGTTAGAATCCGCCGTGCGATCACATTTGTACAGAAATCGATTCGCTAACGAGACATTGTCGATATCAAACCGAAAAAAGGAACTATTTAGACGCGGGCGGTACACACTTGTCATAGTTTTGTTTCAAAATTGCAGTGTGATTTTGTCGTTCGATATATTCAGTTCCTTTTTGTACCACTCAAACGTCCTTGCCAATAAGTTGAAATGAAAACAATCGATTATTTATAAAGACTATCGATAAGAGACGTCGAGTGCAAGTCACATTAAGAATTAGCCGTGGTTAGAATCACGATATAAAATACAATCTTTAAGTGCTATCAAACACCGATAATAATTTGCTACTATAACATTAAAAATGCCTAAACATTCATTTTACCCGAGAATTTATCAAATACCGAATCTAACGTTTATATTGAATACATGGATAAGCCGAATACTTTTACAAATGCTAAGGACTACGAATGACACTATTTAGGAACATTATTAAAAGGTCATCTATCGTAAAATCCATTATCATTGTAAAAGTACAGTTTATCGAACCACAAAGAATAATATACAACACACAAAGATATAGATACTTAGTGAATCTTAAAAAGTCCAAATCACTTTCACCTTGAATCATCCGTTGTATTCCATAATTCACGTACAATTTCTCAGTAAATTGAGCAAAGCGTGCTCAACATACTAAGAACGCCGGACCGATTTCTTCGAATTTGAACTCAATGTTCATATCCCAATGAGCAAAATACTCATGATATTCTTCACATATATAAAATATGCATCAATCACGTCAGAATAATTAAAATCAGTTAAAATCCAATTGAGATTACATCAGCAAACATTATAGCAGTAACATCCTCATACACAATATACCATCCACTTATGATCAGGGGTCCAAAGTTCCAAGGGTTTGGTTGGGTCCCCGACAGTGTTGGGTCGGTTGGTGGTTACTCTGTGTACCAGAGATGCTGTTGCGGATGCTGCGGCACTAGGTAGGTGGGGGAGTAGGGCTGCAGGTAGCCGGGCAGTCGGGCTCCGCTGGCATGGTGAGCGGGTGGGGGCGCCGCCACGCCGCCTACGCCGCCGCTGTTAACAAAAGTTACCTTTAGTGATTGGCGCAGAGTTCAGACGCCTTTAAGAAGCATGCACAATCAGTATTTCAGGTAATATGTTTGAAATGAAATCGTTTATTTGTCAGAAGTATGATTCATAAAGATTCTTCTTCGAGATTAAGTAGATGTACAAACATACACATTAAATTTGTTTATTGTTTTTATATGATACAAGGTCCATGATTATTATAATGGAATCCTTACGGCCGGTTTCTCGAACGATGATCAACGAAAAAATCGAATAATTACTATGTGTCAAACTCGAATCAATCGTGATTTGGGTTTCGAGAAACCGGCCGTTAATGTATTAGTAGATTTTATACAACGAAGAGGAAATAAAGAATCAAATCACATAGTAGTTGTATCGAATCAAATATTTTACACAGAAGGTGCCATATTAATTAAAAATAAATAATGTATAAAATATAAAATGTCACGTGACCATTTATTGTTTCTTTTTTTTTGTAAATTTATCTGATGATGAAATCATGCTAATAGACTAGCCAGCGTTGTAAATAAGAATGTTGTAACTTACGTATGGTAGTGATAGGTGGGTACGTATAGCGGAGGGGGCAGATACCCCCCGGGGGACACGCCCCCGGGGGGGGACAACACTCCGCCGCTGCTAGTCCTGGAATACACATTATATTCATAAGTATTTTATTACGGTATTTTAAGTGTTGGTAGTTTTGAAAATGTCTAAAATTTCGTCCGTTCGTTTCTGATAAAGGTTAAGAATGAACGTATTAATTGTAAATTATTACTGTCGCGTTTATAATATTAGTGGGATTAAGGCATTTTCGGGCTTTTCGTAAGTATAGATAAAATTAAATTCGAATTATAATATTTTAAATACATTTACATTTTCATATATTTGTGGTATATAAATAGCATTGTAATAGTTCTAACTTGTTATAGTACTAACAGCGCTGGTGTAGAGCCCAATGGTTCTCCACCAGCACAAGCTGAGTAATGACCAATTTCAGGTATTTTTTACATGTAATAATTATATCGTTAAATATGTAGCTTCAAGTTTTATATCTGAAATAAATTGTTTCTATTCTATTCTAATACTACTAACTTGTAATAGTACTTACTTATAATACTACTAACTTGTAACTACTACTTTGTAATAGTACTAACTTGTAATAGTACTAACTTGTAATAGTTCTATCTAACTTGTAATACTACTAACTTGTAATAGTACTAACTTGTAATACTACTTACTTGTAATACTACTAACTTGTAACTACTACTTTGTAATAGTATTAACTTGTAATAGTAATAACTTGTTACAGAAATAGTACTTGTTTGTAATAGTTCTAACTTGTAATACTACTAACTTGTAATAGTTGTAACTTGTAATATAACTTACTTGTAATGCGGGTGCGGTGCGTGATGATGCCACGCGTGCTTGTGTGCTTGCGGCGGCGCGGCCACGCTCACATTCACACCGCTCGGCAAGTACTCGCGGCAACCACCGTTCTGTTAACATATCACTCACTATTATACTCTTCTTCTTAGTCTTCTACACTATTCTACACAATTTACTATCTATACTAATATTATAAAGAAGTAAAGTTTGTGTGTTTGTATATTTGTTAAATTGTAAGGGGTGATCTCGGGATCTACTGAACCGATTTTAGAAATTCTTTCACCAATAGAAAGCCACATTATTGCTGAGTGTCATAGGTTATTTAAAAAACCGAAAAATAAAAAGGCTTTTACTTGGTAGTCCATTTTGCAAAGTGAATAGGAGAAAAAAACGGTAGAATTATGCCCAACGAAGTGGGCACGGGTCAGCTAGTATATTATATATTCAAATACGTAAGAAACAGTTGAGCTATTTGGGGTGAGCACAAGTAAAGTGACAATCTTTAACGTATAGGCCCTACAGAAAACCAGCACTTGTATCTGATCTGAATAAGTAACAATCGTCGCGTCCTCAAGATACTGGCTGCATTGCCGCGCTGAATAGCAATACTGATATGCCGGGCCAGATACTCATAAGCCCTTGGGTCTCGCGTCGACAAGATTAGACGCGCTACTACTACATTGTATACTTAAATGAATTTTTGACAGGCGTCACAGCTCAGTTGGTAACTCTACCGTCCATCATGTTGGGTTCGATTCCCTCTGAGAACAAATGTTTGTATGTTTTGTTAATTTATTATAAAATATGGTAATACTTACACTATCTCGTTTGTTGTGTTGAACGGGCACGTATTGGTTGCATTGGTATTCGTTCGTTTGGCGCACTGTCGATCCACTCTGTTATACAAAAACATTAATTTTAATATTATTTTTATTAATAAATATATTTTATTAATCATGCAGAAACGGTGACGATACTCTGAGGAGATAATTGCGGTATCTCTTACGAAAAGGAAAGATCTTCCACGCCGAGAGACCTTTGGCTCGGGGTCCGAGGACCGACGGATAGTAATACTTATGTTCAAACTCCGTAATAACTTCGTTTGCGCGATCTAGGATTTGTCACTGCCATCTGTTAGTCTGTTGCGTAGACTTCGATGTAGTTCATCATGTAGCGAGATAGATGGCGCCATACCCCTTACTACTTGTATACTTATACCTGACTACTTATATACTTATACCTCACTACTTATATACTTATAGGTACTTATACCTGAGTTGAGATAATTAATAAAAAATAAATAATGCTGGACAATCCACAAAACATCATCTAGCCCCAAGCTAAGCAGAGCTTGTGTTATGGGTACTAGAAGACTGACATATTTTTAATACAATACATTACATAATTATATAGATTTTTTTTTTATTATACACTTTTAATACCCAGAACACCCGGAATAAATATTTGTAGATCGTACAAACATATATCCCAAGGCGGGTATCGAACCCGCAACCTCCGCGTCGCAGGCGGATCTTCGCCCGACGCGCCACATCGGTAATGAGATGTCTTACCGGTGCATAATGATGTGGCTCCGGTTCCCTTTTGGCCTGTGCTTCTTGCTGAGCCAACGCTAGGATTCTCTTCTTCTGGCTTTGAGGGGTAGCCTGCGCCACGACCGCGGGACGGGCTTGCTGCGGCACCGCTTGCTGCGGCTGCGCTTGTTGCGGCTGCTGCTGTTGATGCTGCTGCTGCTATGAAAAGATTAATTAATTAAGCTGAGACAGATATTTGAGGTAACTTGGTTCTGCCGCTACTGATAAGAAAAAGAAGAATAATATTGACTGAAGATCTTTGTATTAACTTTGGTCTGCTGCTATGAAAAAGAAGAATGATAATAGAGTGAAGATCTTTATGTCAACTTGGCGTTCTTTGCTTAGAACAAAACTTTTCTTTGCGTTATTGTTATATCTTTTTAGAAATACTGCTAGATAACACAGCGAACTATTGATATGTTTATCAAACATATTATATGAGTAGTATTTTAGGCTAAAATTAATTGAATATATGTATATATATTAGTGATTACATGAATGGAAATTATTGATCAACTACAAATGTTATACCTAATGAAGTATATTTTGACGTATATTTTTTACAAATTATTAATAAAATGTTTATATTTTTTTAAAATATAATTACCGTGTTATGATGACACGGCTGCGGTTCGTGCTTGACGTGCTTATCGTCACGTGGGCTGCGCGCGCTGCAAATAACACCCGTCTGTTGTTGGTGCTGCTGCTGCTGTTGTTGTTGCTGCTGCTGTTGTTGTTGTTGTTGATGGTGGCTGGTGACTACAGCTGTTACGTGCGCTGTGGTCGTGTGACCGTTGTTTGTGCATTCGCCGCTACCTAAAATAATTTATAAGAAGTTTAAAATACACATTTAAGAAAATCCTAAGCTCCTTAGGATTTTTCCTGTCACTACTTAGAACAAGACTTATTATGACAAATTTTGAGTGATTTTAAAAATATCGGCGAAGGTCCGCCTGCGACGCGGAGGTTGCGGGTTCGATTCCCGCCTTGGAAGAAATGTTTGTACGATCTGCAAATATTTATTCCGGGTGTTCTGGGTATTTATATGTATTTATAATAAAAAATATCTATGTAATGTATTGTATTAAGTACGTCAGTCTTTTACCTATAACACAAGCTCTGCTTAGCTTGCGGCTAGATGATGTGCCCAGCATTATTTATTATTACTAGTGAAGATAATGGTATATAACACAAGCTCTGCTTAGCTTGGTGCAAGATGATGTCGTGAGGATTGTCCAGCATTATTTATTACTAGCTGTCCCGGCGAACTTCGTACCGCCTTAGAAAGATTTTTTTTTTCTGAGAGATTTTTTATTTATTTTTTCCGTAAGAACCTTGTACCTTGTTGTAGAGTATAAGAAAACTACAAACAAAAATTTCAGCCAAATCGGTCAAGCCGTTTTCATGCTATGTCGGGTTTCATTTTTATATAATATATAGATTTAATTAGTATAATAAGTACAAGATATTGGTATGATGAAATGATGATGACTTGCCTCTATTCTGATGCCTGGCGCGGCGAGGTTGCTCTGCATCCGAGTCGGAGTCAGAGATGGTGATGACCGACACCGCGGGTGATGGCGTGTCACGGATGGTGATGGTGTGCGCCGCGGTGCAGGCCACCGCTACTGCGGCTTGATTGCCGTCCCACTGCTGGGTGGTCGCGTTTACTGCTCTACCGTTCCTGTTATGTTAAAGATAGATAGATAACACTATGTATGTCAATTGCCGATTGGCAAGTTCAAAAACGTAATAAAACGAAAACTCTTATCAAAGACATATTATAAAATATCTGATTATTTAAAAGACAAGCAAGCTTGGGATGAATTAGCTCAAACTTCTTTATTAAACAATTGTAAGAAGGATCATTAAAAAAAACGCTAGAATCCAGGTATAGTTTCTTGCCAGTTCTTCTAGACTCTGGTCGCGACGAACTGGCGCCTAGAATCATCTAGTATGTCAGACGTTTCAAAGTGATCCTTGTGATTTTATTGAATAAATGCAATTGAAGTTTGAAGAACTTTATTGCACAAAGAAAAATACAAAAAATCTTAGAACTGACTTAATTTAGTACAATGGGCGGCCTTATCGCTGATAGCGATTTCTTCCAGGCAACCGTATGTTAAAATTAATTTGTTTAGTGTATTTAGATGGCAGTATCAAATTTCATTGTGCCTAGAACGCGCTATCGGTACGTCTTGGTTATTAGTACGGCCTATGTGTATATGAATAAACGTTGCTTTCTTCTACAATAGCCACTTGTTTTATTGACGTCACTCTGGTTTGGATTCTATTCATAATTAATAAATTTTTAGATATTCACTGCACCAAATTTGTATTAACTATTACTGTTCTTCTAGCAAAATAACCAATTTAATTTCTTTTCCGTGCCTGTTCGACCGGTCTATTTTCTTTTGCACTTATTGTGCTGAAATATTGGAAAATAATCAAACTCACATATCATGCATGGTAAATATTTGTTTATGAGAAGATAGGTGTGGTATCTCCTTCGAAAAGGGAAGATCTTCCACGCCGAGCGACTTTTGGCTCGGGGTCACTCGGACCGATGGATAGTAATCGGTTCTATTACTTATGTTCAAACTCCGTGATAACTTCGTTTGCGCGATCTAGGACTTGTTTCTGCCATCTGTTGGTTTGTTGCGTAGACTACGATGTAGTTCCCCATGTAGCGATATAGATGGCGCTACATTTATAAAGAAAACTTGTGTATAACTATTGTAAGTAACTCACGTGTGGTCATGATGATGATGCCTGTGCCTCGAAGGCGGGGTTCCTTCCTTGACGCGTTTCTTGACGGGCGACAGCTGAGTCGGTTCCTTCTTACCGGTACTGCTTGCCATACTGCAAATAAATAAAATAATGCTGGACAATCCACACGACATCATCTAGCCCCAAGCTAAGCAGAGCTTGTGTTATGGGTACTAGAAGACTGACATACTTAATATAATACATTACATAGATAGATATTTTTTATACGTATAAAATACTCAGAACACCCGGAATAAATATTTGCAGATCGTACAAACATTTATGCCAAGGCGAGAATCGAACCCGCAATCTTCCGCGTCGCAGGCGGACCATCGTCCGCCGCGCCACATCGGTCGTCATTAAAGTACTTATATTATTATTTTTAATACAATGCAGTCTTATAAATGTGGTGGCATATGATTCTAATTTTTTTAGCTTTTTATTCTATTTTAATAATGTGCACTATGTAGGTGATCTATCTAATAAATAAAATAGTTAACCTGTATTGATGCGTTTGGTGATGCGGCTGGTAATGCGGGACGGCTGTCGCCTGTTGCTTTGTCGATCTGTTGGGAAATACAACACGTTATTTTTATGTTTTTTAAACAGTAGCAATACGAGAATCGCTTGATTGGCTAATATGAATACGGCTATTCAAAAATAAATATAAAAAACTGGATTGTAATGAAATATAAATAAATACATCTCACAACGCATCCCCATACTAAGCAAAAGCTCGTACTGTAGGACAGAATTTATTTATTTATTATTTATTGCGACAGCTGTAATCCTTACCTCTTATGCGTGTGATGGTGCAGCGCGTGCGGATGCGCGTGCGGGTGCGCGTGCGCGTGGTAGTCCCACACGTCGGCGTCGGGCAGCGGCGCCGGCTCCACGATGAGCGGCGCGCGCCACTCCGCCACGTTGACGGGCGCGCCCACCTCGGCCACGCCGTGCTGGTGGTGCGCCGCCGCCGCCGCTGCAGCCGCCGCTGCTAACTGCTGCACCTGGAATATAATAAATCTTGTGACATCATATAATAGAGCCTACGAGGTCGGGTATGACGTACCCCAGCCGCGTGTACATACCGTCGCCGCCGGCGCAACACTAAACTCGATACTGTACCTCACCCCTTGCACCTTTACCTCCAGCTACTGAAACCACAGGGCTTGCATGGCAACAGTAACATTAAAATATCTGCGTTTAGAAACTTTTCGGGTATGACGTATCCAACCTCACTCACATCGGATTAAATGAAAAAAAGCTGCTCTTAACACTCTTTCGTTAGAGTGTGTAGATAGTTCACTGTATTATTATAGTAATTTCACGATCTTATAGTGTTTATCCACAAAAAATAAATCCGTAACTCAGTAATAATAAAATGTTGCGTTACCTGGTAAGCCGGCTGGCACAGTATGGATGAGACGAACTGATGCGGGAAGGGTTCGGCTGCTCTTGTAGCGTACTGTCTCGCTCCCCCCACCGCGACCCGCCCGCCTTGGTACAGTTGGTACTGAAACACAGGTGAAGGTTCATTTCTATACTGAGGACAGTTTATTTATTGAATGTTAGTTCATAATGGTATTATGTGTTTCGGCTTGGTTTTAGTGGCCTCAATAACATTTTTATTCAGTAAAATCACAAGGATCATTTAGAATCGTCTAATACACTAGGTGATTCTAGGTTCAACGCGACCAGAGTCTAGATAGAAGAACGGACAAAACATTTACGGCCTCGTTCCTACCGTTTCTTTTCTACAGTTAATTGTACTTTATTTTTAGTTTTATCTATATTTCTGTATTGCAAATAAAAAAAAAATATTCTATTCTACCATTCTTCCAAAAAATTACAATTAAATTAAATACTTACTGAAGTCCCAGTGCGGTGTGAATTTAACTTAGTAACGTTACTTAAAAGGATGTACTTTTTCTAGCTATATTACAAGGAAGAATCATATAAAAAAATGGTAGGTAGGTAAAAATAAAAGAATGGGCAAGAAAGTTACGGCCTGGTTGGCCGTAACTTTCTTGCCCATTCTTCTAGGCTCTGGTCGCGTGGAACTGGCACCTAGAATCACCTAGTATGTAAGACGATTCTAAATGATCCTTGTGATCTTATTGAATGAAGAAATATAATATATAATAAAGAAATATAATATATTTGATGTTAATAATACCTACTCCTATTACATAATATTGTATGTCCGAAACGGAAAAACTGTAACTAGCTGTACCTATTTTATAAGATCTCAATGTACCTACACAGTTTTGCAATAAAAATATTCTTATTCTTCACATTTATTTAAAATCTTAGCAAAAAGTTTTATACAATATACATGATTTCTAAAAAAAAAATACATTATATTATAAAAAACTTAAAACTAGGTTGCCGCCGGCAGCGGGGCAAGGCGCAAGCTACCGGTGGTTAGGGCTACAGATTGAGGAACCTCCGGACAATGCGTGCCGTGTCGAGGATATATATTCTTAGTTTGAGTATAGTTACCAGGTTGTCGTAGGGCGCCGCGCGCAGTCGCTGCTGGTTGATGGTGAGCGCGAGGTGGTGCGCGGGGGGCGCGGCCGCGCTCACTACCCCCGACACGCCGTAGTCGGCGCCAGACACACCGCCCACACCGCCACCCGACCGCCGGCACACCTGGGGATACAAAAACATTATTTATTTTATATTTTAATTGATTTGGATAACAGACAAGGTACTTTAATAACAAAAAATAATTACTAAGGCATACAAATATAAAAAAATTATTCTTTAATAACTTGAAAAAGATTGGTGGAATGTCGCCAAGTACCGGGATGAGTGGAAGACTTTGGGGGAGACCTTTACCCAGCAGTGGGACAATATAGGTTAAGGAAAAAAAAGTTTACATCCTACAGTTTATTTTTAGTTTTTAAAATTTCCTTTTATTATTGTAAAATAACATACCTCCATCATTTGCACGGAAGCCTTAACGTTATTACAATGCGCGTAGTCGACGAGATGCGCCAACGTCACAAACGCGTGGTTTAACGCCTCGCCGGGCGTTATTCGTCTTTCCTGGAAGAAAAGAATTAATTTATTATAATAAATATTTACACTTCACACTCTAGTCCCAAGTTAATGCCTTGATCACACGTACCGAGTAAACCGGCGAGACAGTGACGTATTTAAGATACGCTGCGCGCTAACGCTGCAACGTTCAACAGTAAAACTGATGTCGACGCGCAGTGTATATAAACAAAGCTTGTACTATGGGAACTAGATAGCTTATAGAATATGCCTATGTGAATTTTGTAAATACTGTAATATGTTTTTATATTATAATTAATAGTACTGTTTGTTTCCCAAATAAAATAAAATAGTCGTAAGTTTTTTGTGAATAAATTAGATGTATATAATTACAGTTTGTTTGCAGTTTTGTGAATATGTACAAGCGCCCAATATAAACCCAATATTTATGTTCATCACACAAACATTTGCTCTGGCTCCTACCGTTTTTACCGGATTATTGCAGGAAATACAGTAAAATCACTACAATCTTGGTCTCTTCAAGGCACGAGTGAAACGAGTGAACAGGTGTCTCATAGATCGTCCTGTTCCATTGTCAGCCACAACATCACTTTCCATCAGGTGAGTTTGTGGTCAAAGGACGAACTTTTCTTTGTAAAAAAAAAGTTACCTGATCCATAGTGAGCATTCTCTTCAATAAGTCAATGAACTCCCGCCTATCTGCCTTCTCGGCCAAGAGTTGGCCGCCTTCGAGATCTGTTGGTACATTGACCTGCAAAACATATACGAGAAATCAAAACATGAAGCTCTCATTCTCATATCAATTAGTATAACTCTGTAGAAGAACACTATTGCATATTTTAAATTTATACACTGCTTTTTGGATACAGGTGCAATAGTTCAGAGAAGTTTTCAATTTCGACACTCAGTTTTATGTCGTACTGACGGACAGAGGCCACTCATACAAACAGTTAAATTAAAATAATGTTTTTATTTGACACAACCTTAAGTTAGTGCTTAAACTGAGAAGCCCTTTCAGTACAATCAGTAGGTAGGTGCTAGGTTCTTACACTAAATAACTAATAAGGCCAGTTATTTAACTGACAATAAGCAAAGTAATGCACTTTTTGAAACATGATACTCTACGAACCGGACTGTTTCTGTGCCTCGGTCGTAGATATATAAATAAAAGTAAAAATTCATAATAATACGATATGATATTTTGTTCATGCTGCTAGCTTTATCTCAACCATTAATTGACTAGTCAAAGTCATTAGTAGTCAAAAATCGTCTATAACTATTTAATTTTACGTGCCAGCCTGGTTCCTACAGTTTTTAAGTATGTAGTACCAGGCTAGCAGAAGCAATAAGACGGTATAAATACGTACTTGTCCGATATCGTCGAGGCAGTTGAAGATGTACTTGCGTGCCTCCTTGCTCTTGATGCCGGTTTCCAACTCGTGTTCTTCAGGAGTCTTCAGCCTCCAAAATGGGTATGTACTGTCCACATCGCGGTAGAAGAACTTCGCTGTTTTACTTGCGCTGAAACAGATACAGGATTTTTATAGATCGCAATATGGATACAAATTATACAACATACATACTTTTTTTTTTCTTTTTTTTTTATCAGCCTACGCTGTCCCACAGCTGGGCAAAGGTCTCCCCCCTCTCTTTCCATCTCTCTCTATTCCTAGCTAACTTCAGTGCGGTTGGAGCTATAAGAATAAAATTCGGGATTGTTTCTTTACTGCAGGGTTTTTATCGGATTTAGACAATTTTGGCAAAAATACAAAATAATCGTAAACACTTGTCCTTCGACTTCAGCAAATACAATGCCAGAATTGTTAGTTTATTGATTTTATAGATTGTTTTATATAACAAAATATTTTTTTCGTTTGAAAGTAAATATTTTAAAACTTTAATCAATGTGGTATACAACAGTACCTTCAAACTAAGTTGAATACATTTTCGCCACTTCTGTATAAAAACTCTATCCTTTATTTTTGTTCTCTATCCTATGTCGTCCCACAGCTGGGCAAAAGCCTCCCCCAAACCTTTCGACTTCTACCCTTAGCAGTGTCCCACCAATCCGTTTCAAATACGTCAAGGTCATCCCTCCTCATTATTTATTCATCAAGTTTAAAAACTAGCTCTTAGCAATAAGGCCGCCTATTGTGCTGAAGATTTAATGTTTCTTGTGTGTAAAATCTGTTATCTATCTAGATAATTACCTGTTAAGCATATGCTCTGTAGGCAGTCCCTGCGTCTGCGAGATGTACCGGATCTGGTCGTACTCCGAGGAGCCCGGGTACAGTGGCCAGCCCAGGAACAGTTCGGCCACCACACAGCCTAACGACCACATGTCGATGGCTTCGCCGAAAGCCAGGCCGAGGATTATCTCTGGCGCTCTAAGGAACGAGGGTAGAAGTTAGATCATAAAATCTCTTCATTAGTGACAGTTCATCCAGTTTTATGTTGAAGTCCATTAATAAACATGGAAGTTATCAATAAGCCTACTCCTAAAAGCGAGTAAGATTAGGATATCCCTGTATTGTTATATAAGGTTCAATTCCCGCCTTGGGATAAATGTTTGTACGATCTGCAAATATTTATTCTGGGTGTTCTGGGTATTTTATATGTATAAAAAAAATATCTATCTTTGTAACGTATTGTATGTATGTCAGTCTTCTAGTACCCATAACACAAGCTCTGCTTAGCTGGGGGCTAGATGATGTTGTGTGGATTTTCCAGCATTATTTATTTATTTATATCTATCTACCTGTAATAACGGCTCTGCAGATAAGTATTGCAGACCGCCTTGCTGACATGTGACGCGCTGCCGAAATCAATGACCTTGACGCGGTAAGGTTGCCTCGCAGGCTCCACCAGCATTATGTTCTCCGGCTTCAAGTCAGCGTGGATTAAACCCAGTTGCTGGAAATAGAGAAATCACATTGAGCTACCGTAGTCTTGTGTACGTTGCATTCCGTCAACCAAAGGTCTGATTCATAAATGTGAATTCTCATAAAACCACTAAGAAAAAAGAAAGAAAGAATTAAGGTGAAATACTTTTTTTTCTTCTCTTTCTTTGGATAAATACCAGGAGAAGGAGGAAGAAGGACTTCAGAGGATTTCTCGTTCTTAATGCTGTATTATTTTATGCTAAGGAAAAAGTACCAGGCTCACATAAACGGTAAGATACAAATTTTGAGCTTCAGTAACACTGTGAGCACTTGCTTAAAAACAGTATTTAGGATAGATATGAAATTCATAGAATTTTTGGTTCTTAAAGCTGAATTGAACTGATTTATGCTAAGGGCCAAGTAAAAGTACCAAGCCCACATAAACAGTAGGATACTAACTTTGAGCCAGTTTGAGCCCTTACTTAAAAACAGTATTTTGGATAAATACGAAGTTAAAATAGGATTACAGAGGGTTTTCTGGATCTTAAAGCTAGACGAAACTGCTTTATACTACGAACATTTTTTTTGAAGTGAAAACTTCTTTAGCGGCGCTGGGTGGGTAAAAACTTTCAAACTCGCGTCAGGGTCACGTGACGTTGATCGAAAAAGCGTAAGATCGAGGGGAAGGGAGAGGAACTAGTATCTCCCACTCTTTCTACCGTGCCTGAGTGTGCTGCTCTGTTTAGGCGGCACAGGGCGAAAAATAATAAAAAATAAAAACATAAACATTGTATTCTACCTCATAAATGATAGTACTTTTATACTTATAATTAAACACAACGTTAATATTGAAGTTTTCACTTCTGCCGGCACTCCCGGAGTGCTACCTTTTTTAATTAATGTATATCGTAAACATTTATCTATCTAACGAAGTACCAGGAGAGCCGAAACGCTAGGATACTAACTTTGAGCTTCAGTAACGCAGTGAGCACTTGCTGTAATATCGGCCTGATGTACTTGAGCGGTAGAGGCGAGAACTTGTTCTGTTTGAGAAAGTCGTAGAGGTTCTGCTCGAGCATCTCAAACACAAGGCATGTGTGAGATCGATGCTGGAAGCATTCGTACGCGCGGACAAAGTTGAACTCGTCCGCAGACTCTTGCGACAATCGCGAGAGGATTGACACCTGAAAGAGGTAAAACATAGATTAGTATTACTGTTACTGTTGCTACAGAGGTTTAGGTACCACCAAGAGTTCCATCACGAACCAAACCAATGTGGCGCGGTGGGCGATGGTCCGCCTGCGACGCGGAAGGTTGCGGGTTCGATTCCCGCCTTGGGATAAATGTTTGTACGATCTGCATATATTTATTCCGGGTGTTCTGGGTATTTGATATGTATAATAAAAATATCTATCAAATCAAATCAAATCATTCTATTACGAACCACAACAAAACCCGGTCTATAATTTTTATTTAAGAGTTTTTTATACAATCATGTGACTTTATTTCATTCTAACAATGCATGATTTAAAAGAGAACATCGATAAAAGCAGCGGGAAAAAAATAAATCTATTTAAATCCCATTTCGATAAACACCGTGTTTCCAAGGTTGATTATCGCGATTACATGTTTAGTGTTTAAATCAGTATAATTAGTTTATTCTGCATTTTTAATGATTGCCACTGTTTAAAAGATTATAGTTTATAAAAACATTATAATAATAGTAGCTGTAAAAGTTGGGATCTGAAATACGCTATCTACGTCTAATGATTATATTTTTTTATTAAAACTACATTGCTATCTCGGCTTAAATATTGTAAACATCTATGTTTTGCTATATTTTTCAACACAGTTAAATTAAAAACAGTAGCAAATAAAAGTAAGTGCTAATATGCAGCGTAGACCAAAAACTGTCACATATAAAAATTTCGTACATTCTCGACCTAAAATTAAGGAATTAAGATCACATCTGTGAGATAAAAGCATGTCAGTGACATTCTCAGAAGGCAAACTTCATCAACTCGTCACCAGCATATTAGATTCTGTGAAATGACAAATACATGAGCACCATAGAAGGCGAGCTATTCTCGTCGATGCCAGCAATATCGAGTTTCATTCACGTGAAAACGTATTAAGGTAAGACCTTCGATAATATCGAAGATGGAACTAAATTAATTTCACGAGCTTTATAGCACACAACAAAGAACATAGGCTTTACAGTTGTATTTTTGTTGTGTATTATTTAATCCTACTTAATTAAACGCGAAAGTTTGTTGATGTGTGTTTGTTACTTTTACGCAAAAACTACAGAATGGATTTTAATAAAACTTTACAATAATGTAGTTATACATCAGAACAACACATAGACTAAAATTTATAAAGATGTGCGAATGGTCCAAAATACAACGATAATAAGACGAAGTCGCGTACATCAGGTAGTAGATTAATAAGTAGCAGTGTTGAATGATAAGAGTCAATGCAACGACGCACGTTCCTGACCTACCTTACAATATGATATAGTCAGTTGCAGTCGGAAATGTGTTATACATTAATTAGGTACAAATGGGTCTAAGCGAGCTGCACATGTTTTATCCTTCACACAAAATATGCAGCGACAATTTGCAAAGCAAAATTCCAACTGCCGTGATGACGTAAAACAGTTATTTTTAATTGAATAATAAGTATAATCCTTTATTGTAGTGGTTATTTGCACTGTAATTTTCAGTATATGTTTTCACCATTCGTGTGAATTCAGTGTCCGGCTAAGAATAACGTTCACGAAATCAAAAGCAAACTAACTATAGCCCGAGCCCGAACAAATGTGTTGAAAGCAAACAGCACCATGCGACCTCTATCTAGCACCTCTATTCGTCGTCGAATTGAGGTCGCCCGCGCAAAAATAAGCGCCAATTGTGGGCACTTTATAAGATCATCAAAGGAGTTTCGTATATAAACTGTATCGCAAGCCACTCCGGTGTGTAAACACAAACAAGCAGCGGCTGGACCCGAGCCAAACTTGCTATAATGGAAGCCAAGAACGTTCTATGAAAAATAAATAGGCGGTGAAAGTAACCACGCCTTCGGATTCATTGAAACTTATTCTATATGCAAAAGAGTATCAGAAAGTTTAAGACTTATTTTTGTCTCGGAATTTCTTTCGATCGGCTAGTTTCTTACGGATGCGATGGAATGGATTTTAAATGTATTTTTTGGCACAATATCAAAGTTTCTTAGGTTTGTGCAGTTGGATTTGACACGTAGAAGTGTGTTGTGCAATGCAGTCGGAAGCCAGGAATCGGAGCAGGTCGCTCGACCAGCAAAAAGTTATATTTTAAAAGAAGATTCGATACCATTGTGTTCACGCGACAACGGAAAAAATCGATACCATCATATAAAACTTCGAACTTAGCTCATAACATGAGGAAACAAGTCTTACGGCCGGTTTCTCGAACGATGATCAACGATCAAAAAAATCAAATAATTACTGTGTCAAACTCGGATCAATCGTGATTTGGGTTTTCAGAAACCGGCCGTTATCTTGTTTTGGTTTGTCTTTTAATAACACTAACAAAAAAAATATAGATTTAGCATTACTATGGATTTGATTACTAAGGACAAAATTAAAAAAGACGTTTTATAAGCTATTGCATGGCTTCTATCGAGGGCCTTGAGCGTGGAGACCGAATCCAGAAATTCCGTAATTAAATAACCTAACACTGCGCATGCGTAATCGTATAAAATGCTATGCAGTATAGCTTTACCGCGGCAATCCCCGAGTGTCACACGTCTTTTTTTTCTCTAAACTAGTCACAAAAAGAGTCAAAACTCACCTCAATCTGCCCCTGGCGAGCATAGCTGGGGTGGTTCTTCAAGATCTTGATAGCGACTATCTCATTGGTGCCTTTCTTCCAGCACTTGACCACCTGCCCGAAGGTGCCACGGCCGAGGAACTCCAACACCTCGTACCTGGACATTTATAAGTGATAATAAATACACTAGTATCCAACAAGAATAATATGATAATTCAGATCAGTCTATATCTTAACATCAGATGAGCGTTTGACCGCGATCAAACGCTTGCCTATAACTTGTAACAAAAAAAAATTCTGAATAAAGAATAGTAAAACTAAAATTGGCATCTTTGACCCAAACGCGAGAAATCTTAAAAAAATCGCTTCTTCTTGACGAAATTGAAGTTCTACTTTACCATATAGTTTGCTTTATGCAATTTCACAAAGAAACAAAACCCTCGCTTTCTTTGCACCAAACGCGAGAAATCTTAAAATAGCTTCTTCATGACGAAATTAGTTTTACTTTTACCATACAATTAAAGGTATTTTTAAGAATAATGAGTTTTACATATATTCACGCCATAGAACTGAGAACAATGTCGGACACAGAATTGTCTATCTCATTTGATATCACAATGGTCTCTTCATGGCATGTGCACTTGACGCACTAGCTATATCTAAAACGAACTTTCCAACAATGTATTGTCGAGCTCTACAGTCCAGAAGATATCAGTTTCAAAGCAAACATAATTTCTATTGAATAAAGGTTACAAAGGATATTTAACGTCATGTGTCTTCAAGTCTAATGGATTACGGACTAGACTAGATCATCTTATACTTAGGTTTATTACAATAACAAAGTATCGAGTTACATTTTTACCTTTTTACCTCATTCAATAAAAATAATATTTGGCTTCGTTGGATATCAGTTGGAACTAAAAGGATAGACCAGGGGGAGCACAAATAAATGAAACAATCGTACACCTTCGAAACAGAGGCTCATTTGAAATACACTGCGCGTCGACATCAGCTTTACTATCGAATGTTGCAATGTGCATACGTATATATACGTTACGTTTACGATTGTCACGTTTATTCATGCTAAGTCCTCTGTACCAGCTACTGAGGCTGCTGGCAGGCAGCTAGAGAAGATTTTTTCAGAGTTGCCTTTACTATGCAATATGTAATGATCCTATTCTAAGCCAGAAGCAAACTAATTTGGGTAGATACCAGCGCTATAGGAACCTCACCGTCCCTATGGCTTATGCTGAGTGGTGACTCTTGTTTTTAAATGTATGTTACATGGTGTAATGTAAATAAACGTTTCCTATTCTATTCTACTCAGATGGCAATACATAACGAAGTTCCAAGGGTTTCCATAGATATGTATACGGTAGGAACCAGGCCGTAAGTTTCTTGCCCGTTCTTCTAGTGGTCGTGTGGAACTGGCACCTAGAATCACCAAGTATGTAAGACGATTCTAAATGAACCTTGTGATTTTACTGAATAAAGTAATTTTGACTTTGACTTTGTATCAGAAGGCCAAGATAAAAGACCACTCACCTATTGGACGAGGAGTAGAGGACCTCATGCTGCACCAGCTGGTAGTCGCCATCGGCACCGCAACCGGAGCCTGTTCGCCGCATGCAGACAAACGAGACACGCTAACATTAGCAACATTGATTTTTATATTTACAGATACTAGTACGGGCTAATATCTCCCTTATCCCTCCAATCCTTCACTCATCAATTACAATTTTTAACCCGACTACGCGGAGCAAAAGGAGAGTTATGATTTTTTAAAGGGGGCACAATCGGACCCCACATTATTATTAAAAGATCTTGTATGAACTATATAATATAATAAATAAGTTACTTAGATGGTCGTCCAGCAATTCGATTTTATATCCAAAACTTTCAGAGAACTGGAAAGAATATTTAGATCTACGAGCTTTTTTAATTATTAAAGGGGTAAAAGTAAGCAAATTAAGAAGTTTGTACACACAAGAAATATTTTCGAAGGTAGGGTTTCCAAAGTTACTGTTACCAAGGATATGATTAATTAATATTTTAGGAAAATTAACAAAGTTTCCGAAAGTGGTATACATTCTCCGGATTTGTACGCAAGTTTGCTTTTGAATCAATCAATCTTTTGAAGACGATTATACTCTTTACTAAAAACTGGTCATAGCTTGGAGATCACTGATCAGTTTAAGACTTTAAGATTTAAGAGGAATTCATAGCAAAAGACACAGATAGATGGTAAACACGAGTGTCTTAAAACATACACAGTAAATAAGATAAGCATATATAAGCATAAGTTCTTGTGTGCACAACCACGGTTGACTGCTGCCCAAGATCAAATACTAAGTGCATCAGAAAAAGGATGTGTGAAAGTGCATGAAAGTTCAAACAAGCTACAGGTTTGGATCCCACGGGCCCCGGAGTATTGTTACCTCCTGTCAGATTGGTTGAAATTTTACACATCATTTCTAATCCAATGTAAGCTTATGCACTAGAGAACAATTTATTTCATTTTACTGGTATCTTGCTTAAAGACTGGTCATTAGCATTAGCACCAAAGACATTTTATTTTATATTCTTTTATTAATCTGTAATGATTTTGTTTTGACGTCTGTTAGAATTATTCTCTTCCATAGACAAATTTTCTTGGACCCACATTCTGAGATGATGAAACGTTATAAGACCAAAAATAATGAGACATAAAGATACCATGTAAAATGAACTAATTTGTCTAGCTTTCGTGAGAAGATGCATAGCCTCGTGTTAGAAGTTAGTAGTTGTATAGTGTGTTGGCTTTACCTAATCATTACTTTCTCAACAGCTAATTATTAAAATGACATTAGCCTTAATCATTGCGAGAAATCTCAAAACTATTTAACATCTCAAAGTTATAACCTCTCTAAATCTTGGCTTGATTGGTTTAGCAAATGAGAATCTTAAATGAACTTTGCCTGGCCTAAAATGTTCCATTTATTGTTTAATTATGTGTAGCTGGCACTGGATGATAAGAGCCGAAGACCAGACTCAGTGGCGTATCTTGGGAGAGACCTACGTCCAGCAGTGGACTGATATAGGTTGATGATTAGGCGCTATCATTTCTGCTCGCTAGGATGATACGTTTTTGGAACCAAGGGTGTTGTCTAACAAGGGTGTTGTGTGTGTAGTGTGTAAGGAGGTAACAATCAATTGGTTGACATTACGTTTGTGGTTACCTTGCGGCTGGGGCGGGTGGTTGGCACCGCCCGCCACCAGCTGCTTGCTGTGCGCCGTCGTCGTTGCGGCCGAAGGTGCCGTCTTGTGTATTTGCGGTCGACGCTGATCGCTGCTATCTCCGACACTGTGGACAAGGAAGTACAGTCAAGATCTGATGGTATGTTGTCCAAAAGTTAGTTGGATAGCGTAATGTAGTTGGTGATGGTGGTAACCCTAATCTAACATAAGAAGAAGGCGCTTGCTTTTAAGCTGTAGATCGTAGACAATGTGTTGTCATAGCCCTGTCTGAAATGTTAAGGTTACTTCGAAGTAGCGAAACAGCTAATCGTTCATTCCAACGGTGCTTCATCCAAAAATTTCTACGAGTATGTTGAAAGTGTCTTATATTAAAATGAATACTAATATCATTGGTGCAATCACATCACCATTTTTTATTTCTACATTCTTTGCATTAAAATGCTCATAAAGTCTTATAATCCTTATTTATAGTAACTGTTATACATCATCAAGTACCTTAAGATCTTAACTTTAATATGGATGGATTCAGTTAAAAAGATTTATATTATTTTTACACAGACAGCAATGTTATACAGCCACTCTTATCGGGCCGCGGCCCTGTGCTGCAGATGTTTGCCATTTTTGTGTAAACAAGAACACCCTTATCACGAGTACAATACGTCTGTGTTGATTTAGTAGTATCGTACGAGCAGAGTAGTTGCAGGCAAGTATTCAACAAATGTATTTTCCAGGCCCTACGTGACGCTTCGTGAAAGAATGATTAAAAAGTTGTTCGGACCGTGTCAAAGTCTTCAGATACAAAGAGCTGATTTTTAAGTCCAACAGATTTTGTATACATGTACTATTTTAATAGGATAAGTTTAAGAATTTAAAAATACTAAGCAAATCATGACATCAGGCAGAATTTTAGTTGCACAAATATAAAAATACATCTCGACTAAAAATAGAAGCGTCACTAAAAGACCTTCAGAATTGCGCTCACCGCACCGGTCCAAAAATGCCACTTGCCTGCGCGAACCAACAATTTGTTACTGGCATAAATTGTTTTATTTTCCTTCGTGAATTTACGTTTCGATAGTTAAAAAGATTAAAAACTTTTAACGAGGTTCGTTAAAACAATGTTTGTCTTTGACAACGAGACGCTAAGGGACCGAATTTATTCCAGGTCAAAACTACTTAGGATCTCCTTCAAACAGATTCTAGGACGAAGTAAAATTTTATTCAGGCGAATTATAGCATTAATCTAGAACAAATCTTATAGAAAATGAACAGCCGAATTCGTTGAGCATGGAATCAAAGTTAAAGAGCAACTCACACTTCACCCAAGTCGAACTCCGCGTAGTCATCATCATCACACTCAAACTTGAGTCTCGGAATCGAGAGATCCATGTTCACATGATCACTATACATTAAAACACTAAAATTCACAATATCATAAACCGTCTAAAACCACATTCAAAACGAAATCTAAAAACGACGCTCTGCGCATACGCATTGTACGTTACTAGGGGTGCGATGGCGCGGTTCAACTACCGAGGGTTCGGTGAAGGGGATGCCAGGTAGCTTGGGGCGCACACATACCCCGAATTCATAGAAATTTTTTTTAATAATAAAAGAAACCTGCGCTCGCAAACCGTTCTTTGCAACTGTTCAGACCGGCGAACGATTGATGTTTGTTTTTAATTAGATGCTATTGTAATTTCTTTGGAATTTGTTGACTGTTTGAAAATAAGACAAGTTTGTTAAAAACAACCTTAAAAAGTATACGTTTAAGGCTTTAATGTTACTGTAAAAGTAGAGTTCTAACTTGAGAAATAGAAAATCAAAATAAAGATACGAGCCTTTTTATTTCACACAACTTATTCCCAAACTTTATACAGATACAAAAAATACCAGACCTGGATCTCTTCAAAACATACTCAGATTCAAGTTGTTCAGAGTTCTGTATGAGACCGCATCGCAGGCAGTATACGGTACTTGTACTTACGTGGCGTCGCGACAGCAGGGTCTGGTGCAAAGCACAGGCGGGGCGGGTGGCGGCGCGGGAGGTGACCGCTCCGCATCGCACGCGCGACTCGGCACCACGGGCGCGGCGCAGCAGCCCGGCCCGGCGCCTGACCAGCACTTGTTGTTCTGCAAACAATACATGCCGTAAACACATTGGTTTCTATTCGACCTTGGAGTAAGAATCACCTAGTTGTAGTATGTAAGACGATTCTAAATGATTCTTGTGATTTTATTGAATAAAGAAATATTTGACTTGACTTGTAGTCAATAGAAAACAGTACAACAAGGTTATACTTATTCTAAAAATAGAGCATACTTGTGTTAAAAATTTTGGCCATATTACATTTGGATGTGTAAATGAGAAGGAATTCAGAGCACAGGGTACAACAAGCAAATCAGTACGGTTAGTTCAGGTTTATATTATACATAGAGAACCCAGAAGAAAGCTTGATAGAAAACGCTGACGCTTAAACCTTATCCCACCACACAGAACCGGACAAGTACCTACGAGTTCTTAACATAATCAGGTGCACCATGTATAAGCAGATACCGGAGCCGAATGCATTACTGTCAAATTAACCAACATTCTACGGAGCAGGAAACTCTTAAAAGGGCTATTTCTTGATTATCTGTATTAATTAGGATAAATTATACTAATAGGCACAAAATGCAAGAGAATATTTCCTAATTTGTAAACAAACATTCGAAATATGTTGCGATGCTACTTCGGAAATTAATTGGAAATATATGAAGGAAAGCAAAAGCTTACTCTGGAAGAAAAGGTGGGAAGAAGACAAAGAGAATTTTTTCTCTTTGTCTCATAGAATATAACTGTTAGACTATTAGTAATAAAGTCTTGTCAACAAGGTTATAAATCTAGCGGCATACGCGTAATTTAGATATGTT
Organism: Ecliptopera silaceata; assembly: GCA_932527185.1. NCBI lineage: Eukaryota > Metazoa > Arthropoda > Insecta > Lepidoptera > Geometridae > Ecliptopera > Ecliptopera silaceata. The sequence goes on from OW052211.1 coordinate 3,048,125, forward strand.
AATGCGACAAGAAACTGTTCGACTTTCCCAATTTAATTGGCAAGGGAAACGCAATCTGTTAGATCTTGCGAGATTTGTTGTACGCTCGCTTAAGGGGTTTCGCGTATACCCTGTCAGACGCCATATTGGTATTATTAACACGTCCCAGACACCACAGCGTTCAGTACATTAGGGTAGGGTAAAAAGTTGCCCAACATTGCACAACGTTGTGCCGACCTTATCGTGGCCTAGGCACAGGAAAATGATGATGAAGTCATCTATGTGATAAATCTAAAGAATAAAACATTCGAGCGATGACAAAGAACAGGGAGATGGAATGAAGGGGATATTTTTGAACTCCCGAGAAGGCTGAGTAGCCCGTTAAACCGTTCTGTAGTCTAGCGTGTCGTTTTAAATATAGTTTTAATATTTTAAGAATATACTATATAACTTAGATAATCCACAGTATGCAGATTGTCCACAGTCAAGATACAATGTCGCAGGCTGCTCCATATGTATGACATCTAGTGAACCTTGCTATAATAGCCACAAAGATATCCTGTCTTAAACCAGTTCTATCGTTAGATTTATAGATAGCTCAGCTTTATCATACAAGATAACTATAAAATAAAGAGCACTCAAACAAGATTCTTGATAGCAGAACAGAAATAGTATTCTTGTGATTTAATATTTTTGTACCATCTTCCGAAATTATGTTTTAAAATATTACAAATGTGAAATATCATAACTAGAATGACTTCGTTCTGGCATAAAGTGATTATAATATTTAATGATATTTTAAGTATCTGACTCATAAACTAACGAGCTGAAGTTAATTTACAAGGCATTTCGAAGAAACTAACTTTCTTAATTACTTTAATAGATTCCTTCGCTTTTCTATAGCAGTTTCATAATAAAAATCATAACGATTCGTTCAAATATGAACGCTGAACTAACTCAGATCATTTCTACTTTACTAATGAAGTCTTCTAGAATTATTACCACACACACCACACATAATATATTGGTTTTTACATCCTCGGTTTATTATTATGTATATTCATTTAGAAATTTTAATCTGCCCGATCACAAATAAATGTGACAATCGTATATTTTTCGTAACGGTATTTGAATGTGCGCTTGTCAACGCCAGCACAGCTACCGAACGTTACAGCGTCACCGCGCAGTGTATCTCGGTTCTAACATTAAACATATTATGTAAACTCATAAGTGTTAAGTGTTTTTTTTCTTCATACGCAAACATACTTTATTGCGTTTATAATCATGTTGGACTGAAATTGTCCCTATTTAATGGCATTTAACAAAGTCAATGAGTGTTGTTGTTTTCATTGGTTAATTATAGTCGATAAGTGTTCAAGGCACGCTACCTAGTTAATTTTGCATCCTAGATTATATAACGTTCGTATTTGAAATTATGTGTTTGGTAGTCAATGTACAATATAAAGAATGAATAAGATATGATCTAATGACGCTCCTTGCGAGACGCCTTTAGATCTGACATTTATTGTCTATGCCTACGCAGAATTAAAAAGAGTTGAAAACGCGATATAAAATAGATAGAAAACAATTGAAAACGCGATATTCTTCTAATTATATGATTATTATAAATGCTAAAGACTTTGAAGAGAGCAGTAAACATGGAGCTAATACAGTTTAATTAGCATAAGAAATGCATCAGCAACACCTAAGCCGCAATAGTCGTGTGGAGCGGTGAATGCAAATAACAGCAATTTTCTAACAGTACCAACCAACGCATTATCACATTATCGAGGCTCAATGGTCTGTATACACGATAACAGTACGAATAGATTAAACAAGAAACTGTGCGGGCAACATTAAAACAGGAAACGGTAATCTTGTTAAAACACCAAACACGTTTTGGCGAAAACATTAGAATGAAATACAATCTAAAGAGAGAAAAAATCCAATCAGTTTTATTTCACGCGTGGGAGGAACTAAATTGAACATGGCATGGTTAAGTTAGAATAAGTGTTCAGCTCCAGGCAGCGGTCAGCAACACTAAGAATATCGTTCGGCGCTGACCAGTTAAAGGGGCAAGTGGTTAATTGGAAGGCATATTCAAGAGGAAGTTGCAATCATTGTCCGATCGCGGACTATTAGTGCCGAGGATAAACTATTTACTGGCCGATATGACGGCTGGCGATGGGACAATGTGACTGCATGACGTCACAGAACTATTTGCACCATATATGGATCAGGTAATTATTGAGTAATTCAACGCGCTTGTTGATAAATAAAACTTTTTGTTTCACATGTTCTCTGATAAGGATAAAGGTAACCAATAACATAACTTTCCAAGAAAACGTGGACAAAATTGCAGGAAGCTAGAATTAATAAAAACCAAAATGTTATCTACCTGTTCCAAAACGAAAAAAAAGAACTGCGGATCTACGTGGGGTGTTTATCCAGGAAGGCAGTGCAAAACATTAGTGTACGTGCCAAGGTTACGGCGGATACAAGCTGACGTTTTTTGGGCGGGTCCGTGTAGAACGTGGGCGGGGTGATGTTTAGTTACGCAAACCGAGGTGTCTGTGGCGTCTCTGTGTTGTTACACTCTTGAGAACCTAATGGCAATTATGTGCTTATCAGCCTACTGTATTTGGAGGATCTATTATAAGTAATTTATACGCTTTGAAGGTCACTATTTGGATGTTATTTGACAGGCGTCACAGCTCTATAGTAAGTAGCTATGTCCTCCTAGCTGCTTGGTTGTGGGTTCGATCCTCACCGATCTCGATTATTTCTGTACACATATTCCACACATACTTGAGGAGTGAGCATTTATAAATGTGAAAATCGTAAACGTGACGTATTTAAAATACACTTCGCGGTATCTTTGCAATGTTCGTCAGTAAAGTTGATGCTGTCGCGCACTGTACGTTAAATTCGTTACTATTTCGATACATTTATTCATGCTCACACCTCTGTTGTATTAATTCAAAAGACTTGAGCTATATCTAAACTATCTAAACTAATAATATAAAGAGGAAAATTTGATTGTTTGTTTGTTTGCATCGAACAGGCTCCGAAACTACTGGACCGATTTCAAAAATTCTTTCACTGTTATGAAGCTACATTATCTGCGCTGAACATAGGCTATATTATAATGATATTTTTTATATAGGCTATCCGTGCGAAGCCGGGGCGTACTACTAGTTTTTAATACGATTGACAGTGGAATGTACCCAATGAAGTCTAGTGCTCGGATGGAAACTATAGATTGATAGACATCGCAGTTGCGCAGTAGCGTTGCGCACGCGACCGCAGTCACGTTTTAATAAATTAAACGCGGATACAATTACATTTGCCGCAATGAAATATCTACAGCATTCATATCATACAATACATAATCAGAAACTACTAAATCAGTTATGCTTCTGAATGGTTCTATTCTTTATTCCGGAATATAACAAGATTTAGAAGAATCATTTAGAATTGTCTTATATAAAAGGTAATTCTAGGTACCCGTGTGGATGTGTTTAGTATATTCATGATCAGCTCAAAGTGTTATCATCAAGGCAGTCATAGTTATATTGATGACTATTTATAAGCATTTTTGACAAAGCACTTTTAATAAGCAACGCAGCACAAGTCTTTTATTTTCTATTCTGTGAATATTGGTAGTTTTCCACAGTCTCAAGTCAGTACCATGCTTATAATTGAGAGAGCACTTTCCACTTTTCCAGAATCTCTGTCAAGTCAGTACCAAGCTTATTAAATGAGAGCGCAAACGCTGACAAATTTCTTTTAAAGTCACGCTACTTGACGTTTACTATGGATATCGGGTACAGCGAGACGTAACAAACTGTCATATAAAGGCCCTAGGATTCAAGATACACTGCGCGGTGACGCTAGGGCGTTCGGCAGTAGATCTGACGTCAACGCGCAGTGTTTCTCGAATACGCTACCGTTTCGTTCGATACGTTAGCATTGTCACATTTATCCGTGCTAGGGCTGCAGTCAGTTGGTGTGCGCACTCTCTAGTTATTTTTGTACGAGGTAGTGTTATCATATCAGCGACGACGTCAATATCATGTATTATTGAAACAAGTCATAAAATGTCAACAAACCGTGAAACATACGCCTCATTTTATAGTGTTTATGTATAAGATATCTGTGGGTATTAGTAGAATTATATGGATAAAGTTGTTAATTGCATTTTGAAGTTGCCTATGTAATTAAGTATGAACCTAGGCACCTACTAAGGAAACATTGTTGTTATTGATAAAGGGTAGGAGAATACCTGCGTTTAATTGATGCTCGAGTGAAACGAGACTTAACGAGCTAGGCTAGAGTATTATAATTGTAAACTAATATTAAATAGACCTTTGCCCAGCAGTAGGAAAGTACAGGTTTAAAAAAAATAGGAAATAAATGAAAGATTTGTTTATTTCTTACGATTTAACTCAAAAACTACTGTACAGATTTGATTTTTGTGCCACCATTATAAATCTACATTTTTTTATACATTATGGCAAACGCTTGATCGCTATCTCATCTGATGTTAAGTCATCACTTAACTTCTACATCATCATATCATCAACATGATGATCTTTACTGAATCTGAATAACCGCGTACAAAGTCGCGCGTTGTAGCTAAAACTAGAATAATATAATGTACATCTGTAGTTTTAGGGCTATATTTCACCGGGACGCCATACGCCATGGCGGCGCAATCAGTCGCCGCTACCAACAAAATGTACGTTTGGTTGCGCGACCAAACGGACACCAGGTGAGTAACTCTCTATAGAGCTGTATACATTTTGTTGGTGGCGGCAACTGGTTGCGCCGCCATGGCGTCCCGGTGAAATATAGCCCTTAGACCTTACTTTTATCCGAATTCCCGCGAGCTCACCCATAATTATATAGACATAATCGCTCATCAAACCCAGCCTCATTTGTAAACAATGATTCTGAAACTATTATGAAACCCAACCCATTTTCACTATTAAACATGTAACGACCGGCCTATGCAAATGTTATGCGTCATGAATAGACCCGTTAACGTAATACGGGACGTAAATACTTGTAGGTATATGTATAATATTTAGAATTAACGGTATGAACAAATAACTTGACATGTATATTGATAACGAGGACATCAAACCAATATATGTACTAGTAATTAGAGATTGTACAGGAGCGAAATTACTAAAAATATCAAAATTTTAATACTGGATTCATATATAAAATTTAGTGCAATAATACGTATTTTATAAATCAATATTTGACAGCAAATACAAGATAAGATATTACATATAAGAAAAATACGCCTAGTTATCCTATTCTACACATAAGCTTGTAAAATAATAATAAATATCGGTATTTCATCGGGCTGAATACATCTCCAAGTGAACCAGCAGAATCATGATTGATTTTTGAAAGTATTGCCAAAGCTATAAACACCTTAGATTAAATCAACTTTGAGGTCATCACAGTACACGTATTCCGAGGTACACAACAATCGAAAGGTTAATTTAGTTTACCGCAAAATATTTCACATACAAAATAAAAAACTTCATTAACAAACCATTTGATAAATGAAGACGTATAGCTCTTGGCATATCATTATTAGGTAAGTAATAAAGGAAAGTAATCAAGAAGTCCCCAGGTGTTGAGGCGGCTCGTAAAATCGATGAAGGGCATTTTCAAAGGCAAAGTGAATCGATCATATCTCATTATAAATTAAAATAGAGCGCGAGCGAAAACTATTAAATGAAAGAGATAGTAATATTAACAATAAACGATATTATCAAAACCAGAAGTCATTTTTATGAGATTGACCGCCGGTTTCTGGAAACCCAAATCACGATTGATCCGAGTTTGACACATAGTAATTATTAGATTTTTTCGTTGATCATCGTTCGAGAAACCGGCCGTAAATGTCTTTATTTTGCTTGAAGTATGGTAAATGAAGTCTCACACACTTCGTCGGTGACCGACATGCAAATAACATACAAGTCAAAAACACACATTAAAACCAAAATTAATTTAAGAATTGAAATTAAAATAAATAGGTATGATAGGATCATAAGATCACTAATATAATAACCAATACGGATTTTATTACTTTAAGAATTAGTAAATAGGATTTCAGTTTAGTATTTTTTTTTTCGTTTTCTTAATGTCTATAATAGTTGTTTGTAATTTAAGCCACAAATTTTCATGACTAATAAACAAGGCTGAGTTTTAAGATGCAATCCATAATAAAAACACAGCTTCAACACATTAATAGCTGAAATAACTAGTTCTATCTGAATCGCCAAGTATACGGAACACCTGTCAGTTCGCTCAGACATCATAATTTTACCATCAAGGTGAATAAAGAAGGTTATAAAATTCCTTTCCTGATATCTAATATACTACTGAATAGATGTACGTAGTTTTGTTGTAAAATTATATTATTAAATTTTGTGTGGCGGTATAATAAATAACAAATTTTTGTTCAAGAATACCATTACGTAGCAAAAGCCACTTCAAAGTTTAAAGTGGGTACGCTTTCCCAGTCTAACGAGTTTCACAAATTATAAGATGATCTTGTTTTAACTGGTAAAGCTAAGAGACAACAGAGAAATCTGATGATACTGATATTATCACAGAACGAAGTAAAAACAATGAACTAACACGTGCGTGCGTGTATGCAAAGTATATTTCACTTTTCTTCTACCAAGAAGCGCAAGCAAACACAACTACTTACTTCAATGAAGCATGCAGTGTCCTGAGAGCCGAGGGTGCATAGCGAGATCACTGATGCACATCATTGACTCTCAGTTTTGCTGTAGCGTCTTGGAATCTGACCAGCTGCATTACGCCGCGGACAGCTAGTATTGACGCATGTAGTGAGAGGGAACACCCTGGGCACAAGTACCCTGAGGTACGCCTCTATTGGTTTCTACACTACAAAGCGTCAAATACACACTCAACCACAATAAATCATACGTACTGCGTCTAAATCAAACGAAAACACACTTCTAATCTACGCCATCTAAATAATGCAAATTCAAAATACAAAAGATCCAATATATGAAAATCATAACATAAAATCAAAAGGATGCATGCATTTCAAGCATTACTTCGATCGATCGAAGCGATCAGAAAAACTGGTGCGAACGTGTTTCTTAGGTGCTACGACAATACGGGTTATAATCAAACTGGTCCAAACTCAGTCACATAACGTGGGTTACATCCTGTGGTGTGAGTCGCCCACTAAACTACGTATTAGGTATATTATTATTATTAGTAACTTACATATACTCATACAAGAAACAGTTTCTATGCAGATTTACATGTTACAACGAAAAATATTTAGGCTACAAAACAAAAACCTTTGAACGCGCAGCGCAAAATAAATGATTCAAATCGAAATAACTTCAATGATTGCGATCGCCACGTGATCTCTGGTAAAGATAGTTTTTAATTGTGAAAACAAATGAAAATTAACTGATTAGATAAAATATTAAAGCTTCATATAAATAATCTATAACTTATCTTGAAATAAAAGTGACCAAATCAACTAGTTTTAGGTTAAAAAGGAAAAATATTTCCGCTGCATTCGCTACGGTGGTAAAAACCATGTCAAGGATCACTGTGATCTCGACTCGCTACAGACTAGTGTTTAGAAGGACTTGACTTTAAAGGAGTCTACGTGACCCTTCCACTTGGTGTAAGGCGGTCTTTCTTGAAAGGAAAAGGGAATATTTTGGAAAGAAACACCTAGTTGCATTTCAGATGTTGTAGGCATATAGATGTTGAGAAGCCGATAATTTGAAATGTGCTAAAATGCAAATAATTCTTCGTAAAAATGTTAGTTTATTTTTGACGAATAATCTGTATGTTAAATTCTATTACCTAGATGAGATGCATTTTGTCGTAGAAAAATAAGAATATTTTCGAACAACCCGATGTATATTTATTTGTATTATGAAAACATTGAAAATACACACTTATGTAACAGGAAAAATGTATGCTAAAAATCAATCATCGAGACTAGATACTTCCGAAGTATTATCAGGTAAGTGATGAATCACGCATGTAACTAAAAGTAACCCTTCAGCTTATCTGTCAGCAAACCCGAGGTCGTGGATTGAAATGAACTTGTTTATTTATAAAGATGGAAAGCTCCAAGCATCTCGAGGGCCGGATGCGAAGCGAAATACGACGACAAATCCTCACGCAGAATTCGCAATGAAAATTGCTTGACGGAAATGAGGACCCGAGCAATATCTGCTTCAAGTTCTTGAACAATACAACACACACTGTGCAAAGGATTCTGGGCTATATGACATGAGAAGCAAGTGTGTTTCATGAACATATTTCGTTGCAAGACTTTTGTATATTAATATAACCATCATGCAAGTTCTACATAAAGGAAGTTAGAATTTTAATAACGATTGTATATAAAGGGTAGTGTAGTTCCTTAAAATATATATTAAAGTTGCCTGGTATCCTACAATTTGTCGATAACATGAACATTTAAAAAGTATAGATTACGTAAAGTGTATGTTCCACTTATCGACAAACAATAAATAAAATAATACATTATTATGACGATATGACGACAAGGGTTGTCAACATGTCACTTACAAGCACGGAATAGAAAACTGTCCAGCCCACGCCCTGGGAAGGACGTACATTTGTATAGGATCTGTACAAAGGTCGACCCGCTTTGCGTGAGACGTACCTGCAGGTAAAGTGGATTATACCATTATTTTACGTCATAATAAAATACATTCAAGCTATTATTTTAACTAAGGATTATCATAATTAAATGAAATTGCTGTTTTATTTAGATAGCGTGATAATTACCTAGTTTATATTCAAGGTGTTATTTCTGATATATTTGAGGTATTTATCCAGAATTATTCTGGAGGTTATACAACAAAATATGCATAATTAATCATAATAAACACACAATTTTGTGTCAATGCTGAATTGCATCATTACATATTAATAAATATTGTATACCATGAACTTTTGTTGTTGCAGTAAGATTACCTTGTAGATATTTTCTATCAAAATAGCATTATCTAAGCTTCCTGACCGCAGTTTTATTACAGATTAAGACTTCCTATATGAATAAATCTATTTCTAAGCAGTTATACGCACAGGTCGTTAGACTTAGTCATACATACATCGTAAGGTGCTTATGGTATTTTAAGGCACGGTTCCAAAAACGGTCAGTCGATGTTGGGGTTTATATTCGTGCATGAATATACTTCGTGGGCAGAATTCATTGACTCATCCGTGTATATTCTGAGGAGGATGCAGTTATTGGATATCTGAGAGTCAGCAGGTTCAAAATAACTGTCCGTATCGTAACTTTATAAGACATCGAAATATTTGGACGTGTACCATATAAGCATTTTGAAATTTTATATTTTTGTTTGTCTGTTAATGTCCGTGAATATTCATTTAGTGGTACCATTTACTTTCATGTTACGTATGCGTCTATCTACCAATGAGTCTAAACTCAAACTCAATGAAGATTTATTCAATAAAATCACAAGGATCTAGGCGATTCTAGGTGCTAGTTCGCAGCGAACAGAGTCTAGAAGGACAGGCAAGGAACTAGGCCTGGATCCTAGAGGTTTTGTGGATGATTCTCATTACAATTGTTTAATAAAGAAGTCTACCAATATTCAGCATATACCAAGCAGTTATGGTATAAATAATATATTCCCCTGTTCATACTTGAAGTTCATACTCTTGTATGATTCATTCGAGGAAAGCCCGGTGACGTCATTACTGTGAAGCCGTTTTAGCACTGTAATGAGCTTTTACGAGTCACGATATTATGTAACTAAAATGGTTACATCTAATGACGCAATATAGCATATTTATGGAAAATCAGTATGAGTTACGCTATTTATAATGGGATTTGCTACAACTGTAGGTATTCTGCAAAACAACTGAAACTTGGACATAAATACTTTTACGATGACTTTAGCCAAAAATATCCCCTCTGCCTTATAAAGGGTTAAGCAACAAGACGATAAATTGCATTATTTGTGAAAAGTTGCGCAATAAACAAGGTCAATTAAAAAAGTTCTATGGCATGGGGATAAGCTAATCCTCCCTTCTACCACTTTAACATCAGTGAGTAAAAGCCCGAACTTTAGAATGATCAGAATTTATAATAAACTACCCGAGCATATTAAAGATGAAGATAAGGACACCATATTTTGTAAGAAACTAAAATCGCTATTGATAAGTAAAAGCTATTATTCAGTAGGAGAATTCCTTTCTGACCAACTGCAATAATCTATTCCTACCTTCCTAAGTCTGAAATTATGTTGTTTTACTTTTGACATTGCCTACCTATTAATTTATTTTTACTGATTCGAACATTGTATCTATAACGCATCTTGACATAATATTTATTCTTTGACTTGCAAATTTGTTAACCATTTTATTCAATACTACTGTTAATAACTTAAATGACAATTTATCAAATTCTAAAACATACGCGACATGAAACAATATTCTAGTTTTAAAATGCATGACTCAATAATATGTTGCAGCGCCCTTGCAGGGTACATGTACTTACTGTAGCTATATTACACCTAAGCTGTTTAAAATGTACTTGTAAGCAATGAATAAATGAATATGAATATGAATATGAATAAGTCAAAGACAGATATAACTAGATAAATCTTATCTATGTACGAAATGCCAACATAATCTCGAATTACAATTTACGACTAAAAATAAAAGTAATCAACTGTTATCAACAGACTTTAAGTATTAAAAGTAAACAAATCATATTTTGGCAATACACGCAAATCAGGTTCAGTGTTGTCGCAAATTTTCTATTGCTTAATATTATTTACATAATACAATCCTACTAATATGTATTATAAATGCGAAACTTTGAAAACCATTCAGTTCTTTTAACTTTTTTCTGAAGTACAGAATAAATTTCAATGAAACAGGCATTTTATAAAGATATTGTGTGAATTATCCAAAATATAACCATAATAAGTCGAAGTAGCGAGCACCAGCTAGTATTTTAGCAGCTAGTAATAAAACTGCTTGTTTTATTTGGTATAATGTAATAAATAAACAAACTGCTATACATAGAATTAATCCGATTTCCCGATACACAGCTCATCAGCAACGCAGCCAATTGAATTTTAGACAAAGCATTGCAAACGAACACATGCATACATAATTAAATTGCAATTCATTCAGTATGCCAGTGATAGCAAAGCGCCGATTACTGCTCGTGTTTTCATTTCAAACTGTGATCGCAATCAGGGAGGAATAAGAGATTTGATCTCCAAAGCCTTTCAATCCAGTTAATTAACCTTTCATAAACAAGGTCGCGAAAAAAGAAGATGAAAAGTCACTAGTAAACAACTCTGTATTGAATTGACATATTGACTTGATAAATGTTGATTGGACCAGGAAGTACTTAGCGAGACACGTCTCGAAATTTATTATGCTTTTGTTAATTAAACTTTAGTGCATATAAAGTCACAACATTTTATACTACATGCAAAACTTGCATTCGGAAAATTTTACATCAAACCTGTGTAGACAACATCGTAATCGAAATTTTTATTTACTTCTTGCTGCTAGAAGCTCATACACAAGCGCATTTTTTGTACTGAAATCTCGTAACATTTTTAATTAACACGATGCTACAACAAAATACAGTTGTAGCATCGACACGATAAGAAGAAGATTTTTAATTAGTAATCTAAATAAACAAATATAATATTTACATTCGTATAAAACGAAAGGAAGTTGAGTAAAATATTGGAGTTGAGCAAAAAGTTTCTACGATTAGTGTATGACATCTATAAGTTGTTTTAGGAGTGGCAGCTTAAGTTAAGAGTGATTTAGATGTAACTCATAACGACCGTTTTAGTTATGATGAGGCTTCGACAATTTGCAAAGATAGTCGACTCTACAAATACAGCTATTATTTATTATACAGTGTTTATTTACTCGCCCACTGTTTTTCTGTTACCAAGTTTGTTATATTGCAGAGGCTGACGTCGCCCGTCTAGTGTGGAAAATAAGTAGATTTAGATACCAATTATTTAGAAATAGATTCGCACGAGAGAGCGCGTTCTTTGAGTACAAATTGGACCGGATTCACTAACAAGCTGATTCTGAGAGGATGTTTTCATGCGAGTTGATAGGAATCGTAATTGGTATCAACTTTCGATAAAATGTTTACAAGAGTCGCTATTGTCATGCAGAAATAGTTCTTATAACATATTTGAGTTCAGAGTTAAGACACACTTCAGATGTTGATTTTCGCAACATCTCGGCATACATAATGAATTGACCAATCTGAACAAAAGGCTCGTGCGCTTGCACAACGTCTGTAATTGCAGGTATTGTTAGTCTTGATAACGCAGTATGGCACTGACAAGAGTTATGAGTACGCACTATGACCTTGTGGCTCAGTAGCCACTATATAAAAATACTAGACAAAAGATATAAAAAATACCATTATACTATAAATTATGTAGTAGAAATATGCTCAACTCATGATGATATTAGTATAACGTTTGTATGGGCAATACATCTTCGCAGGCCTCCTTAACCCACCAACCATTGGCAACAGTATGTGGTTGTGAAACAGGTTTGATGTGCTCTAGAACGTAATCGATTGAATTTGATTTATATGTAAAACCGAATAGTGACGTCGAATGTTTTTATATCATATCACTGTAAGTTTGATTTTCAATATTTGATATCCATGATGTAAATATATTCGCCGGACGAGTGCTAACAAGATTTTTCATCGGTGAGAATAACGGCCATTACCGCTTTCCGCCGGTTGTCTGGTTACCCGACCTCGTCTTCCACCATTCTTTGTCGTGTGGGTTGCGTCGAGATCAGGCTATTGTTAGACTTGAAGATTTATCTGACAAGCGTTGTTTCTTTTAATTGAAATGCCTCTAGGAAAGTGGTTTGTTGTACGAATTGAGGACGTTGCACGCGTAAATCTTTGTAACTGTATGATAGAACATAATGTAGGAAGTACTATTGGAGCTGTCACAATAGATAACCTATCAACACTAGGACATATCGGTAAATTATGGCTTGTAGCTGGCATGTTCCGATCGATTTTATATGCACTAAATAACTTAAACTAATGACTCTAAATAAAGGTTTTATTTGGCAGAAAAGTTAAACTCTAACTCGATTGTGACTTTGATCGCGTCCTTTAAAGTTAGAGGGCAGACGAAATATTTCCAGTAGAACAATTGGATCGAGTTTCTCCAAAAGATCCAACCCACAGACATGCCATTTTGAGATATTTCGTCGGATGAGCCAATGAGGTGGGCATCGGCGCGGTACCAAATGTCTGTCGAACGATAAAACCTCTTGTTTACATCCTCAGAGTGCGTCACCGGTTGCCTACTGAAGCTTTGCATATTTTTGGTTTATCAGTTTTATTAGGCGATGAACGACAAATAAAATCGATAAAAATGTAGCACAACGGCGACAACTTAGGATCAAGAATCAGAACGAAAAACCGTTGGCAGAATAATTCGAGCAAGGTTATCATGTATGTTATTGGCGTAGAATTCGACTCCGCTTCTGTGGACGCTGGTGACACATCTGACGAAAGGACGAATAAATAAGAATAAAATTGTACGCGGGAATGAAACTCGAGTTTATTTGTTTTGAGACGCGGAGCGAATTTTATAAAATACGAGGAAGACATGCGGACATTTTGATGGCAGTTCACGACTTCATGTTCCACGATCTCGCAGCGCATTTTACCTTGGCGAATAGTACCGTTAGCCGTTTATCCAGTCGCGCCTAGTTCATTCAAGTGTGAATGCTATAAAGTCGGTGTCGTGCCGTGACGCGACATCGTATCACGGAACATTATGAAGAACGGCCGACTGGTCGACACCGAAGGAGGCTTTTAGTTGCACGCGGAAATGACGCTTGGACATGCGCTTTTAGCATTTCCTACAATATATTTTATGAACCGTGGAACGTTCAAATTGAAGCAATTTGCGCGAATCGAATAGGTCAACTGTATGCAAACCGGGAAATACCAAATTCGCAAACCGCCTACCCAAAAGACAGTTTACGGCTGGCGTGCACAGGCATGCATGTTATACCTATTGTGCACAGCAACAAGATTACTGATCTACTTGTTTATTCCATGACTTCACTATTTTCAAATCATATTTTCACCAGTAAACATAAACATATCAATCAAAAATCTTATTAAGTACATATATTGAGGGTTAATAACTTTATGTATTCCCGATCAATCATTCAAAGTCCGTCAATGTAATAGTCATTTCCATGCAAAACACCATTTATGTGGCAGCATCATCATAGACAGCACTTTTTACAGCCTTTTAGAATTCAACGGCGGCCCTTTGGCTTGTCCCAATATCACAAGCAATTTCCTGCTTCGATCATAAAACTGAAATAGCGCTGCATGTACACTTGCGATAGCGATACCAGTAATACAGGCTAGATATTGTATTGTGAAAGTGTCTGAACGACGGCCGACGTGCGCCTGAGTGGCGTTGGCAACGCATATCAAAGTTTGGCAGGCGCCTACACTTTCGAAACGCCCCACATAACTGGCCCAAAGTTGAATCGCGTCTAGCGCAACGTTGACTCATGTTTGCTGCAATGCGTTGCGATACAGACACATCAAAATGCAATGATACTGCCTAATCACATACAAACACGGGCAGACCCCTTAGGGCATTCGATGTTTGGGGGAGCGTCGGGCCCCGGAGCGTTTCAGACCACTTGCCAAAGCAGGCGGCGCGGCGCGTTAGCAATTGTATTTGCTAAACTTCTACAAATACAAAGGATTTCTGTCTTGTAATCAAATACTAATACCGATACTAATATTTCTTGGTCGAAATTGGTATTTAAATATTAAAAAAGGAGTAAGTAACTAGTATTTGAGTTTCAGTCCCACGGTCGTAAGAATATTTGATGATTTTATTGCTCGATCTAACGACTCGCAGAGGATATCCTCTGGGTGGCTATAAACTATCATAAAGTAATGAAACACTGGCGTGTCCGTACCGTAGCATAGCCGAAAGACTGACATCAAAATTCGTTAATGTAAAGAGTTCTATTCAGAACCTCTTATTACAAAATTAAGTGCAAAACATTTTCCAATTTTCAAAACCATTAAATATTTTTTTCCATTATAGAACATAAAGTTCTTCTAAAATAAACAAACAAAGCGGTGATAATGGATGGTTGTTTATTGTTGTATTTTTTGTGCGATAAATGTAATTTTTACCTATTTAGTTCAATGTTGTTTAATAAGATTAAGCCTATGATTTGCCAAGTCTTTGCTTACCTCTACGATTGCAAAAGACAATCCATTCAAAATGCGATTTTACATCATTTGCTAATCTAATCTTTCACGCAAACATTTCATTTCGATTAGATTTAGTACCATTATGTCTACAAGTAAAACTATCAACCCGAGTGCATGGAAAGAAAACAATTTACTTTCACTGGAGTGAATGATTGCAGCAAAAAAACAAATTACACCAAAGCGAGAGCAAACACTAATTTAAGCAGATTTGAATTTTCATGTCCCAACTTAGCAAGAGAGTTTATTTAGATAAACTTTGTAAAAATTTCGTATATATTTTTTATATGCAAAGCAAAAACCCGTAATCTTCAGATTTTATCTAGAAGCAAGAATATTTCTGGCAACTTTTATAAATATTTAAAACTTTACAACAAAGCTAGCACATTTTGAAGTACCTAAATACCGCCTGGAGTCTGTCCAATTTCGAAGGGAGAGAAAAAAAGTTTCGTCATTATCTCCGAAGGGAACTCAATTGCAAAACGATCTCCCGCTTTCCTTCCCTTTCGGAACTCGCAGCATATTTTCGTTGAGTAGCATTTATAAGTCATTTGGAACGTTGCGATGTTGAGGGCCATTTTTAGCATGCACCAGCCGAGCAGAAGCCCTGGCTGTAATTACGTACGGCGCCGGCGCGAGATTGCCTGCCAATTGAGTTATGTTGCCATGGAGTTAAGGGAGAGGTGGATAAGCAGCCGCTTTAGGAGGTTTTAATATGCCCTAAGAATTCCAGGAATTGATGGCTACTGTTCTGAAAGATATCATACACGTACCTAATGAATGTCGACGCTTTGACTTTGAGAGGGGAAGTCAACGTGACTGCGATTATTAATTTAGAACCATACAAGCTTAAGGCTTATACCATGAAAGTTCAACCGTTCGACCAAGTTTTTTAGATGAAGAAGATCATGAAGCAAGTAAAGAAAATAAGTCTTTCTGATTAGGAATTTGTGGTTACTGTACACGTGGATAGAAAACGCAGTGGTTCAGTGGCTGCAGTCGAATCATTTGCGTGTCTACTGAGACTCGAAAGTAGGTTTATTAATTGCATCCGCAACTTGCATGTACTCGTAGATTGGATACAATGTCGGAATATAGACATTTAGTATGGTAGATTACTAGTAGCTCAATTTTAGGTTGAAATCTGCGTGTAAAAAAATGCGAACCATCTTCTAATCTAAGGTATCACTAACGGTCGGATCCTGTTACATAGTCTAGAATTAGATAAAACCAAAATTGGTGACCTACCGGCTAAAAAAGTCCGTGACGTATGCATTTGCACATATTCATATTGTTTTTGTTAAGGACTTCAATAATACTTAATTCATGTATTGCTTTCATATGGTAAAGTTTTGTTGTTTCCTGTAACCTTGTTTGAGAGCATTACAATATAATAGGATGGTAGTCACTAATACTAATGATACTAATTATTTCTTCTCTGGACTCAACTAGGCTGGTTGTAGAGCAGTATTTGGACCAAATATGTAATCTAATTTGTAAATGCGTACCAGTTTCTTACATTTAGACGTATCAGTGCTAACTGCTAACAGATGCATCGTAAACAAAGTTTTCCAGCACAAATCGATCTAGTTGGCCTGGATAACCAAATAGGTAAGTGAACGTGATTGCTAATAAATCAAATTGTATGTGGCAAATTGAGTTTGATGTGTCATTGGACAATAACAGGTTTATATCTGAATCCTCCGCCAAAATGAGAAATTAATTTACTGGCCAATTTGAGAAATGCTCGTAAACATTCTTGAAGCAATAAAAATTTCTTCTTTTGCTTGCTGTTTACAAATAAGAAATTTAACCCATACCGTGGCCGTTTAAATATTTTACTCAGAAATAAAATAATTTAGGTCAGAGCTTTCTTCTAAAGGGCTGGGCTAACTTAAACACAAAAAAATATATTTATTATATATAACATATTATAAACGGTGCTGACGACCATATCACATTACCTTCTATATATCTTATACAAGAAATTTTACCACAAATTGTAAGTCATTACGTAAGCCACCAATTAGATCTATCGCCCACGTCACAAATCTCACCGATATGATATATAACTTGTAACATAAAATGGCACAGATAAAACTAGTGTCACGCCAAACAAGGCTTTTAATTGGACGAAGTAACATGAGGAGCTATGTTCCCAATCTACGGTGCAATAATTACTGTTCATCACGCGATCGTTTTGGGCTGACACAAATAAACATGTTTGTGCCAATAGCTGCGAGCACTGTTTGTGCTACATGATGCTACATGAAGTTTTATTGTTTGCAATATGTAAGAACTTTAATATCTTTCTTATTATTTAGTTTATATCATCCTTTGAATTTGTTTTCTCAACTTTGTATCTTTTAGGTACAGTGTTATAAAAAAAACTTGAGAAGTGTCAAGGGACACCCGGATGAAACAAAGTTCTTAATTTAACAACTGGCTTGCTTTCTATGAGAAAGAGAAAGACAGACAGAGAAACACGCGCACGCCGCACGGCTTACAACAGTTACAACTATAGCAAAGGTTGTCTTTTCAACTTCTTCTTTACAACAAAAGCGGATTACTCGACGAGCGAGTTTTTTAGTCTTACCTAAAATTCGAACAAACATCGGCAAAAAAATGATTACCTACGAAGGCGCACAGCTTTATAATAAACTACCCGCAATTATAAAACAAGCCAAAACACTCGAAAAATTTAAATTCATGCTAGGCCAATTTGTACAAGACCATTCATAATATATTTCTACTAACATAACCTAAGAACGACAACTACTAACAAATAATTTGTGTTTACACAATAGCATAAGTTTGTATTGTTCTCATGTAAGTGACTGTTTATGTCTTTTTGGGAATAAAGTATCTTAAACCTTAAACCTTAACTTATGGTCTTATTTTTTTTTCATCTAGCCCCCTTTCGCAACGCGCTATAAAGGAACTTCCAAAAGGATATGGATCAGATGTATCTTGGTGTACATATTCATAGACATTCCTGTGTCCCAAGACCAGAAGAGATATCTCACCATTATAAGTTTGCCGGGTTGATTAATTTTACATGTAATTTTGCGTCGCTCATCTAAGTAATTCAAATGTTGTCCTACTACAACACTCCTGGTAAGGTTCAACCGCTGTTTATAATCATATTTCATGCTATCCTTGTACGGCACTCTCCCAACTAACCTAGCTATTAGTTTAGTTAGGCGCAAACATGTGCTTAAGCCCCTTACGAGGCGCAGAACTAATTCTGTTACCGGCATTTTCATGCGCTAACTATAGTTCGCTTGAGCTTGCTAGGAACAAGTTACAACCTTCATCATAACTCTTGATTAGTTTGGTTCAGATATAGGTGAGAGCACACTGTACATATCCTCTTTTGTAGAGTTTGAGAGTTTTGAGTAGAATATAAAATATGTATTAATATTAAAACCAATAAAAAAATAAAAAAGGCTACTTTATCTCTCAGCAAAACCATAAGAACCATGGGTTTCTATCACACTGGTTTGCAGTGGCCAGATTGGTATACTTCATCGGTAACTCTTTTAAATGTGCAAAATGCGATATAAGTTAAGTGATACTTGTTGGTATGCTTCAGCGACTTCTTTTTGAAACATAACTAAGACTATATGTCATAATTAAAACATATGATTCGGGTAAATTAATTTAACATATTATTATTGACTCAGTTCAGCAAATATTATTAGAATAACATTATGCTAAGTTTTTACTTAAGTATTCAAATAACAAGCTTTATAATAAATACAATATTAAGACGCAGTAAACCAAGATGATTATATAACAAATTTTAATAAAATAAGTAATTTTATTATTTATATTATACTGGTTTAGTCAGTGACGTAATAAAGTGATTTTCTGTTTTTCCAAAGTAGTTTTTTGTTTAAGATTTCTGAACGTAATGATGTCAAATAAAATTGAAACAACAACTTGGATTTGTATTCAAAAACACATATCGGAGCAATACGGCCCAGTTACATAAAAATAGGGTATTCTTTCCCCACCCACATACAACATACCCGTATACAAGCACCTATTATCTAATGTAGTAGTAGGGGCATACGGGTTCTGTTAATAAAGTACGGTACTCAGTAGAAGCAACTATTTAAAGGTATATCTTCCATATTAATCCAACTCAATAATTTGGTATTGCAACAGAGTATTGAGTGCCCTGCAACAAATGCCTTGCAGTGGGACAAAAAAGGTTAAATAAAAAAAAATAGATATAAAAAAAAACAATAAGGTGACAATTGCCTCTGCTCTGAGGCACACTTAGGTTCAATATTGCATTGCACATCCTCGCCAAATAATCCAAGTCGAACAACAAAAGTCATTTATAACAATTTAATATGGATGTCATTTAAAAAAATAGTCAAAACAAATCATTCACTGTCATAAACGAGTGAAAGGTGGCCGTTTAGTTTCCTTCTAAATATTGAAACTTGTTTTTAAAATAACTTTCTCAAAACTCGTGCGTTTGATTGGAAGCCTATTTACAGTAGAACCTCGATAACTCAAACCTTAGTAACTTAAAAACGTCTACAACTTCAAAAAATAATGTATTCGCTTCCCATCAGGGTCCAAAACCCTTGATAACTTAAAACCTCTATAACTTAAAATATTTTGTGTTTCCCTTGGACTTTTAACTTATCAAGGTCTGTATTTGTATTTTGTTCTTTGTTGAATATGACTTGTGCCTTTGTATGACCTATGATACTATTTCATATAAAGGACGGGGATGCAAAAAAAATAGTGATTCAATCGTATCAACTTTGCGGCTTCACAGCTCATTTGGTAGTAGCTCTGCCTTTCATGCTGTGGGTCGTGGGTTCGATTCCCACCCAGAACAAATGTTTATGTGATGAACATTAATATTGGTTCTGTGTCTGTTACTATGTCTATCTAGCAAAAAAAATGTATTTATGTATTCTATCAGCTAGTTTCGGTAGTACAAGCTTCGCTTAGGTTGGGGACTAGATCGTGATGTGTGAATTATGCGTGAATATTTATTCATTTTAATTATTTATATATGCTCTCTCTCCAAGAACTTTGGAGTTCAATATTCTGAGTATCAGATGGTTTGACTCTTAGGTTCTCAATACCTATACAATTATAACATGTGCTATTTACCTATGGCTTCACGAATTTCATAACACTGTTCATTATCGCTCGTTTAATTATACGAAGCTAAATTGCCATACACGATGTCCATATTAATTTTGTGACAGGCACCCACGCGAAAATCTCATCACGCATTCAATCAAACATCAATTTAGATAATGAAGTCTCAACATCATGTTGGGTGTAAATTGGGCAATAGATATTTCATACCATTGCAACAAATATAAACTATTCTATATAATTTGCCTAGCAGTGGATGGATCAAACTACTTTTTTTGGACTTAGGACAGATACCAAGTTAAAATAATGATTTTAGAGCTGCGTAGCGTTGGTTTTAAAATTCAGTCCAAACAACACAAGGACTATCGACCAAGAGACTAAATAAACTAGAGATCTTGTAGGCACAAAAGAAATAATAAAATTAAATATTAACTTAGGCAGTAACGGGCTGGCAGAAGAGAACCCAAGACGCCTATAAAAGTCATTAAGTGTTATTTACGTTCAGTTCTAAGACAATTCACAACGAAGGTAACTGAAGATTATCTAAAATAGTTAAATTTGCCTCTTTCCGCGGATAAATCAATCATCTTGCCCGAAGGCCGAGAACTCCAGATTAGTGTCAAAACACATGCAAACGATACGATATCGCATCGAGTTTTCAATGTGGTTCGTCAAAATATTGAGAAAAGTTTACGCCGTGGAATACGAGTCCTACATGATAGAAAATTTTCATCAGACGATGTTGCCACAATACGACATCTTATCGTGAATTTTAACAAGCCACATTGTAGATTTCCAAGACACGATATCGCGATGTACCACGCTGACGTCGTATCGTATTGGCCCTTATTACTCGGGAGATAACAATAGAATTGTTAATCATTAATTAGTTTTAAGTGTACAGTAATTTATCAGACTCTTACAAAGTGTTGGGTTTATTGAAAACCGACGGATGTTTGTCTCAATCAAATTCGATTGTTCTGTAATCTTTCGATTAATTAATTAAGTTATTGGATCATCTGGTTCGGACCGATCAACGAATTAATCAATGTTGAGTTAAGTTTACTTAAGTAAAATATATAAATCGTGAAATAGGGCCGGAATTTTGGATCACAAGTATCAAAATTTTTGGTTCTCGATGAAAATATTTTTTTTCCAGATACCTATAATTTGGGCGTCTTCAAGATGAGAGTGAATAGGTTAAATCTAGACAAACGAGGTGTAATTACAGACAAGCGTTTGCGTATAATATATAAAAAAAAGGAAAACTATTGAGATCTTTTTCATATTTCTTTAAATTGCAATTCTCATGTCAACCTATCATGAAGAGAAAACGATTGTACTAAATTATGGTGTATAATATTAGTTGAGGATGAGAATAGAACACGCAATCCAGCATCTATCACAATAAACTAACGATCACCTGAACGCCATTAATGCATTGTTTCGCTTGTACGTTCGCCAACTAACGGTGCTATCGCATTATGATCTTTACGACGTTGGCATAAGTCACCAACTAAAAGTAGACTAATGAAATAATGATAGACACGGCACAAAGTTAGTGAGTAGTGTGCGATCTAGGCTACGCATACTCTGGTTTGGGTTTTGCCCGCAACACAATCTTTAAATTTAGTATTTTTTTCATGTTTCAAAAATTTTGTTCAAAACTTATCACATTAAACTATACTATACTATACATTCCTAATAAAATGCCTACCTTTATATCGCAAAATCACAACTTTAAATTAATTTAAAGTTTCTCTTTTTACAATTAATTACCAATAACAGTTGTTCGCACTGGCAACATTGTAATATACTTAATTAAAAGTCGTGGAAAACTTTCCAACGAAGTTGGAAATATCAAAGGGTTTAGGGTCACCTTTGAGACCATTATGTTTAAGAAGTAATTTACAGTGACACAAGTTCAAAGAGCTATTTAAATGGTTGTAAGGCTTTGCAACGAACTAAAACATAATGATTGTTCACATAATTAGGTAACATGTAATGGAATTCTTTGTTCTTAGAAATTGGTTGTATAGAGAACACGTGCAGTTTACAAGCTCACTAAGTCTGTTTAGAGGCTCGAGCACGAATAAATGTGACAACAGTAAACGTTACGTATTTAAAATACACTGTGCGCTACCGCTTCAACTTTCGACAGTAAAACTGATGTTACGCGCAATGTATTTCAAATACGTCGTTGTTTCAATACTTATATGATTGTCACATTTATTTATGTTCAACCCCTGACTGTTGGACCGAACTTTTGAGTATTGTGATTAGTATTTTTATAAAATCTCAATTTGAGTAAAAAGGTGAATGTTTTTATTATTCTAACGTAACGCCTCATTTTGAAAGAGCAACTTCATAATTGGTCCATCCTCTTAATAAAACCATAAACAATTTGTTCATCCTCACATTAAAACGTCAGACAATAGAGTACATAGAAGACAATGGTGTTCAATGGTCAGCGTCTATGAGTCTTGACTAACAAGGAAATTCTAATTGAAACAACAATAAAGTGATTGACTCAACACTGGGAGGGCTCTACGTTGGAAGAATATATATAGAGTTAAATATAGGCTGTGCCAATAAACTCAGCAGTAGCAACAGTTTATCAATTTTGTCATAAAATTAAATAAATATGCTGGACAATCCACACAACATCATCTAGCCCCAAGCTAAGCAGAGCTTGTGTTATGGATACTAGAAGGCTTACGAATATATTTTAATTTTTTCAGCAATAGTAAATAAATAGTAGTGCGTTGCTCTATCTAGGTCTATTTGACGTTATCGCGGAAAAATGCACGCACTCGCGTCCCCTGGCAGAAGTGTCCGACAACCGTGGGGTTTTGGTCAGTTTAAGTCTGACATAACCTGCTCTAACAGGCAGTAGGTATCCATGATGGATTTACTCACGTAAAACAAAGTCTATCTGTAGCTCTACCATGAGTTTTTACTATACTATATTTACTACACGCGCTAGCGTCTGTAGTTAAAAAAATGTATGAAGATTTGTACAGCGCCTCTAGCGGATAGTTGGGTACTAAAATTCGTCATACTAATATTGACGTAACTACTGTAGTAAAGTCAGGCGATTTTACTGTGACATCTCATATCACAAATCTTCATACATTTTTTTAACTACAGACGCTAGCGAGTATAATATACAGGGTGTAACAAATGAGGTGGACCAAAAGCAAAAGGGCGATAGGGGAGCTCAATGGCTATCCATATAACCCCCATGTATGTTCAGCGATATTCAGTCGTTCAAAAGTTATTCCCACTTTTATGTTTTTTTTTTCATTAACATATTTTAGGTTAGATTTCCCAAGTATACCCAAACTATCAAGGCTACAACCGTAATTTTTTTACACCTTGTAGCTTAATAATAGACCTTTTGTACTGCAATACCAGTTTGAGTCGATATTTGATTGATTTCCAAATAAAAAATAATCTTTGCAGAAAAATTCGAAACCTGAACTTCCGCGAAAAACTTTAGGAGCAATTTAAAAAAAAAACTTGCTGATTATTTTTTTTCACAACCTATCTTAAAAACTTCCTCCATTTATGGAAAAGTTACCCTGAAAATTTCATAAGGCTAGTACAGAAGGATCATGTTAAAAAGTGAACTCTTGTGTTGTAAAAGTGCTGAAATCGACGGTTCAATCGACTTCACAACCTAAGAAAAGCTAGGTAACAAGTTTAAATTTTTTAGATTTCACACCTTATCCACTGTTGGTTTCTTGATTTATTTTACTTCATCACGGGTTTAGTCGGATGCATAATATTATGTAGTTTAACATAACTAGCATCCGACTACAACCATGTTAAGTAAAAAAATCTGTTTTAAGTAAAAAAAACAAATTCTGTTTAGAAAAATTTTAAAGTTAAACTTACTTCCTAGCTTTTCGTAGTCGGGTTTTAGTTTTTAAATCTTTATTACGGAGTCAGGTGGTGAAAAGTGCGGCCACTCAGGAGTCTGAATTTGGATTAATTTACTCGCGTTTACGGACTGTACAAACTTTGCGATTAGTGTAGCATGCCTTATTCTCCTCGTAGATATGCAGAAATGTATTATTGTCATGTTGTAGCTCAAGAAAACGTTCGAGAGGCTGCTAGAATATACCAAGAGCAATTGATTAGAAGGGGTGGCATACAATCTGAGCCTTGCCCGGACCATCGTGTTGGTCGATTGAACCGTCGATTTCAGCACTTTTACAACACAAGAGTTCACTTTTTAACATGATCCTTCTGTACTAGCCTTATGAAATTTTCAGGGTAACTTTTCCATAAATGGAGGAAGTTTTTAAGATAGGTTGTGAAAAAAAATAATCAGCAAGTTTTTTTTTTAAATTGCTCCTAAAGTTTTAGTTGTCAATGAAAAAAAAAAACAAAAAAGTGGGAATAACTTTTGAACGACTGAATATCGCTGAACATACATGGGGGTTATATGGATAGCTATTGAGCTCCCCTATCGCCCTTTTGCTTTTGGTCCACCTCATTTGTTACACCCTGTATATATATAGTATAGTGAAAACTCATGGTAGACCTACTGGCGTTGAAAACACCGCAACGAAGAGTGAGGTTCGAATATGGTTTGCGTAACGCGGCGACTGTCAAATTCGTGGAAAATCACGAATTTGACTGTTTTATCCTTCGCATACACATTGACTAGTTTACATAGTTTTTCGAGGAAAAGCTTAGTTCTCTTGCGATAACTTCGTACATTGATGACACTTTTAAACTTTGTAATCTATATTTGTTTGCACTTGTTTTATAAAAAAGATAGTTTACGATCTAGCACTATTAGCGACTATGTTATAATAAGCTTTAATAAATAAATAAATAAATTAATAACACCGTTACAAATGAAAACCGGCGTAATGGTTATTGTTATTATGCTTAAAGTTGAGGGCAGAGTACTCTAGCATATAATTATATGCGTTAAAAGTTTTGAAGACCACCCACGACTGTATCAACTGCTTAATAGTTTTAATAGTTTATACCATAAACTCAAGCTGTTTTTTTTCTCTGAATATTCTTATTCTTTAGGGATTTGTCTCTTTAGTAGATGATATACACAACGTGGTCTTATGCTACTTTTACTCAAGCTCAGAAAAACGGGAGAATTCGTCCCTCTATGATTCATGACCCGTCGACAGATGGCATTTTTACTTATGGCTAGAAAAACGGGACGCTATAGTGATACTATTTTTTCGATAGGCTTGACCAGTACCTATTCTATCCTATCCTCTCATCCTACTAAACAAACCGCTTTTTATGTTTTCTTCTACGTTTCAGAATACTCGCATTAAGGACATAAACTTTACGAATAAAAAAATCTATAAGAGCCGATTTTGAGACCGGAGATTTGAGTATTGGAGTGTTACTACCACTAAACCACGGGACCAGAATGTAAAACAGAATGTCACATTCCGCTGGAAATTGACAAACCGAAGCTATAAATGAAGCAGGACTACAGTAAACATTTAAATTTTAACAGTATGCCAGAATATTTGAACTGCCCGGTACTATTTGTTTATGAATATGGATAGCGAATGATGGATCTCTTGAAATTTCATACATTTTAAGTACTTTTTGGTATTGTTTGTTTGGTCGGCAGTTTGCATGTATATTTTGTTAAGCTCGAAGCTGTATGATATTTTAGGTTGAAATAATACGGTGAATATTTTAGTATGTAGCAATAAGTATAGATGACAACACATTTAGGAAATTTAGCAGTGAATATATTAAAACGCAATATCACAGTGCTTAATATTAAAATGTACAACTACACGCTGTGTATGAACAAGTTTAGTTAATTTTTACGAGTGTTATATTACTTCAACAGTGCAAAGAGTTAGCACGACGTGATTCAGCAAGCCATGGTTGAGTAATATTTAAATTTGTTCATTACCTCTCATAAAATTCCCAGTTTCGTTTCAAAATACCCGTTGCGAGAGCTCTTCATTACCTGGAAATAAAATAAAACATTATTAATTATGAACATCGGATGATAGAATTAATTAAATAGCTTGGTATATTAAAAAGGTTGTTCGTAGTCTTAATGAAATGTTTCAGCATCGGGATTTCATCTCAAATTTTATGAATATTTATGACAAATTGTATTTTTTCTTCTTAGACGTGAACAGAAAATATTAACACTCATTTTTGTCCATATTGGCAAAATGTTTATGCATGTTTCAGCTAACAATTATTATATGTTTCAGTTAACAATTATTCCGATATACTCGATGTCTATATAGCAATGGCAATTAATAGTCCAATAGAATATCGTTACCAAGCAGATGCACAATATTGCACACAACGTTATGCGGGTTATTCCCATCATACTAATGGTCAAACATTTAGTAGAATTGAAGTACACATCACATCCGACTTAACAAGACCACTTAACCGTATTACCGACCACCATGTTGAATTGCATTAGAAAAGCTGGATTAGCCTAATTCGATTAAAACGAAGTAATAACTTTTGTGGAATTGGGTTTGGGCGAAGCACTAGAAAATACAAGTCTGACAAGTCTCAGATTATATATGTTGTCAGGCAGGACAGTAAATATAATGTGTTCTGACTTATTCATACGAACCCAGTCAACATAAAGATTGTATTTTTATTCTTCAGGGCCAAAGTTTAGTAAACCCAAATAGCCGGTGGGCAAATACATCAAAACAGTTTCACGCACCCACCTTTAAAAACAATAACTTCAAGCTATTTCATTGTTAATCAGTCGGACATTCAGTATTCAATGTCAACTTTCTTCCCATCCAACTTAACCTTACATCTGTTCAAGTTCATATCATTTTTGTGACATTTATTTATATTGTTATATCATCCAGTCCCAATTCTGTTATCAAGACCTCAATTGCCGTCTTCGCGTGTAAATGTCAATTAGATCAATTGAAACATCGTCCTCATATGTCTCTCATTTTCTATTAAATAACAAAACACTTTATTATGGCTATTATGCACGTTTGTCCTATACTTCAACTTGAGGATATAAAGATGATTTATACCGTCATTCTTTTTCGTCTTCGCGACAAAAGACTACAATTTATATGCAATTTCAAGAATGGGTTTGCAGAAAGATTAAGCTGTACGTGCTGATGGCAACGAGCGATTTCGTGACGAGTAATATTCGAAGCATAACATTTACTTCGTTTATGATATTGCTGGCAAAACGCCTACGTGAGGAGTGCCAAATACGGGACCTGTCTAAGCGACACGCAACCTTTGCTTTCAACTGCTGTGTCACAAAATAATTTGAATTTTTTTTGTCATGAATTCGTTTAAAATTGATAAGGAAGTAGCTTATATATATATCAGGTAACGAGTTAAATTTGTCTAGCCAGAATTTAGTTAGGTAATCTAATCCACATTTTGTTTTCAGGAGTTCATAGAATTCATAAAAAAGTGGCGGAATGAAAATCCCAAGTACGTAGTGGACCTTGAATAGCTAATTTATCCATCCCCTACTGTTCGTGCGTACTATGAAATTATATATTTTCCTGTTTCATTGACGTCACAACTCCGTATAAATATTTCTATGGTCCTTATATTCTTTCATCTTTATTTATATCCATAAATTATTATTTCTTATATCCTTATTTTTTTTATTAGATACTAGCTGACCCGTGCCCACTTCGTTGGGCATAATTGAAGTTTTAGTAAGGATCCCTATTTTTTTTGAAAATATACTTAATAGATATAGCCTATGACACTCAGCAATAATGTGGCTTTCTATTAGTGAAAGAATTTTTAAAATCGGTTCAGTAGATCCCGAGATTACCCCTTACAATTGAACAAATATACAAACTTTACCTCTTTATAATATTAGTATAGAAGTATAGATAGGCAGATTGTGTTGAATCGAAATTTTCTGATTAGTTCGATATACATTTTTGTATCAGTTATAATGACGATGTGGCGCGGCGGGCGAAGGTCCGCCTGCGACGCGGAAGGTTGCGGGTTCGATTCCCGCCTTGGGATAAATGTTAGTATGATCTGCAAGTATTTATTCCGGGTGTTCTGGGTATTTTATATGTATAATAAAAAATATCTATCTATGTAATGTATTGTATTATGTATGTCAGTTTCTAGTACCCATAACATAAGCTCTGCTTAGCTTGGGGCTAGATGATGTTGTGTGGATTGTCCAGCATTATTTATTTATAATATAACTTAGCTATGCCATGAGGTTTTATGGAAAATGTCAATGCTCGAGGCCACATAGCCACAAAATGAGTTCGTCATGCTGTGACCCATGACCTTATCATAACGCGTACAACACGAAGCCCCCAAGGCCAGTTAGCCACGAACAACTAACGGAAATCGATCAAAGCAATGCTACTAGAATACCTAGTTCTGATGCATGTAGGTAGGTCGATGCTTGACGCGTGGGTGACCGATTACAGTCAGAATCGATAAGCTTATTATTACCTTAAGACTGTCTGTATCTTAGTTATATAATAAGCAGCTGAAGTTGCAGTAAGATAAGAATATAAGGAAGGAATATAGAAAAAATGGTACATATAATCAAGTAAAAGATACATATTGATATAGATTTCGATCGGAGGTGACCGAAAATACGAGCTTTCTAATTTTACTTCAAATTTCTAAATGATTTTTTTGTGTTCTTAAAATCGATTCAGCTATTCTGAGTGGGTGTACCGTTAACCATTGAAGGTCAAAGTGCTGACCAAATATCAAATACACAGAGCCCTCGAATTATGTCGTAAAAAACTGTTTACCAAAGTCTTAAACTGTTTCGGTTCTGCGCGTCTGCGTGTGAATTATCGAAGGCACGTATGCGTGGTATGTAAAATGTGTTAGATAAGCTAGCCCGTATTTATTAAAGTTTTAAAAGAAAAATAAACTTTATCACAGTTTAGTTAAATTTCAAATTACAAAAAACATGCTTAGGTATATGATCGTATTGTATATCGGATTTGTGTTGTCGCAGGCTGTATTTAAGATTTACTATTGTATGTTCGTTTCAGCCGCGCGGTGTTGCAAGCTAATCGTCGGAGTGAAACTTACATGGTGCCTTAGTTTTATTTTGTTCACGATTATCCATCTAGTCTTGAATACAAAACGTCTGACATTAATGAAATGTAGGAATATTATAATATTTTCAAAGTAACGAGAGTAAAATTTTGACGACCGATGTGGCGCGGCGGGCGAAGGTCCGCCTGCGACGCGGAAGGTTGCGGGCTCGATTCCCGCCTTGGAATAAATGTTTGTATGATCTGCAAATATTTATTCTGGGTGTTCTGGGTATTTATATGTATTAATAAAAAAATATCTATCTACGTAATGTTATTGTATTAAGTATGTCAGTCTTCTAGTACCCATAACACGTAAGCTCTGCTTAGCTTGGGGCTAGATGATGTTGTGTGGATTGTCCAGCATTATTTATAATTATGAGTCTAGAGTCTAGACTCACATAAGGCTACACCCTTGGCAATGTTACGTTCTTTACCTTGCAGTCATGACATAAGATGATATCATAAAACATTGTGAGTTATAAGGACCCGGAACAGTATCCACCTTAAGTACCTGCTTGTCCGGTTCGTATGCGCATGACATGGACCCAGCCCCACAATATCGTATGTCGAGTGAGCAACGAGCCCAGTCTAGTCGTATCATTTTATACTGCTCCAAATACCTCTAGCGAGAAAACGTCGCGAAACTTATTTAAGAATATACTTTTAGACTTCTAGATAGTCTCACGACTAATAAAAGTATGTAAAGTGTAAAATGCAATAGACTTTTCTATTTACCAAACCTGTAGTATATGAGTAGGTAGTCTAACATTCTAGATTCTCGCTGGAGAATCGAGAATAGACCGGGAAGTGTAATAAAACAGCACTGAACACTGGAATGCAGAAGTGAGCTCTTTTGTTCATAGCTTAAGATAATTATTTGAGCCAAGTTACTGTCAAATTTAATATACTGTTCCCTAAAATAGCTGGTAATATACGATAGTTGAAATACAGCAAATGTCATTGAAAGGCTTTAAGCTTTGCATTAAAGCGATCAGTGTTAATATTATTTGGATGCCTGATATAATAAACCAGATTTTAAAAGTCAATCGATGCAATAATACAGCGATTTTATGTTTGTAGACTACAAAATAGACAAGTAAATGCCAACAACCAGAGCGCCAGACAAAACTACTATGAAATACATTTATTTTAATGAAAACAGGTTGAGTACAGACAAAAGTATTTTTAGACAATAAGTGGAACCATGTTTTTAAGATGTTACCAGGTTTTTTAACGTACGAGATCAATGTTTAATTTAGAGCCACTGCACTTTTAAACAATAACACGCTAATTAGTCATAATAAGTTATTTAATGGAATGTTAATGAGCATGTTCGTCTTTGGGTCCTCAATCATCGGCCTGGCATTGTTCCAGTGACACCGCGTCATTGGCGGTTAGTTCATTTGAACGAGCTGATAGGTTGTGGTCAATAGAATGTCAACATCGGATATAGGTTTGCGTATCAGCGGTAGATAGAGCTCATATTTTTTGCATTTTTCTTGATACGAATTCTGACAGACCGTCGGATAACCGGTATGTGAATTTTAAAAACAGGAAGGACAAGTAATTTCAGCTGCAGTAATTTAAAACAAGTTGGACTTGCACACATCAAAACTGATGCGTCTGGTTGGTTGTTGGTGGC
This sequence comes from Ecliptopera silaceata, assembly GCA_932527185.1. Taxonomy (NCBI): domain Eukaryota; kingdom Metazoa; phylum Arthropoda; class Insecta; order Lepidoptera; family Geometridae; genus Ecliptopera; species Ecliptopera silaceata. Next base: position 3,079,332 of record OW052211.1, read on the forward strand.
TGGTGCCCGCTGTCTCCCATGGGCTTGTTACTACGGAGAACTTTTCATGTCGAGATATTACCATCGCCAGTTTAACCTGAACTGCGAAGGTAGCAGTATGTTCTCCAATAGCTGTACTAATAAATTGCGATGCACGAGCGATGGTAGCTCAACATATAGTGGGACTGATCAACCTCGCAGCAACCGGTTTCGTCTGAACCAGCGATAAGTGTGATAATAACATACTCTCATCTGAACAGTGGAGAGCAAAAGAAACTGTCTATGGTTAGAAATTGTATTCCGTGCACGGAATATACTTTTGAACACTCAGGAAACGAATGGCAAAATAATATTGATAAAAATGATTACATAGTTATTACGCAGCTCAAATAAAAACGTGTCTACATTATAATCTTTAGAAACGTGGATGACAAGGCACTCTGATGTAATTCAGTTTTTACTGATCATGAACATTCTAATAGCCCACATGTTGAACTTCACTAACGTGATTAATGTTTTTACTACGCATTCTCTTCTGGAAAGTAGAGATAGAAGGATTGACAGGAGTAATTAAGAACACGTCAAAAAGAAAGATAATGATAATGGCGTCTTGCAGACACGTGTTCTTGTTGATAAAGTTGATGATAATCATTAAACTCTAAACATGCTTACTTAGCAGAAGACTTATTATCAGTTGAATGTTACAATCGCAGACTACATTGTCTTTGAGTACAATGCAATGCAGTCATGTCGTAAATCAGGCTACTGCTGTATTTATCTATTTTCGATTTGAGCTTTGCTTATTTATATGATTAAATGCGAGGTAAGCCAAGCGGAAAGTAATATTTTAGTAAGTTAAATCCTGTTTTTTAATGTATATATATATATATATATATAATATGCTAATATTTACTATACAATTTATGATAATATAATCTAGCCTTAATACAGACTCATCCAACATGAATTCTAGTATAGAATAGTCTGAAAATGTGCACAGATGCACGTTTTTTTTTTTTTTTTAATATATAAATTCTAATACAAACAACCTCCGTTTTTATGTCGGAAGATGAATTGACTACCACGAAAGTAGAATGTAGATTTCAGAAAGTATGTTTTTTTTTTTAGTATTGTTTTAGTCATTGTAGAGTTCGATTCTGTTACTAAAGTCAAGAGTAAGGCCTTTGTGAGCAGATTCTGTTGAAATGAGTACTTTGCTCGTGTCATCGTACCAAATGCAAGAAGACACGCATTGTCTCAGCTCACAATGAGTTCATAGAATCGGATACACGCCGTTCTATAGAACAGTGCGTGTTTATGCACTGAGCACGAATAAGTGTGACAATCGTAAACGTTACGTATTTAAGACACACTGCGCGCTACCGTTGCAACGTTGCACAGTAAAGCTGATGTCGACGCGCAGTGTATCGTGCCCACCCCCTTGTTATCATTTTTTGTCGGTTGTTTTCTAATTACGGTTGTGTATTTAGATAAGTAGGCGTTCGAGTCATATCTACTTCTTTTTAATATGACCTCTGCTCGTAAATATTTAATCAGTTATGAACTGTAAATGCAAACAAGACCATTTTAAACTGAAACATATTGATTTGAACTTTATTGCGCAAAAAAAAATTGTACATGGGCGAACTTATAGCTAAAAAGAATTTTCTGCCAGCTAACCTTCGTGTTATGTGTAGTGTGGAGGTAATGGTTATATGTATGTCAAAATAATATGATGGGTCTCATGACATCTCTTTTAAATAAAGTGATGAACAACAGCTAAGTAATAAGCAAGTTTAGGCGATGTTTCTAGGTGAGGTTATGACACAATCTGTAAAATTAATATCCCTATGTTTATACTTCAAAGAAAGGCTTTACATATATAGGCTTGTTGTGACGTCAGTTTTGTCAACATGCAACCAGTATAATCTTACTTCTTGGTATTTTTGTAATAATTTCTCTTAAGTTTTTAATTTTTCTAGATTTATGTGTACACTAAACTAACAGCACAATTGTAATACTAATGGATGCACATTTGGTATCTAGTCACTCATTCTATCTTGCTCTGGATGGGAATCAAACCACGATCCACAATCTAGTGCCTAAACTTTGATTAGTTTGGCTACTCCCTAGCAATTTGGAGTAATGTCATTTACCCCAATTCTAGATTTTGGTAATAATGAAAATGGCAATATCTAGTTGTATACACAAATTAGCTGTATATAGTATGATATATAAGTACAGCTCACGCATAGGCAAGCAAACATTGTACCACTATTATTAGTTAGAGAATTATTCTCGACGGCCTCCAACAAAGACACGGCGTCAGCTTTGTCTATTTTTGTTTTGGACACCTCGTATGCTCTGACGTCAGAGTTACAACTGCAAGTTTATAGTAAGTATTTGATTAAATATAATTTTTGTACGCGTGAAACATCTTGTTCGAATTTAATTACAAGTAGAGGATCAAATAGGATAAGCTAGATGAAAGTAATGAGACAAAGGCAGACTATATTCAAGCGAAGTCTTTAAAATTTACGAAGCAGATCCTCTGTCGAATATATTTTTTAAGTGATCTAAACACCTGATCTTAGAAATGAGTAGGTTTAGTATCTCTGTCTATTACAGCCTGACCTAGAGAACTTCTAAGCACTACTTCGAACTTCTAAATGATGCTTGTAATTTTACGGAGTAAAGAATATTTGACTTACGCCCTGTGAGATATAAAGACTAGCGGTCTATCTTATAAAAGTTACAGCAGATTGATTACCATACGTAATGATGACATAAAGTCAACGCCAACTTTTTATAAGACAGGGGGGTTAGTCTCTTTCTACAGTATAGCATGTGTATAATTTAGATACAAAATCGTATCAGTCACAGTCGTACCATATATGTTTCTATAATTAATAATATCTGTAACGAAAGTGAAGCATAGCGAATGTTATCGCAAAAACCTTGAATTAAACTTGTATTGAAAACCAAAAATTTTATGGACTTCATTATTATTATACCTATTATAATAAACTGGAAATGTATTATTAATTTCGGTCAAAAATTAAAATTTATCATCAGTAGCAGTGGACCGAAAGAACTATTCTAATTAATAAATATTCATAAACATTTCCCACTTTACCAATAGGAAAACATTTTTATAATCAGTAATACCCAATTATCGTTTTGATTATAAATCTCATGTAGAAATGACCGATGATAAATCATGATAATACTAAAGCATATGAATCATATATCAGTGCAGTAAAACAAAAGAAATACCATATAACTCAAATATTTATGAAGTTAGAAACTAAAGACACAAAACATAAATTGCATGAAACATTATTTCAGGCCGTCAGGTAACAATGGAACTGAAGTTTTCTTATTCATGAGAAGACCTCCCGGGCGGCCTCCTTTACCTATTTATATTTACAGTTTCAAAGCGAAACTAGAATGTGATAAACATGTTGAATATGATAAAATCTCCAAGCAGCGAGACAGATTATATATTTAAATTGATAGATTCACCCCCTCGCAAAATTGCGGTGGCGAAAAAATTCCCGTTATTTGCGGGATTTAATATGGGCGTCACCACGCCCGGTGCGGTGCTAGCGTATTTTCCATTCCTTTTGAAATAGAGGCGAAAATCAATTTGAGTTGGTCCGTGGCAGGTTCTGCTCCCGGGGTGAGCTCTCCCCGAGTCACGGCCAAGGTCGACGGTCCCCCCTACTCTCCCCCCTCTGCGTCGATATACAGCCACTCAATGAGCACTACACTCACACCACGGCAGATATAAATATTAGGACTTATACAAATATGTACTTCGCTTTGAAGACGTGTGGTTCATAAAAGGAAATAAAAGGAAATAGCTTTCTTAGCGATAAGGCCGCCCATTGTACATTTAGTTTATTAATTTTCTAATTTGTATATTCATTTAGTATTTAAGGTGTACAATATAGAATTTTCATTCATTCATTCAAAAGGAACGTGAAGTTGGTACAATTTGTACAATATGAAGGTTTTACAATCTCTGCTGAAAACTGAACATATTTTTTTACGGTATGCAGACGTCTGGTACACTCAAGGTTAAACCGAATCGCAAATCACACTTCTATTCTACAAGTATTAGCAACTTACACGTGCCTATACAAATAAGAGGCACGTGTAACTAAACAATAATCAGGTTTGGGTAAAGCCATAATAAACCCATTTATATAATTCAGGAGTTCAACAAACAAACAACTCCGTACCTGATCGATTGAGCCCGAGGAAACCTACGAAAACAATTCAATTACCTACTTGAAACCTTAGAAATGAAACTTTATTTTCACAATAAATTATTTAGGTTATACTAGGCCTTTTAATCGCATTCGTTCTAAACACGCCTAAAGGTACCGTAATGTAGAGGAACGACTACCTCCAATATTGAGGCAAAATATTCACGTATGATATAATACGCTCATAACGATGTCAGTATGTGCGACTTGCAATATGCAAATATAAAGAATCCAATTCGTCGAGAGTTTCACCGTCAGTTTTATAAAGATGCAAATACTCCGCGGAAAATACCAGACATTTCAGTTTATAAAAAGCGGCTTATACCAAACCCATAACACTCACATGGTAAGATAATGTTATCAGAGAACATATTACTTATTCAGGCGTATCGCTAGAGATAAGCAGATAATGCTGTTTGTAGTACCTGAAATACTAAAGGTACTAATAGAATTACTGAAGAGGAACTTTGTAAATGAAATTCGGGTAGATAAAGCACCTTTGGGATGTTTTGTGAAGAGCGAACACAAAATTATGTTCGTAAAAGCTACATAAACTTCAAGGTTGCTATCATCCGCTGGCTGTATATTATTATACTGACGTTAATTAAAAGGTACCTACTGTCAACTATGACGACCGATGTGGCGCGGCGGGCGGAGGTCCGTCTGCGACGCGGAGGTTGCGGGTTCGATTTCCGCCTTGGGATAAATGTCATCTATAGTATGCAAGACGATTCGAAATTATCCGTGTGATTTTATTGAATAAAGAACTTACTATATTTATTCTGGGTTTTCTGGGTATTATGTATGAATAATAAAAAATATCTATCTATGTATTGTATTAAGTATGTCAGTCTTCTAGTACCCATAACACAAGCTCTGCTTAACTTGGGGCTAGATGATGTCGTGTGGATTGTCCAGCTTTGTTTATTTATTTATAACTATACCAACATTGTCGGTTAGCTTTGCTGAAACAAGAAAGTGAGTTCGATTCTTGGTTTGTTACAAATTGTTGCAAGACCGTTAGTTTCTGATAAACATAATACTGATTGATGAATTTCACAGAATATCGTGTCGAAGATCAGAGTTTGATTAAACCTCTATTTGTTAAAATCACAGAGAATACTAATATAACGAACGTAAAAATTTCTGTTTCAGTCAAGTAGGTATGAATCATGTACATTGGACAGTAGACATACACTAGTTCAAGGATTTCCGAACAATAATGTCTGCCGGACATAATGAGCGTATTCCGCGCTATACCAGTCAAAATAACGAATATATTAAATTTAAATAAACACTTGGAGGATGATATGATAGATAGGATGGATGTTGATAAGTATGACAGTACATTTCCATAACAAAGAAACCAATTATAATCAAATTCATATTTCAGAGAGAGATTTTCTCTTCATTTGACGCCTTTGAAGTTACCAACAGTTAATATTTTTCTAGTTAGTCATAATGTGCCAAATACTGACAAACGGAAAGAAAAGGAACCCCCACGGATTACTCAGCTCCGCATTGACCTTGCCTTTCCTGTGGAAGGTCGAATAGGCTTAAAGGATGGTATAGTATAGGTGCTGGACAAGAATACTCCTACACGAAACAAAATTTTCTCGATCGCGTCCCACACGTTAAAGGGAAAATGAAACCCCAGACTTTGTTTATAACGTATAGGTGTAATTCTAAAGGCGTTATTTTTTTCAGTCATATCAATCAATCAAATATATCAAAAAATCTAAAAAATAAAATAAAAGAAATCTGGTCATCGCATCATAAAGCGCACGTACCAGACAAAAGACCGCTTCTAGTATCTTCGTCCAGTGTTGTTTAGTGCTGATGAATAAGATGTGTAATGTGTGTAATGATATCTTTATTCAATAAAATCACAAGGATCATTTAGAATAGTCTGACATACTAGGTGATTCTAGGTGCCAGTTCCACGCGACCAGAGCCTAGAAGAACGGACAAGAAATTTACGGCCTGGTTCCTACCGTTTTTTTATATGATCCTTCTTACAAAGAATTACTATTAAATTAAATACTGAAGTTCCAGTGCGGTGTCAATTTAACTTATATACATACATACTTGTATTTAAATAATGACCGCGAGTAAGTGAGCGTACAGCAAACGGAAGCACGGAGCATTACCCAATATATCTAAACGAGGCCGTACAATCTGGTTTCACCTTTACCTCAATGCCTCCAAGATCTACTTTAGTAGTTCCAATTACTGATTGCTAAATTGATTTTATTTTAACTGTTTTATAAAGTTAACAAAACTAGTCTACGTTTTTGCAATAAAATGAAAGTTTTTCTTTTTGGTTTTGTCGGCGATTGATGAAACATTCGTTATTTTCATGGCAGTCTTTACTTTTATTTGGCTCTTGTAAATAATACACGTTATACTCCTTCGTCTGCTTTTTTCTACACTTCCTGCAATCCTATTCAATGATAAGGCTCTCAAGTGTACTTTTATACGGCCTTTTTTCCACTCTACTTAAATACGCAACTCCTGTGCTTCTTCATGTTTCGTAGAAGTTGTCAATACGTTTTCGCGGTACAGACAGTATTTCCAACAATAAGTCGAAACTCCGTCATATTCTAGACGCTGATAACTTGGCGAGCAATCAGCAAATCATGATTGCATCATTATCAACCGCGCCATAAGAATACAGTGAATCATTTACTTTAAAAATACCGAAGTATATAAATCAAGTTTGTTAAAATGTTGTATTCAAGAATGTAAGAGGTCACTATTGCTTTATTTCTATACCTATAACATAATATTATATCTAAGTGAAATATATATGTTTAAAATTTCGCAATAAATGCACAGGTGTACTGAGAAATACGATTATATATCGAAGAAGATTATGAGATTTATTATCTAACCGTCTATATCTAAACCTTCAATATTGTGTCATATATTTTTCGATTTATGTCAGGCATGGGAGAGTACCTGTCATCGGCAAGGCTGTGATGTATTTACGAAGGCTTTCACGGAAATTACGGACAAATCTGTACCTCTTGTACATTCACAAACACGTCAACAACATGTAACTCTTATCTTGCTTAGTGAACTGTAAAAATATTTAGTTATAAACTTTATATAGTTAAATGTGATAGGTATTATCTTAATGTTTTTGAATATTTAACCAAAAGTCTTCATTACCATAAAAATATCAAGTATTTAGGGTAGTTATATCCCCCAGACGAGTTTCATTGTTTCATGAAAGGGCAAAATAATAAGTCGGGGTTGCGGAATCCCCCAAGCTACGAAAATATGCTAATGTTACGACTATTTATTCAAAAAGTTTCTATTCATTTCAGAAATAATATTGTCGAGTCAAAATAAATCTAGATTACGATGTAGGCTCTTGGATTCTAGATCAATGGGCCAATAAGCATAATTAATATCGTTGTTTTATTTATTGTACATAAAGAGTAGTACGGACTCTCTGAAACATTTTTTAAAGAATATTTTTGCTTGGTCCGTTTCGATTGCATTTCAAACCAAAGGATCTTTTCGAACTGTAAGTATTTATTTTATTCAAGTGCTTTATAATAAAAAATAAATAAATATAAAAAGTTACATAGGTATCTACATGACATCAAAGTATAACTTACCGTAAAAGATCATTCAATGATGGAAACAGATTAAAACGTCGCAGTACCCATAAAATCAAATATTTCATTTGAAAAACGGCTATCTGATCACAGAGGGAAATAATTCTGGCTACCAGACAAAAACAAGATATAAAACCTAAAATATACCCGGCACGGCACATTATCTTAAATTACATCGTATGTAAAAACTTGTGTCATAACATCAGTTTCAATTCCTTTATTATGACTGCGCTATAACCGTGGTAATAAATACGTGTAATGCTTTACGTAGTTGAAGATGTCGAGAATGTCCTGCGCTCATTCGCCTCCATTGAGCGGCCCGGGCTGAGGCATCTATTTTGGGGTCTGGGGTGGTTCTTAGGGGTCTGACGTCACGGCACGCCTAACCCCCTTCGTCCTACACAGCCACCTCGGGTTGGAGACGAAGCTATTTCCACCGAGAGCGAAACATGTTGTTGGGTGGTTTCTCGCCCATTGTCATTGAGATGGAAAATTTCTTGCCAAGCGAATTCTACGAAATCGGTTTTTAGATTTCTGCGGAACGAAGGAAGTTGGAAATTTATTGACTTAAGAAATAACGATTTGAAGCATTATTAGCTCTTTTGAAATGTTTTTCAAAGATGAATGACTAAAACATTTCTTAAGGCTAGTTACATGCCGGTTTGTGTTGTAAAAACACATAATTACATACTTAAAACAATATATTTCTAGGAATTACGAATAATGAGAGAAAATAATCCACTTAGTATAAGGGCAAGTAGGAGAAAAGTTTTTCTCGGAAACACGTAGTCAGTGTTAGATCTTAGGCTTGCTCAAAAGGAATCTTTTTCGTTTAAATTAGTGGTATTGCTGATTAAATGTCATCGACCGCATACACGGGATTGCTCTAACAGTTATATTATGAGATACGATATTCCGGTCATCGTGATACAATGCGAATTCTATAATTTTGCAAATACTTGTAACATTGTAAGATATTAGTAATCATATACGTTCTGATAAGTCAAGTTGTAGAAACAAAAGGTGTGCCAATTTAGTTAGTGTAGTTAAAATAAAGTTGTATTTGGTTGATATTTTTCAAGTCTCCGTTTAGTTGTTAGTCAGAATATAATAACAATTTTATTATAAATTACACTAGTTCATCGAATTACATTTCGTTGAGTTATATCCGCATTTATAAGCCCTGTTATTTACAGAACAGTAACTTACCCTGCACTATATGTTTTTTTTTCTTCCATTAAACATAACATTCATCTTTTTAATTCCATGAATACATTAAGATTGCCATTTTTTTATAACGATAAATAAAGTAAATTGCTTAGAAATAAATTGGATCGTATTCGCCAATGTATTCTAGCAAATTTATTCTGTTTTAATCTGTAAAACATGTCTGACGATCCCACGCCTAACAATGAGACCGTTGTGAAAACGGTGATGGAAAAACTAGCAAATTATCTTACTTAGAGACTTTGTGAACATAAAAGTGCTTGTTAGCAGAGGACGGTAATGACCGCTATGTGATTTATTAGACTGAAATTAGAGGAATTAATTAATAGAAAAAAAAACCACGGAATGTTTTGCGAGAGCAAAACTATTAGCTTAAAACTTCCCTTATAGTCAATAGTCGTGGAAATATCGTAAAGTAAACGTAACGCAGCGTATTCGATTTACACTGCGTTTCTATCGCCAGCTCGACAGCCGAACGATGCTGCGTCATCGCGCAATGTAAATCGTAACTTTACGATTGTCACATTTACTCGTGCTCAGCTCTCGGTACGTTAGATTACGGAATAATATTTATACCTCTAGCAAATTTATAATAATTTATTATAATGTTATTGGTCCAATAAAGTCATAATTAATTTGCACCTAAAATCGAGGACTACATTTCAAGCAATCAACTTTCCAAAAGGAACAACACAACGGCGACCTCAAACGTTTTTATTTTACTGGCATAAATAATTAAATATCGAGCTCTTGAGGCAAATTCAATTAAGTTGAAAGCCTGTAGTTACTAAGGATTTGTCCGCGTCTTTGCTTATTTCGCTGTCGTTTTGTAACTAACCTTTAGTTTGTTTTTTGAAGATTATTACCTGGAACAGAAGATAAAATAATATTAGTTTACAGGAATCACAAAGGCGAAAAGAGATTCAAAAATAACAGTAATTGTATTGGTATAAGTGATGTCCGGTTTCGGTGTCAAGGCTGTAAATAGAATGATGATTAAACTATTATCTACAAAGCTTTAAACAATTATGTAATGCGATAATTATACTATTTTAACGAATGTGAGGTCAAAAAACATTTCGTCAGCGATACAACGCAAGGCTGTAGATATTTCGTTGCTTATTTACACAAGCCCAGAAGATATTTCCAGTCTACTGAATCGTGTGACAGATTGGTCAGACAGAACAGATGGATTGATGGTTGCGTGGCGACCAGTGATGCATAATGAAGGGTATAGCTTTATTCAGAGTCAACGAATCAAATGAAATGGAGTTTCTCCAATTTTTACCAAAGAGTGAGCTAGATATTCGTTTATTTTACTAAGTTTGTACAGAGGAGCACGAATGAGTAGCGTGACATTAAAGACTCTGCGTGGTGACGCTGCAACGTTCGGTAGACAAGCTTGCGTTAACGCTCGGTTACTCTAATACACCACCGTTTCAATTGTCTCATTTATGCGTGCTTTTTGCAACAGACACCATCAGTAACGACCACGATGGGCTGACAGATGCGACTGTCAACCGTGTCCGAATGTCTCCAGCTACTTGTGAATGATCGTCATGCTTGCCTGATAACCTTTGTTACGTCTGGCTGGACATTACCATTGATTTATTGGTCATCTACTTTAGTGGAAATACCTCAAGTAACAAACGCGGTCATTTTTATTAAGCTAACGCTTAGTCAATATTCCGTGATTGTTTTTCTTTTCGATTCATTTGACATAGGTTGTTAGACAAAGACAAATGTCAAGTCATTTGAGGTAGTTAAGACTGGTTTGAGAGAGACAAAGGTATCGCCCACGACATCCGCTTCTAAACTTGTCCATCCATTATGGTTGCATTAACCATTATGTACAACATATATGGGTAACTCGATTAGATGGCCGAAAGCAATTGAATAAACGCTACGAAGTGGAAAAAGGGTATAATGTAAACAGAATCTAGAGTATAAGCTATTAGACCGAATAAATGGAAGTCCGAAGGTCTGGTCAATCAACTTTCATTGAAGAAGAATCATATTTTATAGTAAAAAAAACCTCCTTTCGATTATGAGTTCTATATTAATAGCCTATTTACTTAAGCGGTTACAACGCCCGAATAAGGATAGATAGCGATCTGCGCCAAATTAATACATTTCGACCAAATTTTATTATGATAATACATATATGTACATATACTTTTAAATGGCAAATAGATTAAATATATTGATAAGTGAAAAATAAACTTATTTCATAGTAGACACTTTCGAATTGGTGGAAATAGCGGAGAGCACGGATGAGTGGAACAACTTTGCCCAGCAGTGGGACGTGATGTGATAAAAAAAAGTAAATATATACATTCATTGGCAAAAACCCACCAGCAAATTTCTATATAATTTTAAACTGTAAATAATAGTTTTTTTTAAGTCTCTAATAAAGCGCCAGAAATGCTGGTTTCCTAGTATAATTCTGATAAAATAATACTACAGTATGAATAACCCATCACCACACTGATTCGTTCCCCGTTCAAGTCACAGTCAGTGACTAACCGAATAGAAACTGTACTTAATACAAATCTAAAACAGATTGTACAATGCGTAGGTAAACTGGTAAGTGTGAAAGTGACTAACTATGTAATTGTATGAAATTTACTATTCTGACTGTTAATAATAGCATATTCTAGTGGTAAAACTCAAGGAACGCTTTCTTAGCGATATCTTAATACTGAATCTGGAATAATAAATATAGTAAATGAAAGGTCACGGACCTTACACACATCACACTCTAGTCCCAAACTAAGCAAAGCTTGGCGGAAACTTGATTGTTGATAGAATACCTATATACTTTTTTTTGTAAATACATACATAGAATAGGTACATAGTAACACATACAGAGCAAATATTATTGTTCACCACATAAAACGAATCGAACCCACAACCCACAGAATGGAAGGCAGAGTTTTTACCAACTGTGCTGTGACGCCTTTCAAATTGTTAGTGTAGTTATTACAAACGTTGTGAGTTTGTAACGACGAGCAAAATGTTATGTACGGATGAGCTGGTGCCAATTTTATTAAATTACCATTCCTTTGTTCTAGGAGTTATTTTCGATGTTCAATGTTCATCAAACCTAGAGAATATTATTAGACTGATCATATTTCAATACGACAGTTGGAATTATTTTGATCATGAAATCATTGAATCTACTAATTCTGCTAATACTAATTAATGGTGGTGGTATTTGTTCCCCAATCACGTCACTAGAGTCACTACTGGTCAGATTTCAATGAAACTTTGTTGTCACCGGGTTCAAGAAAACCTGGTTTCGACGGTTAATCAAATGGCGAGAAATTTTATAAAACAGCTGATTTTCTTAAAACCAATTAAAACATTTTACTTTTTATCTCCAAAAATAAAACTACCGATTAATAGACTACTATTATCCCGAAAACAATCACCGGAGATGAACTAGACTCGGTTGAAGTCGCAATTTAATAGTCGAAGTTAGTTTAAAACAACGTTTTCTGATATAGACAAATTAAATAATTGTTATGGCAATGTAAATAATCTAATGATATAAGTCATGAAGGGAACCTTGAAGGCGGCCGTCGACCTCGACAAATAGGCGAAGGTAGCACGGTCATCATTCACCACCTCTGGACTTCGAAACTAACGCGATTCGCCCCGACTTATCATGACAACAACGCAATCACATAACGAGATATGAATATCTTTATGAATTACAGGCTTAAAGAGAATTTATTTATAGACGTTAAAATGCTAAAATGTTAAATTAGTTCACTACTTTTAGGCAAGTACCTAGGTACTTATTATGGGTAATTTCTTGCTATGAAGATAATTTGAAATCCCGTAAAAAAAATAGTATCTGATTTTTCGTATTATCACTGCGCTTCAACGCCAGCTCGACTGGCGGACGTTGCTGCGTCTGCGCCCTGACTGCAACGTTCGGCAGTGCACTGCACGCATATCTGATACGCTACCGTTCCGATTTACAATGGTTACATTTATTGTGAACGGGCTAGAGGTCTATCAAGATAAGTATGCATGTTAAACTCGTCACCCACATCATTATTACACTGTCATGGAACTAGGTACGTGGTGATAGAGCAGCCTATGTCACATTCACTGAACAAACTTGGTATGGGCCATGGGCTATGGCTCATCCTATGAATAGTAATGCGATTTCGATAGAGTTCGGAAGGATAACTAATTCGGGGATCATGCAACATGATTTTATAAGTATTTTCAAACATTGTTACGTCCTTTATTAGAACAATATTTTATCTATACAAATAAAAAAACATACTAATTTAGTGACTTGATTTGAGAATCAAACTAAAAATTAGACTAATGACTCAGATCAAATTCGATACTACTCGATAAACGACATTGTTAGACTAAATAAAGAGACTACGCGTGAACTTTGCGCATTTGTCAAATATTCCTTACATTGAAACGTAGACTCAGAATAGCCAAAAAGTCGATATTATACCCAGCCGTGGACTTCTACAGGCGGATATGATGATGAACAATCAAGTGCTGTTTGGACTGAATAGAAATCTGGTAGGTAACATGACGTAACACAAGAACTATGCCGATCAAGATCTACTCTACATATCGCTGTAATCTAGTTTAGGAATCTGACATGCAAGAAATTATCGATCACGAATACACGATTCAGTGACCATGGCTCAAAAAGACCACTACTATCACCGTACTGCAGTTCTTGTTAGAACATGTTTTGACAAATGTATGTAATTTTTTTACAGTAAAGTATAATGATATCGACAAGTTATATTGTATACGCATTGTTAAGGATAATTCAAAACGTTCAGATCTTGATCAAAATTAATTGAGAACAAATGAAAAGCACCAGTTTATATATAAAATAATGATACTCGGTTCACCTAGAAATTCGTTATGAAGTAAAAAAATTAAACAGCCGATTTGAGACCTTCTGTTATTTTCTTTGATATGTAAATAATTTAGATTTTTGATACAAAAAATTAAATTCTACTTGCGATCCGCCGTACGTTTAAACATATAAAAATCAAACATTAACGGCCGGTTTCTCGAACGATGATCAACGAAAAAATCAAATAATTACTATGTGTCAAACTCGGATCAATCGTGATTTGGGTTTTTAGAAACCGGCCGTAAATGAAAAAAAGGAAAATTAATTATTAAAATGTAGTCAATTTACAGATGTCATAATATAAGAAAGCTTCTACACATTTCGCTTAGACTTAGCATACAATATTACCGAAAATGTTTATTGAAAATTGATATCCCGTTCTACGTGATTAAACCCGTGTAGCGATTCCAGTTCGGCGCAGAAAGTAGACGGTAATCGTTCTCGGCACGACATATTCAATAGTTTTCTATAATAGTAGCTTTATCGAAACATCTCAGACTGTTTTGGAGTCTAATTTTAAGTTCATAATCATCTCAAAAGTATTATGCACGAAAGGTTTTATAACCGCAGGGGCTGATTCTAGGTACCAGGTCCACTTGACCAGAGCCTAGAAGAACGGGCAAGAAACTACGGAGGGTGAGCTCGAATAAATGTGGCAATCCAAACGTATCGAAACAGTGACGTATTTGAGATACACTGCGCGTCATATCACTTTTATTGTCAAACATTGCAGTGTTAGCGCGCAGTGTATCTTAAATACGTTACGTTTACGATTGTCACATTTATTTGTGCTCAGCTCTCTGGTTCCTATCGTTGAATTTAATGAATATAAGTTATCACATTGAAATGTGATCCATATTGAATGTGGCGATCCGTTAAATAATAAAGTTCGTATACCAAGTCGAAAGTTAGTTTAAAGTTGTACGAACAACACGCTAGTAAACTAGAGATAAGTACATAGACAATTGTTATCTTAGAAGTACAAACGAGAGAACATTCGAGCCCTCACAGAGTAGAGAGCAGTTACTACTAGTTAGTTACAAGGGAGCAATGCACTCGTTCAATGCAGTCACAGCGGCCTCGCCGTGCGTCATCTAACGCTAGCTAAATACTGATGGCGTTCTATGAGGCGAAACACGCTATTTTGAGGCCTAGGACGTGATAGGGAAAAAATATTAAACAACAAGTTAAATAATGTAGAGTCTGATTATTTAGAAGACAAGTAAACTTGAGACGAACTTGCCCCAACTTCTTTATTAAACAATTGTAAGAAGGATCATATAAAAAAAACGCTAGAATCCAAGTCTAGTTTCTTGCCAGTTCTTCTACACCCTGGTCGCGACGAACAAGCGCCTAGAATCATCTAGTATTTAAGACGTTTCAAAGTGATCCTTGTGTTTTTATTGAATAAATGCAATTGAAGTTTGAAGTTAGAGTATTAGAGACTCGAATAGGGCAGTTTTTGGTTACATGTTCCAGAAATTTTAATATTTGACCGATATCTCAGCTTGCTTTATAAACTGTCACACAAGATCATTAACATTCTAAAAAGCAGTGGCAATTGCCGTATCTAGAACACCATGTAGTTTTAAATCAAATACAAGTAATAAAAAAAGAAATGTGACATCATTAAAACTAATGCTATAAAAACGCATTTTAGCTACTTAAAGGAAACTGAACGCTAATGATAGCGTGAATAAAATTTTAATAAATATAAAATTAATTGTTCAATAAAATCTCATGAAATTTAGACTAATCGTAAAATTTAAGATTTCTAGGTATTGTGGGTGTAAAACAGTGGGCGCTAGTGATAAAGTTTACATTTTAATTATATTTTTTTTGTGAGAATCCACTAAAAATCTTAATTTTAGAAACATTACAACAGAAGTATTAAGTAAGTAATTGAAGTTATATTCTCTATAAAAACACTTAATAGGTGAAATGACTATAATTAGGTATACCTAACAAAAATATTGTTATAATGAAGTAAAAAATTCTACTTCTTGAGATAAGACGACGTGTTAAAAAAATCCCTAATATTAAACACGTATAAATACAAACTAAATAAAATGAAAATACCTCAGTGCAATGAACTAGCATTGAAAGTTTCAGCAGAATAATAAGTACATAAAAATTCAAACAGCATTAATAAATTTGAATAAACTATTAAAAAGAAAAAAACAAGCACGCTACGAATTCACGATTATTCTAGTGTTGTTAATAGATATAGATGAGATGTCAAATAGCGTGTGCTGTCTATTAAACATAGCTATTCATATTAATTAGGTAATCTAAATAATTATATGTAACTTAGACAAATAACTAAGACTTGCATTTTCTTGGTTTTATAGTCTAAGACTATTTTACTGTCTACGGTTTAGGTATTGACAAGACACGCATTGGTCTCAGACTTGACTGTTTTTTGAAGTGAAAACTTCTTTAGCGGCGCTGGGTGGGTAAAAACTTTCAAACTCGCGTCAGGGTCACGTGACGTCGAAAAAGCGTAAGATCTTATTTAATTTTCATACATTGCTCGTAAAACAAGAGACGACAAAAGAACACACTTGCGGTCACGCGACGTATGACTCAAACAATTAAATAGTGTTGTGGCGCAGACACATTCGCGCTTGCGCGAATGTGTCTGTGTCTTCGTTGTCTTCGTCGTTGTGTCACATTCGCGCTTGCGCGAATGTGACACAATGACATGACACAATCACAATCACAATTGTCATTATGACGACTGTGGTTATATTTTTGAAGTGAAAACACAACGTTAATATTGAAGTTTTCACTTCTGCCGGCACTCCCGGAGTGCTACCATTTTTTTTTTAATTCTTTTACAACTTTTGACTCTTCAAGTTGACTGTTGACTCATAGAGCTGAAATTGTAGCAGGTTAAAACCGAAAAAAAAACTTGTTCACATTATGGAGTTATGTTAGTATTTACTTTATATACAGTTTCGGAAAATTTCAATGGTTTTACTCAGTATAACTCCCATTATTCAATGAAAATAGAACGACCGCTTTCTCCATAACATTAGTTGAAAATACACAAAACAGCACACTCATATTGTTGTTGACATTACGGTCCACATTAACACAATAGATAACACAGCCGTACACGCTGAATACAAATATACAATAAACGGTTCTATAGAGGCGGACGACATACTTCGGCACAACACAATGATAGTTACATATGCGTAAATACGTATATAAGCGACAATGGTGATATAAAAGAGATGCGATATCCAGAAGAGACGTCGATAGGTACTGAAGATTCTGAACCTAAGATGAATACTAATACTAGGATACCTTAAGAAGAAATGTTTGACGGAAGGCAGAATTTATAAAAATATTCAATCTAATAATCTACTCTCGGGGCAACACGATAAGGTGCACTGTAACTCTGACAGCGCTGGATGCTAACGCCAAAATACTTTAGCGTTGCAACAAAAGACACTTATCATAGAACTCAGATCTTTGTCATGGCTGAAACAAGATCTCACTAGTTACCCAAGCGTTTATTTTAGTTTATATTATATTCCCCAGTCTAGACTTAACTAACGCCCACATTGCAAAATGCTGTTAACCTTCCGAATAAGATGCTACGAAAAGTTAACTACCCACATTCAAGCTGTTAAAGGAAAAAATACATTACAACTTTTGAAAACATCTTGTGCAACAAAATATAGATTTTATCTAGAAACTAAGAAACATATAATATTGCGACTAAACAACCTCGTGTACAATCTCTACCACCATAAAAACCACATGTATATATCTTGTTTTCTTACTGTGTTTTGAAAACTAGTATTGATTGTAAATTGAAACTTAAAGACTTCTTAATAGAGTTCATGTAGAGACAACGCGTGTAAGTATGGCAGGGTTTGATTTAAAAGTTTGAAGCAGTCTTTCATCTGCTAAAATAATCCGACAAACCACCACTGCCAAGTGAGCGAGCATGTGAATATGATTTAATCTTGGCCTTGTATATCTTTTAGGGTTATTCATTGATTTCATTGCAGACTTAGCATGACCAGACTCCACAGACGTCACTGGCATGGCAGGATAATACAAGGATGTTTACGAATCACATGACGATGCAACACCCATACCCACATTGGAGCAGTAAACACATGTACTTAGTTAGTCTCGCCCGGCGTTGATACAGAATTATTGCGTAAACTTCGGAGCCAGGAGTCTGAATGTTCGCAAATTATATGCATAAAGTGGACTTCTTAGCGTACCGAGATGTAGTTATATTGGGTCCGCTTGATTGACGTAAATATGACAACTTAACTTACATACTCGTGTATAAAGTAAACAATGCTACACATTGTTGTAGGCTTTTTATTTTTTTTAAACAAATAGGTAGAGTCAAGATTTTTTATTTCTACAATCCGAACTAATTTTTAGTAATGCAGAGAAAAAATATTTGTTCCAAGCCAAGAAAATAATGTTCTCATCAAAATGACTCTTAGAGGATAAGAAATAGGCTAGTAAATTATATTAGCTTGGTCGAAATTGCTATTTGTATTCTCTGAATCTTATTTACGGCAGTAATATCATCAATAAATCGATTGTATGATAAAGTATCTTATCAAAATATTCTCTGCCAATATCAACCAAGGCAAATGTTATTCAATATAAGTACATCGATAGTGGCCAAAAAATCTTATTGTGTATAAAATTTACTGATTTGAATATAAGTTAAAATGAAAATTATCATAATGTAGTTTAATAAAGTTAAAAGTAGATAATAAAATATACAATGTTTTACGGTTGCTCAAAGCAAAGTCCATATCAATGAATGCAAACGTTTATGATTGGAAGTTCAATCAACACAGCGACGAGTCACAAATCACGATCAGTGAATGCCGCAGACGACAGGCAACACAGTACCAACACATAGCAACAAAACTAACACAGCAAGACAACCTCGTATCAGCTCAGTAGGTAAGGTAGGCCTCATTTGCGGGCAATCGGCACACTTTGGAGCAAGTTGTATCGATTGACATCGATGGAAACAGAGCCGGGTCGTTCGTGATCGTGATACACCTATCTTGGGTAAGAGGGTAAGACTCTGAGAGCCCTTACACGCGAACATAAAGCCACAATGTACGTAGTATGCTGTTACTGCATTAACTAAATTGATGGCCCTCATTTGATGGGACAGCACAAACGAGCACAAAAGCCATATCGGTAACAACCGTGAAAGTTTAACGTTTCTGACCCGGAGTTACAATACAAAATCCTACAGTACACCAAGCGAGGTGAAAGTTTGTGACACTGACTAATCGCTATGAAATAAAGCGAGCACTATTTCGTGCATTTTTGGCTCGCACAATTTAAAGTTTTTAAATGTTATTGCCGAAGTGACTTTACTTTTTAAGCGTTGTTTGAATTCAAACTACGCTAAAACAAAAACTGGTTTGGAGAAGAGCGTGCTCTGATGTTACCAGGCAATTATAATCGTCAAGGAGGTATCACTTTGGCAATGTCGCTGCCAGTGTGGCAACGCCGAGTTGGGTTACGTAATTGAGGGACGGGGGAAGAGCGGAGGCAGGTGAGTGACCTGTATGGTCCGTCGGTGCCAATTCGCCCATCACATCACATCACGAAATCTCCATTGCACAAACATGCTACTTTGATATTAACTGCAAAAACTCGAGGTAAATAATGTCAAGGCGTACAATATGCTCTACCGACTCAACCACTTAAACATTCAAAGAGAATCGACCTAAGCAAGAAAACCTTTAAATTTAAAATTACGTTAATTACGTGCCTACTTTGAATAATGCAATCAACAACATCAATTAGGTATTGAAACAAAGGTGTACAAAACAACACAGAGACAAAAATAAAACTAATATTATGTTGTTCGTCTTAGCTAAGAAATCCCGCAAATTCTCAGTAAATGAGAACAAACAGGAAACACGATACAAAATAATAGGCTGTTCCAGTCTGTTGCGACATCCGGGAGCCGTCCTTCGCAGTTTTTTCCCTTTAATTGACA
This sequence comes from Ecliptopera silaceata, assembly GCA_932527185.1. Taxonomy (NCBI): domain Eukaryota; kingdom Metazoa; phylum Arthropoda; class Insecta; order Lepidoptera; family Geometridae; genus Ecliptopera; species Ecliptopera silaceata. The sequence goes on from OW052211.1 coordinate 3,099,372, forward strand.
CTCAATACGGATCAAACTCTCTGGTGCAATCAGATGAAAACAACAACGCTATCCAACAAACGAAACGAACAGCAATTCCGCGCTAAATTATTTTGGGACGTGGAGTAGCTAACGAGAATTTAGTGAAAAGAAAATTGCTCTGAATTACTAAGAAAGAGCTTCTATTTAACTAAAGTAATTACTGAATAAAGCCATCCAATTATCAGCTTCCAATGCGCAAACCCAACTTTGGTTAAAATTTATGAAATTTTAATGCTTCCATAGACTAGCTCTCATGGTTTATATATTCGATCATAAATCTTGTCACTGGTACATACTTTCAAGATCACGTTTTTGATGACCAGAATTAGTGGTTGTAAGTAAATATGTGAAACGATTTCGGCTGTATACATGTAGAAGTTCTGACATGGCAATTATTGTGAAAAAGTGGGTAGACCATACTGCCGACCGGTACCTCGGTACAGTATACAGTCGGCAACCATCCTGGTGATGCCAAATTTGGCACAAGCGCGAGTTGGCAACGTCGGCCCGGTCGCTCGCAAAATGCACGTACCCACTCTGCTTCAAGTAAACAAACAGAATTGCGTCATAAGCTCATACGAGCGAATTCACACCTAAACAAAGAGGTAACACAGTCGAAATCAAATTGGACGAGAGCGCGCTGATTAAAATGTTATTCACGAGGTTCTGATATAAAAATATTTGAGACTAGATTTAACCATTACGTCGTCGTTTCGGTGAAAACATTTAATCCCGGTAACAAGGCCTGTTGGGCTTGCACGAGTGGTTACTAACACGCTTTTTAGTAGCGTGATCACTGACCTCATAAACAAACAGGCAAGAAGACACTAGTTTTTGCTAAAAACAACACGTGTATCACTCACTAACTGGTACCGAAAACTTTTGAATTGCCTTGTTTTTATCGAAAGTTGTAGGCGGAGCAAGCCAGCGCACGATGTGACATTAGTACATTGTAGATTCGTTTAGTCCCGTCCCGCTAGTTTCCCTGGTCCCGACCGATCACGTTGTGGCATCACGAGGCCGAGGCTAGACATCCACGTGTTTCAGACGCTTGCGCAAACAATTTGTTATGTAAACTCTATATTTCAGATAATTTCCATGTTTCAGAATTGTGGAACCATTTAGGTCAATACGGAATACGATCGTGTACGATATTCTTCAGATTTAAAATTTAAATCTATTCTAGCGAGTACATATTATGCTTCATTTCAAAATAAATAATGCTTTATTTAGCAAAACTCTGAGCTAAACTGTAAATTTCCCACTTTTTTACCTGGTCAGTAACAATGCAATTTGCTCAAAGGTAGACTAGAACGTGACGCCAATGACCTAAACAATTGAATTTTGCAACAAATTGAAAAGCAATTTACACACAGTTTTTGCTTAAATCAATAAAGTCACTTTTAAAATGAACGACCATATATGCGAAGACAACCAAATACACCAAGTATTTTAAGGGAAAACTAAATTTTGAATCAGTATACAATAATAATTACGAAAAGTTCATCTACTGACGATATATAGAAATGAAAGTCAACTCGCACTTCAAAACCTCATACCAGGAGGATAAACAGAACAATAAAGGACTCCAACTTTGGTTCAGTCGCGATCGAGATGCAAGCTGGGTCTGCCAGGCGATACTTTCAAAAGTGCCCCAGATGCTGGTTAACGGTATAGAGAACATCTCTCGCGACAGATGCGGTATTGCATGCTGCGATTGAAGGGAAACAAGAAACATGTGCTTGTAGTGGGTTATCCTGTAATTTTTTCGATTAATCGAATGATTGCTTACAACGCTTACCCATGTTCGCAAGTTGGACAGCTGTGTTGTGTGATGACAATCATCATCATTATCATATGTGCTTAATTGTGAACAATTCGATTAAAAGCGTATAAAATAAATTTTGTAAAGTTATACCTTGTATCTTTACTTTTATTTTAGATATTTTTTATTAGATATTTTTACCAGTATTGTATGGTATTTACTCTGAAAATTGGTATTGATATTTGAGTCGCGTTTTCTTAAAACAATTCCCTCACGTTAATATCAAAAAAGGCAATTCGCTGTAGCCGCACTGCTCCGGGGAAATTACCGCCAATGTGACTTTGAGAAAATCGAATTTCCACTAAAACGTGCTGCTTGGAAATATCTTACTCCATTCGGATCGAGATATAAGGAGCTATTTACATGAAAATATGTTTCGGTGGAGCCACACTCTCGTCGGCGCTGATGCTGACATGTTTACATATTCATCGGCATCAGCTTAGATGCTCGCTGTAGGCGACGGGCGAAATTATCCTTAAAAATGCCTGTGACGTCCGTACCCGACGTCGGTTTCAACCTTTAAGAGTCCTTTTCAGTCTATTATTATAGAAAGTAGGTATATTGTGACATTGTACAGTCGAATTAAATTCTCCTTGAGTTGACATTTGCTTATCTTACCACGATTATTAATTTAATAGAGCGGTTACCACCTGTCAAAATATATATCAATGACTACAAATGACTTCAATATGACTTCTCGAATTATTTGGATAAAAATGTATTTTTTTTAAAGAGACGTATTGTATAGAAATCATCATATTTGTATATTTAATAAGTTCGTCACAAAATGGCCGATAGAACAGGTTGTTTTATTATTATTGAAGGTTATTGCTGGAGCAAAGTAAATTATTTCGAAACTCGTGTCGTCTCAATTTTTTTATTACGTCTATGAATGTATAACTTTATTATTGAAACTCTGCATAAATAAGACGGTTTTTAGAATTTTTATTTCTCAGTGGAAGAGCAACAGCTAAAATTATAGAAAGTTGTATGTGTTTTTCCTTCAAGTTTCACCACAAAGTAAAAGTATCTTTTGTGTAGTGTGGGATCAATATTTACACCTTTTTTACCGTACTAAGGGTTCTTTATGAACCAGGCTAAACCAATATTGGTAGAGTACATCTGAACATCAAAGAAACGTTAAACCAGACAATGGTGCAAACATCACTAAGAAACTTAGATTAAGATATTTCATGAAAATCCTGTGTAATATGGGGCATTTTTAAATTAATTGCCTGAGAATCCGGCCTTACTTAAATATTTGTTAAGCTTGAGACTTGGAACTTTGATAAAAAATACAATTATAAAACATCCAAGAACTATTGAAGACTTTAAATTCTGATAAAATGGTCTTGCTTGTCTTTCTAAATAAAACCTGGTGCGATGTAATTAAACCACTCACAAATTCTTAAAACGATCAGATAATATGTATACATATTACCCAAAAGAGTGAGTACCGAGATGACGTGTAGAGGAGAGTGGAAGAAGAAGTGTTGTACCGACCCCACATAGCGTGGGACAAGGGTAGGAAGATGATGATGATTACCTTGTAGGAGGCGGAGTCAAAGACGTGCGTTGCGTGTTGCGTTTGCGATGGACTCAGCACTCGTCGCTTCTTGGCTGGTTGGCGAGTCGGCGACACTGCCGACTGGAACTCGGGCTGCGTGCTCTGGGGCTGACTGCTGCGATATTGCGCCGGGTCCGGGTACATGACATGCATTCCCTGGGGACAACGATGTCATCAGTCACTTAGTTCATAAAAAAAACAGCTCAAGTCGGATTTGCGCACGAAGGGTCCATACGAAACACGAAACGCAAAAAAGTCGTCCCAGGATATTACGAATTATGCATAAATAAGAGGCCTTCGCGAGTTGTCCACTTATACTACTATAATCATCATCTTTATTTTTTATTGTCGTTTTGTTTTATACATTAACATGTATATGTATGGTTAAAACACACGAAAATAACGTTTCGCAATCCAAAAGTCAGTCACACAGTCACCTGGTAATCAAGGTAATGGAATTTCAAACTAAATGTATTATTAAGAACACCGACGTAGAGTAATTACCAGCCATGCCTACCCCCAATTTTCCTAATGAACTGTCTTAGTCTTTGGGAACCCGGGTTGCCGTGTCCACAGGCAGTAGACGCAGACATGCCATAGCTCTTAGCAAATGAAAACTCGATTTAACGACGGTTTTTGCAAAATTACTATAGAGAACTGCGGGTTATTAAAATTCGGAATGAATGTGTTTTGATATTTATTATGATAGCATTAACCTATCCTTTGTCTGTCTGTTTCAGGGCAAATCTAAACTTTGTTTAGGTAAAGTTTATTGCCCGTTCTTCTAGGCTTTATTTTGGTTGAGATACAGTATTATGGAATTGATAGTAATTGGTATGTACGGTATACAATAAGTATGCTTTAAATTATACTGATACCCAACACAAGAGTTGATCTGGCGATACTGCTTCATACAGAGCAAATCTAACGAAATTTTTTTTAGACATTTTAGTGATTTCAAAATTTTTTGATATATTAATATAATAATGGTGCTCGCACCGAAGTAAATAAAGAAATATTTATTTACACCATAACACGATATAACATAAAACTATATCAAAAAATGTGTACGTATATATTAAGTATTCGATCAGCATCATAATAATTACTTAAATAAAAAAAGTAAGTAAGTAACAAACATACATACGGATACATACACATACATCCATCATACACAACTTTCACATTTATAAAATTCGTTTTTTATCATAATTTTTAATATAAAATAGTATTAAGAAAAACCACAAGTATGTAAGTAGAATTTTATTTAAAAGGCCACCACTCAGCCTAAGCCATAGATGGTTTTCAGTACTAAGTCTGCTGTACGACCAGCCTGGTAGATGGAAAGGTAGAAACACGAGCAGAGTAAACAATCTAGACTTACATTGAAACCGGATTCCTTGAGCGACGTCAAGCCCCAACCGAACGTGAAATCCGCTTATTATAATAAAATCTGAGACGAGCTATGTAGGGTTTCGGTAAGTATCGCAGTCTACTTAAACCTACTATGGCTGGACTCTGGTTATGTATGTCTGACATTTGAAGGATTTACCTGTTTACCAACATGATATTTTTGTGTGATTTTAAATATATAAGTACAGTAAATAAATATTCACGGATTGTGAAATTTTTTTAGACGTTAAGGTCATCTATGCTAATCAAGACAATTTTATTTTATTTTGTTTGAAGCGATATCTACATTAAATTAAATAGATTAAAGTAACTTAATATTTTACTTATTTATGGGTTTGAATGATATCTTTTTTTTATGTTCATTTATATCTAAATTACCAATATCTCGAGTAGATAAGAGTTTGTTGTTAAAAGTTTGTAGGTATTTGTAGGTACCGATAATCACAAATAATATTATAAATAAATAAAATTATTTGTAAATAAATACCTACATACTTTTTACGCTGGCCAAAACGTGATTCGCACACAGCACGCAATAAATAATGCGTATTCGCATATCTCACTTCGACTTGAATCATTTACATTATTTCGAGACCTTTTGGTATGTCTGCATGCGTCTGTGACACAATTTAACATTGCACAAGCAGCTTTCCTTGTAACATTTCGTTAAATTGTTAAAAATATATTTGAAGGCCATTTTATATATTTGGTTTATTAAAGTACACTTTTATTTATTTGCTTAATCAAAAGACTTCAAAAATATATCTGGAAGTTTGATAATCTTTTAAACACTTTGTTGCTATTTTAAATAACGTTTGACAAATCATATGAGACAAACAAAAACCAATACCCGAAAAGCATAATGTTATATAAATGATTCAATATAAATATAATTAAATTATTAACCTCACATCGCAATAATTTACATAATTTAATAATACAATCGTATCATAAACACATATCAGGGACAAAGCAATGAAAAAAACAAAACCAGTATATCAGCACAGCAGGTATTTAATATAGGTCTTCAGACCAGTATTTTACTCGCAAACAAATAGGCACCTAGGACTTACTCTGAACTAGCTTGTTGTGACCGAGAAGTAAAAAATAACTTTCAAAAATAAACTCAACAGCAAAACGGGTCAAAAACCTTGCGAGGATAAAACAACGACCTACTATTCTCAGACTAGGTATTTCCCGACAGGAAGTTTCTGAAAACTGATATCTAGGTAATTATGTTCAGGCACCTACATTGTTTCAAATTGTTCAGAAGCATGAAATACAAGACAAAACTGATACAGGGTGTGTATTTTATACTACACACACACCACCCCCACATACCTATACGAGGTACAAGTAAACTAGCATCGTGTTGGTACGAAATAGCAGATGCTTCTTTTTAATAAAAAATATTCTTTATTCCAGAAAATTCATTAAGTACTTGGTTTAAAAAAAAAAAACTTTACGAATAAAAACTGAAGCCCGTATGCTCGAAAACTCAAGACTCCTTAAGCGTTATTATGACTTCTCAACTGAGCTTGAGTCGTAGAAATAATTGGACAATAGTCTTTTGCTATCCAATGCAAGCAAAATTGCATTTGTGATCTCATAGCTACCGAGTAGTTCACAAAATAGCATTACCCAACGTAGCAAACAACTAAGAACTTCGTAGTTCGTAATACGAAGCCAAAATGTACATAATACAGTCCATATATTATGTAAGGGCTAGTGTACATCGTCCAATATTGGTTTTCTTTTCTCTTCTCTTATGTTTTATCAACATAAACAATAGAAACTAAATCAGAGCAAAATATTATATTTATAGACAAACCAAACATGGCTGAGAAAATCGAACTATCAATGTCTTGATGACGGTAACGGAGACGTTCAGCCCATAATCAAAGACGTTTCGAAAATAGTCTTTTCGAACTAGCTTCCAACCATACACCAAGAGATTTGCTCGACAAGAACTTCACACTAATGGTTGGATCCATCCAACAACTCTCAGGTTAATTTAAACTTCAGGCGAAACTGAGAACTGAACTTCGGCATATATCGGAAAATGTGGCATTTATCCATCATGTTTACTAACTTCAACCAAATTATATTGTAAATACGCTATCCGTAAAATAAATTCCGAAAATATGATCAACTTTTAGGAGGTAATGTGATTATCTTGTTTTTTCGGCTAAAAGAGCATACTTTATGATACTTTCGTTTATTATTGACTTTGTCTAATCTAATATTATAAAGAGGAAAGATTCGATTGTTTGTTTGTTTGCATCGAATAGGCTCCGAAACTACTGGACCGATTTCAAAATTCTATCACTGTTGTGAAGCTACATTATCTGCGCTGAACATAGGCTATATTATAATGATATTTTTTATATAGGCTACCCGTGCGAAGCCGGGGCGTACTGCTAGTAAGATATAAACTTTGTAAGATATATTTTTAGCAGTTGCGTTGTATCAACCCGCATTCAGAAAATTAACAGAATGAGATAGCATGTAGAATAGAGTCACGCACGTTTGATAAAAGCAGTAGTAGCAGTAAGGCCGTTTGAGGTCTCATTAAAAATAGCATGATAGAAAGAAACTTTATAAAAGTACAACCGTAAACCTTTCCGAGGGTCAAAATTACCATACTGATTGCGCCTTTGATAGAACCTAGCCGAGCTGCGAAGTAATAATTCCTTCAACCATTTCAGTGATAGAACTTTCCACTGGCTTTTTAAAAGGAAAATCGCGCAAAACGGAATATAATTTATAAAATACAAATTGCCGAGCAGAGAAAAATCATGTAGCATGTTTATTTGTTGCAGTTTTGTAGATACTCAGAACACAGCTTCAGCCCGATAGTCAGGCAGATGCAGGATATCCAAGAGATATTTCACCGCTACTTCTTGCCGTATGCAATATGCACGCCAGACAGGTTATAGCGTGTGAATGAACAGGAATGAGCACTTGTCAGGATTGGAAGGCAGGTGGCACGATGCTTCTAAACTACCTCGGCACTAGTGGTGCATTAACTTTTTAACAAAAAATAAACGCTTGCCCGCGTTCATGGCTATTGCAACTTAGTTAGCTGAAACGTCGGGAAAGAACAATAAGGTACGCGATAAAAACGATTCCTGTTTCTTTTGTCTTTACTTAGGTTTGCATTTACCATTAATTAAACCTTTGTGTCTTGTCCGACTACTACGTAAAGTGTAAGTAAGACATACTCTGTCTTAATAGAAATAAAACAGAAGAATAAAGTTGCATAATATAAAACATCTCGTCATTAATTGAAGAATGCATAGAAATGGTCAACATGAGCTGTACCAACTGCATACCGACAATTTTTCTCACTATTAGATATACATCACTTTTTGTTACTCTTGATCCAAATACTCATCGTACCATATCCTCAAAACGGAGGCTAGTGTGAGAATTAGTATCCTATAATCCTATTGTTGCCAGGAAACAATGTCGGGTTGCCGAAACGTGGTATTATCTCTGTTACCATCGACTTTCTAAACCGAAACCACGACTAGAAACTATACGAGTAGTTTTCCTAACCCACGCAACGATAAAGCGAATGCAATGAGATTAGAATATATATTTTAATAGATTTAGTTTGAACGAGCTAGTGAGTTGATTTCTTTTCCGTTAAGGGAGGAAAATCTGTCTCTTGTTTCAGCGCAACTCTCAACCCGTTCTCATAATTTTACAGCAGGACAATGATCTGGAGCAGTGAATGATGAAACTACGAAGCATGATGGTCCACAGTTCTACAATTGCATCGCCTAGCAAGACCCAGTTTCATTTGGTAACTAACTAGATACATGCATCGTCATTATTGGACCTACAGCTAGCCAAAACCGCGTGGGCTAACAATATTAACAAAATATCAATATATACCTAGTGCAAAACGCTTGAAACTCTGTTTACACTTAAAAAAAATGCGCACTAATTCAAAGTGTTCATATTATACCTCTTGCTATACTTACATAAGTTTATACTAAAATGTATGATATACAAAGTTTCTAATTAAATAAATAAATAAATAAATAATAAAGACCTTTTAAAACAAACAAACAAACAATATAGTGCACCAAGCAGTGAAAACTCAATTGCATAAAAACTAACCAAATTCACAGGAAACTGTAAATACCTATTGTTGTAATCTAAAAAGCGAACTGACGAAAATATTTACAAAAAAATCCAACACAATGATTGCTGTTAACGAAACTTCTTAGCCAAGCGGTTGCAAAACGAATAACCATATTTTCTCTCATACATTTTGCCGTAAATGCCTTTTTAAACTGCCAAAAATGTACCTTGCCGAATTATAAGGTTAATTTGAGTAATCGCCGTATAAATCGGTGGGTTTATGTCGAAAACGTGACAGTGTAGCATAAGAAAAAGACTATACAGTTGATACGCATACGAAGTAACCTGCCAGCCTGTATTCAATGGCGATTGTTAGGCTTTCTCTTGCTTTGAGAAGATAAAGCAAATAAGGAAACCATGTTTCCATGGTTCTTCAAGTTACTTTAAGTGATTGATGATGTGTAAAATGATTGAGTGCTTTTATATAGGTACTTCAGTTACAATAAAATACGTACAAGCTGGTTTTTTTTGACATACTTTCTCATTATATTGTTGTGAAATTCGAAATAAAGAATGTATAACACTTGATAGTTAGAAGTTTTATAAGATTATTTATTAAATTGTGAAATATGTAATTTAAATCTAATTTAACATATTTGTAAGTAAACTAAAGGCCACCAATCAGGTGATTCTAAGTGTCAGTTACACGCAACTAGAGCCTAGAAAAATGGGCAAGAAAAAACCTCAAAAAGGTACATTTACATCCAGGTTTTTCACATATATAAAAAAAATATGGCATTTTTTTTTATACTTTTTTCTGTGGTCTACTAAACACTCCGGATCTTAGTGATGTGCCATGTCGATTTAATATATAATCCCAATTAATAACTACCGATGCCGGAGACATAAGCTGTTTGCCGTCCCTTGTTGCCGCACCGTTGCAAGAGCATCTTCACCCGCGCCACACATTCTTACCGCACTAAATGCCCACAAATTTTTATTGTGACAAGTTTATTTCGACTATCGTATAATAATTTTATTTTTAGTAACTTTATAATTTTTTAAATTACCTTAAAGAATTTTTTTTAATAAAAAAAAATGTTTGAAGTCATTATCTAAAGATCAGAATGTATTAACAATGTGTAAAATAAAATCAGGTTAAATATTTGCCAGCTAATTTTTGTTGGCAATGAATAGATTTTGCCGTTGTGCAATTATGAATAAAGAATTCACATTGCTGATGTGAACTAATAGAAACTTTTGATTTGTCAACTACCTATCTCTTGACGGAGAAATTAATAAAAGTTATTTTGTACAGCTTCATTTTAAATAACCTAACCTAAAACTTAAAGTAATAACAATTATTGTTAATAATGGAACCCGGAATGTAAACCTCAAATATATCTCTCAAATTAAATCTGTTGTATGTAAGGTCAGTGTGGGTAAGTCCGTCTAGGCCCTAAGTCCGTCTAGTGGCAATAACTTCCGTTTTTGAATAGCTAGAGCCATATAACTCGGTTGGTAAAACAGTATCATTGAGTTTGTTCGAACTAGTGATAATAGATGTCGCTAACATCTTAATGTTGGAAAAAATTTGACAACCAATTTTTTCCGCGAATTTAACTTGAAGTTGAAGTTTGACGTCTCGTCGAAAAATGAAAAAAAAGGTGTGAAATCTAAGGAGTTTTCTGAGTATCTGTGATAACGTAGGCCATTTACAGATTCGGGAATGTATATCTGGTGTCCGATTTAAAAATAACGCATTAGTTTCGTAATTATAACAAATAGAAAAAATCCAAGCTTCGAATGTTATAGTTGGGAAGTCCGTCTACTATACATAAGGCAAGTCCGTCATATGCCGGTCTTGCCTTAATTCCAGATATTGTCAACCTTTTTAGTAATTAAAATTTTATAATTATTTTATACTGTTTATTCAACTTGTAAGTATTATTCGCCTGTCTACGAAAGTGAACTCTCTTCAGGGTTAAGCTTGCCACTGTAAATCTAATCTATTTACGTTTATTTTTCTGTATTTACTTTGTGTATAATAAATAATTAAGTGAAAGATGCACTGGTATGTTTGCAAGAGGACTAGCATCACCTATAAGTATTCTTTAAAAGTTTATAAATTGTGAATACATATTTTGAAAGCATGGAACTATCCAACCTTTTTTTTTAATAACTGATTTTTTATACCTGACTCATGTAGCATGGCACATCATGTCGGACTTTGTGCACATTTATCGTTTTAACAAAGATCTGGTTTAGAAAATTATCCCATACTCACTTATTTCGTACTGGCAGAAAGTGTTATAAATGTAGCTACAGAACCGGCAATAGTTTGCCACACCATTTCTAAATTCATACATTACATTATTAACGATTACTTGTTTACAAATAAAGATTCTTGTGTATTGATTTGTATGTTATTGAAAAAAAAATCGTAAGTGGGTACTTTGTGAAAATGTTTACAACCACTGAAAGTACATCAAAGGCAAAGATATGCCGGATTTGCCCTTGATTTTAATAATTTTATTTTTCTTTAAAAGTATACCTTATAGTCACACGTTTAAAACACTTATTTCAACGGCAGCTTTTCATCATTTATCGATAAAGTTTTCATACATATTGGCTCACTAGTTACGATTTTATTGCTACTAGACGGACTTGCCTCAAACTGGTTGGGAAGTCCGTCTAAATGCCTACTTTACAAAAAAATGCTATAAATCTGAAGACAATTACAATTAACCCTACTTTTAGATAGATATAGAAAGATAAATGTAATACCAATATTTTCCGACTACTTAAAGTAACTAATAAATTTTATTTCGATTTTTAAAGTTAAATTGAAATTCAATTTAAGAAAACTATGCCGGACTTGCCCACACTGACCTTACCTACTTAGTTCAATTTAAAATTCATCTTATCTTGTATGTAAATAAACAACTTGTTTCAAATTCAAAACAATTATTTTTTTGAGATTACCTGTATTTTCGAGCAGAATACCCAAGAAATCTCAATGAAATTCTTCCCCAATTCCGTTAACGAAGCATAAAATAAGATTCCAATAAGAAAAACCAAATTTCCGAATGAAAATCTAAAAATAAGCGGTGTCATGTGTTTACCTTTGGATAGCGTACGAAATTAACGCAAGGAAAATCAACACCAGTTTAAATTTATACCAGAGCGACATACTTGCCGCCTGCCTTGCATGCCGCGACCGTAGCGCAGAGCTCCGAAACCGAATTAAAAGGTTACTTTATACTTACACGTAGCAAAGTGATGGTTCGGCTTGCGTAGAAAGCAAACGACAAAACATAAGCGGGAAATGGTAAATTTCCACCCACGTCACCAGTCAATTTGATCTTAAAACATAGATAGATATTTTCCTCACCTTTTAAAGTCAACTTGCTGGCCGTATGATCCCACTATCATGCTGAAAGAAGCACACGAAAGCGGACAAAGGGTCCTTCAAAACACAGCCATTTTGAAACCGTTCTAAAATAATGTTACGTGTACAGTACTGGTATACAGTATTTGAAAACTGAACTACAGAAAACAGGGTTAGCCGTTAACACTCATTTTGGTTTTTTATCACGATAGAAACTAACACTACATTTCACACACTTTTGGGTACGATTTCACTTCATACTTTTGCACACACCCGTTTACGTCGCACAAAACAATGTCCCCGCCTGACAGACAGGAAGCGACGGACGTCGAAGAACTCGAGTGAAGTGAGTAGAAAATGCGAACGACTAGAGTGAAGCTAGCAGAAAAACGATTTGAGTTGCCATAATTTTCTAACAAATAATACCACTTTTATTCATGAAGCATGCATTTTGTGTTATTATGTAGGTAATCTAGTTCTCATAGTACAAGCTTTGCTTAGTTTGGGACTGGAGTGTGAATATTAAATTATTTATTTAACTATGCTGATATGCTGTAGTTTTTCCATCGAATGCTCTTACATATTTTTATCATATTACTTATATTAAGTAATATGATAAAAATATGTTTCATACTTTTTTGAAGTGAAAACTTCTTTAGCGGCGCTGGGTGGGTAAAAACTTTCAAACTCGCGTCAGGGTCACGTGACGTCGAAAAAGCGTAAGATCTTATTTAATTTTCATACATTGCTCGTAAAACAAGAGACGACAAAAGAACACACTTGCGGTCACGTGACGTATGACTCAAACAATTAAATAGTGTCTGTGTCTTCGTTGTCTTCGTCGTTGTGACACAATGACATGACACAATCACAATCACAATTGTCATTATGACGACTGTGGTTATATTTTTGAAGTGAAAACACAACGTTAATATTGAAGTTTTCACTTCTGCCGGCACTCCCGGAGTGCTACCATTTTTTTTTTAACAAATATGTATAGCACTAAATACTATTTTAACACTAAATATACATGTATTCAGAAATTATTAAACAAACAGAGGTACGTATAATATTACAGACTTATAAGTCCCACTGTACTTAATTAGGAAAGTTTTTAGGGTTGTTTTGTGCGATAAAATATTGTTTATGTTACTATATCTCATCCTATGCAGGCATCGTTCTCTAGTCTAGGGCATAGTGTGTCCTATTAACTATCTTCAATCTCTTACCTTGTAATAAAAAGTAGGTGAAGCTGTGTTATTGCATACCTTTAAACTCCCAAGTTGAAAGAACATTCCTACGCTGGTATCATCAAACTTTGGATAAATCATAGACAATCGTTTTTGTTCATTAGTCAGTCCAACGACGTCTGATTGATGTAATTTTTACTACTTCTTAGATAATTTTGTGTTTAAAAATCAGAGTTTATAAAAAGATCTATCATGAATAGAAATATATAAAATAAAACTGAACGTAGAATGTTATTCATCTTTTTTCATTATTGTCTATGGTCAAGCGCGCGTTATTCAATTTTGTTGCCTAGCAACGTGTAATTGAAATTTCAAAAGCAAAGTAGCTAAAGTCGTCCGTGTGCAGTATTTGACCGATTTTGATTGAGGACTCATGCCAACCAGTGCTAATAAAATACAAGCAGCAAAATAAATTCCAAGCAAATGTTAACTTGAACCTTATTCTATGTTATTTGTAAATAATGTTGCAGTAAAAAAATATATATACTTACCTAGCTCCTGAGATATGTATAAGATATCTGGAATGTATAATAAATTAAACACTTTACTAATTATATTATTATTTACTTCGATAACTGCTGATGACTACGAGAACGAAGAGAAATGTAAGTCTAAAGAAAATATTTATTTAACAACTTAATTTTTTTCGCACTTGTTCATGTATAGCAGTGGTTCCCAAACTTATTTTGTCTACTGCCCACTTTGAGAATAAATATTTTTTTAGCGCCCCCATTTTTTCATTTATTTAAAAACCACTATAACTTCAAATTAAATTAATTAATTTGAGTTTGAGCAATCTTTTAATTCATATTAGTTGATGTTCACAAGTTGTTATTGAGAGTCGAGAGCTCTTGCAGTCGTTGTTTAAGAGGCCTCCTAGCTAAATAAAATTACAAATCACTTCCACTACACAACGCCTCCATTTTCTTTCTGGGTCTCTTACCGCCCCCTCTTGAGACCTGCAGCGCCCACAAGGGGGCGTTATCGCCCACTTTGGGAAAGACTGATGTATAGGTACACTATGGACCACTGTGTGATATTGTTCATACAGCGATACAGCACTTTGTCTAACCACCCCAAAATACATCTCATCATCATCGATTTACAACAACGAAGTTTTTGTAAGTACCTAAGTATATCAACACACCATCACCGTGATCCAGTGTTTTAATTTTTCAAAATATAACCGGAATACCAATAAAGTACCTACTTTGGAAAGTCAAATTGTTATCAATCAAAGCTAGGGTCATCACTACACGCTCGGCTGATTTTCCACTATTGCTACTTATTTATCGCACAGCATTTTTATCTCTACCACTTCCAAAATAAGGCTTTTGGTAGTGTGTGGGACATTTTTGTGTGCACTGAACCGCAGGACTCCCGCCTAACAACGTAGTATTTTGAACTTTACCACTCATAAAATAAAGAATGCATCAACTACGCACTGTGGGTACTTCCACATCCGCCGACGCGGTGTGAACAAAAGCGGCGTATACGCATGTCCAAGTAAAACCACTATTACATGCCGATTTGTGAGTTTTATTTGTGGCTACCAAATAGTTAGACAGGATATACGCTCTGAAATGTATGATGGATGCCGTAAAATGTATTAGCTCGATGATTAAACCTTTAGAAGTGTCATACATAGTAGCACAATTTCAAATTTGCAAATTTGTGAAAATATTTTATGAATTGCATCTATGAAAATGTACGATAACTGATTGGTACCAACGGTACACACGGCCAGGTTCTACACCAAGATTTTCTTTGTCTACCTAGGTTCATCAAAATAGTGTTTTAAGTTATGCAGGCTAGTTTCTACCGATTTTCTTACCTAACAATAAATATTTACTGTGCAAATCCTATCGTGACGAACGATATAAAACGTGGTACCATGCGGTGCATCACGCCATTTTCCCAGCATTACGTTTTTCCACCAAGTAATTTATTCAGGAAGTAGGTAGATAGATAAAGACGCATATACATTAAAGCTATTTACATAGTTCCAAAATAAATAATGATAGGTTTGGGCAAACATGGGCTACATGGCCAAAAATAATATAATAGGTACTTAACTGTCAAATATGTAAAAACTGTCATAGGTATATGTAACGTGGCTTAAAGAGAGATTGTCCACCGAATATTTCGTATGCCTATATTTTCATGTATGTATGTATAATATTGACCGCTCTCGATTTTAGTTGATTGCACGTTTACATACCTATAGCTACGAAACGGTAGATAGATGTACTTTAGGTACATATAGGTATTATAGCATAAAATTGAGGAAATGCGTTTTCTAACGTAAAGCGTAGACCGGGACTGGTACGAGTGGGACTGGTCGAATCCTTGTGGTGCAAGCAATCGGTGAATTGCGAATATAGTGATTCGGTTTAGAATAATGGTAATTTTGTTGCTGCATTTAATCTAACTACTTAGACAGCATCGAAATTAAAGCGGAAAATTGGCGCCCAACGTGGTACAAACTACTTACTACTTAATGTAGTACATACCTAACTTAGGAAGTAGTAGTTTATACTAATGTTATATCTTAGTTCACAGTAAATGTTTTATTATTATCATCATACGCCTATTTTATTATATAACACATATTAGCATGGTAATATTTTTGCACCACGTTGGGCGCCAAACGCCCAAAGTTACCAAATTTTACAAGTTTTTAAGTAATTTACTAGTGGTTTTAAGATTTGTGCTATACCGTAAATCTTAAGAATTGAACCAAACACCAAGGCAGTCTACTGAAAGTTTCCAGGGAGGGCTAATAAACTGTAACTCTTGTTATTTGGGAGAGCACGCGATGTTACCGATCGGTTTGTTGACTTGTCATCGTATCGGCAGAGTAACTTCTAAATAAATATACTTAATATTAATTTCATGAAGATCATATTAGTTATTTCAAGTCTTTATCTGAACGAAAGCATAAGCAAGATCTAAAAATGATTATCAAACTTGCTAGTAGTATTTATCGATTTATGCCAGTTTACCTAAATTCCTGAGAATTCATATCGTGGTCGGAATCTAAGTATCCTACACGCAACTAAGTTTATGCAAAGTGACTCGGTTAGGCAATCTTTTAATATCATAATTACATTTGGTACTCTTATCTTCCATTTATAGGCCAATAGGATGTCGTAACACAGACATTAACTAAATTAAAAGAAATTAGGACGACATCTTTACAGAAATCGATGATAATTCTTACTGTTTATCTAGTCTCACATCTTCTCACAGTATACATGCTGGTATCACCCGACCAACATCAGCTCACACCTCGTTTGGAGGATTTCTTCTGGACAGGCTCTGGAGATGGACCGCCGCCTCCCGCAGACTTACCTCTGCCTATCCCGTCAATGCCGACCAGACCTGTCGTCAAGACCACGACTGTACTGGCAACTGTCTATTTGGATTCGTACCCGCCTCAGGTTAATGTTAAGTATTCTAGATTAAGATCTAATTGGACGTAAAGATTCGAAAAGAAAGATCTTTCAGGAAATAGTGTTGATGAAATTTCCAACAGCGACCTCCATAGGAACTCATAGGACACTTTCTCATAATTCAAAAAATTCGTAGCACTATAAAAAAGTGACGGGAAAAGGCAATATTGTTGGCCCAATACAAAATTTCCCCAATAACTTTATAGGCGGTGACGGACAGGACAACCGGCGACTGCGTGCTTAATTGCGGCGAGCCAGTGGTCCCTGGAAGCTTGGAGCCGGAAATACCAGAGGACCGACGCTACTGGCTTGTCACAGTCATTCAGGGATCTACTCCAGACAGCCTACAGTTGAGACTAGCAAGATTATACCAAAAAGCATTTCTAAGGTAGGTATAATAGCTTGAGCCCTAAATTGCCAGAATGCACAGAATTATAAAGTGCCCAACTTTTTCATTTTCAGACAGCAAGAAAAACATCTTGGCATCATCAAATCTCTGGACGCACCAGCAGCACGAAAAAAACACGACGTGCATTCTTTTTTAGTAAATAAGGATTTATCTTCAATAAGTCCCAGCTCAAATACACCGTTTAAATACCTCGATATTTATAGCTCTATGATAGCACCTTCAGATTCAGTAGAAACTAGAATAGAAAATGATATGATTTCGACTGCATATCCACCAAACTCCATTAGTGCTTATAAGTCACACGAAAATGTAGAATTTTTCGCGATAGATAACTTTAATGAAACAGATGATAGATTTGAAATGAAAGCAACTAAAGTTAAAGCAGAATCGTGGATACTGGCTACTCCAACAGTAACTATAAGAAAACGAGAAGTGAGTGATCAGAGTGAACTTGAAGATAAAGACGATTTGATAGACATCCCTTTGGAGATGGATGGAAACGAGACGCTTCTGTTTAAAAGGGAAATAATTAAGCCTGAACAGCAGCCACCTGTGAGAGTTCATATCCAAAACATTACGGAGGTGTGTACAATGTTCATTACTAGAAAACATGAATGAAATTAAATAATAAATCATAGGTTCAAAATCGTATGTCGAAATGCTTTCAGTCACCGGAAACAGGCAGCGTTCAAATAGTGTACGTGGTATTGGTTGGTGGAAGGGCAGTACCAGCCGCAGTCGCCGCTAGGGATATGAGACTAGTCCGTGATGCTGAGGTGGCTAAAGAGTTGGGAGCTACTGTTACAACTAAAGCTGAGCGTAAGCATATAAGATTTCGAATGTTGAAAGATCCACTTACAATTCGTATAAAAAAATCATCAGAGCACTTTCCTAACAATATTAATTACAAAATTCCCAGCAGCATACCTAAAAGCAGCCGAAGGTCTTGAAGGGGAAGTCGAGAGTGGAGGAGTGCATGGAACTGAGCTGTGGGCATTGGTTGTTGGAGCTACAGTGGCTCTTCTTCTACTTATTGTGCTGGCATTGCTGTGTTTTTCTCACAGGTTCGTTTTCTTGCAATTTCATACATACCTATCATTATTCCCATAGAAACGAAGACAGTCCTAAATCACTGAAAGATTTCATACGATTATGACTTGAAATACGCTCTCTAAAAGGTAGCACTTTCTGGTTTCTACATTTTACTCTTCCTATTTAAAATTTTAAGTCTTTATTGGCCACTGTTTTTTTCTGAGATAAATTGAGAAGGATTTTGTAAATTTCTAGAAGGAAGACGCTTAAATCAGCGGAGTCCCTACGAGCGTACAGGAATGAGCTTATGCGGGAAGTAGAACGGAACCAGTTAAAGCAAGTCCACGATGAAAAGGATGGAAGGGTGAGGCCCAATTTCAGTAGACTTGTTTGGATTATAGATTGTCCCTTTCTTATGACTCTTCCGAATAAAGCAAGAAACATGGTATTCCCTGATGGTGACAATAGGTTTTCTTTAGTTGATTCTATATCTTACTGATCTTTGTCGTTTTCAGTTGATCAGCGTAGTTTCTCCGAGCAAAACAAGGCCTTGCAGTACCTTGCTACCAATTTATAGAGCTGCGAGTGCATCTAGTTCTTCAACTACTTCTTCGGGAGTGTCCGAAGTGGCGTCAGCGTTGCGACGTCGGCCAAAGAAACCACATGCATTGCGGATGCCGCAGAAGAAGAGAGGTGAACGATTGTAAACTCTTGTGTGTTGTGGTTATTCTTAGATGCCCAGTTTTCAGGCAAATTTTCATCTCATTGGCTGTTGACAAGTTAAAGATCTATGCAGGATACACAGGCAAGTCTGCCTGGTAAGTTTTGGGATCATTGGTTACCTCCATAATTTGCAGTAACTCATCTGCAACCTAGGCATCAACAGATTGCTATGTCTCTTCCAGTTGGCACAACAGACAGTTTGCTAGAAGCAGCAGGACTGGATAGCTCAGATAGTGGTCAACCATCAGCTCCGCCTACTCCGACGTCATATCTCTCTATGCCTTCAATCAATTCATTTCCAAGGTATGTTCTTCTCATCATTTACTTTTCAACAATTCTCAGAAGATAAGTGGTCCTGTATTATATTGCCTTCAATCATTACTTATTCCAGAGGTAATATAGTAGAGCCCCTCTCAAGAATCTTGGAACCAGTGTCCGTAAGACACTTGGACATCGACTCACCAGTCTCCACTCCTAAGAAGACAAAAGAAGATAGGAATAAAGACGTAGTTCCTCGAAGGCAGATGGCTTCACAACTGGTGCGGTTGGGAAGTATAGACAAGGATCCCGGAGTCATTGGACCGCTGGTGTGGGATCTGCATTGCCAGAGGATAAAAGATGGTTAGATATCTGTTATTTAAGTATTAGTTTCGTTATCATATCAGCCTGCTCTCAACTAACATCCCCTATAGACTTCTAGGAACTATTCTAAGTCTTATCCTTGAGCAGTTGTTAAAAATGTTAAAAGCTATAGGATTTATTTATCACTTTTCATTCCAGTCACAAGCATTTCATTTCAACTAGAAATAGTGTCTTTGAATCTATGTATCTTTAGCATCCAAACCACCAAGTCCAGCCAAGTCCACGGCCTCCATCCACAAGGACCCTGGCCCGTCTCGGATGAGGCAGAGGTTCAACGAGCTGATGGACGACGCTTTCACGCTCTTCGGCAGCGCGGGTTCGAGTCCCGACTCGCACAACACTTATACAGTCGAGGAAAAGGAGGGTAAAGAAGAGAAGAAGCAAGGTTAGTGGCGTGATAGTTACCTACTATGTATGACTATGCTTCGTTAACCAAGTTTAAGTATTAAAAGGCATTTATAACCTGGTTTGTTCTTCAGAAGCTGGTCAAAAGTTAGCCCAAGCGAGGAATGATAATGTCCGTCTGCCTGGATCACCATACACCGCTTTGGACACCGTCAGAGGCAGATCTGCTGATGCAGGGTATGGAACTTCACATAGATCTAGAAATATGTTTATAAGCTGGTCACGCCATATTAAAAAAACCGGCCAAATGCGAGTAAGACTCGCGGTCGAAGGGTACAAAAAATTCACGTTTTTGTAAGAGAACCCCCCATCAATATTAATTTTATTTTATATATGTTTGTTTTTATAGCAGCAACAAAAATACATCATCTGTGAAGATTTCAATTTTGATAGACAGATGGAGAGATAGTGATATGCGTCTCGGCAATAGGGCCCCGTCTTACTCTTTGTGTCTAACCCTTAAGATCATGCATGATATGGTCACCTCTTCCAGCAGAGCCAGTACATCATCAGCTGTAGCGGAAGGGTCACGACCGAGGACTTCCTTCACGCGACCTGTTGCGGAACGGAAAGCCCCGCCGCCAGCTAAAGCTTGGGGACCTTCGCAGCAGCCAACACAGGTAGGTACATACTTCATTTTATAACAACACTTTTCTTCATCATCATCATAAACCTACATTATTCCACAGTTGGACGTCGTCTCTCCCAATTTTCTATTAATATTTTTCATAAAAAGCTATGGTTTTAGTAAGCAAGCTTCTTTAAAATTATTTCTAAGCACTTTCTAGGTATATAGGCAAAATCACTATTTTATTTCATAAAGTTGCGTTTGTAAAATTTATCTTGGTTTCATTACACACACATATATTGTACCTACATACGACTAGATGGCATTTTTTTATAAATATTGTTTTAACTTCTATTTGTAAGCAAGGTAGATGTAGGTTTTCCTATTATTTGTATTGTTATAATTTAAATTAACGTATTATTGTAGGTTAATTCACCAAGTGGATCTTATTTTGTAGGTACTTTACAGCATTTTTTTATTTCGTTCTATTGGTGTTGGTTTATTTCACTGCTTTAACTAGCTCCACCTTCTTCTAGCAATGGGACAGCAAGACGATGATCATTTGACAGTCCCTAGGTCTCGTGAACCCCGCCCTCATGGGGCCAGGGAGACTGGCGGTCGATGACCCAGCTATACCCCTTATATCAGCCATCAAGAGCGAAATACAACGGATGAGAGAACATGCTCAGTATAAACCAGACTAGAATGAAACTTATTCTATAGCATTACTAATTTTACAGGTCGAACTGACCCATTCTTCAGTAAAAAACTTAGGTCCAATCGCTCAGGGGGGGCCAACACTAAAAAAGTTGTCCCCCCTAGGGGAGCGAAAAGAGAAACCAACGCAATAGCACAATATTCAAGTTATAATAGATCATTCAAGTCTATAAAAATGTTCGAGCAATATCAGTTTTTTTTTAAGTTGATGTCTATGACGAATCAATTTTAATGTATTAAAAAATGATCAGCTTTTGATGCTGACAGTACAATTTTGATACTTTTGCTAATTTTGGTGAAGCGTTAGTCCAAGGTATATTAATTATCGATATTATCTTAAGTAGGTTATTTTAACATAGTAACTAGTAATTAACTTTAAGTGAAAACAAAGTGCAATTTTTTATTGTTGTAGTATATACAAAATGTGTGACAGTTTTGTAATATTTCTTTTTTAAAATGTTTAACCATGTTTTAATAATCTTAAGTTACTGTAATTTGTACTTGTTGTACCTTACCTAGACCATCAGTTCAGTATTATTATATGTTACTGAATAAACATTTTATTACATATAAGTATATACTATGTCTAATTAAGTAATTAGGTTTACTAAGAACTTAATTTAACTTTATGCCAATTGAAATACCTATGAATAATAATATACACTTCTTTAAGTTATAGAAAAAATGTGTTTTGTGTGATATTGTTTTGTCAATAAAATTCAATGTTTTAAAATATCTTATGACTTTATTTTGATTTTCCAATAAAAAGTGTGATGATTTTGAACAAAAATTCTCAATAATAATTTAGGGTACCTATAATGATTTTCAATAATATTATTTGTACAGTTCTACTGATAAGTCTGTCCCTCTTCCGGCCGGTTCACACATGTCTCCGTTTTACTGTTCCGTTTTATCGTGTACTTTTTTTTTGTCGATGGCGTAGTTTTGTCGGATCCAGTAACGACGGATACGTTGTACGTTATACGGTGTCTATGTGTGAACAAAGCATATTTTTTTGTCGTACCCGCTAAAACGGGTACCGTAAATACGGAGACTATGTGTGAACGGACCGTTAAGGGAGCGAACAAGGGGGGCAACTAAGCCATAAATAAAACTAAGAACAGGAAATCATGGATACTATTTACAAAATCAAAGCCCTATAATAAACAGCCCTATGATTGATGCGGCTACATTTTGGACGAAGTAGCTATAATCAATAACATTAACGGCCGGTTTCTGGAAACCCAAATCACGATTGACCCAAGTTTGACACATAGTAATTATTTGATTTTTTCGTTGATCATCGCTCGAGAAACCGGCCGTTAGAGTTCCCGCAGACTGCAGACTTTTTATCAGCCGATAGTTTGGTCGGCTTCTTAATCAGTATGAAGACTGAATGACTGTAATGAGCGCATCTGCATACATCTTCATACTGATTAAGAAGCCGACCAAACTATCGGCCAATAAAAAGTCTGCCTTTTGGGGGGGCCCTTAGTAGCAGACATAAAGTATCTACAATCAAAAGTACCTGTATCATAGATAGGTACCATTTTTAAATAGGTACACTTAGTGATCAACAGCATGTTTTATAAGTAATAACTTAATCCTAGCAAATTAATCTTTATAATCAAATAACAAAATATCATCTTTTAAAAATAGCCGGCGAAAATTTATACTTAATACGCGAGACGAAATTCGGCTGGAATTAACTATGTTAAAAAGTTAATCCGAGACGAATTACTTGACAAAGTACGGAAAGGATTTCCTTGCTGTTAACGTTATAGTAAATAAAAAATAAAGAAAACTTTCAGATAGTTTAAATTAACAACGCAAGCACTTCATAATTAATAATCCGATTCTAAAATACATTATAAACACAATTTCATACACTTATGGAAACATTACAAAAGCGTAAATACATTCAAATGATGTATTTAGCCGTCAGTGCGTCACTCAAACTCCAACTAGACTGTGTTCAATCCTACTTTCAAAAATTATCACAACAGTCTTCTTAGACCACACATCACTTATATTCTTGGACAGAAAACGTCACAGAGTTATATCTCCTGTGATAATAGTTACTTCTTAGAACACACTACAGTCTCATTTCTTCATGAAATTGTTTAGATTCTCGATAGAACACATCACAGAGTGTCATTTGTTGGTAGCTCATCTGATAGCTATGTTGGCTGCATTTGGTGGGGCGCTAGCCGCCTCCATTGATTAGCTTTTTCTGATTCTTCCTCCTGAAAATAATAAAACACTTTAGTTTCTTCTTACTAGCTGACCCGTGCCCACTTCGTTGGGCATAATTGGACTGTTTTTTTTTCCGATGCACTTTGCAAAACGGACTACCACGTAAAAGCCTTTTTATTTTTCAGTTTTTTATATAACCTACACTCCGAAATAATGCTTTCTATTGGTGAAAAAAAATTTAAAATCGGTTCAGCAGATCCCGAGATTACCCCTTACAATTTAACAAACACACAAACTTTACTTCTTTATAATATTAGTATAGGTTTATAATCTCTTCTAATTTAAGCCTCCGGTTTCAAATAGACTGCTCTATTTGATATTTTTATGTAAAATGAAGACGTACATTATTATTGGTTAATAGCAGGTGAATGGTAAATCAAAAGAGATGGACAGATTTAGCTAATATTTCGCTTCACAACCTAGGGCCATATATACCTACTCATATAAACAAAGATAGGACTAAGTGAGGACTCTGTTAATTAACGAACCTGAATTATTGTGATAGAGACTGTATCTGGTTTGATGTCCTCCATGAGTTTGTGTTCATCTGTCATCGGTTCAGTTTTTTCTACCATGGCCATACCACCTCCCCTGAAAAATATATTGTTTAGTTTAGTTGTTGGCATTCTATGAGTATAAGTATGTAATTTTGATTAAATCTGGGCGATAGACTTTGAGTTTGCTATTACTGTTTGAATATTAATCACAAAGTGTAAATAGCATTATAAATATCATGACTCATGACTCGTACCTATATAATGAGTGACTGGTTATGTTATTGCTAATCCGTGCACCTTCAAACCTTATGTCTTGACAGATAGATAACACAACGGACAATACAATTAAATCTTAGAACTACGTATCTATATTTTGAGATAGTAACAGTACCCCAAGTAAGAGTTTGTACACACGGATTGTAGAGACGCAATCGCCGAGCGCCACCGATTTTGCATGGAAATCCAAGCTTCTCAAGAAATCAGTTCTATAAAATATGTGTTTAAGTGTACTTACTTTCTGCTGCCAGAATGAAATCTTCCACCTTCACCTCGTATCCTGTTCATGGCATGTCTGTGTCTCGACTCGTGAAGGTATTTCTGAAATAACCATTCCAAATGAGTAGAGTTACAATTTTCCCAAAATCAAAGTAAACTTAAATCTGAAAATTCTTTATTCTTTATACATTTTATTACATGGTAAAAGGAACAGGAAAATAGCAAATATTTTTATTTTAGAAAGAAAGAAATAAATATTTATTTACACCATGACTTACATACATATATGACATAAAACATTTCAAAACAAATGTAAAAAGGCCGCCACTCAGCATAAGCTATAGAAACCATTGGTTCCTATAGCGCTGGTTTTCAGGTAGCAGTCTAAGAAAATACGGAAGCTATGTACTAACCGGCCGTTCTTTAGGTATCTTGCCCTGATCATGCAACTTGGCTCTAGCAGCCCTGCGTTTAAGGATCCGTTTGTACTGACGAGCGTTCACGTACAGAAGCGGTTCATCATCAGAGCCACCACCCGCGGAGGTTGAGTTGCCAGAATTAGATGCTGAAGTCGCTCCAGCAGCATTGCCGTTTGCCATCTGTAGACGGTAAATATAAATTAATAATGCTGGACAATCCACACAACATCATCCAGCCCCAAGCTAAGCAGAGCTTGTGTTATGGGTACTAGAGGACTCACATACTTAATACAATACATCACATAGATAGATATTTTTTATTATACATATAAAATATCCAGAGTACCCGGAATAAATATTTGCAGATCGTACAAACATTTATCCCAAGGCGGGAATCGAACCCGCAACCTCCGCGTCGCAGGCGGACCTTCGCCCGCCGCGCCACATCAGTCGTCAAGATTAGATAGATAAAAAAATCATGATAACTATTTTTAATTTTATTGATTAAATTGGTTACAGTAGTGTTAATCGGTTTAATAAATACGTTAAAATAAGTTAAAGAACTTACCATAACAATGTTTGCTTGATTGATCATCTGTGGCTGCTGCACCACATTGCCTACTTGCACCAAGTTGCCATTTAAGCTTATTACTGAAAGAAAAGAATTAAATCACAATACAGTGTTCTAAAAATATATTCCTATCACAAAAGGTGAGAGATAAAAACCAATGTAATAAATAAATAAATATTTGACTAAATTTACAAAAATTTACTTTACTTAAACTAAATTTGCTCTGGGTGGGATTTGAACCCACGACTCACAGCATGAAAAGCAGAGCTACTACCAACTGAGCTATATGTCCTTTTTATTAACCCAAGAGATTTTGTAGCTAAAATAATAGTTGGAGAGTGCTGAAGAACGCCGAGAAAGGGAGCAACAAGACTTAGAGCTTGCCAAGGAAATTGCTGAGGAAGATGATGATGGTTTCCCTTAATTATTAACTTATTTAAATAATAATAGCCCTTTTCGGGACTAGATGTTGATATGTTTGCATTATACATATCTAATCAATAAACTCATGTATCTAATTCATTGTAAAAAATCGTCAGTCAGTGTGTAAGCGCCCTAAGGAAATAAACTGTTCTTACCAGTTGGTTGATGGATGATCTGGTGCTGGTCGATGGTAGGCTGCTGGGCTGTGGGCTGATACAGGAAGGTCTGACCGTCTGGAGTCTGAACCAACTGCATTGGTTGCATGTTATTGGATGTTCCTGTACAAAATAATAAGTCTTTTTTATTTTTTTTATTCTAGCCTATATTATAAATAAATCTAAATAATGCTGGACAATCAACACAACATCATCTGGCCCCAAGCTAAGCAGAGCTTGTGTTATGGGTACTAGAAGACTGACATACTTAATACAATACATTAAATAGATAGATATTGATATTGTCCCACTGCTGGGCAAAGGCCTTCCCCAAACATTTCCACTTCTCTCTGTCCTTGGCAGTTTCCCACCAATCCAAGTCAAATACGTCAACGTCGTTCCTGCAACGCTTCCTCGGCCGACTCCGACGCCGCTGACGCCGATTTTTTTTATATCATCAAAATAAATACATACTGCCAATTTTGGATTATATTGGATACCTTTCTATCCGGGTTGAGTATGTCTACTTTTAGAAATGTGGTTCCACCATCGAATATAAATAAATCTGTGTTGAGTGAGACCCTTTTCAATAGATTCGAGCGATTTCATCATATCTGCAAGACTAACGGCCGGTTTCTGGAAACCCAAATCACGATTGATCCGAGTTTCAAAGTGATCCTTGTGATTTTATTGAATAAATGAATTTGAAGTTTGATTGATTTTATTGATTGAATTATTTGATTTTTTCGTTGATCATCGTTCGAGAAACCGGTCGTAAGATTGTAGTGTTAGTTTTATCTAAAATTATTCAAATATCTACTGACCCTGAATGCCTTGCAGTCCAGAAATAGGTACGACTTGTAGCTGTTGAATCTGCTGTCCAGCAGGCGTTCCCACCTACAAAAAAAAATATAAATATTAAATAAATAAATAAATATTCTTGGACATTTTTTTTTAACAAGTTGTAGGCAAGGCGTTTGACCGCGATCTCACCTGATGTTAAGTGACGATGCGGTCTACGATGTAGCACATTTGCCTAGAAGATACTCTAGTTCCAAACTGAGCAAAGCTATGTGAATTACTATGTGAATTCGACTGCTGATAGAATACTACATTTTTAACATACATTTGTATTTCGTAAATACAACATAGAATACAATGACACCCAGACACAGAACAATTATTATTTATGTTCATCACACAAACATTTGCTCAGGTTAGGAATCGAACCCACGACCCACAGCATGGAAGGCCGAGCTACTACCAACTGAGCTGTGACGCCTGTCGATAATATCACAATAAACTTTCTTGATAAGAAAAACAAACAAAAAAACTATAGGCTTGAGAAAATCACTAAGTATTACCTGAATCTGTGGTGTTCCGATCTGATTAGCATGTGTGAAAAAACATGTCAAGTTAGATGAGATAAACTAGGTAATTACACAAAAAGATCAATAGAATATACACAATGTTGACCCTCGAGGAACTAGACGATATAGTTTAATTCATGGCGGAAAACGAAGAGTATCATTATTGTCAAAAGAAATGACTCAAAACGTTAATCGTCGGGGATAAAAAGTTGCAAAAGGGAAAGAAAAAAGAACTTCATAATTGAATTACCAACGTGTCTGGTGAAACATTAAGAAATGCGTCTTGAATAACTTTTGTATTATGTATGAGCTTAGTTCGTCAAGGATTAAGAATCAGGTTTTACATAAAACTGGGGTTCGTCAGGGATTATGATTTGGGTTCTGCATAGTTAAGGTTCGTTAAGCATTAAAAACCGGGTTCCGTAAAGTTAAAGTTCGTCAGGCATTATGATCCGGGTTCTGCATATACTAGGGTTCGTCAGGGATTAAGGATTGGGTAGTTTATAAGATCTGTGTACTTGGTTAGAAACGGGATTCGTGAAGGATTAAATATTTTAATGATGACAGCTGGAGGGTTCGCAAGAACGTCGAAATCGAAGAACTTGTCCGAGCCTAACATCATTGGAGAATTCAAAGCTACGCGTCTCCGGTGGCTTGGTCACTTGGAGCGAATGGGAGATGATCGAAGTGTCAGGCGAGCATACTTGGAGCCGCCGTCCGGTTGGTCGGCCCAAGTATCGCTGGATCGACAGAGTGGAAGCTGACCTTCACGAGCTCCAAGCCTATAACTGGCGGGAGTCCGTGTTGGACAGAGACATGTGGCGTGCTCTCGTGTCGGAGGCCAACACTCATCTTGGGTCACTGCGCCATAGGAGTAAGTAAGTAAGTAAGTGTACAGTGTACTAAACTACCTGAATACCCGGGGCCGAAGACATAGCATGGACGACAATCTGCTGCCCGTTCGGTCCTTGCAGCATGTGAGGAGTATTCCCCATTTGCAGGACTTGCAGCTGCTGACCATTGATGGTCATTACTTGAGTGCCATCTGAAGTTGTGAGGTGTGCTTGTTCCATTGTGTATTACTGGAAGAAAGGATCATCATCATCATCATCATCATCATCAACCTATATCAGTCCACAGCTGGACGTAGGTCTCTCCCAAGACGCGCCACTGAGCCCGGTCTTCGGCTCCTCTCATCCAATGTTTGCCAGCTACACTCCGCAGATCGTCGCTCCATCTCGCCGGAGGGCGTCCTACACTACGCTTGCCTAAACGCGGTCTCCACTCCAGTATACGAAAGAAAGGATAATTTTGAGTTACTTGTAGGGAGATACGTAGTAAGTACCTACCTACCTATCAATCTTTAGATAGATAAATAACTCTTTAATGGTACACCAAATAAATTACAGAGACATAACAAAAAAACATGAACAATGGTTACACAATGGGCGGCCTTATCGCTGCAAGCGATCTCTTTCAGTTTAGTTGAGTGGCCGGATATAAAACATTTCAAATAGCATTGCTATTCAGCGCGGTAATGCAGCCAGTATCTTGGGTACGCTTCCGATTGGTACTGATTTGGATCAGTTAAACTATCTATAGATCGTTTGCAACGGTCTGTAGATAGCTCAACTGTTTCCTATGTATTTTTTATGTCAATGTACATTTTGTAAATACTGTCTAAAATAGTCGTAAGTTTGTTTGTGATTATAGTATTTCAAATAGACTGTAAATAGCAACCTTCCTAGTGTTATGTAGATATAAGGCCAAAGTTACCAGCAAAGTCAGTATCAGCGCTAGACATAATTACTTACATTGGTACAGGCAGCTTCTCCAACAATGAGCATTATTTTATTTAGCGTAATAAAACGTAGATATATACGGATTTATAAGGCATGTATCTTACATGTAGGTTTATTATGTAGTGAATTGTTCAAACTAACTAAAGCAAAAAAATAAAACATTAAATAGCTACATATATATTTATAAACATATCACCTACCTACTTAACGCTATCTAGGCCCTAAAGATAACTTGTATTATGGGAACTAGATTAATGATAGTTTTTTTTTGTGTGAAAATAATAAAAACACATCAATGTTTGTTATTTTGTTATCAATCACACAAATATTGTTGTTGTGAGAATCGAACCTACAGCTCGTATACCCAAACAAGGTAACCTGTGCTATGTATGACATATTGATGCCTCTTATTTCTGTAGGTAGTCATATAAACTATAACTAGTGTTTATGAAATTAGTGCATATAGTAGTAGCATAAAGTTGAAGCAGCTGACTGTACCAAATCAAGTCTAGTCTGAGAGAGAGTGAAGCATAGCATGGGTTATGTATGGTTCGCCTAAGATACCTATTGCTAGATTTCTACTTATGCAACTGGGTAAAATCTTTAGATATTACAAAATTCTAGAAATCAGAAACTATCGGTTTCTGAAAACTTAGCAAAACACGTCACACGAATACGTGTGTTGCGTTGCGTTGCGAGGCCAAGGCAAACGTAATCAAAATGGCTGCTGGCTTCTCGTGTTATTTCTAATCATGGTTTGTGCAGAATATATCCAAAAGACAGCAAATTACATCGAATTTTCTAAACACGCCGGTGAACCCATCTCCAGAGAATAATCCGCGAAAATAAATTGCTCACTTACATTGGGTCCTCACTGGTTTTTCGATGATTGGTTGACAAAAGCTAGACCAATGGTCGAAGTCAATGATCGCAAGAACGCAGTAGATTGGTTCGGCACATTACCACTCCCAAAGAAGCGCGGACGAGCAACTATCCAATCGTTCACGTAATTAATGCGTTGTCTATGGCACACTTATCCAATCAGCGGGATATTTGAAAACCTACCAAAACATTTAAGCGAATTCAAAAAATGACTTTTCTAAGTCATAGCTTTTTGATACACAAAAAATAATATTAGTCATAAAAAATAATGTAAAATTACCAATTATTACTTACCAATTATTAAGTGTACAAGAAACTTTAAGAAGGAATAATCTCACTCAAACTACCACTTTAGAACGTTATTAAAAAAAAATGGCAATACTGCATATATATATTTATTTTCCATAGAGCAAAGATATTTCAAAGGCATTACATTTTAAGTTAAAAGTTAAGCATGATATTTTTTGTTTCTTTTACCCACGCAACCCCACTAATGCTGTCTTTCTTTTCTAATGCAGTGACATTTGACACTGGCATTTTTTTAGATTGGCTTGCTTTTGTTTGCTCTCTTTTTGTGGCGTTACTTCACTCACGCTTTTCATATTTTTGTTGTGTAAATCTTGTGTTTTGTGAATGATAAACTATCCATTTTCATGATATTTTTCCGCATTTGTGCATTCGGCGAATGTTGAGAAAAGCCAGGCAGTTGTAAAATGAATTCCCTAATATCTGATGACTTAAATCGTGAAAACTTGGCATTGGAGACAGCAAACTGTCTTGGTAGGTTATGTTTCAAAAATCGAATTGGATTCTGAATTCTGTTGTTTGTTGTCACAATTTTATTGTTTGTGTTTGTTTACGATTTCAGAAGATTTGTTCACGAACGATAAGAAAGTAAGAGAGTTGCACAGAGAGCTTTTGAGTATAAATCTCACACTTTCAGCGTACATAGAAGAGAGCCAGACCCGCCTGAAAAGTATTCGTTTGGACCTTGCAAACGACGCTAAAAGCACCCAGAACGTAGTTAAAATTCTGTCAGATAAATGTAAGTTTGTACTCCATCAAATTTCCTTACTAGCATCATTCAATCTTCGTTCCTAAATTCTATTTTATATTTATTTGTTTCAGAGCAAACATGTCTACGTCTCCGAATTCCGGTTTCTACCGCAGCAACAGAACAATAAAGCATGAAAACAATAACAACATGAACAAACCTCTGGAGTTACAGCAAGCTCGTTCCTTCATCTCATGGTTCAAGCACATGATTGACAATGAACGCTCAAATCTGTCTTTGTACCTGTCTGACGATGCAATCCTCGAGTGGTTTGGCCGAACTATCAAAACTCGTAAAAAACTTACAGCGTTCCTTAAACATGACATGCAGTGCTCCCGTCACGATTTTACATCAGTTGAAAACATAGAGAAGATTCAACTGAGGAGTGATAGGTTGCTAAGGTTTGTGATTGTTTATTAAATAAGTCTTAGCTTTATTAGGATGCTTTTTGAACACCATCATTCTAAAATTATATAAATATATAAGCTTTGTAAAACATTATGGCATTCCTTTCATTGAACATATCACCCTATTTATCCTCTTCACACAATCTATCCTTTACTTTCTACCATTTTAATGGACTTGTACTTGCACAAGTCTTGTTTGAACAAAATCTTATAAGATTCTAAGTTGAAACTAATAATTTGCAGAAAGGATGACTCAGTCTTAGCTAGTCCACTACATTCTCCAGAACTGGTAAAGATGGATGAAAGACCAGCCAAAAGGAAGCTGTTTGTGTCAAGGTGTGACAGTCCAGAGTGGGCTGAAGGATGCGGTTCCCCCGAGGCATCTGCAAAGAAAATATGTAAGAGGGACCATGAAAATACTCGTACACAATTTAATGGACGTAAAAGACTATTCTCTGAAAATGAGTCGGAAATACACAGTAATGGTGATGGGGTCTCTAAAGCCAAGCGCAAATGTGTTGATGCTACTGTCACCCCTCCTAATCGAGAGGTTGGTCAAGGTGATTGTCTGCCATCCACCAGTGGCACAGACTCTGACCGATCACATGACGCACTCAATTCTCAGCTGCCAAAATTAGCGGTAGAATGCAACGGTTATATTGAGTTTGCTAGGTCTAGGAATAATCGCAGCACAGAATCTGTGAAATGGGAGAGAAAATGCAAGGTTCAAATTAGTTATTCTGAAGATCCCTTAAATATTGGAGAGTATATTATATGGATGCTAAGATACACTGATGAAACTAAATGTCGAAGGAACTTGCTAGCAGCTTTTGATGAAGTTGCTATTGAAGAGACTAAAATAATTTAACATTCTTAGCTTGATCCTCAAAAACACTTCACTATGTATTCCTCAATAATGTTTTTCATTATTATTAGAAACCATGTGATACAAAGATTTTTATTTTTCTAAGTTTAGAACTTATTTTTATGTCTATACGATTTAGATACTTTACATTTTGACAATAATGTACCTTGAGAGTATTATGATGAATTATGAGATGCTTGTTTTGATTCACAGATGATTTTCTTTACCTGAATATGGATTTGTATCAAATTTAAGCTTTATTTCTTGCATTCCTAAATAAAATGAAAATTATGTGCTTGTTATGATTGTATTAGTATTTTGCACCTATGTTTTAGTTCAGCAATTTATAAGTAACTGGTTTACTTAATAATTACAGAACTTCCAAAAATGACCACCGATTTTGCTAACTTTAGGTAGGTTTAGCTTGGTATAGGAATAGTTATTAGTTATAATTTTAAATGGAGTTCGGTTTCATATAGTTTTGTATGAACTATTGTAGATATATTGTAACATTTGTTACTTACAAATTTATTTTTGACTTGGATTATAAGTGTATACCTGATAATAGGTAATAGTTTGGGCCTCATATATCTTCACTTGAAACTTCTAGCCATAGTTATGTTTCTTTCATGGCTGTTATTATAATTGGAAATATATTGTAAATGAGATTTCCAATTAGTGTGTTAATTAGCTACTATTAAGTTTTATGTTGTTACATTACTTTTGAAGTAATAATAGAGGTAATTTTTGTTCTACTGGAGATGTATAAGATATAATAAAAATTATATATATGTATCCTGTTTTATTTATTTAAATATAAATACCCTACAGTTGGAAAATAGGTAGGTGGTATAAAGGCAGATTATTTTTGTATAAAACTGTTTATTTGTCCAATAAACCTTAAAAACTCACTAAAACATCAACAACTTACTTCATAGTCCACATAAAGTCTAACTAATTGCACAATAGACGTTATTTTTACATGAATTCATTGATTGAAAAGTTAATATAATTAATCTAAAGATTTAATAAAATGAGATATCACAATATTCTAGAGAATGTCAATTAAATGCAAAAAGTTATGTTTAATAATAATATTGTGATGATACATATATGCAAAGATTGCTACAATCCGTATACAAAGGGGGTTTTAATGGAATTTGTAGACAAAATAAAATTGAGCAAATTAACAAAGTACATATACACATCTAACTTAATAGTGGCACCTTCATGGCAAATTGCTTTATCACATCATCATCATTTACTGCATAGTCTGTTGTCTACTGTAGACCAGTCCACATCATATTGTCAGTAGGATATGAACTCTTGCGGCCACACTCAAAGACAACAGATTTTGTTACCTCCCACAGCCAGGCCTTTGAAAAGTTTTGTATTTAATCATTGGTGGACTTGGTGATTATTGTCGATATTCCTTCTTTAACACGTTGAACGCCATGTAGGGCACCGGTGACCGCCCGGTGCCTTAATCTAGGCGCCGCGTTAGCCACCGGTGAGCCACCTTAGAGCATGCCTGTTTTCAGAAGTGATTTGTGCGCCGTGGGTTGTGTTTACTATGGATTTGGCATAACAGAGTGACCGGAATGGCGCTGTAGAACATTTAGCCCATGTGGTTTTCACCTAACTTAAGATTTTGCTAGTCTAAAGACATTTTTTATGGAGAAAAGTTTTGATGTGATGAATTGATTATTTTTGTTACCACATAATGCTGATACTACTAAACGGATTTGGATGGAACTTTGCAATATTAAATCCAAAAAAATATATTAAAATAACACATATTTATGCTACTTTAGGTTTCAATAAAAGAACACGGAACGGGGTGCGGGTGACCGGAATACGCGACCTCGTGGCGCCATAATTACGAATTAAGCTATTTTTATATTACAGCGCCACGTAGGACAACAGTGACCTCAACAAGTTTTTCAGGAATATCTCTGAAATAAAGCCTTAAATCGAAACTTCACTCAGACATAAGCATGAATCTCGAGATACAGCATCAAAGCCCAGCAAAAAGTTTTTATGTAAAAATCATATTTTCACCATGGCGTTCAACGTGTTAAGTCGTAGGTCACTTATTTTTTCAAGCAATCTTAATGTCACCATTCATCCTCAGCCATCATAGAATTCAAAGTAGGTAGCTGAATCTTAAATTTTAAACATGTCTCTGAGTGTGGGTAAATACCACTAAACACAATGTACAATATAAATTGTTATTGGGATTGCCTCTGTGCTTTGTTCTCAAAATATTTTTTATCTACTTCATAAAAAAAATGGGATTTTTTTAATAATGAATGTCAACCTAACATAAATTACAGCAAATCTTATGTTATGTTTGATGAATTATATATAATAGAACCTATAACTATAAAATTGTAAATAAACTTAAGATTTAAACTCCTGAATGATAAAATTCATTACAATGTTAAAATAAAAAATATTTAGCTACAAATTGTCATCGGCATTGGTAATATCATTTTACTTTGAGTAAGGCTGCTTTTAACTAACCAGGGATCTATCTACTCTATTTTACGAGAGGATCAAAATCTCCTCCATCATTCATTCCATTAACATCTTCAATTTCTTCTTTTGCATCATTATCAACAATTGGTTCGTTGAGAGGATCGTGTGCCCTCAGCGCTGAACTGAGTTTAGGTGGCTGAGCAGCCGGGGTTATTTTTGAGGGTGATGAAGGAACGGGTACACTCTTGGTAGTCAAGGCTGACCTTAACTTCTCAACCTCTTTTTCTAATTCCTCAATTTTCTGTTTCTTATCAGACAACTGAGAAGTCAGCATGTCTTTGTCCATCCTCAGAGTTTCGAGCATAGCAGTCTTACTTACTTGGAGGTTCTTTAGGGATGTCAACTCTGTCTTGCAGAGGTCTACGTCAACTCGCGTGTGGTTTACCTGGATTTCCGCTTTCATCAATTTACTGTTTAGCTCTGTGAGATTAGAATGCATTTCCGTCTTTACTCTTTCTAAGTCATTGGTCTTAGTTAGGTAACTGTCGCGTTGTTCTAACAATGTTAGCGACTCCTCCATGCAGGTGGAAGATTGCCGATTGCACTCGTGCATCTGTTGTGCCATTGCCGCCAGTTTGGCTCGTAACTCAGTCTCCAAACTCCAACTATTGAAGAGTGAAAGGGTCAATAGAATGCACATCGCAAAGACGATGTACATTGGCCATCGGCGCATGTTTTCAATGCCCATTTTTACAGACGAGATTCACTTAGATCTGAGTAAATGTAATTTAGATAAACCACAGAAATTTAGGTATTTTTAACTATTTTGCACTTTGGGTGAACCCTGAGCTGAGACTCAAACCATTTATTTATATTTGACTTTGACATTATGTCAAAAGACATGACATGACATTGGCCAGTCGTCCGTCACGTCAGTCTATTTCGTAGAGCTGAAAAATAATGGAATTTTACAAAAAAATAAAAAATAAATAAATGCTCCATTTTCTTCGAAATCATCGCGATAGTACTAGGAGAGAATGCGACTGCACCGCGATCCATAAATGAATTTCCACATGTTATATGATAAAATAGATGAAATATAATCAAGTCTTTAAACGCTCTGTAATGATTCTCTCTTGAATGAATTTGTCAAAATAATTTGAATTGTAATTAATTCACCGACCTCAATATTTTAAAAATATGTCTAATGTATACAGGGAAAACTACTCGCCGAATTTTATTGAGTGGTAGAAAATTATAAGTTTAGCGTGGCAGCACTAAATTTGGTAAGGTCACGTGACCTCCTCTATGAAGTTGAACCATAGACAGCTATCCTTCATCGACTTCTTTGGTTTTTAGCCACGAGGTTTTTAGAAAATAATTCAATTTTTAGTGAAGTAAAACAACAGCACTCGAATTAACTGGAACATAATGCCACCCAGCAATCCATTGCCACCCAAAGAGAATGCACTTTTCAAACGAATCTTGGTAAGTCCGGGTGTAAACACTGTTTGATTTTAGATGGCTTGTCATTCTCTTTGATAATCTTGATTTTTTTCAATGAATGCCCTCTGTACCGACACTATTTTGCTATGCATGTATGATGGTCCCTGCAGCTCTAATGAAACTACATAATAAGTCATCCAATTGCTCACTCAAAATGATGAAGACTAGACCTTCCTGCCCTGTTATTTTATCCTAGGATTCATTGGTTTCTAATTATAAAGTAGAGGTTAAATAATGTGTACTACTGAACTTTATTATATTCCAGCGTTGTTACGAACACAAGCAATACAAAAATGGGTTGAAATTTGCGAAACAGATCCTTTCTAATCCAAAATTTGCTGAACATGGAGGTAAGATAATATTATAAACAACTGTAATACATAGGCAAAGTTACAATAAATAATGTATGACACTACTTTTATATTATATTGATATAAAAATTAGTCTGGGTTGCTGCTTAAAATTTATGCCATGCATTAGCCCATTAATCATTGTATTATTTTATCTAGGTTTTTGGTAGAATTGTAATGAATAAATAATAATTATATTAATATTTATTGATGGATTATTATAATGCATGTAAACATAAAGAAACCAAAATAACAGTGATAAATTGTCTGCCAAAATGTTGCACTGTCAATACCCATTCAATTGTTCTAATTTTCAAAACTTTTCAGAAACTTTGGCCATGAAAGGATTAACCCTAAACTGCCTGGGCCGCAAAGATGAGGCCTATGAATATGTGCGTCGAGGTCTCCGGAATGACCTAAAGTCGCCAGTATGCTGGCACGTATATGGCCTGCTCCAGCGATCCGATAAAAAGTATGATGAAGCTATCAAGTGTTACCGGAATGCTCTTAAATGGGAGAAAGAGAATATTCAGATTCTAAGAGATCTTTCATTGCTGCAGATACAAATGAGAGACTTGGAAGGTTACAAAGTATGTATTTAGAGATATATTTAAAGATTCTACATAATATTCGGTCTCAACCTCAAACAGGACTGTTTGTGGTATTTACGGCCGGTTTCTCGAACGATGATCAACAAAAAAATCAAATAATAACTATGTGTCAAACTCGGATCAATCATGATTTAGTCAGGCCGTTAGTGTCAAATTGTAACACTACATTGACTTCAAAATGTCATGACTTGAATACAGTGGTATCCAAAGTAGAAGCTGCTACAGGAACTCAGATTTAACTCATATTTGCGTGTACACAGACAGAAGAGTTTTGTAGAGTCCATATATTGATGACCACTAACATGTTTTATTACTGTTGACTTCAATTGTCATTGTTATAATTTGAATACAATAGCTACTAGCACTTCAATTTTTACAACTCTCCAGCAGTTTCTATCTTGCCTCGTGTATCATATCTTAGTCAGTAAAACAATACACTATACATTAGACGACCGAAAGGCGCGGCGGGCGAAGGTCCGCCTGCGACGCGGAGGTTGCGGTTTCGATTCCCGCCTTGGGATAAATGTTTGTATGATCTGCAAATATTTATTACGTATGTTCTGGGTATATTATATGTATAATTAAAATATCTATCAATGTATTGTATTAAGTATATCAGTGTTCTAGTACCAATAACACAAGCTCTGCTTAGCTTGGGGCTAGATGATGTTGTGTGGATTGTCTACCATTATTTATTACTATTACAGGACACTCGGTACCAGCTCTTCATGCTGAGACCTACACAGAGAGCTTCATGGATCGGTTTCGCAATGAGTTACCATCTCCTAGGAGACTTTGAAGTGGCAAACAGTATCCTGGACTCGTTCCGCACCAATCAGATGAAAGGGCCGTACGATTATGAGCATTCTGAGTTACTTCTGTATCAGAACATGGTGTTGGCTGAATCAGGACAGTATGAACGAGCTCTGCAGCATTTAAACAAGTTTGAAAGCCAAATTTTGGATAAGCTAGCGATCAAAGAGACTTCTGGTGAATATTATTTGAAATTGAGGAGGTAAGTTTGATTTTAATTTGATTAAAATTCATTATGAATGTTGTGCATACCTGTGAATGATAGTTTTTAGTAGAAGTGATTATTTTAAATGTTTTATATGTGTACTGTGGGTATTACCTTTTAAATTAATAAATAGGTAGCATATAGCTTGTGAGTGAAATAATAAACCATTATCACATATATGGTGTATTTATATGTTAAAGTTTCTGCATCTAATCATACTAATATTATAAATGTGAATGTTTCTTGTACTGGTCCAATTTGGATGATACTGAGAATTTAACTACTTTGTAACAAGGACTAACTCATTCCTTTAATTAATCATATTTCTCTATCCACCCTTTAAATTATAGAAATTGTAATTTAAAGGGTGGTGGAATATGGGCTAAGCTAGAAACTTTACAATAATGTAGTTAATACATCAGAATAACACATAGGCTATAATTTACAAATCAATTGTGCAAATTGTTAAAAATATAACGATAGCAAGACAAAGTTGCGGTCACCAGCTAGTTTTTAGTATATGTATAACATCCATTCTATAGTTAACTTGAAGGAATTATTTTTAGGTTCAGAGAAGCACGAAATGTTTATGAAGATTTAGTGAAGAGAAATCCTGAAAATGTGATGTATTACGCAAAATTATTAGAAGCCAAACAAATTACCGATCCTGACGAGAAGGTTCAATTTTTCGAAGTTTATAAGTAAGTTAAATCTCTAGTTATTTGTAGAGTAATATTGATTACCTAATTTTTCTAGTAAAAAAATATTATGAATATAATTGAGCATGTTATATACTAATCCCGTGGGTATACCATAGTATCCTGTTAAATTACGTGCAGTAAATAGAGGAACCTACTACTACTACTATCGTGTCAATGGATAACTTATACAACCTCACACCAAGTTTGAGTACACTGCCACTGTAATTCCCTCCTATGAATGAGGAACCTACTATGAATTAAATTAATCATCATTTTCCTACCCTTGTTCCGCTATATGACAACCGATGTGGCGCGATGGGCGAAGGTCCGCCTGCGACGCGGAAGTTTGCGGGTTCGATTCCCGCCTTGGAATAAATGTTTGTATGATCTGCAAATATTTATTCTGGGTGTTCTGGGTATTCATATTATGTATATAATAAAAAATATCCATCTATGTAATGTTATTGTATTAAGTATGTCAGTCTTCTAGTACCCATAATACAAGCTCAGCTTAGCTTGGGGCTAGATGATGTGTGGATTGTCCAGAATTATATTGCATTTTCAGGAAAGAGCATCCGAGAGCGATTGCGCCTAGACGGCTGCAGTTAACGGAGGCGACGTCTCTGCCCATATTCGAAAAGCTGGTGGACGAGTACCTGAGACAAGGACTTCATAAAGGCATCCCACCACTGTTTGTCGACTTGAGGTAAGATTTTTTGCGTATATTTCACTAGCTGACCCGTGCCTATTTCGTTGGGCATAATTCGACCGTTTTTTCTCCGCAACTTCACTTTGCAAACGGACTACCACGTAAAAGCCTTTTTATTTTTTTGAAAATGACACTCAGCAATAATGTGGCTTTCTATTGGTGAAAGAATTTTTAAAATCGGTTCAGTAGATCCCGAGATTACCCCTTACAATTTAACAAATATACAAACACACAAACTTTACCTCTTTATAATATTAGTATAGATAATATTAGTATAGATACACACTTACAGTCTATCTTATAAAAAAATAGCGTAGACTTGAAGTATTGATTACCGTACGTAATGATGACATAAAGTCCACGCTAACTTTTTATAAGGGGGTTACGCATAAGAAAGTAAGCATAATGACAGGCGTCACAGCTCAGTTGGTAGTAGTTCTGCCTTCCATGCTGTGGGTCGTGGGTTCCGACCCAGAGCTCGTTTGCGCGATGCACATAAATATTTGTTCTGTGTCTGGGTGTTGTTGTGTATTCTATGTATGTGTTTACACAAAAAGCATAATAGCATCATCATCAGGTGAAATCGCGGCCAAAAACTTGCCTATAACTTGTAAAAAAAAATATATACCTAAGTATTCTTTTAGCGATATTGTTCCCATCCCATAGTACAAGCTCTGCTTAGTTTAGGACTAGAGTGTGGCGTGATGCGTGAATTGTATGTTGTTTTATTTATAAGTAACAAGATGCTAAAATCTACAATTCTGTTTTCCAGTACACTATACGTGGACAAAGCCAAGGCAGATATTATAGAGAGACTAATCATTCAGTACATGGAAAATCTACCCAAGCATGGTACCTTCTCATCAGATCCCAACGAGGAGAAGCAACCCGCCAGTGCCTTACTCTGGGTGTTTTACTACGCCGCCCAGCATTTTGACCATAAAGGACGGACGGACTTAGCGCTTTTTTATATAGATGCAGCGATAGAACATACGCCGACGTTGATTGAACTGTTTATTGTGAAGGGACGGATATTCAAGGTATATAGAAGCTACTACTTTAGCTTGGTAACACCCACTGCAGGGATTTAAGCTAGTAAAAAAAAATCTTGGAGCTTTAAAATACTACCTCAAAACCAAATCCAAAATTTGCACGCGCAGCAACAATTCTGAGTCCAAAAATCGAGTTTGTCTGTTTATTTGTTTGTTTGTTTGTTAAAACAGCCTCACGCCTGAACCACTGAACAGATAGAAATAAAACAATTTTCAATTAAGAAGCCTGTTTCTCATAACACAATATGGGCTAGCTTTTATTGCAATCAAAGATTTGAGTTCTTAGATACAGCTTGACTCATTACCAAACGCAGCCATACGCTACAAATATATGTATATAAGTTTTCTATCAGCAGTCTAGTTACCATAGTACTTACAAGCTTTGCTTAGTTTGGGACTAGAGTGTGAAAGGACAATGCCCAGTTTCCTATGGGAATTTATACCAACTTGCGTCAATTTGAATTTACTCTCAAAGGTCTAGTTTTAAAATGCAACCTCGGACTAAGCCCTCGGGAGTAGGTAATT
The DNA here is from genome assembly GCA_932527185.1 of Ecliptopera silaceata. Classification (NCBI taxonomy): domain Eukaryota; kingdom Metazoa; phylum Arthropoda; class Insecta; order Lepidoptera; family Geometridae; genus Ecliptopera; species Ecliptopera silaceata. The sequence continues at coordinate 3,141,034 of OW052211.1, forward strand.
GATAATCATGTTTTTTATTATTAATTTTAATTTTCTAAACCCGGATGAGAAAGACTGTTAAAAATTAACAAAGTACACGTATAAATAGAATATAATTTTGATGATAATTAGCTTGTCACGCAATCTGGTACAGGACACGTTTTAGTTACACTAGAGTGTGATCATACGAATATTTATAAAAAAAAATTTGTTTAGTTTGGGACTAGAGTGTGAAATTTTCGAAAATTTATAAAAAAAAATATGTCAGTATACATAAAATACAATTTGTGGTGTTATCAGCATGCCGGTGACCCGATATCCGCGTACCAATGGTTGGAAGAGGCGCAGGCGATGGACACGGCGGATCGCTACGTCAACAGCAAGTGTGCGCGTTACATGCTACGCGCCGGCCACGTCGCGCGCGCAGAAGAAATGTGCGCAAAGTTCACTAGAGAAGGTATACTAAAACTAAAGCATTTTATCTATTTAGCCCCTATCTTATTTATTTACTTAATCTAAGATTCACAGTTTATATATAATTCATTGTAGGCTATCTATTTTATATTGCACATTAACCAATTTGAATCCACATTTTATAACTTAGAATAATAATATAGGATGTGTCTAGGTGTTATTATGTATTATGTATGTATTTACGTAAACGAAAACTCACAAACTTTGTTTGTGAGATCTTATCTGTCTTCACAGAATCACTATTAATTATTGCTAATTAATGTTTTCAGGTGTGGCAGCGACAGAAAATCTAAACGAAATGCAATGCATGTGGTTTCAAACGGAAGCCGCGGCGGCGTATCAACGAGCACATTTATGGGGTGAAGCGTTGAAAAAGGCACACGAAATTGATAGGGTAAGTAACTTAGCTAGTACTAGAATAGAATAAAAAATTACACCATATCATATAACATACATTTGACAGGCGTCACAGCTCAATTGGTAGTAGCTTTGCCTTCCATGCTGCGGGTCGTGGGTTCGATTCCCGCCTAGAGCATTATGTTTGTGTGATGAACGTAAATATAATTTGTTTTGTGTCTGGGTTTTTTTCAAAAAGGATTTTAAGCTCGACACAAAATATTAGTTTAAATTAATGAAAAATGAGGATTGTTTAATTAATTTTAAGTACATCTGGAGTGTATAACATAGATTAATTTAGTTTAGTTTTAAATTATGTAAGATTTTTTTTCCTGGTAATAAATAAATTATTCATTAATTCAGCAATCAAGTTCCCAAACAAGCTGCGTGATGTGTAAAATATCCGTGTATATTTATTTCTTCTATATTTTGACAAACTACTATTTTTTTTTGCAGCATTTTGCCGAAATAATGGAGGATCAGTTCGATTTCCACTCATATTGCATGCGCAAGATGACGCTACGTTCGTACGTCGGTCTTCTGCGGTTAGAAGATGTGTTAAGAGCTCACCCCTTCTACTTCCGATGTGCCAAGGTATGTATTTAAGTAATAATATAATAGAATCGTCATAAATGGCAGTGCTTGTACATCACCATCCCACATCACGAAAACTTCGTAAAGGCTTTGCAAGGCAAAGCTTGGTAAATTGACTTGACTTAGCTTAAACATTTATAATATAAATATAATATTGATAAAAAGCTAAGAAAAAGAGGTAAATGAAAATCAGTTCAAATGGAAAACACCTGACAAAAGTTCAATTTCAGCTTAAGATTTTTATCAATTTTACATCAAAAACGTCTATTTTCTAAGATGATAACGGGAAAGTTTAATATTCGTTCATTTGTTTTCAGGTGGCGATACATGTGTACCTTCGACTTTACTCACATCCACTTCAAGATGTGCAGCAGACTACGGAACCCGATACAGGTGAGCTAATATCTCTTACAACCTGTCAAACAAATCAATTCAATTTTTATTTAATGGCATATGGGGGTTAGCCAACTTCGCCAATGTCACGTTGCAAGTTAGGCCTTAACACGAAGGAGTAGTTTAAACCGGTGGACTGATATGACAAATAAAACCTGTCAAACAAATCTTGCATGTTTACTTTATTAGTGACAGGCGTCACAGTTTATTTAGTAGCTATGTTTTCCATGTTGTGGATCGTAGTAGGCTCAATCTCCACAAAGAACAAACGTATAAGTATCTATCAGAAATATAGTTTCCGTAATACAAGCTCTGTTCAGTTTGGGACTAGAGCGTGATGTGTATAATGCCAGTGAATGTCTATTATTAAAAAAGTTTGAGTACTTAAATAGAAGCGAAAAAATCGTATTAGTGCGAGCAAATAATACGTGCCAGTTTGCTCGGGCTGTAACATAGTATCATAAACTGATTTTGTATTAGGCATGGATCAAATCACAAGGAGGTGATTGATCATATGATAGGTTATCATTTCTGTAGTAGAGCGTGTAACCAAAGATATTGTCCGGGTAAATAATATAATCATACTTATTTTTGCCGCTAAGCATTGCTCGTATTGCTGTGTACCGGTTTTGTATGGATGATAGGACATAGACTTGTCATACTTACTTCCCAGAGTGATGGACGCAGTGTTACCTATCTCGCAGGACACGTCCTAGGATTTAGCTATTCATTCCATAACTTACTCGAATAAAAAAATAAATTCTTAAGTCACATCCATTACCTTTCATTTTATAACAACTGAAATATTCTTATAGCTTTTAATTTCATCTAGATGTAATAACTTACCCCTATCTTATAAAAAGTTAGCGTTGACTTTATGTCACCATTACGTATGGTAATCAATACATCAAGTATGCGGTAACTTTTTTTAAGATAGACCGTCATTGTTTAAGTATAAGTGTGAACGTACGTTAGTTTAGCTAGTGGAGCTCGAAGTAACTTGCATAGAGCCTCCTATATTTAATAAGTACCTGTTTGCCAATCGATTACAAGACTGATTTTATCTGATATCTATCGACGTCAGGAAATCGTGGCCGGATGAATAAATAAAGCTCAAAGCCAGTTCACACGGTGTGCCGGCGTCTTAAGTGGAGTAATCTAGTATCGATCTATCGAGTACCTACTATACTTTCTCTCATCTAGCTGCACCTGTCTATATGATTCATGGATCTAGGTTTACAATAATAATGCAGGGGTAATAAACATTTTTTAATATTTTATTTAAAAAAAATCTTTGTTTAAAAAATATATTACTACAAAATCACAATGATTTCAAATAACAATTTACAATAACAAATTGTCGCCATCATTATATTCGGTATAACAATGTCACAATCATCGACACACTCATATCACATGCGCACATTCGTTTGAAATACTGACATAAATAAATTAACTTATACTCGTACACCACAGTCTCTAATAATAATTTAATAAATAACTATCAAAAAAACAGCGTCCGTTTCACAACATCGCATTTAAAAAGTCACTTTACTTATTATGGCAATGCGGGGCGGTCCCGCTAGTCTCTTACACTACTTAGGACACTTTAACATCACATTTGCGCTTTATATTTACACGTTACGTCGCGTGCGCCGCGGCGATTCAGTTCAGACTAGAGGTTTGGTTGGATCGAATCACCGTCCGTAGCCGGGTGTTCGATATCTCTCCCTCGCGGCCTGCGCCGCCTGTGGCGTCAGGAAGTACACGTGAGCGCCTTCCCCGGGAAGTCTGTACGATACAAACGAGCCAGGCCGCCCTTCTCCCGCCGTGTTTACGGGCGCGATCCATTCCGAATCAGGATTCACCGGCGGGAGCGGCCTCTTGTAGTTAACTGCGGTGTCGCCAGCCAGTGAATGACCGTTCAGATCGTACTGCTCTCCCGTGTACTGTGGCTTCTGAACCTGCGTCGGTACTCTGTACTGAGATAGAGTTCTGTACGCTGGGTTCGCTATAGGTATAAACTCGCTGTCAGGGTTCACAGTTGGCCGCGGTAGTCTGTCGTTCACTAACGTATCGCCGGCTAGAGATGAAGGCTTCTGCTGAACTAGTTCTGCGTTGTAGTTGTAGTGGGGAATCGGCTCGCTGTCCGGATTGATTGGCGGACGCGGATGCCTTTCGTTCACCAACGTATCTCTATCCAAAGATGGCGGATTGGTCTGCGATTCGACGATGTCGTAAGCGTATTGAAGGTTGATGCTATTGTCGATTGGTGTACGAACCGTGTCTAGAGGAGCAGTGACGGCGATTCCATTAATATCTTGTGTACTGTCCTCGAGTTTCTTGCCGAATATATCGAAGGAGTTCTTGGTGATGTCATCGAAAAAGCTCTCGTCTTGTTTAGTATAATATCCGTGACTTATCGGATTCGGCGTCGTGTGGTGTTGTCTTGTCACGTGGTGAGACGGTATCGCCCTATCGTTTTGAATTTGATTTCTGTTGTTGTTTCTTATTTGTTTTTCTACATCTGCGTCGTCATAATCATCTTCTCTTGGTTTCGTTTTCGGGTAGTATCGGGTCGATGTCGGCGTCTCCGTTGTAACTTGTACGTTTTGAACAAGATAGCGGTGTCTGTGACCTGATGACACGGATGGCGTGATGGCATTGAACTCGTTGGCCAAATTGAAAGGCTTGCTGTAGCTGACCATTGGGCGAAAAGGTTCAGGGTCTAACTTCGGGGCTCTGAACGGTAGTTGTTCTCTTGTAGGTTTAGATTGGTAACTGAACTGATATACTGGTCTGTTCGTAGCTTTTTGCTTGTGAGAATGTTGTCTGTGAGAGTGTGCATTGGGTCTATTCGTCGTGAAAAGATCGATAGTTTGTTGAATATCAGCGATTTGTTGATAGAAGTTCTCCGGTCGCTTAGATTGCTGAACATAAACAGGCTGCGGTCTAGGTTTTTGGATGCTGAAGTATTCCTGTGTTAATGTTCGGGGTCCTTGTTTTTGCGGGAATAAGAAGAAAGTATCAGCTTGGTCTACCGCACCATACGAAACGTCCACAGTTGGCGCAAATCCGGATTGCGTATTGATATTCTGCTGACTGTATGTTTGTTGGTTAGAAGGGGTGTACGTTGGTTGTTTTGAAGGCACAGTTTGATAGTAATTTCGGCCGTCATAAAACGTGGCTGGTGATGGTGAAGATTTTGGTTGCTCGTCGAAAAAGTAGAACGACGCCAAACCATTGTCAACTGGTTTTCTATACACTGGCTGCAGTTTTGTCGTAGGAATATCGTTTTGTGTATTGGAGTAATACGCTCTCAATGGCACAGGCGTTGAAGTTACTAAATTGTCTTCGTTTTGAGACTTCTGAGGCACACGGTAAATTATATAAGGTTTCTCCGTAGTTGTCGTTCTTTGCTCATGAATTTGCTCTGGGTAGTCATATAAAACAGAAACTGAAAGTGGTTTCGATGTCGCTTTCGTTCTAGTTTTGTAAACAGGTTTCTCAGTCTTAGGTCTAGTAACATCATCGGGTAGGTTGTGTACACGCACTGGGTGCCTTGAAGGTATCCTTTGTGGTTTTCTAGGTCTTTGCGTAGTGACTGGTTCCACTGCGTATGGTGTAGTTATCGTTGTAGGCACTTCAGTTGTTCTAGTTGATTCTGTCGTTGTTGGCCTGGTTTTGTACTTGTTTCTAAGCACAGTTGTTGTCGGCCTCGAGGTCGATTTGGGCCTCGTGTAAGTAGGCACTGCTGGCCTTGTAGTTTTAACTGTTTCAGTTGTTGTTCTCTCCTCCATTGGTGCAAAGAAATCCGGAGGAGGTGGAAGGATGATGCCTGGCACTAATGGTCCCGCAGGCACTTTGTTTTTATAGTCAGCGTGGTAGGAAAAATTGTAAGGCGGCGGATAGTAAATCGAAGGGTCGTCTTCGTCGTACAGGTCTGACTGGTTGCTCGGTGGCGGTAGGAATGCGGCGCCCGGTGGAAAGCCTTCTGGAAAAGAGCCGTTCATGGATGCGGGGAACGGGAATCCTTCGCTCGCATTCCCGGGAAGGAATGGGAACGCAGGACCTGATTGCGGCGCTCCCCCGGTAGTAAAGTTTCCCTGATTATCACCCGAGGGGTAGGACGCTCCCGGCGCAAAGGGGTATGGCGGAGGAGGTAGAGCTCCTTCGCCCTCTCCCGCAAAATAGGGAGGGAAAAGGGCCGCAGGGACACTACCGTTTGGCGTGAGGAAGACGAGCGGTCCGTCGTCGGAGAGTCGTACCGGAAAGGGCGGTGGCACTTTCGGCCTCTGCGGTAGCTTTACTTGCCTGCTAGGTGCTTGGTAGTCGTCAATAGGTGCCCACGGCCTTTGGTCTGACTCTTTGGTACGTTCCGGGAATGAGCCTCCTTTTAATACAAGTAAATGATCTTCGGCAAGCCAAATTTCGTCTTTTTTCAGACCTCCGAGACTCTGCAGATTATCTTTCGTTCTCGTCTCTGAATTCGGCTCGTAGCTGACGATTCCCGGTCGCTTAGGTGACTTGGCGAATATTTCATTTTGAATGAGACCATACTTTCCCTCAGCCACCTGATCCGATAGTGTCTTTTTATCCTCGTCTACCTCCTTCCTCACTGTCTCCTTTCCTTCCCCGGCGCTGGACATGAGCATGCCATCGTCCCAAATGCCTTGATTCCATCCGACGTTGCCGCCCGACTGGTCCGGCGCGATCGCAGCGTACTTCCCTGTTTCGCTCTTTTGGTCAAAAGTTATAGAGTTCTTAGTGGGGCTGTAAGTTTTTTCATATTTGATTTTCATGTGTCCGCCGACTAGTCGCTTGATCGTGCGCTGCGACTCGGCGCCGCTGGCGTCAGCCGGCGCGCCGAGGCTGCGCTGATCGCGCACGAAGGAGTCAGGCGGCAACACGTAGGTGGGCACGAGGACGCTCGCGTCCGATTCGCAAGCCCATGCCAGCGCCAGCAGCAGCGCTATCGCCGCCCCTCTCACCATCTGAAACGTAGAAAAACATCATTTAGTTTCAGTGTACCAATTACAAAATACGGCTTAATTACTACACAATGATCGACTTATCTAAGTAGGATTTTCTTTGTTAATAAAACGTGCACTTTCGGCGTTCATGAGCGAGCTAAGTGAAAGGATCGCGGAGACAAAAACGTTGGCCAAGTGATTCGGCACTGGCGCGGCGCGCGCGGCCACCTGCCTTTTATCAAGTTTAGTCGAGCGACCACCTCCGACCCGGCTGGCATTGAGAATCAAGCGTTTAATTGGAAATTGAATGGCGGATTAACGCCCGCGAGACAGGAAGGCCGCGGAGCCTAAATAACCACGAAAAAAAACGAATTGTCACGATTGTTTTAAGTGGTTCTCGACGGGGCGCATTTGTTTCTTGGCAACCGAAACAAAGAGATGCTCGTCAATTAAGTTTGCTAATCCCATATAAATCCGCTAAAGTTTTATAACTGTATTTTTGGAAAATGTAATCCGCACGAGCTTCATGCAATCTGCTTCACGAGTCACGAGTTTATTCGCGGATTTAGCGGGCATAATGACTATCTTAACGATGATGGGAACTTAAAGCTTAATTTATACGACATGTGTGGGTGGAAAAGACCTAACCTATTTACGATATTGTAAGTCGTACCAAATGGAGCTTAATTGGACTTAAATAGCTTGGAGGCGTACTTTATAAGAGAGCAATATTAGTCCTAGTTGTTGCCAGGGCCGGTAGTGTCCGGTAGGCGTGTCGGGCCTGTGAAAGGCACGGTCGCCCAACGTGGCCGATTTTGCCTTCGATAATACGCCACAGCTAACCCAGTAATTGTGTTTTAGAAGTTTATTAGGGCGGCTGATTGTGGTGCAGCTGAATCGACATTTTAATTGGTTTCGATTGTGCTGGCCGTTTTGAATACATACTGCTATAGGTCACGGTGGCCTTTTCCCTCAATGCAATTCGGTTATCGGTCTACGTGCTGCCAAAATCTCGAGTAATATTCCAATTTCGACGAATTGAAAGAAGGAAATATAACTTGGTTCATTACGTGGCGAACCATAATCACCGACCTTGGTTCGATTTATGCTCGGTTCGGCAAATTCTACTGACGAACAATAATTAGGCAATATTAACAATAACATATCGCGTCAAATGCCTAAAGGTATATTGAAAGGTATTTATTGCCGCTACTCCATGAAGTTGAGCTTTAAAGTTCATTGCGAGCTTGGCATTTTGCTCATCACGGCAGCATCCTTTCAATATCTAGTTGGGTAGTTAGCCTTCACAAAAATGTGTCGCGACACTCGCGACTGTTCTGCAGTTTTGTAAACCGTATTGTTTTATTTGACATGTCTTGAGTCCGAGCGATGGAAACCAAAGACAAGCGCACGGCCTTGCCGCCGCAAGGTGCTCGATTTTTTTTGCGGTCAGTCAAAACGTGAAGTGATTAACCAACTAGTGGTTTGTGAGTGTCACGTTGTCCGCCAGCTCGCTTTCGACAATGCGCAACCTTGCGCTAATAAGTTAGAGTCGAATCGTCAATAAAGTTTGAAGCTTTCTTTAAGTTCTTTACGATCTAGTTTCACTGCGATAGCGTTGGGAAATTCTCTCGGGTGATGCATTGTAGCTATTTGTATTCACGTCTTGTCCCCGTTAACTTTCCATCGCCTTTGTTGTCTACGTTACTCTAAGCACTAGGATACGTTGATTACTGTTATTCTTCACGCTTTCCAATGGGACTTTACCTCTCATTATACAAGCTCCCTATGTTTGTTGTATGCACATTTTGCTGGCACATGGTCGTTTACATAATTACATAAATATTGTACAGATTAAGGTCTCGTATGTCTGTTATTGTATGTGATCTCCTTGAGTTTGCGGAACGACGGAAAACTAACTGGCTTTTATTTATTACTGGTTGTTGTGGCGACATAACTGTTTGTTGACCACACCTTAATGTCCGGCGTGCATGTCATTGCGCAATGGATAATTTCGAACCAATCAATAAAGACATGCCTTGTCGCGAGCCATTCGTTTTGTAACCGTTGTAAATTGGACCACATGATAATATGACATTGGAACCCCCGAGCGAACCGAAACTAAACCATTACGGTCTTAAATCCAAATATAATCACTACTGACGATAAAGTATTGCCGAAATAGCTTGCAGCTATTAATCAGCTTTAAAAGCACAGTGTAGTTAACCAGGTGGTAATGATAATGAAGAGTGCGCGCGCGCATCATTACTGTCAGCGGAATATGAAGTAATCAGGGCTGTCGCTTGTTTTCAATATCAACTTAAAGTCCAACTACATACTACTAAATACAACTTTGTTCTAAACCGTACTGAAAAAATAGGCGAAACAGATAAGTATTATCGCATTGTTATAAAGAGCTAAAATCAAAATATTATAGAATAAGTTGTGCTTGCAGATACTGTATCAGTTTCGCTTATTTTTTTTTGTTTAATGGTGAAATTATCTAGCTGTGACAACCCTAAGATCTGCCAAAAGTCGGCGCGTGCCGTCTCGCATCATTACCCACGCTTGGAGCACGCCTTTACTTAAAGTGGATCAGCTATCTTTTGTTTGCGCTTAATACTAATGACCGAGCCTTGATTCAATTCAAAACTTAATTATTACTTCATAGTCCTTACACAACATACGATTGATTGAAGACAGGCTAATGATAGTTGAAAGTGTGAAGCTAGTGGAAAAATCGTAAATACTTGTAGATGACTCAAATCCGTCACTGTATTGGAATGTAGCGTATAGCTGCGATTTTTTTTACGCGAATGCCGTAAATGTCCTGGCATTTCTAAGGATCCAAGAATTATAATAGTGTCATGGCTTAGCTGTAATTACCGTCATACAAGTCGTTCGCGGTCAAGGTAGTAGCATCCTACTACTAAAGTCTAGTATTCACTATAGTGCCTTCGGTTTTTTGTCATGCTGCTTCATTGGTTTCAAATTCTACATCGATGAAGATGTAATGTTGTCTGCAATGTTTTTGTGGCGCTTTAGCATAAAGTACGCTTAATTCCTGTCTAATGTATAATATATGTATGTGGGCATTATAACCTGTTTGAATATGCACTACCATGTCATCCTGCGACCTCGTGTTATGTCATAAGCATTCTAGTACAATCTACTAATCGAAACCAGTATTGAACGTATCTATTACATCTTTTGTTGTTTTTTAAACTAAGCGATCTCCGGGAACGACATTTTTTGAATATATTTCATAATAATCAGTTACATAATTTCTGTTTTGAAAACGGTAAATTCTTGCAAAGGTTTTTTTTGTTTTGTCACAGCATTACATACTACGAAATTTAAGTTATAGTTTGTCATTTACCGCGACCTTGCATTTTAATGTGGGAATTTTTCATAAATGCCGTCGTTATCGTAGCTTTTAATTTAGATTATCTCAAAATTTGGAAATATGGTGTCATGTCTGCTTTGTGCAAATATTTTTTATATTACTTCATGACAATAATGTGACTTGCCTTTGCATAACCTTTTGTTACTGTGATGTATATGTAACGCTATAAAATAAAATTGCGTGATTGGGTTTACATATGCATAAAAACATGATCTTTTGTTATTAACGGAATCTAGAGGTCGTAAAAATTGATCTACTTGTAAAAGTCGTGACCAGCTATCGTGGTTTGCGCACGCGTTGTCTGGCGGCCGTTCTGTGGAATATTTACTGTCATGTGCTCTATTGTGCCTGGCTTTATGTCCATTGCCTTTAGAAATTCAAGGTGAAGCTTTGTGTCAGCTTTTCTTTAAAGATCATGCTACTGGATATCGCCGCCTGGTTGTATCTCTAGTATCGACCCAAAGCTGCCGTGCTAATCTTCGAATACAATGCTCTATTCACAAATCTTTTAAAACTCTATAAACAACACGTTTTGAATAATGGTAATCCCACCATTGAAGACAAGAACAACCTTCACATTGATATATACAGACTAGTGGAGCTTCCGCGTGTAGAAGCAGTCTCGCTCCATATAACCAAAGATGTCATGCTTTATCCATTATTCCAACAAAGCTATCTTAAAATCCTTGAGATATAGGAAGTACTTATGCAAAAACTTGATCAATTTAAGTAGGTTTGTAAAACAGTAACTCGATTAAGTATAACGCGGTGGTTGATACATTTTTGTATATTTAAAGTAGCAGAATAAAAATGAGAAAACTTCTGAATGCTAATAAACTATGTATTATTGACTAAGACGCATGAAATCTCTGTAGATTATCTACGTGTGGTGCTTTTGTAATAAGCTTTCTTTTTTCGGCCACTTTCTTGTTCTTTGTTTCGTAATTTCACAGAGTGGTCCTATGTTATCGTACGTAATCACTCGTGTAATGTCGACCGTTCGCATGTCATCGCGATACCGTTATTTTGACTTTTCTTTTTAAATTTGTTTATTGTCTAAACTACGTGGGATTAGCTAACGTTTGCTATCTTATATTTTTCGGTGAGTTCCCAACCAGTCACACCAAATCCAGTCACACTGTGACTCGTTGGGAAAAAAATTCCCAACGAGTCACACTGTAACTCGTTGCAACTTTCTTTTTAAAAAAAGTTCCCAACCAGTCACACTTTTGTAACAGTGTGACTCGTTGGGAAAAATAATTCCCAACGAGTCACACCAATTTATATTTACGAAAATGAAAATGACTTTTCACTTAAAACTAGGTGTATGTTATTTTATTTATTTTTATCAAAAATGGCAGATATAGTGTATTGGTAGAAAAAAAGTGCTTTGCAGAAAAAGATAACATCCGACATTTAATACTACTCACTGCTTCTATAGTAAAAAAAGACGTGTGGCACTCGGGGACTGCCGCAGTAAAGCTATTGCATAGCATTTTTTGCTGGATTACGCATGCACAGTGTTAGGTTATTTCGTTACGGAATTTCTGGATTCGGTCTCCACGCTCAAGGCCTGCGATAGAAGCTATGCAGTAGCTTAAAAAAATTAAGATGGAGTGTTTAAGATACTGATAGATAAAACGGTGGTGATGGCCAAGTCCGTAGCCACAAAAGTTTGAGGTCATGAATGTGGTCATGCACGTGCCTTCGGCTTACAAAATACCAATAACTGCATCGTATTTTCATAAATCTTGTAGTTTAGGAAAACTCGATACTTACTTATATAGTCTTATTAATATAATGTATAAATATAAATAAAATAAATATAAACAAACAACAAATATTTGCAGATCGTACAAACATTTATCCCAAGGTGGGAATCGAACCCGCAATCTCCCGCGTCGCAGGCGGACCTACGCCCGCCGCGCCACATCGGTCGTCATCAAATTTGTTGTAAATAAATATACATGACTAAACTTACTAAACTTTTAACTAACTTGATTTAAGTATTGTATTAAGCTATTGCATAGCTTCTATCGTGGGCCTTGAGCGTGGAGATCGAATTCAGAAATTCCGTAACGAAAATAACCTAACATTGCACATGTGGAATCCAGCAAAAAATGCTATGCAATAGCTTGACCCCACAAAACAAATGGGAATACAATGCTCACTAGTTCTGTTGGTAAATCAATGTTTTTGGATTTTACCTTTAAAACCAAAAGTACCTACCAGGCTAGCAGAAGCATAAGGTGGTTTAGCAATTCAATTCATTAAAATATATTTATAACCACCGCTTACTAAGTGCTGCTCACCTGGTACTTTTGATTCAAATACTCTTTTATTCAAATATTTTCATGAATTCCAAAAAATAATAAGTATGGATCGTATAGCCTTAACGAACCTCTTTTATAATTCTGCTTTCCTGGTACTTGGCTCCCTAAAATGTAGTAATAATGATCCGAAGGCATGTATTTTGATTTTTTGCAAGAGCTCTTTTACGCGAAGAGAAAATATTTTTTTCAGAGCATTGTATTCCAATTTGCTTTGTGGACATAACTAATCCCAAAAAAAACCCAGTAGTGTTATTATTAGTACAGATAAAAGTCAGGTGTAAAGCGTAGTCTTTTAAGTCACAGAACTAATGGGGGAAAAAATCCCAGTAGTTCTGTCAACAGAACTAATCAACAGAACAGGTGGGAGTAAACGGCATTCCCCGAGTGCCACACGTTTTTTTTATTATTATTATGATTAATAAAGACATTTTGAAACAAAAAAAATTCTAACTAAATATAAATTCGATACTACAGCGCCATAAGTGGCAGAACAAAAATTCTTATGAGCAAGAAATCCATTAATTCTCTAATACAGTTACCTACTTTAGTTTTAATACAGTTTAGTTATTTGTTCAAGTCAATATGGTTCCATATTTTTCAAATCTTTTTTATTTTTTCGTAATTATAAATAAACATATTTAATTTACCGAAATATTTTTTTTTGGTTCATTACAAATCATTTTCATTTATAAAATTAAATAGGTGTGACTCGTTGGGATTTTTTTTTCCCAACGAGTTACACTGTAACTCGTTGCAACTTTTTTTTGAAGAAGATTTCCCAACCAGTCACACTTTCGTAACAGTGTGACTCGTTGGGAATTTTTTTCCCAACGAGTCACAGTGTGACTGGATTTGGTGTGACTGGTTGGGAACTCACCTATTTTTCAAGCCAATTAACCTTTTGTGTTTTGTTACAGGTAAGCTACTATCTGTCTCTTGTATCTGGGTAAGTGAGCTACGTAAGTGATAGATAACAGAGGGCGGTAGCATTGCGCTCCACCGCGCGTGCTCCGAACCAATTAGCTGATTTTGGCTAGATAATCGCTAGTATTAGTTCTGTATTGTTTTATATGAGTCTCTTGTGAAACATGTTTCAAAATTTTTCCGCCGTTTTGCCGTTACCTTTTGATGTTTTTCGGAGCGTGGCGGATAATAGGCAACCTTAGATTGCGCCCGAGTCCTTCACAAAGTCGTGCGAGGAAAAGCTGCATATTTTAATAGTTACGTTTGTAACATTTAGCAATTGCGCCAGTGATCGTTTTGCTATCTAACAGATTATCGGTGCCTATTATTTCCAAGGTAGTGTTGTCGGGGTGGTTATTATGACGAATGTCGTTCGTCACGCTGATTAGACCCGTGCTGACGATGCGTAGGCACGCCTAATTGCTGAGAGCGCGTCTATTGTTTACCTCGACGTTCGCGACAATCGGCTTGCCTCACGAATAAAACAAATCACTATCGCTATTGTTCTCTTCTCTACTCTCTATACGACGAAATCCTGTGTACTCAGTACTTCTAGTGTCTCAATTGCTCTTTTTTGCTGAGTTTTCATCCGAGCCGGATACGGTTTTTTTGTAGACATACCCGACACGGCGGACAGCATCACGCTGACGTAATCGTGTGTTTATATTATCATTACATCTAAATCGTTCCTATTTTCTAGGAAAAATGTTTAATGCTAATAGAGTCTTGGATAAATGAGTTCTGTCCAAAATAAAAAAAAGATGAATCTAGATCATGATCTATTCCGGATGTCAGGTCAAATAGAAATGACGCCAATGCTAATATACATTTTACACATGATGATTCAGTAAGGTCAAGGTGAGTTAGTATGTGTAGGTATGTATGGGTGTGACATTCCAAAGATTTTAAAGGTAAACCAGTTGGGAACTGGATATCAGCTTAGTGCCATCGTGCACTCACCCTTAAAGGGTATCGGGGATTTTATCTTGCATACCACAAACATACGTATTTTCCAATATACCTGAATACATTTACGTTCAACGACTTTTACTAATCCATGGATCAAATTCTACATGAACTATGTTGATAAATTTATTCAACTTTGTAACTAAACTAGCTGCAGAGAGAATTTAACAATAATGTTTGTAATAACAAAAGGAATTTTGCTATTATAGAAAGCAGAAATTACCTTTGTGTAAGCACTATGATTGTTTAAATTGTTTTGCTAGATTGCACGGACTATCAAATATACTTTCGATACTGCATTCACGACTCGTACTTTCAGTACGAATATTATAATTATTTTAATGCAAAAGTGTTTTATGCAGACGTGAATCTATTACCAATCAAAGGTCATCATTAACTTTCATTATAACTAGTTTTGTAATAAGGATAACGCTAATATACTCAGCGAATCCTGTATTGGTAATGCATGTCGGTATTTAAGTTAATTTTTTATTTATTATTCTTATAACTTCAAATACCTTATATTCTTCTCCGAATGATAAGAAATTATATGTCCTTCTTTTTACCATTTCGAATGATTTGTTGTTAGTAAAGTTACAGTTAAAATCGACTATCGAGTTTCTATTTGTGTTCATTAGATTTTCTAGCGAAAGTGATTCTATACAGTTTTTGAATTACTGGTATGAATACTCATACCAGTAATTCAAAAACTGGATAGAATCACTTTAACACACTCTATCACTTAGAAAGTATGTGGCCTTAATACAATAATAGCATCAACATAATCATTAATATTTCTTCCTATGTTTATAATATGTGTAGGCCTAAGATTATTATCGAAAATGTTATTGTGCTGATATACTTTGTTGCATTTAACTTGGTTTATGTAGTTACTTGTATTATGGACGTAAATTAATGTACGTCTCAGTACATTGTCTGTATACATAATTGAACATTTGAATATTTCGCACGGTTTTATTATACGGATGAGAGATTTTACAAGGTGGCATCTTAAATAGTTCGTATCGAATTCTGTGTGATCATTCTCGTATTTTGTTATATCATACTTATATCCAGACATCCTACTTTCAAAGCTACTCGATGTAAGCGCGATCGATGAACGACTGTTTTCTATTATATAAGATTTATCTTTTATGTTGGTTACAGCGTGTAAATTTATCGGTGTAACTGCACCAATATATTTAAAGTATTAACAACTATGAGGACAAGTTCGAAACAGCATGTTTTTACACGAATTCAAAAGAAGTTCGGACACCGTGACTCAAACTACTTTTTAAGCAGATTACGTAGTCCATTGAAAAACTATTAACTGGTACGTGATATAATTATAAATAACTTGTTAGTTTTGATATATGTATTGAATACATGTAATCACGTTGAATATATTTTGCACACGCTATAGGTCCGGTTAGAATTCCGTTATCACAAACCCGAAATGTTTATGCATTCAATGCAGACGTCGTAAAACCCACTTGATTTTATAAAATAAATTTCGTTTGAATTTTATGCCCTCGGAATTTCCCAAATATTAAATGCTATTGTTAGTTTTGAACAAGCAATATTGTTTCTTTCGCGAGATGACTAACATCGGCTCGAGTGTGCTTAGTGTAAGGTTCCTTAGCTGTGAGGCAATTCAATTAAGCAAGGATTGTTTCTTGTGCATCGGCAAGCTTGCTATTATGCTCAGCGAAACACATTATCGCAATTTTAGTAAATATTGCTTATTGTTATCTAGGCTAGATATAAACTTGTTCGAAATTGCTCGATTGCCTATTCTTCTTTTGATGACGGCCTCTGTTTTATGATATCTGATATTAGCATTTTAATGAATTACCTTTATAATTCACTAAAATGTGTTGGCAATGTCAGATTATTAACGCGGCTGTGGGTGATACCGTGGGAGGGTTCAAACCAACAAGTTTTTGATTATAAAGCTGACCGGTCTCATTCACGATCCAAATGTTATAATATAAAATATTTGAGTCGAATACAAAACACAATTTGATGTTAAGCAACAATTAAGTTCGTAAAGCAATCACAGTATCAAAACGTCTGAAATACACTTTTGTTTGCATTTTCTCACAGGTGTTTCTTTAGGCAACGTCATTGAGTTTTATGTCGAAGGCTGAGCTCTGTGAAACTTTGACTTTAATATTTGTGTCGCGATACCGAGAGCATTGTTTCTGGAGGTGGGCTCATTGTGGCGCTTGTCTCGAGCTAGCCCGTGGGATCTGGGTCGGGGACCGCCGGTTGGCTACTTAACTACTATTATGGCCGCATGCGCCTATCATAAACATAACACAAGCTTACATTTTCTGATAAACGGTTGAGGCTGCGGCTGTTTTCACTCTTCTTCATCACCTTCAAACGCACATCACAGTGCTAAAGTCACTTCACTAATTTGTTCACTGGAGTCCGGTCACTGGCACATACTGGGGGATAGTGTAGTGTCACGGTTGTCGCTCGACGGTGGAATGCGTGGAAGTTGGGTCCCGAGGGTCACCGCGCCGGTCAGTGGTGGGGTACGTGTGTTCCGCAGGTCTCGCGGCGCATGAGTGCTCGCGGTGGAAGGGATCGACGGTGTAAATACGCCGCCGTAGCGCGTGCGCACCGCCCACGCACACCAGCGAATCTCAGTCACACATAGGCGACACATCTCGTTGAGACGAACAGTGACGTGTTCGAGCAGAGCGATGCGCCCGATTATAATACCTAATGACTACTATTAATATGATTAAATTAATGGGAGTATCCTAATGGCTAATATCTCTAGAAGCGGATGTACGTTGACCGAAGGATTACGCCATGCTATGCACCTGAATTATGCATGTTATGATGTGTCTTGTAAGGTATGAAGGCTTGGGTTTATTGTAATGTACCAGCACGTGTTAATGACGATATCAAAACAAAATAAATAAGGATATAGGTAAAAACCATGTTATGATTGTCAATGCGAACGAAAAAAAGCTAAAACATCGATCACGATTCAGATGAAAACAATGTGAACGGTGAATCCCTTACATTAGCATTAGCTATTGCAATAGAAAAAATCACAACGAAGTCTAACGAAAAAGCATTTATTTATAAACATAGTAAACGACAGCAAAGTCTGTCAATGACTTTGTCTGAATCAATCATTAAGAATCTGAAGGTTTCCATCACATCCGTAAATGGCTTATTCAAACATGATCATACGCTAAAAACGCCGGTTACTCAGGGGTTTTACCTCACCATCTAAGTTAATCCTCGCGGTTAACGTTTTAGCATGTAACATACAAAACATAATAATATTCGATCTCTCTGTTTGAGCATTCCTAATGTTGAGGAAAATAAAAATAAAGTTAATTTTCTTGTACATAAGCGATTGTCAGTTCAATATCGTTATCATAATCTTTGTAACAAGAATAAAAACAGAACACGGCAAGCGTGGTTCTTGTTGCTACAAAAAATTCAGAGCTTCATAGATCACAACCGAATAAAAAGGCATCTAGAAAAAATAAACAAAACAGTATCTAAAGACTGATAGAAGCATTTAGATAAATGATTACATTGTTTGAAAATTGTGAGTAAAAAAATATATGCGTTGCTCTTTATGCGTTTTTTGTACTATAAGCCTGCGTGTACCATAATTAGTGAACGTTTAGTGTTGGATATTCCAAGTTCAATAAACTATTTGATAGATGTAGATGTACCGAGTAGGCTGCGCTGGCGAGATGGTTCGGTTGCGCAAGTGTCCGAGACGAGTCATCGACACCGGCCGGCGTGTCCTCGGAAGGTCGACCGATGCTGTATTACCATAATATCTGGCCGGTGCCTGCCTCGCCGGTGCCGCCTTATCACCCGCATCGTTTGTTTACCATCTAGATCCCGGATCTAGTTTTTTAAAGGTTGTTTTGCGATTCACAACCGATTTTTTTCACGTCTGCTCTTATTAGAGCGTTCTAGAACGCTTGCCATTTTCTCGTTTTATATTATACGCATCTCGTGACATATTTTGTACCGAAATGAAGATGCTCTTGATAATGTGACCGGTGTAAAATATATTATTTTAGATTTGGGTTAGGGGTTTGGTAAGGCAATTTAGGTTTTTGGCAAAAAATACAAGTACGGGGAAAACCTCGGGTCTCGAATGCAATGCAAGGAATGCGGATCAGGTTTGTTCTTTTATTTTGAGTTCAACATTTTGGAAAACCCGATCATTTGTGAATAGAATTTGTTTGTAAGAAATATTATTTGACGACTTGTCTTGAATAAAGTTTGTGACAAGTATTATCTAAACGAACAAGCAGTTACTTACTGTCGTCACCAAATGCGTTATCGCTGTCAACTAGAAGTAGGTACTATAGTAGACTCATTGGGTCACATTCCTCATTTAGCATACTATTCATAACAACACTTTTGTTAGAGACATTACCGTTATCACAAAATTTCTTTTAGACTATCTCCGTGATATCATAGATGCCTATTTAGGACACATTCCACATACGGTATACTGTTCATCACACGCGGAATCTGATACACAACATCCTCGTTCGTCGCGACACTCTGCCATTTGTTATTTTCATTTAATTGTGTATTTTTTCTCGGAATCGTGGTCGGTTTTAGGCTGTGTCGCCGCGACGCGTCCGTGCCACATTCCGCGACACGGCGGCGCTTGCCGCCTGTTTTGACCGTTTGACCACTTCATAACTTTATCGACCCTACCATTTGAACATTTTCGAGATGCCACTTTATTTTTACACCTGGCGTTTGGTGGCTCGAAGACGGGGTTTTAAAACTCGGAACGCAATAATCAAGAGCTTTATTTTAGCTCGCCTCTAAATTTTCACTCGACGCTTTGAGCGAGTGGAATTACTTGCTCTTATTTTGTTCTCTTTAATGGATTGCAGTGTTTTCATAATACAGCTTTTTGCGTTCATGATCATGAGATCATTTTGCAGAAATATTAGCAATCGCGAATGGTCGAGATCATCTCACGATCCCGTTATAGACCCAATGTCATGGCTTCTTGCGAAGTCATAATTTAAATCGTCTTACGCATAGGCGGTGTCATTGACATTACCATCGTGAATCGAGCAGCTTTTATTGTTCCGAGAAAGGGTGAAAATAGATCTTGCGATTTGATATTCTAAAATGTAGCTTGTAGTAATTACATTTATATTCTCTCTGTGGTTAACTTGTTTATATTTTAAACAGTTGTCAATTGTTTGGTTAGCTGTTAGAATTTTGATTACTTTTCCTTATTCGTTTGACGTTTAGGATGGTAACAGTCCTGGTTAAGTCATTTCTGCCAGCGCGTTTTTGCAGAATTCCATTTTAAGAGTAACAAGTGAGGTAACAGTAGTAAGGCCCCCAATATTCGGAGAGGCGCCAGGCGGCTCGTACGAGTTTAAAATTGTCTCGATCCGTTTAAATTATGTAATCGAATATTCATGATGGTGCATTTAAGTACCTACACGTTGACTAGTGTTCGGTCACGGGTCCGTGCGAGTTAACTCTCAAAGTACCGTTATATGAAAATGTTTTATCGGTTCCTTATTAAAACTATAACTATGTTACTAATCACCAACAGTTTTAAGTAGCAATTAGTAAAACGTAGAAATTAGCTGATCCACTTAATAATCGATTCTGAATCCAAAAATGTAGTAATGTTAATGTTTACAATCTTTTTGATATTTAACTAGTGTTTTGTAACGTTTTCAACTTTTTGTAAAAGTAAACTTCCAATGATTTAATCGATGTTATAATCGACTACAAAACAATTTGTGATCATACTATCTCTATAGAACAATATTTTCTTACGTAAATTTTGTTTTTACTTTTTTATACTTCGTTACATCTAGATATCGTGGTTTAGATGTTCTTTTTTTTTCTTAAAAAAAAGAAGTGACACCTTTTATGGAGCATATTGGCTAGAGTTATTAATTAATACCTAAAGTATTTTCATTGAGACATAATAGGTATTTTCCAAAAAGATGATTTTCTTATTTGTGTCATAACCTTGTGATCTTGTTATTGTTTTTCACATTAAAAGTAATATTCCATTAGAATTGCAAATTATAATAATATTCTGTGACGTCTGCGCTATCGGAGGATAAAATTTTTAGTTTGTTATGAATTAATTTTATTGAAGTCTTTTTTTTTAATAGTGACATTTTGATTATATTATACTGCTTTTCGGTCGTACGTGCGTCGATGCCTAATTTATATGTCAATCTTATTACTATTGAATAAAATATTTTTTTACTACTATTGTAACTTCTTCTTCTTATCGTGTCGATGCTACAACTGTATTTTGTAGTAGCATCGTGTTGGAAAGATTAGCCAGACTAGACACTGCTTTACCGTGCCTAGCTGTAACTATTACCTGTTTAACTGACGTACAAATTCAACGTCACGGCTCAGTTATTATCATAAATTATTTAATCAATTCAATCATAAGGATCGTTTAAGATTAGTCTTGTACTAGGCGATTCAGGTGCCAGTTCCTCGCGACCACAGTCTACTCTACATTCTAGCCCTAGAAAAACGGTCAAGAAATTACCTGCCAAGTTCCCACTGTTTTTTAGTATAATCCTTCGTATCAAGAATATAAATTAAATACTGAATTTAGTAAAGTAATACGATATGAGTCTATATTTAGTATATCTTAAGAAAAACTTCTTGACTTACTTGATAGTGTAAAACTGTTTTGCGAACATAGATTGCATCTGTAAAACCTTCTCTCATCAAAATAAAATCTTGATTGTAGCATCCTTTTCTAAACTAATATTATAAAGAGGAAAGATTTGATTGTTTGTTTGTTTGTTTGCATCGAATAGGCTCCGAAACTACTGGACCGATTTCAAAAATTCTTTCACTGTTGTGTAGCTACATTATCTGCGCTGAACATAGGCTATATTATAATGATATTTTTATATAGGCTACCCGTGCGAAGCCGGGGCGTACTACTAGTAGTTTATAAAATGTATTTTTTTTACATTATGATACATTTTAATTCAATTGTTCATTTCAATGTATGTTCTCAGGAGATGTTGCAATGCGAGACCTCGTTCTAATAATTAGGCTTTTTGGCGGTTATTTTAGCACATTACTACTTATTAACAAGTTATGCAGTTTTGCAATGAATTATCACTTCAATATTTTAAACTATATCTATACAATGTTCATTTTGTTAGGACTTTGCTGGGTTTTGAAAACATGTTTTTATATTATCATCATGTCGTACCGTAGCGCATAGGTCGCGGATTACCTATCGTGTATATAAAAAGTGTATAATCTTAGTGATATCATGAGCGTACCTACTAGATATTTAATAACATAGAAACGTGCTACGTTTATTACGATTTTTTATTATAATACTCGTATGTAAAAAGAGGGTCTTAACCTTCAACCTTTTATTATTTCATAAAATACCACTAATCTCAAGACGAAATTGGCATCTAATTGCCGACCATAAAACGTAAGCTATAAATTATGAAACATGTAGAATGGACCGAGGCAAAATATTGATAAGTTTAAAAAAATTCTGGACAATAATAATTGTATACATAGATTATTTTGACATTAATGTTTCTAATGAATTAAACGTTTTTATTGGACTAGCTCTTTTTTTAATGTACCTAATGACTATTTTATCTGGGTCATTTAAAAAAAAATTCGTTGATAAAAAGAAAAAAAAAGTTAACAGCGCATATCTTTGTGTGATCCACTAAAATTACCAAGTATTTACTAAAACATATTGCGAAACATAAAAATATTTTGGATCGTAAACGTAAATTGTGAAATATTTTTTGTTTATAAAATAAAGACCTTAGCTCCAAAACTAAACAAGGTGAATTTATGAAACGTATAGTAAAATGTTTAGTTACGATTATTGAGCAACAGAGCAACGGACCATGTCGTTTACAAAACGGAAAGTCGACAAAAATACATTTCTTAACGTATATTTCGATGATAAAATATATATTGGGTGCATAAAAAGGTTTTAGTGCTTGTCCATGGCCCACGAGTTCAATCTTTCAAGTTTTCCACAAAACAATATCAAGAACAAATTATCCATTTTCGATATCATCTGCAGTAATTTATTTCCATAATACAAGCTTTGCTTAGTTTGGGACTAGAGTGTTAAATGTCCGTGAATGTTTATTTATTATCTAAGTTTCAGAGTTACTATAGAGACAAGTATAATTTCTAAAGGCCATTGGTACTTGTTGTACTTGTAGTGTAGTACATAAATAAAAAAATACTTAAAAGCAAAAAATAAGTCTGCAATACACCATAGCGAAAACTTGTAGTACCTACCATAAGAAGCAAATCTTTTAACTTAAATACATTGTAGCAACATCCAGCATACACTTAACGATCAACTCATCTATTTTTTAAACAAAATAAAATAAACTCAAACAGCAAAAAATTCCGAACTATAAAACCCATACCGCTGCTAAATTGGTCTTTGTTTTGTATTATCTATCTATACTTATAATAAAACTGTAGAGAGGTCAATTCTGTACATGAAATATATTAAAAAAAAAACTATCAGGGGGTGATTAGTGATCGATACTGATGCCAAAAATGCAATCAGTAAAATTTTTGTCTGTCTGTCTGTCTGTCTGTCTGTCTGTCTGTCTGTATGTTCCTTATAGAAACAAAAACTACTGGACGGATTTTAACGAAACTTGGTACAATTATTCTTCATACTTCTGGTCAGGTTATAGGATACTTTTCATCACGCTACAATCAATAGGAGCAGAGTAGTGAAGGGAAATGTCGGGATAACGGGAGAAGTTACTCCGTTTTTTAAGCTTCCGTCGCGTGTGCAGCCTTAATGGTTAAAGTTACATAGAAATCATGTATGACGGAAATATTCTACATTAAATTGTCTAAAAAATATCCCTGAACAGCATATGTCTATCTTTTATGGTTGACTTACAATAACACGTGTAACTCCTGATAGCTTAGCAGTTCGGAGCATTCTGATTATATTTGTTTACTCTTACGTTTATAAGACTCTCAGTCATCCCAAATTTAAAAAAGTTAACATTATTACCTATTCAATAAAAAAAGAATCATAGAAATCGGTATAGAAACACCAAACTTATACATGAAATAAGCCATCGCGTCGTCGCACGTGCGTGAATGAATACTCAAATCGAGTGAAGTTTGAAATTTGTTGTGTTTACCACTAGATGGCGCTACTGTGCACAAATCCTAGATCGCGCTATCGATGCGTTTTGGCAATGTGTTATTAGTCGGTCGGTATTTAGCAATAGTTCCGTTAAATTAAGTTATCTTGATAAGTTATTTAGGGTTGCGTATCCGATTACCGCTTTGATGAGTAGGTACATTTACTTGGGCCAGTTAGCGAGCTTCGAAAACAGGCAGGATAAGGAGATCGATCGCCGCATCGAGAACGCCTGGAAGAGCTACTGGTCCATGAAGGAACACATGCGACCTTCCACTTACACTTAAACGCCAACTCATCGACATGTGCATCCTGCCCGTCCTAACCTACGGTGCGCAGACATGGTCACTGACTGAAGCACAGAAATCCAGACTCAAGATTTGCCAAAGAGCAATGGAACGTAGCATCTTTGGTTTCAAGCGCATCGATGGAGTGCGAAACACTACGCTGCGTTCGCTCACTGGTATTGCAGATGTAGGCAATAAAACCGCGAGGCTTAAGTGGGACTGGGCAGGTCATATTAGCCGGATGGACCCAGAGAAATGGTCCAAAATCGTGACACCGTCCGTGGCTGCCTGAAGACGGAAGGCGGCGTAGAGGCCGACCAAAAGGCGATGGCGGTACGACCTCGATGCTTTCGAGAGGGATTGGTGGACGAAAGCGGAAAGCAGAGGATTTGGGGGAGACCTTTGCCCAGCAGTGGGACGAGATAGGTTAGGAAAAAAATATTTATATAATATACTTACTTAATCTATACTAATATTATAAAGAGGTAAAGTTTGTGTATTTGTTAAATTGTAAGGGGTAATCTCGGGATCTACTGAACCGATTTTAAAAATTCTTTCACCAATAGAAAGTTACATTATTGCTGAAAAATAAAAAGGCTTTTACGTGGTAATCCGTTTTGCAAAATGAATCGGAGAAAAAACGGTCGAATGAAAGCGTTTCTTACGAACGCTGCCTTAACTATGAAAGAAGTGTTCTAAAGAAAAGATGTGGAGCTTGATAATGCCTACAAAAAACCACAAGTCAACGACAGCAATTGTCTTGCATTTTTATTTAATAAAAATTATCCCCAACGAAGTGGGCACGTGTCAGCTAGTAAATCATAAAAAAATAACAAATTCTGGTCCAATATAAATCGTTTGTCAAATTTAATCAATCCATATAAAAATTTATAGCTTAAAGGAAAAACCATGCTATAATACCTATAATTACAGATCTTTAGACTCTATAACATATTTTATTACTTATCTATACTAATATTATAAAGAGGTAAAGTTTGTGTGTTTGTATATTTGTTAAATTGTAAGGGGTAATCTCGGGATCTACTGAACCGATTTTAAAAATTCTTTCACCAATAGAAAGCCACATTATTGCTGAGTGTCATAGGTTATATGAAAAACCGAAAAATAAAAAGGCTTTTACGTGGTAGTCCGTTTTGCAAAGTGAATCGGAGAAAAAACGGTCAAATTATGCCCAGCGAAGTGGGCACGGGACAGCTAGTATTTAATAAATTTATGGTGTTTTGAATTAGTTTTTTATGATTAAGTGGCTCATATTCTTAGGAATGTAAGTCTATCATCCGCCTGTGTTTTATTTCAGAAAAAGATTGTTTTGTTTATTATCATAATCTGAGCTCGGTAGCACCCACTCTCAGGTATATTTCTACTTTATGTTATACCAACCTCATTCGCATGTTATTGTAGGCTGGTCTTTTAAGTACATGTTGCCTGCTACTTAAAAAAAACTTTATATGAAATTAAAATGAATATAATTTTCATACTATCTTCTGATGGGAGGAGTAGATTCAGAGCTGACGAATGATAGGAAGAGTGATTGGAAGAAAAAAATATATTGTGTCGATCCCACTTAGCGTGGGATAAGAGCAATGCTGATGATGAGTATCTTATCACCTTGAAATAGTATCATAGTTTACTGGTGTCTGTGGTATATATTTTATTTAGTTACTTGGTTTTTTAAATAAATTTTCGTCATTAGGTAACTTCTCCATCTAACTAAACTTATATGCTCTGTAATGAATGTAATCCAACTTGAGGTCTACTGCTGAAGGTAAGCCTCCATATTCTTCAAGAGAGAATTATTCGGAGCCTCTTCATCGCCGATCCTATATAACCTGACATCATAACAATGTACAATCATTATAAATTTGACTTACCACAATGATACTTCAACTATCTAATTATTATTTGGACTCGCTGTCATTACACATTACAGTCACTTAAAGGTCTTTGTGTAGCTAAAAGATGATTAAGGGTTACCTATTATAGGCGTCACAGCTCAGTTGGTATTAGCTCTGCCTTAAACTGAGACCTGTACCCCAAGTGCGAGTTTGTGCACACACGGATCGCAGAGACGTGATCGCCAAGCGCCGCTAATTTTGTATGGAAATCCAAGCTTCTCAAGAAATCTGCTAGAGGCGCTGCTTGGATTTCCATACAAAATTGGCGGCGCTTGGCGATCACGTCTCTGCGATCCGTGTGTGCACAAACTCGCACTTGGGGTACTGATGATAAATGTGACAATCGTAAACGTAACGTATTTAAGATACATTGCTACTAACGCTGCAACGATCGACAGTAAAACTGATGTAGACCTGAGGACTTAGTACGAGGTTGCATTTTAAACCTCCCTAGCCGACTCTCGAGCCGAAAGTCGTCTCTCGGATGTCCTTATATTTTTGTATGGATATCCGAGAGACGACTTTCGGCTCGAGAGTAGGAAGTTTTGCAAATGCAACCTCGGACTAAGCCCTCTGCTGTGTATCTCAAATACTTTACTGTTTCGATACGTTTACGATTGTCATATTCGTGCTCAACAGTCTGTTGGTAATGGGCGATCCGTACCTAAAACAAATTTAAGTCTATTCAGACTCAGAGGCGGAAAGACGTACGTCCAGCAGTGGACATACATACGTTGCGCAGAGCATACGTTGATGATGATGATAAATCTAGTTTACCAAAGTACAAACTTTAGGTTCTTATATTGGCGTCGAGTGTAGTATCCATGAATATTTAATTTAATAATTGATACCTAGCACAGGTTAGGTAGATTAGTTATCATGGTTTTTGTTCGTTTCATACTTCATGCTCAAAAATGTACAATGTACTTTTTTGCTTGTAAGAATGCTTTTTTGTCTAGTAGTTACTGTTATTAAGTTATTAAAACTCGTGATTTTTATGGTGTGTTAAACTCTACTAAGCGGTAAAACTAATTTGCATATAAACGGTACATCACGATTGCAGGTGTTATTAAAAAGATATTCAAAATCTAAAATCTAAAATGTAAATCTAAATCAGAACTCATTACTCATTATTTCTTTCTCTCAGTTCGAGTTTTATTTGTTCCAAAGCAATATAAGTGTGAATATTTGCATACTGTGGAATTTATAATACTCTCATAACACTCAATTAATCAATAAAGTCCCGTTAATTCCTGATTTATTACGAATTCTTTGTCAGCAATCAACTTGAAGTTTATCTTTCCTCAAATCTCCAAACGCAAGTCATGCACCCTTTCACTCCCAGCTTCCTCTTGCCTGAAGTTAATTGAACTTAATCGCACTAATCTTTATAAGAAATGAGTAACATGACAGTGAACTGGCAGTTCTCGCCTCTTTTGGTCTGCCCTTGTGGGTTTGTACATAACGGCTTGCTGCGCCAAGGTCGTCGCACTGTTGGGATTGCGGATCTTGTTCGTTCTTCTAAAACTATCAGTCTTGGTAGTCTTGGAGCTTATTGCAGTTTTATTACATTCCCATCCAGAATGTGTCAAGTTTTTATTATCAGATTTTGCGCCAACTTGTAACAGAGGTCAACAACATACAGTTTGATGTGTAATGAATGTTATTTGGAACTGGCAAACTAAATAGTAGTATAGTAGTTCTTAAGATTTGATGCTATTTTATGAGACAAGTGATGAAACAAGCATTGGATTTCAAGCTATTATCTGCCTAGTGTCAAAACGAGTATCATGTCCCCAGACGTGGTCTTTGTAACAAAAGAACTTATTTGGTATTATTTATCAATATATAAACCAAACATGCAACATGAACTAAGATAACTTAGACTTAGGATAGACAGCCACCGATAGTACCATTAAAAATTGCAAAACCGCTTGTCGTCTGCAAAGTCGTCGACCAGGCCAATCCAGTATTGAAGTGAACTTCACTCGTAACGTAAATGCATTCAGTATAATGTAAAACAGTGACCGTTGGGCCTCGGGCCGTCGGGCCACACAACGAATAAAATGTAAACGAGCGGTATGTACGCGGATCCCACCGGCCCGCCGACGCGACGGACGCCTCTGGCGCCTTTTTTCACATTTTTCTTACTTTTTTTCCAATGGTAAATTTATAGCATCCTCGCAGTCGCCATAAGCTGCCAGTATTACGCGAGCTGGGAACATTTTATTATTTTAATACCGACTGGTCGAATAACAGAATTCTTGTCTGCAATGCCTTTTAGTTTAGTCGTTTTAAATTGCATTTTCGGCTCGGCTATAAACTTTGTTGAAGTTGGTTTATGTTCTGAAAAAAAATTAAGTAGCTTTTAAAATGTCCCATTATCTCGGTTAGGTACTGGCAATTTATATTTTGTCAAAAATACAAAAAATACTGTTCATGAGGGTCAAGTATAAATCCAATGTCATCGTGTCCTGTGCAAATATTTAATACGTCGCATTATGTTTACTTCTTTTGGAATACAATGCATATTTTTATAGCTTGTTTACATCAGAAATCTAGATCTTTCAAGTGAACTTTGCTTGTTATTGTTGAATATTATGATGTCACCCATCCTTTAGAAGCTATATTAACTTTCTAAGCAGTCAACAGGAAGAGCATAGCGCAACCAATTGGCCGGCGAGCGTGAATGAGCCAAATAATCTAAAATAGATGGCATCTCTAGATTCCTCTAGATATTGGTATTACGTAATGGATGCAAGAGCCATACAAACCAGATTATGGTGTAGAAACTAGATGCAGTTTTCTGACTAAAATCTCATGTCTTTTAATTAAACTCAGTGGTAACAGACGAGATAAGAGAGTTATTTCTGCCAATTGAGAGAACCTCTACAATACACGTATCTGGGTTGGCGCCTAGATAAAACGTGTAGTTCAGCGAACAATCAGCAACCGGACAGTACTTCAAAAGTTTTCCTTGATATTATATCATCATATGACTCAAAAGACTGGACATTTATGCATGGAATCGCTAAGCACCGAAAATGGGAATACTCTCGCATGAATTGGTTTAAAGCATCAAATAACTCTCTATAAGTTCTATTCTACTATCAATATATACAGTTACCGTCGACGTAAGTACTATAGAAAGTGGTGTACAGTACCCAACGACGAAGGGAAAGGATTCGTATCGCAAACGTCCGCTGTCGTAGATATATTTTAATTGGTCATTTGAACTGCATGTCTCCAAGTGCGTTTACCTCATTGCCCGTTCAACCTTCATGGTGCATGCTTCTACATTTTACACAACTCTTTGACACGCGAACTTGAAGGGCCAGGCTTTAGAGGCTTTGCGTGTGTATGGAAATTAACCATCGTCACTATATATTTACATACTTAATTCTATCTATCACATTTGAAACATAGCGTATCTAAAAATATATCTAGCATATCTGAACCTTGTGCAAATTGTATGTTTGGGCTTCTTCGGAATTAAGCTCATTAAACATTTTAATAATAGGTACTAGGTTGATTTACATAATTAAATGTATGTCAAGGATTACCGCTTTTGGATTCCTTTTTTTTTGCAAATTAGTTTTTATAACTGTAAGGTCTGTCAGACCTCAATTATGTCGAGGAGTTTTATGTTGATGCATTTGCTTTAGGACTCTGGTACCGTTTGGAAAACTGAATTCCGTTATGTACCTACCAGGAAATCATCAGTACCTTTAGGTCGTGAGTAAATACACTTCAAGTCTTTAGTAATGTTTGAACAGTTGACGGGCGCACTGAATGAGCTCTCCATCATAACTTCATCAATCCTGCTCTTGACGTGAAGCCGTAATTATAAACAAGAGTTGTTGTTGCTTGTTTTTAAAATATGCGCGTTTTTATGCACAATCTCATTACTTGCATAATTCGGCAAATTAACTTCCAAATCAACAAGCGTTCCGCGGTGGCGCCGTTTCTACAGTTAATAACGTCGCCGCCGTGTCGTCCTAAATGGAAAAATAAAAATGTTGACATTGCAAGAAACCTGCTTGTTTTTCCACTACGTTGGCGCATGTAACAGATTTGGTGATATTTCAGTTTGCACGAGTATACCTACATCCTGATTTGCACACGAATAAAGACGCGTAGGTACAGCTGTTGGTAATAAATAAAATCCGACCTATGACCCCAAACATATTCCTCAAGTAAATCTTCGAATTCATCTTTCGATATCGTACACATTTATCTTTTCGAGTCACGTTCGTCGTAGTAAGTAATATATTGTGGAAACATGATCATGATGTTCCGACCTTGCAGACTCCACGGTTATGGTCACGTGAGTAACTGGGCTAAGTAGGTATAACTGTTTGGTATCATCACCTTATTGTAAGACTTATCACTGAGTCATGTCCACGTGCTATAGGTACGCCTAGGAAAGCACAAGAGAAGGATTTGATTTCAAAAAGATTGCATAGTTTGCATCATTGCCCCATTGAAATAACCTCTTTCAGCAGCAATATGCTGTTCCTTGGAAGTTAAAGGCTGAAACATCAATGTTATCTTAGCATCCGCTTTCAACACAAGTCGTAAAAATCTATGGCATTGACACTGATGAACTATTACACGATCAAATCAAAATGTTAATATTATAATGTACGTCAATCACGCCGGCTGGCGACTGGCCGGTGCCGGCATTATGTTAATTGTACGGCTGGAGCCGAAATACGCGGTCATCTCCGCATTCCTCGCGAGGACGCCGAATACCACGGAATTCCCGACCGAAGCACGCAAACAAACGAAACCAGTTATAACAACCTTCGGACAGTGGAAGATGACACGATACTCTGTCGCCATGCGAGATATTAACATACCTTGCTTTAAACCACAATCCAATTTATACCTTATTTATTCGTTATTTAATTTGGTTATAGCGGAATGAGGCCCATGGCGCCAATCGACATAAAAAACGGAATCTCGGCCGCGAATGGATGTTACCATTATGGTAAAAGACATTAAATTGTGTCTTCTCGAATGTGATAAATGTCGGCCGACTATCGACAAGTCGCAACAATGTTGGTTAAGTATTCGATGTTTTATTCGATTACTGTATTAGCATAATGTTAAATCAATGAAGGTAGTTTTATTGACATATATGAAAATTTAACGAATTGCCACACTCCAGGGGGTAAGGATTCAAAAATTATAATTATTTAATTCAGTTCGTTTTATTTTGATGAATATTTTCTGATCGAAGAGTTATTTGGTGCATTCAGAATATTTTTTTATTTAGTTTGGCAAGACTGGTTTATTAGCTCGATCAAATAAACAAACTCCCACGTAGAAATCTCAAATGCACAGACCGATTAAAAAA
This sequence comes from Ecliptopera silaceata, assembly GCA_932527185.1. Classification (NCBI taxonomy): domain Eukaryota; kingdom Metazoa; phylum Arthropoda; class Insecta; order Lepidoptera; family Geometridae; genus Ecliptopera; species Ecliptopera silaceata. The sequence continues at coordinate 3,172,281 of OW052211.1, forward strand.
CATAAATTAATTTAACTATGACATTTAAAAACTGGAGCTTTTTTGGGTTGCCGATTCGATTAACATAATTAAAATCGTTTAAATGACACTAATTAAAAATCCTAATACATATATCTGCTACCGAGTATAAGCTATTTTATTAATTGCTTTAATTTTTGATGCAAATTAGTTTATTACTTTTAAATATGTATATTGCTAGTTAATAGTTATATCAACAGTCTAGTTCCCATAGTACAAGCTTTGCTTAGTTTGGGACTTAGAGTGAGATGCGTGAAATGTACGAGAATATTTATTTATCAGACAATCCACATTCGGAATGCTGAAAGTAGAGTTAAGATGTGTCTGATACTCTTATAAAGATACAAAAGCATTATTTATTTGTAAGTTCAAACAATTAATTCTGAAGCTAATAAGGTTCAGTTCAATTTTTAAATGAAAGGAACATAGTTAATACATAACTACACAGTTCAGACCTTTCTACCCCTGTGGTGGTAAGATTTTAGCTTTTTCTCTTGTGGTTTCGCTACGTGATTATTTAGCAAAAACGCATGCTTCCACTTAACTGTTCGGTTCCAATTAGTATCCAAACTAGTTATTGTAATTTTGCGGTAGTTCAGTCATTAATAATCTACTTCATAGTTTTTCTACATAATAAAGTTTTTTTTATTGTTTCATGGCTTTGCATGCTATTCTTACTTGATTTTCCTTGAGAACTTATTGAAAGTTTAATGTACAGTACATTAAACTTTCAATAAGTTCTTTGAATGTAACGTTTTTTTAGACAAAATGTAAATAGGCCTTTTCTTATATGCTCATACCTACGCCCAATTACCGGCTTGTGGTGCCAGTTAAGATGTAGCCTGGTTTATATCATCATCCTTCCAGCCTAGTCTGCCTTGCCCACAGAATATACGTGCAATATCTTAGCTGATTAAGCTACGGATTTTCTCACGATTTTTTTTCATCATTTTGGATACATTTTCCATTTTAAATAATTAGGTTACAACCAAATTAGAACCATGAGATGAAAGATTTTGTTGCCAGTAGATTAGTACCCATAATTTGCATCACGAGCTAATACATAACGTAGTATTGTACCAAAGGTTTTCTGGAAGAGATCGCTTATAGCGATAAGACCGCCCATTGTACGTCCTATTTTTAATTGTTTGTCTCATTGTATTTATTTTATGGTGTACAATAAAGTTCTATTCTATTCGTATGTTTAGAGAAATGAAATCTAACGTGACCCTATCATGTGTACCTACTCTCATCGCTAACAAATGTTATCTCCGGATTAGTGGGCGTATAATATAATTATATAGTATAATTTACTTATTTCCTATCTGATTTTCAACTACGAGAATTTTCACGTGGGAAAATTGCATACAATAGGACAACCTCGGCACTGACAATGAGCATCTAAGCACTTTCCACTTTCCCGTAGGTTCTCACATGCTGATGAAACATATTGATCTAATTTTACGTTCAAAACTGATATTTTATATTATATCCCCTATCTTTTAAAAAATTAGCGTTGACTTTGTCATCTTATGGTAATCAATACTTCAAGTCTGCGTTAACTTTTTAAAAGATACCTAGACCGTTATTCTTCATTTTCGTGTCGACAGTTTCCGTCAAATTTGGTTTGCCCAAAATAGGGCTACATCAATGGCACACTGCGCCTTCGCAAAGGTCTTTTATAGCGTAGGCTGTGTGCTGGTGCATTTCATCTTGAATTATCATCATATATGTATAAACAAAATCAAAATTAATTATTTCTTTATTCAATAAAATCACAAGGATCATTTAGAATGGTCTTTTATACTAGGTAAGCAAGCATACGATATAGCATAGGTAAGCAAGCATACGATATAGCAAAACTAAGGTTTTATACCTAAAATTACCTAGCTTTAAAAACTTATAGAGATAAAAAATGATAGCAACACATTTAAAAACACATTCAAAATCAAAATTGGAAGGACAATGAAAAAGAAGAACATTAAAATAAATTTTAAGCTTCATCAACTAAGCAAGATATCAATAAAAATAATGGGTATATAAATAAATAAAAAAATGTAACGATCTAAATGTCTTGCCATAATAGAAGCAACCCACGCTCAAATTTTTAAAGGCAATAAAATAAACAGGGTTTTCTCTAAAACTCTAGATTGTGCAGCCATATAAATTTAATAGTCAATTATAGCTGAACTGTAGACATCCGGTACAATTTCGTTAAATAAATGTCTAAACGAAACAATTATGAAAACTTTCATATCATAAAATTTTATTAATATCTTTTTTTTCATATCGAAATTCAACCTTTTTTAAAAGAACAACTATAGCTAAAGTGAAGATCCGCCTGCGACGCGGAGGTTGCGGGTTCGATTCCCGCCTTGAGATAAATATTTGTACGATCTGCAATTATTAATTCCAGGTGTTCTGAGTATTTTATATGTATGTATAATAAAAAATATCCATCTCTGTAATGTATTGTATTAAGTATGTCAGTCTTCTAGTACCCATAACACAAGCTCTGCTTAGCTTGGGGCTAGATGATGTTGTGTGGATTGTCCAGCCTTAGTTATTTATTTAATATGATCCAATAGAGCAAACTTTTTCTAAAAATACAACCTTCAGGTTTTTGCATCCAGTTTCGTCCCACAACACTGTCATGACCATGTTGTCATTCCATATTAATTCTAGTCATTATCATTTAATATAGGCAATTCTTTTATATGCATATTGTCTACGTTTGCTTCTAGTCAGTAAATAAAATATGTTGAGCAACATTCAATTTGTCAGTATGTTTATTTTTGTGATAGATATTTGGCCTTGCTTGGAATACCTTCAGATATTTAGATCCTTGTTACATATTATTATTTGCGATATTTATCGCATTCTTTGAATATCTGTGATATTTATGGCCTGTTTTAAATAAGATACATAAAATGAAATTTGATACATGGAACACCTAAGTTTTTTTTAAATTACGAAATATAAAAAAATAATGCTCGACAATCCACACATCATCTAGCGCCAAGCTAAGCAGAGCTTGTGTTATGTGTACTAGAAAACTGATATACTTTACAATACAATATATAGATAGATATTTTTGATTATGCATATAATATTATCGTGGTTTACTTTACTTTTGATTTGGTGTTATGTCCAATTACTGGTGTTGTTGTGATAGTCGATTGTAATGTTATGTAGTCGATGAATCGTATCAAGTATTTCTACGATTATATTAGCTAATCTGCCCACAAATTTGGTAAAATCTCTCAGACTTGATTAACCATTTTTATCATAATATAACCGTCATGTTGTAAATTATTTAACGAATTAAAAAAAAATTTGTGCTTGTAGTATACGTGTGTTTTTTTTACATATATCTTTGTAATATATTTAACTTAGGAGGTACCTATAATTAATTTACGTCCTGCGTATTTTATTATATTTAAATCATCAGTTCTGTTGTTTTAGATTGATTGTTTGAATATATAATTTATCTCTATAAATACCACATTTTTACAACTACTAAGTAAAAAATATAATATATCCATTTAGGTATTTTTTTGTTTAATTTGTGTATAAGCGGTCCGACTTGATAATTTTTGATTGCTTCATCAGCCAAGGTACCTACTACTCCATTTCGTGCGTTGCTATTTACAATCATCTTTAATTTATTTTGGGCATATGATATAATAAACTATATTCATATCATACCCTAGTTCGTATCAAGGGGAAGATCACTGGTTCAAATCCCGCTCGATTCAATAGCTTTTGGGATAGTCTTATCATCTTTCATGGGGTTTATTAAGGTTGAAATACTTATTCTCTTTTTGTTTTTAACTAATTTCGCTATAACTTATCCTTTTTATTATAAATCTGCAATGATAAGGATTTCCAAACAAGCTGTGTGTTATTTTATTGACAGAATCTATTTGACAATGACGGTACTTTCCCGCTTGGTTTTGATTCATATAGACAAGTTGTACTATTTTTTTTATATCCTGTACTTTTCCATTTAGCACTAAGGTAGTACAACTCGCCTCATTTCATCATATAATTGTGCAGTCCACGGCAACCTGTATATTTTCCTCACTTTGTAATACAAGTCTGTACCGATACTATGTAATTTAGAATCGCAGGATTTCTTATACACTTGTATTTTTGCAATCATTGTGAAAGGTATCGGTTGTAGAAGTTATATTATATTTTAAACTCTGATATTTTGCTGGAATATCTAGTATCTGATCATTCGTTTAGTATATAATTCAATAAATCATTCGCAAATAAAAGTGTATATTAAGGTGACGGGTATAGCCAAATGCGTGTTTTTGGGGAAACCGAAAACTGTTTTCAGAAAAAGTGATAGCATGTGGAGTTGTGAAACTTATTATTTCCTATAACACATATATTGAACTAGTGTATTGTTACTCAAAATTTGTGCTCTTGGATATAGTTTACTTTTAAATGTAAGTTTAGTACCAACACCTTTTGCAAAAGTGTGGTTTAAGATCCCATTTTTTATGGGTTTGGCAGATTTGTTTGGTACCAAACTCAGCACAGCTATTCTTATAGTTCGTATCTTGTGACTCTAAAGAAAACATTTCTACATTAAGGTGTTTAAAGAAGAAGAAGAGTAGCGCCTTAGGAATTATAAGTGTTTGATTGCTGTGTGCTCGCAAATATACATAAGGCACTGCTTTAGAGTTTGACTATCCGAACTGTGCGCGGCTCATTATGTGTTTTGCGCCGTTGTCAGCATTTTTGTTGAAATTGAAATTGTGACGTTGCCACGCTGACTGTCTAGAGTTTAACCACCACGGCAAAAACTATGCCGTGTTACAAGTTTAACGTGTGTATAGATATAATAAATAAATAATAAACTTGGAAGTTATTGACATTTTTATTTATTATGAAAAATTTCACCCTACCCGTCGCCTTAATCAGTATTCTATCAGCAATCTAGTTCTCATAAAATTAAGCTTTCTTTAGATTGGCTAGTCCCAATCTAAAGAAAGCTTAATTTTATGATCGCGATGTATGGAATGAAATTGAAATGAAATGTTTTTTTTATTGGTGAACTGAAGTATCATAATTAAAGCTTTCAAGTGGTGTTCAACTAGTCTTTCTGCTTCAACTAACCACCATGGAATTACCATTGCTCTATAAAAAACACTTATAGTGGCCACAGACGATCCTTCCTATCGTCCAATCGGCATGACACTGCAGGCTGGATCCAATCTGCAGTACGTCCGTCGTCCATATACACCACACACGATCCAATCTATCGTCCAATCTATCGTCCAATCGGCATGACACTGCAGGCTTGACGACGATTATGGCTTTTTGCTTTTGACAGCGTGATTCATGTCGGATTTTGAAAATTTTTTCGACGGATTTGGATAGAAAATTGCACAAATAACAATGCTTTTTAATTTGAGCTCAATCGGACTGCTGGAAAAAAAGTTGGAAGCGATTACCCAAAGAGGGGGGACGAAAAGGGGGGATTTCGGATTTTTCTGGTACTAACCCCCCTTGTTTAGTCGATCTGCATTTTTACTTTTTTCAATTTCAAAGCCCTTCTTACGAACTGAACTGCCAATCGCCCACAGCCACACACGGTCCAATCGGCAGTATCCAATCGATGTGATCAAGCCAAAAGAATTGAACTGCCAATTGCTATCCATTCTAACTGTCATGCCAATCCACTCCCACACACGGTCAATTCTAACTGATCCAATCAGTAGCGTCATGCCGATTGGACGATAGGAAGGATGGTGTGTGGCCAGCATTATGATTTAATTGAATTACAAAACAAACTTTTTATAGACAAGTTATCAGTTGTCTTGTCATTAAGAAGTTGCTGGTCATATTTCAAAGTAATTATTCTTCACTGATTATGTTGACGAATTGACAGCTAAAGTAAAAACTTTGCATCACGTTTTGTCCCGAACTGGCTTTGGTTTCTCTATTATAACATCATCAAGATTATTACTTATGAGATAGTTGGCTCATCAAATTTATTACTTATGCAGAGTTGGCATCTCCTATGAAAAGGGAAGATCTTCGACGTCGAGCTATCTTTGGCATTTTATCTTTCGGAGTCCGAGGATCTTTACTCAGTTGAAGAGTTTCTAGGCAGATAACTTATTATTATTATCATTATTATTTTTAAAATCTTTATTTGTATAAGTACTTATTTTATTATAATTCTTATTTAAATTTTCTCATTTTTTAATTAGTTGTGAGTTAAAATAATTTCAAATACAAATTTACATTGTTAATGAATAAATAAATGAAATTAAATGATCGATTATATTCGGTTATATGTTTAACTTCACAAACTTCGTTATTGATTATTTACTTTTAAGTATCACGAGTTACGAGGTGTTCAACTAAATGGATATTTTTTGTACTATTGTCTCAGTGTTCAAAGCTATGTATGATTAAATTAAAAGCACATTATATACCGAGGTCTCCAATTATATTTGTTGACCACTCCGTGAATTATATAATCGAATAATGCCTTATGAAATTCGAGGTCATTGCCACATGCCTATTATAACTATTATTTGAACATGACACACGATATGTGAGCGAGCAGATAGTTTTTTTTTTTTTAATCTTTATTTTAATGGAAGTTTTGTCACGCAGTGATATGCCACCCTCGTACAGGCAGAACATAAATGTTTACTACTAACTAAAAGCAGATAGATCTTGACTTTAAGTTCAAGTTATGTAATACCTTTATCGGCATAAGGTCGAATTTCATAAAAAAATAAAATAAAAATAGCCTTTATTTTCCCAGTATCAGTGCACCTTTTCTTATAACTATTAGTCTGTGGGGGATATCCGTTGTCGGATGAAGGCCTCCTCCATCTTTTGCCAGTTATTCATATCTTGAGCCATTCGTGTCCATTGGTTCTCCGCGATTTGGACGAAGTCGTCTTTCCGACCGCGTTTTCTTTTCTAGGTCGAATTCATATGACATGATAAAGAAATGATATAAGTAAACCAAAAATAATGACTAGTTCACTGCATGATATAAACGCATCCAACTTAACAATCACATACATAAACGTTTATATTTATAATCAAGACATAATTTACATAATAGAGCAGTCGTGTTGCTCATATTAAGGTATGGCATACCAAAGCAATAGATTGTTTCTAATACTCGTTTATAGATTTTAAACTGACGTCGATAGATTTTATTAGACTTTCGACTAGCTAACATCACAAGGGTCTACACAACACGTCTTCTTCTTTTACTCTCCTCTATTAGCCGTCGACTCTGTGTTCGCTTTTTTCATAATCATGTCATCATTCACACAGTCCATCTTTTCTTCGGCCTCTTCTACTTCTTCATCCATCCACATTCGTATCAAATACTCTCCTTGTGATATGGCTTTCTTCCCTTCCCATGATAATGCCAACTTATTACTCAACTAGTCCATTATTGGCTCTACTTTCGAACTTCCTCTTATATACACTGTTAGTTTAAAACTTAGTTAAATTCAGAACTGCTTAATCTGTAGTTATTAAACTTGTCTAGATAGCTAAATTGTAACGTGTTACAATTTTCGCGTTAATAGTAATGTCACGATGCCGGATTATAGACGCCTTCAATTTGCGGAATTAGAATTTAATATATCACTTACTCACTATAGATGACAAACTATTTTATTTGAATTCAAAACATTTTTATTTTCAAAGCAAATATTATTCTATTGATTGCAAATCATAAATCATACCTGTTTTTGGCTAAGCAGAGGCCACGGCTTCAATATAAATAATAAATCTTTGCATTTTCCATTAATCTAGGATTTGAATCACGAAATATCACCGGTTCTCCGAAATATCAATAAGTTCATCGAAATATGTTTGCGGAAGTGGAGGAAACTGAGAGAAACAAAAGGCACCTTGACCTGGCCATACTTGGCGCCCCAGCATCCGTCGCGCTTTTGCGGTGATGTCATAAAATCATATCAAACGGATATGCTGGTTCCATTGATCAAGCTGTTATAAAACCAGGGTTCAAGTAAACTCACCTTTACAAAGTTATGTTTCTCAAACGCATGCATGTACATTTGAATCAGCTACGTTGCCTAAATACTACTGTCCTGTTACTTTTAGTTAGATACGCCCTCATAAACAGCTAACCTGTCACACTTGTTGACTTTAATAGTCATACTCATACCACTTCCTTTTGTCGTAGTGCTATTTAGTCTTGGTTTCTCTGCTATACCAGTTATATTTCGCAAGAAAATGTCTACAAACAAAATAAAACATCACCATCTACGCAAACCTTGAGTTGTTACGCCCTCTCAAACAGAGACGAGACTACTCATCATAAGCCTACCACAGTCATTTGCGAAATCCATCAAGGTCTTCGCGGGTCAAGTTCACGAGCATCACCCGAGGGCATCTGTGTGCCACAATTACAGTGCTCTGTCGACCGCAGCTTCCATTGACCAACACGTGGAGTCTGTTGTTCTGTTTTGACTTCATTTACTGTCAAATGTTTGTTAGCTTGGTCTAGAGAAATATTTTAGAAGTCTCTGTATGCATAGCTAGCAGACGCATTGCATTTATTATTTAGCTTAAGGTTTTTGCTAAAATACAGTTTAATTCTTCTATTTTGTTAAAGTAATTATTCTATTTTATAGATTGTGCATGATTATATGCTTTCCACAGTAATATTTAATTACTCTTATTTATAATTCCATCAAAGCCCATCGCTTAGCACATTCAAGCGTAGAGTTAAAGAGCACTTTCTTTCCTTGCAAGTCTGATTTTTGTATTGTATGTATGTTGTTTATATATATTTATATGTATATAATATATAAGTAGGTTATATTATTTGTATGTAAGTAGGTTTATTTATTTATTTTGTATGTTTATTTATGCTTATTTTTAGGTATATGGTGTTTATTTATGCTTATGTTACTTGATATCTTTCTGTCTTTCTGTTTAGTACACATACCCACATCTCTTTTGCCCTCACTCATTTCAAGGTTTGCTGGAAGAGAACTCTTTTTAGGGTTAAGCTCGCCTATCTGTACATGTTTTATTTTTAAGTTTTTCTCTTGTTATGTTTTGTGTACAATAAAGAATAAAGAAAGGAAAGCCCATTCATCATAATAAAATTCCATAATCAAAACTATCCAACAGCCGTTACGTACAATTGAGTAACATTGCAAATATGGACATTACCCAATAGCAGTAGCGAAACACATTAGATGCGCAAGAGTGGCTTTGGCTCCGTGAACTTGACCGGTGGGATGAGCAAGTGCAGCCGACCAGCCTTCTTAACATGGACCGCGATTCCGCACGCTGATGGATTTACACTGAATGCTGGCAAACAACTAACTGATAGGGAACTAACAGTCAGTTGCAAATAAAACTGAAGTCAGATCGGCCCACAAGTTTGCGTTTGCTTGTACTGTTTAACGGATGTTTCTTATGCATAGACAATTCAGTTAAGTAGCCTTAATGTTCGTTTTAGTATCTTCAATATCGAGTTCAATCTGCAATTAATTTACGAAGAGCTGATTCATATCAGCTCTTACATCGTTTCTCTTTTTTCCTCAGATTGGTGATTAATCCGTTGTTTTCTCGCTACTATTTCGTATGATACATTCTCTAATTAGAACATTTGTTCATTAAGAACAGAAGACCTGCTTTCTTCATGATTTCGACCTATGGTTTTGAAATGGCATCGTCTGGTCACTGGCGGTTGATGATCTTGATCTTTACGACCCCTTACTGCAACTTTAGATTTAATATGTTGCTTTACTTGGTTATATAACATAGACATAACTGTATTAATAGCCATTTTGTGGCTATTAATTTTGTAGATGTTCTTGTATAGTTTTAATAACTTTGAATTTTGAAGAATGTGACTAATTGGTGAATTTTTGTTTTTATTGGTAGATAGCGGATGTTTTAAATATTACCAATTAATAGTTCGTCTACATATCGTGTTTTAGGCGAATCAACGATCTCTTTCGAATTTAAATATCATGTTAACCGATTTAGGTTTTGGAATCTGTAAATCTTGCAATAGATTTATCATTTCCATTTGAGGCGCCATATCGTTGATAGGCTTTCTGCGCTGTGGGTTGTAGGTTTGATCTCCAACGAGAATAAACATTTTTTGAATGCAAACTATGTTTGTTATGACTTAATGTTGTAGGTATGTTACTATTTTATTGTAAAGAAAAAAAAATGAATATGCTCCTTTCATAATACAATCTATATTTACTTATCTTAATTATGTGTTAATATGTTTATTTATCATCGTTTACTTGTTTTTCTATAGGATCGCTGAATTTTAAATCACGTTTGTTCTCATATTTTGTACTTTGTATTCAGATGCATCTCGCAAAAACATACCTATTAGCAAGCAGCATTACAAAGATTGCCATCATGGTAATGGTGATGTTGACGATATGTGGAAGAATTTAATTTGTCACGACACGTGACAAGTGGCACCTGTTGACGAATGTGACATGCAAGAAATTGCAAAGCATGGTTGATTAAAACAGGTACGGTTGATGGCGCTCGAACTGGCAACAGGAAACTTGGGATCGAAAATATTTGGTTTATACCTTGATTCAAATCGGAAGCTTAAAATAATCTGAGATTTATGTCGAGTTGAAGTTCTTTGCGACATTTTGGTTAATAGCCGAATTGGTCAAGGAAATATTTGTGTTTAATCATTTCTTTTTTATTCAAATAGGGCTTTTCGCACATGCGATTATGCCGTCTTGGTAATTAAACAATCAACTTATATCAAGTTATTGATAAATTTTATTAAAAATAAGGTTAAATAATTGAGGAAATAATACATTTATTATATTACTCTGACTACAAAGACTTTAATTTGTAGTTATCTGAGATCTAGGTAAATAAAAAGGCGATGCCGTTTCTGGACAAAATGACAGTTATATTGATCGTATAAATATTTGAAAAAAAATAAAAAGAGTGCGAACAGTGTAACTGAGGTCAGGATTTGAAAGATTTTTCCTGTAACCTTCTTCCTTGAACATGAGCTGCCTTACCGCCAAGTGCAATGGTAATAGAGTATTCTTGGAAAGGTTGATTTAAAATATGGTTTACCGTGTCTGGAGATAACTTATTGTTGTTTTTAATTAGTAACAATCTTAAAATTATTGAGTAAACATTTATTTTAACTATTTACTTTAATATTTACTTGAGTTAAACATTGTAAATTAGACTAATTATGGTTGCAAATAACATTGGGGTTTCTTTACATTTACTCGTAAACTTGGCGGTAAGGCGACAAGTCATGTTTACTGCTATCTACGGTTACATTATAAACAGTTTAAACCCTAAAATATGGGTGTCGTATAGTTTAATGGTTACACTAAAGCTCGCACTGAGGGCTATGTTCACGTTAAATCTTGTTCTGATAACAAATCACATCGATTTCGTATGTTCCTACCCATATTAGGATTTAAGTACCCGTCGTGGGCGTCGACAATGCCCAATATACAGATTAGGTAAGGATTAGGTACAAATCTCGACGCATTGTCGAGTTTGCGTCATGTACCGCTCTACATCACTACCCTAAGGTCGCAGCATAACTACCTTATACGGCCTACAAAATGATGCAAAACACGTGAAATAGGCCAGATATGCACCGGACTTACGTGACTGACTTGTCATTCTGAAGGTTCGGCAGTCGTTGGCCTAAAAACAGAAAAATCGTGACATACACGTTTGTAATGCTACGGTATTTTGAATTCTTCTTCATCTGTGCGTTGACTCCAAATTGACCGTTTGAAGTAAACAAAACAATTTCAAAGCAATTTGAATTCTTTAGTTCATTGTATCAAGGTTTACGCCATCGTGCTGATATATTTAATCAACTCTTGATTGATACTTAAAACTTACTGATTGGTCTAACTTTAATGGAATGTTGTTTAACTAAAACAGTTACATTGACACCGCAGCGATTTCGAAAATTGTCGAAATCGTAGCCAACATTTTTAGTGCTTCTTCTTCTTATCGTGTCGATGCTACAACTGTAGCTAGCAAATCATGATTCGTTTTTAAAATTTAAATAACTAAACTGTTACATATTATCATATCTAACATACAGGTATGCGTAAAATTTTAGTTTCGATTTCGTAATCTTTGCTTAGAGTACAATGCATTATGTAGCTATAAATTATTCGGGCGGGCCGTAATTACGAACGGTACGGACAATTTGTGTAAAATGTTCAGGTAAGTATGTGAATGCTCCATATTATTGCCTACTTATATTATATAGCAACGGATAAATAGCTCATGATATAACCCAAATATACTCCGAAAACAACGGTTATGCTAATTCAAATTGGCGAAATACCAAATGCTGCGATGCCTGATCATGACACCAAGGTCAGCCGTTTCCACGTGCACATAAATCTTAAACATAAGATGGCACCATTCTGTCATGTGTCAGATCGTCTCGTCCGTTCCAAAAAGCTTTCCTTTCACCTGTCCAGTTTTTTACAACTCTGAATCAAGTCCACCAAATAAGTCCTTGAGCTGTACTTACTACTTACATATTCGGGACTGTTAGCTTTTGAAATCTGGCAACAGTTTTGTGTCACAATCTATTTATTCCAAATGCGTGCGCAGTCAAGATGTTTACTTACTTCGTCCTATAAATGGGTGGACACAGCTGCATTATCAATTTCTCAGTATCACACATTTTGTATTGATTGCGAGAATTGTTTATGAATATTAATGGGGCTAAGTAAACTGTGTGAATCTACAATAACACGATGACGACCGATGTGGCGCGGTGGGCAATGGTCCGCTCGCGACGCGGAAGGTTGCGGGTTCGATTCCCGCTTTAGGATAAATGTTTGTATGTTCTGCAAATATTTATTCCGGGTGTTCTGGGTATTATATGTATAATAAAAAATATCTATCTATGTAAAGTCAGTCTTCTAGTACCCATAACACAAGCTCTGCTTGGCTTGGGGCTAGATGATGTTGTGCGGATTGTCTAGTATTATTTATTTAATAATGGGGCTAAGTAAACTGTGTGAATCTACAATTACATTAATGCATGTAAGAATACCAGTTGAGTGAGAGATCATTTTAAAATCTAGTTTTAAATTGTTGTATGCTGTTGGTTTTTCCTCAGACCTCGTTTTAAGGTGCGGTGCCTTTAAATGTGCTACTTTATAGAGAAAGGTATTAACGCGTCCCGCATTTACTAAGTGTGTTACGTTTACGTGGTAACGAAATAAATCTATACTAATATTATAAAGAGGTTAAGTTTGTGTATTTGTTAAATTGTAAGGGGTAAACCGATTTTAAAAATTCTTTCACCAATAGATAGCCACATTATTGCTGTCATAGGCTATAGAAAAAAACGAAAAATAAAATGGCTTTTACGTGGTAGTCCGTTTTGCAAAGTGAATCGGAGAAAAAAACGGTCGAATTATGCTCAACGAAGTGGGCACGGGTCAGCTAGTAATTGATATTTATATTACCTGCTTATGTATTAAGTTATTTTCGATGCTGCTGGTGTGTTTAATATATTCACATCTTGACATATGAACTCTAATAAAGATTCGTCTAAAATATTTGGGCAACTAAGGCGCGGCTGTATTGTTTTATACGAAACAAACTATGAATCACCAGCTCTGGTCGGGTATGCCAGCAAGGTTACGAAAGCTTGGCCTTTGTCTCGGAGACATACTTGTATATCATAGCTATTTACCACAACAAAAGATAAAGTTAGTATTCATGAATTACTTACTGATATAGCCCCAGGTATCACAAGCACGAAAATTCTCTGGTACCTTACTTTGCATCATAAAAATAAAGAGATAATGATATAATAAAATTTAGTTTAAAAAAAAGTAACATTTGATAAATATATTTTTACAAAAATTAACAAAACCGACTTTGATCGTCATCGAAAAGTAACGCTATTAATATTATTTAAAAATGTGGGACCTCTGATGTGTGATCTATCGATCAAAAGAAGATCATCAAAATCGGTTCACAGTTGATGGACTAATCGCTTAACATACAAAACAAGTTAATACCAATTGAGAACCCTTTTTTTAAAGTCGGCTGATGTATAAAAAGTAAAAGCATCCAAACCTGTGGATCCAATAATTAAAGTCAAGAACAAGATATGGTCACAGTCAAGGTATTGAAAGTGACAGTGGAAAGAAACTCCATGTTCAGATATCTGGGAAACTAGTCAATCTAGTCATGTCCAAACATGTTGTAATTGCGTATGTAGTTATTATAATTTGTTCACAAACAAACTTACGACTATCACAATATTTACAAAATGTACATAGGCATATAAAATATAAAGAAACAGTTGAGCTATCTACAGACCGTTGCAAACGATCTATAGGTAGCTCAACTGGTCCAAATCAGTACCAATTTTCGCGTACCCAAGATACTGGCTGCATTGCGCTGAATAGCAATGCTGATACGCTGGGCCAGATACTCACCAGCCCTCGGGTCATGCGTCGTTGCGACTGCCCAGAAATACGTATGTATGTAGTTGAAAATCGGTATTAACATAGACAGGACCCGCAACTCAGTTTGTATCGGGTTTCTGGCTTCCATGATGAGGGTCGTGGTCGTGGGTTTCTCTTCAAGAATAAATATTTGTGTTGTATAATGTTTGTTCTGTTTTTGGATGTTACTGTTCGTGCATAATCATCTACCCCCTATCTTATAAAAATTTAGCGTTGACTTTAAGTCAGCATTACGTATGGTAATCAATACTTCAAGTCTGCGCTAACTTTTTATAACATAGAACACTAGTATATAAGACGATTCTAAATGATCTTTATGATTTTACAGAATATTGATTTATTGACTTTGACTGTGTATAAAGTATATACTAGTATTAGGTCATTCTATAGAACAGCTAGTTTTTTTTTCTATATGAGTTCTGTTAATAAAGTGCATATTGAAATGGGGCGTAATGAAACGTGATAATAAAATAAAAATACGTGTGTCCTCATAAATCCTCATCATTAACGATGATATGACGGAAAGTTAATAGGTTATTTGCCATTTTCACATCGTTTACAGTTTTGTTTGTTATTTTGTTGAACCAAATGAAGTCCACATACTTGTCTTGTTTTGATTTTTGCTCCAAAGTAATGAATTTTAATGACTCTACAAATAGAATAAAGTCGTTTTATTCAATCTGACAGAGCCTATTAGCTTGATTGGTGTTGATAAAAAACCTATTTTGATATATCTTATTTAAATCTGCTTTTTAACCCGATTCCGCCGGCGTTTTTGTCGTATTTTGTTGAATTTTTGGTATCATAGTTGTCTTTGTATAAATAGATTACTAGTTATAAATATCAAGTTTCATCGGACTAGCAATTGCTACGAGACTGAGAGACCAACATACAAACATCTTAACACATTAATGAGATCTATATAAAAATGTGAATCAAAAAGGTTAAATATATTTTCTGTCGCAAAAAATGTATTGCTATAAAAATAGTTTTTGATTTTATTACCATTTAAAAATGTTGAGGCCACAATAATAGTTATCTGGTATTTATCAGTCGTATTTTTGGTATTAATTGAAATATTGAGTTAAATAGTTCTAAATATAACTCTATCAAAAAACAATCTTTAGATTATATAGGTATTGGCATATTTTAAAAGAACATTTTTCTATTGAAAATGGAATATTTTAGAATAAGTGGAAGGTTTTATTTTCATTTGTAAACAGTAGCTCGTTTTGTAAAACCACACTATTCAAATATAAAAACTATTCGTATGAAAAAGTTTATAAAATGTTAATGTTACGTAAAACAAGGCAACTATTGACACTTTGACATGTAGGTACTTAAAAAAAAAGAAATAAGGAAGATTTCTAATTGTTTTTTTTTATTTGTTTCAGGTACGCACAAGATTAATTATTCGTTCAAAGATTAGCTCGAACGATGTCTATTCTACCAATAATGCGGTAAGTAATTATAATTATCTTGTGTTCGTGGAACGCGTTTCTGTATTAGGTACCTACTATATGCGCTTATATCCGTTGGACAAGTTACTTCAGAAACAACCTTATTTCAAACTAGATTTTATCTAAATTCACTTCAGCTACAGAACTATTTCGTAATGGACACCGCTTTATGTCTAATGGGGCGTCTAAACGGGCAATGTTTTACGGCAATTTGTGGCTGCAATTATTGGCAAACATTGCCCAGCCATCAATAAAACATTTTAGTACATTTTATGTCTGAACAGTCAATTGCAGGCAACATGTTGCAATATGTTGTATTTTGTCGTGGCTACACATAAAAAACATTTTGACATATCAAAAAATATGTGGCTATAATGACGGGCCATCCTTAAAATATTGCATAGTGTGGCTGGTATTGGTAGCAATGTTGCCGGCCACAGTATTGCAGCCACAAATTGCCGTAAAATATAGCCCGTTTAGATGCCCCATAACTTAATTAACACATTGTAGACGACTTCGTGTCTGCAAATACTAATATAGAGATAAGACCTAATCATACTGGAATAATTAAATTACCGTATTAGTACAGTTATTAGTCATTTGTTGTGAAACTATGAGACAAGAATACTAAATATCTTAAATGTTTATTTCATACCAATCATTTGTAACATGAGTAAGATATTTATGATCGATAGGTTTATAGGACAGGAAAATACAATTATTTGTTTATTTGTTTTCTGTTTATTTTTTCTTATAACACGTAGACACAAAATATACTATGGTAAGTATACAAACCAAAGTATAAAATAATAATAAATAAATATTTATGGACCTTTCACACATCACACTCTAGTCCCAAACATAGCAAAGCTTGTACTATGGGAACTAGACTGCTGATAGAATACTTATATAATTTTTTTTGTACATACATATTTATGTTACAAACGTTTGCTCTGGGTGGGAATCGAACCCAATATCTTGTGTCTCTCCGTTTATATGTTACGAATAAATACATGGTGTCTTTCATCCTTTATATACGGTATAGGAGGATGACAATTTTTCTCAATTTTTTCTCTCTTCTTTTGAATTCATATTTTCTTTAAACTAGAGATATACCTAATTCATTATGTTCACTACATACTCGATATATATTTCCTTTTTAAGCGTCATTTACCAAATACGTACAATTATACTCTGCGTTCATTTAAATAGCTCGCCTACGATCAGAAATATGTTAACAACCGTTCAAGTACGTCCTGTGTTACATATCTTACATTTTACTATCGTTATCTTAACCCCAGCTTTCTCAACATTACAGTATCAGACCTCCTTTCTTATTGGTGTTAATTGGTTGCAACCAGTAATATTATATCCGATACACCTTGTACTTTGATTGCTATGATATCGTAAATATTTAGGACGGATGTTACGTCTACATCTACAGAGCCCGTAGTCTGAAGGTGCATTTTAGAACTCCCTACTCTCGAGCCGAGAGTCGTCTCTCGGATGTCCTTATATTTTTGTAAGAAGTAGAGAGAGAGATCCGAGAGACGACTGTCGGCTCGAGAGTAGGGAGTTTTAAAATGCGTCTTCGGACTAAGGGCTCTGATTTAGTGAAACTAGTATTTACACCCGGTAGTATCCATATGTTTGATTCCAAATTTTTCTTAGTCCGAGATTCTACCCTTTTCCCACGCTATGTGAGGTCGGTAGAACACTTCTTCTTCCCCTCTCTTCTATCAGGCATCTCGGTGGTTAGTCCTTTCTGTTTCATGTCTTCATTCACACAGTCCATCCTTCTTTTCTTTGGTTACTCTCTGCTTCTATCTTAGTCTGAGATAAAGATACATTGGCATACTATTGGCCTGGTCAAAGTGGTGGATCAAAAGAATTCAAACAAATAAACGTAATTATGACATAGTGATTAACTCTATTCAGTATTTATCATGATCCAACTGAACCTATTTTCGTATATAAAAAGTTTCTGTAATTATACATATTTTGAAAAGTTGTATGTAATTTTAAAGCGGCTCAAAAATATTCTGTGACTATATTTTGTTATGTCAGCGTGAACATTTACCTAGATCCTAGCGGCTTATGCGAATACATTGTTATTATTGTAGAAACATAACTATCCGATTAATTAAGATACTACCAGTCAACCCAACCAACAAACTTACACCTATATGAATATCAAACGTATGTTACAGATTCGTCAGATTCTAATAACATAATCGTAATATACAATCAAAGTGGTACGTGCTCGTCTGTCGTGACTCGTGATGAAATGATAGGTGTTACTTAGAAATGGTTGAATGCTACTGTGCTAGAACACCAGCCGATAGAGACGAATTATCCTAATGAAACTGTGTCAAAGTTATGAAATACCGGACTATAGGAACCATGCGCAATAATGGACATGTCTATAGTAATATTTTAATTAAAAATACTGGATTGATGGAAAATACTGGATTGAACTGAGAATACGATTCTGAAATTGATGAATTTTCAAGGTAATGTTAAAAGACTTTTCTGAGAGCATGCTAGTTGATATAGTATTGATTTTATTCCATAATACATAAGACAAACACATAGATTAAACTGTTCCGAATTCTTTAAATATTTTACGAAATGCTGACTGACAAGGGTTCAAATTATGCTCTGCCAGGAAAGCCGTTTTTAAACAAATGATAGCTGACGTGACGATTTACTGACTTGACTAAACACTAGACATTGGCAGAATTGCTTGTCGTATTGACGGGCAGAATCCACATAAAAAAGTAATTATAGAACAAACATTGCTAACAAAAGACTATGTAATGTTTTTGATTTAGCAAACTGCAGGTGTGTTATCTCAGAATGATTCTCGTGCATTCCACACGCACTCAATGATAGTCGTTTAAACAGTTTTACATACAATAGAGGCGATGGTTGATACCCGCATCGGGATATTGAGATATTTTCGCACGAGATACACAATGTATTTTTTTACGACATAAATTAAAGTAGGAATGAGGTAATCAAAAGTACATACATAGGCCTAGCCGCTTGGTCTTTGTTTTGTATAGAAATTCGATGATGTGTTGATTACATCGTATTGATAATCTTCTTCTTCTTGCGTGTCAATTGGTACACGATAACAATTTCAAACCAAGTTCGAATAGAACTTGGCAACTTCTTTTCCCTCGTTTGTGGCGTTGATGAGGTCAAGCCTAGTGCAGGTGGTAGGGCACAAGGGACAAACGAGATAATCTTGAATTGTTTAGATGAGAGCTACAGCCGTCAAATGCTTAGATGGCTTGGCTATATGTGATGGTTTACCTTTACCTTCAAACTATTTTGAGAATTCTTATTTTAATAATCATTCGAATGATTAATTTTTTGCGTCTATTCTAACAAAACCCTAAAGATGAATCTTTTAAAATTTAACGAAAATTCCACATGGTTTAAGGTTCAAAGTCTCATCATGATGAAACAGATGACGTAAAATGA
Source organism: Ecliptopera silaceata (assembly GCA_932527185.1). NCBI lineage: Eukaryota > Metazoa > Arthropoda > Insecta > Lepidoptera > Geometridae > Ecliptopera > Ecliptopera silaceata. The sequence goes on from OW052211.1 coordinate 3,191,776, forward strand.
CGGATATAGTGGTTCATTGTGTTACTCCAAATAAATAATTTACCTGACCGCATTGCTACGTGATCACGTAGCTAATGACTAAACAATTACCAACTGATAGGAAATTCCGAACATTTACAATCTTCGCTCAACCGTGTATATAATATTGGAGCAAAAACCTTTTTCTAAACACGTGATTTTTATATATTTTGAACAAGCGTCCAGCCGTGACTTCTTTCTGCATCCCGTTCTACCTTACTGTCCTTTACATAGGTACAGGACAGGACAGTGGCTCTACCATGAGTTTTTACTATACAATATTTAATACACTCGCTAGCGTCTGTAGTTAAAAAAATGTATGAAGATTTGTACAGCGCCTCTAGCGGATAGTTGGGTACTAAAATTCGTCATACTAATATTGACGTAACTACTGTAGTAAAGTCAGGCGATTTTACTATGACATCTCATGGTAGAGGTACTGTAAGGAAAAACGTGTGTCAGACAACAGTGCCTCTGTATCCTATTGATTTTGCATAAAATCAGCATGTATGTATATCAAGCCAATAAAACAACCTCCCCTCGTTGCGATGTAATTCTGGAACTATAGTTATTAAAATATCTCTACTATTAAATCCTTAATAGTTTCATGTATAATTCTAAAAAATACTGCGATGGACGACGCAGATTTTAAAAAAAATGCACCTTTGTGCTGAACACGCAGTCTTTACGTAATGACGAACACGTAGCCCCACGAGGTGGCCCTACCATTTACATACCTTGCTTGTAAAAACTGGTCCTGATACAATGGACTGTGGAAGAAACACGTCAGTTGTGGTAGGTTAGAATACCTATACTCCGATTACTTGCATTCCAACCGTTTAGCCCATGACGTAGGCGACCAGCTAAGTGTCCAATTACTTGTATTTTACTTTTTATAAGATGTTCTGCTAATTATTGATTGATGCTTGGAGACTGAGGGTGACCACCAGCCCTATAATATAGGCATCATACATATCACATATATTTATATTGTATTCTTCTTCTTATAGTGTCGATGCTACAACTGTACTTTGTTGTAGCATCGTGTTGGAAAGATTAGCCAGACTAGACACTGCTTTACCGTGCCTAGCTGTTACCGGTGTGCGCCACGAGGAGGCTCTTTCTATATTGTATTAATATGTAGGAACTTTGTACGTCTAAGTGCAAATCTCAGTGCACATACCTGTTATTGACCATTACTATTTCACCTGTGTTTACAAATAAGGTTATTTCATTTGATTAATCTTAGAGCGAGCCGGGAATCAGTGTAAGGGCCCCAAAAGAATGGCATAATAAAGGGGGGGCTTATGCTCAGCAGTTGGTGCCAATGGGTTGCAATGATGATGGTAATGACGGCGCAGCTTTTTAACAAGCGACATTAGTATATTGCTTGCAGAGTTGGTAAAGGATGTTTAATACATACTGTTGATAACATTTATCTTGCTTATTGTAGTTACATGTATTATAAACAATAAAATAAATATGATCACTTAAGATATTGAAATTGCCACATTCATTCTGTTTCTGTCATCATTATTTTGTTATTCGCACTGAAGTTGAATAACCGAAATTAAAAATAATAGCAATAGTTCCGGTATTTACGTAATTGGAAGATAATACAATTTATTTACATGCCATAATTGTGTGAAATGGTGGGCTCAGTAGCCGTTATACAGTATGTTTATTTTTATGGAGTTTTTAGAACTTTTATGGTTATACCCAAAAGTTTCTTGTTTGGATAAGCATCAAAAATTGTACTCGAAAAGTTTCCATCTGATATATCTATCAAATCATTTATTCATCTAAAAATAAATGAAGATACCTGAATTGTACAATTCCTGGTCTAACCATGACTGGAGGAATAGACTTTTGCCTAGGTGGACGAAACAGACTAACTAACTTAAATAACTGCTAGGTACAACTTCAATAAAAAAAACACTGGCACTACGACTGAAAAAACAAATGAACGCATAATATTTGCATAATATATTTTTTTTTCCTGACTCTGCATTTGTTTTACATAAACTTCATTCAGAATCACCTTGTTCTCGTTCTTTATAATAGTCGCTAAGTTGCAGGCTCTTCATATAATTTGTGTTTGTTTCATATAATTATCTGAGACCACTGGGTGGCTTTCACACTTTAATTACCGTGAGAAGAATCTTTTTTTATGTGTTTGTTCTAGTCGTTTGTCACTTTTACTTGAGTAATTGTATGCTGAATATATAAATAGGTTTGTGTAAAACAGCTTTTTGTGTATTTACTAGCGATTAGAAAGTTAATGGTTCGAAAATTCTATAGTATCTCTACCGAAAATCGTGCTATTATTATGTGTTCAAGCAAATAAAATTGAGCGTTTTATTGTACTTGAATGCGTCTCTGTACAGTACATATTTACTTTTAGCGTAATAAATTATTTAGTTATTTATTAATTAAGGGTCTCCCCCTTTGCCCAGCAGTGGGGCATATAGGTTAGGCGAAAAAACAAAAAAAATGTTTGTGACTTTAGCTATCCAGTGGTGTAATTTAAAATTGATTGGTCTGATAGCTACTCACATATAGATATACATATAGATAGATAGCTTCAACAATAAACTATATCCCCCGATTTTGTTATCATTCGTTTTTGATTCATCAAAAAACAGTCTCTCGCGGAACAGTTTAAGGATCCTTTGTGAAGAGAAAATAAAGTTATATATTTATTTAATACGTCCTTATGAAAGTAATATTAAAGATGTATCCATATAAAATAACTTTTAAAACATTTCCTAGCAATATTGTAGTTCTCCATGAGGTTACATACAATAAGTTACCCCACATTTCTAGTAATACAATAGCCATTTAAGCACGTTGCAACTTTCATGTATCGCTTAATTAGATTTTCATGTCGTCCTGTTCGCTAGACATGTTTTCGATGTAATGATTCCATTGCGTGTTATTATGATGCATTGTTATAATTGGGAGTTATGCAACAGTAATGTTATTGCGGTAAACGAAAACATTTCTCAACATTAGCATTTTGACAATGGTTAAGTGGCTCGCTAAGCTCGTGAAAGCTAAAACCGGAAGGGTTTGATAAGAAGGCCTATTTTCGCTGTACATAATATTAGTCTAAAACATCTTCTCTATAAGATTCTTTATGACAGGCGTCACAGCTCAGTTGGTAGTAGCTCTGCCTTCCATGCTATGGGTCGATGGTTTGATTCCCACCCAGAACAAATGTTTGTGGTTGGTGTAATGAACATAAATATTTGTTCTGTGTTTGGGTACTATGTATGTACATATGTATTTACAAAAAAAAAGTTTACAAGTATTCTATCAGTAATCTAGTTCCCATAGTACAAGCTTTGCTTAGTTAGGGACTAGAGTGCGATGTGTGAATTGTCCGTGAATATATTATTTAACGTAACTATTCGACTGGAATATAAATAGTTTTAAAATAAATTGATTTATAATAAAACCAATTCACTCATTGTTTATCAAAACAACTTATGTATAATAAACTTTTTATCAGCACAATCAAATAATTAATTGCAATTAATATGGCCATGTTAACTGATTGAATGGTAAACAGCATGTTTTAATTTGCGAGTAATTAAACAAACAATAGTTATTCGCTTATGCAACGTTTCAACTGTCCCTATTCTACCTTTAGTAAAAACTTAATATATTCAAACGAAGTATTATTTTTCTCGGCTTGAGACAACGTGGAATTTTCTCAGTGTATTGTATTGCTTGAATTATTTTAACTTATCTAATTTCAAGCCAGTAACATTCTAGTTTGCTCAAAATTGACCTTTGTCTGATTGACAATCGAGTATTTTTGTATAACTACTCACAATAATTATTATACAAATATATTCAAATTCCTATAATAATTTCGATATTATTTTATTAAAATTACTTTTCAGTCAGTATCTTGGTTACGCTTCCGAGTACTGATTTGGATCAGTTAAGCTATCTATAGATCGTTTGCAATGGTCTGTAGATAGCTCAACTGTTTCTTATGTATTTTGTTCCTATGTACAATTTGTAAATACTGTAATAAGTCGTAAGTTTGTTTGTGAATAAAGTAATTTAGTGATTTCTTATTTATAAAATTACTTTGTAAAATAGAATTCAATAATGCAAAATGTCCACTTGTTAAACTTATTTACTTGAATTCATATATTGATGTCGTAAAAAAGTCACATATATTCATAGGTTGTCTGCACTGTAAGGGTTTTAAGTGTTTTTAACTGCGAACACGACTTGGCCCTGTATAATGCATGTGTAATTAATTTAGTTAGGCACAAGGAGATATGGCGGACAATGACACTGGTTGTGTCAAGGTGATCTTAGTCGTGAGCCTATAAGATTTTTATTTATCAGCAAAAAAAAAAATATACCGATACAGATTCAAGTTCAAAAAAAGATGTTTGAAAGTTCTTTTTGTAAATTTTTATTTCAATTAGTACTTAAATAGAATTCGGATTAACAATCTGAATAAGAAGGTCCATCAAATAGAGTGAAAGAAATATAATCGGTAAAAAGCACTTACTTAGATGAATTGATAGTCAGTCATCCATCTAAGCAAATGCTTTTCATTTTTTCACTTTTTATTTCATGTCTGTAGATTCAATTACTGATCGATATCGATATCGAGAGTAGCATGAATGGAACCAGCTTTTATAAAACCTCACAACAACACAAAACAAGATCATCAAATTAAATTTAATCATGAAACCCTTACTTTATTACGTCTAGTCCTCAGTATTAACATAAAAACAGCGAAGTTGATTTCATGCCGGCCATGCCGCAGACATTAATTGCGCTGGAGGATCCATTATTGTGTCAAGCTCGATCGTGACCGGCGCACGACTCCTGCTGCACTATCAAAGAAACCAGTAGAAGAACTTCGTCTGGTGCACCTAAAAATAATATGATGATATTTTTTTAAGGTCCTTCCTGCATTGATGGGACATCACAAAGATTTGAAAGATTTTTTTTAAAGAGCTTCCTGCATCAAGGGAAAATCACAAAAAAATTATAATCCCAAAAGCAACAATAATTTTTGGGATTTTCTTATCTTTTCACATAAAAAAAACTTAATTAAGACAATATACTTAATTTCCATATTGTTCCAGAATTGTTGTGATTTTTATAATCCCAAAAGCAACAATAATTTTTGGGATTTTCTTATCTTTTCACATAAAAAAAACTTAATTAAGACAATATACTTAATTTCCATATTGTTCCAGAATTGTTGTGATTTTTATAATCCCAAAAGCAACAATAATTTTTGGGATTTTCTTATCTTTTCACATAAAAAAAACTTAATTATGACAATAGTATACTTAATTTCCATATTGTTCCAGAATTGTATTTTGTGCTGGTTTTAATATATTACTTGTGTGTTTTCTGATAATATCGTTCTCAACCAAACCTAAATAATGAGTCCAGTCAGTCAAAAGAGCTACGATCACTTCCGATAGACATCATTACAAGAACAGTAACAAAAACATGTTACGTTGCATAGCTGTGCAGATGGGTGAGCACTAATAATTGTGACTATCATATCAATAAACCCAACGTATTCGATTCACAATGCGTCATGACGCTGCAACGTTCGGGTGTCGAGCTGGCGTTTAACACACAATGTGCATCGATACGCGTTACGTTTACTTTACGATTGTCATAATCGTGCTTACCTGTCAGGTATTTCTATAAATACTCATCTTAATGCTATCATATATAGTCCCTTGTGTTGTTGCATGGATACTAAGTGCTTTAGCACCATCTGCACTTCTGCTTTAGCACTATACTGTGCCTCTATTAAATTGAATTACAACAATATCTTCAGTAATCTTACTTGGAGTATATTATATCCGTTAATTTAATTACATACAGGCCGCAGAGATCATGGGCAACTGCACCACACAATTGTAAGTCAATTAATAAGCAAATGTACTTAGCATGATCATAGCTAAGTACGAGTAATATTTCTGTTGAGTATGGTCAAGAATAAAAGTGACAAGGTATATTTAGTTCCAATTTCACAACTGGATGTCGCTGAACCGTCTTTACGATCCCTAGATCGCGTTATCGAAGCGTTTTGCGTGTCACAGTCGAAGTTAAATTACTCAAAAAGCACTTGCCCGATCGTCATGAAATATGCGACTACTTCTGAAGTATGTCCAACCAATCAAAAAAATAATTAAATAATTATTAAAATCGGTTCATAATTGACGGAGAAATCGTGTTACATTCAGGCAATAAAAATCAATCGAATTGAGAACCTCCTTTTTTGAAGTCAGTTAAAAACTCAATAGACTTGGGGCTTATTTTTAAATTAGATCTTTATGTTGATTAACTCGTAAAGATATTGAAGAAGTATTGATAAAAAATAATAAAGTTAAAACATAATAAGCTTAAGCAATATTAGTGACCTAAGATAATGAATATATTAATTATATTAACCTGATGGTTTAAGAACCGTCAGGTTAATATAATTAATATATTCTTAAGCACATTACTGCACTTTATTGTACTTAGTTATTATTGTAATTATACTTTGGTATGTGATCATAAACACGTACCTAAATAACTAGTTATCATAGACAAACCAATGCATAGTAATATAATGTATATAAATATATCTATAGAGCACCGGTGGCCTAGTGGTAGAAACATCGCCTTCCGATCTGAAGGTCGTGGGTTTAAATCCGGTCGTGCACGAATGCCAGTGCTCTCAAAGAACAAGTCAACTCGGTCCGTATTGCACTTGTCTTTCCTCTGGATAAGACTGACCAGGCTGAGAGGATGGTATAGGTGCTGGGCAAGCCTACTCCTTAAATAAGTGTCCCAGACATTACATCGTCCCGTTTATAGGGGAATGGGTAAAAATATAAATAAATATTCATGGACATTTCAAACATAACACTCTAGACCCAAACTAAGGAAAGCTTGTACTATGAGAACTAGATTACTGATAGAATACTTATATACATATCTATACATACTGTAAATACATACATAGAATACTAGTAGTACGCCCCGGCTTCGCACGGGTAGCCTATATAAAAAATATCATTATAATATAGACTATGTTCAGCGCAGATAATGTAGCTTCACAACAGTGAATGAATTTTTGAAATCGGTCCAGTAGTTTCGGAGCCTATTCGATGCAAACAAACAAACAAACAAACAATCAAATCTTTCCTCTTTATAATATTAGTTTAGACACAAAAATGGCCCATAACGCTGTAGTCGTCTAGACGAGATGTAAAGGCTATCACATACACATATAAATAATGTCTAGTGTATATGTTAGGCGGATGTTCCGTTAGATACCCGGCAGTATAACTTGCCAAGAGATTTTCCACGATTGAATACATAAGCTCCGGTTTTTCTTCCGAGATTAATACTTTTTGCTTGTGATGCGCAAGCGCAACTCATTATGTTGATATTACGATGAATGAATCAATTGAAACAACACTGTTATTTTTCAACACGGATTTCATTTTCAACTTATGTAGTATAAACAAAATAGTTTTTTTCTCTTGTCTTGATCATTCACAAGATCCTTTTTTTTAAATTGATTCAATTGAACTATTTTGGAATTGTTGTAATTTTATTTTTATTATCTCTGTAATACTGATTTTTACTTTTGGTTTACTTAATATGAACATTATAAATTAAATATTAATATAAATATTCACGGGACATTTCACACATCACACCCTAGTCCCAAACCAAGCAAAGTTTGTACCATTTATATTTTTTGTTTGCTTACTTAGAATCGTCTAGATCGAATATTTATGTTAAACATTAAATTATATTGACAGCATACAATCAGCAATTTTATTGTCTTCAAGATTTACTAGACATGGGTGTTATTAAACGAACTATAACTATTTGATTGCCAATTAAACTTTATATCTAAACGGTTCCTGAATGTTCATAATTATATGTTATACAAGCATGGTTGTTCGTGACAAGGTTACATATTTCATTAATTGTTACAAGCTTACTCGCGTTGAATTCGTAGAGATTAGTTTAGGTACCTGTTGAGGTTTATTTCTTGCTACATAATAAAATTATTATCATTGTGACACGAAACATAGACGAAACCATATCGTAAGTCAAAGTCAAAGTCAAAATTACTTTATTCAGTAAAATCACAAGGATCATTTAGAAGATTCTAGGTGCCAGTTCTACGCGACCAGAGCCTAGAAGAACGGGCATCGTAAGTTTCTTACTCGTTCTTCTAGGCTCTGGTCGCCAGGAACTGACACTTAGAATCACCCAATATATATCACGATTCTAAATGATCCATGTGATTTTATTGAATAAATTATATATTACACAATTTTTTTTTAAATATATTTAATTTTGTTCTGAACATCACAGACAGACTTTTATTTATATTATAAGTGTTGATTGATATGTATTTAGCATTGTTTGACACGTAATTGTTCAAACCTTAAATTACTGTTCTTTTGAATGTGGCATGTGGGTGGTTACGAAGGCTCTTTGTACTTTGTTTCATTATTGCTATTGTTTATAACTAAAAATTCAAATAGCATTTTAACGAACCTTTTTCACCATGTTTGAATTTCTAAAAATCATTATCAACATATAAATAAGTTAAGTGATGACTCACATCTTGTGACAAACTTAAGACCACGACGCGAGAGTTTTTAAATAAAGTAGCAATAATTATTGTTCCTAACATGTAGTTAATCCTTTTTAATTCATATGCTTCTCTCGCACGAAGCATCACCTTGAGTAGTCCTAACGACAGACGCCTTCTTGGTGTCATCGACATTAGATTGGTTTGTCATCAGGTAAAAACGTCTACTGAATATGTATGGTGCGATCTGCTGAGCCCATCAATCTTAATTCTAAAGTTTGTAACAATATCCTCACTGTTTGAGAGAAACATAAGATGCAAACATATTTAAAATTGTTAAATCTAAACTAATATTATAAAGAGGTAAAGTTTGTATGTTTGTATATTTGTTCAATTGTAAGGGGTAATCTCGGGATCTACTGAACCGATTTTAAAAACTCTTTCACCAATAGAAAGCCACATTATTGCTGAGTGTCATAGGCTATATTATATTTTCAAAAAAATTAGGGATCCATACTAAAACTTCGATTAATTAACCCAAGGTGTAAAAAAAATACCTAAGAAATTCCTTACATCGCGTGCGCTGCGAAAACTATTGATGAGAGAAAGAAATCATGTACTACAATTTTGTAGAACACATCATTATCCACAAAAAAGTCAGCGACAGCATATGTCTAACTATTACAGATATGTAACTATAGGTGTTTTAATATCAAAAAAATATAATTAAAATGACGCCGCTAGAAAACGTTCTTTATTTGTGCTTTGGTATTAATCCTTATCTAAATAAATTACTACATAATTAAGATTGTTTCAATATCTTTATATGATTTTTTATAATATTCAATTTGGACATTCCATTCAAAAGATATCACGAGTTCAAAAATGTAAGTACCTACATATTAGAAAAATGTCAAGCGGAATAATGCAAGTGCCGGTCACGGGAGTATATGCGGGTTCTATTGTTTAGTTACGGAGAAGGAGAGTTAAAGGAGAGTTAATTAGAAAAAACGGTCGAATTATGCCCAACGAAGTGGGCACGGGTCAGCTAGTCGCTAAATAAACTTCAAAGAAACCTGAACTTTTCTCGATGGTAATAACAAGCCAAATATGTTCGCTTATGCATTGACAGCTATACTTTGTTAAAATGATAAAGTAATTTGCAATTCTCCTGACAAATAACGTTTCGTGTGCAGAAATGCGTGGGACACGGATGGACTCCCAATAAGGACGTATGTAGGAGTGATTCACTAGCAACCCCTACAAGGTTATTGTGAGTAAACAAAATGGTATTTTCACTTAAGGTGACGGGTATAGCCAAATGCGTGTTTTTGGGGAAACCGAAAACTGTTTTCAGAAAAAGTGATAGCATGTGGAGTTGTGAAACTTATTATTTCCTTTAACACATATATTGAACTAGTGTATTGTTACTCAAAATTTGTGCTCTTGGATATAGTTTACTTTTAAATGTAAGTTTAGTACCAACGCCTTTTGCAAAAGTGTGGTTTAAGATCCCATTTTTTATGGGTTTGGCAGATTTGTTTGGTACCAAACTCAGCACAGCTATTCTTATGGTTCGTATCTTGTGACTCTAAAGAAAACATTTCTACATTAAGGTGTTTAAAGAAGAAGAAGAGTAGCGCCTTAGGAATTATAAGTGTTTGATTGCTGTGTGCTCGCAAATATACATAAGGCACTGCTTTAGAGTTTGACTATCCGAACTGTGCGCGGCTCATTATGTGTTTTGCGCCGTTGTCAGCATTTTTGTTGAAATTGAAATTGTGACGTTGCCACGCTGACTGTCTAGAGTTTAACCACCACGGCAAAAACTATGCCGTGTAACAAGTTTAACGTGTGTATAGATATAATAAATAAATAATAAACTTGGAAGTTATTGACATTTTTATTTATTATGAAAAATTTCACCCTACCCGTCGCCTTAAGTATATCTTGAATATTATTTCAAAGAACCTATTATTCATTTTATGCAAATTTCTGACGACATTTATGTTGGAAAAACCGTTACATTTTAATTTCACACAATAACAATATCTCGTCCTTGTCAATGTTAGATTTATTTGTTCCCACAGAGTCACTAGCTCATCTCCAGAAGTCGACAGGCCGTGTCTAATGTCCCATTCTTTGCATACATGCTATTACAGCACTTCCTCGTACTCATCATTACATCTTCTCAAGCATTTTAATATTGATGTGGTGCAGAGATTCCGGGTTGTGACAATTTACCTCCTGCTGTTCAATATTGTGTCTTGATTTATTAGAATATCGATTGAAATCGATTGCACATCAATCATGTCCTTGAAAATAATCTCTGACAGTAATTTTATGCACATAATTGATCTTAAACATGTGCCACTCTATTTATGGTCAACGTATTTGTGATGTATCCTGTCGGATTGACGTTTGATCATCGATTCCAGAAATTGTTAGATGATGTAGAAATGTTCAATCGATTATACCTTATTTGGTGATTTACATTTAAACTAATTTGTTATTCTGCAAATCCATTTATATGTTGTGGTAATTGCATATCATGATAATGAATGTTTATTTTTTTGCTGTTGGACATTCGTGGAAATAAAACATCACAGTGTTGGGTTTTCTCAGAGCATTTTGTTGCGTTGTTACAATGAAATAAAGCTATTTAACCTCACATCCGGGAATAAGTTCTTGCCATTACGAGTCCGGGTCGCTGGCCCTTTTATACATTTTGAATTATTGCCATTGTATTCGCGCAATTATGTCGGATCTAAAATTAGTCATGAGTGGTCAACAACGTAGATCTTTTTTTTGCAATTTATTAGCTATGTGACTCAGATGTGTGCTTACTACTTTAACATTAATTTGGTCTCTTATTCTTAAACTGTCATCACTAAGGTATGCTGACGTTTCTTAAGACAACATCACTGTTGTACTTAGCATGATGTCACTGTGGTTTGTGGGGTCCACGATTAGCTACAGCATAGTGGTTTACTGGTGTCGTCATAAAATAAGTTGTAATTTTTATGACATCCAGTAATTTAGAAATTGTCTTTCGTTATTATGTAACGTGTCAATGCAATTTACGATCATAAATACTGAATAATATCTAAGGAACTTTCCACTTTCGCCTGCTTTTCTTGACACTGACCATTCACCACACAAGTTTCAATGACATTGCAGACATCTTATACTATCTTCTCAAATTACTTTATTCAATTGCGGTTGTTTATCAAATGACAAGCGGCTTCTATTCTGCTGATAAATGCTTCTGTTTCGGCACAAAGGTAACCTGTAACAGCCTACGTCACGCCTACGCCACGTCATGACCCATTCAGTGATCAGGTCGTGGTGATGCATACCACGTGCGTACCGCCCACACCAGCCTAGCGCCACCTGACTTCATAGCTCATAGACAATAGTACCGCAATCCTACATACGTATTTCGCAATTTGCAATTACAGCCGTACATTTGAGAATATCACACGAAGTGAAGGATTCTAGAACGTCCAGAAACTTAGTTTCTTTTTTGACGTGACAACGTCGTATAATTCGATAGAGCCGGCTGCACGCACGAAAAAACATGACTCATGCGGCGTTACCTCGCTCTGAGGCGTTCCATGTAAGGCTTGAAGTGCAAGCGAGAGCGCGGAACGAGCGACAAAGAAGCACAATCGGCCTTTGCGTTCGTTGTCACGTTCAACTATCGTCAGTAAACCGACTTTACAGTCATTTTTTTTGCCTTTGTAATGGCATTGTGGATGTTGTAGCATCCGCAATAATGATCCCGGACTTGAACGATGTAATCTCTGCGTCAGCACCTGTAACACCAAATAGCTACATCATTCCCTATTCATAACACGCAGACAGTACATAATGCTGTGGGTTTTCTGTGCTTACGCGATGACGCTCGTCATGTATCAAGTATGAACTCTGAATTACAATTGGACGCTATCTTAGAGACGAAAAATCAGCTACATTCCTACAGGCTGCATCAACAGAGTTATAGAAGGTGGTCGTCCATGACTGTCAAATTACCATATGCGTATCACTTAATTTAATTACACTATCGCTTCATATATTCATGTTCAGAACCACCTGACGATGTGCAATTTTTTTATGCGTTGCTGCCTCGTCCTTCTAAATTAATTTTAACAAGTTGGATAGCTAGCAAATACATAATGCAATGCACTCTAGCGTGGAGCGTCAGTGCAGATCCTATTCCACCTCGGAGACCAGTTTTAAGCTAAAACCTGTAGCTTGCTAATCAGTACTCTGAAGTAATAACGGATATGAGGATTCACCAGATGCTAAACGTGATATTTACGAACGTGACGATGGTTTTCGGCAATAAACGTGCCGTGCTTAGCGATTAGCCATTGAAGTAATTTTAGGATTATGACAAACATTTTGATTTCGTATACTTTGGGAATCTTCGTCAGTTTGTTTGTTTTTTGATATCCGGTTAAAATCATTATATCGCTGATTTGTGTGTAATTTTGTGATTCATGTATTTATTGTAACTACGGCTGTATATAATTGACAGATAATTTGTAGTATCACGCATCAGTGTCAAAATGACACTGCATATTTTAGACTACAGTTTCTAGAATCAAGTCACAATATTTTTATAAATAAACTATATTATGGGAGTAATAGAAAAACTTTTATTTCGGAGAGCACGTACAGCCATTGAGAAAATAGTCTAACCTCTACTTACAAGTGACATATGCAACCTTTGACACATGAAGTTGACAGTTGACATGTAGTTAATCAGATACAGTTCCAACACAATACAACGATTAGGATAAATTATTGAGTTATACACCCGCCTTATCTAATTGCAAGGGGCGTTGGCTTCGCATAATTGACGCGTGATTTTAGTCACTGCCCTTTGCGGTATCACGAATTCAGGTGACTGGCCTATTATGCTGTCAATCCTGAAATATCCTGTTTATACCTTATCAACTGTGGCATGACAAGAAGTTTATTGGGAGTCTCTCGCTTTTGAACGTCTATTTTGACATTTAATCAACAAGAGGCAGAGGTGTCGACATGTGACATAGCGTAGTTATATTTATTTATATAAAGATTAAGAAAAGACACACCACACAAAGCTTACATCACATAAAATATAGACCTTAAAAAATTAAATTATATAAAACTAAGTGCACATAACCAGCTAAGGGGTAGGTAGGTATAGGTAATTGGTATTTGATCTGCTTATCATGCTTGGTCGTGGGTTCTTTAAAACTGTTTTTTCTTGGTGGGGACCAAGAAAAAACAGTTGAGACACGGCAAACACTAAATTTCGTTCTGTGACAACGTTTTAATCTAGATTTAAAATATTTGTCATTTGAACTAATTTCCTAACCCTCTGCGCCATGTTTCCGCTGTACATTACCATATTTAGATTACTTTACAAATAAAATATATAAAAACACAGCTATTATTCTGTCCACACAAATGTTTCTAGCATTTGTAAATAGTATTTATCATACCGCGAGAAAACTAAATGTAGGCCGTTGGCGATATGGAACAGAACAAGCTACTATATATATTATAGCCCATTATATTAGCCCATTTCATGTACCCTACGGCAACTGCTAATGGGACTTGGTGTTACCTATTTTACCTTGGTGATAATGTTAAAGCTGTAAAAACTGCCATCATCATTCCCCTGCCCTTATCCTACGTTAAGTGTAACTATTCAATTGTAAATAAAAAATAAAAAGATTACTGTAATGAAGTTTAGGGCATTAACAACTTCACGGCTCGTTAATAACTATAACCATATGCTTTCATACGATATCAAATTGCATATGATTCTCATTATCGGCCATAAAACAAAGCATGGTTATACCATTGTTAGAAACTATCAAAATTATTATAATTCACACTTTCACAAGGTATTACATAATATGTCCCTTAAACAATGTGATTTAATCCGCATAGGTATTTCTTAAGTATTCTCTCACGGTTATTTTGTCTGCAATGGACATTATTTTGACTCGAGTTTTGTATAATAGCTTTGTTTTATTATTATTTACATCTACAACTGATATACCCGTACAGGGTAAGACCTGGATGAAAAAAGCCATGTAAGAAAAGAGTGGCGTTTCAGGGAGGAGGCTTATACCCAGCCGTGGGCTGATACGGGCTGCCTATGATGAAGATGATGGATAAGAAAAATATGGAATCATTAATGAAAAAGTTTATGGATTTTATTTTCATTTGATCACATCTAAAAATTATAAGATTAATTTATTAATATCATTAATAAAGTATAAATTCTTAAAAGTAGTTCACCTTAAGCCATCAATCCCCCATCAAGCTCTACCACCATCTAACAGTGATCTGATTGTCGCCAGTTCATTATAAGTTATATAAAAAACACTGGTATTACGCATGCACGAGCGCATACTTCATTGACACGATCTAGACAAAGTTGTAAAGTCTAAGCTATCATTATACTATTCTAAGCACCATAAATGTTTTCCTGTTGGCATTGTACCAGCATAACTTTAAACCGACAGTATGAGAGTTCCTAGAAGGAATTGCATTAATAAATGAATCAATTCAGATCTTGTTATGTTTCTTATTTAAGGTGATACCTCTCGCTCTAGCGGGAAATTCAAATTTTATTACTTAATATATTAACTTACTTACATAATTAATTAACTGTTTTGTACAGTAATTTAATGCAGTAGGTTTATATAAAGAATCAATCTCAAAAATTGATACAGGGTTACACAGAAAATTATTTTTTATGTTCGCAAAATAACTTAAACTAGTAAAAGATATAACAATTCAGCCGCAATAAAAAAAACCCAAAAAAATTTGAATTTCCCGCTAGAGCGAGAGGTATCACCTTAACTGGTTTTCTTATTCAATTGTATTATGAACACCTACGTAGGTACGTAACTTTGGGAACAAGCTATAATACTACCGATTTTTATAATTTGGATATTTTAAGAGGCGAGTGAATGGGTATTTCCTTGGTAAGCGTGCTACATATAACTTGTAAAAAAAAACATTAAAAGAAGATTTTAGTTGTTTTGAAAAGTCAAAAAAACTTAAACTTAAAAACTACACATTAAAAAAGAATGCAAATACTTTTCGAAATACTTATTTCAAAATGTATGCAGATGGTACTCGTGAAAGTAAAAGGAATGATTTGACCGAATAACAACAAGTTACTTACTTATTTCATGATTTTATAGTTAGAGTCTGTCAAGCGAAAGATGGCCCTGATAAATCGCGGCAAATTCAAAAACTATTAGTATGGCAATAGTATATCATCTACTTATTCATAATCATCATCAAAAATTATGTAAGTATATTTATTTAGAATAATATCAAAGTATCAAATTATGTAATTCCAAGTTATCCTATTATTTAATGTATTGCCATACTAATAGTTTTTGAATTTGCCGCGATTTATCAGGGCCATCTTTCGCTTGACAGACTCTATGAAATTAGGTACAGTAAATTAGGCTCAGAATATTAAACTTCATATTAGATAAGAAATGATTCAAACGCATAACATATTGCAATAACCACGCATGACGCACTGGCGATAAAGCGCAGTGTAACTTTACTGCTATTTAATTCGTCATTAAAATAAACGTGTAAATCGAGTTTTAAAAGTAACCAAATACAACATAACAACCTTATTTATTTTCAATATTTTTACGAGTAAGCATTTACGTGATAATATTTAATCAACAGCAAATATCATCTTATAAAAAGTTACCGCAGACTTGAAGTACTGTTTACCATGCGTAATGATGACTTAAAGTCAACGCTAACTTTTTAGAAGATTGGGGGGTAAGTCTAAAAATAATGAAAATTTACTTTTGAATGTCTTATTTACTTTATTTCCACAAAAAAAAATAACCGAGAAAATGTACATAACCGCGCAAGATCTAAACAGTTGCTAACGAAACTAGTTCACAAAAAGCTCGATCAATATCTAATACCAACACTTATCTGTAATGCGATCGGCATATCACGAATTCCACAAGCTAACAGCCATTCCTATAACAAATCAGTCACTTCAAAGCTTGCATTTTATCTTACCTTCAACCATTTGATGAAGCAGGTTTCACTTTGAATGAACTGGCTAAAGAGGTCCGGGTAATAAGTCTGCTCTCTGTTCAATCTGCAAATATATGTTTAAAACTTAGAATCTTTCTTTAGATGATGATATACATAATTTTTACGGTGATCGAACGCACGCAAGTTTCAGGTAAGTAAAGGGCTATGAACGCACATAATATTACGTCTGTTCGCGCAACGTTGTTTTTATAGAACGCATTTTTGTAGGCATTTATAGTTATAAACCATTCTTCTGTACGTATCTTGTCTGCGGCTCAACCGTTTACCTGGTCTATTGTAACCAGCTCATTAATACTGCGGTTGAGATTGATGGCATTCGCGCACTGCGCCGGCGCATTGTGAAAGCGGACCACCTGTTCGCCAGTCTACACCAATGGTATTGCAGAGAGGGTAGTGGTTGCGACTGCAAACAATCTAGAATTGATTGACAGGTTGGCAGGTGTTTTGATTATGCGAATTGTGTTAAAAAGCATCCGTTTATGTCCACTTGACTGTTTAAGTCGAAGTTATTATTTTTGTTTAAACGTATTGTAATTATCTGTAATCTATATTTTATGTCGTAGAACATGGCACTTACTATTTTATAGCATATAGTTGCCGTCAGTTATTGCTGTTTCTACATTTTCTACAATATTGCCAATCGTCATTTTATATTACTTTTTAACGACAGACGCATCATTGCTTAAGCATTGCATTTGCGATAAATTTACCGTATTCAGACATTCTTTATATCTGGTCTAGATCAAGAAGTCGGCGACCTGAAACCATTCTGCAGAACTCGCTAAAGATAAAAATGTTATTTATAACATACTCTGCGTCCATTTCACACGATACCATATTTGTGTCATGAAACCTACTGTAGCCATATTTGAGGCTATTTAAAATTATATATTGGTAGTTAAACTGTAAAGTAGCTCGATAGATTAGATTTTTGCACATTTCGATTTTAATTTATTTAGAAATTATACAGGCTGTCCGTTTTAATTTCATCTTATATACTCATTTAAAGTATGCTTTGTTATTTAGAAGTCTATTAAATAAATATGGTTTAGATGTCTGAGACGTCTGCTTTTATTTGTTTTATCTTTTCTCTACATGTTTCAAAATCCTTACAGCTTCTTAAAACAAGATTTAGCAAGTATGCAATCACTTGACATGCTTGATCCTTGGAGTTCTCAAAAGTAGGCATAGTTGGTTAAGTTTCCACCGTCATAATTAGCGAGCTGATGAGTGCCAAGTGGCAACACGTTAAATACATAATTGATTATAATCGACCCGTTGATTACAGGTTTCAATGAGTCTTTAAAGCAAGTAATTTGACCCAACCCGTTTTACCGAACTAACTAGTTTCTAAACCCTGTTTTCACAGTTTTCATGTCGCCAGCGCTGCCTTGTTTCGAATCTATACCTTATCCTACCCAAACTAACCTTGATCCATTGTTCTTGTCTTGAACAGCTTAGAAACTTATTAACCATTGGTTATTTGCCCCAAGCTCATCGATAACATGTTCAACGGTCATTGTATTCAAATGCAACTTGCGCGACCCAGTTCTGATATCATTGATCACAATGCGAATTCACTTGCATACCTGCTAAACAATGTGGATAAAATCTAGGTGTGAGATGTAAATGCTCTGTCATCGTCGTGAGCATTCAATGAAACCTATCTATCATCTATCTATTGTGCTTGAGGGGTTTGGAAGGTCTCACTGCGAGAGACCACTGCTTTATAGTAGAATCGATTTTGATATATTACAATCTGTTCGAAGTAAGGGTTTGACAAGTGTTTTTTTAATTTTAATAGTTTAATGAATAAATTTCCGGTCTTTAAAATTAAAATTTGTTTCATAAAGCATAAAATTAGGTATAATTTTATGCTTTATTAATAGTGTCTTTAAAATTGAATAATTAAACGATTTAATAAAACGATCATTGTAGGTATCAACATTTTATTTAGTAAAACTTCCAATTGCGGTTAGTTCGCTCAACATTTAGTAACAGTTTGGTAAAATAAGCAACAAATCATAAACTAGATTAACCGGCGCAGGCGCACGTTTGGTAGCTTGTCAGGGCTAGTTGCGAAACGCGAAATATGGTAGGGCTCCATCAGGGCTACAGTGCCCAGACACGACAACCTTCGACAGCATATATTTGGGTCATAACACTAGCAAAAATAGTGTTACTAATCATTTTAATTGTCTTTATTACTTGGAATCTTGTAATATAGTTAGCAGTTCAGAAATTATAACATTTTATTCAAAGCGATTACATTTATATGGACTAGTTTTACTCGCATGTTGTGATGATATTGATCTACAATCGACACTAAACACGTAATATAACGTCATGTAAGCCCGACTCCGATCTGCTTTACTTTGAAACGGCTACCGGTTTCATGGTCCTCATAAAGATGATTATTCCCAGATACAGTGGGCGTGATTACATCATTTGTCTATTACATTATTAAAGCTACGTTTGTCACTCTTTATAGTCCGTCCGGTCAATGACTCATGTAATCTTGTGACATGTACCTACCTAGAAGTACCAGTATTGTCGACTGAGGAAAACTGCGGAACCCTTGCATATTATTTGCGAAATATGTTTGGTAGCTGATCGAGTTACCAATCGGAATGGCTAACAGAATGTTATCTAACTTTTGACGCTCTAATAATTGGAAGTCAAAGGAGCTGGGTGGATTTAAAACCTTTGTGATTGAGATGAGAAGGACAGCTCATTATATTAAACTGGTTTTGGTTCCCACAAGTCTGTTTCCACCTGTAGATATTTGAGCATAGGTACTTTGCATTGTCTCTCAATTTACTGCCCAATTTTGGTTTTAATTATAGCGGTGGCCTCCCCGACCCTCGAGTAGACCTCCATGGTCGCTCTTTCATTAGCTTTGCGAAACTCGCTCGAATTGGAGCGGCAATTTTGTTTGCGACGTGTCCTAGACGAATGCAGGCACAATATGCTAGCTTACGTAATAATGTGTTTGTTTAATAGATTCCTTTGTTCAGAGTTCCTGCAAACTGCTTTGTACAAATAAGCTGTGACCATCATAACATCAGCCAGTCCACTGTTGATGTAGACATCTTATTCTGAGGAACTTGGGCTTTCTCTATTCCTTTCTACCTTCATTTTAACCATGTCAGTTCATCCGGCCATCCTTCTGGTTCATAGTCACGTACCCCAGAGATTTTCAGTTCAACGGGTCAGTCCACTTCTAGTAGCTTTTTATAGCTATGTCTTAAAATAATAATGAAACCGTCACATATTTTTTTATCCTCTACACAGTAAAAAAAATAAAATTACCTACTAACATCTTGCAATGTCTACATGTTGCTGAATTATATTATTCCACGTCATTCAGCGATGTTCCCAGATGATAAACTTTCGAGATAAAGTTATGCTCTTTCGTTATAACCGTACGTTATTGTCAAACTAATTAAGATCCGGATTAGTTTTGCGTGATAGCACCACGTGCGTGATGCCCACGTGACGTTCCGCGTAATTGGATAAACTGTTATTTATAACCATTTGATGTTTATGATACACGCGAAGGATTTTACGTGCACAATTTTGCATATACCTTACCTTGGCTTTCAATGGAACTTGTTTTTTGATCTGAGTGAATATATCTTTTCGAATTTAGTTTTGTCTGAAATTGCTCGTGATATCGAAACTCTTTAAATGTGATATAAAAATTATTCAATTGCATTCCAAAGAAATTACTATCAAGATAAAATAAAGCTTGGTTTATGTACAATTAATATGGTTTTACTTAGTCAAAAGTTGAGAAACAATTAACTTATAAGTAAGACTAAACGCGTGAAGATGTAACACTATTATGATGCGTAACTCCGTTATACATTATTTACAGTTAAACAATTTCAAGGTCTATAAACAAAGAAGTCCTAACGAAGGCGTCGCTAAACCGAAACAATTGACTTTCAAGCACATCATTATATTTTGCTACTTGAATTATTATTTATTCCATTTTAAATATTAGCAGAATAGAATGACGTAACCTAACCGAAACTAGCCCAAGTTTATTTTTAATTCATTAGAAAGAAACAAGTGGCTGTCTACTTGTCATTCATTTTTGCCCTATTATTCACTAACTTAGATCATTGTAAGTTATATAAAGCTGAAAAGAAAAGTCGAGAGTAATTTGTTTCCATATTATTGTTTTTGTATTCGTTTGTAACCCTGTAAGTCGAAAAGAGGATTATTCTAATCAATCTTCTTCGAGTTCGACTCAAAAGACGGTATAGTTACTATATCTATTTTATTAAAAAATTGAAGAAGTGCAACATTAACGGCCGGTTTCGGGAAACCTAAATCACGATTGATCCGAGTTTGACACATAGTAATTATTTGATTTTTTCGTTGATCATCGTTCGAGAAACCGGCCGTAAGTTGTTGATCATCTGTTTTTAGCTATAGGTACTTAAAATATTCCGGGATGCAGACTGTTACAAACTGAAATTAATCGAGCGAATTAGTTTCGAGATTTACGACGATCTTAAGATCGCGAAGTAGGTACGCTACTTAGTGAGCTTTCATCTTTTATACATCTTTTTTATACTTAAAGGTACGTCAGCTTTCGTAGTTTTATTGGGATTTCCTAATAGGTTAACTTAACGTATGTAAAGCAGGTTAGACTGCAGAATGTGATTGGGTGTGCCGGATATAACAACGCAACGATTTCACGACTGGAACTCGAACCCGCAAAACATGCACGGATTTAGATCTAATTTGAATGTGTGCATAAATCATTTAGATATCAGATGGACCATTTAATCTGTGTCATTTATTTCACAAATGTGGATTAATTTTAATGTTTCCTGGTGTCTATTAACATGTTCTTTTTGACGCAGTTTATGTGTTAATTAATTTAAGCTAATTAATTCTCTTTTAATATGCCTTATTAATCATTTTGATTTTGTGAATATTTTAAACACAAAAAAAATTGTAGGTAGGTAAATATTGTTATCGTTACGTAAATAGTGAAGTCTAGCAATTTTGTTCTCATATTTTAATCATAATTATTTATTATATGTGGAATAGCCTAAAATCCCGTTATTGCAAACAAACAAAACCTCGATATAAAAGAATAGTCTTCCGTGTTTTGATTTATACTTATTTTCGACGTCGCCGTGACCTTACTTGAAATATCACGTCTCTTGCACTGATATTTAAAAATATGTATTTTTCTTTTAAAGTGATGACAATGTTTTTATAATCATCTCAATTTGAAACACAAATAATATTTCTGTTGCTTATTGCTGCAATTTTATTGAAATACTTAACTAAAATTAAATAAATGTTACCTAAAAAGAATTGAAACTTTTACTTACTTACTTACTTACTTATGCCTGTTCATATTTTTCTTGTTATTTCATCTTATTTATGCAATGCAGAAATATAAATTCAATTTAAAATCGTCGTGACACCGAGTTCTATAAACAATAATCCATTATTTCTGGCACCCCTTTACCGGTTCATACTTGACATGCGCCGGCGCAGTGTCGCAACGATGTTGCGAAACTATTTCAATAATGTTCTATGGTCAGTGGCCCTAATGAAACCGCCCATTGTCTACAATACAAAATAGAATATTATATTGTATGTACACGGGACATTGTTTTTTATGAATATTGCTCTAGATAATATGTCAAACCTTGACCGTTTATGTGAATGGTATTATTAACCACGGGTCCAAAAAAGACGGGGTGTTATAAGTTTGGGTTGTCTGTCTGTGTGTGTGTCCGTCTGTGGCATCGTAGCATTTTTATTTTATACTCGTCTTACCTAGAGCACAAGTTGTCGGATGGTTTGTTTACGTATCGAATAATAGTTGATCTGTTCGTGGTTACGAGGTAATAGAGATCCCATGTTTTAAGACTTGAATTCAAAACTACCACGCTTACTGAAGTTTTTAAATCTATTCCATTGATAGTATACCTAATCTTTTCCAGCGATTATATTTTGGTTTGTAATTTAATTAGCTCCATATGTATTTTTTTTTCAAATAATAAATATCTCTTATCAATGATCTTAATCTCAATATCTTTACAAGGTGGTTCATACATCATTAGTGCAGACCATATTATTCAAGTTGTTATATTAAAGAGTTTTTTTAGAAGTTAGGGCGGTTACTATGGTACGTTATCCAAAAAAGGTGCTTAAAGTACTCAATGTCTTATATTATTTAATCATAATGCCCTCAGCACACGACTCAAAATGCATCTATGACAATATGTGAACGTTTCCTGGTCATTGAATATCCATTGATTTATTGTCATGGTAGTCATGCAACAAGCATTACTCCGACATAAATTATGGCCTTACTTGTACTATATGACATCGGAAACGAATAACTTTCTGGCTTAAAATTAAATTATTAATATAACTCGTACAACTTGCTGTTGCGTGTTGGCACGAATAAGATAAAATAAAAATACGATTATTAGACAAAAAAATAAAAATATGAATTAGATTAATAGGCCTAAATTAGGTTTGACTAGACACTAGGTTCTCAGAAACATATTAAGTATACCTACATAATTAAACTAATAAGTATAAGTACATAAATTAAAATGTGATGACGAGTTTCTCATTATATGACATGTCATTCTAAGTAAAAAGTTCATAAATCATTAAAAAATATTCAGGGAAATTTCACTCAACGCGCTCTAATCCCAAACTAACCAAAGCTTGTACTATGGGAACTAGATTGCTGATAAAATACTTTTATATATTTGTCATTGCGATACTGCTGCAGTTGGAATCAGGATCGTTTATTACCAGCCTAAGGCTAAACGACTTGAAATATGTTCATGTCCATACGTTCAATGTTATCAATGACACGTCATGTCTTAGGCGCACGCTTGTCTTGCCACGATTCTATACCATGACGTACATGACACACGCTCCAATACATTACAATCTGCGCGATCTGACATGACTCGTGTGGAGCGCCCTTAATTGGCCCTAATAAAGATTAATGAAATAATGAATGGACTCGAGCTTTTTCTCGTTGGTAAACAAGTTATTTTAAGTAGCATACATTTAAAATGTCATAATGCGTAGAATTTTGTATGAGACTCGTTTTTAAAAGTCTAAATATGTATTCTAGATTTTTTGATACTTATCCATGAGGTTTTTTTAGTATCTGTTTCAGTATTGAGTTAAATTTTGGAGCATATGTGTATAAGCCTAAGTCCTTAAAAATTACATAAAAGTTTAGTATAGTATTGGATAAATAAGATAAGCCCTACCCAATACAATACTAACTTTACGATATTGTCCTTGAAGAAAAGCATGGAATTAATAAATAGTAGGTAGTGGAAATTATACAGATGTAGACCATAAGGAAATACGAAATTAATGCTAATTAATCTAATAACCACGGTCAAGTTGAACTCACTTTTACTAGTTTTTGAACTTTAGACTACCAATAAAAACTTGACAAGTGAGAGAACGATTCGCATGCTAAAGATTCCGTATACCAAACCAAAAAAATAAGAGTGATTAGATTATTTTTTTGCTGTTTATAACAAGTCAGTAACTAGGCACTCTTATACCTCTTGGTTTAAATACTTTAATGGTACCGTTTTACTATTTTTAATAGTTTATTTCGTAGGAAAATAATTACTACAATTTGTAAAATAAACTTCGCAAGTGCTTAACTGATTTAGACAAAAACACTGCTAGATTTTATTTTAATTGACAGAAGCTATATTCTTTAGGGATGCTCTAGGATTTTTTTAATTAAATTTGGGATTTGTAAGTACTTTTTTAAAGCGGTACCCTAAAAATATCAATATCTACCTTAATATAACAAGGCATAACAAAATATCTATGAAAATCTAAAAACTGTAATTAAACATCATTATTAGTTTTATATCATCAAAACAAAAACACTGTTGATATGTTTGTAGGTCATTATATATTCTAATGTACCAGTGACTATCGATTACCTGTTTGATTATAAGTTATTACGCAAATTACGCGAATTGTGTCAACGTCAACGCCCTCCGATTACGCATTACGCAGTGGGACACTTAAGTACACTATCCACTAAATATTATTTAATATTCCTTATGTGTTTAAAGTTTAGGTTACTTAAATAAAAAAAAATTACAAAAACATTAAACGACGCAAAAATTGAAAATTTAAAAATAATATCATTTTTATTCTATCCTAATTACTAAGTACTTAAACATATGAAAGTTAACCTTATCAATTTTGAGTCGGCGCCGTATTACGTACAACGTGATACGTGATGATCACAATTTGTTTTTTCGTCGGTTAAAACTATTAGTGATGAACAGTTTTGAGATGGTAAAATTATGTAAACTTTTGGCAGCTGTGATGCCATTATAATCAACGATTGAGAGTTTTCTGAAATCAGACCAAAAAAAGGAGACAGAGACTAGAAGATGCTCAATTCTGTATCGGCTGAACTAATAACTTGTAGATTCTGTAACCTTTTTTCTATTTCAAATGCACTCTCAAATCGGCGCTGTGTTTGATCAGAGAGAACCTTTTTTCGGTATACTGTCGACGGTCTAAAAATGTAACAGATTCGGTCTGTCGATATAACACTTTTCCAAGAACAGCATAGTCAGAAAGACTCTTTGCCGAGATAATTGTGAAGGTAGCTTTAGTGGCTAATCAACGCTGAGTTATGAGGGTCGCATTTTTGGTCTCCTTACTGTAACCTTGCACGGCTAGCATTTATTTTGTTAACGAGCTTTTAATATGGAAATGCCCTTGGAAGTAAAACCTCTAGGAACTTCTCTCTTTTAGAACTGCTTTTAATTGAGAGAGTAATTTATGATGGATCTTTTACATTCATACAAGTAACAACATTTTCGTAAACATTAGTTTAATATAAAATGGCAAACGAAACTAAGATGTAAATTCATGATTGTTGAACAATTAGTGTTTTTTTTTTCAAATTTGTTACTGCCTACGGTGCATCTTTTGTATTTGTCGAACACGTAGTCAGTACGCGTTCGACAGCAGTATCGTGTATTCGTAGCAATCAATAAATCATTTATCAGTTTAGAACACTCGTATCAATCAATCAATCAATTATCACAAACATATCAAGTCATATCATCTAAAGTTGTAGGGCGGAATTTCCAAGAATAGATGCTCTGAAATATCTTGGATCAGAAAAATTCTTAAGAAAATGTGAGGTGAAAATGCCTTTTACATAGCCTTTCATCAATCAACCACTTCCACCTATTATCAAAAAAATTGTATCCTTTAAAATAACTCATGTTTTTTTTTCTTTTTTTTCCAGAAAACCTGGCGCCCTCAGAACTTAAGAAACTTAGGAACAAACAGAGGAAAGCGAAACGCAAAGCGGAACAAGAGAGCGCGCTGCAAGCACAAGTACAGGTGAACATTTACTAATATAGACGTAACTGTACATGCAAGATAAATAAATAAATAATGCTGGACAACCCACACAACATCATCTAGCCACAAGCTAAGCAGAGCTTGTGTTATGGGTACTAGAAGACTGACATACTTAATACAATACATTACATAGATAGGTATATTTTATTATACATATAAAATACCCAGAACACCCGAAATAAATATTCGCAGATCGTACAAACATTTATCCCAAGGCGGGAATCGAACCCGCAACCTCCGCGGCGCAGGCGGATCTTCGCCCACCGCGCCACATCGGTCGTCTCAATGAAATTCTGCATAGTCACTATTGAACCAATCAACTAGCTTCAAAGTCAAAGTCAAAGAATTTGTATTGCAATACATGTTATGATAGACGTTTAATTTATAAAGTATCAATGTATTCTGCTTATGATTAGGCGTGCAATAATTAAATTTACAATTAATATAGCTTGTAGTTTTCATTATAAACGTGATATTTACAATGATTTGTGAGTTTGATTATTTCCCGATTCTCACAAATCATGGTAAATATCCCGTTTATAATGAAAACTATGTTCAAAACCATGATAGTTTCAACTATATGTTTGTTAGAGACAATCCAGACCTGTTTTGTCGGCTGTCTGATGTCGTTCAACGTAACAGACGAGATCAAAAGAAAGTCTGTGTGCGTAATTCTAAAACCACATTGATGCGCAAAAGTGTCTTTTGTATGGCTCCGTTTGTTTATAATAAACTCCCGCTATCACTGCGCGAATTACCCACTTCGTTGTTTCAGAGAAAGTTGAGAACTATATTGGCCGATAAATGTTATTATACTGTAAACCAATTCTTTACTGATAATCTAACTCAATTTACTTCTTAAAAATACTATTCTAAAATCTATACTTACCTAACTATTACTTTAATTACTGACATTATTATAACTATTTTTCTATTTCCTTAATTATATTTATTAATTAATAACATAAAGACGAAAAATGTTAATTAGCAATAGAATACAATTTAATAATAATTTGTAATTTTTAAAATTTTGCATGCCTTATATAAGGTAGAATTAAATTGAAACAAACTATCTTTTAACATCTATGTACATTTAATTCAAGCAAATAAAATAACTTTGACTTTGACTTTGACTTTGACTATAATATAGGGTGCATGGAAAGAGCCTCCTCGTGGCGCACACCCCGGTAACAGCTAGGCACGGCAAAGCAGTGTCTAGTCTGGCTAATCTTTCCAACACGATGCTACAACAAAATACAGTTGTAGCATCGATACGATAAGAAGAAGAATATAATATAGCTTGTGGTATAACAATATGTTTGATTAGGTTTAAATAATTTATTTTCATAAAGACATGTTGTCACTTACATGAAAAAAATATCTAATAGTAGGTAGGTTAGTACGTCGTCGTTTCTTTAAAGTAGGTTAGTAAACAAGTATAATGTGAAAATTGTATAGTTAAGTAAATGATGTAAATAGGTACCTCCTCCTTGCGTCGTAATCCTCACTGCTGAGGGTCGTGACCCCCTCCTTGGATCACCTTATCTCTGACAATGTTTCGCCATCGCGATCTGTTTCCGGCAACCTGTATGGCCTCGTGAACTTTCACCTCGAGAGTGGTGCGGATCTGGTCGGACCAACGTGTTGGACTTCGGCCACGCGGTCTCTTGCCATCGACTTTCCCAGTTATTAAAAGTTTTTCGAGATTAGCACTCGGCTTCCTAGCTATGTGACCGAAGTACTCAAGGACTCGTTGTAGGCAGATAGACGACAGCCTAGTAGTGACTTTGAGTTCCTTGAGAATCGACACGTTTGTTCTCCGTGCCGTCCAAGGTATCCGCAGCATTCTTCTCCAGCACCACATCTCGAAGGCATCCACCCGCCTGCGATCACATGCTTTAAGAGTCCATGTTTCTGCGCCGTACAGGAATATAGAAAAGACTAGGGTACGGATGAGTCTTACTTTAGTCCTATTGGTGATTCTCCTATCCTTCCATATTCCCGCCAGCTGACTCATTGCATTTTTGGCCATACCGATCCTCCTACGTATCTCCGGTTCACAAGAGCCTGTGTTACATATATTGGAACCCAGGTAGATAAAGTTATTGACTATTTCCAAGTTCAGCGCCCCGGTAAGCTCGAGTTGGTTGGAGCGGTCCACTATCATAACTTTGGTCTTAGATTTATTTATATGTAGTCCCAGTGCGTTGCTAATACGCTCCATTCTGTTCAGGAGGCTTATCATTTCTGATTCAGAGGATGCTAGTAGGGTAGTGTCATCCGCGTACCTGAGATTAGTTATTTTGACACCACCGATACTGACTCCTCCTGTCCATCCATCACAGGTGTGTCTGATTATGTACTCTCCGTATGCGTTAAACAAAATAGGGGAGATAATACACCCTTGTCTTACACCCTTCTGAAATGAAAATGGATTGGATGTTACCGTATCTACTCTAGCAACACCTTGGCTACTCTGATAAAGAGATTCAAGTAGGCCAATAAGGTGAATCGGTACTCCCAGCTCTTCAAGAACTCTCCATAGATGAGACCAGTTTACGCAGTCAAAAGCCTTGCTATAATCCACAAAACACATGATGAAAGGTGTGTTAAACTCGTAGGCCTTCTCAATTAACTGCCTTACATTTAAAATGTGCTCGCGGGTTCCCCTGCCCTTCACAAAACCTGCCTGCTCTTCATATGAAATAATATGTTGTTGTAATTTTGATTTAAATACATTAAACGAGTCTATATTTTTTATAATTGTAGGTATTTTGTTATAAATTTGTGCGCCTTCAAAAGTGAACATTTTTTTGCCATAATTTGTGCGTACCCGCGGCAGCACCAGAAAGCTGGCACGACGAGTGCTACGTTTGGCTATTTGTCGCTTAAGGTAATGTGTATGATTCCAGGTGAAACGGGAGCAGCATCACAAAGCGCGGGCGCAAGCTGAGAACGGAGATCCCGAAGCACCACAACTTGATGAGCTGGTACCTGATAAATTAGCTAGGGTACGTTTTATGACTTTAATTAGGTAAACTCGGAAAAATAAGGTAAAATAGGACGGTGTATCTCGCGGTTTCACGCGAGTTACAAATCCGCGAGTTGACGAATAACGGTCTATCTTATAAAAAGTTAGCGCAGACTTGATGTCTTGATTACCATACGTAATGGTGACATAGTGTCAACGCTAACTTTTTATAAGATTGGGGGTAAGTCGTTGCTCAGCATTAAATAGGTATCAAATTGGTTTTGATGGAGATTGGGCAATTAATTCCCTATAGATTATGACTAATAGTCATGACTAAAAAATTCGTCTCTCGGGTTTGCTACATAGTACGTTTAAAAGGACTTTACTTTTACTATCTGGCAACTCTGAGGGACATTTTTTTGACGTGGCCTAAAATGTCCCTTCCTTTATTGTGATTCTCTTAAAGTCATCTTAAATAATCTTAGATGATGTAAATTTTAACAATCTTTTTAATAACTGAATATATAAATTAAAATTATTTAATAACAATACTTCAATCAAAACCTATTACATCGCGGAAATGAGTTTCTGATTATTCTATATACATAATACAATTACCGCTATTCATAAGTCCCACAATATATATTTCCTCAACTTCCTTCTGAGCAGGAAGTTATTGACCCAATAATACATCTAATCACGATATAAGGTCATTTCAGCTTTAAATAATTGCCATCATGGGATGTCAAATTGTCAAGTGACATAGTGACAATGCAATATTATTAGCTGTTGACATTGTAACAATTGAACAGTATCGCATCTTGTAGAAATGAGCCTGATTTTTAACTCTGCCGATGGTATCACGCGCTAAAATAAAACAAAAACATTATATTATTCGATTTTATTCTAAACTCAAGATAAAAACGGCTAACACCGTCTATTTTAGAATCAGATATTGATAAATAAATAAATAATGCTGGACAATCCACACAACATCATCTAGCTCCAAGCTAAGCAGAGCTTGTGTTATGGGTACTAGAAGACTTGACATACTTAATACAATACATTACATAGATAGATTTTATTTTTATTATACATGTAAAATACCCAGAACACCCGGAATAAATATTTGCAGATCTTACAAACATTTATCCCAAGGCGGGAATCGAACCCGCAACCTCCGCGTCGTTCGCCCGTAAGAATTTGTTATAAAAACAGTTGTGTTTCTGTATATATGTAGTATATTGTACTATGGTAACGCTCTCGGCGCCTGTCACTTTGACATATAAAATAGTTTGTTATGTCATTGAGCAGTCACGACTATCTTCATGCACGATTGTAAATAATCTAAACTAATATTATAAAGAGGAAAGATTTGATTGTTTGTTTGTTTGTTTGCATCGAATAGGCTCCGAAACTGGACCGATTTCAAAAATTCTTTCACCGTTGTGAAGCTACACCATCTGCGCTGAACACAGGCTATATTATATTTTAAAAAAATTAGGGATCCTTACTTAAACTTCAATTATGTAACCCAAGGTGTAAAAAAAATACCTAAGAAATTCCTTAACCGCTACCCGTGCGAAGCCGGGGCGTACTACTAGTATTAGATATGTTACTACATTTTCACTATGATAACGGATAGTATAAGTAATGCTGACCGAACTTAGGAGACATCCAAGAACCTTGAGGTAGTTTTGCTGATTTTTTTACCCTTTTCTCTTGGTGAGATCTGGATAAAAAAGTTGCTAGACATAAAAAATATTAATATTTTATTATTTATTTATTTAAATATCATCTTCAATGACAAGAGTCACAGCTCAGTTGGTAGTTGCTGTTTTCTATTAAAACCCAGACACAAAACAAATATTTATGTTCGTCACACAAACATTTGCTCTGGGTGGGAATCGAACCCAGCAGAGCTACTACCAACCGAGCTGTGACGCCTGCCAAAATAATGATGACAATCTAATACAATACAAAATACAAAAAACACAGGTTTTATTTGTTCCATAAAGTAATATCGTAGCAGTTTAGGAGATCTCCATATATGTAGTAGAATATTATTATAATGTCATTTTTGTATATTCCAGGCGGACGATCCATTAGAACAAGCACTGAAGTTCCTACAGCCTCTGAAGACACTTGCAGCGGACAGGATAGACACACATCTGATGGCATTCGAAATTTATATTAGGAAAGGTAATTAAAGAAAGAAAGAAAAAAAAAAAGAATGAAATAAAAAAATTGTGACCACAAAACAGGCCATCACTCAGCATATGTTGTAGTAGTACCTATGTACTACTACAACGCTGATCTTCCGTGAAGCGGTTTTATTTTACGAGATATAGCAAGCGTTTGACCGCGATCTCACCTGATGTTAAGTGACGATGTAGCACGCTTGCCTAGAAGATACTCATTCACTCGTCTCTTGAAAATATCCAAATTGTATGAATTACTAGTAGCACGCCCCGGCTTCGCACGGGTAGCCTATATAAAAAATATCATTATAATATAGCCTATGTTCAGCGCAGATAATGTAGCTTCACAACAGTGAAAGATATTTTGAAATCGGTCCAGTAGTTTCGGAGCCTATTCGATGCAAACAAACAAACAAACAATCAAATCTTTCCTCTTTATAATATTATTATATATATTAGTTTAGATGAAACAACGACTTTACTTTACTTTTATCAACGAACTTTTTTACAATAATTATATCATCATTTCAGCCCGTTGGCACCCTCTGCTGAGTATAGGCCTCCTCTTTATTGTGCCATTCTTTCCGGTCTCTTGTGACTCTCATCCACCTCGTTCCGAACTATAATGCTGATAGAATACGTTTATTTTGTAAATTCATACATAGGTAAACCAGACAGTAAAAACATTTCGTTCATCACACAAACGTTTCTTCTCGATGGGGCTCCATGCGAACCTACAGCATGGAAGGCAGAGCTACTACCAACTGAGCTGTGACGCCTGTCAAATGTCCATGAATTTATATTTGAACGAATGTTTCAGACAAGCCGCTGCTGATGCTGCAGAGTTTGAAGCGAGCGTGGCGACTGGACAGCAGCAACCCGCACCTGCACGACTGCCTGCTGCGCTGCCTGCGGTGGCTCCACCACGCCAAGCCAGCCCTGCATCCCGACGTAGCGGCCGTCATCAACGCACAGATGGAACCGGTCAGTTCTCCGCAGATAATCACTGTTATCATCATTCCATTTAATTCTAATTCTGGTTGGGGGAATAAGATCCGCACTGACGTCCCGCAATGGGGTGTATTGTGCATTGTCCCCCTGCTAACCTCACCCCAGCCAGCCCAACTCCTTAAAGTAGGAGAAGGACTTTGGGTTGGTGGCAGCAGTGTTCTAGCACCCCCGATGGTGTGGTGGATGGCGAAATTGATGCACAAGACCAGTTCAAGATCAGTTCCTGCAGTCCTGTTTTGGACCTCTCTTTATTAGTGGCAGTGCAAAATAATAGCACATGCTCTACAGTTTCTTTTTCTTGAAGACTACCGCGACAGAGGTCACTGTCTGTCGCCCCGATCTTAAAGAGATGGTGGTGAAGATCATTTCATCATTCCCCTGCCCTTATCCCACGCTAGGTGGGGTCAGTATTTTATCACGTCGTCTTTTGATACTATGTACATCATCAACCTGTCAGTCCACTGCTGGACGTAGGTCTCTCCCAAGACGCGCCACTGAGCCCGGTCTTCGGCTCTTCTCATCCAGTGTTTGCTAGTACTATGTATATAAGTGTACAAAACTAACTCTAATTACGTAAGATATAAATAAATAAAACTTTAATGAGGACACAAAAAAATAATAAATATAGTTTAATTAAGGAATTGTCCTACAATCGGCGGTCTTATCGCAGATAGCTATTTCTTCCAGACATCCGTTATATTAAATAATATGTTATTATTACATTTTATATACCACTTTCAGATGATAAACGGTCGCAGCGAGCTTCAAATCGCCGAAGAGTTTCTGCCGCGCGCGAGTCAATCGCAATCCGTCGCGTTGTGGGGCGCGCGTGCGCTCTGTCGACTGGTGCCCGAGCGCACGGCCGAGGCGCTCAAACTTGTCACATCACTGCAATTTGATGATCTCTCTATACAGGTAGCTTATAGTATAGGAACCTGTTAAAAAACTACCTCCACTGAGCTGTTTATTGGATAAAAATATTTTTTTAAAGTGTTAATTAATCATTACGGACTGACAGTTCTATGGAAACTTATTTATAGTAGTAGGTATTTATTGTCGCATTAAATTTTATTTTAAAATACTTTTCATCCAATAACCAGCCTTGGTTTCAGCTCGGAATGAGGTAGTCGGTTACGACTTGGACCTTTTAAAAAAAACGGATTAAATTTGGCACCCTTAACATCCCAGTTATTTATAAAATGAATATTGTATACCGACTTTGGTTAACAAAGATGGACCTAATCATAAACTTAACAACTATTAACCTATATTACACAATAAAAATATTTGATTTTAATAATAAGTTCTTATTTTTTAACTCTACTCGCTTTCAACAAGCTTTCCGCATCCGGTAACCGGTAAATAATAATTGAAACAGCAGAAAACTATCTCTTACACTAACCTAACGAATCGATTACAATTCCAGGGTTGCGTGGACGTGTTATGGAGTCTGAAAGAGGGTGACTTCGGGCCGTGCGAGAAAGAAATAGAAGCATACGTCGCGTCATGCACCGCGCGCTTCCCATACGCCATCGCGTTCAAACCTCCCGCGCCGCCCAAGGAGTTCGAGGAGAGTGAAACTACCGACGACACCAAAGAGGTTGTCAATAACTGAACGAGCGCGCACTGAAACCTTCTTGGAGTTAGACGACCAGTAGCTCTACCATGAGTTTTTACAATCTATACACGCTAGCTTCTGTAGTTAAAAAAATGTATGAAGATTTGTACAGCGCCTCTAGCGGATAGTTGGGTACTAAAATTCGTAATACTAATATTTACGTAACTACTGTAGTAAAGTCAGGCGATTTTACTGTGACAACTCATGGTAGAGGTATGGGAGTACCCCGAAGTACGAGTGTCCACAAATCGCAGAGACGCAATCCAAGCAGCGACCCTAGCAGATTTCTTGAGAAGCTTTGATTTCCGTACAAAATCGGTGGCGCTCGGCGATTGTCTCTCTACGATCCGTGTGTGGACAAACTCGTACTAGGGGTAGGTACAGTATCAAAACCGAACTCGATTTGAAATGAACAAAAAGGAATCAATACCAAAATGTTTACACATGACATTTTTAAACGTTATTTTGCCATATTAAGATTATAAAGAAATTTGATAGTGCTAATAATAAAAGAAACTTCAAACTTGTGACATTTCTTCGTTAATTTGGTTTAGATAGCTAGGGTATCTCAAATCGAGTTTGGTTTTGATATCGCCTGACTTTACAGTAGTTACGTCAATATTAGTATGACGAATTTTAGTACCCAACTATCCGCTAGAGGCGCTGTACAAATCTTCATACATTTTTTTAACTACAGACGCTAGCGAGTATAGTAAATATAGTATAGTAAAAACTCATGGTAGACCTACAGGAAGCCCTGATTGGGGATCGTAACTACTTTAGCTGACACTTGGGGATCAACCCACTATAAATAAACCTTATTTTTGGTTACATATTGTTTCCTTGACATTTATTTTAACGAACTTTATTTGTATTGGGCTGGTTATTGTATCCCATTGTCATTTAACATATTCGACCGTGACATTTACATACATTTTTAAGTTTTTTAAGCGATTGTTGAATATAAACTGGGTTAGGAATGATAATGCTTATGGGATGAACGTTTCGATTTTGGGAATTTCAAAGTGAAATTTACTTTCGGTTGTTTTTTTTTTCTGAAAACTGTTTTTCTATACAAGGATTTATTTAACATGCGCTGTATAATTAATTGTCTGGAACGTTAAAATTATCAAACTATTATAAAAAAGGCGGACTTATTATTCGCGGATTCTCGTGGTTTTTATCATTTACGGAGTATTTAGAAATATTTCGATGAACAACAAATATAACACTCAAATATTTTTTCATTATAGAGACAAAACCAAACGCGTTATGAGTGCAGGTCGCTTACGCGTTTATTTCTAATTGACGTAATTAAAATTCACCTATCAAATTACAACTGTATAGTGCGTGATTATAATATTTTAAAACATTATAGACCAGTGTCTAAAAGTCTTGAAACTTTCAAGAAATGCAAAGCCCGTGGATTTACGAAAATTACTATTTTCGACGATGACGATTTTCGCACTGTTTTCTAATTACCAAATACTAATCAAAATAATATTCAATCATAGAGCCATTATTTTTTTTACTTCACAATGATCTGGAAGGTATATTATATGCTTTAAAGCAAATATAATAGCGATAATTAAATCAAGAAAACGCCTCAGTAGTTACGATTTTCGAATTCATCTTGATAGAGGACTATTGTGTGTTCTCTCTCTCTTATGCCTTGACAGTGACGTAATTGAGATACACTGCGCGTCGACATCAGTTTTACTGTTGAACGTTGCAGCGTTAGCGCGCAGTGTATCTTAAATACGTCACTGTCTCGCCGGTTTACTCGGTACGTGTGATCAAGGCATTACTCACAAAGTGAACGAGACGTCAGAAACCGCTATGACCATAACATTACAACAATAAAATCGTAAAATTAATTGAAGTCAAATACTTTGAGCCATGATCATAAGGAATTATGAAAATTTGATGACAAATCCTAGATCACGCAAATCAAGTTATCATGGAGTTTGAACATAAGTAATAGAACCGATTACCTATCCATTGGTCCTCGGAAGATCCACGCCGAGCGACCTTTGGGTCGAGGTACCTATTATATAGGTTGCGTTTGATAGTATCATTTTTTATTTCAATTATTTTTATCATAAATCTGTCCGCGACTTCTTATTATCGTTATATTTTAGATTGACACAATATCTTTATAAATTATAGCCTATGTGTTATTCGGATGTATAAGCAAGCTATGTGTAAAGTTTTATTAAAATCCATTTAGTAGTTTTTGCGTAAAAGCACACATACATCTATACAAACTTTCGCGTTTATAATATTAGTAGAAAGGACTAGTAGGATAGGATCATCAGAATGAAGAAATCAGCGGTATATCTCCCGCATTATTTGACATTAAAAAACCATCTGTATCAAAATAAAATTAATAAAATGGACGTTTGTAAAATTCTCAGTAATTTTTTTGTACGTATTTGTAAGTTTAGGCTAAAAGAAAAATGGTCAACCTGTGTCATCTACAGTACTTATATTGACAATTTAGTGAAAATAATTCATCGTAGTTGATTTTAAAGTCTTCAAAACATAGTTTTCAATCGACACAAAAAACTGTTTAAATTGTGTATGGTATTTTTTATTAATTTTTAAAAATTCATTATATTTTGATTTGTAGTATGATTGAGACAATTAAAATGTATCAACTTCTTAGGCATGGTTGTCAAAAAGTTCAATTTACATATAATACTACGAATAACAGGCTAAATATTTTTCATTAAAAAAAAATTTTTTTTTTAAAGTTTTTCATGTCTACTATAATTTATATAGATGAGTTAAACATAAAAGAAAGATAAAAACACCTATTTCACATTTTAGCTATACAATATTGTTTTCACTACATTTCATACTTTTGTTTTTGTTTTTTTTTTGTATCTAACAATTAAATGTATTATAATATAATGCTCGGGTGATACCTTCAGTTAAATAAAATTACCGTATATACATAAGACTAGAAATCTCGACAGTAAAGTAAATAAATTGTTTTGCGTGCGTCTGAACAAAGTATTAACAAACATTAATGTCATTACATTAATGTTTGTTATTATATTGTAAATGCTGTCTATGCAGATCTATATCTACTATCTCTTACTGCCAAGGAATCCTTTGGAACCATTTACATGTTACTACGATTTAGTCTTCTAATAGATAGACGAGAATTTATCACCTATGTAAAATAATTAGAATAATTGTGTTTTTATTATAATTGTCGAGCAATATCAAACATTTTTTTTTCAGTCTCTTGTTATACTTTGTTCGGTACACGCGTACGCAACATCATTTTCTTAATTCGTTAAATACACCCAAATATTTGTTAGCTAAATCGCGTCTGCATTCAATTTGCCATTACCAAGGACCCGCAATGCAGACTTTGTAATTAGCAAGTTAAAATGGGTTCCCAGCTTTAAACATCTGTATTATTCATAAAATAACACCAAGTGTGGCCTCAAGTGTTCATCAGTTTGTAAAATAGGACATAACTTTAGAAATAATATATCTAATGGACTTGTACGTTTTAATATCGTACCTATAACAACTGCGGTGCGCTTTGTAAATAATAAATATTAAGATTTTTTGTAAAATATCGTTACAAGAATTCCCCGCGTCTTTATAGACTGATTGTAAGTTTTGTTTGTGAAAACTGTTAGATTCGATATTTTTTTTTGTTGTAGATATGTGTAAAGTTTGGACAATAAATTTGTATTATTGAATACTCACATGGTCCGCCATTACCTTGTTAAAGGTACGCAAAATTCTGATCTTAACCGGGCCTCCTTCACTGAATTTTTATTTCTACTTGGACTTTACTTGACTTGGATTAAATTAAACAATGACTTATTGTAAAGTTTTATTAAAAACTGTCATTTAAATCTACGGTTAAACCGACGCGATTATAGCGAAAGGAAAACCAAGGTCAAACATCTACATTTATAAGTAGATTTATTCTTTCTATAATCAGGTCGGTTTGCTAGTAGCTATAAAATATAAACTACATTGTAAAACTACATAATGACTTTGATTACAATAAGAAATATAACTATCTTAATTATTATGAGAAACACGCCTTACTTAGTAAGAGACGTTTGTGTCCAACATTTTAATCAAAGAAAAAATATACTTTTTGCATTATTTTTACCAATCAACTTTTAAAATGTCTAAATACAACCTTAATTGAATACAAAATTTGTGTGAAAATGAAAATATGTTATTATGTATATCTATGATTGTTATAGTTAAATTTTCAGTGAAGTCTGTTTTACAGAACAAATTAATGTTTAAAACAGCTACGTTGATCTAATATATTTGCAATGTAAATTGTGCCCTCTCAACCTGTACATAAAGTATGTAATAAATTTTTATTTTACAAACTTAGAATTTCTGTTTTATTTTAGTTTAGACTTCTAAAAAACTTTAATACTAGTTGAAAATAGAAAAAAATAGTTTTTACAAATATTATCACAAGTCAAAATAATATAATCCTTCAAATATATAAATTTCACTTTGATTCTAATAAGTATTATTGTCTATTAATTTCTATAGCCCTAACCAAAACTGTGTCCACATAGATTCATTAATTACATGGCAAAATCATTAAAATTTAATTATATACACAACCCTGCTAGATAACATTAAAAATATAATGATCATTGTACTTATTACTACAATCTTTGATTATGTCTCATCTCAACTTTCTTGATGGTCATCTGACAAAAAGCTGTCAAAAACCATTACCTTCGAACATCCTATATGCGGATGATGTTGCTCTTATTTCAGAAGACTTAGAAGACCTTCAATTAAACTTTAACCTTTGGATAAAAGCACTTGAAGAAAATGGTCTAAGAATAAGTCGAAAGAAGACGGAGCATATGTCCTGTGTTTTCGATGGCACTACGAACCCCGACAACATAAAGATTTCCATTGGGACCACACAAATACCCACCGTTAACCAGTTCAAATACCTTGGGTCAATCATAAGCAACGACGGCAAGATTGACAGCGATGTTAACCATAGAACAACAACGGGCTGGCTAAAATGGAGACAGCTCACAGGCGTAATGTGCGACAGAAAAATGCCGCTAAAAGTCAAAGGCAAAATGTACAAAACAGCAATAAGACCAGCTGTTATGTATGGGTCTGAATGTTGGGCGACAAATAAACAGCACCTCAACAAACTGCATACGACAGAAATGCGCATGTTACGCTGGTCAGCGGGCGTCACATTGTTAGATAAAATCCGAAACGATTATATAAGAGGAAGCTTTAGAGTGGCACCTATAGTTGACAAAATAAAAGAAAAGCGCTTACGATGGTATGGGCACGTACAGAGACGCCCAGACGACCATATGGTAAAACTTGCCCTTAATTTGCCTACGACGAAGCGTGGACGCGGAAGACCACCCTCCACCTGGTTAACGACGGTCGAAAGAGACCTGAAAGAAGCTCAACTCGACACTAACACCGCACAAAATCGTGCGCAGTGGAGAAAACGGACAAGGAAGGCCGACCCCAAGTAAATGGGACAAACGGTCGAGGGATATATATATCAACTTTCTTGATGGTCTTTGGTCGGACTCACTATGGTATCCCAGTTCACTTCACCAAAATCTATTATTATTTTGCTGTGTTTTGGTTTCAATTGCCTGTAAACGAAAAATATTTGTTTAAAAATACAATAAAATATACACATACAGTATCGATAAATACAGTATGTACTAGTTTTCGCTCATGACTTCACCTGTACCCCAAATACGAGTCTGCAGATTTCTCGAGAAGCTTGGATTTCTATACAAAATCGGTGGCGCTCGGCGATTGCGTCTGCGATCCGAGTGTGCACAAACTCGTACTTGGGGTACTGTTTGCCATTTGTCTGGTATTGGATATTTGGTAATAAAATTAGTGATTGAGGGAGATACATCTTACAACCTTCACATTTATATAATCAGGATTTAAATATATAAATATGAATTAATGTGTCACAATGACATGCCATTTAAATCTATTTTAATCTATCATAATATTTATGAGGAAAAGACTAATAATTTTCTTTTTTTTTCTTTCGTTGGTGGGCGAAGGTCCGACTGCGACACGGAAGGTTGCGGGTTCCATTCCCGCCTTGGGATAAATATTTGTACGATCTGGAAATATTTATTCCGGGTGTTCTGGGTATTTTAGTTAAATAAAAATATCTATCTATGTATTGTATTATGTATGTCAGTCTTTCAGTACCCATAACACAAGCTCTACTTAGCTTGGGGCTAGATAATGTTGTGTGAATTGTCCAGTATTATTTATTTTTTTATTTATGGTCTTAGTATAAAAAATAATAGAATAAAAAAACTAACCAGTGCTTTACCCCGGCTGCATTCAACATTCTCTTAGAAGCGATATACATAGGTTTATGTGCTCCTTTATCCGATAAATAAACAACTTCCGTTATGCCCGACTGTATGATCATCTTTGCACATTCATTGCACGGAAACAAACCGACATAGATTGTACAGTTTTTGACATCTGCCGAGTTCTTATTTAGGATAGCATTCATTTCTGCATGGCACACTGAAATTGAACAAAAATATTTATAAATTACAAAGAAAATGGATTGGAGGTATCAGGCCATGGTTTCTTGCCCATTCTTCTAGGCTCTGGTGGCATGAACCTACAATGACTTACAGTCTATTTTATAAAAAGTTAGCTCAGACTTGAAGTACTGTTTACCATACGTAATGATGACTTAAAGTCAACGCTAACTTTTTAAAAGATAGGGGGCTAGTATATAAGACCATTCTAAATGATCTTGTGATTTTACTGAATAAACTTTAATTGATTTTGACTAGAAATAAGATGCTTAATATGTTAAGTACCAGATTCTCTCATAATAATTACCATAGAGGAACTTGCTGTCTAACGGTGATGGAGTATTCTTGCCCCATGGAAAGTCATCATCATTACAACCTTTAGGCATCCCGTTATATCTGAAATGTCAATGAAATAACTTAATTGATATTTAAAAGTCAAAGGAGTTAGATTTGACTGTTAGACAAAGCAGAGAATCAAGTTTTAGCAGTTAATTTTGGACCCTAAAATACTTACCCGATACCAACTATTACATTATCTTTGTTCACAATGCAAGCGCCAACTTGATAACTAGGGTCCTTACTCCTCTTAGCAGCCAAGAAAGCTGTGGCCATAAAGTAATCTTGCCAGTTGATGTAACCTTCTCTTTTCGTTTGATTATCCACTGTCTTTTGAGGAGTGTCTCTATAAAATACATTATCACATATCAGATATAAGTTTTATTTATTTAAGCATAATGCGACAAGATATTACTTACGATATTGACATATTAGCGGTTAGTTCTGGCAAGTCCATGGTGTAGATTTAAGCTAACCTACAAATTAACAGATCTGCCGGCAACAAGAAATTTTTAATAGCTTGTGTTTAGGTAAGTATTCATTAGCTAGAGCGCTAGATTATAGAATTGTGTAGGTAAGAAGGTGAAGGACATACGAATTTAAAACTAATGTATTTCAAATAATGTATTACAATTCAACTGAAAAAGGATGAAATCCTCAAATAAAAACAGAAAAGAAAATAACAACATTTAAATAATGACTTCTTCTTCTTCTATTTTGTGTGGCTTCTGCCCGTCAATACGACATGCAATTCTGCCAATGTCAAGTGTTTTTAATAATTTGCAGTCAAGTCAGTCAATCATCAAGTCGGCTGGTTTTTTTTGTTTTAAAGAGAAAATGGTGGAAATTTTTTAAATGTGTTAGGAAACGACTTCCTTTAAATCGAAATGAAATGGAATGATTATTATGATTTATGTATAATGCTAATGCTTTATATACTTAATGCTTTAAGTACTAGGTTCTGTGGGTTCGATTTCCTGTCTGGATCATTGGTTATGATATACCCCCAATCTTATAAAAGTTAGCGTTGACTTTAAGTCGTCATTACGTATGGTAATCAATACTTCAAGTCTGCGCTAACTTTTTATAAGATATACCGATAGGATATAGCTATGTTACATAAACCTATTTATTACTAATTTTGGATGGCAAGTGGCAATGAAAGAAAACCAGTCAAACATTTAGATTAAAAGTTAATGCCCGTATTGCCGTGACCTGAAATTTTAATTTCTACGCCAAACATTCTTGCGAAATATTTGTAATAAATTTTAAATAAACGATTAATACTAAATAAAACTATGTTCCTAAGTAAGGAGTAAATGCAGATTTTTAAGCAGATAATAATGTGGTAGCGAGTTTACCAATTGAATATAATATCTACCTACTTAAAGAATTGTTTTGTAGTCTGAGATTTACTCAAATAAGTTTCGACAACAAAATCGCAAAATATGCAACAGTTCATAATAAAAACAGCGGTAATTAATATTCAATGTCAGCCTTCCTTGGACTAGTAAACCACACTAAATTGACCATACTAACTTACGTTAACTAACTAAATATAACTAACCATAGTTTTATACTAAACTACTTAATTGAAGATACTTCAACTTCAAATTGTTACCTACCTAAATTAATGAAAAATCACGCTGCAATACATAGGTAAATATAAATAAATATCCATCATTTAACACTCTGGTTCCAAACTAAGCAAAGCTTGTTGTGCTATGGGAGCTAGATTGCTGATAGAATACTTATATACTTTGTATTGTAAATACATACTTAGAATACATAGTAACTCCCGGACACAGAACAAATATTTATGTTCATCACACAAACATTTGCCCTGGGTGAAAATCGAACATACGACAGCACAGCAAAATAAAATTCTTACAGTCTATCTATCTAATACAAAGTTAGCGCTTAGCGCAGACTTGATGTCTTGTTTACCATACGTAATGGTGTCATAATGTCAACGCTAACTTTTTTATAAGATAGGGGGTTAGCCAGTAATAGGTAGGTAGGTACACTAAGAATTTTAATTATCTTACAGATGCACTCAAAAACATCACCTGAATATCCAGACATAAATCCTAAAATCCTACAAAATTATCCTAACAATTACAAACGAGTAGTCACTCTAGTAGCGTAGTAGTAAATCGGGTCGTATTTTCATTCATCTATTTATCACTGCACTATTGCAGTTCACTGTGGTTTATTTGTTGACTCGAGCACCACGAAATAGCAGTTCTACCAGATTAGACGTGTTTTTTAATAATTAGTTCTTTGATCCGTGCCACTATAATTAAGTAAATAAGTAGTCCGTGTATTACCAATGTATACGTTACGGATTCGTCTATCAATTGGATTGTTTTTATAAAGTTACTAGGTAAGTTGAACTCCTAATTTTTTTATAAGTAAATATTATATAATTAATAAAAAATACCTAAAATGTTTAAATGTGATTAATATACATACTTCACCGCCCTTCTAAAAAAACACACCATACATAGGACTTAGCGATCCTGATGGCTAAGTCCGAAACCGCGAGAAATTTGGGGAACCATGCCCCCGATTCAAAAAATAATAATAAAAACTGTACATATAAAATTTTCTTCTAAACTAAGAGATTAATGAAAAAGCGATTTATGCAGTTATTGTTTTAATAAATCTCGTAGTTTCGGACGGCCATCACCGCTTTTCTCAAAAAACCGCCCAGTACCTATATATTATGTATTATATATATAATTTAAGTCAACACAATAAACTTATTGCAATATTTTGACGTGACAACGTCTTATAATTCGATAGAGCCGGCTGCACGCACGAAAAAACATGACTCATGAGGCGTTCTGAGGCGTTCTGAGGCGTTCTGAGGCGTTCCATGAAGTGACGTTGTCACGTTCAACTATCGTCAGTAAACCGACTTTACAGACAACCATTTTTTTTATTTAAAAGATAAATTAAACGAGTCTTAGCATTAGATGCGTAGATTACTTAAGTTAGATATTTGCAGTTTTTTTAAATGCCGTGCTTTGGAATCGCTCCGTGTCACTAATATGTTCAAGCGCTCAGTCAGGACGGTAAAGTATGCCATTTTTACTACCAGTACAACTGGTAGTAAAAATGGCATACTTTAGTGTAATTTTTACTACCATTAGTACTTGACGTCCTATATTTCTTATATCTCTTATCTGGTAAATTATGTTACCTGAATAAAATTGAGTTTAACGAACCTAAGCAGGTAGGTAATTGTAATTCCAAAAATAAAACAAAAGAACATAAAGATAATCATTTGAAGGCTAA
Source organism: Ecliptopera silaceata (assembly GCA_932527185.1). Classification (NCBI taxonomy): domain Eukaryota; kingdom Metazoa; phylum Arthropoda; class Insecta; order Lepidoptera; family Geometridae; genus Ecliptopera; species Ecliptopera silaceata. Next base: position 3,235,994 of record OW052211.1, read on the forward strand.
AAAACTAGTTTTTTGATTAAATCCTTTTTATACCCACTTAGTTATCAATGTTTGTATCGCGGTGTAGAGTTGTGTGCAGTGTGATATAAAAATATTTATTTTTTCAAAAACCTTGACGTAAGCATTGAAAAAGTTACTTACTTACCTACTTACTTTCAAATTTTTATGTAACGATTTTTATGAAATCATGACTATGATATTCTTTCGCGGTGCGTTCCTGACTAAGGATATTTTTGCTTTATAAAAGTTGACAGGTAAGTAATAAATAAATAAATAATTTGTCCGTTGTGCTTTGATAGGCTTCACATGATCCTTGACGTTTTAGTTACAAGTGTGTATTTAAATGTGAGACGCTGTATTTTTTCACATAGTTTTTAGAGTCTGACCACGCTAAGTTTTCAATAGAACACTTAAATTAGAATAAATGTGACATATTTTAAATGCTGCAGACGTTACTGGAAGATGGTAATGTTACCTACTACAACTTGGGACAATATAGGTTACATTGACATCAAAAACTAGTCAATGCTAGCACCTATTAGGTACTTACAATATTCAAGTCTTTAAAGTCGGTTTTCAAGTTTTATACGTAAAAACGGGTGTCTAATTGTAGGTAACAGGTCTACCTATTACTAATCCATTCACGTTCTGTTCTACTGTTCCAGTTATATAGAATAAACTATAATGGTGCCTCAAAACGTGGTGGTAACGGAGTTCTTCAAGGTGCTGCAAGGAGCCGGTTCCTCCATGCTCGCGAGGATTCTGCTTGGTGCACTGGCTCTGTCTCAAATCTTTGTCGACAGCGGATGGCCGAAGAGTTATGTTATTAAAGGTATTTTATCACTCTTAATAACTAACCTAAAACATTTTGTGGTAAAAACAGACAATTTTAATTTGATTTAAAAAAGTTTAAGTAGAAGGTGTGCAAAAATCACCCACCACATTTTTTTGGAACAGATTCAAGGCGAATTCGTTATTGTGAGCATTCGAGGCTGTTTAATAAAATCAGGTCAAAAAGAAACTTGATCTAATACCTACCTAAGTAATTTAAGGAATTTAATTCTAGCAAAAAATATCTAGCTTCCTAGGCTATACCAAGCAACCAGTTCATTTTCTACATACATCGACACAGTCCCACTTTATATACATATAATTTTTTTGAAAATATAATATAGCCTATGTTCAGCGCAGATAATGTAGCTTCACAACAGTGAAATAATTTTTGAAATCGGTCCAGTAGTTTCGGAGCATATTCGATGCAAACAAACAAAGAAACAAACAAACAATCAAATCTTTCCTATTTATAATATTAGTTTAGATAATGCAAATAATTTTTTTAGATGGCGACACGTTCGATTTCATAGTGATAGGCTCAGGGTCTGCTGGAGCTGTTATTGGAGCACGACTGTCTGAGGTCTCTCGATGGCGAGTCCTTATCATTGAAGCTGGGAGTGACCCACCCCCTACCAGTGTGGTAAGTTTTATCTTGATTTTAGATCCGTAGCAAACATTACTGAACAAAGAGTGGTTACCTAAAAAAATCAGAGGCTAAAATTATAAAAAAAATTAATTTATAAAAATTATTAATTATATATAAGCCGAGACTAATATAATTAACCTATCTTGTTTCAGATACCAAGTCTTTTCGCTACACTAAGCCACACAGAATATGATTGGGCCTATCCTGCATCCTTCGATAAGGGCCTCGGCAAGGCTCGAGTTGGCGGTAAGCTAACCATGAGCAGGGGCAAAGTCCTTGGAGGCTGCTCCTCCATCAACTACCTGGTCTACTTCCGAGGGGTAGCCCGAGACTTCGACAACTGGAACAAGTCAGCATTGGGCTGGTCTTGGGCAGATGTTCTACCTTATTTTAAGAAATTTGAAAATATGACTGATTTCTCAGTATTTTCGAAACCTGAAAATGCTGTCTTACACTCAACTGGAGGCCCAGTTGGAATATCTAGACCTGCTGATAATTCAGCATATGCAGAAGTGAACAGTATAAGACTTAATGCTTATAGCCAAATCGGGATACCAACGGTGTTTGAGAATAACGGTCCTAATCCGTTCGGTGCAGCTCGACCGCATTTCACATTTGCAAATGATAGAAGGTCCAGCACAGCGGACGCCTATTTGAGGAATAACAGAAAACCAAACCTTTATGTGGCAAAAAATACCAGAGCCACACAGATTTTGATTAATCCAAATACATTTGAAGCGTACGGTGTAAAAGTGATCAATAGCAACGGACAAACTGTAAACGTATACGCAAAATCAGAAATCATCGTATCTGCTGGAACCATTGACACAGCTAAACTTTTGATGCTGTCAGGAATTGGTCCTTTAGAAGAGCTACTTAAACATGGAATCAAACCGATTGCAGACCTCCCTGTTGGGAAAAGAATGCAAGATCACCCTTTCGTCATACTGCCGTTTGTCGGAAAACAGGGAATTCAATCCGCATTCACCAATCTTTTAGTACCTACGCAGTTAAACGAGTTTCCTGTGCCTTTTCAAAGCAGCTTTTTCAGATTGAACTATATCCCAAGCACGGATGCTATTGATAGACCCCAGTTCCAAACGTTCAACGTTTATATTGGAGCAACGGCGTCTCTGATAGCATATTATGGCTGTATAACATATGGCTTCAAGGATACCTTTTGCCAGTCTTTAGCAAAGAACAATAACATAAGAGAACTAGACATAACTTCATTAATTCTAATGCACCCGAAATCTGAAGGAAGCGTCACCCTGAAGAGCAGTAATCCATTAGACAATCCGGTCATACAAATGGGATATTTCAGAAACAGAGAAGATCTAGTGATGATGAGAGAGGGTATCAAATATATGCGTAAAATAGAAAATACAACTTACTACAATAATGTTGGAGGGTTTTTAGCAAAGTTAGATGTTCCAGGGTGCGAAGGCATACCTTGGGCTTCTGATAAGTACTGGGAATGTTACATCAAAGCTGTTGTGGGGTCCATGCTCCATCCTTCAGGAACCTGTCGGATGGGGCCAGATGGTGTAGTTAACGAGCGACTAAAAGTGCACGGTATCGGTAACCTGAGAGTGGCTGATGCCTCCATCATGCCTGAGATTACAAGTGGGAATCCCAACGCTGCTGCAATGATGATAGGAGAGAAAGCTAGTGATATGATCAAAGAAGACCATGTTGTGAATCGACATTGGTAAATGATAGTGAAGTTTTTCCAATGGACCTATATATAGATGTAAAACAGTTTAAACGTGCCATGTATAGACAGCATAACTTTGGAAATAAACAATCAATTTTATATCCAAGGTCCAGCTCTGCTGGTTTAGTTATACCAAGGCTGGGTATGCCAGCAGAACTAGAATAGATGAAATTGTTTTTAAATGAGTGCGTGTTATTACGACTTAGATAATAGCAATCGTTTGTAAAACGCAACCATTAGCATTTTTACTTTAAAGTAATATCATCTAGTTATATTAACCTACTTTTATCGACCCTTGTGGTCAAAGGGTTTAGATTTAGGGAATTCTAGAGATCTTTGTTATAAGATCTAGGTCACGACATCAAGGGTCATTTTGTAAAACACACGAATATATATTTAGTACTTTTTTTTGTATCATTTTATACTTATCACAAATTCTTCAACTAGTCTCTACAACTATAGAATTTTCGTCATCACTTTAGTTTAGTATCCAGTTTAATGGTTATAAGGATAAAACGTCAAAAATGCAAAATGCTCAAGGCTACTAGATCAAAATACCAATAACTTGACATTTTATGTAATATAAAGAGAGCACTGCAATATTTCCAAACTGGTTTGATTGTTGAATGAAACGTTTATCTAAGATTTTTGTGCTCTCAAAATTATTTCGCATGTAAAACTAACTGAGAGGCGACCACGAATAAATGAGACAATCGTAGAGTTAACGTATCGCGGTGCATTCGATTCACACTGCGCGATAACGCTCGTTCAGCTGTCGAGCTGGTGTTTGACTCTCTATTTGAATCGAATACGCTGCGTTAAGTTTACTTTATTACTGTCACATTTATCCGTGCTTACCCTTTTGGTTTGATTCTCGGATGGAAAACCAGCGTTTTTTTTTCTTTTCCGTATAATTTTGCTATGTTTAATATAATCTTTGGCTGTAAAACTAGAGCTGCACAACTAGCAGATTTAAGTTTTTATCTACAGTCATCGAATCGTTTATACAATACACTATATGTAAGTTGGCATCCATCAAAAAAAGTGTCTCAAATATTCTCTCACAAAGTGAAACTCATCAGTAAATAAAAACACTCAAGAACAGACCCTCATTCCCCCAGCTCCTTTGTGATGGAAATGCCGATACTTACCCCCAATGATAATGAGCACTCGAATGTACGTAATTACCATACTGCGGAAAACTGTGGAATGTTTACTGATTGGTGACGAAACTAAATTTGAAAACAAGTTTGTACGATATCTACATATTGTCTGGAAGAGATAGCTTAAGATAAGACCGTCCATTGTACCTTACTCTAAATAATACAATGGATTGTTATTTACTGTCTGTTTTTCTCTTATTAATTTGGTGTACAATAAAGTTATGTTCTATTCTAAATTTTTTACAAGTACATGGGTTCATTTATAATATTTGAATATACATATGTATTTAGTTATTGCTTATTTGGCTTGAGTATACATTACTATTTTTTGTGTGTTTATAATTATATATTGAAGCACCTGTTTTAATGACTTGTTTTTTTACACCCTATTTAAAGTTCTAACCGAGTGTTTTAAAAATAAATGGCGCGCTATCTTTTGATATGCGGATCACACACAAATCTAAACAGGCGTCACATCACAGCTCAGTTGGTAATAGCTCTGCCTTCCGTACTATGGATCATGGGTTCTATTCCCACCCAGGGTAAATGTTTGTGGGATGAACGTTAATATTTATTTTGTTCTGTGTCTGGGTGTTACATGTTACATATCAATAAATATATAGTTTAATAGAATACATACTTAGTTTGGGGTTAGACTGTGATGTGTACCTTTCACACATTATTATGCGAATATTAAAAAAAAAAAACTATGGTCCACTTCTGGGGTCAAGGTCGTGTTCTAATGAACGTGACTTGCATTCCATTGCTTGTTGGTACTTATTTGGTCCTGTAATGGTCACAAGTTTTTAAATCCATAGGGGGCTACAATTTAGAGGCCATTCGACGTTCAAGTCTAGCGACCTTGATACAATCATTTGTATAAATAAATAAATTATTTTTTTTATTATTGCTATGCAGTTGCAAGTTTCAACGGACGAACCGATAAGTTACTATAGAAACTGAATGTGATTTAAAAACTTGTAGGTTTTGAGGGGTTAGGATAGGCCGGCTGTTTTTTTGGGGTCCATTTATTAACTACACTCTCTATCTTATAAAAAGTTAGCGTTCATATTATGTCACCATTAAGTAATGTTAATCAAGACATCAAGTCTGTGCTAACTTTTTATAAGATAGACCAGGGGTCAACAATTAGTTTCGCTCGGGGTCCATTAAAAAAAATGAAATGACCAACGCGGTCCACACATTTCATAAAACAAAAATTATTGAACCAAGGTTATTACGGAAATTACTAGGTAAGTATTTATTATTTACATACTAATGAGAAAAGTGTCATTTTTTATTGTTGATTTATCTGTCTGAAGTTTGGAGTGGAATTGGTGCAAACTATTGACATTACTCGTTACTTCGCCCGGAATTTTTCGAATTAAAAATACTGCGTGGGCATATTTTTTCGGTCCGCATACGGTCGGTGGTCCGCCATTTGGTTAGGTACCCCTGAGATAGACCGTTACCGTGGTGAAACTTCAAGTTATTATTTTCCCAAGAATGAGGACTTGAGCCCCAGTTAAAGTCATTAGCAAAGTCAAGAGAGAAGCAGCTCTGAGGATCTGACCCTCAACTCGCAGCTCGTAAACACTCTCGTTTACATGACAAAGCCGAGTTGAGAGCTGTTAGGACATGATTATCTCGCGTCGATGCCGCTACCATTGGTATATCTCACGCAAAACTCATTTTTTACGGAATATTTCTACAATAAGCTAAATAAAACTAATTTGATTGATAGGTAGATAAAATCACTAAGGATAGATCTACCCTCACCAATAGTTAGTTTATGATTGTTATGATTGTTGTTAGTTAGCTCAATGGTAAAATTATGAATCAAATATAAAATTTCATTCTTCTTCTTCCAGCCTTCCAAGTGGTCGGTCATAAACTTTAATTACTTATTGATATCTATAATTTGAAAACTGCAGAAGTCTCTACTCGTCAAACATTTAGCAAAATACCTACCAGTAATACATAAAACCTGGAATTCAGTGAGTGAAAAAGTGAGTGCACATAGTATTTCTGAACATGGGTAATGAGGCGTTTGAGTTTATGTAGAACCGGCGTAATGTGCTGGAATACAGCTCAGCGCACACATTACAATAAAAAATGGTTTTGTAAAAAATATTAAAAATCTTGTTCGACGAATTCTTTCTAACCTTTGAAGAGTAGACATGAAAGGATGAAAATCTCATTAACTTGACCCAGTTATAAAAATAAGCCAACATAAATAAATAAATATTCATGGCACATTTCACACATCACACTCTAGTCCTAAACTAAGTCTTAGTGATTTTACAGAAGGTTAATTGATTTTGATAACCATAATAAATGTACCTACCTATGCTGCAGTTTGTTATAAAAAGCATACAAGTGGGTTTGTAATTTTAATAGCCAAATATTTTAGAGATTTTTTTAATTCTTACTTCACAAGAGCACTTGAATTTGTGTGTTTGGGAAACGCTTCAGTCCCCTAAAACCAATTCCTCAGCAACAAAGCCGAAAAGCCATTTATAAAATAAAGGAATAAATATGTAATTTGGGATTTAGTTAATGTGGGGTGATAATGCTCAAAATAGCGGATTTTCACATTAAATTGAATAATTCTCGGCGGACGAGGCATAAGAAAATGAGTTTTAGGATAAGCTTGATTTTTATGAAAAGTTTGAGAATGAGAATATTTCACGACATTTCAGTTTACTTTTTATCAGGGTTTTAAGGTTATGTGGCGTACCTACCTACAGCTTAAGAAAATGGACTTATTTTAAATTGTTTTATTACCAATTGTCAATTGTTTTTGCTGTAGATGTGTAGGTAAATACTCTACAGTTGACTGCGCTCTACCACCACCAAGACTGAACATAATATCATAAAAACTGAACGTGATTTAAAACCTGGCAGGTTTTGAGAGGCGAGGATAATAATAATAATAATTTATATTCTTTTTTTGAATTCCTATCCATCCAAAGGTTGTCTGGAAGATATTCATTTTTAGTTTTTAGATTAGTAGAGTAGCTTTCAGCGATAAGGCCGCATTGTACTTATAAGTTCTATGTAGTTTTTTACTGTATTGTATTTTTCTATTCTGTATGTACAATAACGTTTTTATCTATCAATTGAACCTCAAGACTTTTCTATGCAATTTTCTAAGTGAGCTGTTAGTTAAGGTCTGACTGAAGATATGATGGTAAACACGTAAAAAAGGCACTTCTAGAAGTAACTTCTTTTCAACAATTTCCAGCCATCACATCTCGTCTGCAGATAAAGTATTCCACAAACGCCTAGAGCTGCATCGAGTCGGAATTGCATTCGGTAGCGAAATACATTTATCCGTTTCACATCATTATTTGAGCCACGTAAATGTACTAAGGGTGCCTTGGGAGAGCCGCTTTCAAACGGACTATCGCTAAAAGCCTGGCTAGTGAATTCGATACAGTATTAAAGTAAAAGAGTTGCGATAAATCGATGACAAAGTACGTGGAAATGCGTAAATTGTTGAACCAGATTGCTTATAGGTACCGAGGTTGCATTTTAAAACTCCCTACTCTCAAGCCGAGAGTCGTCTCATATCCCTAAAAAACTAAGAGGATATCCGAGAGACGACTTTCGGCTCGAGAGTAGGGGGTTTTAAAATGCAACCTCGGACTAAGCACTCTGTCTGTTGAATTGTAACACGGTTACAAACTTAACATTTATATAAATTATAATTCCACTATCATCATCATCATTACGAGCACACGCAGCTTGTACCGACCACTGCTGGGCATAGGTACTATTCTTTCTTTACCTAGCGAAATATTAATATTTTATGTCATCATATTTAGAACTTTTGTTTCGACTTTTTATTTTTACAGGAATGTAGTAGGTTAGTAGGTCATAGAATATATTTTTTACTGTATTACAAAATACGCAATTATTGTCTTAATTAGGTGTAGCCCGTATAGCAATAATTTATCGATTACCTACATTAACTAATTAACTTATAATTTATAACCTTTATACGGGCCTTTTATCAAATACTCTAAGAAAAAAAAATTAGGTTCGTATGTTGTAACTATGTTTTGTGTCTCTGATTTAAATATAATTATGTCTCTGCATCTAATTAACCTGGAAACTTTGTATAATACAGCATCATGGACCACTTTTCCACCTTATTCGATATGAAAAGGACTTCTAACTGTAGTAACTGGGCTTTTAAGTAAAAAATAACATGTTGTGCCGACCCCACCTAGTGGGATAAGGGCAGGAAGAATAAGAAGATTGTCCCACTGCTGGGCAAAGGTCTCCCCCAAATTACTACATTTCTGGCTTCTTACAACATAGGCCTTGGTTTGATGATGATTGCATTATTACAATGTATCTTACCGATTATCGATAGATTTGATAATCGCAGAGTCAAGTTCGTGCTGTTCCCGCGTAAACGTGGATTATAGACATTTACTTCAGACTCGCGCTAATCCTTCTTAGCTCGTGTTTATAATGAGTCATTTACTTCTCACAATAGATTGTAGTACTGCTATTAATATTATAAGCGTACAAAACATTAGTTAGATAGAATATCTTGGATAACACAGAGATAATTTGGTGATAGCGACTCTGCATTCATTAATTTTATTTATTTCTTAATTTATAAAATATAATAGAATTGTTTTATAAGTAAAATTATTATGGTAGGCTTGAGTTTTTAGAACACAGTTTAAAACTCATAATAATAATAGCAACCATTGCTACATGTTTGCTATTAAAATTCTCGCAGGGGCTTGAACCGTCACAGTTCGAGATCGAAAGTAAGTATGCAGCTTCGCTATTATCAGATAGTTTATTGATCTAAAAGGATGGCCAATAAACGGTTTATGTTCTAATATCCGAACATATGTAGTAAAATCGCGAAACCGCACAAGTTCTGCTAAGCTTGAGGCCAGATGATGTTGTGTGGATTGTCCAGCATTATTATTATTATTTAATTCTTTATTGCACAAAATTTTACAAAAATTATACAAAGGGCGAACTTAATGCTAAAGCATTTTCTACCAGCCAACCCAAGTGGTATCTGTAATGAGGTTGGCGTGCGACAAAAAATAAACAAACACATAATATCTAATTTTAAAAACTTTGGCATTGTTTATTATTATTTGTTGTAATAAATATGTACATATTGTAAACACTGTGATAGTCGTTTGTACGTTTATCAGAATGTCCAATACATTTAAAGCAAGTCCCAAAAACATTCGATCTGCAGTCCCGCCTATAAAAGGCAAGTTAGGGTACCGTAATAAAAAGCACCCGGCCACCTTGACACCTCGTATGTTCGCTCAGTATACGGAACTCTTGTCAAGCGGTTATTAGGTTCTGTAGTTTAGTAACAGTTCGGTGTTCGTACTTTTATTGGATTCCGTGCAATAGCTGCTGGTTTTACTCGTAATATCGTAACTTTTGGGCATTTTTATGGAATATATGAGTTTTTCAAGTCATTAAGCAAGCTAATCTACTTACGTATAATTAGCAAATTTAGATATTACTCAATTAGGTACTTTATACTGCTGTATTAGGAGTTCAATTTAATATACATATATTATATTTTATATTATCTATTATTTTACCTCAAATTTGCAAGAGCCTCCTCGTGGCGCACACCGGTAACAGCTAGGCTCGGTAAAGCAGTGTCTAGTCTGGCTAATCTTTCCAACACGATGCTACAACAAAATACAGTTGTAGCATCGACACGCTAGAAAGAAGACCTCAAATTTGCGAAAATTCGAGGTAAAATAACCACCCTCGCTCGAACAGTATCCTTCGATCGATCACACTAAGTGTATTGTATCCATCAACCATTTATCTAGCCTTGCCTCCAATTTGACTTTAACGCTCTTTGATTTCACTGCTCTTTTTGCGTAAGAAAAAAAGAAATAAAATTGACACAGATACAGATAATTCACAAGTAGAATATGCCATAATATAGATGTACCTATAGATTATGTCATTTATCGAAATATTTATCAAAACTTTGAACCTCTTTGGATTAACTTTTGATGTACCTAGAACATGTAACCGTTTTTCTGAATTTTTGACAACTACTTTTTTATTTATTTAGAAAGAGATCAAAGACGGCCAGTCTCTAGTCGCCATCTTTTTTTTGTTATTTGGTTGTTTTGCATAGAAATATATGATTATTCTATATATTGAATTAATTTAATATACTGAATAGAAAAAAAACTTTAGATATTATGAAGATTGTAATAATTTTATCATGCTCATGTTCAATCAAGATGAAAAAAAAACAAATGAAAAAACCGCTGTATTTCTTATCTCAGTGAGAAGGTAATAACGACATCTCAGCCAAGTACAATGCTGATGGAGGAGCAGCAACTGAATAATGTACGGTTAGTCCGATTAGGGTGTGGGTTTGCACATAAGCGGAGCTACTAGCGTTTTTGGTAGCCATTTATTTTTAGTAGTTGAAATACTTAATAATAAAATTGATTTAAAACGGACACCGGTAATTAAGCCAATGAAGATAAAAAAATAATTAATCAATTAAAAAAAGAAATTAAATTTCGAGTATTTTTTAGCATTTGCTTTCAATTGGGATCGAGCCCACAACCCACAGCATGGGAGGCAGAGCTACTATCAACTGAGCCACTCAGCAGAATGTAATCTTGCACAGAGCGCTTGTGCAAGATTACAATCGCTGCTCGCTCCGCTCTTCACCCTAGCAGCAGCCGGCGAATTCAATCAGTTTCCCTGTAAGGTGATCCTCGCGTCTAAGGGCGCGTGCATAAATAAAGAAGTGGCGTTCCGGCCCCACGTTAGTTATTGCTTTCTTGTGGCGAATGGACATTGCTTGATGGTCTGCCTGTATTCGAGGGTGATTGAGGTGTCAGATTCCTTAGCGCCATTGAATAAACTTCGTAGGAGACAAGAGTGCCGCCAATTGACGACCGATGTGGCGCGGTGGGCGATGGTCCACCTGCGACGCGGAAGGTTGCGGGTTCGATTCCCGCCTTGGGATAAATGTTTGTATGTTCTGCAAATATTTATTCCGGGTGTTCTGGGTATTATATGTATAATAAAAAAAATATCTATCTATGTAATGTATTATATTAAGTATGTCAGTCTTCTAGTACCCATAACACAAGCTCTGCTTAGCTTGGGGCTAGATGATGTTGTGTGGATTGTCCAGCATTATTTATTTATTTATTTATTTATTTATTTAATTTATCTTTTATAGACCCGAGTGGTATACCAATGTATTTTACTATCAGCCCCATGTTATGTTATTCATGATCCTATCCATACTAGGTTGTCTGGTAAAGATCGCTGTTTAGCGATAAGGCCGCCCATTGTATGTCATACTCTAGTTTTAGTTAATTTTTTACATGTTTATTTTTAAGTTGTGGTGTGCAATAAAGTATTTTCTATCTATCTATCTATCTATTTTTGTGCAGAGCTAAGCATATAAACTAACTAGCTGGTGTGTTTAATGTGTTATTCTGATGTATAAACTACATTGTAGTAAAGTTTCATTAAAATACATATAATAGTTTTTGCGTGGAAGAGTAACTAACATAGATACATCCATCCATCAATAAAAGCTTAACCCCCATCTTATAAAAAGTTAGCGTTGACACTATGTCACCATTACGTATGGTATTCAAGACATCAAGTCTGCGCTAACTTTTTATAAGATAGTCCATTATATATTTATAATATATAGCGTTTATAATATTAGTATCTAAGATTACGAACACACTAAGTAAAACTAACACACAAACACATCTAACTACGAGACGTTTTAGCTGTAAATATCCCCAAGTTACTAAAACTACACTTATGAACTAGTACTGGAACTAATAACTGCAGACCTTGGGAGGTTTCGGCTTACGGCCGCGAAGCCAGGAGACTGCTCAAAATTGTATGGGAAGTGTCCCTTCAGGGACGTCAGCAGTTAAGGGCCATGCGGGGCTTTGATCCACATCCTCCAGACACGAAGCCAGTGATAGCCACTGAAAATCAGAGCTATCGTAACCTATGGCTTATGCTGAGTGATAAAAAAAAATCCGTCTTAAAAATGGAGAGAGTTCTTATTTCTACTGTACCTACGTATTTTATGCGTATATTACGCGATTATTTTGCCAATTATACATAAACGATTTTGATGTTTCTTTGAATGCTTTGATTGGTTAGTATTTTTTATTATAATTTTAAGTAAATATTTTCTATTTCTAAGTGTAAATTAATCATAGTGGCGGTCGCTGGTCGATATACTGTACGATATTGTGTAGTTAGGTTAGGTTAGTAGGTAAGGTAAGTAAATGTCATGTCGGTAATAGTCTGGAAACATCTGATTAAGTTTTCCGATAATTTTAGGTCTTATCCAGGATGAACTTCTAGGTTTTTAAGCAGGTCTGCCGCCAAATTAAAAGTCTCTTTGTGCCCCTAGCAGTAGCTCTGACTACGGCCCTGACAAGTGTCATACGGAGCTTTGCACAAATCCTCCTACCAGAGCGCTTGTGAGCCTATTTATTTGAGAATTGTACCTATTCAGAAATGTTATTTATTAAGTGAAGACGCTATACTTACCTAAATAAAATAAAATATATTTATTTTTAACGTGCTCAAATTTTTCTTTCTTATTTAGTACAGGGAAATTAGTTATTTTTCTAGAAGAGTTTTGGGATTACCAGTTATTTACCACTATGTCTGTCATCTTAAATCTACTAGGATAGGACTAGAAGTAGCCTAATGTTATTTTCTGTATGTAAGCTTTATACAACACATTTTTTATTATGAGTAGGTACTAAAAGTTCTAAAATATATTGTCACGTTGTTGTTAGCGAGTAGGCCGCTCACATGTTAAGATATAAATTATTGAAAAGTCTCGCAATAAAAGGGAATTAAAGAAGAGTTTCGGGGAACGCGACAGATAGGCGACAGGGACACGACAGCGAAGCCATTTTATAACGAAGGCTTATTTCATTATTTTACATCAGTAGCTCTACCATGAGTTTTTATTACACTATATTTACTACACTCGCTAGCGTCTGTAGTCCGGGGTAGATAGCTTGAAAAATGACAAAAAGATAAAGAAATTAATAGCAGGATGAAACCCATTAGAAAAGGAAGAGAATATTATAAAAACATAAGGAAAAATAATTTACGGGCGATCTGAGTTCGGGAAGGGGATGGGGGTGAGCTTTTAAGGGTAGAAAACGCTTTTTCTCGATTTCCGGCAAAACTAAAAGTTCTATGGAAAAAAGTCAAATGGCAAAGTTGTAGGTAATTAAAAGATCTAAAACTTTTGCATACACACTTTTTTCACATAACCTCAAGATGTATGTGAAAAATTCAAAAAACCAAGTTTTTGGTTTTTTATTCATATCTTTTACAAACAATTATATTTTTTCACTAAATTTGGTGAAAACTTACCTCTTTATGTCCCAAATACGCTGTAATTTATTCGATTAGAAATATATATTTTTTTCACCTTATTTTGATAAAATATCGAAAAAATATCTTTATTTTCAATCGAAAATTCATCCGTCAAAATATCAGCTTTCTTCAAAAAGTTGGTATGTTTTCTGTTCGTTGAAATATCTTCTTTTTGATAGTGAAAAAAAATATATATGTTACCATAGAAAATCTTCTCAGAAAATGCAAAAAAAAAAGTTAGTGAAAAAAAAAAATAGTGGGGTGAAACCCATTAGAAAAGGAGGAGAATATTATAAAAACATAAGGAAAAATAATTTACGGGTGATCTGAGTTCGGGAAGGGGGTGGGGGTGGGCTTTTAAGGGTAAAAAACGCTTTTTCTCGATTTCCGGCAAAACTAAAAGTCCTATGAAAATAAGTCAAATGGCAAAATTGTAGGTAATTAAAAGATCTAAACCTTTTGTATGCACACTTTTTTCACATAACCTCAAAATTGATGTGAAAAATTCAAAAAACCAAGTTTTGGGATCTTTTCAAGAAATTTTGTGAATACTTACCTCTTTACGTCCCAAATACGCTGTAGTTTATTTGATTAGTTACATTTTTATATATATAAAATCAGATTTTTAAAAGATATTAATAAAAAATCAAAAAATTGGTTTTTTGAATTTTTCACATACGTCTTGAGGTTATGTGAAAAAAGTGTGCATATAAAAGGTTTAGATCTTTTAATTACCTACAATTTTGCCATTTCACTTTTTTCCATAGGACTTTTAGTTTTGCCGGAAATCGAGAAAAAACGTTTTTTACCCTTAAAAGACCACCCCCACCCCCTTCCTGAACTCAGATCGCCCGTAAATTATTTTTCCTTATATTTTTATAATATTCTCTTCCTTTTCTAATGGGTTTCATCCCACAATATTTTTTTTCACTAACTTTTTTTTTTGCATTTTCTGAGAAGATTTTCTATGGTAACATATATATTTTTTTTCACTATCAAAAAGAAGATATTTCAACGAACAGAAAACATACCAACTTTTTGAAGAAAGCTGATATTTTGACGGATGAATTTTCGATTGAAAATAAGGATATTTTTTCGATATTTTATCAAAATAAGGTGAAAAAAATATATATTTCTAATCGAATAAATTACAGCGTATTTGGAACATAAAGAGGTAAGTTTTCACCAAATTTAGTGAAAAAATATAATTGTTTGTAAAAGATATTAATAAAAAACCAAAAACTTGGTTTTTTGAATTTTTCACATACATCTTGAGTTATGTGAAAAAAGTGTGTATGCAAAAGTTTTAGATCTTTTATTTACCTACAACTTTGCCATTTGACTTTTTTCCATAGGACTTTTAGTTTTGCCGGAAATCGAGAAAAAGCGTTTTTTACCCTTAAAAGCCCACCCCCACCCCCTTCCCGAACTCAGATCGCCCGTAAATTATTTTTCCTTATGTTTTTATAATATTCTCTTCCTTTTCTAATGGGTTTCATCCTGCTATTAATTTCTTTGTTTTTAAAACCTATCGAGCCTGGTCTACTGTAGTTAAGAAAATATATTATGAAGATTTGTAAAGCGCCTCTAGCGGATAGTTGGGTACTAAAATTCGTCATACTAATATTGACGTAACTACTGTAGTAAAGTCAGGCGATTTTACTGTGACTTCTAGTGTAGTAAATATAGTATATCTAGTAAAAACTCATGGTAGAGCCACTGACTTCAACCAAAAGTCAGTTAATAAAGGAATATTGAGGACTCCATCCGACCCTTATTGACAGACAGTATCGTACTTTATAATAAAAGATCAATTCATATAAATAAAACTTATTTTTTTATGTGTTAACCTCAGATTTTCTTTCTATGGAATCGGTTTTGATGATTTATTGACGTGACAACGTCTTATAATTCGATAGAGCCGGCTGCACGCACGAAAAAACATGACTCATGCGGCGTTACCTCGCTCTGAGGCGTTCCATGAAGTGCAAGCGAGAGCGCGGAACGAGCGACAAAGAAGCACAATCGGCCTTTGCGTTCATTGTCACGTTCAACTATCGTCAGTAAACCGACTTTTTACAGACAACCATTTTTTTTAAATTGAAATCCGGTGTTTTCTATGTCCCATTATATACTCAAATTGGGACTTGTTCGATTACTTATAAAAAGCGACTTTTGTCTTGCTTGACTCGCCTGTCAAAGTCGCGTACCTTAACCCTACCTTATAGGGTGGCGACACATTGTGAGAATAGACGAAGTTATGGATAGACTGCTTGTTCGTAACTGCTTGTACTGAGGGGGTCTCATGTAACTGTTTGTCACTCGAATTAACGGTGGTTTTTCGATTTTATTGGAGTAAAAGGCCAAGGAGTGGAACTCGTTGCCGAGGTCTGTCTTTCCCGGTCACTACAATCTTGGTCTCTTCAAGTAAAGCAAAGTAAAACAAAAATATATTCAATAAAATCACAAGGGTCGTTTAGAATCGTCTTACATACTAGGTGATTCTAGGTGCTAGTTCCACGCGACCAGAGCCTAGAAACACGGGCAAGAAACGTATGGCCTAGTTCCTACCGTTTTTTATATGATCCTTCTTACAAAGAATTACAATTAAACTAAATGAAATACTGAAGTTCCAGTGCGGTGTCAATTTAACTTAGTAATAATACACATATACTTATACAGTGATGTCTGGGACACAGGTATCTACTAATGAGTTAAAAATAATAATCTATATAATAAAAATGGATTGCTGTTCGTTAGTCTCGCTAAAACTCGAGAACGGCTGAACCGATTTGGCTAATTTTGGTCTTGAAATGTTCCTGGAGGTCCAGGGAAGGTTTAAAAGGTTTAAGAATAATGAAAAATGCTAGGGAATGTAAGAAAAACAAGAATTTAATTTTCCCATACAAAAAGATATTAGCTGTCATGAATGTGACATGACTAGGGGTACTGTAGACTCGATCGAAACCTTATATGAATAAAACAAAACATAAAAAAATATTGATTTTGAGTCGACAACATATATCCGGAAAATTCTAATTATGGAGCATTTAATTAAATTCCAATGGCTCTGACAAACAAACCGCTGTCGCCATCTTTTAATTGTCAGTCGTTGACGTTTCGCGAAAATATTGTTTTGACACTTCTTTATGTTAGACATACTCTTTGTTATTTGTGTTTTTTCTTTAAACCTTTTTGGCCGATTATCGTTATAATCACCATAGAAAAAAGAATACTCTAAAAGTTGAAGGTTTAGTTCAAATGTCATTTAGTTTCGTAATTCATGTAATGGCCAAATATTTATAAGAAACTGCAAGCAAATGCAAATGTGCAGTCGATGTGTGGACTGGAACAACATTATACTCGGTAAGCGGCTCAATATATTTGACTTGACCACATGCATAGCCTGTGTTGAGTTGTCATGAACACGTACAGAAACAGACTCGATTTCTGTACCATTTTTCTTGATAATGGAATGGACCCCTTCATGCGCAAGTTCAACTTGAACTTGAGAATAACCACTTTCGAACCTTTTTCCAAAAAATCAAACTGCTCCTGCTACATCCCAAGATTTATTTGATGACTTTCAGGTAAGTTAATGGTGTAAGTAGGTTACTGAGTAAAGAAAAATGAAAAATAATGCTTATTACCAGATAGAGGTGGGAGGATATACCTACACCTACATACATTCACAATGCTTATTATTATTTGAATATTAGTCTAAAATATTTTCTTCTTTAAGGTGGATAAAGAGTTGACGCTAATCCAAGGTTCACTGATGACTGATGATGATTCTTCGGACAACGAGAAAAAACATCTGCTATCAGTCAGCAGTGAATTTATTTTTTAGAAGAAGAGGAGCAAGAAAACATATCAAATGGCGGGCAGACCCATCAGTACATTCAGTTGGTTATGAATGTGTTTAAAAATGGGTCAAGGCATTGGTAAAATGATAATATTGCCATCAACTTATGTGGGAAGTCCTCGGCGCATGATGCAAAATGAAGAGATAATTTACAAGGCCTTAGAAAAGAACATAGACCCGATTTAATTGCCAGAATTTTAAAACATAAATTGGAGGATTTTTTTAATAAGGAAACATATTTTTGGAATATCGAGTGCGTGGTTTTACACCATTGAATTTCAGAAACGTGGGCTTCCACATGTGCTTATCTACTGATCTACCTGTCAAAGTAGAGAAAAAACTGAGTGCTTAAAACAAATAGATTTACAGAGAGTAAACCTTAAAAATATGTTTTGTAAATTTGTCTTAGTTTATTTTGAATGTTGATTTTTAAAAAAAATAAATTGTGTAAAAAATTTTGCAGTTTTTGTCTACAATATAAAAATAAGTCAGGTTTTCCTGCCTGACGATGAAACTCCAGAACGCACGAACCGATTTCCACGGTTTTGCATTCGTTGGAAAGGTCTCCAACGAATCTAACGAAGTCTCTAACGAAGGTCGCGTTTAGGCAAGCGTAGATAGTGTAGGACGCCCTCCGGCGAGATGGAGCGACGATCTGCGGAGTGTAGCTGGCAAACACAACATGAGAAGAGCCGAAGACAGGGCTCAGCGGCGCGTCTTGGGAGAGACCTACGTCCAGCAGTGGACTGATATAGGTTGATGATGATGATGATGATGATGGAAAGGTCTCGGGCTCCGTGACAAAAATAAATAGAAAAGCGGGAAAGAGGGAAAATATCCCGTGCGAAGCCGGGACGGGCCGCTTGATGGATGTGTATAAGTTACTAATAAATTCAAAAATCTGCTTATTTATTGTCTTTAAGGTGAAACAGAGTTCACCAGGACAGCTAAAAAATTATATTAATAGGTATAATTATTAGTTCTAAGATGATGATGACATTGTTGAGTGACTGAAGTTCGGTTTTGAAAGCAGTGTTGTTTGACTCGCTTTTTCTGTTCCTTAGCCCTATTTAGTAATATTATTCGGCTCAAATTGTGACCGCACTTGACGCAAAACTTGAAAGTATCAGCGGTAATAGTGAAGCATTCGTCGCATCTTAACAATTGTTGTCTGCAACTAGGACAGGTATTACTGTTCTTCTCCCGTTCAATCCATTTCTTACAAAACGGGCAATGCATTTTAAAAGTTATTACTTCTGAAAAATAGTTTTGAAATAACAATTATAAGAACGGATATCTATCTACAGTTAGTGCAATCCAATACTTTTCAATACTTTTTTTTAATCAGGGAAGTGTCTATAATCTCATAACGTGACTTATGTGACATACAAAATAATTATGAACATTATTATGATGAACATGTGTAAGTGATTTAACCACTTTTTCCGCACACTATGGGGCCGATACTTAGACTATCTGAGTACCTAGCATGATAGGTTTTATGCACACGTTTTAAGTGACGTTTCAATACATTTTCGCCCTATGCTAGGTGCTCTGATAATGCCTTTATAAGGCTCTGAAATACATATGGTGATACGACGTTCACCGGGTCATCTAGTACTTAATAAAAAAAGCTTTATGAAAATCAAAAAGACACAGCACGAGTGAAAGTAAAATACAGTATTTTTCTTTCGACACATGATCAAAGCGCGATGTGTGAATTTCTTTTATTTATTATATATTATATATTCCTTTTATTTATTTGTTTTAACATGTCGGCCGCAGTTTTGCTGGAAAATAATGTTGTTATCGCAGCTATCGTGTGCAGATAAGGATAATTAAATTACCTCCCCTGAGACGGGATCCATCCCCGACACAATAATGAGGGGTTTTCCTACCCCTGACGCAAATTGACATGTTACACTAGATTTAAGACTAATTACATTGAGCTATCTATAGATCATTTGCAACGGTCTGCAGATAGCTCAACTCAACTGATTCTTATGTCAACAAAAAAATGCGTACCTACCTACATTCATTTTTTTAATTTTCTAAGAGTTTGTTTCTTAGAGTAATAATATGAGAATGATTATTAATAAATAAATTTAATCACAAACAAACTACAGTATTTACAAAATGTACCTACACAGGATTATATAAAATACATAAGAAACAGTTGAGCTATCTACAGACCGCAGATACTCACCAGCCCTCGGGTCATTATTAATTGTATTCATAATTTGATTAGTAAAACATAGGGCTAAAATATAAAGGGATCATGGGTCTTAAAGTTTAGATAGCAAAATAAAGAAAAATATTGTGACGCACGCAAAAAAGAACGAAATTTTTTTATTGAACAAACCGTAAGTTACCCATACACATTATAGTATGTTAGGTATATGGTGATGTAGATGTAATTCTCATTCTTAAACCTTTTTTAACAGTCCCAAAACATCCGTGGTGTATTTGACTGCTAATCAAAGATATGTAAGTACTACTAGGTACATTATATTGGTGTATTTATGTAAATAAACTTTGGCAACGCTTTACGTCAATCATAGGTCGAAGGACGGAAGTGAGGGATGGCGACAGTCGCGCCGGATGTGGCCTGCGAGCTACTTCCGGTCCGCGCTGTCATCGCACAGGAAACTGAAATATACGCGATCGTAGCGCAAACTATCAGATTTCAGCATAAATACTAGTATTCTTCATTTAGCCTGAATCGTCCCACTGCTGGGCAAAGGCCTCTCTCAAACCCTTCCACTTATTTCGGTTCGAAGCAGTGTTCCACCTATCCTCGTCTATCACGCCAAGGTCATCTTTCTCGACTGACCTGACCCCGCTGACCTTCAGGTATCCAGGTGGTGATGATTATGGTCCTTTCTTGAGGTATTCGACTTACATGCCCAGCCCACTCCCATTTCAACTTCATTATTCATTATACATGATATCTTTTTCAAATTGGGTTCTGAGTATCGATTCCTATAAGGAGATAGTGAATAAATAAACGTCTACCGTTAATTATTAACAAATATAATGGTAAAATAATATTTAATCATTGTTTTTTTTTTATTTTGTGAAACAATCATCTATTCTCAACGCAAACTCTTCTACAATTTTTAATATACTTACATTATACATATAACATTAGTATGTATTTATTTATATACTTATTTTAATATATATAATACCTTCAACTAGTTATAATATGAATGAATATGAATTAAATTATCGATTTGATGTTATAAATACCTATACTTCTGTAGCGTTCCCGCATGAAAAAAGATTAAAAAAAAAGAACGTTATCTCCAGAATGTCCGATGTCAGTAATCTGCAAAAGTGCGGTCTCTGCTGACTGAGCGCAACTCTACAATAAATCTACGGATAATCCGTTGCGGGCTGACTCGAGTGGAGCCTTTGTACTGACCACTGACGTCACTATCCGATCTTTTACGGTAGAATGGAACTAAATAGTACTGTAGCTCTACCATGAGTTTTTACTATACTATATTTACTATACTCGCTAGCGTCTGTAGTTAAAAAAATGTATGAAGATTTGTAAAGCGCCTCTAGCGGATAGTTGGGTACTAAAATTCGTCATACTAATATTGACGTAACTACTGTAGTAAAGTCAGGCGATTTTACTGTGACATCTCATGGTAGATACACTTTTGTTACTTGTATTGTAAGTTTGTAACTATTACTACATATTTGTTTGGGGACCAATGTGCGCACTTTAATACTTGAAACTTAATATTTTGAAACTAAGTTCTAGGTGGAAAAAAATAAGACTAAAAGTTGTAACGACACTTTTTGCTATTGTATGTTGTTGTTGTAATGGGGCGTCTAAACGGGCAATGTTTTGCGGCGATTTGTGGCTGCGATTATTGGCAAACATTGCCCAGCCATCAATAAAACATTTTATGGCTGAGCAATCAATTGCAGGCAACATGTTGCAATATGGCTGCAATAGTATGGCCTTTGATTCAGAACCCTTTAAAGCCACACAATCCAGCAACAATGGCCGACGAAATGTCAAAAAATATGTGGCTTTAATGCCGGGCCATCCTTAAAATATTGCATAGTGTGGCTGGTATTGGTAGCAATGTTGCCGGCCACAGTATTGCAGCCACAAATTGCCGTGAAGTGTGGCCCGTTTAGACGCCCCATAAGCTCTCTCTCTCTCTCTCTCATAGAAACAAGACAGTTATTGAATTAAGAACTTCTTTCCATCCCTTGACACCTCTCAAGTTTTTATCCGTTTTTACTTGAAACTTAAACTTAATCATTCATAAATTATTAAAATAAAAATAGGTTTATTAACGAAAAGTAAGGCATATAAAGCAGATCATTAATTATCGTTATAATTAATATGAATTAAATATCTACTTACATGTATATATGTACTTATATACAAATACTGGAGTGGAACTCGTTGCCGGCTTCTGTCTTTCCCGATCACTATAATCTTAGTCTCTTCAAGGCACGAGTGAATAGGTGTCTCCTAGATCGTCCTGCTCCATCGTCGGCCACAACATCACTTTCCACCAGGTGAGTTTGTGGCCAAAGGACGACCTATTCTTTGTAAAAAAAAAAAAAAAAAATACTTTTGCAGGTACCTAATGTATGATTTAAGCTTTTTTTTTAATTTTGAAAATGTGACCTGTCTATATCGTTTACAGATAAATGTGACAATCATAAACGCATCGAATTTGTGACGTATTAATACACTGCGCGGTAACATCAGCTTTAATGTCAAACGTTGAAGCGTTAGCGCGCCGTGTATGATAAATGCGTTACGTTTACGTATAGCCCATTATGTAGAGGAGCCAGTCACTACTCGTGCTCAGAGTGCTTAGTCCGAGGTTGCATTTTAACCCCCTATCTTATAAAAAGTTAGCGTCGACTTTAAGTCGTCATTACATATGGTAATCAATACTTCAAGTCTGCGCTAACTTTTTATAAGATAGACCGTTATTCTCTTGAGCCGAGAGTCGTCTCTCGGATGTCCTCCTATTTTTGTATGGATATCCAAGACAGTCGTCATTTACACAGTCGTGCATTTTAAAACTCCCTACTCTCGAGCCGAGAGTCCTCGGCTCGAGAGTAGGGGAGTTTTAAAATGCAACCTCGGACTAAGCACTGCCCTTGAACTCAGGCAAATATCGTATTTCGTATTTATAATATTAATAGGAAGTCGGACTAGTACGATGACATCATATACAGGGTGTAACAAATGAGGTGGACCAAAAGCAAAAGGGCGATAGGGGAGCTCAATGGCTATCCATATAACCCCCATGTATGTTCAGCGATATTCAGTCGTTCAAAAGTTATTCCCACTTTTATGTTTTTTTTTTCATTAACATATTTTAGGTTAGATTTCCCAAGTATACCCAAACTATCAAGGCAAAAAAATTACGGTTGTACGTAATTTTTTTACACCTTGTAGCTTAATAGTAGACCTTTCGTACTGCATTACCAGTTTGAGTCGTTATTTGATTGATTTCCAAATAAAAAATAATCTTTGCAGAAAAATCCGAAACCTGAACTTCCGCGAAAAACTTTAAAAAATTAACTCGAAAAAATTACGGTTGTAGCCTTGATAGTTTGGGTATACTTGGGAAATTTAACCTAAAATATGTTAATGAAAAAAAAAACATAAAAGTGGGAATAACTTTTGAACGACTGAATATCGCTGAACATACATGGGGGTTATATGGATAGCCATTGAGCTCCCCTATCGCCCTTTTGCTTTTGGTCCACCTCATTTGTTACACCCTGTATATCGTACCTTGGTATGAAATTATCGTACAGGTACTATAATTATCGTGTGATTGTGAATTGGATTACCTACTGCCGAGCAGCACAGAATATTTTTTCTCTATGGCAGAATTTTAATTTTACCACAAACTTGCAAACGTGCTGACAACCAATTTATTGAATTTATTAAAAAAAAGTCAACTCTATTTACTTAATAAACTATTTGTTTGCAAGTTAGTGGTAAAATGACACTTTCAAGAGAAATTGAGAGGACATATTACAATGTTTCTTTTTAGAAGGAATATTAATCCCGTTTATAAGGTTACGAACATTTATTATTGACCACTTAAAATTTCTACTAAAAAAATTACACGTACATTTAGATAAGTTCTTTGAATCATTCAAAAGTATTTAAATATCATATTACAATTACAAGAATCTTATGAGATATTAAAAGTAGTAAATGATTGTAGTACAATGAATGAGCTCCGCACGTCTAGAAGCTCAATACAGCACGAATTGCGGGATTTCCCCGACTAACGCGTTCCACTCAAACATACACGTGAGTGACAGAGACATCAATACCTCAGGAGCCAATAGTAAAGCCGTAAAATATTGCTGTTTTTTTTCGCACTTTTCGTTGGCTGACACAATGGACGAGTGTTGCCATACAAACAAAGCTTCCGCCAGATTTGACAATAACTTTCAAAAAATTGTACTTACATAACTTGCTTATTAAAATCTTAATTAATAAATTCAAAATTAATATATAAACATATTAATTAAAATAATTAACATGTTTATAAATTATTTTTTTATTATATTAATTATTTTAATTAATATATGAATGAACATAAGAATGTACACTGGATCTACTTTACACAAGAATAAATCTATTCTGGTTACAATTCTAACTAAATCCAACCAAATCAAAGTATCAACAGTGGCAGCACTGGCCGTTTAAGTAGCTAGCCGGCCGGCCGGCAGTGCACTTCAGCGCAGTGGGTGTGTAGACTCATACAAATCTGTAATATTAGAAGATCATTGTTTTAATAAGTTCAGTTTTAAATAATTGCTTATCAATTTAGATATTAACCAGAATACGTGTATTTTGTAGTGACTTCGTGCTGACTGCACTTTCAAAATCTGTGGAGCACCACAAGCCTAACGTAGGTACCTACCTATTTGGAAAGTTAAGATTTGTAAGTACTTACCTATAAAATAAGTCCTATAAATAAATATTTACGGACATTTCACACATCACGCTCTAGTCCCAAACAAGGTAAAGCTTGTATACTATGGGAACTAGATTGCTGATATAATACCTACTTAGAAGCATCGAATACATAGACCACCTTGACACGGAACAAACATCAGTGTTTATCGCACAAACGTTTGTTCTCGGTGAGGATCGAACCCACGACCCACGGCATGGTAGGCAGAGCTACTAACTCAGCGGTGACGCCTGTCAAGTCCTACGTTTATCCTCTCCCGACGGGCTGCTGATAACACTTCCCTTCCAAATAGCTGATTAATACTTAAGTGCCTACGGTAAACATTCACTAACGGCCGGTTTCTCGAACGATGATCAACGAAAAAATCAAATAACAATGTGTCAAAACGTGATTTGGGTTGTTCATTGCTTGTCATCTGCGAAATACCTATATAACAACAGTTCAGATGACAAGCAATGAACAACCCAAATCAAGTTTTGACACATTGTTATTTGATTTTTTCGTTGATCATCACAATCAGCAGGCTAATCACAATATCCCTTAACTAGTCTACCATACAAAGAATCATGCTATTTACTTAATTACCTTTATTTTCTGATATCCAGAAATAGCCACAGCAATGGAGACCGACAGCGGGACGCTAACAAAACAGATGGAACAGCTGAGTCAGGACTTGAAAGTGGTTACATCAGCTCTTACCGATCTGTCTAGTCAACTTAAAAGCCTGGAGCTGACCGCTGAAAAGGCTCTTGATCAGATCGCCAATAAAGATGGCGCTGCCTCTACTCAGACAGGAACTATAGATGATAAGCAGAATCAACATACAACTGGTTATGTCAACTGGAATGAAACCCATAACATTCTCAAAACCGAAAACTGGATGAAAGTATCTGAGTTTACTGAATTCTGTGGTAAAGTGGAAAGAGGAGTAGCGCCAAATTTTTCAACATGCATAACCATGGATGTCAAAAAAGTTGTTGATCAAGACTCCAGATTCCCTGAGGCAAGTATATAATATAGTACTTGTAGTAGCAGTAGGGCTCTCAACATGATTCTTAAAACTCTATACCACAAAGTGATGAGCAGAGCCCTATGGCTTGTCCAAAAAGCCTAATGTATCGTTATAGGTAGTTTTCACTTTACATCTGGTGGGTAATTAAATAAATAAAATGTAAAATATAGAGTCCGACCGAAACTGGTTTTCCGGCCGAAACCGAAACCGAAATTCGGCCGTGGCTTCACTTTCGGCCGAAACCGAAACCGAAACCGAAACTCACGTGGTCAAGTATAAAATTCCCTAAAATACAAAGGAAAATGGCCCCCAACAAAAATAGTCCCTCAGGGTTGCTATTTGGTACGTTAAGAGGGCTTACATTTTACTATAATTACGAAAAAATCCGTCCCAAAGAAATCCAGACATTCTGAAAAAAAAAATATTTAACATTTAACTTTTATTTTAACTTATTTCTTCTGAAGGCCCACAAAAATGGATTTAGTTGCGTTTACGAGGGCATTAAATGAGCTTCATTTCATTTTTAGATTGTTTAAAAATCCAACCTGTGGGAATCGAAATATTTCTGAAAAACTGTTTTTTTTTACAATACTACATAGTTTTCAGGAATAACTAAACTTTTACAGTTTGAATTTGAATTAATTTAAACGCAATCACGTTTTTTCAAAACATCACGACTTCTATGGGACGGATTTTCAATAAAAATTTTGCAAAGGGAGGCCGGTAAAATCTCTTTCAAACGTAGTATGTGTCAATCCTATCACCGACAATTTTTTTAGTCGTGGCCCACGCTCCATAGAGAATTGCCTATTCTCCTTTGGTGCATTTTACCAATTATTCTGCATTTGACTTCAAACCATTAAAAATAAAACTGTAATAATAACCCTAATATAAAATATCATTCATGGACATTTCACACATGGCACTCGGGTCCAAAACTGGACAAAGCTTGTATTATGGGAACATTTAGTTGCTGATAGAATACATAAATATGTACATTGGTTTTTTTAAATACGTACATAGTAACACCTAACACTGAACAAATATTTATGTTTATCACTGGGTATTACCATGTATGTATGTATTTACAAAATAAAATATATACATAATATAAGTATTCTATCAGTAACCTGGTTCCCATAGTACAGGCTTTGCTTAGTTTGGGACTTGAGTGTGATGTGTGAATTGTACAGCATTATTTATTAATTAATTACTTACTATCTCTTTTTATAATATGCGACTTGATTTGTTTGTAACAAAACAAAGTAATTGACTCAATATTTAAATTAACTAGCGTGCACGACAACTTCCGAAATAAGTTTCGGTTTCGGCAAAAGTTTCGGCCAAATTTGGCCGAAACCGAAACTAAAACCGAAACTTGAATTTTGGCCGAAATTCGGCCGAAACCGAAACCGAAACCGAAACTTCGGTCGGACACTAGTAAAATAGCTTGTTCCATCATATAGTTGAACAAAAAAATTTCTTGATGAGTTTATTAATCTTTATTTTAAAATATCTACAAGAAACAAATTAAAAATATTTTTTTTTATTTCAGGATGACCTATACGTAAATGTGAATAGTCCATTAGTAAGGTCAGAGATCCTGTACATCAAAGAACTTCAGACTGAGAAGCCCGAAGTGGGGCTTGTGGAACGGTTCCTGAATGCAGCCAAGGATGAAATGCATTCATGCAATAGCTTCGAGAAGAAGTACGGTTTAAAATGGGTTAATCCGTTACCTAACACAAGTAATGTAATTGAGGCTATCAACGATATTCCCGTCTCCAGTCAAAACAACGTAGAAGAATCTATCAAGCATTCAGTCGATACAGACTTTTGGAGCGAAGAGGGCACTAGAGAGGAAATTTGCTCGAAAGTAACAGCAGCCACGGATGACGTCGACTCCCATGATAAACTAGTGACACAAGCACTTAATAATAGATTTACAAAACTTTTGAACCAGTTAAATTTACGAAACTTTGACTTAAGAATGTCTGAACTTAAAAATGTACTGACTGATTTTCCTTTAGATACTCAGAATCGACTAGACCTTGTGGCAAATTTATTGCTAGAAAAGTCTTTGGAAAATCCCACATCTTCTGAAGTATACGCTAAGCTAGCCAAAAAACTTTTGAGACTAAGTGTTCCTTCTGAAAACAATTCCAGCTCTAAAGTGACCTTCAGAGCACTAATTATTAATGCATGCCAAACTAATTTCATGACTGAGAAATCGGATGAACATTTGAAACTTGAAAAAGAGTTAGCAGAGTGTATTGATTCACACAAAAAGCAGGAGTTACTGATGAAAATAGAAGAAAGTACCAAAATAGCCAGAAAAAGATCCGTAGCTAATGCAAAGTTCATTGGAGAGTTATACAAGGTAAACATGCTTACTTGGAATATTGTAGACTATTGTTTGAAAACATTACTAAAGGAATTAGAAGAAGATAAAATTGAATGCTTTTGCGAGCTCCTGACTACTGCTGGCGAATATTTAGAGAAAAATCATGGCCATATACTGATCAATTATTTTAAGCAAATGCAAGATATTATCGACTATAAATCTGACGAAATTAGCAAGACTTCTCAATTCATGATTCAAGATCTCATCGAATTGAGAAATAGGAAATGGGTAGCTTTCAAAAGTATGGCTAATGTGCTTCCCAAAACAATGGATGAGATCCAGAAAGAGTCTGTGAAAAGAGCACATCCTTTTGACTTGTTGGAAACCTACGAAGTGACGGTCGATAGTAGCAGCGGCTATGACTGTGCCTATACTGCCCCAAAAAAGATTATGTCAACCAAAAAGGTCACTGGTCAGAACTCGTACTCAGTAGACACCCTGAAGACAAAAACTTCTACTAAAGCGACTCAAAACTACATCAAGGTACCACCGACAAGATTTATAGATCTTAATAAGAACATGTCCGACATTCTTGAGAAGCTACAGGCTGATCCAACTTTGCGATCAGAGTCGATCATTTTTGATCAAGACATGACTTCTACCTGCCAACCTACAAGCAAGCTGCAAGCTGAGAAGGTTATCAACGATATCCCAGTCTCCAGTCTAAACAACGTAGAAGAATCTACCAAGCATTCAGTCGATACAGACTTTTGGTGCGAAGAGGGCACTAGAGAGGAAATGTGCTCGAAAGTAACAGCAGCCACGGATGACGTCGACTCCCATGATAAACTAGTCACACAAGCACTTAGTATTAAATTTACAAAACTTTTGAACCAGTTAAATGTACGAAACATTGACTCTGTACTGAGAAATGCACTGACTTTTCCTTTAGATAATCAGAAACGACTGGACCTTGTGGCAAATTTATTGCTAGAAAAGTCTTTGGAAAACCCCAGATCTTCTGAAGTATATGCCAAGCTAGCCAAAAAACTTTTGAGACTAAGTGTTCCTTCTGAAAACAATCCCAGCTCTAAAGTGACCTTCAGAGCACTAATTATTAATGCATGCCAAACTAATTTTGAGACTGAGAAATCGGATGAACATTTGAAACTTGAAAAAGAGTTAGCAGAGTGTATTGATTCACACAAAAAGCAGGAGTTACTGATGAAAATAGATGAAAGTACCAAAATAGCCAGAAAAAGATCCGTAGCTAATGCAAAGTTCATCGGAGAGCTGTACAAGCTAAACATGCTTACTTGGAAAATTGTAGACTATTGTTTGAAAACATTACTAAAGGAATTAGAAGAAGATAATATTGAATGCTTTTGCGAGCTCCTGACTACTGCTGGCGAATATTTAGAGAAAGATAGTGCTCATACAGTGATAAATTATTTTAAGCAAATGCAAGACATTATCGACCATAAATCTGACGAAATTAGCAAGACTTCTCAATTCATGATTCAAGATCTCATCGAATTGAGAAATAGGAAATGGGTAGCTTTCAAGAGTATGGCTAATGCGCTTCCCAAAACATTGCATGAAATCCAGGAAGAGTCTGTGAAAAGAGCACATCCTTTTGACTTATTGGAAACCTACAAAGTGACTGTCGATAGTAGCAGTGGCTATGACTGTGCCTATATTGCCCAAAAAAAGATTATGTCAACCAAAAAGGTCACTGGTCAGAACTCGTACTCAGTAGACACCCTGAAGTTAAAAGCTTCTACTAAAGCAACTCAAAACTACATCAAGCTACCACCTACAAGATTTATAGATCTTAATAAGAACATGTCCGACATTCTTGAGAAGCTACAGGCTGATCCAACTTTGCGAACAGAGTCGATCATTTTTGATCAAGACGTGACTTCCACCTGCCAACCTACAAGCAAGCAGGAACCTGTGAAGTTCATCCAACCACAAAACGACAGGCAAGTTCCGATCACCGATTTGAAAATGAAAAGCGCTGTGAAATCCACAATTGAACTGTTCATCATAAATCCAGATATGGCTGAGCTAGTAGTAGAGGTAAAACAATTGTTTCCGCTGCAATATCACTCTGCTTTTATACAAGAAGTGCTCGATTTAGCTTTGGAGAAGACTTTCAAAGAGATAAAAATGATTACCAATATAACACTCCATTTAGTCGCAACCGATACGATCAAACCAAAACACTTTGCGATTGGTCTTAAACAAACGCTTGAAACTGCGCCAGACCTGTTTATAGATATACCTAAGCTCTATGACTGCTTGGGAAACATATTGGCACCTCACATTGAAAAGGACCACATAACAATCGCAGAGATTTTTATGATAAGCCAGGACATTATCGCAGCAAAGCAAGGACAACTTCTTCTTGAGTCTATTATTGATTGTTTGTATGAGAATTTGGGATATGAATCGGTGAAGAGCAAGTGGCAAGAGTCCGGGTTACAGTTGAGTCAATGGATGAGCAAGACACTAGTTCCTGAATGGATAGAAGGGAACAATTTTGAATTTCTTGAAGATGATCTGTAGTCCCTGTATGAGACCACAGCTTAAAGTTTAACCTCCTATCTTATAAAAAGTTAGCGTTGACTTTAAGTCATCATTACGTAGGTATGGTTATCAATACTTCAAGTCTGCCCTAACTTTTTATAAGATAGACCGAAGTATTAGGTTTAAGTAGGCTAAGAAACCTTTGAAAGTTAAATTAAGTAGGTACACTAGGTACCAATTATAAAGAACAACTTTATATACATTGAGATAGTGGTATTATTGCACTGTATTTGGTATATTTTTTAAAAGAATGTGACATGTAAAATGATAAAGCAAAAATATAAGCATAAATACATGTAAAATGATAAAACATAGGCATACTATTTTTTTTTAAATAAAATATTGTTATGTAACTGGCATCTCTTATTAATTTGATACTCCCTCTAGGTAGGTACCTACTACACCGAACCACGCTGTCAAACTTCCAACACCCTCTCTTTCGGTCGGTGGTCAAAACGCAGATGATGATGCTGTTGACTGATTGCCGATCGTATTTGAGAGATGTTAAGACTGACTGGTAGTTAAAACAGTCGTCCCCCCGAAACGTCTGGCTTAATTTAACGTTTAAGTATTGAATTTTACTTTCAGTTGTCAGTTGTCAGTTCAGCGGTTTAATTTTTTGTTAGGTTTTTATTTACTGTTGATACCTACCTAACACAAAGGGTTTCGTTGTTCACATAAAACACAATCAAAAGCATAAATAAAATCTATATTATGATACTGTGTAAATTAGCAATTTGGTGGATAATAATCGCTTAAAAATGAAATTCATTTGAAGCTCATTCTATAAACAATGCAGACACCGAAGTACCTAGGTAGTTCGGGTAGTACTATGGTTTTGAACATAGTTTTCTAATATGACGGAATCATTACCATGATTTATTCTGGTTATTTCCCGATATTTCGGCAAAGTTGCACGCGCCATGATCACGGGTTGAGGAATAATGAATACTTCTTTTATAAGACACATTTATTCCGTTACGCATGGCTCCCATAGTTCCAGTCCATACTTTATAGAACTGTGTAAACCTAATAGAGGTGAGTCACCCCGTCGTCGCCGGCGCGGCGTCCATATTCCGTTGACCTTGTGCGGAGAAGAACGGAACGACGAACGTGCAGTCTCGCTCCGAGCGTGCGCCGTACAAACCGAATTGTGTGCTCCTTTTCTATACGTCACGTCACGCTAAGTTTAATATCGCACGCTTTCACAAGTTTATCAACGCAATCACAAATTAAAACAAACATTTTCACAGTCAACACGACACGCAAACTATGTAATCATTTTGTTTAATACGATCCGCGATCGGTAAGGTTAACCTTCGTATTGAGTGCGCATGTGTAAAACACGGATAAATTGAAAATGCTCTGGCGTTAAAAGTGACAGTGGTACGCTGAGGATTCCGATTTCGGTCGGTTGTGTTTGCCGCGGCAGAAGCGACAAGACAACAGGTGTGGTTCAGATCTTATTATTATCAGCCTATGAGTTAAAATTGCAAAACAGTAAAGCCAAGCAGCTGTTGGGTAAACGATGCACGATGTTTGGTTAGATATCTATTATTATTTTTGGTTAGTTGTAGTACTTGTAGTAGGTTTAATAATAATTTGTTATTTCATTTTGTTCTACAAATATTCGGACTTAATTAATTATTCATACTTACTTTACTTATATTATAATGTAGGGTTTTTCTGAAGTTTGTAATAACAAACAATGTAGGCGTGCCTCTTACTCACACATTAATATACCTACCTACCTACAACCGAAAAACAATTCCAGTAAAACTATTTAACGGAAGATTGTACCATTAGTAAAATTAAAATACATATTATTATTATCATAGAACCTAGAGTTCATACACACATATATGATAACAAAAAAGTTCTTGTTGAGGATCGAACCGCGCGACCCACATCAAGGAAGTCAAAATTTAAGCTGTGACGCCTATGCGTGCTTAACTTGGTAAATAAAATCAACTATAAGGAGTTAAATAGAAGCCTTTTAAGTTAGAGCGCACACTGACAACGAAACGTCTTTTAAACTTGACTTAAATAAATAATTATTCATGGACATTTCACACATCACACTCTAGTCGCAAACTAAACAAAGCTTGTACTATAGGATCAGCAATCTAGATCCTATAGTACAAGCTTAATACTTTTATTAATAAATACTTGACATATTTAAATATCTCATAGTTGTTATTCTCAAAAAATGTGTACATATTGTAAATGTCGATGAAAATCAAAATCAATAAAAGTTTATTCAGTAAAATCATAAGGAGCATTTAGAATCGTCATAGATATTAGGTGATTCTAGGTGCCAGTTGCACGCGACCGAAGAACGGGCATAAAAATGATCGGTTAGTTCATTTTTGTTAGATATGTATTACTAAAATAGCTTGATGGTCCAAAGACATTATGGAGCAAGCCGGATATCAGTGGATGAGAGTCGCAAGGGACCGAAAAGAATGGCATAATAAAAAGGAGGCCTATATACTCAGAAGTGGGTGCCAACGGGCTGAAATGATGATGATTACCAAAATATTATTCGATCGCATTATCGTAAAACGCGGCCTCTACACCAGTATGTTTGTGATGTGGTGTGTGGTGGGTGTGCGGCCATCGTATTAATGTCAATGATAAAAAAAAACAATTCATCGTAGTAAATAGCACGATAAGTTTTTATGAGTGTGTTTTTTCTCTTGTAAATTTACACACATTAATTACAACCTTTATTTCAATATTTATAACAGAGTAAACAAAAAAACAATAAGTATAAGTAGTTGTAACAAAAAAACAAAATGAAACATCCAATTTTTTAATTCATTATCTAACTGTTGTGCTGTATCCTGTATCCAATGGGTATGTTAATTTTTGTTTTATATTATAACAATGACAGACACAGTTTGCGCTGGGTGGGAATCGAACCCACGACCCACAGCATGGAATTCAGAGCTACTACTAACGCCTGTCAGTTACTAGAAGGTACTAGACAAAAAACCACATAGGTAACCTTCAATTTTTATCAAAATAGGTACTCTACTTAATCTATTTTTTTGTAACGTTTGCCAGTACTAATATTTGCATAAAAATAGCGGCTAAGGTCGTTCGTTTCGCGTCTAATAAATTACATACACAATGCGAAATTTAGTCACAATGACATCACGAAATACATTTTTCATGTTTTTTGCGTTTAGGCTGGTAATTTTGATTAATATTCATTGACACTCATTACGCTATCTAATCTAGTCCCAAATAAAGCTTGTATTATAGGAACTAGGTTACATCCTACTTATATTATAAACGCGAAAGTATGGATAGATGGATGTATGTTTTTTACTCTTTCAAGCAAAGACTATTGTATGGATATTAATGAAATTGGATATGGATATAATAATGTAGCTTATTCATCACAATAACACATAGATTATAATTTATAAAGATGTGTGAAAAGCTCAAAATATAACGAGAATAAGACGAAGTCGCAAGAATCAGCTAGTATTAATTATATTTTTAACATAATAACAACACCCAGCATATTCTCTCTGAAATATTACTTATGCGACCCGCAAATGACCTCAATTAGGTTGGTATTTGATCTCTATTTAAAGATGACCTTTATTAAGTAAGGTTAAAAAATGTGACGGTATTCACTCGTCACGTTTTTATTCTGTCTAGTGCATTATTTAAACTTATTTTTATAAAGATCGTCCTGCTAGTTTTAAATAATGTTCAGTTTATTTACTTAATCATAGATAATCAGTATTTGTTTTTGCCTGGCAAATTTTAGAGACCCCTGTAGTTTTGAAGCTTGTAAACAGTATGTGTATCTGATACAAGATTATATGCATTATTTATTCTATGCCTTCTTACTCAATTTTAATTCTATAAGTCAAATCACTGAATAAATTAATTACTTACCTTTTTCCTTTCAGATACCATTCAAAGCATCGCTTCAAAGCTTCAAAAATATTACAAATGCCTGAAGAACCACGACTCCCAGAGATGACGCTGCAACGATGTTCCGGTGCGGTCCGACCACCTGCCTCTACATACCCTTAAAACAAATGGTCTCAGTCAAGTTCTTATTCCTGGTAACCTGCATCAGCTTCGCCATATCCCTTATCTGGATACAGCTGGTCGCAGACCCAGTACAGCCAGTTGATACCGAAATTCTGGTCCAAGAAGTGATTAAAAATGTCGAGCAAGACTCGCGCTACTCAGAAATCTACAGAAAAAAGAGTCATCTTTCAAAAGAACTCAAATATATACTTCTTTGGACAGAAAATGACTATGCGCCTTTTTATTTCTTCGGAGATGGACAGCGAGGCTTCATCAAAAACAACTGCTCAGTGGTAAATTGCTATGTCACTAACGACAGACAATTCTTTAACGACACGACGAAGTTTGACGCTGTTGCGTTCAATGGCAGAAACCTGAAGCACCAAGACTTACCCAAACACCGATCCATGCATCAGAAGTACATCTTCTTCAACATGGAATCAGCAGATAACTACCCAGTTTGCAATGAAACCTTCGACGGATTCTTTAACTGGACGTCAACTTACAGACTGGACTCCGATATTCCGTTTCCCTACATTATGGTTAGGGATAGTAATGGAGAAGCGATAGGGCCAAAGAACCGAATAGTTTGGCCGGATAAACTTTCCGAAATCAGTGAAGAGTATGCTGAAAAGCTGGTGAATAAGTCAAAGGCGGCTGCGTGGTTCGTATCCCACTGCTCAAGCAGGAGTGGTCGGGATGAACTGGCAAAAAGACTGCAAAAAGCTTTGGCTACCTATAACCACACCCTGGACGTGTACGGAAGTTGTGGACCTCTAGATTGTCCGAGGAATAAGAAGAATACCTGCGATCACTTGCTGGAAAGAGACTACTTCTTTTACCTTTCACTTGAGAACTCTTTTGCTGAAGATTACGTGACAGAAAAGTTGCTGACGGCACTGCAACATGACGTGGTCCCTATTATTTACGGGGGCGCTGATTACTCAAGGTGAGTTTGCTATCTCTCAGTACATTTAACTTTAGCAGAATACATAGTAACACCCAGACACAGATCGAAACATCATTGTTAGCTGACTCAAATGTTTGGTATTGAAGGCAGAGCTAATATCCAATGAGCTGTTATACCTACATTCGGTTCGTTACATAAACCGTATCGGTCATTGTGCAAACTCCCATAAAACTGCATTGGTGATAAAGCTCTGTTTTCTTACTGTGAATGAAATATACTGCGTAATATTCGGTCCGATTACACTGTTATCGGTCGCCATCGCCACGCATTCATAGCCATGTGTATGTACAACAGCGTTGCATAGCTACATAACTTGAATACAAACATTTTGCTTTTATCCAATACGTTAAAAGCATTCCTTCATTAGATTAAGTTAGTGTTTAGGACCTATTTTGCCTGTAGTCTTAAAACTCTTGTTATGAAAACGCGGCCAAAGTGATCTTACTAAAGAGGGGAAGATGCGGTACTTTCTAGCATCACGTAAACTGGTTCTGGGATCTAAATTGTATAATCCATGATCGATAAGATTCTATCCAATCTTCTCATCTACTAATATGCGTGACGTTTTTGTTTTGAATTGTTGAAAAAGCTTATATCTGATTGGCTTAGTTCTATACATCAACTTTCCTAGCTCTAGGGGCATTTTGTACATTAGTGACATTTAGTCACAGTAGTTATTCCCTGCTAGGCCTTATCTTGTTTCTCTTGATTATAAATTTAGCATAAGTAACGCTCATCTTTCATTACAGGTTCCTGCCGCCAGGCTCGTACCTGGACGCACGAAAGCACAACGCTCTAGACCTGGCAGCTATCATAGACCGGATGATGAGCTCTCCCAAGCTCTACCAGGACTTCTTCCGCTGGAAGGGTCAACTGACCTTCAGCGACCCTTCGGAAGTGGAGAACGTTTGCAAGGTCTGCGAAGTATTGAATGATCCAGAGAAGTTTGAAAAGACGAAGGTCTACGACGAATTTAGGAAATGGTGGCATCCGAATTTCCATGAACGATGTTGAAAGAGAATGTGGCTTATTTACTCTAATTAGAATAAGTACGCTATCGATATATTACAAAATAATACTTTTAAGAAACTGTTGAGCTTCGGACCG
This sequence comes from Ecliptopera silaceata, assembly GCA_932527185.1. NCBI lineage: Eukaryota > Metazoa > Arthropoda > Insecta > Lepidoptera > Geometridae > Ecliptopera > Ecliptopera silaceata. Next base: position 3,272,733 of record OW052211.1, read on the forward strand.
TTACATTTTTCGACTTGTTAAATTATATGCGCATGTTTTCGCTGATTATTTGTTTGAACCGTATAATCACAGCAATATGTTTTAGTATGTTAGCTCGTGCTCGTGGCTTCGCTAGGCATTTAAATAAATAGTGGTTAGTGACGTTACTTATTTTCAAGGTTTTGAAAAACTCCTTGAGAAAATGCTGAGAATAAAATTCTGGAGTGCTGAGCCCCAATAGGGTATTGCGAAATTTCGATTATTTCGAAATTTTATTGATTCTTGTTTTCAAATTTTTAGTCGTCAATGTACGGCCAGTTTTCATTTAATATTATTCTTTTTAAATATAAGGATATATAAATAGAATAAGATAAATTACAAGTATGAGTATAGTAATTAAAATAATTGTGATGTTTGTTAATTAGTTATAAAAAATATAAACTAACTATTTAACTCAGTGTTAGAATAAAGTATGCTTTTGTGTTTTAGAATATTATTTACGTTGTAGAAATTCTTTTTTTTGTACTAGGTATCTAGATACCATTTATAATGTTTGACTGTCATTGTAAAGAATGTAGATATATGTTGATGTGCAATGTGATGGAATTGCAGGGACGCACGAGGAACCTTTATGTTTAAGAAAGATGGATACTGTGCCTTACTGGGCACGTCCTTTGTTGACATAATAAGTCAGCTCGTTGTTATAGAGATTTCCAACACTTATTTACTGTTTAAATAGTTATCTAACAGACCCCTAGGCCTGTTGGGTCTGTGGGGTCTAATTGCGATGCATTGCGATGTTATGGCGACTACACACGTTCAGAACTGATCTGGGTTTGATCAGATTTGATGGTGTGAAGTCGCCTTTATTTAGGTTGAGCTTCCACTGAAGTCTTTCCATTTAGTGCATTATTTTCTACGACAAAAATAGACTTGCGTATTTGCGCGAGCCGAACACCTTCGTGCAACATCGGGTTTTCTTGAATTAGTCGTAAATCGGTGCTGTACCGCGAAGTGTAATACAAATTGTTACATAAATAAAAAAAAAATTTTTTTTTTAAATAAGCAGAAGCTACAAATATACAATTAGCTGTAATGTTGTACTTCACGGTGTCGATTAACATAATTTTGATATGATTTCTTGATAAAACGAACTTCTATAAACATTTACACTTTGCGGTAAAGTTGCCCAAACAAATGTTGATGATTTTGACTAGATAAAGTCACCATAGCCAAGATATAACAAAACGTTATAATTTTTATATTTTTTAATAAGAAAATATACAAACAAAGTACTTAAATTGAAGTGTTTTCCATAAAATAGTGACACCACAAAAAGTAACGAAAACTTAACTAAATATCAAAAATACTTATATTAACATAAAATATCTATAATTATCGCCATAACTATTATTTTTATAAATATTGTCGTTCTTGCAGGAAGTTAACATCCGTTCATAACGTTGTTATTTAAACTTATTATAATTTAACATTAAGAGTGTATGCACGCACACCGACGACCGACATCACTTATAAAGTTTATTTAACGTCATTCTCTCCCGATATAAGAGGTACCACGAATAAATGTGACAACGTAAACTTCGTAGCGTATTCGATTTGCATTGCGCGTGACTGCAACAATCGGCGGTCGAACTCCTTCAGGTGTTTGACACACAACGTGATTTTTTATATATTTTTAATAAAAGTATTCAACTAAGAAAACATTCAAAAAAATATAAAGTACTTACTTAAATCTAGTTTTTCATATTATACGCTGCGTTACTTTTACTTAACGATTTTCACATTTATGTCTGATAGTTGAATGTCAAGTCACGTGACTTTGATAGGTCTTAAAAGACTTTTCGTCGTCGGTGTGCGCTCGCCCTTAAGTTTTAACTTAGTTCACGGATTGTGTGAGCTTATATTTTTTTAATTTGTCTAAACAAACACATGTAACAGTATAATTGTAACATGATGAAAAATATGAAAATTGATTAAAATAATTTGGCTAAAACATTGTTTTTATTCTTACATCTTCATCTCATTAATAAGAATCAAAGTCCTGACTGTTTTATAATAAGACTTAAATCCTTACATGTTTTCTCTGACAAACACGATATTCGTAAATATTCGGGATATTCGAATAATTCATATATTCATGCGATAGTCCCAAACCAAGCAAAGCTTGTACAATCAGTGCCAAATTATTATGAACAGTTATGAGTATCCGAACTTTAGTAGGTACCTATAACTTATTTAATGAAATCAAGTCAGCAATTGCATTTTTGCTAAAAAATTTTTTTTAAACACAGATTTTGACTAACGCACGGTTACGCAAGGCATACCTACCTACTATGTTTTTTTTTTATTTTCAGAGGCCGTATCCTAGCTTCTCATAACCTGCAAGGTTTTAAATCACGTTCAGTTTCTTTGTAACTTAATACTTATCGGTATTCTACGGCATTCCTGGTGGACTGATGTGTCTGTGACGTTATTATTGATAGGATTTAATCCAGCTCAATTACATCAGTCCACCAGAAATGCCACAGAATACCAATGAATTACAAAGAAACTGAACGTGGTTTAGAACCTGGCAGGTTTTGAGAGGCTAGCATATGGCATTAGTCTTACAGTCTAGCATTTCAAATAACATTCTTCAAGAGGCCTTCAAGAGGCTTTCAAAAGGCCTTCAAGAGGCCTTCAAGAGGCCTTCAAACTCGAATAGAGTCATGAGGGTTGCCAGCTCATACAAACTTACTCCTCATGAGGAAAATCCAAGACTATAGCATTAAAACTAAAACAAAAGCCACTACCGACCGACGCTAACGAAAAAACTTGCGCCAGTGTTAATTAGAAAAGTTTTGTACGTTCTTGAGATAGCCACATACTTACTGCAGTGTACGACTGTAGCTATGGCACGTAACTTTGGTACAGTATATTAGTACTTATTAGAAATTTTCGCTGGCATCTACATTAACACTTCTACACTAGTCTACCCTTTTTTTTTTCAAATACAAAAACATTTATTTCGTAATTGTTTTTACTAATATTATCTACCTATTAGGAGCAAAAAATTGTATTTTTGAGTGTGTATGTAACTATGTTTGTAATTAATAAACTCAAAAATTACTCCACCAATCTCAATGATTAACTATTAGAAAGCTACATGTACCCTGAGTAACATAGGCTAATTTTTTTGCTAGAAAAAATTAGGGATCCTTTAGTAGCTTTCTAATGCTCTATATAAACTCAATCAAAAATACTTTCCACTTTAAAATATGTATTATGGCTGGTTTACACGGGCTTAGTAGCTAAGCGCTTAGTACTTGTCACTATACCAAGCCTCAATATGACAAGTGAAAAGTAACCGTTTACACGTTGGAGCCAGTAGAAGTCATTAGTGACCAGACATTCGAAATGGAACGACGACGCCGCCTGATTTTGCGCAGTGTGTTTAAACAACTTACAACTTGTCACTAACTAACTTGTCGAGCTGTTTACATGCGGTCAGCACGCGACAAGTGCTTAGTAAATCGTGGTGGGGGTATCGACTTGTCGCTTAGTAAATAGGATCGATCTCTATTCACTTGCACTATTCACAAACACTAATACTAAGCACTAATCAGCGTGTTTACACACGAGGACTTAGTATTAGTGACAAGTACTAAGCGCTTAGCTACTAAGCCCGTGTAAACCAGCCATTAGGCAAGCGTAGTGTAGGACGCCCTCCGGCGAGATGGAGCGACGATCTGCGGAGTGTAGCTGACAAACACTGGATGAGAAGAGCCGAAGATCGGGCTCAGTGGCGCGTCTTGAGAGATACCTACGTCCAGCAGTGGATAGGTTGTTAATGATGATGATAATAGGTATTAGTACTTATAGAAGTGTAGATTTATAGTGTAGATATCCACAATGTGCCAATTCAACAGCCGTGAAGTAACTTTAAAAGTTTTCTGAAACTTGTGCGTGAGAAGAATACTCATTTTCTAGTTTTCTGAACGAGTTCCTGGCGGCGATGACCTTTCCACCTGTCACATATCGAAGCAATAATATTCACGGACATTTCACACATCACACACTTGTCCCAAACTAAGCTTGTACTATGGGAACTAGATTGCTGATAGTATACCTACTTATATACTTACGTTATTTTTCTAAACACATACGTAGGATAAGTATCTACATAGAAACCAGACACAGAACCTTTATGTTCATCACACAAACACTTGCTCTGGGTGGAAATCAAACCCACAACCCACAGTATGGAAGGCAGAGCTTTAATCAACTGAGCTGCCTGTCGTATAGCTAGATTTATGTAGATCTCAGGTAGGGAAAAAATGTACCTACATAAGTATTCTATCAGCAGTCTAGTTCCCATAGTACAAGGTTTGGCTTAGTTTGGGACTAGAGTGTGATGAGTGAAGTGAATTATCCGTGAATATTTATTTATATTTTTACGAGTATGAAATCAGAAATCAGAAATATTTTATTGTTTAACTGTTGTACATAAAAGATCTTAATTAGAAGTGGTACAAGTTTATACAGTTTGTCCAATCCGGACGTACAATAAGAGGGCAATGAACAGAGCCATACCCAATAAATGATAAGAAGCTCACAACATATGTCCTTAACTTCAGGAATGTAAACTTTAGCATGCTATACACATTTTAGTCTTTATTCGGTATTTATCTTTCAATGTGAATATGATAGATACGTAGCTAGATATATACATGTGTCTGGCACTCGCGAGAACATCAAGCTATCTCCCGTTTTAGATAAAAATCCGGGGCACGAGAGTGCCTATCGTTTGGTGATGTCATTACGCAGAGCCTCGGGCTCCACGCCGATAGTCCGTGATGTACGAAGCATGAAGAGATTCGACGTGTTTGTGGGTCCAATAGAAGAAAAATGCTCATACTTTCCTACTCTGCCTTATCGTTTGATACCTCAAACAGATCGCTTAAAGAAAAGTAAAAACTTATATAATATATTTTTTTGTAAATATGTAAGTACATACATAGTAACACCCAAACAAATAATAATGTTCATTTTTTTTTGCATTATTGTTCATCACACAAACATTTGCACCCACAGGCTCCCATTTGCTCATTAGTAGACAGAGCTACTACCAACTGAGTTGTGCTGTGACGCCTGTCAAAGCTTGTGCTAGGGAACTAGATTGTATTGTATTTGTCTTAAATACGTTAAGTTAGTTAAGTTTACGATTGTCACAATTCGTGATTAATCCTCAGAAGCGAGGACTACCACTCTTCATATCTCTATTTCTTCCATTTATATTTGAGACCTCCATTAGATTCGTGGCTCTGAGCAACCGCGATAGTCAATACAAAGAGCTCGGTAAGTAGATTTGGCGTACCGCAAACTGCGTTCTACTCAGTTCTACCCCTCATTCAATTACAGCCTATTCTTATTCGAACATTATAAAATGGCTATAGATATAGAAAATATTTATTTATACCAAGACACAATTTAACGAAACACATAAAAAGAAGTGTAGATAATAAGACCACCACTCAGTCAATGTCAAACAAAGTCAAAGTCAAACATTTCTTTATTCAATAAAATCACAAGGATCATTTAGAATCGTCTTACATACCAGGTGATTCTAGGTGCCAGTTCCACGCGACCAGAACCTAGAAGAACGGACAAGAAACTTACGGCCTGGTTCCGACCGTTTTTTTTTATGATCCGGTATAAGTCATAGAAACCGATGGTTCTTATAATGTTGAATTTCAGTGGGATCAATTTTTATTTATTTTATTTATTTATAGGTACCTACCTATCAGGTATTGTGATAGAAGCTTGCTTGTTTAGAACCATATTCCAAAAGAAATATGTAGCACACTAGTTGGAGATACGTACATAGTGAAGTTGCATATTTTTCTGTTGAGGCAATATATTTGGAACGTAAGAAACAAGACGAAAACGATGACAACCTCAATAGCTTAAAGCTAAGTACCAAAGTCTGCACTATTCTTCAGAAGGACTAGCGAGGTCTTCTGCTGTTCTCACAAAACTAGTTTATTTCAGTTAGCTAAAACAAAGCAGGAGCATTTATCTGTTTAGGGTTATTTGTTTGCATCATCGTGGTCAAAGGAACGCAATAGAGGTGGCCAAATTTTGGGAAAATGTTGTTTGAATCACCGACACGAAGAAGAAGAAGAAGCACTACAACAGCGAAAACTGCAAAGGTTGGCAGAAAATGTCCTATTTTATTACCCTCGAACCCCAACCTATATCTACGAGATTAACTCGACCAGCCACTCGCTCCAATCAGGCGTGGAGATTTTTACGGCCTCGCTAATTGTCCGCCAGCACCGGCGGCTATAAAAGTTATTAATCGACATCCCGACTTCCCTTTTCGGAAGTTGTAAATATAGTGTACTACTTCCGGTCGATTGCCACGCGTCGAACCTTTTTGTACCTTTTTCGATGTGATGATTTATTTGACGACCGATGGCGCGGCAGGCGAATGTCCGCCTGCAACACGGAAGGTTGCGGTTTCGATTCCCGCATTGGGATAAATGTTTGTACGTTCTGCAAATATTTATTCCAGGTGTTCTGGGTATTTTATATGTATAATAAAAAATATCTATCTGTGTAATGTATAGTACATATTAAGTACCTACTTATGTCAATCTTCTAGAACTTACCCATAACACAAGCTCTGCTTAGCTTGGGGCTAGATGATGTTGTGTGGATTATCCAGCATTATTTATTTATTATATGGTGTGAGATCATTTTGTTAACATTTAAAAGCATTGCTATTCAGCGCGGCAATGCAGCCATCTTGGGAACGCTTCCTTTCCGCTTCTGATTTGGATCAGTTGAACTATCTATAGATCGATTGTAGCAGTCTGTAGATAGCTCAACGGTTTCTTATGTATTTAATATGCTTGTACATTTTGTAAATAAAGAAATTGTTAGCTTTTGAATGAAAAACACTACTTGCACTTTCTCCAGCAACACAGTTTGTTCTTAAACTGAAATGATGATATAAAGTCAACGCTAACTTTTTATAAGATAGGGGGTAAAAAAATATATTTAGTATAGGCTATCCAAGCAAGGCCGGGGCGTGCCTTTAGTATATTACATAAAGCTCACCGTTTTCAGGAAACAGCTATAAAATAAAGCCGAAATCTAAACACAATTCAACTAAAAGCTTTTCATTGTTTTCAGAATCTGTGGTCGCATCAATTTGCTGATTAGGTTGACACATTATTTTTGGATGACGATTTAGTAATCCTACCTTATTTTAGGTATAGATATATTTTGAACGATATAGGTATCTAATTAATTAAAAACATATTTATTTCCAAAACAAATGGGCTTAGTACAAGACTTATATTAGACTAGTGAGACATTTGGTAGTAGACATTTGGCAGCCTTCCATGCTCGTGAGTTCAAACCCAACCGAGGGCAAATATTTGTGATGAATATAAATATTTGCTCTGGTCTGGGTGTTATTATATATTTTAGGTAAGTACGTAGTATTCAACGCTAGATAAAGATGTATAAATAATAAAATGATACCTTTTGGTTCGAAGACTAGCCTAGGGTGGATGTATGCCACAAAAAAAGTAAAAGTGATTAAATCTCAAAAATTTTTGTTTTGCAATGTCCTTCTCTTTCTTTGTGATAAATCGCTTTCTTTAATAAACTTTAGACCCTAGAGACCAACTCCGCAAAACATAACACAGAGGCCAGATACTCATATTTGACTTACACTGCGTGGCTGCCTGGACGTTCTTACGGATCCTGCCAACTAACCACGCAATGTAACACGAAAATTATGAACCGGGGTAGATATTCGATGTTTCTTGTTAGAACTACATTGCGTGCTCGCCTTGGAGCGGCACAAGTGCCCAGTAATGGATATCTATTAGCCGCAGACATAGGTTTAGGGTTGTCACAACTTTCGAAGACCACCAGGTTAAAAAGAAATAAATATAGAACTAAATAATTAGTAACAAAGATAATTCCTTTTAAGATTTTTTCTTTTAATGATTATTGTTTTTTGTGACTTGTATTTTTGACCATGCTATGTGTTTGACTATAATTATTTAATTAGTTAACTGAATTAATTGATGTAATTGGTGTCATCCGTATTAATTGATTAAAGTTCTTGTAGGCTCCGGTCGCGTGGAACTGGCACCTAAAATCACCTAGTACCTATGTTAGACGATTCTAAATTATCCTTGTGATTTTATTGAATAAAGTAATTTTTGTCTTTGACTTTGAAAATAAAATAAGTCCCACATCTTGTGTGGTAACTAGTGACGTGTGTGGTGACCCTTAGAACCTTCCATTACGGTGATTTCCGCTACGCGTAGCGACGCCACGCAGCCACTTCGCGGCGAGATCAAAGCATCTCTGAAGCGAAGAGGCCAGGTGAAGGACTTCTGAAAACAGCGACCGTCTTTTTACGAAGATTAGAAAATTTGAAAAATATTCAGTTGAGTAAGATTCGAACTCGCGACCTTCCCCTTGTTACGGAGGTGCAATAACCAACTACGCCACTGACTCAAAATCCTAAAAAAAGCGTAAAGTAGCCATAATAAAAACACTGCAAACTGATATGCAATATGAAGGTATTTGGTTTTCTCAAAACAAAATCTTTTAGCAGCACTTTGCACGATCTTATTTCTTAGGATACCGTTGTAAAATGGTCTTGGTTTTGGTGAAATGACAAATATTGGCTATTTTAAAGACTATATAGGTACTAGTTTGACAGAATAGCAGACATGGCGAACATCTTGTGAAACAAATATGTCTTTGTTACCTTACAAAGATTAAAGTCCGTCGATAAATAACGCTACAAACTTCCTTTCATTTCCCTTCCAATCGAAAATCGCGATCGAGAAAAATTAAAACAAAACCAATGTGGGCTAATTTTCGTTAAAATATTTTATAAATGTCAACTGTAGACGAGAGCAGACAGATAGTAGGCTAAAAGAATTTGAATCCAGTCTTGGAACTGAAATGCTTCGCTCGCTTGTGTCAGTCAATCAAAAAATAAGATTGAACAATACAATCGAAGTCATTATTGTTTATATAAAAGCAATGAATACCTATTGTCTTTCTAATGACAATAGCCAGTACATATCACAAAACTGTTTGACTCATATCGTCAACCTATTTGACCTGTAGTGGATATTTATCATTGTCTTTTCAAATGTACGCGGCTATCTTTCCCGTGATAGGACGAGCACGAATAAATGTGACAATAACGTATCGAAACAGTGACGTGCAAACATCAGGCGCCTTAAATTGTAACGACAACGGTTCGTTTCAGTAGCAGCTACGGTTCACTAATGTACGTATCTTGGCATCGCGATAAGCGTCTAGCCGAAACCGAAACGTTAGTGAACCGAAGTTGGTGCCATAATCGCTGTCACACGAAGGGAAAAAAGATGAGCGGTTAGACGTTTACAGCGATACGAATTTGCACACGCTACGTATACGTTACGTTAGTGAACCGAAGCTGCTACTGATACGAACCGTTTACGTTACAATTTAGGGCGATTGAGCCCCAGTACGAGTTACGTATACGTACATGTACGAGTCGTAACAGCCCTCAGCTGATGTTGAACATTTTTGGGCTGAATTTCACGATGGCCAGTACCTTTGACTTCTATCGAGCCATTTGGCCTGAGGCCTGTACCCCAAGTACGAGTTTGTGCACACACGGATCGTAGAGACGCAATCGGCGAGCGCCACCGATTTTGTATGAAAATCCAAGATTCTCAAGAAATCTGCTAGGTGCGCTGCTAGGATCTCCATGCAAAATCGGTGGCGCTCGGCGATTGCGTCTCTACGATCCGTGTGTGCACAAACTCGTACTTGGGGTACTGATCCCGAATAAATGTAACAATCGCAATCGCATCATAACAGTGGCGTTTTCGAGTGACACTACGCGTTGAAACCAGCTCGACTGGCGAACCTTATAGTGTCACCGCGCAGTGTGTCTTGAATGTGCTAACGCTACGATACATTTACGATTGTCACATTTATTCGTACTCTGATCAACGCTTGTGTGTTTGATGAAATCAAGCCGATTGGGGTATACCGCTGCGAGTGACAACCCATTTTGACCATGCTTAAAGTATTGTTTTTTACTGTTTCAAGACACCCGCATACATGTGTAATGGCTACAAAGATGGCCGCTAATTAATATTCATATCGGTGTGTTTAGACTCAGCGGTTATCGTCACTATTGTCAGATAATGGGACCATTATTTTTTTATAAACCATTAACATTTTTATGAAGTGAATGAGTAAAAATGAGAAACATAGGTATATTTAAGTCAGTAGGTACCAGGTACTGTCTAAAATATATGTTTCTGTGTATGATGATAGGTCCATACACTTTCGAATGTACTAAATGTCAATTTTTGAGATTGATTCTTTATATTTGCTGTAAAGGTGCAGAAACTGTACAAAACAGTTTCTGTACAGTTTCTGCACCTTTACAGCAAATATAAAGAAACAATCTCAAATGTTGATACAGTGTTACATAAAAAAATATTGTTTATGTTCGCAAAATAGCTTAAGCTAGTAAAAAATATAACAATTCAGCCGCAATAAAAAAGAAAACCCTAAAAAAATTGAATTTCCAGCTAGAGCGAGAGGTATCACCTTAACATAAAAAACATCAATGAACACCTAGTCCAACAATAAACCTACTTATAAAAAAAACTGCATTACATTTAAGTTGTGTATAATCTCATTACCCTAACGCAAATATCACGCATGTGAGATCTCCAGCCAGCGATGTGAGATTCGTTATCAGTCCGTCTCTGCCAATCACACGCAGGAAATGAGATTTTTGTCTGCCACCCCTTCGGAACGAACCCATTTAGCGGACTTGCTTAGCAGGCATTCAATTTAAAAGAATAATGGGCTATTTTACATTATAAAATCTTTTATTTAGGGTATGTGGGTAATGAGGTGAATTGATATGAATAAATAAATAATGCTGGACAATCCACACAACATCATCTAGCCCCAAGCTAAGCAGAGCTTGTGTTATGGGTACTTGAAGACTGACATATTTAATACAATACATTACATAGATAGATATGTTTTATTATACATATAAAATACCCAAATCACCCGGAATAAATATTTGCAAGTTGTACAAACATTTATACCAAGGCGGGCCTTCGCCCACCGCGCCACATCGGTCGTCAATAAACTAGCAAGACTATTCAAATATCTGAGTTTCCAGATTATTCTAGAATGCATTGGAATGGTATTCAATAATTTCTTCTCATTTCTCTCCACTAATTGAGCTGGACAAGCGCAGTCTGCATTCTAACCAAATTTGATAACAAATATTTCGATTCAAACTGTAGCAATAATGACCGGTGCCAACTGATGTTTAGTGATAGCTGTCTATAGCAAAGTTTACAATAATATCGCCACCTGCCCCCATTGCACTCCTCTAAAGCCAGCACGCTACGGGGAGCGAAGCGAGCTATCACATGCTAAACAAATTAACCTTAGAATCGTGTTTTCACTAATAAATCGATTTTTGGTTGATGCTTGTTTTTCTTTAGTTATGTTTTGTTTTAGGAAACTACAAATTATAGCAATTTGCAAAAGCGTGCAGGCTCCTATTTGATTTTTAAGTTTTTATAGCCTGATTCTATTTTATAGAAACAAGTAACAAAATGTATAAATACAATTATTTTTGGAGTTGTTTATAAAACTAAATAGTTTTATTGGTATAATTAATAAATATAATTGGGGTGGGAAATCTTTTTATAAGATTTGAAATCTATGTTATAGGAGGTTATATATTATTTTACCCGTACTTACCACTTGCAGCACATTTTGACATTTAACATAGTTTTAGTTAGCTTGTCATATACATACATTTAGACATTTAAGATAGTTTTAGTTGGCTTGTCATATACATTCATTTAGACATTTAAGATAGTTTTAGTTGGCTAGTCATATATGTACAATCATTTAGACATTTACCATAGTTTTAGTTGGCTTGTCATATACATACATTTTGATTGCCATAGTTTTAGCTATATTTTCGCTTCGTTATAGCTTGCAGTGGAGAGGATCCCATTCGTGGGGGGTTTTGGGGGTCGACGCTCATTTCTCAGGTTCGACTTCCAGTATTGATATTGCTGGGTATTACGCGCCGAAAGCTGTTGGCTTTCATAGCGTACGAGGGTTATAGAGCGTATTGAATTTTTAATAAAGATTTTTCCGATTGTAAACGATTGTGCTTTGACGGTTAGCATTTTATCTGGTTGTTTGTGATTTGTTTTAAGGGTATAAGCATAGATTTACAAGTTTGTAATTGTTTATTGCATAGATTTACAATTATAAATTTTGTTATTGTTTAAGTATTCGTCTTTGATTTAAGTCAAGTCAAATATTTCTTTATTCAATAAAATCACAAGGATAATTTAGAGTCGTCTTACATACTAGGTGATTCTAGGTGCCAGTTTGAAATAAAAAAAATATTTTTAGTATGTGAAATCGATCAAGAAATAATAATAAATCCCTTATTTATGACTTTATTCATAAATAAGCGATATTTTATTCTTGATTTTTTAATCTAGACAGTATCTTCCATTTGTTACAATTTATTGCAATTTTATTTTATTTACGATATATTTAGAATTATAATTTAAAGATCCAACTGTTGGCCGCCTCTGCCACATTCGTAGCGCGTTCCATCGCCGGGTAATATTTGTTTAATCTGCAGCCGACGACACCCCGCCGCAGCAATCTATTGCTCGATAATCTATGCTCTATATTTAACATCTCGGCTCGAAAGCTAAGCTTCAATTTTCAATATCAAAATGTTGCGCATCTCTGCGAAGCGCTGGTGAATTTCTAGAATATTTTGGCAATTTTGATATACTTAAATTGAATTTTGATATAAATTGGCCTCTGTAGATTATTTGGGCTATGAACCTGAAAAAGAAAAAAAACTATGGTAATATTAGACTACTAACTAATAAAAGTTTTGAGAATGTGTAACGATTTCCGGGTCATGACGGCTCCTGTTGCAAGTGTTGCAACGCTAAAAAAATGATTTTGTGGTAAATTTCGCGGCCAGCTCAAGGACTTTGACAGATATCGGGCGATTTGGCCTAATCAACATTTCAGGGTTTCCTGAATGCCCGATCCAATGGGGCTATTCAATATTCTATACTCAATACTCCTTACTTCATTATTTTTATTGTAGTAGGATTAGGTAGGTATTATATATTTAGGTACAATTTTTTTATTTTTAGGTATAACACGCCACACCAACTTTCTGCACATCCAGGAAGACTGGCAGACAATGCTCTTAGCATTAAGTCGTCCTAGCACTACCGCTATGTGTGAAATTTTAAATAAAAAAAATAAATTAAGTTACTTACTTAATTTTTGATTTTGTGTACCTATGTTCAAGTTTTTTACATATTTACGAGTAGGTTACATAATTTTTATTTTTGTACGTGGATGAGTTTTACCTAATTTTTACACTTAATTCGATTAGGCTCCGTAAGTTTTAGAATATTTTTGCAGTAATATTCATAAGTTACAAGAATTGCAAAAAACGTCCCGCAAATTGCACTAGCACTCGTGGGAAATTACCGAGCCAGTAGTTAGGAAAAATGGCTCGTATCATGCAACTAATTTATTCACAATTTTGAAAAATGACCAGGAAATTCATTATTATAAAAAGTTTTATTCGTTTCATCATAGTGTATGTGTAAATACTGAAACAATTTAGAAGGTAGTATATTTATAGAGCATTATAAATATGTACAATAGATCCGAAGAAAATGTTTACCTACCATATTTTTATCAGCAAGCTTTCTACACTACTTGTTTAATTCTGTAGTTTTATTTTGTTATAATTATTTATAGATCTTTGTTGTTTTTGGACTCGTTTTCATCAATTCTAAAAGTCTAAAAAACTTCGCCTATAATTTTATTTCAAGTCACAAAAACAAAACAGGAAAAACAATTTAACCCTAGCCCTTCGTAGAGGGCTTTCGCGCCTATTGGTACAGTCAACGACAGTTATAGAATAGTCATATTTTAAGTTTTTATAAACTTTGTCTTGCTATTGTTATTTTGTCAATTCGCACATTATCTTTATAACTATGTGTTATTCTGATGTAAAAACCACATTATTATAAAGTTTCATTAAATTCATTCAGTAGTTATGGCGCGAAAGAGTAACAAACATATTAGCATGCAAACTTTTGCGTTTAACTTTTTTTGTCTACAATAAATCCTATTTATAATTTTATTGTGACTTGTGTTTTCGACTTTGTGTTTGAATATAAATATTTATATTTTAGTACTTACCTAACTGCATGTAATGTAATTGGTGTAAACCGTATTTATTGAATACATAAATAAATAAAAAAAAAATGTTCATACTTAATCAGTTTTCTTTCAGTTTAGTTCAGCTTTTTTTTAAGGCCAAAGAGTTTATCGACTTTTGCCGTTGACTGTACACTACACGTAAACTATTCCTTGCGCTGTGGTCCGGTCGGGTTCTGTACAAATCGGGTCCCTTTGTCTGTGTTTATTGCGGGCGCCATTCGACACCCATCTAGCGAGCTTTGATTGAAAACAAGATATTGGATACCGCCTTTTGTTTTTGTCTGCTTATTCTAGAAGTCTAGTCATATTATTATACTAGCTGACACGTGCCCACTTCGTTGGGGATAATTTTCATTAAATAAAAAAGTAAGACATATGCTGTCGTTGACTTGTGGCTTTTTTGTAGGCATTAATAAGCTCCACATCTTTTCTCTAGAACACTTCTTTCATAGTTAAGGCAGCGTTCGTAAGAAACGCTTTCATTCGACCGTTTTTTTTCCGATTCATTTTGCAAAACGGACTACCACGTAAAAGCCTTTTTATTTTTCAGCCATAATGTAACTTTCTATTGGTGAAAGAATTTGTAAAATCGGTTCAGTAGATCCCGAGATTACCCCTTACAATTTAACAAATACACAAACTTTACCTCTTTATAATATTAGTATAGATTAAGTAAGTATATTACAGATATATATATTTTTTTCCTAACCTATCTCGTCCCACTGCTGGGCAAAGGTCTCCCCCAAATCCTTCTCTCTGCTTTCCGCTTTCGTCCACCAATCCCTCTCGAAAGCATCGAGGTCGTCCCGCCATCGCCTTTTTAGTCGGCCTCTACGCCGCCTTCCGTCTTCAGGCAGCCACGGTGTCACGATTTTGGACCATTTCTCTGGGTTCATCCGGCTAATATGACCTGCCCAGTCCCACTTAAGCCTCGCGGTTTTATTGCCTACATCTGCAATACCAGTGAGCGAACGCAGCGTAGTGTTTCGCACTCGATCGATGCGCTTGAAACCAAAGATGCTACGTTCCATTGCTCTTTGGCAAATCTTGAGTCTGGATTTCTGTGCTTCAGTCATTGTTGTTATTGTTTATTTGTGTCATGTGTCTTGTTGTTGTTGTTGCTGATTAAATGTATATTCTATTCTATTCTATTCAGTCAGTGACCATGTCTGCGCACCGTACATGCACATGTCGATGAGTTGGCGTTTAAGCGTAAGTGGAAGGTCGCCTTTCATGTGTTCCTTCATGAACCAGTAGTTCTTCCAGGCGTTCTCGATGCGGCGATCGATCTCCTTATCCTGCCTGTTTTCGAAGCTCGCTAATTGGCCCAAGTAAATGTATCTACTCATCAACAACAATATATTTTTTATAAAATATTATATAAGTATAAAAAAAAAACAAACCATCTAAGTAAATTATGTTTTTGTATGAGATTATGAGCACCCCCTTAAATATTTAATATTTTATTTTTAAATATTTATTCGTCATTAAAGCGGTAATCGGATACGCAACTCTAACTAACTTATCAAGATAACTCAATTTAACGGAACTATTGCTAAATACCGACCGATTTATAACACATTGCCAAAACGCACCGATAGCGCGATCTAGGATTTGTGCACAGTAACGCCATCTAGTGGTAAACACAACAAATTTCAAACTTTACTCGATTTGAGTATTCAAGTGCGACGGCGCGATGGCTTATTTCACGTATAAGTTTGGTGTTTCTATACCGATTTCTATGATTCTTTTTTTATTGAATAGGTAATAATGTTAACTTTTTTAAATAAGGAATGAGTGATAGTATTATAAACGTAAGAGTAAAGAAATATAATCAGAATGCTCCGAACTGCTAAGCTATCGAAAGTTACACGTGTTATTGTGAGTCAACCATAAAAGATAGAAATATGCTGTTGTGGGATATTTTTTAGACAACTTTATGTAGAATATTTCCGTCATACATGATTTCTATGTAACTTCAACCATTAAGGCTGCACACGCGACGGAAGCTTAAAAAATAGAGTAACTTCTCCCGTTTTCCCTTCACTACTCTGCTCCTATTGATTGTAGCGTAATGAAAAGTATCCTATAACCTGCCCAGAAGTATGAAGAATAATTGTACCAAGTTTCGTTAAAATCCGTCGAGTAGTTTTTGTTTCTATAAGGAACATACAGACAGACAGACAGACAGACAGACAGACAGACAAAAATTTTACTGATTGCATTTTTGGCATCAGTATCGATCACTAATCACCCCCTGATAGTTTTTTTTTTAATATATTTCATGTACAGAATTGACCTCTCTACAGTTTTATTATAAGTATAGAAGATAGATAGATATAGATATAGAAGATAGATATAGATAGATAGATATAGATATAGATAGATAGATAGATAGATATAGAAGATAGATATAGATAGAAAAGCTTAAAGATATATTCTGGATATCTGTTTCATCTCTAAAATATTATACTTATTATGTGGGTGTCTAAAGTAGTCAGTGGCAGGCCCAATCAGTACAATTGTGTAAAAGCCGAAATGTGTAGAAGCCACGGGTTTCCTAACTACGTTTTTCTTTAACGTTTGAGTGGAATATTTACAAAAATGATGTACATATTCTATCAGTAAATTAGTGCACATAGCTTTGCTTAGTTTTGGGGTCAGACAGAGTTGTGTTATTGCTATAAATACTTAAAATTTATTGTTTTTTATAATTTTCTTCAATAGGTACATATTCTACTTTGATTGCTGTGTTGTAAAAGTGTTTTACATCCACTTTATAATTTAGTCCAGAAGGCTGAGCCCGAATAAACGACAATCGTAAACGTAGCGTATTTAAAACACACTGCTCGCTAGCGATGGAACATTCGACAGTAAACCGCAGTGTATCAGTCACTGTATCGATATGTTTACAATTGTCACATTTATTCGTGCTCAAAACTCTGAGACCCGAGCACGAATAAGAGCGTTTTCACACTATCCGATCCGATATCGGTGTCGGACGCCGATCCGTTATCGGGGTAAGTAAAATGTATGAAATATGTACCTCCGATATCCGATTTCGGGCCGGATAATATGAAAGACAGGTACATATTTCATGATATCGGATCGGCGTCCGACACCGATATCGGATCGGATAATGTGAATACGCTCTAAAGGTGACAAACGCGACGTCTACACGGCCTCCTATTCGAGTGACACTACGCGTTGACGCTCGACTACCGAACGTTGCAGCGTCACCGCGCAGTGTCGTTTACGTAGGTACATCACATTTATTCGTGTTCACCCCTCTGTAGCTCTACTACGAGTTTTTACTATACTATATATACCTACTATACTCGCTAGCGTCTATAGTTAAAAAATTGTATGAAGATTTGTACAGCGCCTCTGGCGATTAGTTGGGTACTAAAATTCGTAATACATCCTAATATTTACGTAACTACTGTAGTAAAGTCAGGCGATTTTACTGTGACAACTCATGGTAGAGGTACTGATGAATTTTTTATTCTCTAAAACAATAACACAGATAATGCTGTAACTGGTTTTACGGGTCGCAGACTGAGGGCTTAGTCCGAGCCTGCATTTTAAAACTCCCTACTCTCGAGCCGAGAGTCGTCTCTCGGATGTCCTTATATTTTTGTAAGAAGTAGAGAGAGAGATCCGAGAGACGACTCTCGGCTCGAGAGTAGGGAGTTTTAAAATGCAAGCTCGGACTAAGCCCTCTGAGCAATTTGCAGATTGAATTTTTACGGTACTGCCGACAGATAGCGTTATATTTTTAGAGATTGTTAAGATAAAAATGTTTATTTGTTAAAATGCTTGAGTAAAAGTTATGTCTATACTTCGGCTAATGCAATATTATCTAGTTGATTTTATTGGTAAGGTAGGTTTGTGAGTGTTGTTTATGTAGGTAAGTATCAAAGTGGTTTATATTTTTATATTATTGCATATTATTGCAACAATTAAACCTGACAGTAGGTAATACAAACAATACCATTTTTAAAGATAACTCAAAAATTACTGGTTACGGAGCTCAATAAAATTATTTATTTATTTATATGAGACCACCTCAAAAGTAGGTAGATACCTATTACCGATCAAACAAAATATTTTCTTTTACATGCTAACTCGAAAAACTATCGTCAATTATCACGGACAACACCACTTATATTGAACCTTCAATATTGTTTTATCTAAGGATTGTGACACCAATGAAACCACCATTGAAACGAGACTGACTTTTTATTGAATACCCACAATAACTGTAGATGCCAACCTACCTATCTTAAGGTTACATACATAACATCTTCACGCCTCTGTTTAGAAATAATCTTAAACTTAATTTCTACTTAGCCTAAATACAAATACAACATTTTATTAAACAACAGTCAGCTAAACACATCATGCACTTTATAAGCAATTAGTGTACCCTTTTTTTATTATTATGTACACTACTTACTAACATTTATCTATTAACTAACATTGGTGAACTTAATCATTGACAACATTGATCTTATTATTAACCTATATACACATGTATTTATCTTAAATTAGTTTTATTAACCTATATACACATATACTTATCTTAAATTAGTTTTGAGAATCTATAAGTCTATTAAGTGTCGATTTATGTGACAACAAAACGTTGAACTTGCCTGCGTACGCGTCTAGGAGTAATGACCTCCCTCTGATCGTCAATAACCAACCTGTCGCCATGCGACACTCCTGACTGTACTTCTATAGGATCAGAAATAGCAGTATCTACCGAGATATTCTCTTGACAGTTAGGTTCTTGAATCACTACTGGGTAGCTACCAGTGGTTATGTTGAAGTCAGATATATCTTTATCTACGTTAGATTCACTTTCCCTTTTTTGTCCTTCCTTATCTTTTTTTGTAAACATGCGTTTAATTATGTGATCAACATGTTTCTTGAATACTTTGTCATTATGACTTATTTTATATGACACCGGTCCTGATCTATTCAATATGACGCCCTTTGTCCATATACTTTTATTATTCTTGAACTGCTTGAATTGAACCCTATCGCCTATCGCAAATTGGCGCACCTTGTTGTTTCCTCTTTTATTGATGAGATTTTGTTTGTCGCGCACTTTTTCTTCAATACTAGGGCGGATTATGTCATAATGAGTTCTTACATTATGACCGAATAATAACTGAGCCGGCGATTTGCCGGTCAAACTGTGTGGAGTCGATCTGTAATATAATAGGAACTTATCTAATGCTAAATTTATATCTTCCTTTTCTATGATAGCTTTTTTTAAACAGTTTTTTATTATTTTTACGGTGCTCTCGGCAGCTCCATTGCTGCTAGGTTTATACGGTGATACTAATATATGACTGATGTTACAACTTTCCATAAAAACCTTAAAATCGTGACTGCTAAACGGTGGCCCATTGTCCGACACCAACTCTCGAGGCAGCCCGAAACAACTCATAATACGCCTTAATTTCGAAATAGTAATTTTAGCTGATGTTGTACCTACATTGTGGGCTTCAATCCATTTGGAATGGGCGTCAACCAGTACCAAGTATGTCAGACCTTCCAATGAGAAAAAATCAACATGTACTCTGTACCATGGAAGTTGTGGCCACGCCCACGGGTGCACGGGCGCCGCCGCCGGCGCCGGGCGGGTGCTCGCGCACGTCTCGCAGCCCTGGCACTCGCGCTCGATGTCGGCGTCAATACCGGGCCAGTACACGTAGCCTCTCGCTAAACTTTTACACTTTACAATTCCCTGATGGCAAGCATGTAGCATTTTTAAAATTTCTTTTTGCAACGAAACGGGGATAATGACCCGATGCCCGAACAATACACAACCTGATTCGATATTTAGAAAATCCTTAATTGTAAAAAAACTTTTTAAATCTTCATCTCTGCAGTATAACCAATTAGACTGAATGGCATGCATTAGCTTATTTAAAGTTTTATCTGAGGCCGAATGTTTAGCTACCATTTTATAATCTATCGGAGCTTGCTCGGAAATAAAACTGATATAAGATTCAGTTTTATACTCTTTTGTCTCCTCGATTACCGGTATACGCGATAAGCTGTCTGCGACACAATTATGTTTCGAACTTATACATTTCACCTGGTAGTTATACGCACTTAATATAACAGCCCATCTTTGCAATCTGTTGCTAGCCATGGAGGGTATAGCTTTATTTTCGTGAAAAATAGAAGCTAACGGTTTGCAATCCGTCACTAAAGTAAATCGATTACCATACAGATAATCGTGAAATCTATTCACGGCGAATATAATGGCGAGTCCCTCTCGGCATATTTGTGAATAGTTCCGTTCGGCGGGAGACAGCGTGCGCGAGGCGTGCAGCACGGGCCGCAGCTCGCCGCCGCGCGCCGCGCGCTGCGCCAGCACGCCGCCCACGCCGTACGGCGACGCGTCACATGTTACGAATGTCGGCAAGCTGGGGTCCCAATGAGCTAGTACCGGCGCGTCACGCAATAGCCTTTTAATTGATTGAAATGCCTTTTCACATTCGTTTGACCACTCAAACTCAATATCTGATTTGAGCAATCCATACAACGGCTCTAAAACACTGCTGATATTCCGTATGAATTTACCATAATAATTTACTAAGCCTAAAAAAGCTTTTACCTCGCTAACATTAGTCGGTTGCGGTGTTCTATTTACGGCGTCAATTTTTGAAACTTCTGTTCTTAATCCGTTCGCATCTATCATATAACCTAGATATGATATAGATTTCTTGAAGAAACTACATTTCTTTTTTTCTACTTTTAAACCACTGTCGGATAGTATTTTAAAAACCTGCATTAATCTATTCATGTTTTCCGATTCATTTACACTGCTGACCAGCAGGTCATCCTGATATACAGCCACGTATGGCATGCGAAACAACTTTTCCATAACTCTTTGGAACTTGCTGGCTGCGCACTTAATGCCAAATGGCAATCTGTTGTATGTGAACATGCCTTTATTAGTGACAATAGTGCAGTATTTTTTTGCACTGTCACTTAGAATCAGCTGCTGGTAGGCCCGGCTTAAATCAATTTTACTGAAAACTTTACCACCTTGCAATGAAGCGAAGATATCCTCGATTCTAGGAAGTGGATATTTGTCCTCCACCAACACCGGATTAAGTGTAGTTTTAAAATCTCCACATAACCTCACCTCGCCAGTTTTCTTGATGACGGGCACCACCGGAGTGCCCCACTCGCTCCACTCGACGGGCGAGATGACGCCTTCCTTCTGGAGGCGCTCCAGCTCGGCGTCGACGGCGGGCCGCAGCGCGTACGGCACGGGCCGCGCGCGCCGCCACACCGGCACCGCGCCCGCTTTCAGCTCCAACTCGATCGTACCTTTATTGAACGCACCTATGCTGCTAGAGAACACCTCGGGAAACTTGTTAATTATCTGATCGCAAGCTTTTGATTTATTGAAGGTACCATTGTCAACGCAACCAATTGAATTGTTTGTATCTGACGCTGAGGGAAATTTTATACCGAAAGCGCGCATCCATTTTCGTCCAAATAACGAATTGCTGTCATCATTATCGATCACTATTAATTTTAAATTATGCACAATCTTATTGTTATACTGAACGCTACATATGAATTCACCTTTAGGTAATACTTTCTGGCCGTTATACATTTTTAAGCATGACTTACGCTGAGTTAAATCTATATTGCTAAAATGTTTTAAGTACGTACTCCGATTTATAATGCTCATGCCTGCTCCAGTGTCACCTTCCATGGTCAGCGGTTTTCCATTGACCTTCACCTTCAAGATCCATCTCTTGTCCTCTTCGTTATCACTCAACTGATATACCTGGTTCTCCTCGTCTTCGCTAGAAGTCGGGTCTTCGTAGGCCTCCTCCGAAGCCACCTTGTGCACGCTCGTACGTTTACGGAATCGACACACTTTAGCTACGTGACCGCGATTGCCACACACAAAACACTCCACGTTCACAAACGGACAGTTCTCCTGCCGATGAGCTTGGCCGCACCGAAAGCAGCCCGCTCGCTGCTGGCCGCCGCCGCCCCTGCTGGAGGAGGGCGCGGCCCGATGCTGCGCCGCGCGGCCGCGTGCCCTGCTCGCCGCGGCGCGCTGTCCGCGCTGCGCCCAGCCGCGGCCCGCGCCGTACCCCGCTCCGTCTACTGCGTGCACCTTCTCCGCTGAGCTGGCGCCGACGACGGCTCCTGCCGTTTCCTGTGAGTCTCGTACGGCGGCCTCCAATGACAAGGCCAACTCCACCGCTCGGTCGAACGTCAATTCTTTTTCCGTCAATAACCTCTGAGTGATTTTATCACTTCTCAATCCAAACACAAACTGATCTCGCAAATTTTCTTTAAGAATATCCGTAGTGGTAAACACACATGTTTTGCTGAGTTTTTTTAATTGCGCTAGGTATTCTGTTACTGATTGAGACTCGCCTTGCTTGTATGATCGGAATATCATTCGTTCAGCTATAACCGAGCGCTTTGGCGCCAAATGAACTTCCACTAACTTGACCAACGCATCAAAATCGGTATCTTCCGGTTTTTCAGGGAAACATAGATCGATCATCAGATCTAACGGCTCCGTGCCCACCACTGCAACGAGATACTTTGAATATTCCGTTGTTGTGACATTATTAATTGCAAACCACGCTCGCAATCTGCTGACGTATGTTGGCCAACGATCGACATTCAACTTGAATTCTTGTAATTGGTTGATATTGATGTTGTTCATTATGACTCCTTTCTTCTCACTACTCGCAACTTCACTTTTAAACGACATATTACACGCTGGGGTTCTTTAATCGTCGCCAAATGTTTTATCTAAGGATTGTGACACCAATGAAACCACCATTGAAACGAGACTGACTTTTTATTGAATACCCACAATAACTGTAGATGCCAACCTACCTATCTTAAGGTTACATACATAACAAATATAAGTGTATAAATAATTATTTAATCGTATGACAGGCGTTGATTTCATTAATATATTTATTTATTACTAAAACTAGTTTAAATCTAAGTATGTATTGTTATAAGTCAATGTTCAGGTTCCCAAGCCAGTAAAGTGTTTTAGGAGGCAGTTCCATGAGGTCGCTCCAAGGTCCTGGGTACGAGTGGTCGCCCCATTTTCCAAAATGATTGACCCCGAGTTCGACTTGTCATTTTTATCTGCGTTTTTCGTAAGATATTTAAACCAGTAAAAGAAAATGTCCATGACGGTCGAAAAGATAAAAATGATCGTTTTTCTGAGGGTCCGAAATGACCACATTCTTTTTTATTGAGACCCGGTATTCAAGCTTGACTGTCAAAAATACGGTTACCGTATTATGACGGACAAGAATTTACATTAAATAAATTATTACTTTCAACTAAAAAAAAAATCTTATCTTGAAAACTAGACACTGAAAAATATTTGTTCTGTTTGGGTGTATTGATGTAATTGTATAATTGTGTGTTGAATTTATTATATAATTGTATTTTAATAAATGAATAGTATGCAAGTAATCTATCAGAAATCTAGTTCTATAATTTGGCTTAGTTTGAAACAGCGCTATGTGAAATGTGAAAATATATTAATTTATTGTTTATTTGCAGATAACCAAAGAAAATCTATGTTTATACAGTAAATGGTTTCAGTTTAGTGCATCTAAAACATTTTCTGACTTTCTTATAACCCCTTATTAGCAAAGAAGCGATGTTATAAAACGGTTAATTATCGAATTAGCATTAGCAAAGCAATCCTCTCAATGTCAATAGTCATATATAGGAAAGAAGTAAAATAAATCGGTATTTTATTTTGGGACTCAAAGGCGTTATATGTAACAAAAAATCGGTCCGCTCTCCAATTATAATTATCATTATTGCACGCAAACTTGGGTACCTACATTACGAATTATAAAGACCTTACTGTGTACATAATGACGGAAATAGATAAGTACCTACTGAAAACTTATGACCATATTCCACAAAAAGTTCCAAACTGACGCCATGATTTAAAAAATGTCATAACTTTAAAGCAAGTTTATAAAAGCGAAGCGTTAGTGACTATAACCGAAGCGTTAGTGAATAAGGGGTCAGTTCGATCACGTAACGTTGTTTAGTCCGTTTACTCAGTTCGTTTGGCAGAACAAACACGATACGATATAGACTTCGGCGTTTTTGGTTTCTAAAAAGCGAGCACCGTCTAATACACCGCCGTTATGAACCACAGAATAAATATTGAAGGTAAAATAATGTTTGCGTTTAGCGTTTAAAAATACTTTTAATACTTTATTTGCCTCAATGTGGTACATTATGGATCCTAATCTATGACATTCCATGTCTATTTATTAAATATACATAAGTCATAAGCATTTATTGGTAAAAATATTGCAAGTTACAACATTATTATTCATAATTAATTAAACATAAGTAAGTTAAACAGTATACTTAATTAAACAATATACTTAGTCAACTTTTATATTCCGGTACAGTGTTAATAATCTAGATCGTTTTTATGAATATATAATCACATTCTTCTTTTATAATTCTTTAAACTATTTTTTTTTGACATTTTGTTACTGTTTTTTCTGTTGTTCTATGTATTATCTAAATGTTGCCTTTTCTATGTTTTGTACCCGTCTGTGTGTTGTCAAAATAAATGCATTTCATTTTAATTTCATTTGTAAGGTGGTAAATCGTACGTTGGTATTGCTTTGTCAAAAATAGTTCTACTTAAACTCTGCAATAAAAAAAAGATCATCAAATCAAAAAGAAAACGTAATCTCTATTCATTTCGTTTACAAAGAGTTGCCATAAACTAAAAAGTTACCAGTCGTAGTTTTAATAATTAAATGTTTATTTATTAAAAATATCCTATAAATAAAAAAAGCCCTACAAGACGCTGTACTGTCTAGCATAGGTATTTAAATGAAATATGAATATAAGCTAAATTAACTCTTATCACAATACAACAACGTTCATATTCCGCTATCCGCAATCCAAAGTGGGTTATTCTCCAAGTGCCTCGGCTGAATGCAGGGTAATTCCACAATCCCGCGTTTTTGCTGAATAGGGCTGCAAATGTCTACAGCCAATTTAATAATGCCATCTTGTAAGACGTTTTACACTTCGCGAGCGTATAGGGATCCCTAATAATATTATACGGACGCGAATGGTTCTGCACGCTTTTATTGAATGTTTGCTCGGAGCGCGGAGATTTATTTTTGAATTTACAATTTTACTTGTTACTTTACTGAAAGATAATATATTTTAAATTACGTTTATTTATGTAAATTATGTAGAGATAAATTGTTCTAACAATGCACACGCTTCTATAGCATTTACACTTATATGCAAAAAAAAAAGTGTAGCACTCGGGGACTGCCGCGGTGAAGCTATTGCATAGTATTTTTTGCTGGATTACGCATGCGCAGTGTTAGGTTATTTTCGTTACGGAATTTCCGGATTCGGTCTCCACGCTCAAGGTCCGCGTTAGAAGCTATGCAATAGCTTAAAAATATGTGCAGAAACAATAAAAATAAATTCGTATTTGTCATTGGTTGTTCAGTCCCCGTCTTTACACGTTACTATTAATAAAAAATGCCTGGATCTGCTGGCCCACTAGATCATTAAAGACCACATTAAAGATCCCGTGCATTTTTAAAATGATTAGAAAATATCTATATTGGTTGGCTTTTCTGATGATATGCGATTTGTTTAATTAAGTTTTATCTATTTTATTTTAAGGAACTATTTTTATTTATTTTGTTATTTATTTTTATATTGGTGGTGGTTTGAATAAATGGTTTTTATTTCTTTCTTTCTTTCACCAACTGATCTGAGAATGTCCACCATAACTGGTAGTCTACCGTGCCTGGTAATAAAGTCAACCCTATTTTTACTATTGTTGTGTACAATAAGAGCTATTTCTTTGGCCTCGCAACAAAACTATCGAGCTAAACGACCCGACGAGATAACATAATTCACTTACCATTATTCCTGAACATTCCAGCATTCTTAACTTCTGTATCGACACAGCCGAGTTCAAACAGCTTGTTCACTCTACGCTGTTGGTTTTTAACCATGCAGTTGAAAGTAACAAAACAAAGCTAAATATATAATAAATACTGTATAGTGGTAAGTTTGTTTGTGAATAAATACACACATTCCATTTGTTTTTTCTTTTTTTTGCTCTAGCCTAAATCGTCCCACTGCTGGTTTCCAAGTTTATGTTAGTTTTTGAGTTTATGGCGACTAGACAGACGCGGAAAGAGACTTTGCTTTATAATCTGTAGTTAAAATGTAATAGGCTTGTTACAATTCTCTTTGTTAATAATAAATAAATAAATATAAGTACACGGACAATTCCCAAGCTAATTAAGAACATCATTTTTTCCTCTATGGCTTGTATGAAGCAAAGAATGTTTTTTTTGCAATTTGCTCTTCAATTGGATGTGGAATATGGATTCAATAACTTGTAAACACCAATACCTATATGTCAATAAAGGATTTTTGTATTTTTTATATTTTCATTGCTTTAATCTCTTCAATTAAGGTGAGTTTGTGGGCAAGAAACCTAACCGAAGACCTATTCGGCCTATATGACGACCGATGTGGCGCGGTGGGCGATGGTCCGCCTGCGACGCGGATGGTTGCGGGTTCGATTCCCGCCTCGGGATAAATGTTTGTATGTTCTGCAAATATTTATTCCGGGTGTTCTGGGTATTATATGTATAATAAAAAATATCTATCTATGTATTATATTGTATTAAGTATGTCAGTCTTCTAGTACCCATAACACAAGCTCTGCTTAGCTTGGGGCTAGATGATGTTGTGTGGATTGTCCAGCATTATTTATTTATTTATTTATTTATTCATTGTAAAAAATGCTTAAATTGCTCTTCATTGTTGAATTAGTAAGTTTTAGTAAGTTTAGTAAGTTTCTTGCCCGTTCTTCTAGGCTCTGGTCGCGTGGAACTGGCACCTAGAATCACCTAGTATGTAAGACGATTCTAAATGATCCTAGTGATTTTATTGAATAAAGTTTTTTTTTTTACTTTACTTTAACCCAGCTGTCTTCCCAGGACTGTGGATATCGACCCTCCACACGTGACCCGGGGCACAAATGTGTTTCTTGTAGAAAAACTCCGGGAAAAGGTGTAGATACCTAATCTAGTTTTCTATTGTTGACTTCGGGTGTTAAGGATCCCTTCGCCCTTTGCGTGACTTAACAACTAAGTTACTTAAATTGTATGTTACTTAAATGTGGAGATTAGGGTTGGGTCATGCTGACTGGTTTGAAGGGTATGGATGCCGGTGCATAGTCCAAGAGGTTTAACGAGATGGACGTAGTGTGTTGCCACAAGCTACGTTAACAGTGTAGAAGAGATAACCGAATATCAGGTGGGCTATCAGAGTTGATTTCATCTCTATTATCGGCCGGTTTCTGGAAACCCAAATCACGATTGATCCGAGTTTGACACATAAGTAGTAATTATTTGATTTTTTCGTTGATCATCGTTCGAGAAACCGGCCGTATTTAAATAAAGTTTATAAGTAATGGGTGTTTTTTTAAGGGTTAGGATAGAACTTTACATATTCTTATTCTAAAGTAATCTAGTTTCCAAAATATATGCATTGTTTGGGACTTAAGCGGGATGTGTTAAATTATATTATTCGTCACCTTGTTTCTCAAGGATTTTTTTTGCCTACCAATAAAATGTATGTTACCAAAAATACTATGTTCTATTCCAAACTTCCTCATAATAAATATCTACACGACAGTACATTCCATAAATCAAATAGCAGTAAACAGAAAACTATCTCTGAAATTCGGTACAGGCGAGCACATAATGCCAGCGGTTGTCTGAAGAGTCAATATCTTAAAAGTGCAGTGCTCTGCTCAAGGCGGGCGATAGAGTTACAAACGGCTTCTGTTCGCGATGTTACTGGCTGAGGGATTTTCGACTTATATGTACTTACTTGGGGGATTTGTGGGTATCTATTTTAAATCTGCCTTTAAAAAGAAATTATGCTAAGTATGAGGTAATAAACTAGCGCCCTGTCTTATAAAAATGCGTTGACAGACATTATGTCACTATTACGTAGGGTAATCAAGACATCAAGTCTGCGCTAACTTTTTATAATAACCGTAGGTCTATAATTACTTTAAACATGTCCATATCTTAGGATGAAAAGTAAATTAGAGTTTGTCTGAGGAAGTACTATCACCGTACCAATTTCAGAGGTATAACGAATAAATGTGACGCTATAAGTAGGCGCAACGCAGTGTGTTCTAACTTAGAACACACTGCGTTTTTTCATCGTTTTTTCATTTTATAGTAATACATACTTAGAACTTCTAAGTATTACTATAAAATGAAAAAATGCATCAAATTATGTTGCGTAGTTTTAAAGATTAGGAACTGACAGACAGCGAGAAGTGACTTTGATGAAATATTACATTTTTAACAACAAATCTTTAGTAATAAATTATAAATGTTTTTGCCACGGAAATAACACAGAAACATGGAAAATATCCACACACCAAAACAACTGCTTCCTAGCAATAAATATGTAATGTTATAATAAATAATTGATCTCCCAAACACTCACTTTATTGTCCACTAAGATGTTCCGTGAGTGTATTGGCAATAACCCGACCAGTACAGGCATGGATTTATTTATTTATGTAACACATTTATGAGAGCTTCTCATAAATATCCAATCTGTGGATTGCGGATCAGTTCTTAAAGCTATAACTGAGAATATTTCTAGTTTAGTTGCAGCATCTGAAACAAATGCAACACCTGGAAAATCTGCAACACCTGCAAAGCGTGCGAGACCTGGAAATGCTTGTAGTATTTAATTGTAATTCTTTGTAAGGTAGAGCTATAGTTTTTTCCCCGTTTTTCTAAGCTCTGGTCGCGTGGAACCGGCATCATTTAATCATCTAGTATATAAGACGATTCTAAATGACTCTTGTGGTTTTACAGAATAAACTTAAATAACATTTTATTCACAAACAAACTTACGACTATACAGTATTTACAAAATGTACATTGTCATATAAAATACATAAGAAACAGTTGAGCTATCTACAGACCGTTGCAAACGATCTATAGATAGTTCAACTGATCCAAATCAGTACCAATCGGAAGCGTACCCAAGACACTGGCTGCATTGCCGCGCTGAATAGCAATGCTGATACGCTGGGCCAGACACTCACCAGCCCTCGGTAACTTAAATTGACTTTTACTTAGTATTTCACAAACATTAATAACATAATAATAAAGCAGCAAATTAAATGGTCTACCTCCATCAGCTCACATAATACCAACAGCAAAAAGTGGTCAAAGAAATATCAAAGTATCTTGGATGCCAGAGATGGAAGATATACGTACTCGTTTGTTTTGCCTGGGGTCTTAGATTGTATTACAGAAGCTAACAAGCCCCAAGTTCTAACACCACAACACAAAACAATAGCACACATCACTACATACTTAGAATAAAACAGTCGCTTCCCTCTGTCTGTCCCTATAATAATAAATAAATAATGCTGGACAATCCACACAACATCATCTAGCCCCAAGCTAAGCAGAGCTTGTGTTATGGATACTAGAATAGATCTTTAAAACTACGCAACGGATTTCGATTCGTTTTTTGATAGATATGATTAGAGGTTTATATGTAAGTATAGTACCTATATGCAAGTATCATTATTGCACTCGTCCAAAGCCGGGGTGGGTAGCTAGCACTCAATAAAAACATTCATTGGGATATTCCAAGCAAGCGTAATGTGACAGAGAAGATCCACAGACGATGCCTCATCTGTTATCTTGCCCAGAGTACACCAACACCTGGACTGTAAAAGATCTTTGAGAAGGCACAGAGAGTGCCATTAAAAAAAAAACTGGACAATCCACACAGCATCATCTCGCCCCAAGCTAAGCAGAGCTTGTGTTTTGGGTACTAGGAGACTGACATACTTAATACAATACATTACATAGATAAATATTTTTTATTATAAGTACATATAAAATACCCAGAACACCCGGAATAAGTATTTGCAGATCGTACATTTATCCCAAGGCAGGAATCGAGCCCGCAACCACCGCGTCGCAGGCGGACCTTCGCCCGCCGCGCCACAGCAGTCGTCATTAACGTAGTATTTGGGCAAAACACTTTTTGAAAACGGGTAATTGTCGACACAAAGAAGCAGAAAATATTCAAAGGCTGCGAGGGCACGTACAACCTAAGGCTATGCACATAATGCCAGCAGTAATACAATACCGGGTCCGCACTAAACTGCTATAAGTATTGCAAGTCGACCGGCATTTGGGGCTCGCTTTGCGCATACTGATTCATGGATCTGAAGCTAGAATTTAGAAGATGCGGCACCAAAGCTAGGACTTCTTTAAGTAGCAATAAAAATGTTTTTATTTATTTAGTAAGTAATATAGTTTAGTTTATACCTACGTTAATCAAAATTGGTTAAGTACTCTAAAATAATAAACAATTAGTTACACATTAAAAATGTTCGAAGATTTATGTCTTCTTAAAAAAAATGTAGACAAATGAAGTTTGTAAAAGTATTCTAACAGCAGTCTAGTTCCCATAGTACAAGTTTTGTTAGTCTGAGACTAGAGTGTGTGTGAATATGTCTGTGAATATTAATTTAATGTTCACCATTATTACAGTATTTACAAAATGTACATAGGCATATAAAATATACAAGAAACAGGTGAGCTATCAACATACCGTTGCAAACGATCTTTAGATAGTTCAACTGATCCAAATATTAATTTTGATTTTTACCATATCATAATTAACAAATTTTCCTTCTCTCTGTAACTTGGCTACTTTATTTCACACGAGGTGAGTCTCGTAGAAAGTGAGATAGTTCACTCCACTCGAGTCACTTGGCAGGCGCCTCACGTGCCGACGAACTTTTTAACCGAACTTTTGTATAGTCCCAGTGATTATACTGGTGTCAATAAAGTTTTATAGAGTCCTAGAGGACCTTTCTTCGCAGGTAGAATGGTGAATTTATGAACAGCATTGAATAGATGAATGCTGATGAGTTTTACGAGTTCATTCGTACTGGCAATGCACTCATTAAATATCTTGCGAACGTGAGATGAAATATGAATTAAATGAATTGAATAATATGAAATTTTTGGCGGCATGTCAAATGGACAAACAAATTATATACTTAGTTTGTTGATTTATCATGGGCTTATTAATTTGTATATAAAGAAAGCAGCATTAGAACAGCTTAAATTCACACATCACGCTCTAAGCAAAGCTTGTACTATGGGAATTACATAGATAGCTGATAGAATACTATAAGAACATTTTTTTTTGTAAATACATACATAGAATACTTAGCAACATCCAGACCCAGAAAAATATTTATGTTCATTACACAAACATTCTCAGAGTAGAAATCCACGACCCACAGCATGGAAGGCAGAGCTACTACAGACTGAACTGTGACGCCTGTTAAAATGACACTATTAGTTTAAGAGATGCCCGTTATTATTATTAGCAGCCTGTTGTGTCCCATTGCAGGGCAAAGGCCTCCCTTCCCTCTCTCCAGTCGTCTCTATTGTGAGCAAAGAGATGCGCTTAGTTAAAAAATGCGCCAAAGTGCATTATAGAATAACCCCCAATCTTATAAAAAGTTAGCGTTGACATTATGTCACCATTACGTATGGTAATCAAGACTTCATGTCTGCGCTAACTTTTTATATGATAGGCCGTAAGAACGTGTAAGTTTAAGTTTAGTTACTTAAGTTTTTTTGATGTGTTGTGTAAAAACTGTTGGTGAACCTGAATAAATAAAAAATAATTGAAAGTTGAAACCAACATTATATGAAATAATTTACCAAATAGAAAGTGTATTTTGTAGGTATGAAACTTGTGCTTGTACTCCCTTTGAGGCCCCGAACAGTAATAAAAGTCGAGAGATATTAAGATTCAAGGGAAGACCGCGCCTGAGGGCACTGATCTATTGGCTTGCTCATCTTATGAGATAACTTACGAGTATGTGCCTGCAAATAATGGGTCAGATAGTTTATACCTAGTTATAATACAACCTTCTTCACCGTTTCTTGGAAGTAGCGACCGTCGTTCTGCAATTAAGTATTATGTAGTATTTGAGGCAGAAATAAGGTTATAAGCAGATAGTAATTTCTGCAACTCTTCTAATCTTTTAATTCGATGAAATAAAACAGAAGCATAGTTGTCAAACTAATCCTTGTGAGCCATAGATTATTTTTAACTTTGATGAATTTAAGGCATTTATTACGAAACTAACTGGTCCGCGACTTGGTCTTATTATCTCTATTTTTTGGAAAATTCACACAATATCTTTATTTTTAGCCTATCGGTCTATTTTCTAAAAAGATGATGCATTGATTACCATACGTAATGATGACATAAAGTCAACGCTAACTTTTTATAAGGTAAGGTACCTATGTGTTATTCATGTTTAAGCTGTATTATAGTAAAGAGAATAAGAATAACTTTATTGACAAAAAATCTTAATTGTACACATTTCGTTTCGGCTTATAATTACGTATGTATTAATATTTTTTAGGGTATGTATGTAAAGTTTCACTAAAATCCATAACTATCAAACATAGCTATAATTATAGATATATCTAGTATAATCTGGTTTCAATTGTAAATAGAAAAACAAGAGATCCACACTTCAGGAAGCTGGTTAGAAGTCGGATGTTTGTTCGTGTTTCCGAGCGTGTTTGTAGAGCACTCGGTGACGGGCTGCAATACACTGCTGTTTTTCATGGACTGTATCCGACATATTCCGCTTAAATGGATTAATGTATGTTAAACCATTTTAAACGAATTATAATGTATAGTTTTATAATTATAACCTGCAATACACTGCTGTTTTTCATGGACTATAGCCGACATATTCCGCTTAAATGGATTAATGTACGTTAAACCATTTTACGGATCATAATGTATTGTATTTTTAACCATCGGAAATGAAAGATAAATACCTAATAAAGGTGTATAGCATGCTAAAGTTTACATTCCTGAAGTTGAGGACATATATTGTGAGCTTCTCATCATTTATTTGGTATGGCTCTGTCCATTACCCTTTTATTGTACGTCCGGATTGGACAAACTTGTACCACTTATAATTAAGATCTTTTATGTACAGCATAAACAATAAAATATTTCTGAAATGACTAGTATAAGTTAGACAATGTTCTACATTTGTCTGTTTTTTTATTTTTTTTTCTAATTTTTAAGGAACTTTATCGTAGCTATTGTAAGATTTTTAAAAAAGATGAAGATATATTTATTGAAAACAAAGTTCACCTCGATAAAATAAAATATGACTTTGTAAAGTTGTGAAATTAATCTATCTTTAACTTGAATATAGACCTCTTCAAATATGTTTTATCATTGGATAGTGATGTGGTGACCCACACCAAGGGGTCGAGATGACCCAGGGATACTGAAGTAAATATTGACTGCTCATTTTCCAGCTAACTATGAGGGTAGTTGAAAACTAATAGGCGCTGTGTAAATCCCTGTTTTTGATTATTTCTCTACACTTCAAAAGAGTACTTATTCTCTTTTTACAGAAATGCCAGAATGCACGAATAAACGTGACAATCGTAAAGTAACGTACAAATATAAATATTCTTGGACATTTCACACATCACATTCTAGTTCCAAACTAAGCAGGGGGCCAATTCTCGCTCTTTAGAGATTAAGCCGAATTCGACATAGGTCGAAAAAAGACGGAGTATGTCGCTAAATAAGCTATTGTTGTAATGTCGTTAATAGACGTATGTTGTAAAAAATCGTTTGACAAGCTCGAACAACGACATAATGTTTACTAACGACATTACAACAATAGCTTATTTAGCGACATACTCCGTCTTTTTTCGACCTATGTCGAAAAGAGCGAGAATTGGCCCCCAGAGCTTGTGCTATGGGAACTAGATTACTGATGGAATACTTATATACTTACATCTATTATTTTTGATAATACTACATAGAATACATCGATATATACATGGTTTTTACCTGGTCTGATTGTTAAAGCCAAAATCTCCAAGATTTGATATAACGATCTAGCAAGGCCCATAGAACAAGTCAATAGTCAAACAACGTCTGCCAGTGCCAATTGAACCGTATTATCAACACCAAAAGGTTCAAATGACGTCACATCACAAATCTAATCCAACACACCCTGCAATCGTAACAGTTTAGTTTGTTCATAAAAATATAAAGGTGATTGTATACTATGCTCGCGTTTTTATTTCGCACATTATAAGAGTCATTTCACATAGGGAGCGTTTTACGATCGTCCAGCGATATCGTTTTTACTACTGTTTTATTGATGGAAAGTGACGTATCTACCAAGGTAAGACTAGGAATTGGTAGCAATCATTTGGATTTCGTCAGGAATCATCATCATAGATAGATAGATAGATAGAAAATTCTTTATTGCACTATTAAAAGTAGTGTATACAGGCGAACTTAATGCTACAAATAGCATTCTCTACCAGCTAACCTTTGGGTAGTGAGAATAACAATTTGGGTAGTGCGCAAACATAATTGGTACTGAAATAAAGCTAATGAACTAATTACTAAATATACCTAGCCTAAAAAACATAATGGATATTTACTTATAATCATAAAAAACCTACTAATACACAGTAATATATAAAACACAATAATAATTAATTATTTCTGGGCGTCTAGTCGAAGCGACGCGTGACCCGAGGGCTGGTGAGTATCTGGCCCAACGTATCAGCATTGCTATTCAGCGCGGCAATGCAGCCAGTGTCTTGGGTACGCTTCCGATTGGTACTGATTTGGATCAGTTGAACTATCTATAGATCGTTTGCAACGGTCTGTAGATAGTTCAACTGTTTCTTATGTATTTTATATGACTATGTACATTTTGTAAATACTGTATAGTCGTAAGTTTGTTTGTAAATAAAGTTATTAGTTTATTTTTGAATATAAAAATCTAGTCCATTGAAGTGGCTGGAATTGGTTATATCTATTATGGGGTAGATATAA
The DNA here is from genome assembly GCA_932527185.1 of Ecliptopera silaceata. NCBI lineage: Eukaryota > Metazoa > Arthropoda > Insecta > Lepidoptera > Geometridae > Ecliptopera > Ecliptopera silaceata. The sequence goes on from OW052211.1 coordinate 3,308,151, forward strand.
TATGTTCCAATACTTTGAATGTGCCTTAATCACAAGCACAGATGCTTCAGCGTTCAACCTGCATCTCACATTCCTCCCAACTGACACTCGTAAAGACTACTGCTGGAAGTATTTTAGCATAAGCAGCTACGGTGGTTAATTTAAATTGCGCTTGCATTTGGTCACTTGGCGGTATGAGAGTATTATCGGAAGCTGATGAGTTAAGCTAGATATCTATTGAATATTGTATTTCTTGCTAGAATTTCTTGAAACTACGCTGTATATGAGGTAAGGATTGCCCACGACTTCGTGTTGCTATCGTTATATTTTTGACAATTCGCACAATTAAAATCAATTAATAATATTTCACTATTCTTAATAAATTTTATTCTAATGTATAACAGGATCTAATATTATTTCAGAAGTTTTCTTTACTATCACTGCTAAATAGGCGTTTACTTCCTGCATTACAAATGTATATAACACTATGCCTCCGATAGTTTATATTTAATAAATATTTATTTAGACACACCATGCAGATATCAAAAGTAAGAAGCTCAGATCTAGACTGGTGATATTTAACGATCTCAGGTCAGATAATATCTCCAACATCTGTTCAATACGTCCGCGGCGACAGTCGAAGCACGACTAACCGTAAAACTATTTACGACCGTCAGACAACGCCATCTAGTAACGGAGATTGGCAACTCCACACTAAATCTAGGACGACGCCCTAAGACATAATATCTTTTACGGCTTAGCTTTAAGGTGAGTGGGATTTTCAATGACCTTTGTCGTTTGTTAAATGGTTTATTGTAACATGCACATGTTAGAACTGTATGATTAAACACGTACCTACCTAGAGGAAAGTAGTTCGAAGCAGTTACCAGAACTTTGAGCTTATGTAGTAATATAATATGGTGAAAACCATGACAGTGACGTATTTCTTCTTCTTATCGTGTGGATGCTATCTAGATAAGTTTTGAGAGATGTTTTGCCAGCTCTACAGCACCACTAATAAGGATGTGAATGCAGCCACAAGTGACGTATTATAGCTAATAGACCAAGCTAATTTAGGACGTATGAGCGTCCAAAAAGACGATAATTTTTTTTTTGAAAAAACATGACATCTAGTTCTCGCCATCCTTCATTCATTTGTAGTGTTACTGTTTTAAAAACTCATCCCGAATGTACCTAAGTCTATAAAAAAACAATAAAAGAATAAGAATCTTACCTACTAAATTGCGAATCAAAAAGCCACATTAACCTTTCAGCAATTCATAAACCCCTGAATTTATAAGTACTTGGATACGTTAGCGGATCACGCACTTTGACGCGAAATAAACAGGCAATCGGAGGAGTGGAGTCGGCGGGAATCCTCATAAATCCAGACTCACTCCAGCCTCATTCAATCTCTGGGGACGGTGAGACGATGCTGTGCTGGATGTGGCATACACAGATTTAAGAGACTTAAAAATTTGATTACTATAGGTACCCACTAGTCTGCTAGAAGACCTGGCTCCAGTTTTTCTCATTAACTGTCTTTGAATTTTTACAGAAGCAGGAAGTTACTTATGGTTTTAATTTTTTTGATACATAAGTAAGTAAGAACTTAATTTTTTTTTTTATTCAACCTATACTTTCCCACTGCTGGGCAAAGGTCTCCCCCCTACTTTTCCAGTACTTTCGGTCAACCGCCGCTTCCCACCAGTCTACGTGAAACGTGTCACAAATCAAAAAAGACACAAGATCGAGGTTGACGGGCAAGAAATACACTACGTCGATGAATATATTTACCTGGGCCAGATAGTCTCTTTCACAAACCGGCAGGACATAGAAGTCGAGCGCCGGGTTCAGAACGCCTGGAAGAGCTTCTGGTCCATGAAGTCGCTAATGAAGGGTAACCTTCCTCTATCTCTAAAGCGCAAACTCATCGACATGTGTATTCTGCCCGTCCTCACCTATGGAGCACAAACATGGTCATTAACCGAATCTCAAAAGTCAACTCTCGGGGTTTGCCAAAGAGCTATGGAACGTAGTGTGTTAGGGGTAAAGAGAACGGACAGAATACGAAACACCGCACTTCGCGAGAAGACCCGCATCACTGACGTAGGCAAAAAGACATCGAAGCTAAAATGGGACTGGGCGGGACACGTCAGCCGTATGCATAAGGACAGATGGGCAACAGTCGTCACACAATGGGTGCCTGCGGATGGACGGCGAAACCGAGGCAGACCTAGAAAACGTTGGCGTGATGACTTGGACACGTTTCACGTAAGAACTTAATATACAAAAATAAAACAATATAACATTTCTGATGATTTCTATGACTACTTTCTATTTTTCTCCTGTTTGTCTCTGATAGGAAATAATCAAATCACCAGGTGAAGTCATTTCCAGCCTTTCCAGATCTTGGTTCCAGTACACTTTACGGAAAGAGGTCGTGTTTTGCGCGCTTCGATATAAAAGTCCACTTTATAAAGGCTGACCACGGCTCAGCTCTGTTTGTCTTCGCGATACCTTTGATCTGGAGTATTATAAGGTTTCCTTTTTAGTAAATCCCCGTAATATCAATTATATTACGAAAATTGAATTTTCCTTCGATTATTAAGAAAATACCAAAGTCTACTTTTGTACGTAGCCCCATGTTGGGCGCCATTAAGTTTTACTTAGTTGGCGCCCAAAATGGGGCAACGTCATTTTCAATAATTATACATGTATCCTGTTGAATATGATAGTTATTTTAAATCAAAGAGATTATTTCACAATTGTTGAATAAATAGAAAAAGTGTTGATATTATTTAAAATTAGACATCTCTAGAATGTGATACATATATTGGTAAGTATATCAGTTCAATGTTCGATTGCAATTATAATTTTCAAATGTTGTATCATAGAGAAAATCTGGTCGAAACAGCTTAGCGGAAATTTAAAGAGAGTGTGTTTATAAATTCGGGGGTAATAGTTTTACTATTGTCTGTAATATAGTGTAGTAATAAGAATGAAATAAATAATAAATAGAGTTGTTATAATTAGTGAAAACTACTTAAATATCTAGTCAAAGTTAACAGTCAAACATTCCAAGAACTCGTCTAACTGTAGTTAAACTTTCAACAACTCAACGCCTCAAAAGCTGGATACAGTTTAGTCAGAACTTGATATCATACAGTGCGTTAGAAGTTAGACCATAGACATCCTTATACCTAGAGGATGCATGCACACAACAAAATGACATACAAAACAACCGTCCACAAATCATGTGACAGGCGTCACAGCTCAGTTGGTAGTAACTCTGCCTTACATGTGGGTCGTGGGTTCGGTTCCCACCCAGAGCAAATGTTTGTGTGATGAATATAAATATTTGTTCTGTGTCTGGGTGTTACTATGTATTCTATGTATGTACTTTCTATTTCAAACAAAGTTGACTATTATTCTGTACAAAATATTATAAAGAGTATAAAGTATATAGAGTAGTAAGAATAAATGTAGCGGAACACGAGTTAAAAGGTTAAAAGTCACAAACAATACGTTACACCTGAGCTGACGACATTTATTTTACAGAGCCAATAAAACGGTCGTTTGAGCAGACGGTCAGCAAGGCTTCGACCCCATATAGGTACATGCATGAATAATAATAAATAATGCTGGACAATTCACACAACATCATCTAGCCCCAAGCTAAGCAGAGCTTGGGCCTTATTCTCTATATTCCTTCCCCAAACCGTGCTACGTCACAACGCGTTCCAGAGGGCTTAGTCCGAGGTTGCATTTTAAAACTTCCTACTCTCGAGCCGAGAGTCGTCTCTCGGATATCCATACAAAAATATATGGACATCCGAGAGACGACTGTCGGCTCGAGAGTAGGGAGTTTTAAAATGCAACCTCGGACTAAGCCCTCAAAACGCAAACTTCAAAAATGATTGATTTGTATCTATATTATTCGAATCGCGCATGACACGTTTTGAAACGAATAGTTTTCATAACACGGCAGACTTCGACACGTTTAGTTGACAGTTCAAACCGTACCGTGTCGCGGTAGGGAATGACAACTAAGGCTTACTAAGGTTTGCAATACAATAGAGAATAAGGCCCCTTGTGTTATGGGTACTAGAAGACTGACATACTTAATACAATACATTACGTAGATAGATATTTTTTATTATACATATAAAATACCCAGAACATCCGTTATAAATATTTGCAGATCATACAAACATTTATCCCAAGGCGGGAATCAAACCCGTAACCTCCGTGTCGCAGGTGGATCTTCGCCTGCCGCGTCACATCGGTCGTCGGCATGACTACAAAGTGTTTAAAAGTAAATCTTAAACTCCCACTACTGTTTTGTTGGTATTTGAGCTATGATAACGACTGAATATGCTTATATGCAAATGTATAATATTAATATGCAGGATTTAGAGACGCTACGAATACACAATCTATGACATATGCAAATCTGTATCAGCTATATTACCCTTCTTTTGCTTTGCGTAGTCGGGTAATAGGTGACGGAATGTGAGCATATGGGGTCGAAATCAGGGTTAACTAGTTTTACTGGTCTTGCTTTGATGTTTCACAGTTACTTTGATTTATTTTGTTTAGTGTTTCTTGTGAGTAAGCCAGTTACATGCACTAAGATTCTTAAAAACAAACTCACAGGCATGAAACTTACCTACGTCCTAGGAGTATAAAATTTTATATAAATAGCACCTAATTTAAAGTGTATCAGCATTGCTATTCAGCGCGGCAATGCAGCCAGTATCTTGGGTACGCTTCCGATTGGTACGGATTTGGATCAGTTGAGCTATCTTTAGATTGTTTGCAATGGTCTGATAGCTCAACTGTTTCTCATGTATATATATATTCCTATGTACATTTTGATAATACTGTAATAGTCGTAAGTTTGTGAATAAAGTAATAATTTACTTTAAGTGTGGTGCTACTTTAAGTTCTAATGTTTACCTATTTATTACCTTTTTGGAAATGCCTGTAACTATCCTATATAATTGCACTGCATATTAAGTTTAATCTTTTTCTAATTATTACATTTATCTAATAAATTCGATAAAGTTTAAAAAGATCTCAATAAATATATTACCCGTCAAATCGTCACAACTCACATATCGCTCTCATAGCACTTTGTGAACGAGGCTACAAAATATGCAATCTTACGAATGTGTCTCGGGGGTCGAAATCACCGAAAAATGTTCACATCGGGTCTATATCGCCGAAAAATGTTCACATCGGGCCGAAATCACCCAGAATCTGCGCCAAAGAGGATCGTTGAGGAGCGATAAAAAAATCTGCGCCGTCAAAGCCTTCTATGTGGCTTGAGATTAGATAGACGAAAGTGTTGCATGGTTTTATAGCGTCTGAGCTTTTTTAGAAGTCGCGTTGTAAAAAGCCTTATGACGTCATAACTCGATATTTGAGACACTTTTCGGTTTGATAATTTCAATGAATTTTAATTTATAAACTATAGACTCGAAGGTATACTAATGCCCGCGTTATGAACTGAGTTGTTGGTTATGATTTTGCTTAGTATTTTTTCAATGCACCAAACGCACTAATAATGTTTAGAAATTATTATTTATTTATTATTTATTATTCAGCCATTATCGTCCCACTGCAGGGCAAAGGCCTCCCTTCCCTCCTTCCACTCTTTGCGATCTAATGCAATTACAGGCCACGTGCTTAGATGCGAGTCCAGCTCGTCCCGCCATCTCATCCTGGGTCTTCCACAACTGTTTTAAGTAATGTTTAGAAATGCTAAATTATTATTCAGTTTTTGACAATTTTTTCGGACAGTAGTCGGAGTTTTTAAAAAAAATTACTTGATGCCTTAGACATAGACATATTTTTAAAAGTAACAGTCTGATTTAATGATCTTCTGAAAAAACGTGTGTCTTTTCCTACTGAACCTCTGCTACTTTTTTGACACAAAGTAGTCCGGAATGACTAAACTAGAACACATCGTTACTTGCATGTAGCTCTAGTTCCTGTGACTGCGGTAACCGCCTTCCAGCGGTCGTAAATCGCTTGCATTTAAGACCCCAAGATGGCGCTCTTTCCAAATAAATAAGAAAAGTTTATTATAATAAAATCAATGGTTCAGCAAGGAGGCATTGATCATTTCAGTTGTACTACATAAATCATAATAGGTAATTATCTTATGCTACAAAAAGTGTGATAAACACACGTATGTTAAATAAATAAATATTATATAAATAAAATAAATGAACTGTTCACACAACGCAATCTAGTCCCAAATTCAGCAGAGTGCGTTGATTGCTGATAGACTACCGAAATACATTTATTTGTAAACACTTTAGTACATAGTTACACCTAGATGTGCCAAGGTGACTATAATTAGGTTTGTTTCTATAAATAGGTTCATGTTTTTGAATAATGATGTCTTCTTCTTCTTGCGTGTCAATTGAACACAACATTTTAAACATATTTCATGTAAAACTTTCCCACTTCAAATGCTGTCACTTTCTTGAAAGTTCTGACATATCATGCCAACTTTTTTACTTTAGCGACTGTAATATGATGGCGGCGTATTCTCAAAGAAGAACTTAGCCGTAACTAGTCAGTATGTTTATTGGCTGTAAAATACAAGCTAGTTTTAACTAAATTGCGCTTTAACTTGAACGTTGTTGCTGAAACACTGATATGGAATAGAATATATATTTGTTGATCACAAAACAAAGATAAACATAAGAAGAGGAACACAAAATTAGGGGTATAATGGGCAGTCTTATAACTAATACTTCTAAGAAAACTATGTAACTAGGACTAAATAAATAGTCCTTATTTCTAATATCTAAAAATAATTAAAGCAAGTATCAAAACGTCATGATCCGCCTCATTTCCTCACAGGCGTTCCCACCACGCCCAGCGCTGGGAAACGTGATGAGTCTCCGAATAGAGGGCTGATTTACTACCGAATATACCGTCTTAAATATAAAATGACAGTCGGTACGAAAAAATGTAGATAATAAATAAATTACAATAAATGAAACTGTACATAGTTTAAGCTCATTATAAGTGAACTGTAAAGTTCTTTATGAGAATGAGAATGAGAAGAGAATTTATTTATTGGAACCAAAGAAAAATAATCTTACTTTAGCTTAGAACTATACATGCAATCTTATACCTAAGTACAACTAATTAAGCATAAGAACAAATAAAAACTTAATAGAACTTAGCTAGGGCACTATGAGTTAAATAAAGCATCTTTAAACTGAAATACGAAATATTTGTTTACTTTATTTAGTAGTTAATCGATAATCTTGTCTGATAAAACAGAAAAGCTTAACTTAGTTTAATATAATGTAATAAAAGCTTATATACAGGCTGATCCAATTATAAATAGAGTGTCTTAAATTTATTTTGGGTAGGAGGAATCCCTACAGTTTTCAAATTGAAACGTAAAATGTGATGTGATGCTAACCAACTAGTCCATTTATAGATAAAACTAAATATTTAGACTTCGATACATATTACCTAAAATTAATTATTAATACAATTGTTGAAAAATGTCAATCACGTCTTTCTAAACCATAATAGGACTACAGATAATAAACACCAAAATCGAGACAAATCAAAAACCTCCTCGACTTTACAAGTCAATTAAAATGTCCTGACTTAGCTTTGAACTTGCAACCTCTTAAGGTAGAGCTACAAAGTGACTGTTTATACTAAAAGCCTAAACTTGCCCATCACAAAATACAAGTCAAAGTTTAAAAGCCTCCATGCATGTTGTTCCACGAACTTTATTGAGAAATGGCTCCAAGAATTGAATCTGACAACCTTCTTGCGAACTTTAAAATGTCTCTCCTACTACCTGTTTCGAAAACCAACCGTATTACTAAGACATAAGATACAATATAGATCAAATATATTATCAAGAATAACGATACTTCTTTATTTATTAGTTGCTTTTTTAAGTAATGGATTTTTAAGTGAGTAAAAGTAAACAAAAAGTAACACGATTTACATTAAGATGAAGTCAAATTAGATATTAAAAATAGGCTAGGATTTTACGTGCTACAAAAAACATAAAGGAGAGACATAGTGCAGATATTATTAAAAATATTATTAGTCACGTGATAAGATAAAAATGACAAGAAATATGAGATTTTCAAAATGGCTTAGGTAGGTACTTCAATAAAAAAACTTTTTCGTACGTCAATAAGCTTGGGTGTACTTTTGAAAGCCTGATTAGTTGTTAGATATTATTAAGGTAAGATCACAAAATAGTTCGTGAAAGTAGCTAAAAAGGATATATATTATTACACACAAAATAGTAACATGCAATAAAAAATAACAAAGAACTTAAATTATAATGATGGTATCGAAACAGCGTACCTACTCGAGTGCTACTTTGACGCTCGACTGAACGTTGCAGCGTCACCGCGCAGTGGCTCTATCATGAGTTTTTACTATACCATATTTACTAAACTCGCTAGCGTTTGTAGTTAAAAAAATGTATGAAGAGTTGTACAGCGCCTCTAACGGATAGTTGGGCACTAAAATTCGTCATACTAATATTGACGTAACTACTGTAGTAAAGTCAGGCGATTTTACTGTGACATCTCATGGTAGAGCCAACTGTGGCTCTACCATGAGATGTCACAGTATGTCATAGTATCTTGAATGTGCTAACGTTACGATACGTCTACGATTGTCACATTTATTCGTACTCACTCCCCTATCAATGGCATGTTCCAACACATAAAAATACAAAATATTCATAACAAAAAATACCACAGCATACCCTGGTTTTTACGCTTTTCCAAATGATTTGTGGATCGTTAATGAAAATCGAAAGGATTTTTTTCATTTTTTTTCGATGCTGGGCGGCAATATATTTGTGGAGCAGCTTCGGTATAATTTACGTGAAGACAGCACTGCCTTCGTATCCAATACATTGCAATGGTTTCGCTGTTTTGATAGTATTTCGATAGGATAGTTTTGATAGGAAATGGTTTTTTTCATCTTTATTTAAATAGGAGTTTTGACGCAGTGACTATGTCATCCGCGTACAGGCAGGACATAAATGTTATTATTAATTCTAACTTAAAACTTAATCGAAAATATAATTTAACAAATAGATCGAGATTAAATAAATAAATATTAAACACACCCCACCCACTGTGTACCACCCAGACACAGAACAAATATTGATGTTCATCACACAAACATTTGATCTAAGTGGGAATCGAACCCACGACCCACAGCATGGAAGGCAGAGCTACTACCAACTGAGCTGTGACGCCTGACGAGATTTTATGTATACAAGTGTTCTATCAGCTATCTAGCTAAGTACTACATTGCTTATTTTGGGGACTAGAGTGCAATGTGTGAATAGTCCATGAATATTTGAATACTAATGTTGGTTCTAAGACCGACTTATGCTGAGTCAGAGTCCGTTTTGTGATACTTGTTGTTTGGATGATAATTTTAGGAACCTTTAGTTATAAATTTTTGTAGGTATCACAAATAAATAATTTCTTTCTTTCTTTCTTCTTCTATAAAGATTTTTCAAGTATCAAAATTGTTAGATCAGTGTAAGTATAGGCGGGTTCCGAACGAGATGAAAAATCACGGAGGACTTTTTTTTATTGCACAAGTCACCACTCCCGGGAAATGTGTAATTACAAAGAAAAGTGTTTTTATTAACATGAAAGAGGATCTCGGAAAAACTGGTATTAGTCGGCACTATTTTGTTTTTGAGAAAAAATATTTTTACTGAATAAATCCTATAGCTCTCTCAGCTGATTACGTAGTCTTATATTTTATTAATCATATACCTTTGTTATGTATATTTTGTTTGTTTGATAGCGAACAAAATTGTATAAAAGAAAATGATAGTTTTACGGTCTATCTTATAAAACGTTAGCGCAGACTTGAAGTATTGATTACCATACGTAATGATGACATAAAGTCAATGCTAACTTTTTATAAGATAGGGGGTTAGTCGCTATGTAGATATTTATGAAACCGATTTTAATTACAAATAATACAACACTGTTTTGTTTTCTATACAGTTTCGTTAAAAACACCAAAAAATAGATACAAAATTATCGGAGCAAGAACCTGCGACATTACAGTCAGTAAAAAAAACTGATTCGCAACGAAACTTTTTTGTCAACGACTGTATCAACTCTGTAAAAGGCAGTGCGATATAAACGCGTCCACTACCACATAAATTGATATTGACGACGACTGTACTTTGTCCGGAAAGTAATGTAGACAGTGCGGTCCGCCCGGTTTCTTTCATTTATGAGGACTTTGAAAAAGCGAAACTGAAGCTAAAGCTTTTACACACAGACGTGAAAAAAGTTGTTCCTAAAAGATTCGTTTCATTGCGCGTGACCAAGCCTAAAAAAATATACACATTGACTTGAGAATCTCTTCCGTTTTTTTTAAAGTAAAACACTATTCGACGCTCACCGGCGAGATGGAGCAATGATCTGTGGAATGTAGCAAGCAAACACTGGATGAGAAGAGACGAAGACCGTGCTGGCGCGTCTTTGGAGATACCTACGTTCCAGCAGTGACCTGACTATTCAACTTTTAGAATAATTTAGTGCGGTAGCTAAATTAATTTATAGACCGTTTCTGTAAAAAATAAAGCAAGTAAAAGTTATAAGTTTGCTATAAGTATTTAAAGAAACAACAAGAGAAAATGTTACAAAAAAAAAGACGTGGCACTCGGGGACTGCCGCGGTAAAGCTATTGCATGGCATTTTTTGCCGCCGGTCGGTGTTAGGTTATTTCGTTACGGAATTTCTGGATTCGGTCTCCACACTGCCCGCGATAGATTCTATGCAATAGCTTAAAAACGAATTACCAACCTCGTTTGGTTTTGAAAGTCGATTTAAAAACGCTAAAAAATACGTGTTTTTTGAGCGTCAAAACGCGCCGTAATATCGTCCAATGTGATCCAACCTTATACCCTACACTTTGTTGCCAAGTTAATGTAGTTGGTTTACTGTAGACGCTTTCTTTCACTTAATGACTTCTTTCATTGAAGTGACATTGACAGATGAATTCGAAATGTCATTAGAGGATACCGATTTAAAAACAAAACACAAATGGTTTTCTTTTGTTTTTTATTTTTAACTATCGTGCGGGTCTGGCCTATTTCTAATGCTGGGGCCACATTAGCGGGCTACGGCGAATATTCGTGTTAACGCGATGTATGTGGCCGGGTACATCGTGTCATCGCGTAGTATTCGGGCGAAGACGCGAATCAATTTGTCGCGCCAATATTCGCTTAGGTGGCTACATCTACGTCAATTTATTTAGGCTAAGTTCAGATGACCGCGCGTAACCGCGCGTCGCCGCGCGTCGCCGCGCGGTTTGAGCATTCACATGACGATATTTGTATGGGAGCGCGACGCACGTTGGCGCGCGGTACCGCGCGGTAATGTAGACGATAATTACCGTTTATATTGATCTTGTACCGCGCGGTTGGTAGTTCCGCGCGTTACCGCGCGGCCATATGAACTTAGCCCTAGGCTAAGTTCAGATGATCCGCGGCGTGCGGTACCGCGCGATAATGTAGACGCTAATTACCGTTTATATTGATCTTATACCGCACGGTTCGTAGTTCCACGCGGTACCGCGCGGCCATATGAACTTAGCCTTAGGCTAAGTTCTAGGCATGAGACAGATATATCAAAACGAAACTGAAATCCGTTTGCAGTCAGAAATCGTATCGCATCGATATTCCAATATGAGAAAACCGTTTTTAGAAAACGCACGATGATAACGCAAACTGCAAACTATCTTATCCGAACGAAACCAAACCGAACCGACGTGAGTTTAGTTTTGCACCGAAAACGAAAACCAAACACAAACTGCAAACGAACAAAATCTAAATCTACCTAAAGTTTTAGTTTTCTATAGTTTTGATACGCATTCGTTCTCTATCACTCCACCGTACGACTACTTTAGTTAGAATAAGACAGAGCTAATTTCATTTCCTTTTTTTTCTAACTCAGTGAACCGTCGTAAGAGCCAAGAGAAATGAAGCGAATCGTTATGGATTTTGAGTTTTTGACGGTTTTATGAATTGTCCGGTTTTATGATTTCTGACTGCAATCCGATATTCCATTCCAATATGAGAAAACTGTTTTTAGAAAACGCATTAACAATACAACCTAACAACCTAATCCGAATGAAACAGAACCGTGAGTTTAGTTTTGCATTGAAAACCAAACTTAAAATACATAAAAATATACAATATTTTTTTTAATTCAAATACCCAATTGCACATTGAAAACGAAAAACCGAAAGAATTCGATTTTGCGTTTGTCGTAATAACTAGTAAATACGCTCCGATATTCGCTACTGAAATCGATTTCAAAAAACGGTTTTTGAAATCGGTTTCAAAATCTGAAATCGGTTTCGTATCGGTTTGTGAAAAAATCCAAAAACGCCCATGCCTAGAACAACACCATCCGGCACAGGGTTACCAGATGCAAATTTCAAAAGTCCTGACAAAATTCCAGACATGAGCTCAATTGGGTTTTTGAATATATATATTTTTTGTGATAAATGGATAAGTTTTATAACACAACTAATTTTATTCTATTTTTCCGTAATAATTCAAAAGTTATTTCAAAATAAAAAATATTTTTTGAATCTAGTACGTTTAATATTATATGTCAATTTTGATTGTTTGATGTCAAAATCGTAAAAAACTAATTACTATTAATGACAATTTCATTTTTGTTATTGTGACCAAAAATAAAATTATAGTGTAAAAAAAAATTGTTCCATTTATTTGCCGAGAAATTCCTGACATTTCCCTTTTCCGGCCGCATTCCTGACATATGTCTAAAATTCCTGAAATGTCAGGAAAATTCCTGACATCTGGTCACCCTATCCGGCACGATACATCGCGTCAACTCGACACGAATCTTCGCCCGTCTAATGTAGACAAGAACATCACCTATACCCGAACACGATGATTTTATCGCGCCAACACGATACGAATATTCACCCGCTAATGTGGCCCCAGCATAAGCAATTTAAAAATAAAATTATAGTTCGATAGAAGTTTTGTGTATATTTTTACAATGGTTTGACGAAAATACACTTGAAAGCAATAATTAAGTGAATTTATTCTTTACCTGATAAATAACAGACTTATTCAGATAAGAGTGTTGATGAGTAATGAGTAATGATAATGTATATGAGTAACATATAATTATTGTGACTCCGGTATATTTTAATTGTTTTTTATTTCTCCTAATTTGACTATTGTTATTTTTAATGTAATTTTTTGACTGGCCTCAAAGCTCAGTTAGCTCCTTCTATCCTGTGGGTCGTGGGTTCGATTTCCCACCCAGAGCAAATGTTTGTTTCGCATTTAGATAGATAGATGGATAAACATTTATTTGTTATTTTAATGTGATCTATGTTAACAGTACCCCGTACGAGTTTGTGCACACACGGATCGCAGAGACGCAATCGCCGAGTACCACCGATTTTGTATGGATATCCAAGCTTCTCAAGAAATCTGGCGTTGCTTGGATTTCCATACAAAATCGGTGGCGCTCGGCGATTGCGTCTCTGCGATCCGTGTGTGCACAAACTCGTACTTGGGGTACTGGTGCTAGTAGTCCAAAATCGATGGTGATACATCACTTATAGTTGAGATTTCTCGTCATCCCTCAAAAGCAAAGAGAGGGTCGATCCATCATATTATAATATCCACAATACACAGTTTTCGCATTAATGCAGAGCAAAAATAATATTTTTTCACTCCCCCGGGCGAAGACTTGATAAGAATTTCATTATTCGATAGGTATTTTGTCGATAGCTATTTACTTTAACGCGAAGGAATATTATGGTATTGGAATGTGAAATAATATTGATAAGTTTTTATAGTTAAGTTAAGTTTTTATAGTCACTTTAAAAAGTATTTTCAGACAGATCCTGCTGATTATATGTATACTTAGATAAACTTATATAATAACTTATTTTTTTCTTACCTTTTTTTTTCAAATAAATAAATACAGTCTGACTTTTAGACTTATGTATAGTCAAAGTCAATCAAAGTTTATTCTGTAAAAACACTAACATCATTTAGAATCGTCTTATTTACTAGGTGATTATATGTGCCAGTTCCACGTGACCAGAGCTTAGGAGAACGGGCACCTAGAATCATATACATAGTATATAATTTAACTTAATGAATTTACAAAATAAAAGCTAATTATAGGATTTAATTTTTATTTATCAACATTGTTCATGTAAACATTATTTTCATCATTATATGACGTTAGGTTGTTTGACATTATAAATTCATTTGTGTACTTAATTAGTTTCTGCCGTTCAAATTAAATAAATAAATGTTAATATTATAAAAATGTATTTATTATATAACTGTGTACATAGATATTATAAAACTAGGTTAGAACCAACAGTACCTATATCCGTTTCGGACGAACAATATTATGTAAGTAAATAAATAAATAGTAGATAGATAATAGATAATGCTGATTGCTTTTGAATGATGCGTGATTTGGGTTTCCAGAAACCGGCAGTTAGTCTAGCTTTGATAAAAAAAACATGGTTTTCTTAGTGATGAGGCGGTATAAGTTGTTTTCACCTCAGGGGGGCTATCCAGCAGGGGGAAACTTGCGTGACCGAATATCCTTTCAGTTGCAGTTTAGTTTTCGATGATTTTACTATAGTAACTCATCAATATTCCGTGGCATTTTTGTGGACTGACGTGACTGAGCTTTATAAAATTATGACTGAGCTGTTAAAAATGACGTCAATGCCGCGGTTTGAGCATGGCCTACCTGATTTAAGCATGACCAACCTGATTTGAGCATGGCCTACCTGATTTTTCGTTAATTCTAACAAACGGTATGAAAATCGATCATTCAAAATATCAATAAAAGACGAAGAAGAAAACTGAACTGCAATTTGATCAAATAACAGTTCAAAAACATTTCAGTTGTCAGGATACCCCCACAGAACCACATCAAAGAAACTAATTGTTCTTGTAGGTAGATTCTTTACTCTTCTTTGCGGATTGCAATTTTACGCGGCGTGGGCCCGAATATTAAAAATTAAACTTAATAAGCAAAGCCAGTGGATGCTCGCTTTGTAATGTTTTTATTACATTT
Organism: Ecliptopera silaceata; assembly: GCA_932527185.1. Lineage (NCBI taxonomy): Eukaryota > Metazoa > Arthropoda > Insecta > Lepidoptera > Geometridae > Ecliptopera > Ecliptopera silaceata. Next base: position 3,323,291 of record OW052211.1, read on the forward strand.
TTATTATTTTTTATAACATGCGCTTTTCGTATTAAAGTGCTGATTTTGTTTTGTGCTTCGCTGCCGACGTGAAACGCGAAATTAAAAGATTTTGTTAAAGCTAAGGCTGAAAATGACCGTGTAATGAGGTTTTTTCATTTAGTTAGATAGTTCGAAAATACTTCACCATCATCATCATAGCTATCAGTTTCCTGCTGGGTTTATGTACAACATTTAAACAATAAAATATTTCTGATTTCTGAAGAACAAATATTTTAAGATCAGTCACCTTTTAATGAATTTATTTATATAATAACTAAAAAGTCACTCAGACAATTAGTCAGTTCACAAACTGTAGCCACAGTATGTACCTACTTTATTACCTATTGATTAACAAATTCAACTTTTTTTTTTACCTGTGAATAAAAATTGAATTCAACGCAGTGTTTCAGAATAAGCTTGAAACATTTTATATACACGAAGACGTACATCCACGCTCACAAGTGCCAATATATTTTCATTTCCAAGTGTCCTCGACCAGTGGCGCCGCCTGTTCGTGACTGGCGGAGTTATCGCACTTACGACAAGTGCCCGATCTGTCCGGTTTATTGCGAAGACTAAAAATTACTCGGTCGCTTTTCGGTTAGCGTTTTGTTCGTGAGTGTACACCTTGCGAATATATTTTCTGGATCGTTTCTAGATCGTTGATAAACTAATGTTACACAACTAATTTTATTAACCTAGGTTCTAGGTTCACGTATCACGCCAGAGTCCCAATTAACCCTGTTCCTGGTAGGTTGCAAATTTATTTTATTTCACCTTTTTGAGTAGGTAAGTATGTATAAACGATTATTCTATTCATTTTTTTTTCTTTCAAAAGATTTTTACTTAATTATATTTATTTAAGTAATCGATGTGACGAGCAAGCTTCCTCGTGTCAATTGGCCGTTAAAACCCCTGTCTTTAAAAATGCATTGTCTCACTTAGCACGTCCATAGAAGATGTGTCCTGTGAGGCATCAAACTACGTCCATTTCGACATGAAGCCTCATATGCAAATCAGTAGATAGTGTTTGAAGAATATGGGTGCCGACGGATTAAAATTATCAAACGGAAAAAACAGCAATGTGATCGTCACTGCAAAGCGGGTGAATTAGGTACGGTGGTAGTAGGTACCTTGCCAGATGAGCTCATTGACAAAAAACACTACTACCAAATACATAGTTATTTTTCGTGTAACTAAGATTTAGTATATGTCATTTTCTCGCCATGTTTGCCGGAGAACCGACAACCGTTGGAGCAAACGAATACTGGAGTGGAGACCGCCTTTAGGCAAGCGTGGTGTACGATGCCCTCCGGCGAGATGGAGCGACGATCTGCGGAGTGTAGCTGGCTAACACTGGATGAGAAGAACCGAAGACCGGGCGCCACTGAGCCCGGTCTTCCGGCGTCTTAGGAGAGACCTACGTCCAGCAGTGGACTGCTATAGGATGATAATGATTTTTCTCTCCGATATTAACATGATGTCGTATCGGCAGTGTAAAAACAGTCTACGATATGGGTCCTTATTTTACAAAGTAACCTACCTTAAAGTAACTTACACAAAATAACGTAACCGTTCTGCAAAAATGAAAGGTAAAAACTTCCCTTTTCTTTGCTTTTCATTTCTCAGTAATTCGAGAGACGTGTAAAAATGAAATTCAATGATTAACCGCCCCCATTTTATTCATTTTTATTCATTCATTTTATATTCATCTCGACGTTGCCGAATGTATTCATGGAGTTCCCTTTACTCAGCTTCTGGTGCATTCTTAAGCGGACCAGAATATGTTATAAAAAATGTTTTTATTTAGGTACCTAATTTAAAATTTACTAGCAGTCTTGGTACTATTATTTATTATTATAATATTATTATTTAGCCATTGTCGTCCCACTGCAGGGCAAAGGCCTCCCTTCCCTCCTTCCACTCCTCGCGATACAACGCAGCGACAAACCACGTATTAGGTGCGAGTCCAGCTCGTCCCGTCATCCAGAATAAGTCTTGGTACTAGTAAATTTTAAATGTACATAAGTAAAAACATTTTTTTATAACATATTCTCTTGCTATACAGTCTTGGTTACCCGTCTCAACTTCACACCGGTCTACGTTTTTTATCGTATCAAGTTAATAATAAAGTGTAATTGGTTTGTGTAATCATGCTAGTTAAGATAGCATAAGTCACCAAGCTAATAATATGCTTAATTACATGAGCGTTGAATAACCTAATTAACGTGGTTTCATTAAATCAGATCAAATAACCAGTTGTCAAAAGTTATAGTTATTTTTAGCTCAAAAGGTTCAACATCAGCTGGTTTTCTAGCAAAACATGACAATCACAGCAAAAGTTACTAACGGCCGGTTTCTCGAACCATGATCAACGAAAAAATCTAATAATGACTAAAAAAGAAAAAGAAGGTTTCCAGAAAACGGCCGTAAGAAGTGTAAAAAATGACATATTTTTTGGATCGTTTAGGACTAAACCTACTTTTACCAATTTTGCCGACTTTCCTCGTGTTTTTACGCTCCTTTACAGAATTTTTCGGTCAGACGCGGCTAATCTGTTGATATTGATACAACGACGGTTTATTTACGGTTTTTGACATCACTTTCAGGGGATTTATCCGGATTTAGCTGAAGATTTACGTTTTTTTTTTGTTTTTTTTTCTGTCTCGCAAGATTTGCATTTATTTGTTGACATTTGTTGAGTTCCAATTTCAAAAGCGTTTGAACAAAAAGGTTTGTGTTGTAAGTTGTGACTATCAAAAAGTATATTCTAATAGATTAAAAAAAAAGTGTTCTATATCATTAAAAAGAACAGAGGGGTGAGCGTATCCTGAGCACGAAGAAATGTGACGTGTGACGTGTAAATTTTCGTAACGTTAGCACATTCAAGTTACACTGCGCGGTGACGCTGCAACGTCCGGCCGTCAAGTTAGCATCAGAAATCAGAAATATTTTATTGTTTAATTTATTTATTTTATTGTTCATCAACACGTAGTGTCACTAGAATAGAAAACCGTTGAATATGGTTTTTCAACGACTCGAAGAAGAAGAAGGACACCGTTTCGATATGCGATTGTCAAATTTATTCATGCTCTGGCCTCAGGGTACGAACGTATACAAAGTGTCGAAATAGTTGTCAAATGTGTCCCAAATGCTTAGATTCCGAACTGCGGAGTCCAGCACGCTAAGCATGCTCGAATTAAGTTCACTTCGTGTTGTTCCCGCGGGCTATTCGATTGGAGGATTACACACTGGATGTAAAAAAGTCTTGTCAACGACTGCGGGCATATCCAGACAACTGAAATGTATTTGAACTGCATTTGAACTGTTACTTGACGAGGGTCCGGTTAATGTACAACCATGGAAAACACAACCCGGTAAAACACGACCACGAAAAGCGCAGCCAGGAATACGCAGCCAGGAATTGGTGACCATTTTGTCAACCATGGAATTGGATGACAAAATGGTCACCAATTCCGGGCTGTGTTTTCCGTGGTTGTGTATTCCATCGTCGTGTAATCACGGCACCCTGTAAATCATGTTCAGTTTTGACATTGTCATTTTTAACTAGTCAGTCATAATTTTATAAAGCTCAGCCACGTCAATCCACAAAAATGCCATGGAATACTGGTGAGTTACTATAGTAAAATCATCGAAAACTGTAAGGATATTCGGTTACGCAAGTTTCCCCTTGCTGGATAGCCCTGCTGTTATCAATAGTCATTGGAACGAAGTTCCTTATCACGCGTTGCGAAAGTGCGAAAGGGGCTAGACGGAAAAAAATAAGACCAAAAATTGTAACGACACTTTTTGTTATATGTAGTTGTAAGTTCTTTAAGTAGTTCTATTTCTAATTCTGTTGAGGGAAATAAGATCTGCACTGACGTCCCGCAATGAGGTGTATTGTGCATTGTCCCCCTGCTTACCTCATCCCAGCCAGCACAACTCCTTAAAGTAACGGAGAAGGACTTTGGGTTGGTGGCAGCAGTGTTCTAGCATCCCCGATGTAACCTTATGGGTATGTAAACAATTATTCAATAATTAAATAATGATTAATAAATTCTCTCGATGTTCAGAACCATTCTTATCATCTAGAACGCACAGATTCTTGAGTCCAGGTGTATACTGTCCCAGGTCTTGCATGGAGTTCAATTGAATCGTGACGGAAACTCCAGGCCTTAGGGCCCCAAATTATGTGAATGCTCGCCGCTGAACTTGTTGTTGCAGCTGGAGAGTTACAGCTGTAAATATACAGCTGAAGACTGCAATCAATGGTATTGAATTACATGTGGATTGCAACCAGAGATACTCACTATTGTTATAGAAAATGAAAAACAATAAAGTTTAAACTCAAGAAGAAGAAATACGCAAGTTTATTTACAACGTGGCGCAATATCAAACGTGATTTTGTTATGTCTGACTGTCAATATGTATAGTACAAAATAATAAATGATATACCCTATTCTATCAGCAGTCTAGTTCACATTAGTTTTATATGTATTTATTCAATTGCTATCTTCGGTGAGTTAGAGGCAAATTATGGGCAGATTATGGGCAAAGGTTGACAACTGCCAGATTGGCCATAAACACTAAGACAAAGAAGAATAACTATAAAGAAGAACTACCTGAAATGATAGTGGAAATAAGTGATTTTTAAATCATCTAGACACTGCTTGATTCGGTTATTCACTCGTTTCAGAACTTCATCGGCACGAAACAAATCCACTGAGCAAACTGCAAGACAAGCGAAATAGTGTGAAAATGTAAAGAAACTGTAAAAAAATGGCGCCAAATAGAGTTGACGCATACCGACCGTCTTTTCCGTAAACTGTAACTTTGTTATCCGACTGTTGTCTACATACGGACCGTCGTTCCAACAAGACAAATTACTTGATAGCGCGCCAATGGAACAAAGTCAAAGTCAAAGTCAAGTCAAAGTCAAAGTCAAAGTCAAAGTCAAAGTCAAATATTACTTTATTCAGTAAAATCACAAGGATCATTTAGAATCGTCTTACATACTAGGTGATTCTAGGTGCCAGTTCCACGCGACCAGAACGACTGAAACTCTATCATGATTCTTTCCTTCGCCGCTCCAATACTCCCCGGCTTCACGTCAACCACTCCATTTGGAACGCTCGTGTGTGACCAGAGCTTGCGTCCATGCGACCAAAGCTTCTACTACGCTAGAATGACTAGTAAGTACATACTATTATATTATTAGTATTTTAATTAACATTTTACAAAGCACACTATCAGCCCCATGTTATGTTTTTCATGTTCCTGTCCATACTAGGTTGTCTGGTAGAGATCGCTGTTTAGCGATAAGGCCACCCATCGTATGTCATACTCGAGTTTTAGTTATTTTTTTAAAATGTTTATTTTTAAGTTGTGGTGTGCAATTAAGTATTTTCTATCTATCTATTACTACTACAAAAAGTCCGGCTTAAATATGTGGCTATCCCAACTCTAGTTTCAGTGAATCCCCCAGCGAGTCCAACTGCGACGGAATGAAAATTGGATTTGGCTCTGATTGGATTTTTATTTACTTAAGACAAGAAAAATTTTCTCCCGGAGAGAGCAAAGTGACGTCTTTATAAATGATTTAGAAAAGTCTTCCTTGATTAACGAGTCTAGGCTTATTCGAGAGAAAATTGTAAGTTCTTGCGAAAATTTAGTATAAGCACGAAAAGAAGAAATAAAAATATTTTGTAGTTTTAACTCACTGATTTGGATCAGTAGCTCTACCATGAGTTTTTACTATACTATATTTACTACACTCGCTAGCGTCTGTAGTTAAAAAAATGTATGAAGATTTGTACAGCGCCTCTAGCGGATAGTTGGGTACTAAAATTTGTCATACTAATATTTACGTAACTACTGTAGTAAAGTCAGGCGATTTTACTGTGACTTCTCATGGTAGAGGTACAGTTGAGCTATCTAAAGATCGTTTGCAACAGTCTGTAGATAACTCAACTGTTTTTCGTGTATTTTATATATACCTATACATTGTGTACATTTTGTAAATACTGTAATAGTCGGAAGTTTGTTTGTGATTAAAGTAGTATTAACTTAACATCATTGAAAGTAGTAAAAAGTCTATTTATATTAAACTTTAATCTAAATACATAATAATATAAGTACGATTGCAAAAAGGAAGAAAAATATTTCAATTTAATATCGTGCCATTCTAAAATCGCTTAGATTCAAGCTACACATTTTGTTGTTCAAAACACATTACGTTTTTTGTGAGAGAACGTTAAAAATCAATTTAAACTGAAAACGCGCTGAATGATACCACATTTCAATAACAATGCTGACTGTCCTTCAATAAGGATAGATGAAAGTCCGACTGTACGTAGATTAAAAAGCAGCTGGATATGACTAGTACCTAAAGTGTTGACAGGCGTCACAGCTCAGTTGGTAGTAGCTCTGCCTTCCATGCTGTAGGTCGTTGATTCGATCCTTACCCAGAGCAAAATTTGTGTAAAGAACATAAATATTTATTGGGGGTCTGGGTGTTACCATGTATTCTATCAATTAACATTAATATTTTGTTCTGTGTCTGGGTGTTACTATGTAGGACCTATTCTATCTATCTGTGTATTTACGAAAAAAAAAATGCATATCAGTATTATATCAGCAATCTAGTTCCAATAGCTAGCAATAGCTTGTGTGATTGTAGAAAAAATAGGTAACAACTTAAATTTTTAATTTTTTAATTTCAATAAATGAAAGAATAATATTTATATTCGTGTGTCTCATCCAGCAGTAGCATCTTGAAGGCTCACCCCAAGCCAACGGAATGGAAATCCATTATAGGTTATTTATGGAGTGGCTTCCAAAAATATTTATCTGTGTCGATAATGCGCCGCGCCTCAGGAAATGAAAAGACCAGTGCCCCGAATATTGGAAATAAATAATAATAAATGCGGCCATTTTGGATAGTGCTTTTGGGAATCGATTTTTAATATCTTACACGTTCCGGCATCTTACGGACTCAGCAGTAATATTTTTTAGTTTAAAATTATTTTTGTTGTGTTTAATTTACATGTAAGAAGAATCGGTAATCGAGTTGCCTGCTAATAGATATTTCCAGATTTCTGAAAAAAAAACACATTTTTTTAAGTAGAGCCTTTGTTGAAATTCTTTTTAGTAACAGCGAGTTTTGTAAAAGTACAATATTCGTATCAACGGCGTAGCTTTAATAATTGATATTTAATTGATATTGTCTGAACGCCACCATATTAAAACATAATTATTAAAACTGGACGTTGAACGAACTGATTTTTTTTACACCGTTTTAATAAAAAACATGTTGTATGTCGTTTAAAATTAAATGGGGTTGATACATCATTTAATTAAAGATATCAAGATTGATGTTATAAAATAAATAAATCGTAAATAAATATAAGTACCTACATTATGCTTATCGACGTATCTAGGCAAAGTTTGCACTTAAAGTAACTACATACGTACCTACATTACTGATAGTATACAATATACAATACATAAATATACTTTTATTTTTATGACGACCGATGTGGCGCGGTGGGCGAAGGTTCGCCTGCGACGCGGAGGTCGCTGGTTCGATTCCCGCCTTGGGCTAAATGTTTGTACGATCTGCAAATATTTATTCCGGGTGTTCTGGGTATTTTATATGTATGTATAATAAAAAATATCTATCTATGTAATGTATTGTATTAAGTATGTCAGTCTTCTGGTACCCATAACACAAGTTCTGCTTAGCTTGGGGCTAGATTATGTTGTGTGGATTGTCCAGCATTATTTATTTATTTTATTATTTATTTATGAGACATCATTGTTAATTTGCTTGGTCAGAAAAATCAAAAAAATAAAGGCAATATAATCTCTAGTCCGGTTTTAGCTTTATATATTTTTCTATACCTGGTTAACTATTATAAAGCCATAGAGGAATAAGTACACCGCAGGATGCAGATACATTGCTCACAGATAAGAAAGTCATTTCCCTCCAATCCCCGCCGCCGCGTAACGGATACTACGGAAATGCAATGTATCACACACCATTATTCAATACTATATTATTATAATCTATCTTTGAAATAATACATTTAAGTTAATTGGGTTAATTGTTAATTTCACTATTTAAAGATTCGCTTTTATAGCATTTTAAGGGGGATATTTTAGATAAAAATTAGACAATTAGATTAGAAAATTAGAGAAACAAAAGGTAAACAAGATAGTATTTATTAGATTTACATTTAATTTAACCTAACATAAATAATAATAAAATATGACAAGTTACATGAAAAAATATTCAAGTATAAATAAAAATTAAAGTTAAAAATTAAATTTTAAAATACCTATTAAAATTTAGTATTCAGCGCGGCAATGCAGCCAGTATCTTGGACACGCTTTCGATTGGTACTGATTTGGATCAGTTGCGCTATCTATAGATCGTTTGCAATGGTCTGTATTTAACTGTTTCTTATGTACAGGCGACCAAGAAATTGGTTTACCACTTTTGATGACATCTCCCAGTAACATAATTATTCGCTAAGGATTACAGATTGACAGATTCTGACGTAGCAGTTATTAATCTGTCAAGCGAAAATAGCCCTTGACGTTTTGTACGTGCAAATGATATTCAGCCTTAGAGTGGTAAACCAATTTCTTTGTCGCCTATACCTATTATATACATACCTATGTTTACATTTTGTAAATACTGCAATAGTCTTAACTATTAAAATATATTCTATCAAAAAGTTATCTTGGTATCACAAGCAAGTCATCTCCTTTTCAAGTAATCGCATCTGTCAAACAAAAGCGGTTGAATGCATACACATGCGGTCGAAGCCTAACATGGCCGGGCTAGTGGGATTCGTTAAAAATTACCCGCCGTGTTCTCTATAAATTAGATGCCAAGCGCAGATAGATAGCCGAATATTTCACGCTCATTATGTAAAAGAGGATTTATTTCACTCAAAAGTGTAGCCGAAATAGGGAAGATACATGTTTGAGGAATTAAAAATGAAGGGTGATTAAATACCCCCCATTTTCATATTAAAAAAGACGTGTGGCACTCGGGGACTGCCGCGGTAAAGCTATTGCATAGCATTTTTGCTGGATTACGCATGCGCAGTGTTAGGTTATTTCGTTACGGAATTTCTGGATTCGGTCTCCACGGTCAAGGCGTGTTAGAAGCTGTGTAGTGTGTCTATTTACCTATAACAAAGTATTTCTGCACTGCACAAAGATGAAGAAATCACAAAGATTTGAAAATCCAAGAAGGAAAGCGTCGCGGGTTCATTTCCTTCTCGACACAAGAATTTTTGGTATTCTAGTCTTGGTGTGTCATTTGTTTTAATTTTTAGTGGTAGTTTCGATTTTCTAAGTATTTTTACTTAAGTTTAATTAAGAAACGTCTTAAGTACTTTGTATTTTACGTTATTTTTAAACTGATTAATAACTTTTTTATCAAAAATAAAAAACCTTAAACTGCCTAAAGTTCAAAATAACTTTATCAGGTCTACAAAATACCAGCCGTCAATATACAAGTTTATAGTAACCACATGTTTGGCAGAGGCTTTAGTTTAGCAAACTTGATTGTGTAAGCAACAGTGCAGTAACTAAATTAAGGCCCGTCTACATTAAGGGACATCACTCGAAGTGGCCGCGACATCGGACAGCTAAGTGGTCCGTAATCTTGTTAGTGTGTACACGTCTTAATAGAGTCTTGTTTAGTAGTAGGACTATTGTGAAAGAGCTCGGTCGGGGAAGTACTACTATTGTTCCTTCTTCTGCCGCCAAGCATCAGTGTTGTTCGCATTGCTATTCGTGTAATGTATGAAAATGCTGCTTTAGATTTGAATAAATAAATAATGCTGGACAAATCACATAACATCATCTAGCTCCAAGCTAAGCAGAGCTTGTGTTATGGGTACTAGAAGACTGACATACTTAACACAATACATTACATAGATATATATTTTTTATTACAGAACACCCGGAATAAATATTTGTAGATCGTACAAATATTTATCCCAAGGCGGTAATCGAACCCGCAACCTCCGCGTCACAGGCGGACCTTCGCCCACCGCACCACATCGGTCGTCGAATAGTTACAATTTTAGGGTTCCGTGTACGGAGTCTCTGTAATAGGTTTACCTTTGTGTACAAAGGTAAACCTATTACAGAGACTCCGCTATCCGTGTGTCTGTACGTCTGTCTGTCAGTCAGTCAGCAAGTTGTATCTCATCGACCGTGATAGTTAGAGAGTTGATCTGTGGTTTTAAATAAGTTTCTTGCCCGTTCTTCTAGGCTCTGTTCGCGTGGAACTGGCACATAGAATCACCTGTAGTATACAACGATTCTAAATGATGCTTTTGATTTTACCGAATAAAGAATTATTATTTTTTTATTCTTGTTGCCGCGATAACAATAAATGAAATAAATATTTAAGAGGGCTTTCATACAATATCATGGCTAATGTGGTTTTTCTACTTTTTAATAAATTAAGTATATGAAATGGTTGTTTAACTTAATACTTCATAATTATATGACATTTTTAATTTTCGATTGCAAACATGTTGCGATCATATCGCATATTTAATTGCAACCAAAATTAAGGTTTAATGCGAGAACCGGGTTCTGATTGGTTTTAACTCTGACAACAGAATCGAATAATTGATGCGTGCAGTAATCCCGGCTGGTGTGAATAGTAGTACACTCGCGCACATAAGTCTTATGCAAAAATAAATTAATCATATTTTTATTTTCATAACACACACTTAAAACTATATAGTTATACAAAAGACTTATTAATGATACATTAGTGGTGTATATTGGTGTATATAATGTAGTATTTTAAAAAATGAAACTGGAGTGTACAGGTATTGCCCACTCTAGGAGTAAATCCTGTGTTGTGGGTGTCAGTAGGTACTCTTTAGGTAAAAGCAATAATGTGTTAAAGATAAGTGTGTGTAATAGTTTAAAAAGGTGTAAAAAAGTACAAAAATACATGCAGTGTAAAATAGAAAAGAAAAAGAGGTTTTGTGTCAACAAGGATGTGCGATATATTCACGGACAACTCACACATCACAGTCTAGTCCCAAACTAAGGATAGCTTGTATTATGGAAACAAGATTGCCGATAGATTACTCTTCTTTTTTTATAAATACATACAAAGAATACATAGTAACATCCAGACGCAGAACAAATATTTATGTTTATCACGCAAACATTGTTCTGGGTGGGAATCAAGCCCACGACCCACAACATGGAAGGCAGAGCTACTACCAACTGAGCTGTGACGCCTGTTATGTAAAATATGTTCTCTTATTATATAATAAAGTCTTGTATCTTGTATATCAATAATCTAGTTCCCCTAGTCGCTAAAATTTTGGAGCAAACTGCGTATGAAAAGTCTATTAACATTTGTTTAAAATTTAAGCCTTTTAAAATACCGTACGCGACGTTACCTTAAATAATAAATAAGCTCGCTGTCAGCACAGTACAGTAAAGATAGTGTCGAACTGTTAAAATTCATAATTGTTATTAATTGCGACACAATAACCTCAACAGAATCATCATAGAAGGAAACAGAGGAAGAGGAAGGCCGAGGATAAACTACATGAGCCAAATAAAGATGAAGGTTGCCCTCGTGTCGTATAAGGAAGTCAAGGAGGCTACCTTGGAAAGAAACAGATAAATATTCACGAAAATTTCACACATCACACTCTAGTCTTAAACTAAGCAAAGCTTGTACTATGGGAGCTAGACTGCTGATCTATTTTTGTAAATACATACACAGAATACATAGATACACTCAGAAACAGAACAAATACCTATTTATGTTCATCACACAAACATTTGCTCTGGGTGGGAATCGCAGCCACGACCCACAGCATGGAAGGCAGAGCTACTACCAACTGAGCTGACACGCCTGTCAACATGGCGTAACTTGCACTTATGACGCTGACAAGAGAATAGTTCTTATACAAGATGAGATTATTTGTGTACGTGATTGTACGTACTGTTTCCGAGGCATGGCTGGATGGAGATATTTCAAACGACTGTTTTGTACTTAACCAATGATAACTGCGATTTAATGTGGATTTTGTTTACTGCATATCATATTATATATTCATTTGACAGGCGTCACAGCTCAGTTGGTAGAAACTCTACTTTTCATCCTGTGGGTCGTTCGATTCCCACCGAGTAAATGTTTTTGTGAAAGTGATGTTACTTCAGTATATCGGGATACTCTGTGTTTTTTCTAGGTGCAGCTAATGAATATCTTTATTCAGTTATGGCATAAAATAATAAAAAAAATCCTGTCAGTATATTTGCTCAATTTTCACGCTAATAACACTGATGGCATAGCGATAGTAACTTCCACAAATCTACAGTTTAATCAGCTCGAAAAATATTGATCTTGTCCTTCCTATTTACATCTAGTTTTTTTTTCTTTTTTTTATAATAATATACCACACCATCTTTCAGGAAGACTGGGAGACAATGCTCTTAGTATTAAGTCCTCCTAACACTAAGGGCATCTGTGAAATATTCAAATAAATAAATATGTAAGGATAAAGCTGCTAAGGTATCAAACGATATCATGTCAAAGTCGTATCGGGGCATATAAAAACACTAATTTTCTGTCAATTCTCAAGTTCAAGTTATAGTGTATGCGATGTTAAAAAGCCCATTAATAATAATTTACTGGCAACATTACAGGTTCCCGACTCGTAGGTAAAGTTAAATTGCATATTGTGCCTTGCCTCGTCACATGCCTTTTGTTCTAAAACTTTGTTAATGTACTGCGTTTTACTTTACATACGTTATATTTTTGAGCACGACTGTACTAGTTATTTTTTTATAGTATCGTTTATATTATTGAACGAAAGAAAGAAATATTTATTTACACCATGATTTACATACATATATTATAACTAAGACTTATAATTTATAAAATATGTATAGTTTTTACTTTACTAAAAATCTGATTTCTGAATATGATTCTAATTTTATTGCCAACAATAAAGCATCAATAAAATAAAATAAGAGCTAAATTTTCAACAATATAAGTGCATAAATGTTTAAAACAGTCGATTCTAATAAAATGTAAGGCGTATATGTTTTAAGATAATTTTAATACATCTCACTAATTTTTTTTTCTCTAACCTATATTATCCCACTGCTGGGCAAAGGCCTCCTCATTAAAAAATACGAAGTTTTTATAATGTAGATTTATTTTTGACTGTTTCAAACTCTGTAAACGATTTCAAATCCTACGTCACATGCCACAAATATATATCCCATCTACCCTCAGTTTTACCACTTTTAAATGAGGATTATTTATCTATTACACACGCACTTTTCACTAGTTAATGATAGCAATTATGTACAATTCACGTATTTACGTCTACGGAAGCGGAGGCAGGTAATGAGCGTACTAATGATGTAACTCTATCGCTTCGGAAAATCGGAGCAGCTAGATACTAAGAGGAAATCCTATTTCTCGAGTAAAATACTTTTATAAACAGTTTTTGTTTGTAGTCTTGTTATTAACGTTATGAATAAATGAATGCAATAATATGAATGAATGGATGAATGAAAACGCTTTATTGCACAAACATGTCTAATAGAAATACAAGAAAAGAATAGATTTATACAACTAAATTTATGGGCGGCCTTATCGCTAAGTAAGCGATTTCTTCCAGACAACCTTTGGATGGAGAAAAATTTAAGGTATGGAGGATCGGCTGAGGTGCACTAAAGAATATTATTTAAACATAATTATAAGTAGGTACCTACTTAAAAAAATAAATATTCTATAGGTATCTTGGGCCTTGTCCCGCTGCCGGCGGCAACCTAGTTTTAAGTTTTTTATAATATTGATAAGTATGTATTTTTTATAATATATATTGTAAAAAACTTTTTTTTTCTAAGATTTTAAATAAATATGTAAGTAAATAAATATTCATGTTTTTACAATGCTCATAAATCACACACTCATTAATCATCATCATCATCATCATCATCGACCTATATTAGTCCACTGCTGGACGTAGGTCTCTCCCAAGACGCGCCACTGAGCCCGGTCTTCGGCTCCTCTCATCCAGTGTTTGCCAGCTACACTCCGCAGATCGTCGCTCCATCTCGCCGGAGGGCGTCCTACACTACGCTTTCCTAAACGCGGTCTCCACTCCAGTATCCGTTTGCTCCAACGGTTGTCGGTTCTTCGGCAAACATGGCCGGCCCACTGCCACTTCAGCTTGCTAATTCTTTGAGCTATGTCGAACACTTTGGTTTTCTGACGAATAACTTCGTTGCGGATTCTGTCTCGCAAAGAAATTCCGAGCATAGCTCTCTCCATAGCGCGCTGAGCGACTTTCAGCTTGTGGACCAACCCCACTGTCAGTGTCCACGTTTCAGAAGCATAGGTCATAACGGGTAGGACGCACTGGTTGAAAACTTTCGTTTTCAGACATTGAGGGATGGATGACGAGAAGACTTGACGAAGTTTCCCAAACGCAGCCCAGCCGAGCTGAATTCTCCGGTCTAGCTCTCTCTCGAAGTTGTGTCTACCTAACCGCAGAGTCTGCCCGAGGTAAACATACTCATTAATATTGTCTAAAAAAATTGTTATAGTTATTTTAATATCAGATGAATCAAAATTATAAATAATCATAAAATCCTTATCAAAACAAAAGCATCGGAACCCGTTCGCAGAAAATTTCTTCAAAGCGAGATACCAATTAGTAACCGAGCCTCTCGGAATCGGGTTCCGCTCACAAATAAGCGAAAAACGTCTAAGTATAGCGGTTTAGGGTTCCTTCGTTTCTCTGTAATTGCTGCGCTCAAGGCGGTATTGGCAAAGAGTTTACTTCAGAACGGACATAGCAAAATTTTTAGTATAAAATGCTATGCAGCGCGTTTTATTTGTACATTTACATATAAAATACATAAGAAACAGTTGAGCTATCTACAGACCGTTGCAAACGATCTATAGATAGTTCAACTGATCCAAATCAGTACCAATCGGAAGCGTACCCAAGATACTGGCTGCATTGCCGCGCTGAATAGCAATTCTGATACGCTAGATTTTATTGGTAATTAAATATATAATTAATCTCATACAATTTGCCATGCCATTAATAAACCATGCATTCATAAAACAGACAAAAATCGCGGACTAGTTTTAAACAAAAAGATAATGAGAGATGTGTAACATCATCATCATCATCATTAGCCCATAGGTATTAGTCCACTGCTGGACGTAGGTCTCTCCCAAGACGCGCCACTGAGCCCGGTCTTCGGCTCTTCTCATCCAGTGTTTGCCAGCTACACTCCGCAGATCGTCACTCCATCTCACCGGTGATGTGTAATATATTGTATAATATAGTACTTTATAAATTAAGTACTTACATTACAACAAAAACAAATCAATCAAGTTGTTTGTTTAGCTAAACAACACCATTAAAATATAAATTATTCCCTTGTGTAGTTTTAGCTGAAACTTAAATTAAATAAACAATACAAGTACTTACCTACCTATATTTATTTCACACGAAATGATAACTTATACAGTAAGACGTCATGTTAAAACAATTAAAAATGTACGCTTCTGATTGGTACTGATTTGGATACAGTTAAGCTATCTACAGATCGTTTGTAACGGTCTGTTGAAAGCTCAACTGTTTCTTATGTATTTTATATATAGGTACCTATGTACATTTAGTGATTACTGTATCTAATAGTTGTATTGTTTTTTGTAAAGTTAAAAAAACTTGAGAGGTGTCATCACACCCGGATGAAACGAAGTTCTTAATTTAATAACTGGCTTGCTTTCTATCAGAGAGAAAGATACACAGAGAAACACGCGCACGCCGCACGCACGGCTTACAACTATAGCAAAAAGTGTCGTTACCACTTTTGGTCTTATTTTTTTCCGTCTAGTCCTTTAGCGACTTCTTGGGTGCCCGAGAATATGAGGCTACGACCGGGCCGGCCGAGAAGACGTTGGAGAGACGATCTCGACTCATACGCGACGGAGTGGTGGATGGACGCAGGAGATCGAGATGAATGGAAGAGTTTGGGGGAGACCTTTGCTCTGCAGTGGGACACAAATTGACACAATAGGTTAAATAAAAAAAAAATGGTTGTCTGTAAAGTCGGTTTACTGACGATAGTTGAACGTGACAACGAACGCAAAGGCCGATTGTGCTTCTTTGTCGCTCGTTCCGCGCTCTCGCTTGCACTTCATGGAACGCCTCAGAGCGAGGTAACGCCACATGAGTCTCAGAGCGAGGTAACGCTGCATGAGTCATGTTTTTTCGTGCGTGCAGCCGGCTCTATCGAATTAGAAGACGTTGTCACGTCAAAAGCCCTTTCGCAACACGCCTTAAGACAAGTAAAGTTTTGTTAAAATTCAATGTTATAAAACTGTTTACTGTAAAATGTAACAAGTTTCAGAGAGCATTTAGTCCAGCCAGGCGGGAGACGACCGGATGTGACGTCACGGTGCACTCCCCACCGGAAGCGGCTAAAAGCCTCGAAGCCAAGTGCATTTGTCTAACAGTTTCACCCGAGGAAATCGATTGACGTGAAGGGAATTTCAATAGGTAAGTGGCTTCTAGTTTTATTGAATTTAAAATACAAATTTTATTTTTTATTTTATTTATTAAAGAAAATCCACAGCTCTTAAAACTATATTAAAACATACTTATGAACTAAACCTACAGCCAATTATTGGATTTACATTTTACAACTACATCTTATAATCACTTATATATTCATTATAATCAAATCATTATAATCACTTATATGACAATCACATAAAACGGTAACTTAATAGTAAGTGTAGCGATTTAGATATTATATTAGATATAAGTTATTCAGAAAATACTGTATAGTCGTAAGTTTGTTTGTGAATAGATACTGTTATATATTAGTTTAGATGTACGAAAGAATAGCAATAAGATATTTAGTATATAATTCTGTGATGCTGCCATATTTAATTAATAAATAATAGTTATTATAATTTGACAGGCGTCACAGCTTAGTTGGTAGTAGCTCTGCCTTCCATGCTGTGGGTCGTAGGTTCGATTCCCAGGACAAATGTTTGTGTGAACATAAATATTTGTTGTGTCTGGGTATTCTATTATGTATTCTATGTAATTATTTACAAAAAAATGTATGTAAGTATTCTATCAGCAATCTAGTTCTCATAGTACAAGCTTTTGCTTAGTTTGGGACTAGAGTGTGATGAGTGAATTGTCCGTGAAATATTTATAAAATATTAATAACTCTGTGTTTGAGATTAAAGCAGGGTGTTTTTTTAGAAGAACGGTGTTGACTGAAAGACCACGACAGAGCAAAAGGTCCTGGGAAAAACCATACCTTCAATTTATAAAAAAAATAAATATTATTTTGGTTCGATCCACCCTAATGTCTATTATTATATGTATAACTTTATAAGTCAATACAACTACATGTGAGTTTATTTCTGTAAATATTGCTTTCATATTTTGTAGCTTTAATAAAACACATCCCTCTTTTTAATAATCCAACAATTCTGCACGAATGAGAGGGTTTCGATGACAATTTTATATGTTCGATGTCAGAGCAATAAAGGTGGAAATTGTTATACAATACAAAACATTTATTCATTCAAAAATTTACATGAAAGGTGACACACACACAAAAAATACAGAAGGTGAAATAACAAGTAAAACGTAGGAATCTTAAAATTAATATAGAAGGTAGGCGTGGTATTATACAATACAATACAAAACATTTATTCATTCAAAAATATACATGACAGATGACACAATATTCACAATCTTACGACTATTACTGTTTTTACAATATATACATATTAGGTATTAATAAAACACATTAGAAACATGAAAAAGTTGCAGACCGTTGCAAACGTTGTATATACTGCTTAAATGGTCCAACTGAGTACCGATTGGAAGTACTGGCTGAAAATAAATAAATGAATATTCACGGATTCTTCACAACGCCATGTATAGGCGACAAAGAAATTGGTTTACCACTTTTGATGACATCTCCCAGTAACATAATTATTCGCTAGGATTACAGATTGACAGATTCTGACGTATGTCAAGCGAAAATAACCCTTGATGTTTTGTACGTGCAAATGATATTTAGCCTTAGAGTGGTAAACCAATTTCATTGTCGCCTATACTTAGTCATAAATTTACAAAGATATTTCAAACTATCATGATTTTGAAAATAGTTTTTTTCATAAACGGTCTGCAAGATTTGTACTATAGGTACCTTCTTCTATTAAGTAAGTCATTCCGTTTCAAATTTTTTTTTGTATAGATTTGAAGATATTGCTTTTAGTGATAAGACGGTTATTTGTATAAATTAAGTATCGTTCCTTTATTTGTTACTGGTTTTGAAAACAGAAGTAAAAATGTTTATGGTACTGTTTATAATATAATAATAATATAATTCTTTATTGAGGACTAATAAGTCATTGAATAGCAACTCTTAAAATTAGCCCTACAATAGGCGGTCTTATCGCACGAAGCGATTTCTTCCAGACAACCTTTATTCTAACTTAATTATCTAAGTTTACTACCCCTTGGCGCTGTAGTTCATCATCCCTCCAAGACCACGACTTTTATACCAGTAGTTACATCCACATCAAACAATAAAAACCAATCCCGCTTCCGAAAAAACTTCACTTTTTATCTTTTCAACGCAGCTCAGTTAAACAATTGGATTTTTTTATTGTTTTTGTTTATTTTCGCATAAAAACACGCTGTTTTTGGCGGACGCAGCGGAGCGGGAGTGACGCGCGTCGTATCCATTGATGAATTGATTTTTAATATTTTGCAGTTGTTAGACCGTGGTTGACTGCGATTTAACGATTTCAGCATATTTTTTTTGACTATTTTCACTGAAAACGCCATAGAAGTGGCTAAGTTTTGGGAAAACACTGTTTGAGATCGTCGACACGAAGAAGCATATTTTTGAACAAAAATATTTATACCAAAAGTATACCACTACTTAATGCTAAATATAAATAAATAAGTATTTATAGCCATTTCACACATTGCGCACTAGTCCCGAACTAAGCAAAGCTTGTACTATCGGAACTAGACTGCTGATAGAATACCTACTTACATACATTTTTTTGTGAATACATAACATACATAAAATACATAGTAACACCCAGACACAGAACAAATATTTATGTTCATCACACAAAAATTTGTTGTCAGTGTATGGTTGTATGGTGTATGGTTCATGTTCCATAGTCTGTTTGACATCTATACTATTTTAGTGCTGAAAATACATGTAGTATTTATATTTCTAGTATTCTATTTCCAATGGTTATCCATTTACACCATGCTTGTAGACAAGGTAATTACCTGGTAACTGATGGCCACGTTGCGTGTGGAATGTGCGATAAGATTTATCTAAGTTTGTACGTTACTTGTAAGGTTAGAAATATAGAATACATTGAAATACATGCAGTGGTCGTGTTAAGTAAACAACGTATCAGTCTCAAAAAATGAAGACAAGTTAGATACTGTAAATAAATAAATAATGCTGGACAATCCGCACAACATCATCTAGCCCCAAGAACAGATCAGAGCTTGTGTTATGGGTACTAGAAGACTGACATACTTAATACAATAATTTACATAATATTACATTACATAATTAGTTAAATATGAAATAAGTACATAAATATTATTTATGTATTTCATATTTAACATATTTGTGATTTCTTTGACGAAATTTACAGAAAGGACTTATCTATATCTAAGCTTAACTTATTTACATTGTCGATTTAGTTCAACCTGTAAGGGCATAGTAATATGAAATAAAAAAATGAAAAAAAAATATTTTTATTAGTATCTACGTAATTATATTAGTTACGGTTTATCTGAAAAAAATCGTACTATGCGATAAGACCCTTTCAAGGAATATCGGTCACCTAGACATACAAAGTAAAAACATCTTCATCTTTATTTATTATTAAATTAAGTTTTGAACAAAAACAACAAAGGTACAATCACTCATATCATTCCACCCACTAAAGAATTCAATTCCACTAACAAAGTTATCCAACTAGCAATCTCTCTAGCAAAAATCATCTCACGTTTACAGAGTATAAAAAATTCAGAGATGACAAACGAGCGACCGCGGCCGACAAGTGGCCGACATTCGTCTCGGCCGCCCGAGGAATTTGTAAAATACCCGCATGAAAGTCACGGGTACAGAGACAGGAGTACTTTCTCATCTCGTACTTTTAAATGCGTAAACAGCCAGTGGTTTATGTTCGCGAGTCTCTGTTATGAATTACTCTGTAAAATAATGGTATACTATTATAATGGTAGATATATTTTATAATGACAGTTCATACAATCTGTCATATGTATCAATCTTGTTTGAGGTGTCTTGTGGCTTTTTTAAAAGATTTCCAAAAAAGATGTTATTTAATTAGATTTTTTCATAGGTGATCCGATTGTGATGATTCTTTTTATAATTGAAAACTAGTGCATTTCGAACCCATTTGACATAGATCTGTTTTTTTAAATTTTTTTTTATTAATTCTACAATATTGATTAGTACATATTTAAAATTTTGTCGTTTTTGTTATCCAACGATATTATTGCTTATAAAACACCTTCATAAAACATATACTTGTAAGGATATTGATTTTTGGGCACTGTAAACTATTTAGAGATATGCCACACAATACATTCGTTAGCACACATATAATAAATAAATAAAATAAATAATGCTGGACAATCCACACAGCATCATCTATCGCGAAGTAACACACATCTTCATAAAACATATCTTTGTAAGGAAATCAACTTCTGGGCATTGTTTGAACTATATCTCGAGTAATTCAAGTGTAACCAGCCTATAGTTTTCGATCTTCGTAGATCCACTGACCCGTTCAATCCATCGAAATCCCGTTGAACCGACTACAAACTACAACACAATAGCTAAATTAATTCAAGAGACTGGAGCACGTGGCATTGTCTCAGTGCTCAAAGGAGTTAGTACTGAATACCTAATTTAATTATGCGTCTCAAACTTAGATACCTGTCGTCTCCTCAACAAATAATAATTGCTTTAGTTCTCGTTGCAAATCAAAGTCTAGAGGGGCTGTTATTAATCTGTTGGTATTTGTCAATTTGGTTGACTTTGATTGTAGTCCAGTCAAAATAGACATTCCAGTTTGCATTAATTCCCAACAAGCTGGATTTTTGTACAGGCCTTGAATACGTCATTACAAATGATATGTCAAAAGTCCCCATCGATCCCGCTTGTGCGTTGTTTTTTATTCCAGGTTAAAAGTCATAAATTTGCGTTTTTTGCGTATATCTCTGAAACAACGAGAGCTATCGAAAAATGGTTCAGACAAAGTTTGTAGATCGTAAAATTGTCTACAAAAATACCTCAACACTTTTCTTCTACAAAGCATCGCTTTTGAGATATAGTGACTTTAGACCGCAGGAAAATCGTCGAAGATGCTGCGTTTTTTTCATTTCAGCCGTTTTATCTGCTTCATTGCCACAGAACAAACAGTATTTCTTGAAATTTACTGAAAGGGGTGATGGGTTCGATGGGTTAGTCCTCCTCCGAGGTAATGAATCGTCTTTTTGTTTCAAGAAATACTGTTCGTTCTATGGCAATGAAGGAGATAAAACGGCTGAAATGAAAAAAACGCAGAATTTCAGTAGATTTTCCTGCGGTTTAAAATCACTTTATCTCAAAAGCGATGCTTTGTAAAAGAAAAGTGTTGAGATATTTTTGTAGACAATTTTACGATCTACAAACTTTGTCGGAACCATTTTTCGATAGCTCTCGTTGTTTCAGAGATATACGCGAAAAACGCAAATACCCAGGTTAAAGTCATAAATTTGCGTTTAAAAGTCATAAACGAGAGCTATCGAAAAATGATTCCGACAAAGTTTGTAGATCGTAATATTGTCTACAAAAATATCTCAACACTTTTCTTCTACAAAGTATCGCTTTCGAGATATATTGACTTAAGACCGCAGGAAAATCCACTAAAATGTTGCGTTTTTTTCATTTCAGCCGTTTTATCTCCTTCATTGCCATAGAACGAACAGTATTTCTTGAAACAAAAAGACGATTCATTACCTCGGAGGAGGACTAACCCATCGAACCCATCACCCCTTTCAGTAAATTTCAAGAAATACTGTTTATTCTGTGGCAATGAAGCAGATAAAACGGCTGAAATGAAAAAAACGCAGCATCTTCGACGATTTTCCTGCGGTCTAAAGTCACTATATCTCGGAAGCTATGCTTTGTAGAAGAAAAGTGTTGAGGTATTTTTGTAGACAATTTTACGATGTACAAACTTTGCCTGAACCACTTTTCAATAGCTTTCGTTGTTTCAGAGATATACGCAAAAAAATCAAATTTATGACCTTTGACCTCGAATAAAAAACAACGCACAAGCGGGATCGATGGGGACTTTTGACATATCATTTATAATGACGTATTCAAGGCCTGCACAAAAATCCAGCTTGTTGGGAATTAATGCAAACTGAAGTCATAATTTTAGTCTATTTTGACTGGACTATTGGAGGCAAATGAGAACTGTAGCATCTGTAATTCGAAATCAGTAGTTCGAAGAAAACTAATTAAAATGAATCCGTTTAGCATATCTAGGTATAGATCGTTTGCAACGGTCTGTAGGTAGCTCAACTGTTTCGTATTTTATGTTATATACCTATACCTTTGTACATTTTGTAAGTAGGTACTGTAATGGTCGTAAGTTTGTTTGTGGATAAAATAGTTGATTAAAATGCATTTCAAACAAATTTGATTTCATGCCTTGTTTATGCCATGCATTATTTATTAATTTACGCTACGACTGCGAATAAATGTTTTACAAAAAGTAAACCTTCGATATTGACAAGTAATGCAACCGGTAGTATTTACGTTATTCATAATTATGCGTATTTAACGCATTATGACTAAAAAACTAACATATATATAAAAAAAAATCAAAATCAATTCACATAGAAAACAATATGAGAGAAACAGCTTGTTTTTTTTGTTGCTTAAAGGAGTACTATGATATTCCAGCAATTTTACTTCTTACTTAAAATCACAAGGATCATTTAGAATCGTCATAAATGCTGATTCTAGGTGCCAGTTCCACGCGACCAGAGTCTAGAAGAACGGGCAAGAAACTTACGGCCTGGTTCATCATGCATTGTTTAAAATATAGAAAATGTTACTAACATAATATAAGGCCTTGTTCATAAACATTTTCTGTCAGATCATTCACCGATTCGTCACATCGCCGTAATTGATGTCGCCAGTCTACACTCTGTTTTATAATTAAATCGAAAACAACACGCGATGCGGCTCAATACGACTCTTCATTCAATAGCCCAGTTTTTTATTGGGAATTTAATATTGTGCAATAAAAATATAGCAGTTTATGAAACGTAAAATCAAGAAGTAAATAAATAAAACTCATATAATGTGAAATGTCCGTGAATATTTATATTTATTTACTTATATACTATTTTACGAGATCAATAGTAAAATATAAACATTTGAAACAGTCGGTTTTGAATATAATCTTTGATAATCACAAATCATGGTAAATAACGGGATATTTAATGGTAAATATCCCGTTATTTACCATGATTTGTAAATTTGATTATTTCCCGATATTCGTGGATATGTAACTGCTGAAATCATGGCGAATATTGCGTTTATAAAAAAAAACTGTTTAAATAATATGTTTTGGCTTTTACGTCTACTCTAGATGATTTATTTTATTTCTAAGGAAAACAAGACTCGCGATAACGATCACGTCGATCACTGCTTGATCGTTTTCAAGCAGCATTGCGCACATTCATTTCCCTAATAGAAACACATTTTATTTATGCCTACATTATAGTCAAATGCTTGACCGCAATCTTAACAGATAAAACCTATTCACTCTCCTCTTGAAAATGTCCAAATTATAGTTATTATTAAAAGTTATTTTATGTAAAATGAGCACACTATAGTCACAAACCTAGGTAAGTTCTAAAAATCTCATCATCATCAACCTATATCGGTCCACTGCTGGACGTAGGTCTCTCCCAAGACGCGCCACTGAGCCCGGTCTTCGGCTCTTCTCATCCAGTGTTTGCCAGCTACACTCCGCAGATCGTCTCTCCATCTCACTGGAGGGGCGTCCTACACTACGCTTCCAAATATCTATGTGCTCAAGCTCAAGTCTAAAGTTCCAGTGCGCTAACTCATCGAGCACCGCTTGCAATTGAGACATGTTCGCGAAACAGAGCATTTTATTGGAGAAGCTGGAAGTGGTATTAATAATTATATTTTTTTTATAAAAATAAACAAAACTTAGGCACTCAGTCGTCATCGTTATGTAATACTAATAACACTTTTAAAGATTACTCAAAAAGTATCAAATCTGAATCAAAAGTATTATCTAACAAACAAAAAATCGTCTAAATCAGTCCATAATTTGCGGAGTAATTATAATAATAATAATGTTGGACAATTCACACAACATCATCTAGCCCCAAGCTAAGCAGAGCTTGTGATATGGGTGCTAGAAGACTGACATACTTAATACAATACATTACATATAGATATTTTTTATTATACATATAAAATACCCACCAGAACACCCGGAATAAATATTTGCAGATCGTACAAACATTTATCCCAAGGCGGGAATCGAACCTGCAACCTTCCGCGTTGCAGGCGGACCATACATCAACTGCCGGTTTCTCGAACGATGATCAACGAAAAATTCTAATAATTACTATGAGTCAAACTCGGATCAATCGTGATTTGGGTTTCCAGAAACCGGCCGTAAGTCTCTTCCATAATCCGTGTATCAGTTCAAGGTGCCGGCGGAACCGTGTTCAATAGGAATCGCCGAAACTCGCGAGACATGTGACGGAACTCCGGTAGAAGTCCGGATTTCAGATACAAATTGGATCTGAATCCTAACTTTATCCGCGGACCTTGTCGGAAGTTTCACAGCCGCTGGAATGCTGAAGATTTTTATAATAGCGATAAAACCGTCTATTGCAATTCACCTTTGATATGTATAATATTCTGTTTATGGTGTGTAATGTAAAGATTTTAACGTTATGAGTTTTTTGTTGACTTTGAAAGTACCTACTATAAAAATGTGTATTCTGTTGGAGCGTTACCCACTTTTGATAAATAATTCAATAACACATACTTAGAGACAGTAGATA
Organism: Ecliptopera silaceata; assembly: GCA_932527185.1. Taxonomy (NCBI): domain Eukaryota; kingdom Metazoa; phylum Arthropoda; class Insecta; order Lepidoptera; family Geometridae; genus Ecliptopera; species Ecliptopera silaceata. The sequence continues at coordinate 3,348,574 of OW052211.1, forward strand.
CTTATATAAAAAAAAACTAATAGTCGTATTTAAAAAAATCTTTTTGGTCTATTTATTTTACCAAATTATTTAAATTATTTTATTATTTTACTAAAGGAGTAAAAATTCACAGGATCAAAACGATGCCCATAGAAACCGAACTATATTTTGTAAATAATGTAAAAAGTATTATCGTCTTCGCGTCTAAACGATCTCGAAAAATATCCAGACATAAAATGTTGCATAATGAGCAAAACCCCCAGCAAAATATTTGTAAGCATAATGAGAAAAACGTTTACCCATGACGAATGAGTACAACATGCAAACCACCATTATTCAAAATGTAACCACCCTCTTCTGAACCCCAACCTCGCTAACAACCCTCTACTTTGTTACTAAAAGCTGCAAACAGAAGATCTTGTTAAACTGGATCATCTGGTAAGAATTGTTGTACATCATTTTGAAAGAATTATGTAGTTTCCTTAATGCTAACGAGCTCAATGTTGAATGGGAAATGTCTTGAAAATTATCATGAATTGAATTAAACATTGCGTGTTTTTGAGACTACCCTCATAACACATACAAAGATACATGTGTGCGTGCAAAAAAAGTTCTAAGAATGTGAGCCGTGTATAAAAACTCTTTCTAATGATGTTTTTCTAGATTCTAGAGATGAAATGCACGAATATTCTAACTCTCTTGATTGCTTACCCCGTTTCTCGGATCATAGTAACTCAATAAAGCTAATAAGCGAATCAGTAGAAATAAACAAGGTTTGGAATTCGTCTCAAAAGCAAATTATGCAAACTCTGCCCACGTTATTCTCGTTTTCAACAATATATTTAGCATTTGAAACAAAGTTGTAACGGAATAAATGGTTGTCGTGGCACGTCCGCTCGGTTTGCACTCAACTCACGAACTGATTTGAATTTGGAATTTTGTTCGCTTGGCTGACGACGCTGGATATTAAGCTTTTTAGATTTTTACGAAAATGTTATCAATTTATTTGCGTCCTTGTTGCGTTTCATCGATTTACAAATAATTTAAAACTATATTTATTGGTTTTGTATAACGGTATTTTATTGGGTAGCTTTCTAATGTTAGTGAAGTTTGTTGTTGAACTAAAAGTTTTGTAGCATTTGTCTCTCTAATCTGCGCCATCTTTGTACCCACTCACTAACGTACAACAGATTTACTTCAGGAATGTAAATGTACCTCTGACTCTCGAATTAAGCTACCAAACAAGTCCTTAAAACACTGGTAATAAGACAGAGCTATTCTCAACCGTACTGACGATAAAATAAAGTAGAATTTACGATGTAGGTTTTAAAGTAAATCGTCTAACGAAGTCAGTAAACGGACTTGTTTCCGGTTTTTATTTTTACGTTTGCCGTTTGACTTGTGGAGATTTTGTGATTAAGTTTAATTCGCTTTGGCGGGAATTTGGTATTTAGATTTCTGTTTATTTATCTCGCCTTAAACGGAAGAATGGTAAATGCAAATGAAGTCAGGAGGTTAATCTTTGTTTGATAAAGTTTATCTTAATTTTACAAACAGTTTTCAAAGGTGTTATCATTTTCAGTATATTTAATTGTTTTATTATAAACTATATAAGTGATACCTGATATAAGGTCATTAGCAACGATGATTACGAATGTATTTTGCAGTTGAAACAAAATAAACAAATAATAATTTATCCAATTTATCATTTTGCTAAATAAACTGTACCAAAACACCGCGAACATTAAAATTCGACTCGTAAATCACAAAACGAGAATAAAGTTCAGTAAAACCACAGAGTTACACCTAGTAACTGCGCCCAAGCTAATAAAAATATGACAAAACTGCGGCAGGCGCGCAGTCGAGCCAATGTTTTTCAAACTTAATCCCTAACTTTGCTGCGCTATCCCGTAGTTTTTATTAAGTTACTGTGAAACAAACTAGTGGGGAATTTTTCGAAGTTTCCAGGCGACACGGGCCTGGAGCTGGACGCTTTCACCTTAACAAGAAGTCGACTTCAATTCAATTAGTGTGAAAAGTTGAACATAGACGACTAAATTAAGCCGTCTTGTTTTGAAGCTGGTTCTAAGACATAGTGACGCTCCGGTTGGTTGGATGGTTAGTAATTGTTTTAGTTTCTCTGAAAGCCGCTAGATATGGACAGCACCTACCTAGATTTTTAGGCTTATAATAATCTATCCATTTATAGTTGCTTATTAATAAATATACGCCTGTATTTATACACTTATATTAATTTTATGTGAAATATCTAATTATGCATTATGCCAAGCAAAACGTTAACTCATAAGTTGACAAATGTAACATAAGTATTTTAGATTCTTAATTTATCGATAGGCTAACCTCTAGCATTGATACGTTTAACAAAATACAGGGTCAGCTTCTATTCCCTCCACCCTTCCTATATTCCACGAAATTATTTTACAACCTCCAATAAAATCAGATATGAAAGTACCAAAATCAAGCGTCAAATTTTCAATGAACGGCTCTTTAAGCCCCTGTGGGATTTAAGCCAGTACTTTTATCTCTATTCGCAGCTTCCTACCAATGCTTCAAAGAGGATGAATACATCAAATGGGTTCAAGGCTTTAATCGCTGGAAACCGACGTTCCCGGGGGTGGAAACGAAACCTTTGATACTGCACGCTTGTTACAAATACTTGGTGGATATTCAGACGGGGTTGATCAACTTGATATCGTGCATCGTATACAGTTTGTTTTAATACATTAAACATAAATTGAAAACTTGGCGCCAAAACTTGGGACAGCCCCATGTTGGGTGCCAATTAAAATTTTTATTCTAATTCTTTTGATAATTGCTCAAATTAAAACAATATGCTAACAAGTTATCTAATTATTACTTACGTATAAATACTAACGTAAAAATACTTGAAATCATAATTGTCTATAGTCCCAAAGCCAACAGACACCAGTGTAAGCAACGTAACTGAGTTTAAACCCTATCAACAAAATGCCATCACGTCCACGTTACTAGCAGTCCCACGTTGGGCGCCAAAAATATCTTGGCGGCACAAATTGGCGCCAAAGCGTCTCGCCTTGAAATTGACAGCGCCACCTTTCGTCTGCACGAGGAAATGTGCAGCGGGACGACACGACACTCCGTGACCAGACTCCGAGATGAGAGGACGCGTCATGTTGCTAACAATATTCTTCAATTCAATTCAAGAAACGTTTTATGTAAAGCCGTTTTGCATGCCAATGTATGTTGGGATATTTTTAGGAAAATAGTTTATATTGGAAATGCGGCTGTCTGGAAATGTACAAGTATTTTAGGAACACGCAATATTGCTGTGTTTTGGTATGAAGGAGGTTGTTGTACAAGTATGAGTCTTTACCGTTTGTTTCAATGTTATACAAAAAAAAGGGCTTCATTCTTAGACAGAAGATAAATGTTTATCAATTCAACCCAAAATATTTATGCCAAATATATAAATAGCAGAAGATCTAGGTTTATTGTTGTATGTATGTTAGATCTGTAATTTATCTGATAAGCAATTAATATCAGTTGATGTATTAAATCAGTGGCATCAACAAAATAGCATTCCAAATCTCAAATCCTTGATATTTTATTTTACGATAAAACTCAGCGCAGACTTGTACAAGTTTGAAGTGGCATTACACTTAAAACTCTATACATTAAGTTGATTTACTTTTCACACACTTCAGAAAAGAGTAAAAACTTCGACCTACTTTGACGTAATAATCTTAACTTGCCTGAAGTGCTGGCGACTTCCAACTCAAAGGGGCTATGTACAACGACATAACGACCTATATACCATTGTCTTATGTATTATTGTACATAGTTAATGTATTATACTTCAAGAGGCAAAAAATCACGATTCTTATTCTTAAGATTTGTCGTACACGCATGCGTCAGGAGTAAGCTCCGCCTTTGTTAGAAAAGGACAGCTAGTGAAATCAAAGCTCTGTCTAAAAATCTGATTTGAGTGAAGATTGATTTCGGATAAACTGGAGGGTAATCAGAATAAAAGGTTTGGTGTTTCATGCATTGCTTTGAGCAGTATCGAATGCATTTTAAAACAAAGTTACTAAAAAGTTACATTACAAAGTTGAAAACTTTTTGCTCAATTTTGTTTGATTTGTTTTTGCAGTATTTGTTTCACAAGTAATGCAGTCAATTTAAAATTGGAATACATTCGATTTAGTTATTAAATTCTCACTATTGCCTTATAATTTTGTTTCATTATATTTAAATACATTAATTTTTCAAGTCTATTTTGTTCTGGCAACCTTATTGGCAACTAATACATTGTTTTAATGTTATTGGTGTACAATAAATAGTTTGTCTATCCACCTCTCTATCTACAAGGCATTGCCTAACCATGCACGTCCGGTGAGAACTTGTACTATGATGTATTAAAATGACTCTAAGCCTAAATAAAGTATTATGTTCGTGATTAAACCACTCTTGACATAAAGAAAAAGGTGTCATATGTTTTTGATCAAACCGGCACCCATCTTGAAACCAAACAGCAATACGAGCATCGCAGTTCTGCTGATTAAATAACTCCAGTAGAAGCATATTCTCGTTGAAAAAGCTACTGACACTTTTGCGGGTTCGATTCCCGCCTTGGGATAAATGTTTGTACGATCTGCAAATATTTATTCCGGGTGTTCTGGTATTTGATAAGTATAATAAAAAATATCTATCTATGTAATGTATTGTATTAAGTATGTCAGTCTTCTAGTACATAACACAAGCTCTGCTTAGCTTGGGGCTAGATGATGTTGTGTGGATTGTCCAGCATTATTTATTATTATCTATCTATGTAATGTATTGTATTAAGTATGTCAGTTTTCTAGTACCCATAACACAAACTCTGCTTAGCTTGGGGCTAGATGATGTTGTGTGGATTGTCCAGCATTATTTATTATTATCTATCTATGTAATGTATTGTATTAAGTATGTCAGTTTTCTAGTACCCATAACACAAGCTCTGCTTAGCTTGGGGCTAGATGATGTTGTGTGGATTGTCCAGCATTATTTATTTATTTATCTTGAAGGGCTATTTTTAGAACAATTAAAAAAGTCAATGTTGTTTGTGTTAAGATAAGATCAGATAATATTTAATAACCCACATTAAAAACTAATTTAGCTTGTTTGTCGGAATAATCAGACATTTCATAAATTCAAAAAAAAAAGCTGTAAAATGTTTTTGACTTTACTGAGACACATCGCTTAGAACTTTGTCAAAGAACACACAACACAACATAACCCTATAGAGATGTGTCAGTAAATAAAAACTTGCACGTGTATACTGAATTAATTATCTCACAAACATGCACTGCATACAATCTTAATCACGTTAATTAATTTTCATCTTACAAGGCTGAACCTGAGCTGAGAACGACTATAAAGCTTCTCAAAGCTAAGTATAAGACGGTCCCCCATCAGATGGACCGATGACATAAGGATAGTAAGAATATAAAGTTCTATAATTACTAGGAAATCGCTAGTGGACGTTTTAGAGGACGTGCGCGTTGAGATAATGTATTATTATTATTTAAGGTAGCGGTTATCTTGATTCTTCTAATTAAACTCAATAATTTGATTTTTATTCTAACTTGTTCTAACGTTTTATTATTTAATTGTTTAAAAAACACTATAACATTTATTTTGTATTAAGTACAAGAAAGAAAGAAGCAAGAAAAATCATTTATTACAAGTCACACTATCAAATTGCAAGTCAGAATATCGAAACTTAGATGTTTTAAGTCATCTTTTATGCAGAACCATAAAGATTTATATATTTTAAAAGGCAAGACTCCCCAATTCAACCCCAAAAATATCTAGTAACAACTTGTTTTTAATCGATTGTTAAAATAATATTACAGTATTAAGTAACGATTCAAAGTGATCCGTAAGATTTGAATAAATAAAATAATTTTAAGTTTAGATTTTTTCTGGGATTTCAGACGTTTTTTAATTCGCTTCATAAGTTATTCTTAAGTTTAAACTTTGCTCGTCTTGAAAGAATCCAGACAACCGTAATACACTCGCTGTACGAAATTATAAATTCCGCGAACTCCTTTTGTTCTACGAACCCACATTGCCAAGTCTTCATAGTTAGTTTTTCAGTTTTTTCCTCTCTCGTCAAACTTCAATTCATTACATGAAAGTAAGCAAAGTTCGTGTTTTTAATTAAAGATATTCAGACCGCCCCTGAAGCTTTAACTCAACGAGACGTGGTTGGCTTATTTTTTTTTCGGCACAGTCATTCCCGCCTCTGTGGCCCTCCCAAACAAACAGCCGTGTACTTTGAAAACATTTTTCTTGATTTTCCAAAAGCAACGTTCAGCCAACGGCAGAAAACTCAAAGCCAATCGACACATTTAAAAGACTTACGACGTTTTGGGTTTGAGCTGAAGAACTTTCAGTTCATTTCGTGAAAGCAGAGACAGGCTTTGAAGGAATAGCTTCAGTTGACCGCGAGCTTTTGTCGCGGGTGGTCGTGCACGGGGAGAATTTTCGTCAATGTATTTCAGACTCGGGAAAAGTTTTTCGTAACAATATTATAACATTTTGTGAGTTTTTTTGTGCTTTGTAGTGCAGTAATGAAGCAGTAAAGCTGATTTAGGAGGTATGTGTTGTAATATACAATTAAAATAGATTTTCTACTGGTTCTGTTACTAAGTACTTGTGAATGCAGACAAATATTCCCAAAGGAAAAGCGCTCTACCTGCATTTCGTGGTTCCGAGTTAAGCATTCGCTCGCATTGTGGAATACTTGAAATGAATATTTCATATTTATGCATATTTGGATGCAATATTTCAAATGCAAGATATAAGATGCCACTCATGTGTTCTTACGCATACAAAACTTTACATTAAAGATTTATTTTTACATTAAAAAATACTTGACCCAAAATATCTCAAAGAAATTGGTAGCTTCATTAAAATACTAGCAGCATTATTGCATTAAATGATTGCCACAGCCAATAAAAAGAAAATCAATTTAAATATAATTATAGCTTAAAAAAAGGGTTGTATATTAGGTACTATTAAAATTAAAAATCTTATTAGCAGCTCTATGTTGATTACAGTTAACAAATTAACTAATTTATAGTGAATCTAAAAGTAACATTAAACAAAAGCTTACACAAAAAATAAGTTTGTTTTTAACAGTTAACGGCTGGTTTCTGGAAAACCAAATCACGATTGATCCGAGTTTGACACATAGTAATTATTTCATTTTTTCGTTGATCATCGTTCGAGAAACCGGCCGTAGGACTTACACAAACATGTCAAACATCTTTAAGAAATGTAGTGTATTTTTAAAATGTTTTGCCGAAAGAGGCAACCCTAAAGCAGACACTTAAACTAAGATATTCGCAAGTTGAACTAACAAGTTGGGACGCAACGCGACACCCCTAGACGTGCAAACTTTAACTTCCAAGAGAAACTGCATATATTTTAATGAAGCCACATTTTGTTTTTTCATTAGTAGTTTTTTATAAAGGTGTGAAAAAGTTTACGTATTCTCGAGACCTAAGGCGGCTTAGGTATATGTCTTTGATTTTACAGTATTTTTCAGTAACTTATTTATTTATTGGTGACCCACAAAAATTTAATCATCTAGTTATACCTACTTCAGTAATATCACCAAGATTCAAGATAAGTAAAAATTTATTTCAGGGTAAATATCGCAGTTATATTAAATAAGAAATAATTAAAGTTTTTAATAAATGTGTACCTATTAGCAAACGCGGTTGATGATTGCTGTTTTATTTTAACGTTATAAAAAAAACATTATTCATATGGTAGAAGCCTTATTATATGCAGCAGTGTAACTACATGATAAATAAAAAGAAATACAAAATAAAATACTTTATTTTTAAATATGACAAAAGCCGAGCCCTAAACACTTATCAACTTTAGACCAAAATCACATATATTTTCTTGAATATAAATGGCAGTTAACAATTGTGATTGCATCAAAAATAATTCTTGTGATACTATCGGCAAACTCGCGAGGAACCGAGCAAAAGCAGTTATGACGTCAGGATCTGAAAACAAACCATATACTTATAATGAAATAAATGGAGTCCGCGATTTCGTCTTGCTCTTCTTCTTATCGTGTCGATGCTACAACTGTAGGTATTCTGTTGTAGCATCGTGTTGGAAAGATTAGCCAGACTAGACACTGCTTTACCGTGCCTAGCTGTTACCGGTGTGCGCCACGAGGAGGCTCTTTCCATTTCGTCTTGCTATACCTATATTATATTTTTGACAATTCGCGCAATATCTTTATAAATTATAACCTATCCATTTTCAGTTATTTTAAAATAGTATAATTATATCGTTTAATATGTCCTAGCATTAAGTTTTATAATAATACCTGAAATAAATGATTCTATTCTATTCTATCTTATAAAAAGTTAGTGTTGACATTATGTCACCATTACGTAATCAATACATCAAGTCTGCGCTAACTTTTTATAAGATAGACCGAAGGGTTTTAATACTGACCTGCGCTACTCGCAACTCCAGGTCCTAAGAACAACCGAGGTACAACGTCATCTATGAATGCATGGACCTCCGCCAGGTCCAGCCTGAGATGTGGGATCTTCGGTATCACAGCAGTAAACGTACCTGAATCTACAAAAAAAAGCACTTAGATGACTGAAATAATAACTTTATAAATAAAAACTAAAAAAAGTGCCTCTGAACAGCCCATAAAATCAATATTTAAATACATTTCTCAAAAAAGAAAAAAAAAACTTCAGCCATCATCTATAAGTAGGTAGGTATTAAAAACACAATTTAGAAGAATACTCTAAAATACAAGCCAGAGTTAGTAGTGTAAGTAAGTAGACCATCTCGGATGATCTACCAATCAGTTTATAATTGACGGAGTAATCGCGTCACATAAATACAGAAAAACATACAGTCAAGGATGATCTACCTGACAGCAAATTAATTATCAAAATTACGGCCGGTTTCTGAAAACCCAAATCACGATTGATCCGAGTTTGACACATTGTATTATGTGATTTTTTCATTGATCATCGTTCGAGAAACCGGCTGTTAGTTTAGAATTTACGGCGTGATAGCCGTACATAAAACGTACAGTCAAGTGAATACCTCTTTTTCTGAAGTCTGTTAAAATAGGCCACAAATATGGATTAATCAAAAAAAATACCGTAGTACTTACTGTATTCAAAAGTGGTATAATCAGAAAGCACAATAGACTCCTTCCTAGTTCTTTTGTATCTGAAATAATTCCTTGGCGAAGTTTCATTCAGATTTCTGAATGAGAACGCAATAACCAAGTTTTTGGTGTCCTTGTTAACGCTGCAACAAAAGATAGTTTTGTTTATTGTCAGAAATAAATTTGTGCAGATTTATAGCTCTTTGCGCTCTTATATTATTGTTTTATGAATATTCTTTGAGATTTGGAATGGAATTGACGTATGACGCTACTTGCATTAATATATTCGTATATATCAATAACATTAAAAGATAAGAAATACTTGACAGATTTTAATTAAAATTATATAGGCTCTTTTCTTTTGAACAATCTATCAAATAAAAAAACATCAGATTTTTTAAAAGACTCAGAAGAGAGTAATTGCCTTACATATACACTACATGCAAAAAAATACATCTCATCTAGTCGAATAAAGAATCTTCTCATTTGAAGTCGTTAAAAAAATATAATATAGGTATGTAGGTACTTACTAAAATTCAGTGATTTGTATACTACTCAGTCCAGTTATACGGAGTCTAGTCATTAGCATGGTTATATTAGCTGATTGAATATACGCGGTATTTCTCTTCAGGTACAAAGGGTCTGGGATGGGTCCATAGGCTGGCTTGCAGTTCGAGTTTTCGGCAAAATACTTGCGAATACATTGTCTATCTTCAAGGGCGCATGGTCGGATGAGTACATCTTCACGATCGTTTCTACCTGTAAAAAAAAAATAAATATAATAGTATAAATCATAAGTCAAGCGGTAACATTTTTAATATAATATAAAGTTTGTACAAAAATGTATAAGTACATATTTGTATTTCGTTAAACGAAAAGTACCCGATTCTCAACATGAAAAGCTTGATACCTATATAATATACCTTTAAAATATTTATAATAATTTATTTATTTATTTTAAATTAAAAATAAAGGTAAAAGAATAATCCCTATCTTGTAAAAGTTAGCGTTTACTTTATGTCATCATTACGTATGGTGATTAATACATTAAGTCTGCGCTAACTTTTTATAAGATAGACCGTAATCATCTACAAAATTAAATGTAGTTAAGTAATCTCATTCTGATTGTAGAAACCTAACTTAGTTTGGGGTGCTATCTACAGACCGTTGCAAACGATCTATAGATAGTTCAACTGATCCAAATCAGTACCTATAAGTATTTAATTTGTTATACAACACTTACCAACTCCAACAAGGTTACCAGCATAATAACAATCTCTGTCATTCCTCCAGCTATTTTCATCGTAATAATATTCATAGTAACTACTTTTAGAATCACGGCATTTTTTGTAATAATTTCGACATTTATCATATTCGGATCTATCTTTGGTGTTATCATAGCAATCTTTTTCATAATAGTTATCATAATCGTAGTTAAATCTGTATCTGTCACCAAAATAACGATCTTGTTCTTCGTAGTATCTGTCTTCGTTGCCATAGGTATCTCGGCATCTGTCATACGCTGCTCGGTCTTTTGCTTTATCGTAACAATCTTTACCATCAACACATCTCTTCTCATTTCTATCACATTTGGGCACGTATTTGTAGTCTTCAAAGTCTTTCCTTCCTCTGTATCTCCTATCATTTCTATAACGATCATTTTTGTTAGTCACCAGATAATCTTTTGGTCCGTCATATTTTTCGAATTTTCTTTCACCGTAGAATCTGTTGAAACTTTTTTCTTCGTTTTTAACTTCATAATCTTGGTTTTTAGGTTCATTATAATCATCTATTGGGGCTTCGTATTTTGGTTCTTCAATAGACACTTTTTTCTCGTCGTTCTTTTTCTCATTTTTATTATCTTCATATTTAGGTTCATCTTTATAATTTTCATAGTTTTCTTTGTATATAAAGCCTTGATTTTTATTGACGTTGATATTTTCTATAAAAGCTTTTGGATCGTATTGATTGACATCATAATTGTTAATATTTTTTAGATTTTCTGTAAAACCTGTATAATCACTATACCCTCCATTAGGATCCCCCCCCGCGTATTCGCAAAACAACGCGACCACCAAAATCAAAATCATTTGTACGTTGTGTGAAAAAAAAACTATTCTAAGCCGTTATAAATACACTTGGAAGCGTGATATTGCGTGCAACAGATAAACCAAATCTTTTAATTAGATAATTACTTATTTATGAACAACGCTTGTTGTGTTAATATAATTCAAGAAATTGATCTTTAACAACTTAGTAATCCTATGTGCTTATACACATTCGGACGGCCAGAGAGCCTATCCTAGACCTCTTAAAACCTGCCAGGTTTTAAGTCACGTTCAGTTTCTATAGCTCTCAATCACTCTTTAACTCATCGGTTTATTATTAATCGACTTGAAAACAAAAGAAGATAAATACTTATTAATCTTATTTATTTAATTTTAGTTTTATATATCATGCAAAAAGACTATCAACTACTCGAGTAGGTACTTATTTCATATTTATTTTGTAAATACAATTAATTTTATCTACGTCAAAGTTTATTTATTTACGGAATTACACATATCAGGATGGCATGTAATAATATTATTTATTCAATGTATTTTTTGTGAATAAATAAAACAAAAAGCAATATTCTTTTATAAAATCTTTATAAACAATTTATTTTATAGTCACTTATACACTGAACACTTTAAGCCCAAAATCACATATGATTGTCTGTATATAAATAGCTATATAAATTTGACATTTAAATAGAAATGCTTCGCGAACAGCCGTCGGGATGTCCGAAGAAAACTTCACAAATGCTGCTATCACGTCAGGGTCTGAAAGAATAATAAGATAATTGAATATATTTATTCACCAAAATATGCAATGAATACCCTCTTTAGTCGGGTAAAAAGTTATATGGTTTAAGAGAAGTGTCACCTGTACTGTTATAAGCTGCTGGGCCGATGTAAAATGGCGGTGCTCCATCATCAATGTACGCATGCACTTCTGCCAGGTCTAGGCGAAGATGTGGCACTCTTGGAATCACTGCAGTGAAGGTACCCGATTCTGTATCATAAAAATAGGCGTTTTCAAAGGCAAAAATGAACTAAACCGCCTTCAATTGATAAGTAATACCAGAGACTAGTTAAACAAGAAGACTACCAACCTCATACAAAAAAACGTGACTCGGAAAAAGGTGAAATTCCGCGAGTTATACCCAGATTATTCCTAAATGTCTCTGGTAATACTTAAATACTATTTTTGAAGATTACTCAAAACTACTACAAAATGAAACTACAACAATAACAAAAATACATCAAAATTGGTTCTTTAATGTTTATTATAATCCGTAAATAGTTATTTGTGTAGTAATCGGGTAATATCTTAGTTAAGTTTCATGCTCATTGTATTATTAACATACATTTATACTAACTTTAACATTATAATCTATCTTTTTCTTCCTTATTAAAAACGAATTGGTTTTCACTGTTTTATCTTAGCAGATACTAATATATAATCAAGGTGTAGAATAAATACTGTAACGAAAAAATATGGCTATAAATAAAGTATGAATCTTAAAATAACTTACTGTATAATATCGTTGTATAATCTGACAAAACGATAGATTCTTTGGCGGTTCTTTTGAATCTAAAATACGCTTTTGGAGATGTCTCGTTCAAGTTTCTGAAGGCTATTGCAAAAACCAAGTTACCGGTTGCTCTGTTGACACTGAAATAATAATAACAAGGTTTTATACACATTAACACCGAGACAGAGATCAATTTAAAAATATTAAAGAAGTATTCGAGGCGTGGACCCCTTCTTCTTATTTAAGAGCTATTCTCTTGTCTACGTAATGAGTGCAAGTCACGCCATTTATTTCTTTCCAGGGCAGCCTCCTTGACTTCCTTATACGACACGAGGGCAACCTTCATCTTTACTTGGTTCATGTAGTTTGGTCTTCCCCTTCTTCTCCTACCTTCTACTTTTCCTTTTATGATTTTAAATAGTGAACCCACAGCATTCAAATAGCTCTACTACTACTATTCATTCTTGTCTCATTGTTAAGATTTATTCACTAACAAATTTACGACTATTGGATACAGTATTTATATGTACATAGTCAGTCATATACATAAGAAACAGTTGAGCTATTTACAGGCCGTTGCAAACGATCTTTAGACAGTTCAACTGATCCAAATCAGTACCAATCGGAAGCGTACCCAAGATACTTGCTGCATTACCGCGGTGAATTGTTATCATCATTATCAAAAAAACTTTACGTTATATATGCCCCTCATTTGTTGATTTGGTAGGTATAACTTACTAAAACTCCGTAATTTTTGAGTTTGATAACCCCTTGGCGACAAATTTGGTTTGGACAGCAGTGACGTTAGCGAATGGATAGTACTGAGTGATCCGTTCCAGGTACAAAGGGTCTGGTACAGGATTATAAGCTGGAGTACATCTGGAGTTGTCAGCGAAGAACTTGCGAATGCACTGCATGTCGCTTATCGCACATGGACGGATGATATCTTCTTCATCATTCTTACCTAGAGCAATTAAAATAAAATTGGAAAAGCGTTTATTGACTATAAAACGCCTGTAAAGGCAGATTTTAGTGAATTTATTAATATTTGTTAACACCTTTACGAACCTGATTTTTTTAAATAAATGATTATGTTTAATTAGGTACGAATAAATCTTAAAAAAATAGTTGAATACTACAACTATTTACGAAAAAACCTATAATTAGCGAATTCATCATCATCATCATCTTCTTACCCTTGTCCCACATTATGTGGGGTCGGTACAACATGTCCTCTTCTTCCACTCTCCTCTATCAGACGTCATCTCAATGCTCACACCTTTCTGACACATGTCATCATTCACACAGTCCATCCATCTTTTCTTTGGCCTCCCTCTACTTCTACATCCATCCACATTCATTCATTTTTAATTCATATTTAGTTTTTTTTAAATTCATTATTAGCGAATTCATAAGACTTATTTTAGTTTCAAACTTGTTGGTGATTGCAGTCGGTTTTCTTAAAAACAACATAAAATAAATAACCTATGATTGTATCTTCTAGACTTTGACAGAATAGTGCCTAAATGGCATAGCAACCTCATAAACCTTGTTTTAAGCCTAAACTGGGTGGGAATTAAACCCACGACCATGCATGGAAGGCAGAGCTACTACCAACTGAGCTGTCTTTTTAGTTTTAATATATATTCACGGACAATTCACAATAAATATTCACACTCAATATTTATACATACACTTTCTTAACTCATGATAAAATTCGAATAAGACTTCGCAGTCCTATTCGTATTTTATCAAGAGTCTATTTTAAACATATGTAAACAAAGGGTCAATCGACGTTCGACGACCTTTCATCTATCGAATGATGCTATCTATTTACAAGTAATGAGTAATATGTCTCTTTTTATCATTAAAATTAACATACCAACAACCTAACAACCTAAGAAATCTTGTCGTATTGATTACGACAAGATTTCTTAGGTTATAGACACCACCCAAAAGTGCCAAAGTCTAAATGTTTGTTTAGTAAAATCACAAGTCTTATTTTGGGCCGTTTTAATCACTACATTATTTTAAAAGTCAGTTCCTGATGAGAGACTAGAGAAACAGACAAATTTATGACTTTATTCCTGTATTAAATACTACAAGTTCATCACACAAACATTTGCTCTGTGTGGGAATTGAACCGACAGCATGGAAGGCAGAGTTACTACCAACTGAGCTGTGACGTCTCTCCATATATTTTCAAGCTTAAAATAAACTTCTTACCTAATCCGACCACATTAACTTCTTTGCATTCTTCTTTCTTTAGGTTTCTAGAACATTTTTTAATGTAGCCTAGTTGTCCTCTCGTCAATGTTTCTTCACTAGTAAACCTACAGTCTACTCCCACGATAAAAAGTAAAAAAAGAATTTTCATTTCGACTCTTTAAGTAAACAAAACAAAACTACATGACCCAGATCATTTTATACGTTTAATGCTACTTAAATTGTTTACATGGCATAGTTTTCAGCTAATTGTAACCTTGATATATTTTTGTTTAATTTAATTCTTTGGATCTAGTACAGCCAAGCGGATGTTTCGTAGATAAGTACTCAAACAGAGCAATTTAATTCAAATTTATTTTAAAATGACTATTTGTAGTGTGTATTCTATTAAATTTCTGTATTCAAAAATGTCGATCAAAATAAAGAATACTTCAATAGGACATGCATCTTTTAATTTATTTTTCTGAGTTTTAAGTAAAAACTCAGGAAAAGCAATTAAAATATGTGTTTACGTCATTTATTTTAAGTTAAAGTTCATCAAATAAAAACTAGATAAAAGTGAACAATTCGGTCTTATCACTAAAAGCAATCAACGATACAATCTTTCAAGAATATAAACCGAGTCCAAAAGATGACTAAAGTTATAGTTACTTATACGAAAGTTATAGTTATTGTCCACTGATTATATAACACTTATCAATATTTTACTTAAACCAGAGCAGTTTAATATTTACTTCTATGTAAAGAAGTTGTGTGCTCTTAAACTAATAATTAAAGACAAAATTAAGTGATCATCGTTTTTTTTTATAACAACGGTTTGTTGAAGTCATTAAGTTATAATTAAGTAGTGTAATGTTATACTTGATTGGAATTGAAGAAACACGTCAACTCTAAGATTTTATAAAATAAGAAGATCTATACACAGTAAGTACCTATCACTTATCATCTTTTTTTATAATATTAAATAACCAAGTAATCATATTATTTTTTTTAATGTTAAGTGTACACTTAACATTTATTATTGTAATTTTTTTATTTTTTTATAAAAATTAAATTCAGTTAACCTATTGGCATTTTTTACAAGTAAAAAAATCTATTCAGCAAGGTGAACGTCAATGTCAAATAGATAAAATGGGCCCAAAATCACTATTCCTCGAAGAATATTGACACCTAAGTCCAGCAGTCCCTTTAACATAGCATATTCAATCAAAAGAGTTGCAAAGTCAATACTTTTTTATTACAAACTGGTAAACTCACTAAATACTTATCAAATTTAGACCGAAATTGCATATTGTTTCTTGAATATAGACGGCAACAAAAAGTTGCGCTTGAAACAGGAAAAACTCTTCTGATGCCACCGCTAAATTGGCGACAACGCTAGTAATACTAGCAAGCACGGCAGGATCTGAAATAAATATCATATTTAAAAAAGACGTGTGACGAGGACTGCCGCGGTAACACGGTTAACGCCACAGAGGAGGGAATTACAGTGGCGAAATTCTACTCAAACTTGGTTGGAAGTTTTTTATGTTATCCATTGACACAATAGAAGAAGATAGCATTTTTTGCTGGGTTACGCATGCGCAGTGTTAGGTTATTTTCGTTACGGAATTTCTGGATTCGGTTGCAAGTTTGAAGTTATAAAACACTTACCCAAGCTATCTGAGATGCCCGGTCCTAAAATCAAGCTGGGTATGGCATCTAGGAACACATGCACTTCCGCCAGGTCTAACCGAAGATGCGGGATACTTGGTATCACAGCAGTAAAAGTGCCTGAACCTTTAATATAAAAAAAGTAAAAATTATTTATTTAACTTAAATATGTAGCTAGTACAAAGTGCATAGGTACATAGTACTTATACTGTACTAGTAGTACGCCCCGGCTTCGCACGGGTAGCGGGTAAGGAATTTTTTTTACACCTTGGGTTTTATAATTGAAGTTTTAGTAAGGATCATTATTTTTTTGAAAATATAATATAGTCTATGTTCATCGCAGAAAGTGTAGCTACACAACGGTGAAAGAATTTTTGAAATCGGTCCAGTGGTTTCGGAGCCTATTCGATGCAAACAAACAAACAATCAAATCTTTCCTCTTTATAATATTAGTTTAGATAGAAACAAAAACTTTTTTGAAGTTTGTACGACAAATATTTGAGTTTATTACTTACTATATTCAACAGAAGAAAAATCAGCAAGAACAATGGATTCCTTCGCTCTTCTATGGTATCTAAAATTATTGCTTGGCGAAGATATGTTCAGTTTTCTGAATGAGAACGCAATAACCAAATTTTTTGTGTCCTCGTTAACGCTGGAAAAAAGATTATTTTATATTACTATAGTAATAAACATGTAGTAGTTATTAAACATTTGTCTTATATTGATTTATACAATTTACACCTTTGGCTCTCGGTGATCCGAAAGGTAGTTGGAAAGTTTCTCATTTGCAATAAGCAAATATATTTTCTTAGCCAAAGGATATGAAAGACTTAGTTAAGGACAGTACGGCAGATTCAACCGAGAAATTCAATAATTCTTAACAAGATTTGAAATTAATTAATCTTTTATCCGTTTTTGTAAGTTATTATGAAGCTTTATTTATCTTATCTTATACATTTTGCCGTAGGACAAAATTATGTAAACAAAAATAATTTGAAGATAGAGTTTCCTATTCAAATCCTAGTTCACATTTTCAACGTATTTTATTCGATAACTTTCATACTGCCGAATCCTGTACAAATCCAAGTCAATGCCTTTTAATATTGTTAAATTTAAAAGATTTTGTACTTACTACAATTCAGTTACTTGTAAACTTGCAAGTCCTGTAATACGAGGCCGAGTCAATACTGCAGATATATTAGCGAAGGGCAAGTATGCAGTCAATCTCTTCATGTGCAAAGGATCTGGGATAGGCCCATACGCTGGCTTGCAGTTTGAGTTCTCGGCAAAAAACTTACGAATACATTGTCTATCTTCAAAGGCACAAGGTCTTATGAGCTTATCTTCTCTGTCGTTCGGACCTGAAAATACTCTTCATCATCATCATAGGCAGCAAGTATTAGCCCACTGCTGGGTATAAGCTTCCTCCCTCAAACGTCACTATTTTTTTAACTGGGCTTTTTGCATCCAGGTCCTACCCTGTACGGCAACAATGTCATCCACCAATCGGGCTGTTGGTCTTCCAAGGCCTCTTTTGTATACTCTTAGTTATAAAAAAAGAACAAGCATGATATTTATTATTAACTTATCATCGTCATCAACTTATATCAGTCCACTGCTGGACGTAGGTCTCTTCCGAAACGCGCCACTGAGCCCGGTCTTCGGCTTTTCTCATCCAGTGTTTGCCAGGTACTCCGCAGATCGTCGCTCCATCTCATTCTACACTACGCGTTTAGGCAAGAGTAGTATTATAAATTACGAAGCATCTAGATCACTTTATGCTGTTGGTAGATAGGATAGAATTATTATTAATAATCCTGTTGTTGCTCTCTACTTGGTATGTCATTCAATCACAACATGGTGGCAACGGATACGAACCCAGCCTTCGAGATATTAACTTAAATATTATTTTAAAACCTTTGTAATAAGCACTTACCAAGTCCAACAATGTTGCCAGAATAAACACAGTTGTCATTTTTGTTCGATGTTTCAGAACCGCGGCATTTTTTGTAATAATTTTGACATCTTTCATATTCAGCATGGTCTTTGACGTATTCATAACAATCCCTGTCATAAACGCTACCTCGATCGGAGTTTAATCGGTATTTATCACCAGCGTAATGATCTTGTTCAGGGTATTTCGGTTCATCATAATATATTTCTTTTCTCTCGTCTAAAAAGACTGTAGGCTCGTGTGGATTGAAACCGCCTTCATCGTAATGACTGGAAGGATCCCCGGCCGCAATTTCTTCAAAACAAAACAACGCGATCACTAAAATTACAATCATTTTAACTGGGATTGAAAAATAAATCAATCTTTTCCGTTATAAATACACTTGGATGCGGGATATAGCGTGCAATTAACACACCAAATCTTTAATTAGTAGTTATTTAATACATATATTATTGCTAATAATTGGATTCAAAAAATGGCCATTAAGAATAACTAAGCAATGATAAGTGTTTATACGCATTCGACGGCTAGAGGCTTGAAAGCAAAAGATGCTAAGTACTTCATCCCAGCCTCTCAAAACCTGCCAGGTTTCAAGTCATGTTCAATCTCTATAAAAACTCATCGTTATTCTGTGGCATAGAAACTGAACGTGATTTAAAACCGAGGTTGTGGTTGGTTTTGAGAGGCTTTTTTTACAGTTTTTATACTAACTCATCGGTATTCTGTGGCGATTCTTGTAAACTGATGTGTCTGTGACGTTATCATTGATAAGATTTAATACAGCTCAGTCACATCAGCCCACCAGAAATGTGACAGAATACCGATGAGTTACACGGAAACTGAATGTAATCTAGAACCTGACAGGTATTGAGAAGTTGGGATAGACCATTTCTTTTGAAACCACTGCAATCAAGGTAACTTAATTATGTATTAATAAAATTGGCGAATGCACTAGCTAGGTACATTTAACTTGTTACGTGAAGAAATCACGGATAGTGCTTGTTAGCAGTAGATTATGTCAGACTTAAACTGACTAAAATCTCACGGTCCGTCGGACATTAATAAAGAAGAAACTAGTTTCGTTCTGATTTTTAAAAATATATCTACAATAAACTTGTTCCTTCATATTATGGCTTAAAAACAATCAGAGATAGGTAATAATGATTCCAGGTCGCGGAATGCGAAAATAATAATTTAATATAAAAAATGAATTATTCGGACAACTCAGTCAATATTTTCGTGTTCATACAAGTGGCCTTTACCTGCTTATATATTAATTGTACTTGCATTGGCAGTACCTTCCTAAACTAAATTAAATAAATAATAATGCTGGACAATCCACACATCTTGCCCCAACTAATAATTAAATTGGAACTATATACACTTCAGCAGATGTTAGTCTAATTAAATAATTTAAGTAGAAAAAAAGGCTTGTTATGTCATTCTTAATAAAAAAAAATATTAATGGACATTTCACTCATCACACTCTAGTCAAACTAAGCAATGCTTGTAGGTCCTATGGGAACTAGATTCCTGATAGAATACTTATACTTTTTTTATAGTAACACCCAGACACAAATTAAATATTTACCTATGCTCATCACACAAACATTTGCTCTGGGTGGGAATCGAACCCACGACCCACAGAATGGAAGGCAGAGCTACTACCTCCAACTACCAACTGCGCTGTGACGCCTGTCATAATCGTTAAATATGCTGTAGTATAATCTAACAAAACTTGTTTCTTTAATCTTTAGAATACGCCATTTAAGTATTTTTTTCAGAACCAATTTATAATATAACACAAGTAAGAATATAGTACCAGTAAATGTATTCAATTATTTATTGAAATTCAAAGTTAATTAATTAAATACTAATCAGTTTAAATCCAAAGTCACATATATTTTCTTGTATATAAATTGCTGTAAAGAGCTGAGCCTGGAACAATAATGCCTCTCGAGCTGCTAGAGGGATGTCGCTTAAGAGTCTTGCGAATTGAGCCACTATCCCGGGATCTAAAAATAACAAAAATAAAACATAAAACACAACATTTTCTTAGGTTTTTTGAGTATGACGTCATAACCTCTTGAAATAATGTTAAATACTCGTTTAGTAAAAAAGTTACTTTGTCCTTTGCCATTTATGAAAAACTATATATTATATTTAACGATTTATTAGGTTATTATATCTAGGTTATTATTTATATTGTTTAAATACATTTTTTTTATATTTTAATACATAGTTTGCCCTGTACTGCGTGTCAAAATGAGAGTTTTACAACGAAAATACAGATTTTGAAAAATATGTGTTACATATTACCATTGTTGACAAATCCTGGTCCAAAAGAAAAAAGTGGAATAGCGTCGTTAGTATTCACGTGGACTTCTGCCAGGTCTAGTCGAAGGTGTGGCACTCTTGGGATGACTGCAGTAAAGGTTCCTGATCCTATAAGCATTTATAACTGATTTGGATCAGTTGAACTATCTATAGATCGTTTGCAACGGTCTGTAAATAGCTCAACTGTTTCTTATGTATTTTATATGCCAATGTACATTTTGTAATTATTATAACAGGTAGTTTGTAGAGATCTTTTATATCAAAATTAATACAAAATGTTCATTATAAATATAATCTGTGGACCTTCCAGCCTTAAAGAAGGTGGGATATGACAATCGTAAACGTATCAAAACAGTGACGTACTTGAGATACACTGCGCGTCAACATCAGCTTTACTGTCGAACGTTGCAGCGTTAGTGCGCAGTGTATCTTAAATACGTTGCATACCTGTTCAGTTATAATTTATATATTTTTTTAATAAAGGTGTTTGTACATATTTCACTTTAAAATAATATAGTTATTATCTAAGTATATACATAAGTTGGCATCTAAGTGTTTAATTATAGACCATCTTTTGATTTTTAATCTGGTCTAAAAGACACCTATTTACTAAAATAATTAATAAAACTTACTAAAAAGAACAGTAAAGAAGTCATTTAAAACGACAGATTCTTTTGCTCTTCTTTTATATCTCAGAAAGCCGTTCGGGGTAGTCTCGTTCAAGTCCCTGAAGTCTATCGCAAAAACTAAGTTTCCGGTATTTCTGTTCACGCTGAAAAATAATTATATATTTTACAATAATTAACAAAATCTTAAACGACATGTACTACTAAAAATACATTTTTATAGATTACTTTAGAAACATTTGTTAAACTACACTTAATCAAATTTATAAGAGATTGCTTTTTGCCTCTAAAAAATTATCTACAAAAACATAAAAAGAATCATCAAAATCGGTTCAGAATTGGTGGAGTAATCGCGCATAGAAAAAAAAACATTATAGGTAGGTACATCATGTTTGAAGTTATTTGATAAATAAATATTATGATTAACTGACTTAAATCAGTCATATTTCACTTACTAAAACTCACTAATCTTCGAGCTGGCTATTCCTTTCACTTTAAGTTTAGTCAAAATTCCTGTTATGTTGGCAAAAGTATAATGAATCGTGTTCCTTTCAAAGTACAAAGGATCCGGAACAGGGCCATACGAAGGCTTGCAATTCGAGTTTTTGGCAAAAAACTTGCGAATACATTGCCAGTCGTCCAGTGAGCATGGCCGGACTATGTCTTCTTTGTCATTTTTTTCTGTAATAGGTATATATCATATATAAAGGGATAATAAACGAAACACCACTAATCTATGAACTCGTAATGGCTGACAACCAAACTGACTAAACATAACTACTCGCGCATATCGTATCTGCAGATATACCACAAAGTATAATAATAAAAAAAAAATGACAGACAACAGCACTCTTGACTGACTTCAGGAAACTCTCTTGGTGGGTCAAACACCAAGAGGGTTTCCTTAGTTACCTTAATGGAACTTCAGTATTTTATTGTAGTTCTTTATAAGAAGGATTATACAAAAAACTATAGGAACCAGACCGTAGTTGCCAGGCTTTCTAGGATCTGGTCGCTTGGAACTGGCACCTCTTGGCACCGTTGACTCTCTACGATTGATTGACTTGACAGATATATTTCAAATCAACACTTGACACTGACAGAAATTTCAATGCAGAAGCCTTGTGGCTTCTGCCAGTGTCAAAAAAAGAAGAAGACTGTAGATTATTTCACTTACCTAATCCAACAACATCTCGATATCTTTCACCATTTTTATTCCAATTTTTGTCGTTGTAATAATATGTGTCGTCTTCATCAAATTTATTAAAATCAATTCCTTCATTGTATTTCGCTGAATATTTGTAATCGTCGCGTACATCTGAACTATAACTACAACTACAACCTATTAAAAACAGTAGCAGTAATTTCATTTTGAGCTTAGAAAAAAGACAGGATACCTCTAGAATAGTTAAATCGTTTATATACTATGTGTATTCAAGTTGCGTGTGTGGTCTTATTGATTGAGAATTGAATATTACATAATCGATTAACAAGATTTTGCACGTTATAACACGTACTTTATTTCGTATTTACACACGGTTATTGTAACGTAAAGGCAAACAGAAGAGATTGGGGATTGGAGATTTTGGAGGAGGCCTATAGCAAAGGGGTCCTTAATTTTTAAAATAGATATTATTTTATAATAAGTCCTTGTTTTTGTAAATAATTTTAAGGAACAATGATGGCTTTTTTATTTTGATTTCATTTATTGTATTTTTATTATTGTAACTTAGCCTAAACTTCTGGAAATATTGATTACTCCATAAAGCTATATTTACTATGATTATTCAGCGTGATAATGCAGTTGAGTACTGTTCAGATTTGGTTAAGTTGACCTATCTACGACTTATGGTCGTTTGTGACGGTCTGCTAATAGCTCAATCGAACGGAATGTAAGTACTGCCACCAAGGTTATATTACTGAATAAAAAATACATTTAAGGCTATATATAATTTTCTTATGACTTTAAAATCAAAACAATAAAATCATATAGATAATATAAAAATATATTATTGCAGTAAAGCACGATATTTCACAGTAAAAATACGAAAACTTTATTTTAAGTCGTTGTCTTCAACCTTCTACTATTAAAACTGTTTAAATAGAGTTAATTTTAAGTCCAAAATCACAAATATTCTTTTGTATGTAAATTCCCATTAAAAGTGGAGCTTGAAAAATTGCAGCTTCTCTTATAGCAGTTGATAGATCCGATGCTAGTCTTGCGAAACTAGCTAGGACTTGTGGATCTGAAAAAAAATGTCTATGGTTATAAATATGTAGAGAAATATGCTAGAGCATGGTAGACAGAGATTTGTTCAAACACCTTACCGTTGTTGAGGGCTCCTGGACCAGTTGCAAAAGGTGGTACAGCATTATTTAAATACGCGGATATTTCTGCCAAATCTAGTCGAAGATGAGGGACTCTTGGAATAACCGCGGTGAACGTTCCAGAACCTGCAAAACAACACTATTGAATCGACTGCGTGGACATGATACTTAGAATATGAAACTAGAAGACTGGGTACTAGAAGACTGGGTACTAGAAGACTGGGTACTAGAAGACTAGGTACTAGAAGACTGGGTACTAGAAGACTGGTCTTCTAGTAGAAGACTGTCATACTTAATACAATACATTACATAGATAGATATTTTTAATTATACATATAATACACCCAGAACACCCGGAATAAATATTTGCAGATCGTACAAACATTTATCCCAAGGCGGGGATCGAACCCGCAACCTTCCGCGTCGCAGGCGCACGTTCGCCCGCCGCGCCACAACGGTCGTCAAAAAAGCATAGCTCTTAAATAAGAAAAAAAAAGAAAGTATTATTTTGATATCGCACAAAATATATTAAAGACTATAAACGGCAAAATGAAGGTCTACTTATGAACAAGTTAAAATAGAACTGTATAGATTTTTGATTATCTGTTAGACTTACCAACAAGAATGGTAGCGAAGTCGTTTAAAACTATAGTTTCTTTCGAGGCCCTTTTATACCTGAAGTAGCCGTTAGGAGTAGTCTCATTCAAGTCTGTGAAGTCTATCGCAAAAACTAGATTCCCAGTGTTTCTGTTAACGCTAAAACACATAATTTATAACAAGTTCATCATCATCATCATCATCATCAACCTATATCTATATCGTCAACTGTTTGACAAAGGCCCTTCTACGTGGAACTGGCACCTTGAATCACCTATTATGTAAGACGATTCTACATGATCCTTGTGATTGTATTGAATAAAGCACTTTTTACTTTAATTTTACTTTAAGCTAAACTAAACTTTATAAACTAGATGAAGTATCGGGAAAACCAACTAACAAAAGATAGTAAATATCTACGGTCTATCTTATAAAAGTTAGCGCAGACTTAAAGTACTGATTACCATACGTAATGAAGACTTGAAGTCTACGGTAACTTTTTATAAGATAGGGGGTAGATTTTAACTGTTTTGTTAAAAACAGAAATGTATATATAATATAGATATCTTTGTTAAAGTTTCTGCGAAAACTTACTAAAATTCACTTATTTTCGAGCCAGCAACCCCTCTGATTTCTAATTTGGTTACAATCATGGAAAGGTTCGCGAATGGATAGTTAACAGTGTTCCTCTCGAAGTACAAAGGGTCTGGAACTGGTCCGTAAGATGGTTTACATTTTGAGTTCTTGGCGAAGAACTTGCGGATGCATTGCCAGTCTTCAAGAGCACATGGTCGGACTATATCTTCCTTATCATTTTTTTCTGTAAGTAAATAAATAAATAATTCTGGACAATCCACACAACATCATCTAGCCCCAAGCTAAAATAAATAAATAATGCTGGACAATCCACACAACATCATCTAGCCCCAAGCTAAGCAGAGCTTGTGTCATGGGTACTAGAAGACTGACATACTTAATACAATACATTACATAGATATATATTTTTTATTATACATATAAAATACCCAGAACACCCGGAATAAATATTATTTGTATTCTCACACTAGTACTTATCATGGAGGTTCTCGTCTAGTTCAGAACCAGTTTTGACCACCTGAACATCAGCTAGTTCATAAACTTTGTCATCGTCATTTACTTACTTGACTCTGGGTGACTTCTATCCATTAATAAACGTTATATAAAAAATGTTCTTTCTTTACTTACTAGTGACGACAATATGTCACAGTATTATATTACAAATCATGGTAAATATCCCGTTTATAAAGAAAACAATGTTCAAAACCATGATAGTTTTAAATATTAGGTCCTTTGTGCTCATAATAAACACTCACGGTCTATCTTATAAAAAGTTAGCGCAGACTTGATGTGTTGATTACCATGCGTAATGATGACATAAAGTCAACGTCAACTTTTTATAAGATAGGGGGTTAATCTTTAACTGTAACTTATTTGGGTTAAATAAAAAATACATCTTTACGATATTATACTTAGGGCTAGATGATGTTGTGTGGATTGTCCAGCATTATTTATTATTATTTATTTATATTAGTTTCTTGTTTGTACTTACCTAAACCCACAACATTTGGAGCCCTATAAATATAATCATCTTTGTCTCTGTCACTTTTATCATCTAAATCAATATTTTTGTCATCTTCAAATTCTTCGTAGCTGTTAACACCTTCGTTATATTTAGCAGAATATTTATAATCTTCAGAACAAATGCAAAAACCAAACAAAGTTGTTGAAGTATGATTATTGTAGATTAGAACCTCTTTGTAGAATATCTATGTTTTATAATAAATGACAGATTGACAGTGTAATGTCTGCAATAGTTGGTTCTGTGTGTGCACGAAATGACGATGGTATTAATTTGAATAAAAGCTGATATATAAATGTCCTACTGCGTTTCTAGTTCTTCACAAGATCCCTGATGATAGAAAAGGTGAATATAAATACATGATATTTAACATGGTAGCAGAGCGTGGTTGAAAATATTTGACATGGACGCGTTGTAAAAAAAACAAAAGAAGATTTTTTTCTCACTACTACGGAAAATTGAGAAATTTTATGGAAGCCACCATGGAAGGCAAAGAAGAGTTCCAGCTGCCTATATTTAATGGAACCAATTATGTTAAATGGAAATTCCGACTAAAATTGTTTCTTGAATTAAAAAAATGTATAAAAGCTATTGAAAATGACACAAAATTAGAAGACATTACAGAAAGTGCGTGGAGCGACATGAAATTGAAAGCGGCAAATTACATTGTAAATAGTTTATCAAACACCCAACTAGATATTATCATCGCCGAGAAAACGCCTTATGAAATGATAAAGAAATTAGATGACATGTATATAACAAAAGGATGCGCCAACAAATTGTTACTGAAGCGGAAGGTGCTAGAGACAAAATTTAAAGAAAATGAAAATCCTTTGGAATATCTGCAAATATTTGAAAAACAGATAAATGAATTAAAGAATGCGGGTGAAGCAGTGTCAGAGGAAGACAGACTAAACTACTTACTACTATCACTACCGAGCGGGCTAGATCATATTGTAAATATCGTGGATGCCATGCCCAAAGAAGCACAGACTGTGGAGTATGTAAAATCAAAGATTATGCTGGATTTTAAGAAAAAGGAGATGAATACAGCAGAACAATCGTTCGCTAGTAGTTCCAGATCGTATGATAATGTCAAAAATGAAAATTGTTATGAGTGCCATAAGATAGGCCATTATAGAAGAGATTGCCCAAAATTGAAACAGAACTATCGTGGAGGACGTAGAGGCGGTCGCCGAGGCAGAGGTTATAAAAGAGGATATAGAGGACAAGGTAACAATGGACATGTTTTCAATGTTGAAGTATTAGCCGGAGAAAGACAAATAGAAGGTAAAGAAACCTTAAATTGGCTAATAGATAGTGGATGCAGTGACCACATCATAAACAATGACAAATACTTTTGTAAGTTTAGAAAATTAGACAATTCAGTTAATATAAGAGTAGGAGACGGTTTTGCTCTCATATCCGAGAAGATAGGAAATGTAATGATGAACTTTCAAGTAGGAAGTCGTTCACACAAAATAGAAATACAGAATGTATATTATGTACCAAGTATGAAAAGAAATTTACTCAGCGTATCAAGTATTGTAAATAGAGGTAACATGATCAAATTTAAAAACGAAACGGCGGAAATTTATGATTCGAAATATAATTTAATATCAGTAGCAAGGAAAAATAATAAATTATATGAATTAGAAGGCAAGGTAATTTATAATAATAATGGAAATAGTTCATACACGACTGATAAAATAATGTCTGAGAAAGAGAAATGGCACAGGATTTTAGGTCATGCTAATTTTGCTAAAATAAAAGAAATGTGTAGGTATAATTTACTAAACGGTTTACCTGAAAAATTAGATGATAGTTACGTTCAGTGCGAAATATGTTTAATGAATAAAATGACGAATTTACCATTTGAAAATAATCGACGTAGAGCCACTGAATTATTAGAGATTGTGCACACAGATGTCAATGGTCCAATAACGCCAACAGGAAGAGACGGTAAGAGATATTTTGTTTCTTTCATTGATGATTATAGTAGGCAAGCTGTAGTTTGTGTAATTAAAAATAAAAGTGATGTTTTTGAGTGTTTCAGGACGTATGTGAACACGATGCGCAACCAGACTGGCAAAAGAGTAAAAGAAATAAGATGCGACAATGGCCGTGAGTATCTCAATAGAGATTTTTTATACGTTCGCAAAGCAAGAAGGAATTTATATCAAACCCGGTCCAGCATATACACATGAACTCAATGGAGTAGCTGAAAGATTTAACAGAACTGTTATGGATCGTGCAAGGTGTTTGATGTCTGAAGCAAAACTTGACAAATGTTACTGGCCAGAATGTGTTTTAACAGCAGCGTATTTAGGAAATAGATTACTTACCAATACTGCTGAAAGGAAAAGTCCATACGAAATATTTTACGGTCGCAAGCCAGATGTAAAATATTTAAAGATTTTTGGAAGTAAATGTTTTGTGAGAGTTCCAGAAGAAACCAGATCATCGAAGCTGAATCCAAAGGGGATACAAGGTGTACTAGTGGGATACACAGATACTGGATATAAGATTTTAGTCAACGATAAAATAGTAACAAGTCGCCACGTTACGTTTATTGAACCAGATGCGCAAGTTATAAAATTCCAAATAGAAGAAACAAATGATGAGCCAAACGAAGATGAACCTCATAAGAAAGATGAATCGAAGAAAGAAGATATAAATGAACTTGATGAATTTTATGACACAGTGGAAGATGAAGAAGATAAAAGACAGAAAGCACGTGAAGTTGAGGAAGTTATACCAAGTCGCCCAAGAAGAGAAAGAAAGTTACCTGAGAAGTATAAGGATCATGTAGTGTATGTAAATGTATGTGATGCCGGAGTACCTGATTCATATGAAGAAGCGATGAAAGGCAATGAAGCAAAATTATGGAAAAATGCTATGAATGATGAGATTAATAGTCTAGAGCAAAATAACACATGGGAAATTGTGGATGCCCCAGAGAATAATAAGATAATAGATGTGAAATGGATTTTTAGAATAAAATCAAATGGCAGACATAAGGCACGAGTAGTAGCAAGAGGATTCCAACAGGCTTATGATGAAAATGAAGAAATATACTCACCTGTTGCAAGAATGATTACAATGAAAGCTTTAATGTCGATAGCTTGTGTCAAAGGCTGGCACATAGAAAGTATGGATGTAGAAACAGCATTTTTGAATGGAAAAATCAAATCTGAGGTATACATTTATCCACCAGATGGATATGATGTTGAAAATGGAAAAGTTTGTAAACTAAAGAAAGCTCTATACGGTTTAAGAGAAAGTCCAAGAGATTGGTATGAGTGTTTTCACGAATTTATGACAAGCATTGAATTCAAAAGGTCAGATTATGACTATTGTATATACACAGGATGTGTAAATAATGTAAAGATATATTTGTGTTTATATGTGGATGATATTTTAATTTGCGGAGAAAATGTTAACGAAATTCAAGAAGTCAAGAATATGCTTAAAAATAGATTTCGAATGAAAGACTTGGGAAAAGTGAAACAGTATTTGGGAATAGATGTTGAATATGACCCTAAACAGAAGAAAATGACATTGAGTCAAGAAAAATATATTGAAAGTTTAGCGGAGAAGTTTAATGTGATGGAAGCTAAAAAGTATGAGACACCGATGGAACAGAATTTGGCACTTGAACCTGGTGAAGTAAATGACAATCTGAAGTATAGAAGTTTAATAGGAGCACTTTTATATGTTGCAAGTGGTACGCGACCAGATGTGTCATACAGTGTGAATTATTTAAGCAGATTTCAAAATTGTTATAGCGATACACATTATAAATATGCGTTAAGAGTTTTAAAATATTTGTATTTTACACGAAATAAAAAACTATGTTATAATGATGTGTTTGATGATAGCTTAGATGCGTTTGTAGATGCCGATTGGGCAGCTGATAAAAATGATAGGAAGTCGACCACAGGAATTGTAATAAGAGTGTATAATAACCCTGTAATGTGGAAAACGCATAAACAAAAGATAGTATCAAGAGCGTCAACTCATGCTGAATATTATGCGTTGGCAGATTGCGTAGAGGAGGTTTTGCCGGTGAAAGGAGTTCTAAGTGATTTAGATGTAGTGGTCAAAGAACCAATTAAAATATTTGAAGACAATAGTGGTGCCATAGCTCTTTCTAAAAACGGTAAATTTTGTAAAAATTCAAAACATATTGATATTAGCTATCACTTCGTGTATGACTATGAAAAGAAAGGAATTATTAATGTAACTAAAATAAATACTGAAGATCAGTTAGCAGATATCCTAACTAAGTCCTTAGGAAAAACAAAGTTTCAAAAACTTAGAGATCTTTTAAATATTAAGTAAGATGTTTATTAATTGTGAATTGTGAGTTAACAAATGTTAGAAGAATTTAATTATTGAGTGTATTGTTAATTGTTTTTTATTGTATAACGAGAGAAAGGATTTCAATTTTAATTTTGATTTTAAGTTTAATTTAGTATTTACTGTGTTGTTGTTCTACAAAATCAAGGAGGTGTGTTGAAGTATGAT
The DNA here is from genome assembly GCA_932527185.1 of Ecliptopera silaceata. NCBI lineage: Eukaryota > Metazoa > Arthropoda > Insecta > Lepidoptera > Geometridae > Ecliptopera > Ecliptopera silaceata. Next base: position 3,379,216 of record OW052211.1, read on the forward strand.
TATTGTAGATTAGAACCTCTTTGTAGAATATCTATGTTTTATAATAAATGACAGATTGACAGTGTAATGTCTGCAATAGTTGGTTCTGTGTGTGCACGAAATGACGATGGTATTAATTTGAATAAAAGCTGATATATAAATGTCCTACTGCGTTTCTAGTTCTTCACAAGATCCCTGATGATAGAAAAGGTGAATATAAATACATGATATTTAACAAAAGTTAATACAAGTAAATTCATTTTCGATTGAGGATTTGAACTAGGTCTAAATATACAGTATCGGTTATATTATATAGTTAGGATCTTGCGTGTTTTCATAATTATATGTGCGATTACGCTGGTTGGTTGCGTCAATCAGTTGAAGCAACGCATACAGTTTTGAATTATGAATTTATCTTGACAGGCGTCACAGCACTGTTGGTTCTCCATTCTCACCCAGGAGAATGGGCAATTCTCTATGGAGTTTTTTAAACAATCCTAGAAACAATTAAAGCCCTTTTAATGCTCTTTTAAACGCCATCACAGTTATTCTTGTGCAACAACACAACAACACAAGCTCTTTAAACGTACTATGTGGCAACCTTGAGGGACGATTTTTTTAGACGTGGCCCAAAGTGCCCATTCTCCTTTTTGTTCTATAACTGGGTGTATGTATTCTATGTATGTATTTACAAAATATATATAAGTATTCTATGAGCAATCTAGTTTCCATTGTACAAGCTTTGCTTAGTTTGGGACTAGAGTGTGATGTGTGAAAGGTCAATGAATATTTATTGATTTATTTAAACATTTAATTATCCGGATATATATCTTAGATTTTTTTTATAAAAGCCTTCAATATATGTTTCTTTTTAAAAGATATTGTAGGTAAATACGAGTAGGTATTATTTAATTCCAGTATCTCATCCTGAATGTAAATATTATATAATTATATTTAAAATATTTTTTTAAATGAAACACACAATCATCGTAAATAATATCAATTTATTATATAAATAAAAATACAATATTACTTATTATAAAATAAATTGTATATTGGACAGCGACCGCGTGGAAGACCTAGGCGGCGATGGCGAGACGAGATCGATTCGTACGACAAGGATTGGTCATTAACAGCCCAAGACCGAGATCAATGGAAGGAGGAAGGGGAGGCCTTTGCCCTGCAGTGGGAAACTTCCGGCTTATAAATAAAATAATAAATAATACTAAACACTACTGAGATTAATACCAAAGTCACATATATTGAGTTGGATGAACAGAGCTGCAAGAAGTTGAGCTTGCAACAGGAACCCTTCTCGTATCACCAAATTGAGGTTTGAAGAAAATTGGAGGTAAGATGATGCTACAATTGAATCTGAAAAAAAAACCGCTTTTAGCATAAAATATAATAATGATAGGAAATAGACGACGGCTGATAGAGGAGAAAGGAATTAATTGTTATAACAACAAGAGATGATGGATGGATGGACGCAGGAGATCGAGATGAATGGAAGAGTTTGGGGGAGACCTTTGCCCTGCAGTGGGACACAATAGGTTAAATAAAAAATACACAATATGAGAGAGCGCAAACCGACGACCAAACGTCAGTTAAAAGTCACGTGACTTGACTTTTAAGCATCGGGTGTAGTGGTAGAGTGACTTATAACAAGCTGTTTTGCAGTCGTGTCATCAGTGTGCGCTCAATGTAAGAGTAGGTTTCGGTGTAACATTCAACAGAGTAGAGGAATATGCTAGGAATAAATAAATAAACAGTGAAATAAAAAAATGCCGCCCGTCGAAGTGTTAGGTTATTTTATAACGGAATTTCTGGATTCGGTCTCCACGCTCAAGGCCCGTGATAGAAGCTATGAAAAAGCTTAAAAAATACCTGAGCTCGTGTAAGCCCCTGGTCCAATGTAATATTGTGGTGCACCATCGTCAACGTAGGCGTGGATATCTGCCAAATCCAGTTGAAGATTTGGAATCCTCGGCAAGACTGCAGTCAGGGTTAGACTTGCTGAAATTAGAAATAAGCAGGGATAGTGCTACTTATCTAATCATAGATAGAATTAATCTTTCGATAGGCGTCATGGCTCAGTTGGTAGTAGCTGCCTTTCATGCTGTGAGTCGTGTGTTTGATTTCCACTTAGAGCAAATGTTTGTGTGATGAACATAAATATAATGTCCTGTGTCTGGGTGTTACTATTTATTCTATGTATAAAGTATATAGGTAATCTATCAGCAGTTTTATTCCTATTGTACAAGGTTTGCTTAGTTTGGGAGGGAATGATGTGTGAAATGTCCGTGAATATTTAGTTATTTACTATTTATTAATCTGTTAATTTAATATTAATAACGTCATTACTAAACAGCAGAAATAGGTATGTAAGCATTTTTGCTAAATGTAATTAACAAAAACAAAAATTTAATTATGCTAATATTATAGTCCAAATGATACTAAGAGAACAAATTAGGCCTATAATTGGCTAGTTGTTTAGACATGCAAGGTTAAGAATAATTGTCTAACCTACCTACATTACTATAGATTGTACTTACGCTAAATAAGATAACGCAATAACCTAGATACAAGCTAATGAGTATTTTTAGGCGTTACTATTGTAGATTAGTCTAAGACTGTTTATGAATGGAGTCAAACGAAATTTTGGATTATCATTTTGTGTCTCTAAGGGCTAAGGACGATGATATTAGAGTACCGTACTAGGGCAAAACGGGACCCTATTACTGAAATTTCTACAAATGACGTACAGCTTGTATTTCTGTTGCCGCTATAAAAACAAATATAAAAAAATAAAATAAATCATTTATTATTAATATTTAAAGAGGCTCTCAAAAATGATTCTTTAGTACGGAACCGCACCAAATACCTACTCAGGACTTGCACTTGGCCTGTTTTTTTAAAGTTTATGTAGTTATGATAATACAATACTTACAGAATAATATAGTTGAAGCATCAGCCAATATGATCGGTTCTTTTCCAGGTCGTTTGTAAGACAAGTATGCTCTAGGCGAAGTTTGATTCAGGTTTTTGATTTGTATGGAAATCACGACATTTCCTGTCACTCTGTTAATACTGTAATTTAAAATGAATAACTTATTAGTTGTCATATAAACTAAATTCAAAATAACTGTTATAGTAAAAAATGAGCAAGTAGAAAAGAGTTAATTAGCACAACTTATTTAGTTCAGTTAGATTTATTACATTTTTCAAATTCAAACCGACTTTATCAAATACCAATCCAATTGCAATATCAATACTCAATGTATTCAGTTTCTTAGTCATACTCGATTGATTCTAATTTAAATCAGTTGCGGTATCTTTAGATCGTTTGATGTGATCTGCTAATTTTCAACTGTGTCTTGTGAATTACTTTAGCACCTTTATTTTTTTCTTTACTTAACTAAAACTGCGTAAAATTTATTAACTTAGAGAAATGGAAGGGATTTGGGGTAGAACTTTGCCCAGCTGTGGGACGATATAGAAAAAAAAACTGTTATAAGCACTTACTAAAGATCACTTATTTTCGCACTAGCCATGCCAGTTATCTTAAGATTTGTCAGGGTGTAGGTTAAGTTTGCATAAGGCAGGTACAGGGTGTTCTGATCCAAGTAAAGAGGGTCTGCTGCAGGGCCATACGAAGGGTTACATTGGGAGTTCTCGGCGAAGAACTTTCGGATGCACTGGTAGTCTTCCAACTGACATGGACGCACCAAGTCCTCCTGTTTAGTTTGATCTGTAATTTTCACACATACTTTTAATCTAGCCCAGCATTTCATTTTATATTTTGTTGTAGCATCGTGTTGGAAAGATTAGCCAGACTAAATTATTATTTTGTAGCATTTCAGCGAGGCAATGTAGCCAGTATCTTGGGTACGTTTTCGATCGATACGTTTGCAACGGTCTGTAGATAGCTCACCTGTTTCTTTTGTATTCTAAATATATGTTCATTTCATCAAACTATGTACATTTTGTAACAACTGTAATAGTCGTAAGTTTCTTGAAATCCTACTAATCTTAATAATCATAGGTCTAGAAAAGTAGAAGTCAATATAGATGAAGACACGATGGTGCAACAAAGTAAAAGAGAAGGTATCGATAAAGGGGGTCACGATCGTCTGCATTGAAGAGCTTACGAGGAGGATCAGGACAATAATTTTAAAACTATGAATACTAGACTAAAGTTTTAAAAAATGGCAGTAAGATAATTTACTTACCACCACCCAGAGATAAGTCGAGACCAACTCTCAGTCCAGCTCCCAACGATAATCCAGAAGCAGAACCAAAAGATAGCCCACCGTTTAGTCTAGCAAGTAGATTTGCGTTCAAACCAAGCCCAGCTTGAAGACCAGCGTTCAATCCAAATCCTCCTCGTAGACCAGCATTCAGCAATAGTTGTGAACGGAGATCAGCTTGGCCTCTGAAGCCATTTCTATCTCGTCTGTTGTCGAATTGATTCCCTACAAATCCGTTGATGCCAATCCGAATCCCTTGTTCATATCTATTGCCAGTCCATCCAGGTCCACCATATCTGTTGTATTCGTCTAGATAGTAATCTCTGTCTATATCAAATCTGTCATTTTCGAATCTGCCTTGTGCATTCTTGTCAGCATCAGTCCAGATTCCTTGGTATCTCTGTCGTTTATTGTCAGACCAATCCCCTACATTTCTGTTAGAACCGTCGTAATTTGGATTAACAGCATCATATTCCTTGCCCTTTTGATCTGGATATTCTATAATATCTGCACTAAGAACATTGTTTAAATAAATAATAAAAACAAATACTGTAAGTTTATTCATTTCAGATATCACTGACTAATTGACTACTAACAGAATCAAATAATGATTTATAGCTTGTTTTATAGTTATAACTTGCATGGCTTTAATAATTATAGGTTTCTTTTTGTGAATTACTAATGCTAATTCTCATTGGATATGAATAATGCATATCTAATACATCCAAGGTATAGTTGGACCTATTTACCTATGTAATTGATTTCCTACTTGTTAAAGCGCATTATCATACTCAGTATTGTTTTGTCTGCTTATATTCACGTATCATTCTTGTTTTGTAGCAACAAAGGTGAATAAAAATTGTGTAACTATCTTATAGGGGGAAGTCCCGTAACGCCGGACGGCACCTAAAATCGGACACTCGAAAATCTCGAAAAGTCGCAACGCGTTTGTTTAAAAAGCGAGTGATAGGGGCGCGGGGGAACGTTACAATACACGATCGCGGGTCGCGGGTCGCCAGGGTCGCGCAACGCCTCGGTGGGAACGATTATTGCTGATTTTGGCGGGAATACATTGCATCACGTAAGATTCACGTGAGTATAACTACAATGGTTTTTAGTTTATGGAGTTTTGATAATTGTTATTTTATTTCGTAGTTAATACATATTCAAAATTTGTAATCTTTTTTGTCGAATTCCATAGCAGTTTTTGTATACGACAATTAATTAAAGTATTCTCTAGCCCCTAGTACCGGACACAGAAGCTTTCCCTAATATCGGACACTAAAAAAACATCTTTTTCATACAATAAATTTAGGACAGCAATGAAAGAGAAAGGGAAACAGACCAAAAGAGTAAAAGCCAAAGGGAATAGTGGAAATAAAGCAAAGAAAAAGACATCGTTGGCTGAAACATCGAACACGAGAACTATTTGCGTAGTTTGCTTAGAGTAGAGGATCATGATGAAGACTGGATACAGTGCTCCAGTTGCCATGGATGGGCTCATGAAGCATGTGCAGATATCCCTAAATGTTCAGAATGCTACATAATGCGATCGATGTACGATGGGTTGAAGATTTCCGGTACCAAGGGTTTCAAGTAAAGTCCGTCCGGTACTAGGTGCCATTTTTTGAGACTCAGTTTTTTTTGTCAAAGTTTGATTTAAGATTGTTTTTGTATTTAAGCAGAGTTATAAGTTTAATTAATCTAATTTGATTTTATGTTTTGTTATAAGAATAATTTCATTAATAAAGCTTTATTTGACGAAACAGTTTTTTTTTTATTGTTTAAAAACCTTAAGTGTCCGTCACTGGGGGACTTCCCCCTACACTTAATAAATTTTTTCAAGAAGATTGTGAAAAAAATTAGGAGTTTATTAATGCAACACTAGGCCTAGTTGTTTTTTATAATAAAAAAATTCAGTTGTCTATAATAGAAATATACTTAATGCAATAAATACATTATGTTCACAAATACATTGTGCATACGTATTAGATTATATGTAATCAACTATATCTATATTAGCTTCCTGTAACCTGTCACTAAGCATGCCAAGCCGTTTATATGTCAGACAGATTTGAGTAGACAGTACCCCAAGTACGAGTTTGTGCACACACGGATCGTAGAGACGCAATCGCCGAGCGCTACCGATTTTGTATGGAGATCCAAGCAGCACTCAAGCAGATTTCTTGGCGCTCGGTGATCACGTCTCTGCGATCCGCGTGTGCACGAACTCGTACTTGGGGTACTGGTCTGATTTCTCAAAGTTGAAATCAAAATAATTTAGCATATTTAAATGTTACACCTGCTGAAGTTGGAAGGAAAGTTTTTCTTTTGATTGTCTTAGAGCTCATTTTACTCGCTCGGTTTGTGTTTTGATGCTAGTGGTTTATTATCTAATATTTAAATGATATTAAATAATGTTTGTGTGATGAACATATGATTATATCTGTTCTGTGTCTATGTGGATGTATCTATGTATTTATTTACAAAAAAAAGCATATAAGTATCATATCAGCAGCAAGTTCCCATAGTTCAAGCTCTGCTTGGTTTAGGACTAGAGTGTAATGTGTGAAATGTCCCAGAATATCAAAAAATATCAAAAGAAATCGATTAAGGCCGCAATAATCGATATATAATCGACCTTCACTTTAAGATATTAAGTATATTAGTAATGTTATTAATGTAATCATTGCGTGTTAACAACATACTGGTTTCATTGTTCTAAAATTATGCATATTTACAAATTAAATGCAAATTGAATCGATTTAAACTGAATGATTTAAGGAATCGTGCAATTAAAAGAATATAACGCAATAAACGCATTGCTATTCCGGTTTTAAACGTAAAGGCGCAGTTTAAACAGATACCTTCTATCTTATAAAAGTTAGCGTTGACTTTATGTCACTATTAGGGAATCAATACATCAAGTCTGCGCTAACTTTTTATAAGATAGACCGATGACAGGCGTCATAGCTCAGTTGGTATTAGCTATGTATGTCTTCAATTTTCCGTTTTATCGAGAAGTTATATCTAATTACACTGCGCGTGACGCTGCAACGTTCGTCAATCGAGCTGACGTCAACGCGTGGTGTCACTCGAATACGCCACCGTTTCGATTTGCGTTTGTCACTTTCGTAATCGGCTGTAAAAGTTGGAAGTGATATACAAATAAAAACAAAAAATATTTTAACAACTTTGTAAACTTTATTCAGCGCGGCAATGCAGCCAGTATCTTGGGTAGATACGCTTCCGATTGGTACTGATTTGGACCAGTTGAACTATCTATAGATCGTTTGCGACGGTCTGTAGATAGCTCAACTGTTTCTTGTGTATTTTATATGCCTATGTACATTTTGTTAATATTGTAATAGTCGTAAGTTTGTTTGTGAATAAACTTTGTAAAATACTATTACTAAGTAGGTCTTGTGCACTCAAGCGTACAAGCGTTTAGCCTACATCGGCGTGTGCACTTGAACTAGTACCGATAATTCGTTGACCAATCGTAGCATTAATATTCCACATGCCATTCATTGTAAGTAAAACCCGGGTTTCGTAGAAAATGGCAACCGTTTTTTAACGGTAAACATTGTAATCTCAAAGAAAAAATTATCTATAAAACAAATGACAATCGACTCGACGATGGAATTCTTCTTTTTATCTGGCTTCTGCCTATCAAAACGACAGGCAATTCTGCCAATACAATGTCAATTGTTTAAAAATAATTCTTAGGTCAGTCAATCGTCAATTCAGCTGTCTTTAGAATTAGTAAAAAAATATAGGACGATAGGCTACATTGCAAATCGTTTCAAAATAATCACTTGACACTGGCTGGATTGCCATATTGTCGGGCTGAGGCCAAATTAAGAAGAAGAAGAATTCATCATTTGACATTGGACAAAATTGTATGACAAGTATCATTTATAAATGAGATTATTTTATTAAGGTTTGTTACAAAAAAGTAGGAATTGTAGATAAAACCGTGATAAAAAAAAATTGTGATAACTTTTAACTGTTTACACTAGACTCGAAATGTAACAGTGTGGTCATACTGACCCCTTCATTGATATGAGGTCAAAGACTGTTTAATAAAGATTCCCATACAAACATCCGCAAATAAAAAAAAAATCGTAACAAAATAAATACATTTTTCGCAGGTTAACTCCTTTCAACTCGAATATAAGATTTTATATTTTTGGGCGCAGATTTGTTTTTAAAAAGCTATTAGGACCAGCTATTGTTTCTTTTACTGGGGTTCAAGTTAAATGGTGGCGTTTCCCGTTTTTATCCGATGAGGGTAGGTATCCGATGTTTTTGTGAGTAGCTTCAAATTGTACCTTTATTTTTTACCTTTTGGTTTCCAACAAATTAGTAGATACTTAAAAATGATGATATAAAAAGTTTATTTCAATAAAGTTGTTTTTTATCAAATCGCACATTATTTTCTCATTTCGACTGTTTTCTATTGTTTTTCTTAAGTTTGGTGCATTCTATGTCTGGAAGAAACTGCCTACAGTGATAAGACCGGTCATTGTATATAATATAATGCCTTTCTTCTGTGGTTGAATCTAGGTATAAAGGAAAGGTTTATTCACATATGCAGGTATTTTGTTAATTATTAAATAATCTAATTACTGCCTTTCTAATATAATTTTTGATATCAGTCAAATAGTTTTTGAGTAAAATCGTATCAAGCAAGCAAATATTTCTTCTTTATAATATATATAGTTTACATTAAATTCATAAGTTAACTAAACATTGAAGTTAGTTCAATAAAAATCCCAGCTGCAAATATTTGTATTGTACAAAGTTATACGGAAAGTGTCAAAAAGTGCGAAATTTAATCCGAGCGCCATAACTTTTGTTAAGAATACTTACAAAGGAACCTGCCGTCACTGCCTCCAAAAGTTAATCCTGTCTTTGTTTGGCAAGAATATAAAAATATGGATGAGAAGTTAATTAAAAAAAAACATGTTTTTTATAAAAAAAAATGATGACAAGGCAAAACATGCATTTTTCATATAATATTCGAAACAATGCTGAAAAATGTATAGTTGTCTCTTTATAAACGGGATATTTACCATGATATCCCACAAATCATGGTAAATATTCCGTTTATAAAGAAAACTACACATTTTTCAGCATTGCATATTAGTCATATATTGTTTAACTTAATTAATTTAAAAAAATATTCCTATTAATTTCGTCTCTCTCTTAATACATATAGCTGTAGCTACAAAAAGAAGAATAAAAAATACCGCATCAGTTTTTCTTACATGAATATAAGTAAGTTTTTTCATGAAATCGAGTACGGGGTTCGATTTAATATAATCGACTCACATTGACTAATATGCCAAACTTTTACGCATATCTTTTTGACGGCAGTTTATATTGTGTTTGAAAGTAGAAAAGGTATTTATTAAGCTAGGTATCGTTTGCAAACTAAAATAGAAGAGAAAAGACACATTTGGTATATTTTTGGCTACCTTAAACACAATATAGAAAAAACGAAAGTTTTTCAACAAAAGTTTATTAACTAATACATAAGCAATACTTCTACCATGGTAGAAGTATTGCTTATGTATTAGTTACGATATTAGTTACGATTTTACTGTGACAACTCATGAGTTGTCACAGTAAAATCGCCTGACTTTACTACAGTAGTTACGTCAATATTAATATTAGTAAGACGAATTTAGTACCCAACTATCTACTAGAGGCGCTGTACAAATTTTCATACATTTTTTTAACTACAGACGCTAGTGAGTATAGTAAATATAGTATAGTAAAAACTTATGGTAGACATACTGGTATGTTAAAAAAAATATTCCTATAAAAATTGTCTGCAATTGAAATCGGCGCAGGTCTGAATAATAAATAATTATTAAGCATTTATTAACTTTTTGACAAAACATATTTATTGTTTTCTTTTATCACGTTTCTGAACGCTATACTTGTCTACAGTGATTTGCAAAAACAGACTGCATAAAAGACCATTTTGACAGATGAAGCATCTACAAGATGGCCACCATCAACTGTCAAAGTTCGAAAGTCCCTATCGAAAGACTGTTGTACTGTTGTAATAAGATAAGATATATTTATTGTTTAACTGTACATATAATATCTTAATGGTTGGCGTTTTTCAAGTGTTATTAAAAACTCAGGTATATTAGCATTATAATGTGTATTTTTAGATTTTTAATAACGTATTGTTTGTAGAATCAGTCATCCATAACATCCAAAGGATGGTTTATAGTTTCATACATACATTTATAGTTTCATACATAACAGGCAAGTCACGCTATCTCATTTAGCACTCATTTTGCATGTGGATAATTAGTATTAATTAACATCAGGCTTATTAATGGATTTTGAAACAAAAGCGTTATGCTGCATCATTGTCGAGTTATTAATTTTTATTTAATGGCGCAAAATGTTCATATTTTAAACTTATAATTTAAATCGTATGTAGGAATTTAGTTTAAAATCATAAAAAAAATTAAATTATTCATAGGCAGTGCCTATTGAAATTAAAGATATTAAATATTAAATTAAGATATTAATTTAAAGATATTAAATTTTCATATATATTCAATATATTCAAAAATAAATTTTCACTCTCGGCAGATTTCAAAAATAAACATTGAGAGCTTCTAATTAAGCGTCTTAGTAGATACGTTACTTGTAGGTACCTCATTAGTGCAGACAACACTAGTTAATATAACAAAATCTACTGCTATGTTGACATCCAACAAATTGAACAACATCATATTTCAATTAAGATGGTATTCCAGGACTGTTATAATCCAAATTATCATAATTATTCACCTACCTTAGTGTGTTTTTTTATAATTCGACGATAGTTTTTTGCCATTCCGACTTGGCTACAGGACCAAATGCTCTAGTCATTCTAGTATTCTAGATATTCTCAGAATACTATATCTTAAGAATATTTAGACGTAGGTACATAGAATAAGTCAATGTATAATGCAAACACCAATCTTGAAGCCAGAAACAGCTATCAACCTGAGAAAACCTTACTTGATGCAAAATGCACCGAAATGGAGCCAAATTACAATGCTCGCCCCTTATCATAAGGCTGCGATGTAGTCATGAGCGTAGCGTGTAGCGTGACGACTAAAACAATCTTGTTGGTATTTACTATACCTACAGGATTGTTTGAATCTGAATGAAGTTTTTATTGAGTATGTTTTTTTTATATTCTATATTGTAAAAACATTTATATCTAAGATTATAAACGAAATATGTAAATAAAAACATTTACGTAGAATTTACGCTTTAACAAGTCCCTTTTAAAACGTACTATTGAACATGGCCCTTTTTTCCGTCCGTGTTGTCTTGGTATACTTTACAAGACAAAAAAAAACACCGCATCGTTACTTAACATCAGGTGAGATCGCATTCAATCGCTTATAACTTGTAAAACACGCTACAACAAAAAGCTGTAATTTCCAGCCCGCTCAGCTTCTCTCACCGCTACTCGCTCAGCTTCTCGCTCCGCTCATAAACAGTCAGAGCCTTCAAGACGGTTCAGGTGTATCGTACATCCCGCCTCGCCCATGTAATCCCAGATAATTAAGGTGTGCAATATTAAGAGAATCCGTGTCTGTCTCCATTATTCAAGGGATATGGTGGAAGTCGATGGAATCTCGGCGATAAAGTACTTGTAAATAATAGAGATGTTGGCTAATGCAGTTGTTGGCTGAATTTCTTGCGAAAATTACGTGGATCAAGGAATAAAATGTTCCAGCTTTTGTTTTTGATGTCGTAATAATAAAATAACTATTAGTAAATAAATAAATAAGTAGCTTGGCCTTTGCCCCGCTGCCGGCGGTAACCTAGTTCAAGTATAATGTATTTTTTTTAGAAACCATGTATGTACTTATATTGTTAAAAACTTTTTGCTAAGATTTTAAATAAATGTGTAAATAAATAAATAATGTTTCATGTTCCTTCTATCTTAAGATCTAGCGTAGGTATTTTATTTGTAAAGTACCTTACATATAAAAAGTAATTCTCTTTGCAAAATTTATTCTATCGAAAATCTCATGTTTAAATATTGAAGCAATATCTAGCAGATCACTATCTTTTTATACCAGTATTATTTAAGTAGAAAATGATGCCAAATTATTTTCAACAAATATAATTTTAAAAGCAGACTAAACAAATTGATCTAGGTATCTTAAAAGTAAAATCACTAATGTAAAATAATTTATAACTAATACTATACTTTCATAATATCTATTTACAATATTATTTTATACATACCCTATAATAATAATAAAAACAAAATGTGACTTACATTAAGTTATATTTAAGTTTGTAGTCAATAAAGTTATTCTTATACAAACTCAGCATAAGCCTGTAAAAAAGCTGTACAAATTCAAAATATAAAAACACCAAGACAAAACCACACGAACCACTTTGTTCTTTGCGGAGATCGAACCCACGATCCATGGAAGGCCACCATCCCAAAACCTGTCAAGTTAATCCTCTATAATAAATTGCAGAAAAGCAATAACATTGAAACGATACATGGATTACAATCGTATTTACTCATAAAGTAGAATGTCTCGCAAAGCATTATGCCATTTTTCGAAGCAATACCATTCGTTTGTTGGTTCGAGGCTATCGTATCGGATTCCTCCTATATTCTCTATTTCAAATACAAATAACTTTGGCTGGAGCTCACACCGAATTGTATCTACTATTACTTTTAGACGGAAAAAATATATACCAAAAGTAGTAAGGACACTTTTTGCAATAGTTGTAAGCCGTGCGGCGTGCGCGTGTTTCTCTGTCTGTCTCTCATAGAAAGCAAGCCTGTTTCGCATATAACCGTGTGGTGTCGCGACGATTATTTTTGTTACAAGTCTTTGTAAATACATAATAAAAAATCAACAATTCCTTCACTAATTAATCGAAAGAAACTTCGTTCCATCCTGGTTTCTCTTGACAACTCTCAAGTTTTTTCTTTATTTTTTTTTCTGTTTGTTACATAACGGTGTAACATGCGTCCTAATGCAGTAACAAGTAGGTACTAGTGAGTTAATTTAGTTGAGTGGATTCGCCCGTGCATTGTCGCTTGTTTATCGTCACCCCCCCCCCCCTAACCCCTCTTCACCCCCTGTCACCCCCTCGTCACCCCTCAGGGGCAACTTAATGGTATTAAACTTTTTGATATAAATGTGTTTGAGCTAAGGATTTTTTGCCTTGAAAACGGGTAATGAAAGTGTGTGGGTTCGATAGCCTTGGAATTCGCAGTGTTGGTTTGTAATCCATTTGGTAGTAACAAAAGTAGACTATGACATGTAGATATTGATAATGGATCGAATTCAATTGTCACTATGAAATAAACTTACCATGTTCAATAAATTATATTAAAATTGTAGTTAAACTAAAAAAATATATGTTGCATATCTGGTTTTGCTCTTCTAAATAAAAAATATTTCTTAGTATTAGTACAGAAAAAATCTACTTATAATCAAATTTTCGTTTTGGAGATCATACATAATATGTATGATCTCCAAAACGAAAATTTGTAGAATTTGTCAGATCCACTTCTACATATTATGTAGAAGTGGATCTGACAAATACTTTTTGCCTTATCTTCAAAATAAATGTGTTTCAGTTCTTGTCAATAACGATCGAAGTCCTTTATCGAATTTTAATTTATGTAAAAACATACAGTCCTTTCTTACCCTGTTCTCTTGAAGTCAGTTGTAAAAATATAATAATTTGAGCCTATGAGTTGTTGAAACAGTATCTTGTTCCCCTACAGACAGTTACCGCTGTAGGCGCCATAATGACGCGACGCTGTCTGCAGCCACCCCCCGGAAAGCAGTGTATCTTTATAATGCTTCTGCGGAACAAAGCGAATCATGAATTATACTACTACTTGAAAAATTCAGGGTGCTTTTGTATAGTTTGCAGACTATAACATTGTACAGAAATAAGCCAGATGTTTTTTGACGTGACAACGTCTTATAATTTGATAGAGCCGGCTGCACGCACGAAAAAACATGACTCATGAGGCGTTCTGAAGCGTTCTGAGGCGTTTTGAGGCGTTCCATGAAGTGACGTTGTCACGTTCAATTATCGTCACTAATCCGACTTTACAGACAACCATTTTTTGACGTGACAACGTCTTATAATTCGATAGAGCCGGCTGCAGGCACGAAAAAACATGACTCATGAGGCCTTCTGAGGCGTTCTGAGGCGTTCCATGAAGTGCAAGCGAGAGCGCGGAACGAGCGACAAAGAAGCACAATCGGCCTTTGCGTTCGTTGTCACGTTCAACTATCGCCAGTAAAACGACTTTACAGACAGCCATTTTTTTTTTAAGTTATAGGCAAGCGTTTGACCGCGATCTCACCTGATGAAGTGCTGTATGTTACTTCGAAAGATAATAATATGCATTCTATGTAAGTAAGTATGTAAATCATGAATAACTTCTACTACATTAAGAATTCAACTTCAAAAGAATTAATGCTTTTGTATAGTTTGAGTATAACGTTGTACAGAAATACATGTGTCAGATGTATGTACTTCGAAGGATGTATGTATGTACAAAAAAATATACAAGTATTCTATCAGCAGTCTAGTCCCAAACTAAGCAAAGCTTGTACTATATTAATTAAATAAAGCCAAGTTTTCTGTCTAGGCTCATGTGTTTTTATTTTTTCCTATTTACGCTTTACAAGCTTTTTATTCTTAGGTATATCAGGTCAATCTATGGTAATGAGCCTACGATGTAAAAACGCCATAGACTCTAGAGCTAATTTTACTTGAATAAGTCTTTTCCGTACAAAAACGGCTATTTTTAAAGTGGTCACTACGAGTGAAGAATTTTTGAAATGTTTTACAACTTGACACCAAAATTTGTTTATTTTTCAAGTTTTATCGATTGTTAAAATTGTATTAAACATAGTATATTCAGAAATAATCTTACAGTATTTTCATTGACTATTACAGTATTTATAAAATTTACATAGGTATTTATAAAATACATAAGAAACAGTTGAGCTATCTGTAGACCGTTGCAAAAGATCTATAGATCGTTCAATTACGTTATTCGCTGTCAATATAAATATACATATTTAATTTTCTTTAATTTTTTTGAATTAAACCATTACGGTCTGTCTTACAAAAAGTTAGCGCAGACTTGAAGTATTGAATACCATACGTAATGGTGACATATTGTTAACGCTAGCTTTTTATAAGATAGGGGGTTAGTATAAAACTGTTTACCGCTTTTATATATTATATAACGGTCGACGTATTTTAAAAACTCAAGACAAAAGTTAGAACCCACATCCTGTGAGCTACGAGCTTTGTCTACCAACCGATGTTGAACTTCCTGTAAATATTGTAAGCAATTCCAAACCTTAACTCATAACAATACGGTATACAATCCAAAGTACAAACCAGTGTTTGGATTTATGTGCCTTGGAAATACATTACTTTTTTCCTTGAAAAAGTTTTCAATGAGCTATTTTCTGTAATAATTGTTGTTTTATTTAATGGAGTTATATTTTTAAAGACAATATATTATGAAGATTTAAAAGTAATTTTCTTGCTTTTAAATTTTATTGGTATCTTATTACAAGAACTGGAAAGACAGGCACACAAAGTTATGTTGTGTTCTGTTAAGAAAGGTAGAAGGGTAAGGGTACCTTTCTGAAACGAGATATTTTTAAACCTCGATCTAAAAATCTTTATCTGAAGATGTGTCCAGTGAGGCCACAAAACACATCTTCAGATAGAGGTTTTTACGTAACACTAAATGACTCATCGGCTTATTACTATTTTTTCCATCTTGTTCTTTAAAAACATTTGTAACTTTTATATGTTTGATTTTTAGCCAAGGACGAAACTATTGATATTTTTATCAAAGATTTCGTAAAAAGACCTGTGTGCAAAGCTACCGAAAAACTTGGCTTTTTCAGAAAATTGCTACACTCTTTTCCTTGTCTTTCTTATCTTATCATTGTGTTACCGAATTTAGTTCCTTCGAAACAAACCTCAAGTTAATCTCGCTTCCAAATTATCCCGGACTGAATACCGAAGTTTATCTTTATCTAGCTTCTTCCAAAATTTAGTTACAAACTTGTATTATTTTGACCTTTTGCGCAGTTTTCTGTCAAATCAAACTATTATCAAACTGTATAAGTATTTTAGTCAAAAACTTACGACTGTTACAATACAAAATGTACATAGGAACATATTAAATACAAAACAGTTGAGCTTTTTAACCGTTCAAATTTTTATTGATTTTATTTTTAAGGTCTATCGCGGGCCTTGAGCGTGGAGTCCGAATCCAGAAATTCCGTAACGAAAATAACCTAACACTGCGCATGCGTAATCTAGCAAAAAATACTATGCTTTACCGCGACAGTCCTAGAGTGCCACACGTCTTTTTTTATCAATCTTGTATAAGTACCTATTTTGATTTAGAAGCTGCAGTTTTCTGTCAAATTGACTTATCTTTGAAAGACTTCAATAATCTTTTATGTACATCTTTTGGCAGGAAGGTACACATTTATAGCCACCCCTAACATCGATATGAACGGCGCCAGACTGTCTGGCGTCGGAGACTGCGTCTGGTTCTTAGCCTGGGGGGGTATCGTGACAACTGAAATGTTTTTGAACTGTCATTTGATCATATTGTAGTTCAGTTTTTTTCTTCGTCTTTTATTGATATTTTGAATGATCGATTGTCATACCGTTTGATAGAATTAACGAAAAATCAGGTAGGCCATGCTCAAATGAGGTAGGTCATGCTTAAATCAGGTAGGCCATGCACAAATCAGCTAAAACGCAGCATTGACGTAATTTTTAACAGCTCAGGCATAATTTTAAAAAAGCTCAGTCACGTCAGTGCATAAAAATGCCACGGAATACTGATGAGTTACTACAGTAAAATCATCGAAAACTGAACTGCAACTGAAAGGATATTCGGTCACGTAAGTTTCCCCTTGCTGGAGCCTCCTAGTCTGATTACGAGCATATTACGTTGTTTTTCTCCTTTATTTTGAATGGTGCAGTCATGCGGTCAATGCATTAGGGATCTTGAAGAAGGCACAGATCATGCTAGATTCTTTAGCTCGTAAGCTGAAAGTGCATGGTAGTTCAGTGTAGTGTAATGGTTAGGTTAGGAGGTTAGTTGGTAACTGAAATAGTGACAGGTAGCATTTAGCTTAGTTTACGAGCTTTTAATATGACAATCGTAATTGTAACGATATCACTGAGACACATTTCGTAGTGACGCTGCAACGTTCGATGATCGACTGTGCGTTTACGCGCAATGTACAGTTAAGTAAGTAAAAGTAAAGTAAAAAAAATCATGCAATAAGATCAAGAGGATCATTTAGAATCGTCTTACATACTAGGTGATTCTAATTGCTAGTTCCATACGACCAGAGCCTAGAAGAACGGGCAAGAAACTTACGGCCTGGTTTTTTTACATGATCCATCTTACAAAGACTTCTTACACGTTACAGTTTCCATTTTTTGAGTAAAGCTAAATGGGTAGCTCACCATTCGCTAGCTATTAATTTATCTTTAGTGAGACAACAGCCTTAGCGTTGGTTTCTAAACAGAAGTCTTCGTTCATGGAATGAAAGTTTGACAACATAAATATTTGACTTGTGTGTTTGAGTAGGTATCCCAGTTTGAAATGAATTGGGGCATTGACCCTAGCTGGGTAACTATAGTTTAATTGAAAACTTTAGCATAGATATGAGAAAGAAAGTGAGAATTTTGGAGAAATCTAGACATGTGGTAGCGTTTCCAGCAAGATTCAAAGAAAAAGGAATTAGAATTATTTTTTTAATACCCAGCCAGTAACTTGCCAGTAAAAAAAACTACAGGTAAGTTTAAAGAAAAATAAGGCGCATTTTTTCTAATACCAAGCCTAGATAATACCTAAAAAAATTACTATATTAACTTTAATTCCAATAGTGTTAATAAATAAAAGGCTATTATATCCCAAAATTCCAACTGAGCTTTGACGCCTGACACGCAAATCAAAATACTTTTGTATTGCCCGCGTTACATTTTTTAACAATAAATTCTATACCTATGTTAAATCATAAACTCCTTCTTCTTTTTAAGTGGCTTCTGCCCGTCAATACGACAGACAATTCTGCCAATGTCAATTATTTGAATATAATTCTCAGTCAAGTCAAAGGCAGGTCAATAAATATTGTAATAATTATCATGATAATTACTTATGTATCTTGGTTTTTGTATGTTATGTATATTGTGATCCGTTAATACATTACCCTACACGTCAATAAATATCGCAATCCGATAGTATATATTGACGGATCACAATATCTTGCGTGTAGCCCTCGCCAAACAATCGTCAAGTAGTCTTTTATTTATTTTTAGGTTCTTTAAAACTTTAACTTTTAAAACATTGCTAATTAAATTCAGAATGAAATTGTACAAACAAACCGTAGCTGCATTTGTTAGTTCAATGATAATTAGCGTCCCGGGGTAATCTGGGCCGCATTAGCGATACCACAGATTGCGAACAGCTTAGGAGATAAGGTATCCTTTACAAAATCCCGGGCTTTTTGTAGTGTTTTTAGATAAGGAACTTTGTTTGGGATATGTATTTGTTTTATCAAATGAGATTATTTTAGAGAAGTATTTTCAAATGGATTTTTGAAGTTGAAAATGTTTTTGGTGTTTAGTTATTTTAAACAAATTAATGATAGTATATTGGATGATAGCATTCCCGAATGGGTTATTTAGTAAGTTTTATGTTTTAATATTATTTTGGTAGGTGATTATTAGGTATTTACATTCTTACGCTAGACTTGTTAAGCTAGATATTTTTTGAAATATTTAGTGGGACACCAGTTTTCGATAATTTAGTAAAGATTAGATTTTCGTAGCATTTATCTTAGGGACTGTTCTGATTGGTATTGATTTGGATTAGTTAAACTATCTACTTATAGATCGTTTTGCAATAACGCAGATACATTTTTATCTGTATTTTATAAAATATTTAAACCGCATAATAGTCGCATTATTCAATATTTAATATTTATTTCAGAACATATTAAAAACAACAGTTTGCAGAGTTTGCGGTTGTTTCTTATGTATTTTATAATGTAGATATTTTGTAAATAGTTGTAATTATAACTAAATACAATTCCATGTTCAAAGTCCAGTCTAAATTCAGTAATTAGCAAAGCAAAAGCCCACGAAACATTGCACATTTAAAACTAAAACTAATCGCGTTCCGACATGCGAACATAGACTTTTTACAATTTATAAAGGCTTTGTAAATAAGGGGATTCATATTGCATATAAACTAGTTCAAAAATTACTGCGAAGTAATTTTTGAACTAGTTTATATGCAATAAGAAACCCCTATTCAATCCCTGATTCTCAAGAATCACTTGTTTTTTTCTACTTTATTCAAATGTGGACGATTTGTATTTCATTTCTATTTTTTTTACAATCAAATATGGAATTGCCAATTTTATTATTTCGTTTATGATTCAAAGTACACCATATTATTAAGCAGTAGATAATAATATGTTAAATAGCTAGACCTAATTAGGTCTAGCGACTATGTCAGTCTGTTAACAGGCTGACATAGTCGCTAAGCGACAAAAATCCTTCGTCAAATTTAAGAATTAAATAAATTATTCTATTGTTTTATTCTACGTATTAATTTACGGAACGAATAAATAACTAAACGATGATTTGATTTTAAAACATCCAATATTTAAATGTAGTTTTATATTGTTGCAGTTCCATTGATCCCGATGAAGCTGTCGGAGTGACCCCGCATCGTCACGATGCAGCAATGCTCGCTGTTCATACTCACACTTCTATGTGTCACTGTCAAAGGTACCTAAATTTATTATACATAGCTGTACCTCTACCATGAGTTGTCACAGTAAAATCGCCTGACTTTACTACAGTAGTTACGTAAATATTAGTATTGCGAATTTTAGTACCCAACTATCCGCTAGAGGCGCTGTACAAATTTTCATACATTTTCTTAACTACAGACGCTAGCGAGTATAGTAAATATAGTATAGTAAAAACTCACGGTAGAGCTACTGTTTTGATAAGAAAATGTAAAGTAAAACAATATTATTAAAAAATTATATTATATTGTCTCCTGTAACACAGTTTTTATGGAGCATGGAGCCTATATCTAGATTCAATTTTTTTTGTTACTTTCAATGTATATATCCTACCAGGAATATAAATGTAATGTTTTAGATGTTTGAATGGTTATTTAAGTCTCGTTGCAACGCCTAAAGAAGTAAATATTTCGAATGTGAATATTTTGTTTATTTCTCACAAAAAACTTCTTTTTCAGATATATCCGGTAGCTGGGAAGAATGGTGGACATACGATGGAATTTCAGGTATTTACCTCTTTTGTAAGTTTTTGTAACCATTGTCACTTCACCTCGTCTAGTTTTATAACCATTTATAACTACTTACCTGCAATATCACGGCTCATTCCCCCCATTCTGGTCTTCCTAACGATTTCACTTTAGCTAAATAAATATATCTAGTTCACTTTTACTGGTATCTGGTACACATATTTCTTCCAGGCAACCTAAGAATGGACTTGAACAAAAGTGATGGTGTAATAGCTTATATTATAAGCTTTATATTATATATACATATAAGCTTTCTAGGTTCCTTTATATAAATAAATATTCATGGACATTTCACACTAGAGTGTGATACTCTAGTCCCAAACTAAGCTAAGGTACTATGGGAACTAGACCGCTGATAGAATACTTACATAAGTACATTTTTTTTTGTAAATACATACATAGAAACCCCCAGACACCGAACAAATATTTATGTTCATCACACAAATATTTGCTCTGGGTGGTAATCGAACCCACCCAGCATGAAAAGCAGAGCTACTACCAACTGAGCTGTGACGCCTGTCAAACGATTTGTTTTACATATCGTAGCTTTACAAGAGTATACCAACTGTTTAAACATATCTATATCAGGACCCTTATACCCTGTATAGTAAAACCGGGACAAGTAACCACCATAATGATACCGGGTAATGATCACAGATAGTATCTTAATGATTGTGTGCGCCCGACCATATCATTGCCCACTGTGCGCCGACCCGAAACTTCAACTCAACCAATTTCTTTTACTTCATTGAACCAATTGAATCACTGAGAATCACTTAGAATAATATATGTATTCTAGATTAGTAGTTTTAGTTTTTTTTATGTATTATAGTCTAACGCTTTACTGCATCTGATTTTTATGATGATGCGGCCTACAGTGCTACGCGTTAAATAAATAAATATTCACGAACATTTTACACACTCTATAGCCCCAAACTGAGCAAAGCTTGTACTATGGGAACTAGATTGCTGATAGAATACTTACTTATATACATTTTTTTGTAAATACATACATTGAATACGTAGTAATAGTAATTTCGGAAGAATATTTCGGAAAAGTGTTCGATATATTATCGTGACAATACGCGTCTCGTCTCTATAATATTCCTGTCCAAACGAGTCAAGTCTCATATATTATTTAAAGTACTCAATGACATGTTAACGATTGTGGTAATGACTGTACTTTAGTCACTGTGGTCATTATGTACACTTGTATGAAAAATACTTTTGCTATCCGAAGCGAAAAATACCGAAAATAGCCGATGCCGGATTCAATTTCGTTATTTCCAGAAGAATACCTACAGAAAATTTCTCGTCTAGTTTGACTTTTACAGATAAGTATATTATTAACTTATACCTACCGCTTCGATACATTTAAGATTGTCACTATAATATTAGTACAGTTTATCAGTTAAACTATCTTTTTTTTATTTTATAAGTTATCGGGAAGCGTTTGACCGCGATCTCATCTGATGTTAAGTGACGATGCGGTCTACGATGTAGCACACTTGCCTAGAAGATACCTATTCACTCGTCTCTTAAAAATATCCAAATTATAAGACTCTACAGATCATTTGCAATGATCTGCAGATATCTCATCTGTTTCATGTATTTTATATAGGTATGTTCATTTTGTGAATACTACAAAATTCGTTAGTTTTTGAGTGAATAAAATTTACTATTACATTCTATAGAATAAAATAATAAACCTTAATTATATCTGGGAGAGATCGCTTCCAGCGATAAGGCCGCCCATTGTACCATACTGTTTATACATAGTTTCTCATTTTTAAGTATTTGTTTCATGGTGTACAAGAAAGTATTATTATTCATCATTCATTCGTTCTATGAAAATTATGTCATTTCATTCTCAGTAATATATGGAAGCTTAGTCACCCTCAAATTAAGCACGATTCAGTACACTATGATGACCACATTTTGCGGTGTCCCGGATTTCTATTCAATGGTATCGGGAGCAGATTGAATAGTTTTCCATTTGAACTGATGTTTTTGACCCATTTCGTACAGTCATCGTTAGACCAAAAGCTTATACATGTTTAGGTGCGTGGTTGGCTGCCTAATTAACGAGCAATCTCATGTACGTATTGACTAAGTTTAATGAAGTATGACCTGTATGACAGGCGTCATACATATTCGACTGTAAACAGCCGATAAAAAGTATGAAGATGTATGCAGATGCGCACATTACAGTGATTCAGTCTTCATACTGATTAAGAAGCCGACCAAACTATCGGCCGACTAAAGCCGACTAAACTATATATAACTATCGGTAAAAAGTCTGCAGTCTGCGGGGACTCTTATGTATACAGTCGAATATTATTTATGTCCTTCAAATAGGTAATTAAGATCCCATTTTCAACGTAATGTTCACACTCGTTTTGTAAATTGATTTTTAAATACTTAAACAACTACATTATATAGGTTTAAAAACAGTGAAATATAAACAGAACATAAGATTGCGTTTAAGATTACTCTTATTTTCAGGAGTGAAAAATATACTTTTTTTCAGAAGCTTACATTTTTTACGCATTTTAAGCTATTGTATAGCTTCTATCGCGGACCTTGAGCGTGGAGACCGAATCCAGAAATTCCGTAACGAAATTACCTAACTAAAATAACCTAACACGATGTGTAATCCAGCAAAAAATGCGATAGCTTCACCGCGGCAGTCCCCGAATGCCACACGTCTTTTTTTATATGTGGTAGTAGAGTTAGACCAAAAAAAAAGGATGGACTGTGTGAATGATGACATGAGAAAGAAAGGAGTGAGCACCGATTTGATGTCAAATAGAGAAGAGTGGAGGAAAAAGACGTGTTGTATATACCTACCCCACATTTGATTTGATACTGTATTGTACAAAAAAATAAAATGTACATAGGCGAGCTTAATGCAAAAGCAGCATTTCTTCCAGCTAACCCTTGTGTAGACCCACATGGGATAGGTGATAACTTTTTTTATATCATTATAATATTTTTTTTGAAATATGCAGGTCCTGGTTTCTGGGGGCTGATCAACCCGCAATGGAGTATGTGCAACAAGGGTCGTCGACAGAGTCCTGTCAACATCGAGCCAGAAAAGTTACTCTTCGACCCCTGGCTGAGAGATATACAGTTCGACAAACATAAGGTACTGTGTCAAGTTGTTTTAGGAGGGTAAGCGATGAAATAGTCACTACGTGACAAGGCATAGTTCGAATTTCACAACTATATGTCGCTGCAAAAATTTTTTTATTCCTAGATCGCGATATCGAAACGTTTTGCGATCGCAGTAACGAGATTTTATAGTTATTTAATTGTATATTTTGTTACTAAAATGTTATTACTAAGATACCCTAAATAGTGTTTGTCTGATCATCATAAAAATTATATTTGAAGTATGTCCTACTGATAAAAAAAGTCATCAAAAGGAGAAATCGTATCACAAATAAAAGAAGCAACGTACAATCGATTTGAGAACCATCCATTTTTGTAGTTTCCACATTTGAAGAAAAAAACAAGCTACTGTAAGTACTGAAACTGACTGTATATCTACGCTAGTGTGGGTAAACGTATTCTATTTTGAATATTTTTATTTTTTTATCGAAAAAGCTCAGTCGGTTGTTTGTGCCAGCGTATCGTAGTCCAGTCAAAATAGACATTCCAGCTTGCATTAATTCCCAACAAGCTGGATTTTTGTACAGGCCTTGAATACGTCATTACAAATGATATGTCAAAAGTCCCCATCGATCCCGCTTGTGCGTTGTTTTTTATTCCAGGTTATAAGTCATAAATTTGCGTTTTTTGCGTATATCTCTGAAACAACGAGAGCTATCGAAAAATGGTTTTGACAAAGTTTGTAGATCGTAAAATTGTCTACAAAAATATGTCAACACTTTTCTTCAACAAAGCATCGCTTTTGAGATATAGTAACTTTAGACCGCAGGAAAATCGTCGAAGATGCTGCGTTTTTTTTATTTCAGCTGTTTTATCTGCTTCATTGCCACAGAACAAACAGTATTTCTTGAAATTTACTGAAAGGGGTGATGGGCTCGATGGGTTAGTCCTCCTCCGAGGTAATGAATCGTCTTTTTGTTTCAAGAAATACTGTTCGTTCTGTGGCAATGAAGCAGATAAAACGGCTGAAATGAAAAAAACGCAGCATTTTAGTAGATTTTTCTGCGGTCTAAAGTCACTATATCTCGAAAGCGATGCTTTGTAGAAGAAAAGTGTTGAAATATTTTTGTAGATAATTTTACGATCTACAAACTTTGTCTGAACCATTTTTCGATAGCTCTCGTTGTTTCAGAGATATATGCAAAAAACGCAAATTGATGACCTTTGACCTCGAATAAAAAACAACGCACAAGCGGGATCGATGGGGACTTTTGACATATCATTTGTAATGACGTATTCAAGGCCTGCACAAAAATCCAGCTTGTTGGGAATTAATGCAAACTGGAGTCATAATTTTAGTCTATTTTGACTGGACTATCGCGCTAGCGGTAAAAACGTTATCAGCTGCAGGCTTACCATGTTTTTGCATGGGATTAGAGTAACATGCATTGTTAATTTTTAAGCTTATACAAAACTGTTGATGACTGTACAAAATATGCATAGATTTTTAAGGGTTTTGAATTGATGATTTTTTGTATAAATCATACACATTTGGTTAACACCAAAAGTCTATCGTATCATCTCTACTTATTTAAGTATATGTATTGTTAGATAGAAAAAATAAAAATATATTAAAATAAAATATTGATAAACTCTTTACATTAAAATCATAAATGAGGTATCAACTATTATTAGGTATCATATTGAAAAAAAATACTTTATAGTTAAGTACATTTTACAAAGTATATTCATTTTCAAATAAATAAGCTTTAAATTAGCTTAGCGTATTGATTAACAAACAGTTTAAAAAGAAACAAAAAAAAAGGATCGAACTTAACATCAAAATTTTCAAATTCAGAATACAATGATACTTTTGATATTACAACCTCTTTTATACTAGAAAACCTTAATACTTTCTTTAGAATAGTAGGTGCCCCCAGTCTGTCACCGTAAAGTAATATGACCCTACTTCTATACTAGAATACATTATTGTGTAATGCATGTAAATGTATACAGCGATACACTATCGTCCGGACACGGTGCATTTTTGCAACTCGACGGTCGCAACATACTGGCGCCATTAAGTATGTTTTGTATAATATTTAAATAAATAAACGTGTTTTATTGCTGGTGAATACTGAATAAGTTGCTTTGTTTTTGTAGGTATTTAACTAATACTTGACAAACAGATATGTTATAATAGTAGATTCATTATTAAACTAAAACTAAAACAACTCTCTGATACAATTTTGCTATCATATTCAAAGTTTTTTAAATTCATTTACCAACACATTTATGACATCCATGAATTTTATTTATGTGATTTTATTTTATTTTGTATTTTTGTCCGGTACATAATTAGCGAAGTATGTGAAACTTAACAATTGGAACCTTCACCTCTATAACCATAGATACTTTTCGCAAATAAATGATTTCATTTCACATTTGCACTACAGTAACCTGTCTTATTCCTTTAATAACAGGTCGTTTTTAAGTAGAATGTTGTCTGACTACTAAAAAAATGTTCGATTTGCGTTCCGTAGACAAGTTATCTTTAACACAATATTCATGGCGATCGTAAACAACTTCGCCGACAGGGCGGAGCGCTCCCACTTTATCTACCCACGCTAACGATGTAAATACGACTGGATACGACACAATAACATCCGATCTAGACATTGGAAATTCAAACTGCTGAATCGGTTTTTTTTATTGGCATTGAAAGAGGTTTTGTTCTTTTTTATCTATGGTTCCGTATGTCAACTCAGCGCGTAAGGGATTCCCGCCATCTCAAGATGATGATCTCAAGATCACAAGATGGCGGGAAGACGTTGTAAATAAAATAATAAAGAAAATAAACTAATGTAAGAGAAAAACATTTACGTAAGACTAGGCGGTATGGTTCTAAAACTTTAGCCTGCTCCGAAGAGCAAATAAATAAAAAAAAAAAAAAAACAGCGCGTAAGATAAGTACTATTCAGTCGATACTGTGATTTTTGAGTTGATTTATTTATTGCATCATGTTTGTTACTATGTTGAGTCAATTTTATTAAGAACTTTGCGCAGGTAATTTATTCTTTTGTTTTGTGAGGTAATCTTCATAGATAATAATACAGCGCCACGTTATGTCATGTTGTTTAGAACCTTCGTTCTTTTTCAGACCTTAGAAATTGTATCTATGTACTTAAGTAAAAGTTTCCGTACTTAAACTATCTATATCAGTCTATACAGGACTTTTTTTACTTTCACAAACGAAGATCCCAAACAGGCCTAGATTTGACTAAAACTTAATCAGATTTGCCGATAAAATACTTAATAATTGTTTCAGTAGGTACTGGTCCAAAATCACTGACAAAAATCTACCGATAGAATGATCCATGCTTTCAACAGTTCTAGTCTGGACTTTCCAAAGTGTATGAGTTAACGACTAAAGATCTACCGATAGAATACTCAATAAACACCACACTGATCCATGTTTTGCAGAGTACGAAACCCACACTAGGCGCATGTTTTATTCCCACTCACTTGAATCATTCGTCAACTCTGAATGTACCGACTCTGTCTAGACTTTCCTAGTGACCTTTGAGGAGTCGTAGACTAGATTTTCTTATCCATTATCATCATCTTCATACCCTTGTCCTACATTATGTGGGGTCGGTACAACACGTTTTCTTCTTCCACTCTCTTCTATCAGACTTCATCTCAATGTTCACTCCTTTCTTACACATACCATCATTCATCATCATCATCAACTTATAGCAGTCCACTGCTGGACATAGGTCTCTCCCAACACGCGCCACTGAGCCCGGTCTTAGGCTCTTCTCATCCAGTTTTTGCCAGTTACACTCCGTAGATCGTCGCTCCATCTCGCCGGAGGATACCATCATTCACACAGTCCAATTTCAATTTCCAAGTCCAGAATTTTCCTATCCAGTGACCTCTAATCTTTGTAAGTAGAACATAGCGTGTCAGTCGGCAATATGTCATCTCCACTCAAAGCGCATAAGTTGCCTGGCTTTAATCAAGGTGTGGTCATTGATTGATAGGATCGCCCCCCACTGTAACCACTGGTTATGTACCATTGTTACGAGGTTTGTGCCTGGGTGTGGTAAAATAAATTAAATCAGGTTTTGGACTACTTTTATTGTTACTTTTAGCTATAAGAGCCAACATTTTCTCATAGCTTGTATATGTCTTTTATTTTATTTATTTTCTCGTGTTATGTCTAGCTTAGCTTGATTCTAGAGCAGGGCCTTAGGGTAACATAGTTTTTGAGACATCGTCATCTTCTGTTTAGTAGTACTAGTGACACGAAGGCGTTTACCATATACAATCATTTTTTTTTACAAGTGCAATTTGCTAAAGTTTTGTTGTCTTTACCAGGTCAGCGGCGTTCTCCAAAACACAGGGCAGTCCTTAGTCTTCAGAGTGGAGAAAGACTCGAAGCATCAGGTCAATATCAGCGGTGGACCTCTCTCGTATCGGTACCAGTTCGAGGAGATCTACTTCCACTATGGCATGGAGGACAACCGAGGGTCGGAGCACCAGATAGACCATCACACGTTTCCAGGAGAGG
The DNA here is from genome assembly GCA_932527185.1 of Ecliptopera silaceata. Classification (NCBI taxonomy): domain Eukaryota; kingdom Metazoa; phylum Arthropoda; class Insecta; order Lepidoptera; family Geometridae; genus Ecliptopera; species Ecliptopera silaceata. The sequence continues at coordinate 3,407,576 of OW052211.1, forward strand.
TGAGTTTGACCTCCTTAGCGCCACAAAGGAGCGAATCAAAGTGGGGAATTTTACTCGAACTTAAATAAATATTCACGGACATTTCACACATCACACTCTAGTTCCAAACTAAAAAAAGCTTATAATATGGGAACTAGACTGCTAATATACTACTTAAATACATTTTTTTGTATACATACACAGAATAGAACCCAAAATAGGATATTGATATTATATAGTGAGTATATTTATTTAAAATACATGATATTTTTATGATTTCTTTAATTTCTGTTCAATATCAATATCATAAGTTTTTAATCACATATTATCTTGATTTTAATATTTATAATGATTGGCACATATTATCGCTAGAATATATTCTATCTCATTATACCATTGAACCTTCAAAAATGAAAGTTTCATTCATTTTATATTTTCGTCTGCAAAAATAGATACTTTTTTCGTATATTTTTCTTTCATAAATAGTGTATAAAAAGCTGTTTTCCTCAAGCTGATGAAAGAAGAACTTGAGTTTGCACATAGTTATAAGTCAAAGCGAGTCAAAGTAGGTCAAGAGTTTAATCAAAAGTCTGCTAGCTTCCGAATTGACTTTTACTAATCAGAAATGTTTAGCTACTTGAGGTAATGGTAGTTGAGCGAAAGGAGAAACCTACGAACTCTTAAGAATATTCGAGTCACACTGCGCGTCAACGCTAGCGCAACTGCTGAACGTTGCAGCGTCGCTGTGCAGTGTATCGTTGATGCGCAACTATTACGATGTTTACGATTGTCACATTTAATTGTGACAGATCTTCTGCGCGTTAACACCAGCTTGAATGTCAAATTTTGCCATGAAATAACGTCAAAAAGTTTGACACATGCAAAACGTCACATTTTTTCACCTACCGGTCCGATCAAGCTACGGATACGATTGTTACATTTACAAATGATAGCTTTTAATTAGCATGTTTGTTGAATTTTTCAAATAAGTACTCAGATCCTTAAAAAAACAAGTAGTTGTATAGCCAAAAAATCACAACTCTGTCTGAGCACGATTACACCATTTCATTATCAAAACACCGATGCGTATTACGTTATCTAAATATTATTTATAAAAAAAACATTGAATAGATTGAAAATAAATTCCAACCATAGCGTGGTTGGAATTTATTTTATCTATTACAGAGAAAATGATTCTATCCGCCAAACTTCGACAGTCTAGAAGTCGATCCAAAAGCATCCTACCTATCTATCTATATCTAGCCAGTAGCTCTACCATGAGTTTTTACTATACTATATACACTATACTCGCTAGCGTCTGTAGTTAAAAAAATGTATGAAGATTTGTACAGCGCCTCTAGCGGATAGTTGGGTACTAAAATTCGTAATATTTACGTAACTACTGTAGTAAAGTCAGGCGACAACACATGGTACTGTGACAACTCATGGTAGAGGTACAGATATCTAGCCGGTATTCGGTAAGTCCTGACTATGCGCTGACCGCAGCGGCCATTCCAATCCGAACTATCGCGACCATCTTCGATTTATAATTAACTTCAAATCAGGTAACCGTTCAGACCCTACTAACTTTCGACCGATTTCAGTACTACCAACATTTAGTAAAATCTTTGAAAAACTTATGCTTCTACAATTACAAAGACATTTTGAAAATAACAATTTACTTGACACAAAACAATTCGGGTTTACGAAGGGACGCTCAACGACCGACGCAGGCATTGAGTTGATAAAACATATTTTTGAAAACTGGGAGCAATCAAATGACGCCTTGGGTATATTTTGTGACTTATCCAAGGCGTTTGATTGTGTGCATCATGAAACGTTGGTCAGGAAACTAAACCACTATGGTGTTAGGGGTGTTGCTCTGGAACTTCTGTCTTCTTATTTAAGCAACAGAATTCAAAGAGTTGACGTAAATGGGAAACGTTCTCCGGGATCTGTGGTGAAAATGGGTGTACCACAAGGATCAATACTAGGACCGTTTTTGTTTCTAGTTTACATCAATGATCTACCACGAGTAGTTAAAGATGATCACGAGATTGTACTGTTTGCAGATGACACTTCACTTTTGTTCAAATTGGAACGACGACAAACAAATTATGACGACGTGAATAATACAATCTCAAAAGTTGTAAACTGGTTCAATGTAAACAACTTATTATTAAACGAAAAAAAAACTAAATGTATACGATTTGTTTTACCAAATGTCACACAATCGCTAGCTAATGTCAAAATTAAAGATGTAAACATAGATCTAGTGGACACCACAGTGTTTTTAGGAATAACCTTAGATAATAAACTTCAATGGGGCCCACACATAGACAAATTATCGAGAAAGCTTAGTTCTGCAGCATATGCAGTCAAAAAGATCCGCTTCCTTACAGACGTGGACACAGCTAGACTAGTTTATTTCAGCTACTTTCATAGCATTATGTCATACGGCATTTTGTTGTGGGGGAATGCTGCAGATGTAAATACCGTATTTGTGTTGCAGAAGCGAGCTATTCGTGCAATCTATAACATGGGTCCCAGAGAATCGCTACGAAATAAATTTAAGGAAATAAACATAATGACAGTGCCTTGTCAGTACATTTACGAAAACTTAATGTATGTTCGAAAAAATATTAATCTTTTTGCTAAAAAAAGCGACAATCATAATGTTAACACAAGAAATAAGGATAAACTCGCTGTTCCCATTACTAGGCTCACCAAAGTAAATAAATCTTTTAAAGGGCAATGTGTACGCTTCTATAACATAGTCCCAAGCTATGTTTGTCAATTGCCGATTGGCAAGTTCAAAAACGTAATAAAACGAAAACTCTTATCAAAAGCATATTATAAAATATCTGACTATTTAGAAGACAAGCAAGCTTGGGACGAACTAGCTCCAACTATATTAAACAATTGTAAGAAGGATCATATGAAAAAAACGCTAGAATCCAGGTCTAGTTTCTTGCCAGTTCTTCTAGACACTGGTCGCGACGAACTGGCGCCTAGAATCATCTAGTATGTAAGACGTTTCAAAGTGATCCTTGTGATTTTATTGAATAAATGATTTTGAAGTTGAAGTTGAAGTGAAGTTAAAACTGACTCCTCTATTTGCATTTCGGTATTCAAACTTTGCTTTGAGACTAATATCTAAATAACGAATCTTTCATGGAAGAAAATGAGAGATTTTATATATTAATGTGGGAGCAACTTAGACAGATTGTTTTTTTAAGAATGTGACGTGAATATTTATTTATTTCATTAACTTGTTGACGACATTCACAAAAAACTTAGCTTTTTATGCTTAAATTAAACATAGTTAGGTAGGTACTTAATTTGACGACCGATGCGCGATGTGGCGCGGCGGGCGAAGGTCCGCCTGCGTCGCGGAGTTTGCGGGTTCGATTCCCGCCTTGGGATAAATGTTTGTACAATCTGCAAATATTTATTCCAGGTGTTCTGGCTATTTAATGTAAGTATAATAAAAAATATCTATCTATGTAATGTATTGTATTAAGTATGTCAGTCTTCTAGTAACATAACACAAGCTCTGCTTAGCTTGGGGCTAGATGATGTTGTGTGGATTATCCAGCATTATTTGTTTAGGTATTATCATTTAATTATATCTTAAATACGATAGATTCTCATATGTTTAATGCCTAATTCAAAGCAAACTTTGACATTTATTACTGTATTTCATTATACGCCGTTCATTATAAATTAGCGCCTCGAACTTAGCGTCATTATCGAAACCAATTATTGGTCTCGGGGGGTGAACTTGAGGATCTCCCTATCTCCCCCCTTCCTTTGTTACGGATACGGGAATCTTTAGATTGTTTGGTTGGGTAATTAAAACGTTTTAGGTCGATTATAAAATGATTTGCAACTTTTTTTTACAAATAAATTAATATTCACGTACCTACACATCACACTCTAGTCCTCAACTAGAAAATGCCTTATTTTTTATTAAAATAGTCCTACTAATATTATAAAAGCGAAAGTTTGTATGAATGGATGGATAAATGGCTGATTTATTTAAGATAAAGTCGATATTAATTCATTAGATAATTATCTAAATGCTGCGTTTCAAATATTTTTTTAATATTCATGTATAAAATCAAAAAACTTAACTATAAATGTTTTGTGAAAAAAATAAACTGAAAGGCTTTGAGGTATGATACTTTTTAAAATAATTTCTACGTTCTATAAATATTCAAGCAAGTTGCTTTTATTTTTTAACTAATATTAAAATCTAAATGAAAAAAAAACTAAAAATCATTTTTGTTATGTTTTAAATACGATAAATCATCAAATTCCTATCATATTTAAATCCTAAAAAGACAAAAACATTCCTAAAATTCCGTTTTAAATATGACGAATTAAAGGAACAAAATTCATAGCAATGTTTCAATGTTAATTTTGCCAATTAGCAAAGTGGTATCGTTTCTAATTAATCGATGGGAACACTACAGTGCTCGCCAATTCATTGTGTCCAATAACTCAGTTTTTCATTCAAATAGTCCTAGATACTAATATTATGAAGACGAAGTTTGCATGGATAGATAGATGTGTGGATGTATATTTGTTACTCTTTCTTGCAAAAACGACATAATAGAGTTTTATGAAACTTTACAATAATGTAGTTTTTGCATTAGAGTAACAATATCGCGCAATAACTTTGTAAATTATAGCTATTTGGGCTATTGCGCAAATTGTCAAAAATATATCGATAATAAGACGAAGTCGCGGGAACCAGCTAGTATTTAGTAGTATTAGCTGTCTCCTCGGTATGTCACTCCTTCCCTACTCTTATTTTTCACACAATCCATCCATCTTTTCTTCACTGTCGTGCACAACGCCACCTCAACGCTTTAGTCGCTGCCAACCCAGAAATCGACCTGTTCGCAGACAGATGGGCAGTAGTCGAAAGACATTGCCTCAGTTATTGTGAAAGACCTAGCCCTTTAACACCGTGGAAATGAACACACATGGTTTTTTTTTTATTTTTTATTTTCTAGTGTAAAATATGACTTTTCACCTAGTTTACATAGTACTTGTTGGATATTTTTAATTTTGTTATTTTAAGTTTGTTAAATAGTCTAAGCTGATCTCATTATTTTGATTTGTTATGTCTGTAAATATGTAGGTACCTATATACTTAATAATTACTAGTATATATTGATATTACATATATTAGATGTTACATTACTTTAATTGTTCAATATTTAGATTTAAATAGAATAACGCCTTGGATTAAGTCTGTTATGTTATTTTATTAGATAATAATAAAGAATTTGAATTCAGCTAACCTCTACGTATAAACAGCGATTTTAAGCCTATCCGGTACATGCTAGATTGACAGACGTGAGAAGGAGATCGTTTAGATTGTCCTGTCTCTCTCTTTATCTATAGACGCCTGATAAATCGACTACTTTTAAGTGGCTTTTGATCGTACAATTGAATTGTTTGAAGCTCGTGGTCTGCGGTCAGAATTTCAGAGGTTTGGCTGAATTATTTTAATCACTTTGTCTTAATGAGAGCTTTGGTAATAATTAAACTTTTACAAAGGTTGTGCGGTTTTTTGGTATAACTTAAACACGCCAAATATTAGGGTTTAGCTAGAATCGCCTCTACACTTCTGTCAAAAGTTATCTATATGTTTTTAAAACATTTAAACATTTGAAGTAGGTATTATGTAATAATTTAATGTGTTCTTTCATTTGTAGTAATATATTTGTTTGTACATTATCCTTATCAGCATTTATTGAGTGAATAATACAAAATGTCTTAATTTTTTATCTAAACTAAAAGATATAAGAAGAAACTAAGAACATGCAGTTATTTTGACGTGACAACGTCTTATAATTTGATAGAGCCGGCTGCACGCACGAAAAAACATGACTCATGAGGCGTTCTGAGGCGTTCTGAGGCGTTCCATGAAGTGACGTTGTCACGTTCAACTATCGTCAGTAAACTGACTTTACAGACAACCATTTTTTTATAAAGAGGTTGGTTACTTACACGACATTTTTTAAAAAACGACCTAGTAAAGTATGTTTATAAAAGAATATCTCAAAAGGTCATTGTTTGTTTGTCCTCAGATCCAGCTGTACGGGTTCAATAAAGAGCTCTACCACAACATGTCCGAAGCACAGCACAAGTCACAAGGCGTCGTAGGCATCTCACTTATGGTTCAGGTAATTTTTTTTTTGTCCTTAGATTTCTTCTTCTTGCTTTTATTGTTTTATTTGTGACGACCGATGTGGCGCGGCAGGCAAAGGTCCGCCTGCGACGCGGAGGTTGCGGGTTCGATTCCCGCCTTAGGATAAATGTTTGTACGATCTGCAAATATTTATTCTAGATGTTCTGGGTTTTTTATATGTGTAATAAAAAATATCTATCAAAGTATGTAATGTATCGTATTAAGTATGTCAGTCTTCTAGTACCCATAACACAAGCTCTGCTTGGCTTGGGGCTAGATGATGTTGTGTGGATTGTTCAGCATTATATATTTATTTATTTTGAAGGAAAACCAACAGTTTTTGACACATTATATACCGTAGTTATAGTCTAAGAACTGGATCAATCAGAGGTATTCACGAATAGTGACAAAGTAAAAAACAAAGTGCAAAACAGTAGATGAAGCAAAACTATCTATGCAATATATAGGTATTTATGTTATTTCTTTTAGATTGGCGAGCCGACCAATAAGGAGCTGAGGCTGATTACTAGCACCTTCAATAAGGTTATATTCAGAGGTATAAAATCAATGTTTTTTAAAACTAGCTTTACTTTTTTCTATAGAAATTTATTCACAAACAAACTTACGACTATACAAAATGTACATTGGCATATAAAATACATAAGAAACAGTTGAGCTATCTACAGACCGTTGCAAACGATCTATAGATAGTTCAGCTGATTTGATTTGAGAATGATTGTGGGCATCATCACAGGCCACTGTGATCTTAACCACCATCTCCTTAAAATCGGAGCGGGGGTTGCCTTCAAGAAAAAGAAACTGTAGAGCATGTGCTACTGCATTGCACTGCTACAAATGAAGTGAGGTCCAAAACTGGACTACAGGAACTAATCGGGTCTTTTATACCACCATCACCATCAACCACAACATCGGGGATACTAGGACAATGCGGCCACCAACCCAAAGTCCTTCTCCGCTACTTAAAGGAGTTGGGCTGGCTGGGGTGAGGTTAGCAGGGGGATAATGCACAATACACCCCATTGCGGGACGTCAGTGCAGATCTTATTCCCCCAACAAGAATTAGAATTAGTTCAACTGATCCAAATCAGTACCAATCAGAAGCGTACCCAAGACACTGGCTGCATTGCCGCGCTGAATAGCAATGCTGATACGCTGGGCCAGCTCACCAGCCCTCGGGTCACGCGTCGCTTCGACTAGACGCCCAGAAATAATTTTGAAAACATATAGGGTTAAATAATTATCTGTTTTTGACACAGGCAGTTCATACCCGATCAAGCATCTGCCTCTAAGTTCTCTGCTGCCGAACACCCAACAATACCTGACGTATGAGGGTTCCACCACACACCCTGGATGTTGGGAGACAGCTGTTTGGATCATCTTCAATAAACCCATTTATATATCTAAACAAGAGGTACTTATGTTATAACTAACTGACCCGTGCCCACTTCGTTGGGCATAATTCGACCGTTTTTTCTCCGATTCACTTTGCAAAACGGACTACCACGTAAAAGCCTTTTTAATATTCTATATCTTTTTATTATACATTTAATGAACCAATATTTGAGTAAATGCTTACATCAAAGCGTGTTTACACTCAAATGCAACATGAGTTTACAAACCAAATTCAAATAAATATTGAATCATTGATTTCGACAGACGTCAGAGCTCAGTTTGTTGTAACTCTGTGGGTTTGATTACCAAAAAGAGCAAATAATTGTGGAATTGTAGGTATACATTGATGTTTGTTCCGTGTCTGGGTACAAACACCTATGTATACTTTTAATACTTACATTTATACAGATCTCCTTTTTTTGGAATACAGAGTAAATATCTGACCCAGAACAAACATCAATGCTCATCACACAAACGTAAGTTCTCGGTGGGTTTCGAACCTACAACCCACAACATAGAAAGCAGAGCTACTACCAAGCAGTGACACCTGCTGTATTCTGATGTATAACCAACATTATTGTAAAGTTTTATTAAAAACCATTTAGTAGTTTTTGGGTGAAAGGTGAAAAAGTAAAAAACATACATCCATCCATTCGCGTTTATAATATAAGTAAGAAGTACATATACGAATATTAATATGTATATCTAAACTGAAATAATAGAATAGAATAATTTATTTCAGTTATTATTATAAAACTTAATTCTAGGACATATTAAACGATATAATTATAATACTATGTTGAAATAACTGAAAATGGTCATCACTCAGCTTGTGCTGGTGTAGAACCATTGGGCTCTTCACCAGCGCTGGTTTTTAGTGATGCCAAGAGAAGATGAAGGAGGTAAGAAGGTGGGGGAGAAGCAATCGCAGACTTTGCACATTAGGACATTAAATGAGGTGTTACAACTTAACTTTAATATTACTTATAATGACCCATAATACTAAAATTACAACGTTTAGATGTACGCACTGCGAAGGCTGATGCAAGGGTCACAGCTGACCCCGAAGGCACCTTTGGGGAACAACGCACGACCAGTCCAGCCTCTCCATCATCGTACCGTCAGAACTAACATTAACTTCAACAAGCAAGGAATCCAAGTAAGTTATTCTTGATCACTTAGTAAGTATAGAAACAAACTTACGACTATAACAGTATTAGGTACGTATAGGTACGCCATCTCACAGGTCATCCTAGTTTGTGTACCTATGTCATCCATCTTGCATTGTTAGGTAAAGGAAATATAACCTCATCATGAGGTGATATTTCCTGTGAATCTTATCTCATCTTATTCAACAAACAGTTGAGCTCTACAGACTGTTGCAAACGATCAATAAATAGCTCAACTGATCTAAATCAGTAGCAATCGTCGCGTGCCCAAGATACTGGCTACAATGCCGCGCTGAATAGCAATGCAATTCTGGGCCAGATACTCACCAGCCCTCGGGTCACCCGTCGACAAGACTAAACGCCCAGTAATTATTTTGAATACTAAATATAATATACATTAAATATATTTACATAAAGTTAAGTTATAAATATATGTATAGGTAAGCAAGAAAACCGATGTCAGTTCTAGCAAGAATAATTCTATCATCTTTGTGGTCAAACAGTAGACGATTCTAACCAACTAATCTCAGTTTAAGCTATAATAAACATTAATTATTTCACCTTGTCTCGAGTAGTATTAGTCGAGAAATCTCGAACAATTTACTGTCTTGTATTTAATTAGTTCGGCTAACTATCTTGTATTTAAACAAGAAGTAGTCATACACTTTATTTAGTAAAATCACAAGGATCATTTAGAATTGCCTTTTGTACTTAATTAATTTAAAGCTTGATAAGAAATTATAACCTTAAAACGCCATATTATCAAAGCTAGCAAAACGTGGTCCGTGAAAAGTTGATTTGACATCACAGTTTTATAAAATACTTGCGGCCCATCACGGCTTCGCACGGGTTGACATAAGAATTATTGTTTCATGTCATTTTTTTACACCTTGGTGTACGTTACTAAAGTTGTAAGGATCCCTAATCTTTTCTAGCAATAAATATAGCCTGTGTAAGTCAGGGTGAAGCTTTCTATTGGTGCAAGAATTTTTGTAATTGGCGAAGTATTTTTTGAGTTCATTCATTACAAACACAAGAATACTAATCTTTCCTCATTATATTAGTGCAGACATAAAATTTCGTAGAGTTTATGAAATTTTATGTGATTTTTTTTTATTTTCAAAAGATTTGTGGAATGTCGCCAAGGACCGGGATGAGAGGAAAACTTTGGGGTAGACCTTTGCCCAGCAGTGGGACAATATAGGTTAAAAAAAAAAACAAAACTGAAATTTTATATACGTTGTTATAAAATTTCGCAAAGTATTTAGATCTATAAGCCATAAACAAAGATACGAAGTTTTGAGAACCGTTTTAGCAGACCATAACTCGGGGTCCTTATCTGCTTAATGAACGCGTAAAACAAAATAATACCCAAACTCTGTTTACAGCTCATTGTGCTATGAGATGCACAAAAAGTTTTTATTTTGATAATAAATGGTGATAGTCTTGTCGTTAAGTTTAGACCGATCTAGATTTTAGACCATATAACCTTGCCTTTTGACGACCGATGTAGCGCTGCGGGCGAAGGTCCGCCTGCGACGTTCGTTGCGGGTTCGATTCCCGCCTTGGAATAAATTTGTACGATCTGCAAATATTTCTTCCGGGTGTTCTGGGTATTTTATATAACGAAGGAGTTCTACCAACGGGGTTTTTAGAAACAGTGCCGCCAGCAGGGCTGACGTCACTATTCCCATCACTAGGCTCGCTCATTGCAAATAATGAAACCAGCGTCTTTTTCTTTAAGTTTATTAACTACTAAAACAATCCTTATAAATAGTTCTAAAACCAAATCTAATTATTCTAATTATTCTAATAATAATTATTACATTTAGGTACTCACAAGATCTCTTAAGAAGTTAACACCACTTTTTCTCGTCGAGGCTCACACCATAATGCCGGTCCGATCACGCCACTCAACACAAGAAGGCATTCCGGAAATAGCCATTTTTAATCACAATATTTTAAACAAATTTTACGGTGGTTAATTTCCTATTGTAAATTCTTAACAATTATTTAAAAATTTAGTTTTGATTTTTAGTTATTTTATTTCCAGTTAAAACATTAAAAAGAATTAAGTTTTAATGTTTCAACTAGGAAACGGATTCAAGCTTATGACTGTATTTAATTTACGCTCAAGAAAACTAAAGTTAGTTGAATGCTTATTGTTGACAAATCAAAATTTGAATTTATCATTAATTAACAATTATTAAAATAAAATGTTTTCTAATTATTTAGTAATTGCCTATGGTTTCACCTAAACAACCACAGTCAATCACACATCTTTTTACTTACCTAGCCTAACTGTATCAAGACATTACACTAGTTCTAATAACAAATCAACTTTTAAATCAGCTATAAATAATTCTTAAATTATTTTTGTAATTAAAATTATAATTTTGAAGGTCTTGCGTCGACACGGCCATTCTGCGGGACGGTGCGTGCTCTGCACCAGTCGCGTTTCTGAAATAGAGAATGATTTTTGAGCTAGGTATCCGTTCACTGGAAACCTGGCTAACAACTTGGTTGTTTGTTTTATTTAGAATTGAAATGATAGTTGGTTCAATCAACCAAGTTACCAGCCAAAATTAGTTATGAAGTAAGTATGAGGATGGATATCGATACCCTAATTTGCAAACCTACTAACTCCTCTAAAGCAAATTTTACAGGAGAGACTTAAAACGTTATAATAAATTATACATAACCGATAAAAGAAAATCCAAAGTCCTTTTGGAAATTACGCCCTTTATTTACCTAAAAACAATTAAAAATCTAATTTTTCTTTTAACTATAGGGTTTTATAGTGAAAAAAAGGAGTTGTTCGATTTGGTTTAAGCAATAATTGAAAATAAAAGTGGAGTTGTTAGGTTTGTAGTTTCCAGCAACGAAATATTCTCAAAATATGTTTACACTTTGTCTATGTTCTTCTGTTTTTGGTGGGTTCCCAACCAGTCACACCAAATCCAGTCACACTGTGACTCATTGGGAAAAAAAATCCCAACGAGTCACACCTATTTATATTTTTATAAATCTTTTTTTTTTACTTTTATCAGTATCACAAATGGTAAATATCGTGTAATGAACAAAAAAAATATTTCGTGAAATTAAATGTTTATTTATAATTACGAAAAAATAAAAAAGTTTTGAAGAATATGGAACCATATTAACTTGAAGAAAAAACTAAACTGTATTAAAACTAAAGTAAGTAACTGTATTAGGGAATTAATGGATTTGTTGCTCATAAGGTTTTTTTTCTGCCACTTATCGCGCTGCGGTATGTTCTACAGATTTTTTTTCTGTTTTAAAATGTCTTTGTTAATCATAATAATAATAAAAAAAGGTGTAGCACTCGGGTCAAGCTATTGCATAGCATTTTTGCTGGATTACGCATGTGCAATATTAGGATATTTTCGTTACGAAAATTCTGAATTCGATCTCCACGATAGCTCCAAGCTATTGCATAGCTTCTATCGCGGACCTTGAGCGTGGAGACCGAATCCAGAAATTCCGTAACGAAATAACCTAACGAAAATAACTTAACACTGCATGCTTAATCCAGCAAAAAATGCTATGCAATAGCTTTACCGCGGCAGTCCCCGAGTACCACACGTCTTTTTTTTACTATAGAGGCAGTGAGTAGTAGTATTAAATATCGGATGTTATCTTTTTCTGCAAAGCAGATTTTTTCTACCAATACACTATATCTGCCATTTTTGATAAAAATAACTAAAATAAAATAACCTACACATTAAGTGAATTTTTTTCTTTAAGTAGTGAAAGTCATTTTCACTTCTGAAAATATTAATTGGTGTGACTCGTTGGGATTTTTTCCCCCAACGAGTCACACTGTTAGAAAAGTGTAACTGGTTGGGAACGTTTTATAAAAATAAAGTCGCAACGAGTTGCAGTGTGACTCGTTGGGAATTTTTTTCCCAACGAGTCACAGTGTGACTGGTTGGGAACCCACCCTTTTAAGCTTCAAACGGTAATAAAACACATATTTTTTTGAAACTAAACTTTCAGGAGCATGCATTCGCTTCTGTGACGCCATACAAAATGGGCGACTGCGCGGGAGTTATTTGATTTTTTTGTCAAAATCGAAGCATTTCGTTTCACTCGGAGTTGTTTGATTTTCAAATGGCTTTTTACATCAATACGGTTAGGAATTTTGGAGTTATTAGTATTTCAAAAAATAGAGAAAAAAATCTAGTTTCTGTCGGTATAAAAATGTCATTTTGGTGAAAAAGTGGAGTTAGTAGGTTTGCAAATTAAGGTATCGATATTAAATCTAGTAAAAGTTACACGAATTTCAAAATACAACAAAGTATTTCAAAACAATTGTCATAGGTAGGTTGTTATAGGACAAGGACAATGAGCGAAGTTTTATAGTGCTGATGCTCCACGCATACTAGCATTATTTATTACTTAGTTTCTTTTGGTCAATGCAAATGCTCCACGCATACTTGCATGCCTTTGGTTCTCGTAGATAGGGATGATGCTGTGGTGCTAAGCGGTCTTGTACGCCGTGGTCCACAGGGGCTCTAAAGGAATATGGATGAAGGTCGATGCTGGGGCCTAGGTCTTACTTATGACCGTGGTCCCCAGAGGTTCTGCAATAAATCTTGTGTAAACTGTGATTGTATGTATGGGTTTCGATGCTGTGGTGCTAAGCGGTCTTGTACGCCGTGGTCCACAGGGGCTCTAATAGGATTAAGGAAGGGTGATGCTGAGGCCTAGGTCTTATTTATGACCGTGGTCCCCAGAGGCTCTGAAATCAAACAGACTGCTACAGATTGTAATTTGATAATATTGCTCATAGGTATTTGATGCTGTGGCGCTGAGCGGTCTTGTACGCCGTGGTCCACAGGGGCTCTAAAGGATTTGGGAAGGACGGTGCTGAGGCCTAGGCCTTATTTTTATGACCGTGGTCCTCAGGGGCTCTGTAAATGTAAAAATAGGAAAGGAATGGAATTGTTTGTCCTGACTTTGGTTAGCATTATTTTGATCCGTTGATTCTTTAAGTAATAGTACAGTACCGTGTACTGTTATTACTAAACGGTAGTTATTGTTATGAAGTTGTGCTGACCGTTAAAATGAAAAGAACTAACCGGTTTGTTTAAGCATCCAATGAGCGGGCAGCTTGTGAAGTGGAAGGCAGCGGCTCACTCGGTGCGTCGGCAAGCTGAGATGTCTGCTGCTGGTTTTCATCTTCAAAACTCGTCGACACGGTTTCTTGATCACCTGGTTGTGGTGCTCGTCGCAGCTGGTCATGGGCGACTTTACGTGGCCGTCCTCTGCCTGTCACACGTTTTACTATATAGCGATCATTATCCAGTATTCGGTAGATCTCGTACGGTTCGCTGTACTTGAGGTCTAGAGACGTTTGATTCCGGGGATTGTTCTTAATGAGTACGTAGTCACCTCTTTGGAATGGACGCATCTTTGCCTTTGTTTTATCGAATCTTTGTTTATCATACTCAGCCGCAGCAGCCATTTTTTGTTGGATGTGTTGATCCAGCAAGTCGAAGTCAACCGTTTCATTATCTATGTTGACTAGTCTCAAGAGTTCCGGCGGTACGCATTGTTGGCGGCGTGTGAGTAGAGTGAGTGGTGCGACTCCTGTTACTCTGTGTGGAGTGCAGTTGAATGCGAGCTGTAAAGCTTCTAGTGCAGTTTGCCAGTTTTCGGTGTCATAATTTTTGATCATTGTTAGAGCGTTTTTGAGTGTACTCATGATTCTTTCGACTTGCCCATTCGCTCGGCTTACTCCTGGCGCTATTGAATGTAGGTTGACACCAAAACGATCACAGTAAGCTTTGAACTCACCGAGAAACTCCCTACCGCCATCAACTACGACCTGCACTGGAGTCCCGAACAAATGCACGACGCGTTTTAATGCAGAGAGGCTGCTGCTTTGGCTCTTGTCATTGGAGTAGCTAAGTAGTATGTACTTGGTGAATGCGTCGATAGTAACGATGACGTACTCGTCTCGTCCCTCAGTGTTCCTTGTACCAAGCTTGCCTGTAATATCCATGTGGATGACTTGAAATGCTGCAGTGGGTTTCTGAATCGGGTGAAGCTGAGCTTGAATCACACCGGAGGGTCCTTTCGAGGTTCTGCAAATCACGCAATTATCGACAAACCTTCTGATCAGCGTGCTCATTTTGTCAAACCAGTAGGTCTCTCTCACTTTTTGTAGGGTTTTCTCCCATCCTGGGTGTTGCAACGCAGTATGAAATGAGTTTATTAAACTCCATTGGAACGACTTTGGAACAACGGTAGGTTTGTACATACCGAGTATAGGGTCTACGAGCTTTCTTTTGAGTACGCCCTCTTCTAGAATGTAGTCTGGAACCGGGTTGTCGCTTGACATGCTGTTTATCAGTGGACGAAGTACATCGTCGCGTCTCTGTTCGATCTGTAGCCATTCGCAGTCTCTGGTCATAATATTGACTGAGAGCTCAGCAGGCGGGTTCCTACTAAAAAAGTCCGCGTGTTGCAGTCTTTCACCTTTTCTATATTCGACCTCGAAGTCGTAATTCTGCAGAAAAGCCCACCAGCGATGGATTCGGGGAAGCAAGTCCTTCTTGTGTTTGGATGCTTTCAAAGCGTTACAGTCAGTTATTACCTTGAACTTTCTACCGTAAAGGTAATGACGAAAATGTTTTACCGCCCGCACTACCGCCAGGGTTTCGAGCTCGTAGGAGTGGTAACGGCTCTCGGCGTCTGTGGTGCGCTGGCTCATGTACGCGACTGGATGCAGGCGACTCCCGATGTTCTGGATCAGCACCGCCCCGTAGCCAAGGCTGCTTGCGTCCGTGTAGAGTTCTATCGGTGCGTCTTCCTGAAATAGTGAAAGGGTAGGCGCAGTAGACAAGTGTTGTATTACATAGTTTCGGGCCTCGTCGTGTCTCTCGTTCCATTCCCACTTTGCATCCTTCTTTGTTAACTCGTAAAGTGGTACCATAACGGACGAGAAATTGGGAATGAAACGTCTGAAGTACCCGGCGAGTCCATTAAATTGCCTAACTTGTTTAGGTGTTTTTGGTATTGGCGCCTTTGTTAAAGCCTCCACTTTTCCTGGGCTTGGGCTGACTTGCCCGTCAGATATAATATTGCCCAAATACTCAATGGAGCGTTTAAAAAAGGCAGTTTTGTCAATGTTTATTGAAAAGCCCGCCCTTTGCAAGGCCAACAAAATCTGCTCGATATGCGAGAGGCCTTCAGAAAAGTCTTTACATTTTGAAAGTATATCATCAACATAGACTTGGCAAACCTGTGAGCAAAGAAGGGGAGCCAAGGCCTTGTTTATGCACCGCTGATATACTGAACATGCGTTACTAAGCCCGAACGGGACGGTTAAATACTCAAACAGACCCTCCGGCGTAACAAAGGCACTTTTCTCAATTGAGTTTTCTGATATGGGTATCTGGTGGAACCCAGCCGCCATATCAAATGTGGAGAAGTAGTGCCCTCCCGCCAGCTGGTCTATCTGATCAGAGATTATTGGTAATGGATAGTGGTCTCTCAGGGTATTTCTGTTAAGTTCTCGGTAGTCTACACACATGCGATCCTGTCCATTTTTCTTTTTGACTAATATTATTGGACTGGAAAAGGGCGACTTACTTTCTCGTATTATGTTGTGTTCGAGCAACTCTTTAACAATATCGCGTACCTTTTCGCGCTCAACCGGACTCAATCGGTATGGTCTGCGTTCCACACACTTGTTCGGGTCTTTTAAACGAATTTCTAGTTCACCCGTATTAACACGAGTACGCGGGTAGCCGCGGATGAACAGATGTTCATATTTATTCAGTAAAATTTTAAGTTCATTTATCTGATCATTGTTAGTTAAGTCGCAATTTATTTGGTCAAATTTTTCACTTTGTGATCGCATGTGACAGACAACCGGTTGATGTACTAATTTAGCCCCCTGAGAGTTCACTAGCACGCTTAGATTTGTGTTTTCGATAAGGTTCATACCTATCAGCATATCCGAACACAGTTCGTAGTCCGGGACCACGTGGAATTTTAGTTCTATTCTTATACCATCGAAAACACATACCGTGGTGATCGTTGAAAGCGAAACGACCGTAAACTGTCCGATCCCTTTTAAACAGTTGACAACGTCGTTTCGTTTTCCGGGCAGTTTTGCTGCTAAAGACTCGCGCATGACTGAACATTCTGCTCCACTATCAAAAATCGCGAGTAATTCCAAATTACCGATTACTACTGGTATTGAATTCAGTTTGGCAAAACCCACACAGTTTACATTTGACACTACTGCGCGTTCTCGTTTGTAGCAAGTTTCATAGGTGTGACCTACCCTGGAGCAGAATGTGCAAGTCGGTTTTAATGTAGTTACGTTTTGAGACACTGTTTTATTATCTTGATGACGCGGCTGAGGATTTTCAGTTTTATCGCGGTAGCGACAGTCACGTGAATCGTGACCAGGCTTTTTGCACACTTGGCAAAAAGAGGAAGACTTATCAGAGAATCGTGGTCGTTTGATAGGGCCCTGCTGTACACTTGATGTCCCAGGATGGGGTCGCTTAATGCGGCGGATGGATGATGCCACTGAAATTAACTCGGGTACAGAAGATGCCCTAGCATTCAACAGTTCGATACGCAATCGCTCATCACCAATGCAGCCAATAACAGCTTCAACCGCATCATCATTTGATAATTTGTCTCTAGTAATACGTCGCCATAATACCCAAGCCTCTGACAAGAATTGCGCTATGTCTTTAGTGTTATCATAACCATGTTCGCGAAAGCGAACAACATCGCGAGAATATCTATTTTCTGGTTCAAACGTTGTTATTAAAACATCACGCAATTCCTGCCAGGTGGCGGTAGTAACCAGCCAATTATCAACCCATAACCTTGCACGTCCTTTTAATAAGCTACTAGCTTTCATTCGAACTTCGTAGTCGCTTAGGTTATAAGTTTCCATGGCAGTGGTCACATGTTGGCACCATTCCCTAACCCCTATGTTTGAGTCTGGATCGTACGACGGTAAAAATACGTCTTTAATCTTTACTTTGGATTCAGGTTGTGTCGTGAGACGCTCAGACACGTGTTTCATCATTTGCAACATTTCTGTAAAAAACTCAGTTGGTACTCCGCTAACAGAAGCGTTGACATTTTCATTGTTTGAGTCAGATGATCGAGCAGAAGAGGGTTCTAATCCCACTTCTGATAACGAAGGAGTTCTACCAACGGGGTTTTTAGAAACAGTGCCGCCAGCAGGGCTGACGTCACTATTCCCATCACTAGGCTCGCTCATTGCAAATAATGAAACCAGCGTCTTTTTCTTTAAGTTTATTAACTACTAAAACAATCCTTATAAATAGTTCTAAAACCAAATCTAATTATTCTAATTATTCTAATAATAATTATTACATTTAGGTACTCACAAGATCTCTTAAGAAGTTAACACCACTTTTTCTCGTCGAGGCTCACACCATAATGCCGGTCCGATCACGCCACTCAACACAAGAAGGCATTCCGGAAATAGCCATTTTTAATCACAATATTTTAAACAAATTTTACGGTGGTTAATTTCCTATTGTAAATTCTTAACAATTATTTAAAAATTTAGTTTTGATTTTTAGTTATTTTATTTCCAGTTAAAACATTAAAAAGAATTAAGTTTTAATGTTTCAACTAGGAAACGGATTCAAGCTTATGACTGTATTTAATTTACGCTCAAGAAAACTAAAGTTAGTTGAATGCTTATTGTTGACAAATCAAAATTTGAATTTATCATTAATTAACAATTATTAAAATAAAATGTTTTCTAATTATTTAGTAATTGCCTATGGTTTCACCTAAACAACCACAGTCAATCACACATCTTTTTACTTACCTAGCCTAACTGTATCAAGACATTACACTAGTTCTAATAACAAATCAACTTTTAAATCAGCTATAAATAATTCTTAAATTATTTTTGTAATTAAAATTATAATTTTGAAGGTCTTGCGTCGACATATATGTATAATAAATAATATCTATCTATGTTATGTATTGTATTAAATATGGCAGTCTTCTAGTCCCCATAACACAAGCTCTGCTTAGCTTGGGACTAGATGATGTTGTGTGGATTGTCCAGCTTCATATATTTATTTTAGGCTCCGACGCGACGGAGTGTTATAAGTTTAACATGTAGAGATTTATATATGAAGTTTCTATTGTTTTGTAATATAGAATATTTGTTACAGGGATCAAGCAACTGCCCCGATATGTACAGAAACATGCATTATACTGGTAAGTTGTTTCTTTTTTATATAAATTGAATGAAGCATGAATTGGAAGCATATGATTTTTATAAAACATCCTGATTTTAACTTTGTAATGGAATTGGAAATGAATGATTTGAGTTAGTTTTTTTTAATTAAATATTTTTAACTTAATTATAAAAGAAAAAATATTAATCGTAGTTATGTTTTGGAAAATTTTTAAATTCAAACACTAAGTATCAGTTTTAAATAGGTTTCACATTTAAATTTTATAAACTAGATATACTTTAATAATTATATTAAATGAATTTCAGCACGTAATTCTCGCAAGTCTCGCTCGAAAAAAAGTATTGCATGCAAACAAAAAACTACACCAAAGAAATGTCACAAAAAAAATAGGTATAAGTATTTGGTGCATGTTGCACATACACTTGTTTTTAACGCTTTTTAGATATTCGATTTATATTTAGTATAATAAAAAAGTAGTAATTTAAAATATAATAAGCAGTAACGGTGCTGGTCGTATATTTGTAAAATATGTACATACACTAGTATTTAATGCTTTTTAGTTATTCGAATTATTTTATAAACTGCTGGTCGTTTCATAGAAAAATATTATTATTTTATTATATGTATAAGTAGGTACTTAAAAACTTATAGCGAATTTATTTTATGCTTCGACTAATTCAATAAGTGTTTGATTCATATTCTTTTGTATACTCACTAAATATGTAAAATGTCCGTAAGTAGCTGCATTTATTATTTTAACGTGTGCTTTTTAGATTTAGTTAAATAAAACAATATACATATATTTTACAAGTTAAAAATATGTACAACTAAGCATTTTACGATATAATATGACTTTTTTCTATGAACTATTTAGACACATATGTATAAATCCAATTACTTATTTTTTTTTTATATTTTGCAGCAACTCAATGGCCAAGGGAGCACAGCATGCGATACAGAAGCGCTGATGACTTCACATTACCACAAATATAATAAAATTGATTACAAAACATGACTAAAATTCTCCAACTAATAATCAAATTCAAACTTTGACAGAGAGATAGTGGGGGAGAGAGAGAGAGAGGGGAAGAGGAAGAGAGAGGGGGAAGAGTAAGGGGGGAGAGAGTGAGGGGGGGGAGAGAGTCGGGTGCGAGGGGAGAGAGAGGGGGAAGAGTAAGGGGGGAGAGAGTGAGGGGGGGAAGAGAGTCGGGTGCGAGGGGAGAGAGAGGGAGAAAGATATATATAGAGAGAGGAAAAGAGAGAGGGGAGAGAGGGGGGGGGGGAGAGAGAGGGGGAAGAGAGAGGGGGAGAGATATAGAGAGAGGGGGAGCGAGAGGGGGAGAGAGGGGGGAGAGAGAGAGATATAAATATTGATTTGGCACACCACACTACAAAAGTACAACACACTAGCAAATGCAATCAAAGAAAAAAAGTTAAGGTAAGGTTATTGTGTCATATTCGAAAAGAGAGGTTATTCAAATGATGAAAGCTACATCAGAAAATGCTAACCAAGTGTAATTTTATGTAAAAACTGACAAAGTTTGAATTTGATTATTTTTGGACTATTTATTATATTTTAAGAGACATAATATAATTGTAATGGTGTATAGTGCTTTGCTAATAATGTTAGTAGGAAGCTAAAATTGAGAGTTTGTATGTGTATTATAGCAATTTGTTAGTATATTATGATAATATATTATAGAATATTGAAATAATATAACAATTAGTTATATACTTATTATAAGAGTTTTTTCCTGTGTACACGATTTTTTTTAAGTCTCCATCATAATGTGACTTATTTTTATGTCAATTATTCAATTTTAATTTGTTATATAATAAATATATATTTAGTAATATTTTGATTATGTTTGGAACTTTTAGAAAATGTCTTTTTGAACAAGCATTTAATATCTTTGATGTATTTTTTTTTAGTTTAATTTAGCTTGATGGCTATTCTAGTCAATTTCATAGACAATATATCTACAAAAAACTTAATCTTAGGAAAAGTTATCCTAAACTGTGCTTTTAATGTAACAAAAACTAATTAAATTCTATACTTATTAAGATGTAGGACTTTCTAAATGGCAGACTTTTTGTTCTGCCAATAAATAAATACCGGCAAGTAGGATATAGATACAAAGAAATTATAAATGTAATATAATTCTTTTAATATTTTTTTTAATTCAGAAAAGTATCATAAAAACGTCCACGCTGTGAAACTATTTACTGCAAAGAATTTTGAAATTATATAACGCTAAAATTTAAATTAGAAATACAAAATTAAATTTAGTGATTAGAGAAATATAACTAATAGGCTTAGAAAATTGTTAATAAAATTTTAAGTTTTCAAATTTAGTTTTTGTTAACTGCTTTAATTACAATAAAATAATGCGAATAGAATGATTTTAAATGTTACTTAAGAAATATATAACTTTAGTACTAGAAATTAGTAGCATTGTATAAATACTATTTATATCAAGACTCCGGTAAATTTTTTTTAATTATATACAATAGCAATGTATTGTCAACGCGTTCGACTTAACTACGTACCTCGCTCGCTCGCTCGCCTACTCGCTCCCTCGCATGAGGGGGCGAGTCGTCATGCGATGACGTCTGAGTTCGCAGTTAAGTCGCACGGGTCGTATAGGTATAGCTTGTGTTATAACTGTAATGTACCTATGGAATTAATGTGTAGATATGCCTGTGTTGAAACTAAGTTGTACTAATAAAATGTTTATCAATATTTATTCAGTTTTTTATTTAACCGACAAAACAACAGAGGAGGGTTTGATAAAGCATATTCTTTTTCTGAGTGGTACAATTTTGATAAAATAAACATAATTATTGATACAAATCATTATATATTTTGAAAAACATCACAAAATCACAAGTTATGTTTTATAAAAGTACAATTCACAAACGAATTAAAATCGGACAATAGCAATACCCACTGATAATGACTTTACCATTTACTTATCTAATTTAAACAAGTTTCAAACCTAAATATAGTATTGCCTTTATTCACAAACTAACTTACGATTATTACAGTATTTACAAAATGTATATAGGTATATATTAATTACATAAAAAAACAGTTGAGTTATCTACAGGCCGTTGCAAACGATCTACAGATAACTCACAAAACATATACATATCCTACAAATAATTCAGCTTATCTAAACCTATTAAGATATAAGCAGTTTGAAACTTGCATCAAAACGCAGTTGAGAATAGATTAGTAGAACATAAAGGAAACGGTCCGATAGAGCGTATAGCGGAAGTAGCGGCCATGTTGTCTGCGACCTTACTTCCTCCGGAACCACGCTACGGTGCTACGCCGTAGTGGATGCTACGCCGTAATGGGTGCTACGCTATATTTTTTTTTAATAATTTTAATAAAACATGCATGGTGATTCACTTTTTTTATAAAAACGTCCTAATAGCTTATTTACTTAGCAGAACTATTCGAGCCGGATTTGAACCCGTGACTTAAATCTCAATAACTTATGGGATTTTCCTAAATGCAGGAAGCATTATTAGCATAATATAATTATTTACATATAAGTATAAAGTTTCGATACAAAGTGTATCCTTCGTTTATTTTTTTTAATAGTTTTTGGCTAATCGTCATATTTCTGCCAAAACAAACATCAATTTGAAAATTACTATGTCTTCTGTACCTACTGTGTAGAAGGTACATTAGTTTCTTACTAAAAAAGGTGTAAATAATTAGCTGATGTTTATTTTGTTACCAAATAAAAAAAAATATAGCAACGGCTTGTGACAAAAGCCGTTAAAAACCTACAAAAGTGGCATATGCAAGTTGCAAGACAAGTGGCTTGCGCCGGAAGTTGTGCAAACAATATGGCGGCCGGCGACTTCCGCTGCCCAGTTTCCGTCTGCGCCAACATTAACTTTCAAATGCGTAATGTCGTTTAAATAGGTTGTTGTTAGTTCTTATGTTGCGGTATTTTATGGGAAAAGTTATGTAGTTTTTTGAAAGCGATATTACAAAAATAATACGTTGAAATATATTTTTAAATGGTTTTAAATTGTTTATGAATTTAAATGTAATTTCATAATTGTTATCGAAACATCATTAACAAAGAAACGAAAGTAAAAAAATAGATATAAATAAACGTAAGTTGTAGGTAAAATCAATTGTAAAGGTACATAAAAAGATAGGTAAAATAAATTGGGTAAGACATATTGTAAACATGTATTAAATAAAATAAAAATATTGGCATTGGTAAAAAATATTACAACGCATTATTTAAAGATACTCGTATAACTCAAAAAGTACTGCTTAGACATGGATAAAAAAACCAATTAACTTATTTACTTACTAGATTACTAAAACTTGTTTTGTAAAATAATTATTTATTTGTATCCATACAATTGGTTCTTTCTAAGAATCAAACCCACAACCCTCATCCAGAATACAAAGTTACAAAAATTACGCAATTTTCAAAATGATACCATCTATTTTCTATTGTCTATTTTCAATGTTTCCTTGTTACTGGTAAATATAATTAGGGCCCTAAGTGGTGTGCACTGTTCATTACGCGCTGTCGATGAGCGGTAAGTTGATTGCGCGCAGCTAGCCCGCAATGTACCGTTTACAAAACAATCTATACTTACGCTAACATATTTTTTGAATCCAGTTCAATCAAGATTTTGGATTTTTATATGAAAATCGCTTAAATTATATACTATGATCTTGTGATTTTATTTTTATAGTTGTAACTTGTACTTTTTCATAATGCTGTATCCTATATAAGTACGTTAGAAAAACCTTATGTCTAGACAAACCTAGGAAACTTTATAGGAAATATTTCCAAAAATAACCCTAAACTTACTAAAAGGATAGATTAACCAATCTTCCCTACTGTAAACTTACTAAACGAAGATACCTCAAAATAATTTGAGACTAGAGTGTGATGTGTGAATTGTCCTTGAATATCCTTATTAATTATTAATTTCTTTATATTTTCAAGAAAATAATAACGACTTTTTTTCCAACTGTACACGTAGAAACCACTTCGGTGTGTCGCCAATACACAATAAAATTACTTTAGCGATGCTTCACCAGGCTCTTTGCCTTTTAACGCTAAATATTTACGACATGGGCTAATACAACCTCTATTTCTAACTCAGTCGGTTAAATGAACTGAGGTAATAAGGTAATAATAAGGTAATAAGCATTTATTAGTAATAAATATTACAGGTCCAACATCGTAGATACATATGTTCATGTATATTAATTTAAGTACAATGTCAATGTGAAATTTAAAAAGTAAATAATATATTTGTATTTTAATACTAAATGATTAATATTATATAAAATGAGGTTGCAGCTTATATGATTTGTTATTCACTGATAAAATTATAAAATTGCCAGAATAACTTCTTGACCATCAAATAACTATTTGTTGGACAGACGTCACAGCTCAGTTGGTAGTAGCTCTGCCTTCTATGCTGTGAGTGAGTTCGATACCTACCCAGAAAACATGTTTGTGTGATGAACATAAATAATTTGTTCTGTGTCTGTTTCTATGTATTCTATGTATGTATTTATTTACAAAAAAAATATAAATAAGTAGACACATACATAATATGAAATACATACAAAGAAGTACCTAGGTAGATCATCTACCATCGCAAACGATTTATAGATCGCAAAATCTAAATCATATCAATACATATAAAAGCATTTAACCAAATGCAAAGAAGATGGATATACCTAATTTGAAAGGAAGCAAAAAAATACAATAAATCCGAGCTCGGAGCCGTCAATCACAGATGCGTCCTGGGACTGATATCGGCAGTCTTTTAATGCAAATAGAATAAAACACTGAAAAATGAGGTAAGTATTGCTTAGCTAAACTATTTTTTATGTAAATGCTATAATAATCGTAATTTAATAAAAAATATTATATTCAAATTATAATGATACAGTAAAACCCGCTTAAGACGATTTCTCAGGGACCCTACCAAAAACGCGTCTTATGCGTGAAAGCGTATTATGCGGGATAGAAAAAATAAAACGTTCTACCTATTCTACATACATATTGTTCTGTATTATGTTATAATGTAATATTTAGGTATTAAATTATACATTTATAAATTACATGAAATACGTAGTGTAATTATGTATAATTACGTCATTTAAAATAATCGTTTATTTTAGTTTGACAGAAAGATTTTGATGCATTAGTAATTAAAACATATTCAACATAATTCAACTTTTGCAGTGCGTCTTTGCTTTGATCCAAAGACGCTACATAGCACCTTAAAACATTAACAGCTGATAATGCCTGGGCGTTTGACAAAACCGGAGTTGACTCATCTTCATCATCATCATTATCACTCATTTTATGCCTCATTTTGTGTGTTATTCACATTCTCAATAAGATAACCGTATGAAAATGATAGAATTTCATACGGTGCCAAAATATCCAGGAAAATCCTTCAGTATCTCGGGTTCTTCTTCTTCCAACACGGGCGGGGAGCTTTCTGAGGCTCGCGTCAGAGCGTTCTGCTAGTGAACGACGGCTCGCCTCGGGCGTATTAAACGGGATGACGAATCGTATTAAGCGTTAAGAAATGTATGAAAATATGTCTCAAGTTGCAGGGACCGGCGTTAAGTGGCGTATTATGCGAGAAATCGTATTAAACGTGATCGTCTTAACGAGGTTCTACTGTACTTATATTTTTGGATATTTCACACATCACGCTCGCGTTTCAAACTACTCAAAGCTTATATTATGGAAACTAGGTTACTGATTGAATACTTAAACATATAAATATTGATAATAAAAATACCGAATTGTAATGTGAGTAAAAAAAACTTTATTTTAATGTATTTAAAAGAAAGTAAACACTCAAAATCAATAGTATTATTTATATACTTATACATACTTAATATGAACCTTAGAAAAATAAAATTAATATTACATATCCTTAAACTTGTTATACAAATAGATGCCTTCACACACATCCTCAAAGTCTATTTTCCACCAACGCCTAAAATTTGTAAAACTCTTAGGTTGGTCATCCTCATTCAATTTAGTGCATAAATCGCAGATGTAAGATCTAGGTCTAACTGTGTAGTAGTAGTAGTTCCTCCAGTCAAAGAAAAATGAGTATTTTTTCGGGTTCCGTATGAGATAATCGATGACGGCGCTAAGCTTTTTCAAGTCGAAGGTTCCAGCGTTGATGTAAGAGCCAGGTGGTAGGAAACTGAAATAAAAAAGTGTGTAACTGAAGTATTCATATAAGTGACTTATGTTCTATCAGTCAAGGTTTAAAATCCAGTAAAATCTAAGTTTTTTATGTTCTGTGAGTAAAATGATATCAAATGGCACAGCTTAATCAGCATAGCTTGTTGTTTGTTTTTTATATAATAGTAAAACACAGGTATAATCTGCGTATATAATTGTTTAGTTAAGAATCAGTAATAAATCTAATGAAAAACAACTTTGCAAAAAATAGCAAAAGTTTCTATAAGCTGTAGCTCTACCATGAGTTTTTACTATACTATATAAACTATACTCGCTAGCGTCTGTAGTTAAAAAATGTATGAAGATTTGTACAGCGCCTCTAGCGGATAGTCGGGTACTAAAATTGAATAATACGTAATACTAATATTTACGTAACTACTGTAGTAAAGTCAGGCGATTTTACTGTGACAACTCATGGTAGAGGTACTGTGATCAAAACGGTTCTGGATAAAAACAGACAAACAGATCGAATAACTATAGAGACATTTTTTAGTTAAGCCTTAAAAAGCCTTAATCACATTATTCAGTCAAAAATACCTTGAAAAATTGCTGCCAAGGGTTATAGGTACAACCACATGCCCCATAGCTGTAGCCAGAACTTCCGTAACATAATCCTGCGCTACAGATTCTTCTAGAACCAGTTGAAAGTAGTAATCATTTTCAATCTGCTTGTGACAACTATCTAAACTGATCTCCTGACACTTGTACTGACCGCACGGACCGTATGTATCTAAAGTATAGTTGTATTCCTGCAGCTCATTCTTCAAATCCTTGATAAAATCCAGGTGTTTGTTCTTCAACTTGCAATTCGGGATAAACCAAGCTACCGCTTTGCTCTTTTCCTCGATTTTATCGTTAAATTTATCAGAACTCTGCATGTTTTCACTCCATTTCAAGTTGTTGCATGGACCTACCCGCTTGTTTTGATTATCAATTATGTTTATAAACGGCTGAGGGATATCAGAGTCTAGTTTGTACGTCCAAGTCCAGTTAAAAAAGTTGTCTAGTGCTGGATTACAGATGGGGTGGCTCTGGGCAGGGTTGAAAGACTTGAAAATGTATCTTTGATGAGGGGATCTTTCGAAATCGTAATGATGCTGCTTCAGCTTCTTAACATCATGTATGTTGAAGACTATAGCGTCGAAGTTCTTTTCGTTTTGGAGTAGGCTTTTGTTGTAAGTTATGAAGCAGTTGATGTACGGGCAGTCTTGTTTTATGAAAGCTTTCTGTCCTTGTGGGTATACCTCATCTTTATTGAAGAAATTCTTCTTGTTTTTCTTTGCGTGTTTCCAAAATAAGATATATTTTAGATCTGTTTTATATCTTAACTGAGTGTGAGCTACATTCTTTTTGTTATTTATTACATTTGGCAGCAAAGCTATAAGAACAGCAACGCCTAGAAGTATGAAGTATATACCGAACTTAAGAAATACTTTTTTGGTTTTGTTTATGAAGACATCGTCTCGCGTGTGGTAGTTGCACATTTTTTGTCTGATTATTTTCATTTTGCTATCACTTGAGGCTTTACGATTAGTACTGACTGATCTCACAACGAACTTTAACTAAAGTTTACTAACTACTTCGTTTACGTTATTCCAATTAACGGTATTCACGGAATGCTATTGCTTTGTTTTCTTGCTCGTCTTTTGTTTTCTAAACTTGATCGGTATTTTACCTCATAACTTTGTTTTGCTAAGACTTGTGATGTCATAGAAATGGACTTTTTTAATTATTGTTTAAGTAAAGTGTAAAACAATAATATATATAAATATATATACAGAAAAGTTATGAAAATCTCGTTGTATTAGTGAATATACTATAGCTATTTTTTTTATCATAATTTCGTACAGCTATCCCCAATTCATTCCGCGCCACTTAATCCTCGCTTTAAAACAAATTACAGTTTAATTTGGTATTTTGATTAAAACCTACGGTATATGTTCGGGCAAGTTTTGTGGGTGTATCGCCCTGTATAATTTATGTGTTTAATTTCGCAATAAAGTCGCTGGTTTAACCTACTGCCATATGAAAAACTCGTTTCCGTATCCGCTAGTTAATTTATGAGTAAAAATATGCGTAATACTGTAGCATGTGTGAGGACGGGAGTTAGCGAATGTTACTTATGCTGATTTATAGGGGTTTTAGACTATTGATTGTATTTTTGTTTCCTTAAATTATATTTTTGTTTCCTTGAAATTAGATTTTTAGATAAGTACTTATTTAACTTGTTTTGCTCGAAAGTTTTTTAGCAATTAACTAAAGACTTCTGTAGTAGCATGGTAAAATGTAAAAGGTTAAAACACTGTGCAAACGTGATTTATTAACAAAGCATTCTTATTTAACAATTTTCTAATATAATAAAAGGTACCTAAATATGATGGCACCTTGATTCTAGGCCGAGGACTTAAATCCTCAGACATGGTTGATATTTACAACCAATTCACATTTTGATTTCAAATTTCAATCCATTTAGATGGAAGATAATATAAAGACTGGCCACACACGGACCGATATATATATCATTCATGTAATTTCTAATGATGGTAATATTGTTTTTTTACTTAACGACGTAACAATCCGATGACCCACCTTATTGTCTTTATACTAAAGTCATTAGAAGCAGAGAAATTTGTCTATTAAAATAATGAACAGGAATCTCGATTCCCGTCAGTTTACGCGGATTAAGTTCAGCTAACATTGGGTTGGTCTTATTTTCTGTTGTTACTCCTCAAATTGTCGACACTTGAGTACAGATTAGCTTCGTTACCCCGCGGCGGAGCGTACCTGAATAGTGAGGGGACTTCTGAACAAATAGTTAGGGATTTATCGATAAAAACATTAACCCCTATCTTATAAAAAAGTTAGCGTGGACTTTAAGTCATCATTATGTATGGTAATCAGTACTTCAAGTCTGCGCTAATTTTTTATTAGATAGACCATACGAGTTTACTTCTCAATCTTAAAACTTTAGCAGCATAATTAGGCTCCTCCGTGTTGTTACCTCTAGGCTCCGGTACACTGTTGCCAAGGTAACAGTGCACGTATGCTGAGTCAGAGTTCTTATTAATCCTGTACACTGCTAGGTTACAATGTTATTTTATTTCACCTTTTTGAGTATCGGTTGATAAACGATTTTATAATTTACCACGTATTCGATGGTATAGTATGTTTGTATATACAGAGCATGTTATATGTCATGTCGTACTGATCGTAAGGCAACATGTGATTTTTTTAATGTTACAACGTTGATGTAACATCTGCGACTTAGCTATGTTACTTTTTTAATTAAAGTACTTAATAATAATCTTTCAATTTTGGCTAACTCATTATGAAAGTGTAATCAATCACATAAATCTTGTATTAATTTGTGTGTATCACTAATTTATTTATAATTTAGATTAAAACATCGAAAGGTTGTCTGGAAGAAATCCCTTGCTTTGCGATAAGGCCGCCCATTGTACATTTAGTTTATTAATTTTCTAATCTGTATTTTCATTTAGTATTTAAGGTGTACAATAAAGAATTCATTTGTTCATCGATAACAACAAAATAAATCGACATGATCCCAACTCAATATTTCCAAGTGGTCGCGCGAGGAAGCTCGCGGAATAATGATTTCTTTGAGACGCCCTGTTTGAAGTACACCATTACAGCCCTCAGATACGTTTGTGCTGTACTTAATAGCGGATCACAATCCGTCTCTAATTGTTTTCCTTACCTTTGTGAGGTAAAAGCATGTTTACAGGGCTTTATCTCGAGTTTTAGCAAAGGACTCTGTTCTTTTACCTGAGATAGAAGTCAATTATTTTACCTAAAGCCGTTTCTTAAATATTTTCGTAAAAAGTAGACCTGTTTTAGAAATTCTGAATACTTTTTTAAGAAAAGCAGATATTTTGCCAAAATAAATATATTTCGGTTTAAATAATTTTTCTTTTCTTTTCTTTTAAAATCAGAGTTACGAAAATGTTCTGTAATTATACTATCAACAAGAGATAAGGGTAGGAAGGACAAGGGTAGGAAAATGATGACTATCACAAACTACTTCAAGGATTTTGGACTTATTGTTAGCAATTATTATTGTCCACAAAAATACAAAAAAAACCTTTACGGAAATATTTGAACTTCTTAACTAATGATTTTCAATGACTGCTGATTTAAATACATACATATAATAAGTTTTATTATTTATTATTATTAAAAAATAAATATTCATGGACAATTCACACATCACAATCTAGTCCCAAACTAAGCAAAGCTTTTATTATGGGAACTAGAATGCTTAATACTTATATTTTTTTTTATTGTAAATACCCGGATTTGTATAGACCCGGAACAACAAATATTTATGTTCATCACACAAACATTTGCCTTACTAAAAGTGCTCATATGTTTTTCCAAAGGTATATTCCCCCGCAAAAAGAGTAACTAAACCACTTTCGGTCAATCTCTACATTGTCTACAGCAGATCTGCCTTTGATCGTCTATCCTGTCAGCATAAAGTGTGAACTCAATCAAAATTGAGATCGTGTAGAAAAAGTGCGCGAAAACTGGATTGTCACGGTTTCAATTCCATTTCGCGTCGACCACGGCTTTTCCAGAGTAAAGATGGTTTGTTTTAGTAGAATTTACTAGACTAACTGATGCACGCGTCTTTATACGCGTGGAAAATATGTACCAGTATGGTTTGCTTTAGTAGATTTTTTCTAGACTTTGATGTTCTGTAAACTACGATTTTGTCAGTGTATTGGTAAAGCTCGTAAAAAAAACATGATCAAACAATAGTTTTTGACACTTACCGCCGTATGAAACTGTAAATTTCATACGGCGGTCCGTGAAATAAATAATAGTATTGAAACAATTTATGTAAAAAAGTAATTTATATTAATGTTATTTCTGTACTTAAGGAACATCACAAAGACTTTTTTTTCAAGCTATCTTTAAGACATCTTATTTTACAATCTTTGAATCTTTCAGTTTTGAATTGTCAGAAAGGTACATGTCAAAACAAAAACAATTGTTTGTTTCAGCATTGATACAAGCAATTTTTTGCCTAAAACATCGTTTTCTAGCAAAGGACTCCATAAACATAACATTTTACATCTTCATACAACTCCCTTGCACTCTCCCTTTTGTGTTTCCCCGTACAAAGTGTAAATCACTACAACAGTGAAGCCAGCCGCCGTGGCTCAGTCGTTTTACGTGATTTAACACGTAATTAGTGGTCCGTACCTACCACGTAATAACGTTACTGAAAACAATTGCAATGAAACTGCTTTGCTTATGTGTTTAACCAACTTCAAAAGAGGAGGTTGTCAATTTGATTTTTTTAGGTTTGTTACGTTGTAAAAATATCTGAAATGTAAAGAGTTTTCTTGCCAATAATGTTTGTTGTGTCGATAGAATATTTTTATATTTTTGTTCTTTTTATATATACTTACTTATATATTATATTAAAAAAATGAACAAAACCGACGACGACAACATACTAAAACACATTTTTTTATATTACTCATCAAGTAAAAATAAAACTATCTCTGAAGTATGATCTACCAAACTAAAAAATAATCATCAAAATTGACAGAGTAATCGTGAAACATAAAAAAACAACGAAAAAAAAGTTGAATTGACCTCTTTTTTTCGAGTCAGTGAAGAGCTTTAAAACCTTAAAAACAATTGCACAAACAATTACGAATTTTCGAATCGGAATCTACGGATCCGCAATAAAAATCAAAAAACCATTTTTATCCAACTCGATGTGGAACTGTTGACACCATTAAATAACTGATTACGTCCCATGGGCCTCGTCGGGACAAATAATGGTACGAACGGTATATTGCATTTATAGAGATACCTAGTATTAGCATGTTTTGTATGTTCGTGGATACGTGAAAATAGGTTACAATAAAAACTAAAATTGAACAAAAAATGGTTGTCTGTAAAGTCGGTTTACTGACGATAGTTGAACGTGACAACGTCACTTCATGGAACGCCTCAGAACGCCTCATGAGTCATGTTTTTTCGTGCGTGCAGCCGGCTCTATCGAATTATAAGACGTTGTCACGTCAAAAATAATATATTTTTCAAAACTGAGCAAAAATCACTGTTAATAGTCATCGGACAGTTATATTAAAACAGTTAAAAAAGCTATATAAAACCTCTTTATAATGTTTACGTATTTTAAAGGATGTAGATAACTGAAATTAAATGAATGAATGAATAAAAATTATTTATTATACACCTTAAAATACTAAATGAAAAATACAGATAGAGAACCTCCGTAAATAAAAAAATCTATAGATTGTTAGCAGCGGTCTGTGCTTTTATTAGAATTAGATTTTTTTTTTATAAAAATAACTGACTTCAAAGAAGGAGATATCTGAAAAACCGCCTTATCACAAAATTGATCTACTTTAGAGGTAATATAATATTTGTATGCTGTCTACAAAGGCTGAAACGTGAAACTATCGGTACTCAGGTGCATTTCCACGCATACGCTCGCTTAATTAGATCCGAATGCATCGCCCAGGGCCCTACCACGCAAACCTATTAACCAGCCCCAGCCCCAACCTCAGTAACTTTAGTACTCTAAAGTTGCCAACAGAAATAACCTAGTAATAGTTTTACTGGGCTTGTAGATGGCAATACTAACAAAATCAGTGTAATGAAAATAGATATTTTACGATCATTTATGTTTTATCAACAACCAGAGATATTAGATATTCCTTTCTTTCTTCTTTCAGCTAAGGGAAATAAATATTCATGGACATTTAACACATCACACTCTAGTCCCAAACTAAGCAGAGCTTGTACTATTGGAACTAGATTGCTGAGAGAATACTTACATACTTTTTTTTGTAGTTAGCTGTTTACAGCGATACTAATTTGCACACGCTACGTACACGTTACGTTGGTGAACCTTACCTGCTTAGACAAACCGTTTACGTTACAATTTAGCACGATCGGGGCCTGAGGGCTAAGCAGGAATAAATGTGACAATTGTAAACGACGAGAAAAAAGATGCGCGGTTACCCGCTTACACCGATCCGAATTTGCACTCACTACATACACTTTACGTTAGTGAACCTTAGCTGCTTAGACGAACAGGTTACGGTCTATTTAGCACGATCGGGGCCCTGGTAACAAATTACGTAGACTACATTCGAGTACCAGCAGTAATACAGTACAATGCAGTGGGCATCAGGTGCGTGGTTAACACCTCGCTTGCATCGAATCCGAACAATTACACGTCGTGCAATCTCGTTTAATTACATTTTACGAGCCATACATTTTTGTCCAAACTCCTATTTCACTGTAGGTACCTACCTACTTATGCTCTTCTTCTTCTTTTTCGTGTTGATGATCTCAAACAGTGTTTTCCCAAAACTTTTGGGTACTTATGTTGAAAGGAATACTTAGTTACTTTTTAAAAAAGCAAATCGGTGTTTAAGCG
Organism: Ecliptopera silaceata; assembly: GCA_932527185.1. Taxonomy (NCBI): domain Eukaryota; kingdom Metazoa; phylum Arthropoda; class Insecta; order Lepidoptera; family Geometridae; genus Ecliptopera; species Ecliptopera silaceata. Next base: position 3,441,328 of record OW052211.1, read on the forward strand.
ACATGTGTTGATAATCTTGAACATATAACATAGATAGTTAATCTAACTTATACTCTGAGCTAACATATGGAGCCATATTTTCATAATTTGAAATTTGGTTTTGCCGACATGTTACTTTTTACGCCTGTTAAAATTGTTTAGATAAGATAAGATAAATATAGTTATATATAAGATAAATATAGTATTAGTAGTAAAGATATTAGTAGTAAAGATAGTTGTTTGAGCACACTATACATAAAATTAGCCTTAAAAGACTTAACGGCACTGTAAATACTTTGGTGTTTGACTTAAAATCACTTCCATTCGACGCTTCTATCATGCATCTTTGCATATTTTGTGAATTTGGCATATTTTCTATCAATTTTTTTTTTGACAGCATTTTGCTGTTATATTAAGTTCTTTGTTAATTAAAGAAAATAGAGCCACAGTATTACCAATTGTCAGATCTTGTTATGTAAGCAATAATTTACGGTAATTATTGATCAAATTGCCTAGTTTACTATCCACATGGTAATCAAGTCAGCTGATGAATATTCGAGAAGGCTCCATGGCACTCCTGGCGGGTCGAGAGGGCGGCACTGAGCATTTGAATTATGCCAGGTCAGGCACTTGGCGACGTGCTAGATCGAAGGACTTTTTTTATATAATGACGTCATCGGATTCGAAAACTAGATGAGTTTAAATAGTCTTCTTCTTTTTATGAATAAGAATAGAATAAGAATAAATAAATAAATAATGCCGGACAATCCACACAACACCATCTAGCCCCAAGCTAAGCAGAGCTTGTGTTATGGGTACTAGAAGACTGACATACTTATTACAATACATTACATAGATAGGTATTTTTATTATACATATAAAATACCCAGAACACCCGGAATAAATATTTGCAGATCGTACAAACATTTATCCCAAGGCAATAATCGAACCTTCGCGTCGCAGGCGGACCTTCGCCCGCCGCGTCACATCGGTCGTCAATAATGATCATGAATCTAGTTTTTCACATTAATTAGTAAAGTGAAACTGAAAAGTTAGTTTCCAAACAAACAGAACCTCATTAGCATGCTAGAAGTAGGGTCAGCGACAAAGAGCCGATGAATATTCGAGCAGCCGATCTCAACGATATGCTAACCAGTTGCGGACTTCTCTCGCTGACTGTACCTATTGTTAGATATATTTTATCACCATGTTTTATAATCTTATTAAGCTATTGCATAGCTTCTTTCGCGGGCCTTGAGCGTGGATACTGAATTCAGAAATTCCGTAACGAAAATAACCTAACACTGCGCCTGCGTAATCCAGCAAAAAATGCTATGCGATAGCTTTACCGCGACAGTCCTCGAGTGCCACACTTTTCATTTTATTCTGTGTCTGGGTGTTATGAGGTAAATGAGGAATGAATAAATGAATCACTCTGTGTATTATATGTATGTATTTACAAAAATATGTATACCTAAATAAAAAAAGTATTCTATCAGCTATCTAATTCCCATAGTACACAGAACAAATTATTGGAAGGAACATGGAAGGCAGAGCTACTACCAACTGAGCTGATGCCTGTCTTTGAATAGACGAGTAATATGCTACAGAAATTGCTATTGTTGCACACCATAGAGTTTATGCTATACATAAAAATTTAATTTAGCTTACCCACCTTTGACTCATAACTGAAGTCAATATCAAAAAAAATCTATTAGCATAATCTTTTCCACACACCTATTAACATTATAATAAAAAACACCAGTCCAACCCTGAGGTCATTGCACGCAAACATTGATAAAATAAGAGTAGGTAAGCAGTTCTTGAAAAATTCATATATTTTAAAGCGTCCAAGTGAAGTTAGCATAATAATATTGGCGGCGGAGGAAACAGAGAGGGAGGAAAAAGAGGGTGAGTTTACGTCATCTCACTTATATTACACAATATTTTCTTGTTTAAGAACAAGTTTAATTATATCCATTGATCGATTGAGCTCAACTGTTTCGTAAACTTATGTAAGTAAACTGTTTCGTATGTATATGTATATTAGTATGGCGGAGGTCACCATTATTCCACATTTCACAAAAAATGGCTTTTGTTTTCAAAATTTTGATTTTTCACCCACGACATAGGGATTATAAGTTAAAGTTGGTACTATATGTACCACTTTTTTTACCGTCTGAATTAAAAGCACCCTTTTCACCCTTCAAGCAAGGGCTGACAACCAATAGATGGAAATGTCAGCATTTTTTGTCAGTAAAATTCTAAGGATAACCTTTAAAGGGTGGATTATTATTTCAATAAACTTTAGATCCATCCTTAAGGCGACGGGTAGGGTGAAATTTTTCATAATAAATAAAAATGTCAATAACTTCCAAGTTTATTATTTATTTATTATATCTATACACACGTTAAACTTGTAACACGGCATAGTTTTTGCCGTGGTGGTTAAACTCTAGACAGTCAGCGTGGCAACGTCACAATTTCAATTTCAACAAAAATGCTGACAACGGCGCAAAACACATAATGAGCCGCGCACAGTTCGGATAGTCAAACTCTAAAGCAGTGCCTTATGTATATTTGCGAGCACACAGCAATCAAACACTTATAATTCCTAAGGCGCTACTCTTCTTCTTCTTTAAACACCTTAATGTAGAAATGTTTTCTTTAGAGTCACAAGATACGAACCATAAGAATAGCTGTGCTGAGTTTGGTACCAAACAAATCTGCCAAACCCATAAAAAATGGGATCTTAAACCACACTTTTGCAAAAGGTGTTGGTACTAAACTTACATTTAAAAGTAAACTATATCCAAGAGCACAAATTTTGAGTAACAATACACTAGTTCAATATATGTGTTATAGGAAATAATAAGTTTCACAACTCCACATGCTATCACTTTTTCTGAAAACAGTTTTCGGTTTCCCCAAAAACACGCATTTGGCTATACCCGTCACCTTAAGTAAGAACGACAAAACGTCAATCCCTAAGTCAATTTGACATTTAAAAATACTTCTAATTAAAGAATAGTAAAAATAAAAGAGGTTCATCCTCTTTTATTTTTACTATTTGGGAACTTACTACACTAAATTTATTAAAAAATAGGACTTTATTTTTGACGTGCTCAGTAAGGCAATGCATACCTAGTTATAAGCAGAATTACCAACTTAACATTAGGTCATCTATTTTTTCCATCACTTACTTCAATAAAAAAGTAATTTACGTTATTTCAATTGAAAAGTTATGAGAAAATTCTAATAACTTAGTTTCATTATAATATATTTTAACAGCTAGGCACAGTAACGCAGTATCTAGTCTGGCTAATATTTCCAACACGATGCTACAACAAAATATGTAAAACAGTTGTAGCATCGAAACGATAAGAAGAAGAAGAATTATATATTTTGATTAATATTTTACAAATTATGGTTTATCATTCCTACCATTTTTGATATACGAAAAAACATCATCGTACCTCTCAGCCCCTTTCGGATAACACCGTTCACTCAAGGACCCATAGAACCACCATTTCCTAAAGTATTTATAAACAGTCGTTTCTATCTTATTATTTAGTTTTTCACACAAATCACAGTAACCTCTTTGGAGGTTTGTTTCGTGGATTGTAAAGTGCTTTTTCCAAGAGAAGTAGCTTCGATACGCGGAGGGAGTTCGGATGATGTAATTCAAGAGGGCAGCAAGCCTTTCTGTGGACTCGTGAGTGGCGTCGATGTAGGAGTTGTAGGGAAGAAATCTGAAGTAGAAAAAAAAACATTTTACACATCACACTCTAGTCTAACTAACTAAGCAAAGCTTGTATTATGGGAACTTAGTTGCTGATAAAATAAATATAAACACTTTTTTAATTAAAAAAAAAAATATAGCGTGTAAAGAGTATACCAATTTTTTTTATTTTTTACATAAATTATTACAGCAAAACAAACTTCAATCTTGAACTACTATTAAAAACACATTAAAATATCAGCCAAAAAGTTCTTGTCTACCAAACAATAATATTAACTTTTTGTTCGAATTGATAACCCCCTTTTATGAAGTCTGTTGAAAATAGAAGCTGCATAAATCTAAGCCGCAATTTTCACAACGCTAAATTAGTGTATACCTATACTCTCCACCAGGAAAACCAGTTTTAAATACTAAGTTATAAAATAAACTAATTTTAAACATTTAGGACTTACTTGCCATAATCAGCTCCTCCGACCACGATCGGCACAGCATGATGATGGTAACCCTTCAGCACCTCAGTCGTCACATAGTCTTCTGAATAACTGTCTTCATACGCCAAATAAAAGAAGTAGTCTCGTTGCAGCATTCTTAAACATCCTTCGTCCGGACATTTTTTGTGTCTGCATCCATAAATATCGAATGTTAAAGAACTTTCATTCATAGACTCTTTCAGCTGACGGATGAAGGGCACTACACTCCCATCTAAGTTACATTTATCTGTGTACCACATTAATGCTTTGGTTTTGGTACCTGCACTGAAATTATCATCCGATTCTAATTTTCCTGTTGTTATTTCTAAAGAATCGTTTGGTTCTTCTACAGTCTCTGTCCAATTGGTCTCGTGTTTTGGAGCTACTACTCTACCGTCTAAATCTTTGACTTCTATAAAAGGTGTCACAATATCAGAGTGCAGTTTGTAAGACCACGTCCAGTTGAAGAAATCATCAGCTTTGACATTGCAGACTGGAAGCTTATCAGCTGAAGTCATGGAGAAGAACACGTATTTCTGCTTTTGGGACCTGGATTTCGGCATGTTCGCTTTCCAGTTCTTCAAAGTGTTAATGCTGAATACGATCGCGTTGAAGTCCCTCACGTCTTCTAGCAAGTTCTTGTTTGTTGTGAGGAAGCAGTTAGTATACCGGCAGTTGTTGTTGATGAACGTTTGCTGGCCGTCTGTGGTTAGGTTATAGGTGCGTTCTGGAATAGTCCAAAGCAAAATGTAGTTGAAAGTCTCTCCAGACTTTCTTAGCTTTTGAGTTTCATCAGCTCTTTCAGATTTGGACATCATCATTGCCGTGTGAAATGTGTAGAACGCCAGCACGATATACATTAGCAGACCAGAAAAACTTAGTAGAAAAAACAATTTAGCAAACGTTTCTGTCCGCGTGACGAGATACATTTTGAAGAGTTCTCATTGATACTGAGAGGACAATAGAGCAGAGCGTCTCAAGAATCTGAGGAATCTAATGACGGAGATAAACAAACGGTTCGTTGTAAAGCATTGTGTTGGCCGCAAATATTTTCTTTGACAACAATACATTTCAATTTCATTGTTGCGAAAAAATATTGGTTGTTTTTTGATTGGATCATAAATTTAGATATCGTTATTATTTTGCCTATCATCATATTTACGCGTTTATTTGTCTAATATCGTAAAAATAAATTAAAATTTATTGTATGTTACTACAGATACAAAAGTGTATCAAAATAGTACAATCATTCAACTATATCCGCTATAAGTACCCCATTATAAGTTTCAAGTTTTTACCTAGTTCTGATATTCACGGAAAATTTCTACAATTTCAATACATTCAAACTTCCTCACAATACGTCCCGTATTTCACGTCCCAAATAAAACGCTCAAAGACGTCTCAAAGGGATCCGTCTGTCTGTACGCAGCCAAAAAGCTCTTGAGAAAATTTTTCTATCAGTCGATGTCTCCCTCTATTTGCTAAGACCTGTTTCGTTAGAGGCTTTGCGTGTTTCCATTTTACCATTACGATTATAATTTTATACTTTTAGTTATTAATATAGGTTGTGTAAGAATAGTAGTATTTTTAACTACTTTTGGATGTACATAGATTCATATTGGTTACAAAAAAAACATACGTAGGTATATAATTATTTTGGTTTTTTACAAAGATCTGCATCAAAAAATTGATTTATCCAATTAAATAAATATTAAAGTGTGCCATCACACAAATAATTGTGCTTGCTAGATTGGTCTCTAGCAAGAACAAATTATTCGTGTGACGACTCACGACACGATAAAAGACCAAAAAAAACAAGGCCCAACTTTATCGTACCGGATGATAATGGAAACAGACTAAGTTCTTTGCATGTAAGACGTCGAGTCTTCGGCAAATATGGACATCGCGTATGAAGTCAAACAGAATTACATATTCCATAAAAATATACCCCTTTCGGCGCGTGACAGCGGCACTTGACACGTGCATAACGCATACATGTATTTATTTTTATTTACTTATTATAATTCAGTGACTTCATCGGACAGGGTACGGGCTGAATATTGAAGAATTTGATTTGCCGCATTGAGAGTATTCGTTATTTACTGATGGGATTTTATTTAGACACGTGAAATCGGGTTTAAACTTACTTTAGCAGAGTACTGCTTTTTTTCCGTTAAGGTCACACGCTATTATTATGGTGGGTCACAGTTACATACATTTCGTACATTTTCACATACACTTTGTCCATGAAAACTCAAGATGCATCTAGTTTGCAATGGAATGCATTAAGCTCTTTCCTTATCCTTTATTTTACTATTTTTATCGAAATTTTATTTAACATTAGTTACCGTTCATGGCTTTTTGGTGACGGCTTGTGGTATTCCTTTAAAAAGAAATATACTAATAAATGCCCTCGTCTGAGCACAATCATCTATTTAATTAATTAAGTAGTGTATCTATAGTAGAGACCACAAGATTTCAGAACTTTAACTTTATTAATCATCATCAACTTGCCCTTAACTTACGTTACATAATTGTTCGTCACATTATCCTTCTCTACTCACTCCTATCACCCTCAGTCTCTCATTTCATATCATCTCTTAACTCCAATCATTTGTTGACTCTCCTTTCATATCTTTCACTTTCAAAGCCTTATTAAACTGTTATAAACAAACAAGCCCGAAGCTTTACTAAATACCTTAATCGATGAGGTATGACGGCAAGTATTTGTCGTTTGCCGCAGGTATCCCAGATCATTGGAATGCGTGCATACCATCACAACCTGACGGTTGAGCACGAATTGTGTGTGACTATCGTAAACTTATCGAAACAGTGACGTATTTGAGATACACTGCGCGTCAACATCATAATTACTGTCGAACGTTACAGTGTTAGCGCGCAGTGTAGGTATATATTTTTTTTAATCACGGTCTTTTCGCTCATCACACTGCAGCCCCAAACTAAGCATAGCTTGTAATGTGGGAAGTAGATTGTTGATAAAATACTTATATAGGTAAGTATATTTTTTTGTAAATACGTAGGTACACAGACACAGAACCACAGAACAAAAAATACAGTAGAAGGAGCAAAGTCCATTTTTAGCTCCGGAACCAGCGTACCCTAACTTACACTGACACAGGTTAATTGTATTTCGTCACACTAAGAAAAGCGTCGTGTGATTGGTTGAATGAAAGTAAGTAATACATTAGTCTTCGTTCATTTGAAAATTAACAATAATCATATGACGATAGAGTGGTTTATTATCTAATCTATTTACGTATTACGTCATACGGAATACTTTCACTACCAAGTTCTGCTACTCGCCGCTAGATGTCACTACACCAAATGCATTTAATAAACCTTTATTACTTTTGAGATAAGATTCATATTTCCGTAACGAGCTCTTTACTATTTTTGTACTATTCGTCCATTTCTAGGGTTGTACTGCTGCCATTACTTTATATATCGACAATGCGTTTTATTTTCAACTAAAATTAAAATCGATAAATATATTTTACATTTCAAAATGAATTAAGTACCTACCTTACTCATTTTTATGTTTGAAATCATTGTGTTTATAAATGTATACTAATATAAAAATGTATATAATAATAGAAGTAATTAATACAAATAAAATTAAAACACTGGTTTTATTAATGAACTACTTACATTAATAAAACATCTACATACTAAAAAATATACATTATTGGCCTTGAAAGATAACATACTTGTTAAGAAGTTGCCTTTTTGATAGTTTTATATTAATTTTAAGTAAATGATGTATCCGCACATTAATGTAGCGTTCTGTTATGGCTTTTATCAAGTCAGTTACATGGTTTGATGTGGGGAATTCTCCAATTTGATGAAAATTTATATTTTCGAACAACCTTTCTCCGATAAACTTTCTTAATATTTTGGCCATTACTTCTTCTTTTTTAAATAATTTTCCATCCATTGTCCGAATGACAACTTCAGCCACTTTACAAATTTTTATCATATCGCTTGATGGATATACAAGCCCACCTTTATCTTTGGCTATTATAAATTTATGTAAAGAAATACATTTATATGAGATGAGAGCGCCAACACAGATGTCGCAATTAATTTTCTTTATTAAAATTCGGGCAATATATCCGGCAATATGTGCTATTGCTTGAGAACTAAATTCGGTAATGTTTTTTAGAAGTTCGCCGATTTCTTGCTCTTCTGTGTTGGACAGAAGACAAGAGTCTTCTGTCCAATCGTCCTGTGTTAAACCTGAATCAGTAGAGGTTTTATTTATGCGATCTACTGCGGACGAGCAATTTAGGATAGACAATTGTTCCAACGCAGTACAATTTCCTGATCCGAAATCTTTTAGTTCTACATGAACCAAAAGTTTTTTGTATGCTGCCACAAACTGTCTTGCTGTCGGATTATTATTAGATCCACCGTGTGCCCTAATATTACCAACAATATTATATAATATTATCTAATATAATATTAATATATAATATTATAATATTATTAATATTATTATATAATATTATCCAAAACCTCCTTTTTTATAGGTTCGAGACTTTATGAATGACTTAAGGTTGAGAAACCTTTCTCAATTTGAATATTACTAATAGATTCCCTCATATCCACCTTTTAAAAACTTATAAATAAGATTAACTAATTAAATAAAAAAACGGTTTGAACAAGTCATGGAAGTACCTACTACTACAATTACTATACAGAATCATAAAAAAAATGCATTATAGGGTTAATTTTTTGCCGATATATCATAGAACATTGTAAGTTTAAAATATCGATAACTCATTATCGATAACGTCAATACCTAATTGAGTAGCGGACTTTGACATGTCAGTAGTTGGAATCTTCGAGAATAAATGGTTGACTTTAAAAGAAAGTAGACCCTATAAAATAAACAATAAAGTCTATTTGTACTTGTCTTGTACAATAAAATAATGTTTTTACAATTTTCATCGAAATTAAGTAAATCAAGACTAACCGATGATATGATATACCACCATTTGAAACATTTTTAGTTCTGCTGTCGTTTTTACACTCTAGAACAGCGCAATAAGGCATTTTTGTAATTTTTCTAAAGCTATTATCACTGTGACGGTTCGATCTAGACTGACGTGCGTGAAATAGGCGTGGCGGAGACAGCTTGCGAATCTACGCTAAACTCGGGGTACGCGCACCCCGCCCCCATACTACTTCTACTGTATTTTTTGTTCTGTGGCTCTACCATGAGGTGTCACAGTAAAATCGCCTGACTTTACTACAGTAGTTACGTCAATATTAGTATGGCGAATTTTAGTACCCAACTATCCGCTAGAGGCGCTGTACAAATCTTCATACATTTTTTTAACTACAGACGCTAGCGAGTGTAGTAAATATAGTATAGTAAAAACTCATGGTAGAGCTACTGAGCACAGAACAAATATTTATATACATCAGACAAACATTTCCTATGCTAACATATTAATAACCAGTGCAACATGATCCTTATAACTTAGTGGCTCTGCATATGTACTTTTTCCATATCAACACTTTTAATTTTTGGCTCTTTTACAGTTCTATAATAGTATAGAATAGAAGACACAAACAAACTAACTACTATACAGTATTTACAAAATATACATTGTCATAAAAAATACATAAGAAATGATTGAGCTATCCACAGACCGTTGCAAACGATCTATAGATAGTTCAACTGATCCAAATCAGTACCAATCGGAAGCGTACCCAAGACACTGGCTGCATTGCCGCGCTGAATAGCAATGCTGATACGCTGGGCCAGATACTAGATAGAAGACAGATAAACTTAATTCGTTCGATTTACATTGAGTGTCAAACGCCAGCTCGACAGCCGAACGTTGGAGCGTCATCGCGCAGTGTGAATCGAACGCTGCGTTACGTTAACGTTACGATAGTCACAATAATTCGTGCTCTGGTAACTCAGTGGTAAATAACCGTCTGGTAGCTAGCTCTACCAATTCATTACAACAGGTCTTTGAGAGACGATGGCCGTTATATAACGAACTTAAATAACGGAAGAATGCAAAGCTATAGCTTATTTTGTGAAACTCCGTTTCGTTGAAATCAGAATTTGTAAGTATATTAAATTTAAAGTTGGTAGTGTTTTGATTTGGATTAAATGTGCTAACTATAAATCGTCTGTAGATATTTTAACTTTTTCTCATGTATTTTTAATATACCTATGTAACTTTGTAAATATATAAAATAAAATAAATGGGAACTAGACTTCTGATAGAATACTTTTTTTGTAAATACATAGAATACATAGTAACACCCAGACAAATAACAAATATTTATTTAAACCACACAAACATTTGCTCTGGGTTGCAATTGAACCTACGACCCACAGCATAGAAGGCAGAACTACCAACTGAGCTGTGACGACTGCCTATAGTTTTTACTACTTTTATTTATTTTATCAAAAATAACCAAGCAAAAGCTAATAAAACTATGTAGGTAATAAGTTCGCCCACCTGAGGCGAAGTAAGACCGAACTTGAAGCAATGAGGTAAAATCGAAGTTCCAAGGCAAGTTTAAAAAGTCTAATTTTCCTCCATACGCGACTGGAGTACGAGGCACGGTCGGGATTCCGACAGGTTAATGTGGATAAGACTATATCAATATAAAAAAAAAATCCGTCAAACGATGGTCAGAAGAGAAGAAGTGCTTTTTTCTCATCATAATTCTTATATGGACATATTCTTAGCCATAATTTACTTAATAAGATACAATACAAAAAGCTTTATTTATGAAAATAATTGTCCAAAAATAGGGTAGGCTCTGACTTCTATTCTAGTTTAGGAAAAACTGTGTTACAGAAAGTGCAATCCTTAAAAATGTAAATTTTTGAAATGTAAAAGAGAAAACTAACTCGATTTAGAATAACTTACTACAGATGACTAGATAGTAATGCGTTTTAGGTACGTTCGTATAACTAATACTGAACACGATAGTGTGGATATCCATACTATCTTAGCGCGAAAACATCAAGAATAATAAGGCAAGGAAGCTAGCGAGATTTCACCCAATCATAACTTCCAGAGAAAAAGCACATCATACACGAATGCATATAATATTTCATAAAATGCGCCAATTTGTTCCTTTTGCTTGAGTTTCTAAAATAAACTTGAAAAACTGAGACAGAATTCATTTTACGAAATGGTTGTGAACTTTTTGTCAACTGTTTACATTATTCAAATGCCTAGAAGATATCGCTATTGAGCGATAAGGCCGCCCATTGTGCATTTATATTCTAACTATTGTTCTTCTAGTATTTTTTGTTTTGGTGTAATTTGTGTACAATAAAGCGTTATTCATTCATTCATTCATTCATTCAAATAAATATTCTTTTTAGATATTTTTTACTTTTAACAATTTTCAGACTATTTTGTACTATTGAGATAATGGCACTATCATTCAGCGCAGTCACACAGTTTAAATAAAAGTTTTAGTAAAAGTAAAGAAATAAATAATAAATATAATATAATAGGTTCCAGAACTAGTTTCTTGCCTGTTTTTTTCTAGACTCTCGTCGCAACATACTGACACCTAGAATCATTTAATATGTAGACGTTATATAGCGATCCTTGTGATTTTATTGAATTTGAATTTGACTCCACCAATTTACATAATATTTGGTACTGTAAGCTATATATAGATCGCATCGTTTGCAATGGTCTGTATATAGCTCAACTGTTTCTTATGTATTTTATTTATGTACATTTTGTATACTGTAATACTACTGAAAATACTGTAATAAATGTTTGACGACCGATGTGGCGCGGCGGGCGAAAGTCCGCCTGCGACGCGGAGGTTGCAGGTTCGATTCCCGCCTTGGGATAAATGTTTCTTCTTTATTGTAATGTATTGTATTAAGTACGTCAGTCTTTTAGTACCTACTCATAACACAAGCTCTGCTTAGCGTTTACAATCCACACAATCATCTAGCCGATGATGTTGTGTGGATTGTCCAGCATTATTTATTTATTATTGAAATTATTAAAACAATTTATACAGTTTATTATTTTATTCTTTTCAGGATTAACTATAGAAGTGTCAGCATAAAATTTGCAGTAAGTGTGGATGCCGGGACGCCATAAATCGTGGAACATCTTCGCATCGCGGACCAATTAGTACAAGATGTTACCAGCGCCAGTCGCGGCCCGACTTTATGCTAGATCAAACCAAGAATGTTTTTAAAATATACTTATATTTTAAATATATTTATATTTTTAATATACTTATTTAAAATTAGTATTTATTCACAAACAAACTTACGACTATACAGTATTTATAAATGTACATTGTCATATAAAATACATAAGAAACAGTAGAGTTATCTACAGACCGTTGCAAACGATCTATAGATAGTTCAACTGATCCAAATCAATACCAATCGTCGCGTACCCAAGATACTGGCTGCATTGCCGCGCTGAATAGCAATACTGATACGCTGGGCTAGATACTCACCAGCCCTCCGGTCACGCGACTAGACGCCCAGAAATAATTTTTAATTTATTATTAAATCTAATCTAAGTATATTTTAAATAAGCAAATTAAAATATAAGTATATTTAAATGAAATGAAAAGAAATTTATTTCGCTGTTACATACATTACAATTACTTACAATTATATAGGGTGCGATTAACAATGGGTATGAATCAATTCCTGGTTGTGCAACATTGATACCCAAACTAGGATTACCTTGTGTTATGGCACATCAATTTAAAATCTTATGTAAGTATATTTTAAAAACATTTTTACCAATTTAAAATCTTATATTTTGCGGCAATGCAGCAATCCAGTATCTTGGGCACACTTCCGATTGGTACTGATTTGGATCAGTTGAACTATCTATAGATCGTTTGCAACGGTCTGTAGACAGCTCAAGTGTTTCTTATGTATTTTATACCTATGTACATTTTGTTATACTGTAATAGTAGTTAGTTTGTGAAAAAATAACCAAATTAATAAAAACAAATAAATGTATGTTGCATAACACCATCCTGAGTGGAGTCGCAACTAGTTTTTAACGAATGCCGTGAAAGCGTTAATTACTTTTGCAGTAATTAATATGATTTAAAGATCCACTAAAAATGCTTGTATCTTATAATAAAGTATTTTTTAATTGAACTTAAAGTGTGAGTATGTTTATTTGGATGGATGCTTATAATAATGGTACAAAAAAAATGTATTGTGTAAAAAATGTGATAAAAGAACGTTTTTTAAATATTTTTTATGTAAGTAATTGCATTTTTAGCTTTAATCTTTGAACCAAAACAACAGTACACTGCATAGTGGCAGATAAGTGGTAGTACTTCCAATAACAAGCTTCACAAATAGCCCTACTACCACCGTGCTTAGCAAGTGGATTCAGAGCTTAGTAGCCTTCCATGCTTGAGGTCGCGAGTTCGATTCCCACTCAGAGCAAATGTTTTTGTGATAAAAATAAATATTTGTTCTGTGTCTGGGTGTTACTATGCGTTCTATGTGTGTATTTAAAATTGTATATAAGTATTATATGAGCATTCCAGTTCCCATAGTACAAGCTTTGCTTAGTTTGGGACTAGAATGCGATTTGTGAAATGTCTATGAATATTTATATTTATTTATTTACATTTAAAGCTTCGTAATAATAATTCTTATCGAATGCACCCGATGCAGCATCTAGTGATTAATCTTCGACCTTTCTCTATAATAAACTAAGGCCTCGTCTAGATTGATTACTACACACAGACCGCCTGTTTGTGTTACGATGTAAAGGTGCGTGCACAATAACAGAAATGAACGTGCATGACAGATGACAGATGTCACAGTACAGATAGTGGGTTTGTGGTTCTACACTCGCCAAGAACAAAATTTTTTGACAGGCGTCACAGCGCTATTAGCTAGGTAGCTCTACATGCTGTGGGTCGTGAGTTCGATTCCCACCCAGAGCAAATATTTGTGTGATGAACATAAATGTTTGTTCTGTGTCTGGGTGTTTCTATATATTCTAAGTATGAATTACAAAAAAGTATATAAGGTTTCTATCACCAGTCTAGTTCCCATAATACAAGTTTGCGTTTAGAGTGTGATGTGTGTCAAGATGAAGTATTTGCTCTCAATGTGCCGTCACCTCTACTGGGTAATTCAAACGTCAATCTACATCTTGGTTTAAAGAGATGAGTCGAACTTGTGTTCTTGTCTCTAGCTTCAACTTCGGAGAGCACTGTCCGAGTCACGGGGTATGTCCGTGATTGGCAGTTGAACGTGACGTTGTGTCGACCTCGTCAATCTCCAGATTCTGACAGTTGCAAGTGACGTTTGTCAAAACAGCAGTGTAAACGCACCCTACGCGCATCTAAACAGCATGGATTAGAGCACTATCGACTTGATGCATAGCGGCTATTGTGCTACGATGAATCGGCGTTGCACCGGCGTAGTGGTCAAAGGACAGAGCTGTCTTGGCGTAGCAGATTACGTAGTCGATACTACGCACCTGAGCTATGGTTACGAGTAATTTGAATTACGTTGTTTTTTTTTATTGAATCTACTAAATTTACAAAGACGCGGAGGTTGCGGGTTCGATTCCCGCCTTGGGATAAATGTTTGTACGATCTGTAAATATTTATTCCGGGTGTGTTTCTAGTAGGTACCTATCACATCTCAAGCTCTGCTTAGCTTGGGGCTAGATGATGTTGTGTTGTGTGGCTTGTCCTTTCTCTGCTTTGGCAAGGCTTTTTTGAGTATAATATTTCAACTATAAATTAAAATCAGAGGTTTGCATAAGCATATATACGTAGTGATAAAAGATTTCAATTTATTTATTTTAATTCTTAGATTTTAGATCATTTGGAAAGCCTAGAATCTGCATAACCTGTTTACGGAGATAGCTATAACTTTAAAAGCGGTGTCTCAATAGAATCCTTTTTCAAAGGCTGTCACAACCAAAGCGAGTTTCATTCACTCACTCAAGAGACTTTCGTTCAATTGAATCCGTTACTCCAGGGTATCGCAAAGTGTCTTTATACAATTTGTCACCGAAATATTTAAGTTACAGGGGAGTGAGCATGAACAAATGACAATCGTAAACGTATCGAAACAGTGACGTATTTGAGATACACTGCGCGTCAACGTCAGCTTTACCGTTGAACGTGGCAGTGGCAGCGCGCAGTGTGTCTTAAATAATTTACGTTTTTGATAGTCGCATTTATTCGTGCTCAGCCTTCTATACGCGTAGGTGTTTTAGAAGAATAGCGGATTTAAGTATGACGCTTTTGGCTTGAACTGAATTTTCGAGTCATATTTACCTATGCAATTTTTTTTTCAACGATGGATATAATCAAATGCTAAAAATTTTGAAATAACATATATTTTGATCTTGCTATGTGATAAAACTTTAAAATAAATAAAATACTAATGCAGAACTGTGTCAATTCGTGTGTAAAAATTAACAAACTACTTATTAGTTTTTATTTGCCTCTGTAAACTGTATAATAGTATACTCTTTTTTTCTTTTTTTTTGTATAAAAAAGCATTATCTATTATTCATGGTACACATGGCAATGGCTCATTAACGATTGAATTTAGATTTACTAATATCTAACAGTCTATCTTATAAAAAGTTAGCGCAGACTTGAAGATTACCATACGTAATGATGACATAAAGTCAACGCTAACTTTTTGATAGTGGGTAATTATTTATTATTTTGTAGCATCAACAAAAACCTTAGTATATTTACAGTAACTTTTCAAAGCCAACTAGAATACCTGTCGAAATGTATTCTCAGCACGAAGCGCGTGGCATGTCTGAAGTGGGGTACTGGAAAACACGCTTTTTCCACGTAATGCCTTTGAGGAAATTAAATAAACTGCAACACCGCATCATAAGCATCCTTTGCAGCGCGGGAACTAGGGTCTGTGTCCATTGTTTATTCATTTTACTACCAAATAAATGGTTTTTCAACGACTCCAAGAAGAAAAAGACTGCAAAATAATAATAATACCAAAATCAAAATGAAAAATACTTTATTCTGTAAAGCACAATAACTACTTTGACAGGCGCCACAGCTCAATTGGTAGTAGCTCTGGGCTCTGCCTTCCATGCTGTGGGCCGTGAGCTCGATTCCCACTGAGAACAAATGTTTGTGTGATGCTCATAAATAATGTTCTGTGTCTGGATGTATGTATGTATTTGCAAAAAAATGTATGTAAGTATTCAGACCGTCGTGGACTTTTTTTTTTGGCCCATGGATTCACACTAAGGCCGTTTGTCCACCGCCGCCGTCACCGTCACGTCACCGAGAACGAGATTATTTCGGGCTGAGTTTAGTATGGCGGCCGGGATGACGGCGCTCGTGTGACGGATGTGCGGTGGACACGCGGCTTAAGTAAATGTATGTACCGCTACTTCGGCGCCGTCATCTCGTTCTCGGTGACGTGACGGTGACGGCGGCGGTGGACAAACGGCCTAAAGGTGACATAGAGACGTTGTCGGTTGTCGGCAAACGCAGTTTTTTCTACCTAATTTTGTTTAAAAACAGTAATATCGTGATATAGTACAATGGAAACAAGCAACTCATATCGCAATGTACGGAGCGCGGGTCGGCTTCCTTTTATTTGTAGGCAAATGCGATTTTAGCCGCACCGCGAACGCGCACCGAATCTGCGCTATCGAAGAGCTGGCAGGTAATATTTTTAAATATACTTAAGTAACGAATGTTGGCGATAGAAGCTGTATTTTTAGGACTTTATGTAGTAAGTTTTAAGAGTAGGTAATATTGTGATTTATTACAATAAAGTAAGGCGCGGCGGGTGAAGGTCCGTCTGCGACGCGGAGATTGCGGGTTCGATTCCCGCCTTAGGTTTCTTGGTTTTTAAAAGTTTGTACCCAAGACACTGGGTACGCTTCCGATGGTAATTGATTTGGAGCAGTTGAACTATCTATAGATCGTTTGCAACGGTCTGTAGATAGCTCAACTGTTTCTTATGTATTTTATATGCCTATGTACATTTTGTAAATACTGCAATAGACGTAAGTTTGTTTGTGAATAAATACTTATCGAGCACAATTAAACCGTTCCAGTTCCAACGTACCAATACAAGATCCTCGCATAGTATCATTAAAACCAATTTATCGATTGATTGATAATTCATTCTCTCAAACAATGGGCCTAATTGAAACATTGTACAAATAGTTTGATATTTACATCTATTATTATTGTAGTGTTTATACACACTATTGTTTGAACCGTAAACGCGGGTCGCACAGTCAGTGCTGTTCAGACGAGGGTTGAGATGCGTCTCAGTGTGCGCCGGTGGACAGGTCTAGATAGCCGAAATGTGTCATCGCGGAAAAGTGCTCGTATTCGTCATGATTTTGGTAAGTACCTACTAGTACTTAATATGTCTGAAATAGTCCACTCAAATTTAAATTACTACTTTGTGTTGAAGTGTACTTACGTGCCGTTCTGTGAAATAAACTAATGCTTTTAAACGTAATAAAAAGAAAAAATAGAAAACAAAAACAAAACATTTTTAAAGTAACGTAGTTATGTTACACCCTCTTCCCTCTGCCTTAGCTTAAGATAGTTTATAATATTTTGCTGAAATGCATCTTCAATGCATTTCATAGAATTAGATTGTTTTTGCTGACGAGCCGTCTGGCGTCTCGAGACGGGCTCATCCGCTCTTGTCATTTTAGATTATTAAGTTACCTCCAAATCGGTATAGCGTATAAGTTTTAATTTTACTTAATTAAATAATTTTCAAGTTTTTTTAAAAAGCTTTTATTACGTTCCGAAAGCAACAGTGGCGCAGCCGGCGCGGATTTTCTTGAAAATCACGGAGTTTTTCGCGTTTTCCGATATCAAAATCTGTCAGAAAATCGTTGAAATAAAATTTCGTGTAGAGTGAATCCGACGAACCAAATAAATAACTCGCTATACGGAAAAAGCAAGCAGTATGGGAGTAACGGTCGGTTGGTGAGTAAAACTTTTCGCCATTCCTTTCCCTCATCCTCCTATATTGTGCGTTTATTGTAATTTTGTTATACTTGAGATTAGAACTCTCTCATTGTAACTGTTTGGTAATCTTTGTATAAAATTCTACAAGGTTAAACCGTGTTCTCAAAATAGAACAAACATAGAGTTAAGAAAAATTGATGCGGTATATTCGATCTCAAATCGATCTGCTTTTTATAAGATAAATAAATGTTTAAGATTATTGATCTAAAAATCGATCTGCTTTCTACAAGATAAATAAATGTGTTAATTAAAGATTATTGATCTAAAAATCGATCTGCTCTATATAAGATAAATAAACGTTTTAATTAAAGATTATTGATCTAAAAATCGATCTAATCATTTTATATAAGAAATAAAAAAAAAATATAATTTTAATAAAAAATAATTTTAATATTAAAATTTAATTTTATCATTCCTATTTTTATATTGCTTGTTTCTTTTACTTATTGTATTTTTGTGTGTTTTAATTTTGTGTATTTTTGTGTAAAAGTGAGTTGCCACCTCTGAATTACTTATTAGCTCGCGATGTCGGAACCAGTGATTAAACTTATTCCTAGAGAAGTCTCTCAATTAATCCCGCTTTTTAAAGGCGATAAAAGACAATTAAATTTATATTTGAGAAAATGTCAGTATATAATCGATCGTTATGGTAAAGCAGGTGATGAAAATCAGAATCTTTATGTTTATAATGTTCTGACGAGTAGATTAACAGAGGAGGCAGCTGCTCTTTTATCAGAACGGGAAGATATTGTGACTTGGTCAGAATTGAAAGAACTACTCATCCAGCATTTTGGAGACCCGCGTAGTGAAGCGTGTATTAATATCGAGTTAGAATCTTTAAAAATTAAATCCGGTGAAAGTTTTCTTGATTTTTGCAACCGAATCCAAAGCGTTCGATCGCTTTTGATGTCAAAGGTAAACGTGATTGCGGACAGTGACTTAAAGCGCGCTAAGTTAATCATTTACAACAATACAGCTCTGAATGTATTTTTATACAATCTACCGGAAAATATGGTTCGCGTAGTGAGACTAAAAGCTCCAGCAACATTGGAAGCAGCATTGACTGTCGTACTTGAGGAAGTGAACTTCTTAGAACAATATAATATGAGGAATAAAATTCATGGTAGTAGACAGATTGAACCTACACCAGGTTCAAGGCCGTTAACAACTCAGCCAACTGGGTTCAAACCAATGTTACAAGGTAATAACAATAACCAGCCCAAATTTAATTTTGGTATACCCCAAAATACACAGATTAGGACGCTAGGTCAACCACAAAATAACGGTACATTCCGCCCACCAACATTAGGATATAAACCTCAATTTGGTCTTCAGCCACAACAACAAACTGGCCTTCAGCAATTCGGCTATAGGCCCCCTCAACAATTCGGCTATAGGCCCCCTCAACAATTCGGCTATAGGCCCCCTCAACAATTCGGCTATAAGCCCCCTCAACAATTTGGTTATAGACCACCACAGCCATTTGGTTATAGACCGGAAGCTAAACCATATGTTCAGCCTCCACGCACACAGACAAGTGACGTTACGATGCGAACAGCAGCCCCTAAGGCACCAGAGCAAGGTTTTAAATTGAATGAACTGACCACTATAGAATATGAACCTTATTATGATGACAGTAATAACTATAATTATAATGACGTGAACGAGTTTAAGGACTATGATGATGATTATGATAACTCGGAAAGTAACGTAAAAAATTATGAAATTGAACAAACTGATGAAACTGAGTCTCCTGAAATCTTAGAATTAAATTGCGATCCAACTTTAAAACTTCCTTATGTTCACATAAAAGAAATAAACGCAAATATGATAATAGATACCGGAAGTATGAGATCCTTTTTAAGCCCTCGAATTGCGAATAAATATTTCAATGACTTTGTTCAAAAAGAACCATTTCATGTGGTTAGCACCCACGCAACAAGTAGACACGATGAAGTAATTAAAATCCCTCTCTTGCCTACTTTTGCATCTAACGATTGGCATAAATTCCATATATATGACGTCGACCCACGTTATGAAGGTTTAATAGGAAATGACCTTCTTGAACAATTAGGCGCGATTATTGATTTGAAAGCTAATGTTTTAAAGACGAATGCTACTTGCATTCCAATAATCAGTAACAACCTAAATTATACAATTGACATACCAGCTCAGACAGAGAAAAGAGTAAAATTACCAATTGATCAGTATCCAGGTGAGGCTATCCTTGACGCAAATGATTTAAAAATGCCTAGTGCATTAGTAAACTGCATAAACGGTTACGAAACTACAGTCATTCAGAACACATTAGATGAACCAAACAAACTGACGGTCAAACAACCCTTTACTGTGACTAGATTCGAAAATGTTGTGACAAACTGTGACTTAAATTTTATTAGACCAACTAACGACATTGAAATTGATCAACTGTTACAGAAAAATTTAAATAAAATCAGACTAAGACAGCCCAAATTAAAAATACAGCTAGACAAATCGGAAGTTTTACGTAAAGAAGACTTAGGACATACGATTACTAAAGATGGACTGAAACCTAACAATGACGAAATTGAAGCGGTATTAAAATATCCTATACCTAAAACGACTACTGAGATTAAGACTTTCTTAGGACTTGTAGGATACTATAAACGATTCATAAAAGACTTCGCTAAAATTACTCAACCATTGACAGCCTGTTTAAAAAAACGCAACAGAATAATAATTAATCAAACATACATTGACGCATTTAATAAATGCAAAGAACTTTTGACGCATGCCCCTTTATTGCATTACCCGGACTATGACAAACCCTTCGTTCTAACGACGGATGCGTCGAACGTAGCAGTAGGTGCAGTACTATCCCAGGGACAGATTGGTAGTGATAAACCTGTAGCATATGCTAGTCGCACACTGAGTGATACTGAAGCTCGTTATAGCACGATTGAACGTGAATTGCTCGCTATTATCTGGGCAGTAAAGCATTTTAGGCCTTATTTATATGGTCGAAAGTTTTTCATTTACACCGATCATCGTCCATTAATATGGCTTCGATCTCTTAAAGATCCAAGTAGTAAACTCACGCGATGGAGATTACGTTTACAAGACTATGATTATGAAATGATACATAAAAATGGCAAACAGAATACCAACGCTGATGCCTTATCTGGAATAAAAATTAATGCTTTAGGTTCTGATGACAAAAATCAATCGATAACAGTTAACGGTGACGAGAAGGAAGAAAAGCTTAAAGAACATTTACTTGATGTAGTTGAACAGGTACGAAAGCTAACAGCTGAAAAGAAAAAGAATAAAGGAAAGAAAGGTGGTGAAAATGACGTAGAGTTGCCCATAGTTTACGCTAAGGACGTTAACAAATGTAAGAGTAAGGATACGGCACGTTATGTAAAAGCGAAAGAAGTAGGTGAACCAGAAAGAAATGTATTGCCTATACAGGTAGGAGAAAGAAAAACTAAAGCTCCTATTAAAAACATCAAACGCCCTTCACAGGTGCAGTCTACTGCTGATAGTAATGCCGTCGCTGGCCCTTCATCTCCAAAAACTTGATGAAAATCCAGGATTACTTCCAATTAAAGAAGGACAAGCTTATGTACAAACCGATCATTGGACTATAATTAAGGTTATTAGTTTGGAAAAAATTTACGATGACTTTAATTCCATATCTACGAATTATGAACAACTATGTAAACTAATTAACTGGAATGTTTCTTACTCTCACGATTTTAAGAGTGTGAAATTACATACAGAGTTTATTCGCCATATTACTAAAGAAAAATACCGACAACTTGTTCCACAACAGCGTTTTAGGAGAGGTCTCCTTAATCCTTTGGGTTCTCTTATAAAAATTATTACAGGAAATCTTGATCACCAAGACGCGATTAGAATTGACAATCTTACTTCTCATTTGAATCAAAATGATATCATAATATCTAAAAAATTAACCCTGGTCTCTAAAATGTTTGACAGCTTTATAAATGTAACCGGAACTATTGATCAAAATACATTAAAATTGGATAACCGTTTAAAAATCACTGAAAAAATGTTAAGTGATTTAGCCGTTACGCAAAATAATTGGACTTTTTATACATTTGTAATAGGATTATTTAACGTTTATACAAGCAGTTTCCACACTATATTTATTAGACTTAGTGAAATTGAAACAGCTCTAGCATTGAGTAAAGTCTCTATATTACATCCATCTATCGTGAACTCTACAGAACTCTTGTATCATTTGAAATTGATTTCTAACTCTCAAACCTTAGTATACCCACCTATAGAAGAAAACTTATTGAAATTAGAGGAAACTATTTGTGTAAAATCTTATATTAAGAAAAATCAAATTACGTTTATTATGGAAATTCCTTTAACAGATAGAGATATTTATAATTATTACAAATTGTACTCCTTACCAATTTTCCATGAATCCGAGAATAAGACCTTATCCATATTTCCTAAATACCCGTACCTTTTGGCGAAAGGAACGAAATACTTACCGATCGTGAAACCGTGCCGCCCGTTATCAGCTAGCGACCATTTCCTGTGTAACGCAGATCACCGAGCTTTGTACCATGAGCTTACCTGTATCGAACAGCTCATGAGATTCGACGATGACCCCACTCATTGCACGCAACATCAGGTTCAAATTGAAGAACTTAAGATCCAGCAAGTCAACTCTGACAGTTGGATCCTGTATAGCAGACTGAAGACGACGCTTACCAAGCATTGTGACAGTGACGTCAGCAAACTGTCAATATTCGGCACATACCTCGTGACAATCGATGAACCATGTGATTTGGAAATCAATGGAATTCGCATAAGCCACCGTATCTACATAGAGACGGACGTTGTGGAGCCAATTCCACTAGTTACCTTACCACAGCTACGTGTGGGCGCAAATCTATCCAGTGCACGCGCACTCAATCTCAACGGCGTTAATCTAGATGAAGTGAAGTATATGGCGTACTCCTTAAAACATTCTTCAGTGATCGAAAGTGTTTTAAATGAAAGAAATGATTTTAAATTCAGTGAAAATTTAGGATATGTATCTTTAAGCTTAGTAATCTTAAGTTTTATTGCATTTGTGTTTTATGTGTTTCGACTCAAATTGTTGAATAGCATACCGTGTGTGAAAAATTATCGGAACCAATCTCAAATCGATCGTACCGATAATTTTCCTCTTAGGGATGGAGGAGTTATGTTACACCCTCTTCCCTCTGCCTTAGCTTAAGATAGTTTATAATATTTTGCTGAAATGCATCTTCAATGCATTTCATAGAATTAGATTGTTTTTGCTGACGAGCCGTCTGGCGTCTCGAGACGGGCTCATCCGCTCTTGTCATTTTAGATTCATTAGTTAAGTTACCTCCAAATCGGTATAGCGTATAAGTTTTAATTTTACTTAATTAAATAATTTTCAAGTTTTTTTAAAAAGCTTTTATTACGTTCCGAAAGCAACAGTACGTATTAAACAATTTTTTGGACTATTGATTTTGTTTAAAAAATTACTGTAAACACTTATTGAAACTAATTGATAAAATAATACAAAACACTTACAATAAAAATCTTATAATAACTTCTGACCTAAATTTTTCGTCACAAAATGTGCAAAGTGGATTAAAACATTACAACTAGTACATTAGCACTTATCTATACTAATATTATAAAGAGGTAAAGTTTGTGTGTTTGTATATTTGTTAAATTGTAAGGGGTAATCTCGGGATCTACTGAACCGATTTTAAAAATTCTTTCACCAATAGAAAGCCACATTATTGCTGAGTGTCATAGGTTATATAAAAAACTGAAAAATATAAAGGCTTTTACGTGGTAGTCTGTTTTGCAAAGTGAATCGGAGAAAAAACGGTCGAATTATGTCCAACTAAGTGGGCACGGGTCAGCTAGTCACTTAATAAGTTACAAGAAAGTAACTACAGTTATCTAGAAAGATTTCTTCCGTTTTCAATAACAAACTTCTTGGATCGGAAATCATGGGATATGTGGTTATTAAACTACGTCCAGTAGATAACTGATATGATAATAAAACATATTTTATTCCAGGCGGAAATCAAAACAGAATCGAACGAAGACTTCTACGCGCCTTCCACAATAATCTTCCACGATATCTACGCCAACAGCATAGCAACAGCAACCGAAGAAGAAGTATCATCCACAGTCACAGAAGACTATAGTATCGACAACAGAGAATCACAATTCGTTGAATTCCATCCCCTAATGACCACTGAAAAACCGACCATACCACCCCCGAAATACATCCTAGATTCCACTATGCTGAATGAAAGTAAGAATGCACCCCAAATTACTACTAGTACTACCACAGAAGACCCGGAGGATACGATAAAAGTTGTGCCAGTGAAGAAGAACTACCAAAGAGGATTGCTAGATCTCCTCTTCCCTCCTAAAAGAGTGAAGACTTTTAAAAATGTATTTGATTCTATTAGACGGGTTTTGTCTCATACTTTTAGATAATCTGAATTTTGGGGTTTATTTTAGTTGCATAGATTGAACAATAGGTACAAGAATATTGATAATTATTGTAAATCTGAACTCATTTTTTAATCAAAACAAAACTAAACAGTCTACTAAAAAAACTAAAGTCTGTCTCTGTCTTTTCAGTTTATAGAAAAAGGATAGCAATATATTATTTAGAACTGTAAAATTAAATAACTGTAAGAAAATGATTAACGAATCGAATTAAAAACAGTAATTCACTTCTTTAGAAATTTGGTTTTGCAGTTTTTATGTAATTTATTTTTTATTGTTTAAAAATATGTGTAATCCACAACTATCCTAGATGTTTTAATTCATACCATGTAATTATATGTTTACAATGTCAATACCAGTGTTTTTTTATTCATTCAATAGATAATCTGTGAGTATTCTAATTCGTTAGCATGCTCTAAATAAACTTAAATAAAAATTAACACGAGAAAAAAATGTGGAAGATATTTTTAGTTTTTTGTGTTTGTGTGATGAATATAAATATTTGTTCTGTGTCTGGATGTTACTATGCATTGTATGTACATATGTACTTCAATGTACAAATCCATGTATTTCTAAATAAAATTTATAAGTATTCTATCAGCAATCTAAGTGGGTGGACCATGGAAAGCCACTCTATCTTATAAACAGTTTTTATTGGTTCATTTACGGTATAAATAAAAGAAACTCATCAATATACACTTTTTTCTTTATTACTTTTTTTTTATCTAGATGTAATCACTACTTCTTGAACTTAACTTTTATAAAGCTCTTCTTAACGGCCTTGTAAGGGAACAGGGCTCCATACAAGGCCAATATTATAAATCAGTCGTACTATGCGTTCCCATAGCACAAGCTCTGCTTAGTTTGGGACTAGAGCGCGATGTACGAAATGTCCGTGAATATTTTATTTATAATAGTGTAAATAACTACAGATAGCACAGAACTAAAACTCTCTTTGATTTGAGAACCCAGAACGACAATTCACACGTAACACATGTTAAGGGTCCTAGAACCGTAACAGCTCACTTGACTAAAACGTGATTCACACTGATTGCACTAATTACACTCAGCGTCGCTTCAAGCGCTTCAGCAGCTGAGAGCGACTTGGAGCTTCAAATTCTAGATATTCTTTTTAAATTATATGACTTTTTAAACCTAAATTATTCGTTGAGTGGAATACAATACAATAATTTATTTATAAAAATAGATTTACAGGTTAGAGTAGGAGTTGGCATCCTGGGGTACGATGGCAGGCAACCTTCTCGAGCGCTTGTTGAACTGTTGATCCTTGCGGGATACTCGGGCGGACGCTTCGGCGTTCTAGTGCCTTCGGGCGACTTTGCTCCTGGGGGTGAGACAGTTCAACAAGACGGTGTACCCTGTTACGTCCGAGATTGATCTAGGATTGATGTAGCCGTTGAACATCAGTCCAAAAATTAATCTCGGACAACCAATAGCCTGCCGGGGAGGAGGTTTCTCCGCGCGTCCATCTGATTAGCGGATGGCGCAGTGGATGAAACGGGACGTGCTCGGCGTGCACTCACACTGCCACCGAGTAGGCACTGGAGGGGGACTCCTTTGCCAACGTCCAGAGCTCGGAAACCCGCATGTTCACTCATGCGGGACTGAGGGCCTTGGCTTAGCCGCCCGGGCTGCGAGGAAGAAAACCTCTCTAAAAAATTACCCGCGGCGTAACCTCGGGGGCGATGGGGCGGTCGTTGTGTAGCCCTCACTGCATAACGCCGCCTTCGCAGCCTCCGGGTCACGGGGGAGCGATGGGGTGGTGGTATATGGGATATACCACTGCCCTCGCAGCTCCCCATTCGGACGACATGCTGGCTGGGTGTTTCGAACGTGTTTTTGAGGGGCACGTGAGATCACCTGGCTACCGCATACTGTCGGAAGGCCGCAGGGCGCATCGGTTGGACTGTTGCGCCCGGGATGGAGGCGACGGGGGGTCGCTGTTTACAGTTGCCCTGCGCCGCCTGCCCCGAGAGGGGGCGAGTGGTAGCTCCTGCCAAACAGGAGCCTTTTCGGATCTGCGATCGTCTGGAGTTAGGGCTTCAGTCGACCTTTACGCAGATCTCGGGAGGGCGGCGACACCTGGTGGCAGGTGTCGTCGTGAGCACGAGGGTGCCAATGGGTGGTATTCTCGGGATGTGCTCAGGCAAACTGCGATAGGGGCTCCGGCGTAAGTCTTATAGAGGACCCGGAGCTCCTTGACATGCAGAGAGGCCGGCCACCGGGGTGGTTTTAGTGAGTCGACGACCAGTGGTCGTCATCCTCACACTACCTTGCCGCGCTCCCTAAAAGCACGGTAAGGTGTCTGTGTGCAGATTTCCCCCCGACAACAAAAAAAAAAAAAAAAAAAAAAAAAAAAAGGAGTTGGCATCCGATTAGGCTTGGAATGTAATAGTGCGAGAATGAACCCTTGACGAATAAATGAATGAACGAATGAACGTAGTTGGTTATCGTGCAGATAACCAGATTTAATAATTTCGAGTAGATTAGAGCAGGTTCTAATCTTGCTCGAAACAATAACTTTTGAGATAATAAAATATTTGTAATTTTTATACCGGATATTTCAGTATTTTCATATTAAAATTCTTATTAAATAGTCGAGTTACTGTTGCAAAAATAACTAAATTATGAATTTGTAAAATCATTTGTAAACCGAGTCATCTGCAAACGACTGAGAGATCTAAAACAATACTCAATAAAGTAATACTTATACGCTGGAAGATTTCAAATCCATATTATTCATCGACACTTTCAGACCACTCTTTTTTTGGCTTAGTGTTTTTGACTAGTGATGTCGTAATGTGCATGCTTAAAACAAGATAGTCCAATGTAACAGCTACTTCAGATAAACGCCTCGCTTGGCGCCAATTATTTTTCTGGATTACCGCCAAATGTTAACACAAAGTGCTAAAAGCTCAAGAAACTTAATTGTTAAAGTAAAAGTTTGAAACTTACGTGATTCAAAACTATTTTGAAGTTTAATTTGATCTCGACAAAAATGACATAACTTTTCTTGTCTGTCTGTCTGTTTGAACCGTCGTAGTAGTTATAAATGGTTAAAATTGTCATTTTTAACCTTGTTAAACTACTACGACGGTTAAAATTACAAATTAAGTATTTATGTTGATGCTATACACAACTATATAACAACAAATACTAAAAAACCAGTATACATAAATGTTAAAAAATGAGTTTTTTTGGTGGGTTTGGAAGGGGAGACGACATTATCACTAAAAGGGATATCTTCCAAACTTATAAGTATTTTATCCGTAGCGTAAAAGACAAATCGACAGAGAAAAAAGAGAAAATCTCATAATCAAAACACTTTCCAACCCCACAGAACAAATTCAATAAAACGAGAAAGGCGATAGACATTGGCAAGTCAGATATTTTTTTGTGTCTGCAGATTTTTTATTAAAATGAACTTGCTGAGTAAGCCAAGGGAGGTGATAATTTCAGACATTTTATATTCAAGATTTCAAACGACGTGGTTCTGTTACTTGAAAAAAAATGGCGGCTTTAATATTGGGGACAAGTGAACACCTTATTATGACATAAAGGAATAGATAGAAAATACTTTATTGCACACCACAACTTAAATTTAAACATATAGAAATCTTATAACTAAACTATGATATACAATGGGCGGCCTTATCGCTAAAAAGCGATCTCTACCTTGAACGGTTTTATTTTTATCTTAATTGAGCTAGTTAAGTTAAATATCTAGTATAATAACCCGATTGACAGGCTTTACAGCTCTGGTAGAAGCTCTGCCTTTCATGCTGTGGGTCGTGGGTTCGATTCCCACCCAGGGCGTGTGTAATGAACATAAATATTTGTTCGGTGTCTGGGTGTTACTATTAATTATTATGTATGTATTTACAACAAAAAATATATAAGTATTCTATCAGCAATCTAGTTCCCATAGTACAAGCTCTGCTTAGTTTGGGACTAGAGTGTGATGTGTGAAAAGTCTGTAAATATTTAATATTTATTTTTAAAAAAATCATTTAGTTATTGTTTGTGTTAGGTTACCTATAAGTGTAAGTGATTTTTAAGCATTTTAAGTTTTTTCCTAGCTTCTGGATTTATAAACCATAATCCAATCTTAAAAGAGCATTTCTTCCGTTTACGAATTGAGAAGTTCAATTAAAAGTACTAATATTATCGTATTTCTTATTAAAATGAAGATAAGGTTACATTGATTAAAATTACGATGAAATTACAATAAAACGTTGAGTTTCGAAGAAATTCAAGGTTTTGAATATAAATCTTAAGTTAGATTTAATTAACCCTTAGCCACCTAACGTGTATTCTAGTAACACATCCACCTAACGCCGGTCATGGTGACCGCTTGCCTATAAGTACTAATAGGAAGGTAAAAAGCTCAAAAACTGCTGTAAATCAAAAGTACATTATATTTTTCAATTGTTTTTATTCAAATTGTTTTAATAAAATCTTCAAATTATCACTTTTACTTATTACTATCGTTATTAAAAGCTGACTTACAAATATTTTAACAAATTTTAAGTTATTTTGATTAAGCTGAGATCTTAGCAATTACAATCAATGAGACTTCTTAATTTTTAATTTTTTTAGTAACTTAAATATATCACCTCTTGTATAAAACTATCATTGGCACAATAAAATCACAATAAAGACAAAATTACAACTCCCTAACATTTACAATTGCTTGGATGAGAAAGGAACCACTAGGCAAAAGGAATGTTGGCAGACCATACAGCCGGTGGGCTGATGATATTATCCAAATAGCTGGGAAGGACTGGATGACAGCGGGAGCGGATAGAGAAATGTGGAAGGGGATGGAGGAGGCCTATACCTAAAAAGGGGTCCTCATCTCATAAACTACCCATTACATAATAATAAACCTAGAATACTAACCCATACTATAAGCTAGCATTTACTAACACTATTGTAATTACATAGACTTAAGAGTTGTGGAAATAAAAGGCTATATTATTATTATTATTATTATATTAACATTTACAATTTTTCCCGGCAGTTTACACACATTTTTTGTGAACACTCAACGCATATCGGATTTTTACATTGAAAACATAAATGGAATGTTTTACGTTTCTTTTTTGGGTCACACGTTGAGCAAGTTTTTCGTGATTCTAATTTGTCAGAACTGCCTGCCGAAGATGTTCTTGGCTGTTCATCTATTTTGAGAACCCGGCGAATAGCATTTTGAAGTTCCCTTTGCAATCCAAACTGGTTAACTCGACGTTTTAAATGGGGTTCGATAAGATCTTCAGCCAGTCGTTTCATGAAATTCAGTCTGAAGACTTTTCTCTGAGATTGGTTCATGTTGCTGATGATGTATGCATTTGCTGCAGATACATCCAGCATTCTGTAAAAGACCACCATTGGCCAGCGCTGTGTGCGTCGAGAAGTTGAGTAAATGGCACATTTCTGATCTAATGTGTCGACGCCACCTTTGGTGCTATTATAGAAAGTTATCATTTCTGGCTTTTGTTTTTGTGGATCGATGGTTGGCGCGTGATGCATGCTGGAGAGAACAAGCACGGCTTTGTTTTGCTTTGGTACATAGGATAGCAATGTTGCATCTGACGTGAATCCAAAAATCGAAGTACCAACTTCCCGATGACGGCTAGGCAAAAATTGAGGAGGTACTTCCCTTTTATTTTTTTTTAGGGTACCCACAAGTGTCAGCTGTTTTTGCTTTAGGATGTTCATAAGCTCAACTGAAGTAAACCAATTGTCAACAGTGACATTTCGGTGGGTTCCTTCTATCGATGCAATCAATCGCAAAACTGCTTGCGTGGGTTTGTTCAGTCTTTGGTATTCAACGGGCAAGCCTTGGCTATCCGAGTCTTTCCCCAAGTATAAGTAGCCATCAACAAGGTATCCAGTTTTGGCGTCAGTCAGGCACATAAATTTCAACCCATATTTATTGGGTTTTTTCGGCATGTACATTTTGAAGCTGCACCTCCCACGAAAACCCACCAACATCTCGTCAATACAAGCGTAACTGCCAATTGAACAAACTTCTTTGCAGTTTTGTATCAGCTTATCAAACAGCTCAGATATAGGTGCTGCCTTATCAGTGCTACGGCGTTCATCTCTGGTGCTCGCATCATCAAATCGAAGGCAATTTAGCAATGTTTCAAACCTATTCTTGCTCATTATACAACGATAAATTTCTCTTCCCGTGCCATCTGTGCTGTACCAACATGTGTAATGTGTGTGGTTTTCTTTGAAAATTGCGGTATAGTACAACATACCGATAAATGCTTTTAGTTCCACTACATCGAGGTCTTGAACACATGTCTGAATTTGATAGTTAGGTCTTATCTTTCTAATTTTTTCGTTTGTATGCTTAACAATTACTTCTAATATATCATCAGTAAAAAATAACTGCCATATATCAATTGGTACTGTATTTCTGTTCAAAACATCTCTAAAGTTCCTTTTCAATCCTGGCGGTTGGCAAACGATGTTGTGTTGCAAAGTCCTTGATCGCGAAACTGGAGCTTGAGACGACCAACGGAACCGATTTTTTCCAAAGTAGTTCCGGTACCTTGCTAATGGAACATCATCATCGGAAGATGGACCATCATCAACTGGCAGATCATCATTATCAACTGGCAGATTATCGACGTCTTCATTTAACTCGTCAACATCAATATCAGAGTCTGATTGACAATCACCATCAATGACGTGGTCTACTGGTACATCTTCAACGTCACTGCAATCTTCATTTAGTATTTCCGGCACGTCCCTTTGATCCTCGGAATCCGAGTCACACTCTTGTAACCATCTACTTATATTTTCATCTCGTTGAGACATAATAAATCTAAAAAAACAACAAGAAAATGTTAACACTAAAAGTAACGTAACAACCTAGCGTCGGTCACCATGACCGCAAACGAAATATATTCACCTGAGTCTTTTCACTGCGCGCACGTGTTGCTTGGTCGGGCGCGGAGCGCAAACTGGAGAGGGAGGGGAAAAAGTACACAGAGTCACAGGCTTGTGGCACGCGTAGTAACGGAAATATTTGAAAAAATATATCGAATGGAGTCACTGTGACCGACGCTAGGTGGTTAAGGGTTAACACTAATAGGGTTGAGGTCTGCGTAGGGTATGGAAAAATATTACTGCCGTAACTAGAGACGACTTCAATTCAAAATTAATGAAAAAGCTTTCTCATCAAAATAACACCAAAATAAATAAATAAATAATGCTGACATCCACACAACATCATCTAGCCCCAAGCTAAGCAGAGCTTGTGTTATGGGTACTAGAAGACTGACATACTTAATACAATACATTACATATACAGATATTTTTTATTATACATATAAAATACAATTATATAAATCTAGGTTAAGTTTAAATTTAATTGCACTGATATTAAAAGTGATGCTTGTTGCCCAGCCATTTCTATGAAAAGTGCCCGAAACATTCATATTTCTGCGTTTTTAACATGGCGGACGCATTTGCGCTGATACTCTGAAAAGGCCTATATGACATTGGTTCTAACATCTCTATCCAAGAGCAAGTAAATAATACTCTGTGGAGAAACCGATGGCGCGGAAACCGACTGAAACAGAACTTTGAAGAATTAAAGAGTTTTGTTGAAACTCCACAATCGCAAGATTAGATTACACTTTGAAGGGTTTATTTTAAAAAAGAAGGTAAAGTTACATTGATTAAAATTACGATGAAATTACAATTGACGACCGATGTGGCGCGGCGGGCGAAGGTCCGCCTACGACGCGGAGGTTGCGGGTTCGATTCCCGCCTTGGGATAATTGTTTGTACGAGCTGCAAATATTGATTCTGGGTATTTTATCGGTATCTATAATAAAAATATCTATCTATGTAATATATTGTATTAAGTATGTCAGTCTTCTAGTACCCATAACACAAGCTCTGCTTAGCTTGGGGCTAGATGTTTACACCTAGCTGCGAAGAGGTGCGGCCAAGTACGTAACGGCAACCGTGATTTTTTTGAATCTTCATATAAATTGTCATGATGTAGACGTTATTTTATTTAAAAAACAAGCGAACGATATTTTTTCCCAAAAAACAAAAAAAAATAATTTAATTAGACATACTGGCGGCCAAATTTTGCTAGGCAACCTGATAAATATATATTCTCCTAATTATAAATATACATAAAAAATCGGTTTCCAGCAAAAAACAGATGAGCGTAGTAATCCTGCAGCCGGATCTCGTACTATATTAAGATTTTTATTTTGTTTGAATGTATATAACTCCAAAATGTCCACTTATTTACAAATCTATATCAGATAACATAACAATATTCTGTCAACAAGCACCGAGTGACATCTTGTCGGGATTTGCATAGTCTGTCGTCTGGAAACCGATCCGGTTCTGAATTGTTTATATCTAGGCCGATTATATTATGTGAGACATATACATACACGACCTAAGTATAGTAGTTCGACAGTGGAACAATAAAACTGTCAAAGTCAAAGTCAAAATTACTTTATTCAGTAAAATCACAAGGATCATTTAGAATCGTCTTACATACTAGGTGATTCTAGGTGCCAGTTCCACGCGACCAGAGCCTAGAAGAACGTTTTTATATGATCCTTCAAAGAATTACTATTAAACTAAATTAAGTACTGAAGTTAAAGTGCAACTGCATGAACGATGTATTTTTTATCTGTATTTTTTAATAAACTGGAAAAATATTGTACCTACATAATTATTATGTATTAAACACCCTTGTATATTGAGTAGCTATTTATAATATTATAATATTTGGCTTACTGCACAATTTATTTTTGTTTCACATTTTTTTTTTGTTGTTTTGTAGTTTTGTTTTGCTAATTTGCACGTATACATAACGTTTTTATTTATATATTAAAAGTGATATAACACCTCTTTTTATGTAAAAATCAGTGCTCTTTTCCCAGCCTCAAACACCGTGCCAAGTTCAAAAAGCAGCAAGCTAATACCATCACCATTTATTAGATAACTTGCCAACTTTAACGAAAAGCACACGTAACTGTATTCTAAAAATCGAAAACTCAAAATTCGCCGAACTTTTTTCGAGCCTCTGAATATTAGCAAAAAGTCATTAAAAGTAAGGGCGCGTTCATCATACCGAACGCGGTCTCAAACTCGGTATTAAAGGCCAACTTGGTGAGACCCTAAGTTATAAAAGTTCATTCATTTAACGGTTGCACGGGTTTGAGGCGAAGACGGAATTTCAAATTATTATTACCGTGTCGGAATAACATTTATATACTTCTATATTCTATATTCTATAGTTGGAGCAAACGGATACTGGAGTGGAGACCGCGTTTAGGCATTGTGTAGTGTAGGACGCCCTCCGGCGAGATGGAGCGACGATCTGCGGAGTGTAGCTGGCAAACACTGGATGAGAAGGGCCAAAGACCGGGCTCAGTGGCGCGTCTTGGGAGAGACCTAACTTCATTTATTTTAAAATTTCAGACAAATTCTTAATGCTAAGAGCATTGTCTACCAGATATCCAAGGCATGCAGAAATAATGGTGTGGAGTGTAATAATAAAAAAACAAGATGTAAAAAAAATTCAATCTAACCTAGAAAATTTATTTCCTCGCAAAGCTATACCAGACATTATCATCAGAATAGCTGAACAAAAAAATATATTTCGTATTGTAAAAAGCAAATTGCTGTACAACTAAACCCTTGAAAGCAGAGGGCGCCACTCGTTCTCGCTGTCATTTGCATATGTGCAGTGGGAGCGGCGAACGTCGAGTGCTGTAGCGGACAAAGAATTTTACAAATTTCATTTTCTATTTAGTATAATTGCCTACATATTTCCCTTCCTATCCAATTTGCATACGAAAGAAGTTATATTCGGTGGTAGCTTTATATAGGAACTTTGCCTAGCTATATTTTGGACATTTCCAATGTCTCTATAAATTATAACCTATCTGTGAGTCTGGTTTAATTAAAATCCATGTATACGCGTGAGTAATTAACAGATCCATCCATCTATACAAACTATCGCATTTATAAGTACTAGCTGATGCACGCGACTTAGTCTTATTATACATCAACCATACAAACTTTCACGCTTATATTCTTTTATTTGGGATTCTTTCAAATTCAACAATATTTTGAGACAATGCACGTTTACAAACATACAAGATACTTCAAATTCTTCAAGAGATTGAGTAATCAAACAGGCATAAGTCTTAAACCATGTCGAAAGTGTTAAAATATGTAATAATAAGCGCGTACGGAGCTCTCCTTATCCAATACTTGCGAATAACATTTGGCAGTAGTCAACTCGATATAGAAATAAAATACGTACTCCGACCGCCAGGAACTTTGAAGAAGATTCTACACGATCTTAAAAACAACAGTCTAAGATCTAAAAGGCTATTCTTTTCTTATAACAAGCCTGATAGGTTACCTACAGATCTAAAATTCATACTCAAATGGACGGACGCGTTCTCACATTACAGTTCAGCAATTTTCAAAAATGGACAAATGGCGTTTATTGATAACAATTGCCCTCATTTCAACTGCTTCATGACGAATGATAAGAGCCTACTCGTAGACCCCAGGTATTTCGATGCGATTTTGTTTGACGTGGAAAACAATTGGGATACCCCACCTATTCTCCGAGCTGCCCATCAAAAGTACATCTTCACGGCTTCTGAATCTGCCAGCAACTACCCTCAATGCCTCCCGTTTTACGACACCTACTACAACTTAACCTGGACCTACAAACTAGACTCGGATATACGCTGGTCTTACATCACGATTGAGGACGTAAAAGGTGGTTTTGTTGGTCCGAAAACTGACATCAAATGGGTTAAACCAATGAAGCCTACTCCAGAACACGTGCTAAGTAGATTAATCCATAAAAAGATAGCAGCAGCGTGGTTTGTTTCTCATTGCAAATCTAAAAGCGGTAGAGAAAATATAGGGAAGGCGTTGATCGCAGAGTTGGCGAAATATGACTTGAAAGTGGACACTTTTGGATGGTGTGGGGAGCTGTCGTGTCCTAGGGATCGTATCGACGAGTGTCTGGATCTTTTGGAGCAAAAGTACTACTTTTATTTTGCGTTTGAGAACTCTATGTGTGAAGATTACGTGACAGAAAAGCTGCTGTATCCGCTTCTTCATATGACTGTGCCTGTTGTGTTTGGAGGAGCTAATTATTCCAGGTAATGTACTGCTAAAGAATAAAATGTCATTGAGAAAAGAAACATTTTTAACCGACTTCAAAAACAAAGAAGGTTTGCAATTCGATTGTATTTTTTTTAGTTCCAAATATTTGAATTGGAAAAAGATTTGGAATGCCTTTTTAATGATACCTATTTCTAAATAAAACTAAGTTTTTATTTATTTTTGCAGATTTTTACCACCAGGCTCGTACATAAACGCGGGAGAATTAAACGCTACAGAAGTAGCTATTTTGATGAACAACGCTATCAAAAATCTCGAAGAGTATAGAAATTATTTCAGGTATTTCTTGTAACTAACTTTATATCTATAAAACCTGTTACACGTGCTTTTATCAAAATCAAAAATTCTTTATTCAATAAAATCACAAGGATCATTTTGAATCGTCTTACAAACTAGGTGATTTTAGGTACCTACCAGTTCCACGCGACCAGCCTAGAAGAACGGGCAAGAAACTTACGGCCTGGTTCCTACCGTTTTTGTATCAAACTAAACAACGCTATAGGAACAAAATTGCTGATAAAATATATATAACATATTCTTTTTTATGTATAGTAGTAAATTCCCAAAATACACAGTACGTGAATTAATTTAGTTTTAGCTTCATTAAACAACATCAGTACCTCTACCATGAGTTGTCACAGTAAAATCGCCTGACTTTACTACAGTAGTTACGTCAATATTAGTATGACGAATTTTAGTACCCAACTATCCGCTAGAGGCGCTGTACAAATCTTCATACATTTTTTTAACTACAGACGCTAGCGAGTATAGTATATATAGTGTAGTAAAACTCATGGTAGAGGTACTGATGGTTTAAAGTTACCTGTCCGGAAATTCGCTCTGTTCCGCGAACAATGAACAATTTGGACGAATTTAAAATATCAGTGTAATTCATATTTGAATTCGTTACAGGCTGTCCAATTAATTCAATTCTATGAAACGTTCAGGTCTAGTATTTAAGTAATTTAATATCACTATTTGTTGTACCTAAGTAACTTATATTTTGGTTTTTTCCTGAAACTTAAAAAAAGGATGCACAATTTACTATGGAGTCTGGACCGTGATTTTCAAATCAAATCAATAAACGTTTATTTATTTATTTATTTAATTCTTTATTGCACAAAATTTTACAAAATTATACAAAGGGCGAACTTAATGCTAAAGCATTTTCTACCAGCCGTTATAAATTACGTAAGATATCTACTAACTATAATATATATACCCCTATCTTATAAAAAGTTAGCGTTGACTTTATGTCGTCATTAAGTATGTTAATCAATACATCAAGTCTGCGCTAACTTTTTATAAGATAGACCGTAAAAAAAAGAGTATATAATTGTTTTTTAATATATAAATATGTAATTTGTTGCTAAACCTTTTTGACACCCCACTCTACGTCCATACATATAAGATATTGGCATGCAAGCAAGTGCTATAGGTACCTCTTGCCCTTAGTTGTAGGTAGGTACTTGCACTCATTCCTTCCAGACATCTCTTTCACAAGTAGCTACCTCTACTGCTAAATAAATAAATAAAGTATATAATAAAACCACTATACCTAAAACCTTTCCCCAGGTGGCATAACCACTACATATACAAAGAAACCCCGACCGTTGCTGACGTGTGCCAGCTATGTAAAGTGCTCAACGACCCGAAGAAAGAACACTCAGTTGTTAATAACTTTAGGAAGTGGTGGGATCCTAACTTTGAGGAATCCTGCAAAGAAGAGTGGAATAGAACCAACTACTTGATGAACTAAACCATAAAATAAACTACATATATTCTATTTTAAATGTTTATTTAAAATAGAATATATGTAGGTGAAACTGCATGAAGTCTGTTATTTTTCTGTAAAACTTTTACGCAAATAAATATTATGATATTATTAAATTTTAATGTAGGTATTCATATGAAAATAAAATAGTAACTTTAAATATGTGTATATATATATATATATATATATATATATATATATATATATATATATATTACTACATTTCTATTATTTATAAGTGCTATAAAATTATAAAACTTTAATACTATAAAACTTTATTTCTTTGTATAATATCTAACAACAATGATTTTTCTGTTACTTAAAATGGCAAACAATATCAATATATTATTTGTTTCTATATCTCACACGCTTTTACAATAAAAAAACCATACGTTTAGACTACGTACATAACAAACATAACTATAAATAAGATCGCATAGAGCGATAAGGCCGCCCATTGTCATAAAATTTAGTATATTAAGAAATATCTATGTAAGTGTGTGTGTATACAATAAAGAGTTTTCAATCTATCTATGCATCTATAAAGAGTTCCAGTACTATCAAAACAAAATTCTCAAAAATATTGTACCTACTCATCAATTGAAAATAAATCGCCCCCGTCAGAGGTAAAAATACCCTAAAAAAGCCGGCAATCCTCTTACCAACCCTCATTATTCAAATCCTGATAATTTCATGATGAAGACATCATCGCGTCTTTCGTAATATAATTAAAATTGTGCTGACGATAAGCTTTGATGACTGATCCAATAATTTACAGTTAAAACTGGCAGATGGCCAGCTTTTTAAGAAAAAAGCATTTCTCTGATGGTAAAATAGAGTCAGTTTGGTAGGCTCCGGGAACTGTTGATTAATCCTATTTAACTTGGCTGGTTGTGATTTATGTTGGATGCTATTACCCTAAATCCTATCGTATTCCTAGTAATATTATAAACGCGAATGCTTGTATCGATGTGTGGATTGTTACTCTATCACACAAAAACTACTGATTTTAATGAAACTTTACAATAATACAACTTATACCTACATCAAAATTAAAGGCTAGTGTTTATAAAGATATTATAAATAATATTCATGGACATTTCACACATCACACTTTAGTCCCAAACTAAGCAAAGCTTGTACTTATATACTTTTTTTTAATACATACATAGAAACACCCTGACACAGAACAAATATTTATGTTCATCACACACACATTTGCTCTGGGTGGGAATCGAACCCACGACCCACAGCATGGAAGGCAGAGCTAACACCATTTGAGCTGTGACGCTTTTCATTATTTTATTGTGTGAAAAAAAACACTCTGTATAACGATGCCAAACACGTCCATTGAGATGCAATGTGATGCATTTCACCGTAATGCAATGCAATTTCTAGATTGCATAGTGGAGTCTCAGAATATCAACATGCAGTGACCGTAGTTAAAATAAAGAGATAGTTTTTAGACAAGCAGACATTGATATTGATTTATTTGGATTCTGATGGCAAAAATGCCAGTGGATTACTAAAGTACCTAATCTTATTCTCAAGACTTGGCTAGATCCAACTTAAGAGTAATCGTTGAGTTATTTTATTATCGCGATATTTTTTGATTAGATATTGTTTGGCAAATTTATATAGTTTCTGTTACGTGATAACACATAATCAAATTGAAATTTGATTATGTGTAATTTTCAAGAACGGTAGACTTAACTGTGACTTCCAGTCTAACCCCAATCAAATCAATCATTAAATCTTATATAAAGTTAGGGTTGACTTTAAGTCATCATTACGTATATCAGTACCTACTTCAAGTCTGCGCTAACTTTTTTTATGATAGACCGTAAATATATAAGAATCTTGCCAACATTAGAAATTCTACAGGTAACCCATTTTTTTTAATTCTGCATGTCTTGATTACATCAACGGGTTCCCACAATCATCAGCTCAAAGAAAACACAACATTTAAAGCATAACAAAATTAATCTAAACATGTCTCCAGAACGAGTAGCCAGAAGCATCTAAGTTAACAAACTTGCTTCATCAAACTAACAAACTTAATTCAAAGTTTCTCATTTCAGTGCGCTTATAATTTAAATATAAATAAGCAAGTCCTGCTATACATCATTAGTCGTTGAAGTTTGAGACAAACACATACGTCTGAGAGTTTGCTTAACTTGGAATAACTCGAAAACGAATGCACGAGAATGAATTTGCGTACATTTATTATGATAGTGTGGATATGCCCTTAAGTACATGTACCAGTCAGATAATTCTAATTTGTTAACCGATGAAAAAAAAGGGGAGATTTTCAAGTCAACAAATATTTTTAAGACATTGCATAGCTTCTATCGCGGGCCTTGAGCGTGGAGACCGAATCCAGAAATTCCGTAACGAAAATACCGAACGAAAAAAACTTAACACTGCGCATGCGTAATCCAGCAAAATATGCTGTGCAATAGCTTTACCGCGGCAGTCCCGAGTGCCACACGTCTTTCTTTTATTTATATTATATTAACTAAACTATCCGATTAAGGCAAGCTATTTATCATCAAATCGTGCACCCAATCGTCTAATAATCGTTCGTATTTCAACCATTTTGCACAATATCTTTATAAATTACAGCTTATGTGTATTTTGATGTTTAAACCTATATTATTGTAAAGTTAAATCAAAATCCATCCAGAATTATTTGCAAAACTTTTAACATACATCCGTATAAACTTTCGCGTTTATAATATTATTGAGGGATTAGAGTGACTAGTTATTGCTTGAAAAACATAAGTACATAATATAACGTATTAATCTTCTTCTTCTTTGTCCTGGCCTTATGTCTCATTTCTTTTGGGGTCGGCCATCCTTGTTTTCATACGCCATACAGAGCGTTTTTGCGTCGTATCTGGGTCTAAGCCCATCGTCTTCATTTCGAACCGTACCGATCCAAGTAGTCATGGGTCTGCCTGGTTTCCTTTTAGTTGGTTCCGCTGTGAGGACTTTCCGGGTCATATGAGTTTCGTCTCTACCCATGACATGGCCATACCATATTATTAATAAGTAATATTATTTTTTACGTCAACGAGCTAAAGTTGTTTTTTTAATATGTTTTTTAAACATCCATATTATGCAAACGCCGTGCACCTCAGAGGTAGAGATCTCCAATCATAACTTAAGCACATTTTCCTGCAACTTTCTTAAATAAATAAACTTTATGCAGGAAACTTTGAAAGTTTATCATAATATTTCTTGAAGCTATTTCGTTGTATCGCATCTTAATGATGTTTAAGTAACTTATATTATATACTAAAATAGGAATAAATACTAAACACATGTTCATAGGCATTTACACAAGAACATCTCGTTATCAACTCCCAAACTAGCCCACATCGGCTCATCGTCACAGAAGCTTATAATAATTTAAAAAAAAACAAATTAGGTAATATATAATGAGGTCTATTAAAATATTTGACCTTATCACGGTCATAACTTTAAACAATATCTTATATACCTGTGACGAAAAGTGTTTAATTGATTTGCAATCATTTTTTTTTCTAGTTATCTTTAGGTCGTTTGCAGCAGTCAGCCGATAGCTCTTAACTAGTTCTTATGTAGTTTTATAAATACTTACGTACATTTTGTAAATAGTCGTATGTTTGTGAATAAATTATTATACAATCATTACTACGAATTTTGCAATTCATTTTGGACACATCGTATGTCCGTCAAACTTACGACTTTTTACAAATCGTACGTATTTATAAAACTACATAAGGATTAGTTGAACTATCTGCTGACCGCTGCAAACGACCTTAAGATAACTCAACTAGAAAAAGATAAGTTATTATATTTATTCACAAACAAACTTACGACTATACAGTATTTACAAAATTAATAGAAAAATAAATTGATTGCAAATCAAGTTCATCACTAAAAACTTGAGTATCTACTAGTAGTACCTTGTATACACGCTGTATGACGGAAACAGTTTCCAAAGAAAGCCAAGAATTTAACTGAACGCCAAAGTTGGACCGAAAATAACTGTTTAGTTAACGAAATCTCCGCAAAACGAGTCGAGTTCAAGTTGTTAATTAGTTTCGCTGGCACTACTTCGTGCTCTTACATACTACACGCACACATATCATTTTGATACATAGTCTATATCATACTTCTTCTTCTTTTGTGTCAATAACTCAACAACTTTACACTTGATTTGAGTAGAACTCTGCTACTCTTATCCCCCTGTCTATCTATGTCTAAAATTATAAACGCGAAAGTTTGTATGGATGGATGTGTGTATATTAGCTGTTGTTGTTTATTTTAATTGTTGTATCTTCTAACTGTTTATCATTTTAAAACAAATTTTCAAAATTAATGCCTCACATCCCGATATGTATTTTTTTCGTAGTTTTTATTTTCATTATTCGTTTGGTAAGTAGATTTTCCGTGACATCACTGTACGGCCCTGACGGAAGACCAGCGTTGGTTGCCAGTCAACCAACCTATGCTGAGTCAGGGTACGTTTTACGATACGATATTACTTCTGTTATTGAAGTGAAAACTTCTTTAGCGGCGCTGGGTGGGTAAAAACTTTCAAACTCGCGTCAGGGTCACGTGACGTCGAAAAAGCGTAAGATCTTATTTAATTTTTATACATTGCTCGTAAAACAAGAGACGACAAAAGAACACACTTGCGGTCACGCGACGTATGACTCAAACAATTAAATAGTGTTGTGGCGACATCGTACAAGGCGAGTACAAGGCGCTGCCAACACGCGGTGCGGTGCGGAGCGCGGGGGCGGAGGACCGAGGAGCGGCACTCGCGCGCCGGCAGCCGACAGACGCTCTGAGCATCCTCGCACGGGAAACACGTATCGCTCGCCGCGCGCGCATAACCAGATAGACGCTATTATATCGTACGAATCGTTTCGCCTAACTTGTATTTAACTGTATCGCTTCCATCTTATTGAAGTGAAAACTCAGTCAGGGTCACGTGACTCGTGACGTTCATCGAACGTGACGTTCATCATTCGTTGTCTTCGTCGTTGTGTCAATGTCAATGACATGACACAATCACAATGACACAGACACATTCGCGCTTGCGCGAATGTGTCTGTGTCATTGTGATTGTCATTGTCATTGTCATTGTCGTTGTGTCGACATGACACAATCACACTGACACAGACACATTCGCGCTTGCGCGAATGTGTCTGTGTCAGTGTGTCTTCGTTGTCTTCGTCGTTGTGTCACATTCGCGCTCGCGCGAATGTGACACAATGACATGACACAATCACAATGACACAGACACATTCGCGCTTGCGCGAATGTGTCTGTGTCATTGTGATTGTCATTGTCATTATGACGACTGTGGTTATATTTTTGAAGTGAAAACTTAAAAGTGAAAACACAGACACATTCGCGCTTGCGCGAATGTGTCATTGTCATTGTCATTGTCGTTGTGTCGACATGACACAATCACACTGACACAGACACATTCGCGCAAGCGCGAATGTGTCTGTGTCAGTGTGTCTTCGTTGTCTTCGTCGTTGTGTCACATTCGCGCTCGCGCGAATGTGACACAATGACATGACACAATCACAATGACACAGACACATTCGCGCTTGCGCGAATGTGTCTGTGTCATTGTGATTGTCATTGTCATTATGACGACTGTGGTTATATTTTTGAAGTGAAAACTTAAAAGTGAAAACACAGACACATTCGCGCTTGCGCGAATGTGTCATTGTCATTGTCATTGTCGTTGTGTCGACATGACACAATCACACTGACACAGACACATTCGCGCAAGCGCGAATGTGTCTGTGTCAGTGTGTCTTCGTTGTCTTCGTCGTTGTGTCACATTCGCGCTTGCGCGAATGTTACACAATGACATGACACAATCACAATGACACAGACACATTCGCGCTTGCGCGAATGTGTCTGTGTCATTGTGATTGTCATTGTCATTATGACGACTGTGGTTATATTTTTGAAGTGAAAACTTAAAAGTGAAAACACATTCGCGCTTGCGCGAATGTGTCTGTGTCATTGTGATTGTCATTGTCATTATGACGACTGTGGTTATATTTTTGAAGTGAAAACTTAAAAGTGAAAACACAACGTTAATATTGAAGTTTTCACTTCTGCCGGCACTCCCGGAGTGCTACCATTTTTTTATTTATAGTTAGCATGTTAGCATTAGTATATACATTTATCGTAAATAAAAGTATTTGATTTGATTTATATTTAATTATTTTTGTTACTCTTTCACGCAAGAACTACTGCATAGATTTTAATAAAACTTCACTATAATATAGCTTATAAAGTAGAATAACACATAAGCTATATTTTTTGAAGATAGTGTGGATTACGCAAAATATAACGATAATGAGACCAATACATATTAGGTGGTATCATTAATTATACGTTAATTTATATAATATTTTAGCTGTTATTAAGTCAAGATACTTTAAGTTTAATGATCTTAAGATTTTCATAAAGAAATTGATCCTTTAACCTTTCCACACTACACAACGGTTAGTTGGAAGAAAATGCTTATTTGTTGTAAGGTGTATCCCTACAGTTCGTATGATATAATGATATATTGATATAGGATGGGAGAAATGACAACCAAACGAGTCCGTGGTTTTACATGAACTGATTTATTGTAACTTACTTAGACTAAAAATGATGATGGTGCAAAATGCAACTGATACACTGCACATGTACATTGACTGTACATCCTGCCCACTCGGACAAGATGCCAAAAAAAATGATAATATTAGATGATACAAGGGTGAGAAACAATATTGTTGTTAGTAAATGATACTTAAGCTAGGTCTACATTACTACGCTGATAAAGTTTAGACTTAAAAACTACGGGGGATGTACCCGCACTCACCCCCTTCACACCGCACTGTGGCTCGTTAGCCTCTGACACATGCACTACACTGTTGGATCGCGAGCGTGGGCGCGGCAGTGGCGCCGCTGCCACCGCGTACGAGACCGCAGGTTCCCGGCGCGCCATGGCGAGGCGGCGATTCCTTCGCCACCTCCAGCCAATGGCGATCATTACACCTACCACGATGATACTGATAATGATGTA
The DNA here is from genome assembly GCA_932527185.1 of Ecliptopera silaceata. Classification (NCBI taxonomy): domain Eukaryota; kingdom Metazoa; phylum Arthropoda; class Insecta; order Lepidoptera; family Geometridae; genus Ecliptopera; species Ecliptopera silaceata. Next base: position 3,486,177 of record OW052211.1, read on the forward strand.
CACCATGACGTAATGATGCACGTCATGGACGCTGAGCTCATTAGAAGACTGTTCTTTTAATAGCTTTATTTGACCGGCAAGATCATTCCATTCCTGGTCTGCTGTCGGATTGATACTTTGATCGGATGATAAGGCTGTACTTATAATTTTATTTAATACTGATACCTCTGGGACTTCATAGTTAAATTGTGTATTGATTTTGCTTAAGAAGTTGTTATGTGTATAAATAGTGTAACCGGAGCCCTTGAGTTTACAATCGTCACCCAAAGTTATCATCCCGGTACTTGTTAATTGTTTGATAGTGATCCCAGCTGGACATTGAATGCGTACGTGGCAATCTGAACAACACGCGAACAGCCAGTCATTTGGTCTGTGTAACTTGATCCAGCGATCTTGGCAAGTCGTAACAAATGTTTTACAAGTTGATTCGATATTTGTTGATAGTAGTTTGATACTGCATAATGATTGTTTAAGTTGTAAATTATAAATTGGTAATTGTAACGCACATAATAACTTTTTATTAGGTGAGTGTATACATTGATGTAGATCGTTATCTGATAAAAATGAGGCGATATCTTTCTTTAAGTTATATGCTATATAAGGCTCCACAGGTGATATATACGAAGTTATGTTGTTTTTATTTTGTGGAACGCTGATAATTCTGTTTAATTCAAATATATCACTGTTCAAGAGTGGGATTTTCATTTCTATTAGTAAATATTCTTCGTATATACAAGCAGCTGCTTTTATAAGTTTGTACATACTCCTTAGGTCATGCTGATCTATGGGTAATGTTACATCTCCTTTAAGATGTCTTGCTATTTGATTCATTTGTTGTTCCATTTCTTCGGGTAACAAAAAATGCGGATCTATTTGACCCTGACTTATGTCTGTGACTGTACTGATAAGGGTTTGTTGTATTATTCTAATGTTTGCTAAAATGATATTTGCTGTTAGAGCTGCTGATATGATATAAAGGCCGGTTTCGCTGTCATACTGAACACGATTTTCCGCCATTGATATATTACGAATTTGCTCTTTGATAATCTTAAATTGTAAAGACATTGCCTTTTCATTCCTTTTTAAAATGTTATATTCTGATTCTAGCACTGATGTTTGATTTTTCAAGAGATCTTGAAGATGATTTTCGTTGATAACAATCTTTTCGACATCCTTCTTGTACTGTTCCGCAAACCTGTCGTCTAACACTCCAAAAAGCGAGTTAGCGATGTACCCTACTCCATTGATCAATCCTCTTTTTTGCCGATGAACAGGTCGATCCGACAAAATTTTGTTATAATGCTCAACTTCATTCATTTCGCGTTCCAGTTGTGATATGATATTTTGATACTGTATTCTTTCTCCTCTCGATGTCTCCTTGATATGATTGATATAATTTGATATTTTTGATATTCCTTCCCAGTATGGTGTCATATTATAATAAACCACCAACTTCCATTCGTCTTTGATAAATTGTATGTCTGATATTTTGTCAAAAAATAAATTCTGACTATTGTTTAACGCTGACACGTTGAAATTTGCTTGATCAGTCGTCAGCTGTGTGCTCGGTGATATCATTGCTGTAAACATCACTAGCATAGTGATAAAAAAGTTTTTGTAGTTTATGTTTCTAGGTCGAGGTCGTAGCTGCATTCTACTTGGTTGACCTTGGCCTTGATTTGATGTTGATGGTTGATCAGGTTGTTGTGAAGCCTGCTGCATAGGAGTTTGTTCCTCTTCTCTAACAGGAAGTAAAATTAATTTGTTGACAGGCCTCTTGATGATACTACTGCTTGTTTTTAAAGTCACGACGCGGACACATCCATCTTGTCCTTGATGTAGGTCTTGAACGCGACCAAGGGCATACTTACCCGGAGGTAAATTGTCCTCTTTGATAATAACGACGTCATCTACCTTGAGGTTTTCATTATGACTTCTCCATTTTGTTCTAGTTTGCAGCTGTTGTAAATACTCTGCAGACCATTTTTTCCAAAAATGTTTGTTCATAGTTTGGACTAACTGCCAACGTTGTGATAAGGTGACGGAACCCGGTTCTGTCTGTGGTCTTGATAACAGTGGTCCGCCGACAAGGAAATGCCCAGGAGTGAGATACTCATCGTTTGGACTTTCAATGAGTTGACATAACGGCCTTGAGTTTAAACACGCCTCGATTTGATGAAGTAATGTGGTAAACTCTTCGTACGTTAACTTCTGATCTCCTAAGACACGTTTTAAGTGATATTTCATGCTCTTGACTGCAGATTCCCACAGGCCTCCAGCCGAAGGCCAGCAGGGTGCATTTTTGTGCCAAATGATATTGTAATCGTTGATATTGTTGAAAAAGTCTGTATTGATATTTTGCATGATCTCATTGTACTCTTGTTTTAGTAAACGATCAGCGCCGATAAAATTAGTTCCGTTGTCACTGTACATATGACTCGGAACTCCACGACGTGCGCAAAATCGTCGAAATGCCGCCAAAAAGGTCGGCGTACTAAGGTCAGACACCAGTTCAAGGTGTATAGCCTTTGTAGATAGGCATACAAAAACCGCAATGTATCCCTTGCAGGTTTTTATTCCTCGTCCTTTGTTGATCTTTAGTTCCACAAACCCAGTGAAATCAACCCCAGCATGTGTAAAGGGCCGCGAGGGGGTGACTCTAGGTTGTGGTAGGTCGGCCATAATGTGTTGATTCTTATCAGTACTAAATCTTCGACAGCGTACACATTGTCTTAACTGACGTTTTACAGTGCGCATTCCACTAATGATCCAAAATTGATATCTGATATATGATAGCGTTAATCTAGGTCCGCCGTGAAGAGTAGTCACGTGGGCTTGATGAATGATGAGATCTGTGAGTCGGCCGTGACATGATAAAATGATAGGATGCTTTGCTGATATACTGATATTTGCGTTGTGCAGTCTTCCTCCGACTCTTAACAATCCTTCATCGTCAATGAATGGGTTTAAAGATGCTATTTTACTCTTCAAACTCACATGCCCATGTTCCTTGATGTACTCTAAATCTTCTGAAAAGTCTTGTCCTTGAACTTCTTTGATAAGTATTGTACGTGCATTATTCATTTCACATGAAGTAAGCACCTTTTTGTACGAGCGCGATGCACAATTTTTGTCTCTTGCACACTTGATGAAACGTAATACCCAACCAAGTACCTTTGTAACACGTGTGATTGAGTTGTATCGCAATAATAATTCATTTACGAATGTTTTGTTTGGCGAGTGTAAGGTTGCGTATACACTCGGCTTTTTCGTTTCAATGTCAGGACTTTGATAATTGATGTTCGCTTGATCTGCCTGAAATGTAGGCATCCACTCAGGCCCCTCCCACCACAGTTTGTGTTCTAATAACTGGGTTGTGGTCAGTCCACGAGTGGCACAATCAGCTGGATTATTCTCTGATCTTACATGTCGCCAGCATGTTGGCGGTATAACTTCTGATATCTTTTTACATCGATTTGCTACGAACTGTTTCCAACGCTCGTTATCCCCGTTTAGCCAGCCTAGTACAATCATTGAATCGCACCAGGCATGTAATTTGATATTGCTTGAAAAACATCCCAAAACCTTTCTTGTCAATTCTGATAAGAGGAGTGCGCCTAGCAACTCCAATCGTGGTAATGATACCTTTTTTGCTAATGGGGCTAATTTTGTTTTAGCTGCGATCAACCTCGGTGTGTACTCGCCCTTATCGTTCGTTGTTACTACGTAAAGAGCTGCCGCGTATGCACTTATCGAGGCGTCACAGAATCCATGCAAGTAGCATGTTTGTTCACAATCACCTAAGTGACGTGGAATATTAATTTTGTCTATGTTTATAAGATCGCAACGCAGCTGATACCATTGATCTTGTATGTCAGATGAAACCTTGTCGTCCCACTGCATAGTTTGACTCCATGTACCTTGAAACAAAAGCTTCGCGCGAATTGATAGCGGTGATAACCAACCTAATGGGTCGAATATTTTTGATATTTCTGATAAAAGCTCTCTCTTCGTAAGAGGCTTCTCACCTTTCTCTTCATGTTGATTTTGATATGTAAAACTGTCTGTGATAGGGTTCCATATGAGACCGAGAGTTTTTCTCGTTTCGGTCGATTTAAATTCCAATACTTTGTTGTGATCATCTGGAGTCAGGTTACATAACAGCTGTGTGCTATTACTGCTCCATTTTCGTAAGTTCATTTTTGCTGATAAAAATATGTCAATAAGTTCTTGTTGAAGTTTTTGAGCATGTTCTATTGAGTTACTTCCGGTTAAAATATCATCCGTGTAACATGAGCTTTCTATTACGGTAGCGGCCAGGGGATAGTTACTGGCTTCGTCCTTTGCGAGTTGCCTCAACGTTCGCATTGCCAACCATGGCGCTGCCTTTGTACCGTATGATACTGTACATAGTTGATATTCTTGTATTGATTCCTGGGGTGATTCTCTCCAAATGATGCGTTGTAGATGTCGATCTTGATCTCTGATAAGAAATTGACGAAACATTTTTTCAATATCTGCAGTTATAACGTACTTGTGAGTTCTCCACTTAAGAATGATAGCCTGCAGATCTTGTTGGAGGTTTGGGCCACTATACATCACGTCGTTTAAACTTTTTCCACTCGATGTCCTTGATGATGCGTTGAATACGACGCGGAGTTTTGTGGTCACAGATTCTGTTCTTAATACTCCATGATGAGGAATATAGTTAGCTTGATCGTTAGGTATGATAACTTTTTGCATGTGGCCTAATTCGAGATACTCACGCATGAATTGTTTGTAGCTCTCTGATAAAGTCGAATCTTTGGCCAAACGTTTTTCTAAATGTTTGAATTGAGCGACAGCTTTGACCTTGGATGATCCCAGTTGCTTTTCATAGTCTGGTTTCATTGGTATCGCTACAACATATCTTCCATTTTTTAAACGTTGAGTTGTTTTTTGATAAAAATCCTCACAATACTTGTCCGCCTCTGTTAAGGTCGGAGAGGAGTTGATAATATCTTCGATTTCCCAGTACTTTGACAAATCGACCGTTTTTGATATTGATAATGATTGTTCATTGATATTGATATTTTTTGCGACAGTGTAGCACGACAATGGGGTTACACTGCCTGATATAATCCACCCTAATTTGGTCTCTTGTGCCATGGGTGCTCCTGAGTGGCCTTTGCGAAGACCTTTCATGATAACATCGCAGTACACGTCGGCACCAAGTAGTATGTCCACTCGTTGGGATACATTAAAACCTGGATCTGCCAGTGATAAACCTTGAAGATGAGGCATAGGTTCGTAGTTAAATGATATGTTTGGCAAGTCATATGCGACCTTTGATACTATAAGTGCCTCCGTTTGATACTGATAATCTTGATACATTGAATTAATTTCTACTGATACTATCCCGTTGCACTTCTTTTGACAAAGATCGATACCGGTGATCGGAGATGAATTTTTAGAGTTGTACCGCTTGAGACCAAGTACTTGCACCAGGTTCTCAGAAATGATAGAAATTTGTGCGGCTTGATCTAAAAGTGCTCGAGCCTTTACCAAAGTGCCGTCCGTTGCTCTCAAATTTACCAATGCGGTAGGTAAAAGAGTTTGTTTGAGCTCTGTACCAACATGGTAAGCATTCTTTTGATTTGCTTCCGACGTGGGGGTTGATAAATTTGCAGGTGTGGGATCATGTAACATCGTATTATGTTTTCCGTTGCACTCTTTGCAACGCTTCGTGGAAGTGCATGGCTTGCCGTAATGCTTGTACAAGCAGTTTTTGCAAGCTTGAAGCGTGTGAACGGTTTTCGAGCGCGCTTCAGGTGTCATGCTGATAAACTGTTTACATGCAAATAAATCATGATCCATTTTGCATATAAGACATCTTTGTGTATTTGTTGCCATAACTTGATAGGCCTTATCCGTTTGAGAATAAGGTTGTTTGTTGTATGATGATCTTGTTTGATATGGGTTTGCACGTTGTTTGTTCTGATTTGATGATGAAGAAGTTGATGGTACTTCTTTTTCTTTTTTGTGGATGGGCTCCAGAGCCATGAACTTGTTTTCCAAAAAAGTCATGAACTCCTTGAAGGTTGGCAGCTCTCTAGGTGATTTTCTGTTTTCTTTGAAATCCGTGTACGTTTGTGGGTCCAGCTTCTTACACAAAAGATGAACAATTAGTGGGTCCCACGCTGGTGTGTCCACGCCAATGTTGTGAATAGCATGGATGCACTCGTTGGTGGTATCGTACATTCTACGTAACTCGAATGCCGATTGCTTGCTGATACTATGCTGATTTAAAAGGATTTCAATATTCTTAGAAAACAGCACATGTTTATTGTTGTACCTATGTACTAAAATATCCCAAGCTGTGCCGTAATTTTCGGGCGTGATATGAAGGTGTGAAATGAGACGCTCTGCTTCGCCCTTGATTTTACTTTTTAAATGTTGAAATTTTTGAGCCTTTGTTAAATTTTGGTTATTGTGGATTGTTTCCGTAAAAAGATCGTAAAAGTTCGGCCAATTAACGTACTTGCCACTAAAAGACGGAATTTCGAGCGTCGGTGTACATTGTTTCATGTGAATGTTTGATTCAAGTTTTTGATTGAGAGCCCGTTTGATATTCTTATAATTTTGTTCATATTTAATAAACTCGTCTTCGTAATTGATATCCCCCCCTGATACAATGTTATCTATTTGAATGTGAAGATTGTCGATAGTTTTCCATTTTTTCTGAAGATTTTTCAACTCATCCTCAATTTCCCATTTTTCTGCTATACTTTCTAAATCGATGCATTTAATCTGACGATCAAATGCCCTAAATTGAGCCCGTTGAAGCGACAAAAATTCTTCCATTTTTCCGTCTGGCATTGTTGCTTTATCGGTGACCTTACCGAACGACGAAAGAAGTTGTTTTATCTCGCTATATAACTCTATTCCTGTCTCAAATGTTTCTGCTTCTAAATATTTCTTCTTAGATTCGCCCTGTAGCTCGGAAATGTCGTTATGATTTTTTGTGAACTCTTCCCAGAGGTTATCTAAAATATCTAGCCTTTTTTTGATATACTCCGCAGTCTTTCTTGACGCAGAGTCTTTGTTAAAATTTCTTTTGATAGTTTGAATTTGAGTAATGATAAATGATTGTTGAGCTATTAGTTCGTCCATGTAACGAAGTAAAAAAGAACAGTCTTACTTGATTATGCTGCTCGATGTAAGCTCCCTGATAAAGAGGTGGTGACCCGCCTCCGCTGATGATCCGATGTCCGGAACTTGATTGATATATGACCCGGCTTTGCCAAGCCCAGGTCTGATGATAGCTGAACCAAGGCACACCGCCCTGGTCCGTGATGATGATATGAGCTCTGATTGAGCCGATTTGATACTCCACACTTCAATCCAATTTTGCGATGCACTTCACCGTAACTTCAATTAAATGACCTCGCGCTCGATGGCCAAAAAAATCACGCGTCCTTGCACCGAAAACGCTCGAAGGACCAAAGAAATTAAGTATTAAGCTCGCCTTTGTTATTTTACTGATATTATGAGCACAAACTTACTATTATAGAAAAAAATGATTTACACCTGACCTCAAGCTAGTTTAAACCGGTTCTTATACTCTCCAAGAGAATGAGTAAAATCAATTATAATTTTGACGTTAGAATTCAAACATGAATAAAATAACAGGATTGTATTCTCAGATTTAAAAAAACAACAAAAATATATAAGTACTTACTAAACTAAATTGATTCAACAAGAATTTAGATATTGTGTATAACATTTTCAGATTTAAAAAAAAACTAAACTTATCTGAGTCAAACTTCAGCCTTTAAAGGCTTTAAATACATATACTTAACTCTAAAACATCTGATACATTTTAAAGCAACAAACTCGTACTAAACTCGCATATAAGTACTTAAAGGTATCCTGTAACTGAACTTGAAATATTATTCAACAAGCGTTCGCAACTTTCCCGGTAGCGTACCCTGTACGAGGCGGGAACTACCAAACTAAGTAACTATGAGCGATGAGTTGATAAGGCGATAAGCCAGCCGCCGCGACTGTACTATGAATGAGTTCTACAATGTTGTTTGAACTTAGATCACTTTGAACATACGTGTGGCTGTCAATTGTTTGTTTTTTTTTGTTACTTTATAAAAAGGTACTTATAAGCGCCCTTATACCTTTTTATAAACTAACAAAACAATCCACACGTCACGACGTATAGATGTCAGTTGATTGACATTAGTACTTTTATCAGGTTATTTAAAGGCATTGGAAAAAGGGATAGGTATTACTTTCGGAGTTTCTGTTTGAAATTTGTTTTAAGTTTTGAGTTTTTATAGCACAAATTGATTGAAAATATTGTTAGTTTATAACAAACTAATACTTTTGACAGAGTTTGGGATGTGATTAAACCACATTTTTAATTTCGATTGTCAATCTACAACGTGTGAAACCAAAAGAGAAAAGTTATTATAAAATTTCGAAAGTCAAATCTGTAGATTGGTTTTAAAATGGTTTGAAAACATCAGTAGAAAAAAGTTTTCATTTATTTGTCATTGGAACGTATTTTATTACAAGGAGTCGTTTTAGGTTCAGCTGAATCATCAGCCCTCGCCCCGCCCTTTCCCTGTTCGGGAGTTGGTTGGTTTTCTATCGGATACGTTTGAAAATTGCCGAACTATTGCTTTCATTTAGATTGAAGTGGATACGAACGACAAAAGATTCTAAACCCCGTCTAAAGGTTTATTGCTCTACCGTTGTGAAACCGAGTTTTTCGAGATTTATTCATATTGTTTGAAAATTTGTAGACAATTTGTCTACAAATTTTCAAACAATATGAATAAGTCTTCTTTTTAAAAGCCTTATTCTTCAGTCTAGTTTTAATTACTTACTTATTAAATTCATGTGAAATAACCAAAAAATTGGTCTAAATTTTAACTCGAAATAAGTCAACCTCATTAGCAAATGATGATACTTATCTACTAGAAACTTTTTATTTTATCACAACTACAAAAAAAACCGGTATGATATAACAAAATATACATAGGTACTTATATTAAACTTAAATTCTGAAAATATGCATATTAAATTGATCTAGTGTAACTCGCTAATAATTTTTTTTGATGTGTTCATGAGAAATAATAAACAAAAAACCCAATTAATGTGAAATACAGTTTGGTTTCCTTTTCAAATACTTAAACGTCGATTACAAACATAAAACATGACAAAAAATCATGTAAATACATGTAGGTACAGGTATTGTTGATGTTATTTAAATAATGTTTTGTGTTGGTGTGGCGCGGGCATTCGTGCGCGTGTCTATTCATCATTTAATTTACATTTGAGCGGTCGACCGCGGAGCTCCAACATTCTCTACAAGCAAAACTTTGTATCTGGCATTACAGAAATAAATAAATAAATATTCATGGACATTTCACACATCACAATTTAGTTCCAAACTAAGCAGAGCTTGTACTATGGGAATGCTGATAGAATACTGATCTACTTTTTTTGTAAATACATAGAATACATAGTAACATCCAAAAACAGAACAAATATTTGTGTTCACCATACAAAAAATTGTTCTGGGTGGGAATCGAACCCACGACCCACAGCATGGAAGGCAGAGCGACTACCAACTGAGCTGAGATGCCTGTCAATAAAAGCAAGCCGTTTACAGTAGGTACCGTTAGGAACTTATGAACACACGTGGCAGACGTCACAGCTCAGTTGGTAGTAGCTCTGCATTCCTCGCTGTGGGTCGTGGTGGGTTCGATTTCCAGCCAGAGCAAATGTTTGTGTGATGAACATAAATATTTGTTCTGTCTGGGTGTCACTATGTATTATATGTAATTGTTTAAAAAAAATATAGATATAAGTATTCTATCAGCAATTTAGTTCCCGCAGAACAAGTTCTGCTTAGTTTGGGACTAGAGTGTGATGTGTGAAATGTCCCAAAATATTTATTTATAAAGAAAACTATGTCCAAAACCATGATAGTACAAATATTATAATTTATATTTAGCATATACCTTGTTCCTGATTTAGGTAACCGTGGTGTATTTCACGTTGCCTGTATCTATACGATTCTACATGAACGTATGAAATATAAGTTGAAATCGATAGAATCATCCACTTTGTCATCACCTACTATTTGTTTATGTAAATTAAATAACTATACATTTGTGATAAATATTACAATGTTTTATATGTTATTTATTACATTGGTTTACATTGATCTTTGCTCTGTTTCTGGTACTATGTATGTATGTGTCTAAATAATATAAAAAATAAATGTATTTTATTTTATTTTTACTCAGCCATTGTCGTCCCACTGCAGGGCAAAGACCTCCCTTCCCTCCTTCCACTCCTCGCGATTTAACGCAGTGACAGGCCACGTGCTTAGGTGCAAAAGTATAAAAAAAAATATAAATAAAAGAATTTAGCGACTTAAAAAAGAGATATATATTACTAAGTCGACACTGTAATATTGAAATTAACTAATTTTGTTTTTGTTATTTTGATAACAGAATGAACGAGATATCTAGCTAACAAAATATCAGCCACAGATGCTATTCTAATATAAAGTTCTGTCTCAATATTCTCTAAACAATTTGAAAATTTTAAATACGTGTAGGTACGTGTGTGAAAAAAATATAAAAATAAAAAAAACATACTAAATTAAATAAAGCCCAAAGGACGGGTGCAAAATAGTAGCCATTTGCTAAAACTAAAAGCTTCCTTTGACCAACCTAACATTATTTTGTAGCGAACGCAGTCTAATTAGTTGAAAGCAAACTACTGGAAAACCATATGGGTCGAGAAATAAATATGTTAGCTTATATTTCTTGGTGAATCTATCTTTTTTTTGTTTTTTTAATAAACCTACGCTGTCCCACAGCTGGGCAAAAGTCTCCCAATCTATCTTAAAATATTATATTTTTGCAATAATGTACAAAACCGACAATCGTATCGCAAAAAACAACACAGTTTTTATGATAACAAAGTACTTGTCTGACCGAGATCGTATCGACAAGTAATACTACAACACAGTTTTAAAGATTACTCAAAAAGTACTTATCGGTATGAAAATATGGGATCACCTCTGAAGTAAGATCTATCAAACAATAAGAATCATCAAAATCGGTTCAATAGGGCGCAGTAAACGCGTAAAAAAACAAAGCCCAATTCAGAACCTCTATGTATGGAGTCAAAAAAGAGACCACTTAACTACATACTTTAGTTTTCCTACAATAGTTAGTCAATACGTAGTTTGAAAGCTCAAAAAGAACAAACATTTAACATGTTCCTACCTTGCTACGACGGTTGCCTGGATGATATCGCTATCAACGATAAGGCCGCCCATTGTGCTTGACTAAGTTAGTTCAACGATTTTTTGTACTTTCCGTTGTGCAATAAATAATTATCTACCTTGTGGGCTCGTTGTGGGATTCAAATCCGCGTTTGCATCGCTTTTTTCCACAGAAATTGGCAAAACTGCCGCTTTCTTGTGTTGGTAACCTTGAAATACAGTGTTACCAACTATATATATTCCTATATCTAATAAATTCTGCATTATGATTCTCATCAATAACTATCATCGATCATTAATCAAACGAGTAAACAAATGTTAAGCTCTAGTTTCATAAGTAACGGTCACCGTCATATGATCATCATCATCTTCCTACCTTGTCCCATGCTATGTGGGGTCGGTGCAACATGTCTTCTTCTTCCACTCTCCTCTATCAGACTATCGATCTATCTTATAAAAAGTTAACGCAGACTTGATTTCTTGATTACCATACGTAATGGTGACATAATGTCAACGCTAACTTTTTATAAGACAGGGTGTTAGTCTTTAGGTAAGAGCGTGTATTGAAAGCAGATTTTAAGGACTCATTACTACTTAAAAAAACTTTCTTACAAATAGGTAATAGGTTTAAATAAAATGTTGTAGGAGACACAGACATTTTACAAATAGCGTTCTAGTCCCAAACTAAGCAAAACTTGTACTGACGTCATCGGGTACATATCCAATGAGTCTATCTGGGTATCTATCTAAGTACTCAATAGCTGATGTAGGTATTTAATTTTGTTTAAATACATACTTAGAACATAATAATGACATCCAAACACAAAACAAACATCATAAGGTGCATGCAATCCGTCAAATGATAGTTTCAAGGGTAGGTAATAAATTTATCTGTGACGTCTGTGATGATGCTAATTTTTCATTTTAACAACATGATAACCGTTTTATCAGGCGGCATCACTCTTTTGGAAACCATGCTTATCGATAAAACCTAGTTAATTCATATTTGCATCTTGTAGTAGCAGATATTAGCATATATTAGTTTTTCATCTTTTTCATGTAGAATGGTAACGTTAGAGTTGCAAATAAACACTTTGATGTCATATATCAAGTACCTGTCAAGCAGTTATCGTCATACAACTAATGATTTTCTGGACATATTTATTCAGAAATTAGTCAGATATATTTATTAAAACTTTAACATTTAAAATATACTAAAATTCAGCCACGAAACGTTACTCGTATTTGATATTATACCCCCTATATTTTGACATATTGACACACAGTACACAAAAACATTATCTATAAAAATACACAAATTACACCGATAGCAGCCTCATTCTACCAAATTCAAGTTAAAAAGCCCCATAAAAACATTTTCCATTCAAACGACACTTGCAAACTGTCGCGCCAATAAGCTGGAATGCGTCCTGATAGTGCTGTCACGAGCCAAACTGACAGCTGGAAAAAAAAATAAAAAAGTTAGACGCAAAGTTTCGGTTTTCGGTATAGGGGCTTGATATGAAATGTTTTTGTTCAAAACGGGTTATAAACAGAAATAATACGTCTTGTTTACATTAATTAATTATTATTGACATACTTAGATTAGTTGTTAACTTTACTATCATGTATAGAATAGGGTATTCCTTCTTCAAAGCTTTCATAAATAAATAATGCTGGACAATCCACACAACATCATTTAGCCCCAAGCTAAGCAGAGCTTGTGTTATGGGTACTAAAAGACTGACATACTTAATACAATACAGTACATAGATAGATATTTTTTTATTATACATAAGTATAATATACCCAGAACACCCGGAATAAATAATTGCAGATCGTACAAACATTTATCCCAAGGCGGGAATCGAACCCGCAACGCCGCAAGTCGCAGGCGGACCGTCGCCCACCGCGCCACATCGGTCGTTCATGACTATTGGTTGTATGTTTGATTTCCACCATATTTTTTTGTGTGAAATACATGTTTGTTCTGTGTCTACCTGTTACACAATCTATTTACATGTTATGGAATTGTCTTTTTGGATACCAATTATTAATCTCTAAATTGATGGAAAATGTAGAGTAACTAATTATATTGGAAATGTCCAGCAGTGGGACGAGTTAGTCTACAAATAAATGAGTAAACACCAATATGAAGATATTATTTTATAATGACTTCATTTTCCGTCATAAGTCACATTGAGCCTGTAAGGAATAGTTCCAGCCCATACAGACGTAAGTAATAGTCCAAAGTAGGTATTTAATTTTTCAAGCGGTTCTCAAACTTTCACCCTAAGCTGGCGAGGAGTTAGGAACTGACTTCAGATCCTCTGCGAAACTTTCAGAATTTTTAAACACTTTTTATTTTTAAATCGCACTGTGAATAAGTTAGTGGGATTTGAGGCTTTCAGTTCTTTTATCGCGGCAACTTTCTAATTCAATGCGGAAAGATGATTCTTCTTCTTTTGGCTTTTCGATGGCTGTAGCTACGAATTTGTTAATGTCAGTGTTTATGTGTTTATTGGTGTTTTATAGTTTACCTACGAAAACAAATGACTATACGTATGACACTCTTGATTCTTTTTTAATATAAACGCTGATATTGGCGTATTAACTGGCAGATATTTCTTACCCGTTCTTCTAGGCTCAGGTCGCGTAGAACTGGCTCCTAGAATCACCGAATATATAAGACGATTTTAATTGATCCTTGTGATTTGACTGAATAAAGTTTAATTGATATTGATATGTCTTATGAAAGAAGTCTGAAAAACTTATTTGTGACTTCTGCCTGTATATTTATAAAAAAAACCACTAGGGGTTAGTATTTGATTATATAAGCTAAGAATATTTTTCAGAAATCAGAAATATTTTATTGTTTAACTGTTGTACATAAGAGATCTTAATTTTAAGTAGTACATGTTTATACAGTTTGTCCAATCCGGACGTACAATAAAAGGGTAATGAACAATAAAAAACACTAGGGGTTTGTATTTGATCAGTTATATCCGCTAAGAATATTCTTATCCTCTAGTTGAACACAACAGCATAACAACCTTAGATTTAATAGAAGGATACGGTATACACCGTATTGCGTCGCGACGTTTGTTCAGTATTCAGCGGGCGGCAGTGATTTTCCAATGAGCGAGCTACGAATGCAAAGACGATGTCTTCACTGTACCGCTAAACTGGCTTATTCTGGAAGATTCTTCTTTTAGATCGTGTTTAAAACTGACGTTTTGACATAAAACAAAAGATTTCATGTCATTTTCAGCAAATGGATCGGTTCTAATTCTTCTTTTTATATGGCATCTGTCTTTTACTGTCAATGTAAAGTCGACTGTCATTTGTTTGTTTTTAAAGGTATTTTTTCTGATGCTTGATGGATGATTTGTATTTTTGTGTATGTTTGTAATGAATAACAACTTTTTCTGCGATTTGAAAATGTTTTCAAAGCTACATTCACCGAGTAACATAGGCACTATTTATTCCTAGAAAAAAATAAGTATCCTTACTGAAACTTTAGTAACGTAACCCAACGTCCACAAGTGCGTAGCTGTTGCAAGCTGCTATTAAAAAAAATGTCTTCAGTTCAGAGCCTTTGTCCATACAGAAAAAGTTAAAACTGTTACTGACTCTGTACCTACCTATTTTATAAGATCTCAATATACCTACACAGTTTTGCAATAAATATTTTATTCTTATTCTTAAGTATTTTAGTCGTACGGGAGAGACCGACTCATTATATATCTTAATAACTACTGTAAAATTTATATATTATTGTTTCTTTATTATATTATTATATTTTTACCAGTTATTTTGTTCCAGAATACTCTCCGCAGCTTAGATAACAGTGGGTCTCGTCTCGCTAATGAGATTCTTTGGGCCGCGGTTTGCATTTCAGATCAGAATCCCGTCTTCGCTGCTCCACTGAACTCGTTGCCTAATAATGAGATTTCCTTGGAGGTACGTGAGGTGCGAAGCCTTCATACTTAAATTAATTTCATTTACTAGTGCTTTTTTTTATTTGACAGGCTAGCGTTTAATATATCTAGTGTCTCATGATGAAGGTACCTATGTGTGAGTATATTTTATGACCTAACTACCAACATGTAGGTAAAATAAATAAATTAAAAAAGCTTTTATTTTCATGCAAAATATAGCTTATAAAAAATATATGTAAAAATCTAAATAAAATTTAAAGTAAGTGTGGAAAGTTTGTGTGATACTTTACGTACACAGACTACGATCAGCGGTAAAAGCCTCCTCCAGTTTTTCGAATAGTCTCTATCTTGAGCGGCTCTGCTTCATAAATTACCTGCCACTTTGGTACATACTTATAAAATTGACGAACTTATGTAAAAGGCAAGTCCCGTATGTAACAGTAAATTATTTTAATGATTTATTTATGTTTTTTTTAAATGGTATATTAGCGTTGAAATCAAACCCCGCTCCCATTAAACCCATTAATCACTAAACAAATAGAGCGTATAAAAGTCAATCAATAACACACAAGCACGTACCATCGACGTACCATCCATCAGAAGAGTACTAAGTTGTCAGATTGGAGGGTGATCACTCAGCCCTCCATTACACGGAGGCTATCAGTCAATCTGGGGGCTGGTCGCATTTGAGAATACGGTACGAGTAGTTTCAATCACGTTAAATACTATCCCAGAAGTCTTTCTAACATACCAACTTAATATAGCTTTAAAAATTTGTAAATGTACATTTTTCAATATTGGAAATTGCCATAAAAACGTATCTTTCAATCAAGTCAAAGTCAATTATTACTTCAATAAAATCACAAGGATCATTTAGAATCGTCTTACAAGGTGATCTAGGTGCCAGTTCCACGCGACCAGAATAGAACGGGTAAGAAACTTACGGCCAGGTTCCTACCGTTTTTTTATATTATGATCCTTCAATTGAGGAACTATCAAAGCACTTAATTCAGCTGTTCTAACTGACCAACGTATGCTGTGCAATCACCGAACAAAACCTTCAATCCATCACTGACAGACAATGAACACGCCATAGACAAAGATAGTCCGGTCATATAGGAAAACGCAAATCGATAGCTCCACCTTGCTATGCTCGCCTGGTAGTTGCGGATCATTTGTCACAAACACGCAAATTAAACTCGTATATAGATCACGCGAGACAATGCATCCGCGCACTGCTCGTTCAGGATGAAGATAGATCGCAGCGAGACGCGTGGTCACCCTGTCCGCGACTAGGCAGATCGATAGCTCTGCCTTGTTATGTTACCCTGGTAGTTGTATCTGTAAAAAAAATTAAAATAAACTACAATATTTGCATGAAAATTATATTTTAAACAAAAAAAAATTTTTAAGTGTACCTACTTATATGTATAACAAACAAAACTTCGACATAATTTATGCTATTTTGCTAAACAAACACTTAAATAATTTTTTTTATGTTTTAATATTATGAATTTACTTTATTCACAAACAAACTTACTACGACTATTACAGTATTTATAAAATACATAATAAACACAACAGTTGAACTATCTACAGACGTTGCAAACGATCTATAGATAGCTCAACTGATCCAAATCAGTTGCAATCTATAATCGTTTTTTTAATCCACAATCATACTAAGAAAAAACTGTTAATACTTATATTAAATTTTTTATAATCATTTAAAACATAACACTTTAACGGCCGGTTTCTCGAACGATAATCAACGAAAAAATCAAATATTTACTATGTGTCAAACTCGGATCAATCGTGATTTGGGTTTCCAGAAACCGGCCGTATGTGTGTAACTACGGCTGTGTACCTAATTTTATAACATCTTTATGTATCTACCTACACAGTCATACAATAAATATATTATTAATCTTAAAGAATTGAACACTTAAAGTACCTAAGTAAGTACTTCTTTTAGACATTAGAAAGTTATACCACTTGTTTCAGATGCGACAAAATTCGATAAAAATAATAAATCGATCCTAAAACATCGAATACAACCGTGCATTCGAATTTCCCGTATTCATAGTCTTCCTTTACATTGGATAACAAATCTTCCAATGCAGTTGTGGCGTACAATAGCTGCAATAAATAATGCTACCTGTCGTTACCGGCAATGCCATCTCGGTTGACGTGACAATGCTATGAATAACTAGTGAATCGGACTATTCTAGGAAGCACGAATAAATGTGACAATCGTAACCGTATCGAAACAGTGACAAATTTGAGATACATTGTGCGGCGACATCAGATTTACTGTCGAACGTTGCAGTGGTAGCGCGCAGTGTGTCTTAAATACGGTACGTTTACGATAGTTTCATTTATTCGTGCTCAGCCTCTGGATTACTATCCGTATGACGCTTACATTTTTAAAACGAAACCTAGTTTAGGACTAGAAGCCTGTTGAATGGCCTCTCACGTAGATATAGATTTTATTTGTCATTTTAATCAGTAAAGTATTGTAATAAAAATATCGACTAAGCGTAAGTTTTAGTGCACATAGTTTTGTACTTAGCCCCTGATTTTTTGACACTATCGGGGTATTAGGCCTGGCCTGATGGTAGCTTGAAGGTTTTCTGAAATATGGTTAATTGCGTTATTCAACGTATTCTTATTCTCATTTTAATCAGTCAAGTGAATTAATAAAATAATTGATAAAATGTAAATTTGATTAGCAGAGTTCTGTACTTATATTTTTTTTTATTCACTAGCCTATATAATCTAATTACATTATTAAATATCTGTATAGTTACGAAACTACCTATATCTTACAAACTTTTTTTTTCATAACAGATTTGAGTAGAAAATATCAATATGATTTGTATGCTTATTTTCATTTCAATGAACATTAAATTGAAATGCGAAAGTGATAAAAAATGCATAAATTATTCGGTTTCTTATCAACATTGGTATCTTTACTTTACGTTAGTTCTCGGGTAAGATTGATTTTTTTTTAATTAATTTTATTTTGAATTAAACCTTTATGAAACTTATCTGATTTGGATAATTCATCAAAAAATTAAACCGCAATTTTGAAATAATGAGTCGCATTATTCCATATAATCAGAAGCGTTTTATTACTTAAAAAAAAATCGATTAAATGTGATTAATTTATATTTTTGAATTCCAAAAATCATATTTTATTTTCTTACCTAACCGAAACGCTTCTGTCTGTCCAAAGGTTGTCTGGAAGAGATCATTTATAGCGATAAGACCGTCCAATGCACCTTATCCTAATTTGTTTAACTTTTATTTAGTTTTATTTACCTGTACAATAAAGAATTGTATTTTATTAATTTATTTTTTCAGGTTATAGACGACCTAAAAGATGGTATAAACAGTTACGAGTTCAATTTAATAAATATTCCAAACGATCCGATACTTCCAGAGATAAAGAAAAAAATAAAAAAGCCTGTATCTCTCAGTGACCAAGAAATGTATACGCCTATAAATTATGAAGATGTTAGTGAAGACAGAGACTATGATAGTGAAGAAATTGAAAATAAACGGATAGAAATGAGCAGGAGAATATTTGAGATGGCTGGAGCTAGGTTTTCGCCAAAATTTGTGACACTTCGTAAATTAACTACACCTGATATGCACGATTTGTGATTTTAGGCGTGAATTGAAAATGTCAGTTATTATAACGTACTACGGAATGCAAAAGAAATAGTAAATGAATAATTTGTACACAAAAAGAAACTTATGTAAACGAAACATACTTTTGTTTAATTTATATGTATTATAAAATATATATATATATATATATATATATAATGTAATATATTGTATGAAGTATGACATACTTGTCAGTCTTATAGTACCCATAACACAAGTTCTGCTAAGCTTGGGGCTAGATGATGTTGTGTGGATTGTCCAGCATTACTTATTTATTTACGACTATTACTGTATTCACAAAATGTAGCCTACATACCTACATATATTTTAGTCTTGAGATGTAAGGTGTTTTAAGTAATTATTTGTGATTACAGTTCTTTTGATACTTTTGCGAGTAAACACTACAAACGTAGTACAAAAAGTAGAAAATATCACTTCAAGGGTTGCGGAACCCTAAAAAGGTTTCCAAACCAATTTCCGGGTCACACCATAAGGACTTTGCCAGACCGTGTAACCGCGGCTTTAAAACTTCCCGTGTGGATGGCGCCTAAGCTTAACCAGTTTAAACAGGATTAGATACTTATTCGATATTAATGGATTTTTAATTCCGTGGAATGGGAAACGTGTTGCCGTAATTTGAGAAACGCTGATCTGGACTGATGAGTTATTGTTATCGATTTGTACCTCTTTAAACCAAACCTATTGATAAAGAGATTTTTATTTTTTATTTTATTTTATTTTAGAGATAGATAAAGAGAGATATAACACTAATCTGCTTCTAGATTTGTATTCTTTTCTTCTTTTTTTGTGAATTTAAAACGGAACTGTTGAACCGATTTGTATGATTAAATTATTTAATTTGCCATTATCAATTTTTGCTCGTGACATCATCTGCGTCACGTTCCTTTTCTGTTATGTTTTTTTAAAGTTTCATCCAAATCAGTATTGTATGTTTGTTCTCGATGAGGATCGAATCCACGATCCAACACGGAAGGCAAAGTCAAAGAAGTAGGATTACATAGATGGGAGACGACCTGAGTCCAGCCCCTGGCGTCAACTAGTAGATATGTTATAAAAATAATAGGTGCACATCAAGGCCTGCCCTTTTCGCAATAGCAAAACTTTTAATTACAAACACAACATTAATCTATCGCAACAAAAGGCATTATTACAAGCTGAAGAAACTTTCATTGAGGCACAAAAGAAAGTAAATAGTATAGTCTGTGGCTAGTTAGCCAGTTAGTTCACAGATACATGATAAACCGCCATTTTATATATATATTTTTTGGTCCAATTTTAGTTATCTGTGACGCGTAGATGGAAAATTTGGAAAAAAATCGTGGATCCATTTATCTTATACCTATGTATGTATGTACTTACAAAAAAAAATATACTTAAGTAAAATTTTAATTTAATAATCATTTATTTCATAGATCCACACACTTACAACTTTATAATGCAAGATACTTATATATGTAAGTATAATGATGTTACTAGTTTAAATGTAAAGTATAAAGAGGCGTTAAGAGAGGTCAAGCTGTATTGAGATACTCAGAATCAGAGTTCTTTACGTAACATACCCCAACAATACTTTGAGTGCAGTCAAATATTGTTTATTTGTGAAAATGAAATAGCCGACTTTACTAGTGCACCAGCTGTTTTGAAAGTCTTAGTCGACATACACGCGGTTCCGTCGGAAATAGGGGTCCGCGGACTACAACTAATAAAACAAAGTTCCTTTTTGCCTGTTTGTCTAATTCTATTTGGGGACAATGACTTTGTTCCCTGTTCGTTTCATCGTAAATGGTATTATCAATAGACTGATTGTGGTCATGACTTTTTTTTCTTTTAAATAATTCTTTGTTTATTATTATAGATTTCATTTATATTTTCAAATTGTTTGCGTTTTATGCTAATAATTAGAATACAAATAGCTGAAGGGCAGAATTGAGATAATTAAAGAAAATCTGGGCTAGGGCCAAATTAAAATAAATAAATAATAAATATAAATATTGCTGGACAGTAAACACAACATCATCAAGCCCCAAGCTAAGCAGAGCTTGTGTTATGGGTACTAGAAGACTGACATACTTAATACAATACATTACATATATAGATATTTTTTATTATACATATAATACCCAGAACACCCGGAATAAATGTTTGCAGAAAATACAAACATTTATCCCAAGGCGGGAATCGAACCCGCAACCTTCCGCGTCGCAGGCGGACCATCGCCCACCGCGCCACATCGGTCGTCATACAATACTTAATACGTAACGTAGGTATGCAAAAATACGTCAAATATTTTTGTAAAACTATTTGTATATTTTATACACCATAGACATAGACAACCATACCTAATTATACCCGGCATTTCAAAAAGAATTTCAATACAAAACGGCGTAGAAATTATTAATGCTTTAAAAACTTGTTTCATTCAATACGACTTATAAAGTATTAATCCTCATCAAAACGGTTCATCAATTGCCTTCAAAAAACCTTTCGAAAATCAATTAGTATTGCCAGCGCTTAATCCTCCCAAAACAAAGTAGACATACGAGGAGATGGGCCAAACTGATCGATAGACTTAGCCGAACTCCGCGGTGGAAATGTGAAAAGTTCACTCATTTGCCCACCCTCCCCTTGTTGACCAGTAAAGCTGTCTTTCCACTAAAGCGCCAAGTTTTGAAGACTATGCTTGTAATTTGCTTGAAGTCATGATTAATGATTGATCATTTATATAAATAACATAGTAACATAAGTATTTACCTACATAGGTTTTTAATATAAGTATATTTACCTACTAATTACAAGTTATTGTAAGTAACAACATATTTTGACACTAAAAAACATTTTTCTCTAATTTACAAAATCTGCAAACTTGTGTTTACATTTTCGCGAAGCCATGTGACTTTTAGCTTTATTGAATACTCTTTCCGCGATAGATTCACTGAAGTACTTACTTATCTAAAATAGTTTTTCATTTTAATAGAAATTTCATTATCATTAAAAACAAACTTTTCAATATGAAAGTGAGGAATTCATTGAAAAACCCCTATAAATACTTAGTCTTATCCTTATATTCTCGCTTCGCTCTCCGCCCCTAGCTAATCTATACCTTACAAAAATTTTGTAGCTCGCTTTGGTGGACACGTAGCCTAACCGACACAATAGTCTATCAAGGAATCCGGGCTGGAATAACAACATAAGAAGTTATGGGATTTGGAAAATGGATTAGAGTATTTTGAAAACGGGTATTAACCTCACCTGCTTCTTGTATTGTTTACAACAAAAGTTTTATAACAATAATAATGTTGCCCGTTTGGGAATCTTATCTTTTATGTCTATCGTTTATTAGATTTAACCCTAAGTTCTCCTTCTCAAGTAAGCTTGAGTAGGTACTTTATTTCCACAGACCAACAGGATACTACGCATCCTATGTATCTTTATAATAATACTCTGTGGTTTTATCAAAACATGACAGAACTCGAATCCTTTGCCGCGCTTCGTGAATTGACGAAACATTTTTTCGAAGTTCAAAAACACTTGTCACTGTTCCCGCCTTAAAAGCGTGTCACCGAGGAACTATTTGTCATATGCTAAGTGATTTCCCTAGTACACTCGTCAGTTGTGTTGAATCACGGGCTACGGATGTGTGCTTTTGTTTTTTGAGATGCGGAGACCGTCTTATTACGGCCGTAAACGTGCCGACCTTACTTCATAGAATCATTTTTATAGTAAACTCTATAAATTCTATGTAATCTATAGATCATCCACAAATCGAGAGACCCGTGTTTTAAAATAACCCACATTCTGGATGCTTTCTTCTTTTGTTAATATGGTTAAGAATAAATAATAGAAATAGCATTTGGATTATAAGTTCACGTCGTTCAAGATATTAAAAAAAAACTGTTTTTGGCAACAGACCTTTTTTAGTTAGGGTTTCCTCAAGAGGAATAAAAGTTCTTGTTTAAAACTATCAAGACACAATTAAAAACCCCATTTTTTTATCCCAACGTTTTTATTATTTGTTGTGTCGAAAAATAAACAATTTATATTAAAATCTGACTGAAGTTCATCAAATACATAATAAAGTAAAGCTCAGTCAATTAAATGAAGTTGACCAAATCTAATAACAATTCGTCTCAAATTTGCTGTTAACTATTTATAACAGTAATTTCACTGGCACTGGTTGAGAATGTACCCTCAAGATAGATCCCTCCTCAGGGAGTCGTTAGCTAGGTATGTCACCTACTTGCGTTGATAGATTGGCCCTCTGAACTAAGTGGGAACCCAGAGGGACGGCGCTGAGCTCCGATATAGGTCGTAGGTTCAAATTTCGACAGAGTTATTGTTGTCAAAGATCTGTTGACTATTAGAAAGTACCTTTATATACAATCAACACGAAAAAAACATTAAATATTCATCATATTTTTAGAATTTATTCAAGTAAATTTTATTACGTAAAATCATATAAACCTATTAATTATTTAAGAACAATTAGAATCGTATTCGACACATCATGTTTTGAAATGTCTAAAAAACTTGCGACCAGTCGCCATAGCAGAAAGTATGTCATCGTATCAATTGCAATAAATATTTATTTTATATTTTCCACCATACAGCTAAAGCAGTCGTACTCTAAATCAAACATCCCATTGAACGACCCTACAGAACAAACAACGACATAGTTCGAAAATTTATGAGTAAAAAAGCTTCGCAATATGGTAGCAAAAAGGTAACATCTCATACCGTGAGCAAATGTATTCAAGGGGCCCATTCTAGCCGCTGTCCCACGCATGTGTCAACGGCAGCGCCCCCTGGGGTGAAAAACTGAATATTGCAGATATGAGGGCACTATTGTTGAGTGTTTCCACTACCCAAGACGGTGGAAATGTCGGGAAATTTTAAATGATGGCAACACAAAGCATAAAATATTGGATGATGTCAATATGGTGTACCCAACCAAGTAAGAATCATAATATTATTATCATTAGATATTTTTCAGGTAGTTATAGGTTATATTCTTCTACACTAAAAATAATCTAAATCAAATTGCACATATTTGTTAGATTATAGTATTTTTATTTTTTAACGCCTGTCACAGGCGGTATAGAACTTAAATAAAAGATTGTTTAGTCTTATACTAATATTATAAAGAGGAAAGATTTGATTGTTTGTTTGTTTGTTTGTTTGCATCGAATAGGCTCCGAAACTACTGGACCGATTTCAAAAATTCTTTCACTGTTGTGAAGCTACATTATCTGTGCTGAACATAGGCTATATTATATTTTCAAAAAAATTAGGGATCCTTACTAAAACTTCAATTATGTAACCCAAGGTGTAAAAGAAATTCCTTACATCGCGTGCGCTGCGGAAACTATTGATGATAGAAAGAAATTATGTACTACAATTTTGTAGAACACATCATCATCCACAAAAAAGTCAGCGACAGCATATGTCTAACTATTATAGATATGTCATAATAAGTGTTTTAATATCAAAAAAATATAATTAAAATGACGACGCCAGAAAACGTTCTATATTTGTACTTAGGTATTAATCCTTATCTAAATAAATTACTTTAAAATTAAGACTGCTGCAATACCTTTCTATTACTTTTTAAGTTATTGAATTCGGACATTCCATTCGAAAGATATCACGAGTTCAAAAATGTAAGTACTTATTAAAAAAAAGTCAGCCGGCGGCGCCGCGCCGCTGCCGGTCACGGGAGTATATGCGGGGGGGTTACATACTATAGGGTCTATATTTTTTATCATTTCGAAAATACATTTATACTGAGTAACATAATTAGCTATATTATAATGATATTTATTTATATAGGCTACCCGTGCGAAGCCGGGGCGTACTACTAGTAAAATATAAAATCGTGAGACAATGGA
This sequence comes from Ecliptopera silaceata, assembly GCA_932527185.1. NCBI lineage: Eukaryota > Metazoa > Arthropoda > Insecta > Lepidoptera > Geometridae > Ecliptopera > Ecliptopera silaceata. The sequence goes on from OW052211.1 coordinate 3,510,998, forward strand.
CTACAATTGGAGTGTTTTAAGCTTTGATCTCCTAAGAATTAGCGTCCATCACAATGAAATTAATTTAATACTTAAATATTCTTAAAATTTAGCGAAAATAATTTTACTGTACTTTTTGAGTTATAATAATATGTACTTACGTAATTAATCCTAATTGTCAAAGTCGCAATCGTTTTTTTTACGTAGCTTTTGAACTGTTCACCCTGTATTAAGAGTTGCATAATAATAACGACCGTTATATACCGTTCGTCGTTTTTCGAACACCCATGGGTATGCATAATGTATATACCTAAGGACAACTAGTTTCAATAAAAGGATTTTTTGCATGCTCTCCTCACATTCAAGATATTGTAACATCGTTTCTTATATTAGGTACATTCCCTTATACAAATCATATTTCAAATGTCATTCATGTGACAGAAAGGGAATAATTTTGTCTGATAGAATAGCCAAGTAGTGATATTGTATGTTTTTCTTTGCAAAAAGGACTCGAATTTTAACAAGTTTTTGTGAGACGACCGATGTGGCGCGGTGGGCGAAGGTCCGCCTGCGACGCGAAGTTTGCGGGTTCGATTCCCGCCTTGGGATAAATGTTTGTACGATCTGCAAATATTTATTGCGGGTGTTTTGGATATTTTATATGTATGATGAAAAAATATCTATCTTTGTAATGTATTGTATTAAGTATGTCAGTCTTATAGTACCCATAACACAAGCTCTGCTTAGCTTGGTGCTAGATGATGTTGTATGATTGTCACGCGTCACGCCGCCACATCGGTCGTCACTTTGATATTATTAAGCGTATTTTACTTGCTTGTTGTTATAAATTGCAACGATTTATCACCCAATAATAGCGTTATTCATTCAACCATATTATTTTCAGACAATAATTAATTTATTTGTTTGAGCTCACCGCGCGCATGTGTGGCACGCGTCACCTGCTTTTGACCTGATGATTTGTAATGTGGCTATTTTTGCTAGTTTTTGTGGAAAATCTAAAGGTAATAGTCAAATTGTTACGCTGAGCTCCGATGGTTTAGCGGTAGCAACAGTGGCGTAGCTACCAAGGGGCGAGGCGGGGCAGTGCCCCGGGGCCCTCGAGCTCAGGGGGGCCCCCTGAGCTCTATTACTAGAAATCTCGATCGAACTGAACTTTTGGAAAGGAGATAGGGCAATCCTCTACGGAGCGTGGGCCACGACTTAAAAACTCGTCCCTCAAGGTTGCCACATAATACATATTAAAGGGCTTTTACAGGCCTATTTCTTACTATTTTTATAATAAAATCGGTCCCATTGAAATCGAAAAATTTGAAAAATTTCTCGCGTAAAAAATTAAGCTTTTTGCTTTTCAGACTGTTTGAAAATCCAACCAGTGGGAATCGAGATACTTCCGAATAACTGTATTTTTTTGTACAATACCACATGCTTTTCAGTAACAACTCACTTTCCACAGGTTGGATTTTCAAACAATCCGAGAAATTAATAAAGCCCGTTTAATGTTAATTATACGCCACAACAGTTATCCTTGTGGGCCTTTTGTCAGTCTTATAGTACCCATAACACAAGCTCTGCTTATACTTGGTGCTAGATGATGTTGTGTGATTGTCACGCGTCACGCCGCCACATCGGTCGTCACTTTGATATTATTAAGCGTATTTTACTTGCTTGTTGTTATAAATTGCAACGATTTATCACCCAATAATAGCGTTATTCATTCAACCATATTATTTTCAGACAATAATTAATTTATTTGTTTGAGCTCACCGCGCGCATGTGTGGCACGCGTCACCTGCTTTTGACCTGATGATTTGTAATGTGGCTATTTTTGCTAGTTTTTGTGGAAAATCTAAAGGTAATAGTCAAATTGTTACGCTGAGCTCCGATGGTTTAGCGGTAGCAACAGTGGCGTAGCTACCAAGGGGCGAGGCGGGGCAGTGCCCCGGGGCCCTCGAGCTCAGGGGGGCCCCCTGAGCTCTATTACTAGAAATCTCGATCGAACTGAACTTTTGGAAAGGAGATAGGGCAATCCTCTACGGAGCGTGGGCCACGACTTAAAAACTCGTCCCTCAAGGTTGCCACATAATACATATTAAAGGGCTTTTACAGGCCTATTTCTTACTATTTTTATAATAAAATCGGTCCCATTGAAATCGAAAAATTTGAAAAATTTCTCGCGTAAAAAATTAAGCTTTTTGCTTTTCAGACTGTTTGAAAATCCAACCAGTGGGAATCGAGATACTTCCGAATAACTGTATTTTTTTGTACAATACCACATGCTTTTCAGTAACAACTCACTTTCCACAGGTTGGATTTTCAAACAATCCGAGAAATTAATAAAGCCCGTTTAATGTTAATTATACGCCACAACAGTTATCCTTGTGGGCCTTTAGAATTCTAAGTAATATGATGTATTTATTGAAAAACTATTTTTTCGGAATATCTCGATTTACATGGGACGGATTTTTTCCGTAAATATACTAAAATATTGGCCTGTTAAAAGAGAAGATTTAAGGGTTTATTGTATAAAGGTCGGGCCTACCAACTGACCAAATAACAAATATATTTACAATTTTTTCCTAGCTTTAGTTTTTGCAATAACTTCGTTAAAATCCAGGTTTGATGCGGTTTTGTTTTCAATTGCTATTAGCGATAAATGTCGGAGTCGATTTTGGCCCATACCATTTCTTAAATGATCTTTTAGCTGCTGCAGAAGTGACATAGTCCAGTCAAAATAGACATTCCAGTTTGCATTAATTCCCAACCAACAAGCTGGATTTTTGTGCAGGCCTTGAATACGTCATTACAAACGATATGCCAAAAATCCCCATCGATCCCGCTTGTGCGTTGTTTTTTATTCGAGGTCATACATTTGCGTTTTTTGCGTATATCTCTGAAACAACGAGAGCTATCGAAAAATGGTTCAGACAAAGCTTGTAGATCGTAAAATTGTCTACAAAAATATAGAAACACTTTTCTTCTACAAAGCATCGCTTTCGAGATACCGCAGAAAAATCGTCGAAGATGCTGCGTTTTTTCTTCATTTCAACCGTTTTATTTTCAATAGTTATAATTTTTCAATAGTTATAAAATATCATAATTAACAAATTAATTAACTTTTATGAAAATTTACCGCAGGATCTTATAAAGTACATACATCAGCAGGGCTCCACGAAGTTTGAGATTTTTAGGCCAATTATTTATACCTTTAATTCCATTGTTTAAACCAATGGAAATTACGAAACAAATTGTCAGTTAAAAATTGAATAACTTTTTGAAAAATGATGATTAAGCTTTTTTTTCTTCAGGGCTCGGTTCTTTCAAGTGTTAAGAAGATACAACAATTTTTTAAAATTTTTAAAATCACATTTTATGTTATAAAATATTATTTTTATTGCTGAACTCTCTTTAGCGGCTTGCTGTAACAGCCGCGCGGAGCTCTATTTACAACGTCTGATTAAAGTTATAAATAATGGAGATAGAGTTCCGAAAGTTAGAACTTTTTTATTGGAAATTTCTTCTTCTTTAACGAGCTTTTTTCAAAATTGCTTAAATGTTCATATTTTTCAAGTTATTAACAAAAAATGGTATATCATTTTTTTTAAATCTTATTTTGTTAATAACTATTGCAATTTTTAACCTGCACCAAAATCCTTCAAAAACATTTTTCTATAGGTGATTCCGAATCGAATGAGCCATCGCTCATATTTTTAAGTTTTTGAACTTGTTGACTAGTCTAAATCAGTTTACATAGCAGTGGGGCCCCATTTTTTAATTTGCCCCAGGGCCCTTGGTTACCTAGCTACGCCACTGGGTAGCAACCCCGATTCCTAAGAAAAATATTGTTAGTAAACCTGAGGTAACATTTCACCTTGCTAGATGCATACGACTAGCATGGTGCAAGCATCGAGATTTCGTGAAAATATAACAAAAATTGGTGCAGTTTTCTTATGCCAGACGGTTATTAGTCTATTCGTTTTTAACTCCCCAAATGTTATATCGGTAAGTTAACCACTGGAATATCGTGTGGAGCCTTGATTTGGATGTTACGTCAAAATATGCAATATTGTTTACCCAGTATTACTCAGTATCTGCGTTATTTTAGACTACACAGAGTTCGGCAAAGCTAGAATGGGTAGATTATTATTTCAATTCTTGCGATTGGTTTTGATGACCAGCAGAGCCCATACCCATAGTGCAAGCTTTGCTTAGTTTGGTACTAGGGTGTTATGTGTGAATTGTCCGTGAATACATACATACTTATTTATTCGATTTGGTTGCTCATTTGAACATACATACCTATAAAATATACTTAATAATAAAACAAAACAAAAGTGTCTCGTTAGCTCTCTGGCAGTCGGTTGTATACAGTCCATTGCACATTTTCAGTCCATTCTATATACTTATGCAAAAAAACTGACCGAAATAACCACTTCTATCTTTAATGGGTTTCTGCGAGCGCCCTGCGTTCGGTATGCGTTATTTGAGACTTCGCCATCGCTGCTATAATTTCCCTCCATAGCCTCCATAGCAGTTTCCCGCCATAGCAGTCCTGCCAACTATTTTGCGTTGCGTTGGGTAATTGATTTACGTTACTAAAGAGGGGGGAGAGGGGAGGTACTTAAGCTTTTGAAATTAGAAATATATTGCTTAACAGTTGTACAAAAAAGATTTCAATGGTTAAGTACCTAGTACAAGTTTATACAGTTTCTAATATTTGAAACTATCACGGTTTTAAACATAGTTTTCATTGTAAACGGGACATTTACATTTTTATACAGTTTGTCTAATCCGGATGTACAATAAAAGGGTGATGAAAAAAGCCCAATAACGACAAAGATCACAAAATTAAACTTACGACTATCACAGTGTTGACAAAATGTACATAAAATAAATAAGAAAGCTAGAGCTATCTACAGACCGTTACAAACGATCAATAGATGACTCAACTGATCCGAATCTCTACCAATCGGAAGCGTACTCAAATTAAATTTAGAATAAGGCCCTTCTCCCATTACGATACTTGTAGGGTACGATACTCGAGTATAATACTAGTTGAATACATGTACGCTACCCGACGTTCGCATATTATGCTACTGAAAAATGACTAAATTCATCATTTGTGCAAACTCGTTTTATGTAGACGGACGTTATGTCGAGCGACTCCAGTGACGAAGAAGAGAAACGTAATTGATGTGCGAACCTGTTTAAAAGTTCTTATAATTTAAAATCGTTAAGATAGGGTGCTTAGGTATGCCACAGTCGCCTCGGGCCACAATTTTTCCTCATAAAAACATAAATTCCTCGAGAGTTGAGTGATCTTCTTTAGGTTAATACCTAATTTTATGGTTGAACTTTCGCGATTCGCCCCGTTCAGAGTAAGCTACAGGACGTGAGAATCAGTTTCTAATTTGGCACCGAAAGTATCTAGAACGGTACTTTATAGTACATAGTAAGTACTATGTATGTATGTACGAGCCTAGAGTAACACGGTCATCGGTTTATTATAGGATATGGGATGGTAAGTGGTGTTTAACTAAAACTAGATGGCGCTGCTATAGGTAGATATTTGTATTTTTTCTGAAACGCGCGCACTTAAATTCATAGCATTTGCATCTTAAACTTTTGTACAAACAAGCAATTCGTATACACCTAGATATAGATAGATCAATAAATCTCTAAATGTGATTAATCTACTCCCTTCCTCGACCCTATTTGAAACGTAGGTACCTACCTATCCTGTGCGCTAATCGTACAAGACAAGTGGTTCGTCTTCTTTCATGGTTGCTATTAGATCTTTTATAATACCGCCTGCCTGTTCTAACTTGAACTTATTTTAACTACTCTACTACGCAGTTTTTAACTTTTTGTAGTTTCATCGTTTTTTATTTGTACCTAATTGATGCCTTGTATATTAAACTTATGTTCTGAATAAAAACTTTTTATATTTTTTTAACTAGACTTCGCAATAATTGCTTCAGATCTTATTCGTATGAATTTTCCTTATAACACACAGATTTTTATAAATTATAGTCTTTCAAATAGAGCAAAATATGATCTATAGTTGACTAATGGTTATTAGCCAGCAAGTCTGTACTATTTTTTTTTAATCCAATCTTTAGATTGAAGTTTTAAGAGATAGTCCCATAGTCTGAACACGGATGAGAACAAGGCTTTTGCCACGTTACAGGGCTCCACACTCCATAGGCCACTTCATAACTCGTGATTTGGTTCCACTAATAGGGTAACTTCAATGCGGCTTCCTGAAATACGAGGAGTTAGTCGGTTTGACTGACGACGGGCGCGTTACACTACACTTTCAGAGGGCTGAGCATGAATTAATGTGACAATCGTAAACGTAATGTATTTGAGATACACTGCGCGCTACCGCTGCAATGTTCGACAGTAAAGCTGATGTTGACGCGCAGTGTAACTCGATTCGTTTGTGATTGTCATATTTATTCGTGCTCACCCCAGTACTTTGTACACGTTTTATCTCCATAGATTATTATTTATTTCTTATAACTTTCATTACAAACGTGATAATATTTTCATAGATTTCATAACAAAAAATAATAAAAAATATCACAAAGCATTCACTTTATTAAGCATTTCCAGGTAACAAAGGTGGAACCGAGATTTTCTACGGAACGGTATAAACGAGTGGTTTTATTATTTTGAGTTATACACTACGCAGTGATGCGGTCGGTTCGTTATGACTTCGTACAATGCCCGAAGCTGCCACGCAGTGCAACTTATGTAATTAAAAATCATTTTTGTCTGAGCCCCGCTTTTTATTTGTTTACCAGAGGCGTAAATGAATTGAATTCGAATGACACTGCGCCTGAAAGTCATCTCGACTGCCAAACAATGCAGCGTCGCAGCGCAGTATAAATTTCAATAATAAATACTTAAATAAATAATGCTGGACAATCCACACAACATCATCTCGCCCCAAGCCAAACAGAGCTTGTGTTATGGGTACTAGAAGACTGACATACTTAATATGTAGTATTATTTATTTGTGATCACCCCTGTATACCTAGTAAGATCGATGTCGAACAACTGTCGCTGGAGAGGCTCATTGTCGCCGCATCTCAATAAGCAGATTATTCAGAAATTTGCATCGGGTCGCCTCCGACATTACCATTTCAAAACAGACAGACGCGATGTTTATGTAAAGACGGATAATGATGGAAGCTTTGGATTTTAAGATTTTGGGGTTAATGTTTTTTGCTTGCGACTCTACTTTAACTTACTTATAAGCTTTGGGAGTGTATAGACGGGTTATGAAAATACATATTCATAGACATTTCACACATCACGCTCTAGTCCCAAACTAAGCAAAGTTTGTACTATGGGAACCAGATTGCTGATAGAATACTATTTGCATATATTTTTTGTAAATACATATAAGTAGATATACCTACATAGAATTCAAAGTAACACCCAGACACAGGACACATATTTAAGTTCATGACACAAGAATTTGCTCTGGGTGGGAATCGAACCCACGACTCACAGCATGGAAGGCAGAACTATTACGGACTGAGCCTGTCAACGCCTGTTAAATGAAACTTCAAATGACTTGAAGAAAATTGTATGATATAAAGAAATCCGCTAAAAATCCGCTATATGTGCTGTAGATAAACATTATTGTACTCGCACGGAACTTGAATCGTTTAGTGCGATATTGTGATATTAGATTTTATGGTTCGATATCCGCTGATTCAGTATGGAATATGGATATTAGTTCGCAGTTAAATTGATTAGTGGATATATTTCTTGGTATCCTGGGAAATTGTAATAGAGAGCTTTTAATCTGATTAAGTATCTTTGATAAAGCTATTTAAAAGCTTTCTCAAAGAGGTTAATAAAAATCTATGTCGATCTTGTTATAAAAGCACTTTCCTGCTAAAATCACAATGTTATTTTTAAAAACATGATAAAATAACCTCAAAATGACAAAAGAAAGTTGGTACCTTTCCGTCCGCCTTCATACGTCACGTTCACGGAATCACAACAAAAAAAAATGTTTTCTAAAGCGTCCATCAAAACGATTTCTTGTAGGTACAGCATTAATCGGGCTATTCAAAAAAGTCGGGACAATTTTCGGGACATTTCAGGACAGTTGTGGACCCACGTCACGCGGACAATGCACGTTCCGCTTTATCGCCATGTTGGAAAAACTCATTGTGACAAATCAAATCTAATTTTTCTCGCATTCAATTTATTCATTTTCCTTTAGAAGCTGATTAATGGCGCTCACACGTTTCGCCAAGTGGAATAGGTGTTTTTTTTTTTATCTTTGTATTTAACTTTATTTGGAAGGCTTTGGGAGAGGCCTTTGCCCGGCAGTGGGACAGTATATGTTAAAAAAAAAATACTCGAATTTATATCATGTACCTAGATAAATCTCTAAAATAAAACTTGTAATTTTGCAGCCTTAGGTAGACCATAACTAAAAATTAAAGATTGATATCTTTGCTGTACAACGCACATCTAAGCTTACGTGAAGCCGATTTCGATTATTTGCTCAAAGGTAAATTCTTCGAGGTGTTTTGGGAGTAGACTATATCAACTGCATTTCACAGAAAAAAACTAAACTAGTCCACTTAGACAAAGTATAGTGTAGTGAGTAACAATAGTAGCCTTAATGATGCAAAACAATTTATAATAAAATTCTAAGGAAATTTGTACCATTACTTTTTTGTTCCTAGAATCTTTCAAAGGAATTCAGATTATAAAATTCTCGCAAGACAATGTTTTGTAAACTAAAAAGATAAGCTGCAGATATTGAACAGTAACATCGACACTATCGAAGTAACATCTCGTCTGATCAGTTTCTTGAATACTTACATTTTCTAGAATAGTCAGAATAAGAACATTTGAAATGCCAAGAATGTCGAAGTTCTTTCGATTGGTCACAAATATACTGTGTTTAATATTAATATCCTACTTCATATCTGGAAAGTCATTCAAACCAATACTAAAGAGGAAACTAAATCGATACCTCCCAGACATAAAATACTTGTTGTTGTGGACGAAAATCTACGGACTCAATGAACATGGACAGAAACATTTTTTGGCGAAAAAATGTTCTAGTTTCAACTGTTATTTGACGTACAATAAGGATTTATTTGGTGATATCCGGTATTTTGACGGTATAATTTTCAACCTTCAAGATGTTAGTACTGGAGAACAGAATTTGCCAAGTGTGAGGGGGTACCATCAGAAATACATCTTTGCGGCAAATGACTCGTCAGATAACTATCCCGTTTGCAACCCTGTTTATGAAAACTTTTTCAATTGGACCTGGACTTACAAGTAGGTTTGCTATGTCTTAAACTTTTTCAAAGTTCTTTGCTTACTCCTTTTTTTTCTACGGCACTTCATTTACCTTTTCAAGATCTTGAATGTAAAAGTTTCCGAAAGTGTCTAGTCTTTAAATAAGCTTTTTAGAAATAAATAATACAAAAAGAGACAAACACAGCATATAATGATAATTTCGCAAATTGTTATAAAATTGGTCTTAAACTATAATTTTGTCAACTTTTTCAGGGTAGAATCTACAATACCATACCGATTTATGAGCATTTATAATCAACACCACGAAGAGCTGGGCAGTCATTTCCACTGGGAAAAAATAGGACAAGCTGCTGAAACAACTTTTAGAAAAGAACTTAAATCCAAGAGTAAGGCTGCTGCAATATTCTTGGACAAATGCCCTTCTAGAAGTCAAAGAGAAATCTTCATTTCCGATCTGTTTGTACAGCTGCAAAGGTATAATATGACGGTAGACGTTTTCGGGAAATGTGGACACATGGAATGTCGTAGGAAAACTATGAAGCCCTGCCTGTGGAAGCTGAGGAAGCTATACTTCTTTTACTTAGCTCTAGAAGATTCTTTTGCTGAGGATTATGTGACGGAGACTGTGCTGTTTGCTTATGAAAATAATGCAGTACCGATTGTCTATGGAGGTGCTGATTATGAGAGGTAAACTTATTTATATGATTTTGCTGTCCAATAGTCGCTAAATGTATCCTTATATATTTTGGCGCCCAACGTGAGGCAAAAAATATGAGACTGGAAATGGTATAAGTACGACAATTAGGTAGGTATTATCCATGTAGGATTAGTTAAGTGAGATTATTTATATTTTAATACAAAATAGAAAAAGTTCATAACAAAATATAAATAAATACTTGCATAACTACATCAATAAGAGTGTGATATTATGTGAAATGTCCATGAATATTTATTATTATAATTATTTAACTAATTATTATTTTTGACAGATTTCTACCACCAGACTCATACATAGACGGTCGTAAGCTAGGCGTCAAGAAGTTAGCCGAAGTGATGTATCAAACCATGACTGACCCAGGTCGATACCGACAGCTCTTCAAGTGGAAATCCCACTATACCGTCAGGAAATCCGAGGTTCTGGATGTGTGTGGTTTATGTACAGCCTTCAATAACCCAACATGGCTGACATACAGCTCGACCTACCAGGACTTCAGGAAATGGTGGAACCCAGGTTATGAAAAACGGTGTGAGGAGGACAGAAAGGGCTTCTTTAATCTAAGGTTTTAAATCTTGAATTTTCAATTTTCGTAAACCGTTTAAATAAATTGAGATTTGATTTTTGTTTTTTAACTTGATGGGCTAATTTAGATAGATTGATAAAAAATACTTTATTAAATTGGGGACAATTGGGGATATACAATTATTTAGATTGTAGTAGGATTTATTTTGATTGTAGTAGGATTAGGTATTATATTTAGGTAAGTACATCTTGGTTTTTTTTTTTCTATATAACACGCCTCACCATCTTTCTGCACATCCAGGAAGACTGGCAGACAATGCTCTTAGCATTAAGTCCTCCTAGCACTAAGCTTTGTGTGAAATTTTAAAATAAAATAAATAAATAAATAGATTGTGTTTATAAGTTTTTATGCGAATAAAATCCGCCTATGGCTATATTTAGTAGTAAGTATTTAGTTTTGTACCTTGCGTAGGTACCGACAATTAAACTTTTACGAGGTCTACAAAACATTAGCATAACTGTACAAGTAAACAGTGAACAGAATGAGGATTTAAAGTTAAATTAACATGGTCCCGAAGTGGCGACAATACTCGCTGGATATTCCGTTTTATCATACGTTTTAATCTGTTGAAATAATTTAAACTTTTAAGCCTTGTTCACGAAGTAGTCCAGGGGCAAAGGCTGTTTATTTTACGTCATACTCGGATTCAGTTTAAGTTTATGCTTAGTATAATGATGTGTAGGACGCCCTCCGGCGAGATGGAGCGACGATCTGCGGAGTGTAGCTGGCAAACATTGGATGAGAAGAGCCGAAGACCGGGCTCAGTGGCGCGTCTTGGGAGAGACCTACGTCCAGCTGTGGACTGCTATATAGGTTAATGATGATGATGATTATAATGACGTGTGTATAGTCACTTATAGGTATACACTTTATGGTGACAGTTTTCAAGCAAACCCATTTTAAACATGAAAGAAGATACTATTTCATCAAGAACTAACTAGTGAGTAGATAAAGCAATACCGTACTTAAGTTTTTTTATTTTGCTAGTTTAGAATGAAACCATTAAGCAGTCAATAGTCTTAAGCAATATATATGCATACCTAATACGCAAAATCTACACTCAATAGTAGTGCGTTTTCTTTAGGTACTATAACTTTAATAGTTTTAGACTAACATGATGTAATTAAATCACCCGAGACTCTCGGACTAGAATGTGTTCGAGGAGGCTAGATTACGCGATGTATTTTCGTTCGGTATCGAATCGGCCAGTGTTTGCGAGTATCGTGCAAAAAATTAAATTTGTTTTTTAAATGCCAAATTGTTTTTCTCTGTAAAATATCCTGCCGACTCAATTCAAAACTAGATCGATAAATTCGATTAGCCAACTACAAGATATCTTATCGATTTACTAGAACACCTACTACGTGTAACGTAATACCCCTATAAGTCTGAAAGGGGTGTATTCCGAGCATTTGAATACATTGGTGAGGTTAAAGGTTCAAAACATCCTATTTGAAAATCCAATATAAAAATAAAAAAATATTATTATTAGAAATTTGTCATCCCTATGCACGAACGCACTCACACATAGAGATAATAAATAATAAACAAAAAGATGTAGTCCCAAACCAAGCAAAGCTACTATGTACCTACTTACTAATATTATGGAACCTAGATTGCTGATAAAATATACAGAATATAGTACCTACCTAAAATATAGTACCTTACACCAATTTCTCTCGAGCAGAAAACTTTAGATTCTTTCAAAAGTAAAGTTATAAAATAAATAGCGAAACTACTTTCCAATTCCGAAAGCCGATAGACTAAGTGAGGTAAGTCTATAAGTCAATGTAAGTTGCAGCTTAAGTTAAGTCCGCGAATACTTAGCCCAACCGCCCCAACCGTCTTATTTCAAAAATCTTGCAAGTCCGTTAAAAGGTTAATAAGTAATTATATACTTAAGTTATTTTGTATACAGGTTGTCTGGAAAACATCTCTTTGCGCGATAAGACCGCCAATTTTAGGGCTAATTATACTCTAAACGCTAAGTGTATTGTGCTAGTTTAGTTAAAAAAAAAATTATTTAATAAATAAATGATATCTTCGAAAACTATTAAATACAAGCTTCCTACGATTTTAAAATAAAAAAAACATTTATGGACATTTCACACAACACATTCTAGTCCCAAACTAAGCAAACCTTATACATACTACTTATAGTTTATTTTGTAAATACAAATATAGAATAGTTTCACTGTAACACCCAAAGAAATAAAATAATATAAAGCTTTAAAGCTGTAACGAATATTTAAATAATTGTATGAGTAGTTGGGTTTGCACACGTAACTTTGTTGTAGATTAGTTAGTAAGTATAAGTACCCAGTTAACATAAGTTATGTGGTCCGTTTAGACCAAAGCGTCTGCACTATAAAGCTACTACACCACTGACGTATGCTGGTAGATATAATATCAAATAATTTAAGTGCTATTCATATATTTTTCTCCATCTCTTTGTTTATAGAAATGGTATCTAAATAGATACATTGTGGATATTTAACTACCTTAAATATCCACAATGTATCTATTTAGATAGGGTTCATCCATAAAGTACGTCACACGTAAAGGGGGGAGGAGGGGGTCGACAAAGTGTGACATGGTGTGACAAGGGGTGGGAGGGGTCCTAAGTTTCGTGACATCACATTTCAAAATCTAGAGGTACTAATCGCGTAATTTGAAATATTAATTAAACTAAAAAATATGTCCAACTCTATCTTTAGGGCAATACGGTTTAAATTGTTTTGTTGACAAGTTCATAGCCGCTTTTTTAATTTAAGAACTGCTGTTTTAATTTAATAATTTTTCGATGTTAAATTGCAAAACAAGTGACGTCACACTAGGGAGGGGGGGGTCTCAGAAATGTGACCACCTGTGACAAGGACGGGGGGGGGGCTCAAAAACTCATGAAATTAGTGTGACGTACTTTATGGATGAACCCATAGAGAGAGACTATTCTAACATTTGTCAGATTAAAAAAAGGATTAAGTACTTAGTCAGAATTTACGTTAAAAAAAAAGTACCTTTCAATAAACTTGACAAACTTAGCCTGACTTCTAGATTAAAAACCTAAGTATAACTTATATTCTAAAAATATTTTATTTTTTTATTTAGCATTTTTTATAAATCGACGTACACAATCCATTAAAAAAAACGCGATTTGATGTTATAGCTTTAAAAAAAAATCTACTTTTGATTCAATGACATTCCAAATTGAAATAATGAACTTCTGTTCAATATTGGCACATTTATAAAGAAAACACAAGCTAAGGCGGGACTATCATTATGCATGCCAGCAGAACCATGCGCGGTATCACATCCAAAACATTAATTAATATGCTAAACGGTCCCGGAAACCATCTTGCATAACTCGCATAAGTATAGTTTTTGTCTAGAAACCAATCTAAATTCCTAATCTCAGCATCTGGAGCTAATAAATTGCATAAATAGCAGAACGTGCTTGTATTATCTTAGAACAATATTATTATGCAGTTTGTAGGTTACGTTCTAAAACGTACCTACATAATAATATGATTTATAAACAAGACTTATTTCTAAACAACATGTTTTAGAATTTATAGAGGATTTCAGACTTAGCAAAGTAAGCAACAGCCTTTTATTCTGAATATTATATTAAGATTTTCACTTTTTTTTTTATGAAATGTCTTTGCCCAGCTGTGGGACAAGGTAGGTTAAAAAAAGTGAAAATCTTAATATAATATTCAGAATAAAAAGGCTGTCCCTGAATATTTTATTTATTTATTTCATGTCTTGACCGAAACCGAAATGCAAGCAAACTGAAAAAAACATTTAAAAAGTTAGAATTTTCGTTTTTACATTCCAAGATAAGTACCTAACTGTTTATAGAAAACCTTCAGGAAGACTTTCAGGCTAAAGTTTCAGGAAACTGAATGGTAATGTAAATAAGCAGATCTCAAGTATTACGGCAGCTCATTGCAGGTAAATAAATATTTTGCTTTGAGGGACGTAGATATTTAGTTATTTAATGAATTAAGTAGGTACCTAACCATTTCTGAAATTGTGCTACAAAAGGTTACAATATTTGACCATGCTTAAGTACCTACCTACCTATACTCGGTGCATTTTACAAAATAAAAGTTTGTTGGAAAAATATTACTTAGGTAAGTACCTACTTACATAATCTTAATAGACACAGTGCTATTAAACATTTGAAAATAAATCAATCTTTGAAATTTAGGTAGGTACAAAGATTACCTACCAAGATATAGGTAAGGTCAGTGTGGGTAAGTCCGTCTAGGCCCTAAGTCCGTCTAGTGGCAATAACTTCCGTTTTTGAATAGCTAGAGCCATATAACTCGGTTGGTAAAACAGTATCATTGAGTTTGTTCGAACTAGTGATAATAGATGTCGCTAACATCTTAATGTTGGAAAAAAATTGACAACCAATTTTTTCCGCGAATTTAACTTGAAGTTGAAGTTTGACGTCTCGTCGAAAAATGAAAAAAAAGGTGTGAAATCTAAGCAGTTTTCTGAGTATCTGTGATAACGTAGGCCATTTACAGATTCGGGAATGTATATCTGGTGTCCGATTCAAAAATAACGCATTAGTTTCGTAATTATAACAAATAGAAAAAATCCAAGCTTCGAATGTTATAGTTGGGAAGTCCGTCTACTATACATAAGGCAAGTCCGTCATATGCCGGTCTTGCCTTAATTCCAGATATTGTCAACCTTTTTAGTAGTTCAAATTTTATAATTATTTTACACTGTTTATTCAACTTGTAAGTATTATTCGCCTGTCTACGAAAGTGAACTCTTTTCAGGGTTAAGCCTTGCCTCTGTAAATCTAATCTATCTATTATATATATATATATCTATTTTTCTGTATTTACTTTGTGTGTAATAAATAGATAATTAAGTGAAAGATGCACTAGTATGTTTGCAAGAGGACTAGCATCAACTATAAGTATTCTTTAAAAGTTTATAAATTGTGAATACATATTTTGAAAGCATGGAACTATCCAACCTTTTTTTTAATTTCTGATTTTTTATACCTGTAGGCGCAATTCCTTGTTGGGATTCCTCTGGTGGTAGCAGTAAATAACGAAGACTTCGATTTCTTCAAAATAGCGTATAATGTGAAAATTAATTACAAAAGGTTACAGCAGTTGTGCGTGTACGTTGATTGTGTTGGATGTGACAGCGTATGTCAAAATTATATTTAAAAATGTGACGTTTTGTGTCAAACGTCACCGCGACGTCAAGTCAGGCCGCAACAATACCTGACTCATGTAGCATGGCACATCATGTCGGACTTTGTGAACATTTATCGTTTTAACAAAGATCTGGTTGAGAAAATTATCCCATAGGTACTCACTTATTTCGTACTGGCAGAAAGTGTTATAAATGTAGCTACAGATCCGGCAATAGTTTGCCACACCATTTCTAAATTCATACATTACATTATTAACGATTACTTGTTTACAAATAAAGATTCTTGTGTATTGATTTGTATGTTATTGACAAAAAAAAATCGTAAGTGGGTACTTTGTGAAAATGTTTACAACCACTGAAAGTACATCATCAGCAAAGATATGCCGGACTTGCCCTTTATTTTAAAAATTTTATTTTTCTTTAAAAGTATACCTTATAGTCACACGTTTAAAACACTTATTTCAACGGCAGCTTTTCATCATTTATCGATAAGGTTTTCATACATATTGGCTCACTAGTTACGATTTTATTGCTACTAGACGGACTTGCCTCAAACTGGTTGGGAAGTCCGTCTAAATGCCTACTTTACAAAAAAATGCAATTAATCTGAAGACAATTACAATTAACCCTACTTTTAGATAGATATAGAAAGATAAATGTAATACCAATATTTTCCGACTACTTAAAGTAACTAATAAATTTTATTTCGATTTTTAAAGTTAAATTGAAATTCAATTTAAGAAAACTATGCCGGACTTGCCCACACTGACCTTACCTACTTATAAAAATACCTAAAAACAAGTAAGTACTTAGACCGGTGCGGTGGGAACAACCCTATTTCCAAAGCAAAGCAAAGAGGTAAACTTAAGTTGGAAATGAAATAGCGAGAGAAAAAGCATCCGGCTGAGTTTGCATAGGTAAATTAGTTGCTAGTTCTGCCTGTGAACAACTTAGATTGCCTTGACTCTCGTTAATTTTTCTTTCCCACTTTTCCTTTGTAAGGTTTGATTGAAAACGGAGACGACAATGACAAATAACTTAAGTAGAAAGTTTATTTATTCTACTTTAGTCTGTGAAGCTCATAATTCTACTTGCTATTAAATTAAAATAAAATCACATAATATTAGGTATAGGTACTTATATACCTACCTTACTCTATACTAATGGCAACTCTGGCATATTCTTTGGCGTATGAAAAAAACCGTATAAAAAGTCAAATATAGTTAACTTCTTAAAAAATCTAATATAAAATTCTGTGATGCTGTCATAATTAATAATTAAATATATCATAAAACTAGCTGCCTCCGCCGCGACTTCGTCCGCGTGCCGTTCTATGTTAAATATACCTACATAAGTAGGTACCTACTTAATTCACAATTAATAGATTTTGTGATAACCCATAAGCAAAGTGCAGTCTAAGAAGAAAACTTAGTAGGTATACCTACTTATTTATAAAACCGGGCAAGTGCGCACGAAGAGTTCCGTACCGTATCTATCTCCCGTTGTCCTTATTAATATCGAATATTTATTGTATTCTGTTTAAAGGGTTCCGTACCCAAAGGGCTTACCCTTTTCCCGGCCGTTTCCGGGCCGTTCTTAAACGGCATCCCGTTATAGAGACTCGCTGTCCGTCTGTCTGTCGCCAGGCTGTATGTTACTTATCGTGATAGTTAGAGAGTTAAAAACAGACACACACAGTAATCGGGTCCGGTTTGTATCCTCTAGAAGTTCGAACAAAAAAAACATGTATTTGTATGAGAGCCCCATAAATATGTTCTGTTTTGAAGTAGTATTCGATAACCATGCCGTAGCAGACCATTGTGCAACATCTTGTGTAAATGAAAGCTTTAGCTTAGTGCCTCTCAAACTTGATTGTACCTAATAGTCGATAGTAGGTAACGCTACTACAAACTCCCTTTTTCTTTGATTTTTAATAATATTTTTGCAATATTTTGTGCAAAAGGAAGTCCTAAACATAGCTCTCAAGGAATGTAACCTGACGATAAATAAAGCTACAGCGAACTTCCCGCTCTCCCCAATCCACCTTTTTTTTTGCAATATTTTGTGATTCATTGAATTCCGTCGATTCGTTCAGTTCGCAAGTGCAGGGCCATCTTGTTGTAATCACAAACAACTTTTGGAAGTTGACTCTTTGACGTTAGGAACATACCTACATTGTTTAAACAACAGTGAGTGCTCGTAATTTAATATGAACTTTATATAATAGCAATAAAGCTCAAACTAGTTTTAGTTCGAAAACGTTTGTATGGGAAAAAGAAAAGGGCTGTTTTTAGGGTTTTCTCGGCAATTATACGATTTTTCTCACCGTAAAAACCATCTTTGAGCTTCAACGAACCTTTAAAAAAAAGAATTGGTCAAATTGGTCCAGTCGTTGTTGAGTTATGCGCTTACAAAATTTGGCGATTCATTTTTAAATTAAAGATTTGGCTGATAGCGCGTTTTGTAGTCTCTGGCCTCTGCCAGCTGTAAAAAAAAGACGTTTTGTTTCTTTTTTTTTTGTTTTGTTCGAAATTGACAAGTATAGTAAAACAGCTGAGAATTTTATCTAAAAATAGACCAAAATAATCCAAAAAGTAATAATCAGACTGTTAAATACAAGTGTGGACACTTAACGCATCAGTCCGACATTCTAAAAAGTAATAAAAATTGTATAATTTTTAATGTTTCTTTGTTAAAAAGTAAGGTTATGTTATGACTCAAGTCAAGGTGGCTCAGTTCTCCGATGATTCGTAGTTTTTGATAGCTATTATACCTTTATGGTCTGCCTTATAAGTGAACGAGTAAATAAAAGGTTCAGCACGGGTCTGTTCAAGTTAGTTTGTGTTGTTATATCAAAATGAGTGAGCGTGAAGGTCCTAATTCAGGATCTCAGGGGCAGGACAAAGAGAATACCAGGACTCCATCTCAGTCTGTTCCGACTGGATCAAGGTTTGTAAGCTTTTAGTATCCTAACAAGGCCAGGATATGACAATTAGACCTCTTTGTTACAAAGCCCAAGTTGCTTTATTGTGTTGGCATGACTTGTGTTTCTGTTATGTTTTATAGTAATGGTTTTTGTTACTTATTTGTTAATTAAACTGCTAATATTTATTTGTTTATATCTGATTATCTCTACATATATCATAAAAAGTTTCCCCATAATTAATTTGTTTGCATAAGTACATAAAGATTTTTTTTTTAATTTTAAACCCAATTAAATAAAAAATAAATCTGATAACTCAAGGAGATACCTTAAACAGGTCTCTTTACCTTAGTTTTTATGATTTCAGACCTAACAATAGCTACTATGCTTCTGAGCCCATTCAGTTCAGAGTCCGAGGGTCTACCATAACAGGAGCATCTCCGCCCAAGTTTGTCACTTTGGAAGACATCATGAAGGCAGCTCATGGCATGCAGAATATGGCACTTGCTCATGAAATAGCTGTTGATAAGGACTTTAAGCTTGAGCCGTTTGAGCCTCCAGATAACAGGTATATTTTAAGTACATTTAAATTATATATTTAGTGAGCTTAATTAATTAATAGTTCTTTTAAAAGCGAAAATGGTTGTAACTATACCTTTAGAAACTGTATCCTTTGTGTGTATGCAATTATGCATATTACAAACACTTTTTTTCAAATCATATTACAATAATTACTTAACTACTAATTAAATACATCAATTAGGTAAATGAGATTTCTTTAACACAAACAAAAACTAGATGTTGAAAATTGTAATGTAGTATCATGCAAGATGACCTCATCACATTTCAAGCTCATTTTTTATTTTACAAAACAAAGTTATGACTACAAGTTAAAAATATTAGTTAAAACAGGTATATTCTGTATTCAAAGGTATATATATATGCATTGTAAATTATGGTTCAAGGATTTATAGGAATCTTTAGTTCTGTTAAGTGCATACTTGGCAATGAAAATCTATTTCCTGTTTTACTTGTATTGATATTATCCTTTTGTTACAAGCTGTTTATCAATAATCCTATCTGAAATCCTACTGTTAATAAAATCCTACTTCCTACTAATATTATACAGACGAAAGTTTGTATGGATATGTAGATGTATGTCTCTAGCTTATTAAGGTACTGACAGACATGCTCATTACTAGCACGAAAGCATGCTTTTATTGAGCAAGTGCTCATAAAGGTACTGACAGACTTGCTCATTACTAGCACGAAAGCATGCTTTTATTGAGCAAGTGCTCATAAAGGTACTGACAGACGTGCTCATTACTAGCACGAAAGCATGCTTTTATTGAGCAAGTGCTCATAAAGGTACTGACAGACGTGCTCATTACTAGCACGAAAGCATGCTTTTATTGAGCAAGTGCTCATTAGTAGCATGTGTGTAATGTAATGAGCATGCTTATTTAGAGCGTGCTCAAAAATCAAACGACGTTTGATTTTCGAGCATGCTACCTGAGGCGCGGGTAGGTGGGGGCGTGCTCGGAGCACGTCTGAACATGTTTGCATGCCTATTTAGGAGTACTATGCTTTAAATAAAGCATGCTTATTTCTGGTAAATGTGAACAGTTTGCAGAGCATGCTAATTTTAAGCAAGCTTATTAGCATGCTTTTTTTGAGCACGTCTGTCAGTACCATTAGCTCTGTCTCTAGCTTCTAGCTTTAGCTGTACTTATATATATTGTGTGTATAAATATTCCAGCTACCAGAAGCTGGTGAAGGAGACGATGCACAAAGCATACTTCGACATTCTGAGAGAGCAACTGAACGCGGATCCTCCCGAGTACAAGCAAGCTCTTGTACTATTGGAGGATGTTAAGCAGGTGAGACAATTAAAGACTTGAGTTTTTAGACCTTGACCTCTTGACTCTTAAATTCCTGACCTCTCTTAACCAAACGCAGTTTACGCTATAAGTAAGGATCATACATTAGACTTGTACATTTGCATGCTGACAGAAGACAGATATTTTGACTCACGCGTACATTGCGGGTTTCGGCTAGTTAGATAATATAAATAAAAATATAATAATCATCCTGGACAATCCACACAACATCAACTAGCACCAAGCTAAGCAGAGCTTGTGTTATGGGTACTAGAAGACTGAAATACTTAATACAATACATTACATATAGATATTTTTTATTATACCTACATTAAAAATACCCAGAACACCCGGAATAAATATTTGCAGATCGTACAAACATTTATCCCAAGGCGGGAATCGAGCCCGCAACCTCCGCGTCGCATGCGGACCTTCGCCCGCCGCGCCGTCAATAAAACTGATCTTATTTCCAGGGTCTATTCGCTATCCTGCTGCCTCGCCACACGAGAATCAGAGAGATGATTGAAGAGGTACTCGACACGGATTTCATTAAACAACAGGCTGAGAACAACAGTTTGGATTTCCAGAAGTATGCGACATTTGTCATCGATTTAATGGCCAAGATGGCGGCTCCGGCGAGAGATGAGATGATACAGGATATTTCGAAGCTCACTGATACGGTAAGTAAATAAATACTGATGCTTGTATTTAAATTAAATAATAAATCTAGTCCCAAACTAAGCAAAGCTTGTACTATGGGAACTAGATTGCTGATTGAATATTTATGTGCATAAGCTTACATTTATTTTGTAATTACATACATAAAATACATAATAACATCCAGAGTTATGTAGCTTCAGGCAAATATCACAGTTTTATAGGAAAGTACAGTTTCAATTCTAAATTGAATCAAAGCTTGATGTAAAAAATAATCAGTTTCGTCTTGAAACTTATTGGAGCGTTGATTCTAAATCGACAGGCGTCACAGTTCAGTTGGTAGCATGCTGTGAGTCGTGGGTTCCCACTCAGAGCAAATGTTTGTGTCATGAATTGTTCTGTATCTGGGGTGTTACTATGTATTCTATGTATGTATTTACAAAATATATACATATGTAAGTACTTATATTTAAAAGTATTCTATCAACAGTCTAGTTCCCATAGTACAAGCATTGCTTAGTTTGGATAGAGTGTGATGTGTGAAATGTCCATGAATATTTATTTATAACAAATCTTTACAGGTAGACATATTCCGTGCTATCTTAGAAACTCTAGAAGTGCTGAAGTTAGATTTAGCGAACACGCTGATCGCAATGATACAACCGCACGTTCAACAAGAGAGCGTTCAGTACGAACGCACCAAGTTTGATGAAATGCTGAAGATTACTGAAGGTAGTTCAATAAATACATATTTTTACGCATCGCGTAGATTGTGCAATTGCCGTTTGTGTATATACAGAAAAATGAAAAATGTAGTACGAGAAACCACATCGGTGATATTATAAAAATATTCGCAGCGTGTGCACAGCTTTTTTTTTAGTCATTTTTTCTCTATCGTACGGGCTTTTAATTAAATTTTTTGTAGAGTTTATTTTTTATGTATTGCTACTACATATATGAGAATTGTAGTATGTTTTTAAATTCCTAAGAATACTGTTTTTACCATATTTTTTTTTAAATTTTATATCTAAAATCTATGAATATGAATACAAAATCAGGGTAAATTTGGATTTCCAACATACATTAGAATCACCTAGTATGTAAGACGATTCTAAATGATCCTTGTGATTTTACTGAATAAAGTAATTTTTGACTTTGACTTTGACATTTTTATAAGTCAACTTCGATTTACAGATGGTCTTCAATTCACAAGAGCTTGGTTGAAACGCAACATAGACAAGACGGGTCTCAGTATACCGGTCACAGATGTCAATATCATCAGGAATGTTACTGCGCAAACTTTAGCGAAAGCTTATCTTGAACTGCTTGAGTGGGATGCCTCTATGGATTACCCTGAGGTAACTCTATTCTCCTTATATTTTCCATAAAATTTAATTTGCATTATAAAGGTAACTTATGTAATATTTGTCTGATCTTGATCAAATTAAACAACATGAGAAGCACCAGATTTCTAGTATAAAAATAATATAAATAAATCGTTCCAGAAAAAAGTTACCCTTAGGCCGTTTGTCCACCGCCGCCGTCACCGTCACGTCACCGAGAACGAGATTATTTCGGGCCGAGTTTAATATGGCGGCCGGGATGACGGCGCTCGGGTGACGGATGTGCGGTGGACACGCGGCTTAGTAAATGTATGTACCGCTACTTCGGCGCCGTCATCTCGTTCTCGGTGACGTGACGGTGACGGCGGCGGTGGACAAACGGCCTTAAGGTGAAACGTCTCGCTCTAGCAGGAAATTTAATTTTTTTAGGTTTTTTTTTTATTGTGGCTGAACTGTTTTATGTTTTACTAGTTTAAGCTACTTTGCGAACATAAACAATAATTTTCTGTGTAACCCTGTATCAATATTTGAGATCGGTTCTATAGCACATGCTCTACAGTTTCATTTTCGAGAAGAGATGAAATTATTCTTTGAAGGTGGTAGTCCCTTCCAGCTACGAGTATATTGTAATGCCCTTTAGACATATGTGACACCTACCTACATTGTATTACCATGTTATGTATCACCATATGAAAACAATAAATGTATTGAGTATTGGTGGTTAAGAAATTGTAAAGTTTGAACGTTATTTCAGACATTAGCCCTAGACGCGATGCGTTTTGCCGACCTAGGCACGCAGGTTTACCGTTTGGTTGCGGTGGCTTCACTTATGCTGGCCAGCCCCACCTGTGGAGCCGACCCTAACGCTGTCGCAGCACACAAACAGAACCTCAAGAATAAGATCACTATTATACTGGATGATGCTAGTAATGATATGTAAGTGTTCACAGCTGGACATGTTAATACTAAGTTAAATTGACACCGCACTGGAACTTCAGTACTTAATTTAGTTTAATTGAAATTCTTTGTAAGAAGGATCATATAAAAAAACGGTGGGAACCTGGCCGTAAGTTTCTGCCCGTTCTTCTATAGGCTCTGATCTAAATGATCCTTGTGATTTTATTAAATAAAGAACTTTTTTACTTTTACATGATGCTAGTATGGTAATAGAAAATATATGTAAGTTTTAGACAGCCGGATAGTGTTTTTTTTGCAGAAAAATAATAGCTAGATATCCGTTTTAGTGAAATAAACAGGACTTTCTTATTTATTATTATTATATATTATTAATTTCTTATTACTTATGTGAGCGTACGTTGTTATAGACTCGGTATTAGCGCTACCTACCATGCTGTGGGTCGTGAGTACGATCCTCACTAAGAACAAATTTGTGTGATTGGTAAACAATGACGATTGCTCTGCTTACTAGGTTTCTTATAATATTTATAGACATTACCATAGTACATAGGTACATTTCTGAGTTTGGAACCGTCTATCCGGATAGAATTGTTTTTGATTGTTATATGGAATTTTTAATGATAGGGGAATTGTCCTAACGCAAGCTATCTAACGCTCTGTAAAATATGCATCAATATTTATATCTATTTATCATTACAGTGAACTAAAAAAGGTTCTACCTTCAATAGCTGAAGAGGTGATCCTCGTGACGGATCAGCTGTTGGAGACACTAAACCAGCAGCCTCTTAACTCGGAGACGAAGGAACTCATCAGAACTCAAATAATATCCTTAGGAGACCCAGAACATAGGGTGCGGGAAATAGTCCGTAAGTAATCAAATAAATAAGTAAATAAGTTATGCTGGACAATCCACACAACATCATCTAGCCCCAAGCTAAGCAGAGCTTGTGTTATGGGTACTAGAAGACTGACATACTTAATACAATACATTACATAGATAGATATTTTTCATTATACATATAAAATACCCAGAACACCCGGAATAAATATTTGCAGATCGTACAAACATTTATCCCAAGGCGGGAATCGAACCCGCAACCTTCCCCGTCGCAGGCGGACCATCGTCCACCGCGCCACATCGGTCGTCGTACTTTTTTTATATAAATAGGGACATCATTCTTTAAAAAATATAGAAACGACTAAATGAGGGCTTGACTAGTAGAATACGAGATGCACTATAATAAATTTCAAATCCAAGATGGCCGCCACCACAAAATGGCGGAAAACAATGATTTTTCCACGATTTCCATACTATGGGCATCAATTGAAAGGGCCTTACTGTAGAATATTATTCACTTCACATATTAAAATACTTAACTAGGGTTATTTTTAAACATTACTATGCATCTTTTATTTAAATACTCACATTTTATTTATACACATTTTCCAGGTCAAAGAATACTCGAGTTCTTGAAAATGGTGCTAGTATGCGCGGGTGGGTCGCGACAAATACCGGTCGGACTTTCCGCTCTATCGCAAGAACTTACTTCTATATCCGGCACCTTGCTAAGATATGTTATGCACAACAAGGCTGTATTCACTACACATTACTTGGATATAGTCGGGGAAGAACTTAGTAGGAGATCTGAGTAAGAAAATTGAGTAGGGAAAGTGAATTGAAGAAGTAGGTAAGCTGAATTGATATGATGAGAAATGAATTGAACAACTTAGTGGGAAAACTGGATAGAATAACCGAGTTGGTGAACTGCGTTGAAGAACCAAGTATAAAAGTGAATTGAACAAACAAGTAGGAAAATTGAATTGAAATAACAAGTAGGAAAATTAAATTGAAGAATTGAGTTGCAAAACTGAATTGAAGAATAAAGACTAGAGAAACTACTTTGGTGGGGAATAGTGGACAGCTAAGAAGGAAAGTCTGCAATTGCTTCTTTATGCAATACTGTTGCTAAGTGCCAGATAATTATAATACCTAACAATTTGTTTAACATAACCTTTGTGAAGACTCAACAATTGCTTATTTTTAAAGATAAGCTGAATTTTTTATACATAACAAACTTGTTGGACAAACAATTCCAGATCAAATATTATTCATATTTTTAAGTAAAGTACAAAATGTAAAAAAAAAAACAGACTATGCCTGCGTGTTTTATACATTAAAACCTCTGATAAAAATCGATAAATAAGAAAATTAGTTATCTATTATGAATTTTAAAAGTATCAATAGTAAAGTTAGTCAGGCGCGTGCGGAATAGTATACTGCGCTCCAAAGCACACATCGTTGACGTTGGTAAAAAGCTGCCAGCCTAAAGTGGAACTGGGCCGGACACATCTGTCGCATGCTCGATGACTTGTGGGCTAAGCAAACCAGATAATGGATCCCTCGACATGCAAGGAGACGGCGTGGAAGACCCAGGATGAGATGGCGGGACGTTGACTGCGTTAAATCGCGAAGAGCGGAAGGAGGGAAGGAAGGCCTTTGCCCTGCAGTGGGACGAAAATGGCAGAATAATAAAAATAACAATAATTATTCATTGTATTTGATGCCTTATGTAAGAATTTGACTAATCACATGCTTTAGTAACTGCAAAATAAAAGACAGCGCTCATAATCAAACGTCTCGAAGTATTTATTGATCTTATTGAATGTTTGAGATAGGAGAGTTCTTTTCTGCTTTACATCACAAAACTAATGTTATGCCATTACATAATTAATATATTAATTTTACCACCTATTTGTAGATAAGATATTTATAAGATATTTCTATTATGTAATGTTTATGGAACAATAAATTTTATTATTTATTTATTATTTTTATTTCAGAGGGCTGCGCACGAAACAATGTATAAACGTAATGATTTAAGGCACACTGCGCGCTACAGCTGTAACGTTTGACAGTTAAGCTCATGTTGACGCGCAATGTATCTCAAATACGTTACTGTTTCGATACGATTACGATTGTCACGTTTATTCGTGCTCGCCCTGTATTCAATTATACAAATTATTCGGATTTATTGCTCTGAAAGTGTACTTGAACTGCCTAGTAAAATGTGATTTACTATGAACATGATAAAATAAAAAGAAAACTGTTTTTGTATCATCACAATAAAATATCAAAACGATTTGTTCTGTCCATACATTTTATTGTTTATTATTTAAATTCGATATAGTTTTTACAATTGAAACTATGTATAAACTAGTATTGAACAATGCATCACAGCTCAGTCTTCCATACTATGGGTAGTGGGTTCTATTCCTACAAAGCTGTTTGTGATGTTTGCATTCTATCTACATATCTACATAAGTAGTAACAAAAAAATGTGTTCTATTATCTTTTCAAGTTCCTTGGTAGAAGCTTTGCTTAGTTTAAGATTACGTTGACTTTGAGTAGTATCCCAAGAATAATTATTTTCATCAATTATAAGACTGTGCAAGCAGATCTTTTAGCTGCTAATGTTTAATCTATTGAATAAACTTATTGTTAATATTTTAATAGTTGATCTAACTTCCTAATCTTTAAATTATATGCTTGTATGTTTGAGATTTTGTGTGAATTGTTTTTGTTGTTCTGTTAAATATATTTGTGCCAGTACCACAAGTACGAGATTGTCTCTGACGCAATCGCCGAGCGCCACCGATTTTGTATGGAAATCCAAGCTTCTCAAGAAATCACAAACTCGTACTTGGGGTACTGAGCACACATCATAAGGAACTATTCATACATTAAATACCATATTATTTTGAAATGAAATTGAAAAATATTTAACTGCCTAGATTTATTCTTGTTTATTTACAAATAGTTTTTATTTAAAAATGAATTTTTATCTTCATGAAATATAGAACATTTTTTAGTTCTAACAAATAGTGGGAACAAAATAGAAATAGTTTGAAGAAGCAATATTTGTTTGTATGTAATGAAAATGAAAATGAAAATATTTATTCGTGTAACATATAGGTACATACATATTAACAAGGTAGGGACCTTCTTTTAAGTATATGTACTTGTGTTAGAAGGCCCCGCTCTTCCATATCCATGGAATGTTACAATAAGGTACGTTCGTTTACTTATAACATTATACAAATTATTTTATGTATTTAAGTTAGGTTAAGTTTAATTTTTCAGTATAAATTTAAGTACTAGTATTAATCAAAGCAAACAGAGTGTGTTAGTAAAAGAGGGTGAGTTAGTATGTAATTAAAGCAATACTTTGTGAGGATGTCAATCCGGTTTTCATAGGTATTGCTCAAGTGTAGAGTGTGTGTGTAGGGGAGGGCTCTCCTGGTACGCCAGCCTCGTAAGAGTCTGGTTATAGAGGAGAAACCCTCCGGTGTGTAATGTGGGTGTGTGTGTTGTGAGTAGGGTGTGAGGGTGTGTGCGTGTGGGGTGAGGGAGAGGGTGTGTGAGGTGTGTGTGTGTGTGTGTGTGTGTGTGTGTGTGTGTGTGTGTGTGTGTGGTGAGTGTGTTGGTGAGGGTGTGTATATGTGAGAGGGGGGGTGTGGGGGTATGTGTATATGTGAGAGGGGGTGTGGAGGTTTGAGAGGGTGTGTGTACGTGTGACTAATGAGTGTGAGATAGTATGCAAATTTATGTAGTGGTGGGTTCAAAGCAAATGTATTTTGTAGCGAAGTACTATCAAGAAACAACTTTTAAAAATTCTTCAATTTCCTCATAATTTTTTGCTAGTATCCAATCGGTCAGAGTTTTCTTACAGTCATAATGTTTCATTGGATATATATTTAGAATTCTGTTAACAATATTAAAGAGATGTGCGGATTGTATTGAGTATTGACTCCGTGCAAAAGATGTTTTGGTGCCAATGACCTTGGCGATCTTATCCTTTCTTCTACGTTTAACCAATCGGGGGTCATAAATGAGAGATTTGTGCATTTTTAGAATAACCTGAGAAATGTACAGTTTTCTTACTGTGAGCAACTGGCATAGAGAATAGAGTGCATCAGTGGAGAAACGATAGGGCTTGAACAGCATTACCTTTAGCAATATCCGCTGTGCTCTCTCAATTTCTATGAACTTGGTTTTCGCTGCTGCTCCCCAAATTGTAATACAGTACCCTATGACAGATTGCGCTAGTGTAACATAGATTTTCTTTAGCAACGGTTCTTGTGCTACATGTCTTAACATTTTAAAGATCCAGATTAGCTTTCTTAATCTATTGCTAAGTACTTCAATTTGTGGATACCATGATAGATTTTGGTCTATCATGATTCCTAGATATTTGGTTTTTGACACTTTATCAATTGAGGGACAATTGCACTGCTGGGATGTTATGTTTGTAGAACTGCACGAATGTATTCGTATGTTATAATGACTGTCAGGTTGGGTTCTATTATAAATGGTGTAGCACATGAAATTAGTTTTTAGCGTGTTAAGTGTCAGAAGATTTGTTTCTAGCCATCGAGCAACTACAGCAAGTCCCAGCTCAGCATCTGATCTAACGCTTTCCCAAGTTTTGTTACTAAATATCAAAACCGTGTCATCAGCATAGGAAATAATTTTAGCGTTTGGAAGTCCAAGATTGCAGAGATTATTTATATATAATAAAAATAGCGTGGGCCCCAGAACACTCCCTTGGGGAACACCGTAACTAATATCTGTGTCTCCACTAATGTGATTTCCAATTTTAACTCGTTGTTTTCGGTCACTTAGGTAATCTTTGAGTAGTGCTAGAGGCGTTGCTCTTATTCCAAAATGTTCTAATTTGTTAATTAGAATAGAAATATGAACGGTGTCAAAAGCCTTTTTTAAATCAAGGTAAACGGCAATACATTTATTCCCCTGATCAACTTCATCGACAACAAAAGAAGTCAGTGCTGCTACAGCGTCTTCGGTGGACTTACCGTGTCTAAAGCCGTATTGCGAGTCAGAGAGCAATTTGAATCGATTGAGGTATTGAATTAATCGTTTATTTATTAATTTTTCTATTATTTTAGAAATCGATGGTAGCACCGAAATGGGTCTATAGTTGCTTATATCCCCAGGGTCACCATTTTTATAAACTGGAGTGATTATGGAGTGTTTTAAAATACTAGGGAATATACCAGCTCTAAAACAAAGATTAGTAAGATGGGTAATAACTGGACACACTTCGTTTGCAGCAAGTTTTAAAAAACTGGTCGGAATATTGTCCCATCCTGGAGCGCTATCCGACTTAAGGCTCATAAGCACGCAATGTACCTCTTCGGGATCGGTTTCCAAAAGAACAGAAGAGTTGAGTTGTGGAATTTGTGCCTGATGTTGATTTAAAGTGTTAGGGCTAACCGAGATCTCTTCAGCAAGATCTTTTCCTATGCTTGCAAAGTATTCATTTACGTGGGTAACTGCTTCTTCAGGTGTTCGTTTTATAGTTAGTAGTTTATTGTTATCATTTTTTGTGTTATTTTTAAGATAAGTTATGGATTTTATAGTTTTCCATAAGTGCCTAGAGTTTTTTGTAGATTTTGCTAATTGTTCTCTTTCATAATTTCTTTTACATTTTTTAATAATATTATTACAAAAATTTCTATACCTTTTATAGGTGATTTTAAGAATTTCGTTATGAGGGTCTGATTTTACTTTTTTGTGTATTTTATTTCTGTTTCTAATGCATCTTAAGATGCCCGGGGTTAACCATGGCTTTATTATTCGTTTGCTGTTTGGTTGGTGGTACGAAGTAGTATTCTCTTGTAAAGACGCAATAATTTTATGAACAAGGCGCTCTACCACAGTATTCGGATTATCGCAGAAGAGCAGTTCTGATAGGTTTTTCTCTACCAGACTAACAAGTGCTTTATTAAAATCTGTGGTAGTTTTTATCCTAGTTCGAGAACACTTATCAAATTCGTTAATATTTGACAAGTTAAGAAATATCATAGAATGATCAGTGATAGTAGAGCTCAGGATCGCAATTTGGGCCGATAGATTTTCTTTTTCTAGTTTTATCATAAAGTGATCCAAGCAATTGCTTTCCCGAGTAGGAAAAGAGTGGCCAGGCATCAAACCGTGCATAGATAACATGTTCAGGTAATTTAGCCTATTATTGCGTTCCTGCGCTCTATCAGTAGTTCTTGATATGAGGTTTATATTAATGTCACCTGTCAAAATTATATTTTTACAGGTTTTAAGGGATTCTAAGAGAGAATTTAAAGAGTTAATAAATAAGTCCGTGTTTGTTTGAGAAGGCGAACGGTATATACCGAGGATAGTGCTATTGTAAGTGTCAATTTGTATACAGGATGCATGATCAAGCTTAACCTCTTTAATATTTACTACAACGATCCCATTTCTTACATAAGCCACCACTCCATCGTTTTGATTAAGCTTGTAAGTAGTTTCGAAAGCAGTGTAATTTGATAGAGTTGGTGTGGGTTTATTTTTATTGAGTCGACATTCGGTTAGTATCAATATATCTGGAATAGTTTTTAATGTACTAAGGGTGACCTCTAGATCATCAAAGTTAGCATAAATGCTTCGTATATTCTGAGAAATAATTTTTAGGTCAGTATCTTTTGTTGGTATTTTGCAATTTACATCCTCGGGATCGCATTGGATAGCATAAGCTACCTCTATATCGTCTATTTCATTTAAAGTTGTAAGAGAACTATCCATAATGGAACGGCATTAAAAGACTGCAAATGTTTTCATGAAGAGAATACGTGATATACACGTAGATCGATTGGCATACTTCGTACATAGTGTTTATGATAAATGAACACGAGAGATGTTTGATTGTGTAATGTGAAACCCATAATTGTGTGTAAGTTGTGTAGCTGTGTACATGTGTATTAATGTTAGATGAAATTGTTGAGTGTGCATACATGCATGTGTGGTCAGTGTTGTGTGTAATTTGACAGTTAATGATTAAATTATACAATAAAATAGAAATATTAAGTAAAAATACAGTTAAAAAACCAGCAAAGAACAACTTCAGCAAGCCTAGTCACTTTTCTTGTAGCAATTGATGAACCTGCGCTTCTGTTTTGATGGCTATTATAGGAGAGTTTTCTTCTTTTCTGACATAAACCTTTCCGTACGCCGTCCAGCAAAATTTGTAATGCTTTGACTTGGCGAGGTCTCTGGCCAAAAAGTGCAATCGGGAGCCTCTTGATGTCAATTGCTCCGATACATAAATAGGCGTATCTTCAGATGTGCGGAGGCCTAGGTGTAAGGCACGTAGTTTTGTTTTGTGTCTTATATTAAAACTCTTGCTGAGTTTCAAGACGTCGGTCTTCAGGATCGTAGAAGAAGTTTCCACTACAATTGGTGTGTTTTGTGGGCCTTCCTTTTTTCCTCGAACTCGATAGATGTCTCTAATGTCCGATTTAGTTAGGCTTCCACCAACATTTTTCGACAGACATAAGACCATTTCAATAAGGTCCTCCTTGGTTTCTGTGGTTTTTTTGGGAACATTTTTCATTTCGAAGCTCGCTTTGCGAGTTCCCATCTGCAAATCTTCAACTCTATCTTCCAGGGTTGTGATGTATTTTTGGTCTTCCTGAATTTTTGTTTCTAATTTTTCAATCTTCTTTTTATACTCTTCATTTTGAGCAGCGAGTAAGGTAACAGAGGCCTGTATGCTATAATTGCTCTGTTGTATATCCAGAAGGATTTTTCTGAGGTCATTGTCTTGATTTGACAGCATAGATCTTATTTCCTCTTTAAAACTACTCAACTCTGGCGAGTGTTCTGTTGCTCTTTTTCTTTTGTAGCGTGTAAAGACGTTCGTTGGTGTTTTATCTGTCGCATACCGGCTTAACTCAGAGTCTGAGATCGATTTATCGGCTATGTTGTCCGTCATTTTACCTTGAGCTAGTAGCAGGCTAAGGCAAAAGCACTGGAGAGCTCGTAGCAAGCAAGTTGCAAAAGTTAGATTGTGTTTGGTAAATTCGACGCGATCGCTCACGCTCCGTTGGCTCAGTAGGTCCTTCACCCGACTGCGACGCCACCGGCCGCCAGTTCGATTCCAGCAAAATTGAAAAAATTGCAAAAAGACGCGCTCACCCGCAACCGTCCGCGAAGTGAAGGGACTCCGAGGGCGAAGCTCCAGCCTACGCTACACAAACCGAAGGCCCGGGGCGCAGTCCCAGCAATATAATATTGTGCAGATCAAGCTCAGTACACGTCCGCTACGTACGAAAGCCGCGAGGGAAGAGGAGATGTAATCAAGTGAATGATAAAATGTGCACTAATAAATTTATTTATATTGGACTTTGTTTTTCAATTTCAATATTGTCTTTATGAATTTTGGATTCTCAAATTTAGGTATCTATTTATCGTGGCTGTCTTGGCTCCCCTAGGGGGAACAAGTGAGGTTTTTTATGAATCAATTCACGTCCCCTCTGATGTATTTTACTAGGCCTATTACGCTAAGGCAAAAATTACAGTGTAGCTCAAGTTTTTTTATGTGCCTAAATTATTTTTGTAACAAATGTTTTATGTGGTAGCATCTATATGACTATAGAACAGAAAACAAGTTCTTATTAAAACATAGTTTTTTATTATTTGAAATTACACTTTACAATTCACTCAGATACACTATTAAACAAACATGTATTCTATTCGGAGGCACTGTGCTTGGAAGACGCACTCGACGCTGATGCACTGCGGGAATCCTGAAACCAACAAGTATATCTAAATTATATGCAAAGACCCTATAATCCAAAATAATTAAGTACTTAGTCATATGTATAAATATAGATAACTTTATTAGGGTATATACAATGATTTCTCAATACTCAATAGGCGGCGCTAAGGACTGCGGTAAAATTAGCTAAAGTAGATAGAGAAATACGGGATCAAAAGAGTAACTGTAGCTCTACCATGAGTTTTTACTATACTACATATACTACACTCGCTAGCATCTGTAGTTAAAAAAATGTATGAAAATTTGTACAGCGCCTCTAGCGGATAGTTGGGTACTAAAATTCGTAATACTAATATTTACGTAACTACTGTAGTAAAGTCAGGCGATTTTACTGTGACAACTCATGGTAGAGGTACTGAAAGTAGAAAGTTATGACTAACTATACACATGATATCTAATACATGAATCTAATCCTGTATCTTTTTAATCTATTCCTCATTATATATTATGTATATTACAATCCAGACTCTGTAGAATATGGTTGCTAAATAATTATTTTGATTTGTCACATACCTTTCTAGACCCACTAGCAGACCTACTCCTCGACCTCGCAGACCCACTTCCAGAGCCTGAACGTTTCGAAGCCCTAGAGCTCGCTCTCGATGAGGCTTTAGACCCCTTAGACCTTTTAGAGGAGGCCTTAGACCCCCTAGACCCTTTAGAAGAGGCCTTGGAAGACCGGGACGAGGCTCTGGATGATCGCTTGCTGGCACGGGATGACGCCCGAGATGATGCTTTTGAACTAGCCCTGGAGCCCTAGAAGCCAATCAGTAAATATAGTGTTTTAGAAATAAACCATTCACAGATGGTGGACAAATACGAGTAAATTGTTTTTTTTTATCATTGGTTTTTTAGTCACCATCTAGACTTGACAACGCGCTGATAAGTCCATGTTTCAAGTAATAAACAAAATATATTGTCGCGATAAGTATTTCCTCTCCCAAATTGTAATCAATTTTTTTGTAAAGGTTAATTTAAGGGGTAATTAACCTTTACAAAAAAATTGATTAGATTTATTTTATCTAGATTAGTAATTAGTAAAGGTGCTTTTTGGTATAAATATATATCTGCAAGTACTAACCTTATTACTCGCCCGAGAGCTCGCTCGCGAACTGGCACGGGAATCCTTCCCGCTTTTGGAACTAGCGCGGGAACTCGCACGAGATACAGATTTTGATCGCGAACCGGATCTGTTTGACTGCGCCGATTTTGACCTGGATCGAGATCTGAAACAATCGATTTATTTATTCCTCTTTATAATAGTTATATATATTATATAACTATTATACTATAGATTATTTTGAACGCGATGCAATCGAGAATATTTTTTGCACGTTATCTAGCCCCAAACAAAGATAAACTGGTACTATGCGTATGAGATAGCTGATTTAAAGAAAGTTTATATTTTTGTTTTTTTATAACCTATATACCTTGTAAGAACATATATTATTATGTATTATACATATTTACACTTATCGTGAAATATGTAATTAGAGCACAGCTTTTTCCTTACCTAGCAGATCCTGACCGTGACCTTGACTTGGACTTCCTCGACCCTGACGCAGACCTTGACCGGCTCCTAGACTTGGACTTTGACTTGGAGCGCGACCTTGACTTGGACCTGGATCGCGATCTCGACTTCGACTTTTCCGAGCCCGCCGGAGACTTTGATCCCGATTTGGAACGGGAGCGAGATCTGAAATATAATTTTATTTTGAAAAGAAGCAAATCAAAGAAATAAATGGAGGAATCTGTTTTCTGTGATCTGTTTAGCGCAGCAGTTGGACAATATAGATTTATTTAAAAAAATAGTGATGGTTTGTACAAACTTGAAAAAAGTAAGTTTTTAATACATATCTAATCTTTTCTGAGTTTACTATGAGTTCTATGAAGTGATTTCAGTCTATTTACCTAGTTTTTTCAGTATTTCCCTCTTGTTTTTCTTCTTCTTCTTCTTCGTCATCCTCTTCCTCTTCTTCTTCTTCTTCCTCCTGGAATAGTAATATTTATTAAGTAATTTGATTGAACTACTTTTTTTTTTTTCAAATACAACATCAATTTTAATTCTAAATTATGTTTATTTGGAAGTTATGTTCTAAATCCATATGTATAACATTTGTCAGGATATAATTCATTGCCAATGCTAGTCAGGGTATAATTCATTACCAAGGCTGGTTCCAGTTGCTTCTCCCTGAGCCTCAGCATGCGATGTTCGGGGCCGCTGAGCGGGCGATGGGTGACCACTAGTCTCGTCAAGGCCTGCGCAGCGACACCCGCTCTGGCACGTCGTTTCGACAGTCGGACACGGGTTTCCAGCTCGTTGTAATACACCGAATGGTTTCTGACCACCTGGAAAGTAAAATGACAAATGTATTATGGGGAACAAAGACAAAATTTGCAAGAAAATATCCAAAATTACGATCATCATCATCATCATCAACCTATATCAGTCCACTGCTGAACGTAGGTCTCTCCCAAGACGCGCCACTGAGCCCGGTCTTCGGCTCTTCTCATCCAGTGTTTGCCAGCTACACTCCGCAGATCGTCGCTCTATCTCGCCGGAGGGCGTCCTACTTAGAAATAGGGCGTTAAAATTACGATAGAAATTGATAAATCATACGTCTTGCCCTACTAGAGGGATGTTGATACAAATCAGTCGATCGATCAATGGATTTTTATATCTGAAAAACATTGTGCGCAATATCTAACGGTAAAGGTAAACATCATGAGGAAACTAGTCCGAATCCTAACGGCCGGTTTCTCGAACGATGATCAACGTAAAAATCAAACAATTACTATGTGTCAAACTCTGATCAATCGTGATTTGGGTTTCCAGAAACCGGCCGTTAGTATTTTAGTTATAAAGTTACATATAGTTTTGCACATTCATGGTTTTTACAATTGAACTTGTGAGCAACATTCTAACCATCTATCTGTTAAAAAGTCAAAGCAGACATTATTTATTAATTTCTAAATGTGTATTGTCTCATAACTTTTTATATAATTTCTTAAAAGCCCTACTTACCAGGAAGTAATTCTCCTCGTACCCCTTAGACGCCTTACTTTTGACATTCCAGTTATACTCCCTAGCCATTTTATATTCGTACGTATCGCCGTCCATATAGGGTACGTTTTCGACTGCGTCACGGCGACGTTTCTGTATTGTGTCTTCTGTAGGCAGACAGTATGCTACAAACTGTTCACCACTTTCATCCATCACACCTCTGGAAAAACAAACAATACACTTTATTATAACTGCAAATATGGCAAAAAAAATTTTTATTTTCCTATTTTATCTGCAATCAGTATCTCCAGATACTATGAGCAGAAGGTGCTTTGCATGCTATTAAGGACAAAACATCCTTAATAGCATGCAAAGCACCCTCTGTATTAAGGGGTGCTCTACTTTATAATTGATCATACAAATGCACAAGATCAAGGCCAATAAAAAGACCACAGAAGATTGAAACTACTTCTGCCCATTTTATTTGATGTTGTGTTATACTTTTTACATGTTGTTGGCGTTTGAATCTCATCTAGATGTTTACATACAGTGCTACGGGCTATTTTTAGCCATTTCCCATATGGAATGTTGTAGTGCCTGGGACACTTATTTACAAAGTCCTTCTCCGTTACTTTAAGGAGTTGAGCTGGCTGGGGTGAGGTTAGCAGGAGGAAAATGCACTATACACCCCATTGCGGGACGTCAGTGCTGATCTTATTCCCCAATTAGAATTAGAATTAGACATGTGGAGCAGACCGAGCTGCAGATTTCCTTTTAAATGTTTTCCTTCACTTTCACATAACTTTTCAATTGAAACCAATCAGAAACTAGCTCAGTTACTAATAATCATAAGATCAACTTTCTAAGTTTATTAGGAAATTGAATCCCTTACCGAATCATAGCTTGAGACATAGCCTCAATCTGTCCAGCCACATTCTTATCAACCGGTGCAGGATCCGTGTCAAATATGACCTGAGCGCACGGGTACTTCCACATTTCAAAGTCCGGAAACACATTCATGATCTCCACTGGTGTGACACCGGGTTTACTGTAGTGCTTCTCGATAGGTTTTTTATTATCCTCGAAGGTCTTTTCGATGGCCTTGATCTGACTCTCACGGTCCATGTATAAGGTTTCCTCACTGAATATCTTTTTGACATTGTAACCCACTTTGGCTTCAACCTGAAATTGCAAATCAGCTTAGCATTATGAGTTTATATTTCATTTAAATGGCTTATGTCAATTTGTTTGGGTAATGAACTAGTGGTCCTGAAAAATATTTTAGGAGTAGATGTGTTTAGAAAGGTTTATTTTGAACTAAATTAAAATGTTGTAAAAAGTCAGTTGTGTCTGGATCTCAAATAACAGACCATTAGACCATATAAGTAATACACAATATAAATGAACAAAAAATAAATATTGTTGTCAAGTGCCTAGTGTTAAGTAGTACCACATGATTTATGCAAATCTGAAGGTTTTTCAAGAATCTACATTCATCATCATCAGCTTCGTCTAAAGGTCCTACACATCACATTGATTTTATGTTAAAAATAGCAGTTATATGTATTTTTATTAAGTACAGGAATTATATTACAAGAATAAATACCTTCTCCATAGTCTGAGGCTGAAACCTCGTCTGTTCAGTAGATATATACTCGGAGCGACGAAGCCAGGATACATTCTTAGCATGATGCCGCGACCGTTTAGAATCTTGCGGGGTAAGAACATCATCTTCCAGCAACTTCTCATCAGCAGGGTCCAGCATAGCATTCCCATCGCCTTGGTAGATATCCCGGTTTATCAAATCTATGTGGACACCCAAGTCGTGTTCTGTCAGTACCTCGTATCTATAATTCTTCTCCAAAGACGTAGGATTGTATTGTATGAAACGCGTCGATTGAAAAGGATATGTTATAAACTTCAAATCGAATGGTATGTCGGGTAATGTGTTGCAGTACTTTACTCGGGTCACCAACTCTGACCTGAGGAAGTAAAATCCGCAACTGAGTAGAATGTAACAGATTATTTAGAGAAAGTAATCGCAACAAAACTAACCTTCTCTCGCCAGCTCTTTGAGGGCGTTTGTCCCTCTCAGGCTCATTTGCTTGTTGCACTGTTGGTGGCATCTTGTAGTTTTTAAAGTTATCTTGTAGAATATTATTTTAGAAACATTATTCTAATAATTCAAAGCAGTTTGACAAATATAAACAAAACTTTGTACGAACGATTGTATTGTTTCGTACGTACTCGTACTTGATTTGATTGAACTTTGCGTGCATTGCTTGCTTGCACCTTGCTTGCTTGAATTGAATTGATTGAGTGACGTTGAAACTGAATGAAATTGCATTATGGTATGGTGGTGTGGCACGATGCTATATTTTGAATACCATACTCAAGCGATATAATAAAAATGCGTGTGCTCAACTAAATTGCTATTCCTTTCATTTTGTCTTGCTTATATAATTTATTGTATGTTCGTACTATAATTTGTAAGAAATTTATGACGTAATTATATTAGAGACGCACTACATTACAACCATAGACATCCGGAAATTGACTAGCACCTCGCTTCACGTCATTCGATAATCAAACTTGACAAACTTCATTCCAATCAATTCATTCGTCGGCCGCAAATTGTCTGGTCGCCATCTTTCTTTCCTCAAATTTTGTCGCCGCAAAGGTACGTCTAAAAATTGGAAATTAACGTAAAATAAACGATTTTGTGATAAAATACTTGTTCAATTGCTGTCTAAAACGGTTTTCAAGTGAAATTAATCATCGTAAGTCGTAGTATTCATCTATCCAGTACGATTGAAATGTCGGCCATGTGGTCGGTCATACTGGTATTCCTGCAACTACGCACTAAGTTTTACTCGTAAAATGGTGAAGTTACAGGACCTTTGAGTGAACACAGGATTATTTCAGACGTTATAGCTTGGATTTGATTAAATAACTTCTTGATTTGTGAGCTACTGTCGGTCTTTAGCTAGTGTGCCGGCGTAGAATTCAACGTGGCGGGAATGAGGGTTTGCTGACCGCTGTTCTTTGTTGTAGACAAAACCATGGGCACCGTTGAACGAGTTGGAGACGATCACACATCCGAGATGGAGTCTGGGGATGAAGAGGAAGTTGTGGGAGGAGGAGAACTAACGCAGCAACTGTTGAAAGGGTGATTATCTAAATTATAGGTTACTCGTCATCTGCCGCTAATGCGGCGATGCGGCTTATTGTCGAGTTTATATCTTTTACGCAGTTAATTGGTTCTTCAGCTTTAAAATATTTTTAAATATAATGCGTACATACAAATACATTAGGTAAAATATAAAGGTAATTTATTTATCGATTGTTGCGTTGTAGAATTCTTTACTAGCAGCTTCAAGCATGTGTTCCATTTCATTGACTTGTAAATCCTAAGAACTCTAAAAAAAACCACATGGCTATTATCACATTCCATACACATTTTTGTTATCTCAAAATGGTGAAAAAAAAATAATAATTTAGAAATCTTTCACACTAGGTTTCCTAGTTTTTTCCCAGACCATAGTAAATGAACTAGATATCTACCACATGTCTGAATTCCTTTCTTATGATTCACACATTGCGTTGGAAGTAATAAAGTCTAATTAGGGATTTCTGTGATGCATGACTTATTTGTTAAATCATTTTTATCTGACTTTGCTGGACACATTTATAAATTAAACCTAGGGAATTGTTTTAAAGTTGAATCCATTAATATACAACTTTCTGTCTTATAATAAAAATTTCTACTAAACTTTAAATACTAATAAAAAAAAATCTAAAATATATCTATCATTCTATATCTATGTACATTATAAAATTGCTTCTTCACAAAAAACACACCTACTTTCAAGCAATCATTACTGTTTTGTCGATCACCGGCCAAGTTGATGAAAAGATGGGTCATTGAACTAATGAGTCATATTTATGCTCTACTTGCTACATGCACTTAATCAATAAAACATCAAGTTGGTCTTATTACATTTTAAAATTGTTTTTAATTTTATGCCTGAATGCATAACAAAGTAGTTATTTTTTTAAATGTCAAAAGTTAAAATATTTTTTATCAGACAATTTGTTAATACAGATAGGTACTTCAGTTATTAATCATGTAGACTTAATGCTATTATATCTATAAACGGTTACCTACCTAATGCTTTACCCTAAATGGTGTTTTAATAAATATATAATGTTAGACAATCCACACAACATCATTTAGCCCCAGGTTCGGCAAAGCTTGTGTTATCGGTACTAGAAGACTGACATACTTAATACATTACATAGATATTAAATACCCAGAACACCCAGAATAAATATTTGCAGATCGTCCAAACATTTATCTCATGGCGGGAATCGAACCCGCACCGTCCGCGTCGCAGGACCTTCGCCTGCCGCGCCACATAGGTTGTCTTTGCATTTTTATTTATTTCTAGCTACATACGTTATTCTAGCATAAATGATCAGAAAGGATCTCAAGACAAACCTTGAAAAAAATACCTACCTACCTAACTAGTATTGATTTTAATTCGCTTTTTCGCTCTGAATAGGTGTCCGCGCCTACTTACACCAAAACCATTATAAAAATATGCCTAATCATACACTTACCTACCAGGTATTTTCAAGTCTTTATTACAATGCTGTATGTATGTTTTGTATATAGACGGTTCACATAAAAACTGTTGGTATTCGTAAATAATTATTTTTATTATCCAGTCTTTGAAGTCTGCTTCTAAACAATTCAGTCATGTTTGCTCTATAAACTTATCATGCTAGTTGCTAGCTTAATATTGTATCAGACCGACATTTCGTGGTATTTGACGTATTTGCGTGAAACTTTATTTTTATTGTATGAATCATCTCTAAGCTTAGAATAAGACGAAATTTCAATTGATAAATTTACTGTTAAATATAAATATGTATGAAATTAAATATGAACCCCTATAATATAAATGTGAGACTCCGTGATATTGACGAAATAAAATTACAAAAACATGCCAAAAGAAATTTAAAGG
Organism: Ecliptopera silaceata; assembly: GCA_932527185.1. Taxonomy (NCBI): domain Eukaryota; kingdom Metazoa; phylum Arthropoda; class Insecta; order Lepidoptera; family Geometridae; genus Ecliptopera; species Ecliptopera silaceata. Next base: position 3,552,206 of record OW052211.1, read on the forward strand.
GCCACTATAGAAACTGGTTCGCTGGTTTTCAGTACGGGAGAAGTTGCATTTACGACACAATCCACATAGGACTGGATTTGTTTTTTTTAATTATTCTTTTCCATCTACAAAACTGTAACTGTATAACTTATTTTGCCCATCATACCTTACCTACCCCTAGGTAATGCTTATAACAGATAAGTACTTCAAGTAGCAGCTTATTTGAACTAGATTGCCGATAGAATACTTAATTAATTTTTTATATGTTTCGAAGTTATCCACCCGTAGTTATGTCAATATTGATCAAAACCTCATGAATTTATAAGAGAACTTACGTTGCGAAACGCCTATTTCAGTAAGATTGAGGTCACTGTTATTTAAAGAGATACCATAGCAACAAACGTGAGAACTGTTTACAATCAACTTATTTATAATCATGATATCGTCGTAGCTATTTCGTAACGCGATCGCAAGATTAAATCCAGATCCATCTTGATTCTGACAATCTAAATTTAAATTATGACTAATTATTTAAGTACCCTAAGATTGAGTGACACTAGTTAGTATCTATCGTTACGTACGAACCTGCCCATAAGCTACTAAAACCTCGCGGTCTAGAATCTATAAAACAGGTTGGAATTAGCGATATTAACAAAAACATCACGTGCTTAGGACTAACGGCTTTAATAAATTAATCGCTATCTCGTCTCAAACTAAGCAATCGTATATACCATACAAACTAGAATAGACTAAACTGAATAATAATGGTCTTGGTGACGTATAGTCGTTCCTATAACAACATAATCCATGATGAAATAAAAAAAACATTACCAAAATACGCCGCTCAAGACAATCAGCTACCCTAAGAGGCTTCGTAGACAACACAGTGACCTAGATAGGATATGATCTGCAACAAATGGAAAAGTACTAGGTATCCTACAAGCCAGACTAACACCAAATCTGCTTATAGTCTTGAACTGCACAAAAGGAAAACTTTTAACTGTGTTTTATAGATAAATATTAGATTGACAGGCTTCACAGCTCAATTGGTAGTAGCTCTGCCATCTTCCATGCTGTGGGTCGTGGGTTCGATTCCCACCAAGGGCAAATGTTTGTGTGATGAACATAAATATTTGTTCTGTGTCTGGGTGTTACTATGTATTCTATGTAAATATGAATTAACAAAAAAAAATGTATTTAAGTATTCTACCAGCAGGCTAGTACCCATAGTACAAGCTTTGCTTAGTTTGGGACTAGATTGTGATGTGTGGATTGTCCGTAATTATTTATTTAAATCTTTGTTTTTAGCGCCTACACTCGCAACGAGATGCTAGCCGCCATAACTAACCGTTTGCACGCGGAAGCTCTCGCGTCTCTGCCTCCGAACGTCCGCCGCCGCATCCGCGGTCTGCGATCCCTGCAGAAGGAGTTTGTGGACATTGAAGCCAAGTTCTACAGCGAAGTGCATGCACTCGAATGCAAATACGAAAAGCTATACAAACCTCTGTTTGAAAAGGTAACTGGTTTTATCAGGTATTGGGGTCAGGAGAGTTCATGTTTGTCTTTCGTCCTTGTAACTGTAGGACCAAATAAAATTATTGGGTAAATATAGAATTTTAAAATTATAAACGTAAGTATTAAATACAAAGATATATTTAAATAGAAAATAATTATTTTGTACAGAACTGTAAAAACTTAAATGTACATACAAAACTCAAAACGTACTATGTAAGCTTTTTTTACTCTACTACATGACAAAGCATAAAAAATAATGTCTATTTAAATGTACCTACTGTAGAACTGAAATATAAAATACAATTCGAAAATGATGACTTACTAATCACCAAGATCCGAATGCCATGACGATCTCAACATGCATCACCAACTGAAGTACCATCTCATTTCTTCCCATCACCTCATTCACTATCTCCACTAAAGAACACATCTTTTACAGCGCGCTCAAATCGTCAACGGCAGCTATGAGCCCACGGAGGAAGAATGCCAGAACCCCTGGAGAGATGAAACGGAAGAAGAGGAACTCGCTAAAGCGGTTGCCAATGCTGCCATCACAGAGGGAGAGAATAAGGATAAACCTGCTGCTATCGAAGATGCTAAGCCTGCTGAGTAAGTTATTCTAAGCCTATTTGTGTACTACTCTCCATATTTCTAATTATAAGCTGTGAAGTTTGTTTAGTGTTAAGTCCTGAAGTATTGAGACCCAGAGCCCAGAGTCTCAGCCCAATGCATTGCTTCATAGGGCACTTGGACTTGCCTTTTTATAGGCAGGACATTAGGCCAGGAGAAAGTGAATATTCCTAATAATCAAATGATGACTTACTACACACCAAGATCTGAATGCCATGACGATCTCAACATGCATCACCAACTGAAGTTTTCTCTAAACTCTTAATACCGTCACTTGTTCCTACTGTCTGCTAAACCGGCTATTAACATTTCAGGCCTCCAATGGACCCCAACGTGAAGGGAATCCCCGACTTCTGGTTCACAATCTTCAGGAATGTTTCGATGCTTTGCGAGATGATGCAAGAACATGATGAGCCTATTCTTAAAACATTGCTAGACATCAAAGGTATTTATATTGTTAATGTTAAAGTGGATCACTTGTGTATTGATGAAATTATTTTGTAAAATAGGTTTCTAATTCTGCTAATCATATGAAAAAAACGCTAGAATCCAGGTCTAGTTTCTTGCCAGTTCTTCTAGACACTGGTCGCGACGAACTAGCGCCTAGAATCATCTAGTATGTAAGACGTTTCAAAGTGATCCTTGTGATTTTATTGAATAAATGAATTTGAAGTTTGAAGTTTGCTAAGTAAATGTATATTAGATATGTCAAAGAAACATCATGCAGGCTAAACTGCTGATGTAATCTAGTATTGAAGAAAAAAACTTGAGGACACATATGGAACGTAGTTCTTAATTTAATAACTGGCTTGCTTTCTAAGAGAGAGAGACAGACAGAGAAATAGACGCACGCCGCACGTCGTTACAACTTTTGGTCTTAATTTTTTCCGTCTAGCCCCCTTTCGCAACGCGCGATAAGGTACTTCGTTCCAAAAACATTACATATACTCTTAGAAACTGATTTAGACAAAATAAACGTAAATAAACATTTGAAAATGATGACTCACTTATCACCAAGATCTGAATGCCATGAGGATTATTTACATGCATCACCAACTGAAGTACCACAACTAACTTAATTATCTTACTAAATACCTTTCCAATACTAAATTAGTTATATCTCCGCAGTGCAAATGCATGAAGACCCCATCGGCTTTACGCTGGAGTTCCATTTCGCGCCAAATGACTATTTCACTGACACCATTCTAACCAAGGAGTATTCAATGAAATGCAAGCCTGACGAAGAAAACCCCTTGGAATTTGAAGGACCCGAGATCTATTCTTGCAAGGTTAGTTAATAACTTTTTAAAAGAGCTTGATATGTTTCTCCAGGAAAGTTCACATATTTTATTTATGTACAAGGGTATTTGTTGGCAAATACAATGAAAACTTTCTAGTAAGAGTCTGATGGATGTTCATTGGATAAGGGCACTCTGTAATATTATGGATGGCCATTACAATGGAAATCTGTTACCATAATTTGCTGGTAAAGGAGCTTATTGGGATAAAAAAAATTGTCTTATTATAAAACTTTTTCCAAACTTTAAAGAACCAAATGAAAAAAATCGCCCATATAATATGATGACATATTTCACACCAATATCTGAAAGTCATGAAGATTTCTAACATGCATCACCAACTGAAGTAACTTATTCCTAATTTCAACTCAACATAGTCTATCGCACCCTTACACTGTCATGTCTTCACAGGGCTGCGAAATCAACTGGAAAAAGGGCAAGAATGTGACGGTGAAGACAATTAAGAAGAAGCAGAAGCATAAGTCTCGCGGCTCGGTCCGCACTGTCACCAAGTCTGTGCAAGCTGATTCATTCTTCAACTTCTTCTCGCCGCCAGCTATGCCTGAAGACGCTAACTCCACTCTCGCTTCTGATATCCAGGTAAAATTATTAATTTTTCGGAACAGTTCACAGTGGTACAGTTGTGAGTTATACTAAAGTTATACTAAATCTGACTTATTACCAACCCTTATTGCCCCTGCTAAAAATCCCCTTAGCATTTCATTTCTATAGTGTTTCTAGTACATGTCTAGTAAAAAAAACCAAGTATTTCTAGTAACATACTATGGAAATGCTAAAAGAGATACTATGTATGTACGACTATTCTAAATGATCGTTGTGATTTTAATCAATAAAGAAATTGATTGCCCTGATTATAAAGAATATCCAACAGCGTCAATTCGATTGCTTTCAGACGCTGCTGACAGCTGACTTTGAGATCGGTCATTATATTCGCGAACGCGTTGTATCTCGCGCAGTACTGCTCTACACCGGGGAGGGACTTGACGAGGATGATGATGATGATTATGAAGAAGAGGTTAGTACTCTACTTTTATTATACACCTGTTTTTACTCAGACGCTGACACCTATTGTATTGAGGCACATAACTTGTTACAAAATGATTATAAAGAGTCGCAAATTCTCTCAAATCTCACCTAGTAGCTATGCAAGATACTTATGGCTTACTTCCTTACTTCCTGAGGTTTGGTGCCATGATTTACAATATGTAAAAAAGAGTTGCTCTCAAATCTCTCCCATACTCGTATTCGAGATATTTTGTGATTATTGCCATAAAATGTAATTAAAAATGATTATTACTGTTCCGTTCATGGTTTGAAAAAGGCGCGCACAGCCATTTATAACTGCGTGCACTAGATTAAACCATTTACAGTCTATACAGAGCCATCTATTGGATTAGCATCATTCCAAATATCAATTCAATTCAATTTTTATTTAATGGCGTCTGGGGGTTAGCCAATTTCGCCAATGTCACGTTGCAAGGCTTGTTTATGTTTGTGGGCAACGTTGGACGGTAAATTGTTAATTTTTTTTCTTTTTTTTCGTATTTTAAGTTTATGGGCAACGTTGGACGGTATTTTTGTTATTTTTTTTCTTTCGTATTTTATTTACAACGTCCTTCCGCCATCTTGGTGATGGTGATGGCGAAAGGCCATTCCAAATATCATGGTTAGCTGCAAAATGTCTGTTTTATCTGCCACATGTCTGGTTTTGGCTGTAATGCAGACTTGGCGTGAACTGACGTTGATTGATGTTATACATAGTCTGTTTCCGTTTATTGCGTCTTACAAAATTTTTGACGGTTATACTACACATAGCTTCGGAAATGTTGTACATTTGGTGTCAGCGCTTGAGTGAAACGGGCCGTATAAAGCTTGTATGCAAGGCCGATTGGGCTGTTCGACCATTTATTTAGAATGCATCTTGGTTCTATTTATAGTGTTGTTTCTGTGCATAAACTTAGCTCCTTTGACTTCTAATCAGATTTTTATAGTTAGGATATTTGAGTAATATTCGCATGTAATTTTAAGAGAAATAAGTGAACTTAACATTTTGAAGTAGCGTTTGTTATATGGTCCAGCTCGTCCAATTGGTTGTGGCAAGAAATTACAGAAATGGATTACTTTAATGTACAAAACTTTTTATCAAACAAATCCACCGATTTCTGTAATCTTTCGGGAGGTTGGCTTGTTTGCTTTCAAGTTTCAATATTCTAGATTTTAGTGTTCCTAAATAAAAAGGTAGAGAACTTATAGAACTTATTTTAGTATCACTATAAAAATAGTGATCAAGGTTTATAGTTCAATCAGTTCTTTACTTGAAATATGTTTAAAGGCAATCCGTAGGCCCATGAATTTTTTAGCAATGTTGCCGCTTTTCAATGTTACCGCTACCCTATTCTATCTATCTGCAAACAGTGAATTCTACAGCCATCTTAGCATACCATAATCAGTAGTTGCATGGTAGCGCTTGGCTAGTTAGCACCCTGTGTAGTTGCCTCCCCTCCCATACAGACGAAGGTACAGTGGTGTAGTTGTGTAGCTCGCCGCGCCACGTTACGTTCCGGACGTCGGTATCTACGTCTGAGGTGGTGGGGGCTCGCAACCAACGCGGAATCTTATCGTTTCAGGAGGATTCGTACTCTGACGAAGACTCCGGCACTGAAGAAGTTTCTGATGCGGACGACTGATGCGCGACGAATCCGGTCGGCCCCGTACTGTATATACATGTAGCCTTCGAGGCGGTCCGATGCGCCACCAAGCTCTATGTCCCTCTCATTGATCTTGGCCCGTAGGACTACAGCGCACCAGTGCTTATCGCGATCATATTCTAGTATTTAATTACCAAAAACACGTTAATTCGTGGAAACGCTCCGGCGACGCCGCGTCCTTCCAAATTCGGTAGTATTCTGTTTGCTAGATGTTGTAATCGGAAAACTTGTGGTCATGTTTACGCCGATCTATGCATGGTTTATCCATACTCTGATAAATATGTTTTAGAATCGTATTTTATTTATAAATGCAGCGTTTCTATGTAGACTTAAAAGCGAGAAGTGTATGGTGCCTTCGCATTGTAAAAGTAATAATGCATGTTAAATCGTTAGATGTCTGTTACGATGCCTATATTGCATTTCTAGTTTAGTTTATACATGTTCTCGTTTTTTATTTATTATTATATTATATTTACAGTAATAATAGCGCGTATTTTTGTTTACGAATTTTACATGTCGTTTGTGTACTCTAAAATTTCATGTGATATTAATGTTCTCTAAGGCTTTTTGATAATGTGCTCTGTTTGATAATATATAACAAATAAACGCTTTCATTCCATGGAATTGAAATATAATTCTTGTTGGATCGTATCGTATGCACGGGCGACGGAATTGTTTGTATCGAATCTCTATTTAGTGCCAACTGCATTTCTATATCATCACGTGAATGGAACTGTGATCTTTCTGATATCTAATTATGTATTTTTATGATTCTTGGACCTAGGTCAGATTATAGATTGTATATTTTTATGAATGTAACTTTCTATTGAAGTTAGCATAATAGCGAGCAGCCCGTTAGGTAACTACGTACCGGTAATGGCTTTTATGTTTCTAGCATGATGTCTTTATGGTATCATTAAAATTGTATGCTTTTTATAAACGTGTTTTATTTTTTTATTTTATTATCCTCTTGCATGGTAATATTGTGAGAATGTGGATGGTTGCAGAATTCACTTTAGAATAAGGTAACTGTTTTACTGAATATTTGTTTCGTTTGTGTTTTTGTCCCATGATAATTGACAAACTGAATAGTTTTTGACGCGTTTGTAGGAGGAGGAGGAGTGTTCTTCGGAGGAAAGCGAGGACGAGGACCCGCGTCCTCGGCGGCGCGCCAACAAGAAGCCCGCCAAGGGGCCCGCCGCCGGCGCCGAGAACCCGGCCGAGTGCAAGCAGCAGTAGTACCGCATGCAACCTAGGGAACCCTCCCGACTCCCAAACGATTGCGCTATACTAGGTAATGCAATCCGCGGGCTTTTTATACGCTCTTGTATCGTATCGTAACGCCTAACGTTTGTAAAGGCAGGACGACACGATCCGAGCCGGGCCGCGAGGCTCGCTTGCATCGTGTCAGACCACCGTAAGTTAGGGTAATCTTAGTATCGTACCGTACATTAAGTGTAACTGAACGCTACGGTAAATCGACTGATAATTATCATCGCTTCGTAAGGTAACCTCGCAAATTCAGTCCTTTACATTCCTACATGTTATGTATATTTTAAAACGTGTATCGGAAATTAAGTTGTCCGCCTTTGGCCGTCTTGTTTATGTATAATGGAAATGAATTTTCGTAAGCATTGTTCGGAAAACGCGAGTGAGCCTGTGTTAACATCTGTTTGTATTATCTGTCTGTGAGACATGTAATTTTAATTGTTATTTTGTAAGTCTGCATTTTAGGTCTACTGAAATGGCCAGGAATGGTTGCGAATAATCTTAGTGCGCTTAGAATGGAATAGTTTCTCAGCTTTAGTTCAGTTTTAATTGTCTAACAGGAACGGCTAATATCACCAGTGGTTTTATATCATTATCTTAGACATAAGCAATTACATACACCGGCTATAGGTAATTTGTACACTTACATTTGAATAAATGTGATAATTATTATATTTTGCGTTTTGATCTTTTTATATTTTTTTTAATTTCCTGTCACGTTATGTGATTTCTTCCTTCATTATAATTTACATACGATACTGAATTCACGAGGACTTCATGAATATAAGATAGTAAAAATTAGGCCTCCCTGACACTATTATAGCTAGTTGTATGTACATATCTCTAGCAAACACATTCACGATTCTTGATTTATGACTGCATACCTGAAGTGCAATCTAAAAGTCTAGATCACAATTTAGGACAAAAAAACTAAGTTATAGGCATAGGACTAAACCAGGCACATGGAACCTCTGCATTCGCATCTGGTTACGCCAAACGGCTTGTACAGCATATATTTGTAGCTCTAGATTTCATGCATAAAATGGTGCCTGAGGTACCTAAAATTCAGACTTCTAGATCCAATAGTTTCAAGGGTTTGACAAAATCAATGTGTAGGTATGCTTGAGGGATGGCCTATGTCTCTGCTGTTGTTGCCTTTGCTAATCATAAGGAACATTTCCCTTCTCTTCTAGCTGGTAGAAACTCATCTACTTAGGACTGGATTAGGTTGTTTAGATGGGTTGTCTGAGGCACGATGAACCACAATGTAGGTAGAGGAGTTATTTTATTCCATGGAAAAGAAAACAAACATAAATTGTGATCATTATTTTATTCATCAACTATCAATGATACAAAGTATCACGATTTGTCTTTTAATACAACGCGATCAGATCTGGGGTCTTCAAATATTAAAACAACTAAAATTAATTATTATAAATATGTTTGTGTTTCTGCAAAACCAGGTCAGAAACACAAGCATATGCTTGGGTAGCACCTGTCATCGAAGTGGGACACCTTTTTACCCTAAATGACCCTTTAGTCATACATTAGACTTGAAGAGACTCAACTGTTCTTCTAGTAGTACTAAGTACCTAGTACCCATTATAAGGTATACTAAAATTGAAGTAAGTACCTTATCTGCCTAATTATTGCATTTATAGGTAAAGGAAGTAAAGGAAGATATTAGGCCTGGAGACAGCACAAATGGACAACGAAAAAATATTTTATTGAAAAGGTATGATTTAGCCGAAATTTTCGGAAAAATATTCTCGATTCTATGTGCGCTGTCTGATACATTTGGCATTGAAAAACCTCCTTAATATTACATAATTGACCTAAATATGTATAAAAGTGAATTTTATTTCCTATTTGGTACAAGTCCTAATGCTTATCAACAATTATCAATGGTAGTATTTATTATTTTCAATACAGTTAATAGCCAGCTTGCAAACTTGAAAGGCACTCTGCGAACGCTTCGCGCCTTTCAAATATAAACTTGTTCGCAATAACCTGCCTATATTAGATCTTATTTCACTATTACAGTTTAAACAGGACAGACTAATGAACAATTAATATTGTAAACAATGAATAAGTAAATCTTTGTAAAATTTGAGCCACACTTTTCAGTCAAAATGTTTTGGCACTATTTAGTATATTGCCAAATCAAATAATGTCACAATACATTGTCGCTCTGCGCATTCTTGGCAAATTCAGTCGATGTTTTAGTGAACGGGGTGACCAAATTACCATAACAGTGGTAATTTTTTACTTACAAAAATTACAGTATTTTTTTTTATTAGTCTGGTCCGACCACGCCAAATTTGCAGCTTTGAACACAAGTAGAATCCTAAATATCTCAAAATTATTAGACGCCCTACATTTGCTTCGGGTAAATTTCTATCATGTTATAATCTTTCCCATTGCAGACTTTGCTAGACCAGACCATATTTCATACATACATTATTTTTATATACCGTTATTATATACCGAGTTAAAGATTTCTTTCATATTATTTTAGCACCAAATGTTATTAGAAATTAAGGGTCCCTTCATTGAGCTCTGTGAAATTGGCGAGGTTTCGAATAAGGTTTTTATGAACTGAAACTTTTCACGGTTATAAAAAGATATGCATATCAAAGAATGATTCTTCGAAAGTAGAATGTATTGAAAAAAAAAATGATTTATTAATTAACAACTGAGAAATTAATTAATTTGTAGACAAGGTTTTCGAAAATTAGCAAAAATAGCGTACTTTCGATGGTGATTGTGATCAAAATAATAATAAGGAAGTAATATAAAAAATGAAATATGAAAGAACACTTTGCCGTGAGTAGAAGCTACACAAAAAACTAACATACGTTCATACAATGTCATATTGAAAAGACGGTATGAAAAAAAGCATATTATAAAATTTTACCCTTCAATATAACTGTTATTTCTACGAAGATTATAGAGACTACAGCTGAAATATACCAACTATATAAAAATTCAGGCTTTTCTGATAATAATAAAAAAAAATTGGAAGCTTGTAGCTATTACTTATTTTTATACAATTTTTTGAAAACAACCTATAAATCGAGGAGCGCACCGCGTCGTAAATCAGTCCGCCTCGAGCGGTCAGAGAGAGCGGTCATGTCGGTCTTCGTCGCGATCTTCAAATATTACGTAAATAATTATAAAACCAAAATCGACATCAAATATAGTGGGACCGTGTGGTTTTGATCCTAAGTATAAAAACGTTTTTTTTTATTGATACCACAATGACGTTCCGTATTGAACAAAGTTCATATTATTGTTAGTAACAGACAATTGGGCGGCCTTTTCGCTACGAGCGTTCTCTTCGTAACAACCTTTGAAAGGCAACTTTTATAGATTTGAGTCTTTGTGAAATCAAAAATGATTTTAGAATTTTTCTATACTTATGATCATACGGATATAAATATTCCAATTGGATATCCACTTTGAAATCCAAGATGGCGCTCACTGCTTTTGGTCAATTTAGCGATATGGGTGTCCTTTTCGGGGTTTATTGGGATGCTGATTACGAATATGGCAACCATTTTGGAATCCAAAATGGCGCGCTCAAGTTTTGGTCAAATTAGCGATATGGGTGTCATTTTCGGGGTCTTTTGGGATGCTGATTACGAATATGGCAACCATTTTGGAATCCAAGATGGCGCGCACAAGTTTTGGTCAAATTAGCGATATGGGTGTCATTTTCGGGGTTTTTTGGGATGCTGATTACGAATATGGCAACCATTTTGGAATCCAAGATGGCGCGCACAAGTTTTGGTCAAATTAGCGATATGGGTGTCATTTTCGGGGTTTTTTGGGATGCTGATTACGAATATGGCAACCATTTTGGAATCCAAGATGGCGCGCACAAGTTTTGGTCAAATTAGCGATATGGGTGTCATTTTCGGGGTTTTTTGGGATGCTGATTACGAATATGGCAAATATTTTGGAATCCAAAATGGCGCGCACAAGTTTTGGTCAGATTAGCGATATGGGTGTCATTTTCGGGGTCTTTTGGGATGCTGATTACGAATATGGCAACCATTTTGGAATCCAAGATGGCGCGCACAAGTTTTGGTCAAATTAGCGATATGGGTGTCATTTTCGGGGTCTTTTGGGATGCTGATTACGAATATGGCAACCATTTTGGAATCCAAGATGGCGCGCACAAGTTTTGGTCAAATTAGCGATATGGGTGTCATTTCCGGGGTGTTTTGGGATGCTGATTACGAATATGGCAATCATTTTGGAATCCAAGATGGCGCGCACAAGTTTTGGTCAAATTAGCGATATGGGTGTCATTTTCGGGGTCTTTTGGGACGAAATTAATGACACTCATATCGCTAATTTGACCAAAACTTGTGCGCCCCATCTTGGATTTCAAAATGGTTGCCATGTTCGTAATCAGCATCCCAAAAGACCCTGAAAATGACACCCATATCGCTAATTTGACCAAAACTTGTGCGCGCCATCTTGGATTCCAAAATGGTTGCCATATTCGTAATCAACATCCCAAAAAACCCTGAAAATGACACCCATATCGCTAATTTGACCAAAACTTGTGCGCGCCATCTTGGATTCCAAAATGGTTGCCATATTCGTAATCAGCATCCCAAAAGACCCCGAAAATGACACCCATATCGCTAATTTGACCAAAACTTGTGCGCGCCATCTTGGATTCCAAAATGGTTGCCATATTCGTAATCAGCATCCCAAACGACCCCGAAAATGACACCCATATCGCTAATCTGACCAAAACTTGTGCGCGCCATTTTGGATTCCAAAATGGTTGCCATATTCGTAATCAGCATCCCAAAAAATCCCGAAAATAACACCCATATCGCTAATCTGACCAAAACTTGTGCGCGCCATTTTGGATTCCAAAATGGTTGCCATATTCGTAATCAGCATCCCAAAAAACCCCGAAAATGACACCCATATCGCTAATTTGACCAAAACTTGTGCGCGCTATCTTGGATTCCAAAATGGTTGCCATATTCGTAATCAGCATCCCAAAAAACCCCGAAAATGATACCCATATCACTAATTTGACCAAAACTTGTGCGCGCCATCTTGGATTCCAAAATGGTTGCCATATTCGTAATCAGCATCCCAAAAAACCCCGAAAATGACACCCATATCGCTAATTTGACTAAAACTTGTGCTTCAAAATTGCTCTTGGATTTCAAAATGGTAAAACTTCACGCCGTCGCTTTTAGCCTATGCATGTAGGTCCGTTTTAGACTCATTCCCTACCAAAACTGGCTTCAGTACCGCATGCACGCATGCACCATGCATGGTACTGATACATAATTATAATGTATGTGATGAAAACAGTGCAAGGAATAATAAATGAATAAAAATAAAATAAATATTATAAAATAATCTTGGTGAAGTAGTAAAAATAAAAACTGAGGATTTTGAAACTGGTAATCGACTCTCTCAATCATTGTCTAACTAAATCTGAATTTTCATTTTATTTTTGGCAATGAAATAATGTTTTGAAGCCATGTTTAGAACTAAGGAAAATATTTTAAATTCATCAATAAACCTTCGTCTTGTATTTTCAGCACAAAAACAAAATATATTGAGAAGTGCGTAACACAACGCGCTGAATAGCAGTGCTGATACGCTAAAGTAATAAATAAGTTAGAACTAAGGCAAACACTCTAGCAAGAACAGTAGCGCGCACGGATATGTTTTAGCAATTTTTTTCAAATTCACAAATATTCCTACTTAGAAATCTAATAGGTATTAGTTTCGAGGCTACAAGTCACACTTTTGTAGGTGATAGAAAATAGTACAAACTATTTAGAAATCTTATCTTCTTTTTAATATTTGTTTCTTGATACGATATAGCAAACCAATTAAACACATAATTTCATACTTCCAAGATTAAATACCGATGAATAATATCATTGATATTTAATGTTGGAAGTAATGAAGTAGTGTAAAAATATCAAATTCGTAAGTCTTTGAATATCGCGTGGACGGTACGTTCGCGAGTCGCGAGCGCTGTGAGCCGCGTCGCGCGTCTTTAAATACCTAAACTCGAACCGACGGATATTGTCCATGGCCCCTTAAAATAAGAGATGACAGTATTAGTATTTGTTTTAGATATCAGTTTCAACCTAATTTTACATTATAAACTTTATAAATTTAATTTCCCTTTGAAAATGTATCGGTATAAAATTGTGCTCAGAAGGTGAGCAATTTTTTTAGTTTAGTAACTTGATCTTATAAAACACTTGAAAATTGTAAAAACGTGACGAAATAGCGGCTCTCTTGCTATTGTAGCTTCAATAGTAGTCTGAAAATAAGTTCAAAGCGAGTATGAACTATAGTCATCTTTTATACGTGAACAAATAAATAGTAAAAACGCAACACATATTCTGCATAAGTAAAATGTATAATGTATATGAAAATAAAACTATTTAAAGGGCAATTAAATCGCTATCAACGCTAAAAAAACAAAGGGAATGATGCGATATTCAACATGGCTAAGTAGAAAATTTAACAACTTCGTTTTACACATAAGGCAACATTATTGTATTATTTCATTTCTAGGCTATTATAAATATATCAAAAAAGGTATTATTAACTTCATTCATACAATAACTTAGTGGTAAAAAGCTAAAACACGCACCTTAAGAAACTGCGAACTTTTTTACAATCATACATTATTTTATATAAATTTATTATTTCTACAAAATGATCCATCCACTAGTGTACAAAAATATATAATTCATTATATATGTAATAAAAATCATAATTCGGGATACCAGGACAGAAAAACATTCCAATTTACACAAGATTTACAATTCAATTTATAAAATAAATAATATTTTATTTAGATCTAAATATTCTTTACCAAACCGCTGCCTATGGTGTACAAAAAATCAAACTATGCAAACGTGCTGCTATTAAAAACATGCTAAAATATATTACTGAGAGTTTAAATAATAATTGGAACTATCGGTCAATATCACCGAGAATACTGAGGTCTTGTCTTACTGATGTATTTCTCATTTTATTTATCACCGCGAGGAACTTGTTAAAAAGATTAAGAACGATTGACGTCGACGAACAGCAAACTGCCGTAGAATTACAACATGTTTAAATAACGTACCTGCGATAACACGGACCGTATAAAACCTAACTCTGTCACTAAACATTCCCAGTCTTTACGTTTCCACCCACTATGCTAAAGAACTCAGAGCATTCGTTTTCTTGTTAGTTTTACCAGACTACGTTAAAGGTTAAATTATTTTTACAAATTAAAAGTAAAGTACCTACTTAAGTCTTGAGTGACAAGTGCTGTGACGTCATGATGGAAAATATTGGCGTAATTTGAAACAAAATAAAAAACTAACGGCCGGTTTCTCGAAACCCAAATCACGATTGATCCGAGTTTGACACAGTAATTATTTGATTTTTTCGTTGATCATCGTTCGAGAAACCGGTCGTAAGTAATGTTTAGTATCCAATTACAGTTGAAGACTAACCCCTTATCTTATAAAAGTTAGCGTTGACATTATGTCATCATTACGTTTGGTAATCAAGACATCAAGTCTGCGCTAACTTTTTATAAGATCCGTAAGCATTAAATCAGAGAGTTCACACATATTTTTAAAATAAATAATTTAATTAAGTCGGGTTACCAAACTATTATTGTACTATTTACTATTGAGAATGCTCAATCGCCTTGATTAGTTTCCCCGTTGTATGACAACCGTACTGATTTTGGCAGCAGTAGTCTCGGTCGGGGCAGTGTAGACACGGTCAGGCGGGCGTCTTACGAGACTTTCCGAACGGGAGGTGCAGACGACGCTTGCGGGGCTTCGCCACCCCTGAGCCGAGGTCATCCTCCATGAGGGAAGAATCCGTGGACTCTTCTTCGGGCGGCGTGCGACTGCTTGGAGTGGGCGGGTCTGCGGAGGGCGATGATAAATTAATATTCATGGACATATCACACTCTAGTCCTAATCAAAGCTTGTACTATGGGAACTTGTTTGCTGATAGAAAACTTACATACTTACTTACATTATTTTTTTGTAAATATACTTATAATACACACATAGTAACACCCAGACGCAACAAATATTTATGTTCATCACAGAAACATTTGCTCTGGGTCATAGCTGTGAAACTCCCGAAGTCGCAAAACGCTCGAAGGACCAAACGCTGTCGCAAAACGCTCGAAGGACCAAACATCTAGGCATTCCGAAGGACCAAATACTGTCGCATAATGCTCGTAGGACCAAACTTGTAAACCTCGACCAGTCAGGATCAAACTTCCAGTCGTGTATATAGTTGTGTAGTACCTTCGTGCAGCGCGGCGTGTTTGTGCAGCGGGCGCGGCTCGGCGGGCACGAGGTCGGTGCTGCGCGAGCGCACGATGGCGTGCGGCGCGGCGGCGGCGCGGCGCGGCGGCGGCAGCGGCGCACGGAGCGACGCGCGCAGCGCCGGCACCGACTGCGAGTGCGCGGACCGACTCAAGTCCTCGCCGGTCCAGTTCACGCTGAAACACACATAAATAAATAAATAATGCTGGACAATCCACACATCATCTAGCCCCAAGCTAAGTAGAGCTTGTGTTACGGGTACTAGAAGATTGACATGCTTCAAAAACGGTTAATTCTACAGAAAAATGCACGAGACATTTTTTGTAGACAATTTCACGACAATCAATTTTATAATGACCTTTATTGACCTCTTCTGTGCAATAGATCGCGAGATATTTGCGAAAAACTGATTTTAGTGACCTTTTGATGTTTATAACTATTTTAGCCGGCACGATATCAATGTCGATTTTTCACATCTTCATTACAATGTCGTAATAAAGGTGTATCATACAAAAATTCAGCTCACTAGGAATTTTTAAATGGGGGTTTAAAATAGCTAAAATGACTGGACTATTCTGAGATAATTGAACTTTTTATACTTACATTCCTACAAAAAAGGGTGAACTTCACTTATGAATGAGAAAAGTCGAAAACTTATTAAGAACGCTTGGAGCCTTCTAGTTACTAAGGAGTAAAAATAACATGGAGCCGATAACACCACCTTGAAAAAAATGCTTTTTGTAACACCATACAAGTACTCACTTATCCCCTCCAAGCACAAACTGAACTTGGTCCCTCCTAAAGTCCCCCACAGGACTTTTCCGCACATCATTGATCATGCTCTTCCTCAACTCCTCAGACGAGGGTTTCTTATCTTCGAACCTGCTCATTCGTTCTTCGAGCCGGTTCTGTCGGTCATCCAACTTGCTCTGTCGGTCATCGTACCGACTCTGTCTGTCGTCGAATCGATTAGGACGTTCGTCGATGATTCGTCTTTCACGTGCTTCTTGAGCTAAGCGCTCTTCTAGTTGTAACCTAGAAATAAAAAGGGAACAATCTATATTGTTCTCTGGTCAGGAAGTACCTGAGACTGCAATATCATATTGAGAATATTTAATAGAAATAAAACACAGAAAAAGCGTATTTGTTAAGATGTGTTCAAATAAACAGCACAGTACCCCAAGTACGAGTTTGTGCACACACGGATCGCAGAGACGCAATCGCCGAGCGCCACCGATTTTGTATGGAGATCCAAGCTTCTTAAAAAATCCACTAGGGGCGCTGCTTGGATCTCCACACAAAATCGGTGGCGCTCGGCGATTGTGTCTTTGCGATCCGAGTGTGCACAAACTCGTACTTGGGGTACAGATAAATAAAAAGTATGATCCTAATTTATTAACTGTAACTTGAACATTCTGATCTAACAGTGGACATCAAGATAGTACCTTCCTAGTTAAAAAAATGCGATAAAATATATCTTTATCAATTTACATGTTGCTTTTTAAGTATTTGTTTTTGGGCTAGCGAAAAAAGTGGGGGTTAAAAAATCCTATACCCATATCATCATCTATTTCAGATAACTGTAACTACTGGTAACTGGTATGCGTAATTGATATTGTCTAAACTATCTAAACTAATGTTTTAGAGAGGAAAGATTTGATTGTTTGCATCGAATAGGCTCCGAAACTACTGGACCGATTTCAAAAATTCTTTCACTGTTGTGAAGCTACATTATCTACGCTGAACATAGGCTATATTATACATATATTTAAAAAAAGGGATCCTTACTAAAACTTCAATTATGTAACCCAAGGTGTATAAAAATACCATTTTTTTTTATATAGGCTACCCGTGCAAAGCCGGGGCGTACTACTAGTTCGTATATAAAAAGGTAGCTAATACTTACTTGGCTTCTGCAAGTCTTAGATCAAGCGGGTAGTGTGGGGCGTCAGCCTCGCTGCCTGAAGAATCCTCGCGCCAACCAAAAGTCTCCGCAACTACAAATTTCATAACTTTACTCACATTTAAACATTCTCTTACAAAACAATAAGAATACTTAAAGCGGGTGCCCAAGAGCTAATTAAGTGTGTTCTGTCTGTAACCGTTGGTCTATTAACTAGATTTAAATTACAATGACTAGTGTTTTGTAACTTTTTTAGTCTTCCATTAATACCAAATTGGTAGGTATTGGTAAGTATTGACTCTGGCATGTGAATCTGTAATCTGTATTTCACTCTATCGTAGCGTTCTCCTTGTTTTGCAAATAATTTTCATTAATTAAAGCATGTATGAAATAACATAAATAAATACCAAGCAAAAAAGCATAAAATATCATAACAAAGTCTTACCTGCTACGTCAAAATGTTGTCATATAAACACATAGCAAACTCTAGTCTATGGTGTAAACACAAGGCGAAAGTGGCGGCAAAAATAAAACGAAATCACAATCGTAAAAAGCTTTCAAACGTGCATAAAAACTTTGCAGAAACGTTAACGTTTTCAAAACGTAAACCGTAACTATAATTTTTGAAAAGCGTATTGTAATTAAGATTATGTTGGTGAAGTAATTTTAACCATAAACCGATAAGCATTATTTTTAGATATTTTCGATGCATTTGTTGTCTTTTGCATAACTTTGCAAATATAAATATTAAGAACCCCAGAATTTTGGACAATAATTATTTTATTAATCCTTCTCCCTAAATATAAAAACATGCAAAATTCGACTATTCCCATTATATATTACAATAGCATTCTATATAAATATCAAGCGCTTTTTGATAGAGTACGTATATTGTAACTAGGGTAAAAAAACATGCAAAAAAAGGGTAAAACCACACCAACCAGTTTTAAATACAAAGGATATGCGTATATATTATGTTATATTATTTCATACATGCTTTTTACAATGTGCCTGAAAGCTTCCTAGCGATTGTGACTAAAAATAAATTGAAAATTATTTTATTCAAATCAATAAACTTATTCTAAACATGTTATCACTTAGTCCGACTTACAAAACGAAACAAAAATTAAATTTGTATTTTGAAGACAAACTTATAATATAGAATTCGTTGTGCAAGTCGATCTTAATAGATAAATAAATAACATTTTAAGCTTAGCTTAAATTTATTTGTGATTTGTATCTACTAGGAACTAAAGTACACCCCTTAATACGTCTAATAAATACAATTTTATATGAAATGCGAGATTCAGGGGGAATTTCAGTAACAAGTAGAAAGAAATGCTTATTATTATTTTAGCTGGATCAACATTTCTAGTAGAATATATCAGAATTTAAATTAATTAAAATATGGAAGACAATAGCCTAATCCAAAATTTAATTCGCATAAAAAATAAGTTAAAGACTATATTAATGTATAAGAATTTCGTTTCTACATAATAGATATATAAATTTTAATCTTACTGTAAATATATTATTACAAAAAATACTTAAGTACACGTTAGGAAACCTTGTTTGACAACGGTAGCTTTGAGCACAGTAATCTAGATTTTATTTTTATTTTGAAAATATTATTACCCTAAGCATATCACATTTTTTTAATGTAAAGATTATGAATGCTGATTGCTACCGCATGATACAGGCTTATGAAAAAACAATCCAATTTAAGAGTATTAAAAACTATACTAAATTTATAAATATGGTATATCTCGATTTTTAGAGTAGTTTGGAGGGAAGGCAATAAAAAAAGTCGCCGCAGATTTCAACATTTCGTTAAAAGCTTATAATTAGTGTTGTATAATTGGATAGCTGCTAATATGTTAGTAAAAAACAAGTTTCATTCACCTTTTGACTGCGAATCGTCACAAATAGTTAAAAAAAATCTTGTAGGAAGTTCGTTTCTAGATTTTACGAGCAACCATTGATTAGATAATCAAAGAAATTGTCAGTGTCAGCTGACATAAGCCAAACTTCAAATTTTGTAATAGTGGGTTCAATGCCCATTCAGAACTAACTATCGTATGATAGCAAATATTAACGTTTGTTACTATGTAAATTATATTGCAAATAATTTTATACCAGCTCTTTAGTTCCTATAGTACAAGCTTTGCTTAGTTTGGGAATATATGGCGTAGTGTCGATTTTCCATAAACATTTAGTAATTTGTGTTTGATGATTTGTGGAATTACTTACAGATGATCATAGAATATAGAAATTATAAACAGACAAAAGATGAACGGTCTATCTTATAAAAAGTTAGCGCAGACTTGAAGTATTGATTATAATTACCATACGTAATGATGACATAAAGTCATCGCTAACTTCATAAAAGATAGGAAAGTTATTAATTTTTTTTTAGTAGAAAACTCTCCGATAAAAACTAAAAACTAACCAATAAAAATAGTCTAAAATAATTTGTATTTTTTTAGATTTGATCTAAAGATTGTATCAAGATGATATGCACACAATGTCTTTTTATAATGTTTTTAAGTACAATAACTACAAACTAATGGTAATCAAAAAAATTGCAAACAAACAAACATTCCGTTTTAAAGAGTCGATTTACACATACATCTTGACAAGCGTCACAACTCAGTTGGTAGCTCTGCCTTCCATGCTGTGGGTCGTGGGTTCGATTCCCACCTAGCAAAGGTTTGTGTTATGATCACAAATATTTGTTCTGTGGTTAAGTGTTACAATGTATTCTATCAGCAGTTGCGATAGTGATAACTCGACTGCAAGTTGACTCGTCACTGCACTGTTGTATGTGTAAATCGGTTCGTAACATTTACAAGTAAGTAGAAAACTGGTGACAGCGAGTACATTTATTCGCTATTTTCATTTTAATATTTTTTTTCGCATAAATACAATGACATATTAATTACATTGAATAATCATCTTTATTTTGATGATTGTTCAATTATCAAATAATCTATGAACGTCGATATAAAATCCAGTAAAATTAAAATGTCACTGAATATTTTTTCTCCTTTTCTCTTCGGTCATATTATACAAGACTTGTGTAATTTGATGTTTTATTTTATTATGATAAATAAATTACAGTTGATTTTGACTATGTATTTATAGATTTACTGCTTTGATTGATGATTTGCTAAAAATCTTATTTTCGATGGTCTTTTGTGAAACTTCAAAAAATTCTCTAGAAAAATTGTATTTCAGAAAATTGCAAATAAAAAAAGTATTCTAGCAATCTAGTTCCCATAGTACAAGCTTTGCTTAGTTTGGGACTAGAGAGCGATGTGTGAATTGTCTATGACTATTTATTTATAAAATTTAGCTTCACAGATGTCACTTTTATAATGAACAAATATTAATTCAATACTATTTTCGATTTTCTCAGCTAAAACTACATTTAGCTCATTATGTAAACTGGTATTTTACGGGTATTTCTACAACCACACATATCAACAGAAATATATGATATTTACTAATATTTTTGATGTGTAGACAGAGGCATGTCCTAGTTATAAATACCCGTGAACTATCAGTAGTAACTATGATAAAAATTACGCATTAAAAACCCAATGTGATACAGTTTTTCATTAAAAACAACAGTGAAAATTGTTTATACACTAATTGAAAATCTAAATTGGAAGAGATCGCTATTAGCGATAAGACCGCCGATTTTACAAATTTGTTGTAATGTTCCTTGTGTACAAAGTGTACAATAAAGTGTTTAATATTTGAAACTATTTAGTTTTGAACATAGTTTTTTTTATAAACGGGATATATACCATGATTTAAGAAATATCGGGAATTAATCAAACTCACAAAACATGGTAAATATCCCGTTTATAAAGAAAACTATAATAAAGAGTTTATGTATCTATCTATCTATCTGAAATTGTTGGAAAACAATATTAATCTTAATTTAGTAATTCTTTAACGCAATTTTTATCATAGTTTAAATACATACTTATATTATATAAACTACTTATTGTATATAAATAATTTAGTCTATTCTGTATGATCGTGGTATAATGACGCGTCATCCAGAGCCTTACCTGAACCACAGAGCGAAGTGTCATCGCCCATGCTGAGGTCATCTTGAGAGCTGCTGATACGACCTGGAAGATTTAAGTTTTATTTTAGTAGCAATAACGTCCACTAATTACGTGAGCTGTTTTTTCCAATTTTCTGTCACTCCCTCCCCCCTGGTGAGATGTCGTGGATTTTATTCAACCCTCCCCATCGCCCAATCTCACGTGAGATTTCTCAAAATTTGGGTTTCTTACGTCAACACGTTGGAGTGTTATTGTAAAAAGAAAAAAAAATTATATAGACCAAAATAGTAAAAAAATTTTTTGTTTTTAACAGAAAAAAAATTGCGTGATATTTGCGAGACCCCCTTTTCCCACGTAAGATTAGATGAGATTTGAATCGACTCCCTCCCCCCCTTAAACATCTCACGTTATTTATGGACAAAGGCTTATTATTCTAGAAAGCTGTGGAATTGGACATTTAGCAACCGATTTTTTTCTGTAAGATATAAGTTTTATAGTCGTAGCAATAAAGTTTATTTTTCTATGAATCATTAGTATCTTTAAATATTGTAATTCCCTTAGCCGTTTTAATTAAAGTAAACAAATTAACAATAAAATTAAGCTGTGGAATTGTGTATTTAATTTAGCCAGTAATTTGAAAATAAATAATTTTGCATATATATTGACATATCTAAGAACATGGTACATGTTAAGACAAATAAATGAATATGAATTTAATTAGTTCTTTGTAAGCAGAATCAAACAACTGGTAAAAAAAACCCCGCCTTTGATTACTAAAACTTCTGATTATAACTTTTAAGAAAATATTTAGATATTCTTGTTATTTACTTAGTTTAATTTTTAATAAAAAAATTAAAAGTCTAATATCTCGAAAAGGGTTAAGTTTAGGGTAGGGTGTTTCATAGTGAAATAAGTCAGAAATGATGGGCACTCCACGCCCTTGACGGATCTAGCACGATTTTTCCTGTAACCCTGTATAAAATATATATAAACCTAACATAGGCTTAAAGGCACTAACTAACAAAAAAAAATGTATGTACTTATGTTAAATAAATAAATATAGATCGATATATATAAACTAACCTCTGCCTCTAGGTTGTCCGTTCGCGTTTCTATACAAAGCTGTCTCGAGATACTGCAGTCCGTTGTTGTTGATAATGTTAAATCCGCACATACGCTCGATCTGTTTCCATCTGTGCATTCGCTCCTGGAAACGTATAAAAACATTAATAATAATAATATAAATAATAAATAATGCTGGACAATCCACACAACATCATCTAGCCCCAAGCTAAGCAGCGCTTGTGTTATGGGTACTAGAAGACTGACATACTTAATACAATATAATACATAGATAGATATTTTTTATTATACATATAATACCCAGAACACCCGGAATAAATATTTGCAGAACATACAAACATTTATCCCGAGGCGGGAATCGAACCCGCAACCTTCCGCGTCGCAGGCGGACCATCGCCCACCGCGCCACATCGGTCGTCAAAACACAACATTAAATTTTATCATTTTTTTAAGCTATTGCATCAGCTTCTATCGAGGGCTTTGAGCGTGGAGGCCGAATCCAGAAATCCCGTAACGAAATAACCTAACACTGCGCAATGAACATCCTACATTATTATACAGTCGAACGCATGAACCTAGTCGGGTTTTTATGTTTTTTTTTCAACTTTTATTGTCCCACTGTTGGGCAAAGGTCTAAAGTTTTCACTTATCGCGGTTGAGGAGGTTTGGCGATCTTTTTCCTGACCAGGAAACCCATGACAAAGGAAAAAGATGGGGCAAAATAACATGATTTAAATATTACATAAATAATATAATTTGACAATGTAATATTAGGTATTAAGGTGGTTCCTTTCTCATACAAAAAGCAATAAGATTTTACAAGACAACTAATAAGTGAAATTGGTGAAATATATGCTTAGTATACTCATTAGAGATATTTATAAACATCTATCTAATAAATTCATACGCTTTTATTCAGAAAACGCATAAATTTATTTGTTTCTTTTCCTAAAATTTTACGTAAAATGCTTATGTGTGCGTGATGGCGACCCGTGTAGCCGTGTATATGAAAGTGCTGCCACCATTCGGTATGGTACGTATGTTGAAGAACTAGATTTGTGTATTACTAGTCTGTGGGTGTGTCTCATTCATTCAGTTTGACTGAAGGATATGATACTTTGTGGTTCGAGACACTGACAGAATCTGACACTGACAGAATCTGACACTGACAGACAATCAACCATAACAAATCCAAAGAAAGAAAAAGAAATAGTTTCTTGGAAATCATGTTTTGATTATAATAAAGTAGGTACTCATATAGGGATGAATCTAGGTAAAACATCTAGGTATATCAGCATAAAAAAACACAAATACTCAGTTCGCGCTCTATTGAAACGTTGTCATAATGAATCAACGACGTAAGAAAATAGATACCTACCTAAAGGCGCGTATAGATTTGCGAAACGACAGATTTCAATCAAAGGAGAATGGGCACTTTGAGACATAAAAATTGTGATCAAATAAAGAAAATTCCGACAGAGCCAAATCTTCGTAGAGACCTTAGGTTTACCACAAGGAATAAAGTGTCAAAAGTCCCCATCAGTCCCATGTGGGCTTAGGGACTTATTCGGGGCCCAACGTCAAAATTTTAGGTTTTTTGGATTTTTCTTGAAAACGGTAAGTTTTATCGAAAAAGTACCTAAAAGCAAAGTTGTAGATCTTAAAATTTTCTATAAAAATAACCCCAATAATTTTTTTTCTAAGACCCACTATTTCCCAGATATTGCGCTTGTAAGAATCAGACAATTGAAATAAAGAAAATTCTCTCTAAGAAAGTCTCCAGGGACTGATGGGGACTTTATTCCTTGTGGTAAACCTAAGGTCTTTACGAAGATTTGGCTCTGTCGGAATTTTCTTTATTTCAATTGTCTAAATTGACCGGACTACCAATATTTTACTATATATATACGGAAAAAATCCGACCCATGGAAATTGAGATATTCCGATGATATTGTTTTTCATTTAACATGATATTACTTAGAGTTTGAAGGCCCACAAGAATAACTGTGATTGCCTTTAAAAAGGCTTTAATTGTTTTTCAGATTGTTTAAAAATCCAACCTGTGGAAATTGAGTTATTCCTGAAAAACTGTAGTATTGCAAACAATAAATAAAGTTTTTCGGAAATATCTCGATTCCGACAGGTTGGATTTTCAAACAATCTGAAAACAAATGAAGCCCGTTTAATGCCCTTTTGAACAAAACTACAGGCATTTATGTGGGCCTTCGGAATTCGGAGTAATACGACGGTTAAATAAAAAACTGTTTTTCAAAATATATCGATTTTTTAAATAAAAATTGTAAAATGTAGGCCTGTAAAAGCCCTATAAAACATATTATGTGGCAATCCTGAGGGACGAGTTTTTTAGTCATGGCCCATGCTCCATAGAAAATTGCCCATTCTCCTTTCATTGAATTCCATCGATAAATAATGCTACAGTAGCGTCACAACTCAGTTGGTAGTAGCTCTGCCTTCTAGTTCTAAGTATTCTATCAGCGATTTCGTTCCCATAGTAGGTATCTATATGCTTTGCTTAGTTTGGGACTAGAGTGTGATGTGTGAATTGTCCGTGAATATTTATTTATTGAAAATAGTACATTTTCTCATTTCAATTCAAATACATATTTCTACACAATTATAAAATCACAATCAAGTGTTTCTACTTAGTAGGTATAAACAAAACTAGCGGTAGTAAAATATATGAACCATCTTCCGAGAGATGAGTATGTACCTACCTAATATAAATCTAATACTACGCTATCCGCTATCCGCTCTACGCTATCCGCTCTAATACTCACAATTTGAAATTATCTATCATGCCAAAATTCTAAATTGTTGTCAGCTCTCCAGCCGTAGAAAAAGAAACAAGATTATAGCTGTCTCTTTTTTGCTTGAAAATGTTACGTTGCCATACTTCCACTCTGTGGTCTGTTCTAGAAACTAATATTCTAGAAAAGAAAGGATTTGTCTGTTTGTCAGTTACTTATAATATAGTAAAAAAACTAACTCAAAATTACATGATCTATTTTAATAATTCTTTCATTATTAAAAAGAGTAACATAGGCTGTATTGAGTACAAATTAATTTAATTTGAAAAATACTTTTTCGTGAAATACAGTAAAAGAACTCGCTGCTGAGTCGAAATAGGCAGCACGTTCCAAGTCACGTCTAACTGCTAGTTCAAAATATTTGGTTGTAAAAGTGTTGCCAACATAATTTTTTGCTTTGTCAAACAGTTTGTTTTTTAATGTTCTGTAATGATCAAGTTATCAAAATAAAAGAACTTACTTTGCTATAAAAATAATATTTATTTCTAAGTACACAAATACCCGTAGTTAGTCGTATCGGATCCTGAAAGTTTTAGTCAAAACTCAAGCAAAATTAAAAATCTCCAAATAAATGCATACCGAAATGGGTAAATTATACCAATGTATGGCAACATCACTGACAATTGTCAACGTTTGCTCTGTCTGTCATTTCTGCTTTCTGCATAATTGTTTTGTGATAAAATTCTTTATATTGTGCTCATTGTGATAACAAAGAAGCATGCGTGCGTGGTGATCAAGGCGTGCACGCTACTTCGCATCCTTCACATAGAACCTTCTCATTAGGCTACACCACATAAGTGACTTTTATAGGTACTTATCGCATAATTTGTTTTATGTTGTTTTCTACAGGAGCTCAGATTTGGGGGCCAAGAGCGGGGCCAAGTGGGCCACTGCAGGTATGACTTGGATTCATGGGGATACTCCGATTTAGCAATATAATGTGACTGCCCCACAAACAATGTATCACCTTCTGGACAAGACAATGCGCTAATAGCTGCACTTGAAGAATCTTAGCGACGCCACAAAAAATTACATAAACGTAGCCCGTATTTGGGCAAAACATATTCATGTGTTTTATTTGATGAGTTTTTCATATTTTTATGGTAATTATTTCATAATAATACTAAAAATATTTCGGAACATGTTAGCAGTTTTATTAGAAGGTAATCTATGGAGGTTCTCTATTTATAGTATCTACATAAGTAAAAACCATTTTTAAATAAAGTAGGTTTTATAAGACAGTAGATATTGTTCAAAGCAGAGGTAAAACTAAAAAATAAATTTTCTTGAGCCAGGAACCAAAACTATTGATTCAACAAAAAACAAAAATAAGTAAGCCTCCGCAAGAATTGAACTCGGTTGCGACAAATCGAATTCCATAGCATCTTCAACCGCACCATTCGTTCTTTTAATTTGACGTTGAAATTATCAAATACTAGTGCGTTACAAATATTGTATACATGTGTGTGTATCTGAGTAGATAGCAAGCTTGAAATTCTTCAAAAGCCCCTGCACGTTTTATTTACTAAAATTATAGTTTTGTGTATTGATTAGTTGGTATCTATTAATAAAATTTCGCAAAGGTGAATTTTGATAACTAAACGCAAAAAACCATTAACAAATCAGAAGAAAAACCGCAGTTTTTTAAACTAGCGCCATCTATTGTTGGTCTGCTACCGTCCTGACTGAGCGCTTTAACCTTAAATAATTAATTGTATTTTATTCAATTTTGCATGCCTTATATAAGGTAGAATTATATTGGGATTATTATGTATCTTTTGTCACCTATGTATAGGCGACCAAGAAATTGGTTTACCACTTTTGATGACATCTCCCAGTAACATAATTATTCGCTAAGGATTACAGATTGACAGATTCTGACGTAGCAGTTATTAATCTGTCAAACGAAAATAGCCCTTGATGTTTTGTACGTGCAAATGATATTCAGCCTTAGAGTGGTAAACCAATTTCTTGGTCGCCTATACACATTTAATTCCTGCAAATAAAATAACTTTGATAAACGTTTTTTTTATGAATTACCTTTTACTGTAAGTTTGGTAAATGTTGATATACCTGTAATTCCTGCGTAACTTCGTTGAGCGCGGTGCGTGCTTCCACGATGGATCGGTCGACGTCGTCGATCGACTTGCCGTGCGTCGACACAAACGCGCCGACAAGGCTGGATCGCTTCTTGCGTAGTTTTTCACACTGTTACATTAAAGATTATATTCAAACTTCAATTACATTTATTTAGTTGAACTATCTATAGATCGTTTGCAACGGTCTGTTGATAGCTCAAAGAAAAAGTAAGAATAAAAAATAATACTAAAAAATACATAAGAAACAGTTACTGTTTCTTATGTATTTTATATGACTAAAGTAAATACTGCAAAATAGTCGTAAGTTTTTTTTAGTATTATTAAAAAAAATGCATTTATTCAATAAAATCACAAGGATCACTTTGAAACGTCTTACATACGTAATATTTATTTGGGTTCGATTCCCACTCAGAGCAAATGTTTGTGTGATGAACAGAAATATTGTGTCCTGGTGTTACTATGTATTCTATTCTATGTAAACAAAGCTTGTACAATAAGACCTAAAAAATATATTAGATTAAGTGTATTTTTTAAGGAATAAATAAAGGCTTTTTTATTTTAACGTGACAACGTCTTATACTTCGATAGAGCCGACTGCACGCACGAAAAAACATGACTCATGCGGCGTTACCTAGCGAGGCAACGCCGCTGAGGCGTTCCATGTAAGGCTTGAAGTGCAAGCGAGAGCGCGGAACGAGCGACAAAGAAGCACAATCGGCCTTTGCGTTCGTTGTCACGTTCTACTATCGTCAGTAAACCGACTTTACAGACAACCATTTTTTTTAAATTGATTTTTATCTAAACTAATATTATAAAGAGGAAAGATTTGATTGTTTGTTTGTTTGTTTGTTTGTTTGCATCGAATAGGCTCCGAAACTACTGGACCGATTTAAAAAATTCTTTCACTGTTGTGAAGCTACATTATCTGCGCTGAACATAAGCTATATTATAATGATATTTTTTATATAGGCTACCCGTGCGAAGCCGGGGCGTACTACTAGTTATGTAATAAAAAACTTACAGCTTCTCTAGCTTGCTGCAGCTGCATGTCAGCTTGCTGCTTCTTCCGCAGATAGGCTCTGTTCTCGACCTCGTGCGTGAGTTGCAGCCACTGCTGCAAGCCCTGCGGCGGCGCCCAGCACCGGTCCTCCAGCTCGCCCTCCGCGCGGCGCAGCTCTTGCCGCAACATCTGGAATATACAGGTGTTATGAGATCAGTAACCTAACATGTTATGAGAAGAGAAGAATGTCATGTGACGAAAAGAGTGCAAGGTATGAATGTGGATGGATATAGAGGAAGAGGTAGGCCTAAGAAAAGATGGATGGATTGTATGAAAAATGATATGGATGTGAAAGGAGTGAATACTGAGATGACGGATGATAGAGGAGAATGGAAGAAAAGAACATGTTGTGCCGACCCCATCTAGTGGGATAAGGGCAGGAAGAAGAAGAAGAAGAAGATGGGGTCAGTAATCTTTTCGCGATCAGAACATAGTATGTCATTGTAAAGAGATTAATACAGGATTATATCGTCAGTAAGCTTTCTGTTGGCAGCTCTTCGCGCAACATCTGGAATATACAGGTGTTGAGGTCTGTACCTCTGTGAGTGTCACAGTAAAATCGCCTGACTTTACTACAGTAGTTACGTAAATATTAGTATTACGAATTTTAGTACCCTATCCGCTAGAGGCGCTGTACAAATCTTCATACTTACATTTTTTAACTACAGACGCTAGCGAGTATAGTATAGTAAAAACTGATGGTAAGTCAGAACAGAACATAGTAAGTCATAGTAAAGAGATATATATATAAAGGATGCGTCAGTAAGCTTTCTGTTGGGAGCTCTTGGCGCAACATCTGGAATATACAGGTGTTATGAGGTCAGTAACCTTAGAATTTTCTAAACTTTCGCGATCAAAACATATTAAAGCGATATATATAGGATTATATCGTCAGTAAGTTATCTGTTGGGAGCTCATGGCGCAATATCTGGAATATGCAGGTGTTAGGAGGTCAGTGACCAGGAATATACGGGTTTTATGAGATTTGTTTTGTTGTGTTGGGAGCTTTTGGAGAAGCATCTGGAATACACAGGTGTTAGGAGGTCAGTGACCAGGAATATACAGGTTTTATAGGGCTTGTTTTGTTATGTTGGGAGCTCTTGGCGAAGCATCTGGATTTTTTTTATGCAACCTTTGCCGCCCCACTGTTGGGAAAAGGTATCCCCTGGAATATACAGGTTGAATAAGGTTGGTAGTTCTTTGTTTCATTGTCGTTTGTTTTATGTTGCGAGCTCTTGACGAAGCATCCAAAATATACAGGTTTTATGAGGTCATTAACCTTTCTGATTTGGAAATATTCAAAATAAATCACCTCGACTTCAGCTTTGAGTTGAATGACCTCCAGGTCTGAGGATGTGGAGTTTAGAAGTGGCGTGTCGCCTGCTTCACGTAGTTTCTTTTCCAGATTTTTCTTTTCAGTTGTTGCACTTTCCTGTGAAAGAAGATTAAATAGATATTAATAATAGATATTTTGACAATCTACTAAACTAATATTATAAAGAGGAAAGATTTGATTGTTTGTTTGTTTGTTTGTTTGTTTGTTTGTTTGTTTGTTTGTTTGTTTGTTTGCATCGAATAGGCTCCGAAACTACTGGACCGATTTCAAAAATTCTTTCACCGTTGTGAAGCTACACTATCCGCGCTGAACATAGGCTATATTATATTTTCAAAAAAATTAGGGATCCTTACTAAAACTTCAATTATGTAACCCAAGGTGTAAAAAAAATACCTAAGAAATTCCTTACATCGCGTGCGCTGCGAAAACTATTGAAGATAGAAAGAAACTATGTACTACGATTTTGTAGAACACATTATCATCCACAAAAAAGTCAACGACAGCATATGACTAACTATTACAGATATGTCACTATAAGTGTTTTAATATCGAAAAAATATAATTAAAATGACGCCGTTAGAAAACGTTCTTTATTTGTGCTTTGGTATTAATCCTTATCTAAATAAACAAATAAAAAAATATCTTCATAATTAAGACTGGTTCAATACCTTTATATGACTTTTTAAATTATTTAATTTGGACATTCCATTCGAAAGATATCACGAGTTCAAAAATGTAAGTATTGGAAAAAAGTCAAGCGGAATAAAGCAGGCGCCGCGCCGGTCACGGAAGTATATGCGGGTTCTATTGTTTATCCCACTATGTGGATTGTGAATCAAAAGAAAACTTATGAGATTAACAGTATGTACATATTATGTTAAACTCATAATTAGTAAACTATTGTAAAAAATTTCGACTACCACAGCACTTTTGCCCATACGTCGGCATATTAATAATATTTTGGATCAAATTCCTTATAACTATGACAAATACTATCCCTCTATCTTATAAAAAGTAAGCGTTGACTTTAAGTCATCATTACGTATTAGTACTTCAAGTCTGCGCTAACTTTTTATCAGATAGACCGTATAACTTTAAATAAAATACCGGCTACCGCAGCACTTCTGCTTACACGTCGGTATATTAAAAATAATTTGGTTTAAAATCCTTATCAACTATGACAAAAACTCAAATATTTAAAAATATATGCTACCAATTCCGCCTATACGTCGGCATACTAAAAATATTTTGGTTCAAAGTCCTTATCAACTATGACAGATACAAAAAAAACTGTGATATGTACTAAATACATATTTAAAAAATCCGACTGCCGCAGCATTTCCGCTCATCCGTCGACATATACAAAGTATGTAGGTTCAAAATCCTTATCAACTGTGACATGTAATTAAACTTTGTAAAAAAAAAAAACCGGCTACCGCAGCACTTCCGCCCATACGTCGACATATTCAAAGTATGTGGGTTCAAAATCCTTATCAACTGTGACATGTACTTCAACATTGTAATAAAATCCGGCTACCGCAGCACTTCCGCCCATACGTCGACATATTCAAAGTATGTATGTTCAAAATCATTATCAACTGTGACATGTACTAAAATATTGTTATAAATTCCGGCTACCGCAGCACTTCCGCCCATACGTCGACATATTCAAAGTATGTGGGTTCAAAATCCTTATCAACTGTGACATGTACTTCAACATTGTAAAAAAATCCGGCTACCGCAGCACTTCCGCCCATACGTCGACATATTCAAAGTATGTAGGTTCAAAATCATTATCAACTGTGACATGTACTAAAATATTGTTAAAAATTCCGGCTACCGTAGCACTTCCGCCCATACGTCGACATATTCAAAGTATGTGGGTTCAAAATCCTTATCAACTGTGACATGTACTAAAATATTGTTAAAAATTCCGGCTACCGCAGCACTTCCGCCCATACGTCGACATATTCAAAGTATGTAGGTTCAAAATCATTATCATCTGTGACATGTACTAAAATATTGTTAAAAATTCCGGCTACCGCAGCACTTCCGCCCATACGTCGACATATTCAAAGTATGTGGGTTCAAAATCCTTATCAACTGTGACATGTACTAAAATATTGTTTAAAATTCCGGCTACCGCAGCACTTCCGCTCATACGTCGACATATACAAAGTATGTAGGTTCAAAATCCTTATCAACTGTGACATGTACTTCAACATTTTAAAAAAATCCGGCTACCGCAGCACTTCCACCCATACGTCGACATATTCAAAGTATGTATGTTCAAAATCCTTATCAACTGTGACATGTACTTCAACATTGTAAAAAAAATCCGGCTACCGCAGCACTTCCGCCCATACGTCGACATATTCAAAGTATGTAGGTTCAAAATCATTATCATCTGTGACATGTACTAAAATATTGTTAAAAATTCCGGCTACCGCAGCACTTCCGCCCATACGTCGACATATTCAAAGTATGTGGGTTCAAAATCCTTATCAACTGTGACATGTACTAAAATATTGTTAAAAATTCCGGCTACCGCAGCACTTCCGCTCATACGTCGACATATACAAAGTATGTAGGTTCAAAATCCTTATCAACTGTGACATGTACTTCAACATTTTAAAAAAATCCGGCTACCGCAGCACTTCCACCCATACGTCGACATATTCAAAGTATGTATGTTCAAAATCATTATCAACTGTGACATGTACTTAAACATTGTAAAAAAATCCAGCTACCGCAACACTTCCGCCCATACGTCGACATATTCAAAGTATGTAGGTTCAAAATCCTTATCAACTGTGACATGTACTAAAATATTGTTAAAAATTCCGGCTACCGCAGCACTTCCGCCCATACGTCGATATATTCTTAGTATGTAGGTTCAAAATCCTTATCAACTGTGACATGTACTTCAACATTGTAAAAAAATCCGGCTACCTCAGCACTTCCGCCCATACGTCGAGATGTTCAAAGTATGTATGTTCAAAATCCTTATCAACTGTGACATGTACTAAAATATTGTTAAAAATTCCGGCTACCGCAGCACTTCCGCCCATACGTCGACATATTCAAAGTATGTATGTTCAAAATCCTTATCAAATGTGACATGTACTAAAATATTTCAAAAATTCTGGCTACTGCAGCACTTTCAACCATACGATATTTTGTGTCGGTTTTTTTTGGGCGTTCATAATTCGGAGTAAAACAATGTTATATTAAAAATTGTTTTTAAAAAAAATCTCTTTGTCAAAATAGCAAAAGGAAAGTCTGTTAAAAGGGCTATTAGGTGGCTACTCTAAGGAACGAGTTTTTTAGTCGTGGCCCAGGCTCCACAGCGAATTGCCCTTTCTTCTTTGCGGTTACCGCAGCACTTCAGCCCATATGTCGACATATTTGTACGATTTTATAAAGGCTACCCGTGCGAAGCCGGGGCGTGCTGCTAGTTATAAATAACTCTCTATTGATACTATAAATTAGACACGAAAAAATGTATTTATCGCTAGAATCTCTAAAGGTTACCAAAACCATTAGAAGAAAAGGACTCAACACAAGAAAAGATTGGTTGTGGTTAATTGGTGATTATAATGATGGATAATGTAAACAACATATTTGACTATTTGGAGGTCCGAGCCTTCGCTTGACCCACCTTGAGATTACAACCCTTGTTTTTGCCCCCAAAACGTACCCCCTTCAGATCGTTTACCTACTATATCACTCGAAATGGCAACACTTTCATGACGTCACAGTCGGAAACAGGCGAATCGCGCGCCGGCTAGTTCTGTCTTCAGTACGCTTTTGTTTTTCCCCCAACAACGTCGTGTGATCGTTCGTGCAAGCGTAACCATAAAAGAACCCTTCGTAGGAAGATCGTTATTAGCATAAAGGTAAGAATTTTTGTTTTATTATTTTACACCATCCCAGCTCGGGTCGACGGCTTCCAGCCTCACCCAGAGATAATATCCAAGGATTTGGATCAAGGGATATTAAGTTATTATGTTTAAGGAGAAGAAATTATGTTTCTCTCTTCTACAACGTAATATACTTGCGTGTAATAGCGTACAACATACCTATTACAAAGATTCAATTACATAAATAACTAAATTAAATTGGTAACTGCGCACGCCATTACCTTGGTTCTGAGCCGACGGCTCAACCAGACATGACCGCTCGGCCTCGCCGACGGTTCAACCAGACATGACCGCTCGGCCGACGGATGGGTTTAGCGCGACGACAGCTCAAACGAGCCGACGTCTCAACTCGATCTGACGCCAGGACTGGTACGTCGTGTCACATCTGATCCGACGGGCCAATCGACTTACACCGATAAGTCCAACGACTGTGGCTAATTGTGGCATCTTATTTCAGATGGTGACCATAAGAGATATACTCCTTTTCTCGTCTGGTATAGAAGACTATGGTAACGTGATCGAAAAAATACTCGAGACAATTTTACCATACATGCCAAGCGATTGGAAAGACTGGAAGATTGAGGACCTCCAACCCAGAACACTAATAGGCGACCCTCCAGATCCCAAGCTTACAAATAAGCTACGCTTTGCTATACCAACGCAATCTATAGCCAGCGCTTTCGCTTTAACGGAATTATCCGAAAAAACTTACAGAAATATAAAAATTAAACTGCTTAGTTGGCCGTTCACCCGAACCCTTATTTATGCGCCGTACTCCATAGCTACGAAAATTCATGGCGACAATACCGAGAACTGGCTCAACGTGGTCAAATCAATAAAACCCCTACTGCTATCGCGAGCTGAAGCAGATGATAGACTCAGAGCAAACTTGACTCCGTCAACTAGAACTGCCTCAAATCCTCGAAAAACCCCACCGCGAGTAAGCCGTATCCAATCTTTAACAAAGGATCATGGAAACTCTGCTATCGCTGCAGCATTACAAAGACAGACAGAGATGTATGAGACCATGATGAATAAAATGATGGAAACTTCATCCAACACTATTACTCAAGTAATTAAGGCGATCGGGACAGGCAATACCACACAAGGAGTGGCAATGAATTCGGACCCAGAGATAGCCGAGGCCGACTCCTCGTTCTCAGAACTAGATATGGACTGTGACCCTGAAATCACGGACGTGTCACTTCACCATGCACCAAGTGTCCCTATGCTTCGATGCGATTACAACGGAAGCAGAACCCTCCACTCGGCTGGCATCTGAGACGATGGTCAAAAAAGGAGTAGACTGTCAGCGTCTGGAAACTCCAGCCTGGAACAACTTGAAATCTCGAGAAGTAGAGAAATGCCTTCAGAACACTCCAATATTCACGGCTTTGAAGACAAACCCACAAATGGCATCCTCTATGCCTAAATTCTGCAGAGCAGACATACTCCCGAAATTTGACCAGACCTGTGGAGATTTAACTCACGCTCTTCTTCTGATGAGAGAAGACTTAGAAAAAGCAGTTCAGAAAGTAGTACAGGAAGTAGGTGGATCTGTAATAGCAGAATCTATTCAAAGAAACCTTTTAAGTAAGGAAAGTGACTTTTGCAGGAGATACGACCAAGCTATGCAATACGTATGCGGTCGCCGTGCTGAAGTCTTGGCAACAAGACGGTCCTTCCAAAAGTCGCCTAATGTAGGTTTGGATGGCCTCATTCAAAGCACACCCCCCTCTGTCACTCATCTATTCGATAAGGAAAAATTGGAGTGCCTAAATAAAAATGGCGGTTACAAAAAATGCTTTTCAGTGAAAAACTACAATAGACCTGCCAAAAATCCTGACCGAACAAGACGTCAGAATCAACGAGACTCTGCAAACACAGCAGGCATAAGAAAACTTCGTCAACATATTAAGAAGAAGAAAACCGATCCCAAAAGAGATACCAATTGAGGCAAAAAATATTGACTATAGAGAATTCATAGCTTGAAGTCTGAAAAATGGTTGCAGACAAGTAATTACTGAACATAATTGGAGGCTACAGAATCCCCATTATCAAAAAAAAAAAAAAAAAAAAAAACACCTCTCAAAATCATATCCAAATTACCGACGCAACTGTGGTTCAATACCACGATGCAATCGGAAATACAGGAACTACAAACAGTAAGGGCTATCGAGCTGGCAACAGATCGTACGGGATTCCTTTCACCTATGAAAAACCGAATGGCACCTTAATGAAAATTGAAAATTTTCAACCTGAAAGCTAAAAAACTATATCCTAAAACCCAAAAAGTTCAGACTCATAAACTGCGAAAACATTTCAAATCATCTGCAACCCAAAGACTTTACAACAAAAATAGATTTCTCAAAAGCCTGCTTCCATGTACCCATCGACAAAAACGCCGCCGATTTCTAATGTTAAAGTTCAATGGCCACCCTATACCAAATGACCTGCCTTCCTTTCGGTTTAGCCACAACTCCACAGGCATTTGCAAGAATTACGAACTGGATAACAAACGTTCTATGAAATCAAGGAATCAGGGTAGTGGTTTATCCAGACGACTTTCTCCTGGCAAGTCAAAACACACTAACCTTACCTATCCTCCAAGTTCAAGAATTTCTTTTGCACCTAAAGGCTGGCATCTACACCGATAAAAAACATCAAACACCAAGCCAAGAAAAAGAATACCTAGGAATAGTTTGGGCTGGCTAGAAGCGAAACGTCTGCTAGGACGTCTAACTTCCGCATTATTTGTGATGCCTCAGGGCAGACTCCATTGCCGTTTTCTACAAAAAGACAACCACATGAAAAGATATCCAAGTTCAACAAGATACCAACTCTCGAAAGAAACCATAGAATGGTGGTTCTATTATTTATCAGACGTATCTCCAATTCACCTACAACCAGCCCCAATTAATATCACGATATAATATATAGAGGTATCGGATATAAGATAGGGTGCTACCGTAAATGGTCAAAACCTCAGCGGTATTCGGAATGCCAAACAACAACAAGGGCATTCGAACAAGAAAGATCAGTATTTGTACCCATAAAAGGAAAGAAGGAGCTACCTAAGACATATGTTTGATACAGTCCGACAACAAAACGATTGTGGCATTTCTTCAATAGCAAGGCGGGCCAAAATCATCGGCTCTCTTAAAATTAGTCAAAATCACTTTTACTCTGGCGAAGCAAATTCACCTCATAATAACATCCAGATACATTCCGGAACGGTACAATTGTACAGCCGACAAGCTATCACGAAATCAGAGTCTCCC
This sequence comes from Ecliptopera silaceata, assembly GCA_932527185.1. Classification (NCBI taxonomy): domain Eukaryota; kingdom Metazoa; phylum Arthropoda; class Insecta; order Lepidoptera; family Geometridae; genus Ecliptopera; species Ecliptopera silaceata. Next base: position 3,589,581 of record OW052211.1, read on the forward strand.
GGAATGATCACTATCCAACCAAACGACCATCAAAAAGACCTTACTTCATAGGATCATTTCTTTAGTAAGCTCTTCCTCGATTGCCCACAAGATGAAAGAAAAGAGAAGATGAGATGAGAGAAGTGGACTCCTGTCTTTCTTTCTTTTCTTTTATCCAAAGAAATCAGCAGTAGTATCGACTTACGTAACCGAGGATCCCCGAGACCAGAAAGCCCTGTACGTGGATGCTTTTTCGAAGGAATGAAAATGGAACCTAGCTTGGATTTTTCCACCCCGTTGTCTCATACCGAAAATCTTGTCATATTTGAATCAAGCACAGGGAATATATCTGACTGTATGCCCGAGGTGGAACAATGTTTATCGGAGACCCGACCTCAAGTCCAGAGCGATTGCGGCCTCGCTTACGATCCGAAACCTAGAATTGAACTAATCGATCGTCGAACTAACTTATCTCTTCATTGGTGAGAAGAGTACAATTCCAATTAAGTTTGGAAGGTACGGGGTGACCCAAAGACATAAATACTTGGCCCTCGTCATACAGTGAACTCATGTCATAGAAAAAGTCATAGAGAAAGTGTACTCTGAAAACATACCATGCCGCAAGGCGAAGATGGAAATACTGAGCCATTAGAAAAGAAACTTTCGATCCATGAATCAAAACTCGAGCAAGTTGCTAATAACCTATGTTTCTTACACTTTACCGTAGGTCTGACTACAGCGACTATCTTAATTCACAAATCCATAATCTGCACATTTGGAAACCCATTAAGATCAGAAATTATTTCCCAACATTCGCTAGTAAAACACGTAATCAAGGCTATTTCGAAAAGTTTTGTTTTGTTTATGTCGAAAAGCCTAAACTTAGAAAAAGTACCTGGAGTCTAGATACTATTTAAAGCTGGTTAAGACCATTTCATGTAACAGAAGATAACCTGTATCAACACTGTACTTTTAATCTTATTGCATTCCGGTAGAAGAGTCCATGATTTAACGTTTCTCAAAATTTCACATGAACATTTCCAAATTACCGAAAACTCGATGACTTTCTGGCCATCCTTTGGCTCCAAAACTGATTCAGCTACACATTATCAATCAGGATAGGTATTAAAAGTAATGAGATAAAAAATCTCAATGTTTTGGTTTTCTAGAAATTTCGCAATCACGCAGATTAGCTGTCTAGAATGATGTATTATTTATTACTACACGAGGTGTTGTTCGAAAATCCAGTCGAATAATAATAACAGGCTGACTAAAATCTTGCTTCAAAGAAGCCAGCGTCAACGCTACGCCCAGTAGCATTCGAGCGGCGGTAGCAACAGATAAATTCTCAATTCAAGGTCGAGATATCGACGAAGTCCTTCAAAAAAGGAAATTCTCTAAACAAACTGTTCTTAATCATTACTTCAGAGAAATCGGTCTGTCAAGAAATGATATAATTTGTCCACCAGATTATTTTCAATGTACATAAGAATATAATTTCCTTTGTTAATCTAGCTAATTATAAATAAAGCAATGTCTCTCATAAGATATGAGTCTTTCTATTAACTAATCAAGTCACAGTACATAAATCTCGCATATTTGCCGGCAGAATCCAAACACATCTCAAGGTGGGTCAAGCGAAGGCTCGGACCTCCAAATATTACCGTTTTTCCCCCGAAGGGATAAAAACGGATATTTTGAGTCCAGCCGAAGCTACACCCACCCAAGTTTAAATGACTTGCCAGCAATTTAAAGGTACTGAAGACAGAACTAGCCGGCGCGCGATTCGCCTGTTTCCGACTGTGACGTCATGAAAGTGTTGCCATTTCGAGTGATATAGTAGGTAAACGATCTGAAGGGGGTACGTTTTGGGGGCAAAAACAAGGGTTGTAATCTCAAGGTGGGTCAAGCTTCGGCTGGACTCAAAATATCCGTTTTTATCCCTTCGGGGGAAAAACGGTAATATTTTTTCTGAGAGATTTTTTAATTTTTTTTTCCGTAAGAACCTTCTCCTAATAATAACAAATACAACAAAAAAATAATTAGTGAAATCGGTCCAGCCATTCACGTGATGCCGTGACCAAGGAAAACGGGTTTCATTTTTATATATAAGAAGAAGATAGATAAAAGATGCTGGACTTCACAAAACCGTTTCATCAAACATTGTCTTATAAAAAAGCCAGCAAATCATTTTTAGAATTCGAGGCTTCCATTTAAGTTACACAAACACATAAAACATCATTATCAAGTGCCATTACGATCTGTTTTAAGACAGTTTATTGTTTTTATACCTTATTCAACGAGCAAATCTAATGGCGTGCTTATATTTTTTAGACCAAGGCTACGCCAACGTAAGCCGGCTACATAATACTGTGTCGTGATCCGCCTTAATAAATATGATAATTGTAATGTGTCCGCCAAAACTATCAAAGGACTCTGAATGAACCATAGACATCCGAGATTTATGATTGTGAATGAAAAAGAAAATGCAGAAAGTGGTCCACATTAAAAAAAAGAATTGCCTCCTTGGATTGATTTAGACATAACGTTGACGTGCTTGATTATAAATTTGGGATACGAAATTAAATAAAAACTAATACTAAGCACAAGATGAGCAAGCCAGAAAAAAAATAAGTAAACTAATATTGATTGTAAATTTGGAATTCAAAATAATATCAAGTATGTTGATTTAAGCTCAGCAACCAGCTTGATTTAAGATTTAAAGTTTTCAATGCTATTCGCATTGAAAACTTTAAATCTTAAGCAAAATAAAAAACAATATCTCGTACTCACACACAAATACCACGTAACACGCATTTTAACCTACAAAACTACAACAAATTACTATAACTTATTCGCACACATAATTATATTTCCACAATTCATGCAATTAAATAAACAACAACATGACTAGCTTCGCAAACGACTCAACATGAATTGATCGTAAAAAGTATGAAAACCCACTCGCAAATCAAACTCTTGAAGATTCACAATACGACAAATGATGTAATAAGCACGAATGTACCATGTCTGACCATAACAATATGCTTCCGAGAATATTATTGTAAAAAGAAATAGGTATTTTACAACATGGCTGTCATAATGGTAACAAAAATGAGTTTATTACTAACAAGATTGCATTCAATTCTGAACCTAGAAGTTATGAAAAAACATAAGCCATCCAATCTCATTACGCTGTTGAAACCAAAATGGAACTAAAAAACGAAACGAAATGTATTTGTTCTGAATAAGCCATATTTAATCCTGTCAGCATATCATTGACAAACTCAATAATCCACAAAACAATACCATATTCCGAATATGCCTTCTATATTGTCTACTGTGTATCATCGAGAGGCAGCTAAAAATTCCTTATCTATTATATTCTAACCTGTTTCAAAGCATCAAATATACCTTTCTACAGTTGCTGTAAGATCCGTACCTGTTCCAATCGAGCCTTCTCAAGTTCCTTCTGCATACCATCGAGAGGCAGCTCAAAATTCCTTATCTATTATATTCTAACCTGTTTCAAAGCACCAAATATACCTTTCTACAGTTGCTGTAAGATCCGTACCTGTTCCAATCGAGCCTTCTCAAGTTCCTTCTGCATACCATCGAGAGGCAGCTCAAAATTCCTCATCTATTCTATTCTGACCTGTTTCAAAGCATCAAATATACCTTTCCACAACTGCTGTAAGATCCTTACTTGTTCCAATCGAGCCTTCTCAAGTTCCTTCTGCATACCATCGAGAGGCAGCTCAAAATTCCTTATCTATTATATTCTAACCTGTTTCAAAGCATCAAATATACCTTTCTACAGTTGCTGTAAGATCCGTACCTGTTCCAATCGAGCCTTCTCAAGTTCCTTCTGCATACCATCGAGAGGCAGCTCAAAATTCCTTATCTATTCTATTCTGACCTGTTTCAAAGCATCAAATATACCCTTTCTACAGTTGCTGTAAGATCTTCACCTGTTCCAATCGAGCCTTCTCAAGTTCCTTCTGCATATCATCAAGGGCCAGCTCAGCCTTCCTCAGCTGTTCCATGTCCCGCAGCATGCGTTGGAGCTGGTTGCGGCTGGCGCGGCCGGCGCGTAACGCTGCCCAACCACCGATGACGGCTCCGAGGAGCAGAGACGCAAGCAACCAGTCCTTCCATCTGCTGCCTGTTGGAGATACGCATACTGTAGGAGACGACTGGTGATGTGGAGTTCTTTTTAAGCTATTGCATAGCTTCTATCGCGGGCCTTGAGCGTGGAGACCGAATCCAGAAATTCGGTATCGAAAAAACCGAACGAAATTAACGTAACACTGCGCATGCGTAATCCAACAAAAAATGCTATGCATCAGCTTTACCGCGGCAGTGCCAGAGTGCCACGCGTCTTTTTTTATTAATGAAAAATATTCTTCTTCTTATCGTGTTTTGCCAGCTCTATTCACTAAATGATGAAAAAATAAAAATATTTATTTTCTGTAACATATTATGAGGACCGTGTGTGTAAATGAAAAAAAGTTACCTTTACGCCTGTTCCATTGTTAAATTTAAACTCGAAATTATAAGTAACGGAATATTCTGGTCCATCGCAGAAAGATAGCAGTAAATAAAATATAATTTCAAATCCGCAAAGTCATCGTTATAATTCTTAATACATATTAGCTTAATATTGTGTTGACATGTTGAAGTGGTGACGATGACCACCTACGATTTCAAAGGTTTTGAAGTGGCGACTACGAACTCTATAGTCGCTTAGAAAAACCCAGACATATTAGTTTTTTTTATTTTATTATTTTGATGCCTGTCTACGTCACTATTCAGATGCCTCCTAGATAAGTAGGCTATCGACAGATCATGGATTTTAACTCAGATTGAAACAAACCAGGTGTATTTAGCAATCTAGCTCTTATGTGTACTAATCTGGGTTTATATTGCAATGTATAAAATGTCTTTTATAAAAACAAAATTGGGAATTGGTATTGCAATGTGTAAAATGTACATTGCAAAAACAAAATTGGGACGCTGATTTCTATAAACTTTTGCTAGACTAAACGTGGGATAAATGCATGAATATTTAAAAATTTTAAATAAATATTTATAGGACATTTGACACATTATGGACACTAGATTGCTAAGTATACATTTATACGATAAGCTTCGACAATTTATGATTTATTAGCAAAGTGGAACCCTCAAGCCTCAAGGTATTAGGTAGGTACTGTATTTCTCGTAAATTATTGTATGCTAAATTATTTATTAAATAGGTAAATATGAGACTAGTCAAAGTCAATAAAATTAATTATTCATTAAAATCACAAGAATAATTTAGTAAATATCTCATATACAAGGCTATGTGAATGTCAGTAAAAATGAGATAAATTCAACTATCCTGCTAAGGATTTAAAAACATATCTCACACCTCACTCTCTGGTCTCAAACTAAGCAAAGCTTGAGATAAATACATATATAGTAACTTACAAAGTCCTAGATTAGGTAATCTAGGACTTTTAGTTACTTTGCTATCTAGCAATCTAATTCATATCTAGGTGATATGAACTAGATTGCTATATAGCAAAGTTAGGTTAATGTACCACAAAGCTGTAAAAGTTAATAAAGTACACCGTGCACTGAACCACATAATGGTAATATCATCTATTGTAGCATTATGTGGAATACACTATTCAAACATAAATGCGGAGAATCTATGTTATTTATAGATTTATTGGCATGTAATGCATTTTCCTCTAACAATTTTGTTTTAATAACGTTACTTATAATTACTTTGATGAGCCTTACGTGGTAGACCTGTAGAACCTTGAAAATGATCAACCTAGTTAGCCGATGTATTGCAATAAATGATTTTTCTATTCTATCTTAAGATACTTTGTGAATGTCTAACCCCCTATCTTATGAAAAGTTAGCGTTGAATTTATGTCACTATTACGTATGGTAATCAATACATCAAGCAAGTGTGCGCTAACTTTTTATAAAATAGACCGTAAAAATGCAGTTTAGAGCAAGTTAAACTATTAAATAATTACAGTGAAAAGTCCTAACTAACCAAATTACTTTATAGTCTATCTATAGATCGTTTGCAACGGTCTGTAGATAGTTCAACTGTTTCTTATGTATTTTATATGACTATGTACATTTTGTAAATACTGTATAGTCGTAAGTTTGTTTGTAAATAAAGTAATTCTTTATAGTCCGGGGTAGATAGCTTGAAAAATGACAAAAAGATAAAGAAATTAATAGTAGGATGAAACCCATTAGAAAAGGAAGAGAATATTATAAAAACATAAGGAAAAATAATTTACGGGCGATCTGAGTTCGGGAAGGGGATGGGGGTGAGCTTTTAAGGGTAAAAAACGCTTTTTCTCGATTTCCGGCAAAACTAAAAGTCCTATGGTAAAAGTCAGATGGCAAAGTTGTAGGTAATTAAAAGATTTTTAAAACCTATCGAGCCTGGTCTATTAGTATTTTTTGTCTATGTTTATGATTTATACGTTTAGACACACAATTTCACAACAAATCATACAGATGTTGGAAATAGGGATTTACCTATTGAAAAACGGAACAAAAAACAATTACCTACATACGACGCGGCGACGTAAAAAATGTTATAGCACAACAAAAAGTTATATTATGTACTTAGAGATCCGCATTTTAGTTATCAAAATATAAGCAATTCTTTTAACTTCATGCATCAAGTTCGAGGATACGTACTCAGATAAAATAATTCTTAAATCATTTATTTAAACGATATTTTTTTAAGTTAAGTTGGCTCATCTCTTATTGTCATGTTGTGGGTTCGATTCGCAAGATTAACTAATTGTGTGTTGGCGAACATAAACGTTTGTTTTGGAAAATTGAGTTACCATGGTACAAGATTTGTTTAGTACGAATATTTATTAATTATACGCTTATGTAACTGTCAACATATGAGGCTGAAAATAGGTATCTTCCAAGAATGTAAAGCCAAAATCTAGCAATAGCACGCTAATTAATCATACTGATTTAAGTAACCGCATTAATCATCACATCACCTAGAACTGATTTCTAGAATACATTTTTAGGCTCGCGAATTTTTGGCGATTTTTGGCTGTATAAATAATTACCATTATCATTTAAATCCACATATCGCCCACCGAACAGCGCGTAAACACAATAAACCAGGCCGAGTGCGAGCCAAATATCAAACACCATTTATAACATAGAGTAGGGCGCGCCAATCAGCTTGGCCGGCGATATTATAAAGGGTGTCCTCTTTCCGACAACCCTGAAGATACCACAAGCACTCTCACATCGAGCAAGTTTTTACACGTCACGCTAATCACACACAAAGGTGAATACACCCACACGATTCCTCGAAAGCAACAACATGGTCAAGAAACGACTTTGTTTAGATTTTTTTGTGATTTTTGTCGTCAAGTTCGCGGTATAAGTAACCGCGAAGCGTATGAAGCAGGCGTATGTTTGATACTAAAAATTATACCAGTTTGAACCGTGATGTAACGATGGTGCGACAACGATTTCTAATGTTAGCAGGACAATACGTAACCAGTCTTCATTAACGTTAATGTGATAGCTGATTGATTTTTCAACTTTGGTTTTGTAATAGCTAAATAATCAGTTATGATTTTATATAATATTGTTCATATAAGACAAAACCTAAAACATGTACTAGGCAAACCGTTATCCAGCTGACATGAATTAAAAGTTCTTATTCAATATGTTTACCAGTAAGTACATATTTATTTTTTGTTTTAAGAATGGTCCAATCTAGAATACTTACCCTTTTTTTATCTTTATTTTTATAAGAGTTTTGTCACGCAGTGACTATGCCACCCCCGTACAGGAAGAACATAAATGTTAATACTAACTAAAAACCTAATCGAAAATATAATTTTGTCATCATTTTGGCTTCTTCCTTCCGACAGGGGAGAAGCCAAAATGCTGTTACAAATCTAGAATACCTACATATTGTTGATGAAATAAAAAAACTATTAAAACTTTCCCTCGTCAACACTAAACTACCAGAACAGCTGCAACTATTGTATTAGCTTTTCCATAAAATTCCTGGTTTTTGTTAGTATCGAAATCAATTTGTTAAATATAGATAAGGAAATCAGGAAATAACGATGACGAATGATTTCACTAATTAGCATACAGTCGCAGATACTAATTGTTACACAAAAAATACTGTATTTTTGGTATTTTGTAACAAACTACCGCTAATAATTTACATCTGGCCGCTATGTTATTAAATAAACGGAAAGCGAAATTATTCTGTACAGTCAGCATTCAAAATATCTCACCATTATGACACTGATCTTTGATATCATTAAGTCATAACTTTTAATTATGTTTTACTTTAAACGTTAAAAACATATACTTCACAGAGTCTAGATTATGTATTTTCAATATGCTTTTTATAATATGTAGTACTCCATACTAGGACTGGGTAGAAAGCATTACAATCAAATTAAAATAAATTGTAAAATATAGGCTGGTATGACATTCTGGATTTCTTGGACCGGAAATAGGCAGAGTCAGAAAGAGATGATAAAAGGGGGAGATAGATTTTTACCCAGCAGAGGGAGAGTAAAAGTTAACAAAACATTAATAGGTAACGATGACACAAAGCTAGATATGAAAATACTTATTTACCCCACTTTTGAGGTAAACGCAGTATCCTTAAAACATGGTAACCCTAGTACACTAGGCGATTTAATAACACGATGTACTAATAACCTGCTTCGTGACATTGTGGATCGCTACTTTTTCGCTACTGTTTAATAATCAACTAAATCCATACTATAATATTGACAACAGGTAGAGTTTTTTGAGGTTGTAGGAGGTAATCAACAGGATCAATTTTGAAAATTATTTTACGAATATATAGCCACGTTATTTGTGTGTATAGATACAGATTTCCGCACTTGGCCAGTTGTATTTTAACAGGTCCTTTGACAACTTAGGCTGGTAAACTATCAAATTATACAAAAAAAAAGTCACACATTATATCAGACAAAATTATAGCACACCTTTTAAAAACAGCTTAGCTGCAACAATCGACGATGATTGTCATGTCAACGAACAATGGTCGGTTTTTTTTTCTAGATGACTATGTGATGATTTAGATACGTATTACAATGGAATAAGGATGACATTGGCATAGCACGTGTCGACCTTCGCTTTTATAATGCTACAACTTATTTGTGCCTGAGATTCATTTTAGTGTAATCATTCAACTAAAGTAAGTTATTTGTAGTTATCTGTTAGTTTTTCCAAAATGTTAAAGGTTCTGAAGCTAAGGTCTAGATTAGTAAAGTCTAGATTACATATAATAGTGTAATAAAAAAAACACTATTATAATATGTAATCTACACTTTTTCAAGTACATACAGGGACTATCCCATAGTTTGAAAACAGAGGGACCGATTATAGTTAGCAAGGGTTGTCTGGTAGAATTCACTGATCAACGTCAAGTCAGGCCGTTGAAGATTATGGAGGTCGAACTTATCATCGATATTATAAAAATATTTTTATTACTTACACAAATGATATACTAAATCATTTTGGTTTTCAATATTTTATTAAGATTATCTTTATAATATTTTGACGAGAATGGCAGAATATAAATATGTAATGCCATATAAAGGTTACAAAAGAATTTGGTAGTTCTGAGATTTAAATATGTATATAGTTTCAAAGTTCTTGTCATTTTTCCGTAAATTTTGTTTCGCAATAACCAGAGCATCTCAAATGGAATTCTGTTTTATTACTGAAACTAGTAGTACGCCCCGGCTTCGCACGGGTAGCGGGTAAAGAATTTCTTAGGAATTTTTTTACACCTTGGGTTACATAATTGAAGTTTTAGTATGGATCTCTATTTTTTTTTTAATTTAATATAGCCTATGTTCAGTGCAGATAGTGTAGCTTCACAACGGTGAAAGAATTTTTTAAATCAGTCCAGTGGTTTCGGAGCCTATTCGATGCAAACAAACGAACAATCAAATCTTTCCTCTTTATAATATTAGTTTAGATAAGGAGTAAGGGTGTTTTTTTTGTTATTTTGTTTTACTGCGTAGGTTTTCTTACTTTAAAACCTTTTTGCTCTAACAACCGTCACTTCTTCACTTCAATTATATTTCAATTTGCTCATCCTCTGAGGCGTGTCGGTGACTTTAGCTTTGTTTACCTTACGTTAAGTTAAATAAACAAACACTAATTATTATTCATAAAAATTATGCATACGCGAATGTTTGTTTTTGGTGGGAATCGAACCCACGACCTACACGGAAAGTAATTATGAATTGTCAAACGAATGTAGGATATTTCGATACTGATTCTAGTGATCGTGATTTCTTTACAATTTGACAATATTAGTCCGGTATTGAACCACACATAGTGTACATACATAGAAACACCCAGACACAAAATAAATATCATGTTCATCACACAAACATTTGTTCTGGGTGGGAATCGAACCCACGACCCCACAGCATGGAAGGCAGAGTTACTACCAACTGAGCTGTGAAAACATTTGCTCTGGGTGGGAATCGAACCCATAACCCACAGCACAGAAGCTACTACCAACTGAGCTGTGACGTCTGTCAAAGATTGTGTGTGATGATTGATTCGTGCTGGGCCTCAGATGAAAGTTTTAAATACCTTTAGGGGGTCCGAAAAGCACCACGTCCATAGCCTTGAGGGCTAGTTTCTGCTTGTGGATGGGATCCTTGATGCCGAGGATATTACTCAGATATTGCATGTTGTTCACAGCCAGTCTGTCAAGAAATATAAATTTTTAAAAATAATTATTAGTTTTTGGAACGAAGTTCCTTATCGCGCGTGGCGAAAGGGGGACTAGACGGAAAAAGTTAAGACCAAAAGTTGTAGCCACACTTTTGACGTGACAACGTCTTATAATTCGATAGAGCCGGCTGCACGCACGAAAAAACATGACTCATGAAGCGTTCCGGCGTTCCAATTATCTTTTCTTATCTAAGAAAAGATAAGAAAAGAAAAGATAACACAACAATCGCGTTCGTTGACGTTGTCACGTTCAACTATCGTCAGTAAACCGACTTTACAGACAACCATTTTTTTTGCTATAGTTGTAAGCCGTGAGGCGTGCGCGAGTTTCTCTCTCTCCTAAAGAAAGCAAGCCAGTTATTAAAATCAAAACTTCGTTCCATCCGGGTGTCCCTTGACACCTCTCAAGTTTTTGACGTGACAACGTCTTATAATTTGATAGAGCCGGCTGCACGCACGGTAGTACACACGCAAAAACATGACTCATGAGGCGTTCTGAGGCGTTCCATGAAGTGCAAGCGAGAGCGCGGAATGAGCGACAAAGAAGCACAATCGGCCTTTGCGTTTGTTGTCACGTTGAACTATCGTCAGTAAACCGACTTTACACACAACCATTTTTTTTATAGATTTTCGGTCTGATATTAAGTCAGGCCGGGCACGGTTGCTTAAAGTGAAGATTAAGCAAAATCAAACACCAGTAGCCTAGTGGAAGCGACTTCACTATCCTACTTAAATATCGTAGGTTCAAACTTTACCGCCAAGTGTAACCTATTTATAATATCAAAAATCTATTGATTTGCGATTCGCATAGCAAAAGATTTTTAATAAAATTCGAAAAATATTGCCGTACAATGCAAGTGCTCTTAAACGTCAAAGAAAAATGTTAGTAACCCTATTACATTATTGCTAACAAATAAATAAAAAAATAAAAATAGTATGCTATGTTAAAAATTTACTTCCATATCTAGGAATACTATTTTAGATTGTAATCTGTCTTCGGTTGATTGAAATCGTATATTTATCGGTACTTTAACTAAGAGGAGTTATTCGACATATTTTAATGGTTTCTATAGCTTGAGAGATCGAATCCGGAATGATGTTATTCGTCAGAAAACTAAGGTGTTCGACATAGCTCAAAGGATTAGCAAGCTGAAGTGGCAGTGGGCTGGCCATGTTATCCGAAGAACCGACAATCGTTGGAGCAAACGGATACTGGAGTGGAGACCGCGTTTAGGAGCGTAGTGTAGGACGCCCTCTGGCGAGATGGAGCGACGATCTACGGAGTGTAGCTGGCAAACACTGGATGAGAAGAGCCGAAGACCGGGCTCAGTGGCGCGTCTTGGGAGAGACCTACGTCCAGCAGTGGACTGATATAGGTTGATGATGATAGCTTCAGATGATCTAGGACAGTGTTTCTCAAACATAGTTCTGTCATAGCCCGTTAATTATACAACATATTACATTTAAATTTAATATTTTAATTGTAATCATTGTATATTTTGTCAATTTTATATGTGCCTATATAAATTCTTATTATTAAGTAAATTATTAATTTTCACATTGCCCCTTTGAGACCCACTAAATACTTTTAAACCCAAGCTGTTTCCATTAAATAATACACATTTATTAATAGTAGAAATGTATTATTAATACTAAGTACATATAATATTTTGGTGTCGCCTTTTTAGTCACTAAATTTTAGTGCGAAGTATGTTGCTTAGTTTTTACTAAAGCCTCCAATTTTGCGGAAAATGACGATCAATTTTTAAAACAAGGCGAGATTTTTACGACCCGGTATTTTGATGGCTCGGTACCGGGTCGCGACCCGGCAAATGGGAAACGCTGGTCTACTACATTGGACCGATGTTTTAGTTATACCGAATGGTAGTTCTTTTGTAAGTCTATTCCTAGATTAATTACTTGGCATTGCGGATTTAAAACAACGCAAACGTTTGGTTTAATAGCTCTTTGGCCAGCTGCCTGTCAAAACCTAATGAATAACAACTGAAAAGAATAGTATTAAACTTCTGTTATCGATTCCCACCCAGAGTTTATTAAACTGTGTGATGACTTAATTATTTGTTCTTTGTCTGGGTGTTACTATGTATTCTATGAATGTATTTACAAAAAAAATGTATATAAGTATTATATTAGCAATCCAGTACAAGCTTTGCTTAGCTTGGGAATGTGATGTGTGATTTGTCTGTGATACTTTATTTAGTAAATAATAATAAACAATATATAATCCCACGTATCTATACAGGGTGTAACAAATGAGGTGGACCAAAAGCAAAAGGGCGATAGGGGAGCTCAATGGCTATCCATATAACCCCCCTGTATGTTCAGCGATATTCAGTCGTTCAAAAGTTATTCCCACTTTTATGATTTTTTTTTTCATTAACAAATTTTAGGTTAGATTTCCCAAGTACACCCAAACTATTAGGGCTACAAGCTTAATTTTTTTACACCTTGTAGCTTAATAGTAGACCTTTCGTATTACAATACCAGTTTGAGTCGTTATTTGATTGATTTCCAAATAAAAAATAATCTTTACAGAAAAATCCGAAATCTGAACATCGCGAGAAACTTTAGGAGCAATTTAAAAAAAAAACTTGCTGAATATTTTTTTCTACAACCTATCTTAAAAACTTCCTCCATTTATGGAGCAGTTACCCTGAAAATTTCATAAGGCTAGTACAGAAGCATCATGTTAAAAGGTGAACTCAAGTGTTGTAAAAGTGCTGAAATCAACGGTTCAATCGACCAACACGATGGTCCGGGCAAGTCTCAGATTGTATGCCACCCCTTCTAATCAATTGCTCTTGGTATATTCTAGCAGCCTCTCGAGCGTTTCCTTGAGCTACACCATGACAATAACACATTTCTGCATATCTACGAGGAGAATATGGCATGATACACTAATCGCAAAGTTTGTATAGTCCGTAAGCGCGCCGTTTTCGTTAAAGTACAGATAATCCAAATTCAGACTCCTGAGTGGCCGTACTTTTTTAACCTCCGACTCCAAAATAAGATTTAAAAACTAAAACCCGACTACGAAAAGCTAGGAAAGAACATTAAATTTTTTTTTTAAAAACTTTTCTTCTTTAAAAGCAGAATTTGTTTTTTTTACCTAAAACAGATATTTTTAATTAACTTGGTTGTAGTCGGAGGCTAGTTATGTAAAAGTACATAATACTAAGCATCCGACTAAACCCGTGATGAAGTAAAATAAGTCAAGAAACCAACAGTAGATTAGGTGTGATATTTAAAAAGTTAAACTTGTTATCTAGCTTTTCGCAGTCGGGTTTTAGTTTATAATCATAATTTTTGTATCAGGGGTTAAAAAAAGCGCGGCCACTCAGGGGTCTTAATTAGGATGATTTTTACTTTAACGAAAACGGCGCGCTTACGGACTATACAAACTTTGCGATTAGTGTATCATGCCATATTCTCCTCGTAGATATGCAGAAATGTGTTATTGTCATGGTGTAGCTCAAAGAAACGCTCGAGAGGCTGCTAGAATATACCAAGAGCAATTGATTAGAAGGGGTGGCATACAATCTGAGACTTGCCCGGACCATCGTGTTGGTCGATTGAACCGTTGATTTCAGCACTTTTACAACACTTGAGTTCACCTTTTAACATGATGCTTCTGTACTAGCCTTATGAAATTTTCAGGGTAACTGCTCCATAAATGGAGGAAGTTTTTAAGATAGGTTGTAGAAAAAAATATTCAGCAAGTTTTTTTTTTAATTTGCTTCTAAAGTTTCTCGCGGTAGTTCAGATTTCGGATTTTTCTGTAAAGATTATTTTTTATTTGGAAATCAATCAAATAACGACTCAAACTGGTATTGTAATACGAAAGGTCTAGTATTAAGCTACAAGGTGTAAAAAAATTACGTTTGTAGCCCTAATAGTTTGGGTGTACTTGGGAAATCTAACCTAAAATTTGTTAATGAAAAAAAATATCATAAAAGTGGGAATAACTTTTGAACGACTGAATATCGCTGAACATACATGGGGGTTATATGGATAGCCATTGAGCTCCCCTATCGCCCTTTTGCTTTTGGTCCACCTCATTTGTTACACCCTGTATATCTTTACTATAAGAAGGATATAATCAGGGCGTAATCACCAATCAATCTGACAGTTGTAGCGCTACGTAAACCTAACGTTATCACACTGCGCGTCAATGTTGCAGCGTCACCGCGCAACGAAAAACGTAAAAAAAACGTGATATTATATTTGCCTCCCTCTTCCCCCCCCCCCCCCCTAAATCCACGCGTAAATAATAGATGCCCCCTAAAAAGCGAACTCGCCTACTACTGATGCCCTACTACTTCTCTTATATATTTTCATACATTGTTGCTATCTAGAGTGATAAATGAATACTGACCTAGGCAAGGTGGCGCCGGTAACCTTATGTTGAAGGAACAGCGTTTTGTACTGAGGCAGGTCTACGGACTGAGACAGCCATTCTACTGTCTGCTCCACCGTCCAGTTGTGGACCTAGAGTACAGAAATACATATTAAATAAAACATTATTTTAAAAACACAAAAGTTGTAGATCTTTTTTTACAACTTTGCCATTTGACTTTATTCCATAGGACTTTTAGTTTTGCTGGAAATCGAGATAAAACTAAGTGGCGTGGTCGATACGTTTGCGATCACATCACATGTATTCGTACTCACCCTTCTGTAGCCGAAGGACGCACGAATTAATTTGATAACATACTAAAAGTCATTTTTTATATCATTCCCTCTAGGCTGTGTGAACACATAATGAAAGAAAAATGAAGTGTATACACTTGAGTGAATCGTCTGACTTTTAAACTGATTTCGCGTAAGCTTACCTCAGATCTAAGCCAGGCTTCCCAAAGCTCCTTAACCGATATATGCATGTCATCATTGTGATGGAAGGCCCTCTGTCTCTTCTCATACCCGCTGTCGTACTGCAACTCTTCGCGGAGGAACTGAAACGACAAAGATATATTCAGACAGTGATAGATTAATTGCCCTGACGTAATAGTGTTATCGTTACTATTTGGAACCAATATAATGAGATTTTTAGGGTAAAACGGGCCCTATTACTGAGGCTTTGCTGTGCATCTGTCACCAGGCTGTATCTCATGAATTGTGATAGTAAGAAAGTTGAAATTTTCACAAATGATGTTGAAATTTTCGCAAATGATGTCTGATTTATTGTTATACAAAGTTAACGCAACGCAGCGTGTTTGATTCACACTGCGTGATGATGACGCTGCAACGTTCGAGCTGGCTTGTAATACGCAATGTGAATCTTACTTTTCCAACTTTACAACTGACACATTTATTCTTGTTCACTTCTCTGTTATAAATATGGAAGTACATAATAGTATAAATATGATGGACAAAGACCTGGATAGTATACTCACATCATCACTCTCGCTAAGGTCGACGTTGCCGTTAGCATCGTCATCCAGCTGCCTATGCAGCTGTGTGATAGCTTCCAACCCAGCTTTGTCCTGGAGACAGGATGCGTCATTATGGCACGCCTCCAGAAGAACTGGAAAAATACAGAAGAAGCTATTTACGAGGTAATATTTAAATAACCATATCAGCTTTTGACAGACTCCAGTACCTCTACCATGAGTTGTCACAGTAAAATCGCCTGACTTTACTACAGTAGTTACGTAAATATTAGTACAATTACGAATTTTAGTACCCAACTATCCGCTAGAGGCGCAACAAAAAAAGTGTACAAATCTTCATATTTTTTTTAACTACAGACGCTAGCGAGTATAGGTTGTAAAAACTCATGGTAGAGCTACTAATCAAAAGTTTCTGCGTAATTTCAATCAAACTAAAAGGATAGTGTAAAAGTAAGTGACTGCATTAATACATAAATGTTACTCCCATAATCAACACATTAACGAAGAACTAGGTAATTCCTAAGCGGAACTACTTTTATCATATTTAAACAAACTATATGAGTAGTTAGTAACACCTGTGTTGTGGGACGTGGTGTGCAGCTATTGCTACACCGCAATGCTCTGATAAGAAAAACCATTTTTATTTCTTTAAATGCGATATCCAATTAAGTAAAGTATTGGTACAGTTGGGAAAAAGACTTTCGATAAATGGCGGGCTCGAACAGATTAGAAATTCGGGCTACAAACAAAAATAGTTAAAACTGGTCAACGATGAATGGATGATATAGCTATCAGTGGACTTCTAAACGCTGATCTAGTAATGAGAAGTATACACAAACAAAGGTATCCAGTAGGGTAGGTTAACCAGTAGGCTCATTAAAGATCTGTTGGGATCGCGGAAGAATGCAAACGCGCATTCATGCCCCCTGGCAAAAGTGTCCAACGGAACGTGAGGTTTTAGTCAGTTGGCTGATGAAGCCTGACATAACTTACTGCCCTAGCAAGCATTACCTAGGTATCCATAATTTCCTCAGGTCAAAAAAAGGGATCATTGATTTGACATTGTCACTGACATGATAAAAAGACTAGGTTTAAAAACTGTTCAAATTCTAAAAGAATATTTTACTAATGTTAACTAAGTACCTACTCAATAATAAAATAGGTACTTAAGTATTTAAATCATAATTCTCTAAAATGAAAGAGTTAAACTCTTACCTATTTAATGTAAGTAAATAAAGGTTGGTGTATTCAGTTGTTAATTCTCTAAATAAACTTTACAGCTTATGAGACAATGAACTCGACTAGTCAAATAAATGCTTATCAACAAAAATGATAGATGAGACAGTAATGTGTTTACAGAAAGTGTGTTGTGTGAGATAATAAAGATGTGTAAAGTACATAAATCTATAAACAAAGAATCATCATCATAATCAACCTATTTCAGTCCACTGCCGGACGTAGGTCTCTCCCACCCAAGACGCGTCACAGTACCCGGTCTTCGGCTCTTCTCATCCAGTGTTTGCCAGCTACATTCCGCAGATCGTCGCTTTTTCTTGCGAGAAAGATATAAATGTGTCCTGTATTATTGTGATGGCTACGGTCGTCTTTAATAGCCCTTCTTTCAATTAAGATAAGGTTGACAATAATATTATAATGGATAATTAAATATTTATTAAAGGTTTTTGAGGAGGACGACTTCCGGGAGCACACAACATACTTATTTCTACATTAAAACAGTGATAGTCACATTTGAAGGGTTATGATTTTTACATAATATACTGATTTTATACTTGATTTGGTTTATATTACTAACACAAATTTAATAACTTAAACAATTAAGCGCAAAATGCCAATAAATATTGATAAACAAATCATCAAAAGTTTCCAATAAATTTTCCATCAAACCGATTAATAAATGAGATACTCTTAATGATAACCAATCAAGGACCTAAGTAGATAGGTACTTTTTAATTTAAAAGATTCATTGACAATTAGTTCGGAGATCAGCTCAGCTATACCTACCAAAGCTGCATAATTTCAACGGAATAATAGAATAGAATAGTTTTATTACTTATTATTATTTTATTAGTAATTTGAAGGTACATACTTGTTGTATACTTCCATTGATAAGCAAGATGAAGAATATATCATATTTTCATATACCTACATATAAAACACTACTAACGCCTCAACTTGCGACAGTAAAGCGCTATGTTGATGGCTATGTTTTTCAAATACGTCACTGTCTCGATACGTTTACGATTGACACATTCGTGCTCACCCCCCAGACTATGAAGTCAGAGGATCTCTAGTATAAATACAACTGTATAACGTATTTTTAACGTTTATAACGTATGTTAGTTCAGGCTCAAATCCCGCAACAAAGACAATCTTTGCTGAATTAGAAAATGAATCAGTTCCAACATGCAATTGTTTTTTTTAAACAATGACTGTTTTCACTTTACTTGATTTCAGTAAACAATGCAGAGCCTCTGTGGTAAACACAGTGTCATCCACCTGTTGCTTCAAACCCATTGTCTTCTCACGTGCAAGTTACTAACATCGGAATGCATGATAATATAATAACTAAGTTACAATTATAATAGAACAATTCATATTTTTTATTCAAAGTGCACTAAGGGAAAAGGATGTGAGCCCGCAACCTTCCCATAGATACGGGGGTGCGATAACCAGATACGATAACCAATTACGTGGTTTCAAATCTTGCTCGACTAACTCGTAACTTTTGGGATTTTCTAATCTTCATAATCATCATTATAGGAAGCCTAATTAGTCCACTGTTGGGTATAAGCCTCCTCCCTCAAACACCACTTTTTTTTTATGGTCTTTTTGCATCCAGGTCTTCCCCTATACGGCAACGCTGTCATCCATCCATCTAGCTGATGGTCTGCCAAGGCCTATTTTGATATCTTTATAATTATTTTACTGTACACCTAAAAATACTTCGCTCGATTTTTCGTTGTATCATTAAATTTCGTTTAGTAACTTCCCTGCGTAATGTGTTTATGAAATGAAAACATAGTTTCTTTGTATTATCGTCCAGTAGTATCTCCAGTCTTCGTCGTAAAGTTTTTAAGAATGAAGCTGTTGTTTCACGGATTGGAATTTGCAGTTTATCTGCTTCTTTAATAAATCCTAATGATAATGAAGAAGTGACCGTATGAAGTAACTTATGGCGAACTTATCACTGAAGTATTTCATCGAAAAGTAGACACCCAAAACAAGAAAAGGTAACGTAATGTAACGTCACGTAACACTCTAAATAAGTTTTCTTTAATTTGTAGAGAATTATCGAACAGCCCAAAAGACATGAAGACTCGAAAAGGAAATACCTAAGTCTTATTGTTTATTTTCTGATTTGACTATTTTCCCCGCGGAAATACGCATAAACCCTGACCTTGGTGTCAGCATATAAATAACAACTGATCATAAACATTGTGAAGTATGACTGTGAGAGGTTAGATTGCCTGGCTTGATATTAGATATGGAACTCTGAAGAGACATTTAAAATAATGAGAGAACTACAAATTTTACAGAGCGATGTGAACCTGACCTTTGTCATAAAAGCGCAGACGGCGCCGGTCGTTACGCCATTGCCTGTACCGTAACAATATGAGCCAGGTGTCAGTGTAATATACGATAAAAAGTTTCTGTAAACATACACGCTACTGTATTATTTAATGCATTGAAAAAAGCTACATTTCCGCTGTTGAAATTAAAGCAACTATATTCTCTTTGATAGTTTATAAAGGTGAATAAAAGAACGATAGTCAAGAAAGGACCGCGTTTAGGCAAGCGTAGTGTAAAACGCCCTTCGGCGAGATGGAGCGACGATCTGCGGAGTGTAGCTGGCAAACACTGGATGATAAGAGCTGAAGACCGGGCTCAGTGGCGCATCTTGGGAGAGACCTACGTCCAGCAGTGGACTGACTGATATAGGTTGATGATGATGATTTCAGAAAGTTGATGTCAGAAAGGAACAGGTAGTCAGCATGGTTAGTTTCGTTTCCTGCGAAAATCTCTCCGAATTTGAAGGTAACTAATGCCAAATCACAGTACCTACATAGCCGGCGAATTGTATAGATGCCAGCCTCCTTCAATTGGTCAATACAACAGTGAGTGAGTTGAATCACATTCTGCTTTGCCAGGGCGCACTCGTCATGTGTTTGTGTTTACATTGTCAAGGAGATAATACCTTGATCAAATGTTCTATTTATCACTGTAACGCTGCAGACAATTTTAGTGGGAAATCACTGAAGGATGTTACAATGAACATCGCTTATGATTTGTAGTTGTGGTTGTGATTTTAAATGATCGCTATTATCTATAAATGTTGGTGTAAGAATTTGGTGTCATCTAATATTTGGTTAAAACTATTTGTGTAGAGTAGAAACATGTTTTCAAACAGCAATTAAGTTTACAAAAAACTGGTACGTGCTAACAAGAATATGTTTGTCTTAGCATCAAGGGATATTACATACTATACTAGTTACTTATGTGTAATGAAAATCATTAACTTTTGCTCCAAAAAAGAGATCATGTGTTCGAGAACATTCGTTCCATGCATGTCATGTGTCACGCTCTACATGACCTTAGCAGACAAGTTGTGTTGTATGGGCGCTGGGCGCGTCCGATCCGGCCGAGGCAAGGCTATCCACTTGCCCAAGCCATGTAACAATATCAAAAGACGCTATGATTCTTAATTTTTTTACTGACAATGTTTATCCACACGTGCAAAACAAATTCGGTTAACTGCTGCTGTGTCTCATCAAACGTAGATTAAGATGTTCGTAGAAATGAGAACTGCGATTAGTATTGAAACCGGATCTTGTACCGGTAAAAAACGGCTGTTTCACTAACTTTGTTAAGCATTTACGATGACTTAATCAATCGGCGATCAGTGTCAATACTTTCGATGTTCTTTCGCTTGTATACAACCAGTAATGAAGCAGTTATGAAGTCAAGGAGACAGTAGCCCTTTTGTCAATATTCTAGGCCTTAGCTCGTGTTCAATCTTTTGCAATGACAAGCAGTTTAAGAATTTTATCTTGAACCCTAATTCCTAGTACGTCTGTATATAGTTTTGCGTAGAGGAGAATAGTAAATCATTTCGTAGCGGGAGCCTGCTCTCATTCATTTAACTATTTTATTAGGTTCAATTGCTTTATGAATGTCGTCGACGCATTCTGCTTGTGAACCAACAATTGGAGCTATGTATCTACAATGAGTCTTATGTGCAACAATTTTGTTAGAACTCGAGCTGAGGAGCATCATTCGGGCCCAGATAGTCTTGTGCTTCTTTAACAGTTTTAAGAAATCAGGTGTTTAGTATCGTAAATCATACTATAATGTAAATAAATATAACTTGTATGGCATAAGTCTATATGAGTATGAAATAGAATCTCATACTTCAGCCGCTTTGATGAACACTACAAAACAGGATGGATCGGATATAAGAAGTACTAGATTTGTGGACATTGTTTGTGGCTCAAGATGTGAAACTAACTAGTTACTCATTAAACCAACTATTCACATAACACCGGTTCTAATGATCAGCATAAGATGACAAGAATCTCAATGATTTTACAGAGCCGAGAGTTAAATTAGCTTGTATTAATGTGAACGACCTAAGATCAACTCCAAATGAATGAAAATATCCTACACCTACGTAAGTACGAGTAAGAGTATAAAAATATAAAACGTGGGAACTCGGTGCGCGGCTTTTGTGGTATAATTATCCTTTTAAGGACTATGTACACTAAGGCTCTAGTTACTTACCAAGAAAAACTTGCTTTTCGATCGGGAGATCAGTACTTAGTAATTTTTGTGTGTCAACAAGTGCGTCCCTTATAAGGTTGTCAGATACTTTGGTGGGTATATTCTTTGTTCAGCTGCCATTCAAGTTTAAAATGTCCTTAATTGGAGATGGAGGTTTGAAATCGTGATTCAGCGGAAAAGCCTTTAGAAGTTCAAGCTGTGGAACCAAAAGATTTGACGCTTGTGTGTTTAAGTGTACTCTAAGTGTAGTCAGGTAGTTGATGGTAACAATCGGACATTAGCATGACTATAAAGCGTTAGATAACAATGATAAGACAGCGTGATTGCGGGCTGCATCGACAGAACAACCAACAAGGAATATTTACTATTGTATTTATATTTTTACGAGACTTTTACGAGTATTCACGATCGTTTTCAACTGACTTCATAGAGATACTCAATTTGAATGTATGTTTTTGTATGCTAAACTCTAATTCCCTACTTAATTGTATACCAATTTTAGTTGATAGATCAAACATAAAGGGGTGGTTCTATACTATCATTAATATATTGTACTTTATGAGTACTCTTTACAAATGTGTTTTTAGTATTACTTATCGATGACGATTGAAGTCAGGTATGTTTGTAAAAAATATAATTGTTCTAGATGTGTTGTAGTTTTTCGTGAGTGATTATTTTGTTTTGCAAATCACTGTGCCGGTATCGAACTTAAGCTCTGAAATAATACAGCTAATGTAGACACACCAATAAAGATTTAAGGATGTTTTTAAGCAGAGAATATTTCGAGTCTATATATAAATTTATTTAAAATCGAGGACAATGACAAGTTTTTCCCCGTTTTATTATCTTTTCCGATTCGCCAGTAGTTAAGGTAAATATTTAAAAGTAACGTACGGAATCGCGAACCTTAGTATCTACTGAATAATAAGTAGATGATCCTCGTGACCTGACGCGTGGAACGCATATGAATTTTCAAATTCATATGCGTTCCACGCGTCAGGTCACGAGGATCATCTACTTATTATTCAGTAGATACTAAGGTTCGCGATTCCGTACGTTAATATCTTATCAAATACTTATCAAATACTTAATATAACCAACCCCATTCTCATATATTTTAATTTGATGTCATTTATTTTGTATTAAGTACCTAGTACGTTTTAAAAGCTACTGCCTGGTTACTCCGTATCCCAAAAATTCAGTGTATCAGTATAATAAATAAGCACATAAAATTATCGAATGACAATTGGTTTAAAATCAAGGAAAACAGTAAACTTACTCATACATTATATTAACCAGGGATTTTTTGGTATTTATAATCTTCAGATTATAAATACCAAAAAATCCCTGGTAACCGGAGTAACCAGGCAGTAGCTTTTAAAACGTACTAGGTACTTAATACAAAATAAATGACATCAAATTAAAATATATGAGAATGGGGTTGGTTATATTAAGTATTTGATAAGTCATCTAGTTCCTATAGTAAAAGCTTTTCTAAACTTGTGTCTAGAGCGTGATGTGTGAAAAGTCCGTAAATCTAGTCTAGCTAGGTTGAATAAATTGCTAGTATAAAGGGGAGCCTCCGCTTTGGCAGAGCAACTCATCCAAAATAAGTCTGCCTAGCAACTACGCTGGCAAAGACAATGAACCATGAACCTAATCTAAAAGTCAGTCAGCCAAAACGAAACTATACTTATATGATACTCGATGTAGGTATTATGCGATTAGTAGTACCTACTATAAACATTCAAATGAAACTATTGTAACTATAACAATATTCTGTGGTTCAGCTGAGATAAATAAAACACGCAAGTAAAGAGGTTCGGCGTACTAATTTAGCAATGGAATTAATCAAGCGATCGGTCGCACCGTGCCAACGAATGCAAGTTTTACGTTTGCAAATAGCCGAACGCTCAAATTATAATGGATTTTATCGTACGTTTCCTAATGAGAGTGCAGTTCCGGCAACATAACTAGACCGACTACAACATCGATTATACCTAGTGTTACAAACCCTGAGCCACAAACCCTGTTTGACAATAGTAAACGTAACGTATATACAATACATTGCGCGCTAACGTTGCAACGTCCGACATAAAAGCTGATGTTGACGCGGAGTGTATCTCAAATACGTCACTGTTTCGATACGTTTACGATTGTCACATTTTTTTTCTACAATAGTCACAAACACAACACCTAGTATATATTATAGTATAGAAGCAGTCTGCTCTCACAACTACGCTAGAACTTTTAATAGAAAAAAACTACCTTTGGTCGACGTAGTACGTACGAAGATGCCAGAGTACCTCTAAGTTTTTACAACACGTCTGGCGGCTAGAAAAATAGTATATACACATAATACACCTAGTTATATAGATGTACTCTTAATTTAGGCCAATCATCTCTACAATATAGAGTTTAGACGAGGATGTAGACTTTTTGGTATCAACTTATGCTAAACGTGGGTGGGTGAGTGGAGGTTTGATCCCTGCATGATTCAGATGGTTTATCAATATCCAGAAAAAGACTATCGCTGACTCTTACTCTTGTTTTCTGTTTGTGTGTTGTATTAAAAGATTTCAAGTGTATGTAAACAATTTTTAACGATACCTCTAGCAATAATTAATTGTTCGTTTTTAACTTGTCTCTTGTACCCACCCTATAATTTCCAAATAAGTAAAATAGGTAATTTACATTTTCGTTTTTATAAATTAAATAATAGACCGCCTTTTAAGTTGAACTAGAAAGTCTACACTACGAAGGGCTTGATAATGACTTGAAAATAACTAATAAGTACCAGTATTAATGTGCTTGTGACCAGATCGAGAGCCAATTAGAAAACCCGACACGGAAGCGACGTGCAATATCAATTGGCAACAGGTGACTCGGTATACAAAGACCTGGGCACAATAAATATCTACTATTAAAGCAAGTAGGTACAAATACTATTTGATGTTGAACTTCAACAATATTTAAATCCGATGTTTATAGAGACAAGTTTGTGCGGACCCGCACCTCAAAGTACGCGGTGCCATGTCAGACCCAGACATAATGAAGAACGCAGACATTCTTCATTATGTCATTATTTGTCATCATTATGTACACAGCTAGGTCTAATAGTGCATAATGTACCCATTCTTTTACCTACTTCTGGAGAAAATGCTCAAGAGACATGACGATTTTTTTAAATAACATTTTCAAAAGGAACAGTAAAACAAATACAAGACTGAAACTCAAGATACAGGCTTATTGATGAGTTTAGTCCTCGCCGTTCAATTGATTCAATATTTTATGTTTTTTAACCTGTGTTATATTTGGCAATAAACTATTCTTATTAATATTTTCAAGACAAGCAGTCTAAAGGCATCATAAATATCCGCAACATCCGAGTTCCAACTTTATCAAAGTGTTTTAATTTTCGTCTAGTGGCTATTAATGCGTAACTACCTAATACATTCTGTAACTGAAACATTAATAACCTAGCTATCAGTATCACTATCAGAGCGGTCTACCTGAACCTCAATCCATATTGAACCTAATCACAAAGTGATAGAGTACATGTTAGTAAAATTGGAGTGGATTAATGCCTTGATCACACGTACCGAGTAAACCGGCGAGACAGTGACGTATTTAAGATACACTGCGCGCTAACGCTGCAACGTTCAACAGTAAAACTGATGTCGACGCGCAGTGTATCTCAAATACGTCACTGTCTCGCCGGTTTACTCGGTACGTGTGATCAAGGCATAAGATACTAGGTGCACGTTATCGTTCTAAAATAAATCCGACCACATGTTTGTCTGTCACTGATATTGTGATGACTCACGACGTCTGCCGAGACGTTGGTCACGTGATCGATGCACGCAGATGGTTAGATGATGCGTTTTTATTTTTATTTTTATTGGCAAGTGCAGTCTTTTGATCATATTTGTATTGTTGGTCTGTGGAGTGATTATAGCTTCGTTCTCTCACCAATACTGTATAAGCTTGATACAATGTATTTCTAAAAAGAAGAACTATCCAAAATACAAAATTTGAGGTTTTACTTAATCAGCTGTTGTATCACCAATTATAAAGTAAAGCACCCCTTAATACAGAAGGGTGCTTTGCACGCTACTACGACAAAACATCTGCTCATAGTCTTAAACTGATCACAGATAATATTGGTAAAAAAAACTTAATCAGTAATCAGTTTTATGACATCCAGGAATATAATGTGTTGGTATTAAATGAAATGAATGAATGAAAATGAATGGCATCCATTAGATATTATTTTTATTTATTTAGTTGATAATAATTTAGGTGGTTTTAGCTTACCTAAAACTCAGACACTTTATACCAATATTGTATTATATTTACCTCACATTACAAATACGTTATACAAACAAGATAGCATGATAACAAACGGCTAAGTTTGCTTTGAAAATTAACACGAAAATGAGATAAGCTTGCGGATTAGGAACAAGAAATGCTAACAGATTATCTACATTTTCAATGCAAATATCTTAGTTTCTACCATTAATATGCGTTCTACAGAACATGAAATGGTAAACTGAATACAGTCTTCACGAAATTGATTATATTTTCAGAAATCAGAAATGTTTATTTGCCAAATGTAAGTAAAACAACATTGGTCTTAAATGTACTTAAAAATAAGGGTCAGTTACATTTTACCAGTTACAGTCCTGGTGTGCAAATATACTTATCATAAATTTTACAATATAATTACAAAATGTGAATAATTTTTATAATATTTTCATTGATATTTTTACTATTTAGGTATACTAACAGCCCTAGATCAGTGAAAGGAGGAAAGGTAGGGCCTTTGCCGTGTTATGGGAAACTTTAGGCTTATAAATAAACAAACTAGCTGATGCCAACCACTTCATCTTATTCTCATTATATTTTTGATAATTCACACAATATCTTCACAAAATTGTATTATTCTGATGTAATAACTACATTATTGTAAAGTTTAATTTAAATCCATTCAATTCTTTTTGCCTAGAAAAGTAACAAACATACATCCATTCATACAAACTTTTGCATTTATAATATAAGTAGGATAAATACTAAATAAGTATTTATCCTACCAATATTATAAACGCAACTTCTGATATCTAGTGTACCTATACTAGATATCAGTAGTATATCAAAAATAAGTATAACTGGAAAATTGGACTTCCCCAATCAAATATTACAACAATAATAATGATGATGGCATCAAATGATGTAAGATCAAAAGATTCCAGTTAAACAATGTATTTTTGTGTTTCAAAGCTGTTAATTAACTTGTTTTTAAGGTAAAACAGCAAATTTTACTGAGAAATTTTTTGAAAAATAAACGTAAAAAAAAATGTATCATTCTTTTAGATCTGTAAAAAAAAAGTAACATACATAATGTAAGTATTCTATCAGGAATCTAGTACCCATAGTTCAAGCTTTGCTTAGTTTGGGACTTGAGTGTGTGAAATATCCATGAATATTTATTGATTTAAGTGTATGTATTATTTTATGATGTTTTTGAAATATATTTGAATTTAATTCTTAATTACCTTGATAGGATTAAACAATGCGCCTATTTATAGAGGTAAATGAATGATAAAGAGTAACACAACACACATTACTCAGCAGCAAAGATAAGACAAAATCTAGAAATAAATACAGCTCAATTAATTTTGTTACAACTTATTTCTTGATGACAAAGAAACTAAAAATATAAATTAATAAATATTTACTTAAATTGTATTTATTTTAATTTACTTATAGGTAGTTATTCAAATTGATGTTTAATTTGTTAGGTAGTTTTTACCTAATTAAATTGTAAAAGTTCATTGTACAAGCAGTAATGTCTATTTTCAATTATTTATTGAAATCACCCAACAATTATCACTACAATTTGAAGGACATCAACAGGTGTCATCAGAAATATGTATTGTCAGGGTCAAACTTACTGTGCTCATTCACCGATTCGCTGGTGAAGGAACCACTCCTCACAACAGGTCCCCAATGCTGCCGCCGCCCACCTTCCCGAGATTCTGTCCTTTCCACATCTTCAGCTTTGCACAGATGAAATGCAAATACGCACCAATAAAACACTACACCGATACGCATCGTGATGATCTATCAATGACCCTACTGCACTACCGTAAGCAATAACACGTAACCACTGCCTGAATATCACTCACTATACACATCCTAAAACAATACAAAGCTTCACTGTCTACCGTGTAAAAGGCCACATCACAGCTTTACTGAAAAAACACTACAAACTACGAATTTTTTATCACAGAAAGAACCAGCGAGGTTGAAAAAAGAATTGACATTGCATCGCAGGCAAGCAAGCAACGGCTAATGACGGCTGACTAAGTGCTGTCACAGTCAACGTCACAATTTGTTCTACTTTCACTGTCAATGTCATTTAACGTTAGTGCTCTAACATGACATAGCTAAGTGGTCAAGAAACAGTGACAGAGAATTCGGTCTTTTTCATGATCATTACTAATAATACAAAGCTTGATTTATCATCGCCTTGGTTAATATTTGTGTAGATAGCTGACAGATATTTTTACAAAACAAATTTCAACTAATTTCTATTCTAAGCCTTCTCGACTACCTCCAACATCACTTCTCATAAAATATAGCTCAATGTTCTGTCATTTGTTTGTTGGGGACCCTGCCGGGCCGGGAGAGAGCCTGAGTGAGATAGTAGATAACGTAGATAGTGTGAATGAGTGAGCCAGCTACAGAATAAGATAAATTATATGATTAACATGACATAACCTTGCTTTACTTGCCTTGTCAGTTTGTAAACAATACCTTGCAAAACTGCTTTTGATAAAATATTATCTAATTTTACTTTTATTTCCTGGTTTGATATTTGAATAAAAGCAGTGTTGGTTTTTTGGCAAGATTTATTAAAAAATCCATCAAAATGAATATTGATTTTGAGACTATGGCTGTTTTGGAAGAAGAATCTCATAATGTAAGTACTTATTTACATTTCTTTGTTCTAGAGCATGTGTTGTAAACACATGCGACTATTGGTTTGGGTAATTGCTACTCTACAAGTAAATAAGCAGCATGTGGGTGGACGAAAACGGCTAGTTTTAAAGTTGTTTCCAGTGAGATAGGTACAAGATCATGCCACAATAACAAAAACATGGAGTCCGCTCATTTACATACCTATTATAGTTATAAACACATTGCACAACAGAATCATTCATTACGTCATCATAATAGATCAATCATTTAGTTATTTTTTTCTTTAAGCTTTTATTAAAAACCAAAGTTATCCATTTCTCTAATGGCACAAATCTCAAATTCTTATCTTATCACAATATACCTATGCTTCAGTATACATTATCAAGTCGAAATATGTTAAGTCCATACAATAACATGTAACCTCAATCCAGCATAACAATATGTTATTCTTCAGTTTAACAACTGTTGCCAAATCTATACTAATATTATAAAGAGGTAAAGTTTGTATATTTGTTCAATTGTAAGGGGTAACTCGGGATCTACTGAACCGATTTTAAAAATTCTTTCACCAATAGAAAGCCACATTATTGCTGAGTGTCATAGGCTATATTATATTTTCAAAAAAAGTAAGGATCCTTACTAAAACTTCAATTATGCCCAACGAAGTGGGCACGGGTCAGCTAGTAAATAATAAATATGCTTAGAGGTAAAAATCGGCAAAGTGTATCAAATATGTAGTGTTAGCATACTAAAGATATACTTACTTACATATATGTTTACAATGAAAAAATATTGGCAAAATACCCATACAATCTATAACCCCCTATCTTATAAAAAGTTAGCGTTGACTTTAAGTCATCATTACGTATGGTAATCAATACTTCAAGTCTGCGCTAACTTTTTATAAGATAGACCGTAAGTATAAAAGGCTTTTAACAAGTTTATTTCATTTCGCTGAGCCTTCCATGGTTAAACATATAAAAATACAGATACTCTTATTTTAATGGCTTTTGTGGCCTATTGCCACAATCCAGTTTTATTTATGACAGCGTTTGTTTTTTTGTTGTAGTAAGTAGAGACAATAAATCTGCAAAAATGTATTTCAGTAAAAGTAATTAAAATTCTTATTAGCTGAGTCAACAACGCCATCTCTTGAGTTTGATCAAAACTATTTATGCTTGGGAACTTCTATGTACTTATTGCCCACTTGGTTCATTTGTAACATTATAGATGGCGCTAAACCATACTATTTTCAGGTCTAGTTAAAAGAAATGTGTTTTTTCAGTAGTTAGT
The DNA here is from genome assembly GCA_932527185.1 of Ecliptopera silaceata. Classification (NCBI taxonomy): domain Eukaryota; kingdom Metazoa; phylum Arthropoda; class Insecta; order Lepidoptera; family Geometridae; genus Ecliptopera; species Ecliptopera silaceata. The sequence goes on from OW052211.1 coordinate 3,619,862, forward strand.
TCAAGATAGATGGCGCTGAACAGTGCTTTATCTTTGGGTTCAGGTGATACCTCTCCCTATAGCGGGAAATTCGAATTTTTTAGGGTTTTTTTTATTGCGGCTGAACTGTTGTATATCTTTTACTAGTATAAGATATTTTGCGAACATAAACAATAATTTTCTGTGTAACCCCGTATCAATTTTTGAGATTGGTTTTTTATATTAACTTACTTTATTATAATAACTGTTTTGTACAGTAATTTAACAAATATTTGCAGATCATACAAACATTTATCCCAAGGCGGATATGGAGAAGTTACCCTGAAAATGTGTACCCTTACCTTACACCCTGTATATCTTTTCACCCTAGTCTGCCCTTCAGCTCAAGGTCACTGTCAGACATGAGGGGTCCTCCCCTAAAGTCGACCCTTTTGTGGTCTAAAGAATTAGCATTGCCACTTGTGTCGTTCGTAAATGTTGAAATATTTACTACACTAGTTTTAATATGAAAGTTCTAAGCAAGGTTCTAGTTGACAGGCGTCACAGCTTAGTTGGTAGTAGCTCTGCCTTCCATGCTGTGGGTCGTGGGTTCGATTACCATCCAGAGCAAATGTTTGTGTGATGAACAGAACATAAATATTTGTTCTGTGTCTGGATTACTATGTATTCTGTGTATGTACAAAAATAAAATGTAATTTATTAGCAATCTAGTTCCCATAGTACAAGTAGCATTTTATGTGTGAAATTTCCGTGAATATTTATTTTATAATTATTTTTTTGGTTTTATAGTAGGTACATATAAATATTTTATAATAACTGGAAGGAAAGGTCTTAAAAGATTAGTAAATAAAAACATCTCTTATAAATCAACGTGACTCTAGCTTTGACAAAAATATTTGAATAAAAAGAAATCTTATAAACTTATAAAAGTTATAAAGAAAAGAAAGCGATTGACGTCAACTGGACTTCCAAGCTTGTTTGTGAATTAAAAGGTGTTGATCACGTTGCAAAAAAAAAAAACGGAAAATTTCAGCTTATTTACTTATTGACAGGCGTCACAGCTCAGTTGGTAGTAGCTCTGTCCTCGATGCTGTTTCGATGCTGGGTTTCGATTCCCACCTAGAGCAAATGTCTCTGGTCGCGTGGAACTGGCACCTAGAATCACCTACGACGATTCTAAATGATCTTTCTGATTTTACAAAATAAAGAAAATAAACAGTAAATATAAATAAATACTCATGGACATGACACACATCACACTCCAGTCCCAAACTAAACAAAGCTTGTACTATGGGTACTAGATTGCCGATAGAATACTTAATATACTTTTTTTATTGTAAATACATACATAGAATACATAGTAACAACTCGCAATAAAAATTATTTATGTTTATCAAACAAATATTTGCTTTTGCTGGATTACGCATGCGCAGTGTTAGGTTATTTCGTTACGGAATCTCTGGATTCGGTCTTCACGCTCAAGGCCTGCGATAGAATTTATGCGATTTTTTTTATATTTTTTTACATGACGAATAAATTTATTTTTTCTAAAAATTTCATTTTTATAATTAATTATTTGTCATGCATTTAATAATTAAAAGGAAAAGTCTACATCGAAAAATGTAAAAACATTGCTTTTATATAACCAACGTGACTATTTCTGAGAAAATATTGAAATAAGTACTTACATAAAAAGAAATCTTATAAACTTAAATAACTTCAAATAAAAAGAAAGCCATTGTTGTGTACTCATAAACTTCTTTATGAATAAAAACGTGGCGATCACGTTGCAAAAGAAAAAAAGCTCTGCAAGGAAAATTCCATTTTTTTTTAAACTTGCAATCGGTAAAAGACATGTTGGTGACTAAATGGATTCTAAACAGTTGGCTTTTTTTTAAATCTAATCTACGAATCACAATTTTTTTGTGATATTTTTTTTTATCAACTTACGCTGTCCCACTGCTGGGCAAAGGTCTCCCTTCTCTTTCCACCTCTCTATCGAAGGAGTCCAGATCGTCGCACCAATGCTTCCTAGGGCGTCCGCGACGTCTTCTACCCTAGAAGATTATTATTACGAAGATTATTATTACGATTATTATAAAAAATCTTTCTAATATTATAAACGCGAAAGTTTGGATGGTTGTATGTTTGTTACTCTTTCACGCAAATACTACTGAATGGATTTTATTGAAACTTTACAATAATGTTGTTTATACATCAGAATAACACAAAGATATTGTGCGAATTGAAAAATATAACGATAGTTAGACGAAGTCGCGGTCATTATCTTGTAAATATTTATAAAAGAGAAAAATGAGATGAAACCATAACCTATATTTCGATTTTAGATAATTAGATTCAATATTTTTTCTATATTATTATTATTATTTGAAGATACTGTGTATGATTCTTATCATTTACATAATTTTCATCAACGATATTCGTGAAGTATTCGAATTGTTATAAATCAGATGTACCTACTTTGTACCTAGTAATTAATAAAATACCCAGTAATTCAAAAGAATGTATAACTTTTTAAACTTATGTTCTTCGAGTTTTAAGAATTGGCTTTTCAGGGAAAGTTAGGAAAAGCAAAAACCCTTCTTCAGGAAATGTGCAGTAGAAACCCGTATTGTCTAGATTTTAAGTAAATAATATCTACTCTACCGAAACAAGACTAAAATTTTAAAAATACGTAAAAGTTTGATATTAATCTTTCTTAAAACTGTTGCATATCCCTGCCGAACCCCCCTTATAAATGTTCCACCCCGTTCCTGCCTTTCATTTTCACACTTGACCTCGTAGCAACAGCTTTTCATACTTTATTATCTAAAATGTACTCGAACAGTGGTACTCAAAGTGTGGGTCTCTCGATTCATTGGTCATAAAAAAGAACGATAGATAGACTGGGCCAACGAATCATCGAGTTAAATATTAACAAGAATCGAAAGTAATGCTTAGGACTCGCAATAGCTACCAGTTCAATCATATTTTTCTTATCTTAGTGACTCTTGATTATAGAACTTACACCGTGAGTCCAATAAACTGTGAGAAGCACTGTGCTATAATAATAATTCCTATTTTTTCTAACTCAAAATTAGTTTACTTTATAACGTGGTTCGAAGTCCAGTAAATTTTCGGAACAGTAAATTTTGGGAGTAAAATGGGGAATAATTTTAGTACATTACTAAATTTATTCCCCATTTTACTTAGTGAGTCTGAGTTGGATTTTTTATAACGTGGGTCTACAAATCAATTATTTACAACATTTTATAACGTGAGTCGAGGTCCAATAAGCTTTGGGAAACACTACTATAATAGTTATTCCCATTTTTTCTTAGCGAGTCTCTGTTTCTAAATTTTTGTTTCGTGGGTCGGGGTTCAGTAAACTTTGAGAATCCCTGTTCTAGAACATTCGATGCCATAGACTATCCATCACGGTTATTGATCCAGTGCAGGATGCGTTTTTTGGCCTATTTGTGTGATTTATGCTGCGCATGTCCGATTGCAGTCTAGTGTTTCGCCCGGGCTACCTTCTCGTTCATTTCGATCTAGACCGTTTGGCAGGTGAGTCAAGTTAATATGTATTTGCATTAGTAATTTTGTGTTCGTTATCGGCGATGTGATTGCAATCTGTGTGTTTGTGTGTGAATTTGAAAGCAACGGCTTTTAGCAATGCGCGATCTTTGCAATGCGTTCATTGTTGGTTTTGTTCCTAGGGTTAATCTTAGGTTTGTTTTTTTTAGATATTAGCTAAGACGTTGTGTTTTTTTCCCGCGTCATTTAAAGCCAACTTCTTTGTCAAGACTTCTCTTTTCGACTTTATCTCTAGAATTTCTTTAAAGCATTTTAAAAATTAGCATAGTTTTTTAAAAATCTTATTATATTATACTCAGCTTAAAAATTGTAGGCTGTGGAACAAAGGATAAGAGTTGGGCGGGATATTGCACCCCCGCACTTCCCTTACCCCGTGCGGTCGAGCGCGTCTGTTTTGTTAGACAAGGATAGACTTATATTCAAATTGGGTTGCTAGAAAGAGAGATCATTAAGGAGTGCGCGCACTAACAACATGCCTGTAGCTAGAGAATTGACAGACGTTGCTGTGCGCATTTATAAAGTGCAATGGACATGCAAATTTTCGTAACAGCAGTTCTATGATGAAAATATTAGAAGTTCAAGTTGCAGTAGAGAGATTTATTCTGCCTATTTCATTTTGTGCACACTTAAATTCTCAGAAATTAGCCCTTGGGAATTTAAAAATAGATTAAATGGAGTTGGAGCGCATGCGCGAGAATAAATATGACGAAATAGGCGTGGTGCGTGGAAAAAAACGGATAAATCAATCAATGACTGTTACCGACCGATTACTGACAACATGGTCATCAGTTTTTTAGTAAGGAGTATCGTGTTTTCATTACATTGGACGATCTGTAGCCATAATAGTGTAACTATGATTACTCTACTTATGTCAAATCCCCTGCAGGGAAGCTTGGGGGATTTTAGCACAATAGGTCTCAATCACTTGCGCAAGGGTAACTCGCAGGAAATTTCGGGAATGAAGATCTACAGATAGAGCTTTGTTTTAAATCCATAGAACTATATTTATTGTTACAACCGTATAACTAGATAAAGATAGATAAAGATAGATAAAGATAAAATAAATTTATTTGCATACACATCACATAAATATTACAAATATGAGCTAAGAAATAAAACTATAATAAAAAACTAAAAATACATAAAAACTTATTTATAGAGAAAAATGGTTGTGTTGCAAATCGGACTCTGACTCAGCATGGAGTTAGATGCTAGCAACTAACGCTGATCTTCCGTCAGAGCCGTTCGGTGATGCCAATAAGGGCTGTTTATCCACAGATATACATGTATAGTATGTGATGTATGTGTACAGAACTTTATTTATTGTTTCAACTTTATTAAAAGTGATAGAAAGGCAAGAGGTTTCACAGCTCACATTATGAGGATCTTTCGTAAACTGCGCCGCCATTACAAATTTTTTAAAGTTTACGCTAATTTGTTCAGCTATTTACATTTGTTTCTTAGATGTTTACTTACTCGAATATTATTAATTTGTAATCACTTCTGTGATAGTAGAGATTGTAGATTGATATACTTATAATGCGCGACGATCGTAGTTTAAATGTAGAGTCAACTGTAGTTAAAAGCGTTTTAGATTTGAGAACCGCTGTATCTTATGATTTTGGACATCAACATTTTGAACTTTATAAGAGTTTTAAGACAAACGGATTCTTATAAGAAACGAATAAACTCTAAACAATGAAATATCCACATTATATGAATTACTGCTGTACATTATTTGGATGAAAAATTGAATATATCTATACTAATATTATAAAGAGGTAAAGTTTGTATGTTTGTATATTTGTTCAATTGTAAGGGGTAATCTCGAAATCTACTGAACCGATTTAAAAAATTCTTTCACCAATAGAAAGCTACATTATTGCTGAGTGTCATAGGCTATATTATATTTTCAAAAAAATTAGGGATCCTTACTAAAACTTCAATTATGTAACCCAAGGTGTAAAAGAAATACCTAAGAAATTCCTTACATCGCGTGCGCTGCGAAAACTATTGATGATAGAAAGAAATCATGTACTACAATTTTGTAGAACACATCATCACCCACAAAAAAGTCAGCGACAGCATATGTCTAACTATTACAGATATGTCACTATAAGTGTTTTAATATCGAAAAAATATAATTAAAATGACGCCGCTAGAAAACGTTCTTTATTTGTGCTTTGGTATTAATTCTTATCTAAAAAAAATACTACATAATTAAGACTGTTTCAATACCTTTATATGATACTTTATATGATATAAAATTATTCAATTTGGTCATTCCATTCAAAAGATATCACGAGTTCAAAAATGTAAGTATTAGAAAAATGTCAAGCGGAATAATGCAGGTGCCGGTCACGGGAGTATATGCGGGTTCTATTGTTTAGTTACGTGGATTCAAAAGGAGAGTTATGAGTTTAACAGTACCTATACATATCATAAACTCATAATTAGTAAAATCTAACATATAGAAGTAAAGTTTGTTTATTTGTTAAATTGTAAGGGTAATCTCGGGATCTACTGAACCGATTTTAAAAATGCTTTCACCATTAGAAAGCCACATTATTGCTGAGTGTCATAGGCTATATACAAAACCGAAAAATAAAAAGGCTTTTACGTGGTAGTTCGTTTTGCAAAGTGAATCGGAGAAAAAACGGTCAAATTATGCCCAACGAAGTGGGCACGGGTCAGCTAGTCAATGATATACTTAAGTAATTATTTAAAAAAAAAACTGGATATTACTACAATCGCGTCCAATCAGCTCTAAGGTAAATCTAAGAAAAGGTAACGCAATAACAAACTATCGTATTTCAAAAATACCTTATTTCTTTGTAATAATTTAGCTGATATGACGACCTCGATACTTTTCAAGGAGTCTTGTGGGAAGCGGCGGCAGTTCGAATGAATAAAAAATAAAGAGACTTGCTCGAGCACAAATTAATGTGACATGACAATCGCAAACGTATCGAAACGGTTGCGTATTCGACTGATGCCTTGATCACACGTACCGAGTAAACCGGCGAGACAGTGACGTATTTAAGATACACTGCGCGCTAACGCTGCAATGTTCAACAGTAAAACTGATGTCGACGCGCAGTGTATCTCAAATACGTCACTGTCTCGCCGGTTTACTCGGTACGTGTGATCAAGGCATGACGCGTTGACGCTCGACTGTCGAACGTTGCAACGTCACCGCGCAGTGTATTGAATGTTTACGTTACAATTGGTTTACACACCCACTCCGTCTCAAAATTATTTAGTTATAGGTACTTATACTTATAAGAAGTTAGTAATTACGGTAAAATAAAAACGTTTAAGTATTATTTTTTATCTTCAGTTATTCGGTGGTTTATCTCTTTTGCTATTTTTCTTATGTGGCAACATTATAAACATAAAATTACTGCGAATACGATGCACAATGCTTATCGTGCACCAATAAAGTACCTACTTCCGTTCGATCATGACCTAGGTTGGTACCTGCGCAGTTAAACGAGCTCGGGTATTGCGTACTGCGCAGTTGCAACTAAACGCATTGATTTACCATCTCTCGGCGTCTCGTTGTAATGTCAATCACCTTGTCGAAGTTCCAATTTTAAATGACGCGCGAATCTCTTTTGCTTTTTTTATCCTCGTACTCATTTCTGACTACATAACGTAAGATTAGGCGGTATGGTTCGAAACTATAGCCTGCTCCGAGAAGCGAAAAAAAAAACCTTTCTGACTAAAACCTTTTTGGTCTCCGTTCAAAAAGGTCGAGGGTTCAAAAAAAAATAACCGGTCGTGCAGTTTTCTATTCAAGACTCCTTGGTCGTTGTGAGGAAATCAGCTGCGTAGTCAACTGCACGTGTTCACTTAACGTTTTAAACGCTGACTAGGAAGTCTGAACTTAAGTTGTACGTGCTGATATTTTAAACACTTGAGTTTCAAAAACAAAGGAGTTATTATTTCTTAAGAAACTCACTAAAAGTTTGGCACTTTTGTAATGTCACGCTATGTCGATTGTCAGTAGTGTGGTATATTTGTATTATTGTAGTAGGTATGGCCTTATTATTGTTAAACCCAAAAAATTGCCTAAGCCCATGTAAAATAATTATGAAATGCCGTTGACCTAATTAATACCTCGTGCTAAAAATATAAAAAAAGGAAAACAAAACAGTTTTATGTTAAAGTAAACCAAAACAAGGGTATTTTATCTATGTGATAACGGAACCCTCGAAGAGATTACGATTACATACGTAACTAAAATACAAACTCTATAACGTATAGGTGTGTTGTGTATACGTTGCAGCGCAGTCGCCGAGTGCACTCGATAAGGTCACTTTGCCCAAGGTGGGGAACACAATAGGCTCATTGCGAAACGCGACGCACTGTCTGTGCCATGCCATTCGAGATTTAAAAAGTAAAAAAAAGAACGTTCACACACGGACTGCGCAACCAACAATAGCACGCCAGTGCGCGTCCCACTCGCCGACAGAGCGGACCATTCACGCCTTATTTGATTCTAACCGTACACGAAACTAACAGGAATCTTGTGAGAAAAGTTCAGTTTTCAAGTGACCGGCCGCTGTTGTCGCTATTTGCGACCGAAGGTGATTCATTTTGGGTTATATCGATATTTACTACGCCGTATAATCAAGCATCATTTGACGGGAGCGTACGACGCAGTTTCGTATCGGCCGGTCTTTTGTTGCTAACCGAGCGACAGACTGCGTATATTATTTACTGAGTTTAATGCTTATTATGGACAACATTGTACGATTTATTGAGTACTTTAACTTAACTTTGTAACCAAGTAGATTTATATTTACAGATATTCTAGGTCATGAAACTCGTATGCAATTGCGATTATTTTATTTACTGCATTACGTCATACAATAATATTTTATTATCAATCCGATTGCAAAGATAAAGTGAAAACTGCAGAAAGAGTCATGGCTTCCAAAACATTGAATTTGTATTCGGTACTGCTGTAAACTTACTAATCCCTGACATAGAATAAGTTAGAGGTGACATTAAGCCATGATTAATTACATATGCTAATCAAGGCTCTTGTCTACTCTACTTTTACTTATAAAGGGTGTTTAATTTTGTCCACACTACCTAAAAATTGTAGGTAGTTTTTACTAAGTATATAACTGATCTGTACATCTGAGATCTGACCCTTTAGACTTGATGATTTCAAATCAAAAAGCATTCATAGCTATTCTATTATATATTTATTCTATTATTATTATGGTTTTTCTCAAATTACTTAAAAAATAAGTAAAAACTGCTTACTCAAATACTTAGTTATTAATTAGATTAAGTCTGTCGAAAGAACGTGTCTACAATAATATTTTTTTCCACACAATTATAATATGTATTGTAAATCGTTTGTACACAGCTATGTTTATAAAAAAAGTAAGTAATTTTAATTTAAAAAATCATTTAAATAAAAAATCTAATAATAAAAAAATATTGGCACATCTGCAACGTAACATTCTTACTACCAAAAACGATGCCCACGTTAAAGAGTAATTATGTACTTACTTCACAAACGGCTTAGTCACGTCACGGCATGATTTTGACAATTATTTACACTGCTATCTCACTAATCTAATATTACTTAACATGGAATCGATATTGTTCAGAAAATTAAATTCCATTATCTTCACATGTTTACTCTCATCATATCAGTCTCTCTCAAAGCGAAATCGCGCGAAACCGACTTTATAACAATAAAACAATACGCTTACAAAACACTTTCGCTCTAGCGAAAAAGACTCTAGTCTTCAGGGGCGTGAGCACCAATAAAAAGTAACGTATCTAAGACACACTGCACGCTAACGCTGCAAAGTTCGACAGTAAAGCAGATGGTGACGCGCAGTATCTCAAATACGTCACGTTCCGTTTACGATGGTCACATTTCTTAGTGCTCACCTCCCTGGAGTCTTATCGCTAGAGCGAAAGCGCGCAAAATTAATCAAGAAGCAGAAGAAGAGAGCAAGAAGTTCTTTAACCAAATAGGTCTGTTTAGATTCAAGAAGTTCTTTACCCAAATAGGTCTGTTGTAGATTCAAAAAGTTCTTTAACCAAATAGGTCTGTTTAGATTCAAGAAGTTCTCAAACCAAATAGGTCTGTTTAGATTCAAAAAGTTTTCTAACCAAATAGGTCTGTTTAGATTCAAAAAATTCTCTAACCAAATAGGTCTGTTTAGGTTCAAGAAGTTCTTTAACCAAATAGGTCTGTTTCGATTCAAGAAGTTCTTTACCCAAATAGGTTTGTTGTAGATTCAAAAAGTTCTTTAACCAAATAGGTCTGTTTAAATTCAAGAAGTTCTTTAACCAAATAGGTTTGTTTAGATTCAAGAAGTTCTTTAACCAAATAGGTCTGTTTAGATTCAAGAAGTTCTTTAACCAAATAGGTTTGTTTAGATTCAAGAAGTTCTTTAACCAAATAGGTCTGTTTAGATTCAAGAAGTTCTTTAACCAAATAGGTCTGTTTTCCAGGAGTCTGCTGGCATTTACGGCTCGGCGGGGGCAGCTTCGGCGGACGGCAGCGAGCGGCGCGAGTCGGGGAAGCGCGGGCGAAGACCTGGGAGGAAAGCGACGCTTGACAAGTCCGATATGAAGGCTAAACTAGGTAAGATCTTGCAGAAAGAAAGAAATTATTTATTTGCAATACAAAAACTTATAACTAAAGGTGCCTAAAATTAACATACAAACAACAAGTATCACAAAACGGATACTGGCTCAGCATAAGTCGGTCTTACAACCAACAACGCTGGTCTTCCCCGCCTTTAGTGCTTACGTATTACCTGAAGCTGAACGGCTACTGAAAAAGGTTAATTGATTTTGTTTGTTACTTGGGACAAACAAAATCAATTAAACTTTTTCAGTAAAATCACAAAGATCATTTAGAATCATCTTATGTATATCTTATAAAAAGTTAGCGTTGACATTATGTCACCTTTACGTATGGTAATCAAGACTACAAGTCTGCGCTATCTTTTTTCATAGGCCGTTAGATATTCTAGGTGCCAATTCTTTTCAACCGGTGTTGTACTACAACTAAGCTATTTATTGGTGTATTTCAGAACGTAGCCGTCAGTCTGCTCGCGAATGCCGTGCCAGGAAGAAGCTTCGCTACCAGTACCTCGAAGAGTTAGTGGCGGATCGAGAACGTTCCGTCATAACGCTGAGAAAGGAGTTGGAAAAGGTATGCATTAAAAACTCTTTTCATATTACGGAGAAAAGTTTAGCGCCATCTATCCCGCTATATGTTAAACTGCACTGTAATCGACGCAACAGACCAACAGATGGCACTTGCACTTACGGCCGGTTTCTGGAAACCCAAATCACGATTGATCCGAGTTTGATACATAGTAATTATTTGATTTTTTCGTTGATCATCGTTCGAGAAACCGGCCGTTAGTATCGTTATATAAATAAATATCTATAAATATGCATGGACATTTCACACATCACACTCTAGTCCCAGACTAAGCAAAGCTATAGGAACAAAACTGCTGATAGAATACTTAGATACATTTTTTTGTAAATATGTAAGTACATATACATACATAGAATACATAGTAACACCCAGACACAGAACAAATATTTATGTCCATCACACAAACATGTGCTCAGGGTGGGAATCGAACCCATGACCCATAGCATGGAAGGCAAAGCTACTACCAACTGAGGTGTGACGCTTGTCCAGTACCCCAAGTACTAGTTTGTGCACACACGTATCGCAGAGACGCGATCGCCACAAATTTTGTTTGGAAATCTAAGCTTCAAATCAGCTTAAGCAAAAAATCAGCTAGGGACGCTGCTTGGATCTCCATACAAAATCGGTGGCGCTCTGCGATTGTCTCTACGATCCGTGTGTGCACTAGCTCGTACTTGGGGTACAGTTCTTACACTGGACATTATGTAAATAAACTTTTAAAATAAAATTTCAGCTACACAAAATCCATATGGAGTTAGAACATGGCCGGACGCCGGACGGCATCGAGCTGATGCTGCAAGAACAGATCAAGCAAGAATAGTCCTTAAACTGATATGCAGAAGACATATTACCAAAACTTAGTATCTGTAAGTATAGTTTGGATGATTTTAGACACTATGAAACTTAGAATGTAACTTGGATCTGTCGCTTTTTTATCTAATGTCCCACTGCTGGACAAAGTTCTCTCACAAAGTTTTTTACTGGTCTGTGGCGATTTTGTATTTATATCCCAAAAAAGATTTAGTAAACGAAAAAAGATGCAGGAAGCTGATATTTTATATGTATGTAACAATTTTTCTTTATTTGCGAACCAGAAAAATTTCAAGAATTTAAGGTTTTTAATAACAATGTTGGTAAGATATAAAACTGAATTTTGTTATAAAAACATTTCAATGTAGTTTGAGATATATTAATTTAATAGTTTCCAATAACATTATAAAAAAAAATGCAGTAAAGAAAAATGTTAACCTGAAACCCACACTGGAAGGCAGAATTACTACCAACTGAGCCCTGACAAATTTTAAATCCTTTTGGGATTACTATTTCATGACTTTTAATGTTAATGGGTTCGATGCCTCCTTATAATTTTTGGGATCTTTTTAATTTTAATAACTATTTTATTAAAAATGTAGTGTTGATAATAAGGGAATGAAATAACCGCCTACCTTACCTTCAGTATTGTTTTTAAGGCGCAAAAAATAAAACTTTTAAAAAACTTTCAATAGCCATATTGTTTGTTTCTGTGTACATTGAGTACTGACACAATAAAAAAAATGTTTTTTTTTAGTATTTGTACCAAAATCACAGGCTAGATAAAACCTTGAAGCCAAAACAAGAATTTGCAAAAATAGGTCCATTTTTTTTAAATAAAAAAACTATTTTCTAGAAAAAAAAATAACTCTTTTATACTATAACACCTAAAAATCGTACCTTTTATATAATTTAGTTCGAATATTTCATATCGATGTTAGTATCTAAGCGGTTGCCAATAATATTATTTATCAATATTTCTTAATTATTTTTAACGATTTGTCAATTTTTTTATTAATTACTGTGCATACTCTAGTGCTTATGTCCTATTTACACAACCATAAGTAGATTTATTGAGACATTTACACTGCTCGGTAACGACTTAACTGCGCTGTGTAAACACGATTAAAAATAACTACACAATCCTACTTTAAACTAGACTTGTCATTGGCACTCTTTGGTAAGAGATGTCATTGGTTGTCACTGTCATTTTGACAGATGTCGTATAAAAAGAAGAAGATATAACAATAATCGTATCATTAGTCAAATATGTATGTATATAAAAAAACACTTTATTCAAAATCTCGTCAGTTATTTCATGGTAAAAAAATATGTAGATACATTATGATTGATAATGATAAATATTTAAGAAACAAACTAATTATCACTTTTAATTAATATATTTAAGTTTGACTATAAATTTAATAATTTTCATGTTTTAGTTTAATAACGTAACGTATATCCGCAATATATTAATAATTTATTTAATAAATTCTAGACCCAACTTAAGATCCAACTTCGTAATTATATCTTAAAACAAAAAAAAATATGACTAGTTTCTTTTTTTTTTATTTAACCGACATTTCACACATCACAATCTTTCTACTAATTTATTTAATAACCTGTTATTCTTTTAAATACATTAAAATATTATTCATATAAGTACATAATCATATCATAGAATTAATTTAATAATTAAGTACTCGTCAACAGAGTGATAAAAACATTTGTAGTATTATTTATAGACGCCTGAATTGAATGGCTTCTATAAACATAACATATCATAATTTTAAAGTAAAGTAAAAAAAAAAAAAATAGTTGTAAAAGTTTAATTTAGGAAGGTAATTCATATGTATGGTAAAATTCTGAAAATGTATCCCTGAAACTTGGATCTAAGATCAATGAGATATATGAGATATAATATGAAACACTGAGTATATTATTTTAAAATTTAAAGTTTTATGCAGCTTGAGAAAGTCGTATGTTTTTTTTTCTGTCGAGAATTCACTATCAACCTCAGTACGTCACGTTAATAAAAAATCTAAAATAAAACTAAAGTAATACATATAGGTACTATATTCACTAAAATCACTAGGATCATTTAGAATCGTCTTACATACTAGGTGATTCTAGGTGCCAGTTCCACCTAGAATCACCTACTAATCCGCGACCAGAGCCTAGAAGAACGGGCAAGAAACTTACGACCTGGTTCCTACCGTTATTTGATATGAACCTTCTTACAAAGAATTACTATTAAAATTAAATACTGAAGTTCCAGTGCGGTGTCAATTTAACTTAGTAAAGTTTAAATGAACCTCAATGATGATACAGTCATGTCTGTCTATTACAATTAATGATTTAACTTTGAATTGCAAATAAAGAAACAAGTATTTAATAACAAAAATCGCTGGAATTTTGACTTTTGTCATGTTTTAAACGTCACGCTTGTCACTTTGTTAGTTTGCGATTTACATCTTACATTTGGAACTTATACGTTGATTAAGCAGAAAAAAACATTTTTTGTTTCATTTATTTGTGTAAACATAATTTTGTTTCTTATTTTTTTTTAATAATTAACGGTAGTTAATCCTTTAACTTAGTTCAAACTACCACAAATTCTACCGTAAATAGTTTAGTTCCACGACAAATCATGTCTAATTTAGAATATCAAGCTATGCATAAGATTTAAATTTTAAAATACGCGCTAACCACGGCATGCTGATTTTTTGAGTCCACGAAAAACCTGGAAATGATCAAGATTGTCAAAGTACGGTTGTGATTTAAAATGTCACATGTCAATGTCAACGTCAATGCGCAGTGTCATAGTATTAAGGATTTAATCGACTGAGATAACGGGGGGTTTATATTTACTCCATTTGACTCAGAATGTAATAACAATATTAAATGTAAGTAGGTATATTTCTATTTTATATTATTATAATTAATTATGGTCGATATTTGTAATTATGATATTGTTTTCTTGATCAGGTAAAGATGTTACTATTGTTGTATTAAATATTATAGCAATTAATTGCCGATTTACACATTTATAAGTGACAAGATATACGTTACATTACGCGGTATTCAACCACACTTAGCAGGTGAGCTGTTGAAGCCGCGCAGTGTAACTCGTACGTATGAGAGTGTAAATCAGCTTCAAGTTCAAGGAGAGACATTTTTTTGGTTGAAACTTCAGCCATATTAATGTACTGAGTAGGTTAGGCTAGTAGTAGAAAGTATTTATAAAAACTTAAAACACTGCAACCCGGCATATAGTCCCAAACAAAGCAAAGCTTTGTAGTTTGGAACTTAGGTATATTCATATTCATGTTTTTTTTTATACTTTTTAATATCCCAAAAGTTATTGAGTAGAGCAGGACTCGAACCTGCGTTTGCGTTTAAAAATCACCCATAGAAGTCACATTGTCGAGAGAAATAACTTTTGAGATATTAAAATATAAACTGCTCTGTAAATTGTAATCTATTCTATATTAACGATAAAAAAGTACCATCTTTTCCTGATATAGAATAATTCGTTTAAAAAATATATCTATATTTGAAAAAAAAGTATAAAAAAAGTAAAAAAAAACGAGTTTCAACAATTTCATATCATCTTAATGTTTCCTTTACTTACATAACTTTTATCTTAACTCTTAAAACTGTTTATGTGCCTAAAATGTAAACTCAAGATATGGAATAAATAAATTTGCAGGTTAACTAACAATTATGAATCTATAAATCGAGATAGTCTCGTTGTTTGTTAGAGTATCACGCCTAAATAAACCACTGAACCGATTTAAATGAAACTTTGATAGTTAAGAAGCTGGTTTTCTGATTTATTTTATTTTATTTATTAAACAAAATCCACAGCTCTTATACTATAATACACAAAACTTACAAATAACACAGAAAGCCAATTATGGGATTTACATTCTACTAATAATAATTTAAACAAGGGCTAGGTTAAGACCTAGCAATCAAAGGCTTGAATTCATAGACACATCTTGGTGACAAATATAAGCCAGTGACAGATATTTTAGCGCATGAACGTCGCGGGTTTTAGCTAGTTTAATATAAAATTGTTGCAACTCAAAAAGTGATGTGCTCTACGCACGAAGACATGGCATGAATAAGTCCGTGAAAAATCTGGAAATTTCAATGAGGGCTTTTCGAAGATTCTTCTTGCAAGTTGCTACTAGATGGCGCTGTCTAAGGATTTCTAATCAAGTTATTAAATATACACGGACATTTCCCACATCACACTCTAGCCTAAACTAAGCAAAGCTTGTCCTATGAGAACCAGATACTGATAAAAAAACTTTTTTAAATACATACCTACACATATTAAGTACATAGTAACACCCAGACACAGAACAATTTAAATTCATGCTTAAGAAGAGCTTGAGCGTCGATTCAGTTCAGACTTGAAACTGAGCTTGTGCTTGATGCATTGACAGAAGTTTGCACATATCCATCCAGCCAGCAACTATTTTACCGCGAAATGAAAAGAACCTCTTTAATTGTTAAAGTACAGATTATGACTTACGGTGACAATACTTGTAGTGAATGCATTTAATTATATATTTGATAAAATTTAATTATCTATTTTATCTGTAAATAGATATTTAAATCGTAACAAAAGTATAATTTACTGCATTTAGTTTGATTTTAAGGCATTTTCTCCGGCATTTCGCGTTATTAGAATTAATTCAGATTTAAGGTTCTATTCGTAAAATGTTTATAGAGGTCAATACCTTAACTGTTCCAAGTGTAAGTCCACGAAAGGCCTGGAAAACTTCTTGCTAGTACGGCCGTGACTTATGATAGCTGTCATATTGACGTTACTGTCAAAACGTACACGTCAATGTCAATATGAGGCTATGTTGGAATATAGGCTTTAACTGAGGCCCGAGCACGAATAAATGTGACAATCTTAAACGTATCGAAAGGGTATCGTATCCCAGTGACACTAAGCGTTGACGCACGAACGTTGAATGAGCTAACGTTACGATACGTTTACGATTGTATTTTATTCGTACACATCCCTCTGTTTAGATCTGAGCCCTTAGTCCGAAGACGCATTTTAAAACTCCCTACTCTCGAGCCGACAGTCGTCTCTCGGATGTCCATACATTTTTGTATGGCTATCCGAGAGACAACTGTCGGCTCGAGAGTAGGGAGTTCTAAAATGCACCTTCGGACTACGGGCTCTGTAAAGATTACTGAGGGCTTCGTCCGAGGTTGCTTTTTAAAACTCCCTACTCTCGAGCCGACAGTGACCGACAGTCGTCTCTCGGATGTCCTTATATTTTTGTATAGATATCCGAGAGACGACTCTCGGCTCGAGAGTAGGGAGTTTTAAAATGCAACTTCGGATTAAGCACTCTGATAGTCAACATGGTCATTGTAATAAGTTTGATAATGGAAATATATGCTCATCATCAAATATGAATACGATAACAAAAGTCCATGAAAGACCCGGAAAGCTGTTTGTCAGTACGGTCATGACTTTGTTAGTGGCTGTCATATTGTAAACGTCAGTGTCACTATGAAGTTCAGTCCGATAGGCTTCAACTAGATTCGTGTTCTGTCATTTTTTAACTAAACTATTCCATTTGATTGTTTGCTAATGTTATATTGAGTTCTGTTTGTTTATATTTGTGACTTCTAACTAATAATACTAAAGTGACAATCGTTGGAATAATTTTATTGTTTTAAGTGTCATTATTTGATGGAATTAGTTTCACATATTATGTTATGAAACTGACAACTGACTTGATGGCTGATGTTTTGACAGATAGATGACATATATATGACATATTAAAGAAGTAATGTTCTAAAATAATATAGTTTTAAAATATTTTATAATACTAATTAAAAAATAAGCTATATTATAAGATTGCGTCATAAATACAGGGCTAATGATAAAAAAGGAACAGTAGTTAAATGTAACAATAGTTGTAAATATAAATATATTTGTACAAGTATAAGTACGTGGAGAATGTTCTGTTTTTATTTAATTATTATTGTATATTTAAAAAAATGTATATTATTAGAGGTACCTACGTGTGTATGCCAACGTCAAAAAAATAAATAAACAAAGTTTTTCGTTGTTCAATAAATTCATCGAGGTTATGAAACGTTCAGATCTGCCATGCCACAAAAGAAAAGTTCAACTATGAAATTCTTGGTATATTGTCAAATTGAAAAAAAAGTTTTTTTTATTCTAAAATAGCGCGGTTTCTTACTTTTGACTTTACTTTTTCATACAATATGACTTGTTCTTGATGCATATTATAATTAATTAAGTAAACGCAGAACCGACATAATAAATCAAAAGAAGACCTAGCCGAATGCCACTCAGAAATTAGAACTAGTATTAAAAAAATGGTTGACATACAATCTTCTGACTTAGATTATTGATAAAAATTATGTATGTAAAAGCTTTTGTTTTCACAAAGCTTGTTTAAGTTTGTACTCCTTCGTTCAATTTCTAGTTTTAATTTATATTAATTTGTGAGCTGAACCAGACTTTAGTTATATCATCACCCTATTTTATAAAAAAAAACTTGAGAGGTGTCAAAGGACACCCGGATGGAACGAAGTTCCTTTCGATTTATTAGTATTAATATTTATTATGTACAAAAAACCTGTATACACTCAACAAAAATAATCGTCGCGACACCACACGGCTCAATGCGAAACTGGCTTGCTCTCTATGAGAGAGAGAGAGACAGATAGAGAAACACGCGCAAGCCGCACGGCTGTCGTTACAACTTACGCGCAAGCCGCACGGCTGTCGTTACAACTTACGCGCAAGCCGCACGGCTGTCGTTACAACTTACGCGCAAGCCGCACGGCTGTCGTTACAACTTACGCGCAAGCCGCACGGCTGTCGTTACAACTTACGCGCAAGCCGCACGGCTGTCGTTACAACTTACGCGCAAGCCGCACGGCTGTCGTTACAACTTACGCGCAAGCCGCACGGCTGTCGTTACAACTTACGCGCAAGCCGCACGGCTGTCGTTACAACTTACGCGCAAGCCGCACGGCTGTCGTTACAACTTACGCGCAAGCCGCACGGCTGTCGTTACAACTTTTGGTCTTATTTTTTTCCATCTAGCCCCTTTTTCGCAACTCGCGATAAGGAACTTCGTTCCAAAAGTTAGCGTTGACTTTATGTCACCATTACGTATGGTAATCAATACATCAAGTCTGCGCTAACTTTTTATAATATAGACCGAATAACTATTTTTTATATTTAGTTTGTTTGTAATTATTTTTTATTATAACTTTTTAAGTTTGTTTAGTCATCATTTAGATCTTTTTATGATTAAAAACTTTTGCTAACGATTGTGGATCACAGAAAAATTAATAACAGTTTTATTGGTTCCAAAATAAAATGGCTAAGTTTTTCTGATGATTATTAAATTCGTTTTGTAGTGTTTTAGCAAAGCCTAGATATATTAATTTTAAATTTGTTGTAAAATCTTTAATCTGTAAAAATATGTTGAGTTATTTAGGTTTATATAAGTTTAGATTACTTAATTATAATTTAAGGGAGCATAGAAACACTGCTTTATTATTTAATAAAGAGTGCTCCTATACTTTCCAATTTTAATTCAAATTGTATTACATTCTTTTAATTATTTACTAAAAAGTAATAAGTCAAGAGCATCTTCAAATCTCTTTAAAATTCATCTAATCATAGAATATTTTATTCGGTAAGTATATATATATTGAAGTAATAGGATATTTCTTTGAAACTGAAGGTATTTTTACAAAATAATTCCACAAGAAAAAATGTACGAACCATTATTTTGTACATAAGCGTCTTTTGTCAAAATTAACAGCTATAAAGATATGTAATACAGGACATACATACAGGACATACAGGAGGAGGCACCCTGGTGCATGCTGTTCGCCGACGACATAGTTCTTGTCGGAGAGGATGCAGCCGAGGTACAAAGCAGACTGGGAAAATGGCAAGAGAAATTGGAGAGAGTAGGCCTCAAGATCAGCCGCACTAAAACGGAACATCTTTTCTGCGATTTTAGTGGCTCCTCCAATTTCTCTCCAATTGCCTTAGACGTTGTAATCCTACCAGTTTGCTCCGATTTCAAGTACCTTGGCTCGCTCCTCCAAAACGACGGCAATATTGACCGAGATGTATGTAATAGAATGAATGCGGGATGGATGAAGTGGCGACAGGTCTCTGGGACAATATGCGACCCACGAATGCCCCTTAAGCTCAAGGGGAAAATTTACAAGACAGTCATCAGACCTGTCACCATGTATGGATCAGAATGTTGGGCAACGAAGAAGACGGATGAAAGAAAAGTGCATGCTTCTGAGATGCGAATGTTAAGATGGATGTGTGGAGTGACGAGGCTAGATAGGATAAGGAACGAGTATGTCAGAGGAAGTTTGAAAGTGGCGCCTGTTATTGAAAAAGTGAGGAGTGCAAGATTAGCGTGGTATGGACATGTTATGAGGAGGGATGAAAATCATATTACGAAGAAAGTTATGAGTGTGAGCGTGTCTGGATATGCAAGTAGAGGAAGGCCGAAAAAGAAGTGGCTGGATTGTGTGAAAGAGGATATGAATGTGAAAGGAGTAGACTCAGAGTTGACGAATGATAGGAGTGAGTGGAAGAAAAAAACATGTTGTGCCGACCCCACGTAACGTGGGATAAGGGCAGGGGAATGATGATGAAAGATATGTAATACAATTTGATTTTTATTTAAATACTTCATACAACCGATTGTTAATCCACCTCTTAGAATTAAAATTATTATTTTAAGTTTGTAAAAATAGATTTAAGACTTCATTTATTAATGTTTATGAATAATATCGCTCTTAACGATAAATATCCTTTTTTTGTGTTTTCATCAAAACTGCACTATTGAAAGAAAATCTTTCAATACTGGCTGTGGATGAATAAAATTTGATGAAATACTTTGAAACTCATAATACTATAGAGATAGATTTAAGAATACTTTTTAACTAGGATAAGTCAAATATTTCATTTGTTCTGCGTAAAATTATAATTTGATGATCACACATTACCGCTTGATAATAATAGTTAAAGTTAGATTAATGATTTTTTCTCTCAGTAAGTGTATCTTTTTATAGCAAAATGAAGAATTTAGTCAAATAAATAAATATGTGTCATATACGCCATCTAGACTCAGACTACAGAAATTTTGAACTGCTAGTTAGGGCAGCCTATATAAAAAAATATCATTATAATATAGCCTATGCTCAGCGCAGATAATGTAGCTTCACAATAGTGAAATAATTTTTGAAATCGGTCCAGTAGTTTCGGAGCCTATTCGATGCAAACAAACAAACAATCAAAACTTTCCTCTTTATAATATTAGTTTAGATGACATATATTAATTTATTTTATACCAAGTTTTTTACTTTGCTATAAATAAAGGTAAAATTAATTATAATAAATGAAGTTGAAAATTAAGAATTGATTCTAGTTAGTATTATGTCAACAGTTTGCAACTGTTAAGTTACTTATTACTTAAACTTAAGTTAAGAATAAGATTCGCTTGTCTCCAAATACCAATAACTTAGATAATAAGATATAAATGAGTTATGTGCAAAATTTTGGAAATTGTATGTAAGTATGTAAAATATTAATGTATTACTATTGTGTGTATGTATTACAGTTATAAGTTATTTCGTAAAATATTTTGGTTATAAACCTACACACTACTTACTACATAAGTAATTTTATATAAAATATACTTAAGTAATATTAATTAAAGTTAATTTAATTTAATGCGCCCGCAGGACTTGACATTTTGTAGTATATTGTAATTGTAAGGCTCGTAATTATATATATTCTCGTGTCTTAGTATTACTTAGTATTAAATAAGTATAATTAATTAAAAAAATACATTATATATTATCATTATAATAGGAGTATGCATATAATATATTATCATTATAATAGGAGTATGCATATAATGCCATTAGATTATCATTATGAAATTTTAGTTCAAGCATTTCAAGTAAAATTGACAAAACTATTTAAAAAGTTTTATGTAAAAATATGGGCAATCCATTGGGCATTTTTCTAAAATAAAATAAATGTAATCGACAGTACTAAAGTCATATCTGTATTTTTAGTTTATGTATTTACGTTCAATTTTTTTTATATAAAGGCGTATGTATGGGTCTAGCCATTTTCGCCAATGTCACGTTGCAAGTTAGACCTTAACACATAGAAGTAGGCTAAAACCGGACTGATGTGACGAATAAGCAAATATTTCCTTTAAAATAGCGGACTCGACGATTCACTGACTTTACTAAGATATATTTTCAAACACTTGACACTGTCAGAATTGCCTGTCAAAAGGTAAAAAAAAGAAGAAGACGACAAGCGACTTGTACGACTTGTAGAGCAAAAAGGATGCTCTCAAATTAGGTTTTGATGTGGTTATTTTTAATCTAAAACAAAAAAACACTTAGTAGGTACAAAAATATGACCGTTGCTTAAAACCCTAAATAAATTGTACAATATCTATGGTATTGTAAATAAACACATTTGCAGCACGAGAGTATGCCGTAATTTAATATTTATTATAAAAGTATTTTGTATATATTATATAACAACATTCGATATAATATATGACTAGGTTTGTTTACAAATATACTAAGAATTTATTATTTTTTATGATTAGTTTCATTTAAGCATAACAAAAAATTGGTTATTGAATAATTCTAACCCACTATCATATAATATAAAAAGTGAGCGTTGACATTATGTCACCATTACGTATGGTAATCAAGATATCAAGTCTGCGCTAACTTTTTATTAGACCGATAATTAGATGTTGTTTTTTAATTAGGAACGAAAAGATAGTTATCGATTCTTTACTTAGGTATTTCTGTTTTCCTAATTTAGTTTCCGATAAATATTTGAAGATATACATAAAAATTAAAGGAAAATTGACAAATCGTTTAGATTTATATAATTGTATTGTTTAGGTTATTAGTTATGTTTTATTATAATGAAAACTGGATGTAAATTTAAAATTAACATTTTAGTTAAGTTACATTATTATTTAGTATTTCTGTGCCATTTTCTTGTTTGAATTTATAAGTTCCAAAACTAAATGTTAAACATAAATTATGAATAAAGGACATACTGTTTTTTGTAAAGTTGTTGTTTTATTTTCTTATATACTTGCGTTGGCATTACGTATGGTAATCAAGACATCAAGTCTGCGCTAACTTTTTATAAGATAGACCGTTAACCTGCTACAAATATCGTTTGATCGAGCTTAGTTTTAAATTGGTAAAGAAAAATAAGCAACTAAATTAAAATAAAAGATTAGAAAGAACTGAGAGAGGCCTTTACCCAGTAGTGGGTAAAGTCGATGATGATGATGAAGACTAACCCCCTATCTTATAAAAAGTTAGCGTTGACTTTATGTATGTCATCATTACGTATGGTAATCAATACATCAAGTCTGCGCTAACTTTTATATACCTATCGTAAATAATTTGCATGTATCGGCATACCTAGCATAGGTAATGGTAGCAACATCGCTCCCCGATCCTAAGGTCTTGGGTTGAAATCCTGTTGTGCACCAACGAATTATTCTATTCTAAAAATAGCAATATTAGTACGTCAAGTACAAAGATGTCGTAAACTTTGTACAGTATTTTTATACAAAGGGATGACTAAAACCAGCCAACCCTTGCTCTATACAAGGTTATCTATGGCTGGTAGAGAATGCACTAACATAATGAACTATTTAAGTATCTATACCTACCTATAGAATAGATACTAAACTAGTCGATATTTAAAGGCAAGATATTCAGGCAATTTTCTGCGATTTTAAATACTTACATTGTTGTAAAAACTCTATAATGTGTAATTTAATTTTACCTTGAAATTTTTAAGGATTCCCAAAAGTTTTAAGTTTGAAAGTCAATTTCGCTCTTTTCATCTCAAGTACATTCAGAAACTTCTGGGTAAATCAATCAGCTCTATGCAGATAGTTTTGAACAAAGTTTTTCAAAAGGCAATCTAAGTAATTCACTTTGTGTAGCTGGAAACTACACCGAGTGGGCTTAATTAGTTTAAGATTTACGAAATCGGTGGAATGTACCATAAAAGACACAGTCATTAAGGTCCTAAGTCGTAGGTGGATCATCTCCCACCGAGCCACATCGGTCGTCAAATAAATTAGAATCAAACTTTGACAGATAGTGTTGCCGTATTTTCGTGAAAATGTTCCTCATAGTGGGGTAATTAAAATAATGGAGTATCTAATTTAATGAAATGACCAAAGGTTAATCAAAGGTACGAGTAATTAAGCGATTTGCTATCCAAAAGCTTTTTTATTTGGTTATTGAATTGCCAAAGTTTGAGTAAGTATACTTATCCCCTATCTTATAAAAAGTTAGCGTTGACTTTATATCATCATTACGTATGGTGATCAAAGACATCCAGTCTGCGCTAACTTTTTAATAGATAGACCGTCTAGAAGTCTTAGGTTGTAAACCGTAGTAGTACCTACCATAGGTAGGTAGTACCTACCTATGCTAAGTAGGTACTACTACGGTTTCTTTGATTTCATTAAATTACTCCATTATTTTAATTACCCCACTATTAGGTTGTCGCAGACTGGATGTCTTTGATCACCATACTAGGTACCTACTACCTACTAATAAAGTAAATTAGGTAGGTACTTATTAATCGAGTAAGCAAAGTTCTTCTTCGTGTCGACGACAGTTCCCTGTAAACGAAGTTCAAATCTGTATTGTATGTTTATTAGTTTGGCTAAACTTATCTAGTCTGCGATCCCAATTTAAGTTTAATAACTAAGTTACAAATTTCGACATAGATATAAGAAAGTACTTATGTACTTTCTTATATCTATGTCGAAATTTGTAACTTAGTTCGAGAACATTAAGAATATATAAGAAAGTACATATATTCTTAATGTTCTCGAATATTATTTACCTAGGTGTAAGGTAAATAATATTTGAGGACATTCTATTCTAAAGAAAAAACTATATAATTTCTAACTGTAGGTACATAGAATAGGTTCTTATTAACAACCTTATTTTAGTTTAATAGATACTCATTTAAGTTCATCATTTTAACATTGTTTCTCGATGGGTATCGAACCCACGACCGTATAGGCAGAGCTACTTAAACCCACGACCCACAGCATAGGTAGAGCTACTCGAACCCACGACCCACAGCGTGGAAGGCTGAGCTACTACCAACTGAGAAAATAATGTAAATAGTGTAATGTCAGCTTAACAGATTAAACGCCAGTGGTCATCAATTTTATCATTCACTACACTTTACTGTACATTGCAGTTTAGAGTACACAGGTGGTTGTAGACGTAAGTGATGATGTTGCGAAAGACGAAGTGATGTAAGTAGGATTACTTCACTTCGTCTTTTGTAACATCATCACTTACGATTACGCGATAGAAGTTTAGTTCTCATTAGTTCTAGATTTATTTATTTGTGAATCTCAGTAAAATATATATATTTATTTTGCGAAAATAAAATCTCTAGTTACCTACTAAAAACTTAGTGTACCTAATATATTATAAAAATATATTATTAGTTAGATATTTTCACCATTTGGATAGAATTTCATTACAATTCATGGCATGTAAGACATTGCACGATAATAGCACATTTTAAGTAATATCGACTAAGCATTAAATATCAGTTGTCTTTAAGAATATCCCTAGAATGTCGAAAATGTAAAGATAGAATCGAAAGATAATATCCATATCTAATAGCTTTTTACAGTTCAAAGGACTTACTTCAGTCCAGATCATTCTACTTTAATCTGGATAGTCTACACTTTGAATGCGAAAGTGGACGGATTTTGATATAAATACCTACCTATGGGTTCAGTTTAGTTAAATGTAAATAACTGTACAAGCTGAATTTATTATATTGAGATATGATGTTAATTTTTTTTTAATAACTAGTGCACATTAATGAATTCCTAATTACGTACCTTAATATAATTACAATCTAGCCACAACAAGGACTAATAAGTATTTTTTTATTATTTTTTATATGATGTTAATGCATGCCGTGACAACCTCATTAAAGGAACACATCGAAAAGCCCAGTTCACTTATGTATTTATATTTTTCTTGTTGTGATTTCTTTGGGGGTTTGGTTGTCCTTATAAATAAGCATCATCTTCATCGGTCTACTGCTGGAAGTAGGTTTCTATAAGACGCGTCACTGAGCCCGATTTCGTCTCTTCTCATGTGATCCGCAGACCGTCGTTCCATCTCGCCGGGTGTGTCCAACACTACGCTTGCCTAAACGCGCCCTCCACTTCAATAGGTATCCGTTTGCTCCAACGATAGTCGATTTTTCTGCAGACATAGACATGTATTTATTTGCCACACAAGCACACACAAAAAATTATAATAAAAGTTCAATGTCATTAATTTAAATGAATTATTAATCAACAGAAAAAAAAACATTTAACAAATTAAAAAAAAAAACATAGCCGGTAAACTGTCATTTCAGCTTGCTCATTCGAACTTTGGTGTTGTCATACAAACGTACAAAGCCAATATAAAACACAACGATCTTGGCTCGCTTAGTTAATTATACCAAAGTGCACCCAATGTTTTTACTAAATGCTCATATTATATATTGCTCTGTTTTCGACAGATCATCAAAAGAAAATCTAATCGGATTCCGCCTATATTACGACTGGATACCCAAGATTGTTATTCGCGGAATCCCGGAATTTTTGTATTGCATTCTTAGTATAATCTGGTATAATACAGAATACGCGAAGCTAATTTAGCTTTTATTTAATAAGATAACAAGATGGTTGTTAGCAAGCTAGCATAAGTAAGTACCTATTCATCATCATTTCGTAATGTTAATGATGTACAGTAGGTAGTTTTACACACTGTATAATCTCACATAAAATAAAACAACAACTAAGGCTAGGTATCGTGTATCGTATCAAAATAATCTTATTTTTTTTCTTTAATCTCAGCATCTCAGGCAAAGGTTCTCCCCCTTTTTCTTCCATTGTTTCTGATCAGTCGCCGCTTTCCACCGAGCTCCATCACAAGTCTCCAAGTCGTCACGCCAACGTTTTCTTGGTCTGCCTCGCTCTCGTATATCCAAAAGTATTTTTTCACCTTGTTGAAGATTATTGAAAGCATTAGCGATTTATCATTTTACTAACGTCACGAAGCGGCGGATAAGAAACATAATGCAATAAGAAACAATATTATTACAGCCACGAAGTTACTTTTTCCAACAAGGTTGAAAAAACAAGTTCGTGTCCAGAATGTTATCCTAAATCAATCATCAATCAGCTTCTGAAATTCCGATAACATATGAATAAAAAATCAACCTTTGTTAGCAAAAATAGGTACAAAAAGTAACGAACAAGAACAATATACGCTTAACAATCCGTGTCGAGCTATTGTTTTACTTTTTTGTATTGCAAATAAAAATATCTATAAATAACTAGCTGACCCGGCGAACTCTGTTTTGCCTGGCCTTTATTGCAAGGCAATAAATAAGCAGATTTTTTTAAGTGTATGAAGTTTTTTTATTAGAAAATACATACAAACATACATACATCACACACTTACATATAAAAAAAACGTTATAAATGAAGAACCACTCGACAGATTATAAGCAAACTTCACAGAAACCATCTGCTAACTAGTCCGAATAAAGCCTAAAAGTTAGGTTTGGATAGGTGAGCGCCTTTTATTACTCAAGATAAAATAACAACGAAAAGTGTCATAGATTTTTATATATATAGATTGTATATTCTTATAATTGGACACTGTACCTACTAGATATCTCGAAACATGATCGTAATAAACAAGTGCTTTCATTACCTAATTAGGATAGAAATCGGCGTGCGTCGGGTATTGATTGATTTAACCGGGAATCAACTGACTAAAATTAGCAAGCTTCAGAAACAAACAATGTTGATGGAAAATTGTTACGAATATTATAAGTAGGTTAAGTGCTTTATTTTTTTCGCTTTATCCCCATTTTGTATAGGGTTGTGTAGGTGCTTTGATAAAAGGATGAAGAGAAATACATAATAAAAGGATCTACATAAAATATTATTTATTGATTTTGGTTCAACAGGCTATTTATTTAAATAAATAAGACAGATAAAAAAAATGGTAGCACTCCGGGAGTGCCGGCAGAAGTGAAAACTTCAATATTAACGTTGTGTTTTCACTTTTAAGTTTTCACTTCAAAAATATAACCACAGTCGTCATAATGACAATGACAATCACAATGACACAGACACATTCGCGCAAGCGCGAATGTGTTTTCACTTTTAAGTTTTCACTTCAAAAATATAACCACAGTCGTCATAATGACAATGACAATCACAATGACACAGACACATTCGCGCAAGCGCGAATGTGTCTGTGTCATTGTGATTGTGTCATGTCGACACAACGACAATGACAATGACAATGACACATTCGCGCAAGCGCGAATGTGTCTGTGTTTTCACTTTTAAGTTTTCACTTCAAAAATATAACCACAGTCGTCATAATGACAATGACAATCACAATGACACAGACACATTCGCGCAAGCGCGAATGTGTCTGTGTCATTGTGATTGTGTCATGTCATTGACATTGACACAACGACGAAGACAACGAATGATGAACGTCACGTTCGATGAACGTCACGAGTCACGTGACCCTGACTGAGTTTTCACTTCAATAAGATGGAAGCGATACAGTTAAATACAAGTTAGGCGAAACGATTCGTACGATATAATAGCGTCTATCTGGTTATGCGCGCGCGGCGAGCGATACGTGTTTCCCGTGCGAGGGTGCTCAGAGCGTCTGTCGGCTGCCGGCGCGCGAGTGCCGCTCCTCGGTCCTCCGCCCCCGCGCTCCGCACCGCACCGCGTGTTGGCAGCGCCTTGTACTCGCCTTGTACGATGTCGCCACAACACTATTTAATTGTTTGAGTCATACGTCGCGTGACCGCAAGTGTGTTCTTTTGTCGTCTCTTGTTTTACGAGCAATGTATAAAAATTAAATAAGATCTTACGCTTTTTCGACGTCACGTGACCCTGACGCGAGTTTGAAAGTTTTTACCCACCCAGCGCCGCTAAAGAAGTTTTCACTTCAAAAATGATATTATCAGATTATACACGTTGATTTTTAGAGAAAGATGGTGAAGGCCAAGTCCGAAGTCACGTTAGAGATAATTCGTGGAAAGAGTCCTTGATTTATAAATAAAAACAATCTTGAAGCCCCATATTATATTATCTATTATTCAAAAGTATATTTCTTTTTCTATTTGTTGAACTGATTTTTATATGAGATAGGTTTCCTAGCCTGAGTAATTGAGTATTCAATATCACCTCACAAATGACAGGTTTAATTACTATACCTAGGTACCTATAAAATTTTCATGTACATACTATGTTCCTCAAAAAAACCACCTATAGTCCGTTCGTCCCAAGCTTGTTTGTTTTCTTATTAATCAGATACTTCATATATTTACGGCCGGTTTCTGGAAACCCAAATCACGATTGATCCGAGTTTGACACATATTAATTATTTGATTTTTTCGTTGATCATCGTTCGAGAAACCGGCCGTAATTGTATGTCCTTAAAAATATTTTTCACATTATGATGTTTAGTTTGAATATGGCAATCGTCTGATTCGCGACGTAGTTTTATGTAACCAACGATTTCCTTATACAGTACCTAGCTTTAATTAAAGGAAAAACGTGACTCTTATTTATTTTCCTCTTAATGAGAAATAACACATCCGTCCATGTTTTGACAAGGACTTTTTACGTGCGAATCCACGTGATTGAAATGAAGTCTTATAAAGAAGAAACCATGCTAAATTAAGCAAATACAATACTTAGGCGCACCTCATGCTTCATTCATGAGCTGGTTTCAATCTGCAGACGAGCTCTTTAATTTATTGCCGAAAACATACGTCTTCTTTGTATTTTAGTCAGATAACTTGGAAAAGCTGGTTGTAACAGGAAAAGTAGACTGAAAAAGACCTCGCGACCGATCACCCAGCCGATGGTCTGACCAAGTTAAATCTCTTACTGGGCTTCCTGTCACCATGAATGAGAACACCATGGAGACAACTAGTCAACTAGGTACTCTAACTACTCTACTCGACATTTCGGGACGGGCATGACCTTCAGTAATGAAGAATGCGACGAAGAAGATGAGTATGTTTGAACAGAAGGTAAAATAGAGAATTATAAGATCACGACTTTATTCTAAAAAATGTCCGTGCATTTTCATCAGCAGCGCTCCTAGCAGATTTCTTGAGAAGCTTGGATTTCCATACAAAATCGGTGGCGCTCGTTGATTGCGTCTCTGCGATCCGTGTGTGCACAAACTCGTACTTGGGGTACAGGTTCGGAAAGTTTTGTGTGATTAAAACTTAAAAGCTCTGACCCATTTTTATAAAGCTTTGTATATCATCTGCATGAAACTGAAATGTTATTATTAACTTATATTTCGTTTTGTTTGTTTATAACCTTGTTAGCAAAACTCAGGACAGTTTATTATAAAGTTAAATTAGGTTTTAGGAAATATCTAGAACTGGGATATTTCTCTTTTCCTTTTGAGAGGTAATTAAAATACGGATTTAAAAATTATGTTGTTTGAGGAATGAATTTAAAAAAACTTAAGTATTATTTCACGACACTAATGCTTAAGCTCCGAAACTAATAAATAATTGTTTAATTAAAACGTTTCTTGTTGTAAAATACCCAGGATTTTACAACAAGAAACAGTAAAATAAATTATACATTTCAGTTAGGAATTACAAAATACTGATGTTCAATTTGACATACAATACTAAAGCTGGTCACACACGACCGTTCCAACAAGACAAATGGTTTGGTAGCGCGCCAATGGAACGACGTGTATGTCGAAACCCGATTATTTCCTTCGTCGCTCCAATACCGGCCGGCTTCGTGCCACGCCACTCCATTGGTCGTGTGTAACCAGCTTTAATAGAATATATAAAATATATGGTAAAACGGTATGTCAAGTCTAATAACATCCATTTTTGCACTGTAGTCCGCGACACCTGTCATCAAAAAATCATCATAAGTTTTTTTCGCTACATTTGTTCCACATAAGCTGAGGCTATTTCTGTGCGTACAAAATGTACTTAATTTCCTACATCACTTACGAGTTATTTTTCATTTAGGCGCTTTCGCAGAATTTGCGTTTAGCGGAAAATCGAATGGACATAATATATACACACAAGTACCAAAATTCACTTGGATTTTTTTAGCATATTATTTATAAAATTCACAGAAAATAGTAAAGGTTTTTACATGGCATTATAAAACGATAGATAGCTAAAACGTGCTAGCTGAAACGTGGACACTGACAGTGGGGTTGGTCCACAAGCTGAAAGTCGCTCAGCGCGCTATGGAGAGAGCTATGCACGGAATTACCTTATGAGATAGAACCCGGAACGAAGTGATTCGTCACAAAACCAAGGTGTTCGACATAGCTCAAAGAATTAGCAAGCTGAAGTGGCAGTGGGCCGGCCATGTTTGCCGAAGAACTGACAACCGTTGGAGCAAACGGATACTGGAGTGGAGACCGTGTTTAGGAAGCGTAGTGTAGGACGCCCTCCGGCGAGATGGAGCGACGATCTGCGGAGTGTAGCTGGCAAACAGTGGATAAGAAGGGCCGAAGACCGGGCTCAGTGGCGCGTCTTGGGAGAGACCTGCGTCCAGCAGTGGACTAATATAGGTTGATGATGATGATGATGATGATGAGATAGCTAAATACATAGATAGATAGTTGAATTATCTAAGACATTGTTTACAACGCCGCCGTGCTGAGTGGCGATCTTAATTCTAGAAATGTTAGGTTACCTAGATTAGATTTACCAGCAAACGTCAAAAAACACGTCTGGGGTATTATTCTCTATTGTATTGCTAACCACGCGCGTTACTTGGCTTAGGCAAGACAAGAGCGTGTAATCTGAAAAAACTGTATGGCGTAAGCCTTAGTTGTCAT
Source organism: Ecliptopera silaceata (assembly GCA_932527185.1). Taxonomy (NCBI): domain Eukaryota; kingdom Metazoa; phylum Arthropoda; class Insecta; order Lepidoptera; family Geometridae; genus Ecliptopera; species Ecliptopera silaceata. The sequence continues at coordinate 3,651,531 of OW052211.1, forward strand.
TCCCCACCGCGACACGTTACGTTTTGGCCACAATTTGAACTGTCAACTAATCGGGCCGACGTCTGCCGTGTTATGAAAACTATTCGTTTCAAAACGTGTCATGCGCGATTCGAATAATTTATATACAAATCAATCATTTTTGAAGTTTGCGTTTTGGAACGCGTTGTGACGTAGCACGTTTGGGGAAGGAATCTCCTATGTCATAGAGAATAAGGCCCCTTATTAGAAACCCTAAATTTTGTATACCCTAAGGGCCTCGATAACCAGAGCTTCACCATTTTTGTGAGTTCAAATCATTTCTCTCTGAGACGCTAGTCTCAACTCCGAGAGAAAGTGAAAAATGTGGAGGTTTTTTGGAGACCTGCATACTTACGTTTCTTGAGGTTATAGAACCTCCCCTGCCTTATAAACGTTTTTTTTTATCATTATTTAAATTGGAGATTTGTCACGCAGTGACTATGTCATCCCCGTAAAGGCAGAACATACAAAAACCTAATCGAAAATATACATTATAAAAGAAATATACAAAACACATTAAAATAACTACAAAATTAATTAATAAATACTTACTGACAGTGCTACGACTGCTACGCCGTAGCGCTCGTAGCGTCTTTGTCGTAGATATAACCCCAACCTTAATAAAAGTCTGTCAGTACCAAATGACAGACCTTTCTCAGAATATTTGGACCTTTTTAGGAGATATCGATCCGAACCAAATAACTTAGTTCGATTGATGTTCTTGAGTTCAATTACATAAATAATAAAAATAAAATTGTTTGGCGAACTTGGAATATTAAAAACAACAGATATTTAAAGATTAATTCTAATAAATACATATAAAATACACAAATACTTTTAATAATGTATTATATAACAGGAATACATAAAAGTTGCCGATTCGGCTGTCTATTGTGACTTTTATGGTAATACAAATTGTATTTTACAGTTGCAGTTCCTAAAAAAAGCTCACGACATTGAAACATCTCACAGATAAATTATACTCTAAAACTATCTATAAAACAGCGTCAAAATCGGTCGATTCATTTAGGAGCTACAATCCCACATACATACATTATAACAATATATAATTATATTATATTATTAATATATTATAACACCTCTATATTTATGACATAGATAGATATTTTTATTATACATATCAAATACCGAGAACACCCGGAATAAATATTTGCAGTTCGTACAAACATTTATCCCAAAGAGGGAATCGAACCCGCAACCTCCGCGTCGCAGGCGGACCTTCGCCCGCTGCGCCACATCGGTCGTAAACTCTGTGTCTTTACTTTTTTTTATTATTTACTAGGTACTTCACAAAATGTACGCCAAATGTATTTACAAGATACAGGCTAATGTGTTATTTTATTTAACATTTCACTAATATAGATTAGCGACCTATTAAATTAGGTACCTGTCTCTGAAAGGAAAATCTCTGAATCTCTGAAATTCAAAGATAAGTGGTGACACTTATCTTTGAATTTCAGCTAAGCCTCAGAACCTAGGGTAAGCCAAAATTCAATTGTTCTCCCTAGGGCTCCAAGCTATCAACACATCCAATAAGTACCTACTTGATATACCATTTGTACATGAAGTCAAGATAGAAGCGATATATACACTTACAATTCGTATTTCAAATTAAAAAACAGACGTGTGGTACTCGGGGACTGCCGCGGTAAAGCTATTGCATAGCATTTTTTGCTGGATTACGCATGCGCAGTGTTAGGTTAATTCGTTACGGAATTTCTGGATTCGGTCTCCACGCTCAAATCCCGCGATAGAAGCTAACAGTATTTCTCGTTATAAAATTAGTTAAATCTGGTCTAGGATAAAGGTTTGTTCTTAATTACAGGGGTACCTATAACACTAAAATCAAATTTAAAAATAAATGAAATATGATTGGATTTTCCGAAATGTCATTAAAGATTTTATATTTTTGTTCTTCTTCTTCTTCTTTTCTTAGTGGCTTTTCGCAGGCTAGGGTTGCCACGATTTTGCCAATGTCGGAGTTTATGGGGATTTATGTTTACTAATCTTTTAACAAAAAGGCGGAGATCTGAGTGTTCAAAAATGACCGGTAATGGTATATTTTTGTTTATGTATGACTGTTTTTTGCTTTGACAGACAAAAGCTCAAATGAATTATTTTTTTTTAATAAAAGGCGTGTAAGTTAGTCGTCAAATGTATTATCATTTGATAAAATATAATATCTTGTGTACTCGTGTTATGAAAACCCCAAAAATATATCCAATATTATTTTCATATCATATTACCATGAGAATTACCCGCTAGATTACAAATAATCTCTTAAAATATAAATTCAAAATAAATACAATTACTTAGTATTTGGAACAAACTACTACCTACACTAGCTTATTAAAAATAGTACCTAATTAAGTAGGCGGGGCGTAGTGCGTATATTATTTTACATTTATTTATTTTTGAAGGATCAGAGTGCTTTTAATATGGAAACTCTTATTATACGAAACACATTTATATAATAGTGAAATCTATAACACCTAGGTACTTCTATTACTTGTTTTTATTTATTCTTATTTTTATAACAACATCAAAGATAAGATATATTTCAAAACTTATTTTATACTAAAATATTTAGATTTTATATTTAGATTACACATACTTTACGAAAAAAAAAGTTTACTAGTCTAACCAAGTAAAAACACAAACGCTAATAAAAAAAAATATAGCATATAAAATATAGCGTATAAAATATAGCATATAAAATATAGCGTATAAAATATAGCATATAAAATATAGCGTATAAAATATAGCGTATAAAATATAGCGTATAAAATATAGCGTAAAAAAATATAGTGTATACAGGGTGTTTTATTAGATGGTCAAATCTGAAACTACTAGAGTAAAGAACTACAAATAAAATACTACTCATAAACGACTATTTAGATCTAAACTTATATCTAAAATACAATCTAGGTACTAAAAAAACATTTAAGACGGTTCATAATTTACGGAGTAATACAAAAAACATAGCCCTATTGAGAAACTCTTTTTGAAGTCCAAATCAAACGTAAAGTTATCTCCACTTCGTGTCAGTAGTACTACTAAACAATACAACTGGTAGTAAAGATGACACACTTCTATATAATTTTAACTATTAGTAGTACTGTCAAAGTCCCCAAAAGTATCTATTATTATACACTTTAAAAACATAGGCTACAATCGACTACTATACAAAGTTATAAATTATTCCTCCTCGATACAGGCTAAGCCTAGTGAGGAGACTCATTGGTATTCTTTTTTAATATGTGGGTACTTGTCTGAGAAAATTGTAATTGTGTCAAACCGATAAGTAATCATTTTTATTTTATACATTAACCTACTCACCGTTTGATTTTTGTTATACTTAATATGTTTAGCTACTAAGATCTTTTTCTCCGAAATAAATATTTTTTACTTTTTTTTTTTACTATTTAAAGTACTTATAAATTTAAGTTATAGAAAACGTTTTGAAATCACTACTTTCATGGTCGATATGTATAGGAGTCGGGTCCTTAACATAGTCGATTTTGACGAAGGATTGCCTCGACTCCCTATGTCTATTGGATATTGTGCTAGGTGTAACGTCACGGCAGATCGTGTGGTCGCAAGTTCGAGAGTCGCGACGTTTGATCACTTTGCGGCATAGGAGAGTTTCTTGGAAGGCTTTTCGGTATCTGTGAATAATGAAATATATAAGTTTAAATTAAAAAATATATTTTATATATACTTAGTGTAGTAAAAATAAAAAAATGTTGCTAAAACTTTCTATAAGTGAATACTATTTAAGGCTTATTTGTGCTACATTCACTCTATTACTCCCTAATTTTTAAAAGCTGTTTGTATTTTGTAATATAAAAATAAAATAAAACGATATTTTTGAAGTGAAAACTTCTTTAGCGGCGCTGGGTGGGTAAAAACTTTCAAACTCGCGTCAGGGTCACGTGACGTCGAAAAAGCGTAAGATCTTATTTAATTTTTATACATTGCTCGTAAAACAAGAGACGACAAAAGAACACACTTGCGGTCACGCGACGTATGACTCAAACAATTAAATAGTGTTGTGGCGACATGACGTGACGATGACGTGGCGACATGACGTGACGTGACGATGACGACGAAGCCAACGAAGACACAGACACATTCGCGCTTGCGCGAATGTGTCTGTGTCTTCGTTGGCTTCGTCGTTGTGTCACATTCGCGCTTGCGCGAATGTGACACAACGACATGACACAATCACAATGACACAGACACATTCGCGCTTGCGCGAATGTGTCTGTGTCAGTGTGTCTTCGTTGTCTTCGTCGTTGTGTCACATTCGCGCTTGCGCGAATGTGACACAATGACATGACACAATCACGACTGTGGTTATATTTTTGAAGTGAAAACTTAAAAGTGAAAACACAACGTTAATATTGAAGTTTTCACTTCTGCCGGCACTCCCGGAGTGCTACCATTTTTTTTTTACAAAGAAATGTATTACTCAAAATGAAAGAAAAAAGCAGCCATTCTCAAAAACACACCCTGTATATAATATGTATAGAGTTGTTAGGTTTGTTTGTTTGTATGGCTAAGGTCATCGATCATTCTGGCAGTGTTGAGCGATTACCCCTTTAGGTAATTAATGTAATTATGCTCTGGGGGGCTATCCAGCAAGGGGAAACTTGCGTGACCGAATATCCTTTCAGTTGCAGTTCAGTTTCGATGATTTTACTATAGTCAATCATCAGTATTCCGTGGCATTTTTGTGGACTGACGTGACTAAGCTTTATAAAATTTATGAATGAGCTGTTAAAAATGACGTCAATGCCGCGGTTTAGCACGTTATCCGATATTTCTTATTGATTATTATTACTACTTTTTAATTTTATCATCTTGTTGCCAATTGACACGCAAGAAGAAGAAGAATTGTTTACGATATGCAGTGCTGGGCAAAGGTGAAAAGGAGACCTTTGCCTAGCTGTGAGACGAGAAAGGTTTTTTAAAAAAAAGAAAAAACTATATTCATTAAATTATTATATTAATGTATATTTAAATACTGTATATATAATGAATATTTTTTGTTGGTACTATAACTATTGATTAATTTGTTTGCCTTGTTCTACAAAATATTATATTCGTATGTATCTATTATATAAATATGTACTTTTAAATACTGTGACAATCATATCTTATGCATTTTATGAATATATGCATTTAAATACGTATACCTATAAGTTAGTTTGTTTGAGAATAAAAGCAATAAATAAATATAATTTGTATAAAACCATCTCAATAAATCAAAATAACATAAAAAATAAAGGGTAATAAATATAAAAGATAAGTAGTCTAATTTCAAAAATTGCACTTCTACTTCTAGTAATTAATTACTAATTACAAAGCCTAATTACTAGGCCAAAAGGACAATTAAACGGATAACGAAAATTTCTGCTTTCGGGAACAAATTCGACTTAGTATTCTTGATAATTTATTATCATTTATTGATTAATCTCACACTGCCACACCATGTTTCAATTTAAATTGAAAGGTGAAAACTCCATCTTTCAATTTGAATTGAAAGGTGTTTCAGCAAATCAATTGAATCAAATTGAATTCGTCCGAAAGATGAATAACTCCATAAAAGATATTATATTATATACCAATGAGCTCTAAGCTTTACATATTATAATTGGAATTAATTATAATCAATACAGATGGGTTCGTAAATAAAAACAAAATATTTCCACGGACATTTCGGACATCAGGCTCTAGTCTCAAAATAAGCATACTGGTAGAATACTTATATACCTAAACTTAAAAAAAATTTGGTAGTAAAATACATAGAATACTTACATAGTGACACCCAAACACAGAACAAATATTTATGTTCATCACACTAACATTTGCTCTGGGAGAATATCGAACCCAAGACCCTCGGCATGGAAGGCAGAGCCACTACCAACTGAGCTGTGACGTCTGTCTGATTCGTATACCTTGTTCTATCTATACTAATATTATAAAGAAGTAAAGTTTGTGTGTTCGTATATTTGTTAAATTATAAGGGTAATCTCGGGATCTACTGAAACGATTTTAAAAACTCTTTCACCAATAGAAAGCCACATTATTGCTGAGTGTCATAGGTTATATAAAAAACAGAAAAATAAAAAGGTTTTTACGTGGTTATCCGTTTTGCAAAGTGAATCGGAGAAAATATGGTCGAATTATGCCCAACGAAGTGGGCACGGGTCAGCTAGTATTATATACTCACCTCTCGCTCATAACATTGTACAGAATCGGGTTGACAGTAGCAGACACGTAGTACAAAGCACCAGCCACGTTGAAGAGGTGTTCATTGATGACGTGGAACTCAGGCAGTCGGTGGCCGTAGATGAAGAACAGGCGTTGGATGTGGAATGGAACCCAGCATACGAAGAATGCGATCACGACTGCCGCTGTTGGAATAAATTAAAAACTTGAGAGGTGTCAAGGGACATCCGGTCTTTATTTAATAACTGGCTTTATTGATGAGAGACAGAGAAATACGCGCACGCCGCACGACTTACATTACAACTATAGCAAAAAGTGTCGTTACAACTTTCGGTCTTGATTTTTTAAACGTCTAGACCCCTTTCGGAACGCGCGATAAGGAACTTCGTCCCAATAAAACCTAATTCCCGCGACTTCCTCTTACTATTCTAATATTATGAATAGTTCACACAATATCTTTATAAATTATAGCCTATTTGTTATTCTGATGTATAGGCTAAATTATTGGAAAGTTTCATTAAAATCCGTGCTGTAGTTTTTATGTGAAAGCGACTCTGGGGGCCAATTCTCGTTCTTTAGAGATTAAGTCGAATTCGACATAGGTCGAAAAAAGACGGAGTATGTCGCTAAATAAGCTATTGTTGTAATGTAGTTAAGAGACATATGTCGTTGTTCGAGCTTGTCAAACGATTTTTTACGACATATGTCTATTAACGACATTACAACAATAGCTTATTTAGCGACGTACTCCGTCATTTTTCGACCTATGTCGAATTCGACTTAATCTCTAAAGAGCGAGAATTGGCCCCCTGGTCGCGACGAACTGGCGCCTAGAATCATCTAGTATGTAAGTCGTTTCAAAGTGACACTTGAGATTTTATTGAATTTTGATTGATGTTGAGAGACAACGGCTGATCATTGACACAGTCGATCCATCTTTGGCTTTGTTGAGCATATATATTTTTATTAGGAATAATTTTATATTCGTATAAATATGGCTATTTCTGTTTCATTTTTAATATCGTTTGGTAAATTATTAAAGATTTTGACTGTAAAAAGGGCTATTGTTAACATTTTTATTATAAGGGTTATACTACCCTAATAATAAAAATACCTAGAACAGTACCTACGTACCTACTGGTACTCTCCTTGTCAGCTGTATTCCCTTCGCATTCCCATACCATGAAAAAAAAAAAGAAAAAGAAATATTCAAGAGTGTTTATAAACATCACTTTGTTGAATTCAATAAGACTATTTAGAATCGTGTTGTGATTTTAAATGCCAAGTTCCAAACTATAAGAGTCTAGAAGAACGTTTTTAAAATGAAATTCCTTTTCTAAATATACTTTCTTTAACTCAAACATTTACATAATACCGACCAGCAATATCAAGGCTTGGGTGAGAATTTCAATACCAGCGAACAATTGCAGGATAAACATTTATTTTATTTGAATCGATACCATTCTCAAATGTCCCAGAATGTCCCAGAATGTTGGTACTATCAAATTTCGCAGCGGGTGTCGTGGAAGGGCCAACAAAATGTTATCACTGTCCTTAGATTGCTTTTGGAACCGTAATAAGGTCCATGTTTCTATATCAATACGATATAGAAACATGCGACTCTAGGGAAATTTGAAATTTTAGTCGGATGAGATCTGTAGATTTGAGGTATTAGTGTCACAGGCGAATAAACTATCGCAATGAAGCTTTAAGCTTTTATACTATATTATCTAACATAAATCTGGTACCTTTGAAATCTAATCAGAAAATAAATGTGTCAAAAAAAATCTTCTGAGCTTTATCAAAGTCACACGATTACACGATTGTGTTACAAGGATAGGGTGCCGGGAACCGGATCGTAAAGTATATATACATACTAACCTTCATAAATCGAAGAAGAATATTCACATTTGGCCGTAAATATACAAAAATAATCATAATAAAAGCAAATTAAGTCAATACGTAAAGTGTTTTATATTATTTGATCCTCGTTTTTTTGTCCGCTAAACCTTCCAGTTATAAAAAGGCTTCATTGTTTCATTCACGTGTTCAGCGAGCTTTGTAAATAAAAGTACCTAATAACAAAGAACATAAGTGACTACCTAAGTAATTATACGTTTTACATTTTAATGTAAAACGAGCGTAATTAGTGTTATTTTAGTAAATTATCAACCTCCTTAATTAACATAAAGTAATTAGGAGTCTATCTTACATCTTTACGTGAATAAACTCGTCCTATCTAAAACCTAAGGTGAATTACAAACTAAAGATTGCCCCTGACTTGGTCCGCGTTCTGTTTTTTTCATTTCATCTTGTAAAATGTGGAGACTTTTATATCCCAGTATCATAAATAAATATTCACAGATATTTTACGCGCTCTAGTCTCAAACAAGGAATGGCGGCCAAGACCAAGTTCAGAATACAAAAACTACTATCAAAGTTTGTTTTGATTGACAGACGTCACAGCTCAGTAGGAAGTAGCTCTGCCTTCTATGCTGTGGGTCGTTCGATTCTTAGCCAGAGCAAATGTTTGTGTGATGAACATAATATTTGTTCTGTCTGGGAGTTACCTATAAAATAAGCTATAGAAACCACTGGATCCTATAACACTGGTTTTCAGTGGGGCAGAAATAAAATAAATGAAACACATTAATAAACACACAATAATAAAGATTTTGTATGCATAAAAGAGTGAATAATCGTGATTAAATAACTCATTGAATTGAAAGAAGACACTACCAATGTAACAACGGCAAAAACGAAAGGAAAACTTTTCCGCCATTCAAATAACTGAGTTAAACTAAAGACTACGCTGCTCTAGATTGCTTCCTTGAAAAGTGAGTTCGATCTAAGTACCTGCCTGTATAAAGAGACTAGAGTATAGAGGTTACACTACATACTATGATATACTGAGTATACTGAAACGTCGGTGACCACAGTTTGCGTCAATACACAAACGAAGTAGTTTTTACGATGCAAACAAACCGTAGACAGAGAATAGACTGAGCTATAGCCTAACAAAATTGATCACTCTCTAGAAAAAGATATCGCGATTGTGCGGCCAATACCTGTCTCTTTGTAGGTTAGTGATAACAATCATCCATGAAGAGACAACTACTGGCAGCTCGATTGTTTTTTCTCTCTCACGCTTTGCCTGAATTTACTTCAAACCTTGACAGTGAACACTCTAAACGAGTACTTAGTCAGAGTTTTACTTGAACGAGTCTCCAAAACTTCTTGAGTGAATAAAGCTTATTCTGTTCTTCTCTGTTCTGTTCTATTCAAAGCTAGTCACATTTTTTGAGTGGACCGAACGAAACTTCAGGTTGAAATATTGTTGCCTCTAAATATCGATTTACTCCCAAAAAAATTGCGTTTTCGTTTTGAGTCTCGTTCGAGTACCATTCAGATTCGTTTATCTATGTCTATGACGCATGCAAACAGCTATACGCCTCACTTGTTGCTAGAACGAGGACATTGTATGCAGTTACGTGCGGCCCTGAAGCTAGTCCGTGTGTGTTAATGAACATAAAGCAATTACCATACTTTTAGATTTCCTTTTAAATGCAATAAAAATATTGATACATGATAGCTAGCTCCTGTGGTTTCTGTGGACGTAATGATCACCTCACCGGCCCTACTAAAAATCACAATGTATATTTTGAGTTTAATACCTACTTGAACAACGGTACAAAAAACAATTAAAAACTTTATCGTTATTCACGCGTCAAGTAATTTAAGCAAAGATTGCGCTATGGAATAAATATAAATGGATAGAAGATGATTGATATCATACATAGAACAAATATGTACTCATGTTTTCCATGATACTATTTTCTTGGTGCAAACCCAACCCACAAAATAGAGTCAATAAAAATACTGATGCCTGTTGATAGTTGTAAACAGTAATGCGACGCTGAAGCTTTTAAACAATGTAGTTTGACCTCGAACCGTTGCACCAATAACACAATTTACAGTAGTTCAGCAAACTGAAACTGAATTTCAGAGCGCCATTTTGCTATTTTCTGTTTACATTGAGTTCTCAAACTAAGCTCAGGGACGTTATGAGACAGAAATATTATAAATATAAATAAATAAATAATGCTGGACAATCCACACAACATCATCTAGCCCCAAGCTAAGCAGAGCTTGTGTAATGGGTACTAGAAGACTGACATACTTAATACAATACATTACATAGATATATATTTTTTATTATACATATTAAATACCTAGAACACCCGGCATAAATATTTGCAGATCGTACAAACATTTATTCCAAGGCGGGAATCGAACCCGCAACCTTTTGCGTCGCAGGCGGACCTTCGCCCGCCGCGCCACAATCGGTCGTCATATATTTATCTTTATTTCTGTCTCAATATTATCTATATTATTTTTGCTATAGTGAATTCAAGATACACTGCTGACTTTCAACGCTTGAATACTAGCGAACACTGTATAAGTAGGTATATTTTTCTTCTTCTTCTTCTTTTCATAATGGCTTTTCGCAGGCTAGGGTTGCCACGATTTTGCCATTGTCGGAGTTTATGGGGATTTATGTTTCTAATCTTTTAACAAAAAGGCGGAGATCTGAGTGTTCAAAAATGAAGGTATATTTTTATTATAGTGAACTCAGATGATATTGAATCGCCAGCGAGTTGTCACTGTCACAATTTCAAAGATGTCAAATATGATACTGTATAATGGATACGTGCAATGATTTTATACTCTATTCGTACGTGTCTAGAATCGTTCTAACGTATATAAGCTGTAAATACAAGATAACTCTCGAATATTTGTGGTTTAAGAAATGTATTTTATATTATATACTTTAAACTATGACATGGTCTTGCTATTGTATTTTTGACAATTCGCACAATATCTTTATAAATGTGTGACATATTTTAAAATGTGTTACATATTTTGTTATAGAATTTTTTTTTTTGAAGATTCAAAAAAACCAGCAACCCTTATTTGCGGGTAGATTTTATTAAGCAAACAAACATGATAAAAAATAGAAAAAAATTAGATTTAATTTGATATCCAATTAATTAATAAACGTTATGCACGTATAAATATATCGAAATCATACCTGTTTACTGCTGGCTGCGAAGAGGTACGGCCAAGTGCGCAACGGCAACCGTGATTTTTTTGAATCTTCATATAAATTGCCATTACGTAGACGTTATTTTATTTAAAAAACATTTGAACGATATTTTTTCTCAAAAGACAATTAAAAATAATTTAATTAAACATACTGGCGGCCAAATTTTGCTAGGCAACCTGATAAATATATATTCTCCTAATTATAAATATACATAAAAAATCGGTTTTCAGCAAAAAACAGATGAGCGCAGTAATCCTGCAGCCGGATCTCGTACTATTAACTTTTGTGTTATTTTGATGTATAAGTAAACTACTTACTTACATTAAAAAACGGTAGGAACCAGACCGTAAGTTTCTTACCCGTTCTTCTAGGCTCTGGTCGCGTGGAACTGGCACCTAGAATCACCTAGTATGTAAGACGATTCTAAGTGATCCTTGTGATTTTATTGAATTAAGAAATTTTTACTTTTGTTATTTTTACTTTTACATTATTGTAACGTTTTTTTATTCAGTAGTGAGTGAAGGGAGATAAAAATACATCCACACATCCGTCCATACATACATACATACTTTCGCTTTTATAATATTAAAAGGACTAGAAGGAGGTAAGATAGACAATATAACTTTTGATAACTTCCTTTGAAGTATATTTTATTTTATTTCTTGAATCCTTTATCTCAATCTTATACCTTACACCAATTATTATTAATTAATAAAGTATTCTACAGAATAAGATGATAAAGACTTTCGAGTAATTAGATATAATTTAATTGAAAATTACGAAGAAATCAAGATAGTATTATATGTATATACTAGATAGTATTATAACTATTGCGATGATTTTATAATTTTACCATATTTCAGGCCAAATGAAGTCATTTCATTTCAAACAAAAATGCTAAGTGTGTTTCAAAATATGATAGAATCTGAGTTTTTTATGTTCTGAGGATAGAATTAAAAATACTGCCTTGTCAATTTGTTATTATCAAGAGATGACAATGGCTTTCTGAACATTTATTAAGCCCAAAAAAGCCAGCGTATCAATATTCCAACATCGTTGTGACTTATCACTTTCATAACATAATAAACTTTCCTTTTTGACAGGCGTCACAGCTCAGTTGGTAGTAGCTCTGTCTTACATGCATTTTTTTTTGCAAATACTAACATAGAATACAATATTAATACCCAGAACAAATATGTATCATACCCACGTCCCACTCGTGGGTTCGATTCCCACCCAGAGCAAATGTTTGTGAGATGAACATAAATATTTGTTTTGTGTTTGGGTAAAAATAAATTACTATACAAAACAGTTAAATAATTAAGTAAGTTAATATAAGGAACCAATCTCAAAAATTGATACAGGGTTAAACAGAAAATTATTGGTTATGTTAATAATCACTTGATTGAACCGTCTGGTGATATTGGAAAATGATGGAACTCGTTTCCCATAGCTTATGAAAGGAAAATTTTTCACCATTTTCCGTTTAAAATAAATGCCAGTCGACTTGACGATAGACTGACTTGACTGAGAGATATATTTCAAAATAAACACTTGACACAACTTGATAAATGGCAAATGCACTAAATGTGCGAGCCCAAACAAAAAAAAAACACTTGACACTGACAGAAATGCTTGTCGTATTAACGGGCTGAAGCCATATAAAAAAAAGAAGAAGAATATAATATGTTCATGTACCTTTCACACAAGGACTAGATAGAGTCCTTATAACAAAGCGTACCTAACGGCTCCTTGAGTACAGAAATAATTTACCATAAAAAAAGTCTTAAGTAAGTATATGTACTTACTTACTCAACATAATTACAATATTTAAGCTTATTATTGAACAAAGGAATGTCAGAATTCTTGATCTAATAAGATTTAATTTCATTGCCGTAATTTTCCTGATAAATTCATAACAAAGGAAGCTGTGGTAAAAGCTTATTAAATTATCTATGTTTAATAATCATGGCTCGGTGGAGCTTATGCTTATACTTATGCTGGCCACACACCATCCTTCCTATCGTCCAATCGGCATGACGCTACTGATTGGATCAGTTAGAATTAACCGTGTGTGGGAGTGGATTGGCATGACAGTTAGAATGGATGGCATGATCGGATTTCGATTCTTTTGGCTTGATCACATCGATTGGATACTGCCGATTGGACCGTGTGTGGCCATCCGTGTCGCAGGCGAACCTTCGCCCGCCGCGCCACATCGGTCGTCAATAAAAGACAGCATTGTTCAGTTTCGAAGGTTTTCTTACCTAGCATTCTGATAATTGCCTTCCTGGACTTGGCCTGTCGCGTCTCGCCGTGAATGTGGCCGTTCAGCAAACCAATCTTCGTCTTCTCCGTGATCTTAGTAGACCTGTAAAGTAAACCTTACTTTGATTACATGGTTTAATTATATCTTCAGTTTGATAGTCTTTTAATAACTTAGTTAAAATAGATCTGAATAGATTTACAAAATGTACATTGGCATATAAAATACATAAGAAACAGTTGAGCTATCTACAGACCAAATCAGTACCAATCGGAAGCGTATCCAATATACTGACTGCATTGCCGCGCTGAATAGCAATGCTGCCAGTATCTTGGGTACGCTTCCGATTGGTACTGATTTGGATCAGTTGAGCTATCTATAGATCGTTTGCAACGGTCTGTAGATAGCTCATTGCCGCGCTGAATAGCAATGCTGATACGCTGGGCCAGATACTCACCAGCCCTCGGGTCACGCGTCGCTTCGACTAGACGCCCAGAAATAATTTTGAACACTAGTACCTATATTAAGTAAGTATATTAAATAATATTAAATATTGAGTATATTAAGTGATGTTATAGGGTGTACCTATAATATACTCCATCCTATCTTTTCCTATTTATATTTTATATATGTACTTACATAATATTATAAGGGCAAAAGTTTGTATTTAATATTAATAAAGATAATTAAAACCAATTAAAACAAGTCTTCTTTCATTAATCATGTAACTAAAAGACGGCATAAAATTAATTAATTAAAATTCGCGTCGTCAAATTAGGTTAGCTTATTTTTTCCAGTTGTGAAACAGTTCTAAAATTAATTATATTCGAACATTTGTAAGGATTTTTAAGTCCCTCTGTATTGTGATAGTCTTCAATAAATACCTAAAAGTCTTCAAACTAAGATTACGAATCTTCGCGCGATCGCTTTTAATTTGTCAACAAAATGGAGAGGTTTCCTAGAAATGTTCAGAACCTCTTTGCAAAGTAAAGTAACGTAAAAGAGGTTTATTACACTTCTAAAACCTACTTTCGCTGCGATGTGCCTATATAATTTGCCATAACTTCTCCATAAAATAGAAAATCAAAGTAAATCTATGTTTTATCGAAAAATTATGTTGAAATTTATCGATACACATATCCATGTTCGTTTATTGTTTATTTTTCCGAGTTTTTTGTCAAGCTAAGTTTGTTGACCCAAAATGTATACAAAATAACAGTACCTACAATATACGAGTAGGTACATTTCATTTCGACAGGCGTCACAGCTCAGTTGGTAGTAGCTCTGCCTTCCATGCTGTGGGTCGTGGGTTCTATTCCCACCCAGAGCAAATGTTTGTGTGTTGAACATAAATATTTGTTCTGAGTCTGGGTGTATATGTATTCTATGTATGTATTTACAAAAAAAATGTATGTAAGTATTCTATCAGCAGTATAGTTCCCATTGTACAAGCTTTGCTTAGTTTGGGATTAGAGTGTGATGTGGGTAATGGCTATGAATATTTATTATTATTTTATTATTATACGTCAGAAAGTTTAATACAATACTACCTATTCTAATCCTACTAACATTATAAATGCATAAATTGTATGAATGTATGGATGGGTGTATGTTAGTTACTCTTTCACGCATTAACTACAGATCAGACTTTAATGCAACTTTACAATAATGTAGTTCATACATCAGAATAACAAATAGGCTATCTATACTTCTATACTAATATTATAAAGAAGTAAAGTTTGTGTGTTTGTTAAATTGTAAGGTGTAATCTCGGGATCTAATGAACCGATTTTAAAAATTCTTTCACCAATAGAAAGCTACGAGTGCCATTATTATTATTTATTAAGCCATTGTTTGTTTCCCAATAATTTGTATCTTTAGGTAAGTATTGTATAGTTTTTTTTTATCTTATTGGGATGCCCATTCGCGGGCAAAGGCCTGTGTCATAGGTTATATAAAAAACCGATAATAAAAAGGCTTTTACGTGGTAGTCCGTTTTGCGAAGTGAATCGGAGAAAAACGGTCGAATTATGCCCAACGAAACGGGCACGGGTCAGCTAGTAATATTAAAATATTGTGCAAATTGCCAAAAATATAACGATAGCAAGACGAAATCGCGGGCACCAGCTAGTGCTAAAATTATGAAGTTGTAAAGGTGTGAGAGGAGACTTATGTCAGGGATTTAGGCTCTTACTAGACGAGAGGTTTGGGAATGCTAAGCACGTGTGTGATATTAAACCTCATTTTAAGGGTAAAAATATAAAAGTGATTCTTAGCCGAATGAAGATGTTAATGAATTGTGGCAGTTTCTACAGCTCTCAATAAACCACTTTTGTACATTGATTTACTTATAAAAATGTTATTTTTTATCTTTTATCTTTCTTAAAAATGGCATAGCCACACAGGGTGTGTCAAGCAACATAGGTTGAATACAAATTAAATAATCACTAAATGTTGTTGCCAATAATAATATTATAATTTTCTTAACCGACAACCAGTGTCAAATAATGATGAAAAGGCTAATCCCAAGGTAGGGCTGCCATCTGTCCGGTAGCTCTACCATGAGTTTTTACTATACCTACCTACTATAGATACATACTACACTCGCTAGCGTCTGTAGTTAAAAAAATGTATGAAGATTTGTACAGCGCCTCTATATCTGCGATTTTACTGTCACAACTCATGGTAGAGCTACGGGTTTCCCCGGATTTGTCCTAGTTTGAAAGACGTCCGAGGAGCGTCCGGGCGGGGGGTATAGATTGTAGTCCAGGTGCAACCCGGACTACAATTAAGTACGGAGTAAATATATTTTAATCAAGATGTAAGTGAAAGAAAAAAGTTGGTACCTACTTATTTCTAAATGATCCTTGTGATTTTACTGAATAAAGTAATTTTTGACTTTTTTGACTTATTGAAATGTCCGGGGTGAAAGCGCCAAAACCCGGGAAACATACGCTTACGGTCCTGGGAGGCAGATTTTAGAGCCTGGCAGCCCTATCCCAAGGTTATGTTACGTCAAAGAAATAATGAACGGGATCTGCGTCTCAGCTAAGTAGGTAAGTATATTACGAGAAAACCGCGTCTTAACCAAGGTTTTATGCACTGTAATAAAATGAAGCACTTATCTCACAAATTGTACTCTATTCTGGTACGTTTATCGTAATAATTTTAGGCAAATCTTAAAAGCATCTATATTTTGCGTCATCATCTTAGCCAGTTTCGTTTTAAACTGGGCGTTGAATTTCAGCTTCGAAAACACGTCGTAGAACTTTTTCTCTTCACTACCTAATAGTTGGTATCAAAAAATACTCTCTTGGTAGTTTGATAGAACCTACCTTTAACACGCTGTTACCCGTACGTGCCGAATAAACTTTATAATGTTTAAACTTCTTAATCTGCTAAATTTTGTAATAGACTTACCAAACCAAAAATTCGATTACTTCCAATTTCACTGGCCAGACGCCCTCCGTAAACTACAAAGCTCTAGCAGTACGTAAGCGAATTTCGTGTCTAGCCTTTTCGCAATTTATTATCGCTTTAGCGTCCCTTCACGAAATTCACAGTCAAAAATGTCTATACGATACAATTTTGTATTTAATCCCTGTAGAATCTGCCTTTCGTCTGTACAATCCTGAAAAGATTCCTTTTTCACTGCTCTGCCCAATAAAATTGAAACCCAGCAATTTAAGCAAAAGATCACGTGGTATTTTGCGTTCGAATTTCAAACTTGACACCAAAAAGTTTTGATTAAAAACTTTACTCCTTGGTAAACAAAAAAAAACTTTACTCCTTTTATAGTGGTTGTTACGAATAAATAGTCTGTGCTCTTCATTCGTATGCTATTAGAGAAAGATGACAAGACATTTATCGGTCACTTTAGCTCACGGAGTTATAAAAACAATTACGAATACGAAAAAGAATACAGTATTTAAATTACATTGCGTTACATTTTTGTAGTACTCATGAAATCGCCAGTAAGTATAATAACGAAGAAATCTTTTTTATTTTCAAGTTACCATTAATCTTACCTAATTACGCTCTGTAATTTTATTACATTAGTGGGGGTGAAAATGATGTTGAGAATAACGTTCGCATTATTTTTATTTTTATATGGCAAGCTTTTGTGTTTTTGTAATATGGTTAACAACATAAACCGTTGATATTTTGAAATAAAAAATTAAATGAAACAGCTTGCAAGTGTTTTTGTATTACGCACAACAACAGTTGATATTTTGAAATAAAAAAATTAAATAGCATTCAATGTAGTAAAGTACTACCCTGTTTTTGATTTTTGATTGATCCGAGTTTGACACATAGTAATTATTTGATTTTTTCGTTCGAGAAACCGGCTGTAAATGTGGCAAAAATGTTCCTAAACTTAACTCTATGTTTCTATATTTTCACGGCCGTCATATTACAGTCGTCTCCATTTTAAATGAGTTTTAAGTACAATGACATTGATGGATTATCCAAAGCTAACGCGGTCTACGACTTTTAACATAAACATACGTTATATTGTATTCTTAAGAAATATTTTTAAAATGTACATAATTATGTATAAGTGATGATTGTTTTATTTAAATAAATACCTGTTTTAATTTAATCTTAGTCCGAGACTACTTCGGAAACTAGATCGTCGATATTTTTTGTATTACTTAGTTGATTTCATATTTTGTATAATTGTGTTAATAAATAATCTAAGTACACTCTATAGTAATAGTATCAAGAGGAAAGATTAGTATTTTTGTGTGTGTGTGTATGTTTGTAATTAATAAACTCAAAAACTACGGCACCGATTTTAAAAATTCTTTCACCATTAGAAAACTACATTCACCCTTAGTAACATACATTATATTTTTGCTAGAAAATATAGTGTAGGTATGTGATATATAGCGAGCGAAGCTTTAGTTTCGCAGTCGCCCAAAAATATTTTTTGTCCTTTTATCTGCTCTTCACAACTTTCTATTAAAACGTAAATTGGCACGTAATCATGTCATTCAATTTTATGATTGCAAAAGATTGGCGCTATTTTTGATTGAAAAGAAAATATGGGGTAAAAAGTAAACGATTTTTACGAAACTTGAATTATTATAATATGTACTAGCTAACCCGTGCCCACTTCGTTGGGCATAATTCGAGATTTTTTTCTCCGATTCACTTTGCAAAACGGACTACCACGTAAAAGCCTTTGACTCTCAGCAATAATGTGGATTTCTATTGGTGAAAGAATTTTTAAAATCGGTTCAGTAGATCCCGAGATTACCCCTTACAATTTAACAAATACCTATACAAACACACAAACTTTACATCTTTATAATATTAGTTTAGATGAAAAACTATGAGTAAAGCACGTTTTATAGCCAAAAAGCAAATGTTTCACACAAGCGGTCACCCATCCACTGCGGATAAAGTGAAACCTTCCGTCCCATACATTTAATATTTCCCATTACCGACAGGATCGAGTCCCTCAGAGCGTTTTCACATTATCCGATCCGATATCGTGGTAAGTAAAATGTATGAAATACGTACCTCCGATATCCGATACCGGACCGGACAATATGAAAGACAGGTACATATTTCATACATTTTACTTACCCCGATATCGGATCGGATAATGTGAAAACGCTCTCAGTACCCATTTTGTCCGATCAATTTTGACGACCGATGTGGCGCGGTGGGCGATGGTCCGCCTGCGACGCGGAAGGTTGCGGGTTCGATTCCCGCCCCGGGATAAATGTTTGTATGTTCTGCAAATATTTATTTCGGGTGTTCTGGGTATTATATGTATAATAAAAAATATCTATCTATGTAATGCATTATATTAAGTATGTCAGTCTTCTAGTACCCATAACACAAGCTCTGCTTAGCTTGGGGCTAGATGATGTTGTGTGGATTGTCCAGCATTATTTATTTATTTATTTTATTTAATTTAACAAATTGGGGCAAAGGAGAGATTTAAGCAGTATTTATTTTTCACTAGCTGGCCCGCGACTTCGTCTTGCTATAGTAATAAAATAAATAAATATTCACGGACAATTTACACATCACACTCTAGTCCCAAACTAAGCAAAGAACTACAATGCTGATAGAATACTTACATATATATTTTTGGAAATACATACATAGAACACATAAAAACATCCAGACACAGAACGAATATTTAAGTTCATCACACAAACATTTGCTCTGGGTGAGAATCGAACCCACGACTTACAGAATGGCAGCCAGAACTACTACCAACTAAGCTGTGACGCCTGACTTCACAGCAGTTATTATGACATTAAATGAGAATGAATAAGTAGGTAAGTACATACTTTATACTTATTTTGGGTTAAATGTGTGTTCATCCTTCAAACGGATGAAAGGTTTGTGTGTTTCCAAAATCCACGTCATTTCCTGTGTTTGACTCACAGAACATAAAAAACTCAGATGATATGATATACAACCATTTGAAACAGTTTTAGTTCTGCTGCCGTTTTTACACTCTAGGACAGCGCAATAAGGCATTTTTGTAATTTTTCTTAAGTTATTATCACTGTGACGGTTCAATCTAGACTGATGTGCGTGAAATGGGCGTGGCAGAAACAGTTTGCGATACTACGCAAAGCTCGGGGTACGCGCGCCCCGCCCACATACTACTTCTACTGTATTTTTTGTTCTGTGGTTTGACTGATCATTCGCGTTAAAGTATCTGCAATCTTTCACAACCCATTTTGGATAAAGAACCGTAATCTAAGGGCTTTAGAATGATTTTTCAACGCATTTATCCCTTCCGACCTTAGTAAGGTCGTGGGGTCTTGGGTAGGAATTTGATGGTTTAAAAGCTGATTTATTCCATGACTATCGATGAAAAAATAACACATTTACGTCATAAAGTGATGGCCGCAAACATTTTTTTTAAATCTTTTATTTAAAGATCTTTCGCAGATCTTAATATAGTTCATTTAAATCATTTACTATGTTTTTGGATATTACTATGTATTCATTATTCATTAGAATTCTTACATTATTTTTTATTGTAAGTACTACTTATTTACAATAAAACATAATACAATAATAAAAAATAATACAATAAAAAATCTATCACCAATAAAGTTATTTTACGTCGTAGCGTCGCTCTTGTAGCTTTGCTTAGTTTGGAACTAGAGTTGTGTGAAATATCCATATATTTATTAAGACAAAAGTTGATTTTCTATCCCAAGACCGCTAAAGTCAAAAGCGATTCAGCAGAGATACCTATGATATTTCCTTAAAGACCCATATAAGTAAAGAGCGAATTGCGAGGGCTGCCTAACAGCGAATAATTACTAAAGTTTAAGAACCTTAAATTTACGCAAATCCTTAGAAATTCCTTTAATGTTTTTCCCGCTTCATAGCGATGAAAACAGCGCAATTCATAATACCATGAGCTTATTGTAATGGTCGTTTCTTTACGGTAGGTTACGCACAAATATAGGGCGCTTGCCAAGCTTATAAAAACTAAAGACGATTCTTAATTATCCTTGTGATTATATTGAATAAACTATTAATAAATAATAATAAATAAATAATGCTGGACAATCCACACAACATCATCTAGCCCCAAGCTAAGCAGAGCTTGTGTTTCGGGTACTAGAAGACTGACATATACTTAATTAAATACATTACATAGATAGATATAATATATAATAATCACCTATATATAAGACTATTATAAATGATTCTTGTGATTTTACTGATTAAACGAATTTTGATTTTGATATTATGTTCTTACCTTATATGCAGTCCCATTCTCACATAGAGACAGAGTATGAGAACAGCTGGCACGAAGAAAAAGAAGATGCTGCTTAGCTCTAGAAGCGGCGAGGGTGCCATCAGGGCACAAAATGCAGACTCCTTTGAAATGTTGCCAGAATCTACAGAAAAAAAACATGTTAATTAGTAATATTTGAAACAATCATGGCTTTGAACATAGTTTTCATTATAAACGGGTAAATCATGGTAAATATCCCGGTTATAATGAAAACTATGTTAATTAGTAGGTATCTAATCTAGTTTCCACGGTACCTACAAGCTTAGTTTAGTTTGGGATTACAGCGCGATAAGTGAATGTGAAAGGTCATCTTCTTCTTCTTCCTAATATTTATTATTATGTATAATATCTTGTTTAATTAATATTATTTAATAAGTTATTATATTTATTAAGTATTATTGCGTTTATTTGGATGTGATAAAAATAGAGTGATTTCAATCCAAAAAAAAATCTAACAAATTTATTTACTTTGTATTGATGAATATTTATGGATTTTTCTGTTACCACAGAAAAGTCCATAAATATTCATCATTGATATTCTACAATGGTGTTGGGTAAAAGATTGTTGATAAATTCTTTTTTTGTAAATTACAACAGAATACTAGGGTAGGACCTGGATGCAAAAGGCCCAATTAAATAATGAGTGGCGTTTGAGGGAGGAGGCTTATACCCAGCAGTGGGCTAGTACGGGCTGTCTATGATGATGATGATGATAACATAACAACACCTTTTTTAAACCTTTTTTCCGTTGTGTTAGACCCGTTTATCCTTTGGGCACGGAACCCTACATATAACATTCAAAATATGCCTTTGACTGTACAAAGCCGGACGAGATAAAGCTGTATACATACCCTTGGGTTTAAAGATATTTAGTCTCTTCTTCTTCTTTTTCGTGTCAATGAATTAATTTTAATATTAAAAAAATTTAAACGTAGTTCATGTAGAACTTTGCCACATATCCCCTTGTCTGTACTATTGATGAGATCATCCCTTGTGCAGGTATAAGGGGCAAACGAGCATGTAAGACATAGATTGTATGGGGGTCCCACAGTCACATTTATTCTCTTAAAAACACAGTTCACTTAAAACGAGATTGAGCTACATTTGTATAAAAAAACTTGAGAGGTATCAAGGAACACCCGGATGGAATGAAGTTCTTTTCGATTAATCAGTGAAGGAACTGTAATAGAAACTACTAAACTGTAATAGAACTTTTTATTTTTATGTGCGCCCCGTTCTTACCTAACCGAAACGCTTCTGTCCATCCAAAGGTTGTCTGGAAGAGATCGCTTATAGCGGCCCTTATAAGGCCGCCCATTGTACCATACCCTAATCTGTTATATTTTGTATTTTAGTTTTATTTACTTGGTGTACAATAAAGATATATTCTATTCTATTCTATTCTATTCTATTCTAGAATTACACTACAATGTTCAATGCGCAATAGAAAGACGAAACGAAATAACTGGCTTGCTTTCTATCAGAGAGAGAGAGAAATACACGCACGCCGCACGGCTTACAACTATAGCAAAAAGTGTCGTTACAACTTTTAGTCTTAATTTTTCCGTCTAGCCTCCTTTCGCAACGCGCGATAAGGCACTTCGTTCCAATGCGCAAATATGTCAGAGCCAGCAACTAGACAGTAGGTTATTCTACAATCACGTATTTAGTTATAAATACTAACACAAACACTTCACAACGAATTGTCTGTTTTACCCTTGAGTAAACAAAACGCGTACTAAAGTATTTTGAGATTTATTACTATCGCAAAATAGCAAAGCTCTTGAAAGCTTTACTAAGATAATCTTAATATTTGCATGTGCTACGTATTGTGGATTAGATACTTGTACAAATACGTACGTATTTCAAAACCATCATCATCAACCTATATCAGTCCACTGCTGGCCGTAAGTCTCTCCCAAGTCGCGCCACTGAGCCCGGTCTTCGGCTCTTCTCATCCAGTTTTTGCCAGCTACACTCCGTAGATCGTCGTTCTATCTCGCCGGAGGGCGTCCTACACTACGATTGCCTAAACACAGAATTTAGTTTTTTTAGCTAATAGATATGTATCACAAGATATCTATTGCGTAGCACGCTACGTAATAATTGTCTATTGTGTAGCACGCTACGTAATATGTCTATATACACAGCCATTTTTATTGACAGGCGTCACAGCTCAGCTCTGCCTTCCATGCTGTGGGTCGTGGGTTCGATTACCACCCAGAGCAAATGTCTGTGTGATGAACATAAAGATTTGTTCTGTGTTTGGTTGTAACTATTTCTATGTGTAGGTATTCCCAAAAAAATTTATAAGTACCTACAAGTATTCTATCAGCAAACTCGTTCCAACAGTACAAGCTTTGCTTAGTTTGGGACTAGAGTGTGATGTGTAAAATGTCCATGAATATATATACCCACTTTAGCGAGCTTTGATAATGGAGTCACTTAAACGTATTTATTACATAGCACTCTGCCCTATCTGTAGCCAGTATCTAGAGCGAACCTGGGGGGGTATCCTGACAACTGAAATGTTTTTGAACTGTTATTTGATCAAATTGCAGTTCAGTTTTCTTCTTCGTCTTTTTTTTTATATTTTGAATGATAAATTTTCATACCGTTTGATAGAATTAATCAGGTATCAGGTAGGCCATGCTCAAATCAGGTAGGCCACGTGCTAAACCGCGGCATTGACGACATTTTTAACAGCTCAGTCATAATTTTATAAAGCTCAGTCACGTCAGTCCACAAAAATGCCACGGAATACTGATGAGTTACTATAGTAAAATCATCGAAAACTGAACTGCAACTGAAAGGATATTCAGTCACGCAAGTTTCCCCTTGCTGGATAGCCCCCCTGCGGCGCTAAAGAGCCAAATCCCAGAAACTCTTAACTACTTAATTTACGACTTTCTGTAGATTTGTTTACCTACATCACCTTCAGGGATTCACTGGGATTGTGATAAAGAAATATAAAAGTAACAAATCCTTTACGATAATGATTAATAGCATTCGACCTTACATTTACTCGGAACGTATACAATCACTCTATGTCATTTTTAATAAACACTAGCTGTCCCGGCGAACTTCGTACCGCCATAGAGAGATTTTTTTTTTCTGAGAGATTTTCTTAATTTTTTTTCCGTAAGAACCTTGTACAGAGTATTAGAAAACTAAAAAAAAAATCAGCCAAATCGGTCAAGCCGTTTTCATTCTATGTCGTGACAACGGAAAACGGGTTTCATTTATATATATATAGATTATTTATCTTTACAGGCTTTAGAAAATCGCCAATATATATAATAAATCACCAGTTTATCTTATATAAAGTAAGCGCAAACTTGATGTATTGATTACCATACGTAATGATGACATAAAGTCAACGCTAACTTTTTATAAGATAGGGGCATTACATATGTACATATTTATACATATTGTTTATAATTTATTGAATAAGTGCTTGGATATGAAATAAATGTTTTTTTTTTCTTTGAGCTTTGAGTAAACGAGAGGAAACTTTCCAAACACGAACAAATTTCCAATATAAGTTTGCAAAGTTTGAGAATTATGGGTCATAGTTCAGTTGGTAACTAATTTAAAAATCCGCTATTTTCTTTCATTTTCAGTACTTATGTAATAAGTTTCTTTATATAAGGAGCAACAGAATCCATTGGTTCAATAATACAGGGTGTGGTATTTTTGTCCAATCATTCGGTTTGATTTCCTCCAAAAATAAAAGGATTATAGAAAAACTAAGTAATCAGCTTTATTTATCAATCTCAGGCGGCTTCCTTTACGATTTTTGTCTAAATCTTGTGGTTTTGGACTTGGCCTACACCTCAAAAAAACCATCTTGTATATCCAGTAAAATATTACTCAATATACAACATATTTCAATATATAAAATAATTTGAAACGACGGTATTTCAAAATACGAATGAATGCTAGTTTATGTAGTGAGAGTTGACCCTAAATTAAAGGGTCTAAAGAGTACCTTCAGTTAAAGGCTAGACCTTAATAAAACTGCCTAATTAGTGCCAAGATACGAGAAGATAAGATAATAAACAAAGTGCTAGTTGCCGGCGCCAATCTGTAATTTATTTAATAAGAGGGCTAATATAATTTTAGAATCATATAAGAATCATAATATAATAATGATAATGAAAATACTGAATACTAACCCCATATGTGACGACCGATGTGGCGCGGTGGGCGATGGTCCGCCTGCGACGCGGAAGGTTGCGGGTTCGATTCCCGCCTTGGGATAAATGTTTGTATGTTCTGCAAATATTTATTCCGGGTGTTCTGGGTATTATATGTATAATAAAAAATATCTATCTATGTAATGTATTGTATTAAGTATGTCAGTCTTCTAGTACCCATAACACAAGCTCTGCTTAGCTTGGAACTAGATGATGTTGTGTGGATTGTCCAGCATTATTTATTTGTTTATGTTATAAATAGTTAGCGTTTACATTACTTACCATTACGTATGGTAATCTAGACATCAAGTCTGCGCTAACTTTTTATAAGATGGACCGTAAATGTCTAAATCATTATGTTCAGTCCTACTGTACCTATAATATGTATATATTAGCGATATTACTTGTTGTGTTTCCATTCATAAGTGTTTAACCCATTTTTCAATAATAGTAATCAATTAGGATCTATCTCTATATACGGGAATCGAATCTACTACAACGCGCAGATAGTTTTATAAAATTGATCTAACAGGGTAAAAAAAATATAAGTACATTCAAATTCAAATATACTTTATTTAATAAAATCACAAGGATCATTTAGAATCGTCTTACATACTAGGTGATTATAGGTGCCAATTCCACGCGACCAGAGCCTAGAAGAACGGGCAAGAAACTTATCTTGCCCCTAAAAAACTTCTAACTAATCTTTCAAAAACACTAAGCCTAATCTAAGTAATTGTGGTCAAATTCTAATAAATTAACTACGAAATGTATAAATTGTTTATTAGAAATTTGGTAGATATTAAAACATGAATCGATTATAGTTAATAGGATTTAAAATCAAATAATCCAATATTGGTTGATTAGTTGAACCACAAGCAATTTGACTAGGTATTCAACGATTTAATGGATTTAAAAGTTGGAAAGAAAAGGAGAATGGGCATTTTAGGCAACGACTAAAAATGTCCCTCAGGGCTGCCAAATAGTATGTACGTTTAAAATGGTTTCTACTATATATACGGGAAATGATATTTATTATAAAAAAAGTTTTTTGAAGCAAACCCCGATATCCGTGGGACAGTTTCCACAAAAATAGTAAAACGTAGGCCTGTAAAAGCCTTTTCAAAAGTACTATGGGGCAACCAAGAGCGAAGATTTTTTAGTCGAAGTCCACGCTCCATAGAGATTTGCCCATTCTCCTTTTTCAACTAAATCGAAATTCCTGGCAACACAGAACCACGCTGTTGATTACCATAATCGTTTAATCTCAGGTCAAGACTCAGATTAGATGCCTTTAGAAATAAACAATTTTATCGGCGGTATTGGAAAATTCAGTGAATTTTGAACACATAAAGGTAATGAAATCAAAATTTGTTTTATAACAAGTTTAATGAGCTGTAAACGTAGGTGAGTTATAATGCTTGAACCGTTTGCAGAAAATTTAGCTTGAAAGATGACAAAAATGATTTTAGCTTATTTATTTGTATATTTAGAACAACAGATACCTACATACAAATAATAGCGTAAGCCAAAACATTTTGTATGCTATATAGCTTATAATAAATCTTAATTATATATTAAACTCTTAAAAAACATATTAATAAATTGTCGTGTATTGGTGTGGCTCTGCCTTCCATGCTGTTGATCGTGGGTTCGACCCCCACTAAGAACAAACATGTGATGTTGTTTGTTCTGTTATCTGTGTAGGTATTTATTTAAGTAAGTACAAAAACAATAGTATATAATACCATCAGCTATCTGGATCCGTTAGTACCAGTTATGCTTAGTTTGGGATTAGATCGCGTTGCGTAAAATAGTCGTTGAATATTTACGAGTTCAACAACAGTTTACAAGTCAACATTACGAAGTAAATTAAGTGGTTGGGACCTTTCTAGGTACTAATTGAAACTGTCGTAGAGAATAGTTAAACCTAAGCTAGGTTGTATTAAGGAGCGTTTAAAACAAACGAACATTGTTAAAGAACATATTTGACAGGTGTCACAGCTCAGTTGGTAGTAGCATTGAATTCCATGCGGGTCGTGGGTTCGATCTCACCCAGACCAAATGTTATGAATATTAAATATTTGTTCTGTGGCATTTTTTTTGAATTATTAAAGTATTCTATCAGCAGCCTAGTTCCCATATTACAAGCTTTGCTTTGTTTGGGACTAGAATGTGATGTATGAAATGTTCGTGAATATTTAGCTAGAGCTAGAACAAAAGCATTCTCGCTATTTTAAAGTAAATTAAATATTTTACTTAGCGTATAAAATATGATTGCGAACGCAGAAAAAACAATGAACGTTCTACGTCTGTACACCAAAAGAGTTTAATATAGGGATAGAATGAGCATTCGACTCGTAAGGGATGAGCGCGAATAAATGTGACAATCGTAAACGTATCGAAACAGTGACGTATTTGACATACATTGCGCGTCAACATCAGCTTTACTGTCGTTGCAGCGTTAGCGCGTATCTTAAATACGTTACGTTTACGGTTGTCGCATTTAATCGTGCTCACCCCTTTGCCATAAACAGCCTTTAACCGAGACACATCAGGGTTGGAGCCCATTAAGTCAGTATTGTCTGAATGAAGAGCGACGTGACTACGCACTGGAATCTACTGCTACGTACGACCGGTAGGTGAGAGTGTCTCAAACATAATATATACCTACAACATTGTCGCACACACCTGTGCATGGGGAGACACAATGAAAATTCCCAACTAGATTTATATTTGTATAATGTTCTTAATACAGTGAAATTCAATAAATGTTTTTGAGAACAATGTTTTGCCTAATGCGTCAGAGAAAAAATGACACTACACGAAAACACATAGCATCATTTAATACTACAGTCACTTGAGGTATTCATGATATAGCGTAGGCGTTGACACCTTTAGAATTCTGAGAGGACTTTTTCAGATATATCTCCTTTTAGTGCTGCCACACAAAACCGCGAATTCGCATCGCATCGCAAATATCTGCGAATTTGCTGCGAATTTGCGGATGCGAATTGGCATCGCCTCGCATCGCGGTTTTGTGTGGGGGCCTTAATACAATACGATGCAATATTTGGCTACGGAGCCTTTCGACACTTGGAAAGCACTTGGTTCAAACTAGCAGCTATTAGAAGTGGAACATACTTTCTAAACTAGATGTCTTAAGGGATAAAATGAATAGGTGTCTAGACGATACTGTTTTATTGTCGGCTACAAGATTGCAAACCATTATGTGAGTTAGTCAAAGACTACTAAAAAATAATAACTTGGTGTTGTCATGATATTATGTCATATTTTCGCTAACTTTTACTGCTTAAAAGTAAGTTTTTTTTTAATGGTAGTTGTTCATTTTAGGCATGGTCACACTTACTTGGAGGATAATCCCTGTAGCTGACGTCAGTGTACAGGGCGTACGGCGTAGCGCATAATATGGATATGACCCACAGCACCATTATGATCCTGGATGCTCTGGTCAGGCCTGCCATGGCGTAGAGGTGTAAGGGATGGCATATAGCTAGGTACCGCTCCAGCGAGAATGCGGCTATCGTCAACACAGAGACGTATGTTGCCCTGAGGAACGAAAAATGAGAATTATTTTAAAATCTATATGCCGCTGAAGCATATATCTTTCCCTATTTTATCCTCTTCAAGCACTACCATTAATTCCACTCTACACAAGGGTTAGCTGGAAGAAAATGCTTTTTAGCATTAAGCTTGCCTTTGTACATGTTATTATGTGCAATAAAGTAGTTTCAAATCAAATCAAAGCCCATTAACATTAATTTTAAACCAAGATAGGTGATTTTGTTGAGTTCCGTACCCATAGGTTAAAACGGGATCCTATTATAAGACTCCGCTGTCTCAAAGTGTCGTAATTTTTTATTTTTTGTCACGGAACCCTCGCACTTGACCGGTTTTATTCGAGTCGATGCTCTTTCGTTTTGTGGACTAAAAGCTTGGCTTTTTTGTTTTGATCCGACGCAGAAATAATTAAATCCATGATCTAACTTCAAAGACAGTACTTCATAGACGTGGGTCGCTTTTAGCTCCATTGGAGACATACACAGATATAATTTGAACCTTTATGACGAAGGTCTGATTGTCGCTCTCCCTCTAAATGCTTATAACTTAGAATCCTTTCATCTAAACTAATATTATAAAGAGGAAAAATTTGATTGTTTGTTTGTTTGTTTGCATCTAATAGGCTCCGAAACTACTGGACCGATTTCAAAAATTCTTTCACTGTTGTATAGCTACATTATCTGCGCTGAACATAGGCTATATTATAATGATATTGTTTATATAGGCTACTCGTGCGAAGCCGGGGCGTACTACTAGTCTTAAATAAAGTTTAGATTTATTCTTGTCATTTTTTGCTACAGTCTAATATACCTAAAAAACAAGATGGCATTTTAAACCGCGATTAGCTTTTGTAACAAGCTGAAAGTAAGCCTCAAAAAGTTAATTTTGAAAAACTTGTTTATGTTACGAGGTATGTATTATTCGAGAGTTTCGTAAAGAAGTTTCATCGACAGACATTCGTTAGAAGTTAGTCGATTTTGTCTAATTAAATACAGTCTGGCTAATAAGTTTAATATATATTCTTTATAACTTTTATCACGTAACTTTGAAAGCGTCAAGCAAGTTATTAGTTTGTCCATTTTAGTTAAGATTTCGATTAGTTTTCATTACGTTAATCGGGTCTTTAGTTAGCTCAACTTTAGCATGACAGAAATCACAGCTCAGATTTCCAGCTGTAGGAAGTGGGTAAACTAAAAACAAGCTATACGATGGTAAACCTTGACTTAGGTTAATCATCTGGTTGTTACTATGTTATATTTACAAATTATATGAGTGTAATCTTTGCTTAGTCTAGGACTAGAGCGTGATGTGTGAAACGTTCATGAATAGTTATGTATTATTTTTACCATTTGCGTCCAAAACTAAGCAAAAAATGGAGTGAAATGTACATAATTATTAAATTATTATTTTGATACTGTAATTGTTTGTTTCTATGTAAAAGCTATAATTATATTCGACAAAAGCAAAATGTTACCGTTGACTTAATACATGGTGTTTTTTTGAGAAATGCGGTGATGGCAAAGTCTGATGACATGCGAGTTAGAGAAATGTCGTGAAAGGAACCATTCCCTCGAATAACAGTATAAATAAAATAAATAAATAAATAATGCTGGACAATCCACACAACATCATCTAGCCCCAAGCTAAGCAGAGCTTGTGTTATGGGTACTAGAAGACTGACATACTTAATACAATACAATACACAGATAGATATTTACATAAATGTAAAATACCCAGAACACCCAAACAAAAAACAATAACAACAACTGCATATTTATATAATAAAAAATATCTATCTATGTAATAAATTGTATTAAGTATGTCAGTCTTCTAGTAGGTACCCATAACACAAGCTCTGCTTAGCTTGGGGCTAGATTATGTTGTGTGGATTGTCAAGCATTATTTATTTTATTTATTTATTTTTACTCTCGTGGTTCCGGATATAGTCATCACTGCCCATCTAAAAAAACCACCCTGTATATAGGAAGCAACGTGTTATTTTATAGTAATGTTTAGGTAAATTCGCGGCCCGGGGAATACGCTTCCGAGCCTATTTCATTTGATGAAAGCTGGGGCCGTACTTTGCAGTCTAATACCGGTCCAATTCCCTAAAATGTTTCCTTTTGACGTTTATGCCGTCGTAATACGGTCCATAGTTTCACTTGCTTCTTCCCGCGACTTCATTCGCGCTCTGAGGCCTTAGTCCGAGGTTGCATTTTAAAACTACTCTCGAGCCGAGAGTCGTCTCTCGGATATCCTCTTATTTTTGTATGGATATTCATGAATCTATGGGTATTCAAGTGAATCTATTGACCGTATTACGACGGCATAAAAGTCAAAAGGAAACATTTTAGGGAGTTGGACTAGTATTAGACTGCAAAAGGAGATTTAAAATGCAAGCTCGGACTAAGCCCTCTGTTCATTTCTTATTGATCTTTGGGGCAAAATGATCTATTGTTGAAATTAGCTACGTGGACGAACATTCAAACATTTCTTCATGAATTTGTTTTCTTTTTACGACTTTAAATAAATGCTGAAAACGCGTTTGTTTTAATTACGGCAAGGTCGTCAATCTACAATATTTCAGAGCATGTTTAATTAATTATATAAACAATACGCTTTGTCGACATACCTGAATTGACCCTCCTTTAATTAGGCGTATTATTTTAAATCATTATTTTATTTCGTATTTTATTGCCTGAAAAACATTATGAGCTAATCGAATTTTCTTAAAGCAGTTTTTTATTTTTATAACTTTTACAGGCCCTGCCTACAAAGAAAAATTAGAACCTGTTTTCTCAAATTTTAACATTACGAATGATCTTCAATTATCTTATGACCGCTTTGTAGACTGTATTAACATAGCTGCTGAATCCCACATTCCCTATATAAAAATAAATCCGAATCCCGAAAGTAAGTTTACCCCCAAACCTTATTGGAATGTTTCTGTTTCTAAAATAGTAGCAGAACGGCGTCTAGCACTATCTACATTTCGACGAAATCCTACACCAAATAATTTGTCAAATCTACAGAAAAAAGTAAGCGAAGCACAATTAATAATACGCAAAGCCAAAGATAAAGCTTGGCAGGAGTACTGTTCGTCAATAGATAGTTCCACATCTCAAAGCGAGTTGTGGCGCAAATTAAGGTGGTTTAAAGGTTATAATGCGCCGCGATCTTACATTGACAAAGAAAAGTCGAGCCAATTACTTCAAAGTTTAACTCCCGATTACGCCCGTCCTCCTGACCCAACGTTCTCTTCCTATAATTATAAATTAGAAACGCCTATATTAAGGCAAGAGTTAGACCGCTGCATGCTTCGTAAAGATACATCCCCTGGATGTGATAATATATCATACTCGATGATAGCTAACCTACCTAATAATGGTAAAATTATATTGACGTACCTATGTAATGAGTTCTATAAAACCGGTTTTGTTCCTCGACAGTGGCGCGATATTGTTATTATTCCGATACCTAAACCGGGCCGGGACATTCAATGTGTTTCAGCTCTGCGTCCTATATCTATGATTTCATGTCTTTGTAAAATTTTTCACAACATATTAATCAGCAGATTAGAGTGGTTTGTTGAGAAAAACGATATTTTGTCTTCTAAAACAATCGGTTTCAGAAAAGGATGCTCGACTTTAGATAACATTACTAGTCTAGTAACACGCATACAGACAGGTTTTTTACAGAATAAATATACAATAGCTTGTTTTATTGATATCGACAACGCCTATAATAACGTGGACGTCAATGGCCTGTTGGATATTATGGACAGAATTGGGGTAGGTAGTCAAATGTGCAGGTATATTTGGAATTTCTTAAAAGAAAGAAATTTAAAAATAATGTCTGAAAACTCATATCTTTGTCGTAGCACTTGTCGTGGATTGGCCCAGGGGGACCCTTTCTCCCCCCTTTTATTCAATATTGTAACTGTTTATGTGTGTAAAGAAATCCAAAACGTTAATATTTCACAATATGCTGATGATTTCGTCTTATATGTTAGTTGTCATAATACAAATAATGGTGCCCTAAAGTTACAATTAGCGTTAAATAAATTATTACTTATTCTCAAAAACGTAGGTCTAAGCATTTCACCAACTAAGAGTAAAGTATGTGTTTTTAAAAAAGGTATTTTCAGAGATTCCTTAAATAT
Source organism: Ecliptopera silaceata (assembly GCA_932527185.1). NCBI lineage: Eukaryota > Metazoa > Arthropoda > Insecta > Lepidoptera > Geometridae > Ecliptopera > Ecliptopera silaceata. The sequence continues at coordinate 3,684,915 of OW052211.1, forward strand.
AACAATAAATGATTTTCCGTTACAAACAGTTGACAATTATAAGTATTTAGGTCTTTGGTTAGATAGGTCATTACGTTGGGCCAAACACATAAATGAGATAAAAGAAAAAGCTTCTAAATTTATAAATATCTTCAAAGTTCTAGCTGGATCAGGTTGGGGAATGCACCCACTTCATTTGAGACGCTTATATATAGCTAGCATACGTAGTAGGTTAGATTATGCGAGTTTTATTTACGCAAACAGTTGTAAGACACATCTAACTAAGTTAGATCGTACACAAAATCAATGCATGCGCGTTATAGGTGGGTTCATACGTAGCACAGCTATACATGTCATGGAATGCGAACTTCATCTCCAGCCTTTGGGGATACGTAGGTACTATTTGGCCGATAAATACTGGCTACGTAGAAGATCTTGTGTAGGTATGGAAATCATTTGTTTATTAGACGAATTTGAGAGACTTGGTCAAAATATTTTATTAACACGCAGAACAAAGCCTTTGTTAGTTCTGATTCATAACCATTATAAGGATGTACCTATTTACTCGAGTCATAAAAATGAAATGTTTTCACTAGATTATTGGGTAAGCGGTGTGGATATTTCTTTTATTAAAACGAATATTGATGTCGTTAATAAACCTAAACGTAGTTATAATGTAAACCATCTGAGGAACTTATGTGAAAATTACTTGCATAGTGAATATCCAAACTATTATAGAATTTATACAGATGGATCTAAAGTTAATGACCTCTCAGGTTTGGCTATACACGATCCACAAGCGAACAGTTCTATTAAAATTAAAATTAAATCAAGAATTTCTATTATGTGTTCAGAGTTAATTGCAATTGCAGAAGCAATATCTTATATAGATTCTTTCGGAGCGGGACTTTATGTTGTTCTGTCGGATTCCAAAAGTGCCATTCAGCATGTCGCTCGGTGCACCACGAGGGCTCGTTGTACACCGATTGCGTACAGCATTTTGGATTCGATTGGTAGTCTTGCGACTAGAGGCAAACATGTCTCGCTTCAATGGGTACCGTCTCACGTGGGCTTGCCCGGCAATGAGGTAGTGGACCGTCTCGCCGGGGAAGCTCTCGTAGATGGTATTAGTATGAATTTTTTGCCATATCATAGTGACCTTTTGACATTAGTAAAACAAAAATGTAGATATAATTGGAAAGAATATTTCGACGAAAGATCCCTTGTCAAAGGTATTTGGTATAGGACTGTACAACCCGGCCTATCCAGATCGCCATGGTTCGAGAGATCGGATATGGCCAGATCTGACGTCGTCACACTGTTAAGGCTTCGTTCGGGCCACATTCCACTGAACAGTTTTGGCCATCTCATGGGTAAGGTAACATCACCAAACTGTACCGAGTGTGACATTATCGAAAACGTGTATCACATTATTGTGGAGTGTGTCCGGAACGAAGCAGAAAGACTGACTTATGTAAATAAATATAATCTTAATTTGTTCTCGATCGGCATTTGGAACAGTATTCTGGCTTTTCCGTTGTCGGAAGAAGCCAAAGATTTAGTCAAAGTGGTTAAAATAGGTATTAGTCGTAAGTAGATGTAGATAGTATATAAGAGCCTTTTCGAGGGTGACATAATCATGTTGATTAAACCCTCTTTAATAAATAAAGATAAAAAAAAAAAAAACTTTTACAGGCCCCTTGTAAACTGTAGCTCAATTTGTAATTTCTCTGTCTTTCGTGGTGGGTCGTGAGTTCAATCCCCAAGACCATCTGTGTGACAGCAAACTGATGTTCGTTTACATTATCCATCCTACCCAGTTACACCCGTATAAAAAATCACACGACAGATTTCAACAAAGGTGCGACAAGACTACCCGCAAACTTTAAGATACAACTAATAACACTTGTTGGAAAGTTTTACCACAGCTTGCTTGCTATCACTAACAAGTTCTAAGAATTCTAAGATAGTTCAATCATCCCTGTCGTCTCTGAGGTCTTTGACCATGTACGAACATAATTAGAGATGAAGTTGTTAGTGAATCCCTTGGATATTGGTGTGAATACTTTGAGAGGCGCTACAGCTCAGTTGGTTGTAAATAAATACGGAATATATTATAAAAAGTTAACGCAGACTTGATTACCATGTCAAGTCAAATATTTCTTTATTTAATAAAATCACAAGGATCACTTAGAATCGTCTTACATACTTAGGTGATTCTAGGTGCCAGTTCCACGCGACCAGAGCCTAGAAAAACGGGCACGAAACTTACGGCCTGGTTCCTACCGTTTTTTTATATGATCCTTCTTACAAAGAATTACGATTAAACTAAATTTAGTACTGAAGTCCATACATACCTAATGTAGACATAAAGTGAACGCTAACTTTTAATAAGATATGGGGATCGAATACATAGAAACACCCAGACACAGAACAAATATCAATGTTCACCACACCATTTGCTTTGGGCGGGAATCGAACCCACAGCATGCAATGTAGAGCTACTACCAACTGAGCTGTGACGCCTGTCAATAAGTACTTAGTGTAATTAAATACTTACGCCTCCGATATCAGCGCCCTCAACTTGCAAAAAATAATACCCAAACTATACGGGTACTGGTGCCAATATACAGATAAATCATTAGGAAGACCTGAAACAAGAAGAAACACGAATTATCCATCTAAACACGTTAAAAGCTTTACCCTAATTAAGAACTTCACGTACAAATTCAATTTGCTACGTAAATTCATCATTTACATATTTTATCTCAAGACCTTTACTCGTAGATATTTTTTTAATATAATTCAACGGAAAAAACTGATAAGGTTTTCATAATAAGATCCTTAATAAGATTCCAAATGAAACTCAAAATGAGAAAAGCAGCCTCATTTAGAAGTTTATTTGGAATAAGAAGATGGTAGATTTTTTTTGCCAGTTACATCACAGACCACTGGCAAGTTAAATATCTATTTTATATATCTATCTATGCTATACTTTTATAGAGCTAAAAAATTAAATTTATGTTATGGATAAATTAAATAGTCCAAACCAGTAAGAGTCTGAATCTAAAAATCGAGTTTGTCTTTATATCTGTTTGTTTGCTCATACAATAAAATAAATTTAGTAGCCTAAAAATCAGCAAGTCTAATTTCTCGAAAAAGGTTGTTTAGGGTAGGGTGTTTCATAGTGAAATAATCAGAAATGATGGGCAATAGCACCGATACATTGGGCCAATTTACATGAAACTTATACAGTTCAGAAGCCTGTTTTCTGGGTTAAAACATAGGTCTTATTGCAATCAATTTGAATTCTTGACCTCTGTATAACAAAAGCAGCCATGCACTTGAAGGTTCATTAAACGGCGATGACAGAGTTTTCGGTCCACAGGTAAATCTCGGGTTTCATTCAGCTAGCCTCACCCCCAGACCTCACCGGATGAGCCCTTATGCTTTGATCACACGTACCGAGTAAACCGGCGAGACCTAAACTTAAATTTAACCGGCCTAAACTTAAATTTGCTAGGTCATCTAAACTTATCATAGAATACTATCGAGGTACCTATGACCCACTCTAAATTTATATGCGCAAAATACTACAATTGTATTATTTTGCAAAGGCAAGCAATAATAACAATAACAAATCTTTATATCACAGTCTGGAATAAGTTATTGCCCATAAATTATAACAAGTAAAATAAACTAAGTTTTCTATTAAATATATTTAGGAGTAAGAGCGTTCTCACATTATCCGATCCGACACCGATATCGGATCGGATACATTTTATATACCCCGATATCGATCGGGGTATATAAAATGTATAAAATATGTACCTCGATATGATATCGGGCCGGACAATATGAAAGACAGGTACATATTTCATACATTTTATTTACCCCGATATCGGATCGGCGTCCGACACCGATATCGGATCGGATAATGTGAAAAAGCTCTAAGTATTATTTATATTATATTACCTACGCGTAGGTAAAGTTTGTTCAAACATAACATTATAAGAAAATTTTGCACATGTTACTTACAAAGTTTTTGTGTACTTAGTAGAATTTTGTATGTAAATCTGGTAATTGTGTTGGTACTTAATTTACTACCTAAGTAGGTAGGTTGCTTAAGTACATGTTTTTTTTTAACTTTATTTGGGAAAACAAACAGTACCTACCTCAATACAAGATAATTAAACTAAGAGTATCTACTTAATATGTACTTAGATACTCAGTTTTAGTAATTGTGGCACCAACACCGTTTTCCACGGCTTATTTAAGCAGTAATAGGTAAATGTTGCAAAAGTTAATGTTTTTTTTTTGCTTCGTTTGCCATGAACCAATTTTTTTTATTTTTTTTTAACCTATCTCCCAATCCCGGGCAAAGGTAAGATACCTTTGCCCGGGATTGGGAGAAAATCCTTACACTCATCTCTGCTCTCCGCTTTCGTCCACCAATCCCTCTCGAAACTTATAATATATGGAGATTTTTTTTAATTGCGGTTCGTAGCTATCTCTACAATCCGTAGCAAAGACCCTACGCGTTTAACTTCGTAGCACGTAGCGGCGCTACGGTAGCGCTTAGTACGGTAAAAAAATAAAAAAATAAATTTAATTTAGATATCAAACTTATTAATGCGCTTATATTATTTGAGTACAATCGTCAGAATTTTTGGGTTAATTGGAGTGTTATTCAAATTAGGTCAAGTATTTTGCGAATTTTGCAAAATAACTTGAATCTAAGTACAACGATACCTAGTTTCTAGAATTAGACGTTTAAGTAGTAGTTACTAAAGGATTTTTGAGAAAGGTCATTTCCGTGAAAGTACCACCTGACCAACGTAGGTACTAATTTAAGCAAAGCAGTAATTCTCGTTCCTGTTTAAAGAATGTGAGTGTCGGTCCAATATAATGAATGAATGAATGAATGAAGCATGAGACTTTACACCTGTAGTCCAGTGATGATGATCTAGGAGCGCACTATAATGTATTACCAAGCACGTCCACAGAGGACGTGCTTAGCTTAGCGCTTATGGTATGATTCTATGAAGACCGATGTGGCGCGGCGGGCGAAGGTCCGCCTGTAACACAGAGGTTGCGGGTTCAATTCCCGGCTTGAGATAAATGTTTGTACGATCTGCAAATATTTATTCCGGGTGTTCTGGGTATTTTATATGTACCTACCTATGTTTAATGAAAAATATGTAATGTATTGTATTACGTATGTCAGTGCTCTAGTACACATAACACAAGCTCTGCTTAGCTTGGGGCTGGATGATGTTGTGTGGATTGTCCAATATTATTTATTTATTTTATTTAAACTTACCAAAAAGTAATAGCAGCAGATCACTAACAGCTAAACTAAAGAGATAGTAATTTGTAGCTGTGTGCAATCCCGGATGTCTCACTATCAACACGCACACACACACATTTCCGATCACTCCGGTGAGGAAAATCACTATCAGCAGGACACTAAGGGGTACAATCTCTTTGAGAGGTAGCCGCCTTGAGCCCATCATCCACCATAGCATCTCTTCTTCCGTGCAGTCGAAATGGGTGATATTGTTGCATCGGTTAAAGAATTCATCGTATGTTTCATTTTCTCGGAGGAAGTCTATATCCATTTTTTTATAGATTAATTACTGATAGATACTTTTTAATTAAATTAAAGCAATAAAACCTTTTTATTTTGTTTTTATTTTCAAGATTTATTTATTAGCTTAGTTTTCCTTCAGCTTTTCAGGAAGTTAATAAGAAACATTTTCGTAAACTTTAACAAAGCTTGTGTTCAGAGTTCATCGGACACGATCGTTCCGAGCGAACTGAAGAACCGAACTGAAACTGAAATTGTGTTTGGGTAGGTACTTGATAAAGCTTCGAGTATAAATTTAATTTCTGTGTTAGCCGTCAACAACAAAAAACAAAAAAAATCCATTCTTATATTTTTTATTGATTAAGCGATGAGAGCCTACTATACCTACCTCTACTAAAGATTTTTTAGACCGGTTTAATAAACTGAAATAAATTTTCCAATTTAGTCTTCTACCTAATTAGGTTTGTCAGGTACATACCGAATACAAGATCTAGTTAACTACTTATAAAGTGCCATGATTATGTCCGTCTAGTAAAAATATGGATCAGTTTTTTGTAAGTAAGATAAGATAAGATAAGATAAATTTATTTCAACAATATACAGTTTCTTTCTGGTACAATGGAATATAACGGGTGGCGCAAAAGTAATGGCACTAAAGAAAACACTGTTTTTTTTTTTATATGACATCTCCTGTCATTCTATTGTTGAAAATTGTGTAGTGAACAAATGTAAAATACACTGAAAATAAACATGGGACGTTTTACTCCCCAAGAACGTGGAATAATCGAGTTAATGTCCTTACGAAATAATTCATCAGTGATAAAAACACAACGTGAATTTCGTAAAAACACTTATTTTATAAAACAATAAAGACTTAGTGAGGGACGCTTTTCCAGGCCGAGTTATCTCTCGTTTTGGCGATTTGCCTTGGCCTGCAAGATCACCCGATCTGACCAGTGCAGACTTCTTTCTTTGGGGTTTTTTGAAATCTCGGGTGTATGTGAACAAGCCACAGACTCTCGCAGCTCTAAAAGCAATCATTCATCAAGAAATAAGGAACATATCGCATGAAGTGTTACGGCAAGTTATGTAAAATGTCATAAATAGGGCTCAAACGTGCATCAACTCTGGAGGTCACCATTTAAAAGATATCATCTTTAAATTCTAATGGTACGAAACTTAATGACACATATATACATTTAAAAAAACCTAAATCTAGTTTTCTAATTTAGAAAAAAAGTTATAGCTGAACCAAATAGGGCCTTTTCTTTTGCGCCACCCTGTATAATAACAATTTTCATTCATGCTTATAATTATAGTAATATAACTTCTCATGATTAGACGTTTATGTATTGTTAGTAACTAAATGCCCCTAAAATCATAAAAAAAACGAAAACAGATTTCAAATGGTCTATTTTTATTTTTCCATAGATATAATTGGGTAGAGTAGGTCCCAAAAAATTAAGTATTTTGCATTACTTTTAGAAAGGATTCGGCATTATAAGATTCTCTCGAGTGATTATTCGATCGAATGAATGCATCATTTTTTTTATCTTTCCATGTTCACACGTCATAGACGGATTGTTATAGAAAATATCGTAATTCATACTAATATAGAATTCATTCACTAATGTTTCATTTTGTGTTCAGATGAGTCATTCAGAGTGAAAGATGCAAAATGAAAAGTGAAAATGAAACGTAGGTATGATCCAGCTTAAGATTGTCTTTTGAGTGTCATGCAGTGTTATGGTAATGTGAGGGTTTAAAAAAATGAAAATATTTTAAAATATTTTATATTGGACAAAAAGATAATGCCTTTTATTCTACTTTATTAGAATTTTGGGTATTTCACATTAAGATTGGGAAAAAATCATATTTCAGAGTTGGCAGCACTATTTTTAAGTTGGCAATGAGCGATTTTCCAGGGAGTGTTCTTAGAATACACGATAGATGGCGCTCAACGTCAATTGCATTTCAATGTCAATTGTCAACACAAAAAGTTTTTATATTTTATCTGTGGTGTGAAATTTTTGTCCTAGAAAAATTCAAAACTGTTTGACAAAAGCTAAAAGTCTTCAATCGTGGCAGAAATTTGAAACCAGTATACAGTCTGTTGTCGTCAAAAGTAAAATCCACAAGAAGGTACACGAATGCTAAAAGAAAAGCAAACAAAAGTTATCAAAACGCTGAATACACCGAAACGGACGTGACAGGATGATAATGACAGCTACACGACGGAGCTACCAATAGATTAGACAGATAAAAAAGACGTTGCCCACAAACTTATACAAGTAATTTCCGATCATAATGGATCATACAACTGTTCTCCAATGGAACAGCCAGATAAAAAAGAGAGGGATTTTGATATACACTATGTGTCCAGCGCCATCTTTCGACTCTTTTTGAACTATTTTTTTTTTTAAAAAAGCTATTTGGAAAATCGCTCATTGGCATGGCAAGGAATGGTTATGGTCTGTGGTTCTGTGGCATAGCCATGGCGTGACGTGCTTTGACGTTTATTGAGAATTTTTACCTCAACAAAAATTTATTCCAATTTATTTCGATTGTACGAGAAATTAGGATAATGGTGTACAATTCTATGTTGTGAGAACAGCCAGTGATGTCCCGTGATTGTCGCGACATGTCTTCACAACTAGGAGATGAATTGGCTAGCATCGCTATGACTAGTTCCGACCCCGACTCGCACTCACAAAATGATGGTAAATAAACAAACTTATATCACAAAATACGACTAGCTTCATTAGAGATGATAAACTGGCGAGATATTCAGTTTTGCAACTTATTATTGTAATTAGAACTTGTTTTCATAATTTTGCTCTGTAGATTACAGAGCAAAATTATGAAAACAGCTGATTAACTGTTTCATGGTATTTTTTGGCTTTGATTTTCTATTTAATTTTATTTCTATGTTATAGTATATATTAGAAACTAAAATATTGTTGTCATACGACTACCACAAAACATACATTTCATAAACACTTCTCAAAGTCCAACAGTCAATGCAAAAAGATAAATATAGGTGTTTCATTTAACTTTTTGCATTTAATCAGTTACTAATATCAACCAAATACAGTGTAAACTCTTTATAACGAAACTCAAGGGACTGAGCATTTTTTGTTGTTATAGAGAGTTATCGTTATATGGAGTGAACAAAAAAACAACCAAATTTTCGTCAACACTAATCGCTTTGGGAAAACCAACGTTATAGGGAGTTTATCGTTATAAAGGATACCGTTATAAAGAGTTTACACTGTATTGCTTATTGACTGTTGGTCTTTGAGAAGTGTTTATAAAATGTATAATAAATAGGACTGTTGGACTATGAGAAGTCTTTATAAAATGTATAATATATATCTATTTACATAGTTGCATCCAGTGCATTGGCTGATGATGGATCGTCAACCAATGCAGCGACTCCGTCGGGCAGTGAAGGCCAGGCCTCCCGACAGTCGAATCTCCAACGCATCCAGCAAAGAAAGCAACAAGTGTACAACTGGCCACACAGCAAGAAACTGCTCAAACTTGCTATTTATTCAGCTTGCCAGGTTTGTTTATTAATTCTTATTTATATCTACTTTATTATGTCAAGCTAACAGCCACCTATATAAAGTGCACTAAATCATGTCTTCTACCTCCTAAACTTATAAAAAAAGTTACAAAAAATTGTGTATAAAACACTAACAACTGAAATAACCTAAAACTAAGAAAGATTTTTTTTAATTTGTAACTTAAATTTTTATAAGACATTATTTAGCATACTTTATTTAGGTGGCTTCACAGTTCAACAACTGTGCTGGTTTTCTGTGAAAGTATTTTTTTTTCAGTAGTTAATGTCAGATATTATTCATATCAAAGTTCTAAAGTCAAGCCTAACAACCAGTAATAATATTCCAACCAAAACACAAATAATTCTATTCTACATCTCAGGAACTCAATTTGACTGTCTTTGATCAAACCAACCTTATATTTATTAAAACAGACTACTAAATTCAAAATGATGGTGTTATGATCATTTATAAACAATACAAAATAATTTTATTGTTTCTAAGGAATAATATCTTAACAGTTTTAGAAATCTCCTTTGAAGTAAACAATACTTGTGTTAGAAGATCCAGCTCTAACCAATAATCTTACAAATATAAAAATCTGTTCTCAAGACTCCGGAGTGCACATGCAATGGATGGAAGACTCCGGTCCCGCAGCAAAGTAAAGGCATCCCTCGGGCTGATATCCAGCCGTTAGCCAGCTTCAATGACCCCTGTCGCAACTGCAACCATATACTAGGTCAGTGTTTTTATAAACTGGTCTAGTATTTTATCTACTGAAGGCTGAGCACGAATAAATGTGACAATCGTAAACATAACATATAAACAATATAAGTAAATTAATAATGCTGGACAATCCACACAACATCATCTAGCCCCAAGCTAAGCAGAGTTTGTGTTATGGGTACTAGAAGACTGACATACTTAATACAATACATTACATAGATAGATATTTTTTATTATACATATAACATACCCAGAACACCCGGAATAAATATTTGCAGATCGTACAAACATTTATCTCAAGGCGGGAATCGAACCCGCAACATTCCGCGTCGCAGGCGGACCTTCGCCCGCCGCGCCACATCGGTCGTCTATATATGTATTCTATTTAGTTAATTCTATTAAGTTCTATTAAGTTTCTTGCCCGTTCTTCTAGGCTCTGGTCGCGTGGAACTGGCACCTAGAATCACCTAGTATGTAAGACGATTCTAAATGATCCTTGTGATTTTACTGAATAAAGTAATTTTTGACTTTGACTTTAACAAGCTTTGCTTACTTTGGGAATATTTATACTCTATTAATTTTTATTTGTATAATTAAAGCTAGACATCATTCTCTTAATTTTGTTTTTCGTTTACAGAAAAGCATGTGACCCAACTGCAAGGGTTAGCGACTGCAGAAGTGAACAGATTGCTCGGAGCTGTGGTGGATGTGGAGAATATCTTCATGTCGATGCACCGAGAGGACGACCATGATACCAAGCGGGTCTACTACTACCTTTTCAAGGTAACTTCTTTACTTATAACTACTACAAAGTCAAATATTAATAAATTTTACAAATAATATTTATGTTAATTCTCAAGCTTCAAACTATCTCTTGTGGTCCTAAACCGCAAAAGATAGAGAGAAATCGCTAAGGAACAATGCCCTATTTAAAAAAACTATAACTGTACTTATACCTAGTCTTGTCATAAATCTATTGGTTTAGCTACAATGGACTCCAAAGATTAAAAAAAAATAAGACATTTATTATTGAACCAATTAATGCTGTTGCTAATAAGGAACCTTTTTCTACAAAGAAATATATTACTTAATTATTATTATTTTCTCCTCTATTTCTTGCTATCTGCCTGGGCATTGAGCTAGAGCTTGGTTTTTTTGTTTCTCGTCACATTCGGCATGTATGGTAAACACCCAGCAGTGTCTCCATGTAAATTTTAACTAAAACCAACTATAAGAGGTCTTGTGGGGCATGAAAGGAAATACATTTTTACAACTTAACAATTTTACACAGAAGAAAAGTTTATTTATCTTTCGATACTCATACTTACTAGTATTTTTTATGTCCATAGATTCTCCGTAAATGCATCCTCCTTCGTTCCCACCCCCGTATCGAAGGCCCGCTTGGACAGCCTCCGTTCGAGCGTCCGTCCATTGCCAAAGCGATCACCAACTTCGTGCTGTACAAGTTCAACAGTCTGCCGCAACGCGAGTGGCAGACCATGTATGATCTGGCGAAAATGTTCCTGCATTGTTTCAACCATTGGAACTTCGAGACGCCCAGTGTTAGGAAGCTGGTAAGAGAATTATCAAATCATATACTACTTATAATATGTATAATTATTATCCTACTAATAATATAAACGCGAGTTTCAATAATAGTTTGTATGTTTGTTTGTTTCACACACATACATCCATATTCGTAAATACATCACACTGTTTGACACAAACACTACTGAATGGATTTTAATGAAACTTATAATAATGTAGCTTATACATCAGAATAACACAGACTAGTTATTCTTTCACGCTAAAACTACTGTGTGGATATTTATGAAACTTTACAATAATGTAGTTTATACATCAGAATAACACATTCTTGATAAAAAATGAATAAATTTATGAATTTTTCCATAAAGATTTCGGATTGCGCAGACGAAGTCGCGGCAACCCGCTAGTATTTGTATAACTCTATAATTTCAGGTCCTTAAGAAACCAAGCCGTAGTTTCTTGCCCGTTCTAGGCTCTGTTCGCGTGGTACAGTCACCTAGAATCACCTAGTATATAAGATTTCTATCATTGTGATTCAACTGAATAACGCTTATTGAATTATCTTCCAGCAAGTTTCGAACCCCGAAGACATATCAGCGTACCAGATCAACTACACACGATGGCTGGTATTCTGCCATGTGCCAGCTTTCTGCGATTCCCTCCCTCATTACGACACTTCACTTGTCTTCGGGAGAACGTTGCTGCGAGCTGTGTTCAAGTCTGTCTGTCGTCAACTGATGGATAAGTGTCATTCGGAACGGGATAGAATGCCGCCTGAGAAACGGGTAAGATTTGCTTGTGTATAAAATTCCTTAAATTTCCTAATAGTTACACTAAGCAAAGCTTGTATGGGAATGTATTATGAGAACTAGATTATTGATAGAATACTTTTATAATTTTTCATGTTCATATATACATAGTACATATACAATAATTATTTATGTTCATCACACAAACATTTGCTCTGGGTGGGAATCAAACCCAAAACCCACAGCATGGAAGACTAGCAAGCTACTACAAACTGAGCTGTGATGACTGTAAAATTGAAAATAACATAATTTAATCGGATATATTACAGAAATCCAGTGCAAATTCCTTAAGAAATCAAACCCACGTCTCTCTCGCAATATCTAGCTTAACTTTGGCCTTAGGAGTTGTCAGAGACATGTCCAAAGTAGCAAACAATATTTTCATCATTTTTTAAAATAAACTGCAACAACATCCTATTTTAATTAAATTTTGTTTATTTAAAGGTGCTGGTTCTAACCCACTTTCCACGTTTCCTGGCACTCTTGGAGGAGGAAATCTTCAGTCCCAACTCTCCCATCTGGGATCCGGAGTATAAGCAAGTACCGCCGAACCATCTACAAACACTTATGGATAGCAAAAGTGAGTACTATTGGAAGGATATAAGACTCAAATTCTAATTCAACTGAACTCTGAATCAAGATTTAAGACATTAAGACAGAAATGTATAGATAAAGGATAAGAGGCACACAAAACTTGCAAAGAGATATTAAATGGGTATTTATGGGATACCATAATTAAATTACCCGAAATATCGGGAAAAATAAGGTATGCGGGCATCACTTGTAAGATTTGATCTCAATCAAATCTTTATTTCGTTCTTATCGCGAAAATTGAACATCTGTAAACACAAAATGTATGTAATAGAACTTTCGCGATTAGAACAAATTTAAAAGAGCAAAGAATTAGATAACACTGGTTTAACGCATACTTTATTATTACTTTTCCCGACGTTTTTGGATACGTTACAATAGCCGTGGTCGTGAGCAGACTGGAACATTGAATGTTTAATAAAAATCTATTTGAAGAATAAGTTTTTTTTTAAATAAATCATGAATAAATATGTGATATTCTAAGATGAATCTGGTTGGTCGGGTCGTCGCGGCATCTCGGGCGAGTTTGAACGGGTCACACCGGCGGGGGACAGCAAAGATGGATTCACTACCATCTCGCTATCGGCAGGTGATGATCATGACCAATCATGGGGCATGTAGACTTTACTGACCAATCGCAGGTCATCACTGCTTTTTACTGACCAATCACTTGTCTAAATCAACCTTGAGCCTTGCCATAGCATGTGGACTAGTCAAAAGTGTTTTTTACCGACCAATTTCATACATTATTGATAGATATTGAACAGGCTTTTTAAGGGATTATATGACCAATAATAGAGCATGTGAGCTTTTATATTGACCAATCGCAGGTCATCACTGCATTTTACTGACCAATCACTTGTCAAAATCAACCTTGAGCCTTGCCATAGCATGTGGACTTTTATACTGGTCACAACTGCTTTTTACTGACTAATCACTTGTCAAAATCAACAAATAGTGATTATATAACCAATCATAAGGCATGTGGACTCAATTTTTTGAACTGACCAATCGCAGGTCATCACTGCTTTACTGACCAATCACTTGTCAAAATAAACCTTAAGACCCTAGCTTAGTGATGATTTGACCAATCACAGAGCATGTGGATTTAAATACTGACCAATCGCAGGTCATCACTGCTTTTACTTACCAATCTTGTTTTATATTATAAGGCATGGAAACAATTAGCTATCAAATAAACTTTTTGAGCAATACTGGTACCAACGTATTATTCTGCTCAGTAATGACCTTGGAAATTGCTAGTTAGAACTTTGTTGGCATATGCGATGTGCATAGTGGTCGACCACTACGCACATCTCATACATTGTAATGATATTCTATACTATAGAATCTACATCTATAGTATAGAATGAAAAAAGACCATTATCAGAAACCAGAGCTTTAAGACCCACATCTGTGAAGGATAATAGTATTGCTATTTCAGGCAACTATAAAGGTTAAGCATTATAGCTTAACCTTTATAGTTTTTTAGTAGTGCAATGTATCACATAGCACGTCCCTAGTAGACAATGCATAGCTCTTTAACTTGGTTTGCATTTAACGAAAGTTTTGTGAATATTTTGTAAAAAACAGAATGGTAGTCTTTATTTAGCAGCCAATGCGGTTCACGCAAGAAGAAGTCAATTGGGTGACAATTGATTACACAGTTACGTTCTAGTTGAAAGCTCTAAATGCATTATTCAAGTGCCCTGCCGCTACACATTTATAACATTAAGTGGGTTTGGGACTTCAAATATTTGCCGTTAATTAATAGCCCCGACGTAACCTCAACTTACCAACTTCAGTATTTAATTGTAATTACTTGTGAGAAAGATCATACGAAAAAACGGCAGGAACCAGGCCATAGTTTCCTGCCCGTTCTAGGCCATGGTCGCGTAGAACTGGCACCTAGAATCACATAGTACATAGAACGATTCTAAATAATCTGTGTGATTATATAATAAAGATTTTTTGTTTTGACAATTCAGACTCTTGTACTAGTCCCAAACAAAGCAAAGCTTGTATTGCTGTAAGTACTAGATTGATGAAAAAGCACTCGTATACATAAATTTTTCAAATCAAATCAAATCTAAATCAAATCATTTATTTGTCGGTGAATCTAGGTGGTTCAAGAGTGGTGGTTAGTATGTGCTATTCTGATTGTCTAGATTCTGCTTGTTAGTTTTGTAATGCATACCTTTAATTGACTTTGACATTACCAGGTACAGTGAAGCAAGAAGCAGTGAAACGTTGTTCGGAATCCCGTGACGGCGGCGCGGCCGTGAAGCGACGGCGAGTGGTGGAGGACGGAGACGATGACGTCAACGAGCGAACTGTCGCCGACATCGTCGCTACTATCGACGATCCGAACTATATGTGCGGACCTGATGTGAGTTACTTAAACTAGACCTAATGATTACTACACATTTTACTGTCTGACCCGTGGTTCGTTGGGCATAATTCGACCGTTTTTTCTTTGATTCACTTTGCAAAACGGACTACCACAAAGCCTTTTTATTTTTCGGTTTTTTATATAACCTATGACACCCAGCAATAATGTGACTTTCTATAAGTGAAAGAATTTTTAAAATCGGTTCAGTTTATCTCGTGATTACCCCTTACAATTTAACAAACACACAAACTTTACTTCTTTATAATATTAGTATAGATTAGTACATTTTATATAGCAGTACTTTTTAAATACATATCACAATCTAGTCCCTAAGTAATGAAATTAAAATTTATCATGATAAAATTAATATTTATTTGCGAGAACCATGGTTCGTAAGTACATAGTTATACTTTTCGTATCCTAATCAAATTTATATCGGAACTTGTAAGACGATTCTAAATGATCCTTGTGATTTTACTGAATAAAGCAGTTTTGACTCTGACTTTGAATATCGCTTTTCATTCAAACAATTTTTGTATCGATTTTGATGTTTTTTGCATTAATGTTTCATAAATATCATGATTCTTATTGTATCATGATTCTCACATTAAAATCCATCGCGTATCATACACAAAAAACACTGCAGAATTGAAAAGCTTCTCCTGGTTTAAGGTCTATCAAAAACTGTAATTAATGATGTATTTCCAGGCACTATTCCAAATGCAAGCGCCTCGGGACGAAGCTGCAAAAGTAGAAGAACAACGCAAATTGATCGAGTTTCATGTGATCGGCAACTCTCTAACTGGGCCGGTTAATAAGCAGACTATGCTGTGGCTTATAGGTACAATATTACTTTACACAACGCCATCTAGTGCCGAACTAAGCTAAACTTGTGCTATAATGATCTATTATGATAAGCAGAGTAACTATATAAATTGAATTTAGTTTAATTGTAATTCTTTGTAAGAAGGATCATACAAAAAAACGGTAGGAACCAGGCCGTAAGTTTCTTACCCGTTCTTCTAGGCTCTGGTCGCGTGGAACTGGCACATAGAATCACCTAGTATGTAAGACGATTCTAAATGATCCTTGAGATTTTATTGAATAAAGAAATATTTTATTTGATTGACTAAATTACTGGCAGAATAAAAAAATTTAAACTTAAAATACTTATACAGGGTGTTTCATAGACTTTATATATAATTTAGGTTTTCAACAGCTATTTTTGAGGCAAATTAAGATATGAAAAAAATTAAATATTATTTTATATTACAGGTCTTCACAACGTTTTCTCTCATCAACTACCAGAAATGACAAAGGAGTACATATCTCAATTAGTTTTCGATTCGTAAGTATTTAATTAAATTCATGATGATCAAATATCTCTATATAAATTACTATATTGTGTTTGTCTGTTTACTTGTTTCAGTAAGCATAAGACACTAGCGTTAATTAAAGAAGGCAGACCAATCGGTGGTATATGTTTTAGAACTTTCCCATCTCAGGTAAGAACCTTATAAACCTTAACTATATTAAGTATTAAGCTGTTGGTTTTCCTTAAATAAATAAATAATTACTAGTGTGAAACAGTAAATAAATAAAAAAATTACAAATGTTCAAAAACTTCATGCTGTAGTCCCAAACTAAGCAGAATTTGTATTATAGAAACTAGGTTGCTAATAGAATACGTCTTTGCTTCTTCGTATATATTTTTTTGTAAATATGTACGGAGTAACACTAAGACAACAAATATTGTTCGTCACACAAACGTTTACGTTATAATATATGAAAATAGGGGGAAGTTTGCTGTGGCGTTATGTAGCGTTGCAGTACAGCAAACTTCCCCCTCTCCCCTCAAAATAAAGAAATAGGGGGAAAAAGTATCATAATTTTAATAAAAATTTGAGGGCATACATATTTTATTATATTTTGAGAGTGTTTTGTATATTAGCGTGGGATAAAAGGGCAGGAGAATGATGGAATGATGATGAATTTTATTATATTTTGTATTACAGGGTTTCAGTGAAGTTGTGTTCTGCGCGGTGACATCAAACGAACAAGTGAAAGGTTACGGAACGCATCTCATGAACCATCTGAAAGACTATCACATACGGAATAATATACTGCATTTCCTGAGCTTTGCGGATGAATTCGCTATAGGTTAGTTAGTTTTGGAAATAAAAAATATTCATGAACATTTCACACCTCACACTCTAGTCCCAAACTAAGCAAAGCTTGTACTGGGAACTAGATTGCTTATATAAATTCATACATTTAATCATTTAACATCAGATGTGATTGCGGCCAAGCGTTTGCCTATAATGCATAAAAAAAAAAAAAACATACAATACAAAGTACAATATATGTATATCTTAATTTTAAATCTTATATAACCAGAATCTTTAGAGAGATTAAAATACTCAACTTTCGTGTGAAATAGAATCGGAATAAAAATACACAATTATTTATTTTGATAACTAAGATATGAATTCACAAACAAACTTAGACGGTTACAGTATTTATAAAATAAAATACACAATAAACAGTTGAGATATCATCAGATCGATGTAGATAAATTTATTATAGCAAATTATAAAAAAACCCGCTTTTTTTCAAAAAAACACCCTGTATATTTTTATTATAATTTATTCATACTCACTTATTTGTCTTGTCCAGGTTACTTCAAGAAGCAGGGCTTCAGCAAGGATATAAAACTGCCCCGAGCGATGTATCAGGGGTACATAAAGGACTATGAAGGAGCTACACTCATGCATTGTGAACTGAACCCGCGAATCGTCTATACGCAGTTTACCTGTGTTGTGAGACGACAGAAAGAGGTAATATCAACCTTATGGTTATAACTATAGAGATTGAAATAAAATAAACGCAGTTAATTAATAATGCGAGATGACAATAAAAGGTAATATCAACCTAATGGTTATAAAAATAAAGACTGAAAGAAAGTACATATACGCAAATTACTGGTAGTGTGAGATAACAGAAAGAGAAGAGTAGGATATACCGTTCCGTTCAAGTTCCACGGCATCGTTTTAAAGCATAGCAATTTATGTCGTATTTCTGTAACAGTACGGTTGAATGTCCATTAGTAAAAATTAAAATCCCTTGCCATGCCGTCCCGGTCTGCGCAGGCCTTATTTGAACGTAGGAGTTAAACAAAAACAATATGGTGAAAGTACTATTATTGATTTCAGATCGTGAAGAAATTAATAGATATGCGACAGAAAGAAGTCAGGAAAGTACATCCAGGATTGACATGCTTCAAGGAGGGTGTAAGTTTTATTATAAAAAGTATGTACTTCATACGTGGCATGGCACAAAGGGGAACATTTCTGTAGCGATATTTTATCGACGGAATTCAATCAAATTTGAGAGGCGTACTAAGACTTAATTTTACTCAAATGAATGCAATAAAAAAGGCAGGGAAGAAAAAGGGGAAGTTTTCTGTAGCGTTATTTATTGACGAAATTCAATGAAAATTGAGGCGCACATTAAGGACTCACTGCATTATTTTGTGTAAAATGCTGCACAAAATCGAAAGCGCCACCGATTTTGTGTGGAAATCCAAGCTTCTCAAGAAATCTGCTAGAGGCGCTGTTTGGATTTCCATACAAAATCGGTGGCGCTCGGCGATCGCGTGTGTGCACAAACTCGTACTTGGGGTACTTCTTCTTCTTATCGTGTCGATGCTACAACTGTATTTTGTTGTAGCATCGTGTTGGAAAGATTAGCCAGACTAGACACTGCTTTACCGTGCCTAGCTGTTACCGGTGTGCGCCACGAGGAGGCTCTTTCCATGCATCATCAAGCTATTTCGGCCCCACTGAAAACCAGCGCTACAGAAACCAATGGTTTCTATAGCTTATGCTGAGTGGTGGCCTTTTTACACTTTTCTTTTTAATGTTTTGTCATATATGTATAACGTGTTTTAGTGTAAATAAATATTTCTTTCTTCTTTCATCCTCGGGGTACTGAATTCCGAGCAATGACATTCCACGCAGTAATCAGAAATCAGAAAAATTTTATTGCTCAACTGTTGTACATAAAAGGTCTTAATTTTAAGTACAATGTAGTTACACTGCGCAGGTCCGCAGTATCCCGGTGGAGTGTATCCCCGGCGTGCGCGAGGCCGGCGGCACGCGCGCGGCGCCCGCCGCACGGCACGAACCCGACGACACAGAGCCCGCGCTACTACGCACAGTACTGCACGCCGTGAGTACACACACACACACCCTCTCTGTCACACACAGAAAAAATATATAGTTTTCATTATGGGGCGTCTAAACGGGCAACATTCTACGGCAATTTGTGGCTGCAATACTGTGGCCGGCAACATTGCTACCAATACCAGCCACACTATGCAATATTTTAAGGATGGCCCGGCATTATAGCCACATATTTTTTGATATGTCAAAATGTTTTTTATGTCTACACATAAAAAACATTTTGACATATCAAAAAACGACACGACAAAATACAACATATTGCAACATGTTGCCTGTAATTGATTGCTCAGCCATAAAATGTACTAAAATGTTTTATTGATGGCTGGGCAATGTTTGCCAATAATTGCAGCCACAAATTGCCGTAAAATATTGCCCGTTTAGACGCCCCATTATAAACGGGATATTTACCATGATTTGTGAGTTTGATTATTTCGCGCATGCAACTGTGCCGAAATATCGGGAAATAATCAAACTCACAAATCATGATAAATATTCCGTTTATAATGAAAACTATGTTCAAAACCATGATAGTTTCAAATATTAAAAATATTTATGTTCATCACACAATCATTTGCTCTGGGCGGGAATCGAACTCACGACACAGCATGGAAGGCAGAGCTACTACCAACTGAGCTGTGACGCCTGTCACAAATGAATGAACATCGGAGTACAAGGGAATATCCATTAGAATATAATCCTAACTGCTGTTTACAACCGTTACAATATTAACGGCCGGTTTCTGGAAACTCAAATCACGATTGATCCGAGTTTGACACATAGTAATTATTTGATTTATTAATTGTTAGTGTTTATTTAATATTTTAATTTATTCTTTCAGGTTAAAAACCACGCAGCAGCCTGGCCTTTCCTAAAGCCGGTAGACAAGGCAGATGTGCCGGATTACTACGACCATATCAAATACCCCATGGGTCAGTATTGACATCTATAAACACTATACGATACATTTATAGAAATAAACCACCGCGGTTAAAGTTATACAAAAATGGTGTATTTTGTATCTCAAATCAAAATCAATAAATTATGTTTATTCAGTGAAATCACAAAAATCATTTAGTCTTATATTGATTATATTGACAGGCGTCGCAACTCAGTTGGTAGTAGCTCTGCCTTCCATGTTTTGGGTTGTGGGTTCGATTCCCACCCAGAGCAAATGTTTGTGTGATGAACATAAATATTTGTTCTGTGTCTGGGTGTTACTATGTATTCTGTGTGTATTTACAAAAAAAATATAGATACATATTCTATCAGCTATCTAGTTACCAAAGCACAAGCTTTGCTTAGTTTGGGATAAGAGTGTGATGCGTAAATTGCTATAAATATTTATATATTCATTTTATATTTCATTAATTATATTGAATTTAAATTTACAGATCTCCGAACGATGGGTGAAAGATTAAAGTCCCGGTACTATGTGTCTAAGCGTCTCTTCATAGCAGACATCACGCGAATCTGTACCAACTGCCGCCTCTACAATTCACCTGAGACTGATTATTATAGGTTTGTATATTATAAACACTTACCCCCTATCTTATAAAAAGGTTTTTTTATGCATTATAGGCTAACGCTTGGCCGCAATCACATCTGATGTTAAATGATGATGCGGCCTACGGTGTAACGCGTAAGTTAGCGCAGACTTGAAGTATTGATTACCATACGTAATGATGACATAAAGTCATCGCTAACTTTTTATAAGATACTTAAGGGGTTACTTTTTTTTTTTAAGCTATACTGTCTCACTGCTGGGCAAAGGTCTCCCCCAAAGTCTTCCACTTATCCCGGTCTTTGGCGACATTCCACCAATCCCTCTAAACACTAACTATAACTAAAATATTTTAATTATGTATTTACCTTTTAAACTTTTTGTGGTTTCAATTCCCACCAAGAACAAATTTTTGTGTGATGCAGACATTAATGTTGTGTCTAGGAAAAACACTTATATCCTTTTTTTTAAACATATACTTAACATATTTGTAATAGCAAGTTCTGATACATCACCTCAGCTTAGTATGGGACTAGAGCGCGATGTGTGAAATATCCGCGAATATTTATTTAAAGTATAGTAAATAATGTATGGATATTTAAACATAGGATAATTATAATTGTAACCAATTGAATTTATGTATGTTCACGTGTCACAAAGCTTCCTTTTGCCCCCAATGGGGACTTTATGTAAACATTGATGACTATATATTTTTTTTAAATCTTTCAGATGCGCGAACGCTTTAGAGAAATACTTCCACGGCAAGATGAAAGAGGTCGGCATGTGGGACAAATGATCTTCGTTCAACTTCGATGATTTCTTCATAAACCATCTTGTATCGGCGTACGAGAGGGAATCATCGACTTCCAACTGAACGTCTGTGACGTCACGTGTATTGACCATTTTAGTGTAGTGACCTCATAGTGTTACCAATAATTTATTAATAAAAAAATGCTGATTATAAAACTAATACGTTGTCTAGAATATTCTGGAATAATAATAGTCAATTGAATTATCTAGCAATTAATTTATCTATGACCTGAATTGGTTTATAATTGGCATCGCTTAATTTGTATTTAAAATAGATATAATCTTGGATGTGAATTGAATCAAACATAATTACAAATATTTTAATATGTTTGTGTGATTGTAATGAGCAGTGCGATCTGGGAGCGTAATAAATGTGACAATAGAAATGTACGTATTTGTACAAACACTGCGCGTCAACATCAACTTTGCTGTCGAACTTTGCAATGTTAGCGCGCAGTGTATTTTAAACACGTTACATTTACACTGTCATTTATTCATGCTCAGCCTCAGACTAGCTAGAAATATATTGGTTGCTGGCTTAAAAAATAACTTTAGGTTTCTATATTTTAAGGGTTAAAATACATAAATTATGTAATAAAATATACACATTTTGTACATTAAGAAAACAATTAAACTAAAATTGTTAATACTAATTGTCTTTAATACATTGTGTAAAGTTAACTAAATCGCAATAGCACTTCAATAAAAATGTATAGGGGCCGTTCAAGTATTACGTAAGCACTATGAGGGGGTGGGGGGGTCTTTGTTTTGCTTATTTTGGATGACATGGGGGGTAGGGGAGTCTAGATGATGATTACGTCATCGGTAGTTATTTACTTTTTTACACAAATGGCAACCCTCACATTGTCTATGCTTGAAAACGAGGAGATCCATAAAAAAGTAAACACACACACTGATAGGAAAATTAGACCTGTAAGAGTCGCTGCTCGTCGTGCTAATGAACTGATGTGCATTATTCAAAATTTAGAGCACCATGATGTGGAATGGCTCGATGAGAACGACGTAGACATACCAAAATCGGATGAAAGCGAGCAGACTCACAACACTGAGCAGCAATCCAATGTCATCGAAAACTTAGAATCATGGATTGAATGGACTGAAGACTGTTAATTTGAATTTAATATGTGTACCAAAAATTTAAAATAAGTTTGTTATGTTCGTAAGATTATATTATATTTTTGTCCCTTACTCTATGTTGAATACTGTATCAGTAAAATCTTTATCCTAAATCTATTTTCTTTTTTTGAAAATTATAATTATGTATAACATTATAATTACAATATAAAAAAAATACATTTATAATTGAAAAATGTTTACGTAAGCATGGGAGGAGGGGGTAAGAGCTTTGCTTACTTTTGCTGACAAGGGGGATGGGGGGGTAAATTATTGTAATAAATCTGCTTACGTAATATTTGAACGGCCCCATATGAGTATTCTATCAGCAGTCTAGTTCCCATAGTACAAGCTTTGCTTAGTTACTAGAGTGTGATGATAAAAATGTTCTTAAATAAGTGATACTTTTTTGTACCTACTATATTAAGTATGTATGTATTAAATTAAAAGTTGAACCACGGCTAAGAGGAGACTCTTTTAATACAAGTCTCACGACTTAAAAGAGATCCCACCCATTACTAAGTCGACATTGTAAAATTTAAAATAATCAAATATTGGTTTTGATTTTTTGAGTAAATAAATATCGCTGTAATGTACTATTTTATAATATCACTGATGATTTTAGTAAATTTTGAAGTACATATTTTATTATAAGTACATCTAAACTGTCCTCAAATAGCTATAATGTATATGTATACTAGTATTTAAAAGAGGAAAGATTTGATTGTTTGTTTGTTTGCATAGGCTCCGAAACTACTGGTCCGATTTCAAAAATTCTTTCACTGTTGTGAAGCTACATTATCTGTGCTGAACATAGGCTATATTATAATGATATTTTTTTATAGGCTACCCGTGCGAAGCCGGGGCGTACTACTAGTAATGTATAAATAGATTCGCTAATCGTGTCTATGCGATGTATTAATATAGCGTTTAGTAAGTAATAAGAATATTATCTCATAAAATGGGTAATGCTTTTTCAATTATGTTTTTAGGTGAAAGACTGATTTCATGCATTGTTTTACTGCATAGTTATTTCGATAAACTATCTTGGATTTTCTTATTTGAGCATATTTTGTCATGATTTGTCTTTGATTACCTATTGTAAATAGTGTTTAATTCTAGAAATAAACTGTTCCCAATACTATGTTATTGTTTTATTGACAACAATTCTAGTTTATGTGCATGTCCCCAGCAAATACATTAAATCATATTTTTTGGAAATACTTTGAGGAGGATATACTTAAGGTGGATAATGTTATGTATATAAATAAAACTCAAATATAAATACTGTATTGGTTTTTATTCACCTCATTATCGCACATGATGTAAAGAAGAACGTTGCAAGGGAATGTAAAATATTTTACATATTTTTTTTCTTTTAAAAATTACATACCAGTCTCCTTGTAATATAAAATCCAATGGATTTAAGTACTTATGTACTGCTTTATCAATAACTTAAATGCTCACTTACATACAATACCTTACCGTAATATAAACACAACTTCAAGTTTAGTTCCAATACTTAAACTTAACTTTTATATGAAAATATATGCAATAATCCATGATTTAAACAAAAATAACTCGAAAAATGAACAAAGTCCACGATAAATGAATAAAGCGACACGATTTCAGACTAGATTAATATTAAACTTCTTTACAAAACTTATAACTATTTAGGTACTATCGATAACTTTCAGTAATTTGCACCGATTAGCGCAAACATCATTTTTGATTAAGAGAACCATCGAAATTACTTATCTAGCCTGACATCCTCACAGTCGCGGCAAGGCCCCTTAACTGATTACAGATTATTATTATTTCGTAAAATAAAGGTGGTTATCAACAGTCGATACATGGTTACAAATACTCTTATTATCTACAACGTAAAGTACTCTTTCGCTTTACAACTTTCGAGGTGAAGACCTCAGCATTCCAACATTACAAGTTCAAAATCATAGTTATTGACGACTTAGGAAAGTTCTAGAATGTACAAACTCATTACCAAAGATTTTGTAAATAAAAAACAAAATAATGTTAGTTATAACTTTATGGACGGATACCCTATGTCCCACCTAAAAGTGATTTAATCAAAATTAGTTATTTTATCATTTTTGTTGGCACCACTTACATAAAAACTTCAAAATCCATGCTTCATCAAAAACTTTCAATATTTGTTTAGACAATTTTTTCAAAGCTTGAATTTGGTGCCAAATAAAAATTGTAGTAAGATCCACTTATGGGCCACCACAACTATAAAATAATTTACAATAACGAAACGCGATTGGATCTAGCATATGAGATCACGAACCAATCCAACATTAAGTACAATACACGAATTAAGTAATTTTAATGGGCTATTTCGTTGTGACTTGGTTTAGACATTTTTACCTCAGCTCTGATGATTATGTGACAATTGTAGTATAAAAGCGATACCCATTTTACTTTGTTTAAAATAAAATGAAAAGGAGATCTTTGCCCAGCAGTGGGAAAGTACAGGTTAATTAAAAAAAATGTAAGTATAAACCTAAGTCACATTCTTGGTAGCTGTCGAATTACGTAGTTTGAATTAACGTTGACTAGGCGGAGCTGTGGTGATCTCTAATCATACTATACTTTGGGGATCATTTACACGATCAATATTATTGTCAATATTTGTAAACCATCACGTAGAACTGCAGTAAGTGTTCTGATTTACGATTCGAAGTAAAATACAAAGTTAAAATGCTTGGACTCTTTACACAAAACAGCGTACAATAAGCTCCAAGCACTGATTTTATATTAAAACTTACAAAGCAATTTTAAATTGACGTTATTGAATAAAATATTGATCGTCGAAACGCCCCTTATTTAGTCCTTACGATAAAATATCACTTAACCACCGTACACGTCACTATCACTGGATTTTTTTGAGTATTTTTCGCTTATTTTTATGAACACATTCACTGTCTCACTTCACAAGTCTTTTGAGTGTTTTAAGCCATTTTAAACTTTATCAGTATTCTGCGACCAATTTTTGAAGCTATCGAGCTTGTAATCTTGTATTGAGAATACATACCACGACCATCACCATCAACCACAACGTCGGGGATACTAGAACAATGCGGCCACCAACCCAAAGTCCTTCTCCGCTACTTTAAGGAGTTGGGCTGGCTGGGGTGAGGTTAGCAGGGGGATAATGCACAATACACCCCATTGCGGGACGTCAGTGCAGATCTTATTCCCCCAACGATAATTAGAATTGCATGCAATAATCCTCCGTATGGTGAGTAGATAAAGTGTGTATTGCTTTGGCACATTTCACTCATGAGTGCTGGTAGAGCTGAGCGACACGTTGTCTTGTCTGCTCACGTCCCTCGAAGGAGAGCCGACACACGACCTGAAAGAATAGTAACTGTTTAAAATAAAATATCCGATTCTCAAACTGTATGGGATATTTTACCGCCCATCAACAAAACACCCTGTACTTATATATAATTCACGGACATAACACACATTACACTCAAGTCGAACTATGCAAAGCTTGTACTATGGGATTGCTTCAGACTTATTTTGCTGCTTATATACATAAATATATATATATACTTATATATATTTTTTTCAATACATTATAATACACCTACTGAACCAAATACAGAACAAACAGAGAAACTATGTGCTAACGTAATCCCAGTTTTAAGTTCAATAATTAATTATTTACAAAAAAATGTTACCATCTAAGTTTTTACAATTTTAATTATGAGGGCTCTGGGTAGACCATGGAACCAGATAAAAACTCGAACAATGTGAAATATAATTAAATTGAATTAAAAGATACACATACATCAATTTTCAATATTTAAAAAAAATTATAGATTACGTTATTAAATAACTATTGCACGTGTCATACATCTACTAGTTTCGTCAGCTTAGATAAGAGCAGAGTGGCGCAGTGGAAGCGTGCTGGGCCCATAACCCAGAGGTCCGTGGATCGAAACCACGCTCTGCTAGAACACTTTTTGCATTTTTTTTTTTAATTGTGTCAAGTTATTACAACTACAGAATATTTCTGAGAAATACATATTAAATAGATGTACGTAATAAAAATGAAATCTCATATGAATTTACAATTTTTAAACAAAATATTGACTTTTGACTTGAAGTACATATACATACATAATATATAATAATGTACTTGAGAAATTTGTATGAATAAGGTAACATTCACTAAGATATCTACAAATTTTGTACAATTTTTGTATTTCATAAATGTTTTTAATATTACTTACAATAATGATTGAAGTCGGTTGTATAAATTTTTCTATATATTACTAGTTTCAATCTATTCTAGGTTTTTGTTAATACATTTTAGTTTTAAGCTATTTACTTATAAAAAGTTAGCGTTGACATCATATCACCATTACATATGGGTAATCAAGTCTGCGCTAACTTTTTATAAGACCGCTAGACTTTTGTTTGTAACATTTTTGTACAAAATATAATAACTAGTGTTAAGATTAATATTTTCGTTAGTAATAAAACCTATAATAATACCTATTGTCGTGCGGGCACGAGTTTTCTCTCGGTAACGAGGGCGCCAACTCGTCGGGAGATGAAGCTCGACTGCTGCGAGCACTGCCAGCTTCCGAATACGAGTTGTCACTTGTCAACTGGAAAATATATTTATTCATTAAATAGATAATGCTGGACAATCCAAACAACATCATCTAGCCCCAAGCTAAGCAGAGCTTGTGTTATGGGTACTAGAAGACTGACATATCAACTTTTAATTAGTATGACGAGGTTAACATGTTATACAGGTAAACGAAAAAAGGTCCCCGCGATACAGGCATTGTGCCTAGCCCGGGGGTCATTAGACATTGTTCAGTTTATATAAACTCTCTGCATACTAACGCTCTAGTTAAGTTTTTTCTTGTATTTTGTAGTGGTAAGTTATGCAGTAATAAACATATTTTTCATTTTTTTTTTCATTTTCATACTAAATACAATACATTACCTACATGATATATATTTTTTCTTAATATAAAATACCCAGAACAAATAATAGAAAACCAGTGCTATAGGAACCAATGGTTTCTATAGCTCATGCTGAGTGGTCTTTTTACACTTGTTTTTAAATGTTTTGTGTCATATATGTTATGGTGTAAATAAATATTTCTTTCTTTCCCACATAGGGACAACCCTACGTATTCTATCGTACAGGTAAGGGTAGGATGATGTTTTTTTTTTTATCAACCCACACTGTCCCACTGCTGGGCAAAGGTCTCCCCCCTCTCCTTCCATCTCTCTCTATCCCCAGCCAACTCCGCCCATTCCCGGTCGAAGGATGATGATTAGTTTATTTGATTCGGAAAACAAACAGTGTACAAACTATATTAAAAACAACTTAAAAAACTAACATGTAAGATTCTAAATAACTTGTTTTATCCATAGAAACAAAAAATGAAAATATTTAAATAAAATTAACTAAATTAAAAGTGAATAAGTAAATGGAGTACAAGTAGATTACCAAAGTGAGTGGATGTCTGTTCCTGGCGGGGCTGAGCGCGCGACTCCGGGCCTCTTCTACCTCCAGCTGCAAGATACTCTCCTGACTGCCCGTGAACTGGAACACGTCAATCAAAATCAAAATCTAAAATTTTTTATTCAGTAAAATCACAAGCATCATTTAGAATAGTCGTATATACTACCCCTATCTTATAAAAAAATAGCGTTGACGTTGATGGAAAGCAGAGCTACTACCAACTTCTTCTTCTTCTTGTGTCGATGCTACAACTGTATTTTGTTATAGCATCGTGTTGGAAAGATGCTACTACCAACTGAGCTGTGACACCTGTCAACCTAG
Source organism: Ecliptopera silaceata (assembly GCA_932527185.1). Classification (NCBI taxonomy): domain Eukaryota; kingdom Metazoa; phylum Arthropoda; class Insecta; order Lepidoptera; family Geometridae; genus Ecliptopera; species Ecliptopera silaceata. Next base: position 3,713,647 of record OW052211.1, read on the forward strand.
TTCCATTTGCATGAATAAAGTTTGAAAACTTTGGCTACAAATATTGTAACTATAATATTATACCCTGAAATGAAATGTCTTTATTTTGCAGTTGAGTTTCCCCAAAGCAGAAGACCATACCTTAAAACTGAGGCAACACACCCGTGGTACAATATACATTATGGTAAAAGGGGAGACAAACTCACCACAAAACCATAGTATTTGAGTATATCCATCTTGCACATCGGACATGTGCGATGCTCCAAAAGCCACGGATCTATGCAGTTCTTGTGAAAATCATGTCTGAAACCCATCACATTTTACATTTAACATAAGTACAATAAAAACATAAATATTCATGGATATTTCAATAATAATACTACTATTCAATAATACAATAATCAAATTCCCATAGTACTTTGCTTAGTTTAGGACTAGAGTGTGATGTGTGAAATGTCCGAGAATATTTATTTATTTTTGCATAAAGTTTGAAAACTTTGTTCGTAAATACTGTAAATATACTATTATACCCAGGAAGTATTTATTAATATAATAAGTAATGGTATTACTAACAGTTGATAATGGACTTACCTACAAGGAAGACATCGGAGCGTCTCAGACACTTTGTATGGCTCTATGCAAATAGCACAGCATTCGCCATCTCCTTGGACTTCCTGAAAGATTATAAGTCTTATATTACAATAATTTCAAATACGATAAAAATTGTTCTTGAATAAATGAAATGCAATCAGTAAAAATACCTACACTCCATTGACCTTTCGTGACCGAAAATGATCCATGTGATTTTACTGATTTCTAAATGATCCTTGTGATTTTACTGAATTCTTAATAATCCTTGTGATTTTACTGAATTCTAAATTGATCCTTGAATTTTACTGAATTCTAAATGATCCTTGTGATTTTACTGAATTGTTTTTTTTTTAAACCGATTTTGAAAATTCTTTTAGTGAAAGCTTTTCGGGCGTGTCATTTACCTGATACGATAAAAAGTCTACCTGTTCGAAACCGCTAGACCGCTTAGACCGCTAGTTGTAAATACATATTCAACTTATAACGCCATCTAGTTACGAAATGTTGAATCAAATGTCAATGAAGGGAATGCCCAGTTGGACTTCTCCCGGCTGATATGATGATGATTTATAATTTACTCACTCTATCCTCAGTCTTTAAACTCTTAACAGGTATCTTAGAGAGAGCCTTCTTAGCAGCGCAGCATAGCCGTTTCTGAAACACAAAGAAATTTAAGTAAACAATATTATTAAAAAAAAAATAACATTTCATTATTTTGTGTTTGATGAATTTGTTGAATTTACAGATTGAAAGATTTTTTTATTTTTACAGAGAATTTATTTAGGAACAAATGAGGCTCAAAACATACACATTTTCTGCCATATTAATTAAATATTGTTTTTTCAGAATAATAAAAAAAATTATAAAATAAAAGTTGTAGTTAAAATAATGCCAAAGTAATACTCACAGACAATCTGTCCTTCGCGTGTATATATCTGAACCGCTGTATGTAGTAGAAGACGAGCCAAGCGAGCGATATCACCATTAACACTATAAATGATATCGACACGAACAGCACTGAAGTTCTGAAACACAAACATTAATTTTAATAATATTCACGTTGCACAATTATTTGAATAAAGTTTAAATATTATCAATGAAAAACTTCCAAATATTAAATTGTAGAACCAAAGTTTTTTTTTCGTTTCTACTTGATATTGATAGTGACAGCAGGTAGATAAGGTACGGAACCTTTCGTACGCGAGTCCGACTCACACTTGGCAAGTTTTCTACACATTCATCTTCTTCTTCTTTTATGACTTCTGTCCGTCAATACGACAGGCAATACTGCCAATGTCAAATGATTGTAAAATAACACTCAGTCATGTCAGTCAATCGTCTGTATTTTGTTTTAAACAAAAAATGGTGGAAAATGATCACTTAAAAAAAACACATATCTTACTTGAATTTGTATACTTACCTACTTAGTAGGCGTTTATTTAATAAACAAACTTACGACTATTACAGTATTTACAAATGTATAGGCGACAAAGAAATTGGTTTACCACTCTAAGGCTGAATATAATTTACACGTACAAAACATCAAGGGCTATTTTCGCTTGACAGATTAATAACTGCTACGTCAGAATCTGTCAATCTGTAATCCTTAGCGAATAATTATGTTACTGGGAGATGTCATCAAAAGTGGTAAACCTCTTGGTCGCCTATACATAGGCATTTAACTTACTTGTTAATATTGTTAGTGACGTGCGCGAAGGTCCGTCCTTTGATGATCCCTATCACAACTCTAGTGCCGTTGTCAATGAGACGAGTGATCTCTTCTCCTTTCCATTTGTACGTGAAAATAGCACTGATGTTACCTGAAACAATTGTTAAAATATTTATTTACTAGCTATATTTATTTCCTTGTTTTATTTACTTAGTGCCCGCTACTCAGTCTTCTTATCGTTTTATTTTAGTTCACACATGTGTTATTCTGTTCCATTAAAATCCATTTGGTAGTTTTTGCGTGAAAGGGTAACATACATACATCCATATTTAGAAATTTAAATTATGGTCTAAGTTATATCCTGATGCTATATTATTGTAGTTTCACTAAAATCCTTTGCGTGAATGAGTAACATGCATAGTTGCATCCATCTTACAAACTGTCGCGTTTTTTATATAAGCTTCTTGATCAACCTTACTCCTTAGTGGAGGACAGATGATCCGTGTAAATTATATGTCTGCTTTAGACACATAATTAAGGTATGATTACATTGATTATGAGTCCTCGATATAACAAAAAACCAGCGGTCAGACACCAAATACAAAAATATAGCAAAACGTTATTCTAGAATCGAAACAAAAGGTTATACAATGATATTATCTTATTCTAACCAAAACAGTTACTAAATATGAAGAATTATATCGAGAATTTTGCAAGACTTAAAAGAATCTAAGAAGGAAACGTGCCCTAAGCACGATTGGTCATCATTACCCAAAGTATACTTATCGCTGCTAAAATCTTATAATCACGATAGAGATACGAAAGATTTAAAATATTTTGTCATGTTTTTTAATAACGTTATCAGTGTGGTAACAGAGATTTTGTTTGTCGACATGAATTATATGATAATAGATTGTGTTTTCTGTGTAATAAAACTATTACGAAGTCTTACGTCATTGAATATTTACAATGCAAAGTGCAAAATATAAAATGTTGGTAATCAAGTACGATAAACATCTTGTATCTATTTATCCTGCCAACTATACGATCAACTTTGTATCTATTTATCCTGCCAACTATACGATCAACTTTGTATCTATTTATCCTGCCAACTATACGATCAACTTTGTATCTATTTATCCTGCCAACTATACGATCAACTCGAGTAGGCCATGTCTTAAAGATGCTATGTTTGCCCATTGACTTCTTAAGCTATATATATAAGTCACAATTTACGCTTTGTTAATGCGATCAGAAGCTTCAGGGTTTCACAGTCAAGGACTTTGATAAATGTGACAACGCACGTGACAACGACAAGGTGGATAAAAATAGAAATAAATAAATTCGATTAGAATTACCTACAGCTGGTATTGTCCAGTCATTTTGTAAGTAGCTCATGTGTTGACTCATAGATCGATGTCGAAGAACAAATGAAAGTTTATAGTCTGTTGGATTGACGTAGCAAATAATTCATACATGGGCATCAACCATATCAGCAGCTAAGGTTCAGTGACGTGTACGTAGCGTATGCAACTTCATATCGCTGTAAAAGGCTAACCGCTCATCTTTTTTCCGTCCGTGTGACAAGCGGTTTTGACAAAATCTTCGGCTCACTAACGTTCGAATGTTCAGCGTGTATATATGTATACGCTTATAGTGATCCCATAATGTTTATAACGTATGTGGAGCAGCTTTGTGTGTCGTAAGAAAATTATGGCAATTGAGCCCCTGCTTGAGCTCTGAGAAGTATCAAAGGCCTTAGTCCGAGCTTGCATTTTAGAACTCCCTACTCTCGAGCCGAGAGTCGTCTCTCGGATATCCATACAAAAATGTATGGACATCCGAGAGACGACTGTCGGCTCGAGAGTAGGGAGTTTTAAAATGCAAGCTCGGACTAAGCCCTCTGAACAGATGCTGCGTTTCCGAGATCATAACTGACATTGGGTCAATGCGCTACAAGCGGATTAAGTTGCTTTGTTTATTAGTGACGGATTCAAGGTTCGCTTAAATGTCACGGCTCGAAAAGTGCAAAGACTGGCTAATTTTCCGTCTCACTCATATTTATATCAATATATCATGTCCTCTTTCATACACTTTATTATGTATAATAAAGTGTATGAAACATATGAAGTGTATGAAGTATATGAGTATGCTGTAGTATACTCCACCTGTCTTGACATGAGGTCTAGTAGACTCCTTCATGTCAAGACAGCAAAGTGTCTCTATAATAATGGATAATCAGAATTATCCTAATAACTTCGGATCTTTTTAAGGTATGTACGAATAGGTGCCTTCTTGGGCGTTATGCTCCAAAGCAGTCTAGACTACTTCAAACTCTACAATTAGCAAAACGAAGGTTACATAGGAGAAACAGAAGATTTAGAAGAAGTTTTAGTTATCAAATCATAGAGTCTTAGTCAAAAAATGACGCAGCGGTGGATTACAAACTTCGATATTGAATATAAATTAATGTTCTAAATCTTTAGGTATTTCGACTGCATTTAAGTAATCAGTTAACGGAGAACACCCAATCTCTTGCATTATATTTATTTCGATAAATTAGAATAGCATATAAAAATTTCATAATAATTTGGAGGTATACTTATAAATTGATTTTTGTTCTACTTAATTTGGATGGTCAATCGATATTTAAATTACCTACACGTCAGGTACCTACGGATTATCTAAATAACACGGTACCTACTTACCTACACGGTAGGTACCTACCGTGTACCGTATTATTTAAGCGTTGAAAACAGTTGTAAATTATTTTTCAAAAAGGATTTTATACTTTTTTGATTTTTTATTGTTCAATGACATTTTTTGTGATTGTGAGCCAGCCCGTTTATAAAGTTGTACACAATTAAAAACTGCATTCGACCTCTTTTTTCCAAACCCGGCTTTAGAGAGGTGATTTTGCTATAAGTACTAGATGTATTTGTAGATTGATACCTACTGATTGACATATCAGCTTATACTTAGGTACTATTTTATACACCGTTACCACCGGTTATCTGCTAAAGTAACCACAACCGAAACTCGATAGTCAGGGGTCGTTCTTACCTGTGTTGGAGGCTCACATAGAGAAACTTTCAGCCTTAATAAAATAACGAAGGTCTGGGAGTCATGGGCTCTCCCTCAATTACACATACTGGACGCACTAGACACAAAATCTACGTTGTCGTCTGCAAGTAGTCGTAACTCGTAACGGCAGACATCGTACAACAAGCAATCGTCAAAAATGTATCATTCGAAAAAAAATTGTTTTTTTTTGTGTTAGTCGAATGTTGCCAAAGACTGTGACAACTGTCGACCGCAGTCTACCATCAAGCGTTATTCGCATTGTGTGTGATTGTTACCTATATCCTACTTCCTATACTACTACTCCTATTGTACGTCCTATTTTTAATTGTTTGTTTCTTTGTGTTTCTTCTATTGGTGTACAATAAAGTTATATTCTATTCTACTCTTTCACGCAAAAACAACTGAATATTAATTAAACTTTACAATAATATAGCTCATATATCAGAATAACATATAAGCTAACATTTATAAGGATATTGTGTGAACTGTCCAAAATATAACGATAATAAGTCTATCGCGGGCTAGTCTTAAATATACAGTTGGTATAACAGTGTATCTACCATGAGATGTCACAGTAAAATCGCCTGACTTTACTATTACGTCAATATTAGTATGACGAATTTTAGTACCCAACTATCCGCTAGAGGCGCTGTACAAATCTTCATACATTTTTTTAACTACAGACGCTAGCGAGTATAGTAAATATAGTATAGTAAAAACTCATGGTAGACCTACAGAGTACATCGAGATACGTGAGAGCTAAGGGCTATGAAAACATTGTCGTTCGTGCGATAACGCGTAGGCGCTGACCGGGCGACCTTCGCAGAGCCAACGACTCACTACATCGTCTGTAATCCCTATGAAGGGCATTCAAAGATCCTGGACGGATAATTTTAAGAGTTTTTAAGCTATTGCATAGCATCTATCGCGGGCCTTGAGCGTGGAGACCGAATCCAGAAATTCCTTAAGGAAAATATAAGTATCTGTAATGTTATTCTGTTATTAGCTAATAAAGAATTTTGAATTTGAATTTTGAATTTGAACCTAACACTGCGCATGCGTAATCCAGCAAAAAATGCTATGCAATAGCTTTACCGCGGCAGTCCGACCCCGAGTGCCACACGTCTTTTTTTATACTAATATCAATCCGTTCTGGCTTTACCTCTAAATAGATGACGATCTATTTAAAAAAAAAACCGCATGGAAATACGTTGCGTAGTTTCAAATATCTTAGCATAGGGACTTAGGGACAGACAGACGTCATTTTATACCATGTAGTGATAAGGCCGCCTTTATGTGCAGTTAATCATGGTCCTGTATATTCTGTTTTAATGAACGACTTTTAGTACAGCGACAATTGTTTTATGGGCATGCTTTTTACCGCGATCTCACCTGATGTTAAATGAAAATGACGATGACTAAATTAATAAGAGTGATGATGATGCGTTGATCATGGACATTATAGACATACATATATATTGTATATTGTTTTATTGGTATAATCTTTTGTAGTTCATTGAGTATGAGGCTTTTGATTCCAGATACGACAAGTTACAAAATATTATAGTCCAAAATTGGAGTTCCTGTACAACTGGATGACCTTTAGATTATTCATTATTATATCTCAGGAGTATTAAAATGTCACGACATTACTGGTATTTAAGGTTTTACTTTTTTATGGGTTAACTCTGAATGATTTTTTTTTTACAAAGAATAGGTTTTTATGGCAACTACTGGTTGGTTTTTTTTTACAGACTAGGTCGTCCTTTGGCCACAAACATAGATCATGACGATCTATGAGACACCTATTCACGTAATGAAACTTAACAATAATGTAGTTTATACATGAGAATAACACATAGGTTAAGATTTATAAATAAATATATTATGTGATTTATCCAAAATATAACGGTAATAAAAAAAAAGTCGATGTCACGGGTCACTAGTTTGTTATATTACTTTCAGTTGTTATTACAGTATTACCTATTGTGAGTACTTCATAATAAGTACGTTATTATTATAGGATTTCCCTTATCTTTTTACTTTTAATTATATCTTGATTACTCTTATGAGTTACATAAATTATATCTTACGTACATACAAGATGTATCCAATATGATCTTATTTGTCTTTGTTCAATAGCTAAGTAAGTTAAGTACGTACTTAACTGTTTACCTACTCATAATTAATTAGAGTGGACAGAACATAAAATTTATTAATGCTATAAATATTAATTAAATTTCCGCAACATGTCGGTTTTGAACACGAATAAATGTGACATTAGTAAACGTATCGAAACAGTGACGTATTTGAGATACACTGCGCGTCAACATCAGCTTTACTGTTGAACGTTGCTGCGGTAGCGCGCAGTGTGTTTTAAATACGTTACGTTTACGATCGTCACATTTTATTCATGCTCTAAAATTATTAGATTTTTACGTTCTTTTAAAATGGATGTGTTAATGTTAAAAACAATTGAAATACGAACACGATTAACTTGACACATGCATATCCCCTAGGTAGGTAAATACGAGTGTTGGCGCCAAAGAATTTTTGGGAAGGAAGGATCAGAATACTAATGAGGTACAGTCGGCGGTGTTAATGTGATTGGGGTCATTGCACTCTGGTTTTCAGATTTCAGATAATCATGTCTGTGAAACTGAAATATGTTCTAAATGACTCGTGGTAACAGAATAAAGTACATTGACTTTTAAGTTCGCTAAAGGCTCAGAACATCTACAACGTGTGCTGTTTAATACATGAGAGAATTGAAAGTAAATTAATTAGCTGAAAATAGTGCGCCAATGGCTTTGCCTGAATCTAATTATATGAAACGTTTCATTTATACAGGATGTAACAAAAGCAAAAGGGCGATAGGGGAGCTCAATGCCTATCGATATAACTCCCATGTATGATATTATATTTAGTCGTTCAAAAATTACTCGCACTTTTATGTTTTTTTTTCATTAGAACATTTTAGGTTAGAGTTCCCGAGTATACGAGTTTAGCGTGGGGCCTGGTGACCTGTAATACAGATTCCATGAATCTAACTCAGGCACCAGTCTCTCACAAAGTTTGTCTTCAACTTTCTTTTCTTGTTTATTATATACTAATTCATACTTGTACACTTTGTGAGAGAGAAATAAACGATTTTTTTTTTTTTTTTTATACCCAAACTAACAAAGCTACAAGCGTAGTTTTTTACAGCTTGTATATACAGGGTGTTTGGAAGGGAGCTGTACATACGCCTAGGGTAGAAACTAGGGATAGTCTGCTACCTACCCCCGCCCATTATATTGACCTTGGCCTCAAGGTTTTTTTTTAATTTATTATTATTTTTTATTTGACTTTTTTATGATTTTTTGACTAAAACTACCTGTAGCTCAAAATCTATCCATGGGACCGGTCGGCTAATGGTCTTGTTTTAATCGTTAGAGTCTTAGGGTCCTGCAAAAAATTATTTTACACCAGAAAATTGTGGAGAAGAAAAGTTATGGGGCCTGAAGTACCGTAGTAAGGTAAAGAAATAATTTTAAGGGCAACTTTCTATGGGGTTTAAAAAAAAACTAACAGGGTTGGAGTTCTTCTGATTTTTTTAAAACATCCTCAGTCCATGCCCTTTCTAACGATATGCTAAAAGTGTATTTATCACTTTTAGTTTTAAAGTTATTAATTAATTTCCGCAACTAGGGCACTTCAAGCAAAAATTTCAACTAATGAAAATTAAATGTGTTCGATCGTAAAAGGATGGCAAATGAAACAAAAAATTTGGTAATGACTAATGTCATTAAATTACAAATTTTAATTAATTACTAATTTTAATTAATTACAAATTTTGTTCAAATTGATGACCATTGACCTGTAAACATGCTCGGCACCTCTTCCTCATCTCCACGGTCACCGTTCTAAGCAGCAGTTCCTCGCGCATTGTATCGAATGCGGCGTGGATCCTGTTAATTAGAACCTCCCTTGTTGGTACTTCTTCTGCGTACACCAACTCTTTCGCCCTTCCCCAGACGTAGAAGTCGAGTGGGGTAAGGTCAGGCGACCTTGGGGGCCAAAAATTTTTAATTAATTAAAATTAGTAATTAATTAAAATTTGTAATTTAATGACATTAGTCATTACCAAATTTTTTGTTTCATTTGCCATCCTTTTACGATCGAACACATTTAATTTTCATTAGTTGAAATTTTTGCTTGAAGTGCCCTAGTTGCGGAAATTAATTAATAACTTTAAAACTAAAAGTGATAAATACACTTTTAGCATATCGTTAGAAAGGGCATGGACTGAGGATGTTTTAAAAAAATCAGAAGAACTCCAACCCTGTTAGTTTTTTTTTAAACCCCATAGAAAGTTGCCCTTAAAATTATTTCTTTACCTTACTACGGTACTTCAGGCCCCATAACTTTTCTTCTCCACAATTTTCTGGTGTAAAATAATTTTTTGCAGGACCCTAAGACTCTAACGATTAAAACAAGACCATTAGCCGACCGGTCCCATGGATAGATTTTGAGCTACAGGTAGTTTTAGTCAAAAAATCATAAAAAAGTCAAATAAAAAATAATAATAAATTAAAAAAAAACCTTGAGGCCAAGGTCAATATAATGGGCGGGGGTAGGTAGCAGACTATCCCTAGTTTCTACCCTAGGCGTATGTACAGCTCCCTTCCAAACACCCTGTATATAAAAAAAGTCGTGTTAGTTACACCATTTATAACTCGACAACGGCTGTACCGATATGGCTGAAAATTGGTGGGTAGGTTATAGGTTAGAGCCAGGAGACGGACATAGGATAATTAATAATATGTATGTATGTATGTAGATATTTATGTACTTATGAATAAAAATCTGCTTATTTCTTGCCTTTAAGGCGGAACAGAGTTCGGCGGGTCAGCTAGTTTAAAATAAACAAGAATGTAAAACACTTACGGCCATAATCAGTGGAAAGTTTCATCTTCTCAAGTATAGTGGTATCCCTGTCGTTGTAGATAAGCACTGCTGAAGCATTGGCCCGCCAAGCATTCTGCACCTGCAATACAAAACACCAACCATTTGAGCATCGTGTATGACTTCTGAAGACAGGTTTAGACATACATAGAATACATAGTAACACCCAGACACAGAACAAATATTTACATTTATCACACAAACATTTGCTCTGGGTGGAACACCCACGACCCACAGCATGGAAGGCAGAGCTACTACCAACTGTGCTGTGACGCCTGTCAGTTAATTGCTGTTGCTCTATATACAATAGTCTTAAGCTACATGGTTCATGGACTTTCATGAATCTCTTTAAAAAATTATAGTACCTACTTAAATTAAATATGATCTACTTAAACGACTTTTTGGAATTAACAAGAGATAGTTTTAAGCTAAAGTACTTTGAAATCGATAATCATATAGTGACTGACGTATTTCATGTAGGTGTATGCGAATACTAGGATACTTGAATAACTTTTTCTGATTATTGATCTCTAAAAAAGTCCTTAAAAACCTTTCGCTAGGAAAGATACGAAGCAAAAGCCATTTCCATAATTTCTCATGCACGATAGGTACTTTGATGTTAGATAAGTCTAAGCAAGCAATAAACTTATATCAAAGTACTTGTCAACTTATCGCACTAATTACAATGAAAATAGCACGATATATTAAAACAAAAGACAGATATACTTAGTCCATTGTTTTAATATACTACGTTATCTTCTAATAGATCTAGGATATCAAAAGAGGAATAAATCCATTAATCTCCTAATCGATAATGTCAAAATGATAGCGACTAGGAAATATAGGAAAAAATATAAAAAAGTGCCGCTGTGGAAATAGCTTGGGCACAACATACGGGCTAAGTAACATATCTTTAAACATGCAAAGTACAGAGTACAGAGTAAGGCAATCTCTACGTTCTAACTTATATTCGACAAAACGTCCAGAGGACAATCGGAAACGTAACGTATTTAAGATAACTGTTCGCTAACGCTGCAACGTCCGACAGTAAAACTGATGTCGACGCGAAGTGTATCTCAAATACGTCACTGTTTATATGTTCACGGTTGTCACATTTGTTCGTGCATACCCCCCTTCTTCTTCTTATCGTGTCGATGCTACAACTGTATTTTGTTGTAGCATCGTGTTGGAAAGATTAGCCAGGCTAGACACTGCTTTACCGTGCCTAGTGTTACCCCCCTATTACATAGTACTTACACGAGAAAATTTGCGACTAACCTTAATCTCAAAGTTGCAACTGCCTCTTCGGATCACTGCTATCCACGGCTCTTTGGGCAGTGTTTCGTTGGTGGTTACTGACCACAGGGGCCACATGCAGCCGGTGTGGTCATGGGCTCCCTCAGGGTCCTTCGCTCGGATGTGAACTGCTATCCCTCGACAGGAAGCGATGATGCCTTCACCGTACTTGCCGGACTGAAAGAAAATTATGTTTATTGCATAGCTTCTATCGCGGACCTTGAGCGTGGAGACTGAATCCAAAAATTCCGTAATGTAAAAACTTAATTAATTTTTACAAATTAAAATTCATTTAAATAAATTTATTGTAATCCATTATATAACGAAAATAACCTAACACTGCGCATGCGTAATCCAGCAAAACATGCTATGCAATAGCCGTAATAATATACCGCGGCATTCCCCGAGTGCCACACGTCTTTTTTTAATGTTTTTAAAGTTAGTAACATAATGTCAAAGATTAAACTTCTGAGCTGACGGTGATATGGTTTCTCTATGAATATTAAGATTTAGCCGACTTACATTACGCAACTCGTACTACATAATATTTGAATAAATGATAATAATATTGACTTATCCAAAGAGTGTGTCTAATCATTAGTCTTATAGAATCTTGCATATAGAAGACGATATAATACAGTGTAAACTCTTTATAACGAAACTCAAGGGACTGAGCATTTTCTGTCGTTATAGAGAGTTATCGTTATATGGAGTGAACAAAAAAACAACCAAATTTTCGTCGACACTAATCGCTTTGGGAAAACCAACGTTATAGGGAGTTTATCGTTATAAAGGATACCGTTATAAAGAGTTTAGTACTTCTAAATAATGCCTTTAATTGCTATCTTCTCTAAAGGACTTTCAAATAAGACACATGTATCAAAGTATTTTGGCTCTACTATATCTTATCTGAGTCTTTTAGTCCTTTGCCTTTGTCTCAATAGCATGCTGACAAGCCAAGATCACGAATCATCGCAAGACCTTGGGACCATGTCCAGTATGTAATGTTTATTCAATGCGGTGAGCACACGCTGCGACTGACATATCAAATAATATTTACACAATACATGCAAAGCCTACAGGGCGAACGCTCGGACTTATAAAATTGCCTGTAAGATTGAATGTCTTTAGAGAGACTGGTAAGTAAAATATCAAGAAGTGGATGATATATAATAATGGCATTTATTGAACACAGAAGTATGTACAGATATAGCACTTAGAACTATTTACAGAACTACTTACAAGTACAAATAAAATATACAAATTTGTGAACAGAACTATATATATATACTATATATATGTATATGGTGAACAGTAGAAAAGTCCATCACAATGAACCGAATGAATACTGTCACGATCATGGGATGTCAGAATGAGAAAGGTTTCAAATCTTCAATTATTGATTACAGAGTAAAAAGCAAGTACTATTTCGGAAAACTTAACCCTAGCCTGCGAAAAGCCACTAAGAAAAGAAGAAGAAGAAGAACCGATATCTTTAAACCCAAATTTTTTTAACAGGCTGTATTCTTGATTGGTGAAGTAAATTTTAGAGAACAAACTAGGAGAACGAGACAGGCAGACAAACATGAACTTGGTTTGTTTTTCTTGCCTGATAATGATTATTATCAAGGACAGTAGACTATACAGAATAAATACACAACAATATTAAGTTCAATAGTCTTGAGACAAGATATACAACCGTTTATGGATATTTCAAGGAAAGAAGTCAAACAATCTATAAGCCAAAGATAAAAGATTACACTTTCTAGGTCAGAGCCAAACCGAGGAATTTGAAACATTTATCATAGTCTAGAAAACAAATAGCAGTTTAGCACTTATGGACTGTTCGTAATGACCATTTTAGTATAATTGATGTTTGTGATTTGAATAATCGCATTAAACTGGCACCTTGTATTTAAATTCATTCAGATCAGATAAATTAACATAAATGTTTCTGCTCACACACAACAAAACATCAAATTTCCTCAAAGTAAGAGGTGATACCTAATATTTAGGTTAAAATATCTAAAAATGATATCATAGCATAAAACTGATAACAACAAGGATTTTATGTTATACACATCGGTTAAATTTTCCAAATATCTGTATACATAACAAAAATTGGATTCAAAAGCATTTTTCTTGTATTATTTATTGATTTCTCAATACAGTAAAACCCGCTTAAGACGATTTCTCAGGGACCCTACCAAAAACGCGTCTTAAGCGTGAATGCGTATTATGCGGGATAGACAAAATATAAGGTTCTAAACTTCAAACTTCAAACTTCAAACTTCAAACTTCAAACTTCAAAATCATTTATTCAATAAAATCACAAGGATCACTTTGAAACGTCTTACATACTAGATGATTCTAGGCGCCAGTTCGTCGCGACCAGTGTCTAGAAGAACTGGCAAGAAACTAGACCTGGATTCTAGCGTTTTTTTCATATGATCCTTCTTACAATTGTTTAATATAGTTGGAGCTAGTTCGTCCCAAGCTTGCTTGTCTTCTAAATAGTCAGATATTTTATAATATGCTTTTGATAAGAGTTTTCGTTTTATTACGTTTTTGAACTTGCCAATCGGCAATTGACAAACATAGCTTGGGACTATGTTATAGAAGCGTACACATTGCCCTTTAAAAGATTTATTTACTTTGGTGAGCCTAGTAATGGGAACAGCGAGTTTATCCTTATTTCTTGTGTTAACATTATGATTGTCGCTTTTTTTAGCAAAAAGATTAATATTTTTTCGAACATACATTAAGTTTTCGTAAATGTACTGACAAGGCACTGTCATTATGTTTATTTCCTTAAATTTATTTCGTAGCGATTCTCTGGGACCCATGTTATAGATTGCACGAATAGCTCGCTTCTGCAACACAAATACGGTATTTACATCTGCAGCATTCCCCCACAACAAAATGCCGTATGACATAATGCTATGAAAGTAGCTGAAATAAACTAGTCTAGCTGTGTCCACGTCTGTAAGGAAGCGGATCTTTTTGACTGCATATGCTGCAGAACTAAGCTTTTTCGATAATTTGTCTATGTGTGGGCCCCATTGAAGTTTATTATCTAAGGTTATTCCTAAAAACACTGTGGTGTCCACTAGATCTATGTTTACATCTTTAATTTTGACATTAGCTAGCGATTGTGTGACATTTGGTAAAACAAATCGTATACATTTAGTTTTTTTTTCGTTTAATAATAAGTTGTTTACATTGAACCAGTTTACAACTTTTGAGATTGTATTATTCACGTCGTCATAATTTGTTTGTCGTCGTTCCAATTTGAACAAAAGTGAAGTGTCATCTGCAAACAGTACAATCTCGTGATCATCTTTAACTACTCGTGGTAGATCATTGATGTAAACTAGAAACAAAAACGGTCCTAGTATTGATCCTTGTGGTACACCCATTTTCACCACAGATCCCGGAGAACGTTTCCCATTTACGTCAACTCTTTGAATTCTGTTGCTTAAATAAGAAGACAGAAGTTCCAGAGCAACACCCCTAACACCATAGTGGTTTAGTTTCCTGACCAACGTTTCATGATGCACACAATCAAACGCCTTGGATAAGTCACAAAATATACCCAAGGCGTCATTTGATTGCTCCCAGTTTTCAAAAATATGTTTTATCAACTCAATGCCTGCGTCGGTCGTTGAGCGTCCCTTCGTAAACCCGAATTGTTTTGTGTCAAGTAAATTGTTATTTTCAAAATGTCTTTGTAATTGTAGAAGCATAAGTTTTTCAAAGATTTTACTAAATGTTGGTAGTACTGAAATCGGTCGAAAGTTAGTAGGGTCTGAACGGTTACCTGATTTGAATAGCGGTGTTATTTTACTATGTTTCATTAAGTCAGGAAACTCACCACAATCGATGCTTTGGTTAAATATAAAGGCCAAATCTTGAGCGATAAGGTCAATCACGGGTTTTACGACGGCAACGGAGACGCCCCAGAGGTCCGTGGTTTTTTTTACATTGATCATTTTAAAAGCTTTGACAATATCCTTTGCATGCACATAATCGAAGTTGAACAGTTTTTGAATTTTAGGTATATTTTCTATCAATAATGACTCCGCGATTATGTGGGAAGAGTTTAAGGATTTTGTAGTTGAGACAGGAATGTCAGTGAAAAATGTCTCGAATGCTTTGACCACATCAACATCCTGGTCAATGATGATGTCGTCAACCTTCAGTTTGGATATGGTGTTATGTTCTTTGACCCTCCCTGTCTCATTATTGATTATTTTCCACGTAGCTTTTATTTTATCATCACTAGTTTTAATTTTTGAACTTATATATTGAGACTTAGCAGTACGGCAAACACGTTTAAAAATTTTTGAGTAGTTTCTTATTTTTTCTTTAAACTCTTCACTAAAATTGTATTGCTTTTCACTATAAAGATTGTACAAGGTTTGTCTACTTTTGTGGATTCCCGCTGTTGCCCATTCACTGAAATTAATTCGATCAGAGACCATCATGGACTTGGATGTAAAAATAGTGTTAAATAAGTTATTAAACTCATTAAAAAAAATATTATAGGAAATGTTTGAATTATAATTGTTGTAGGATAGTGTAGGAAGCTTCAAAATGAGGTTTATTTTTAGTTTATCCAGACGACTTATGGTCATTGGTACAAAAGTAATTTTTTTTGTTACATTAGTTTTTGTTTTGGCTTCTATTTGAATAAGTTGTCCTAGATGGTCTGAAGGAATCTGACTAATTAGATTTTTGTTAATTATTTTTACATTTGTAAATATATTATCTAGGCATGTAGCCGAAGTGGCTGTAATTCTAGTTGGTTCTAAAAATACATTATCCAGGTCAAATGATTTGAAAAGAGTTAAAAGTCTTGTATTTAATGAGCCTGGTACAAGTAAATTAACATTAAAATCACCGCAAATTATTATCTCTTTATTTGTGCTAGTTATTTTATACAAAATATCTTCCATTACTTTTTCAAAAATATCAAATGAGGCGGACGGTGGGCTGTAAGTGCTTAAAATAATGAACTGCTCCAACTCCACGCAAGCTACTTCAATGTGTCTTTCTACAGAGCGGTGGACAATGTCTTTGCGTTCTTTAAATGTTATTTGTTTATTTAATATTATTAGTGAACCACCTCGAATAAACCGTTCTCTGCAAAAAGCACTACCAACCTGGTGATCACTGAAACTAAACATAAGCTCATGACATTTCAGCCAGTGTTCTGTGACACAAATAATGTCAATGCTGTTCGAGGTCATGTACAGTTCCAGCTCTAGTTCTTTACCGCGCAAACCTTCGATGTTCTGATGCACCAAGCTGGTATATTTAAATTTACTAAGTTTTTTATATTTATTTAATTTGATACATTTAATTTTTGACTCAGATGATTTATTATTATTATTTAAATTATTTTCAAAATGATTATTTAATGGAACTATGCTAGATGATTTATTATTATTATTTAAATTATTTTCAAAATGATTATTTAATGGAACTATGCTAGAGGTTTTCTCTGTTGTCTTATGTTCTAATTTAAATGACTTGGGATAACTTCCATAGCCATGCTTTGCATGTCAGGACACTGTTCAATAGAAGCAGTATGTTTAGCCAAGTTCTTGGCTGTAATATTAAAATAATATGATAGCGAAACAGCTACTTGTCGTTTTAAATAATTAGAAAGGTAATATCTTCCTTTAGTCAAATAAAAAGGTTTACTAACTATATTGTTAGAGTCAATTAAATGTATTAAATTGTTATTGCATATTGTATGCAAGGTAATATTTAACTTATATCTAAGATTATTTTCTGCTTGTGGCAAGCTGTTGCTGTAGGGGAATGTAAACATCACAATTTTGTTTACCTCTAATGAGTATAAGCTTTCTACATATTTTATTAATTGAGCTTTATTTACATTACCCCTATTTCCAAGCCAAATTACTAAATTAGAATTTTGATTAAAAGTATATTTTGAAATTAAATCCATGATTTCATGCATGCTAGAATCAGGTAAGCAATTATTTATAAAAGAATGATTCATTCCTGAATTTAATATGTGACCCATATTTTTTCCAATTTCATCGCTGAACATTACAGTATTGGCACTATTATTATTTGACTTAACATACAGCTGAGAAGTGGACGAAGAAGTTGATGGGACAGTACTCACCGGTTCTGGACTTGAGGCGCACTGGCAGTCACACATGTGGTTAGCCACAAGCGAGTCGTACCGGTCCTTGTTGTTCTGTGATAATTTAAGCAATTCGTCCATAGCCAGAGAATACTCCCGCATCGCCTCCTGTGACCTCTCATAGCGACCAGTAATAGATCTCAAGGAATCCTCAACGCTGGCAAGTTCACATTGAAGCTGCTGTATGTCAGTCTCATAATGCAACTTTGTATTTTCTAGTTGCACAGTACTTAATTCAAGTTCCTCTAATAAATCTTTTTTTTCTATTTTGTTTTTAAGTTTATCAACTATGTATTTGTTATTTTTTAACTTATTTTTAGTCTTATTTATGTATTTGTTAATTTTAACATATTTTTTGGATTTTCTCCTACTCAGTGTATTTTTGGTGCATGCTGAGTCTACTCCCACCGAGTCATCATTTGTTAGGTCAATCATAATAGTGGGAGTATTACAGCCTGCAGCAGAAATTTGGCCGATGTCCCTATCTGATGATATTAACTCATCATATAAACTAAAGGTTTTCAGTGTGGCAGAGCATTGAGCGGCTTCTTCCAGTAGTGTGATTTGTAAGTGGGCATCACATAACTCTTTCTCAAGAAGGGATGTTCTCTTCAGGGCCTGTTCATACTCAATACCACACTGGTCGAACCCACAAATTATTATTTGTAACTTATCTCGTTCTTCTATAGCCTCAGTGTACTGTGTGTGCAGCACAGCCATCTCACTTTTTAATTTTTTATTACTATTTAATGTTTCCTCTAATACTTTTTCATTGTCTTCTCTTTCAAACACCAATTGGTCGCACAGAGCCTTAGTCGCCTTGAGTTCCTGTAAAGCCCGTTGGAGTTTGGACTCCTCCAGGCGAGACAGAGCTTTGCGAGTCATCATTGTAATAATAGTTTATTACAATAATGTAATACAAGGTACTTAAAATCGAGCGGCGACTAAGGAAATGTAAACAAAACAATTGAGGTTAACAATTGTAAGTTTGGAAATTATGTACTTACGTGCTATTCGATAGTTATATTGATGGGAAATTGTATTCCAGCTATAAAATAATCACATAAGTGGGCACAAACACTTCCAAACTGAGAAAAACAAGGTCACATTCAAATTTTAAGACAAAATTGCACTGGTTTTTGTTTAGCCAAATCACTGTAACAACACGATATTCACATAAGATAATCAATTGTACATGTATATTATTTTATTTTTATGCGATGAAATCGAAAAGGGCTACATAAATACGCGTAAAAGTAATTAAAATATTAATTCAAGAATGGAGCAATTTGTAACAGCTGTTTGCCCTAGGGTTGCCACAAGCGAAAAAAAGTTCTACATAGTCTACATACATATTGTTCTGTATTATGTTATAATGTAATATGTAGGTATTAAATTATACATTTATAAATTACATTAAATACGTAGTGTAATTATAATTACGTCATTTAAAATAATCACTTATTTTAGTTTGCCAGAAAGATTTTGATGCATTAGTAATTAAAACATTTTCAACATAATTCAACTTTTGCATTGCGTCTTTGCTTTGATGCTGCATAGCATCTTAAAACATTAACAGCTGATAATGCCTGGGCATTTGACAAAACCAGATTTGACTCATCTTCATCATCATCAGTATTACTAATTTTATGCCTCATTTTGTGTGTTATTCACATTCTCAATAAGATCACCGTATGAAAATGATAAAATTTCATACGGTGCCAAAATATCCAGGAAAATCCTGGTGTATCTCGGGTTCTTCTTCTTCCGACACGGGCGGGGGATTTCTAAGGCTCGCGTTAGAGCGCTCTGCTAGTGACCGACGGCTCGGCTCGGGCGTATTAAACGGGATGACGAATCGTATTAAGCGTTACGAAATGTATGAAAATATGTCTCAAGTTGCAGGGACCGGCGTAAAGTGGCGTATTATGCGAGAAATCGTATTAAACGTGATCGTCTTATCGAGGTTCTACTGTAATTCTAACTCAGTTTAGATACTGGTTATTCACTATGAGCGATGCATTCGTATTGCAAGATTTGCAAGCTATGGAGGACATGACCGCTTTCCGTTTAAGGATGCCATTCGCAGTTAATCGAATAGTCAAGTGCAAGTCTTATATAGAATACGGGTAACTATGTTTATGCAAAATATAAACTACATAGATGCATGAAGACAGATGGGCAACAGTCGTCACACAATGGGTCTTTGCGGATGGACGACGAAATCGAGGCAGATCTAGGAAACGTTGGCGTGACTTGGACGCCGTTTCACGGAGCCTGGTGGGAAGCGGCAGCTGATCGGAAAAATTGGAAAGTAGGTAATACTGGCATACGTAGAGAACTTAATTCAATTGGTCTGCCTCTGCTATATGTTGTGTTTCATAATGTTGCAATTTTCTCGTTTGAGGTAGGTCTCACTGAGCTACCTATTAGATTATTCTTTCTTCTCAGGATAACGTTTTAAAACATTAACGTATTTGAGATACACTGCGCATCAACAACACCTTTACTGTCGAACGTTGCAGTGTTAGCGCGCATTGTGTCATAAATACGGTACGTTTACGATTGTCACATTGATTCGTGCTCAGCCAGCCCTCTGGTTATAAAGTTCCAAGGTAGCCACAAGTACCGCATATACTAAATAGTTATTATTGGTGGTCGATTTGCGATGTGGGTCTCGTACAATCGCGGCGTTTGAAATACAAATTAGGTTTATGTTAAATAATAGTTTCCGCTTCCTGCTTTGATTATTGTGGACGCAACAGACATTATCGACGAAAGATTAGCCGTTTTTATGTACCTACGAATTTGTGTTAAAATTTAGGTATTTACCTACGAATTGTGTTTAAATTTAGGTATTATATGTAAAGATTCTTATTTAATAGTTTATCGCTAATTTTTTACAATATGTATTTATTTGTAACTGATTTTCTGTACATAAAAAAAGTGGGCCATTTCGGTACGTAATTGATAATGTAATTAACTAAATTGCATATATTACGAATCACCAAGTCTTTAATTAGGCTAAACAGACAATTATCTAAAAAACCGGATGTTTTAAAAACTTTTGCTTCTAGTTTTCATTTCATTTCAAGTTTTATTTTCATTTCATTTTTATGAAATTGTATACATATATGGTTTTCTAATATGTGTGCCCAATAGGACCTGAAACTTCAGATATCAAGATTAATCACGCGCTGACTCACATCAGCAGCGATGTCGACCGATATACTTTCGTACAGTCACCACAGATCAACCACCTCGTTACTCATCGTACTAAAACGTACACCATTTCATTTCTTATATTCAGGTGATAGAGTGGAAAATCGTTTAGCGTTAAAATGTTGTTTACACACATTGTGTGGATCTTGCATATGTTATGAAAACAATACAAATTGAAGCAGGAGCGAGCGATAATAGACCGACTAGACCTCCGACCGGCAAGTCCGCAATAATATATTACTACGCATATTTCTATCAGTTACCTATACTTACCTAAGTTTATGTAGAAGTCATCGGTATCATGAATCTACAGGGTGTTGGATATTCGTCAACAATGAGCTATTAACGATTAA
The DNA here is from genome assembly GCA_932527185.1 of Ecliptopera silaceata. Classification (NCBI taxonomy): domain Eukaryota; kingdom Metazoa; phylum Arthropoda; class Insecta; order Lepidoptera; family Geometridae; genus Ecliptopera; species Ecliptopera silaceata. The sequence continues at coordinate 3,734,969 of OW052211.1, forward strand.
CTCCGAATGAAAGATACTCGTACTTATGATTGGTAATCTAAACATAATATAATATGTACCTATAGTATAGACAGTAGTCAATTAGAAAACCATAACCAAAGATAGAGAAGACCATAGATTTTTTATTATTTATAATTAATTATTGCACAACTTTATACTTACTGTAAAGGCGGACTGAATACTAAAATAGCATTATCTACCAGCTTACGTTTTACCTACGTATGTATACTATTTTGGTATTACCTAGTCTTGAAATATAAAGTCTATAGTATTCAGTAAAATACAATAAATAGGTAATGAGTCTATTACATACACAGCATTCTAATTTATTCCTGTTCATTTTCCTACCAGTATTTTTCTCACAATACGCGTAAAATAGTGGTAAGTAATTACTGTAAGGATATATTATTAAGTAATAATAACAAGTCGAGCATACCTTAGTTTATGTGCCTAGCCATCATTATCAACCTATATCAGTCTACTGCTGGACGTAGCGTATTTCCCGCGACGCGCCACTGATGCCTTGATCACACGTACCGAGTAAACCGGCGAGACAGTGACGTATTTAAGATACACTGCGCGCTAACGCTGCAACGTTCAACAGTAAAACTGATGTCGACGCGCAGTGTATCTCAAATACGTCACTATCTCGCCGGTTTGCTCGGTACGTGTGATCAAGGCATTAGTTTGGTCTTCGGCATAGTATAGTAGTAATTAGTAAAGTGCCAGAATTCAGAAATAGACCGTAGAAGCATATAACCTATTTATAAATATTTATTACCCAGTAGCGTACGTTTTTTTCATTGTACGAGTGTAATGACGTGTCCCTCGGACGGAGGTACTTTTATTCACCAGTGGTTAGAAAAGTATACATCTACGTAGTTAAATTTGTATGGCTATAGGTATGTTTAGTAAGCATGTAGAGTAGATTACATAACATTTGATACTTATGTAATAGAGTTTCGACTATCAACAATCACGGTAAATATTGTCTCAGAGCACGAATAAATGTGATTACCGTGAGGGTAACGTATTAAAGACACACTGCGCGCTACCGCTGCAACGTTCGACAGTAAAGCTGATGTTGGCGCGCAGTGTATCTCAAACATCACAGTTTCGATACGTTTACGATTGTCACATTTATTCGAGCTCACCTCCAGTTTCTTTGGTCTTCACTGGTATTTGAATGCGGCACAAACAGAACCCTCCTTTTGCTCCGATAGAAGGCAAATACATTCGCAAAATAAATGATTTCAAAGTCAAATATTTTTTTATTCAATAAAATCACAAGGATCATTTAGAATCGTCTTACATACTAGGTGATTCTAGGTGCCAGTTCCACGCGACCAGAGCCTAGTAGAACGGGCAAGAAACTTACGGCCTACTATTTCATTACATTTCCTCTTAAAAGTCTAAGGTAATCTGTAAATCGTACTTTCAGTTCGGTACGCATTAGATGCTACCTAAGTGTTATAGGTACTTTACGCATTTCACCAAGGACTATAATTTTGTAACTGGCCCGCTTAGAAGCAGGGTTTTTTGATCTACTGCCCTTTGCATGAGTGCAGCGGATGCTACTAAAGGAAAGTGAATGCAGTTGACTCCGGAAAGGAGTTTCTTTTCTATAGGTATCTAGCTTTTACTCTAGTTTTACCCCTGTGTAATACCTACACAAATACTTTACGCATCACACTCTAGTCTAAAACTAAGCAAAGCTTGTTCTATGGGAACTAGATTGCTATGATATACAATTCTTTATAATGTCTTTACGCATATCATCATCCACGCAGTACATCAATCTTTTTATTAATATTTTACATTTACTTCTATGTATGTTATATAAATAAAACAAATAGGTTTTGTAAAGAAATGCTTTGTATGTATTTATGTCGTGTTGTGATTTATATTACAACTCATTTTAATTCCACTTTTGGCATCGATTAGATAAGATTAGGTATTGTCACACGTCATAGTGATTGAATACTAAATAAAAGTAATTCTCAAAGAAACCAGAAATTCAAGAGTAATAAATAAATATGACAGAAAATGACTTATGAATTTATACCTACATCGCCTAGAGCTAGACTAGTTTCTTGCCCGTTTTAGACTTTGGTTGCGAGGAGCTAGCATCTATAATCACCTACCTAGTATGTAAGACCATTTCTAATAGATCTTTGTGATTTTAATAAATAAAGAGTACTACTGGTAGTCCTAGTGACACACAAATGTCTCATTTTTACAACTAGTTGAACTGTTTAGTAGTACTTAGACGGATGCAGTATCTTTGGGTTTAAAGATTACCAATAGATGTGTATTGGACATCAAAAGAATGCCATGTTAATGTTACACCATCTCATTTCACCTTGAATTTTAAAGAACGACGTAAGTCTTAACTGTATTCTGTCAAAACATGGCCTCAATATGAGGTTATTTTCTATATACTTACATATTATTTCTGAGATGTGAAAACAAAGTTTGAGACTAAAATATTACAGTTGGAAGCAGTCTCACAAAAACAAACAACAGGTTTCTATTATCAGGTTTTTTGAAAAGTTGCTATAATTAAACTTAAGTACTTTATAGTAATTATAAATTGCATAGCAACCAATCGTTTGTTTAGGAAAACACAATTTTTTTTTAAAGATATTGCGTCATTGAACTACCTACTTGATAGCATGAAAACATTGATTACTTATTTGTCTTCTGATTGTCATGTACGATATTTTATCCAATCATCATCAACAACAAAGGGTTTTGAAACAGGTTAGTAGATCCAATTATCCTTACCTCGGAAGTCTCAGTGTATTCCTCTCCATGTTCATCCTGATACGTGATATTGATGTTAGCCACCGTGTATGTGTCACTGATGAATCTGTCATCAGATGTCGGCCCATACCGGACGGACTCGAGCTCACTCCCTGGTGCATGACACCTCACCAGGCCAATCACAAGTCCCAGCGCCAGTCCAGACCATAGCTCATTAACAGGCATTTTACACACAATCACACTGTTCACACTGCACTGTATAAACGGTTACCGAACCACAATGTTTGAAAACATCGGCGAGTGACGATGCTGTCCGACCGCACGAATCACGTCTCGGTAGAAGCGCGACGTCTTGCCGAATGAAAACAATATGCATGAAAACCGGTGGTGGCGCTATCGACTACAATCCAGTGGTTCAAAGCGATAATGTTATCGGTCTGACTTTGCACAACACTAGCTTCCTTATGGAACTCTTTAGTGCTACGCGATGTTGTTTTGTTTTTTAGGTTTCTCTGCTTGTTTATTCAAAGGTCATGATATTTTTGTTGTAGTCATCATTTTGAAGTGTGCTATAGCAGTCTTATTGAAGTCGACTGCTGCCCCATAACCGGCAAGGAACTCGTCAACAGCGGACACCTGAAACAATGGTATACGTAATGTATTTAATTACTTATAATTATAACGTAAGCGTATGCCGCTTTAATCGGCTAACATTATAATATTGTTGAAGACTGTTTAATAGCATTGATTTATGTATTATGTATTATGTATTAAAGCTATCTCATTGGTTAAATCTGGACGATTATTCTGTCGGTTTAATAAAAGAAAATTATATAGATTTTACGTGTTTGTTTAGGTGAACGACACCAATAAGCGAATGAACTTTATCACCATATGTCTGACTGATTATAAATTCAGCTACAAAACCGTAAAACTAGTTTTATTATTGCTATTTCGGTGTAAGGTTTAAAAGTAGTGTTTGCATGGCACTATTTCTAAATAGGTTAGTGGTACAAAAAGATTATTCTGTTTCAGTTTTCTACCGCCCGTAGTAGTCTAGTGTCCTCATTGTAACATTACAGTGTTCAAATATATCATATCTCATCAGTGTAAAGATGATAAAGTAAATAAATAAATAATAATAACGCTGGACAATCCACACAACATCATCTAGCCCCAAGCTAAGCAGAGCTTGTGTTATGGGTACTAGAAGACTGACATACTTAATACAATACATTACATATATAGATATTTTTTTATTATACATATAAAATACCCAGAGCACCCGGAATAAATATTTGCAGAACATACAAACATTTATCCCAAGGCGGGAATCGAACCCGCAACCTTCCGCGTCGCAGGCGGACCCTCGCCTACCGCGCCACAAAGTACTTATGAAATAACAAAACAAGATAGTAGTAATACTTTGGCATAAAAAAAGAATCATCAATTTTTAGTATAGAACTAGCTGCCTAGCTAGCCCGCGTCTTCGTCTTATTATCTTTTCTTATCTTTATATTTTGGATAATTCACACAATATCTTTACATATTATAGCCTATGTGTTATTCTGATTATTGTAAAGTTTCATTCTTCTTCTTCGTATCGCTGAATTACCATCTTTGAAAAAATGGATTTTCTAGTTCTCATAAGTCAGACCACCCCTGACCAATAGTAAAAGATTCATTAAAATCGATTCAGTTGTTTTTGCGTGAAAGAGTTCATCACAAACATCCATCCATACAAACTTTCGTTTATAATATTAGAAGGATATGCTGAGTTGGAAAAGGTAACAATGAATTCGACATTTTGTCGATTAGTCTTTCCGTAGTGCAAGGCCGGGTGGTGACCGTGACAGAGCTCTCTTCAAGGCTACTATTAGGTAGAATAAGGTTGGGAAAGGGTTTTTATCGATGGAACATAAAAGACTTCCGGGCTTGAAAAACCTGAGATGTCAGCAACTAATAGTTCAGCTTCTAACTAGGTAAGGTAAAGATTGGAAAATAGAGGAAGAGCATCCCACAGAAATGACCTCTTGATGTTGAGGTCTAGAGATATGAGGAGTGCCTAGACCATTCCATTTTATGCTTAGTTTAAAAAGGAATGGTCTGGGCACTCTTTATTTATCTCACATCATCACAAAAAAAGGAATTTAACACACAGGCTCTTAGCTGATAGTCAAAGAAATCGTGTCTGGAACACTGGTAATTAATAAGCTTAGTGAGTCAATCTGCACTCTGCAGTGTTATAATTTAAATTTAAATGCGAATATTTTGTATTGTCTTTCTAACTTCAAATTAAATATTTAAAATCTCTTGTTTGTCGTACGTGTCTGCACAAATCTAAGACATCGATGCAGATGGCACGGCACTACAAGCAGCAGGGGTTGCGAGGGCGAATCGCGTGCCGGCTATCGGCTATGCCATGAACTTCAGAAGCATTTACACGGCGAAGGCTGCTATAAACTTGGACCCTAATGGACTGTTTGACATTGACGAGGTTCCATGGCTCCATGGTGACCATGGATCGATCGGTGTTCGCTGTCAATCAGGGATGAGCTTCGTCGATCGCCTATTGCTTTTAATCAGCCGAGGTGTTTATGAGTATTAGGTGTGTGGTGTGTCTAGCTGATAAGATAGTCATTTACAATACTAGGATCGGTGACTTATAAATAAATGAGTCGTATGTCTATTCTGTCATGCCTTTTGTAGCTGAATATCCGGGCTATTTTATTCACAACACCTGAATTAGGTGTGTGAATGACTCAAGTCAATACTATCGTCCTATCTTAAGCCAAAAACATCTTGACCTCGCTCGCATACATAAACCTTAACTTCACGAGCCAAAGCATTTTCTTCCAATTCCATGTATCAATCGTTTAGAGAGATACAACTTCCCTAAATACAGTTTTTGCAGAGCTCAATCACGCAGCGAAATGGAGCGGCTCGCCACTCTTAATTGAAAACTTTTTTACTGGAGCAGATGTTCCGTGTCGTAAAAAAAATACTTTTGTTTGAAGTGTTTAAGAGGTTTAACAATGTAAAATGTTTTTGCGGTGAGTGGGAGAAAAACACAGCATAAGCGTTGATACTCTTCGTTCAGTTACGACGAAATACATGAAACTTATTGAGGTAGAGGAAACTCAACTAATTTAGACAGATCAATAACTCTAGTTATTTTCGCGTAGGCATTTACGGACTACAAAAACACATAGAACCTTTGACAAGTATTTTGGAATATGATCTATATAATGAAGTAACTCTAATATTGTCCTTTACCGGTTATTTAAAACCATGAGTGTACTTAAATTGACTTTCTGATGTTAACTACGATATGCTACCACGGCATTCAATTTTGCAAATTTTAGCATTCTGATTACAAGTTCTTTCGTGACAATTGCTTGTCGGTAGGTATAGTCTCAGAGACTGGATAAATAAATAAAAAATGTATTTACGATTCGTTTTACGACTTGTTTCTTCACTTTTTATCGTTCTTCCACCTTTTTCAGGGTCACCGAAGCCAATAAACTTATTTTCAATATAAACACGGCCCTTCACCGAGTGATTAATTATTGCTTCAAGTATAAGACAACGTTCTGAGACAACCTGATTTGGAAATTGGAATTCCAAGTATCACTTGAAAATTGTAATGGCGCAGATCAAGAATATTTCTACGAAAGAAGTCTTCCAGTACCAATAACATCGCAAGCCGTGTGGGTGGGCTGTGTGCTAACAAACGCTGGGGTCATCTCCGGGCCATGTCACGGAAACATGTTAAACTGGAATGATTTCTTATGATAACAAAAACTAAAAACTCACAACAAAAACATGGATTCAAAATATGAATTCTGTGCTCATTTAGCTTCCAATAGGTAAAAATTTTTAAGGTATATAACGGTCTAATAAGTAATGAAGGAAAATCAATGGATAAGACATGCCAGGAAGTCAACCAGAACCACGAACAAAATCAACCTCGTAAAGTACCTACTCGGAAGTAAGACATGTCAATAATAAATTAGACGCAGTCGACGAAGCCTAAGATCATCAGGTACACCAAGGCGGAGATAAAAACGATTAAGTAGATAATAGAACAAATTAATTGACGAATAGATTAGCAGCATGCAACAGGCTGGTGTGATCAAAACAATAATCGTTTGATACTTTAAACCTGGGAACAAAGGAATGACTGAGCGCCGTGTAAAAAGTTCGGTAAACAATAAAAACACCTCAGATGCAAGTAAATGAATAAGTAACTATAATTTAACACATAAATATTCATCACAACGCCATCTAGTCCCAGCCAAGCAAAGCAACAAACTATGGGAACTAGAGTGATGACGATTACTGAAAAAGATTTGTTTGCAGTAACATCGCAGACATCAATGTTTGGTTTTGGTGAGGATCGAACCCACAGCACAAAAAGATGACCTATCACGCCTGTCCGACGTATTCAGAATGTTTTATAATTGAATGAACCTTTTTTTTTATAATTTCTATACCAATCATTCAAACAGGTTGACGCAGACGGCAAAGCATAACAAAGATGTATAGGTTTAATCACCGACCGTAGTTTTACCCAACAGTGGGTGTTCCCGGTTGATTATAGAGTGGGTTGCATAAGATACAAAACACTTGACAGTCGAGCACCGAGCAAGCACGTTTTCTCAGGTTTATTTACGGCTTTTGAAAGTTGGCTGGAGGACTCTTGGAAGGCAATAACCATGATTTAGCTTACACAGTTGTAGAAATACAAATATGGCGTTAGACATACTCATTAACTTTGTATTTATAAAAGCTGCATATGGAGTTACTCGGATTTATAATACGTTGAAGTTTTTCTATTTTAATAGGTTAGGACCTATTGCATAATTTTACTATTGTACGATAGTAAATTGTTTTAATTAACATTAAACGACAATGAGAACAATGCAACTGGAGTATATTATAGTAATCGTTCTATTGTATGCGTGGGGATGTAGGCTGTACTAGGTACCTAGTTACCTACTCCTGACGTAGGAAATCATGGAAGAAATCAACATTCAAGGATGCTGTTTCATAATATGTACTTGATGATAATATTGTTGTCATGAGATCGGTGAAGATAGTCATCACTTTTAATGAATACCTACATACAAAGATTTAGCAGAGTGTTAAAAAGATTAGGTAAATCCATTAATTGGTAGTGCTGCTATAAAAGCTAACGCTTGCAAGTTGGCTTGCTAATTACAATCGTAAACTCTCTAAGGGTTATCGTATGTTTCTTGACTTTAACATTTACAGTTGATTGGAAACAATAAAACTTTGCAAAAAGCAACTTTAATACAAGCGCAGTGCAATGATTATATTTTAGAAGTTTAATTACAGTTGTAGAACTTACTCACAACATAAGGAATGTTAAGAGATGAAATAAAAACTGCATATTGGTTGCACAACTGAAACCATGCTCTTGAGTGGAGTACGTTGCTCTCTTTTAGTAGGTTTTGTATATTTAAGCATACATAGCGAAGTCGATGACACTATTGACTTCGAAGGTGTGCTCAGATGCTCTGCTTCTAGGTTGACATGACATGACAACAATGTGAGAAGAAACTCTATATTTTTTCAGCCGTTATTCCCGTGTCATACTATACTATTGTCTAGTTATAAAGGAGTATCTGCTTTCCCGTTATAACCCTATAGAAATTGCACGTGAAACACTATACGCCATTTTGTGTTTCCTGGGGGTGGTAAACGAGGCGTGCCTTAGACAACAAAAATATGAATGAATAAAAAATAAAAGTAGTAAACTTAAATCTGAATCAGGACTAGTCCTGATTCAGATTTAAGTTTCTCTCTAGACAGATGGTTATTAACCTCTTTAGTAACACCTGAATCAGTCAACGGACTACTTTTACTGGACACGTCAAAAAGGTCACAGCCATTGACTCGATAGAAGATTATAAAACCTGTGATGCATAGCGCACTTAACATTACGTTTAAAATAATGATGGTAAACTAACTTCACATACACATTTAATCATAAATCACCTTACAGAATACAGTAGAGCAACAGTTCTCGCGATTACTTTAAATTTCCGAGATTTTTAGCATAGCAAGATCTATGTTGTAGAACTGCGCTCACGATTATAATACTATTTATTTACCGATCGTCCTTCAATAAGTCGACACGCCTGACACCAGTGTCCTATCTAGAGGAATGTCACAGAGTTCATAAACGTACAAAATGTTAGGTAAAGAGTCTTTACCTAAGACAAGACATTGGATGGTGAGAGTGCCTATGCCTACAAGGGAGCCGCAGACGTATAAAATGTTAGGTAAAGAGTCTGTACCTAATACAAGACATTGAATGGAGAGAGTGCTTATGCCTAGGACAAGGGAGCCGCAGACGTACAAAATGTTAGGTAAAGCGGACATTGAATGGTGAGTGTGCAAAGAAGCCGTAGGTTTGCTGATTGTGTGTAAATAGCCATGCAATTATATTTCTTTGTGACGATTGTTTATTCTTAACTTGTTACTGCTTGTTTGTATTGCGGTCGCACAGAGCAATTTTGTATCAGTCTAAAAGTTATGCTAAATATATTATTCGTTTTATGCAAAATAAGTTAATTTATAATATAATTAAATAAACGAAATTTTGTCAAATTCTCGTTCTAATTGTTACAAGTTGTAACACGTGAATTAACATTTAATTTCATAAACACTGAACCATATTTACGAATATTTAAAAAAAATATTCTTATTATTATTGTGGGAAGAAGCAAAAGAAAGAGAGAAATGAAGGAATTTGGGGGAGACCTTTGCCCAGCAGTGGGAAGAAATAGGTTAAAAAAAAATAGATATGAATATAATCTTCACATTATTATGTTAGTGTGTTTTAGCTGACTAAAAATATAAGCATAATTTATCAAAAAAAAAAAAAAAATCAAAAATAGTTTATTGGGAACAACAGAACTTAGGACTAATAACAAAATTTGAAACGATGATGGCTACAAAAGTTGTAGTAACTGTGGCGCAGCCATCAACGCCCACCTCCTAGACAGGCAAATTGTTCCTCAAAAACAAGGGTATTACAGACATAAATTTCAAAGAAGGTTACACAAAAAAAGAAGTGATATAAAACAAAACAAAAGTATAAAAGAGCACAAAATGGGATGTTGAGCGATAAAGAGGTGTTCGTGTGAGAGTAAATGTGAAGGTGAGTGTGAGTGAGAGGGGAGGGTGTGTGTGTGTGAGTGTAGTGTGAGAGGTGAGAGGGTGTGTGTGAGTGTGCGTGAGGGGAAGAGGTGTGCTTGTGAGAGAGATTCGAGTTGGTTTGCATTTACTTAAACTATCACTTTTAGAAGGCTTTCTGTTTGGTCATAGGAAAGAGGCTGGAGCCAGGCAAGTAGTTTCTTTTTGCATTTATAAAGTGTAAGTGGGTAGATATTGAGGTCTTTGTTTATCTTATTATAAAGCCTTGAACTAACAAAAAAGTAATGGCGACTGGCCAGTTCTGTACGTCGAGATTCTATCTTACATACTTTGTCAGATCTGCGCTTGGTGATAGTTGTAGGATCATATACTAGTTGTGAGTGTCTGCGCAGTACAGTGTTAAGAATGAATAGTTGTCTTACCGTAAGCACATTAGTCAAAGAGAATAGGTCTACTGTAGGAAAGCGGTAAGGTTTCTTTAGCATAACCTTTAGCACTGCTCTTTGGGACCGTTCAAGACTCAAAACGATGGATTTGGATGAACCTCCCCAGGCAGTAATACAGTAGGAAAGAATTGACTGAGCGAGTGCTAGATAGACAGTTCTAAGAGATTGAGGATCTAAGACACCACGAAGATTCTTAAATATATATATTAATTTTCTAGTACGAGATACTGTAGTCTTTATGTGGTGCTCCCAGGACATGGAACCATCTATTGTTACACCAAGGTATTTGGTGCTAGAAGTTCGTTCTAGAGGTTGGCAGGAACATGGTTGCAGTTGACTGTTGAGACAGGTGTGGGAAACAATCCTGTAAGAAGAAGTGGGTTGGCCAGCTGAAGTAGCAGAGAAGGTTACAAATTTAGTTTTTGCTGTATTCAAGGTTAGAAGATTTGTTGCTAACCAGTGAGAAACGGTAGTTAGGGCAGATTCAGCAGCAGCAAAAGCCTCGGACCAACTTTTCCCATCCACAAGTAAAACGGTGTCGTCTGCATAGGTTATTATTTTGCAGTTTTTGATGTAGAGCTGACACAATTCGTTTATGTAGATGAGGAATAATGTAGGACCGAGGACACTACCCTGAGGAACTCCTATCATATTAATGTTTATTTCAAATGAGTTATATGTTGGTGTTTTATTACTGGTTTTTACATAATTTAATAGCGATAAATTTAATAACGGTTCGGTCTCTGCGTTGATGAATTAATTCTTTCAATGTTATTTTTATTAGTAGTTATACAAGAGTAGGTAATAAAAATCCTTCATTTACGATAACTAAATAATAAATACAAAATGCCGATAATTAGATAAATTTATCCTCCTAAACCGATTTTATGAAGAAAAAGAACAAAATACTTTTATTTAATCAAAACAGACGCAAATTAATTAATAAAAGTCGGAAAAACAATTATAAGAGCAAATACAGCTACACATAGAAAATGTTCAATTTTTTGTTATCTATCGTCAGGATTTCTATATCCGACATGAATGATCAAATCTTCCCAAGGTATAAATTTAGTTTTTTTTTAAATTAAATTTGCTTTTGTTATTTTTACTAACAGCGCAAATAGTCCAGTCAAAATAGACTAAAATTATGACTTCAGTTTGCATTAATTCCCAACAAGCTGGATTTTTGTACAGGCCTTGAATACGTCATTATAAATGATATGTCAAAAGTCCCCATCGATCCCGCTTGTGCGTTGTTTTTTATTCGAGGTCAAAGGTCATAAATTTGCGTTTTTTGCATATATCTCTGAAACAACGAAAGCTATCGAAAAATGGTTCAGGCAAAGTTTGTAGATCGTAAAATTGTCTACAAAAATACCTCAACACTTTTCATCTACAAAGCATCGCTTTTGAGATTTAGTGACTTTAGACCGCAGAAAAATCGTCGAAGATGCTGCGTTTTTTTCATTTCAACCGTTTTATCTGCCTTATTGCCACAGAATAAACAGTATTTTTTTAAATTTACTGAACGGGGTGATGGGTTCGATGGGTTAGTCCTCCTCCGAGGTAATGAATCGTCTTTTTGTCTCAAGAAATACTGTTTGTTCTGTGGCAATGAAGCAGATAAAACGGCTGAATTGAAAAAAACGCAACATTTTAGTAGATTTTTCTGCGGTTTTAAGTCACTATATCTCAAAAGCGATGCTTTGCAGAAGAAAGGTGTTGAGATATTTTTGTACACAATTTTACGATCTACAAACTTTGTCGGAATCATTTTTCGATAGCTCTTGTTTATGACTTTTAAACGCAAATTTATGACTTTAACCTGGGTATTTGCGTTTTTCGCGTATATCTCTGAAACAACGAGAGCTATCGAAAAATGGTTCCGACAAAGTTTGTAGATCGTAAAATTGTCTACAAAAATATCTCAACACTTTTCTTCTACAAAGCATCGCTTTTGAGATAAAGTGATTTTAAACCGCAGGAAAATCTACTAAAATTCTGCGTTTTTTTCATTTCAGCCGTTTTATCTGTTTCATTGCCATAGAACGAACAGTATTTCTTGAAACAAAAAGACGATTCATTACCTCGGAGGAGGACTAACCCATCGAACCCATCACCCCTTTCAGTAAATTTCAAGAAATACTGTTTGTTCTGTGGCAATGAAGCAGATAAAACGGCTGAAATGAAAAAAACGCAGCATCTTCGACGATTTTTCTGCGGTCTAAAGTCACTAAATCTCAAAAGCGATGCTTTGTAGATGAAAAGTGTTGAGGTATTTTTGTAGACAATTTTACGATCTACAAACTTTGCCTGAACCATTTTTCGATAGCTTTCGTTGTTTCAGAGATATACGCAAAAAACGCATTTTTATGACTTTTAACCTGGAATAAAAAACAACGCACAAGCGGGATCGATGGGGACTTTTGACATATCATTTGTAATGACGTATTCAAGGCCTGTACAAAAATCCAGCTTGTTGGGAATTAATGCAAGCTGGAATGTCTATTTTGACTGGACTAAAAACTGGTTTTAGACAGTTTCACTTTCAATTGCATCTATTTAAGATGATAAACTTTGTTAGTACATTGTACAGCAAGTAGTTATGTATATTTATAAAGCATAATGAGATATACGGAGATTATAAATTATATATGTAAGTATGTAATTATATTATTGAAAGCATCCAAGGATGATCCTTTAAGGTATTCATCGTACTTGTATTACATGAAATATGCTCCAACACGTCGTAGTAGCAAAACGCTTAAGCAAGGCTAGTTAGGTACCTAGGTATTGTATGTTCTTACCTATAGGTAAACATTAATTAGGTGAGTGCCATAAATATTATGTTATAGATGAAATTCGAGTTCTCATTTGAGATTAAATTAATCACAAATTAAATCGTTGACCTCAAATAATAAAAATGACAAGTTTTTTTCAACATTTTTCATAAATTTTAACAGAGGTTGTTCAAGAAAATCTAGACATTTTTAATGAGTTGAGACAGTGATGTAACTAGTAATAATTATCGAGACTCCGTGGCTTCGGCTTGATTCATTCATTCATTCATTTATTTATTTGCGAAAAAACATGGTAGATTTAGATACAAGATGTCATAGTGGGTAAGTAAGTTCCCCTTTTTTTTTTTCGCGGGTAGGCGTCGTAACTGATAACATTGGCGAAAATAGCTCTCGTACTTTTTCTTTAATTAATATAAATCGTACGCTAATTTCTGTGCGTAAGAGCGGCCTTTTGACTATTAAACATCCAGAGTCAATTGTGTTCAATCAGTTTTTGACTTTATAAATGCTACAGTGAATTATACGCACTCACCTATTGGCCCTACCTTATTGTGCTGTGAAACCACATGGTTATTTTGCTACTTCTGAAAGCTCACTCCAATCATGCCTGACCTTCAGGATATCATGGACTCACAGAAGCAACTGGAAGACATCCTCGGTTCCCGTATGTCTGCCTTTGAGAAATTACTTCAAACCCCTGCTGACTCAGAAAGTAAGCCTAACATAGAAAAGTTAACTCAAGAGTTTACTGAATTTAAAGCCTTTGCATTGGGTATTTTCAAATTACTCAGATCACAAATCCTCTCGCTGGCATCACAAATTGATGAGCTAGACTGCTCTAACCGCAGAAACGCTCTTTTATTTAATGGTGTTCCTGAGACTGAACGTGAGAACTGCACTACAGTGGTGCTAGGCATAATCCAATCTAAACTAAACATGCCAAATGCCCAAGCATCTTCCATCTACCTGTGTCACCGCTTAGGCACTAAAAGTGAGAATCGAGACCGTCCCATACTGGTGCGTTTCAATAACATTGGTCTGCGGGATGCCATATGGAGAGAAAAGAAGTTGCTGAAATCTAGCTCCACCATGGTGTGTGAGTTCTTAACTAAGACAAGACATGAGCTGTTTATGGCAGCAAGAAGTCACTTTGGATTAACATCATGCTGGACAAGTAACGGAGCCATTCACATCATGTTGCCAGACAAGAACCGTAAAAGGATAGCCACGGAGTTGGACCTAAATGAACTCCGGGCTAAATATCCCAGTGCCAGTGACATCGTCGTCGTCAAGGCTTCCTCGTCGTCGGCCTCCTTGGTGGCAGCAGCGGCTCGCAGCAAGGCGAGCCCTAAACCAGCCGGCGGCCACGTCGCGGGCACCGCGGCCACGGAGCCGCCACAGACACGCAAGAATACTGCGGCCAAGAGTAAACTGACCCCTAAGTAGTCATATTCATCGAATCGTTTGGGTGTGTTGAACTATGTATTGCAGTGTTATGCAAGCAATTGCCTTCTTTTGAATGAAAGAACTTTGAACTTTATAATTTGTCGGAACCTCATATTATCTAAGATAATATTAATGCACATGATGTAGCCTAGTTCCTAGCTGAAAAACTGTAAAGAATCGTCACAATCTATAAGTTAGGTTTATTTATGATTTACTATTCAATACCATAAATACTGCGGTTCATTAAATCATTGTCAATTTTTCTATTTGGTTCTTACTGTTCATTACAAGCAATAAGTTGTGTTTACACTTATGTTTCTTTGATTACCATAGTTACTAGCACAATTAGTTCTTAGTTCTATTCATATTTTTGTTATTGCTTATTTTTTTTTTTTTTTTTTGCAGTTTCAATTCGGAAGGGCAATCCAGGGCAATCACGCAAGGAAGTGGCGGAAATGTTGGATAAATAATGCCACATCTGGCGTGTGTTAAATGTCACTTTGACTTTGACAAATGATGGTTACACTTACCTGTTCGAGTCATAGTAGTTTTGATTTGTTCCAACCTGGCTGTCATTTTTAGCATGATTGTTCTGTTTCTGTTAGCTGCCTTTTGCTTGTAATAATGAGATTAATTGTTACCGATAAGTTCTTCATGCTAAAAACCCGATGTTTTATAATATGTAAGTGCAACGTAACGTTATGTCGTCTGTTACAAGTTGTAAACAAACAACGAAATGATTTTTCATCTAAAACAATACTATGTTCTCCTTCTAGTTACACTTACCTCTTCGTTGTTGTTGTTAATTTTGTTTTTGCTAAATATGTATTACAACAGCACAATAATAATTTTCAAATTTAAAAAACATTACCTTTAGCCAATGGGTTAGTGTTATAATTAAAATTATATTTTTAAAGTAATTTAAGTTAGCTGTAAGCTCGTTTTATAAGCAGTAATTTTGGGATAGGTATAATAATATTGGGTTATAATAATTTGATACCTATTAGTTTTGTAAGTGGTTTATTTGGTCTGCAAGGGAGGTGGTTCATTCCTCAAAGGTATAATTTCATTAGTTGCATAGGATAACTTCATTCATTTTAAAATAACTTTAGTCTAGTGAACATATCTGATTGGTGCAAATGTGCTCCAGTGATGAATCCTTTGTTACTGCGGATGATGACACCTCTTTTGTAAGCTCTGTTAGTAATGTGGTTTCATTGGGTGATGAGTTGAAGTCAATTTTTGCTCCTTTTTCAAAGAACTTAAACATCTGCCACATCAATGCACAGAGTATACCTGGACATTACATAGATGTTCTGGAAACTTTTAACATGAAGTCTCTGGATGCTGTTCTGGTATCAGAAAGCTTTCTTAAGCCCTCCCTTCCTTCAACATTGTTTCCTGTTCCAGGATGTGTGCTCATTCGCAACGATAGAACCGGCAAAGGAGGTGGAGGAGTGGCCATCTATTTAAAAAGTCATATTCCATACAAAATCATTACCCAGTCCCCGTCAGTCTACTCTGGCTCTCCTGAATTTTTATTTATTGAGATAGACGTTGGTATTAAGCTTGCACTTGGTGTTGTTTATGTTCCTCCGACTATTGACCATACAAACCTGGAGAATATCCTCGAACCTATCTCATCGGACTATAACAGAGTCATCATTATGGGTGATTTTAATTCATGTATGCTCGAGAACAAACCCCGGGCTAGGAAGTTACGTACTATGATTGAGTCCTTAAATCTTAACATTCTAGACCTGGCTCCTACTCATCACACCTCTACGAGTGATTCACTCCTCGATCTGATTATCTGCTCTGACTCTGATTTAATTGCAACTCACGGCCAACTATCAGCACCTGCATTTTCCCACCACGATCTTATTTTTGTGTCATATAAAATTAAAATCCCTAAACCTAAACCAGTCATTTTGTATCAACGGAACTTTGCTGGTATAAAGGCCATTGAATTTGATCGTCTTGCGGATGACACCAACTGGGAAAAGGTCGAATCATTCGAAACCATTGATGAAAAGGTAGAATTTCTAGCTAATAATATCATTAACATCTTTGATAAACATGCTCCCGTGCGCCCTATCAAAATAAAACACCGTCCAACCCCTTGGATCAACGATACCATGCGCAAAGCCATGTCTAGACGCGACCGTGCCTTTCGCAAGTTTAAAAAAGATCGCTCTTTGGATAACTGGGACACTTATAAAAGATTAAGAAATCGTTGTAATCAGATCTGTCGCAGGTGCAAGCGTAAATACATCGCGGATCAAATTGAACTGTCTAGCTCTGCTGGCCTCTGGAAGTTTTTAAAATCGCTTGGTTTCGGAAAATCCAAAAGTGTTGACACCACAATATCACTAGATCTCAATGATTTGAATAAACACTTCTCTTCTTCACTTAAAATAGAACCTAACATCAAATATGATACACTTTTGGAGATTAATGACCTGCCTCGGTTAGACACCACTCAGTTTGAATTTGCACCCGTTTCCCATGACTCTGTTAGGAAATTTTTAAATAAACTTAAATCAAAAGCTGTTGGTTGTGATGACATCGGTCGCATTATGATAATGCGCCTGTTTGATCACATTTTGCCTTCTATTGTGCATATAATCAACTTTTCGTTATCTTATGGTCAATTTCCTGATCAATGGCGTAGGGCCTATGTACTCCCTCTACCCAAAACAACCAATCCACTCCTTCCTAATGAATTTCGTCCCATCTCGATACTTCCTTTCTTGTCTAAAGTTATTGAGTCGGTCGTCCACAGGCAAATGACTGAGTTTCTTACTGTTGGTAACTTATTGAACCCACTTCAATCTGGTTTTCGAGCTGGTCACAGCACAACTACTGCATTGCTGAAAGTTACCGAGGACATCAGAGCCGCTATGGAATTTTCACAAGTGACTGTTCTGGTATTGATTGACTTTAGTAATGCCTTCAACGTTGTCGACCACGACTTGCTCCTGGCTACTTTGAACCATCTTAACTTCTCCACACCTACCATTCAATGGTTCTCATCCTATCTGACCGGGCGCCGACAGTCCGTTCGCAATGGTCAGTCTTCTTCTGACTGGTGTGAGCTAGATACTGGTGTTCCCCAGGGAGGAATCTTATCGCCGCTACTTTTCTCACTATTTATCAATATGCTCCCTAACAAATTAAATTGTAACTATCACTTCTACGCGGACGATCTACAGCTTTATTGTCACTCCGATACCGTCCACCTGGATGCGTCCTTAGCTGCTCTTAACTGTGATCTCCATCAACTTAAGATCTGGTCTGAAAACTACGGCATTCAAGTAAATCCTAACAAATGCCAAGCTATCATCATAGGCAGCACGCGCCAGCTTGCTAAAATTGACACTAACTCTCTCAGCCCTTTAGTGTATAATAATTGTCTCATTCCTTTTACACCGGTTGTCAAAAATCTCGGCCTCCTTGTGGACGCAAACTTGAGTTGGTCAGCACAGGTTAAGGAAGTATCTCGTAAATTCTTTGCATCACTCCATTCAATCATACGTTTTAAAAATTTCCTTCCCATTAAAACTAAAATATCCCTTGTAAACTCCCTTCTCCTACCGATAATTGACTATGCGGATGTTTCCTACCCCGACCTTAACCAGGACCTGCTCAACAAGCTTGATCGTTTACTTAACACTTGCATTCGATTTATTTACGGTCTACGTAAATACGATCATGTGTCGGAATACCGCGCTAAGCTTAAATGGCTTCCCATTCGTCAAAGAAGACATCGTAGAACCCTATGTCTCCTATACTCGATTCTTAATGAAAACTGTTCTCCCCAGTACCTTAAAAGTAAATTTTCCTTTCTCTCTGATTCCCATAGCCGCAGCCTGAGATCTTCGAACAATCTCGTCTTGGCAACTCCTAAACATTCTACATCTTTCCGTGGTAACTCTTTTGAGGTGGCAGCTGTGGGGCTTTGGAACGCACTTCCTGGCAATTTGCAAAGTGCGCCGAATAAGTTAATCTTTAAGCGTTTGGTACATGAACACTTCTTGAAACAGACCGCATCTAGCCATGACTATTAATTAGGTATATTATATATAACACATTGTAACCTGATTCTTCTGTAGGTATCCCATAAGTAACTGTTTATTAGTATTAAGTTAGCACGCCAACCATTTTCTCGACCTTTAAGGTCGGCAGGCAGAAAATGCTTATAGCATTAAGCCCACCTTTTGTACATTATTGATATAATTTGTGCAATAAAGTGTTAAATAAATAAATAAATAAGTTCACATATTTTTACCAAATTAAAATGGTGTGCAAAAATTTTAGTCATAAATCTAGTAGGTACATTATAATTTTAGTTAACATGAATTATTTGATTTAATTGCAAAATTATATAAATAAAATAGTATTGTGTTGATTGACCATGCCATTCTCTTTTTTAATTAAATACTCAAATGAATGAATTAATGATTTTTTTAAACACGATGTAAAAAGTCTATAATAATATGCAATTGTGTAAAACTACACGTAAGTGTCTAAATACCTACTTAAGTTAGAAGGATTAAATATGGTACGACGCATGTATAAATATATGTTGAACTGATCATGCATTTCTCAGGTATGATATTATTATAATTCTTGTCTTTTCCATTTCAAAGTAATAACTGCAAAAATGCAACCGCTGCTGTGCCGCAACTAGGTAAAATACTAAGCTTGCATTGCGGATCTAGGGTACGGCAAAGTGCCAAGCCCGTCAGACTCATCTCCCCCAAACAAGTAGGATATGCAGTATCTTTGAGAGTTTTTGGAAAAAAAGAAATTATTTTAATAAAAACTACATTGTGCCTATTGAATATAACAACAAGTAAACAATATAAATATGTTTTGAATCGTAAATTCATTATCAGAAATAACTGAATGTGTTGTCCATCTTTATCATTCTCTTCTTCTTCATTGTCATCCATTGCCACGCTAGAAGAAGATCATTGTTCTGTTACTTTGAAAATAACGTCATTACAAAAAATGCAATCTCATCCATGGCGGTCACATACAAAGCACTGCAAAAAATTGTATACCAGACTACAATATAACACAGTTAAGATTACTGTAATATTATATACATAGTTTGTGCAGTAGCAACAAGCTAACGCTAAGGTAAGAAGATTTTTAATGCAGATCAACTGCTAAATTGTATACAATTCGACAATAAATTGGATTAGGTACTTTCAAAGGAAGCATAATGGATTTCTTTGCTAAAAGGTTGAGGCCTTGTACGTGCGTCTGAATTGACACCCTTGAAAAAGTAAATAGCTTAAAGTTATTATGTCTATTATACAACACGAATGCGGAAGTTTACGATTCTGATGACCTTGACATGATAAAAACTTTTACAGCTTTTACTTAAAATGTGTCTTTTGTTTACATATAAACTTTGTTCTAATAGCGAACGGCCCAAGATAGTATACGCCAACTCAAGTTGTACTTGAGGCTTTAAAGTTATAGTGTGTACTGATCATCGTCTTCCTGATATTGTACCATGTCAGGTAAGTTTGGTTCATATTTTATTCCACTCCTATCACTAATCAACTCTAAATCTACTCTTCTTACATTTAATACAACATTTAATTAATTTTCATATAATCAAACCAATTCTATTTTGGCCCACCTCTTTACGCGAATTTGCATCTTATTCTTAATACTTCTTTCACAATAACTTTTTTATGACTCATTTGAAGACTCATAATTTATTTTTCCCATTTTCTCAGCATTTTTATTGATAACAAACATTAAGCTTGTAAGCACTTTAAGTAAAACATTACGTATTTTTGCTTATAAATAAACAGTTTTTTTAGAGCTTCTAAAACCATTGTTGTCGACCCTGACGAATATTACAGCATAACCAAAGTATGTTCTTCATATATCGTAGCAAATTTTACAGCGTAAACAAAGATTAAAGCCACTGGTTTAGTGGTCACACCCACTAAACCAGTCTATAAAATCTTCGCAAACAAATAAAAAACATAAATGAACGAAAACAATTTTATACAACCGGATACGATGAAGAAAATTATTTCTTTGTTGAACGATCCGTGAGGTCTTTGTGATAGGATAGAGCATTGAAACGAGGTCTTATAAGGTCGATAGATAGCAATGACAACGTATTCTTATCTAAACAAAATACATGCACCCATTTATTCATTGTGAAATAGCTTCCGCCTCAGTCTTTATAACTGAAATAGCAAATTTCGCAAACATAGTAAAAAATAATGAAGTTCTTATGCTTCGGCTACATTAGCGGGCGAATATTCGTATCGTGTTGGCGCGACAAAAACATCGTGTTCGGATAAAGGCGAAATACTAAGCGATGACACTATGTACCCGGCCACATACATCGCGTTAACACGAATATTCGCCGTAGCCCGCTAGTGTGGCCCCAGCATTAGTGTCAATGATTAAAATCTGACGATAAATAGACAGACGGGCAAAAGCGTTTTTAGTAAGAGACGCTTCGCTCGTTTGGCCAATAATGATGTGTGTATAATTATATATCCGACGATAAATAGACAGACAGACGGGCAAAAGCGATTTTAGAAACTGAGAGGCTTCGCTCGTTTGGTCAATAATGATGTGTATAATTATAATTTTATACACTTTTAAAAGTTGTTTGTATAAGTTTGTATGTTTGTAAATGCGTTCGTGGATCACTTGTAATAGTTGCAATTCCTGGAATATGGAATACATCAATCCATATTGTAGAAAGTGTATCGCATACATATTAAAAGACCTATGTTACGTGTGTATTATCGCACAATTTGTTGCATAAACTAAGCTGTTTTATCGGCATAACAACATTGTTTGCTTCCTTTGTGTGAAAAAAAGCGATTTGATTAACTATTTTTCAGCGCACTGCAGTTTCTGGTTCGATCTCATCCATCAATCATCATCATCATCATTACCCTGCCCTTATCCCACGTTACGTGGGGTCGGCACAACATGTTTTTTTCTTCCACTCACTCCTATCATTCGTCAACTCTGAGTCCATTTCCCACAGGCGCCGGGTGCTGCACCTGCGCGTCGCCTGGGGGGTACGCCCTAACATTATCGCAAATGCGATAATGTTAATAATAATCAACATGCGTACTTAACTAAACAGTGATATGAAATGATATTTAGTTTACAAATATTGTGAAACACTAGTTAGTGGAACGACAACTAGTCTCTATTTAATCACAAAACATAGAAGTATTCAACGGTCTGGTGCTGTAAAGGCCCACTAGATATACTAGATATGCTAACAGATCAAGCAGGCTACTAACAGAGGGTTAAGCTCGAATAAATGTAACAATCGAAAACGTAACGTATTTAGCATACACTGCGCACTAACGCTGCAACGTTCGACAGTAAAGCTGATGTTGACGCGCAATGTATCTCAATAACGTCACTGTTTCGATGCGTTTACAATTGTCACATAATAATATGCTCATTCCCCATCAGGCATGTAATAACACGCCTCCGAATACCCCTAGTTCGAGGACCTACTATGAGATCCAGAGATAGTAATGAAACCTTGGGAATATTCAGATCTTCATTTATTTAAACTACCTATTTAGTTACATACATAACATTGGCATGTCAACAATTACAACAGTCCTTATTCTACTTTAAGTATTACTGTGTTGGTTTGGTATGTTTGCAAATAAGCTAATGAACAGCTCATGAACTCACTAATGTGATAAAACTAGTGGACTGAAATACTATCTGCCTCTTATAGGAGTCGAGCAGACATTTTTATTCGCGACATTCATTCATCCTTTAAATAAGTATAAATAGTTTTTGTTGGCATTGAGTTTTTAGACTGAATTTTTGTGTTGACGAATATACTCGCTTCCTTCTTTTGTATGTTTACTGATTCTTTTTTTTTCAACACGTTTTATCAATTGTCTAAATTAAACAAACAGTATTTGTTCTGCATCTGGGTGTTACTATGTATTCTATGCTTATATTTACAAAAAAAAAGTATTGTATAGCCAGGCTAGATCCTAAAGTACTAGATTTTGGGACTAGAGTGTGAAGTGTGAATGTCCGTGAATATTTAATATTGATTTATAACATCTGTGCTGATTATGTTGTAAATTTAACTCACATACACATTTCGAAATGAAACTCACAAAAAATAAACTCCGTATCCGGTACGGCAATCTGCAATGCACTCAAATCTAGAGCAAGCAAATTATAACATTTATAACTCTAATATAATCCTTATCACAGCAAGATAAGAGCTAGATTAAATTAACTGTTATATATAGTAATATACTACGTAGTAGTGCTAGTTACACATTGTATTGCATCACACTCACACACCATGTGTTAGTAGATACTTATTATTCTGTGGTGTTGCCATGCTGTAGTTAGAAGCGGTTATCGTTTCGTCAAGGCTTTTGGTTCAGTACAACAATCATCTTACACCGTGTGTGGTATAATAGTGTTATGATAATATATCATTCTTTAAGACCTTTGATTGAATACGCCCGATAAATGGTAGCAATACTATTGTTTTTTCTTTAACTAAGCAAAGATAATTAAATATTAACTTTGCTTAGTTGAAGAAAAAACAATAGTATTCCTACCATTTATCGGGCGTATTCAATCAAAGGTCTACGTAAAATGTATACAACAAAAAGCAAAATACTTTACGATACACAAACCACGTTCATTAGATTATCGCGAAGAGTATATTGAGTTAAGAACTCATTAAATATCTTTACTTTTTCTAATTACTCGACTTTTCCTTGAGGTTCGATAAGAGGTAAGTGAGATCATCGGGCTATTGTCAACATCGTCAAGCAGTCACGCGCTGAAAACCAAGACAAGGAAGTAGAACAATAATGAAACTTGAAACTAAATATTCCCAATGCTACAAAACTAAATATCCGCTACTAAAGTGTGAATACAACTGAAGAATAAAACAAAATATCGGCTTAAAGGCTAAACATTAGCCATATGTTGTATACGACCGCAGTTCTGACCATCTGGCAGCAATTTCTGATATTTTTAATGTCCCCAACTGTTCAACCCCACACGCTGTTTGAAAATGCACAAGTTAAAAATACTAATTTGTACGTAAACAAACCAAATGAAGCACGAGCATAGGGTGCATATAAATGCCAGTAACTGGATCCTATATTTAAACAAAACAATTTTTAGTAAAGGCCAACGGGTTTTGTCCGTACATAGCTTGGATAACATACTATAAATGGATTAGCGTTTAAGAACCATATTTGAAAACAAGCCCACACAAATAATGAGAAGTCATTATGATTTTATTTACTGCATTGAATAAGATCTTAAGAAAATCAAAGTCAGAGTCAGGAGTAGGCAAAAAAATCAAGATAGGCCAGAAGCTATAACGCTGCACTGCAGCGCTGCGATAATGTTATAAATTTGTACGTACTAGAGATTTATCTATTGAAATAAACAGCATCGTCATCTCATATAATAGTGCAGGACTGATAAAATACAACGTGGTATACAAAGTAATATGTGTTCTAAATAACTAGTCCAGCAGATAATCAGTTAGCAACACGGTTATGAATGGGCATATCAATATCTATCTGAACTCTAATGCTGACCTATTACTCCGATGTATTTATCGTGTTAGGTTTCATTTCATCAACCTTAGTGCCAGTAGGGATCAAGAAACAATTAGATTGTACTATACTTATACAATTACAGTTTCTTGGCCGTTCCTTTAGACTCTGCTCATGTGGAACGGGCACCAAGAATCACCTAATTTTAAGAGGATTCTAAATGATCTTACGGTTTAAGATATTTTATTTTTCAAAAGTATCTTTGTGATTTTACTGAATAAAGTTTAATTAATTTTGATTTTTTGACACAACAAATTATGATGCTTTAAGAGTTTTGGTTTTTTAATTCATTTTTCATTTTAACCCAGGAATATAATAGCAAGAATATTAGTAGTAATAGTTTCACTTGGTATGATAAATCGCCAAAAATCATAGCCCTTTTGTAAGCTCAGAAGAGTGTATACGACAGTGTAACAAACCTGATTATTCTCCGGTTATTTCCACTACAGTAATATTTGGCAAGTCAGGACAATTGAAGTGCCAAATTGCTCCTGTGCGTTGCACGTTGGCAAAATGAGATGCATTTGATAGTATAAAATGCATCCAATACTCATTAACATAACTCGAATGAACAACAAACAAAGTGCGATGTTTTAATCGGCTAGTAAGTAGGTATTTTTGAGTCTTTTTCTGTTTCTATTGATGCCATCGATTTGTCTCTTCAAGATCCATAATACATATAATAAGTGCAATTACAATCATTTGTCACGTATCATGACTATATTTCTTACTAGCTGACTGACCCGTGCCCACTTCGTTGGGCATTGAAGTTTTAGTAAGGATCCCTATTTTTTTTGAAAATATAATATAGCCTATGACACTCAGCAATAATGTGGCTTTCTATTGGTGAAAGAATTTTTAAAATCGGTTCAGTAGATCCCGAGATTACCCGTTAAAATTGAACAAATATACAAACTTTACCTCTTTATAATATTAGTATAGATGTCTGATGTACGCTTCATTACTGTTTTTGGTTTAGCATCCAAATTCACTTGTACCTCATGGTGTATTGGTTTAACATCCAAATTCACTTGTATCTCTTGGTGTAGTAGTAGCAGAGTAGGTGTGTCATCGCTTACGCTAAAATATTTAATTTCCACGGATATTATTTCAACAGTTGAGTCATAAGCTCGTCACTGCTTTTTCCTTCCGTTTAATAAATCATACTGTATTATTAAGGAAGTACAAGTGGTAATTAGCATACCTTTTATTATATTGATGGTAAAATCTTGAAAGCCGGTTAATGTTGAAGGTATGTTTGTAATTGTGTGCATGCACTGTATATCATCGCCTGGGCACATTGCCAGTTCCTCAATGCAATGGATAATCCTATTTAACATTGAATTAATGCAAAGGCGCTGTGGCGCTATAAAGAATAGTGAACCTGCTCATTGTTTACGGATTGGTGCCGTGTAAGTGCCAAATAATTCTGGCTGCCGGTCAGAATTAACGCCAGACGCGCGTAGCTAATTTTAAGCTTGGTGATTAGATTCACCTTATGTATGATTGTTATTTTCGGTTTTAACATGTCTGTTTTTAGGTTGATTTATAATGAAGGGTGTCAGTAAATGGCAAGTCAGACTTTCCGGTAACTTTCGAAACTGCTTACGTCTGGAAGCGATGCCGTCTGGCCTGTCTGAGGTAGGTTTTTGCGCAACGTTCTTACAAGAAGTGCTGCTGAGAATCGCCGTATCGCACCATACACAGTGGTAGGTAACGGTAGTTTCAACAAAGGTTACAAAGGTTCCCAGCATCGAGGCCGACCGGTTTCCGGTCAGCCATATCACTTATTTATAGTACGAAGGAAGTACGCTCAAAAGGTGGTTTCCTAATCTTATGCTATGCGCGACTGAACATTTTTCCTGTGGCAAAACTTCCTCTGTTTGCTTGAATTAATGGATTTTGTCAGCAAACACCAGTGGAGTATGAACTTGAGTAATAAATGGTGTGGCATCAGAGAGTAATCATGGATTAGACTATGTTGCCTAGCGTCATATAATAAGACTTTTTATACCTACTTATCTTCAAACGAATTATCTTCATGCATTTGAAAGTGGCGTGATATTCAATGCAACCTTATGCCTTCTATACCATTCTCTGAGCCCTGCTTGTTTCTACACAATATCTTTTATCGCTAGAGCACGATTTACCTACATTTCGCATCGACTGAAAATATCCAGTGTAGGTATGAATTCAAACCGACCA
Source organism: Ecliptopera silaceata (assembly GCA_932527185.1). Taxonomy (NCBI): domain Eukaryota; kingdom Metazoa; phylum Arthropoda; class Insecta; order Lepidoptera; family Geometridae; genus Ecliptopera; species Ecliptopera silaceata. The sequence goes on from OW052211.1 coordinate 3,761,462, forward strand.
ATGACCTTTCGTAAGAGATCGAAAATCGGGGTCGGTTGGTAACACAAGACCACCCTGTGCTATATTGGGAACTGAAGAGTCATACTGATTCTCGAATTATTTACAAAACAAAAAGTAATCAATTGAGCACATGACTGAGTCATAACAAGACGGATTTTACTTTTAATTGCCCGAACTTTCCGGAACTTGATATGGGTCAAATAAAGCGCTGTTTTATTTTAAACGCGAGACCTAAAAGGAAACAACGGAATTATGGTCTGGTCGATGACTGCCGATGAATTAAATAAATATTTGATCGGTTTTATGTAATGGAAATTGAATGGAAACCATTTATTGGTTTAAAATAGGTATTTAATATACATAACAGCTGCGCTGTTTATGATCCTAGTAAACAAACATTATATTTCTAGACTAGTAGAGCCAGAGTTGGTCGCCTCATAATCTATTTATGTTCGGCGTCCTGTATTTCAAGCAACATAAATCATCAGTCTATTATTTCAAATTGCAAGTAGGCTAGTAATATTTTAGAAGTCTCCAAGATCGATCGGGTATGTTCGACCCACGCACACTTAGTAATGTTTTGATATCAATTCCAATATTTCTGATATTTCGGTCAAACTAAAATATACTCGGGCCATTGAACTCGAGCGTCGGTTTAGTGACTATTGCTTACTCTGTGTGGAAATCATTGACCTGCATAAGATAAAGCTAAAAACTGGGCTTGAGCCAGTTTGTTGCGACACTATCATCTTTATGGAGTTTGGATGCACTTATCGGATATTATTTTTAAAGACAAGTGGTTACTTGTGCAGCAGCCGTTGCTATTGAAAGAGTGGTAGTGGCTTGCGTTAGCTCTGTAATATTGAAGGTTTTTGACTTAAGGTCTTTGACATATATGTAATTGAAAAGTCTTCATAGTGATAAATAATATTAATTTGCAAAAAATACATGGAATATTTAGCTATTTGCTAAATAATCGAAAATATCAAAAATATTTAACAGGTTTCCAATAAAATACAGCTATTTTGTGTCCGGGTGATATATATGTGTATGTTTTATTATGTTATCCATGAACAATGGCGTATGCAAAACTAAAATATTATTGCTCTCAAGCGATCATACTGTACTTAATCACAGAGGTAATGATGGTTGTCTGAGGCCGGAGCCAAAATAAATGTGACGATACGGTAATATATTCGAGATAAAGAAAAACTGCGCGTTGACATCTAGACCGCCGAACGTTGCAGCGTCACCGCGCAGTTGTCTTAGAGTCCCCGCAGACTGCAGACTTTTTATCGGCCGATAGTTTGGTCGGCTTATTAATCAGTATGAAGACTGAATCACTGTAATGTGCGCATCTGCATACATCTTCATACTGATTAAGAAGTCGACCAAACTATCGACCGATAAAAAGTCTGCAGTGTAAAAAATGTGCTACCATTACGAATGTCACATTTATTTGTGCTCACTCTGGTGTCAGACGACCACGACTCACGGGCCATTAATCAAATCAGATCACGAGGAAACCTCAACAATGCAGCCATGTGTCCAGCAATACAAATCTCATTAGTGCTCATCAGTTCAATTCTTATTGGGTAAACATGGCATTGTGGTCACACTGGTATTAAATACCGGCGGTTTAGTGGCATGGCTTTCGATCATGGTCGTGGGTTCAAATGCGAGTGGATTTTTATATTAGGAGCGGTACAGTAAAGGAAATCAAAGAGGGAAATCTCGCGGTTTAGTGAGTTCCGTATGTTTTTCCTGTATAATGCGGATATTATACGGTGGGCATGACTACCATCTTAAATGACCTAAGCACTATACCTACAGCGTAGAGTTCCGTACATCAACGTGAGTTCACGAATAATCGGGTCATAAGTACTTTAATAAACAATTGTAATATGGATCATATAAAAACCGCTAGTATCCAGATCTAGTTTCCTGTCTGTTCTTCTAGACTCTGATTGCGACGATCTGGTACCTAGACTCACCTAGTACCTATGTAAGACGTTTTAAAGTGATCCTAGTGATTTTATTGGACATTTTTATTTGAGTTTGCCTCTGTCAATGAATTAATCTATTCTTAATCTAAATATTGAAGAAACATGTTTTCATTAAAGGTGAACTAAGAGTGATTTTGGTACAGGTTTGTATGGGCTATTCATCAGCAGTGCAAGACGTTGCCTTATTGCAGTCTCTTGACTTGAGCTAGTGAAATGGTTACAGAAACTTGCTACTCCAAGGTTCACTTCCCACCTTACCGGTTTAAACACATGCATTCGCATCACTTCAGTACCTCTACCATGAGATGTCACAGTAAAATCGCCTGACTTTACTACAGTAGTTAGGTACGTCAAAATTAGTATTAAGAATTTTAGTACCCAACTATCCGCTAGAGGCGCTGTACAAATCTTCATACATTTTGACGTGACAACGTCTTATAATTCGATAGAGCCGGCTGCACGCACGAAAAAACATGACTCATGAGGCGTTCTGAGGCGTTCTGAGGCGTTCCATGAAGTGACGTTGTCACGTTCAACTATCGTCAGTAAACCGACTTTACAGTGGCTCTACCATGAGTTTTTACTATACCATATTTGCTATACTCGCTAGCGTCTGTAGTTAAAAAAATGTATGAAGATTTGTACAGCGCCTCTAGCGGATAGTTGGGTACTAAAATTCCTCATACTAATATTGACGTAACTACTGTAGTAAAGTCAGGCGATTTTACTGTGACATCTCATGGTAGAGCCACTGACAACCATTTTTTTTTAACTACAGACGCTAGCGAGTATAGTAAATATAGTATAGTAAAAACTCATGGTAGAGCCACTGAACATAGTACTATGGAAATGGGTATTCTTTGTTATAACTCGATAGGTTTATTAGTAGGAACTATTTACTGCTCATAGGAAGTAAAATATAGAACCTTCGGAAGTCAATTCTATTCTATTACATTTAATATTTGCCTTCCGGTAATTCGAAATCTTATTAACACCTAGTTGTTACTCGCGGCTTTGTCTGCATTTAGCTATTTTTTTGTGGTAACGTTTAAAAAACATAATTTAAGTTTTTTTCAAAATAATATTGAATTGATATTCTATCGATATGTGAATGGTTAAAGAGCTTTTGGTCAACTCATGGCTAAACTAAATATAAGAAAACTGCCATTTCTATTCTAGGTTATTGGATACCGACGATTTTTTTAGCTGCAAAGTATTTACTTACTATAAGTTGATTTTACAAATGTTATGAGAAAAATGAAAAAGTGCGTCGCGCGGTCAATAACTAGGTCATTATTTGATAAAGTAATTTGTTTGTTTACCTTTTATTATAAAATGATAGCGCGGAACTAATTAGTTGCATTCGTTTTTTTGGGGTTACCAAGACCAAATAAAACATATTTCAACATGTTACTCATTACTCATTATATTTATTGCTCTCACGTACTTGTTATTGTTGTACTAAGAGATGATTCCATACAAAAAATAAATTGGAACAAAATTGAACCAACTGGTTGAAAAAAATAACAGTAAGTATTTCTAAATTGATTTTTCCTAGACAGAGCAAAATATTTTTAATTATTTTAAGGTATTAGACATTTCTACGACTTGATTTTCTACAAAAAGCTGCATTTCAAACGAACTAACTGAATATAAATAAAGATATATAATCTGCGATAGAATATAATAGAATAGAAATCATTTATTTCAGTTATTATAAAACTTTAAACAAGTATTCATTTTATGGTCCGAAGTGAGGTGTGCCTTGATCCTACGTGACCAGGTACACGTCAAGATTGTAAGTTATTTACTAAACTAGGTGCATTTATATCAGCCACTCATATTCAACTCAAGTTTTTATACATAGGTACTAGTTTACAGTCTCTTTTATATAGTTTTAAGCGCTTACTTACTTTAGTTTTTTTGTTTTTTTTTGTTTTTTTATTAAACTGGTTATATAAGAAGCTGAGAAAGTCAACATAATAAATAATTATAATTGCATTCATACTCACACACTTGTGTTATTAATCTTATCTGTTAAGTATATCTTTGTGGCAAATTGTTTTCAAGAAATTCATAAGTTTTTCCCGTTTTCAAAGTTACATACATACCTAAGCTTAAAAAAAATATATCACTATATCAGTCCACTGCTGGACGTAGCATAGGTATCTTCTCATCCAGTGTTTGCCAGCTACTCTACGCAGATCGTCGCTCCATCTCGCCGGAGGGCGTTCTACACTACGCTTGTCTAAACGCAGTCTTCAGTCCAGTATCAGTTTGCTCCAACAAGTCTACATAAGAGTCTATTATTTATGCAAATATTTGTTCCGGGTGTTTTGAGTATTTTATATAATAAACAATATCTATCTATGTAATGTATTGTATTAGTATAAGTATGTCAGTCTTCTAGTACCCATATTATAAGCTCTGCTTAGCTTGGGGCTAGATGATGTTGTGTGGATTGTCCAGCATTATTCATTTATTATAATTTCAGATTATGAACTACGTTTATAGCCTTTTATTATTTACCCTTTTCTGAAGTATGTTTTATAACTAAATCGAATGTACCTATTCTTAATCGAAAACTGCAAGTCACAGCCAAGTCAAACGGGGTACTCAACTCACGTTCCCGATTCATTGTTTACAAAGAGTTATTTTAGAACTAAATATACTATTATTTGCGGTAAATTAATTAGTTTCTGCTGGTGCAGAAATAACCGAGATAACAAACAAACATCATCGTGACTAGCCGCTTCCTGTCCCAATGATTTAAATAGAACAATGTCCTGAATTAGAATGATTTTATTTTTAACTAGCTGACGCGTGCCCACTTCGTTGGGCATAATTTTTATTAAATATAAAAGTAAGACATATGCTGTCGTTGACTTTTTGTAAGCATTATCAAGCTCCACATTTTTTCTCTACAACACAAAAATATATCATAGTTAAGGCAGAGTTCGTAAAAAACGCTTTCATTCCGTTTTTTCTCCGATTCATTTTGCAAAACGGACAACGACGTAAAAGCCTTTTTATATTTTGGTTTTTTATATCACCTAAGACACTCAGCAATAATGTAACTTTCTGTTGGTGAAAGATTTTTTAAAATCGGTTAAGTAGATCCCGAGATTACCCCTTACAACTTAACAGATACACAAACTTTACCTCTTTATAATATTAGTAAAATTCCGATTGGTAGGTACTGATTTGGATCAGTTGAACTATCTATAGATCGTTTGCAACGGTCTGTAGATAGCTCAACTGTTTCATATGTATTTTATATGACAATGTACATTTAGTAAATACTGTATAGTCGTAAGTTTGTTTGTGAATAAAGTCAGACATATTAGTATAGATAAAGTATATACCTACATATTTTTTATAAAATATTATTCAAAACAAACCATCTAAGTAAATTATGTTTTTGTATGAGACTATGAGCGCCCCTTTGATTATTTAAAATTTTGTTTTTAAATATTTATTCGTCATTATAGCGGTGATCGGGTACGCAACCCTAAATAACTTATCAAGATAACTCAATCTAACGAAACTCTTGCTAAATACCGACTTATAACACATTGCCAAAACGCACCGATAGCGCGATCTAGGACTCGTGCACAGTAGCGCCATCTAGTGGTAAACACAACAAATTTCAAACTTTACTCGATTTGAGTATTCACGTGCGACGGCGCGATGGCTTATTTCATGTATAAGTTTGGTGTTTCTATACCGATTTCTATGATTCTTTTTTTATTGAATAGGTAATTATGTTAACTTTTTTAAATTAGGGATGAGTGAGAGTATGTATTATAAACGTATTTACTCTTAGTAAACAAATATAATCAGAATGCTCCGAACTGCTAAGCTATCAGGAGTTACACGTGTTATTGTGAGTCAACCATAAAAGATAGACATATGCTGTTGAGGGATATTTTTTAGACAATTTTATGTAGAATATTTCCGTCATACATCATTTCTATGTAACTTTAACCATTAAGGCTGCACACGCGACAGAAAAAATGGAGTATCTTCTCCCGTTTTCCCAACATTTTCCTTCACTACTCTGCTCCTATTGATTGTAGCGTGATGAAAAGTATCCTATAACCTGCCCAGAAGTATGAAGAATATTTGTACCAAGTTTCGTAAAAATCCGTCGAGTAGTTTTTGTTTCTATAAGGAACATACAGACAGACAGACAGACAGACAGACAGACAGACAAAAATTTTACTGATTGCATTTTTGGCATCAGTATCGATCACTAATCACCCCCTGATAGTTTTTTTTTTAATATATTTCATGTACAGAATTGACCTCTCTACAGTTTTATTATAAGTATAGATTCCGTCTCTGTCAATTATAACCGAGATTTTCGCATCCTTATATTGTATATAGTACCGTTTATTTCCTTAATAAAATCAAGTCGTCAATACTCATACATGTTTGGAATATTAAAGTAAAAACAATACAATATGTAGCAAGTATGTACTTACTTATTTATGACAATGGATGTTAGTATAGTTTTAAAAATAATCTTTCAACGAGTAGGCTTCTTTTATTAAGGTGACGGGTATAACCAAATGCGTGTTTTTGGGAGTGTTTTCTGAAGAAGTCATAGCATGTGGAGTTGTAAAACTTATTATTTCCACATATATTGAACTATTCAGGTAGGAAACAAAATATTTGCTCTTGGTTATAGTTTTTTTTTTTTTTTTTTTTTATGCTAAAATGGGTGTGCTCTTGACCTCGAAACTCACACAAGTGCAAGGATGAGGTCTACGATGGAGCGAGCCCACCCAGAAGGTGCCTATTAACTCTCCTTTTGAAAACAACGGGGTCGTAGTTAAGCGGAAATACAGACGCTGGAAGCTGATTATATTTAAAATGTAAATTATATTAAATTATATTTACTTTAAAATGTAAGTTTAGTACCAACACCTTTTGCAAAAGTGTGGTTTTTGAGTTGTGGTCGTTTTCAGCATTCTTACTGAAGTTGAAAATGCGACGTTGCCACGCTGACTATCTAGAGTTCAACCACTGCGGCAAAAACTATGCCGTGTTACAAGTTTAACGTGTGTGTAGATACAATGAATTAATAATAAAGTTGGAAGTATATGACATTTTTATTTATTATGAAAAATGTCACCCGACCCGTCGCCTTAAGTACATCATAACTCGCATTCATAATCTTATTTTTTTGCGAAAATTATCGAGATACTAAAACGTCACCCCAGATAGAGGTAAGGGACAATGCTCTCGTCGTGCGAAAATATCTCGAAATATCAGCTGAATGAAACGCAAAAGGGTTTGATTGCCGCAAATTCTGTATCAGCAGTGTATACAAAATTACAGTAGTCTACTAACATCTAGTCTCGCCAATATCAAGACGATTTTTCCGACATTTTCCGTCTACGTCAATGTTAAGAACCTCATTTCCGTAATCAAACTTTTTCAGCAACAATTCGATTAACTTTTTGCCTCTAACTAGTCGATAATGGAACTACTACAGCTAATTAGAAACTATGGGAACTCTTCCATTGTTATTTCCGTTATTGCGTTTAGATTAACTCATAATACCTTGAAATAAGGTCGGAATTGGTTTATTTTTTCAAAGAACTTGTTTTTGAGCAAAATAATATTAACAAGCAGAAAATATGATTTGAAGGGTTTCCTTTAATTACTTTGATGATTGTTATATAATTACTTACATTATGTAGTAAATTACCATTAAATATTTGATTATTGCAAATAACAATTGATGGGTATGATAATGCAGTGATAGCTGTGTGACATCTAGTTTTATCTAAACAGCAAATAGCTACTTGATGCAGTTTAGAGGTAGATAGAGATAAACTGATCTAATTCTCATTAGAGGAATAAAATCTGCACTGACGTCCCGCAATGAGGTGTATTGTGCATACTAAGAAAGCATGGGCCTCCACCGTAGTTACACAAAAATGGTGTACAGATACAACTCAAATAAATTGGTACTTGTCATTAGTTGTTTAATCACTGTCTTGACATGTACCATTATTTTTTTATTTATTTTATTTATTTGCTCTTCGGAGCAGGCTAAAGTTTTAGAACCATACCGCCTAGTCTTACGTAAATGTTTTTCTCTTAAATTAGTTTATTTTCTTTATTATTTTATTTACAACGTCTTCCCACCATCTTGGAGATGGCGGGAATCCCATGTACCATTAATAAAAAATGGTTGGATCTGTCAGTGAATGCATGTACTTTTTTTTTAATCACTGATGGCAGATTAAAGTTCTAGATGCATTTTTTTTAAATCTCTGTTGGTGGATTAAAGGTCTGAATGCATCTTCTTTTTTTAAATATTTAACTACCTAGCTAGATGTAAATTTAGCTTGTATGTAGGTACCAAGTTTTACCTACCTAGATTAGCTTAGAAAAGTATATGGTATTATTTCACTATAATTTAATGCACAACTAATAATAAATGCGTGAATTATAATTGACTACAAATTGTATACTTAATTAATTTAAAAGAAAAATTGATCATCTTTGAAATGGCTATGTTTAAAAAAACATGTGTTAATTTTGCATTAATTATGTACATTTTATCACAGCATGTTGTTTGGAAGTGGTGGATTTGTGGAACAAGCATTTGTTTTTTTTAACAAATAATATTTTAAATGTTTTGTTGAACTTTGTTGTTAGATTTTTTGGCTATGGTAAATCAATTTAGTAACTTGGCTATCTTATCAGATCAAGAAGCCGAAATTGCAAGTGAAACAACTCCAACTTACAATGAGTTACATTTGTATTTCACTCATAATTTTATGGCTTCTTTTCAAGAAATTTTGCTGTTGTTAGAGAAACAAACCACAGCAGCATTTAACTTGCATAACATAATGGTGAAATTTCGGGACACTATTACAAAGAAAATAACTGACAAACATTTTGGAATGAAAGTCCACATGGCATTAAGAAAAGGCTATCTTTCAGAAAATCAATCAAAAGAATTTACTGAAAACGCTCTAAATGTTTACCAAAGAGCATTAGCGTATATAGAGAAGTGGTATCCCTTTGAAAATAACAATTATAAGGCTTTTAGTTGTTTAGATCTCGAATGTGGAAGATTGCCTTCGTTAGATCAATTGATTGAGTTATGGTCATTATCTCCGTGGAAGCAGCAAATTCCCCCTGAAAACCTTTATGAAGAACTGTCTGCACTTCAAAGTGTTTTCTCTTCACTTGAAGGGAACTCCCTTAATATGTGGTGCAATTTTTTTAATAATGAAGCAGCTCCATATTTACTGAAAATCGTGCAGTATGTGTGTAGTGTACCCATATCTAATGCTTTTGTTGAAAGAATTTTTAGCGTCATGGGAAATGTATGGACAGACGAAAGAAATCGTCTCGCCGTAAACACAGTAAAAAGTGAATTATGCGTTTTTTTCAATATAACTGCTAGTTGCACTGAATTTAAAGATACCATCTCAGGTAATAAAACATTATTAAAAGCGGTATCATCAAGTACTAAATACAAGAAATAAATATTAAAAAATTGTCCGGTTTTTTATTTCAACACATCTGGTAACCCTAGCTAAGAGTCTTTTAAATAATAATATTTAGCAAACTTAACTAATCAGTGCGACATGGAAATCTAGCATTTCAATATAGTGGCAATCTACCTATCACTTCATAAACTGACCTACACCACAGAAAAATATAATGAATAGCTGCACAAAGGATTTCATTGACAACTCAACCAACTACCTAAAAATTATCAAGAGTACCTATTAGAACCAGAGGTACCAACTACAAAAAACCAAGCCGCTAGCTAAAAGATACGTAATTATAACTATTAAATGAAAAGTAGTAAAAAACATAAAAACCCAGACGCGTAGATAAGTCCTGGTAGACAAATCTTGAACTGTACTGAGAACTAGCAGTGTTCAGAAAATATTTAGTTGTGTATAAATATAGACATACTCACAGTAAAGAGCATACTATTCTTGAACAGCTGTTGGGTCCCTTTCCTCGATTTCGTACAATATTATTTTCTTGACCAGATACACAACACAGCTGATTTGTTTTTATATAGATAAGTCGAAACTTAGTTTCAATTACACCCTTTCAAAGTCTCCGCGCACAAACTAATACAAGAACAATCAAGCATACATTTAATGCTTAGAATGTAAACTTATTATTTTGGCCCATTATGAATAGCGAACGCACAGTAGTCACAAAAATCAGCGCAACACACGTCTCGCTCGCTAGAGTTCAAAAAACGATTTGATTTCTATTTTGTTTGTTTGGTTTGCTAAAGCTAAGCAAGCAGCGAGTTAAATAAAAAAATTGATGAACGAATGAGTAAACAGACTGAAGTTTTAGTTGCCATTGCTAATAACTTTATTACGATCAACACTTTCACAACACGTTGCCGTCATCTCAAATTCAAAGTTGTTTATAAAAATCTTTGCGTAATAGTTTCTGGTTTTGAAACGTTTCACGTCTCGCGTAATCTCATTTTGGAGTGAACTAGGTAATATTCAATATAATCAAGAAAATTTTTAACTATTAGTGTAATGAAACTACATTTACAAGATTCATGACATTATTAAGCTATTGCATAGCTTCTATCGCGGGCCTGAGCGTGGAGACCGAATCCAGAAATTCCGTAACTAAATAACCTAACACTTCAACCGGCGGCAAAAAATGCTGTGCAATAACTTTATCGTGGCAGTCCCCGAGTGGTACTCGTCTTTTTAAGCTATTTCATAGCTTCTATCACATGCCTTGAGCGTGGAGTGGAGAACGAATCCAGAAATTCCGTAACGAAATAACCTAACACTCCGACCGGCACAGCGGTGATACTTTTAAGCTATTGCATAGCTTTTATCGCGGGCCTTGAGCGTGGAGACCGAATCCAGAAATTTACCACGGATAGAGTCAGTCAATCAGTTCACCGCTATTTTTATATACATAATTAGCTTTTTTGGCCGCTATTAATTTTTAGCCCTGGCAGCATTCGTTCGTTCTGTTCACTCATTTTAACTTTAGTTAGATCGGTTTCATTCATTCGTTCCGGTCGTCCATTTTCATTTCGCAAACTCAAAAAAAACGACGACTGAAAAGAAAAGACATAATTTGTAGAATTGTCGGTTAAATTCGTTATTTCTTGCTGCTGGATAATGAAAGTGTTCTTCTATTTATATTCATGAGTTTCTGTTTTGCTTATAACAGTTGGGTGTAACCAGGAGAAGATTGTAACGGTAAGTTCGTTGATTTGTTTGTAAAGCGAGAAAGTGACCGTTGTCGGAACAACGAAATTGTTGGATGCGATCTAGTTTCATATCTCGGCGTGTAATGGGCACGTCGTTAGATGAACCGGCCCGACTTCAGATGGTACATTTGTTCCGTGATATTACAGATAGCTTTTTGTATTCGCTCAGCTGGCTGAATCATTATCAATCATATGTTCTATCAAGTTGGTGCATTGTTCAATGCAATTCTGCAGCTCTAAAAATAAACGCCTACGCGCTAAGAAAGTTCTCTTGGCATTTAGTACTGAGTGAACATTAAATTGTTACTTATTAACTTCATATTTCCATTTTGGTAACATTAATGCTACATTTTTTTTGTACCTTGGTGTACTTTACCTACTTACACAGTTAAAATCAAACATAAAGCAATCAAAGAGATCTCAAGCATACCATGTAGGTTGCCAAGAAGGTCAGACTCCCTTGACCTTCTTGAGGGTCTGCTTCAGGTAAAAAAGGTCAGATGTAATGACAGTAAAATTTATGTACATTTATGTTCATGGTAAACTGGAAGCTATATAAAGAAAATACACATTTACCTACTTCAAGCCTAGACCTTTAAATAAACTCAAATTTTACTGAATCCATTAAAATCGATATGATCACTTTGAAGTTGTAAAAATAAATTCCTATACATTATCTGGCAAAGTAAATTGCCAGATAATGTTTAGGAATTTATTTTTAAAAAAAGGGAAGTTGACCACTTTTTCAGTATTTCAGAATTGTCATTTTCTATATTTGTCATCATTATACTACTGTTAGAAGTTTTTACTTTATGTTGGAATTATTAATTCAAACTATTTTTTAATTATCTTGGTAAAATAAAAAGAAATAAAACCAATAGAACTCAACCCACAATTGAGAAAATATAAATAAATAAATAAATAAATAATAATATAAACAAGTAGAGGATTATTTAGGTCAGTAATCACCACTATTGAAAGTCTTTTGTTACCCACTGACCCAGCACTAATGGATTTTTCTATATATCCTAGTAGTTCCCTAGATATGATAGACAAAAATGTACACTTCCATTCCTGACAACAATTTAGTGTTTTAATAATATAGATGCGCTTTGGTGACTCCACCAGAATTATCTCAGGATCTAAGAATTTTTATGATCACAAAAATCACCAATTATTATTTTGATTTGCCAGGTAACAAACAGAACTGAGAGACTGACACAATGGAGGAAGAGAATGAATATAAAAAGCTATCCACCGAAGACAAATGCGTACACAAGCTGTGGAAGGCCCGAGTGGCCGGCTACGAGGAAGCTATCAAACTCTTCAACCAGATTGATGATGAGAAGTCTCCGGAATGGAACAAGTTTCTCGGACTAATAAAGAAATTTGTGACGGATAGTAATGCTGTTGCTCAGGAGAAAGGTTTGTAGTATTTTATACAATATATAATATTTATAGACGACCGATGTGGTGCGGCGGTCGAAGGTCCGCCTGCGACGCGGATTGCGGGTTCGATATTCGCCTTGGAATAAATGTTTATACGATCTGCAAATATTGCACAGAAATAAACTGAAACATTTATTTGTTAATGGGATTGCTATGTAGTCATATTGTATAGATAGATGTTTCTTTTGTTAATTCGTGTGAATGTTTTACTCACAGTCACATTCTATAAAGTTTTAGATGTGTCATTTTGTTAAGATAGGTAATTATTGGCCAGAATACAGATATTTTAGGTTAATACAACATGCTACGAAACTGGATCTGAGCAGTTTGTGACCTCATCAAGAGAAACAACTGCATAAGACATCTCGATTTTTAAGTATAATTTTAAAACCAGTATGAGAAATTAATAGGCATCTTAAATGAGATCTAAAGTCAAGGCAATTCAAAGCTATGCTAAAGTTTTACCATAAGACCAAAGCACATAGGCGAATACATGGGTCACTCATTGCATACATTTATCGTAGACTAAGCTCTCCTTATAAGTTAGGAAGGAACTTGTTAGTAAGTACTTGACATAATCGTTTATCATTCAGTCTACTTATCTTGGTATTATTTGCAATATCAATGATGCATAAAGCAGGAAGAGAAACAGCCAATTGAAAATAAATAACGCATTATTCGAGCTATAAATAAACTGGTTTACAGTCTTTTATCCATGCACTTAAATATGCACTTGATGCTGAGAGTCTTAACCTTACGAATACCTTAACGAATTCTTAACCTGGTTTTTTTATAAATACTGACAAAAAATTATGATAAGCTACTCGTTTTCCTAAACTAGTCTAATCTGGCACCAACCAATATAATAACTGTCCCCATCTCATTAACTAAATTAGTTTAGAATTATTGCCACACTATTTTGTTGTTCAACAATGTTGTATTAAATAAATAATAACAAACACTACAGGGTCAATGAACTGATAAGAATCACGCTCGATGCCACGTGAGAGTCCTTAGTTTAGGTCAATAATTCGAATTGAAATCCAATTTTCGTAAATGGCTTCTTGCACATGTTTTCAGACATGCTTACACAGAATTATAAGTCACGTGCTGGTCAACAGACAGTCAAAACTGGATTAGTCTGCAGACAATAAATAGATCTGCTCACGTGTTTACGCTATTTTTACTTTAGTATACTAGACATCAATATATGGCCAACATACAATGTAAAAGGTTACTGAAGAATTCTCTTATAAATTTCAAGAAGTATCATTGTTAATTAGCTCTATTCATATCTATACTTCTATATTATCTATAGTATAGACAAACTTTACTTCTTTATAATATTAGTATAGTATAGATTCTATACTACTAATATTATAAAGAAGTAAAGTTGGTGTGTTTGTTAAATTGTAAGGGGTAATCTCGGGATCTATAGAACCGATTTTAAACATTCTTTCACCAATAGAAAGCCACATTATTGCTGAGTGTCATAGATTATATAAAAAACCGAAAAATAAAAAGGCTTATACATGGTAGTCCGTTTTGCAAAGTGAATCGGAGAAAAACGGTCGAATTATGCCCAACGAAGTGGGCACAAAACCGGAAGCGGCCTTCAAGTTCATTAAATAATAATTACAAAACTAATAATTATGAAATAAGCCAGGAATCTTCACAGAGTTATCTACTCCAAGACTTTCATAAAATAATACCTGTCCACAGATTTTTGCATAGCTGTAGTTTTGTGGTCTAGCTTTACTATTGATTGATACCATTTGATTTAGAAAGTGAATGTCCGCGCTATTATAATCTTGAATCGGCTTCATTATATTGACTATTATTGAAGAGAGAGTTGAGAGACTTCAAGTGTACTTTGATAGCATATTATTAAGTTAAATCGTTACAAAAAATATTAAAAGTTTATGATATGATCTGTGGTAGTCAACATCGTTCGTAGATAAATACAAGGTTTAATACAAAAATCATGATAAAATGTAAATGCATATGAAAGGTACAATAACCATTAATGGCCGGCGCAGACCGGGACGGCATGGCAAGGGATTTTAATTTTTACTAATGGACATTCAACCGCACTGTTACAGAAATATGACATAAATTGCTATGCTTTAAAATGATGCCGTGCACTGAAAAAATTATTTAGTTGAATCAACATTTATTCAACCTATTTTTTGTGTTAATATAGAACCTACATAGAATATTTGTTAAATCAAACAAACCGAAATTGTTACTTTTAAAAGGTAAATTTAACCAAACCCAGTGAGGTTGTTTCAACACTGTTTTGAAATGGTAATATCAACTAGTTTATTATAGGTTATCAGAACATTCAACTTTTCAACTATTTTTTTTTGTTGATATAGAACCTACCTTTAATAAATAGTTGAATCAATTAACCTTAAATGTGTTGCTTGTAGGGTAAATTTAACCAAACCATGAGCTAAGTTAGTTTAACACCTACTTGTAACAGGTAAATTTAACCAAACCACCAGTTAGGTTGTTTTAACACTATTTTGAAATAGTTATTTTAACTATATTATTAAACCTGTATTTTTAAGTATATAGTGCCTAAGTTGTAACAACCTAATTTTCATGATAAACTTAACCTGTATTTTTAAGTTGAAACAACTTGTGGTGTTTTGTTAAATGAACCTCTGCTTTGTGGTAAAATCTACCTAGGTCATAATAGTATTTTTGACATAGGTGTAATGTAGATTCGACACGTAGCAATAGGTTAGAATAACTTAAATTAGGTGGTAAAATTAACCTGTGTATATTGGTATTCTTGACTGTTGTAAATGTAGTATTAACATGTGAAATTAAGTTGTAACAACCTAATTTTCATGATAAACTTAACCTGTATTTTTAAGTTGAAACAACTTGTGGTGTTTTGTTAAATGAACCTCTGCTTTGTGGTAAAATCTACCTAGGTCATAATAGTATTTTTGACATAGGTGTAATGTAGATTCGACACGTAGCAATAGGTTAGAATAACCTAAATTAGGTGGTAAAATTAACCTGTGTATATTGGTATTCTTGACTGTTGTAAATGTAGTTTTAACATGTGAAATTAAGTTATAACAACCTAATTTTCATGATAAACTTAACCTGTATTTTTAAGTTGAAACAACTTGTGGTGTTTTGTTAAATGAACCTCTGCTTTGTGGTAAAATCTACCTAGATCATAATAGTATTTTTGACGAAAGTGTAATGTAGAATCTACATGTAACAATAGGTTAGAATAAACTAAATTTAGTGGTAAAATTAACCTTCGATATTGGCATTCTTGACTGTTGTAAAGGTAGTATTGACATGTGACATTTAGTTAAAATTACTTGTTATTGGTAAAATCAACCTGCATTTATTAGTAATATCTACCTACAATATAAAGTATTTTTGACAAAGGTGTAATGTTGAAACGATACGCCTCAATAGATTAGAATAACATACTATACAATACAAATCTCTTTATTGCATATACCACAGACATAGTAGGTACAAAAAAAAAGAAACTTAAACAAGAGTAATACAATTGGCGGTATTATCGCTTAAAGCAATCTCTTACTTTTGTACTTACCATGTAGGCTATGAAAAATGATCTGTCCGGTGATCATTATGGTTTGAAACTAGACTATGCCGGCATGATAAGTGCAAATGCTATTCTAACCTATCGCTACATTACATACATACACCTCTAGGTGTATGCATGTAATGTAGCTTTACAACAAAGCCTAATTCAACATTATACCGACTTCTTCCGTGCATGCAGATTGATTTTACAAACATAATATTAAAGTAAATTCTGTATAAACAAGTATTTTTACATTTCAGGTTAACTTATTACTTAGCTAATTACAAAATACTAATATAATATTGACACCACTCAATGCAGGCTTATTCTACAATACACTCTCATGAAAATACTTACCTACCTATAAAGGAAATCTAATTATAGACAATTAAATAAAAAAGTTATAGATCATTATTACACATTTATTTAACCATAAAAAAACATAATAAACACATAATACAACTTATATTATTCAAATGAAGTAACTAGCAAATCGTCCAATACGTATAGACATTTAGCGAGAGAATGTCAAAGTTTGCCAAACAAACTAACAATTATTAGTAGATTTAACAAATACGTTTAGTACCTATGTTTTCAAATGTAATTACCGTTTTCTGGATCGTAGCGTAATGGCCATTTGCCATTAGTTGTTAGGCCTAACAATCGAGTGAATATCACTTTGTTAGGCCTAACAACCAATAATCGTAATCGCTACGATCCAAAAAACGGTAGTAATTACATTTGCATGCCAGACTAGACCTACCGGTAGTTTATATAAATAATAGAATTTAAGGGTAGTTACCTACAGGACATACTCTGCTATATTTAAAAAAAATGCCTAAGGCCAACAAACAGTATGTACCTGCATTAACGCCAGAATAAAACTTAACCATTACAGTTGACAGACTCACAAACTTAACTTAACTTATAGCTTGTTCATTATGAACGCTAGCCTAAAACTAACCAGCTGCGGAACCTATGTTGCAAGGCCCGACTTTAAACGTCCTGCAGGTCTAGTCTGTCATGCAAATGTAATTACCGTTTTTTGGATCATAGCGTAAAGCCCATTCGCCATTAGTTGTTAGGCCTAACAATAGTTTAATCACCATAGTGATAAAACTTTGTTAGGCCTAACAACCAATAATCGTAATCGCTACGATCCAAAAAACGGTAGTAATTACATTTGCATGCCAGACTAGACCTACCGGTAGCGACATTTTTTTTTATATAAATAATAGAATTTAAGGGTAGTTACCTACAGGACATACTCTGCTATATTTAAAAAAAATGCCTAAGGCCAACAAACAGTATGTACCTGCATTAACACCAGAAAAACCTAACCATACCTAACAATGACAGACTCTATTTCTAAACAACACATCACTAGCACAAAAATCTGTGAGTAATAGATCTGAATGTAATTTACCAGTTTATATCCAAAGTTTTGTTTCAAAATAGGATATTTTGTAATATTTCTTGCAGTTGTTTCGTTTTATCATTATAGTCTTTCTCGACCCGGTACGCTCCTGTTGCCAGCCAGTTGCGCACCTCTTGGAACGGTTCTTTATGGTATTTTAGCCAGATGACCAGCTCATCATTTTCTGAAACCAAAAAGCAGAGGTATGATAAATAATTGCAAAGCGATGTGTAGGTATATTAAACAAACATAATACCTATTATACTAAAGTATTACCGATGATTATGTTCTCTTCGACCTCAGAATCTTGTTTTTCATCATTATATTTGCGTTTCCTTGATATGACCCCCTCTTTTTTTAGGACGCGTCTTTGATTGTTATACCTGTCCACTAGTTTTCAGGAATCGTTTTTTTGTTTGTTACTATGGCCGGGATGTAGTAGGTTTCCTAGAAAAAAAAAATTATGCAAGGATAATGAACATGAATAGTGGTATGAACTTGAATCAATTTTGTAAACACACTAGTATGTGTCAAATTATGACCATTTTTTTGAAAGGAATCATAACTACGCTTCTACTACTACTGTATGACTTTAAAGATGAAAGATATAGGTATATAATATAACGGAGATACAGAAACATATACATAGACAGGAACATGACGCTCACTATTGTCACTAACTACGTCGCACTACGATAACTACGCTTTCTACGACTACGACGACTTTAAAGATGAAAAATATATAATAGGTAGGTATAAGTAATATAACGGAGATACACATCATAGATACCTACATATCGCTCACTATTGTCACTAACTAGGTACGTCGCACTACTATTATTTATTTATACTAGGTAGGTAGGGTACTTGGCAAAGAATGTACTATAGGTATCATAAATAGGCTGGTAGGTATATAAACCTTATGTTCTGTTGGAACAAAGCGAGTGATAGCCTCTGATAAAACAATGAAGTCTTCTTTTTTCATGCACTGATATTTGTTAATATACCACTCCACAATGCTTTTTGTTAGATATGATCTGCTAGTCGCATCAAGCTTATAGCTTGATTTCAGACGGGCCAGAACCAGTTTTCCATAACTGTTCTCATTAAGAATGGTGGGTATATCTATACTCTAAAATAGAACAGTACAAAAAAAGTAAGAAACATGTGTACAAAAAAAAGTAAAAAAACATAAGGAAAACGTGTGTGTCATAATAAAATTATGAAGAATCCAAACTTACATTAAGTATTTGCTTTGGGTCAGCATCCGTTTTTACGCTACAGCATAAGCTACTATGACTAGAGCACGTTGTAGGGCTTGCAGGAGCAGAATTTGTGTCTTCCGATGCAGTTTCCTGTAAAATAATAAACCAAGTTAAAACTTTCGATTTTCTAGTTTTCTCTCCGTGCGACTTAACTAGAGACTTCACGCTGTGACGTCAACAATAAAAACTCAACAGAAATATTATCGTATGATTCAAAACTAGGTAGGTACCAATAAAATACTAATTAAAAATCATTTTTTTAAACAAGCTTTTATTTAAATGCTCTAAAACGAACAAAATAAATTTTGAATGCAATCAAACCCACCATTATATTAAATTATAAAATTTATATTGATATAAATAAAAGCTTGTCGCGCATGAACTTTAGTGGCGTTGTAAGTAGGTTTAAATTCGCATTTTTTTTCTCTTAGAGTCGACTTTCTGTACTTGTACTATTACTTATTCTGTGGTAGTACGTACGTACCTTACTACGCGTAGGTATAAGTTAACATTATTTTTGTGTTAAAATAACATTTTGTGACGTATTTGATATACCCACTACATTTTGTTAGTGCTTCCATAACCTATGGTAAGTAGGTACCTACCTAAATAAATAGGTGATTAAAAAATTTATAATACTAATTACCTATAATTAGAGATTAAATTTAGTACCTATAATTAATTAACAAGTGAGATTAAAATACCTAATAAAAATAATAGAGATAGGTTTACTTACATGGGTTATTTTTTCCAGCTTCCTCACACCGACTCTGAATAATATTCTTTCTTTTATAAGCGGCACTAATTCTTTTTTATTTCGTTATCCTGTATTTCTGTGAGTAAATCTATAGTGATTTCATTATCTGAAAAACAAAACAAATATTATTACTTAGATACCTACGTAAGTTCCTTAGGTACCTACCAACCTACCACCTAACCTATCGTAGTTTCGGTACACGATCTCGGTAGTTTACTATAAAAAATAACTAGGTACCTTGGTACCTTACCTACTGGCTACTACTAGGTACCTATACTTGTAGTATTATGTGTAGGTATACCTACCTACCTACGTTGCAGTGCCGTCTTATGTCTACCGCCCTGGTTTTCTACTCACCGACACATACCTACCTACATACGCGACGCGCGCCGCACTGTAAATTCAAATGAACTTATACCTAATTGTAGTGTTATAGAGATCATTTTTCTTTAGGTGCGAGCGCCCGGACGGCTTTGTCAAAAGGCGGACGCACAGTTGCCGCGCCGCGCGCCCATTTTAAATGAACTTACACTTTATTGACTTTGACTTAGAGATCATTTTGCTTCAAGTGCGGGCGACCGGGCGGCAAAGTGTCAAAGGCTTAGAGAATTTGCCGCGCGCGTATTATTAAATAAAATTGTTATTTGTGTAGTAGGTAATAAGAGTCATTTTAACTTGCACATCATGAGCAGTATGACAAGCACCGAAAGCGTAATAAAAGTAAAACGAACAATGATTATTGTTGATGACAATTTTTTTTTATTTAATTTTGCGCATAGGTAGGTACGTGTTTGTCGTAACCTGTATATGAAACTGTGCAATGGCGTTAAGTTCAATGAAATATCTAAATATTCATTAATCAGCGCTCGGCAGGCGCCCACGGGCGCTCCGCACCCGGGTGCACCGCACCCCTTGCACCCCCGGGTAAAGACCCTGCTACTATTAACCTAGATTTTATGTAGATTGCACCTAGAATATGTGGTAGAAACAATACCACATATTCTAGGTGCAATCTACATAAAATCTAGGTTAATTTAACTTATTACTTCTTGTTCGTATTAGGTTACCTAGGTAGGTAACAGCACTGAGTAGGTACTCAGTGCTGTTTTATGTACTGAGTACATAAAACTACTACGAGCTACATAAAATCTATGTTATGTTACTTACCTACTTGTAGATAAATTACTTATTTAGCTACAATTAGTAATTTCATCATGATCAGACTGGCGTTTCATACATTATATTATGTAAGGTAAGTACTTACCACAAAAAAATTTAATTGTCTCTTCAGATAAACCCCAGTCTCGGAGATATACTGGCACCAGTGATTTCTCAAAATCTTCCATATTTACTTAAGGTACCACTGAATCAACGATACGTATCACTAAACTCACCTTTTATTTGGTTTGTTCTATTAAACCACTTTTAGCAGTGGCATTTATTAATTAAAATTAATAAAGTCTAACGTATAGTAGGTACGTCGCGGGCGCCGGCGCCGGCGGCGCCGGGCAGACTAAACAAACGCAACGAACGCGCACTTGCGGAGTTGCGGTTGGATTTGATTGAAGTCAACAGTGTTGCCAGGTCACATTTTTACAGTACCCTTGGCTTGGTTTCAATTTACCCTAGATTCTGTATAATTTTGAAAATAAACATTAAATGTAATGTATTGAGAAATACATCGATGTTCCTAAAACATCGATTGTTTTCGCAATGAATGTTTAGGCCTTAAAGAAAACTAAGTAAGAACAAGGAAAAATATGTATTAAAATTCACGATCACACAGCAAATAACCAGCTATATTTTATTAATTGCTCTAGTTGTCATTGTCATTATAGTGTCGCTTGGTCAATAAATTAAGTAGATTAGCTAAATTGGGTTATTTCAGGGCCAATACTTGTAAATAAAATTAATAAAAAAAAACCTAAAACTATACAGGGTCCGTAACTGTATAGTATAGTATAGTACTGTAGCCCATTCATTATAAGATCTTCACACGTTATGGAATGCAAATAAAGATATGAATATAAAGCCCCTTAAAAATCCCATTCCACTTATTTACCGCCTAAATTTGGGGGGTTATATATATTAATACCCTTTAGTTGGGAACCCTGTTTTGGTTTTAATTTTGCTATGCGGCTCCGCGGCAGCGGCAAAGGAAACCTAACCAATTCAACCGTATTTCTCACGAACTAGGTACTAATGCTATCAACTTGAAATTTGGAACAGTTTTTGTCTAAAAAATCGAAGTGGGGCTACTATGGTATGTGGGGTATCATATGAAAGAGCGCTATTTGCACATTCTCAAGCACTTATTTTTTTTACGCTGCATATAGCGTATAAAATATAAGTAGTTTTTGAGTTTTGACGAAAAATTAAAAAAAAAACCGTCCCTTATCTCCGAAGTTTGCATAGAAAAAAAACTGAAATTATTTCATGGCACATGGGGCGGCGATGAGAGGCTGATATTTAAAAAAATGAAAAAAAAAAATTGCCCGGTCCAGGATTTTAGCGTGTGAAGTGGTGAGGTTTTTACACCATGGCAGCTAGCTGGCCTCTTGTTGTATGTACAGGTCAAGTGGAGTTATTTATAGGGCTATCTCCATGGCTGCTGTTGGGGTGGTTTTCATGCAGCCAGTGATAGCTTAAAAGGCTTGTCGCTGGAACCATTGGAGTCCGGTGATGGTGGTCGAGAGTTCTGTCCTCGTTCACCAAACCAGAACGCCATAATATGCCAACCTTGGCCTGATCACCGCTTTGTATAGCCATATAGTAATCTTTGGAGAGAGCCCCCCGGTCTTTCCTAACATTTTTGTTTTACATTGGAAGAGTGCATTGTGCACTTGTTGAGATTATAGTCAAGATGATTTTCCAGAGCAATTTGCTATCAAGAATAAGTAGTTGACCTCTTCTTGAATATTATCAGTTTCGCTTTTCGGGATTAGCCGATAGCTAGTGCTTTGAACACCAAGCTCGCGCTTGTTTTTGATTTTCTCATGAGATCACTTAAGATGCCCTCGAATTTCCCCGAGGACCTTGCGAGTCTGTTTTTGCAATCAATTTTGTAAATTTAGCTACGTTCGCTTGTTGATACGACTTATGCAATATAGTTGAATTAAACATTATTTATTGTTTTTTTTTAATTTCTAGCAAAAGGTTAAAATATTTTTGTTATTTTGACTAAATGTATCTGTTGATTCTACTATGTAATGAAATGTTAGGTGTTGACAACTACTCACAATAGTCATTTTAACCAATTTGCTTTGTTTATTAAAATATTTGCAAATAGTTGAATCAATTTTGTAAATTTAGCTACGTTCGTTTGTTGATACAACTTTTGCAATATGGTTGAATCAAACATTATTTATTGGTTGTATAAATTTCTAGCAAAAGGTTAAAATATTTTTGTTATTTTGACTAAATTTATCTGTTGATTCTACTATGTAATGAAATGTTAGGTGTTGACAACTATTCACAATAGTTATTTTAACCAATTTGCTTTGTTTATTAAAATATTTGCAAATAGTTGAATCAATTGCGTAAATTTAGCTACATTCGCTTGTTGATACAACTTTTGCAATATGGTTGAATCAAACATTATTTATTGGTTGTATAAATTTCTAGCAAAAGGTTAAAATATTTTTGTTATTTTGACTAAATTTATCTGTTGATTCTACTATGTAATGAAATGTTAGGTGTTGACAACTATTCACAATAGTTATTTTAACCAATTTGCTTTGTTTATTAAAATATTTGCAAATAGTTGAATCAATTGTGTAAATTTAGCTACATTCGCTTGTTGATACAACTTTTGCAATATGGTTGAATCAAACATTATTTATTGGTTGTATAAATTTCTAGCAAAAGGTTAAAATATTTTTGTTATTTTGACTAAATTTATCTGTTGATTCTACTATGTAATGAAATGTTAGGTGTTGACAACTATTCACAATAGTTATTTTAACCAATTTGCTTTGTTTATTAAAATATTTGCAAATAGTTGAATCAATTGTGTAAATTTAGCTACGTTCGCTTGTTGATACAACTTTTGCAATATGGTTGAATCAAACATTATTTATTGGTTGTATAAATTTCTAGCAAAAGGTTAAAATATTTTTGTTATTTTGACTAAATTTATCTGTTGATTCTACTATGTAATGAAATGTTAGGTGTTGACAACTATTCACAATAGTCATTTTAACCAATTTGCTTTGTTGTTTAAAATATTTGCAAATAGTTGAATTAATTTTGTAACTTTGACTAAGTTCATTTGCTGATTCAACTTAACATTATGTTGACATCACCGAATTATTAGTTAAATTGACCGCTATGCGATTATACATGAAAAAATATGTTAGCTTAACCCATTTTTTTGGTTGTAACAACAATTAGATTTTAACTTTTTTTAATTTGTTCTATTAAATGTAGTACTACGGTTGTCACAACGTAATTTATTGTTGCCTCAACTGTTAAGGAATCAACATTCAGAAATTCAACTATTAGTTTTCTCAGTGTGGCATTGAACGTGAACGGAACGGCAACATTTTAAAGCATAGCAAGGCCTTAACTGAATATTGTAACGTTTTGTACAAAACTAAGAAACTTACAATGAAAAGTCGACCAATCTGTCGACCATTATCCAATCAGAGTGTAACTACCATCATCCTATTGTTTGTAATTGAACTCTAGAATAACTAATTATAAATAGGTCAAAAGCTGGTATATCTCTGGTTTTCAGCGCGGTCTCGACGGGCGCTATACTACACTTTGGCGGCGTTTTACAAACACGCTTAAAACTATTGACAAACATAAATAAATTGACGTTTAAATAGCATCACAATATCTATTGAACTACGACACCTTCAAGATCTTATGCAGCGTACTCTAGCATCAAACTCTACTGTTGTACAAACTTTAGAGACATACGATCATACATTTCAATCGTAAACGTAACGTTTTAAGACACACTTTGCGCTACCACTGCAATGTTTCACCGTAAAGCTGATGTTGACGCGCAGTGTATCTCAAATATGTCCAGTATTTTAAAGTGTTTTTGTACTAATAATACGATATAATCTAGGTTTGGAAGCGGCACTTGTATTTGTCGAGAACTGCCATGTAGCCGGCAAGACAACCGGCGAGGTGATGTCGGGTATCGTCGCTAAATGCATCGCTGCACCCAAGACTAAGACCAAGGATCTCGCGTTACAGGTAAAAACTGCTCCTTCGTTTGTTTCAGCTGTTTTAGATCCGCCAAGACTGATTGCTTGACTAATGTTGTTCTATTTGTGGTATAGTGTTCAATCATCATTTTGTGTCATGTCCCATGTTTGTTTGCCCCTTGTGCCCTACCACCTGCACTAGGAATGACTATATAGACGCTACAGGCTACAGACGGGGATAAGAGTAGCAGAGTTCTACTCGAATTGAGTTTAAAGTTGTTGAAAGTGATTGACATAAAAGAAGAACATTCTGTAACGTGAAGATTTAATGTATGTGTCTGTAATAACACTAGCATCTTTACCCTTAAAGTGGGTACAAAGCGTAATCTTTGTTTTATATTACTGCTTACTGCAGATATTTTTCCACCTGTGAAACCGCTTGTACCGATTTGGTTTCTTGTTTATTAAATTACGTATCACATCACTCGCGTTTGCACATGCAAGCTTATCGGAAATGTTTTTTGTAATCAAATGGCCTATGTATGAGTCACAATTTCGTTGTAATTGAAGCACGCTACCGATCCTGAATGTGGGAAAGTAATACATGACTCATGCGTAATACTGACTCGTGAATTCACTGAAGACTTAATTGATTTTGGATTACTTTTTCCCACAATCATCAACCTAAATTAATCCTTTGGACATGGGTCTCTCCCAAGACGCGCCATTGAGCTCGGTTTTCGGCTTTTCCCGTCCAGTGTTTGTCAGTTACATTCTGCAGATCGTCACTCCATCAGAAGAGAGGGATAAATTACACTTCCCCGCCAAATTAACGATATTTCAGCAAACAATAATATCACATTTGTTTGCTGAAATATCTTTAATTTTAAAAATAACCTGTAATTAAATCATTCATCCATAATAGGCTCGTCTTATATTACAGTAAAAAAACATCAAAGGTCTTGAAGAAACCAGTTACGGTTTCCGCTAGCTAAAAATAACATTTACTAAGTAAAAAAATATTCATGGACATTTCACACAACACGCTCTAGTCCCAAACTAAGCAAAGCTTGTACTATCCCATAATATTTTCAGGTGACACTAATGTACGTAGAAATAGAAAAACATGAAGTGGTATCCGAAGAGCTGATCAAAGGCATGGAACAGAAGAATCCGAAGGTTGTCGCAGCTTGCGTGGCGGCGCTGCACCAAGCTCTGAAGCAGTTTGGAAATAAAGTGATTGCTATCAAACCTATGGTTAAGAAAATATCCGTGTTGCTGGCTGACAGGGACAAGACTGTTCGTGATGAGATGAAAGCATTGGTTGTTGAGATGCACAGGTTAGTGTGGTCGTTTTAAGTTGAAATTATTGGGAGGTTATAAAATTATTTGAAAGCTATTTCAACTTTGTTGACCAAAAGTTTAACGAACTTTCAGTCCAAAAATAGAAAAGTCGAACCAAGTCGTGATATTTTTTTGCTTCCATTTTAATATACAGGGTGTTTGGAAGGGAGCTGTACATACGCCTAGGGTAGAAACTAGGGATAGTCTGCTACCTACCCCCGCCCATTATATTGACCTTGGCCTCAAGGTTTTTTTTTAATTTATTATTATTTTTTATTTGACTTTTTTATGATTTTTTGACTAAAACTACCTGTAGCTCAAAATCTATCCATGGGACCGGTCGGCTAATGGTCTTGTTTTAATCGTTAGAGTCTTAGGGTCCTGCAAAAAATTATTTTACACCAGAAAATTGTGGAGAAGAAAAGTTATGGGGCCTGAAGTACCGTAGTAAGGTAAAGAAATAATTTTAAGGGCAACTTTCTATGGGGTTTAAAAAAAAACTAACAGGGTTGGAGTTCTTCTGATTTTTTTAAAACATCCTCAGTCCATGCCCTTTCTAACGATATGCTAAAAGTGTATTTATCACTTTTAGTTTTAAAGTTATTAATTAATTTCCGCAACTAGGGCACTTCAAGCAAAAATTTCAACTAATGAAAATTAAATGTGTTCGATCGTAAAAGGATGGCAAATGAAACAAAAAATTTGGTAATGACTAATGTCATTAAATTACAAATTTTAATTAATTACTAATTTTAATTAATTACAATTTTTTTGTAATTAATTACAAATAATTTGTAATTAATTAAAATTAGTAATTAATTAAAATTTGTAATTTAATGACATTAGTCATTACCAAATTTTTTGTTTCATTTGCCATCCTTTTACGATCGAACACATTTAATTTTCATTAGTTGAAATTTTTGCTTGAAGTGCCCTAGTTGCGGAAATTAATTAATAACTTTAAAACTAAAAGTGATAAATACACTTTTAGCATATCGTTAGAAAGGGCATGGACTGAGGATGTTTTAAAAAAATCAGAAGAACTCCAACCCTGTTAGTTTTTTTTTAAACCCCATAGAAAGTTGCCCTTAAAATTATTTCTTTACCTTACTACGGTACTTCAGGCCCCATAACTTTTCTTCTCCACAATTTTCTGGTGTAAAATAATTTTTTGCAGGACCCTAAGACTCTAACGATTAAAACAAGACCATTAGCCGACCGGTCCCATGGATAGATTTTGAGCTACAGGTAGTTTTAGTCAAAAAATCATAAAAAAGTCAAATAAAAAATAATAATAAATTAAAAAAAAACCTTGAGGCCAAGGTCAATATAATGGGCGGGGGTAGGTAGCAGACTATCCCTAGTTTCTACCCTAGGCGTATGTACAGCT
Organism: Ecliptopera silaceata; assembly: GCA_932527185.1. Classification (NCBI taxonomy): domain Eukaryota; kingdom Metazoa; phylum Arthropoda; class Insecta; order Lepidoptera; family Geometridae; genus Ecliptopera; species Ecliptopera silaceata. The sequence continues at coordinate 3,789,088 of OW052211.1, forward strand.
CCCTTCCAAACACCCTGTATTTCAATGAGCGCTAGCTTCAATTCAGGCGCATTTTAATCAGTTAGCAGTTTTAAGCGTCATTTGGCTGAACTTTCATCATCTTATAAAAGCATGATCTGTTGTTTCCATCCAAATATTACTAATCCGGAAAATTAAAAAAAAGACGTGTGGCACTCGGGGACTGCCGCGGTAAAGCTATTGCATAGCATTTTTTGCTCGATTACGCATGCGCAGTGTTAGGTTTCGTTCGGTATTTTCGTTACGGAAATTCTGGATTCGGTCTCCACGCTCAAGGCCCGCGACAGAAGCTATGCGATAGCTTAAAAAATCTCAGGAAAGATGTTATGAAGAAAATATCACATCAATACTACATAATTGTTCTAGGAACCTTAATTTTGAAGCCTGTTAATAACACGTGTTAACCTGTATACCTTTATTGCTGTTAACACAGTAAGTTGTTAACAGCAATAAAGGTTATTTTATTTTTATTTATTTTTATAATAACACGTGTTAATACACAGTAAGAACAACTTACTGTGACACAGCGATAAAGGCCATTTTTTTTATAATAACACTTGTTATTCCAGATGGATCGGCGCAGCAATAGAACCCCACATAGCCTCGCTGCAAGCTGTGGTGCAGCAGGAGTTGCGAGAGGCATTTGGCAGCTCCGGCGCAGCGGTGCCCACTCGGTATCTCCGCTCGCAGCAGCACAAGATCAGAGACGCACCCGCCACGTCCGCTGTCGATGGTAAATATACATCAGTTTTTATCAACAATCTAGTATAGTACATACGTAGTATACATAGTACATGGGTAATATACATAGTACACAATTTAAGAACTAGATGGTGTTATGTGAAATTGGCCCAGTTATAGCCTCATATATGACGCTTTCTTGCTTTTAAATTGCTTGAAATGATCCTGGATACATTTTATTCTAACGTTGACAATAATATAAATTCATGCAAAGCGAATATGCTATGTACATTCTAATATACAATATAATTTTCAAAAACAAGCAATACATATGACTTTTCAGCATTTGGTTTTTAAGCTATATTTTAATGATAAGTAAATTTTTAAATACACTTAATAATCAGGTGCAGTAGAAGATGAAGACGATGATGCAGGAGGCGGAGACTCGGCGGACATGGATCCATACGACCTGCTGGACCCAGTGGAGATCATATCCAAGCTGCCGAAAGACTTCTATGACAAACTCGAAGCTAAGAAATGGCAGGACAGGAAGGAAGCACTTGATGCTCTGGAGAATCTACTGAAGAACGCGCCAAAACTTGAACCTGGTGATTATGCTGATCTGGTTCGAGCTTTGAAGAAGGTAAGGTTTGATTAAATGAGTATTTTATCATAATCTTCCTACCCTTGTCCCACATTATGTGGGGTCGGTACAACACGTCTTCTTCTTCCACTCTCCTCTATCAGACTTCATCTCAATGCTCACACCTTTCTTACACATGTCATCATTCACACAGTTCATCCATCTTTTTTTGGCCTCCCTCTACTTCTACATTTATCCACATTCATATCTAACACTCTTCTTGTTATATGGCTTAAATGAGTCTTTTATGTACTTTGGAAATGTGTATTCACATGTTTTTGTTTTGAACCTGTGGTAAACAACAAGAAGCAGCAAATTAATCTTTAAAATAATCATCAACCTATATCAGTCCACTGCTGGACGTAGGTCTCTCCCAAGAAGCGCCACTGCCTCACATTAAAATATATGAACATCCATTCTTGTTGGTTTATTGGAATTTCCAAAAAAAAAACACTATTATTGTAAAGGTCGCACGTTGAATAATAATACAGTATCAAGATCTCCGTGTATTTATTTTTAACTAACTTACTTCTTAAATTGGTATATTATTTGAATAATAATTCAACATGTTTTTCTATTTCCAGATCATAACAAAAGACTCGAACGTGATAATAGTAGCGCTCGCGACGCGCCTTCTCGGCATGATAGCGAGTGGACTCCGAAACAAATTCTCACCGTACGCGACCGCCTGCGTTCAAGCCATACTAGAGAAATTCAAGGAAAAGAAAACTAATGTTGTGGCGGCTTTGAGAGAAACTATCGACGCTATCTACCCTAGTGTAAGTAACTCAATTTATTGATGAAAAAATGTATCTGCAGCATCTTATTATTATTACTTAAGCTGTGACGTTGGAGCAAACGGATACTGGAGTGGAGACCGCTTTTAGGCAAGCGTAGTGTAAGACGGCGAAATGGAGCGACGATCTACAGAGTGTAGCTGGCAAAAACTGGATGAGTAGACCGGGCTCAGTGGCGCGTCTTGGGAGAGACCTACGCCCAGCAGTGGACTGCTATAGGTTGATGATGATGAAGCTGTGACGTCTGCCAAGTGTCAGTTTGTTAAATCACATTTTTAAAGCGTTGACCTAAGACGGCCAGTAGGCTAACGAGCTGCAAACACGTACAAAGCGTGCGAAACACTCGTTAACTTTACGACAAAACGGAAGTGAGTGTTTATGTAAGAAACATTGATTAATATTAGGAGTGTGACTAAAATGGTCTCAAAAGATGTTATAACAATACAAAATTAACGCGGTTTAGTAGTGGTATATATTTTTGTAGAAGGATTCCTCCGGGAATCCTTCTACAAAACCGTACCAATTACTCTTTCACCGTACCAATTACTCTTTCACCGTACCAATTACTCTTTCACCGTACCAATTACTCTTTCACCGTACCAATTACTCTTTCACCGTACCAATTACTCTTTCACCGTACCAATTACTCTTTCACCGTACCAATTACCTGGCGACAAGCAATGATGCTCGAATATCTGTGTTCCGGTTTATAGGGTTATAGCTGCCGTTGAGACAGGCACTTAAAATTTGATACTAATAAATTAAATAAGTATTTGCTCAAACATTATTATATTTAACCGACTTAAAAACAGAAGTTTCTCAATTCGATCTTATGGTTTTTTTTGGTACATCATACTTCAGAGGTCCCATGCCAAATATTTTTTTACTAATCTTTGTATTTTTGATATTCATTGTTGATACCGATCAAATTCAGTTTTGCTTTAATTATTGTATGCGTAGTCATAAGCAGAATACATTGATACTTTATATTATTTGACATCTATTACGTCTATAACATGTATTGCCAGCAATACAATTTGACTTTGGCTTATTATTCTTAATTCTTTATTGTACACACAGATAACTTACAGACTAGGTATTACAGAGCTATGTACAAAGGCTAGCTTAACCCTAAAAATAATTTTCTTCCACCTTTGAGGTTATTATTCTAAAAAATATGATTATATTTACAGACAAACTTAGAAGCTATAAGCGAAGACATGCTAGCCGCGTTTGACAATAAGAACCCGTCGATCAAAGCGGAGAGTTCTCTATTCCTAGCTCGAGCACTATGTATCACACAACCGGCCGCGTTCAATAAGAAACTTATCAAGGCTTATGTTGGAGGATTGCTGAAGCTATTGGAAAGTGCAGGTAATAAATTATTTATATATATTTATGGAATTTTGTAACAATGCCATCTAGTCGTTTTATGTGACTTTTTTTGTGTGACATTTAATTATTTTTATTATAATAATCTAAAAATTTGCAAAACAATAATTGGTGAAATGTGAGACTCTATTTAAAATAAGACCATATACCTACCGTGTTTCAGGCAAATAAACATTTCATTCATTTCATATTTCATTTAATTTAGTCCTAAACTAATCAAAGCTATGTATTATGATAACTAGATTGATGATAGTAGAAAATATTTTCAAATACATTAATAGCAAATTATATCAATGGAATGAGGAAAGGGAGGCCTTTGCCCTGTAGTACGAAACTTCGGGCTTATAAAAATAATAATTAAAAATAATAATTAATAGCAACACCCAGACACCAAACCAACATAGGAGCATCTTATTCATTATGTATTCATAAATTCATGTGCTTAATTAAAATAATTAAATATTTCTTTTCCAGATCCTACTGTAAGAGACGCAGCAGCTGAAGCTTTAGGTACTGCCACTAAACTAGTTGGCGAGAAGAATATTGCGCCCCATATCGGGAAATTAGAACCGCTCAAAGAACAGAAGATCAAAGAATTCGCTGATAAGGTAAGGTTTTATTATGTCTTTTGTTGAACCTTTTTATGCCGTAAATAATATTTTTTATTTTAATGTTTTTAAACACCATAAAAAGATCATAAGGATTAAAAAAATCCAAAGTTCACTCACTTAATTAAAGACTTGTCCTGCTCGAAAAAAAACTAATTATAGTTTATAGTAGTGTAAGATCTTACTTCTTATATCTCTTGTAGGCGGAAATATTGAAACTGAAACAGTCTTTCTCTTTGAAGATACTTACTAAACGGGTTAGTTCTTTTAATTTTGTTTGTTGTTAGAATTCGTCTATTAGTAATATATTAGTCTCTTGTATTCAAAAATAATACACAATACATTGTTTTTGTAATGCATTAGATGACTGTTAATCCATAAAACACTTTAGGTAAGGTTGGGACACCTAAGGTTGAGACTAGTATTTAAAAAATATGTCATATTTAAAATTTACTATGTATAAAATTAGTTAGTTATCGTTAGTAGTTACTCAAAATATCCAGAAAGAGAAGAGGAAGTCTTAAAGCAAAGAGATAAATTAAATTATCTCTTTATAATGGGATCTTAAGATAACAATGAGAAAGAAAAAAAAATGTCTAATGTTCTCTGTAACTGGGGAAAAAATTGTGAACTTAGTAGTTTATTTCTTTTAGTTTAAAAATGATAATAAATAAGTAATTATTGTGATTTCATGATATTTATTCCCTGAAGGACGGAAGGGCCTACGTTACAAGTCATTTTGACTTAGTGTAGGTTCTACTTATGCTAAATTAGTTAAAGAACAAGCCGATCTACCCTTATCACATAATGTGTAATTTATTATTAAATTAATATTGTACCTATATGTATAAGTGTTTGGATGTAATGTTGATTCTGATTAAAAAATTACAGGCAGAAATAAAAGTGAAAGTAGCAGCTCCTAAGAAGGAAGTCAAAGGCAAGGGTCCGTCCGGTAAAGGCGACGCGAAGCCAGTCGCCGGCTCGGCCCAGCCGAAACCTGTCAAACGACCTGCCAGTTAGTACTCGTTATTTTTTAATTTAACCTAATGTGTCCCACTGCAGGGCAAAGGTCTCCCCCAAACTCTTCCATTCATCTCGATCTCCTGCGTCCATCCACCACTCCGTCGCGTATGAGTCGAGATCGTCTCTCCAACGTCTTCTCGGCCGGCGCGGTCGTCGCCTCATATTCTCGGGCACCCAAGAAGTCGCTATTCTCGCCCACTTCTCAGATTGCATCCGACTAACGTTATATAAATAAATATTCATGGACATTCAAACATCGCGTCGCGCTCTTGTTCTAAGTTCTAAGCAAAGCTTGGACACTAGATTGCTGAAAGAATTACATACTTACATAGAATAAGATATTCATGTTCATGACACAAGGAATAACTCTCGTGGGGGTCGAACCCATGACCCATATCATGAAAATAGGCTGTTTGAACGTGCGACTCATAATGTTGTTACGTCCTAAATGATCTTTTAATAAGGCTTTAATTATACATATCTTTGAAGCACTGAGAATTTGCATTTGGCAGACAACATTTTTACAATCTATGTAAGTACTACGAAATCCCTAAATAAATAAATAACTTTCGAATTGTTCGTTTTAATTCTTTAAATGATGTTTGTTGAACAAACGTTGTACTGTTACGATTCTTATACAATTTCAAATGTAACTATTTATTTACAGCAGCAAAGAAAGCTCCAGCTAAAAAAGCGCCCGCCAGAGGGCAGGCTAGTCCGCCAAGAGAACAAGAATTGTCTCAAGACGAAGTGGATGTCCGCGCTGAGGAGATCTTTACGGCTGATGTTATCAATGGTATGTTATTATAATAGTCAATTAAAGAATGTACCCACTTCTCTCTGCCCTTATTCTACTAGGTGAAGTTGGAACACGTTATTTTAATCCATTCAAAAAGAAATGAATTTCGTATCCAGAATGAGAAAGAATAAAAGTTATTAGACGTCCATTTGCAAGATGTGGGATATAAGAGTCCTTTTATGCAGTTACAGTAATACATAATTATCATTATTATAGGCTTCTATTCCTACACAGTAGGCTGAGCACGAATAAATGTGACAATCGTATAAGTAATGTATTTAAAACACACTGCGCGCTAACGCTGCTACGTTCGACAGTTAAAGTTCTACGTTGACGCGCAGTGTATCTCAAATACGTCACTGTTTCGATGCGTTTACGAGTGTCACATTTATTCGTGTTCACCCCCCCTTATCTCGGTTTTAAGCTGTTAACTGTAATTCCTTATTACATTACATATTTCCTATTCACCAGGTCTTGGCGATGGTAATTGGAAGAACCGCCTGTCAGCCGTGCAATCATTCCACTGCACGACTCGCGGCCTCACATCAGCCGACACAGGAGCCCAGGTCTTGTTCCGTGTTCTCAACAAGAAACCAGGACTTAAGGATACCAATGTGCAGGTTATGAAGGCTAGGCTAGAGGCCTGCAAGTATGTTACGGAGAACTTCCCTGTTTCCACGTAAGTTTTTGTTTAATTACTATTTTAAACAGCCACAAACATAGCTAGTAATCAACTTGTTAGTATAATACTTCCATACATTTTGTTTCTAAACACTTTTGAAATGCTCACACATGAACTAACATCATCACTTACTGATCTGGCCACTGTGCCTAAATTCTTGTACTTCGCTGCCAGCGAAAACGCCATAATAATAGGTTTCCAAAAAATTTAGGATTTATTGTATGAATTCATCAACCTGAGGAAAAAAAAACATCTTTGTTATTAGGTACACAACAGAACTGTTTATTCTTGATGGGAATCAAATGACACAGCTCAGTGGGTATTCGTTTTGCCTTCTATGCTGTGGGTTTGATCCCCACCACAAAACATTGATTGATTATTTCTGTCTTACTAAAAAAATATCTGCAATAACCTTTCTTATTTATACTTAGGCTTAGGTAACATTAGGTTAATTTTTTTATTTTGTTTATTGAGCAACATAATCCTCAACTTTTAAAAGAAATGATAAAAACTTAATACGAAACAGCAAAAAACGTATTTACATTATAGGGATAAAACATGCACTTGAGTAAAAAATGTTAAGTCTACGTATATTTATGTACAATGCCCATGTATTTTTATCTTGATATTTCCACAGTACCGCCGCAGACTTCGTCCTACAAGACGTAGTGAATAAGCTCGGCGAATCATCTTGCGCCGCCATCTCAGCCGAATGTCTGACGTCACTAGCCGAAGCGTGTGGGCTAGAGCATGTGCTGAATGAAGGGCTGACTTACGCTATGGACTCGCAGAAGAACCCTAAAGTTCAATCTGAGATGTTCAACTGGATCTCTAATGCGATTAAGGAGTTTGGTTTCTCGTAAGTATACGTTTTTAGTGGATCATCGGCTTGATAAAAAAAAATTAAAATATCTTCTCTATAACGATATTTACTGTAGCTAACCTAACTAATAATTATTTTTGTCAAATGACGATTAAAAATATTTCCAAGATTTTATTGCATAAACCAATTTTGATTGTTGGACATGTAAACATGTGCTTAGCTAATTTAAAAAACATGAAATCGTGCTATTGATTTAATTTTGGTTCTTGCTATACTCAATTAAAGCTTTTACATATCTTTGTACATTGGTATAGTAATCCACGTCAAAACGTTCCAAGAGTATGAATGCTGTATAATTTAGTTCCCCTACAACACAATATGTATTTACAAATAATAATTCCCTTCCAGAATGAACATAAAATCCATAGTGGCTCATTCGAAGAAAGCTCTCTCAGCTACAAACCCCAACGTTCGAACGTCCACTGTTAACTTCCTCGGCATTGTATCTCTGTACGTGGGACCTTCTCTTATCAACCACTTTGACAGCGAGAAACCTGCTACTAAACAGCTGATCAGTTTGGAGCTTGATAAGCACGCTAATAGCTCGCCTCCGACGCCAACTAGACAGCTTGGCACTGTTAGCAAGGTAAACTATATATTTATACTAAAAATGAGTAATGTTCTATGTAAAGAGTGAATGTATCCATACAATCCATATTGGATGTAGAAGTAGAGGGAGGGCAAAGAAAAGATGGATTGATAGTGTGAACGATGATATAAGTGATAAAGGAGTGCCGAGATGACGTCTGTGTAGAGTAGAGTGGAAAAAGAAGACATGTTGTACCGACCTCGCATAACGTAGGACAAGGCTAGGAAGAAGATGTAAAGAGTGAATTATTCAGTTTTCTATCATCTGATAAGAATCAGTCTCTAAACAGATAAAGTAATGGGGCACTTAGTTTTGATTCTATTTGACTCAAATGAATAATTCTCCTCTATTCAAATTAACATCATATGTCAATAGGTCAATACCATATCCAAATCTTTACTCAGCGCTACAACACAAAGAACTATCGATAGCTTGAAATAATTAATTACCAAATGACTATTGTAATTTCAGTCAGCGAGCAAAGCGTCAGTCGGTGACGACTTAGATGAAGCGTATGAAGACGCAACGGAAGATGAACCGGCACCTGTTGAAGACACTCGAGCGAGAACCGACATCACACCTCTCATCACAGACTCACTCGTCGGGGAGATCAATGATAAGAACTGGAAGGTAAGGTTTGAAGAGTTGTGATAATACTACAACATAATCACGAATAAATGTGACAATCGTAATATCAAAGTGCGTAAAGTAAGAATAAAGCTTGTGGCGACGTTTATGTTCTGTTATTTAGTAAGCTCATTTAATCTAGCTGTATTCTATGAAATAACCGAAAAAAATTAAGTAAATAGGTATAATTAAAACGTTTTGGCTCAGGCTGTAAGTTTTGTATGCATTAAACAATAAATATTTTTCTACGTCTGCGATTGCAACTCGCCCGCCTTCCTCTCTTGGCATCACTGAAAACCAGCGCTGATATAGAGCCCAAGAGCTACACCAGCACAAGTTGAGTGATGCCCACTTTCAGTCTTCTAGCATTAAGTAATTGTATCGTTTTATATGTTCTAGCATTAAGTAAAGTACTGAATTAAAGTATTCTATTCTATTTCAGGTCCGCAACGAAGGCCTAGACAAAGTGAAAGCGATAATCACAAACTCCTCGCCCATCAAACCGTCGCTAGGCGAGTTGCCGGCCGCGCTGTCGGCGCGACTTCTAGACTCCAACTCGAAGCTGGCACAAAGCGCGCTACAGATATGCGAAATGCTAGCCACTGCTATGGGGTCCAAGTCCAAAACACATGTTCGCACTTTCTTCCCAGCTTTTTTCCAAGGTAATTTTGAAGTACTCTAGCGGCTTCCTTTCATATTGTCTTAATAGACCATTACTGGCACTAAATAAGATTATGTGGTTGTTTAATGACAAATCATAAAATAAAATCTAAAATTTGCGGAATGTTATTATCCGCCTGTAGATTTCATTAAGTTTGTATAAATCATACAATGTACATTGCAGTTAGATTTCTTAAAATAAATAAAAGAAGTATCTGACAGGCACTCAATGAATCTCGGGCTCACTGGCGCGACTTGAGTGACCTATTCAGGGTGTGATGATAACCTGAATTTGCATTACATTTCTTTTCTATAACCGCCGTCTATTCCCAGCTCTCGGCGACAGCAAGCAATGGATTCGTACCGCGGCAGTATCGTGCATTGAAACGTGGTGTCGCGAAGCTGGTCCGACGGCGCCGTTGGAAGGGGAAATGATATTTGATGCGCTAAAAGCAGGATCTCCTGTTCTAAGAGCTGCTTTGCTACAATGGCTAAGCGAGCATTTACCTAATGGTAAGTTATTACTGTTTGAACATATGTTTCCTTCAAGTAAACATTTACGATCCTTGTAGATTGATAGGCGTCACAGCTCAGTTGATAGTAGCTCTGCCTTCCATGCTGTGGGTTGTGGGTTTGATTCCCACCCAGAGAAAATGTTTGTGATGAACATTGGTTCTGTGTCTGTGTATTCTATGTATTCATTTACAAATAAAAAATGTATATAAGTATCTATAAGCAATATAGTTTCCATAGTACAAGCTTTGCTTAGTTTGGGACCATCTGTCTGTCACCAGATGTATCTCATGAACCGTAATTGATAGAGAGTTGACATTTTCAAAGATTATTTATTTCTGTAGCTGCTATAAATACTAAAAAACTGGCAAATTGCCTTTCGTGAGCGAGTCCGACTCTACTTAGACGGTTTATTATTATTTTTTAAAATCTCTTTCAGTGCCATTAAAATCCTTTCCAAAAGAGGAGCTATCAGCGTGCGTGCCTACTTTATTCGCGTGTATAGAAGACCGCGCCGCTGATGTGAGGAAAGCAACTGCTGATTGCGTACTGCCTTTCATGTTGCATCTCGGATACGACGCAATGCATAAACAATTGGATAAGTTGAAGGTAAGATAAGTTAGATAAATGACGGTTTTTTGAACTAATTAACTGAGTCAGCGGTAGAATTTTACCTGGAATCTGTGACTTTGTCTAGTAATGCGTCATTAAATTCATAGATGGTGTGCCTTTGAAGGTTTCAAGTTTCTTGAGCTAAAGGCATACTAAATTATCAAGCAGTTGCAATTGTAAATGCTATCAATATTATAACAGTATTTTTCATGCTCTCATTACATATAAAGTAAAAAAAAAGTAAAAAATCTATTTATGGATTCGTCTTACCAAGTCCAGAAGTGTTTCTATACCTAAGTTACTTGAACTTAAAATTTTTGTGATCAATGCCCAAAATAAGTATAGTTTAATTAATATATTCGCAGCCAGCATCAAAACCCGGCGTACTAGCAGCGTTAGACAAAGCTCGACCCAACTTGCCCGTTCAGCCATTACCCCCGTCCAAAGGGAAGAAAGATGAGCCGAGAGGGGTGAAGTCAGCGGGTGCACTTAAAAAAGAGGCTGAGAAAAAAGGATCTGCACCGGCTAAGGGGAAGGTTTGTACTGGATTTTATTGAAATATTAGTAGAGCTGTTGTAAGTTGAAGTTTTCAAATTCTGAGTCCTGTCTTGCAGTATTGTTTGAATTGATGTGTTCCATTTTTAACCGCTTAACTTCAGGTGGGCCATTTTACTGGTGTACAACTTAATTTGCTTGAATGACTTTTAAATCTAAAGCTATGTTGCTTGTTTTATTGGGTTGAAAACTGTATCTACTAGCGTCTACTTTGATAAAATAAAAGAGCGCAAATTAAAATATTTGGTACAAACAAGCCTTGTAAATATGTGATGTGCTGGCGCAATTTGTTTAATTGATAATAAAAGATGAAAATATAATCAATGGCTATTTGTAGGTCGTCAAACCTGCGTCTGCGTCGAGTCGCGGGAAGAAAGACGACGAAGACTTCTCGCCTCTACTTCCCAACAATAACGCTAAGAACCAGCGGATTATTGATGATCAGAAACTCAAGGGTAAGGAACCTAATTTTAATCTAAAAAAATATTCCTTAACCTATCTCGTCCCATTGCTGGGCAAAGGTCTCCCCAACTCTTTGTACTCATCCCTGCTCTCCGCTTTCGGCCACCAATTCCTGCCGAAAGTATCGAGGTCTAAAATGATCTAAAATAAGAAGTACAATTTTTACAGCCCAGAGAATCTCAGAAAATAATAAAATGCGAATAGAATAGGATTTCGTAAAATAATTATAATGTGGTGTTTACTATATTTAGCGTACCTCATTGTTATTACGACAATACGGCTGATGGTTCTTCGACGACCTTGAAAAAAACTAGTTTTTACAACTAATATTCCCATTTCAGTACTAAAATGGAACTTCACGACGCCGCGTGAAGAGTTCTTCGAGTTACTGAAGGAACAGATGAGCACGGCTGGACTTAACAAATCACTTATTGGCAACATGTTTCATAGCGATTTCAGGTTTGTTTTTATCTGTACTAAAAACAATTATATCTATGACATAGGAAAAAAATATTTGATATGTTTTTGTGTAGTTTAGTAGTATTGTAGTTTTCGTGGCTGTCTATTTTATGTCGTGTATATCGCTTTAGTCGTATATCGGATCAAATTCCCATTTTTTCCATATTTATTTTTTTAACATGAGTTGTGGATTTTTTCCCGATATGTCGGCACAAATACATGCGCTATGACCTCGCATGCATGAGCCGGAGCGGCATTTAAAAAAAAATGACTTGCTTTTAAAAGAAAGCCTACATGACAATGTTTACACATTCACATCGTGATTTTTTCAAATATTTACTTATAACTGTTTTTTTTCTTTCAGATATCATCTAAAAGCAATAGAATCATTATCAGATGATCTCAGCGAGAACGGTTCAGCGCTGATGGCGAATTTAGATCTAGTGCTGAAGTGGCTCACACTAAGATTCTTTGACACAAACCCTTCGGTCATTCTAAAGGGCTTGGAGTATCTGTCTGTTGTGTTCCAGTTTCTGATGGACAGTGATTATACTATGGCGGAGTATGAGGCTAATTGTTTTATACCTTATCTTGTTTTGAAGGTGAGATGAGAATCTACGTTACTAGTTCTAGCACTAGTACTAGCGGTAGTAAATTAATTAAATAAAATATTTATTTATGTTGTCGATCGAAGTCGAAGAACGATATTATCAACATTTCTCTCTAAGTGACGAGTATTGGCATAAATTCATTTGCGCATTTAAAAGGCGCGTGTCTATCTAACAATCGTTATACTAAGTTAATTTGCATAAATTTAATGTCCAGAAATATTATTTTTTATTAATTAACTAAGTAGCTTATAACGCAATCTTAAAATGCAGAGCTTTGAATGAAAGTTTCATTAATAACTGATTAATAAGTTGATAAGTGGGGTCTCTGGCATCTGATCGCGCGATCATTTTGACTTAGAAACAGATCATAGAGAGTTTTGTAATCTAGTAATCTAATCGTGTGATCAGACAGATTCCAAAAGAAGTGACCATTTTTTTCTCATAAATTACTAATGTAACTAAGTGATTGTTGTTTACAGGTGGGTGATCCAAAAGACACAGTTAGGAACGGCGTGAAAGCTCTTTTCAAGCAGATCTGTGTGGTTTACTCCGTGACTAAACTGTTTGGTTACCTCATGGAAGGACTCAAGTCAAAGAATGCTAGGCAAAGAGCAGGTATGGCAATCTAATCTTTATTTATATATCGTTTGGTGCTATTTTTGTAAACATGAAAACTCACTTCATGACTCAAGCGCGAATCTGTCACACAAATACCGTATTGCACAAAATTGTTGACTTCATGAAATAATGTCAGTACAGTACATTTATGTTTATAAAATTGCACAAAATTGTTCTATTACTCTTTATTTTCATGAAAGAATGTCTGCCGAATTGTACATTTATATTCATAGATATTTTACATTCAATGTGTATCTTCACATACGCACTTGTTCTTGCATTGAATTTCAATAAATACTTTTCTCATCTTCAACTATACCATGTTTTACAGAATGCCTAGAATGCATAGGACATCTGCTAGAAACGTACGGTTCAACAGTAATGGGCCCCGGAGGTAATGCAGCACTGAAAGAATTAGCGCGACACATCGGCGACCGAGATAACGCGGTGCGATCCGGTGCGCTCAACTGTGTCGCTAGCGCTTACTTCCTCGAAGGAGAGAAAGTTTACAAGATGATTGGACAAGTGAGTTATTACTAAGTTAAATTGACACCGCACTGGAACTTTAGTACTTAATTTAGTTTAACTTTCAGTACTTAATTTAGTTTAACTAAGGTTTTCGCAAAAGGCAAGATACAAGGATAAGTTGATACATATTTATTTCTATAATAATAGTGGTGGTTCATAAAGTACATAAAAAAGGGGCTACAAATAGTTCAGCCTAAAGTGGCAACATCACATTTCAGTTGGTGAATCTTCCATGCATGTGAGTCATGAGTTAAATAAATCTTTGTATGATGACCAACATTGATGTTTCTTCTGTCTGGAAATTACTGTTTGTATTTATAAAAGTAAAATGTATATATAAGTACATACACTTTGCGCATTGCTTAGTAGGATTAAATGGGGTCTGTATAGCTGCAAGAAAAGATCCTCTGTTCCTCTTTACTAATATGAATTATCATAGTTTTTCATGAAAGCAAACTAAAAAAATTTTGTTTCACAGATATCAGACAAAGATCTATCACTACTAGAAGAGCGTATAAAGCGAGCCAGTAAAACTCGCAGCGCTGAGTCGCGACGCTCCATGGTCGTGCCATTGTCAGCCTCTGGCAAACCTATTCAACAACCTTCGGAGGTAAATTATATTATTTTGATTTGATTTGACAGACATCACAGCTCAGTCAGCCTTCCATGGGGTCGTGGGGTCTATTCACATGCAGAGAAAATGTGTGATGAACATAGATATTAGATCTGTGTCTGGGTTACTATGTATAATATGTATATAAGTATTCTGTGAGCAATCCAGTTCCCATAGTATAGGCGACAAAGAAATTGGTTTACCACTTTTGATGACATCTCCCAGTAACATAATTATTCGCTAAGGATTACAGATTGACAGATTCTGACGTAGCAGTCATTAATATGTCAAGCGAAAATAGCCCTTGATGTTTTGTACGTGCAAATGATATTCAGCCTTAGAGTGGTAAACCAATTTCTTTGTCGCCTATACAAGCTTTGCGTAGTTTGACACTAGAGTGTGAAGTGTGAAAAATAAAATTACAGTTGCTAATCAACTTTTAGAAGTGCCCACCTATTTCTGCAGCCAAGCAGTTGTCATTGCAAAGAATTTATGTATTCTATCAATATAGTTTCCATAATACGATGTTTGCTTCTTGTAGGACTGTATCAGATGGTGTTGTGTAATCCTTAAGTAAATAAACGTTTATTTAATTATTTCTACAACAGGACATAGAACCTCCTAGACGTACCATGTCGCATACAATCGCAGCGCCGGTGGACTATTACGAGGAAGAAGAAGAAGAGGAAGAATTACCACCACCCGTTGTACACCCGTAAGTATTTCAGAATCTTGTAGTTTTTAAGATTTGGCGTAAGCGTAATAGATAATAATAAGGACCATTTCATCAGCATCATCATTTCAGCCCGTTGGCGCCCACTGCTGAGTATAGGCCTCCTCTTTACTATGCCATTCTATACGGTCCCTTGCGACACTTATCCACTGATTCCCGGCTCGTTCTGAAATGTCTTTAGACCATCGGGCTGGTGGTCTGCCTCTTGGTCTACGAGCATCCTTTGGCCACCATACCAATTTATTAAAAAATATATCTCATTGCCTTATTGAAAAGAATAGAACAAATTGTATGGAAGTAGTCACTTGATCTTATGTTTCATAAGTTTAGATTTTAAATATTTGATTGTGTCATTTTCTTAAGTAAATTTTGTTAAGTAAACTTGTTAATTTACATAATTGATTGTTACAGAGTGATACAAGAACCGAAAGTGATTTCCGGTCCGTTCGGCCTCGATCCCGAACTGATCGCGAGACTCGACGCCGCTGTGCCGGTGCTGCGGCAGCCGAATTTACCCGAACTAGACCTCAAGTTCTTGGACGAACCCATACCAGTGGGCGCGGGCCGACCTCATTCTGCTATCAGCCAACCTATCCGATCCAGGTTTGACTTTTTGATACAATTACAGGCATATAAATCTATCCGATTCAGGTTAGACTTTTTGATTCAATTACAGGCATATAAATCTGTCCGATTCAGATCTTCTTCTTATCGTGTCGATGCGACAACTGTATTTTGTTGTAGCATCGTGTTGGAAAGATTAGCCAGACTAGACACTGCATTAGACTAATTGATACAATTCAATATATATTCACGAACATTTCACACATCACACTCTAGTCCCAAACTAAGTAAAGCTTGTACTATGGGAACTAATAGGCTGTTATAATAATTTTTTTTTTAAATACGTACATAGCATACATAGTAACACCCAGACTCAGAACAAATATTTATGTTCATCACACAAACATTTCCTCTGGGTGGGAATCGAAAACACGTCCTACACCATGGAGGGCAGAGCTACTACCAACTGAACTGTGACGCTGTGTGTTTTCCAATGATGGACGCGGTGTTATGATACTGGACACGTCCTAGTTATTGTTATAGAACCGAAAAGACGTTGGAAAAATTACTAGGACGCCCAGGTAAAAGATTGGTAGAGTATAGCTAAAGACCAAGAGAATTTTTGGGAGAGACTCTTGCCCAGCCGTTACATATTATATAGTAGATTAGATTACACCATAGATAGATAGATAGATAACACTTTATTGCACAAACAGAAAATACAAAAAACATCTTAGAACTAACTTAAAAATAGTACAATTTCAGTTTTTCAGTTCATTTATTTTCTCATAGGCATTTACAATATTGCACTTAAGAATGTCAAATTCGATACAGGATAAAAAATTAAAAATATGTAGCACTTAAAATAAAATAAAAAAAAAATGGGCGGCCTTATCGCTGATAGCGATTTCTTCCAGGCAACCATACCATTGTGACTATAGTTAGGTTAGACAAAATAGAGATGACATCATATTATAATCCAAATAATTTAAAAGATAATAGTTTTATTTATAAACGGGATATTTACCATGATTTGTGAGTTTGATCGAGTCATATCCCGTTTATAAAGAAAACTATGTTCAAAACCGTGATAGTTTGAAATATTAAAAGATAATGTTAATATCCAGTATAGTGCCGATGTCCCCCCCGCGCCATATGCCCGCGCACCCCATGGCGCCCCCCTCGGCGGCCGTAGACGACTCGCAGCTCGCCGACACCATACATTCTATCGCCAGCCCCGATCTCAATGTAAGTACATCCTGCAAGTCTTGTTCATCTCTATCGCCATCCACCACAACATCGGGGATGCTAGAACAATGCTGCCACCAACCCAAAGTCCTTCTCTTTCAAGAAGTTGGGCTGATTGGGGTGAGGTTAGCAGGGGGACAATGCACAATACACCCCATCGCGGGACGTTAGTGCAGTAGCTCTACCATGAGTTTGATAATGTGAAATGTGTTATTTTGTACCGGTTGCTTGTGTTGTGTCACACGTTGACAGAGGTCTTTCATATTTTTTAAATAATCTCAATTTCAAGTCCCATCCCTTCGATCATGACACGCAAAACACCGTTAGCGTGATCTAGAAATCAGCGATGGTAACGACATTAGAACTAAATATACCTTAGTGCAAGTAGAGGTCTTCTTCTTCTTATCGTGTCGATGCTACAACTGTATTTTGCTGTAGCATCGTGTTAAGTAGAGGTAAAAGAGGCCGAAAAAGAAATGGTTGGATTGTGTGAAGGAGGATATGAATGTGAGAGGAGTAGATTCAGAACTGACGAATGATAGAAGTGAGTGGAGAAAAAGAACATGTTGTGCCGACCCCACTTAGGGTGGGATAAGGGCAGGGGAATGATGATGATACCTCGTCACGTTTAAAGTCGGTTTTGTAAATTTTTGTAATAACAACTATTTCAGGCAGCAATTCGCGCCCTATCGCTGATATCGTGCGCGTTAGCGTCGGGTCGCGGCGCGGCGCTGGTTGCGCACGAGCAGCGGCTAGTGAGCGCGATCGCGGCGCAAGTGAAGCGGTTGCGCACCGGAGCCCATACGCAAGACACGCTGCCAGCTTACAAGTATATTGCGGGCGCGTTGACCAGTGTAAGTCACACTTTATTCTGTACAATCACAATCATTTAGATGTTTCCAAAATTATATTGTCTCGAATTGAGATTGGAGACTGATTATATTTTTTGTTTTTAGTAGTTCTGTGAATTGTGCTTTTTAGCTGGAGAGCTAGTGAACCCTGCGAGTAACGGTCTTCCTGTAAGGCTAGAAATTTGTACACTTACGATTTATAGCATGCTAAGAGCACTAGCCATGATCTGGCAGGCTTCAGCCCTGTACTTCATCAGCCACATAGTTATTTAATTGTAAAATAATTTGAGTTTCAAAACTTGTTTCTGTAAGCTTAAAAATTTAATAGGATGGAGTTTATTTATTGTAAATCTTGAAAAAAAAGTTACAGACGATTACAATCAGCAATAGTATATGCCAGATCAATTAGAAAATGCACATTTGATGAGGTAAAATAAACTTTATCCTGTATACTTAAAATTTTTATATGTTTTCAAGTAAACGTCTCAGAGTAAATATGTACAATGCCAGACGGTTTTGAACAGCATAAGACCTTGCCAGGCGAGGGGACAGCTGCTAAAGGCGTGCGAGTCAGAGGTGTTGCGTGAATGCCTATCTTTCAGTTTTAGTTCAGTTTACAGTGATTTTACTTATTTTTTATGACATATCTGGCAAGCTAGCTTGCGGGCCACCTGATGAGAAGTGGTCACCGCCGCCCATGGACACTTGCGAACACCAGAGGCGTTGTCAGTGCACAACCGGCCTTTGAGATAAAGATATACCCTTCTTTTGAAGGCTCCCATGTCGAAGCTCCAAATGTATGGTTTGAAATGTTCAAAATTAAATAATGCACGTTATGAAAAGTTCCTTACTACGTACAACTACGTACAAAAATAAATTAAGTGGTGTGCAATAAAGTGTTTTATATCTATCTATCTATCTACAACACAAATAATCCTAAAGTGCTTATGAAAAAGTAGTAAGCTATGATTCATCGAATTCACCACCCTGCCAACGTGAACTACATCAACAATTATTGAGAACTGCCTACATTACCTACAAATATATGGCGAAACTGTAATTTTAAAGAACCATTCTTATTCCTGAAAATAACGGTTGGAACTTAATTGATAGTTCTTACGATTTTAATTGGTTTGAGAGGAATAAAGTTCCATCTTCTATACCTATACGACATACTTTTACAAGGACCTGCTGATACTGCCACAGCACAATCGCCTGAAACTGAGGAATACATTTCAGGTAACATACAACTATTTTATCCGTAACATTTAATATGCAGTCCTATGTAATAGAGCTTGATATTTAATTCTTAACAACCTTATTCAAAAAATACTAAAAATTATTACGGTAGGTACATAAAAATATTTTTTCACTATTTTCAGATGAGGAAAACATTGTTAAAGAATCAGATGATGATGCAAACAGTAGTGCAATCTCGGATGATGCTGGAGAAAATGAATGTTAAAAATAATGTAGATTTCATAAAACCCAATAAAATACATTGCATTTACTGTACTTATGCTAATAAATATGTTCATAAAATTGAAACATTAACATTTCTTATTTGCACTCCCTTAGCAGCTGTCCCCTCGCCTGGCAAGGTCTTATGCTGTTCAAAACCGTCTGGCATTGTACATATTTACTCTGAGACGTTTACTTGAAAACATATAAAAAAATTAAGTATACAGGATAAAGTTTATTTTACCTCATCAACTGTGCATTTTCTAATTGATCTGGCATATACTATTGCTGATTGTAATCGTCTGTAACTTTTTTTTCAAGATTTATAATAAATAAACTCCATCCTATTAAATTTTTAAGCTTACAGAAACAAGTTTTGAAACTCAAATTATTTTACAATTAAAAAACTATGTGGCTGATGAAGTACAGGGCTGAAGCCTGCCAGATCATGGCTAGTGCTCTTAGCATGCTATAAATCGTAAGTGTACAAATTTCTAGCCTTACAGGAAGACCGTTACTCGCAGGGTTCACTAGCTCTTGGACTATTTGGAGGTATTACTATTCTTAATCTTTTTAAACCAACTTCAAAAAGTAGTTCGTAAAATTTTGTAACGACAATAATTATTGTCTTTTTATTTCCATTATAAATGATTTACTCTCAGATTTGTTTAGTGTTTCAGACATTTTATGCTTCATAGTCAGCAAAATAAAGAATCGAGTGTGTTCATAGGTAACGAATTATTGAGTCAAAAATCATTACTTCTTCTATCAGCCATACATAAGTACAATTTTTAGATAGCGCTGTATGAAAACGTAAATAATCTTTTCAGTTTTACGAGACGGCTGGATGCGGCGCTTCTGTGGGCGAGAGCGCGCTATGTGGCGTACTGGGGGAGCTACTGCGTGTGCTGGGGGGAGCCGGGGGGGCTGGGGGAGCCGCCGGGGGAGCAGGGGGAGCAGACGGAGAGAGACTCGTGCGGGTACTTAACAACGTGTGCGTCAAAGTACTCGAGAGGTCGCATCGTACCCCGCTACTGTGGTCAGTACAACATCTAACAAATATCATAATCATCCTAATCTTATCCTTGTCATACGTCGTCATTGTCTGGAAGAGATCGCTTATAGCGATAAGACCGCCCATTGTACCATACCCTAATCTGTTATATTTTGTATTAAGTTTTTATTTACTTGGTGTACAATAAAGATATATTCTATTCTACAATATGTAGGGTCGCACAATATGTCTTCTTCCACTCTCTTTTATCAGTCGTCTCGGTATTCACTCCTTTCTAACTTATGTTGGAATTGAAAAAAAATGAGAATCAAATGAATCTCAAAACTAATTTCTACGGGACTGATTTTCCCGTAAATATAATAAACTTAGGTCGGTAGAAGCCTTTTTTGAACCTAGTATGTGGCAACTCTGAGAAAAGATTTGTTTAGTTTAGGTCCAGAATGTCCATTCTCTTTTATTATTTTATTTGTTACACAAATATTATGTAACAATAATGTACCCCATATTTTAAATTAATAGTATCTAAAGGAGAATGGGCAATTCTCTTTGGAGCGTTGACCGCGACAAAAAAACTCTTCCCTCAGGGTTGCCACATAATATGTTTTAAAGGGCTTCTCCTTTGAGACAATTGTTTGATCATCATTCTAATTTCCATTTCATTCCAGTGCAATAGTGTCACTCCTACACGATTCAATCGGCGTGTCGGACCCTGCCTACCCCCGTTACCAGGACCTACTCCTCAAGTGCTTCTGGAAGACCCTGAAGATGATACCGTCTTGGGATGTCAACTCTATAGATTACGATGCAGTTCTGTACAAGATACATCTGTTTTACAAAGCTTATCCAAATAGCTATTGGAAGAAGAATCCTGATATCAGTGATACTCCTTACAGGTTAGAAAACAATAATAATAAAATACATTACTTCTTCTTCTTCTTATCGTGTCGATGCTACAACTGCATTTTGTTGTAGCATCGTGTTGGAAAGATTAGCCAGACTAGTTACCGGTGTGCGCCACGAGGAGGCTCTTTCCATGCACCCCAGCCCCACCCCACATTACTAATTTGACAGGTGTCACAACTCAGTTGCTAGCAGCCTTCCATGCTGTGGGCAGTGGGTTCGATTCCTACCCAGAGCAAATGTTTGTGTGATGAACATAAATATTTTGTTCTGTGTTTGAGTTTTACTATTTCTATGTATGTATTTACAAAAAAAAGATATATAAATATTCTATCAGCAATCTAGTTCCCATAGATATACAAGCTTTGCTTAGTTAGAAACTAGAGAGTGACATGTGATTTGTCCATGAATATTTATAGTAATTTTAATCTCTAATGCTGGGGCCACACTAGCGGGCTACGGCGAATATTCGTGTTAACGCGATGTATGTGGCCGGGTACATAGTGTCATCGCGTAGTATATCGCCTTTATCCGAACACGATGTTTTTGTCGCGCCAACACGATACGAATATTCGCCCGCTAATGTAGCCGAAGCATAAGTGCGAATCGCAAGTCATAACTTTAGATCGTATAATATAAACAGAAACACTTTTTTTCAGAACTGTAAAGACCCTGGTACACACTCTAGTCAAGATGAAGGGTGCCTCGATCACAAATCATCTCACACAAATACCAGATGTCAACGAATCAGATCTGTATCCCTATCTACTCAAAGTTCTCAAGGTAAAAACCACTTTTTACTTTCTTTATCTAGGTCATTGTTTTGCGCCTATAATAATTTTGTTTTTTTAAATCAAAATTCAAAACATTTTTAAATTGATTTGCTCATGTTTATCTTAAATACCCACTAATTTTCTTCTCGCTAATGTGTTAATAATACAATACAATCTAGTTCACAAGCTTCGCTTGGTTTGGGTTAGAATGTGATGTGTGAAATGATGTTCATGGATATTTATTATTTGTTGGGTGTTTCTATGTATTCTGTGTATGTATAAACAACAAATGTATATAAGTATTATATCAGCAATCTAGTTCCCATAGCACAAGATTTGCTTAGTGTGAAACTAGAGTGTGATGTGTGAATTGTCTATTAATATTTATATATATTTATGTTTTTTTTCAGCAATTAAAACTAGACGAAAAGAAAGAGAATATAACAGAAGTGGTGAACGGCAGCTCAGTTCTAAGCGCGGTCAGTGCCAACTCGGCTCTCAACGCGGGCAGGTTGCCGCGTGCGTTACATGAGGAGTTAGCGCTCATACTCAAACGAATCGGCACCAAGGAGCATAACAAACAGGCTTTGGAACAACTTTATGATCTGAGGGTAAGTTACTCAGTTTATGCGTGAATTTGTTTTTTTTTTACTAATATATTTCGTCCCACTGCTGGGCAAACGTCTTTTTGCTAACCTATCTCGTCCCACTGCTGGGCCTTTGATAAAGGTCTCGTCTAAGTCTTTCCACTCATCCCTGTTCTCCAATATGGAATAAAAATAGGAGGCTGTTGAAACATTAATATTATAAGATCTTTTTACAACAGTTTTACAATAAATGATTCTTATTCTTACTAGTAAAATAGTCTTTCCAGTCATCCCTATTCTTTTTACTAACCTATCTCGTCCCACTGCTGGACAAAGGTACAGACCTTTGACCTAAATCTTTCCACTCATGCCTGTTATCTGGAATGGAATAAAAACAAAAAATAAAAAATACATAGTTGTTGTCATTCCATTCTGTTGCGTTGTAAATTGACGATGTAAAGTGAACTAACGCATTCATTAAAATAAACAAAGTCTTGCTTTATTTCATTTAATTATTTTCAACGAAGTCAGGGGTTTAAAACTTAAATTTTCATGGTGTGATTATTAAAATAAACTTATTTAACAGGAGCGTCATCCAGAAGTAGACATATGGACATTCATGCAAGGCTCATCCTTCTATTTCCGCAATTTTGTTGAGAGAGGACTGCGGGAGGTTGCCGATCAAAGGAAACTAGCCTCTATGCCTATTTACAAACACGACTACAAGACAGACAATATTGGTAAACCTTTAGTTCTATATTTGCTTAACTTATTTATTATTTATTGTACACAATAAACTTATATAATAAAATGATGCTATATTTACGTAACTTCTTTTTATCATGCTTATTTTAAAACTACTCGGCTATTATCTTCAGATAATTATTTATTTAGTAAATTCACAAGGACCATTTGAATATAATAATTAAAGTGTTTGTTTTTTTTGCAGATATTACCAACGAAAATGATGAAAAATCACACGTTATATTCTTAGAAAGATTACGAGCTTTACAGGTAAGGATACTTAAAAATAAACTATGTGTTACAAGTTAATGCGTACATATAAGATCAGGAAGAGAATGTTATTACCGACCGCCTATTGCACTTTTAAATAATAAGATCTTTACTGTATCTAATTATTTTATTGGTTTATACAATACAGTATAATATCTATCTATATGTGTGTATATAGAGGCTCACGTGCACTAAATACTAATCAAACAAATGTGTCACTCGCCGGGATACGTAAACCTAGCGTAATCTAGCCACACTACGCCAGTTCGACTAGAATACCGTAGCTCTACCATGAGTTTTTACTATACTATATATACTATACTAGCTAGCGTCTGTAGTTAAAAAAATGTATGAAGATTTGTACAGCACCTCTAGCGGATAGTTGGGTACTAAAATTCGTAATACTAATATTGACGTAACTACTGTAGTAAAGTCAGGCGATTTTACTGTGACAACTCATGGTAGAGGTACTGAACGTTGCAGCGTCACTACGCAGTGTATACCCTACCACGTATGCACTACCATGTACATGTGTGTGTGTACGACCGTGATTATACATAGTTATTTCTATTATTTTATTATATTTACAGGCTAAAGCAGGTCTAAAGACAGACTCAAATCCTTCGTCTCAGCCGCGCACGCCTGTCGGCGATAACAGAGCACTCACGGACTCGATAAACGAAAACACGCTGCCTAGGACACATAGCATCGATCCACAACTAGAGGTAACCATTCTCTTCAGAATATTCAATTAATGACATAAGAAATCAAAGTTTTTATTTCCCGATGTATACAAAAATGTCATAAATTATGGACATCAGAATAATATTCCGCACAACCCAATATAAAGATAAAATACTACTTTTATAAATGTGAAAGTACATATATCTTCATTCGTCTACAAAACTTATCACCATTTTATTTAATTAATATATTTAAATGAAATATACTTACATATTTAGTTTTGTTTACGATATTTTCCAAATGTGATTTACTAACTTATCGCCTCCAATATATTTTACACACAAATTGTATGAAACACATAATAAAATTAATTTATAAGATCTCAGTTAAATTTATTGGTTTGAAGTTGTTGTCGCTGTACCCATTGACACGTAGGAAGAAGAAGTTAAATTTATTTCATAATTTCAGCTTCACACAACACAAATGCCCCAAAAGAACGAAGCCGCAGTCGACTTACTTCGCCAAAAGCTCCAACAGATCAAGAGTTCGTCTAAAAGATAAGGCCGTCTCTTTCGCATGCGTCCCGGATTCGGTAGCTCTCTCACTCTCACACACAACACGCGGCAAACGCGAATTTGAACCTTATTCCGCTTCAAATTGAACTGAAATATGACAAAAGTATTGGCTTACAAAAAAACAGTGAATCTATCCCATTTAGTTCCTAGGGCTACTTAGTATTAGTTGGCCTAAATGTAACGTCCAGTTTTGTTGGTATGTCTAAAGTTCACCAAAACTTTAGCGCTATTTATCCGTGTGCTTTATAAGAACTATAACATGTATTGGTTTGATCCTTATTAAAATGTCATGATGTTCTTTGACAATATAAAATATTATTTCACTCTAAAATATCACATTCTTTTATACTCACTAAAATATTGATTGAACATTTGAAAGGCATGTTGCTGACAGGTCAAAATGAAATAGGAAAACATGACAGGAGTTGATATATATAGCCATAATTGTTACCATATTTTGATTGTTGATTTGGCTATTTTGGATTGGTGAACTAGACAAAGGACATGACAATACGGTATACAGTATCTACTAACAGGGTAGAATGGTGTACTTGTGTTTAAGGGGCTTTTTTAATTCACATTATAGTCTCTCAAACGGCTGAACTTATTAATAAATAATGCTGGACAATCCACACATCATCTAGCCCCAAGCTAAACAGAGCTTGTGTAATAACATACAACAAATGTTCAAAGAATTGTTATGAAATGATAGTTTGAAGAGACTAGTGTGAAGTAATTTAAAATTGAGCTGTCTGTGTAAACATAGAACTTAAGAACTGCAGGTACAGTCAGCGACAAAAGCGAGTGTTAATACAAGACAGCTATGAAAAGATCTGTCTCAAAAACTTTTGTTGTTAACTGTATTTATTTGCCTTGGAATTTATAGTCAAACGAGGCATGAATCAATAAATATGATAGTAATTTGAATATTTTTTCAAATTAATGAATTGTATTAGTACATGTAATCTCATTTTCTTAGATGTTTTGTGCACCATAGCACTTATACCTAATCAACTATGTATTGATGTCTGTCCCATCTTCATATTATGCAGCCAAAAATGTTTGTCTGATTGTAAAAGCTGCAATATTTCAATTGTTTTCATCTTCTAGTTTAAAAGTCCCATTTAAAAAGAAAAGAAAAGAGTTGTTAGGTTGCCCATGTTACAAGTTTTAAATATAGCACCTGAATAATATACATTGTAGTGTTAAAATGTGTGCTAGTATAGTCCAACCTGCTTTACGTCTAGCACCATGTACTCTGCTGAATTAGAAGTAAATTAGTTAAGTTTAGCGAAATAATCGCATGACAAGAACCAAACGTTTAAAGAAAATTTTCCACTAGGACGGAATACAAAATGGTTCGGAGAACAGACCAGTTTGAATGAGTCTTTAAAAATTCTGGTGCAATTTTCATACATTTTATTTGAATTATAGATTCATAAGTCCGTACTTCTATTTGCTCAGTGATTAGAAGGAAGTGTAAAAGCAAGTTGAATTTGAAAGTGTTGGTCACAGAAAACGAATATGTGCGAACAAAAGTGCCATTTGCTTGCTTCTGTTATATTATAACGTAAATATATTCTGATTTATGTATTTTCATTCAAATTAAATTTCATAACTCCTGTTATCCGCGCTTATATTATGTTTCTTCAAAATCTATGTCTTGTTAAAGTTGTGAGAAAGGTTGTTTGAATAATATCTGGAGAATCTAAGAAAGGAGTGATTCGATAATTGGTATAAGTCATAAAATTGTACTGTATACATAATAATAATACTCTTCAAAATGTAAGTCAAAGTAAGAACATTCATCATCACAGGCATAGATTTATTACCAGTGTGAAATAACTGAGATGAGAGCTGTTTTGTCATTGTTTTGTATTAATCATCAATATAGTTTTCATTCAGCTGAAAACTAATTATTGATGTAATCATGACATGTTAGTCCAGTCAAAATAGACATTCCAGTTTGCATTAATTCCCAACAAGCTGGATTTTTGTACAGGCCTTGAATACGTCATTACAAATGATATGTCAAAAGTCCCCATCGATCCCGCTTGTGCGTTGTTTTTTATTCGAGGTCAAAGTTCATAAATTAGCATTTTTTGCTTATATCTCTGAAACAACGAAAGCTATTGAAAAGTGGTTCAGGCTAAGTTTGTACATCGTAAAATTGTCTACAAAAATGCTTCAACACTTTTCTTCTACAAAGCATCGCTTTCGAGATATAGTGACTTTAGACCGCAGGAAAATCTACTAAAATGCTGCGTTTTTTTCATTTCAGCCGTTTTATCTGCTTCATTGCCATAGAACAAACAGTATTTCTTGAAATTTACTGGAAGGGGTGATGGGTTCGATGGGTTAGTCCTCCTCCAAGGTATTGAATCGTCTTTTTGTTTCAAGAAATACTGTTCGTTCTATGGCAATGAAGCAGATAAAACGGCTGAAATGAAAAAAACGCAGCATTTTAGTAGATTTTTCTGCCGTCTAAAATCACTATATCTCGAAAGCGATGCTTTGTAAAAGAAAAGTGTTGAGGTATTTTTGTAGACAATTTTACGATCTACAAACTTTGCCTAAATCATTTTTCGATAGCTCTCGTTGTTTCAGAGATATACGCGAAAAACGCAAATACCCAGGTTAAAGTCATAAATTTGCGTTTAAAAGTCATAAATGAGAGCTATCGAAAAATAGTTCCGACAAAGTTTGTACATCGTAAAATTGTCTACAAAAATATCTCAACACTTTTCTTCTACAAAGCATCGCTTTTGAGATATAGTGACTTTAGACCGCAGGAAAATCTACTAAAATGCTGCGTTTTTTTCATTTCAACCGTTTTATCTGCTTCATTGCCATAGAACAAACAGTATTTCTTGAAACAAAAAGACGATTCATTACCTCGGAGGAGGACTAACCCATCGAACCCATCACCCCTTTCAGTAAATTTCAAGAAATACTGTTTGTTCTGTGGCAATGAAGCAGATAAAATGGCTGAAATGAAAAAAACGCAGCATCTTCGACGATTTTCCTGCGGTCTAAAGACACTATATCTCGAAAGCGATGCTTTGTAGAAGAAAAGTGTTGAAGCATTTTTGTAGACAATTTTACGATGTACAAACTTTGCCTGAACCACTTTTCAATAGCTTTCGTTGTTTCAGAGATATAAGCAAAAAATGCTAATTTATGAACTTTGACCTCGAATAAAAAACAACGCACAAGCGGGATCGATGGGGACTTTTGACATATCATTTGTAATGACGTATTCAAGGCCTGCACAAAAATCCAGCTTGTTGGGAATTAATGCAAACTGAAGTCATAATTTTAGTCTATTTTGACTGGACTATGTAATGTATGTTGATTTTGTGGTTGAGTCTAAGGATCTTCTCTGCAAAAGGATAAAGATGATTTTAAAATTTTTAACGTATACTGCGATGTGGTGCGGAGGTATTTGAAAAAGTTAATGTAACTTCGCGCAATGTAATCCAAACGTCGTTTGTTTGTCGTTTTGCAGAGTAGATCTAATGTACCCCAAGTACGAGTTCGTACACGCACGGATCGTAGAGACGCGATCGCCGAGCGCCATTGATTTTGTATGGGATCCAAGCAGCGCACCTAGCAGATTTCTTAAGAAGCTTGGATCTTGAAGCTGAATCGCTCGTCGAACTCGTACTTGGGGTTCTATTTGTTGTGTTCGCTTGAGTTTTAAGACTGTTTGGAGTTTGCAACTTGTTGAGCAATAAATCTTTGACATTGTTTATTCGATTTGGATGTATCGAAGTTGTGATACATGTTACTCATTGATGTTTTAGTGTGTTATGTTTAATTGAAGTCTAATTATTATGTTTCGCTGTCATCCAGTAGGTTTGTTAGTAAACTTGGAAGCTGAGATGAGGCTTTATCATTAGTCCAGTGTTTTACAAATTTTTAAAATGATTGAACTTTTTTTGAACTTTTTTTTGTGTCCTAAGTTTGATACTTACGCAGTTTTAGACTCATTAATAATTCAAGCTACATCAAAATTACTAAAACATGTAAACAGAACATTCCTTAAGTATTGGTTTTTGGTTTTGTCCCATTTTTGTGGTCTAGAATAAATCACAGATTCGCACTAATTTTTTAACACTTATCATGCATTATTTTATTTTTTGTAATAGTTGTAAATTTAACTTATCATACAGACGAGCTTGCATATATTTAAATCTAAATTTTGAATACGATGAATTAAGTTATTTATAATATGCGCAAGAAAAATTTACCACAGACTTACAGCCTAAATTTAGGATTTTATTGTAATATTCTTTTATCTATGTTTGTCTGATTTATTTTTTTAATGTAGATGCTCTTAATTTGCTTTTACATAACATGACTTCATATTTAATTGTTAGCATTTATTTATTGTAAAATGTAAATTAACGTTTAAATCATGGTAATAAAGTTCATACCTACAAATTCTGGTGTTATACTTTTGCTACCCTATAATAATAAGTTAGTACAATTGGTACGCTACATAATTTTCACTCTATTATATTCTACACTACATCTCAGATTGACAGGAGTATGGACTTCTATTTACCGATTTTGATTAACTGAATGAGCCTGTGAGCGCCAGACCCTCGATATTTTATAAAAGCTGAAAGTTTGTCAGCGAATGCTACCTAGCAAGAACGATGATGAACTTTGACGTTATTAGGGCGGTCTTAATTTAATAGATACACTTTTAGAACCGTGTAACTACTAAAGCCACGAAAGAAAGAAAGAAAGAAAGAAAAACTTTATTTTGTGTCACACACATGAGATCAAAACATATTAGTATACACAATTAAAAATAAAAATAAACCTTATTATTTACATGGTTGTGACGACAAAACAGGTCATCACTCAGCATGTGTTGTAGTAGTACCTATGTACTACTACAACGCTGATCTTCCGTGATGCCCATGCGTACCCTGGCAGCAACAGCGGCACACAGCTTAAATCTTATTAAACTAATTATTCAAAAGGATTTAATACTTATGCATATTATAAATAAAGAAACAAACTAAACACGTGATCTTATTAAGTAATAAAAATATAAACATCTAAACAATAAAAGCTTCTGACAAAACAAAACAATACAAAACATAAAACAATCTATACACGTACACAATTAAACAGTCTTTTACCTACTTATTATTATTATTTATTTATTTTTTGCGTTACAAATATTTTACTCCCTAAGCATATGTCCAAAACTAATAATATGTACTAATCTAAAAAGTGGGTCCAGAACGACCATTAGCGTGGAACAACTTGTGAATTTAATAAGTAATTCTTTAAAGAGTTTTTAAATGACCCAATAGACTTTGAGTTTCTGATTGGTGGAGGCAGATTGTTCCAGCACTTCGTAGCAGCATACTTGAAGCTGCCACGAAATGCAGCCGTTCTGTGACGAGGGCATGTAAGACGGACCGCAAACCGCATAAGGCGATCAGAGAAGCTAAGTTTTTCATGAAGATACACGGGTCGTTTATTATTTATGATACCGAAAAGTAAAGTAGCAAAATGAAGAGATCGACGAGATGTCATATTTAGTAGGCCATTATTATTGATGTATGGAGTAATGTGCGTTCTAGGAGGGATAGGAAAACAGAACCGTATACAAGCATTCTGTATACGCTGAATAAGCTTCTTTGTACGAGCTAGCAAACATTCTCCAAAAACATTATCTGCGTAGTTTAGTTTGGAGAGAACAAGTGAGTCACAAAGTTGGATTCGCAAATCGGTGCTAATATGATCTCGCATCCGATATAAAACAGACAAACGATAAAAACAATTTTGAACCGTTTGAAGAACATGCTTTTCAAAACGTAAAGAGTTATCCATAAGTAGTCCCAAATTTCTGGCTTCCGATACGCGATCAATAGAAACAGTATTTACAAATACTTTTGGTTCTTGCAATGACATTATTTCGATTTGGTTTTTGGAACCAAGAATCATGTATTTGGATTTATCAGGGTTTAAAACAAGATTGTTGGACTTGCACCAGCTGAATACTTGTTCTAGATCTTTATTTATTTTTTGGATGGCAACATTGACTTCATCAGGCTTAGAAGACACATACAACTGAAGGTCGTCGGCGTAAATATGGTAATTACATTGTTCTATCTTTAAAGTGATGTCTGCGCAATATAAAACGAATAGTATTGGGCCTAGAATAGATCCTTGAGGGACACCACGAGACACGGGCAAAGCAGATGAAAAAGAGCTTGAACCATCTGAGTTAGTTAGTTCTACCAATTGTGAGCGCTCGGAAAGGTAACTGCTAAACCATCCAATAGCAATACTATCCAAACCATAATACGACAGTTTGGATAGCAGCAATGAAATGTTTATTGTATCAAACGCGCGAGAAAAATCTAAAAGCGTTAATATGGTTCCCTCACCACTGTCCTGAGCGGACAAAACGTTATCTACAACATCCAACAAAGCAGTTGCAGTGCTATGACTTTTCCTAAAACCAGATTGTTTTTTTGGTATAATATCGTTGATTTCTAAATATTTAGTGAGTTGTAAACACACAATTTTTTCAATCAGTTTTGATAGAAATGGAAGTATGCTAATGGGTCGTAGATCTTTTAAAATAGCCGGGTTGTTAGTCTTTGGTATCGGTTTCACTATAGCTAATTTCCAGGACGAAGGGAAGGTTCCAGTTGTAATAGATGTATTTATTATAGCCGTAATTATATTTAATGTTTGAGGGAGACTTAACAAAATCATTTCCATAGATATACTATCAGCACCAGTCGCGTTAGTTGAGAAAGATTTAATTATTTTTCCCACATCGTATTCGTTGACAGTGTCTAGACTAAAAACAGACGGCCCATGTCTATGAAACTCAAAAAATGTTAGATCTGAAATACGATGACCAAATCTTCATAATGAACCATTGATTTTTAACTGTAGCTCTTACTCTATTTTTTTTTCTTTGGACTTATTAAATATTCAATCAAATCTAGTTTCTATACTACAAGTATTCCTACTCACCAATAGATAACGCTTTTGTCTGCTGGGTTAACAAATGTAGTGTGTAGATGGCGCTCATTACATAAATATATACATATTTTCAATTAACCGGCTTTTATAGCCTGTGGGTAAATCATAGACAACTTAGCAGCATCCAACCAATCAAAACCAAAATCAAATCACCGAACGAAATGAAAGTTCGCCACATGTCCGCCATATCTACATCTTCTTGTGACGTTAGAATTATTTTGTGTTAGTTGTTGTACGTAGATTATGTTTAATTTAATTAATTTTAGTTAAACAAATAAATAAAAAAACGGTGAGTTCAATATACAGTGATCATTTCCATTTGGAAAACCTGTGGTGTAAAATTTGTTTGATCGCGGCGTAACTTCAATGCTCTCTGTCAAAAAGAAAATTGTAATTTCTCTCTTGATTGTGGGGTTTTTAGCTCAAATACATCGGGATTCCATAGATAGACCACCAATTTTAGAGTTAACAAACCTATTTGTGACTGATAAGCCGTATTGTTCGCGTCAACATTGCCTTACTGTGCTCACATAATTTGCAGACCCTGGATAGCCAAAACCACGATGGAGTCTCCACGAAAATTTAACGACTGCTACTTTTACTATTATTCCACGTGCACGAAGGTAAGACATCTATGAACTATGCGTAAAATAACACTTTGCCAATATTTATCCATAAATGTGCTTTGAAACGGCGCTAATTTGGGTGGCCAATGCTGTAAACAGTGTAATTTTGTTGATTAGCAACCTCTCATTCGAAACGAACCTATAATAATCTCCACTATGATATTTATACACAAAGTATTTCCCTAAGATGTATCAGTCATGGCAAATTAGCCTTATTAACCCATGAGTATTCTCTGGATATTCCATGGATCATTGACTTTGCTTCATCTTTAATATCTTTTGTAGATTCTTCAAATATAGGTAATCAGAATCAGAAATGATCAGGGTGATCATATTCTACCCTACCTTTTCAACTGACTTCACATAAAGTCTAGTACTCTTTGAGTAATCTATAAAATAATCTGTGAAATAAACTGTTTGGTCATTTTGAAAATTATTTATTGTAAATCTCTTCTCTCTATAATAAATTGTAATTAATTGCTTGCTAAGACTGTAGATTTCAAAGATAATTCTTGAATTTTCAAGTTCTAGCAAGATAAATGATTAAATGAGAGTAATTAAATGATTTTAATTTATAAATAATTGTGGTGCGAAAATAAGAATGAGAATCGTTTATTTGTTAAATGTAAGTAACATTTAAAATGTAATTATAATAGTTTTAATTATTTTTTTAAAAATAAATTTTATTTTAATTTGTAATTATAATAAAGCTAACATTGATCTTAAATGTACTTCAAAATAAAGATCAGTCACATTCTACCACTTCTGTACCAGTGAATATGCTAGGAAGATAGTAAATAGGATAACATAGGTCAACTAGTTTCTAATTAAAAATGTGTTATCTACAGGGTGATAACTGTGTGTTCCGCCATGAGCCGTCTGCTCTCGGCTGTGAGACGATGTGCACGGCCTGGCAGCAAGGCAAGTGTCTGGACAAGCGCTGCAAACTGCGCCACATGGAGTTAAGGGTATGTTTATATAAATTAATAAATAATGCTGGACATCATCTAGTCCCATGCTAAGCAGAGCATGTGTTGTGGGTACTAGGAGACATACTTAATACCATACATTACATAGATAGATATTTTTCATTATATACCTTAACGACCTCGCAATAAACCAGGGCGCAGATGAAGGAACGAATTTGATGCCCATACAAAAGATTGGTCCACAATAGCTCAGAACAGAGTGAACTGGAGAAAAGGAAGGGAGGCCTTTGCCCTGCAGTGGGACAACACAGGCTGAAAATGATGATGATATATAAAGGTCTTGCAATGATGTCTGTTAGAAAATATTGACACTGCCCAACAAATAAGATTTCCGAATTGAACTTCAAGGCCAGCGGGT
Source organism: Ecliptopera silaceata (assembly GCA_932527185.1). Classification (NCBI taxonomy): domain Eukaryota; kingdom Metazoa; phylum Arthropoda; class Insecta; order Lepidoptera; family Geometridae; genus Ecliptopera; species Ecliptopera silaceata. The sequence continues at coordinate 3,822,868 of OW052211.1, forward strand.
GAATTATTTAGCTTAGCAAACATTATCATAGCTACCGGTTGTTGTTAATCTGATAATAAATTAATAATTATGCATTTATTCTGTAAAGACTAAGTTTGTGATAAGAAATTAGGTTTTTAAAGCTACATGCTTATATGTTCCTATATTCTATTCTATGACTTGGACCTGGCGCATTAATTACTAGGGTTAAGTGAAGACACACCACTGAAGCTCATATAACTTCTATTATCTAGGAGTCCATAGAAGCGCTATTCAGACCAGTCTGCTCCTAAACCTAAGTATCTTTCGATACGCCATTGATATCTGGTCTATTGCTAAACTTAGATACTATATATGTGTCATTGAAGCCTGGTCTACTGGTAAACCTAGGTGTCTACATATAGACACTCCATTAAGAGCCTATCTACTGATAAACCTAGGTGTCTCTAGGCACTCCAATAAGGCTTATCTACTGCTAAACTTAATTGTCTAGATGTGCCATTGAGGCCTAATCTACTGCTAAACCTAGGTATCGACAGGCGCGTAATTCAGGCCCGGTCTCCTGCAAATACTAGGTGTTTTATATACGCCATTAAGAGCCTATTCTTCGACTTTTCTCATCATTTTCAGCTATCTACTGTGTAAACCTAGGTGTCAACAGGAGCTTAATTCTAGCCCTAGGCCCTAACCAAAACCAGGTGTCATATATACCTACGCGATTGAGCCCGTTCTTTTGCTATATTGTCATCATGTTTGACAGCTATACTTTGCATACCTGATTAACGAGTTTGTACTTATAATTGCCGATTGAATTTCCAGAAAAACCGCAAGCAGATCCCTTGTTATTGGGAGAACCAGCCGGGCGGATGCCGCAAGATTCATTGCCCCTTCATGCACAAGAACCCGGAGGCACGTACTGATGGCATTGCTCCCAGTCAGGCCATACCTATGCCTGTATGTATATAAAAAAAAAAACATGGATGTTTCACACATCACACTCTAGTCCCAAACTAAGCAAAGCTTGTGCTATGGAAACTAGACTGCTGATAAAATAAATACATACATTTTTTTTTTGTAAATACATACATACATAAATAAATAAAATAAGTAATGCTGGACAATCCACACAACATCATCTAGCCCCAAGCTAAGCAGAGCTTGTTTTATGGGTACTAGAAGATTGGCATACTTAATACAATACATTACATATATACTTAGATATTTTTATTATGCATATAAAATATCCGGAATAAATATTTGCAGATCGTTCAAACACTTATCACAAGGCGGGAATCGAACCCGCAACCTCTGCGCCACATCGGTCGTAGACATAGAAAAATGTAAATACATAGAAACACCCAGACACAGAACAAATATTTGTGTTCATCACATAAACATTTGCTCTGGGTGGGGATCGAACCCACGACCCACAGCATGGAAGGCAGAGCTATTACCAACTGAGCTGTGACACCTGTCATTTGAAAGCATAACGAAACGAACCTATTTAAGATGTCTAGCTCGAAACGTTTTTGACATTAAGCTCTCCGTTTGTACTTTAAATATAAATATTAATGAATAATATTGTAAAAGCGAAAGTTTGGATAGTTTATGGATGGAAGGATGTTTGTATGTTTGTTACTCTGAATGGATTTTAATGAAACTTACTATAATAGTAGTTTAAACATCGGAATAACGATAGCAAGAAAAAGTCGCGGGCATCAGCTAGTAAATAAATAAATATTCATGAATGTATCGCACAATCCAGTCCCGAACCAAGGGACGCTTTTACTATGGAAACTGGATTGATTTTTACCGAGTCAAGACAAACATAGTCAGATATTTCTTCCTTACAGAGATCAAACCAAATCCAACAGATATGTTGGATATGAGCAATGCTACTTAAGTTCTAAGACCCCTTTGAGCAAATGTCAATTCAAACTCAAAAGTCAAAGTCAAAAAATTCTTGGTGCCAGTTCTACGCAACCTGAGCCTAAAAGAACGGGCAAGAAACTTGACAATCTAAATAAAAAAATTGCTATGTATAAAAGGCTATGTTATGTTTACAGATGCCTGGTATGCCATTAAACGATTCTGTGGTGTCCTCTGAGCCTCCTATGTCAACCGTTACTCAGGCACCAGTACCGGCTCCGGTGCCATTATTGTGGCAGCAACAGCGTCCAGGTATCCTATATAACAACATTTTAGTTATTAGTCAACAATAACAACGTTAAGAAGCTATAACATGTCTAGTGCTTCTTATACTCTTTGAACTGCTAGAAAAGCTAGTCAGTGCTTGGCAGCTGAAATATATGGTGTGAAACTATGTTGGTGGTACAGTCACGAGTTTTAATTTGGGACCCACCTAAGGTTGAATATCGTGTGGCAAACTGACGTTATTTAGTGCTAATATTCTAACGTATGTCATACGTCATACTGAAGTTTCGACCTTATTGCATTATGAATGTTCTAACAACATTTAATGGAAAAGGGTCCCAAATTAAAGCTCGTGACCGTACAATAAAACACAATTTAGATGTTAGTCTTGGGTGTTTTTCAGCTAGTTTTTGCACTTTGCATTTCTCATATCTATTAAATTAAAATGTGTCTTGTTGAGACGTCAAAGAATAGTGTAGAAAAAGGCGCGCTGCGATCCAGTGAAGCGTTCCATCTTACTAATATTGTAAATGCGAAAGTTTGTATGGAGATATGTATGTTTGTTTTAACATAGACAAATTTATATAGATATTAAGTGAATTATCAAGAATTTAATAATAAGTCGAAGTCGCGGGCATCAACTAGTTATTACTAAACAAGCCTTCCGCTATCAGTAGCTCTACCATGAGTTTTTACTATACTATATTTACTATACTCGCTAGCGTCTGTAGTTAAAAAAATGTATGAAGATTTGTACAGCGCCTCTAGCGGATAGTTGGGTACTAAAATTCGTCATATATGTACCTCTACCATGAGATGTCACAGTAAAATCGCCTGACTTTACTACAGTAGTTACGTCAATATTAGTATGACGAATTTTAGTACCCAACTATCCGCTAGAGGCGCTGTACAAATCTTCATACATTTTTTTAACTACAGACGCTAGCGAGTGTAGTAAATATAGTATAGTAAAAACTCATGGTAGAGCTAATGTACTAATATTGACGTAACTACTGTAGTAAAGTCAGGCGATTTTACTGTGACATCTCATGGTAGATACACATTAATTGTCGCGTAACTGTCAAACCATAAACAATATGCTGGACAATCAACTCAATATAATCTAGCCCCAAGCTAAGCAGAGCTTGTGTTATTTGTACTAGAGCACTGACATACGTAATACAATACATTACATAGATAAATATTTTTTTATATTCAATATAAAATAACCAGAACACCCGAAATAAATATTTGCAGATTGTATAAATTATCCCAAGGCGGGAATCGAACCCGCAACCTCCGCGTCGCAGGCGGACCTTCGCCCGCGCCACATCGGTCGTCGAAACTGTCAAACAATATACTTACCTGTTTTTTTTTGTTTCTCAGATCACCTGCCCCCAGTGGTGTTAGACTCGAGCATGTTGGGTGTGCTGCCCGCGTCTAGCGAGCTGCGTCGTATGCTGACGCCGCACCCGCATCAACACCCACACCCACACCCGCACCCGCACCCACACCCGCACCAACACCCACACCCGCACCAACACCCACACGACGGCCCCAACCCGTACGGCGCTATGCCGGTCGACCCGCTCGTCGTCAACTTCGAGGAAGGTATGCGTCTCTACTGAAACTACATGTACTAAGGCTCGGTGAGACGATTTGAGAGGATTCGATGGTGTGCACGTTGATAGGCTTTTGTTTTGTTTGGGTGGACGCAGATGTTTGACGTACAGAGGCTCTGCATGTTTGTTCAGTTGTTTATAAGTCAAAGTCAAAGTCAAATTGCTTTATTCAGTAAAATCATAAGGATCATTTAGATTATATGATTGATCTTAAGATTTACTTGGAAAATTCTAAATTTACTTTCAACTAAATGGGCGTGCCAAAAATGTGGTTGTATTCAAAGTTCTCAAAACAAAATAAATTAAACAAGCAATTTAAAGTTAGTATTTTTAATTTACATAAAAACACAACATTAACATTTAAATTTGACGGCGTCTATGGTCTACCTCGATGATTCTAGATTTTTTTTTTGGCTTCAGAATTAATTACAATTATATGTATAAACATGAGTAACAAAATCGATCGTTGATCTGTTTCAGCTTAGGTAAGCTGTATAGTCTTTCTTTGATAGTGTCATTTAAGTGAAAATTACACTATCGCAGACCGCTAAATAAGTTCGTTAACTGGGATAGTAGGTAAATTAGTGAATCTTTACACTAAAATTGACCTTGCGCTCACAATTAATTGCAAAATGTAATGCTGACTTTACCAGTCTACCTAAACATAGACACGGCTGGAAGAGGCTTAGTTTTGAGATGAATGAGTTGGAATGGAATCTATCGTCCACCCAAAGACAAGCTACACGTTTCATTTATTTCAGGGTTCCATGTTTCTAAAGCCCTTTTGTTTTCTTTATGGTGACTTTATTGGGTAAAGATTGTGTTTATAATTTGAAATGACGTCTTTACTCAAAGTTGCGAGCCGCTCAACTTGTGCAGAAACTTCTCAAATGGTGTGATCGAGTCTTAAGGCCATGCTAAGATGTCATGATGTTTATAAATCGTTCTAAAATGTTACCAACAAGCTTGGATTTCTAAGCTTTATCAGAACTGCCAGTTCGTATTTTGTTTTTAACGTTTGGTTTTATTTAGCGTGAAACATTTCCAGCTTCGTTTGTGGTAATGTTTTGGACGATTTTCGAAATCATTTCTGTGGCCAACCTATGGACATTGTGTGTTACATTCTGTTCGGTATAGTGCACATTAATAACATGTATTAATGTCTGTCTTCTTCAACATTTTTAAGAGTAATGCTTTACGTAGACATATGAATGTCGTACGCATTCACTTAGGACTAAAAATGTATATTTAATACATCACATTATAAACTATGTTTAAATTAAGCTTTTAGACTACTGTTTTGTAAAGGCTCTTCAGACTGATGGTGGGACATAGCGCCGTGATCGTTTGCGGGATGTTAGATCGTGATGTTTTAAAGTAATATCAGAATTGTGGTTGTAAGTGGTTGTATTAGCGCTGGTGAGGCGTATTTTGATTTCAGTATGCATATTTATATACGCAAACGCGCAAGACGCTATTTGTACACCATTTTACTCGGAAGGTTCATTCGTTTGAGGGGAAAATGAGGACGTATAATTCAATTTTTCATGTCACAAACATGGAATGAGAGTAGATTTCAACAGTAAAGTGTTGAGTTGTCTACAAAGATAGACAGAAAAGTAAATATTGGAACCACAGAGGTGGTTGATATGATTATACTTAATTGTAGTATGCGACGAGTTATAAGAATTCGAACGATCTTGTAAACTAGTGAATCTTCGAGTGAATTAAAAATGTTGTTGTTCCATAAATCGGTTTGATTCGAAATGAGTAAAAGGCAAGGCATATGCTAATATGACCTTTATTTAAATACACTGAAGAATCATTGTTTAATAAATTCGCCGTTTATGGGACCCCAGTCGAGAAGCAGCCTTTTCAAATAATTATCACAGTGTAGGCAGTGCCAATATTTATGTCAAACTGTTAGACTAGCTTGAAATATTTATTTTATTCATACGTTGTTATTTTAAGAGTTTTTTTTTCTTATTTCGTTGCAGCAATCTGGGAATTGTAATTGTGAGGGTATATACCTCCTATAGCTTTTATATAAAAAAAAACAGATTTGCTGCACGGTTAAGCAGTTGTTTTTATATAATTTCGTAGTCATGTAGATAAGGATATTCGGTTATATGAACATTTTAGTTTTTTCAGAAGATTTTGAATTTTGTTTGCTAATGGATTAGCACCTTTTACGGTTCTTTGATTTGATTTATTAACAGTTTAATTAAATGAACCCGGAGTGGGTTTATAACAGCTTCGGCTAGCTTATAAATGAGAGCATTATATAACTTAACTATTTATACATTAGTGTAGCTCTCTCAACTCGACATGTTACTTATTCATTGGAAGTCATGTCGGATTTTTTGTATGTGCAATAATTTAGTGAATTTTAGTGAATTAAACATTCATATCTTAGCTACCTAGATTCATGTACTAACTAGCTTCTCATTAAATATATAAAGATATATCACATTTTCACATAATAACTAAAAAGTTTCTTATAAATAGTGATAGAATGGTTAACATACTGTTCTTTCAATCTTTAACGGAAACTTTAGGTAGATTTTTTAATAGATGTTGATATAATCTTTGTCTATAATTGAAAAGTACATAATAATAGGTTTAATAAACATATGGAAATACAAATAAAAATATATATACACTATTATTATAACTCATTTATTATAGGTGAAAAAAAAAGAAAAAAAAATTGCTTGAAAGCCTTTAAATTGTTTGTACGATAGTTTGTAGGTTGTTTTAAAGGGGCTTTAGCAGGTTATAAAGGTACCCACACTGCTGCGGCCCCGCATTGTAATCGCACCGTGAGGCGTAGATAGAGCTAATGAAAATAGATAATAAACTAATCGGCAACTCAGTCTCATACTGTTCATTTATCTCTAAGAATACAATATGATATTGAGTTACCAAAAAAAAAAAAAACTTTTTGTGCTTAAGAATAATATACTACCATGTTTAGGAGAGGTTAATTAAACAAAACTAAAAAAAAAATAAGCATACTTATGCTTAGCGATTTTGGAAATAATACGTATTTGATAAATGCTTGAGATTTCTACAATTTTGTCATGGTTTATTTAATGAATTTTGATTTGGAACATTTTCGAGTTTTTTTGTTTTTGTTTATATTTTGCACTGAAAGCCAAGTTCCTATATTTATTGTCAAAAATTCAAATTGTATAAACCAGACATAACCACCTCGACAGGTTTAGATATTATCAGTGGTCCATGGTACGCCTAGTCATTATTTATGTAAAAAGTATTTATCAATATTATAATGGAAAAAAAAAGTTGTCTTGCGATAGTGCGAGAGGTGAACTGTTGTTATCTCATTTTATGTGCTCATTTTTTTACTCAAACTTGTCATTTTTGTAACAGTCAACCACGTGTTTTGAAAATAAGTTCGTTAGCGACCGCCATTTTGAAACTGCGCTCTGATTACATCTTTTATTAAAATCAAAAGTTATAAGTTATTATTGTGTTACTTTAGAATAGATTGAAGCAATAAAATGTATTTTGATTGATCAGATTTGGTTGGAGCGCTGATTAATTTAGTTTTGTTGGTACAAAAACAATTCAAAATTTATCGCTAGCGACTTTACATCGGAGCCTTACTCTCGGTTCTCGATGCGGAACCAATCTCAATTTCGATCTGAAACAGCTGACAACCGATTTGTTTGTCGTTATTTCAAAATATGATAAACAAGCTTGAAAGCATACTAAATATTGATAATGATATAATAACAGTCATATCAAAGCTTTGGTTTTAAACGATGTTAGTAATTTTCTGATTAACACACCATAGAGTCATCATAGAGTTTTGAAGTTCTTTCGTACGTTTCGTTTTTAATTTATATTGAGTTTAGTTCCGCTTTGAAAATTGAGGGTTGTCTTTCTGAAGTATATAAAAAAAACTGGTGAAGGACTGACTAAAAAAAATAGGTTTCATTCAAATTTATTAGCGTTAATGTACTGATTATAGGTCAGGTAGAGTATTAGTACAAAATACGGTTGCTTCCAACGGGCAGCTGTTTTAAATTGGTTTCGCTCGTAACCTTAAGCAATGTTTTCAATATTTAGCGTAAATATAGCCTTTTCTATTTATTTAACCTTAGATTAATTTGTTGATTTATTGTTTGGCAGTCAAGTTTCTTGTCTTACATATGGCGTCACCGGTAAATTATGATACTTATACGTGTAGAAGTTATCTAGACTATACGGTTTATATAACATCAGAAGTCATAATTCACGTAAATCACGTAATCTAAATTATTGGTGACCCAGATGTCGTGTTTCGTATAACAAAATTGTTTAGCACTAATATTGACTTGATGACGTCACACGACAGCCTCATTAATTGATAGCCGGAAAAAAAAGTATTACCATTTTTGTGGATGTATAAATCCTTTTCCGATGTATTCATTGATTTTGGATTTTTTGAATAGAATAATCTGTTCAATGTATACTTTGCTGTATTTTAGTATTGGAATTGAATCGGCTATCAGTTTTTGTGTTTTTTATAAGATTTGTATTGCGGAAATGGAATGTAGAATAAATATAGAGAGTAGCACTTTTTATACTTATAAAAATAGTGACATTGGAGTGTGCGGGGGGAGGAAGTGGGGGGGTGTGTGTAAAAGGGGGGGGGGGTAAAGGGGGGAGGGGGGAGTTAGAGAACGCAGCGCTGTAGCTTAGGTTTGGATTTATAAAATAATGGTGTGAAACTAAAACAAGTACCTATTACAATTTACTTTTCCGACGTGCTACTGCCACTTCCTTGTTTGAAATAATAAAGGGGTTGTTATTATGTTAATCTTTAGTCTTATTTATATAATAAGAAATTCAAAATAATGTTTATGTTTAGTAAAGCGTGTGTTTCAGATGTTTCGTTTTAACCGATTAACATTCAAACCGATATAGAAACTCGTATTGGAACGGTATCTTCTTGGCTTGTTCAAATTGTGTTTATTATACCGACGAGTAAATAAAAATGTTTCGTATTATGATTTTTGTAATTATTTTTGATTGCCCACCGCGAGGGAGCGCTTTCAGATATTAACAAGAACACACGAGTATTCAGAAACGGGACGTTTCAAAACTAATTACGAAAATCATGAGACGCGAACTTGTCGCATTTCACTAAGCGGATACTCGCGCGTTCTTGCAGAGTCGGATAACGAAAGCGCTCCCTCCAACACCCCCACCAAGTGCGACGTCGCCAAGTCGCACGAGCTGCTGCTGCTCGAGCGCATCCAGGCCGAGGCCGCCGCATACTACCGGTACGAACCCGCCGCCGACCCGCCCGCAGACCGCAAGCTCGTCCGCGCCAACCTCGCCAACTACGACAAGGTATCCCTCGACGAAATCGCAGGCAAAACGCAACAGCCCCAGGAACAACGAAATCTAGACTTCAAAATACTATCCCTCGACGAAATCAGAGCTAGGAAAACAAAGAGCGACGCTATCCTAGCTATGCCACCCATAACCCTCAACCTTAGAAAACGAAAACTTTCCACGCAGGAAACGGTCACGACTTCCGGAAACAAAATACTCAAAGTTGTCCGAAGTAAATCTATTGTGTACAAGAAGTTAGATCAAAACGCCCCCGCGACGTCGACTCAAAGTAAAGTAGGGCTCAAACGGAGCACCAGTGAAACTAGGAAACGAACTTTCTCCGAACAGAGTGATGTTTGCGAGATACTTGAAGATGAACTAGAGGATTGTTACGAATTCAAACGAATTAAAGTCAACGAGCAGAGTATACAGAACAAACCTAGACTTATAAGAAATAGGAATACTAGTGAGAACAAAGACACTGAAGATTCAGTACTAACTGAAACTATTATAAGCAATCCAGACAACGATTATGATAATGAAGTACAAATTGTAAGTGTAGACATTTCGAACGACTTAAGCTTAGACAAAATATACGATAGCGATATCGAAGTAGAACCAACGAAACCCATCGAAATAGTTGATAGTGATGACGATAGTAATGGCGAGATCACCGTAGGAGATCTAGATTTAGATTTAGTTAAGAATGTGCCCGACGTAGTTGCTAGTTGTCAGAAAAATACCAACAAAGATATCGATAGAAATATTATAAGTGATATTGATGATATTCTAAACGACAACTTATGATTCAGATTAAGGCTCTCTGGTATTGATTCTTTCTTATCTAATCTAGACAGCACTCAAAATAATGCCTTTGATTCATGAGAATAGTCTGCAACAGTTTTAGTACAATTTTTAAGGTTAATTTAGGAAAATGAAACAACATAATCGGTAAAGTAGTATTTCAGATACGTACAAATTTAATGTGAGATTCAAATAGGGCTTCTTAGCGTTATATCTGTAATAGGTATGTCTATTATTTGAGGAGACTTAGAAGTAAACAATATTCAGTATTTTATAAGGTCTAGGACAGGGGTCACTAATTAGTTTCGCTCGGGGTCCATTTTAAGAAATAAAATGACTAAAATAAAAAAAAAAATATTGAACAAAGTTAATTAAGTACGGAAATTACAAAGGTATTATGTAATTTCATAGTTTGATGTTTGGAGTGGAATTGGTGCAAACTATTGACATTAGGTAGATACTCATTACTTCGCCCGGAATATTTCGAATTAACGTCAACAAAAATACTGCGTGGGATATATTTTTCGGTCCGCATACAATGGGTTGGCGGTCCGCCATTTGGTGTCCCCTGGTCTAGGATATCTGAAAGCCTAGTAAGAACAGTACGGTGTCTGTCAAGTCTTGATATGTCAATGATACTATTCTACGGTGTCTGAAAAGTATCATTTTGATATTGTATGGAGAGCCCAAGCTTCTCAAATAATCCGCTTGGAGCTCTGGATGTGTCTGCTATTCTTACTAGACTTGATTTAGTTTGATTTACATGTAGTTGTTTTAGCGCTTATGTCCAAAGAAAGTGACATAGTCAAGTAGGTTACTAAGTTTAAAGTACAATACCTACTTATTATAGATATATCCGTAGTATGGAGATAAAATAAACGGATATTTATCGCGTAGGTACAGCGGCTAAAGGCCTGCGCAGACCGGGACGGCATGGCAAGGGATTTTAATTTTTTACTAATGGACATTCAACCGTACTGTTACAGAAATACGACATAAAAACGTGAACGGAACGGCATCATTTTAAAGCATAGCAATTTATGTCGTATTTCTGTGACGGTAGATACGGTTTGAATGTCCATTAGTAAAAATTAAATTCCCTTGCCATGCCGTCCCGGTCTGCACAGGCCCTAATGCGCCCAACACGTAGAAAAATAAGTTACGCGATAAATATTAGTGTAATATGTATATCATAACTAGGAGTATGTTTTGTCTGTGGTACGAGTTTTTGTCTTGGTTAAAAACTAAAAAAAGGTCTAGCATATGGAGACGATTGCTGTTTTGAAAAACTTTGCATGTGCACGCTAAAGTAGCGTAAAAGTTAAATAGTAGGTAATAAATATACTATACCTACCTACTCAGGTATATTGTCAGAATGATGTATCGTTCAGATAACTGGATTATCAAAATAAAAATCTAATATTGATCCAAAAGTTTATTTATATTAATGCTGTTAAAAATATCATCAACATCACACAGTTATTCACAATTTAATAATAATAATACCTATAAATAATAAAACTACCTACATTAAATTCGAAATAATTTTTGGAAGTAGGTATACTTTAGTTGATAAAACTAAAAATAAAGTTCATTGTTTCACTATCTCTCTTTCGTTAATCAGGCAGACTGCCTTATCGCTAAAAGCGAAATAATCGTGTTTCTATTTGAAAGATAGTGTTACATAGAGATTGTGGAACAGGCTCTATTAGTGAACTCAAAGCTATTATAAACTATAATATATAATATTTTACAATGAAAAAAATGTATGGTAGCAGATTATCTGACATTGTTTTTTTCTAAAATAAGTTCTAACAATATGTTAAAAAAAAAGTTGTAACACATTTTCGCTACGAAGATAACAATATTTTCCCACCAAAATAACTAGGTTTTATGTACAACTTATGTACAGTTTTAAACAGCAAATCCACTATTAGTTTGATATCTTAGGTATGCCCTATTGTTGGTATGATATTGCAATTGAGATACGTGTAACATATTACCCTGATAAACACTAAAAACTATACGTACGTAGTTCAACGATTTCAATTAAAAAGGTTTTAAAAATAAGTTGGCCCGGACTCGCGTTAAGTTTCTACGTGTGGACGTGGTAATGTATCTACTTATATGTTTCAAGCTTGATATCTAACTACATTATTAGCAACACTAAAGCTATCGCTAATATAAAGAATAATAAATATTCTGTAGGGAAATTCAACTTTTGCACATTAAAGTTAACGTTCTCGGCACTTCTCGGTCAGAAATCTGAATTAATCCTTCAGGTTTATTATTATCATTCCCCTGCCCTTATCCCAGGTTTATAAGGGTAATCAGTTACACGTTGCACAGATCTAGGTAAGTATCTAATAAGTAGTATATTTATTCTGTTTATTATCTATGTGATTCCATTGTAAAGTCGCGTTGTCGCAATCAAATCAGTCGAATCTGCTCAGTCAGATTGCATTCGGATTTACACGGAACTAGGACGCAACTCGTGTCTCATAGTCATACATAGCACATAATCGGATCGGAACGCACTATTGTCCAACGATTGTTCGATGTAAACTCGGACTTTTCCGAATGAAACAAAATGGCGGATATCCCGCGCATTTTTTAAATGTTTACTAAGAACGAAAGAAATTAACCAAATGTTATCAACAAAATATTGTAGTTCACTTGGTCCGGTACTTTGAATGCGTCAACGCGGTTTTAGACATTTTAAGGTTATGTAGGTATAATGTCTCATGTCTCTAGAATATAATGTGATCTCAAAGGGTTGTTCGATTACTAGCAATAATTAGTCTTAAAAAAAAACTTATCGCCATTCTTTGAATTCTTAAAACAACTTATCTAACAGTACAATCATGCACAAACTTATGTATTTAACATTTACAATAATATACAGACAAATACCTACTGTCTAGTGTTATCTAAGTACCTATCTATTTGTTCAATTAAATAATTCTTAAACATAACAGGATTCTTCGCAAATAACTACCCTCCAAAAAACCTCTTAATGTATTGAGTACTTCTAGAGAAAAGCTAATTGTGCGAAAACTTTATAAAATGATGGCCGTTTTTTTAATTGATTGCGGTGCCACCTTAGCCAAAAATATCAAGTTAAATGCGAAGAGTCCTTCGAAATAGATACAGCATTAGATGTGCATCCACTATATGGAGTTAAAAGAGACTAGACTACAAAATACAAGTTTTAACGTAAAACATGAATTGTAGTCTCGAGTTATCTAAAAAAATATTTTATGTTGAAACAATGTGTTGAAATCAGCGAGATGTCAAACAGAAATCGTGTTTAATCACCTGAATTTTCTGATCCAACCAACATTTTTAAAGTTGTTTGTAGTTCATACTATTTGTATTAACTCTCGTCTTTCCATTTCTTCTTTCATAATGTAATTCTTCCCTAAAGGGACCAATATTGATGCAATTATTGGTTGGTAAAAAATGTGACAACAGCCTAAATAAATAAAAAAATCTGTTCATTATAAACTGACGAATGACGTTGCCGATTCGACAGTCTCGATACTGATCACTATACGTTGCTGTTTTTAAATGTTCGACTAAAAATTATCTGTAATGAAATTAGTCAAACGACATCTAATATTTCAGATAATTGAATCGCATTGAGACCCTGTGAAAAGTTCAACATTTTTTATACAAAACAATTACAAAATGCACCTTTTAATTACAAATTCTAGTGCAGTAAGACTAAATTAAAATAATCTAACTCTTATTCGTCACGTAATAATGAAATAAGTACAATTTGAGCCTACAGTTTGTGCTATAATCCAGTTTTGTGGCAACTAACGGATATGTTAATTCTTTATACATATATTTGTTACAATAAATTGTTCAGAGTTCATGAATAAGTTTTTAATTAGTCCTTGTAGTAAACAAAACAAAGAAATTCACCATGTATACGTAAATGAATGACTAATTACGGCATAAATTAGTTTAAGATGTAAGTACTATGTCATGTCTCCCGGTTACTCAAAAAAAAGGAAAAAAATAGCCGGCTTATTTTAGAGCCAGATTTTCGCAAAAAGTTATGGAACTTTGAATAGGTTTAGGTCACAAATAAGGTGTTAATGAATAGTTAATCGTGTGGCAAAGCTTAGGTAACCTTTATGCCCTCCATACAAGGTAAGTACTTACTACCTGAACGTTAATACATAAGTTCAAGGGTTTTAAGAAATAAAAGTAAGTAAATACAATCCCATAGTGCTGATATTGACATGATCGGTTTAAGACGAGCTGAATGCAAGTGAATATGTGATTGGTTAAGAAGAAGATAAGTGATAAGGTAAATTGAGTGTCATCAAGGAGTTTGTTCAAGTGGCTGCGGGGATGCTTGAACTAGCTCCACCAGGGTCACTGGAGACGGGACCAGTACTGCTGGGAGTCTTGACCGGGCACCGCCAGGGGAACTGATACTCCAGCGCCTAGTAGACCACCGAGTTCTGAAAAAAAAATGTTTGTTTAATTGATAATTGTGTGCTACATCGTAGACGGCCTCGTCACTTGACATCAGGTGAGATCGCGGTCAAACACTTGCCTATAACTTGTAAAAAAAAAAGATAAATCTTGGTACCAAGCATGCTACATGATCTAACCACCATATTCACATAAAACAACGATATGTCTTGTAGATTGTATAGGTAGCGACTGGTCTGCTGGCATGATTTCGTAATTAATTATGGCTATTTTCTTCACATTTGCTATAGTGCCCCTGATATCATCTGTCTCGTGGTTCTTAAACGACAATATACCTGCTCTTACGCACATCTTCATAACGTTCCATAAACCTAGCGAGTAATAGCCAGATAGACATGACAATGATTTATGATCAGTCTACTCAGCTCAGAACCGCTAGCGTTTAAACTTTGCTTCAATAACTATTTAGTCTTAAATTGTTAGAGTATTATTTTAAGCTTTTCACTTAGCAAATCAACTTTTAGAGTCTCTCTTCATTACCGGTCATTTTTGGACACTTACTCAGATCTCCGCCTTTTTGCTATAAGATAAGTAAACTTAAATCACCATAAACTCCGACATTGGCAAAATCGTAATAGCCACGAAGAAAAGAAGAAGAAGACAATACAATAAATACAAACCTGGCGGAGGAGAGGAGGCCTCGTGCTGGTAGTGGTTGACGTACGGGTGGGGCTGCCGGTAGCCCAGCTCGTACCGCGGGTAGCCGAGGAACCCTCCTTTGCAGAGATCTGCCTCGCTGTCGCACACAGGACTCTCCACCATGCCGCCGCCGTAGCCCATCGGGGTCAGGGGGCTGGAAGGGTTCAATAACCAAACCTCAGTGGTGGAACTAGGTTTTATGTAATGGTTAATTGTAGGCTTAAGATTCTTTATCTCTCTTAATATTTGTAACTGTTTTTAATGGGAAATTTAACGGATCTTAGATCGGTTTTAATCTATCATGTCATTGACCAATGTAAAACTGCCACAGTTTCATTATCCGATGGTTTATCCGTTGTGATAACGCTCGTTGAATATATAAACCATGTTAAAGATACAAACACGAGCTTGTGCATATCTACTATAGATGAGTATGAAATTACTACTAGGCATGCAATTTCAGGATTAAAGCTTCGACTACTCATAATACAGTAATAAGTTGGTAATAATAACCAATAGATACAGGATAATTATGAAAAACAAAATAGGTTTACGTAGGAATGATTTCCTATTTTGTTTTTTCATTTCGCTGATGCGAAGGAAACTCAGCATCCATTTGAAGCAATGAGTTTGTAGTGTTTGTTTGCTGTCATCCTATCATTCTACTGCTGGACGTAGATCTCTCCAAGACGCACAACTGAGCCCGGTCTTTGGCTCTTCTGCAGTTTTTGCAGCTACACTGTAAGTTACCTGTATGCGTCCACATTGAGCGGCGGTTGGTACGGCTGGTGCGCGGCGTGCGGCTGCGGCGGCAGCGTTGCGTGCGGCGCGTGCGGCGCGTGCGGGGGGTGCGCGGCGTGCGGGGGCGCGGGCGGCGCGGGGTGCACCCCGTACCCGCAGTCGGGGCTGCGCCGTTGCGAGCGAATCTTCTCCTCTCGTCGCCACTTCGCGCGCCGATTCGAGAACCACACCTTTATGTCGGGCCGGGTTATAAAAGCGCGGTATATACGCGCACTACATGCTTGTATTTCAGGCTTAGAACTTATATGAACATCGTTTTTATATAGATATAGACAGAAATTTATTTGCTTAAAAAAAGTACACTTTAAACAACAAACAGACTCCGAAACCAACAACATTATATAAAAAAGTAGGCTTTATTTTTTTTAGAATATCATCTTTTTTTACACATTTCCAAATTTAGTTATAACGAAACATAAAATAAAAATTCAGTCTATGAATATTATGATGAAGATAGAAATAGCGAGACACTGTGCTTAGGGCTAATTGTTTCCAAGCAAAACCTTAAATGAAAGATTTGATGATGATTTTAACTATTTAAATGCTCACCTGTATTCTGGCTTCCGGAAGTCCTATCTTGGCCGCAAGTCGCTCTCTGGCGAACACGTCTGGATAATGGGTTCTTTCGAATTCTGCAAAGGAATATTAACACGATCAGTTAAAATAAGGTCAGGTAAGTAATTTTTCAAAATCATGAAATCATCTCAGTAGATACTATTTTCTTTGCAGAATAGACTTGGTAATCAATCTATTGATGAAGTCGTAGGTACAACCGCTAATCGAATCTTCGAAGATAATATTCAAACCCGTTCACTGTTAAAACGCGCAAAAAAATGACGTAAGCGCAAGACATATCGTTTTAATATCTACTGAAACTAGGTGCCTACTGTTAAAAGAGCACTTCAAAAAAGTGCTTAGTGCTTTACACAGCTAACGTAATTTTTTTATTTATTTATTTTATTTAATTAAAACGGCTAAGAATGTAGTAAAGTATGAGTTTAAGGGCAAATGGGTCCCGATTGTGCTAAATTGTAATTGAACCTTAGCTGCTGCTAAGACGAACCGTTTACGTTACAATTTAGCACAATCGGGGTCATGGCGATGAAAAGACAAATGGTGACGAAATGTCTCCAATGTTACGTTACGCACCTCTCTCCAAGCTGTCGATCTGTTCATTAGTAAAGCTAGTGCGGTTCCGTTGCAGTTTCCTCTTCAGCCGCAGCCTGGCTGCGTCATCATCAGCTCCGCTTGAGCCCGCGTTGGAATTGTCTCCGGAACCTGTCTCGTCCGAGTTCAGACCTTCCAGACCTTCGAGGGGTTCATCTCCTGTTGACAATTAAAAAAACAAAAAAGGTTTATTTCGGAACATATGAAAATAAACGTACCTACCTACAATAAGAAAATTAATAACAAAATCAAAGAAGCTTTCTTTCGGAACATATGAAAATAAACGTAGGTATCTACCTACTTACAATAAGAAAGTTAATAACGATGATAGCTTCTATAGTATTATCAACTATGTTTATTATAATATCATTTATTTGTATTAGAAAAGGGTGGGCCCATATGGATTTATAAATATAATTTTGCAGAACTCCTTCATAGTGTCTCTTAACTAAAGAATACTTAGGTAGTACTGTTTCTACTCAACATACAGACAAGTGTGGCCAAAAGAATTAAATACGTCTTCAATAGACGGTATGACGACCTTAGCTCTACCATGAGTTTTTACAATCTATACTCGCTAGCGTCTGTAGTTAAAAAAATGTATGAAGATTTGTACAGCGCCTCTAGCGGATAGTTGGGTACTAAAATTCGTAATACTAATATTTACGTAACTACTGTAGTAAAGTCAGGCGATTTTACTGTGACAACTCATGGTAGAGGTACCTATCTATCTAATCAGCCTCTGTAGTAACAAAAGAACAACGGCCATCCGTTGGCTGTAAAAACAAAAGCACCACGGCTAGCATATCTATCGAAAACCTCTGCTAGATACCCCACAAAGTTAGGCTTTGTTAAAATCTAACTTCTCGGCTATCATCGTCTAATAACTCACAAGTTTTAATCGGGACTTAATAACTGGATCGTAAGTCAGCGTGCCCGTAGGATAACGTGAAATTTACGTCGACGACGTAGATTAAAATCGCGCAAAGTCGAATAAATTCGCGGTAATCGAGAGAATTGTTTGGGAATTAATTGTAACTGTGTTCACTCGGTGCCCAACTTTAGGGACGTATTCAAACTGGGTACCTAAGTACGCAGTATAGCGACCTATTTATAAAATACTTTACACTAAAATTCAATCTGTTTAAGCTTAATTTCGTATTTTACGGCAGTACGTTTGTTTTTATCTTGTTAAGTTAATAATATGAAAAGAAATATCGAACGCATTGTCTTTAAAACAAAACAACACTAATTACAACATATACTTAATTATAATTGGAAAGTTTCAATTCAATTTTGGTATTTTAAATAAGTAAATAAAGAACAAAATTAAGATGCAAATGGATCCCTTAAATTCGTAATGCCAACAGACAATTGATAAGATTTCTAGTTTAGGTAATTTAATGATCCGGCCGATTTGTAGGACTCTGCGGCGTCTCTAATCCCTAAGGAAGTACCGCGGTAGGTACCTCGCGACCGACAGCCCTTCTGCACGGGTTATTTTTAGACCAACCATTTTGATAGTTTGTTATATTATTTTAAGCCTACTATACATTTTATTTTGACTATGCAACCATGAGATTACGGAAATTCGATGGATAGACAGAGAAGTCAGAAGATCACCTTCGCACTGGAACTTCAGTATTCAATTTAATTGGATCATATAAAAAAACGGTAGGAACCAGGCCGTAAGTTTCTTGCCCGTTCTTCTAGGCTCTGGTCGCGTGGAACTTGCACCTAGAATAACCTAGTATGTAAGACGATTCTAAATATTAACCAAAATTATTGAAAAAAGTAATTTTGACTTTGACTTTGTTAAATTAGTTTGTCATATGGGTGATACTTTAGTTTAACTGTGAGGTCGGTCCACTTATAATTTATCCGTGGTATCTTCATACGTAAAGCAAATATGCAAATGACTTGTAGGTAGGGGAGACCTAGGATAGTTGTTACAGAGGAGAGTTGTTACAAAGCCGATTTCTCGGAACCTATGATCGTTAGTGAGCTGGCAATGCCACTCAATTGATTCTTTTTAGATGCACTTCTTGATGAAACAAGTGCCTCAGGCACCAGGCAAATGGTTGCCCGAGTACGACGTCTGCATGAAAAAAAAACCGGAAAGTAATTTTTTTGTCAAAATTTTGGTTATATATATATCATGACACATTAAATTTAGGTGGTTATGTTATTTTTTTGTATACCTTAGGGTTTTTGAAGTTTCAAATAGTGGCGTTGTTTTGATGATCCTTTACGTTGTTGTGAAATTATGAATGTTTATTCTGACCAGGTCGTTATTTTCGACACCTAGGAGAGTTGTGACACGCTGTAACAACTCTCCTATTTTAGTTTGTTTGCTTTGAATTTTATGTCATTAGCAATCCAATCAAAAGGTTTCAGTTCAGGAGTGGAAAGGCTGGTCGAGAATGGCACTAGGAGTGAGCTGCTGTACGTCTGTCTTAATAGATTGGATTACTAAGATTTTTGACATATTTTATAGTGGCTGATATTGTCATGATGCCATAGTTACTTAAAAAATATTTATTTCTTATAATCTTAATGTCTGTAGTCTCAACAATTATGCCAAATGATAATTGAAGTATTATTTAAGGGTGTGTGTTTTACAATTCTTATAAAAGTCATCTTACCTATCAAATATAGTATTGATAAACAGCTGTAACAACTTACCTTGGTGCCTGTCACAACTTACCTCTGTGTTAGGAGAGTTGTTACAGTTTGAGTTGTTTCTGTTTTGGTGGATTTTCTCAGAAACCTTACAACTTTCATTTATTGTCATGTCTGTTTTTGATAAAGGAAAGATTGCTCTATATTTAGACATAAAGTTGATAACTGTGCTATGTTTCTTTATTGAGATATGTGGTTTTAAGTAAAAATTGTAACAACCCTCCTTGGTCTCCCCTACCTATTTAACAAACACGTTGTTTACCGACTCGTGTTCAACTTTGCCTTGGAGCCCAAAATTATCGAAACTAACATGTCTCAAACTTCGCACGAACACCAAACACTAAATTACATTCAAGTGTCAAAATCTCACAGTCGCTGTCTCCAAGCAGGAGGGGGTGGTGACCCCCTCGGGGTAGAAGAGGGGGAGTGGTAGGGGGTAGCGTAACGGGCGCGTTCAGTTGGAAACTGACGATAACAGTCGAGCCTACCACGTAACCCTGCATGACGGTAACTCAAAAATGTATGCCCAATAATGAAGTTGGATAAGGAGTTTTGTTGAAGTTTTTGGAGATATGATACAGAAATTATAGCTTTGCTAACAGTATAGAATTAAAAAAAATACTGGAACGTTCTTCAATTATCCTCAAGTAAGCAAACATAGATATTAGGTAAGTAGGTACTAACTATTACTTATGTCGTGATAGATGACTTGTTCTTACGTAAGAAATCCCATAACTTAGTTTGATATTTCAAAACAATTTTCAAAAACAAAATTAATTCTATTCTTTTCAGAAATTAAATATTATAAAATATAATAGCCGAAAACTGTAAGAGTGCTACGCCGTAGCAACTATCTACGCTAGCTTCATGTGTTTTTTTTTGATTGCTTACTTTTTTTAAATAGGTTTTCTTATTCTAAACCAAAGAAAAATAACTTATTCTACTACTACTTACGTATGGAATGAACTGTCAAATTGTGTTAAGTATATCGATTCTTGAACGATTGTTGAAACTTGCGAATCTCAAACACGATTTACACAACTCGATATGAAATATTATTTTTTATGAATCGAGTTATGATAGTAGGGGATCTCGGAAGCTGGAGTGTTTTTATAGCTGCAACGGATGACAGTTATAAAGAGTTCTTATCTACAAGTAGGAATCTGAATACGTTAGACTAGCTAGATAAATGCATATGATTTTTTCATGTAGGTAAACATATTGTAGACTGCATATTATATCTATGTAATTTTTTGTCTGTGAATTTTGTTTTTTTTAAAGAGTACAACCATAGAGAACTATCTCTTAGCCTAGTCAACTTTATATACCGAAAGACTTTTATTAAATTATTATATTTAAACGTATAGGCGACAAGGAAAGTGGTTTACCACTTTTGATGACATCTCCCAGTAACATAATTATTCGCTAAGGATTACAAATTGACAGATTCTGAGGTAGCAGTTATTAATCTGTCAAGCGAAAATAGCCCTTGATGTTTTGTACGTGCAAATGATATTCAGTCTTAGAGCGGTAAACCAATTTCATTGTCGCCTATACATTCAAACAATTATTTAAAAGTTAAGTTTTTAAGCAAGTTATTTCACCAAGTAATTTAATAACTAAAATTCTAAGCATCGAAAACACCAATACCGCATTCGCTAACCACGTCGAATATGACACCTTATTTATACATTTGTTTGAAACCTTGTGTAAGGGTAATAAAGTCGAAAATCGCGTGTAGAATATAATGTTTATCGGGAGCCCATCTGTCAGCAAAACATTAATGTTTCATGAAGGTACAGATCCGTATCAGATAATAGACAGGCTATGTTTACTGTCACTCACTGTCTGAGACGACTCGCGAGTTAATGGAACACATTTGAGGAATTAGACAAATAGAGAGAAAATACTACAATACACATATCTTGAATAAACAAAATCATAACAACTTTGCATGGCATGGCATTATGGCACCACTGATAAGGGATTGGTAGATAAACTGATTATTATTAAAAAGCTATATTTTTAGTCTTGAGTTTTCAGTCTAGTCTTCAGTATTTAAGGTCAATGAACATAAAATAACAGCGATTTTAAAAAATCTATCTGAATCGCATCACATAATAGTTTCCATTTTCCCACTTTCCCGCCAAGAAAAGCAAGATGGCGGCGTACCCATAAACAAAACTTGGCTTATCGCAAAAACGTCGTCGGTATGACATGTATTTCATTCGGCGGTATTCCCCTGTGCCGTCCCTCGGTGGCGTGGGGAGTCGAGTTTTGTTCAGACATCCACAATATCTAGATAATACTGTAGGTATTTTTTTTAAATAGGAGGGTGTTTTCTAAGCTAAAAGGTTTCTGCATAGTGGATGGGCATAGCCAAAGCTGAGTAAAGCCAGTTTTGCATCAAAATAAATTGTTTAGTGATTCCTGCGACATAGTACTTATAGAAAAATAAAGATACCCAACGCCATTGCCATTCTCATTAAAACAAAGTTTGGTTCACATCTTTCATTATCCTTTAATTACATAAGTATTTATTATTTGCACCATACGACAAAATAAAAGCTTTTCTTTGTATGATTACTACTTGGGCCATCTGAAATAACTTGTAAAAATAAGTTATAATATATAATAAATACTTAATAATAAGTTCCACATACAAATTCAGACTGATCAAAATTGGTAGAAAAATGTATAAGATTAAAAACTAACATGTCTTATTTTTGTTACGAAAAGCCAACATTCCTTTGAAAACTTTCTCTTTCCATCGAAGATATCGCTAAATTACAAACATTAAAATTCAGCGATATGAATGAGTAATAATAAATTGTGAGTTGAGTCACGCGTCAGCCATTTTGTCGCAAAACGGCGGGAAAAGGCTGGCACGCTCCAGTGCACACAGGTGTAACCGATACCATAGCGAATACGCCCGATGCATACTGAATTATTCAAAATTGGAATTCATTTTTGTTTTTAATCATGTTTCTGTGTTGACAGTGCGAAATATTAGTTATAAAATTACGAGGCTGAATAAGTTGTTTCACTGAAGCGTGTTGATTTGATATAAAAGCTGTTTATGTCAAATTAGCCAAATAAAAGTTAGTAAATAGTAAAAATTACTAAAACATAATAAAATCTATAAGTTTATCTACTTCTCTGTAAAATAAGCCTGATTAACATTTTTTTAATTAAGTATCTGATAGTCTGTTCACTCTTACTTATAAAAAATATGCAAGGTTATGTAGAGTGCAAAATAAGGTCTAAAGATTTTAATGCAGATCTGCAACTCTCAGCCTAGCATGTGCACTTGCCAACCAACTTATCTTGTATTTTATTTTTATTTCTTTTTTGGTATACTTAAGTTTGTGTGTTTTTGGGGACAGATAAATAATTATCTTATCTTATCAACTAAACATTTCGTCACAGATAAAGCTCGTCTATATAATTTAAGTTTTTTATGCGATGATGTTCCACTTAGCTAAAATAATAAATAAATGAATAAATAATGCTGGACAATCCACACAACATCATCTAGCCCCAAGCTAAGCAGAGCTTGTGTTATGGGTACTAGAAGACTGACATACTTAATACAATACATTACCCAAATAGATATTTTTTACTATACATATAAAATGCCCAGAACACCCGGAATAAATATTTGCAGATACAAACATTTATCCCAAGGCGGGAATCGAACCCGCAACCTTCCGCATCGCAGGCGGACCTTCGCCCGCCGCGCCACATCGGTCGTGTATATCGAAACAATAATTATATGTTGTGTTTATACGTGGGCGGGCACTGGGGCGGCACTAACGCGAGCGGGGAACCGCCTCCGCTACCATCGACAATTTTTTTTTCTTTATGAGCAAACATTTTGTTTGGAGTTTTTGAAGCCTTTGATCATTTTCAAAGTCAAGTGTGGTTTAGAATTTTCGTAAAACGTTTGTGTGAAATGTGATTATGATATGAATATCGTTCCTTTGCTTTATTATGCAGAATCAAAATATCTATGTATGATAATATCAAAACTAAATTGCGAAAATGATTTAAATTATAGTTTAAAACTGAATAAATTTCTTAATATTTGTGTCTTGACTCTATGCAACTTTTTATAATATAATTTGGAAATCAGCTGTGCCAGCTTCTCGGTTCAAAGAACTCAAATATATTTTACTAGAAAAATATCGGATGTATGGCAACATTGTAATATTTATATTGGATCCTATTTTTACCCGACTCCACAGAGCAAAAATAGTGGTACTTGCACAATATTATAAATTACCTGAGTTTTTGAACAAAGTTTTATTTAATATGCATTTTTATTATTATTTATTATCATTTTCTTAACTCTGATTGTCATTAAACAACTAAATGAGCAACATTTATCAACATATTTACGCAATATCTAGTCTTCCCATTATTATCGCTATAATAGACCATAGATTATAAACTGTAGGTATGTACGTATAAACAACATACCAAGAAGCTAATCACAGTTATGTAGGTATTTAGTTAATTGGCAATATCCTACTAATTGTGCTTATATTAGTATAATAACTATAGATATTATATAGCAAGACTTACTTGCCTTGACAAAGTTAAACGAGAAGTCAGATATATCCTTAATTTTAAAAACGGATTTTATACTATTGTTGTAAATCAGGAAGATTGAAACAATAGTTTTATTTAACTGTTAGGATAGGTTAGGATTTTTTTAATTAATATAAGTAATAATTATGACAATCCGACCAACTATTTTTTTTGTTGTTGAAATAAAGTAAAATACGATTCAAATATTTAAATAGTATTTGTCTTAATTGTAAATCGTAATAGTCGTGCACATTATAGCTAAATTACATAGCTTTGAATCTTTAGAAATTTATAGCGTTTGATCTTCATAAACCATGTAGCATTTAAATTTTCTGTGATATATCTAAAACCCATATTTCTCAACAAATTTTCAATTTTCAGGAGCTGCGTTACAATATAACCATAGCTATATATATGTAGATAAAGGGTGTCCTAGTCGGTTAAACACATGTAAATTAACATCTATAATTACACGTAAACCATACAAACGAGGGGATGAAACCGCCCTTTAACGAACATTTTCATGTTTTAATCCTGTTTCATGCGTTATTGGCCTCAACCCTTTGTGCCTATTCGCTTCAAAACTGTGCGACTGTGAAACGGTGGGGGAAAAAATCATTATCATCAATAGACAGGCTTTTAATTAAGTAAAAAGTAATACAAATTACACTTACACAAAACCATTGAGTAGATGACCCATTAGAGACGAAATGTTCTATTTCCATCTAGTAAATATAAATACCCAGTAGATACGAAAATTATTTACGACCGATGTGTCGCGGCGGGCGAGGGTCCGCCTGCGACGCGAAGGTTGCGGGTTCGATTCTCCCTTTGGGATAAATGTTTGTACGATCTGCAAATATTTATTCCGGGTGTTCTGGGTATTTTATATGTTTAATAAAAAATATCTATCTATGTAATGTATTGTATTAAGTATGTCAGTCTTCTAGTACCCATAACACAAGCTCTGCTTAGCTTGGGGCTAGATGATGTTGTGTGGATTGTTCAGCATTATTTATATTTATTTATTATTTAAAGTCTGAAATACAAGTACCTATGTATCTACCATCTTTTACAGAAGATCGCTAGCAAAACTACTGTCTTTTCGTGGATTTTTTTTGAAGTATCAAATAACAGAACCCTACCAATGCAACTTTTAAAATAAAGAAATAAAAATAGCTTCGTAGCTCCTGCGTAGCTATATCGTAGTTCCTTCGTAGCTTTGTCGTAGCTCTTGCGTAGAAGTTACACAAATATCATAAACAAAAACTGCTTGAAAATGGCTGTTATTTATTAGTTTATGGTGATTTAAGATGCAAAGTTTTTTTATCTTAGCTCAGAAGCTTATTTTTTATTTAGCTACATCATTTATCTTAAAAAGTGTTTCTTTAAATTTCATTATAATATAATAATTACTTTTTCATTATTATTATCATCTTAGATCTAAATAGATGATCTTAGTTACATATTATTATTTACAGAAACTATTCATAAGTAGGTATAAAAATTTGCAAACGACTTACAGATACAAAATCATATCTCATTCATTATCTATCAGTTCAATTTAAGTTTATAATAATAACACAGTGTGGTCGCGTAAAAAGTTCTTAAATATTTTCGACAAAGCTACGTAGGAACTACGATACAGCTACGCAGGAGCTACGTAGCTATTTATATATTAAAAATGTTCTAAGTAAAGGTTCTTTTATTTCCTAAATTCATTTTATTTCCTATATTTTGTAAAACAATTGTTAAAAATATCAATAAAATTGTAGAGAATCTGTCGCACCCTCACCACCCGTGCAGAGAAAGGGTTGTTGTAATGAAGACGGATTTAATTGCTGTTTTGGCTGGGTGTGTCCCTTCCCTTTCATCCTTCAGGGACCATTACATACTGTTAGGTATACCGCACCGTTACGGTGTACCATGAACATCTACATGTTACTGAACATGTTACTGTGACCGAAGTAATACGCCATTTTAAAATGTTGTTTCAAAGTCTCCTCGATACAGGCTAAGCCTAGTGAGGAGACTGATTGGTATTCTTTTTTAATATGTGGGTACTTGTCTGAGAAAATTGTAATCATGTCAAACCGATAAGTAATCATTTTGATTTTATACATTAACCTACTCACTGTTTGATTTTTGTTATACTTAAGATGTTTAGCTACTAAGGTCTTTTTTCTCTGAAATAAATATTTTTTACTTTTTTTTTACTTACTTTTTACATCTATACATGTACATCATCATTAACCTATATCAGTCCACTGCTGAACGTAGGTCTCTCCCAAGACGCGCCACTGAGCCCGGTCTTCGGCTCTTCTCATCCAGTTTTTGCCAGCTACACTCCGTAGATCGTCGCTCCATCTCGCCGAGTGCGTCCTACACTACGCTTGCCTAAACGCGGTCTCCACTCCAGTACCCGTTTGCTCCAACGGTTGTCGGTTCTTCGGATAACATGGCCAGCCCAGATGATAGATAGGTAGATGTACACTGTGCAGATATAGATGTAAACTATGTTTTATAGAGGATGTATTAAAACTGCTAAAGATATAAAAAGTATAGTCATGATACCCACATCAGAAGGGTCCCAGAAGTATGAAAAGAATGAACACACTATAGCAGTTTCTATACAGGGTGTAAGTCTTAATTTAATAACTAAATAGCCTGTATACTCGCTAATTAAATACAAAGTTTACAAGTAAACTATTAATTTTAAAAGCCAGATTTAATATACAACCAGGATCATATAAAACTTAGTAGAAAGTCGTGGGTCGTCGATTCTTTCAATATTTATACCATACTTTTCAAAAAATGATTTGTCAATATACACATCTCATCACAATTCATATAATCCAACGTTTGCCGTGCCAATAAACCATGATCACCATCAAATTATCTATCAAAACAATCCTATGTACTACATAAATTCCTTTATCACATGGTATGTCGGCATGCTCAAAGCGTGTCGGGCGCGGCGCAACCCCTTTGATCTGCCGCATACACCGATATACCCACTATACCTACCCAGAGCCCGTCTAATACTGAAAGGGTATTTTGGTAGATCTTAGGGTTAAAATATGCCTTGATATGTTTGAATTTAATTATTTATTGAAGAATGGAGTCACATTATCATCAGTGAGATAAATTAGAGAAAGTTAGATTTTATGTCATAAAATAATATTGTATTTAAGTTGACAAGCGTCGCAGCTCAGTTGGTAGTAGCTCTGACTTTCATGCTGTGGGTTGTGGGTTTGATTCTCACCCAGAGCAAATGTTTGTGTGATGAACATAAATATTTGTTTGTTATTTAAGTATTCTATCAGCGATCTAGTTCCCATAGCTTTGCTTAGTTTGGGACTAGAGTGTGATGTGGAAAACGTCCGTGAATATTTTTTATTATTTTTTTTTGTATAGAATTCATGGGCATGTTACACAACGCTATTATGTTAGTATTTTAACCAAATAAAAAAATATTGATAATTCTTTGTAAAGAATTATCAATATTTTTTAGTTGTTATACTTTTTTAGTTGTAACTAAAAACGTATTATAAGCTTTTAAGTTAAAGTTGTAAATAATGCAAATGTTTCAGTTAAATGAATCGGAAAAATAAAGTAGCTTTCTGAATGGGGATCGAGAGTGTTGAAACGGTCATTAAAATTCACATTAAACCAATAACTCATTTAAATTATCCAAAATCGATTTTCGGATACAATAATCATCACTATCTCCCAAATAAATTAAAAATAAAACAAGTTTATCAAAAAAATATATATATGTAGGTACTTGTACGCGAACCTCACCGTTTTTTCGTTAAAAAAGACTAAATATTTAATCATATTAAATAAAATTACATTTAAATCCACTTTCAATTATTTTTTACAAACTACATAATATTCATTTAAATAAAATTGTATATCCAGATATAGATACGGGTCAATGTTTTGATGTGTGTTTTTACACCCTGTATAAATGATATCCATGTTTGTAAGACTCTTTAACGTAAATATTTTCCGACACCCTTGATAAACACTTCCTAATGTCCCCAACTTTCTCCGACAAACGACAACCGCAAACAAAGTGCGACTATTCCGACCGCAAGCGACATAACTCACATGCTCAATAAATATTCAACTAGGCCGTAGATCTCACTAATTTACTACTCTTGTACCCCATAATAACCATTCATCGTCGCGAGGAGAAATCTAGAGGCATTTTTCTTCACCTTATCTCGGAGTCCAGACAGTCTTGCATCTCACTTTTACTTGTGGAAGGAGTATGTCTGTCTCGTTCGCACAGTGTTTTATCTGTCCCCCCCTCTTTTATTTGGTAGGTTTTATTTAGTTTTCACTTCTAAATGGATTTATTCCGCATTGTGGTTCTTTGACCTTGTTGGTGCGAGTGTGATGTATGAAGTATGTTTCTGGGTGAAATCTTGTAGCCTTAAAGTGATGATAGGTATAATATTTGAAACTATCACGGTTTTATACGTAGTTTTTCAGTTTGACTAATGATCATGGTGCAACTGCGCCGAAATATCGGGAAATAACCAAAGTTACAAATCATGGCAATAATCCCATTTAAAGAAAACTAGGTATGAAATAATGCCACATTAATACTACATTACCTATAGCAGAAGAAAAATCAATAAAGTGTCTGATAGATATGTAAAGTGATTTTGAATATAAATTTTATATACAGTTTACCTCAGAACAAAAAATACAGCAGTTTACACTAGTTCGGGAGCCTATGAATTCAATAACCTTGTAAAAACAACATTATGCTAATAATAATATCTCCATAAAAGTAGATACTAGACTAAAACGGGGTCGTAAAATAAGTTTGTGTGACCGGATCGTCAATTTAAAGTATTTATCTAAGTAATTATATTTTCTGTCTTAAAAATAACTAAGTTTAAGTATTTGGATTATTTTCTTAAAAAAAAAGTCTTAAAGTAAGCACAAAATTTGTGGCATTTCTGATATTACAACAAAGACTAACCTATTGATAATATTATTAACATTTTTATACCTATACATCTATGTTGGTGATAAACTAACAAATCAATGATAAATGCTTTTATTTCGCCAAATAGACATGCAGTAACAATTGATCAGGGGTCATTATAGGGCCGCGATACATCATAAATAAAGTCCCCTCACAAATAGGGGAAGTGAAAATAAAATTAGTTGCACTGCTTTATCACGTGTGTCGGGCCCTTAAACTGTTAGTCGATATAGTACTTAAAGGTTTGTTTTAATAGTTATTGTTTAGTTTGGTTTATTTAAATATAAACATAATATGAATGAATATATGATTTAATGAAAAACCTACAAAATATGAACGAATGAATTTAGATTTTGTGTTTTCAACAGACTTTAAATAAGGAAGTTCTTTCTCTATAAACATTCAGATTTATCTGGTACCTTTTGAGTAATTAAAAAAAGTGTTTTTGTTCTACTTGTCGTTGACGATCAGAATCGGGTTTGTTTAAAAAATATAATTCCCGACCCAGTTAATCAGTCTTTACTGTTTTTTGACGTCAAATCATCTGACAAATTAAAAAAAAACCTACGAGTATTAACGAATATGCCCGAACCTTCACGAGCAGTGACTGCCGACACAAAGGCAGTAATTGGCAAACAGCAAACAGTTACAAAGCTGAGCCTCGGGCTGTCGCATCGTTGGAAACAGCTGGTACACTCTAGTTCAACACTTGATAAAGAGCCGGTACACTTTTATTGCGCTTTAAAGAGCTGGTACACTTTTCTAGCGCTGGTTAAACAGCTGGTACACCTTTTTAAAGAGCTGGCACACTTTTGTTGTACTTTAAAGAGCTGGTACATTTTTCTAGCGCTTGTTATAGAGCTGGTACACTTTTCTAGCGCTTGTTATAGAGCTGGTACACTTTTCTAGCGCTTGTTATAGAGCTGGTACACTTTTCTAGCGCTTTTTAAAAGCTGGTACACTTTTCTAACGCTTTTTAAAAGCTGATAGCTACACTTTTCTTGTGCTTTAAAGAGCTAGTACATTTTATCTTATAGTTCTGTTTTCCTTGTTGTTGGTTGTAAGTTTGTACGATTTTCACAAAAAGTTATCTAAATGATAATTTCGATTAGAACACATTAGAATTAAAAAAAAAGATTTTTTATTTTATTTTTATTTAATACCGTAGTTAGAAGTAACATCAATATGATTAGTGACAAGACTTGTTAACACCGACGCCCATACACCAGTGCTAAGAAATTGTCTTGTCAAATTATTTCGAGAAATATCACGCTCCATCCGCTCTGTATCACAGGCAGACAGTTCATTGATATACAGGGTGTAAAAACATCTGATAAAATATATAATGTGTATGTAATTATTATAATAATTTTTATAACACGTATGAAGAGCAAGAAGTAGAGAGGAAAGAAGACAATGTAGATTTTCGAATTGATGTATTATTTAGACATGGGTATTCTTACCAGCACCTATCAGTTACCAGAAGTAAACCATTTGACTTCTCCTGTACCATTAGTTGTCTCAGTAAAATGATATAACTAGATATAGATTTTGGTTTCATATAAAACTTATTACTGCATTACTAAAATATATGTACACCAAACAATTTTAAGAAAAGCTGATTAAATGTACCCTGTATATACTTACACAGATTTGTTAACTTCCTTTCTTTTCCGTGTATCTACTATAGGTACACAAGATAAAATAAAAAATGTATTCCATAATACCGCAAGAGAGAATTTCCCCGATCAAAAGCTAATATTGTTTAAACGCACCGCTTAATGGGTTCGAGAGATCGAAATTAAAAATTCCATAACTCCAAACGGTTTGTAGGAGTCCCAGAAAAATCTCAAAGCCACCTAATTGGATACAGAATACCACTACAAAGGGGGATGTTTGAGATAAAAATGAAAATTAAATCTTCCAAGCGGATGGGCAGGGTAATGTTTTTGACGGTACCAGAGGCATCCCCACCCTTTAGGGAGGAGGGGGAGGGAGCCGCAAATCGACTATCAAAATGCTGGTGAAAAAAGTTTTGTTGCGATGCCAGTGTGACCGGCTGTTGCGGATTTCTGGCCATTTTGTTGTGCTTTTGTTTTTATTATGCGGTTTTGGCGCGTCTGATACGTGGATCGATTATATCCGTGGACGAGTGTAGACCTATTGAAGCAATAAGGATGGAATAAAACGCGCGTTCATTTTTAAAATGAAGAAAGAAAGAAAGAAATATTTCTGTCACATAAATACATACAATTTCAAAGAAAAACTTAATATTAACATATTCGTGACAACAAAACAGGCCATCACTCAGCATGTGATGTAGTAGTAGCGTATGTACTACTACAACGCTGATCTTCCGTGATACATATGCATACCCTATTTATACCCTGTATAGTTACAACCAGATGAAGTAAAATGTTGTAACTGATAGGTACTGTAGCTCTACCATGAGTTTTTACTATACTATATATACGATACTCGCTAGCGTCTGTAGTTAAAAAATGTAAGAAGATTTGTACAGCGCCTATAGCGGATAGTTGGGTCCTAAAATTCGTAATACTAATATTGACGTAACTACTGTAGTAAAGTCAGGCGATTTTACTGTGACAACTCATGGTAGAGGTACAGAAGTAAAATGGTTTACTTCTGGTAACTGATAGGTGCTGGTATAAAAACTAACCTTTCTTCATCCCCATATCTCCATTGCACCCGATCGCTTGGGGTCCAGGACTAAGGCTGTGCAGCTGGTAAGGTGGCGTCCTGGTATCGATCTGCGTTGGCCATGGCGGTCGCGGCCAGCTGGGCGCGGCGCCAGGAGTGCTGAGCAGTCGCAGCCGCTCGTAGACTGGAGTAGAACAGTCAGAAGGAGATTGCTGACTGTTGGACTTCTCTTTTTGTGCAGCCAGGTTTCGAAGCACGCGGTTTATGGAAGAGACCTGGTGATGTGTATTCAGTGTTCAGTATTTTTATTGTCGTATACAATGTCTTAATAGTAAGTACATAATGTACCCAAGTTTGGGTGTAGCAATTGTTATAATTTGAGAGCGGGCCGACTTTTAGCATGCAAATAATTATTTTGTTATATAATTATAATGTTAAAATGTATGACGTCTTTTGGTGGTGTACTATTTATGTGTTAAGATTTGTCTGTTTTCAAAGATTTCATTCTTGGGGTATTGCGTTTGTGGATTTTTCAATTCAAATTAACGAAGTCCTCGAGTTTTTTTTCCGGTATTCGTATCAGCATGTTGACTCGTTTCTGTCAACATGATGTGGGCTAATCCAAATCATAAAGCCAAAATCTCAAAATCGCCAAAATAATCAAGGAAATATTTTTTAAAGTCATTTTTTTATATCACGATCTTAATCGTCGTGTTGAAATTAAATGTGATATTTAATCAAAAATACAAAATTTGATCGTTATAATACAGTACCTCTACCATGAGTTGTCACAGTAAAATGGCCTGACTTTACTACAGTTGTTACGTCAATATTAGTATTACGAATTTGAGTACCCAACTATCCGCTAGAGGCGCTGTACAAATCTTCATACATTTTTTTAACTACAGACGCTAGCGAGTATAGTATATATAGTATAGTAAAAACTCATGGTAGAGCTACAGGATCATTGAGACATGAGCCTGTGTTTACGGCAAAGGGAACCGACTCGCTGACGTCACGGAATCGGAAAGGCGTGCAATAAATTGATTATTAATCTTATTTTTGAGACCTTTGTCGCGCTTCGTGGACTTTTAAGATAGATGTGACAGTCGTCTGCTACGTTTTTAATATTTGGTTCACAGAATTCGAATTGTTTGACGAAAGTAGGAAGGTTTTTAAAGGTCAACGTTAAGATTTTTGTGTTTTATTGTCGAAATTTGGTCAATAATAAAAGAGCTTAAATTACATTCGACAGTCATAATATAACTAATTAAATATATGATTATTATGTATTTGTTTTATTAAATGTTTATTATATTTAAAAAAAAATGTGTTGCAGAGGAAGTAACAGATCTAGACCTCCCAAAATATCAGTTCAAGGTGCTGTGGCCCACCCATAGCAAACTGAAAAAGTCCCATGGCACACCAACTGTCACTGTCATATGACAGCGCGCGAAACGGACATGGTACGTAACTTAGACGTAGGGCAGGAAGGCCGTAAGACGATAGAACGTAACTCGATACATGGCCGCGTGGTGGTCTGCGCCTTGTTCTGACTGGCAGATGACAGAATGCCTGATGGAGCGAGAAAGCGTGGCACGTTCGAAATATAATTCTTTTTTTTTCTTTTTGTCTATGATTCAGTTTTGTTATGATATTCTGTTTCAATAATTAGATGTTTTTTATCTGTGGCATATCGTTTAAATCTTACTTTATTCACAAACTTACGACTATTAAATGTACTGTATTTACAAAATGTACCTGAAATATCTCTTCTTATTCGTGTCACTTTTGACAGAGTGGCCGTGGTCGTCATGATTATTTTTTCTCTTATCATGGAGGTTTCTTATCATATTTCATAGGAATATAGAAAATACATAAGAAACAGTTGAGCTATCTACAGAACGTTGCAAACGAATAAAATCTTTTAAATTCGTTCCAGCAGGAAATATTAATCATAGATACTTAAGTATTGTATATTTTTTTAAATACTTATATTTGACTCTTTTAATTTACCTACAGTGTAAACTTTCGGATTCAGTCAAGCCAGTGAACATTTAATAAATTTTATCAACACTTAAAATGTTTTCAATTGAATAAATAACAAGTTGCAAGTGATTAAAAGTCAGACTTTGCCTTCGAGTGTTATAATATTTATTAAAAGGGTTCAAATTTACTCACAAATGAAACGGAAGTTTTTAACAAGATGTTTTACTCGTAGAATCAATGGATCGAGCCAATTAGATGCTTATTCCTTTTAATTTCTTGCTATTTGTTCTCTCTAGTTGATTTTTGTTATTAAAGTTTATTGACCGAAAATCCCAAATTGCTGTTAATTTTGCGTAAAATTATTAAATAATTAGCGTTGAACAAAACACTATCTGAAAAATATCCTACAAAAATGGAACAAAGGACTGCAATCGATACTAAAAACATATTTTTAAGGATCTCAAAAAGTAGGTAGGTACTTACTTTAACGAAAAACACAAAACATCAGAATAGATTCTAATAAGCATACCTAACTGCGTAACATACATAAAAAAACATAAGTACAGAAAAATTACGAAATTTATATATAAAAAGTAAGTTAAAGAAAATAGTTTAAACGGTAAATTAAAATAATAATAAATAAATAAAAACTAATTTGTTCTGTGTCTGGGTGTTGCTATGTTTTCTATGTACCTATGTATTACAAAAATATATATATATAATATATATATCAGCAATCCCATAGTACAAGCTCTGCTTAGTTTTTGACTAGAGTGTGATATGTGAAATGTTCATGAATATTTACTTATTTATTTAAATTTAGCGGTAATTTAGGGTTAATCGCATTTCAAAATACTGCGGCAACACCCAGCAACCGAGTCGCTCAAGTGTGACCATGTGCGAACCCTTCTGTCGGGTTGCACTATGTAAAAATAAACCAAAGGATCTGTAGGGGAGACCTAGGATAGTTGTTACAGAGGAGAGTTGTTACAAAGCCGATTTCTCGAAACCTATGATCGTTAGTGAGCTGGCAATGCCACTCAATTGATTCTTTTTAGATGCGCTTCTTGATGAAACAAGTGCCTCAGGCACCAGGCAAATGGTTGCCCGAGTACGACGTCTGCATGAAAAAAAAAGCCTAAAAGTAATTTTTTTGTCAAAATTTTGGTTTTATTTATATCTTGACACATTAAATTTAGGTGGTTATGTTATTTTTTTGTATACTGTAGGGTTTTTGAAGTTTCAAATAGTGGCGTTGTTTTGATGATCCTTTACGTCGTTGTGAAATTATGAATGTTTATTCTGACCAGGTCGTAATTTTCGACACCTAGGAGAGTTGTGACACGCTGTAACAACTCTCCTATTTTAGTGTGTTTGCTTTGAATTTTATGTCGTTAGCAATCCAATCAAAAGGTTTCAGTTCAGGAGTGGAAAGGCTGGTCGAGAATGGCACTAGGAGTGAGCTGCTGTACGTCTGTCATAATAGATTGGATTACAGACATATTTTATAGCTGCTGATATTGTCATGATGCCATAGTTAGTTAAAAATATTTATTTCTTATAATCTTAATGTCTGTAGTCTCAACAATTATGCCAAATGATAATTGAAGTATTATAAAAGGGTGTGTCTTTTATAATTCTTATAAAAGTCATCTTACCTATCAAATATAGTATTGATAAACAGCTGTAACAACTTACCTCGGTGCCTGTCACAACTTACCTCGGTGTTAGGAGAATTGTTACAGTTTGAGTTGTTTCTGTTTTGGTGGATTTTCTCAGAAACCTTACAACTTTCATTTATTGTCATGACTGTATTTGATAAAGGAAAGATTGCTCTATATTTAGACATAAAGTTGATAACTGTGCTATGTTTCTTTATTGAGATATATGGTTTTAAGTAAAAATTGTAACAACCCTCCTTGGTCTCCGGGGAGACCTAGGATAGTTGTTACAGAGGAGAGTTGTTACAAAGCCGATTTCTCGAAACCTATGATCGTTAGTGAGCTGGCAATGCCACTCAATTGATTCTTTTTAGATGCGCTTCTTGATGAAACAAGTGCCTCAGGCACCAGGCAAATGGTTGCCCGAGTACGACGTCTGCATGAAAAAAAAAGCCTAAAAGTAATTTTTTTGTCAAAATTTTGGTTTTATTTATATCTTGACACATTAAATTTAGGTGGTTATGTTATTTTTTTGTATACTGTAGGGTTTTTGAAGTTTCAAATAGTGGCGTTGTTTTGATGATCCTTTACGTCGTTGTGAAATTATGAATGTTTATTCT
This sequence comes from Ecliptopera silaceata, assembly GCA_932527185.1. NCBI lineage: Eukaryota > Metazoa > Arthropoda > Insecta > Lepidoptera > Geometridae > Ecliptopera > Ecliptopera silaceata. The sequence continues at coordinate 3,859,109 of OW052211.1, forward strand.
GACCAGGTCGTAATTTTCGACACCTAGGAGAGTTGTGACACGCTGTAACAACTCTCCTATTTTAGTGTGTTTGCTTTGAATTTTATGTCGTTAGCAATCCAATCAAAAGGTTTCAGTTCAGGAGTGGAAAGGCTGGTCGAGAATGGCACTAGGAGTGAGCTGCTGTACGTCTGTCATAATAGATTGGATTACAGACATATTTTATAGCTGCTGATATTGTCATGATGCCATAGTTAGTTAAAAATATTTATTTCTTATAATCTTAATGTCTGTAGTCTCAACAATTATGCCAAATGATAATTGAAGTATTATAAAAGGGTGTGTCTTTTATAATTCTTATAAAAGTCATCTTACCTATCAAATATAGTATTGATAAACAGCTGTAACAACTTACCTCGGTGCCTGTCACAACTTACCTCGGTGTTAGGAGAATTGTTACAGTTTGAGTTGTTTCTGTTTTGGTGGATTTTCTCAGAAACCTTACAACTTTCATTTATTGTCATGACTGTATTTGATAAAGGAAAGATTGCTCTATATTTAGACATAAAGTTGATAACTGTGCTATGTTTCTTTATTGAGATATATGGTTTTAAGTAAAAATTGTAACAACCCTCCTTGGTCTCCCCTACAGTCCTTTAATTCGAATCACACACTCGAAAAAGTTTCCACCATTTGTATTCGACCAATCAGTAAATAAAAAAATATTTATATGTTTGTAATGATTTTTCTCTAGACCGCATTTAGACAATTATTTAGAGAATAAAGGACAATGGACGCATTTCGTACGATTGGGCCTTAATGCGGTTCGGTTTCATGGTGCATTAATTTTAAGTTGGTTTAAATACAGGTTTATACGAATGTATGATAGTTTGAGACTAAAAAAGGATTAATTTGGATTATACGTAAGATTACTTTTATAGTAGGGATTTAAAAAGTCACAAAAAACCGTATTTAAAAAATAACATAATCCTGCCTAATCTAGCGAAATATTCTCATATGAACCATGTTCTTTGTTATCGATTTTTTTTATGACCTTTATGACCTTTGTCATATGTCAGTAGAGCTTTTTGTGAAAGTAGTAGTAGGTACATCATTATATAAAAAGGCTAGTCTGGGGAAATTCCACTACCGTAACTATTTCTGCCGCCAAGCAATGATGCTTTTCTGTGTTCTGGTTTCGCGTATGGATGCCGGCACACACTTGATACAACCTTTATATCTTCTTAATTATGGTCGCAACCATTATTTTGTAATTTATCATATAAAAAAACGCTATGAACCAGGTCTAGTTACTTGACAGTTCTTCTAGACTCTGGTCGCGAAGAACAGGCGCCTAGAACCATCAGGTATGTAAAACGTTTCAAAGTGATCCTTGTGATTTTATTGAATAAATTTGAAGAAGCTACTGCATCAGGTGAGCCGAATTCTACCATAGATGTATAAAACAACACCAATTATTTTAATCTACTATTTTTTTTTATTTTAATTTGTCGATCAACAATAGGTACCTTTATTCGCAGTACAAACGCATTGCTATGCTATGAGAACATACCTAATAAATGTGCGTATCAATCCACTCTGCTGACTTCGAATGCCATTCAATAGGCAACACCTCGACCGTCTCAATAAGTTCTTAAGGGCACACACGCACCCCGTAGCGACAACGTATTGACAACTTATTCCCAATCAAACAATACTTAATATTGACCCATTTCTTTAAATAACAATAGAAATTAAAATATTGGATTCGTGGGAATCTACCGAATTATAAATAAACTGCAGTTTTGACTTCTGTTGTCAGTTTTTTTTCTTAGAGGCGTTTTCGTGGTCGTGGTGGGGCGGGTTCGATTCCTTTCTACTCAATTGTTGTCTTATAAAGTACCTTTGTGCGTTGATTTATTTGTTTGGATATGATTCAAGTGATTTAATTATGGTATTATTTTCTCATGAATTTTGAATAGTGCTCAATATAGGGGTCAGTGAAATATTATGCCAAGTGTAATACGATATTATACGATATAACACCTTTTAAAAAAAACTGTAGACACGGTTGACAAACGTCAAAGTTTAGTAGGCTCTGAGAGTTGTGGGTTCAATGCCTGCTAAAAACATTTAGACAGTGTCAAACATGATGAGATTGTGGTGATAATTATGTGAAAATAGCAATGTGTATCTATTGTTATGTATTACTTTCAAAATTAATCTTTTATTTGGAAATGATAAATAATATGATCAGAAAATATGGTAATTTACAGTGATTTTACAGCCAGTATCTTGAGTAGGTACGCTTCCGATTGGTACTGATTTGGACCAGTTGAACTATCTATAGATCGTTTGCAACGGTCTGTAGATAGCTCAACTGTTTCTTATGTATTTTATATGCTTATTTACATTTTGTAAGTATTTACAAGTTATTGTTTTGATATTTATATCCCAAGTACTACCTAGCTGAGTCAAATAAAATCACAAAACCTATTAAAAACCAATTCGACTGATGACTCTCTATACTAATCCCAGCATCCACTCCAATTAATTCATTACAAAGCAAAAAGCTATAAACAAAAGCGACAGACGACGTAAACAATGAGACAAAAAAAAAGCAAATAGCGAAAAAAATGCTCACCTATTTCGCCCTGCGTTACTTGCAAAGTTGAAAACATTACAGAAAGTCACCGAAAATATTGACTCGCTAAGTGCCGACTTGGCACACAATAGAAGCAGCAGGTCGTCTTTTGTCGGCACCCTCCTGTACGCGACAGTGCACTGCTTTTTATTTTAGCTTTAAATATCGCGAGTGAGGTAAAGATGTTAGTTAAATGTAAAAGTTGTGAGAATATGTAAATAGTGTATCGGTGTTGGTAGCGTGGCAATGCAAGTCGTTTTTTGGTGACTTCTGATCAGCACTAGTAAAGTAAAAAAAATCTTTATTTAATAAAATCACAAGGATCATTTAGAACCGGTGAACTAGGTGATTCTAGGTGCCAGTTCCATGCGATCAGAGCTTAGAAGAACGGGCAAGAAACTTACGGCCTGGTTCCTTTCGTTTTTTTATATGATCCTTCTTACTAAGAATTACCATTAAACTAAATTAAGTACCTACTGAAGTTCCAGTGCACTGATTGATTAGGACTATACATACTTAATAGACATATTGTATGCAATGCTAGACCACTTGCATATGTATTTTGTAAATACACTATAAAATACTTATTTTATGTGATTAGGTATAATGTATTGCCGAAGATTATTGATTATTGCAAGGCGGAAATAATAGTTCGATTAGAGAGTTATTAAAAAAAATATATATTTATTGCTTTAATTGTAAGTTTCTTGCCCGTTCTTCTAGGCTCTGGTCACGTGGAATTGGCATCTAGAATCACCTAGTATATAAGACGATTCTAAATGATCCCTGTTATTTTACTGAATAAAGAATTTATGATTTTGATTTTTTTTAATGTTACGATTTTTTATGAAAAATGTCAGATGTATATTCAAATAATTTCACATTTATTACCATCTTTTGCTTTGGCATCAAGAACAATGAATTTTTACTCTTTGTTCTTTGTAATCCATTTAGCAAGATGTCACTCAATCTCTCCAAACTAAACAGTATCCTGCCTCTCATTACATTGTTAGTAAATGTAATAAGCAATCAATCTATGCACAGCAATCAGAAAAAGCAGCGATCAATAGAGCACCCTCTATTTGCGCGTTTCGTTTTACGCCGTGCTTTACAAGATGGGTCTCGCAAAAATAAAATAAAAAAAATCGCTCTCTAAGCTTATTGAAAAGTATTCTCGCCCTGCGTTCACGGCGTCTGAACAAATATAAGATAATTTTCGCGCTTCGCCTCACCCGGTATTTAGGGGGCACCTTTCATACTTACGGCAACGTTTGATAGGTACGCTGGGAACGGAACGTTTTTAATGTAATTTATTTTGAATTTGAAACACGTTGTTTTACTTTTAAACGTTTTGACCTTGATTTGAAAGTTCATCTCGAATTCGACTTTTAATCACTGACTTGACTTAAGTCAATTTCAAAATATATCTTAACAATTATTGTCTGTCAGTCATCAAAAAAAAAAGAAGAGATATATGATACGACAATGTTTAGATTCAAAATATGATTTCATTAGGCGAGATTTTCAAGACTTTTTCACGCAATATTTTGCCTATTTGCCATCGGTCAAGCGCAAAACGTGTGTAAACATTCACCGGAGCGCGAATACTACACTCGTAAATAATAATAATAACTAGGTAAGTGCGATTTTCCGATTTTTCCGCTCACACTATTGACGCTCCGGACATTTTAGCAGAATCCTTGAAAATTTCGGACAGGCGTGTGGCGTAAAATTGTTTGCTGATTTATATCCTAAGATCGTAAAAATAGGGTCGAAAATGGGAAGCACCTTTATGCTTGAATAGAAAGAAATAATAGGGTCGGCGGATGACTAACTGATTTTCACGGTTATAAAACTGCAATGAAATTATTGGATGATTGAAAGTCAAACACGTCACAATCTATTGTACCTATTGTATTTTCATTATATTACTGACTGATCAAATGTTTAGTTCTGGGAAATCGCAAAGATTATTTAGAATCTAGCAAAAATGGTAGGAAAAAACCGTAAGATTCTTGCCAGCTATTCTAGACTCAGGATCTGGCACTGAGGATTATTTAGAATCTAGATGATCCTCAGTGCCAGATTCTCGCGAGTTTTTATATGATACTCCTAGCAAAGAAATAATATTAATTAATGCTAAAGTTCTAATCCGATACTATTCCAAAACAGTCAAATGGATCACGTAATCTCATTAAAAAATATTCAAAAAGTCTGTATAAAAGCCCATAAACTTTTCATTTTTATTAAATACATACTCGGCGTCACAGCTCAGTTGTTAGTAGCTCTGCCTTCCATGCTGTGGGTCGTGGTTTCACCACCCAGAACAAATGTTTGTGTTATGAACATAAATATTTGTTCTGTGTCTGGGTGTTACTATGTATCCTATGTATATATTTACAAAAATATATATATAAGTATTCTATCAGCAATCTAGTTCCCATAGTACAAGCCTTGCTTAGTTAATATTTATTATTATTATAACTGATTTGACAATATGAAGATGTGGCCTATGAATTGCATTTAAAACTAAAACAATAATAATTAATTGCTATTTATGACGTGATCAATCTAAAAATAAGAAGTGTTGTTTCCACAAAATAAAAAGTTTAATCGTAAAATACGTCAGAATAATGAACTAAAAATAAATGTAGGGTCAATATAATTAAATACAACATCTTTGAAACTCAACGAAATGGTAAAAGTCAATTGTGTTTGTTTGTCGAACCGGTATCGTTCCTACAGTAATGATTCTTATTTAAATAATAAAAGTCACTATTATTAATAATATATAATAGTGCATTATTAATATTGGCACGGGGATGACGCTCGAGTGATTCAGAATGACAACTTTTTCAACGGTTTTTTTATTTTTGACACTTTTGTATTTGAAATCGCTAGTTGGTTAATAATAACTGGTTTCATATTTTATAGAGTAATAAATATCGCTTAAATCTTTATTCAATAAAATCACAAGGATCACTTTGAAACGTCTTAGGTACATACTAGATGATTCTAGGCGCCAGTTCGTCGCGACTAGAGTCTAGAAGAACTGACAAGAAACTAGACCTGGATTCTAGCGTTTTTTTAATATGATCCGTCACATTCCAAGAAAGTCAAATACATTAGAAAATTGTTCAATTAAATTGAACCCACGACTTTCCCCCTGATACAGAAGTGCGACCAACTATAACAAAGTTACTTTTAAATTTGTACTTAAGTAGATAGGTACCATGCAACTCTTTAGTACTAATTATTTTAATGTTACATCTGTATAAAAATCTTATCTTATCTTAATCTTATCTATTTTGATGATGATCTACTCTCTTTCTCTGGCAACTATTAATTTTTATTTTACCGTTTTTCTCTCCTTTCAGAATTTTACATTATCCTGTTCGCAAGTAGGCACTTAAACTTAAAACCCCAATTAGCTGAACTGCTTTTAACGCGGTTTTTAATGGAATGCAAATGAAAATATCGAATTTCAAAGTAATTGACAGCTAGCAGGTAAATTAACAGTACAGTTGAAGTATAATTTTGCAAATAAATATTTTTAGGCACTTTAAACAAGATAATCTAGTTTTAAACTAAGCAAAGCTGTACTATAGAGACAAGATTGCTTTTAAAATACAATTATTTTCATAAAATACATAAAATAACCCACAGTAACACCCATATACAGAATCAAAATGTTTGCCAACACACAATGTTTATCCATGGCAGAGATCAAACCTACGTCCCACGGCATGGCAAGCAGAAGAATACCAGCTGAACCGATATGACATTCATAAACTTAACAAATAACAAATTATAGTTTTAACTAGACTGCAATGCGATCATAGATGTATATAAATATACTTCTTGTTATATAAACTTTTATTTGAGAATATGTCTATGGAAACCAAATCGACACGTAAGTAATTCTAACTTGTCTAGTCCATATAAGACGGCTCGCCAATCACAGTACGATACGATCAAAAATATGAAAACAAATTATGCAAAATACAGTAACAATACTTGCGGCTATCAACAATCACAGAAATGTGACACCAATAATTACAATATGACACTAAGTAATCATCAGATTAACGAAATCAGCCGAAAAAACACATTAATATTCATCAAACACCCTCCAGGATGCTGACAAGTACATCGTTTAATACACAATGGCTGCATACCGTGGACATAGCATAAAATTATAATAAATATCTGAGCGAGACAGCAGATAGTTGCAACGGGAGGGACAGAGACGGATGCGGTCATCCCTAGTGGTGCATCTTTATGCATAGGGTTGTCGAGATGTTCCCTCGAGTCTGTCAGTCAAGGCGTAGATGAAGCCGTTGATAGAAGTATCAAAATACAGAGAATATATTTTAGTTTTTGATAGAAATGAAATACGAAACATGTAATTCATTTCAAAATAGATTTGAGTTATTCTTGAATCTTATTTATGAAAGTACTTACTTGTCGATTACGATGTCTGTTTTCTTAATTTATGAAAAAAATATGAATTTGGAATCACACTTTTATTTGCATATTTTTTCAACAATCGTGAAACATTTTCGTTACAAAAAAATCTTGAGCGAAACATCGACAATTTGACAGAAGGCAATGTACCATAAAAATCTTATGTATTAAATTATACGCAATTTTGTACCAAAAATATCATGCAATTATTATTTTACTTAGTATAAATTACGAATGTACCTTCTAATGAATAAATAATACTTAAATAAATAAATATAACTTTGTCACTTTGTAGTGTCAACCCTATTGAACCAACGGCATTGACAGCCCTGTTAAAGCGTTACCAGTGTTACCACACTCGTAAATTGTAAAGGTGACAATACATTTGGCATCGAACAGGGGCTATTAGATGTCCGATGTGTGGGGTACTTACTGCTATAAGTCATGTTAACTAGGGGGTACTTCAGTACACTCATCCATAAGTATAGGTGATGATGATTTTGATTTGTGATAGGGGACAGACATCTGTGAAATTATTGTAAAATCGCATTGATTTCAAAACGATTCGATTATACGGTTTTTGAATAGAAACGTGTATTTGAGATATTTTGAATTAAAATAATTTATTTTAACACTCATTCGAACGCGTTGTTAGTGTGAGGATGGAAATTATTTGCTTGTACTAGGTATAACTTACTACCCTACTTACTACTTGCTTGAACTTTTCTAGGTTTCAAATTATTCAGGTTTAAATTATTAGATTGTTTAGATAACATTCAGTTATTAATGAACGGATCAAAAACTAAAGCTTTTAACATAATGGTAGAGACAAAAATATATGGGTTCTATCATATTCTTGTTCTTTCTTTTTCTTTCTTAAATATTCTTATCTTATTATAAATATCATAAATTTATCTCCTTTTTTTGCAAAAAGGGCGCACTTTCAAATATAAATAATAATACTTATGTAATTTTTGTTTGAAAGCATTAAAAACTTTAAACTTTGTAAGAATCGTTTCAATTTTAAACAACCAAAAAAAAAACACGAACAGGTTTAACACTATCTACCCTACTTTTGTTGGTCAACTAACAGTTGTTACAGCTTACAACCCTATTTCTGCGTCTATCGGTTTTTGGTCTGCAAAATAGCAACACTAATTTGAACCAATATCGAGAGTAGGTAGTATTGAACACGCATATAGGTAATGTGCAATAATGCTCTTTGTGGCTCAGTGCGATTTTAGTGCCTTTGATACGGGCGCCAAAGATTTGTAGCAATTACATTATTTTGGCGATTCGTGTGTAATTTCATTGCAATATGTGAGGATTGCGGGTTCGATTCCCGCCTCAGGATATATGTTTGTACGATCTGCAAGTATTTATTCCGGGTAATCTGGGTATTTTTTATGTATAATAAAAATAAAATATTTATCTATATAATGTATTGTATTAAGTATGTCAGTCTTTTAGTACCCATAACACAAGCTCTGCTTAGCTTGGGGCTAGATGATGTGTGGATTGTCTAGCATTATTTTCTTTATTTATTTATATTTACCGCGAATCGCATAACCTTAAAAATCACTACTTGCTGTTTCGTCCGTCAAGTTCAAACAAGACAAATTAAATTCCTCCAAAGACGTTAATGTCGGTTATCAAAGAAACCTAAACATCTGATTATGACTGTTGCTCGGCTGAAGGGCCGTTTGAAGTGCACTCAGCCGGAAACGCCCTGAGAATGCCTTGAGTTGAACTCACTTTGAATATATTTGCGTATATTCAACAAGTAAATAGTAACTAAGATGCCGGGCTTAGGTACTGGGGTATTTTGGTGCTGTATTATACCTGGGTGGATTAAATTTGAAGTAAAAGTCATGAAATGTTAGCACGGATTTGTTCCAAGCTACAGTTTATAATCATCTTTCTACCCTTGTCCCACATGTGGGGTCGGTACAACACGTCTTCTTCTTCCACTCTCCTCTATCAGACGTCATCACTGTGGTACTGATTATTTTTATTTATTTCATTTTACAAGGTCATTACAGTCATTATTATTATTATATAGTCATTATAATACATATTTCATGGTAAGTATTTCGATACATCATTGTTTTTTATTTCTTAGTCCGTTTAGCACTAAACTGATTCAGTTAGTTTGAGAAATTGGAGAGTTACAAACAAATATTTTGATATTTTTTAAAATATTTTTTTTATCTTTTCTCTTGCAGTTGCAAGAGAAAATAATAAAAAATACATTAATGTAATGTTAATTCGTTTGTCAAGTATAAACTAAAAAAAAAGAGATACAATCTTAAAAGTTACTTTGCTATACAGATATTGAAGACTATTTCAAATATGTATCCAAAAACCGTTTTTTTTATTTTTTTTTGTTTTCTCATGCAGTGACTATGTCACCCCCATACAGACAGAACATAAATATTACTAACTAAATTTATTCTTCAAAAAATAAACTATCTAGGTACTATTTTCTATACCTATACATAAATTTTGAACAAACGATCATCCAAACAGGCAACTTGGATTAAAATCCGAGTGCGTAAAACGCGGAACATATGCGTTCATTTGAATGCGAGTCACCCCACCGTGCATAAACGCGATTTAAGCTAAACTACACTTGTTTGAAGTATTAATAGGTGATAAATAATTGTGAATAACTTTCAAAAGTATTGATAGTATATCTATGAATATATTAGTGGAAATATTTGAGCCATTGGTGGTAGAAAGTTTTGTTTATTTTCATTTAACTACATAACTAAGAGGTCTGAATAGTCTTTTCTATTATAAATTGCTTCATGCAAATCAAAATAAATGTGAATTATAAGAGTTCAATGCACATTTTGTCTAGCAGTGTTGCATGTATGAAAATGTGTTGTGTTTTACAATTGTAGGTATCTTCATAAAATCAGAATCTTGAATCTTTGGCATGAATTTAATTTTGAACTATTCATCGAATATCTATGATTCAAAGGCCGTGCATTACTTTTTTACAAGAGTATTTTTTGACTTCTCACTCAAGTCTTAAAAAGCGAGATGTAACCCAAATGCTGCCAAAAATACATTAAAAAATCTCAAAACAAATCTCAATTAGTTTTAAACATAACAACGTATTGAAAATGTCTTTATTGTCAATAAAGTTTGTTTTAAGCTCTGTTTGAACTTCAAATACCGAAAACAGTTTAATTATATCACCCCAATATGTTTCCTTAGTTGTTTGCAACTGTATCTTTTCTGATATCAGCTGATGGTATCACCATTTAATATCGCTTCGGACCAGGGGAGAGATACAGGCCGCAAAACAAATGTAAATAATCACCAAATAAATTATTCGCAAAATAAAAACACTATTATACTAGTGCAAAAAGGTATTTAAAGACTGAAAGAAAACTAAATTTCTTGTTTTTCTTTTCTGAAATAATATTTTAATTCATATTGCTATTGCTATATGCTTAAGTTAAATCGTATTAACTGATCTTCACGATACAGGCTTGCCTAATGTGAAGATCGCAGTAAAGTAGATTTCAAGAAAGCACTCGAATATGTACCTACTAAACTTCCGATAGGCCCATATGTACCAAAATGTAACCTTAGTTTTAAGTTTTTACTAAATAAATTTATTTTTCATTTTCATATTTGTATATGAAAAATATACAAATATGAAAACGCTTCCTTCCAATCTACTTTTGAAATAATATTATTAATTACTTTGGCATAGAAACCAAGATAAGACAGATTTTTTTTTTACTGACAGTACGATAAGCGTCAGTGAGGGATAGACGTCATTTTGGCTGACGGAATTGATGGGATTTAGTGTTAATACAAGCAATCTGGACACCAACACATCTACCGTGTCAGATAATCTGCTGGACTCAAATACACTTGACCAAGCAGGTTATATACTTCAAAAACTATTTGGTAAAATTGATGTAAAAAAACAATAGTGATGACGAAACTCTTTTGATTTACCTACTTTAAAAACCTATTTGGTTTGATTGACGTAAAAAACTATTAATAGTTACGAAAAAACTATTTTGTTTTGATTGATTTGGCATGTGAGTATTCAAATCTGCAAATTGGCGGCCATTTTGTTATTAATAATTCAATATGACCTCTGTGCTTCATGTTAGCTTTAAAATTATTGTTCTCTGTGTTCTTTAATAAGATACCTAAATATGTTTTCATCTATTTGAATATGTTTTTAAAGATATAGATTATGAGTAACTTTCTATATAAGTGACAGGTAAATAAATAAATATTCATGGACATTTGACATAGGTAACGTCATTCAGTCCTTAATTAGTTTGAATGACAGCTGACGTGACGATTGACTGTCTTGACAGAAAAATGTTCAAAATAAACCGTTGCCACTGGCAAAATTGCCTGTCGTATGTTAGGCATAAGTTATCTACGAAGCTATATAATAAAAAATAGATGTATAAAATACCTATACATATTTTATTGGTTATTTTATAAGTATTTGTAGTATGTAATGACATGATAAAATATCCAATAAAACCGTCAATATCATCTAAAAGTGTGGGGCAATAATAATAAGTAGGGATAATACAAAAATTGCATATCCCGGCTTAGTGCGCACGTGGCTAACGGTGCATATGCCGCTTCGCTTCCCACCCCAGCGAGAAGTCTCTTTTGCGTTTTTTGTAGATTTTTAAATTATAACCTGAATATTTACTAAAATATTCTCTATTGTAGAAATAAATAGAGCGACAGTACTAAACTTAGGCTGCTGTGAGGTTTTTGATAATTGGTTAAATAAAGTATGATGTGCGAAATTTTTTTTTCTGCAGTTTTAAAGCTATTGCAAAAGATGCTATGCAATAGCTTTACCGCGGCAGTCCCCGAGTGTCACACGTCTTTTTTTTTATGTATTCATACAAAAGACATGAACGCGCATCTCCGAACATAGGTAACGTCCGTAATGTCTAAGTTTAATGAGTTTAATAAATAAATATTCATGGTCATTTCACACATCACATTCTAGTCCCAAACTAAGCAAAACTTGCACTATGGGAACTGAACTGCTGATAGAATACTAATTTTTTTTTGTAAATTATGAATTTCCAAAAAAAATGTAGTAGGTATCAATAAACGTAGAACGTAGAATACATAGTAACACCCAGAAACAGTACCTCTACCATGAGTTGTCACAGTAAAATCGCCTGACTTTACTACAGTAGTTACGTCAATATGAGTATTACGAATTTTGGTACCCAACTATCCGCTAGAGGCGCTGTACAAATCTTCATACATGTTTTTAACTACAGACGCTAGCGAGTATAGTATATATAGTATAGTAAAAACTCATGGTAGAGCTACTGAACAAATATTTTTTTGCTTTTTAATTTTAAATAATTGAACCCGATGTGGCGCGGCGGGCGAAGGTCCGCCTGCGACGCGGAAGGTTGCGGGTTCGATTCCCGCCTTGGAATAAATTTATGTACGATCTGCAAATATTTATTCCGGGTGCTCTGGGTATTTTATATGTATAATAAAAAATATCTATCTATGTAATGTATTGTATTAAACTAAGTATGTCAGTCTTCTAGTACCCATAACACAAGCTCTGCTTAGCTTGGGGCTAGATGATGTGTGGATTGTCCAGCATTATTTATTTATTTATTTACCAAGTGAGCTGTGCCGCCTGTCAATGAAGACGATATCTGTCTAGTTATTCTTTAGTAACGTAAATGGTAACCAATTTATTGTATTGTATCTTTACACCATTTTTGTATGTGAGTGTAACATTGGTGCGTGCGTTTTTAGAATGGTTTAAGTATATCTAAAGTATATCATCATTATAATCCGTGGTATCTTCAATCTTACACGAGGGTGGGTTCCGTGTGTCATGTTACCCCACGATTAATCTCAACGAGTTAATTACAAGGCTTTATCCAATAAACTGCCTCCCCGTGGCGAGACACGTGGAATATACCTACTTATTTACTACTTAAAATATTGTACACCCGAAATAGGCCTTTGAAACATTTTCTACTATAAGAACTAGTGCAAAAGCCGATCGTGTTAGTGATTTTGCAACTTATTTACTACTTAAAATATTGTACACCCGAAATGGGTAGGCTGTTGAAACATTTTCTACTATAAGAACCAGTGCAAAAGTCGATCGTGTTAGTGATTTTGCGACTTATTTACTACTTAAAATATTGTATACCCGAAATAGGCTGTAGAAACATTTTCTACTATAAAAACCAGTGCAAAAGTCGATCGTGTTAGTGATTTTGCGACTTATTTACTACTTAAAATATTGTATAGGTACCCGAAATAGGCTGTTGAAACATTTTCTACTATAAGAACTAGTGCAAAAGCCGATCGCGTTAGTGATTTTGCAAGATGCCAAAGTGGTATAATGCTGGTCATAATAGTGATCCACTGGAATACTGCATGCTCAAAAAAAAAATGCAAAAAATTATGGAAAGAACTATTTTTATTAGTATGTGTACAAGCATGAAAACTCAGATCTATACACAGTTTACAATAAATAACTCGTATTTTTATATTCATGCTACATAAGATCGATATTTACATGGATTTTTATTTTACAAGGTCATCAACACGCAATGAGAAAAAGACTCGCTGGAAAACTTAGGTTCGCAATTGGAACGTATGGTTTTTTAATCATGTATATGAATCTGTATTAATGATCCTTTATTTTATTTGGTAGATAATCATACTTCAAAGGTCCCTTATAAAGGTTAAAAACTTTTTTTTTTACAAGTTATAGGCAAGCGTTTGACCGCGATCTCACCTGATGTAACTGTTATGATAAAAACGTGTACCTATTTAGTGTTATTTGTATGATTGAAGTTGATTTTCATTACTTTTTTTCATTTAATATCGTTTCTGTAAACGTGGTACGCCTGTTTTTTATAGTCGTAAAAATATCTTCATTTACAAAAAGCGAAAAACAGTAGCCTCACTCTACCCCGAAGCTTTTTCTGCAAATGACACTACCATTACTGTCAGACAACAATCGCCACAATTTTCTATATTTATTTACTCTTCCGATTACACTCTCAACAATATAAGCCTTAAATCCATAGAATTGTGGTATTAATTTCCCTCCAACACTTCTTATTTTTAAGTAACTAACATCCAACGAAAATGCAACCGTAAATCTGAACAATAGTATCTACATTTCCTTATCTTTTTGTATGACTTTTCTGAATTTTCAGGTGCAGACTAAAATGTGCCTTTTGTAGTAGAGTTAGAGTGTGTTTTTGTGTGGTTGTGTTGAGATAGGGTAAAGCGCTATGATCGACCACATGCCCGTCACGTGACCGACACGCGTCATCCAAGATAATCTCTTTTGGAGTCGCTTTTGTTACAATTTGTTGCTGTACCGATATATGTAGACCCCACGAGATCGAAGATATGATACGTAATGATATTTTAAATCAGCTTTCAGAACATACTATTTAAAATTTGGTGCAAAGATTACTCGTAAAAATACCTTTTGTTTTCCTTAAGTTATAGTAGGTTTCATGAATACATCAGAGTCAAATGTAGGATTGGCTCTGATATACATAAAAGTTACAATATTTTATTCAGAAATAATATTTTTTTTGTTTAATCTATTCTGTATTTTTTTCTAATTACAGATCACAGTATATTAATGTATATGAGCGTATTTTATTATTTTGTCAAAATATTTAATAACCCTAAAACAGCAACTATACGTTTCAATCATCTCCCGTACCTATATTTTTGAAATAACAAGTAGGTATTTAGTTATAAACTACATTTAAACTTTTATCTAAATGAATTTACTGATTACCATATTCAAGACCAAACATACATCATACAAAGTACATTCATATTTTGATTGTTAACATAAAAAAAATCGTCCGCGCGAAAGTGACAAGAAAATATCGAGCACAATGAAATAAAGTTGTCATCTACAGTGAAAGGGCCGGGGAGCGTGCTAAATGCATTAATTTAGCCTGGATTTAGTGGCTCGGAAGTGATTTGCTACGGGAACGCATGTTACAATTGACCCTACCTACCCTACCCTGTGATAATACTATCGTGTCCACTGCGCAGTGGCAATACAACGATCGGGAGTTTAACTGGCGTTAGCGCGCAGTGTGTGTCAAACATACCGTTTCGATACGTTTACGATTGTCACATTTATTCGTACTCACCCCTCTGTATGTACCCTACACTACTTGACATATTTTTGAGACAAACGAAAACTGACTTTAAAGTTAGCGCATTGGATCTAAATTAGAATATCAATATATTTTGTATGTTATCTCCGAGCACAGAATCAGATTTTGTTATAATTTTTGTCAATTTAAAATTAACTTTATGTTGGTATACATAAGAATAATATTTACATGCCAGATTTTTAAGCTGCATGAAATTTTTAACAGGGTTTTATCACTTTTTTTATTTAAAGATCATTAGGAAAGCTTAACGGTACTTTAAATTGTTTGTTAAGCTTTTATTTCATCGATAATTGGTATTATTAATATTAGATGTTAAGTTTCTAAGTTAAAAGTTACAATGCTGGATAAGAAAGTGGCTATTTTCAAAAACTACACCATAAGTGAATAAAATGAACACGGAACATTTTGTTTTTACAGTTGGTGTTTGATTAGAACTTTTTTTATTTAATTCTATGTAAAAAGTGATAAATGTGCTTACGATAAACGTGTTATCTATCTATTTAGCGTTGATATTCTTTACAGCTAACCATTAAATATGTACATATTTTTACACCTTCGTCTGATTTTTATATAGTTTGTTGTTACACCCTGTATAACAACATCTTAAGACTTGTCTTTCATGTCTTAAATTAATAAAAGCAGACAAACCGCCCCATCGATCCAAACTCAACGTTAATATATTCAAACTTAAGCACCCTTAAACAATATACGTAAACACAATAACCCGATACATACCCTCTTTTACCCACCTTTACTTAGCTATGTCGTATCTATCAGCTTGTAAAGCAAATTGAGCTTTATTTTTAATGGCATAAGATTTAATATGGTCCGAAAGAAGTAGTCAGAACAGGTCTTGATGTTTTAAGACTTTTACTCATCTTTACTTGGCTGTGTCGCATAAGTTTGTAAAGTAAATTGAGCTTTATTTTTAGGGCATAAGATTCAATATGGTCGGTAAGGTATTGTGTTGAGAAGATTGTCGCTAAAATAATTACTGAACTAACTAAGCCATTAAATGCTAGGATTTATTTATCTTGATGTTTTTATGAGAGAAATAATGTATGAATCATTTATGTATAAAGAAAAAAGCGTTTCGTTCATCAAGCCTAGAAAAAACGGCAAATGAAATCGAAAGCATGACCTTCTTGATTTTTCTCTAAATCTCATTGGTCAGGACTTGTCCTTCTCAATAATCCCTGTATACCCCAAATCCACAAAACACAATATATTTTTAACCGATAAAGAAGGACTTTGAGGAGGCCTTTGCCCAGCAGTAGGACAATAAAGGCTAGAGAAAAAAAACCCGATTAAACGGAGGAGGTTCTCAAGTCGATTATATATTTTTATTTGAATAAACGTTTTGTCAAGAGTGAAATTTATGTTCGTGACTATAATATATTCTGTATCTTCATACCACCCCTTAACGATCGCTGATAACTTAAAGACTTTATCCGAAGGAATTTTATAACAGAACCGTTCATATTTTCTTTTTAGATTTTCCCTTTAAGAATGGGAGAGATAGCTAACTCTTTCTTACTCATTAAATTTTTATACTGCTGTCTCGTTCTTGCTTTATAGGGTTCGTTGTTTTTAGGATTTTTTTTAAATTTTAGTTAGTTTTATGCAGACTGATGTACATATCTTTAATTACATTGACTTTTTATTTTCATTAGTTTTATGCAGACTAATGTACCTACATATTTCTAATAACATTGATCTTTAAAATAACTTTAATTTTTAGTATATTCAGAATACGTCAAAATTCTATTTTTATAATGGTTTGATGATTTTCTGTGGTCAATCAGAATAATAGTCATAGTAGATAGATAGATTCATTTATTGCATCATGTTGGTTACAATTATATTACATTTTATTATAAAATATCTGATTATTTAGAAGACAAGCAAGCTTGGGACGAACTAACTTTTTTATTAAACAATTGTAAGAAGGATCATATAAAAAAACGCTAGGACCCAGATCTAGTTTCTTGCCAGTTCTTTTAAACTCTGGTCGCGACGAACTGGCGCCTAAAATCATCTAGTATGTGACGTTTCAAAATTATCCTTGTGATTTTTTATTGAATAAAGATGTTTTGGCTTGACTTGACTTGAATTATAGGTCTTAAATTAAGATTAGAGCCGAATATGACCTTGCTGGGGCACTACTATATTATAATTGCCATATATTCTTCAGTTTCATTGTATCTGAATTATATTCAAAAAATAGCTTAACTAATAATGTACGGAACTCACGATCACAAAAAAACTTCTCTCATGACCAGTTTTTCTTAATAATTCCCGTCACCAACAGAAAGATGCCGTGAATTTCTTAATTAATTTATGTTAAACAAAGCTCCAAAGGGTGTTAATGGACGAATGGCAGTCGTAAAGAGGATTTTTCGAGAAGTTTAAGAAATTTAGTATTTTTCGCGGTACGTTAAGTTTTATACCATTCCGTACACTTATCTAAGAAGAGTTACGGCGTTTGTGCTAAGTGACTATGTCATGAAGTTGGTTGCCTTAGTTTATCTATTTTATTAACACATACTAAGCTAATATTTTAAAATCTTAAAATAATTTAATTATAAGATTTGCATGATTTATTTATAAGATTTCAAATACAATTGTAAATAATTGTTAATGAATAAATATATGAATATGAATATGAACAGGTAAATCTTATCTTTACATGTTCATTTGTATAAATTATAAATATCATAAATATAAGCATTGAATTGTTGATCCCACTCTTTTATGGTTCATAAATAATAAATAAACTCTTTGTCAAACAAAAAGGTTCAAAATATAAAAGAAAATATACAAACGGTTCAGTTTCGCTTCAGCATTGAAACATGTTTTTTTATTAGTTGATAACAATTTACCAAATCAAAATTTATTCAAAATGGAACCGAACATAGAATATACCAAAGAATTTGCAGGAAACATGAATATATTTCGATAGCAATCTTCCAAAGAAATATGAAATAAAGGACGTTCTAAAAAGGAAAAAAAAAAGTTATAACGTCATATTGTTTTGCCGCGAAATGGGGGAGATAGGGGGGGTATGAAGGGGAGCCTTGTAATAGTGCAGGGGAGATAAGACGCATCTAAGGTACCATTGTGTTTTACGGAGCGCCCTTTCGTATTTTTCTTATCCCGAAGGCGTTTACGTAAAATGTGCCTGTGTATTATGTAAATGGGTTTTTGTGTGTTATGTATAGGATTTGAACAGATATTTTAACTTACATAGACGTAAATAAGGTGAACATATTTGTTTAATAAAAATTACAGCACCGTATGTGTTAGTTACAACTGTTACAAGTAATGCTGATAGAATTTGCTTTGACATAGGTATGAGCTTCTTTTAAAAATGTCATTTAAAGTTTCAAACGTTTTTTATCTAAGTGTTTCTGAACACAGTTTTCTTTATAAACGGGATATTTACCATGATTTGTGAGTTTGACGCATGCAACTGTGCCGAAATATCGGGAAATAATCAACTCACAAATCATGGTAAGTAAATAATAAATAAATAAATATACCGCTTATAAAGAAAACTCTGTTTTTTGTTTTTGTTATTGCACTTTTATGTCATATATCGCTGCTCAAATAGTCTCTGTCTGAGGGTGTATTAATAAATGTGACAATCGTTACATATTTAAAATACACTGCGCGCTAACGCTGCAACATTCGTCAGTAAGGCTGATGTTAACGCGCAGTGTATCTTAAATAGGTCACTGTTTCGATACATTTACGATTGTCCCATTTATTCGTGTGTGATAAACAAACTATAAATGCAACAGAGTGACTTCCAATTCATTCAATTTTAAGGTTGGATAAGAAAAGCCCGTGATCGCGAAATATGGAAAGGGCTGGGGGAGGCCTATGCTGGAAAGCAAAACAATTCTTTAATAACCGGTATCTAAATGATAATTCTAATTCATTAGACCGAAATATATGAAAGATCATAATATTTCGTGAGTAAGTACTGAGTTACTTCATCATCATCATCAACCTATATCAGTCCACTGCTGGACGTAGGTCTCTCTGCAGACGCGCCACTGAGCCCGGTCTTCGGCTCCTCTCATCCAGTGTTTGCCAGCTACACTCCGCAGATCGTCGCTCCATCTCGCCGGAGGGCGTCCTACACTACGCTTGCCTAAACGCGGTCTCCACTCCAGTTACTTACACTAGGTATATTATCTGAGTTACTTACACTAGGTATATTATCGGAGGTGCAGACGCCCTCGCTGAGCAGACGGTCTCTGATCTCCCAGGCGAAGATCGAGGGGCATTCCCTTTTGTACTGCGCTATTTTGCTGACCACCTCTGCCGTCGCCACTCGGGGCTTCGACCCGCCGATTGCACGCGGTCTTATCGACCCCGTCTCGTAGTACCTGGTGAACATTATATTGTTGTCATAGACAAGTAGGTAATGCAGGCCGTAATGTAGCACCTAGTGAAGAATATTTGTTTATCAAACACGAAAATAGGCTTCAGTTGACATCGCCATCGTCGCAGTAATACAGACAAGGACAATGTAAGATTATCTAATTATAAAATAAATATTCTTGGACAATTCACACATCACACTCTAGTCCCAAACTAAGCAGTGCTTGTACTATGGGAACTAGATTGCTGATGAAATACATACATAGAATGCATTGTAACACCCAGATACAAAACAAATATTTATGCCCATCTCACAAACACGCAGTTGGTAGTAACTCTGCCTTCCATGCCGTGGGTCGTGGGTTCGATTCCCACCCAGACCTGGGTGGGAATCGGTGTTACTATGTATTCCATGTATGTATTTACAAAAAAAATTTAAGTATTCTTTCAGCTATTTAGTTCCCAGCATAAGCTTTGCTTAATTTGGGACTAGAGCGTGATATGTCCATGAATATTTATTTATTAAAAAAAAAGACAATAATGCAAGCATTGGGCTGCAGTAATAGGTACGCAATATGTAGTAACAATGTTGCGAAAACAACACAAAATACATATTATGCATGGTTTGCAAACTGTCACCGTTGTTCACCATAAGTTGGTGTCAGATAACAGTATGTATCAGGTTCGAAGCCAGCTCGGCACTGTTTTTATACCATGTAGTAACCGTTCACCACCTGCCCATATCTTTTTACCTAGCAGTTTTAGGGTAAAAAATAGATAAAAAATAATTTTAGCAAATTTTTTTTTTCGGTAATGAATCGGTTATTAGAATACATACTTTTATAAAAAACTATTCATTATCTTAATTTGAATAGTATCTACTCATTAAAAATAAATTATATTGTACAATAAATATATCTCAAAATTTATTCCCGTAGATATTATACAATTTAAATGTACAAAAATTTATGTAAAAACCTTATCTCTACTAAAAAATATTTTACCAAGGATTCGAAATTATTTATTTAAATCCAAATATGTAATATAAAAAAAACTTTATTTTATTTGGCTGAATCCCAAGGATATTTGTAGAGGTAGCGGATAACTGTTTGAAGGTAACAAAAAAACCTAACCTCAATCAAACACTCGACCGCAAAACTACATATTAAAATATAAATTTAATTAAAAAAGTATCGAATTACTCTCATCATACGTCGCCTTCATCTCACCTTGTCATACCATCATAACATGATCTACAAGTACAAACAACTCTAGTTACTTACGGTTCTAGTATTATTGGTCGTAGTGATGGTGTTTGCGTAGGAAGCAGGTTTTCGAAACAACGATGCCTATCAGCGCTGGTTCGAGATTATACATATTATCAAAGGGAAAGAATTCGGACAGTTCAACTCTATGCTTTAAATTTATTTGCTGCTATTACTTACATACTCATGTAAAAACGATTGTTCAACCACACTATCACGCCTATCAATATGAAATTTTTGTGTCCATAAAGTAAGGAAAACATTTTTTCTAAAAAAGTTATGAGATAACAAGAAAAACTTCCTAACCCGTTTATTTAGTTATATAACACTATTTACAAAACAGTTTAGATTTTATTCTGTTCATAGATTACAGTTCACTTAGATTTTGGTACTAAGTACACCTTTCTGCCCCTATCCCATTACTGGGGTGTTCAACATTTTCAGATTTTAAGGTGCCTGTTTTTCGCTATTTCAATTTTGGTGGGCTGTCCAACATAGGTGATCGGAATTTCACCTGTTTTTTGTGTAAATAAGGCGAGCGAGTGCCTGCGGTTTCGCCTACGAAGTGAGGTAGACAACTAGCGTGCGGTCGCGACCAGTTAGACGCGGATAAATTTCCAACAGCATTTTTGGGATAGCGAGGTGTAGTGTTGCCTGTCTATTAGAATCCGAGACGTTTGTGGTCGGCAGCTATTTTGTTTATGGCAACATTAGAGCTAAATTGAATTTTAATATTCGTAAACTATTTAAAGTAAAGAAGTATGTATAGCAAGATGAATAACCAATATTGCAAATTGAATAAGAATTAGATGAAACAGGACAAGGTCAAGTCCAAGATGGAATTTTATCCAGCAAAGCTACACGACTTACCCCGTTTTCAATAATAAGAAGGTTTTAAATTGAGATTAATATCAAATTAAGCGGAAAAAAACAATGTCATTTACACTGTTAAGAAGTGTAACTTGACACCTTACTTGTCAAAATCAATTGAATGGTTCATGAGCTACAAGAGAACGGATGAACAACCCATACACACATTCATGGAATGTCCTTAACCTTACGTGAACCTCATAACCCTCAGTAGTCGCTTAAAAAGACACAATATACAGACCTGCCTAGTATCTTGGAGACGCAGCCGTTGGAGACTTGCAGTATCCTGCTGATGTCGCACGGCCGGGCTCCGGAGTGCGCCAGCTCCACTATCTTCTGCCTGGTGGAGTCCGGCAGAGGTCGGCCCCCTACAAACACCCCGCCGAGCTGGTTAACACCGCTGTGACCTGCCGCACCATAACTAAGCTTAACCTATTAATCTCGTACTTTGAAACTTGTAGGAGATTCTACTCTAACACTGTTTTACTGGTTTTATCTCGTTATAACTAGTTTTATATGGATTGTCTAAAACTGTTTTTACTGTTTTTTACTGGTTTCATCTCGTTTTAACTAGTTTTGTTTAGTTTAATCTCGTTTTAACTAGTTTTATCTGGTTTTAACTAGTTTACACTGGTTTGGTTGTAAGCGGCCTCATTCCTGACGGAAGATCAGCGTTAGTTATCAACTAACCTCATGCTGATTCAAGGTTTGTTTTGGAATACCGTTTAGTATCTACTTGTAAGTTCTATATTTAGTATAAACTGTTTGCTATATTTATCTTTGAAACCCTCTTTGACACAGATATGGTAAAGATGCTATGTAGTTTAAGCCCAGTAACGAAAAATGCGGTTTAACGTATTTTCTACGACTAAATAGGAAGGCATAGAACATAGAGAAAATCCCGAAATATTTTAGATTAATTAATCTTTCGAACTCTTCGCAATATTATTTAGCATTTAATTAGATGTGCAGCAATGTGTCTCATTGATGTTAACCAGTTGGGCGTTTTTTTATATATTTTGATATCGCATGGCCAAGGGTCACCGATGCGATAATATGACGGTCAAAATCAATACAAAAACTTTATCAATAAGGGTACCTAATCATAAAGATTTTAAATACAAGACAATAAACCTAACTTAAAACTGAATCATACAAGTTTATGAAACGATTACGATCCCTACAAACACATAAGTTTTTTTTTAATATCGGCTGTAGCGCTACTTAATCTTCTTTTGATTTTATCTATATCTATTCACTACATTAATATTTTAAACAAAAATAGAGAGTCGAAAGTTCCATTTTAATTTTATCCCTTGTCTTTTGTCAACAGTTAACTTGGAAAATTTCAAAATATGTTGACTGAAAAACTGGGTCTATAAGATTTACTTAAATGAATTTATCTAAGTTAGTAATAAAAAAAATATTTCTTTCTTATTTCAGACTATTATGTAAGAAATACAAGGTCCGATTTACCTTACTCAAAATATATTAAAACTAGTATAGTTGAAATCGGTTCGAAAATGCGACTTGTAGGCGAGAACAGACAGATAAGTTGAAACTGAGACTTCGCTGGCTTTGCTCGCTCGGTCGATATAAAATGGAACTTCCGTGCAAACCCTGAGACTATTGAGATGGCAGTCACCATTACCTTTACCTTTGTGCGCCAGGTCGTCCATCCTGTCCAGCAGGTTGCCATCAGGCGGCCAGGGACTGATGGGCGCCAGCTGTTGAGCTGGCAGCATCGTGTACACCCCGTAGTCTTCTATCGTGCCGCCCTATATATATCAATATATAAATTCATGGACATTTCACACATTACACTCTAGTCCCAAACTAAGCAAATCTTGTACTATTTGACGATCGATGTGGCGCGGCGGGCGAAGGTCGGCCTGCGACGCGGAAGGTTGCGGGTTCGATTCCCACCTTGGGATAAATGTGTGTACGATCTGCAAATATTTATTCCGGGTGTTCTGGGTATTTTATATGTATAATAAAAAAATATCTATCTATGTAATGTAGTAGGTATTAAGTATGTCAGTCTTCTAGTACCCATAACACAAGCTCTGCTTAGCTTGGGGCTAGATGATGTTGTGTGGATTGTCCAGCATTATTTATTTATTTATTTATTGCAATCAAAGACTTTTAGATAGGTACAGCTTGACCTCTAAACCAAAAGCAGCAAAGTTTTTTAGTCTACGCATCCGAACGTCCGTCGTGAGTTTCATCTAGTTAGAAAATAAAATAACTGTGAAAAGACACATTTCATAAAAGTACATGCACGTCAAAAACATGAGCATTTAATATTCGTCTCCATTACTTCACACGTCGATATTATTTTATCGAGAATTAAATACCAGCGGAGCGTTCACGCGAAAATCTTTCCAATCTGGTTTGTACTTTGTTTTGAAACATGCAAAATGTACAGTTTCTTAAAGTTTGTTTTATTTTTTTTATGTGGAACGTGTTTGTGTGATGAATGGGATGATGCTGAACAACGGAGGTTTGTAGAGCTTGTTCCAGACTTGTATTTGAAGTATAGAAGGGCTTTGGATAGCAGCGGTAAGTAATAAGATAAGACTATAGCTATATAAGACAAAGTAGTCTGATATTAAGACAAAAAAAAAGACTAAGTAAACTTATAGAAGAAGATAATCTGTAACGTAGCCAATGTTTGATTATTTTGCATTGTCCATAGCCCGATAATTATAATAATTTAATATAGGTTAAATTGTTGAATAAATATATATTTAATGGCATATAATTGTGTTTCTCTGAAATTAAAATACTTTTAAACTCAATTTGCAAATTAAAACAAATCAGACAAATACCAATAGTTGCATAAAGTATACTTTTTCACACTTTCAAATATAAATGATCAATATACTCTATATTTTATTAAACAGATGAAAACACAGTTGTATTCAGACGGGTATTAAAAAACAATAAACGATATAACATCCATTTGAACAAACTGAAAGATGTGCATGGATTTAAAAGACATAACCTAATAATTAAAGAAGAATCTGATGATAATCCATTAATTTACATCAACAATCCCGTAGAAACCAAAATACCTAACCCGTATCTTAGTATCAATGAATTTAAGGACCTTCTAGCAGGAAGGGTCTTAAGACAACGAGAAGACTTCAAGAAAACAAAACACGAAACTTTTGCCACCTTGAAACCACGACTGCACTATAAAAAGCACCAAAATAATGTTGTTAGTAAAACTAAATTGAAGAAAAGACGAACTAGACCAAAGTCTATCAGAAATATCTCAAAAGCCAAAACGGTAAAAATCAAGATTGTTAATGCAACTGAAACGAAAACTTCTGATAAAGTAACCATATACAATGCTGTAAATAATAAAATAGAACAAACAAGTAAAGTTAACACAGAAACTACAGATGTGGATAAAAAAACGACTAATAATGGACTGATTATAGTACGTAGTCTATTACATTCTACCGAAGCTACATATCATCCTAGTGAAAATAGTTCAGTTGTAGAAAAAACGACAGCTAGGAATGAACATAGCGCCAGTTCTGTAGAACTTATTGGAACTTTGAGAACATCTGAATACGATGTGAAAAATGATAAATATATTACAATTGCTACAGAAAACACATTACATACAAATGATTTTACTGATCATATTTTACTAACAGAAGAAAAAGGAGGCTTTATTAATAATGAATCAGCTGACCCTAATGATAAAAGAGTAGCAAATATTTCAGTTTTTATAGAAACGACTCCAAAAACAGATACTACAGCACAACATGCTCTACGCACAAATACAATAAAAGATATAGAAAACAAAACAGCTGTAGATATTTCCGAAAACGTTCCAAACATTTCTGTTGTTACAAAAAGTAATTCAAATACAGAAGTGATTACTGAAGCAACAAACTATAAATCTGAACAAGAAGATAATACTATGAAAGAAACTATTGAAATAAGTAGTGTTTTAAATTTGAAAGAAGTTAATAATGAAAATTTGACTGCTACAGAGCCGATTACTGGCAAAACTACTCAAAAATCTACTGATGAGGAAACTACCACTCATATGTCTACTAAAGATTATATTACTGAAGATCCTACTACTGTTACATTTGAAGAGTTTATTACAGAGAGTGGCACAAACGAAGAGAGATTTAAGCCCAGCAGTGGACAAATTCAGAATGATAGTAAGCTTACTATTGAAAAGTCTACTACCAGAAGGCGACCACCAGTTCATACAAGAGTAGCGATGGTTACCAAAAGACGTACAGCTACTACCAAAGCAACTACGGTGACAACTACCACGAAAAAAGTTATGAAAAGGACCACTTTAGCGGTAAGTTTTTTAGAATAATCTATTATCATTTGACAGGCGTCACAGCTCAGTAGTAGCTCTGACTTTCACCCGTCGTGGGTCGTGAGTTCACTTCCCCAGAGCAATTGTGTGATGAACATAATATTTGTTCTGTGTCTGGATGTTATATGTATTCTATGTTTGTAATCTCAGTAAAAAAAAAAAAAATTATTCTATCATCAACAGTTTGGGACAAGAATGTGATGTGTGAAATGTCCATGAATATTTATTTTTTTATTTACTTTTTTTTTATGGAACAAAATGGGACTTTAACTTTATCTTAAGTCTCGCAAAACACTACCTACTCAAGATTCCTTGTGAATATTGAAATGGGGTAGGCAGAGGCATGTCTAAAGTTAGCACAAGCCTACATTTTGCTTTTGTTTGTATAAGGCGTTTGTTGCCTAAGATTTTACAGTGCATTTTTACACCCTATACAACAAGTCGTTTTTTAAACTATTCTAATCTTTTACAACTTCTTTTAAATGCTTTACTTTTTTAATATAAAATATGTATTCCCTTGTGAGGTAATTCTCGCCACTTGAAATCTGACCGGATAAAGTGGAAAACACTTTATTGAAGTGTTTAAGTACTTCAGTGGCCATTTTCAGATTATTGATTGTGTAAAAAGTGATTAAAAAGAGACTTTAAATAATTGGATGTAAAAAATATATTAAGTGCACCCTAAAACTGGTAAAGCATTTGTGTAATACAAATTATTTTGGTCATCTTAACACAAAATTATAAGAAAATATTTTTATCTATAATGTATGCATTCAGTTTCATTCGTTAAAATTATTTAAACCTATTTGGTACTTCTACTTTCTAATAAGAAAAAGGTTTAGAAAAACGCGGTGACTTGAAAACTTCCTTCGTTTTTTGGTGGTTAATATTTATTTAAACACACTCGATTTAAAAAAGTTTAATTTGTTCAAATTATTTAAAACTTTTTTTCGATAAATAAAAATGTTTGTTTTATCCCGAAAAAACTTTTTTAGCTGTTATGAAGATATTCAATATCTCTGACACCCAGTAGTAGACGGTAGAATTTGTTACCTACTACTACTTTCTTTTTATAATTACATTTTTAAGCAGTAAAAATAAGGGGGTAATTAACTAAGTAAGAAAATACATTAATTTTTTGAATCTTAAAATATGGATTTATATGTACAAATCCCAGAGCTAGTTACCAATACCCGACGGTTTTAAGAACCTAGGCTTAGTCGAACTACTTTAAAAAAAAACAGACATCTATTAATTCGCTTGTCATAATATATATACTTGCCTCTTCTTCTTCTTATCGTGTCGATGCTACAACTGTAGGTATTCTGTTGTAACATCGTGTTGGAAAGATTAGCCAGAAGAATTATACTTGCCTGAAGTATTGATTACCAGACGTAATGATGGCATAAAGTCAACGCTAACTTTTTATAAGTTAAGGGGTTAGTCGTGGATATAATACTTTATTATTTTAAGTTATTAGCTAAAAATTCGATTTATTGAAACTATTAATGCTTTTTTTTTCAGAGACCCTTGGTGTTCATGGGCGGTTGGGAAAATTCATAATGAAATATGGAATTTAAAATAAAGTTCAACTTTGACAGTAGCTATTAGTAGCAAAGAACGGATAAGACTTTTTTTTCATTTAAGAATTTGACAGATTTCGTTGTAAAATCTATACCTACTGACTTTATTACTATTTTATTTAAATTTTCTATAGTACAATAAGTTAATACGATCCATAAAAATGTGAAATTTAACTTATTAAGATCTGTAAATTTTAGAAATATATAATATCCTGAATGTTTTCCATAAATCATACCAAAGCTTTTTTTTAATGACGATTTTGGACTATTAATATAAGTTGTACGATTTTTTACAGAGAGGCAGTAAATAAAAGTATCTAGTTCGTATAGGTATAGAAAAAATGGTAAGTAGATAAAAAATACTGAAATTCAACCTAAATGTGTTAGTATATTTGTTTGCACTGAAAAGTAGGCATGTGTTGCAATTGCAATCAACATATACCTACCTATGGGCAAAAAAAACTGAAATACCTACTCAACTCATTTTCCAGTTTATTTTTTAACTACTAAGGAGAAAGTTAAGTTTATAATAAAATGTATATAGTATAAAGCTGTATAAATTAGTAATATGAAAATCTTACCTTTTCTAACTTCTAAATAAAAATATCTAAGTTATTGCAAAAGCAATAACAACCTTTTTCAACTAGTTTCTATCATCACTATATTTTTTTCATATTTTATAAAAAAAGTTCACAAAAGCTCCGTCAAATCGAGTCGCACTATTTCACGAAAAACTATAATATTTCGCGCCAAATCGAAACGTCAAACTGTCAAACGGAGCATTTCGCCTCTACATCTGAATAAAGACGCCACTTCACTGATTACAAAATACAATCTCACGTGGACCTCCCGAACTGAGCTATAACCTTTATAACTATGAAGGGCCAGCGCCGAGACAGCTCTATTCCCAGAACCAGCCAGAGCGAGACAGCAACAGCCCCGAGTGTCAACACCCATTGTAAGCTCCTTACTGCATTTAGGACTGCTCATTTGTGCGAGCGAGACACATAGATTTATATTGTGAAGCTTTAATTCAAGCCACGCCCATCCCTCATTTATCCCCCGATAGTGGGGTAAACTTGGGCAGTTTTAAATTATCTATTATAATAAAATTATTTCGCGAAATAAGGGGTTGGTTATGGTAATGATGTGTTTAATTTATACCTTTATCTGCGTGAGGAGTGACAACTTTAATCATATGACATAAATGTTTTTAGTCATTTAAATTCGGATATTACTTATTTTACTTATTAAAACATCTTCATATTTTACGTTAATAAAAAAAAAACAACATTTTAAAATTACAATTAGCATAGAAATTAAACAACAAAATTGCCCCAAATGTAAAGAATAAGTATGTAAAATAAATAAGTATTACTTAATACTCCATTTATAAAAATAAACACTTTTCGATAGTCCCTCTTACACACATGGTTGTATGTATCATGTTCAAATTCCATCTCTCTCACCCGCATACTTCCGCTGATACATTGTATGTCACCTAAATACATTCTTTAATGTATTAGCATAAGGTCGATTATCTCTTGCATAGTTGCAGCAGGCTTTGTCAACATTTTGTGGTTACGTTTTAGTTTATCTCCCCCGCACAAAATAACATTATCTTTAGCCAATGGTACGTAACCACTGGCTTTTTTCAGCCAATCGATGAGCATAAATATTCGAGCTCTGAAATTTGAATTTTTTTTTTGTTGCAACTTTCCTACTTTTTTTTTATTTATGTTTTGAACAAGTCTGAACTGAGAATATTTTGGTTCGTTATTTTAAAATGAGGCTCTTACTAAATGAATAATAGAGGTCAAAACTAATAGTTTACGAAAAATTTAAGACTAAGAGAGAAACTTCACGACAGCTCGTGGGTTCGATTCCCACCCACAGCAAATATTTGTTCTATCTGGGTGTTACTATGTATTCTTTGTGTGTGTTTACAAAAAAATTTATATAAGTATTTTATCAGCAATCTAGTTCCCATAGTACAAGCTCTGCTTAGTTTATGAGACTAGAGTGTGATGAGTGAATTGTCCGGGATTATTTAATTATTTATTAAATTCAACAATAACGTAGTTAGTCTTAAATTCACAAACAATCTTACGACTATTACAGCATTTACAAGGTGACAGTATTTACAAAATGTATATAGTAGGTAGCTATAAAACACGAACGAAGTCACAAACGTTGACTAGTGCAGACTAGGTTAATAAAACACTAGATTGCGCACCCAAACATTGGTTCCGTCAAGGTGCGGTAATGCTTACACGTCCTCTTTAATGCTCAATTTGGTGGAGTAGATTGGTTCCTTCATAGTGCTCGCTAAGTATGGAACTGGACTAAGTAGTTTTCATTATAAACCCGTTTATAATGAAAACTATGTTCAAAACCAGAATAATTTCAAATATTGTATGGACTAAGAAGATGCTAGAATTTATGATTTATAGTAGATTGCTTTTTTGTAAAATATGCTCTGGTTATTCGTTTAGATTAATTTTAGAGCAAACATATTAGGTCTGAAAGCTTACAAAAAAGCGAATAACTTATTCTTAGGCCAAGTTTGTTTGTCTTTTTTTTACTTTTAATGAAACTTTGATTATAGCTTATACATAAGAATAAAACATACGGCCTATCTTATGAAAAATAATAATTATATAAATATAATGCTGGACAATCCACACAACATCATCTAGCCCCAAGCTAAGCAGAGCTTGTGTTATGGGTACTAGGAGACTAACATACTTAATACAATAATCTAAAATACATTACATAGATAGATATTTTTTATTATACATATCAAATACCCAGAACACACGGAATACATATTTGCAGTTCGTACAAACATTTATCCCAAGGCGGGAATCGAACCCGCAACCTCCGCGTCGCAGGCAGACCTTCGCCCGCCGCTCCACATCGTCTTTTTTTCTATTTTTTGGATATTTTCTTTGCTTTTCACTAGTTATTTATAAAGAGTCGTACTCCATGCTAAGCAGCCGACAGTGGCGGCGTGCCCAGCGCAGTGTGTGCGCAATTGCACAGCAATGGGACCGTGGTCGCACTACATCCTCTGCAGACTGACGGCGGTGAATTTCATGCCAAACTACAAACAACAACAAACTCTTGTACATTTTAGATATTAATAAATCGCGGACATTTTAAACAGCACACTATAGTCACACTAAGCAAATCTTGTAGGTACATAGACGTTTAACGGTCTATCTTATAAAAAGTTAGCGCAGACTTGAAGTACTGATTACCATACGTAATGATGACATAAAGTCAACGCTAACTTTTTATAAGATAGGGGGTTAATATTTACGGACATTTCACACATCACACTCAAGTTCCAACCTAAGCATAGCTTGTGCTATGGAAACTAGATTGCTGATAGAATACTTATATCTTTTTATGTAAATAAATACACTGCAACATCCCGAAACATAATTTTGTTTGTGCTAATCACATAAACATTTGCTCTGGGATATCAAACCCACGACCCACAGCATGGACCGCAGAGCTATTATCAACTGAGCTGGGACGTCTGTTAATATATTATAATCTTCAAATACTTATTCACTTTCATGACATAATATATCTCATAGTTTTCATTATAAACGGGATATAGGTAGGTATAGCATGGTTTGTGAGTTTGATTATTTCCCGATATTTCGACACAGTTGCATCAAAAATCATGGTAAAGATCCCGTGTATAATGAAAACTATGTTTAAAACTATGATAAGTAGTTTCAAATATAATATATATCTCCTCTCTTTCTTGGAAAGATTGATGATAATGAACTCTTATTAGTGTGTGGAAAATATGTGTGGATGTATGTCAATTACACATAAATATGTGTGGATATATATATATATATATATATATATATTTTTTTTATTTCTGGGCGTCTAGTCGAAGCGACGCGTGACCCGAGGGCTGGTGAGTATCTGGCCCAACGTATCAGCATTGCTATTCAGCGCGGCAATGCAGCCAGTGTCTTGGGTACGCTTCCGATTGGTACTGATTTGGATCAGTTGAGCTATCTATAGATCGTTTGCAACGGTCTGTAGATAGCTCAGCTGTTTCTTATGTATTTTATATGTAAATGTACATTTTGTAAATACTGTATAGTCGTAAGTTTGTTTGTGAATAAAATATTACACATACATCTACACATCAGTACGAACTTTCGAGTTTATAATATTAGCAGCACCACAAAGTCAGCTGCATCCATTCCCATGCACTAACTCACCACTAATCTGTAGCAGTCACAGCTCACAGCATAGTTAGTACATGTACGTAGAAAAGCTCCTACCATGGACTAACTGCCCACTAATCTGTAGCAGTCACAGCTCACAGCACAGTTAGTACGCGTACGTAGAAAAGCCCTTCCACAGCACTAACTGCCCACTAATCTGTGGCAGTCACAGCTCACAGCATAGTTAGTACGCGTACGTAGAAAAGCCCTTCCACAGCACTAACTGCCCACTAATCTGTGGCAGTCACAGCTCACAGCGTAGTCAGTACGTACAGACAGACAAACATGATTCGTCAGTAAAGCGTTATAATCCGCTTAGCCCTTTGTCTGCGGTAATGATCATGTATCATTTAACGAGGTTTATGCATTTAACCAGGTTTAATCATTTAACCATGTTTAATCATTCATTTTTAATCATTTAACCAGACTGTAAGTTTGGTTCGCTTTGATGTTTGCACGTGTGGGTTATCATTGATGATCATTTGGAGGCTTGGCAAATAAAGGGCTAGTTTTGGATGTGATTAAGATATACCTATAGCAAGATTTATTTATTTTATTTGATTCGGACAACCAACAGTGCTGCAAACAGTATTAGAAACAACATAAAAAACTAATCACCAATTAGATATTTTCACATGAACGATGCTAAAGAAAAACTTGTCTTATCAGATGTTACATAAAGTTATTTACCTACTATTTATTTTTGTAGGATGATTATGTATTTATTAATTATTTGCGTATGTAATTTTTAACAAATACATATCACAAAATCTCAATCCAGAGTGAATTCAAACTCGAATATTATTTATTCCATAAAATCACAAGGATCATTTAGAATCTTATACACAATCTATCCTATATCCTATAAGCTGTATTTATATGTATAAAATGATTGTAGATGCCAGTTCCAACTACATTTACTTACAAGTAGTTGATCTATCTATAGATCGTTTGCAACGGTCTGTAGATAGCTCAACTGTTTCTTATGTATTTTATATGACAATGTATATTTTGTAAATACTTACAAGTATTATGTATTGTGATGTAGATAAAGCATACAATAAACAAGTTTTACACTGATGTAAGTAGATAGTATTGTTGAGGAGTTACACGACACGCAGTCAGTAGGCAGACTTCCGGTGCATGTGCAAATTACTATGCTAATAAATATGCATTCAAAAACAGCATTTTTACAAGTTTTGTATGTATACTTAACAATGGCTGATCAAATACACGATATGAACAGTCGCTAACGGTGTAGTGGAAGCAAGTCTACCTTCTGATTTTAGAGCCGCGGGCTCGATTCTTGTGTAGCAGTTATTTTATTGACATTACCTATGTGAATGGAAATGGATGTAAATATATATATTATATATATATTCATACATATAATATAAATATATATTCATTCATATATTATAAATACATATCACGAACCACACTCCCACTTACAAGCTAAGCAAAGCTTGTACTTAGAGAACTAGATTGCTGATAGAATACTTATATACTTACAAATATTTGTTCTGGGTGGGAATCGAAATACGGCCCACAACATGTAAGGCAGTGCTAATACCAACTGAGCTGTGACGCTTGAATGTACAAAAACTCCAACTCAAGGAATTTTTATAACACTTTTCAGTACCTTATATCGTTTTTGTGTCCTACCAAATAAGGACCATTGAGTTTTTAAAAAAATAACTAGATAAACTATATTATGAAAAGAAATAATCATAAAATAATGCTTATTTTTAACCTACTAATTTCTAACGCATTATTCCATTCTCAAAAAGTTTAAAGAAGTATGAAAACAGCTATACTAATTTATTTAGATACCTTCATTTTTTTCATCACTACTGCCATCTATTGATATGCAACTTTACGTAAAATCATATTGAAATAGTCAACAGATGGCACTACAATACTAGGTAAAAAGTTTCAAGAGCTCTGACAGAGATGACACTATTCGGGGTTTATTAAACATGGTTTTATTGTTAGGTAACCTTTTATGATCGAAGTAGGTAACTGAATAAGGCTTTTGATCAGAGATTTAGTTTGTGCAGTTTGTACAAGATGGCGTTATTGAGATACTTTAAGAGTTATTTAGTAGGTAATTTAAAACTCGTTTTAATATTAAAGCAAACAATTATAAATTGAACTTTAAGGTTGTACCTAGTTCCAATGAAAATATTATATTATATTTTTTATTCTTCAGCTCGTATTTCAATTTGTTCTAATCTAAACTCCCTCGTTAATATGTTCACAAAATTGTTGCATTTTTTTTCTTGAATTAATTAATCTTTTTTTTAACCCTGTTCTAAGAAGCCTGAACTCTAATTTCTATTAAAGCAGATTACTCTAGTATGACCACGACAAGTCTGCAATGCAGTTAATGCCCAACGTGTGCACCTCTACCATGAGTTGTCACAGTAAAATCGCCTGACTTTACTACAGTAGTTACGTAAATATTAGTATTACGAATTTTAGTACCCAACTATCCGCTAGAGGCGCTGTACAAAACTTCATACATTTTTTTAACTACAGACGCTAGCGAGAATAGATTGTAAAAACTATAAAAACTCATGGTAGGGCTACTGAAATGTTTTGTCATTTT
This sequence comes from Ecliptopera silaceata, assembly GCA_932527185.1. Lineage (NCBI taxonomy): Eukaryota > Metazoa > Arthropoda > Insecta > Lepidoptera > Geometridae > Ecliptopera > Ecliptopera silaceata. The sequence continues at coordinate 3,893,764 of OW052211.1, forward strand.
AGCGGTGTCTTACTTAATTTTACCGTAGTTTTTTAGCAGAACATTGCTGCAGACTTAGCGTGGTCAAGCTTTTATTGTCGTGTAATGAATATTGCGACTTCAGTACGTATGCACTGCAGGAGTCCAATCTATGAACAGAATGCGTTTTATACTGCATTGAATATCCTTATTTCCATACGAAATTAAAACTTTAGTATAACAAACCTAATTAAATACCGTTCTTCGATTTTCAACCTTATTATAAATAAATAAGTAAATAAATAAATAAATATTCATGGACATTTCACACATCACACTCTAGTCCCAAACTAAGCAAAGCTATGGGAACTAGATTGCTGATAGAACACTTAAATACATTTTATTTGTAAATACATTCATATTTTATTTGTAAATACATAGTAACACCCAGACAGAACAAATATTCATCGCACAAACATTTTTTCTGGGTGGGAATCGAACCCACGACCCACAGCATGGAAGGCAGATCTACTACCAACTGAGCTGTGACGCCTGCCAATTACGAGTGGTCTGTATTGTTCTTAAAGTCTTCGCTGGATTATCTACGCTTTATTTCAAAGAAGCTACGCGCGTAGCTACTTTGCTACGAGCGTAGCTAACGTGCTACGCGCAATTTTGTAATATTAAAAAACTGCCTAGGATTATGACTCTTGAGGTGCAGGATCAACTCCTGAGATGAGACAAATACTTACTAATATCATATGTTCGAATAGTAATTTATTATGTAAGTATATATTTTTGGAATTTTACAAAATAGGTATAATTTCATGCGTCTGATAAAAAAATTCAAGATTTTAGTAATTATATTAAAAATTCTATTTAATGTGCTAATAAAAGTAGATAAAATATAAGTTAGATAAAATTAAAATAAACACGTACATTCCTTGTGGCAAAGCAAAAATATAAGTGTCAATCCCATTACTATTTCTGCCAAATCCGGACCTGCCAAGTGTCTTATAGTATAGTCAATCCTAAGATTCTTGATACTTACTACTTACTATACTAAATCTTAACTAATTTTATTTGTATCACTAATAAACTTGACTAGATTTTAACAAAACTAATTTTATTAGTATAACTAGTCTAGTAATATACCTACGAATAGTCGATAGGTAAAAATTTATTAATTTTAAAATAATTTTATCAAAGCATTTAATAGGCAGGCCTACGATTTTTTTCATCACTAATGCATAAAAAAATTGTGAATATATGTATAAACGCTATATAGGTCCAAACTAATACATACTTGTAATAACTAACTTTTCTTTGTAATTATAATTACATTAGCAACACAGACGCTAAAATATTATACTGTCAGAATTTAGTTTTAATCTCATAAATTAATACTTTAATTAGATTTTACGTTATGTAGCGTTAAGTAAAGAATCTGTTGCACTACAGCAAATCCAAAACAGTGGCATTTCGGGGTAGTTTTCGATACCAGGCAACCAAGTGTTGGAATAATATTCCTCCACCACTTCGACTGTTGAAATCCAAGTTCACTCTTAAAAAACGTTTTAAAGCTTTTCTACTGGATCAACAGAAAACTGGGTTGTCTGGTGCGAACTGCTATTGTGCACCGTTCACTTGCTGAAATAGGTTAGTTTTATAGCGTATTCTATTATAACTGTATTGTTTTTTATTTCTTTTTACCTTATATTTATATGTATCATAAACTTTTACCTATTTTACACTTTAACACACACTTACTCTCTTGCACTCAACCAACACACTTTCACTCACACTGGAGGGTTCCTTCTCTATAACCAGACTCTTAAGAGACTGGCGTACCAGAAGAACCCTTCATACACACATACTCTTTCACACCTTAATACTCACATATCATTAACACTACACATAATTTTCACAAGGTCTATTGGCTGATGGTCTCGGCAGAATAACAGCGCCTAGCTGCCTTCAGGCAGTGAGGCATACGCTGAGTCGAGACCCTTTTGCTGCTGTAGCACACAAACACCTACCAGCTTACTACGTACTTACCTTTACTACCTGTCTTGTTTATTTTGTTATTGTTTAGTTTTGTAAGTGTATTTTGTGTGTTACTGTTTCGCAAATAAAAACTTGTCTATGTCTATGTCTAGTGCAGCTGTTACGACACAAATGGCGCTGTTCACAAAAGCATCAAAACATCGCCTACCCTCCACAAATTGACGGCTAATATGATCACGTATGAATCTGCACTTACTCTTAATTTGCGCCTACGCGGTTCAGCTTTACATAAATAATATATAAGTCTCAGCGACTCTAGTTTTATGAAATAAAATTGAATGTTTGTATTCTCAGACATGTGAGCTATTTTAGTACTCAAATAATATTCTTGGACATTTCACACATCACACTCTAGACCGAAACTAAGCAAAGCTTGTGGGGACTAGATTAAATAATGTAAATAAATAATGCTGGACAATCCACACATCATCTAGCCCCAAGCTAAGCAGAGCTTGTGTTATGGGTACTAGAAGACTGACATACTTAATACAATACATTACATAGATAAAATACTCAAAACACGCGGAATAAATATTTGCAGAACGTACAAGCATTTATCCAAAGGCAAAAATCGAACCCGCAACCACTGCGTCGCAGTAAAATTATTGCTGCTTAAAAAAATACATTGGCCGTCATATTTAAGTAAAACACAACTGAATTTTCACAAGATATTTAAAACAAACATTGTTTGTATATCTGGGTCCTCTACAGATATTTTTTATATAAAAAAAAACAACACTGGGTTATATTTTTAGCAGGTCCTTAAATCTCAAATATTTTCGTTTCCAAAATCTGGAAGCATTAAATTAACTCCCTCCTCTTAAACGTTTCTAGAATAACTAAACAAAGCAATGATTTTATTTAAATAATCAAATAAAAGTCAACTTCCATTTTATCTGTTATTTAACGTTTATTCTTGGTTAGGTATATAAATCTGTTTTTTTCAAATCTCACCTGATGTTAGGTAACCATTGTTTATAAATTTATTTGTTCTTGGTGGGAATCGAACCCACGACAGCAAGGAAGGCTGAGCTACCAACTGAGCTGTGACGCCTATCAAAAAAGCTTCTAGCGTTCTTGATTATTATTTTACAATTAATATCTAACTATTAAATTCTCTACATTCTTCTCAACTATTCTAGACATTTTAAGCAACTTAACCTTCTTAAACTTAACCCTCGAAACTATAAATTACTTAGAAACACTTGTATTAATAAACAGTTCGAATGGATACATTTATATCGGTTTGGCAGACGCCGCGATGGCGCCGGGTAGTGGGATCTTTACAGTGCAATGCACGATCGCATTTCAAAGTCAAGTTTATTCCTTTTATTTATGTTTAAGAAAATCTAAACCATGGCATATGCTTTGGTTTAAATTCTTTTGTACAATGTGAACTTTCTTTGAGACATAAGTTTCACATTGTTTTTCTAATGTTATTCTGAGTTTTACTGACTAATTTTGGAATTTTGACCTACACCGATGATTGACGACCGATGTGGCGCGACGGGCGAAGGTCCGCCTGCGACGCGGAGTTAGCGGGCTCGATTCCCGCTTTAGTATAAATGTTTGTATGATCCGCAAATACTTATTCCGGGTGTTCTGGGTATTTTATAATGTATAATAAAAAATATCTATCTATGTAATGTATTGTAATAAGTATGTCAGTCTTCTAGTAACACAAGCTCTGCTTAATTGGGGCTAGATGATGTTGTGTGGGTTGTCCAGCATTATTTATTTATTTATTATTGTTCTTTTATAGAAGGCTGCAAGTTTGTCAGCGGATGCTACTAGCTAAAAATTAGTTTAGATTAAAATCAAGAGCAATATCCCTTTACCAACGTCCCTTTAACATAAGGGATGGTATTTTAAATCGAATTATCTGCAAATGAGCTGAGCAGTTTGCCCTCAGAGTATCGGTTATGGGTTTGATATAATAGCATTAGGTTGCATACAGGCATCTAACAGGAACTAAAAGGCAGGATACGTGTAACCTAATAGGATTAATCTGTAAACGTGAAATGTCTATCTGATAGCATGTTCAGTACCTTTACCATGAGTTTTTACTATACTATATTTACTATACTCGCTAGCGTCTGTAGTTAAAAAAATGTATGAAAATTTGTACAGCGCCTCTAGTGGATAGTTGGGTACTAAAATTCGTAATACTATTATTGACGTAACTACTGTAGTAAAGTCAGGTGATTTTACTGTGACAACTCATGGTAGAGGTACTGTACCTCTACCAAATCATCATACTTATTTTTAACTACAGACGCTAGTGAGTATAGTAAATATAGTATAGTAACTCACTATTGGAGTAAACTTCAATGGATTTTGAAGATGAAACTAAGGCTACAGTTAATTACGAACGTTTGCTAATCTTGGATCACAATATTGATTTGATAAAAAAACTATATTCATTACTATTTTTAATACATAGACAACACACTTATTATAAAAAAAATAAGTAAATACAATGGGTGGCGATATCGCTAATAACTGAATACGGCAATACACCTCATGATCTAGCAAACAAATAAAGAATCATCAAAAAATGTTATACTATCATAAAGTCAAATTGAGGAACTCTATTTTTTTGGAAGTCAAGGGCGAATTCGATTATTGTCATTTAGTTTTTTTTTTTCCACTCCTTAAGGAGTGGAAGGATTTGGGGGAGACTTTTGCCCAGCAGTGGGACGAGATAAGTTAGGAAAAAAAAATTTTTTTTTATTGATTCTCTCTAGATTTTGATTTCTCTCGTATTGAATTACTTGTCAATGTCAATCAAAGTAAGTTTTTTCTAGTTTTTTTTTTAAATCCTTGCCTTTTAATTACATCCCCGACTTAACAGCCTAATAAAGTACTAAACCCTGGACCAGTAATCTTATTAGCAAGTTTGTTTTGGATTTAATTTGACAAAGGATCCCGTTTGATAGCACTCAATCATTTAGCCGATCCCTGATTACGCTAATCTGATAATGTACACTGAAAGAATACTTACAATGTACTGGTACAGTCTGCATCAAAAGTTAATTGCAAAGGATTTGAATTTCAAAAGAAAATTTTAAATTTTTGTACTAAATTTTATAAATACGTATAAATCATAAAATTGTATTTTGAATCCTCAGTAAACTTATATTGAACCTATTTTATAAAACTTTTTAATTTTTATAAGTAAATTAAATATTAAAAAAAAAACAAATAGGACCTAATTTAGTAAGATATAGCTTTATCGTTTGCTTGTTTTTTTTCAGATGCCGTACCATTTTTTTATCTTTTTACACAAATTTCATTACATTAAAATCTACCATTTTATATATAAATCGCGGAAAGCATAAGTGTCTTAAAGATAACTGGCAACAATTTTTATTTGTCCAAAATACGATTAATATCGATTAATTATATTTTTCATCCTTTTTTACCAGTGAAAAATAAAATAAAACATTATTTTTCGTTCAAAATTAATTTTTTTAAGATGGGATTATCTGATTGTATTTGGGTAAATGGGTAATATCCGTTATTGGTGTATTCGTACCGGGTTGAGAGTAATAGAATCCGCTCATTCTGAAAGTTATAACCCATTATTGAAATTTTACACACAAATTTTATAAATAAATTTATAATTGTACAACTTCACTGAGGATTTTTCAAAAATGCTATGAATTCTATGTATGAATTTTCAAACTTAAAGGTATGTATATAAGTACTCTATTAGCAATCTAGTTTCCATAGTACAAGATTTGATTACAGTGTGATGTGTGAATTGTCCGTGAATATTCATATTTAATTATTGAAAAAAAAAACAACTTTAATCGTTATTTACAAGTTATTCTAAAACAGTGGCACATTGCATTTAGGGACCATATTTAAAGTATGTTTGGTAGATACCAAACAAAAATATAAAAATAATTCATCCGACGCTGTAATCATCCCATCTAGATGCTAATTTTATTTATTTTCTATTTATGAATTACCTATTTCTATGTGAATGAGATGAAAATATTCTAAGTCGCGTTCTCTAAACATTTCCCAAATATTATAAAAATCTATGTTTCGGCTAAAAATCAAAGTTCCCAGTGGTTCTAAACATGGAAGTTTTCAGTCCTACATAGTTTGCAGGGGGCAAATAAAGCAGTTCGGTTGAAGGCACCCCTGGAGGTGCTTAAATGAATTCTCTTGAAACACGCGGACGTGATTCCGGTACCAAATCTTGCCAGTGGTTCTCAAACTTAGCAACAAAATCCATTGAAAACATATATCATGAGTTGATAAGGTTGTCTTATTGTTTTTCAAATCCTTCTGATAGGTTTTGTGCAAAAGTAAAAAAAACATAAAAAAAACTTAATCGTGCATGACTTCACGACACGTGATTTGAGACTTGATCACTGTTCTATAAGAAAAAATAATTATGTAAGTAATAGGAAAGTACGATACTCCCACGTACATAGTTTGAGCACCCCTGTCTCCTGTTCTGCCGCCCTATGAAAAGTTCTTTATTTTCTTAATATACAAAAAATACTTTTTCTTTAAAAACATATAAGATAAAAAAACAAATATTAGGAAATTACAATACTCCCACATGCAAAGTTTGAGCATCCCTGGCTCCAGCTCTCCCACCCTATAAAAGCTACCGAGATCACAACATGGCACAGCATTCGACACGCAACAGGTGAACTGAGAGGTGAGTCAGTGAGACTTTATTTTAATTTATTCATAAAAATCAAAAGTGCTGTGAAAAATGAGCTATCCCAAAATAAAGTGACGTAGAATAGACAAGATAATTTAGTGATTTAAAATTTGAAAAGGTCAGAATGTTATAAAAAAACATTTTTTTATTTATTTTTCGCAAAAACAACAGCAATATAAAATGAATGTTAAACATTTTTTTTTATTTTGTAGAAGATTGCGTTCACTGTTTGATTTGTTCTATAAATCGGTTCAGTTAATTAGAAAAAAATAATAAATCAAAGTGGTTTTCTTTATACTGTTTCTTATTATTTTTATTATCTTTTCTATTGCGTATGTTTATTTTTAACTCAGTTAACAATTGTAAGTTATTTTTTTCGAAAAGAATTGTCATTTTTACAATGATAATGGTTTATTTGTTTATATGACAGAAAAAAAAAACTTCATTTACTGTTCTGAAGGAATAGTCGTTTCTATTTTTATTTGCGAGGTTGTACACTAGACCACTGGTACTATTTTAAAAGTTCAATGATGCTGAAGGATCATTATTACTCCCAATTGTTTGTTTCAGTCGAGATGCAGCCTGCTCTAAGAATCACTGTCTCCCTGATCCTCCTCTCATCAGCTCTTGCCAGTTACTGTAAGTACATTACATACACATATACACATTTTAAGCCCGGATGAGCTGAGACACCTCACCCCTAAGAGCCGTTACGCACTGTCGACTTGTCGCCGGCGACCCGGTCGCTGGGGACTGTGACATACTACAGTTTAAATAGGTGTTTACGCACTAGGTCGCCGGTAGCCCTATTGTTTTTGGTCGTTGAGCGAATGAACCTTTGAATTGAATGAATGAATGGAACCTCGGTACATTCTGTCTCGTCAAGGCGTGAAAAATTATATATCTACATATATATAATTAATAATTTAATTTAATTAAAAAAAAAAATATGTCAATTAAAAAAATATAATTATATTATGTCAGATACACTCAAAATTAGTTGAATCAATTAAAAAGATTAATTAATTTAAAGTCGTGATAAAAACCCGAGCTTATCTGTTAATTCTGATTGCGAAAGCTAGAAAAATCTAAGTACTTATTTATACTGTAGTAGCCCCAGGCACAGTAGACTTTCTTCAATTAAAATAGATTTTGTCATAAATTCTTTACAAGGTAGTCTATATAGTTTCTAAACACCCTGCTATGTTTTATCAACAAAAAACTCGAATTCTTCTTCTTCTTTTATTAGTAGCTTTTCCGAGGCAATTCATACATCCTTTCCCTCTATCTTACAAAAAGTTAGCGATTGCATTATGTCATCATTACGTATGGTAATCAACACATCAAGTCGCTAACTTTTTATAAGATAGACCGTATACTTTTGTTGTTGACAACGATCTTTTGTTCAATCAACTGATGACGTTGACAGAAAGTTAATCTCTTATTTTTGAGTTTTTTTTGGAAAATTCCTTGTTACGGTAACGATAAGATGCGAGGTATAAGCGGTTTAAAAGATTATTGTGTACGCAAGCAATCTACCTACAGAATTCTCAATGAAGTTATTGGTATTGGAAAGAGTCTTACCAATATGGTACCTGGGCGGACGTATTTTTTTTGTATTTTTATTTATTTATTGCTTACACATTGAAATCAATATATAATATATGGTTACGGTTAATTAACAGAAATATGTACCACACCAGCCATACAAATTAATTTGTTGATTAATTACAACAATAATAATTAATAGCTTCATTGAAAATTAATTATTTTGATTACCTTTGTCTAATTTAGATAATTTATATTAATGAAAACTAATGATAGTATACGAATTAATGTGGTTAGAGCATTTTTAGGTGGTCCTTAAGCCCTACACGTTAAAATGAAATGAAATGAAATATTTATGTTCAACCCACAGCATGGAAGGCAGAGCTGCTACCAACTGAAACGCCGTCAAATATTCCAATCAAGTCCAATCAAGTTAACAAAATCGATTGATTGCTAGGATTAATTAATAGAAAATACATTACAATAATATATTAATATGTATAATATAATAGAATATTATATCAACAGATACGAGCACCAAACTGCGCAGGGATGGAGTTTTGAACCTGTACCCCTTCCCACGCGTGGGCCGCGCCTCACGGAATACCTGGGAGGTTCCACTCAAGGATCTATTACTAGGTAACATTATTTATAGTTACTTGAACACGTGTTCATGTATAAGAATCTAGAATATCTTAACTTGTATACTAAGGAAACTAGACTGCTAATAGAATACCTATTGCTATTATATATTTTTGTATTTACCTAAAATATATCTCAGTTAAGTTATTCAATCGGATGTCATATGGTTTTTATTTTGACAACATAGGCGTCACATAACGCACTTTGACAGACACTGGGTATCAATTATAAAAAAAATATTCTTTGGTTTGAATTATAACAGTATTCTCGTAATATATTTTTTTAAATACATTAAAAACAGTTGAGTTATCTACAGACCGTTGCAAACGATCTATAGACAGCGCAACTTATCCAAATCAGTACCAATCGGAAGCGTGCCCAAGATACTGGCTGCATTGCCGCGCTGAATAGCAATGCTGATACGCTGGGCCAGATACTCACCAGCCCTCGGGTACCGCGTCGACAAGACTAGACGCCATGAAATAAACCTTGAACCATGAAATAAATAAGTTTGAATACACGGAGGTCCTCGCTACTTCACGGACCTAGAGTCTCAGCCTTGAAGAGCAAATACGGCCCTGTCGAGACCTGTATATTTGCGCCTCTTGATCTAGTTCTATTTTAGTGAATTTTGGTTTAAAGAAGCTTTATTTAACTCATAAAAAACTTTACAGTTCACTTATAATGAGCTTAAACTACTTATGTAGAGTTTTATTTATTGTAAGGTTGGTAGGCTATATAAAAAAAAAAACAATGATCTACGTACAGGGTTTTCATGTTAAAATACTTAACCATCTTTAACCACAGAGTACGAGCCAATACAGAAGCGACAATTGTATGCGTTCCCACGAGTTGGACGCAGTGGACTGCCTCTCCGTGAGCCCATAGCAGTGAGACCAGTTGAAGAAGGCGGGATGTGGTTCGGCCCACGCGTGGGACGAAGTGACCCTACACTACGCGAGGGTCGTTTGCCCACCGCGGTTAAGAGGACCGATCAGCCTGGCATGTGGTTTGGACCTCGTCTCGGTAGATCTTTCAAGAGTGATGATGATGGTAAGCTATTTTAAACCAACTTTAAAAAGGGAGGGTTATCAATAAGGCATTGTTTTTTTGTGTCGTCAACAGTAATTTCATGAAGAATCTTTAACTAGTATCATACGTGTTAATTAAAAATCCAATATGGTTCATGTAATAATATTTTGTACAATATATTTTTTTATCGGACGATCGATTGTTCGACAACCGTTGTGGCGCGGCGGGTGCGACGCGGAAGTTGCGGGTTCTATTCCCGCCTTGGGATAAAAGTTTGTACGATCTGCAATATTTATTCCGGGTGTTCTGGGTATTTTATATGTATAGATACTTAATAAAAAATAACTATCTATGTAATGTATTGTATTAAGTACGTCAGTCTTCTACCCATAACACAAGCTCTGCTTAGCTTGGGGCTATTAGATGATGTTGTGTGGATTGTTCAGCATTATTTATTTATTTATGATAAATGAGAAAGTGGCATTTTAACTCATGTTTATATTTCTTTTACTTTTAAATATATTTTTATCGATGAAAAACTTTTTCACAGATATCTCAATCCCGAACGAGTTGAATGACCGCAGCGATCCTGAACAAATCGAATCTACCCACGAAGAGAGAAAAAAACGACAAGTATAAATAAACCTTATTACAATACGCATAGAGTTCAACAATTGAATAAGGTACCCTGTTTAAAATATAACGTAATTACATAGATACATATTACTTTTAACTTACTAAACATGTTATCTTTTTCATGTATACGAAAAATGTGTACTAATAATTCTATCAGCAATCTAGTTCTTATAGTTTGTGACTAGAGTAATGGGACTTTTTTTATTTATTTTATAGTAGTGTTGTTCTCTTGTCGATAAACACCTACACGATACCAGAAATACGATACAAGATATAATTAAATTGCTCGAAAATTAGTATTTGCGTCGATATGAGAGAAGCGCAGTTGCCTATCGGCTTTTTAGAATAGTTATTTAAGACTTAATTTGTTTTTTTTTATAATAACTACATTATTTAATAATTGATTTATTTAATAATTAATAATTGAATAGCGAAGATACTTTTATTTTTAACTGTCTTCAAAAAGAGTCTTTTATTTCGATTACTCCGCCAATCAAGAACCGATTTTGATGATTACATATTTATTTACTAGAGCAAAAGTGACTAGTTCTTTTAACTTTTTGAGATTTCTAAAAATCTGTTTTTATTTACTTGCTGATGACGATTAAATTCAGTTTAGCTAGTTTTTGTAAAAATATTTTATTTTTGCTAATAGATTTTTGGTAAGTAAGTAATTAAATTTTTTAGTGCAATAAAAACAATATTTCCCTTTGATCTCTTACACCAAGTTTACCTACTAATATAACGAACGTAGTTTTAGCATATAAAATGTAATATATTTTAATGTACTGAGTACATATTAAATTATTATTATGTGATTGTATTATTGTAAATTAATTGCCAAAGTTATAAAAGGCTGGGTGGGTTTTGAGCTAAAATATAGCTCAAAATCTACTTAATAATTTTGGCAATATTATTTTTAAAGTTATAAGAAATTGTTTATGATTCAATTTATTGAATGAATAAAATGTCATTACCAGTTAGAGTTTTTTATTTAAGTATTTCCATCAACATATTATAAAATAAACTAAAATCAAAGACCTACTCGTATTACTAAGCTACTAACTGAGCTGTGACAGGCGTCAAAGCTCTGCCATGCTGTGGGTCGTGGGTTCGATCCCCATCGTATTAAACCTATTCGTCTTCTTGCATGTCAATGACGGGCGTCACAGCTCAGTTGGTAATATATCTGCCTTCCGTGCTGTAGACTCTACTTCTTCTTCTTCTTCCTGCCCTTATCCCACTAGGTGGGGTCGGCACAACATGTTCTTTTCCTCCATTCTCCTCTATCATCCGTCATCTCAGTATTCACTCCTTTCACATCCATATCATGTTTCACACAATCCATCCATATTTTTTTAGGCCTACCTCTTCCTCTATATCCATCCACATTCATACCTATAGCACTCTTCACATGACATTCTTCTCTTCTCATAACATGTCCATACCACGCCAACCTGTTACTCCTCATTTTTTCAGTCACTGGAGCTACTTTCAGACTTCCCCTTATGTACTCATTTCTAATTTTGTCCATTCTTCACACATCCATCTCAACATTCTCATCTCTGTAGCATGCACTCTTTTTTCATCCGTCACTTTCGCTGCCCAGCACTCTGATCCATACAATACGACAGGTTTTATTATAGTCTTATAAATTTTGCCTTTAAGTTTAAGTGGCATACATAGTGCTGTAGACTCTACTATCTTGACTAAACTATTTCGTCATACGAAAATCACTTGACAAAGGAAAAAAATAAACTGGTTATATAGGAAAAAAAGGCTGCTTTGGTGAAGTGGATGTCACTATGAATGTTAAATAATTCTCTGTTTATTGAGGTTTTTTTTTAATAACAACAGAACACAATATAACATTAAAACATAAAAAGGTCACGACGATAGATTATAAAAATAACTTTTTCCAATTACCTATATATCAACAAACACATGTTTAATTACAAACTTTATTAATAAAGTTTATTCGCGACACTCAAAACAAACCGTCAAATATATCAGAAAATATATAAACTTGCAAAAGCTAATTTTAATCAAAACAATTGTAATATCTCAAGATATGCTAAATATAACATTGTTCTGTGTAAATTATATTTAATTATAAAATAAAAAACGGTATAATAGGGATTATCCACCCTAAGGCATTGGTCGGCAAATTGAAGATATTGCGACGTACACTCAGCATAAGGAATTCATGTCTCTATAAGTGAATACTTATTAAGGCTTGGGATAAATGTTTGTACGATCTGCAAATATTTATTCCGGGTGTTCTGGGTATTTTATATGTAATAATAAAAATATCTATCTTTGTAATGTATTGTATTATGTATGTCAGTCTTCTAGTACCCATAACACAAGCTCTGCTTATCTTGGGACTAGATGATGTTGTGTGGATTGTCCAGCATTATTTATTTATTCTTATTTGTGTTACATTCACTCTATTACTCCCTTATTTTAAAAGGTGATATTCCATGTAAAATAAAAAAAAAATAACAAAAAAAAATGTCTTGTAGATTTTTCAAAAAAAAGCTAACACTTTAGCTATAAATATTCACGGACAATTCACACATCACAACAGTTCCAAACTAAACAAAGCTTGTACGGTAGGAACTAGATTGCTGATAGAATACTTATATACATATTTTTTTGTAAATACGTACCTACATAGAATACATAGTTACGCCCAAACATTTTCATAAAGACAGGGTGTCACTTACATGAAAAAATTACTAATAGTAGGTTATTATGTCGCGAGCATCAATTTTTCTAATGATGTTGACTGTATCATCGTCCTACGTATTTTTTAAAAGAACATACATTTTCATCCAATCATAACCCAGATCAAGAAACGAAAATTTTACCTTAAACTACAGCAAATAACCAGTAAAACTAGGTCTCAGCGGTGATCATAAATAACAAAAGGTGGTGATAATGATAAATGTAGCGTATTCGAAATACACTGCGTAGTGACGCTGAAACGTTTGACAGTCGAGCTGCAGTAAGCGCGCAATAGAACTTAAATGATAGGTTTTAGCAACTTTCAGATATGATCGTATTTGTCCCTTAGATATAAAAGAGAGTATTGTGCTAGCGTGGGAAGAAGAAAGCACAGAATTCTACAATCAAAAGTCAACACTACTGTCACGATTTGACAACCGATGTGGCGCGACGGGCGAAGGTCCACCTGCGACGCGGAGGTTGCGGGTTCGATTCCCGCCTTGGGATAAATGTTGTATTTATTCCAGGTGTTCTGGGTATTTTATATGTATACTAAAAAATATCTATCTATGTAATGTATTGTATAAAGTATGTCAGTCTTCTAGTACCCAAAACACAAGCTCTGCTTAGCTTGGGACTAGATGATATTGTGTGGATTGTCCAGCATTATTTATTTATTTATTTTATAATTACGAACAGTTTTCTTCAAAAACTGAATATTAAATCATTCACGTATTGTTATAAGTAGTAAAAAAAACAACGCATTTTTTCATAATAAAGGCTCATTTTCCACACGAAAGCTCATTTTATTTTTCAATAATCCCTGGATTACAGAACGTGCAATAATGCACCTTAATGCTATGTCAATACAAGCGTTAACGGTGAGCAATGCAAATCAGCTGAAAGCCTGCAGCATCCACCGTGCACACGTAATGTTGTTTGTCTGTCGCTTATTTAATAATAACTGGGTGCGGTCGGATAGGAAGCGGGTCATATCCGCTTAAATAAAATAAAAATAACTTTTATTTCCTCAATAATAAGGTGAATTATTTTCTAATAACTATTTAGATCTATTTAGGCTAGATGATGTTGTATGGATTGTCCAGCATTATTTATTTATTTATTTATTTAGAAAAGCAATTTCGACCCACTGAAAACCGGCGCTATAGAAACCAATGGTTTCTAATCTATAGCTTATGCTGAGTGGCGGCCTTTTTACACTTATTTTAAAATGTTTTATGTCATATACGGGTAACGGTCATGTTGTAATAGTACATTGTTCACCGAGAGGAGAAAGTGACCGATTACCGTCGAGGGTGTCGTTTGAAGCCCGAGCCGCAGGCGAGGGCTTTAAAACACCCGAGATCGGGAATCGCACTTTCTCTTGAGTGATACATAGTGCTTTATACTACACCTACGAGGAAAATAAAAAACTAAAATTTTCACATGTTCTTTTTTCAAATTGTTTGACACCATCCAACACACAGCTAGTGGCCAGTGTCATTTTGCGAACTTGGAGATAAAAACTCACTGTAAAAACTTTTTGGCTTTTGATATTTAGGTTACCAGCGCATAGTCTTACCCAAAATTAAAAAAGAAAAACCACGTAAGAAATGGATTTTCATACACTTTTCTCTCCCGCTCAGATGCGTTTTCTCGCCGCATATTTGTTCGATATGCAATGACGTACTTTCTACCGTAAATTTGATAAAGTATCAAGGTACTTTCCGAGCAGGTGTAGTATAAATAAATATTTCTTTCTTCTTCTTTCTAGTCTGTGGGGTCTATCCGTTGTCGGATGAAAGCCTCCTCCATCTTTTAACAGTGACATCCGCTTAGTAGTATAGAAAGTAGTCAACCGTGGTTGCAATCGGTTAAAAATGGTTTATGTTTACAAATAATTGAAATTATAACTGATTTGGACCAGTTCAGCGTAACAGTCGTAAGTCTGTGAATAAAGTTACAAAATCTTTACAAAATGTACATAGGTATAAAATACATAACAGTTGAGCTATCTACAGACCGTTACAAACGATCATGATCATCATCATGATGGGTCATGACCCCATGACCCCCCCCCTGGATCCGCCGTTGATTCTAGGTGCCAGTTCCACGCGACCACTTCACTAAGTACTTGCATTAATGAATCATTTTATGCTTTTTATGGACTTGCATTAAAAGATGTTTAAAATGTTGTATTAGACAATTCGCTAACAGTAGCACCCCGCCTCGTCGCCACCACTATTGCAAAGTGCAAACACACGGAAGGGCTATATCGTCCGCAACTCGTGTAACTAAGCCACCGATAGGATATAATTGCTTTATTTTGCTAAAAGCTCCCAATATTGGCCAATAAACCTGTTAATATTTAAAAAGATTAAAATATGTTTAATTTTGCTAATAAATAACGGTCTATCTTATAAAAAGTAGATCTATATAAGACATCTTATAAGACTTGATGTAAAGAATACCCTACGTAATGATGTATAATGTAAACGCTAACTTTTTATAAGATAGGGAGGACTTGATGTAAAGAATACCATACGTAATGAATGAAAATAAGGTCAACGCTAACTTTTTATAAGATGATGATGACTTTAGAGGCTAAAAAGAGAGAATAAACTAAGCGTAGACCCTCACTTGTCAAATCTGACATTTGAAAGACAGACAACTTAATGACACTGAAGTTATGTTGAATGCATACTATTTTCCAAAATAAATGAAATACTTAGATAGTTTCCCCAAGTTGACTGTCTACAGTTTTAATTCAAAATGTATGGACATGTCATAAAATGATTTAACTTACGAACGACTGATTATGTCAGATATCCACTGATAACGCACATTAAAATAAACACTTGACATTGGTAGAATTGCCGTATTGATGGGCAGAAACCACATAAAAAAGAAGAAGAAGAAATGAGGCACACGTATTATCTACGCACGCTTAAAAACTTACAAGTTTCATTATAATGCGAGATGTATGGTAGGTATGCATTTATATTTCTTCACGATGAAATTCAACATCCAAATTAGAACTTATAAATTAGAATATTTAGTGGAACATTTAACAACTTAATGACTTTATCGATAAAAGTACAAAACAGCTGCCAGCACCAAAAACAGCGCAACACTAGTAGCCGGCAAACTTTCCGCAGAGTTACAATGATCAGTGAAGCATTGACAGACGGTCTCGTAGTGGTCACGGTTGTCATTCCTGTAGCACGGCTTGTCCTTCTCGTTGTGGACCCAGCCACAACCACGGGTCACTCGGACCTCTGGCTCGCGAGCACTATGGAAGACTGAAAAAAGAATAAGTTCTATTCACATCCAAGTTGATTGAACTTAGAAAGAGATTCTCACAACAAAAAAGCAAAAGATAATAAATACTAAGACTAGTTTCAATCACAATAACATAAGAATAATCAAGATAACTAAAGTAGGTCCCAATATTTTTTAAAAGCACTATTAAATCTTCTATTTGTCGAAAATCTCTTTACTAATCGAATGTGATTAATAGCAATTACATAGAGATTTTCTCAAATATGTATCCCAAGATCACATTCAATAGCGCAAACAAGATTGTATGTGTTCTTATTGTGCATTTTTTGCAGTATTTCTCTAGATGCTCTTAACACACCAATATTATTACTCCAAAAGGTATTCTTATATATCGAAATAATGAAAAACCTTGACTGTTGTGCTTGGTAAGATAACTAACTGTAGTTTTAGAACCGACATGTATTAGAATCAGTAAATTTTCATCATCAACCTATATCAGTCTACACTGGTCTCTCCCAAGACGCGCCACTGAGCCCGGTCTTCGGCTCTTCTCATCCAGTGTTTTCCAGCTACACTCCTCAGATCGTCGCTCCATCTCGCCGGAGGGCGTCCTACACTACGCTTGCCTAAACGCGGTCTCCACTCCAGTATCCGTTTGCAGTAAATTTTATGGCTAAAATATTTATGGTTACAAATTATTTTGTATTTTTAGAATTGAATTAAGTAATACGTACTGGTTTGTACAATCTTGCGGCAGAAGAAGTGTATGGACTCAGGGCCGGGGATAGCCGTGTCGCAGTTCACAACGGGTATGATCCGCGCGCGCATCTCATCTTCGTATGCGTTAGTGTCAAGGCAGGCGGAGTTGTTGGCGCTGTTGCAGTAGTAGCAATGAATACATAAGCCTGAAATAATAATAATTACACTGTAGTCGCTAGGGGGTTGGCACAAGGGTCAAATGCAGAAGGCAGTGAACCTCGACACGGCACGCATTGTCAGGAGGTTCCTCATTAAGTAGCCCTGACCACTGATGGCTTGGGCATACTTGTACATACATTAGTAGGTACTATGTAGCAAGTATATTTCTATAAGAGATATTTCTCTTTCTCAAAATCTGAGGTTTGATCTTCAGAAAATTTAAAGTTATAATATAAGATAGCTTGGCCATACTTTATATTAATAACGATGAAGATCTTTCTCAAAATCTGAGCTATGTCCTAAGAAAATTCAAAGTTCATAAAATTCAATAATAACTCTATCTAATAAAATATACGACTTTTAATTATGAAACTTTAATAAATTGATGAAAAGTTAAATAGTACCGCTAAATGATCTAGTATCTAGAGATAATAACTTAGAGGATTACCTCTTCCAATGACAGATATGAAAACAGCAACAGTCAAGATGATTCTGTTGCTAGACGCCATTTTTTCTGCAAATAAATAAATATAAAATAAAACAATTATTTGAAACTGAGTTTTGTTAATCTTTATAAACGGAAAATAATCAACTCATAAATCATGGTAAATATATCCCGTTTATAAAGAAAACTATAAAACATGTACCTAGTATGGCATTTGACTCTTAAATTGCAAAGTATCTCTTAATGCATCTCACACGACACGTCTTCTATGGACGTGCTTAATGAGACAAAAGGGTTGGATGAGCAAATCCTTGTATAACTTATGATAAAAAATTGATAAAACATCGTATTAATAAAAATAAGTAACGTTATAGAGTTTTAGAAAATAGCTGTTTTAGTCTGTATTTATCATCTAACAAAAGACCTTCTAAAAAGCTTTAAAACTTTCACTCTTTTCTTCGAAAAGAGGTTGATTATTTTATAAAAGTCATCCGGCAAAATGTTTAAATTATTCGCTTCCACCCACGACTTTCTTCGTCCTCAGAGTGCTTAGTCCGAGGTTGCTTTGAAAAAAAATTTTTAGTTCCCTACTCTCGAGCCGAGAGTCGTCTCTCGGATATCCTTATATTTTTGTAAGGATATCTGAGAGACGACTCTCGGTTCGAGAGTAGGGAGTTTGTTCCCTTTGAAGTATGTTTGTATTGTATTGACAGGCGTCACAGCTCAGTTGGTAGTAGCTCTGCCTGCCATGCTGTAAGTCGTGGGTTCGATTCCCACCAAGAGCAAATGTGTGTGATGAACATAAATATTTGTTCTGTGTCTGGGTGTTACTATGTATTCTATGTTTGTATTTACAAAAAAAATATGTAAGTAAGTATTCTATCAGTAATCTAGTTCCCATAGTACAAGCTTTGCTTAGTTTGGGACTACAGTGTGGTGTGTGAAATGTCCATGAATATTTATTGGTCCATCTATTTATATTATTATTTTTATTTTATTGAAATCAGAAATCAGAAAAATTTATTGTTTAACTGTTGTACATAAAAGATCTTAATTATAAGTGGTACAAGTTTATACAGTTTGTCCACTCCGGACGTACAATATGAGGGCTATGAACAGAGCCATACCCAATAAATGATGAGAATCTCACAACATATGTCCTCAACTTCAGGAATGTAAACTATTTTATAATTGTACGTACTATTGCATGCAGGGTTAATATTCGGACCCGATTTGTAAATTGTTTACTGAATAAATGATATGATATACCTTATTAATTAGGTTATTTGACGAACAGACAAAAAACAATAGTTTATTTTTTAATAAAAAGTTTATTTAAAGAATTTATATTCAACTCAGGAGCTTATGGGTTCAACTTCGGAATGTACCATATTATATTTAGTAAATAAAAAAAATGATTACTAAATTAGTGATTAAAAGATAATGTGGTTTTTTAACTGTTAAAAAATATGAATAACTTACCAACTTATGTTCCAAGAACTGTTACAAATTAAATCACCAAGTATCTATTCTCGTAGATAAACTTAAAACAGTACTAACACTCAATCCCATTAAGATAAGATATTTATTACACAAGAAAAAATCAGCCCGTTGTTTGTCGAGGTATATTGAACGCCGACTGGACTATCTCTGACATGTACATGTAATAATGTATTATGTTGTAGTGGTCGCCTTTGACTTTACTCATTTACGGCCGGTTTCTCGAACGATGATCAACGAAAAAATCAAATAATTAATATGTATCAAATTCGGATCAATCGTGATTTGGGTTTCCAGAAACCGGTCGTAGTAACACAACTACAAATAAAAAAACTTGAGAGGTGTCAAAGGACACCCGGATGGATCGAAGTTCTTAATTTAATAACTGGCTTGCTTTCTATGTGTGACAGAGAAACAGACAGAGAAACACGCGCACGCCGCACGGCTTACAACTATAGCAAAAGGTGTCGTTACAACTTTTGGTCTTAATTTTTTCCGTCTAGCCCCTTTTCGCAACGCGCGATAAGGAACTGTATTCCAAAAATAAAAATACCCCTGATTGCTTTTAATTTGTTAGTATTCTACAAGTGAGGAAATTGCGAAAAAAAAATTATCATTCGCCATTTTGCTTTCTATGTTTCTATCTATGTATTATGATCATGAAAAATATATGCGAATATATTTTTAAGTGCAAATATATTAAAAGTTGGTGCGTTAAGAAACATTTTTGTCATACAAAAAAACTGATTTAACGTTCAGACAGAACTTTTTTTATATGCACTGAGAAAACTAATAGTTGAATTTCTGAATGTTGATTCCTTAACAGTTGAGGCAACAATAAATTACGTTGTGACAACCGTAGTACTACATTTAATAGAACAAATTAAAAAAAGTTAAAATCTAATTGTTGTTACAACCAAAAAAATGGGTTAAGCTAACATATTTTTTCATGTATAATCGCATAGCGGTCAATTTAACTAATAATTCGGTAATGTCAACATAATGTTAAGTTGAATCAGCAAATGAACTTAGTCAAAGTTACAAAATTAATTCAACTATTTGCAAATATTTTAAACAACAAAGCAAATTGGTTAAAATGACTATTGTGAATAGTTGTCAACACCTAACATTTCATTACATAGTAGAATCAACAGATAAATTTAGTCAAAATAACAAAAATATTTTAACCTTTTGCTAGAAATTTATACAACCAATAAATAATGTTTGATTCAACCATATTGCAAAAGTTGTATCAACAAGCGAACGTAGCTAAATTTACACAATTGATTCAACTATTTGCAAATATTTTAATAAACAAAGCAAATTGGTTAAAATAACTATTGTGAATAGTTGTCAACACCTAACATTTCATTACATAGTAGAATCAACAGATAAATTTAGTCAAAATAATAAAAATATTTTAACCTTTTGCTAGAAATTTATACAACCAATAAATAATGTTTGATTCAACCATATTGCAAAAGTTGTATCAACAAGCGAATGTAGCTAAATTTACACAATTGATTCAACTATTTGCAAATATTTTAATAAACAAAGCAAATTGGTTAAAATAACTATTGTGAATAGTTGTCAACACCTAACATTTCATTACATAGTAGAATCAACAGATAAATTTAGTCAAAATAACAAAAATATTTTAACCTTTTGCTAGAAATTTATACAACAAATAAATAATGTTTGATTCAACCATATTGCAAAAGTTGTATCAACAAGCGAATGTAGCTAAATTTACGCAATTGATTCAACTATTTGCAAATATTTTAATAAACAAAGCAAATTGGTTAAAATAACTATTGTGAATAGTTGTCAACACCTAACATTTCATTACATAGTAGAATCAACAGATAAATTTAGTCAAAATAACAAAAATATTTTAACCTTTTGCTAGAAATTTATACAACCAATAAATAATGTTTGATTCAACCATATTGCAAAAGTTGTATCAACAAGCGAACGTAGCTAAATTTACAAAATTGATTCAACTATTTGCAAATATTTTAATAAACAAAGCAAATTGGTTAAAATGACTATTGTGAGTAGTTGTCAACACCTAACATTTCATTACATAGTAGAATCAACAGATACATTTAGTCAAAATAACAAAAATATTTTAACCTTTTGCTAGAAATTAAAAAAAAACAATAAATAATGTTTAATTCAACTATATTGCATAAGTCGTATCAACAAGCGAACGTAGCTAAATTTACAAAATTGATTGCAAAAACAGACTCGCAAGGTCCTCGGGGAAATTCGAGGGCATCTTAAGTGATCTCATGAGAAAATCAAAAACATGCGCGAGCTTGGTGTTCAAAGCACTAGCTATCAGCTAATCCCGAAAAGCGAAACTGATAATATTCAAGAAGAGGTCAACTTCTTATTCTTGATAGCAAATTGCTCTGGAAAATCATCTTGACTATAATCTCAACAAGTGCACAATGCACTCTTCCAATGTAAAACAAAAATGTTAGGAAAGACCGGGGGGCTCTCTCCAAAGATTACTATATGGCTATACAAAGCGGTGATCAGGCCAAGGTTGGCATATTATGGCGTTCTGGTTTGGTGAACGAGGACAGAACTCTCGACCACCATCACCGGACTCCAATGGTTCCAGCGACAAGCCTTTTAAGCTATCACTGGCTGCATGAAAACCACCCCAACAGCAGCCATGGAGATAGCCCTATAAATAACTCCACTTGACCTGTACATACAACAAGAGGCCAGCTAGCTGCCATGGTGTAAAAACCTCACCACTTCACACGCTAAAATCCTGGACCGGGCAATTTATTTTTTTTCATTTTTTTAAATATCAGCCTCTCATCGCCGCCCCATGTGCCATGAAATAATTTCAGTTTTTTTTCTATGCAAACTTCGGAGATAAGGGACGGTTTTTTTTTTAATTTTTCGTCAAAACTCAAAAACTACTTATATTTTATACGCTATATGCAGCGTAAAAAAAATAAGTGCTTGAGAATGTGCAAATAGCGCTCTTTCATATGATACCCCACATACCATAGTAGCCCCACTTCGATTTTTTAGACAAAAACTGTTCCAAATTTCAAGTTGATAGCATTAGTACCTAGTTCGTGAGAAATACGGTTGAATTGGTTAGGTTTCCTTTGCCGCTGCCGCGGAGCCGCATAGCTAAATTAAAACCAAAACAGGGTTCCCAACTAAAGGGTATTAATATATATAACCCCCCAAATTTAGGCGGTAAATAAGTGGAATGGGATTTTTAAGGGGCTTTATATTCATATCTTTATTTGCATTCCATAACGTGTGAAGATCTTATAATGAATGGGCTACAGTACTATACTATACTATACAGTTACGGACCCTGTATAGTTTTAGTTTTTTTTTTATTAATTTTATTTACAAGTATTGGCCCTGAAATAACCCAATTTAGCTAATCTACTTAATTTATTGACCAAGCGACACTATAATGACAATGACAACTAGAGCAATTAATAAAATATAGCTGGTTATTTGCTGTGTGATCGTGAATTTTAATACATATTTTTCCTTGTTCTTACTTAGTTTTCTTTAAGGCCTAAACATTCATTGCGAAAACAATCGATGTTTTAGGAACATCGATGTATTTCTCAATACATTACATTTAATGTTTATTTTCAAAATTATACAGAATCTAGGGTAAATTGAAACCAAGCCAAGGGTACTGTAAAAATGTGACCTGGCAACACTGTTGACTTCAATCAAATCCAACCGCAACTCCGCAAGTGCGCGTTCGTTGCGTTTGTTTAGTCTGCCCGGCGCCGCCGGCGCCGGCGCCCGCGACGTACCTACTATACGTTAGACTTTATTAATTTGAATTAATAAATGCCACTGCTAAAAGTGGTTTAATAGAACAAACCAAATAAAAGGTGAGTTTAGTGATACGTATCGTTGATTCAGTGGTACCTTAAGTAAATATGGAAGATTTTGAGAAATCACTGGTGCCAGTATATCTCCGAGACTGGGGTTTATCTGAAGAGACAATTAAAATTTTTTGTGGTAAGTTACCTTACATAATATAATGTATGAAACGCCAGTCTGATCATGATGAAATTACTAATTGTAGCTAAATAAGTAATTTATCTACAAGTAGGTAAGTAACATAACATAGATTTTATGTAGCTCGTAGTAGTTTTATGTACTGTACATAAAACAGCACTGAGTACCTACTCAGTGCTGTTACCTACCTAGGTAACCTAATACGAACAAGAAGTAATAAGTTAAATTAACCTAGATTTTATGTAGATTGCACCTAGAATATGTGGTATTGTTTCTACCACATATTCTAGGTGCAATCTACATAAAATCTAGGTTAATAGTAGCAGGGTCTTTACCCGGGGGTGCAAGGGGTGCGGTGCACCCGGGTGCGGAGCGCCCGTGGGCGCCTGCCGAGCGCTGATTAATGAATATTTAGATATTTCATTGAACTTAACGCCATTGCACAGTTTCATATACAGGTTACGACAAACACGTACCTACCTATGCGCAAAATTAAATAAAAAAAAATTGTCATGAACAATAATCATTGTTCGTTTTACTTTTATTACGCTTTCGGTGCTTGTCATACTGCTCATGATGTGCAAGTTAAAATGACTCTTATTACCTACTACACAAATAACAATTTTATTTAATAATACGCGCGCGGCAAGTTCTCTAAGCCTTTGACACTTTGCCGCCCGGTCGCCCGCACTTGAAGCAAAATGATCTCTAAGTCAAAGTCAATAAAGTGTAAGTTCATTTAAAATGGGCGCGCGGCGCGGCAACTGTGCGTCCGCCTTTTGACAAAGCCGTCCGGGCGCTCGCACCTAAAGAAAAATGATCTCTATAACACTACAATTAGGTATAAGTTCATTTGAATTTACAGTGCGGCGCGCGTCGCGTATGTAGGTAGGTATGTGTCGGTGAGTAGAAAACCAGGGCGGTAGACATAAGACGGCACTGCAACGTAGGTAGGTAGGTATACCTACACATAATACTACAAGTATAGGTACCTAGTAGTAGCCAGTAGGTAAGGTACCAAGGTACCTAGTTATTTTTTATAGTAAACTACCGAGATCGTGTACCGAAACTACGATAGGTTAGGTGGTAGGTTGGTAGGTACCTAAGGAACTTACGTAGGTATCTAAGTAATAATATTTGTTTTGTTTTTCAGATAATGAAATCACTATAGATTTACTCACAGAAATACAGGATAACGATCTAAAAGAATTAGTGCCGCTTATAAAAGAAAGAATATTATTCAGAGTCGGTGTGAGGAAGCTGGAAAAAATAACCCATGTAAGTAAACCTATCTCTATTATTTTTATTAGGTATTTTAATCTCACTTGTTAATTAATTATAGGTACTAAATTTAATCTCTAATTATAGGTAATTAGTATTATAAATTTTTTAATCACCTATTTATTTAGGTAGGTACCTACTTACCATAGGTTATGGAAGCACTAACAAAATGTAGTGGGTATATCAAATACGTCACAAAATGTTATTTTAACACAAAAATAATGTTAACTTATACCTACGCGTAGTAAGGTACGTACGTACTACCACAGAATAAGTAATAGTACAAGTACAGAAAGTCGACTCTAAGAGAAAAAAAATGCGAATTTAAACCTACTTACAACGCCACTAAAGTTCATGCGCGACAAGCTTTTATTTATATCAATATAAATTTTATAATTTAATATAATGGTGGGTTTGATTGCATTCAAAATTTATTTTGTTCGTTTTAGAGCATTTAAATAAAAGCTTGTTTAAAAAAATGATTTTTAATTAGTATTTTATTGGTACCTACCTAGTTTTGAATCATACGATAATATTTCTGTTGAGTTTTTATTGTTGACGTCACAGCGTGAAGTCTCTAGTTAAGTCGCACGGAGAGAAAACTAGAAAATCTAAAGTTTTAACTTGGTTTATTATTTTACAGGAAACTGCATCGGAAGACACAAATTCTGCTCCTGCAAGCCCTACAACGTGCTCTAGTCATAGTAGCTTATGCTGTAGCGTAAAAACGGATGCTGACCCAAAGCAAATACTTAATGTAAGTTTGGATTCTTCATAATTTTATTATGACACACACGTTTTCCTTATGTTTTTTTACTTTTTTTTGTACACATGTTTCTTACTTTTTTTGTACTGTTCTATTTTAGAGTATAGATATACCCACCATTCTTAATGAGAACAGTTATGGAAAACTGGTTCTGGCCCGTCTGAAATCAAGCTATAAGCTTGATGCGACTAGCAGATCATATCTAACAAAAAGCATTGTGGAGTGGTATATTAACAAATATCAGTGCATGAAAAAAGAAGACTTCATTGTTTTATCAGAGGCTATCACTCGCTTTGTTCCAACAGAACATAAGGTTTATATACCTACCAGCCTATTTATGATACCTATAGTACATTCTTTGCCAAGTACCCTACCTACCTAGTATAAATAAATAATAGTAGTGCGACGTACCTAGTTAGTGACAATAGTGAGCGATATGTAGGTATCTATGATGTGTATCTCCGTTATATTACTTATACCTACCTATTATATATTTTTCATCTTTAAAGTCGTCGTAGTCGTAGAAAGCGTAGTTATCGTAGTGCGACGTAGTTAGTGACAATAGTGAGCGTCATGTTCCTGTCTATGTATATGTATCTGTATCTCCGTTATATTATATACCTATATCTTTCATCTTTAAAGTCATACAGTAGTAGTAGAAGCGTAGTCCTTTCAAAAAAATGGTCATAATTTGACACATACTAGTGTGTTTACAAAATTGATTCAAGTTCATACCACTATTCATGTTCACTATCCTTGCATAATTTTTTTTTTCTAGGAAACCTACTACATCCCGGCCATAGTAACAAACAAAAAAACGATTCCTGCCAGAGGAAAACTAGTGGACAGGTATAACAATCAAAGACGCGTCCTAAAAAAAGAGGGGGTCATATCAAGGAAACGCAAATATAATGATGATGAAAAACAAGATTCTGAGGTCGAAGAGAACATAATCATCGGTAATACTTTAGTATAATAGGTATTATGTTTGTTTAATATACCTACACATCGCTTTGCAATTATTTATCATACCTCTGCTTTTTGGTTTCAGAAAATGATGAGCTGGTCATCTGGCTAAAATACCATAAAGAACCGTTCCAAGAGGTGCGCAACTGGCTGGCAACAGGAGCGTACCGGGTCGAGAAAGACTATAATGATAAAACGAAACAACTGCAAGAAATATTACAAAATATCCTATTTTGAAACAAAACTTTGGATATAAACTGGTAAATTACATTCAGATCTATTACTCACAGATTTTTGTGCTAGTGATGTGTTGTTTAGAAATAGAGTCTGTCATTGTTAGGTATGGTTAGGTTTTTCTGGTGTTAATGCAGGTACATACTGTTTGTTGGCCTTAGGCATTTTTTTTAAATATAGCAGAGTATGTCCTGTAGGTAACTACCCTTAAATTCTATTATTTATATAAAAAAAAATGTCGCTACCGGTAGGTCTAGTCTGGCATGCAAATGTAATTACTACCGTTTTTTGGATCGTAGCGATTACGATTATTGGTTGTTAGGCCTAACAAAGTTTTATCACTATGGTGATTAAACTATTGTTAGGCCTAACAACTAATGGCGAATGGGCTTTACGCTATGATCCAAAAAACGGTAATTACATTTGCATGACAGACTAGACCTACAGGACGTTTAAAGTCGGGCCTTGCAACATAGGTTCCGCAGCTGGTTAGTTTTAGGCTAGCGTTCATAATGAACAAGCTATAAGTTAAGTTAAGTTTGTGAGTCTGTCAACTGTAATGGTTAAGTTTTATTCTGGCGTTAATGCAGGTACATACTGTTTGTTGGCCTTAGGCATTTTTTTTAAATATAGCAGAGTATGTCCTGTAGGTAACTACCCTTAAATTCTATTATTTATATAAAAAAGTGTCGCTACCGGTAGGTCTAGTCTGGCATGCAAATGTAATTACTACCGTTTTTTGGATCGTAGCGATTACGATTATTGGTTGTTAGGCCTAACAAAGTGATATTCACTCGATTGTTAGGCCTAACAACTAATGGCAAATGGCCATTACGCTACGATCCAGAAAACGGTAATTACATTTGAAAACATAGGTACTAAACGTATTTGTTAAATCTACTAATAATTGTTAGTTTGTTTGGCAAACTTTGACATTCTCTCGCTAAATGTCTATACGTATTGGACGATTTGCTAGTTACTTCATTTGAATAATATAAGTTGTATTATGTGTTTATTATGTTTTTTTATGGTTAAATAAATGTGTAATAATGATCTATAACTTTTTTATTTAATTGTCTATAATTAGATTTCCTTTATAGGTAGGTAAGTATTTTCATGAGAGTGTATTGTAGAATAAGCCTGCATTGAGTGGTGTCAATATTATATTAGTATTTTGTAATTAGCTAAGTAATAAGTTAACCTGAAATGTAAAAATACTTGTTTATACAGAATTTACTTTAATATTATGTTTGTAAAATCAATCTGCATGCACGGAAGAAGTCGGTATAATGTTGAATTAGGCTTTGTTGTAAAGCTACATTACATGCATACACCTAGAGGTGTATGTATGTAATGTAGCGATAGGTTAGAATAGCATTTGCACTTATCATGCCGGCATAGTCCAGTTTCAAACCATAATGATCACCGGACAGATCATTTTTCATAGCCTACATGGTAAGTACAAAAGTAAGAGATTGCTTTAAGCGATAATACCGCCAATTGTATTACTCTAGTTTAAGTTTCTTTTTTTTTGTACCTACTATGTCTGTGGTATATGCAATAAAGAGATTTGTATTGTATAGTATGTTATTCTAATCTATTGAGGCGTATCGTTTCAACATTACACCTTTGTCAAAAATACTTTATATTGTAGGTAGATATTACTAATAAATGCAGGTTGATTTTACCAATAACAAGTAATTTTAACTAAATGTCACATGTCAATACTACCTTTACAACAGTCAAGAATGCCAATATCGAAGGTTAATTTTACCACTAAATTTAGTTTATTCTAACCTATTGTTACATGTAGATTCTACATTACACTTTCGTCAAAAATACTATTATGACCTAGGTAGATTTTACCACAAAGCAGAGGTTCATTTAACAAAACACCACAAGTTGTTTCAACTTAAAAATACAGGTTAAGTTTATCATGAAAATTAGGTTGTTATAACTTAATTTCACATGTTAATACTACATTTACAACAGTCAAGAATACCAATATACACAGGTTAATTTTACCACCTAATTTAGGTTATTCTAACCTATTGCTACGTGTCGAATCTACATTACACCTATGTCAAAAATACTATTATGACCTAGGTAGATTTTACCACAAAGCAGAGGTTCATTTAACAAAACACCACAAGTTGTTTCAACTTAAAAATACAGGTTAAGTTTATCATGAAAATTAGGTTGTTACAACTTAATTTCACATGTTAATACTACATTTACAACAGTCAAGAATACCAATATACACAGGTTAATTTTACCACCTAATTTAAGTTATTCTAACCTATTGCTACGTGTCGAATCTACATTACACCTATGTCAAAAATACTATTATGACCTAGGTAGATTTTACCACAAAGCAGAGGTTCATTTAACAAAACACCACAAGTTGTTTCAACTTAAAAATACAGGTTAAGTTTATCATGAAAATTAGGTTGTTACAACTTAGGCACTATATACTTAAAAATACAGGTTTAATAATATAGTTAAAATAACTATTTCAAAATAGTGTTAAAACAACCTAACTGGTGGTTTGGTTAAATTTACCTGTTACAAGTAGGTGTTAAACTAACTTAGCTCATGGTTTGGTTAAATTTACCCTACAAGCAACACATTTAAGGTTAATTGATTCAACTATTTATTAAAGGTAGGTTCTATATCAACAAAAAAAAATAGTTGAAAAGTTGAATGTTCTGATAACCTATAATAAACTAGTTGATATTACCATTTCAAAACAGTGTTGAAACAACCTCACTGGGTTTGGTTAAATTTACCTTTTAAAAGTAACAATTTCGGTTTGTTTGATTTAACAAATATTCTATGTAGGTTCTATATTAACACAAAAAATAGGTTGAATAAATGTTGATTCAACTAAATAATTTTTTCAGTGTGAACATCAGAGAAGTTAGCAAAAATAAATATAACAATCGTAGAATAAAAATGCTCGAGTTACACTGCGTAGTCACATGACAACGCTCCGCAGTTAGCCTGTTATTGCCGCGCAATGAATCACGAACACGATTGCGTCGATGAATATTTGACCGATTTCTTATATATTATCATTATCAACGTAACCTTTGGGACTTTTAATATCTATTCGCAATGAGGAACGAGTAACATTCTATTTATACAAAAATAATAAAAAATATTCAAATCAAATAATTTTATTGTTTGTGAGTCAAGGTACATACATTAATAGATGGAAGGTGTGTAAGTCCTGCTAATTAGCATACAAGCATTTCAAATGACTAGCAATCTTAATCATTAAATAATAAAAAAATAAATACATATGCGTCAAATTAATTACCAATTATGTCCAACATAGAAAAATAATAATAATATGAATACTGTTTAGATTTTTAAATTCCCGCAGGAATTAATATGTAAGTACTTAGTGCTCAATCAATATTTAGTGTTGTGAAATTAGATAGGTACACAAGTTTGCTCGTAAATTAAAAAAAAAGAGCACTCGGGAACTGCCGCGGTAAAGCTATTGCATAGCATTTTTTGCCGCCGGTAGGAGTGTTAGGTTATTTTCGTTAGGTTATTTCGTTACGGATTTTCTGGATTCGGTCTCCACGCTCAAGGCCCGCGATAGAAGCTATGCATAGCTTAAAAATGAGCAAGTATATAAAAACTAAAGTTTCTATTGCTGACAAAATGTTACTATACCTACTTAGCCCGCAGTGCATTCACCCTCAATCGCCTAGGTGGTCTAGGAAGGTAGGAAACTTGAGTATTATCCCTAGACTTCTAAGGTTTCCATTTAAGTACCTGTTTACCCAGTATGATGTCATGCTTCTTTTAGATTCCAGACCTACTTGGGATTTTAGGAGAAAAATCCTTATTTATGGGCGACTGTTACGCTGCCACAGAAAACGCCATATAAGAGCAGGCCATGTTTTGGGAACATAATGTATGAAAGCATCACACGAAGAAGAAGGGGAGTCTGTTACTCATATATATTTTTTTGTAAATAAATACTTAGAATAGGTAAGTACATAGTAATATCCAGACACAGAACAAATATTTATGTTCATCACACAAACATTTGCTGTGGGTGGGAATCGAACAGACGACCCACAGCATGGAAGGCAGAGCTACTACCAACTGAGCTGTGACGCCTGTCAAAATGTCTTTATAGCGTTTGGTGTAGAGAGGTCAAGTTGTATCAACCTTTGATTGCAATAAAACCTAGTCCTTAACCATGTTGTAATTCGAAAACAGGTTTTTGTATTGAATATTAATTATTTAAATATGTACAGTAGTAACAAACAAATCTTTTTTAACTGACAGAAAAAAACGGAGAAGGTTCTCAAGTCAACGTGTATATTTTTATTTTTACTTTACTTTTTCCGTATCTCCGTAAGTATATTTTTTTAGGCAGTTTCATAATAGTATATCTAAATATAATAATAGGTATATAATAATAGGCTATTTTATTTTATTCGAATATCCGCAGCTCAAAAAAATGTATTATTTAAATCAGCTGGTGTATTCGATTTGTATAAACGCCATCTGCTTAATAATACGAGTATATGAACTAACTAATAATAGTACAAGTAACTTTAAAAATAACATAGATACAATTTGGTGCGAATAAATTCCTTTTTATAAATGAATATACACTATGTAATGAATAGATATCTAATTGAATATTTACCTCTAATTAAGTGCAAAGGTAGATAGCAAACTAATTAAAAACTCGTTTAGTGATCACATCATTTAAATATAATTAAAATCATTATTGAATGTAATTTCGTTGGGATCGCTAGCGTTTATTGATGAGTTCATAATATTAAAAAATAACTTAAAAAAAAAGTGAACGTGTATCAAAATGGCTTTCTGTATATGTTTGTGTATCATTATAATGCTGTAAGTACCTCAAATTTTTATTTAGTAAAATTATTCCAATTCAGTGCATTGAGTGGCATCGTTTCTGATTTTGTTACTTTATTTTTATATTCATGTTCCGAAATAAAACTATATTCTAGTATTCTTCTATTCTATTTTTTGGATTCTCATTCACAAAATAAGATAGTATTGAATGCTCTTTATAAGAACAATAACGTATCTAGGCCAAATGTGACTTAAACTTTGTAAACCGTGTTATAATGTGTATGCGTGTGCTAATCGTCTTATTGATGATTCTGTACGCCTAACATAATGATTTTAGTAAAATAAATAAACATTAATTCTTCGAAAATTACGTAATTACTTACGACATTATTTACCAAACCAAAGATATCAATCTACACGAGATGGCAGATCACATTAACAGTGATTTTATAGACAATCGAACCTAATACAATGCATTACAGCTCATTTTGCTCCAACAAGGCCATTTGTCAATAGCGCCAAAGCGACGTGCACTTACAATCACGAAAATAAACTTTAAAGCGTTTACTTTAGATTCATTATGCCATGACATATTGCCTGCGAAATGTTCTGACATTTCGCAGGCAATATGTCATGGCATAATGAATCTAAAGTAAACGCTTTAAAGTTTATTTTCGTGATTGTAAGTGCACGTCGCTTTGGCGCTATTGACAAATGGCCTTGTTGGAGCAAAATGAGCTGTAATGCATTGTATTAGGTTCGATTGTCTATAAAATCACTCCTGTCTAACCTAATTCACTGTTCGATAATTGTTTACCTCTGGGTAAACAATTATCGAACAGTGAATTAGGTTAGACAGGAGAATATGCTGGTACTTTTTCGTAAAAATACTTATTAACTTAATTGTCAACAGGTCAGCAAGCGTTGAGATGTGTCAAGTCGAAATGTCATATGATCAATCGACACAAATCATTACAAACTCTTCTATAATCATCTCAACTGACGACGTTCTTTGTCATCAAATCAACATATTCACAACATATGGAAAAGAAAAAGAGAATAGACTCGCAATCCATAAAGAGAAAAAAACACTTACAGAGCTAGAAATTGAAAAACCGCTAGAAAGTTGTAATTTCACAAGCTTGTATGAAATAAAAGATACTGTTGCCGCATTTGAAGAATTAAGAAAAATAGTTATTAAGTGTTGGGGAAAACAAAATCAAATAAATTTAACTGAACTAGATATCGAGAAGAAAGAAGAAATTACAAATTATTGTAGTACAGAAAAACCCAAGCTATCATTATTGTGTAATAATAATACTTATGTTGAGTCTCTGAACCATGTTAACCTTTTTTTTTCAACATTAGGTGAAAAGTTAGCTACAAATATCCTAAAAGAAATGAATACAAGTGAATCAAATTTAGCTGATGCTGTTAATATTAAAATTAATAAATTTAACTTTGAACTGACTCCAACTAATGAAACCGAAGTGCTTAAGATATTAGATAATTTTGAGCCAAATAACAAATCGGCCTCGGAATACAACTACTTAAATAATGAAATAATTGTTAAAGCCAAAGATATTCTTGCTTCTCCAATCACGTACATTTGCAATCTAAGTTTCTCTACGGGCATTGTTCCTGATAGCAACAAAGTAGCTAATGTTTTTCCTAAACATAAACATGGCGATCCTAAGATCCCCTCAAACTATAGACCAATTTCAGTACTTACTTCAGTTTCTAGAATTATCGATAAAATTGTTTATGCAAGACTTCGTTTGTTTGTTGAATCTAATAATATACTATCTGAGAATCAGTTTGGATTTCGCAAAGGTAGGTCGACGACAAAAGCAGCAAAGGAAACTATACATCACATAAGTTCAAAATTAGAATCAGGACAAAAGTGTATTGGTATTTTTCTTGATCTTCTTAAGGCTTTCGATACAGTATCTCATTCAATTTTGTTAAAAAAAATTGAATCAATAGGTATCCGTGGGGTTGCTTTAGACTGGTTTAAATCTTACTTGACAAACCGACAGCAGAGAGTCTCTATTAGACATATAAATAGTGATCTTGCAACGGTTAACTATGGCATTGCTCAGGGCAGTCCACTAGGACCAATGCTATTCTTATTATATTTCAATGATTTGTTACAACTGGATCTTACTCAAACCAAGTCAATCGCATATGCGGACGATACGCTTTTGATTATTCATGGTGATTCTTGGAAGACCGCGATGGATATAGCACAAACGAACCTTGATCGTGTATATAAGTGGTTACAGAATAACCTTATGTCATTCAACATCTCAAAAACTAAGTTCCTGGCGTTCCGTTTTTCAAACCAAACTGCTCCTGATATACCTATATCTATTAAGATTCGTGATTGTGACAAAATAAATGATACTTTGCATTGTAAAAAAAGCTCTGAACTGGAACATGTACATTCGACGTGGTACTTAGGTTTTAAAATCGATGAGAATTTGAATGTACAACAATCACACAGAGTTAAACCTAACACAACCTGAAAGGGCTATAAACAGGTAATACTTACTAGATAATATCATTTACACAATTATTAAACATACATTCAAATTCAATCATAGTTTGTGTTAATTATTTTTTAAGAAATTGTATATAAACACCCAGACGAAACGCTAGAGTTCCTAGTTCCTGTTCTTCAAGAATCATCTAGTGTACCCTACTTATTAGTACTACTTATAAGACGATTTTAGGTGATTTTACTGAATTTATAAATTAATAAAATGCCAAATGTTTTAACTATATTTTTTGTTTTATTCGTATATTAAATTAAATAAGTCAGTGCGATTAGGTATCTTGTATCTAACTTGGGTTCGACTACCAGAACGCATTTAGTTTGGTGTATCTATTTTACCATGAATATATATCAGAGTCCTCTGCAAAAAACTGAAAAAGATGAGAAAGCAAATCTGTCACGTACCTTCATTTGGTGCAGTAACTTTTCAATCGAGCTTGAAAACTCTTCAATTGGCTGGAGGCGACAACGGACTTTCTACTATTTCAGACTGTTTTCTATCAACTAGGAATGCATTTGTCAAGATTACGCTAAAGATAATAACTAAAAAATCATTCATAAAAAAGTTTTAGGTTAGGTTAGCCATGATTGGTTCAGTCGAGATTATTTTTGAGCAAATATAAGTTGACAGATTGCAATTCAATACTACGTAAGTAAGTACAACATATATGTTTTAAAGCTATTGCATAGCTTCTATCGCGGGCCTTGAGCGTGGAGACCGAATCCAGAAATTCCGTAACGAAAATAACCAAACACCGCGCATGCGTAATCCAGCAAAAAATGTTATGCAATAGCTTTACCGCGGCAGTCCCCGAGTGCCACACGTCTGTTTTTATATGTAACTTAGGAACTAAAATTATTCATTTTTTTGACAGCTAAATGAAGGAAAAGACGATTCGAAGACGGCTGTTTTTATACGGTCACCGTTTCATAGTAAATCAGAGATATATTATAATAAAAAGTGGAATAGTAAACAAAAACTGGGAATTTCTCATCATCCCGTTTTATATAGTTTTGTAAAAAGTTTCAGCTGAGACTTATGTTACCACAAATAGCTTTTGTTTAAATCAGTCGTTTGTAACAAACAATAAATAAGGCTCAGGAACATTAAAAAAGTCACTTATTCATGCACCTTGAGCCGTAGAAAGTAATAAACTCACTGTTTGTTGTCTTAGAAAAACTATTATGATAAGAATCATAATCAGAATCAAAATCAGAATCGAGATCAGAATCAAAACCAAAATCGGAATCAAAATCAGAATCAAAACATTTATTTAAAAAAAGATAGAAGTCAAAAATACTTTTGGATAAAACTTGAAAATCTTTATTCGTTTTTTTTCGAATATCTAAATAGTAATAATAAAACTAGTTATTTTTACTTTTAAATTATATTTTTACTGACTTTTTTTATATTATTTCCAAACCCTTTTTCTACCTCTTAGGTACTTGCAATTAAAGCTACAATATCGCAATCAAATATAAAGGTTAAAATTAAACAATAACACTTAACAGTAGATGCTCCTAACTGCAATACTGTTAATTGCAATCAAGTATCGATAGTAACCATTAGTGACTAAAGTTTATGACTATGTACATATAAACCACTATACTAGTGCAGACTCCTGACTTGAGTCGTCCATTGATATTTGTCTTATAATCTAAATATATCATATTCTTTTTTTATTCTATAATATATTCATTAAAAAAAAATTTAAATTAATAAAATATTTTATCAAAAATTGTTTTCCAAATTTTAGCAGATTAGAAATACTTACCGTATTCAAAGACATTACTTAAACATTAATATTCATTATTATTTGCTATCTTTGATATTTTTTCGTGAGATATTTTTTTTTTATCATCTTTAACATTAATTATTTATTTTACGTCTCTGAGTGTCACAGACATTCAGACTCTGCTTACAATAAGCTAACATTTACTTACTTTTATACTCAATTACTTCAAGTGCATCGCTAAGTTCTAGATTTCTTGGCTACGTCTAATGACGGCCGTATTAAAGCGGTGACTGGATTTACCTCAAACGATTTCGCTGCAAAGAACAGACTGCATTTGAAAAAAAATAACACAGAGAAGAACCAACCTCTTTGACATTTTCCAATGAAAGAGTACTGGCCAGCAGAGAACTTTTGAAATTTGAAAAAGGAAGGCAAGAAAATTGACAGCTCTGTAGAGATAGAAAAAAAAAATTTAATCCACTTTTACATAACGCTCACTTACTCATTTGTAGTAGAGTAGAGTCAAAACTTAATATTATTTAATAATTATTTAGTTTATTAAATAATTATTTTATTTTATTTTTTTTGATACTATTTAAAATATGTATTTTAGGATATATTTTAAAAACAAATAAAAATCTCCGAACTAACTTTCTCAATTAACTTTCTAATTTAGTATACAATGGGTAACCTTATCGCTGATACCGATTTCTTCCAAGCAACCGTAATGTGTTCTGTTTTTGCCAAAACTTTAACGGTAAGTACCGATAGAAAAAAAAACTATTAACTACCGTCGTTTTATAACGGAGACTGTTTATTAGTAAATCGGAGTTTAGTAATTAAGAAATTGAAGTGTACTTCAGTGCCAGACAATCCCCTGTACTACTACAAGTGAACTTTAGCTCCGTGGAACGAAGGAAAAGTCCCAATGACACTACCAAATGCAGTCACTGAAAAATCAGCTTCCAGCATCTACTTAGGTAAGTAATAAAACAGAATTATAAACTATATTATACTGCTAAATAAATAAATATTCATGGACCTATGACCATAGACTAGACTAGATTGCTGATAGAATATTTATATACTTACATATTTTCATATAGGTAGGTACACATTTGCTCTCAGTGGGAATCGAACCCACAAAAGCAGCAGGAAAGGCAGAGCTACTACCAATTGAGCTGTAACACTTGTTTAAATATAATAATTATTATAAAATGTAGAGATACATCATTCAATTCAAAATTTTACATTTTATTTTTATTTTATTGGTTATGCCTATACGGCCTATAATGGTTCTAAAACCTAACGGTATATCTTATAAAAAGTTAGCGCAGACTTGAAGTCTTGATTACCATACGTAATGGTGACTTAATGTCCACGTAACTTTTTATAAGATAGGGGGTTTATGTGTAATGAAACAAATGAATTGTTTTTTGTCGTTAGTCGGGCGTTTATATTGGATAATGTATATAAATTATTAATTCATATACATTTGTACACAAGGAAAATATGTGATGTTTGATTTTATTTATGAAAAAGTTTTTCGTAATCTTTTCCCACGAGCTTTGAGTTCGTAAATTATCTGAAAATAAAATGTAATGTTTGTTCATCACGCCATTAGCGATTGAGTCACATTTCCCATAGTACAAGCTTTGCTTAGTTTGGGACTAGAGTGTGATATGTGATTTTTTTTTTTTTTTTTTTTTTAATGCATTATAGGCAATCGCTTGGCCGCAATCACATCTGATGTTAAATGATGATGCGGCCTACGGTGTAACGAGTTTGCCTAGATATAACCTATTCACTCTCCCCTTGAAAGCATCCAAATTGTATGAGTCTGGAAACACCGGCGCCGGCAACGAATTCCACTCTTTGGCGGTTCTCAAGATGAAACTTGAGCGAAACCGTTTTGTGCGGACAGGAAATGTCCATGAATATAGATTTCAATAACATTGTTAACATATTAACACAAAAAAATTACGCATATCAAGTCAATATTATTATTGCTTCGTTAGCAAAATTCTAAACAATTAAAAATAGATTAAAAATTAATCAATAGATACCTCTTCCATAAACTATTTCTGATTACTTCCGTAGTTGGTCATTAGTAATTAAAAAATTACTGCTAAGTGGATGGATTTAGACTACTACTTATTGTCGACATACTTGTGTATTTAACTATTATTTTTATTATATTTTTTAATGCACATAGGTATGTTGAACATTAAAAAATACATCATCTATGATTTCAGCTCTATATGACCGACGGACAGACTGACAGACAACGAAATCTAGAAAGGTCCATTATCATCTTTCCCGCCAAAACCCCAGTTTTCAAGTATTTTTGCATAAAAAAAATCATTTATAAATTCATATTGTTCACATGTCAGAGTTTTAGCTTGAAAATATTTTATTTTACAGGTGATTATTACATAAAGGATTTTAAGTATATAAGCCCAGATGCTTTAGTACCGAAAAATGTGAGGGTAGTCGAAGAAAAAACACTTTTGGAGAAGTGGTTTCTGGAAGTCGTTAATGGACTGAAACAGTTCTTCTACCAGGGTTCTCTACATGGCGTAAAGTAAGTAAAAATTAAGATTTTTGTGGACACATTTGAAATTGTTTTTAATTAACTATCTTGTAATAAATAACTGAGAAGTTCTGTTTCATTGTATATGTTTTTTTAAAGAAATTTGCGCCAATTTTAATAAAAACCATTTTTTAAGGTCTACAATTACCTTAGAAAATGTTTTTTTTTAATTAAAATGAGTATTGAGTTATACTGAGATATAGATAAGTATGTATCTCAGAATAACTTGATTTCTTTCAGATACATCTTCGAACCGACCTTCAGTATGAAGGAACGGCTGACCTGGGTGGTGATAATATTCATCAGTATCGCCGTCTGCTCCGTCAACATCATCCAGCTGTTCTGCAAGTGGACCTCAACGCCATTTGTCAACGTGATCGATTCCGCTCCATCACCGATCTGGGCAGTTCCCTTCCCGACTGTGGTGCTTTGCCCTCATCTGCACGTTAAACTTTCTTACGAAAATGTGTCCGAGCTGGGCGAGTGAGTTATTTCTTTTCGTTCAACATTCATTCACTCGTTCAACGTTCATTCACTCGTTCAACGTTCATTCACTCGTTCAACATTCATTCACTCCTTCAACATTCATTTACTCGTTCTACGTTCATTCACTCATTCAACATTCATTCACTCGTTCAACATTCATTCACTCGTTCAACGTTCATTCACTCGTTCAACAACATTCGTTCTAGGCCACATGGCCACCTATTGCGCTCTCTTATTCTTCTTCGTGTAGACAGGTCCGCTTTCAAATGGGAAGGAGATTTTGGGCCACATCTAAAAAAATATTGGATTATCTGGATTCCCATGGGATGGATTTATTCCGTAAATATAGGAAGATATTGGCCTGTCTGTAAAAGCCCTTTAAAACGTTCAGTGTGACATCGCTGACGAGGATGAGGTTTTAAGTCGTGGCCCACGTTCTATTGTGAATTGCCTATTCTCCTTTGTTTTGCCCGAAAACGAGCTTTTGTGCTCTCTTATTATATTAAACCTTTTAAATGAGATCCGCGCTTCTGAACACGTCTATATCTATTAAACTTGTCTATACCAAACTTGAATAGGTCAGTGGTTCTTTATTGGTCACAGAAAAACTGGCAAAACGTGTCAATCCACTATTTCGTAGACAAATCTTTGTCTGGATATGTACATAAAACGTGCAGGCATAATAATTTTATTATCATTTATTTATAATTTAAATAAATGAGCTACTTGATTATGTTCTTTTACTAATTCGTTAATTAATAATAAATAATCCATTATTTATGTACTGATAAATGGACTGAGTGTTAATATTTTCTAGTCTGAACTGTCAAAGTTTGAATCTGATTATTTGATAGTTATAATATATTTACCTATTAGTTAAAACCACGTTAAAACCGTAACTTTGTAAGAACTCTATTGTAGCTATTTTCGTGCCTGCGATCTCGTAGCAAAGTGTTATTAGTTCAGCAAGGTTATCGGTATTTACAATGCATCTTATTGCATTAAATAATATAATTTATAAATATTCATGGACATTTCACACATCACACTCTAGTCCCAAACTAAGCAT
The DNA here is from genome assembly GCA_932527185.1 of Ecliptopera silaceata. Taxonomy (NCBI): domain Eukaryota; kingdom Metazoa; phylum Arthropoda; class Insecta; order Lepidoptera; family Geometridae; genus Ecliptopera; species Ecliptopera silaceata. The sequence goes on from OW052211.1 coordinate 3,933,783, forward strand.
AGCTTGGAACTAGATTGCTGATAGTGAATACTTATATATATATTTTTTGTAAATATTTAGCCCAGACCGAAACAGAGAGAACAAATTAAAAAAAAAATTGTTTATGAAGTACCTAGTTGTAGCGAGTGTTAAAAAAATAGTCTACTTTGTAGGTTTAGTTAGCAATGTTTAAATTAAATTAAAAGTTTACTTCTAAAATAAATGTTTTAATTATAATACAATATCTATGAATAAAAAAAAAGCACTTTACGAGAAAACAGAAAAAAATACACTCGCCATCGCCATCAAAGGATTTTAATGGGAAAAGCCAATTTAGCAATAATCAAATTGTACCCCTTTGCAACCGATCGGGGGTTTACCTTTAACCCCTGAGATAGGAGGTCAATGACTGTGAACTCATCAAAAAATGGCAATACTTTAACAAAATTATTTGTTTTCCTATCTGATTTGAAATTATGGTTTGATAGCCTTATGAACAAAAAAAGATAAAATAGAATAGAATAATTCTTTATTGCACACCACATATAAAAGAACATACAAAATACCTTATGGTAATAGAAACATAACTATTTGGTAGGTACAATGGGCGGCGTTATTGTTAAAAGCAATCTCTCCAAGGCAACTAAAATAAAAAATATGAGAAATTAACAAAAAAATGTACATTTTGTAAATACTGTATAGTCGTAAGTTTGTTTACAAAAAAATGTTAGATGAAAAATAAATGAGCCCATTGCATCCCCAAAGGTAAACGTCTATCCTCAAATCCGTTAAGTAAATACCAGACCTTAAAAATGTGAAAACATTTTTAAAAGTATTCGTATTTAAAAACTATTTCACTTTACACTAAAAGCTTTAAACTACTTGAGTACCTACTCTTAATAAGTCAACAATACTAATATTTATGACAGGCGTCACAGCACTCACAGCTCAGTTGGTAGTAGCTCTGCCTTCCATGCTGTGGACCGTGGGTTCGATTCCCACCCAGAGCAAATGCTTGTGTGATGAACATAAATATTTGTTCTGTATTTAGAAGTTACTAAGTACCTATTCTATGTGTGAATTTACAAAAAAAAATGTATATGAGCAATCTAGTTCCCATAGTAAAAAATAGTAAAAAGCTTTGCTTAGTTTGAGACTAGAGTGTGCTGTGTGAATTGTCTGTGAATATTTATTTATTTATTGTGCTTATTAATTTTAGCTTGGAGCAGTTTTTTGCCTCACTGGTCTGCCCCCTGATGTTCAACAAAAAGGAGACGGAGCAGCAACTTGATTTGGATCAGATCAACTTATTGCACGACTTTATAGTCAAGGTATGAATGTCCACGATTTTCGCTCTCCATATTTTTCTTTTTCCAACAGCTCAAAAGTTCGCCGCCATTTTGATTTACTCCAGCGCAGTAACGTTCAGTACCTCTACCATGAGTTGTCAGAGTAAAATCGCCTGACTTTACTACAGGAGTTACGTAAATATTAGTAATACGAATTTTAGTACCCAACTATCCACTAGAGGCGGTGTACAAATCTCCATACATTTTATTAACTACAGACGCTAGCTAGTATAGATTGTAAAAACTCATGGTAGAGCTACAGCTGTACAAGTTAGAATGGCCTTACCATACGTTACAACGTATACTTAGTCTCATACATTAACTTAAAACTCCATAATATTTGTATGGGATGTAGACCTGAAGGATTACATAGGTCGCAGGCATCAGATTTGATTCATCTTGACAGGCATCTCCAACATGCGACGAAGTTGTCAAGACATGCAACTGGCCAGCGATACATAACAACGATTGGAAGTCTGAGAACTGTTGTGAACTGTTCCAACCCATCTTTACTAACTATGGACTCTGCTTTGCCTTTAACAGCCTACCCCTGAATGGGATGTAAGTATTTCGACAAACCTTTAGTTTATGGGACATTATAATCATATCAAATAAATAAATAAATAATGCTGGACAATCCACACAACATCATCTAGTCCCAAGCTAAGCAGAGCTTGTGTTAAGGGCACTAGAAGACTGACATACTTAATACAATACATTACATAGATAGATATTTTTTACTATACATAAAAAATACCCAGAACACCCGGAATAAATATTAGCAGATCGTAGAAATATTTGATTAAATATTAGATGAGTTAATAAAGGGTGTGTTTGAAAATAAGTTTACCTAATTCTCTTGCTATTTTTGGGCCGTAGTCTCCATGCTATCAACAGCTGCTGATGGGTCTTTGTGTGCATATTTAAGAAATACCATTTAATCGTCATTCTTTCACAGGTCAAATGACACCTTGCTTTGGCAAAAGTCTTTTGATGAAAAAGCCTCAGCATCAGCTTTAGAGTGGGACCTTGATAATGGCTACCCTAAGATATTCCCCCTGGACCCTAAGATGCAGCCCTTCAGGGTTAAGGCTTCGGGTGAAGCCAATGGGCTTGGTTTGGAGCTGTATTTGAACACCACCGACCACCAGTTCGCTTGTGATGGGAACAGCTTAGGATTTACTGTAAGTATTTAAAAAAAAAATATACGACAGACAATGTTCATTCAACTTTTAACATCTCAGCCATCGCAGGCTAAAGAAAATTTTTCATAAAACATAGGATCAGAAGTGAGCCTTTAAGGTGAACTGTAGGTACATGCTTTTCAAAGTTGAACTACAAGCATGTTTGTTGAGCTCAACAAATTTGCAGTAAATAAAACTTAACAGCCATACTCGACTCTCCAGGTGTTGGTAAGCGCGCCGACTGACCACGTCTACACGAGCACCGTTCTTCGCATCCCGATGGACCGTATGACTACAATCGAGGTGTCCCCTATAACCTACAGAACTGATCCCAGTCTGCGCGCCCTAACACCTGGACAGCGGCAATGCTACTTCCAAGATGAGAGGCAGCTGGAGTACTATGAGTTCTACACTGATAGCAACTGCAAGCATGATATGATGGTGCGGCAGGCTAAAAATGAGTGTGACTGTGTGGTCTTCAACTGGCCTAGTAAGTGGTGGTAGTAAGTACCTATAGTTTGTTGTAATAAATGAAGATGATCATTTTTTGACAGAAGCTTGTCTAAAACAATATGGCTCATTCAGCTGGTCTCATACTTTCTCATATCCAGTCATAACTGTTTTTTTTCCAAATAAGGCTCTGACCAGTATTGTCACCAAGGTTCTTGACTGTAGCTTTCAGAGCATCTTATCATCAGGATGTTGGTACCTAGTTTCTTCTTCTTGGTCGTAACACTCTTGGCAGAGTGGTCGTGGTCGACATGGGGGGCTCGCTTCACAACCTTCCGCCACTCTTCTCGCACCGCTGCTCGCCTTGCACACTCAACCTACCTAGTTACGATTCTGTATATGAAACCAGTCAGTTTAATAAGAGGTTGCAGGTGCCATGCTTTTTAATAATATTGTGTGACCAGGAAAACATATGCGCGAGCCGATATGCTCCACTAAACAGGAGTTTGACTGCATTGAGCTGGTGAAGGCTGAGGTGGACGAGCAGTTGATCTACGCGTACTTCGCGGACAGTGACGAGATGGACCGCAATGAGGAGTCAATGTCCTGTCATCCATCATGTAATGATGTCATCTACACTAGCCAGGTGTTCTACAGTGATCTGACGAAGGATTCGGATGGTGCCCGGCATTGGCAACAACCTAAGTCGTATGTTTGATTCAATAGTTTTTTGGAAACAGTTTACAAAGATTAAAATCCATTACATATCTACTAAAAATTAGTATAAAGAAGTCTATTGGCTTTTGGTAAAGGAAAGCGCATATTTTACAATTACATGAATTAATAAATTTTTGAACATTTTTGTAGAACAAGCTGGTCTAAGGACCACCTGTGATATTTATAAACAATGACTAACGGCCGGTTTCTGGAAACCCAAATCACGATTGATCCTAGTTTGACACATAGAAATTATTAGATTTTTTCGTTGATCATCGTTCGAGAAACCGGCCGATAGACTCCTAATATTGACCATACCTACTCATCAATCTTCTAAGTGAAATCTTGACTTATCTTGATACTGATATAGGTATACCAATCATAAAATGAAAATATGCCAGCTGTAGCTATTTGCTACGCCGCGTAGTAGAGTAACTACAAAGTATACAATATTGTGATTTTTTAGTAACGTACGTCATTTTTTTAGGAAATATTTTTTGAATTTGTAATTTTTCAGGGGTGAAGTGACCCAGATCAATGTTCACTTCTACGATGATATCTTTCTTGGTCACCATCGCCATGCGCAATACGACAAATATTACTTTGTGGGTATGTATTCTTGAATAACACTCTTCTAGAGCGAATTTTTATTTTTTTTAATTGCGAATGATTGTGGTACTAATGGTCGTCGTACGGGATTATAAAAAAAAACATCTTAATGTTTATCAAAACATTATTGTCTCAATTATCGCATATTAAAGCTTTCTTATAAACACTACCAATTATAACTTTATAATAAAAGTTTAGTTGAAAATTAACTTTATGAGAGACTGGTGCCTAAACTAGATTCGTAAGCACTCTCAAAAAGACTCAAAACGGCTCTGGAAAATAGTTTACTTTTATTTTTTAATTTAATAGTTTTATTCAGTAAGGTCTTAGGTATAACTATGGAATATTTTAAAACCTATTGTGTCTAAAAGTAATATGTATATAAAATCTGGGCTTAAAACCAATAAAACCTTCTTTCAGGAGCCACTGGTGGTCTTCTCAGCTTATTTCTTGGCTTCAGCATCATCAGCGTAGCGGAACTTGTCTATTTTGTCATTTTGAGACCTGTGTACATTGTGTTAAGGATACTTTTGCATTGATTGAGTAAAATCTTATGTTATATTTATTTGTAAAAGTATAATAGTTGATTTATTTAAATGTGGGTTTTATTATATAATGATTAAATATTAAGTGTTTGAAATCGTGATTTTTTTTCTATATAGGTAACATAACTTGATCTTAACTAATATTATAAAAAGCAAATATTTGATTATTTGTTTGTTTGCATCGAATAGGCTACGAAATAATATATATAACATAGGTCTTAGCTCTACCTTGGCTCCATCTAGTGAGGGATGTAAACATAAGCTTACAAAATACCAGACGCATGAATGGTTCTGAAAATATTACGAAAAGTTTTAGAAAAGATAACACCATCTATCGAAGGGTGACATAAACTACTTCATACTGTAAGTGATTACTGACTGGTAAGATGGCGCTGTTGTGTATTTTATCAAAAAGGTTCTACTTACTTCATTTCATTTCACGTTTCGTTGTACGCAGATTCAACAACGAATGCTCTAACAACATATGAGAGTATTGATTTTATTTCAGTCACAAACCACCCACATCGGATTTTGACTAAACTTGTAGCTAATTATAGTTTGTCTCATGATACTTAGGCTTTTATTTTATGTATTTTATAACAATCTCAAACCAATATCATCTACCGCGGACGAAGTTGTTGTTGAATGTTCGCTGACGTTAAAAATGGAGAGCATGCTATTTTTTTGACAATGTGTTAAACTTTTCAAAACAAACAACATTTTGATAAAATCTAGGTTATACCTGCCTTTTATAGTATACAATTATATTTCTACAATGAATTCTGAAGGCTACATTGGTTGCCCGTGCAGTGTTGATAAGCTGAGAGCAGTAAATGATAGGCTTAGTGCTCAAGTAGTGGAACAAGTGAACGAAACTCAAGAGTTGGTTATGCTGAACAATTTTGCTAGGGAAGCTAATGAATGTCATTTTAAAAAGTGCTTGCAAGAAAGGTTGGTTTGATCATATATGCTTAGCTTAACCTGTGTATCATATTGGATTGTCTAAATCACTCAGAGGAAAGGAGCTCTACTTTTAGAACTGTGGTGACTCTACAACTACAATGTGTAGTATTAATTATTATTTAACCTGATCAGTACCTACCTTACTTTAGAGCATATGCTACCCCTTTTTTCTCCACGAGTAAAAGAATGAGATGGAAATAATATAGCTTGCTACCAAACCTAACTTCTTAGTTATCCAGAATGTCAGACATTGAGTCCTGGCGGTGGGTCCTAGAAGACCTGACCAAACGGCTGGAAGAAGCTATCAGCTCTCTAAAGTACGAGCACAACGCCCTTCGCGTGGTGGGGCAGAGAGTGGAGAAGGAGATCGATGGGCACTCCCAGGAGGGCAGCCGGCCTGGAGCTTTAAAGCCCTTATCTGATACTGTGGAGCAAGCTATTTTTCAGGTATCCTTAAGTAACTGACGAGTAGATTCTTCAGTAGTTGTTAGTACCTACTGTAGGTAGATGCTCTACTGAGATCATGGGAACCTACCGTTAAAAGGCATACGCTAGCTTTGTAAGTAGTAGAGTGTAAGTGTTGCCAAGAGCAGTGTTTAACTATCCACTTTGATGCAGGAATTCAAATTTTTACGCGATCAGAAAAAGAAATTCGAAAAGCTGATCTTAGATGTAGAGAAACAGATAAACTCTATGCAGAAAACTAAAAAGCGTATAGAGACTGATGTCCTTCACAAGAACCAAGCGCTCTCCGTTGAAGAGAGCTGCGCTAGCTTAAAAGCTGACTCTTTTAAGGTTGACGGGACAAAGCGGAAAAGAAAAAGGTAACCCTGGTTTTGAAGTATCTGCCCAGGTTGCTGAGGCGCAAGTATTTAAACAAACCCTCAGCATCAGATTGTACATCAGCTCAAACACCGCCAACTGTGACAAGATAGGTACTTAGCCTTAAAATAATTAAGCGTGAGTGAAGGTGAGATCCGTAAAACTTGAGTAAACTTGAGCCAGAGCAATAGGACCGTGTTCTTTACAATGTTAAAATACCAGTGGAGGTTTAGAAAACTCAAACCCTGTTTGCAGGGGTTCGCCAGTAAGTCGTTGGGAGAATCGTTGCTCATTTTTGAAGAGAGCTGGTCTCCGGGCGCTAGGCAATGCCATCATCACACGGCAGCAGGTAAGATCTGGATACTTGGAACCGAGCCAACAAACGAACGTGCGGACCTAGATACCTAAATGGGTGTTATAAATTTCCAACGGGAAACGAAGAAACCACACAACTTAAAACGGTAACAGCTGCAAACAATATGGTTGTGGTGTGCCTTTTTTGGTTCCAGGTGAGAGGGGCAAGAGTGCATCTCTCGATAGCAGCACAAGCTTACGCAGCAAGAGTGGACTCTTCATTGAGAAGGCGGATGCATTCCAACAAGATCAAACTCCAGGACTTGAAGTGGCAGAAAGAGGAGGTGGGCCACGATTCACTAATGAGTCTATTTGATGATTTAATTGTTGACATCACAACACGGAAACGCTTTCCCCATTTTTATGTAAGCCTAATTTTCCAGGCTATAAGAGATTATAAGTCCCTACAAGAAGAATTGGAAACCACAGAAAATAATCTCATCGAGACAATGGATCAAGAAAGACTGGTGGAAGCCAGAAGATCAGACCGTTTCTTAAGACCGGCCAGAGAATTGACAAAGGATGAGGTTGATAGGAACCTGAAAGACGAGCTCGGGAGATTAAGGAATTTCAGCAAACAGCTTCGGAACAATCTTGAGAGAATTACGTTAGTATTCCTACAGCTGTTTACTTGAACATGTCGAATTTCTCGATCATAGATAAATACATCTTAGTTAAACAAAGGTGCTTTTAAGTTTGATTTGATTGACCTCACTTTTCCAGTAGAAAAACTTGTATTGATAAGTTAATTGTAAAGATCTTACTATGAAACTAAAGTGCATAGTTGAAACTAGTATCTAAGCTTCAATAAGCAAATAGGTTATCAATCACGTTGTCTTCAGTTCTTTGCAGAACCACCTCACGGATTCCTTAACTCAGATTGACTGTTACGCTGACGATCTCATCCAAGTCATCAGTCTTGATGAGGAGAGGATAACATCAAGAGGCGGAGACATCCCTCAATGCAACTGCAATAACTCTGCTCCCGAATGTTTCTCTGGATCAAGACAAGATACTTCTGAACCATGTAGCCCTTTAGACGATCGCTTGACTGTTATCAAAGAAGAAGACGAGGATGACTATCCGTTTGATCAATGACTCGGAGAAAAGTTATTTTTCTGAGTATATTTTTTAATCACACAGAGACTCAAATACCTACATATACGTACTCGAGATTTGACACTTAAGTGAAAATCTGTCTAACGTGAGTCGAATAGCACTGTGATTATTGTGTTGATATTGTGTCTTAGGTTAATTAGACATTTTTAATAAATTCTATGGAGGCTGGCAAGTCGCAGGCAAGGCAGTCAAAAATATTCTACCAATACCAATTTAGGTAGATGATTTCATAGGCTTATGTTAACTAAATAATTTAAAATAAAACTAATATCTGCTGATTAAACAATTTTATTATAACACCAGTAGTAAGTACATTATAGTACCTAGGTACCTATATTTTTACGCTTATGGATAAGTAGGTCATAGTATACTAGGTCGTAAGTAGTACTTAGTATTAATGGATTAGGTCATTTTAGGTTCTATTGAAGGTTGCTAGGTATACATCAAATGTCTAACTAAGCATGCCTAATATTTCTAACACTTAATAAATTCTATCGGTCTATCTTATAAAAAGCGCAAACTTGATGTCTTGATTACCTACCATACGTAAAGATGACATAAAGTCAACACTTACTTTTTATAAGATAGGGGGTTAGACATTAATATTCAATACATTATTGTAACATTAATCATTGGATCGCACAGCATAGGTAATTAGTAGATAATTAAGACTCTGACAAGACAAGTTTCGTAAATATACCTACCTACATTGAATAATATTATCGATGCCTATTTTATGTTCTAAAATAAATACAACCTAAATTATTTGTACCTACATACAATGATAAGAAATTCACATGAAAGAAAACTCAGTTAGTTAGGCGAATAGGACTTTTGAGTTACATTGAATTGACGATCAAACAGACTTTCTATGGGTAAAAATAGATCACGATTTACTCATTTTACGCATAACGAGAAATAATTCAAAACCGTAGGTAGTTTAAAACGAAGTCAAATTTAACTGCGAGAATAATATTAATCTATTTCATCATCTACTTCACCGTTATCCATCCAATCATGATCGATCAGTTCACGTGGAACAACAATAAAAAAGTTCCAGTGACACCATTCTGGCCAGAAGCCTTGCTCACTAAGAGACTTTACAGGTTGAAACGACTCATTTTTGTGTCGCAGCCTGTGAGTCTCGCTATGAACATGAGATATGATACTACGATAATCAATCTTGAGCCGTATATCACATCTGGTGCACATCACCCTCATTTCATTCACATCAGTAAGAAATTTCATTGACGAAATATCCTGCTTTCGCGTCGTGTCGATATCGTGGAACCACTGGCCGTGGGCTTGGTTCCCAGTTAAATGCACAAGTACTTCTTCAAAGTGATTACTCATACGCAAATCGCAGACTTTGCACCACATCACCGTGTTATTTTCTAGAGGAAATATGCCGGAATACGGAAGCAAAGCGTCGAGAAAGAGTTTGCGGTGCGATTCTTCTGTTGTGTGCGCAATTATTCCCGGCGTGGTACATTCGACTTCCATTTTACAAGCATTGCAAAATGCGAAGTCTGATTCGCACGACATAAACTTTTCGGTTGACACGATGTTTGCGTTCACGAGTAACGTGCTCGAGGTGCTGGCTTCGCGTAAAGTCTCCATCCACGACCTGTGGGTGAGGTCCAGGATGTGGTCAGTTACGTTTTCGCCGAAATCCAGGTTTCTATTGCAAAGCCTGCAGACAAGCTGCACATCGCTCGAAGAGTTGTCGACGCATATGCTATTGAGTTTCACGAGCTTAATAGATTGAGCATGGCGGGCTGAGTTTTTATGCTTTAATATGATCTCTTTCTTTCTGTTGTTTGGTACTCGCGGTAGATAAACCTTGCAGATGAAGCAGACTACTGGACCCACCGGACGACCTTGGAACGTCTCATCACTATCCTTTGAATTAACAAAGCTAGATATGTCGATTGGGTTGGCCCAGCGCCGCATTTTAATGTCTGTGGACACCATGCTAATCACCAACTTAATGTATTTGATATTTTCTCTAGCGCGTTTGTTTTGGAATTCACGTTGGGCACTAAAACACTGAACCTTGCCTAGCTTAGATGGTTAGCGCATTGTAAGACTTGACTGGGAACAAGAGCTTTGAGAAAGTCGGCGCGATCAATAACGGGTGTGCTATGTGTTGCCAGAGTTGCGGGACAAACGGGAGCATAGAAATAAATAAACCTACCTCATCTGTACCTAAACATTATTTTAATTCATACAGGAACCTAGGTAGGTATGTGAATTCTGACTAGAAATATTAAAACGAGACTTCTAAATCGGTAAAAGCGTATTGTACGCTGAAAATATAATGACTCTGAAACAAGAAGAGCCATCTAGCGTCGAATAGTCAACATTACCTTTGGGTACTATATCCAAACTACTATCTGACTACTACTTATTATTTTATAGGTAGGTACCTTTTATAATTTTCTAATCACGATCCTATACAAAATCGCTTACGTTTTCAAATATACATAGGTAAGCAAGTACCTTATTAAATATTTAGTTACAAACTAAGAAAATAGCTTCTACTATACTATGGGAACTAGAAACCGGGTAAAGTATTTCTGAGCCAATAAGAAGATACCTGAATGTTAGCAGCACTTTTACAAATTTGCATATTTAATGTACTTATCTAATTCATCTATTTCGGTCTAGATAACACTTTTTGCTAATACCTGTCTATTTATATTATGATAAGAATACTACACATATGTAGATGTTAGTTTTAATAAATATATTCTATTTATACTAAAGTAACCTGCTTATAATTTAGTATTTTTGTTACACAGTAAAATGTTAAAACCAGTATAAATAATAGCAAATTTTAGTACAATCTGAATCATCTAGCTTAATTATTAGTTTAACTTATTATAACTCAAGTTTAATAAAGGAATTATCAGCCATTAAAGTTAAGTTATTTTAATGATTTTTAACTATTTTCATGTTTTTTTCCGTTAACATGCCTCTGTATGTTATCTATGTTACAAGGTACTTCAATTTTGCATTTCTTACAGAATGCTTTATCCTCTTTCAGAGATTGCAAGTAATTATTAATATCAATATTTTGTCCGTTAATTAGTCTTAATATTTTGCCCAAACTTGTAGCATGGGTTGTTTCTTCTACATGCTGTAGTATTAATTCAACGTAATTGTCAAAGAAGATTTGGCAGACCTTACACCAGAGGTATCCATCGTTATCTTCAACAGAAAATATGCCGTTTAATGGCTGGAGTGCCATTGATTTTGCTCTGCTATGTTTTGCTGATTGTAGGTGATCTGTTATGGACGATAGACAAAAATCTATGTCTTTGTTGCAGATACAGCATTCAACACATTTCTTGTTATTAGATATTTGGACAAAATTCCCATCTTTCTTAATGATTTCTTTCACGCTTGACATGTTAATGCAATGATTTGGGCTTTCAACATGAAGAGTCATGTTAGATACTTCAATATTTTGCTTGCATAACGTACAAAATAATTCTGTATTCTTAATAAATAGACTGTTCCAAGACATCAACCTTTTCATATAATGTTCTCAGTGTTTTTTGCCATCTAAATGTGATTCTATCATTTTAACTGTGTTCTCCATAACTTCATCACAGAGTGTACATTTCAAAAAGTTGTTTGGAATTATCACTATATCTTCATAATACGCCATTTGGGTATCGCCTGTGGATGAAAGAAACGCTACAATATTACTTAGGATAGTAACCTAAGTAAATCTATGGAAAATGTTTAAGGTACTCACCAATTCTATAGATATTGCACAGAAACGGACCCAGGCGGAAAGTGTGTTTCGTGACAGACGAAGGGTGTTGTCGCGCTGCGCACGAGGTTACAGATAAAACAGTAAGTGTATTGAGTACATTTTAGTTCCGTCGTGGCGCACGAAGTGACAGATTAAACAGTAAGTGTATTGAGTACATTTTAGTTCCGTGGTGGCAGCACCGGTATATTTTATGGTCAGTATTCTATAATCTGTGTGCTACTTTCAAACAGAGGGTGGACATAAATACCGGCGCGCGATCTGAGACAAGGCTTTTTGCTTCTGGCTCTTGGAGAGGCGAGACGGGAGTGCTGAGCCAGAGGAACTTGGAACTACGAAGGAATAGTGAGTGTCTTGGATAACCATGTAAGTGCTAGCTAATAATTCATTACTATTCTTGAAAGGGTAATGAGATTATGAGAAGATGCTTTCGCGATAAACTCAATTGTCCGCGTTATTAATATCCAGTTTATAATTGTCGTAATGGATCAGTTCGGTCGATCTGGGAGGAAAAAGCCGAGCAGACAGTGCGAGGCTGGGGGGTCTCTGGATGCGTTCAGAGACCCACTCAAGCATAGCTTGCTTGATTGTGGGCTCCGGACTCGAGAGTGAGTCCCGGTGCTAGCTGGCCGGGATAGGAATGATCTCTCGAGTGCCCATGGGTCCAGGCAAGGCCGAAGGGGGGTGTATCTCTGAGCCCTCGAATGGGACCGATCAGAGATACAGAAAGATCGACCCTATGAGCGGTAGCGGACTGGTTGCTTAAGGGGATGGAGGCGTAGCACTTGGGTTAGACTTCCCAAGCTCGTTCCGGTTGTCCGAGAAGGCTGTACAGTCCAGGATAGTCGCGTAGACTGTCCTGATGATGGCTGGAATCCGGGCACTATCTGGGCGTCGTCAGATAGTGTAGAGACCAGGGTCGATCGGTGCTTAGGGCAGTCAAATCGTGTGCGAAGCAGTTACATTACATTAGTAGATATCGACTCATAATCTCATCCTCACGTATATATATATATATTTGTCGTGCAATATAAAGGCGCGACAAAATGGTGGAGATGCAGGGATATGAAATCCTTGGAGATTGAACAACGAAAAGTTTTTTCGTGTTGTTCCCAGAAAGTGGTTAGTCCGTGGCTGACATGAACCAACCGTTTGGTGGTTGAATTGGGTTTTTCATTTACTGAATTATATCCAGAAGAAAAAAAAAAAATATAATAAAGAAAAATAAAACTATGGTTTTATTTGATTGTCCTTGAATTTCCCCCAACATGATAAAAACAAAATGGCATCCTTTGAAAATATGTGTTGTTTTATTACTTACATCCTACTTTTTTATTTTTTACGTAATCGTGAACTTTTTTAACGTGTTTTATTAATTTCGTCATTTATTAGTTTATATTTTAAACTAGAATAACGAGATATTGATATATGCCTCTTTTGCATATGTTATTTGAATATCTCAATCCATTGACATACGTGCGCGCACTCCTTTTAAAAATTATTAGACGGAACGTTCCGGGTTTAAAGTTGTTAATCCTGACATTTATGGTTTTTGTTATAATTAATTACCTATTGAGATAATCAATTTGTGACTGTTATCTTTTTTTTAAGGTTAATTGATAGAAACCGCTTAATTCAGAAGTTGGATTGAATTCAATCGTTCCAGCCTAGCTCTGGCCTAAAGCAAAGATCAGTTTTCATTATTTAATTGTACCGTCAGATTGTGATCTTTCGCTATTTGTGTGATTTAATCATGGCAACGTTCGTACTTTCCTAGTGAGGTAGAACTAAGCCTGATTTAAACAAAAATGCTAATGATTTTTGTAAGTTTTCAGAGAATGGTGTATTTAGAGTGCTAGTGCTGCGACCTTGGTGCCGATGACGACAGATGAGTGTGCTACCAGCTCGTTTGTCACGTCTGCGCCGCAGTCTCGCCAGCACGGGTTCTAGCAATGCCCTGGCAGTCCCAGTTGCAGAGTGCGCGACTACCCCCAGCAGCGTCGACTACGCGAGTACGTGTGTGGGCCCCCTTGAGTGTGCTTACTGTTTGGACAACCACCACTGAACGCCCCATTGTAGTGATGAGCGCGTTATGCAAGGTCAGATTCAACCATTTACTTTGATTTTGTACATCGATTCTAGTTTGCAAGATATCGATTTTTAATGTGGGTAGTAGGTAAACGAACGCCTTAAGCAAATGCTGGTCTAAGACAAGCAGATACTGGTCCCGGACAGTTCGTTTCTTGAAGGGCGATGCTTGTAGTTGACTTTACGAGTTTAGTTTACCCACACTTGTTCAAAACGAGTTAAGCACATGTTACACAGTAGTAACATAATCGATTTCGTAAACTTTCAGTAAAATATGCGTTGATAGCTATACCACATAATGTAGATTGCGCTAGGTGTTTTATTTTGCGCCTTTGGTGAGTTTGGGAAACTATTGGTGTAGTTCAGCGTGATAAAAATAACTCATTAGTATGAGTCCCTGATGTGATATTTGCCGCTGTCATTTACAGCATAATTGATTTGTTGAGTTTTTGTTAGTAAAATACAAAAAGAAATAACGACTATCGCTTCAAGTCGTTTCTATGAGATCTTTTTAGATTATTTTGTCCGATAGAAAACTACCCGTTATTCCGTTAGGTAGAATAAAGTTTTGTCCTAAAGGCTAATCTAAGTGTAGTTCTTTTGTTCATTTCTAGCAATTGTGCAATGAAACAAATTTAGGTGTCGTTAGTTAGTACTAATTAGTACATGTAGCTAAGTGTTTTGCTTGCGATAACATCGAAAGAACACCTTTCTGTCGAAAACAAGTGACGTCATTTTCGTTAAGAGATAAGATTGTTGCAGCGATAAGATTGCGTCGAATCGCTCATTCTTTTTGATGAGGGTATTTTGGAAATAGTGAAACTTGCAATATTCTTGTAGAAAAATGTCGTAAATAGATTTGATGGCGAAGTAATCGTTTTATCTGTTTAGAGCATACTTCAAATCTATCCGGTAGGGTAGACAGTGGACGAGATTAGTTATTCTGAGTCTAGTAAATATTTCGTTAACAAGAAATGTTCTTATCAAGTTTTGCGAGGTTGTTGATACCTAGGTAACTAAAACATCGAGTGAGACCGTTAGTTACTAGGCATGGGCATTTTTGGATTTTTTCACAAACCGATACAAGACCGATTTCGGATTTTGAAATCGATTTCAAAAACCGTTTTTAAAAAATCGATTTCGGTAGCGAATATCGGAGCGTATTTATTACGACAAACGCAAAATAGAATTCTTTCGGTTTTTGGTTTTCGGTGCAAAACTAAAATCACGAATGCGTGTCAAAACTATAGAAAACTAGAACTTTAGATTTTGATTGTTTGCAGTTTGCGTTATCATCGTGCGTTTTCTAAAAACTGTTTTCTCATATTGGAATATCGATGCGATACGATTTCTGCAAGCGGATTTCAGTTTCGTTTTGATATATCTGTCTCATGCCTATAGTTACAGTTTTTTGTAGGTGTTGAAATATTTGTCTTCCGTCAAAAAGTGTTTAAGTGTCAATGAGGTTTGCAATCCGGATATTCGTCGTACCCGGATAATTGTTAGTTGGTTTAGTCCAGATATCCGTTTGTTTTTTGATCAGAAATTCTAGATCCGGATACATAAGGTAGACTAGCTGGTACATACATACAGTTGTGTGTTTATAACATAGACGTTCCTTTATTTTTCTACGGTGATAGGTCGTCGACGATTTATTTAAATAAATTAACATAACTTAGAAGTTACTGGAAGCAATATTATTTCAGTTACATAACGAATTTACTGGTACGAAGAATTATATACCTGCTAGGTTTTGAGATTTTAATTAATTAACGCATTCAAGTTAATAGAAGCAATATTATTTCAGTTACATAAAGTATTTACTAGCCTTCAATTTTACATTAATTAATTTTACTAAGGAACTAGCTACCTATATGTTTAACTACGAATTACATAAGCTACTACGAATAACATAAGCTACCACGAATTACATAAACCACCACGAATTACATAAACCACCACGAATTACATAAGCTGCTACGAATTACATAAGCTATTACTAAGTACCTATGATCATGTACCTAACTACTTACATGCAGATAGATACTTTTCTTTTGATTTGAGCTCTTACATTGTTTGAGTAATCGTTTCCTTTAGGACCTTTACTTACTACCTAGTTAAAGTTGACTTTATTTTATAATTTGAGCGAATCTTTACTCTTAAATCAGTTCAGCATTGGTTTGGATTTATACGTTATGATACAAGTTACGTAGGTACAATTAAGTCGTATCTATTCGAACGGGACCAAACTAGTACCTACCTATTTATAAATACTAATACAGAGTGATACAAATTAAAAATAAACTACAATTTAATGCAAACAGTGAGCAATAAATAACTTCTAGATAACGGTAGGATCAACAGCGTGTTGTGGTACTGGTCAACCCAATCATATCTCTTAGAAATCTAGACTTGTAATTTTCGTTTTAGTTTTTGTTGGTACTTTGCAAAAATTCATATTGTGTTGACGAGTTGTACACTTGTTTGTGCACAGTTGAAGTTATACAAAATAGTTTGAGAAAAGTGTAAATTTGTGTAAAGTCTGAAGTTTGATCATTCGTCCATAGAATGTAGCGAGGTCTTAATCTACTATGAAATGCTGAACGATGCGTTAGTAGTCCGTTAGTAGTCTGGTTGAACATATTTACAGTACTTTCATACCTGGTTTTCTTCTTTCATCTTTGATTTTTATACAATGGAGGCAATACTAGTACGTTCGTAAAAAAATATTTCATGTTAGCCAGTGTTGGTTACGAGTCTGAAGTTGTGTGTGAAGAGTCTGAAGTAGCTTTGATCTATTGTTAATGTGTTGGCGTTAGCGTTTTTATTTTAGACAAAGCTGTAGTAAACGTGTGTGACGTTTTACTTGGGTTTACAATACCAGGTTGCAGATAAGAGCGACTTCACAACTAATTGACATTGAAACCAAATGTTTTTGTTTTGGTTTGGATTTTGATGTTTTTGTCTGTATAAGACGAACGTAATCGTGGCAATCGTGGAAATTGTTTACTTTGAATGTGTAAGTGTACCTGTTAAGGTCTCATAGTAAGCTGGTCGAATAATGTTTTTTCCATGAGATATGAGAGACTAAAGCGTTAATTTAATTTTCTACTACACGAGTTTCGAGTTTTATAAGTTGAAAGGAGAAAGAATGGTTTAATGATTTGCCCGCTGTTAGTAATTTGATTTTATGTATCTGTCATACATAGGAGTTCTATGACAATGTACTGATGCACATGGCATCGTCTTATTGAAATAATTATCAAGTCACATCAGTCAATCGTCAAGTCTACTGTTTGTTTTGAAGTTAAAGATGTTTGTGAGGATTCACTTAAAACAATTCAAAGTTGTTTTCTTTATGTCCGATTTTTGTTGTAAGAAAAGGTGACATCACGATGTTCCAACTCTCTTTGTATTCGAGTTTTTACGGTTTACTAAAGTTTTGTTTTTAACTTCAACGTCGTTTAGTAGTGTGTAGTGCTTGCAGTGAAGCAGTCGTGCATTGCAGTGAGACACTCCTACTCTGCTAGTATTTTCATAAAGTTTTATGATCGAACAGTTGTAGGTACAACTAAAAGTCATGTGGTGTTTACCTGTAATGGGTTTGTACACATAGAATAAGAACCTTTATGTTTAAGTTTTTTGGATGTGTTGTGTATAAACTGTTGGTGAACCTAAATAAAATAAATAAAATAAATAAATAAAAGGTGTGATGAGTTTTGCCGTTCCCGTTTCGAAATGTGGAAGAAAGTTCTTTCGTGTCAAATGTAGTTGAGTTTGACGATTGTTTTTCAAAAAAGTATTTATGTACGTACATGTAAAATATTTGAAATGTTGACGAGATTTTTAATGTTTTGTAGGTTAGACTAAGCGAGAGTTGTCGAAGATTTTACCGACTTCTTTGTGTCAACAATCGTAAATAGATCCGACAGTGGTTTTGTCGAATACTTATGTTAACGGAATTTTTATTTTTATTTGAACAAACTACATAGTTTGTGTGTAGTCAAATACTTACGAGCCAGTTCTTGTTATTTTGACGCTCTGTTACTAGCGGACTACTAAACTACTCCGGTATGATGAAATTAATGAAAATAATAAATGAAACTAATCGTTATTACAATTTTGTACAGGTTTTCATTGGAGATGTAAGATGTAAAAGAAGATCGGACGTGGCAAAAAGAGGTACACAATGGTAGGTAATTGGCTTTACTGTCTTTGCGACTGAGCAATGGTTGCTCGGTGCGGAGACTGGTCATTCACTTGTACTGTGTGTGTCATGTGTTCGAATGTAAGTACATCATGTTACATCGTATAAGCTTGAAAACTACTTGAACTATGAAAACGATTCTAATGTACTGGGTCGAGTCCCTTCTCATTGTGTTGTTGGGCATTTTTGTAATAAAGTTTTCAGGTAGACCTGGTATGACATGCTAACAAGGCGCCTACAATCGCATTCTGTCTTCAGGTGTCTGTAAGGATTTAAGGGTGAACCGTAAGATTTTGTAAAAATGAGTGTAAAGTACGATTCAATCTCATGAGAGATTTGTGTGTTGAATGCTGAATCAAAACGTAAAGTAGACTCAAACATAGATTTTGGGCACTTTCTTGATGAAAACCCGTGAATAAATTTGTGTTTGTATGGGTTTTGATTTAATCATTTAACGTCGGAGCATACACACATAAACGTGAACTAAATCAACACGTAAAGTAGACTCGAACATGAGTTTTGGACACGTTTTCTTGATGAAAGTCTGTAAGAAACTATGTGTTCGTATGGGTTTTGATTTAGACTTAACTTCGGAGCGCGACATGCAACTCGGTGCCTCTGTCTGTTGTTAGAAGATATGCAGGTTGTCTGTATATCTTGGTTAGGTAGGATAATGGAATAGTCCTAACTGTGTATTTTCTGTTTCATTTGAGGAACATCCTGTTGGTTAATCCCAGTTTGTTCCAGGCACCCTTCATGAAAGGTGCCTCAGTCAACCGCGTGATGGAGCCATCTCTGCAGTTCGTGCCTGCAGCTCAAGCCTTCAGTTCGTACCTGCAGTTCGTGCCTGTTGCGAGACGTCGAGGTGGTAACACCTCTCTAGTATTGTCTAATTAGTAAAATAGGCTGTTACTATGCCCACATTTCTCCAAATGGATGAATCACAGTGGCTATCGAACCGTCGTTATTGCTTGAACAGAACCTTTTTTTTCTTTTCGGGAGGTTCTCCTGGACTCCTGTCCAGGAGAGTTTGAACTTCATGAATGGTCAGAGCTGGCTTAGTCTCATAATGACTTTATAGAGATAGAAGATAAACAAGAAGAAGAAACAACTGCTAATAATAACAGTTTATATGACTATAACGTAACCAGTGGTTACACAAATGGGATACAACTTGAACATTTCCTGGATGAGCTGGCGAGTGGGAAGATTCCTCTTGTAAGGGAGTCTTGATTTGTTTATAGACTTTAGCTCTACTTTGATGTAGTGGTTGAATGGTAACTATTCAACCACGCAATTCAGCATGGAATTATGACACTATTTTGATACAGTCTATTGGACATCTATATCCACGGGAAGATGGTTCAGAACAGAGTCTCCAACACGTATAGACTGTTATAAAGGAACTAGGAGTATAGTGAATGTATAGCTCAAGAAATACATCCAGATTTAGAGTCAATTCAGGTACCAGATACTGAATTGCTCCTCAGCAAGAAACAACAAGTACTCGGAGATGATTGGCAAGGCAGACAATCTAAGTGATAGTGACAACGCCAATGGAGATAACCTACATGTGGATTCAGTAGTTTTCAGCCCTGTTCAGACAGCAGATAATTCGCCTCAACGAACTACCGACGTTAGAGGAAGAGGCGAGAGAAGCGCCGCCATACGTGCGAGGAAAAAAAAAATTTCTGGAATGGACACTTCTTCTATTTGCCCTGCTGAAGTAACACCTTTTTTGTTGTTGGGAGTGTCGCGCTGCGCACGAGGTTACAGATAAAACAGTAAGTGTATTGAGTACATTTTAGTTCCGTCGTGGCGCACGAAGTGACAGATTAAACAGTAAGTGTATTGAGTACATTTTAGTTCCGTGGTGGCAGCACCGGTATATTTTATGGTCAGTATTCTATAATCTGTGTGCTACTTTCAAACAGAGGGTGGACATAAATACCGGCGCGCGATCTGAGACAAGGCTTTTTGCTTCTGGCTCTTGGAGAGGCGAGACGGGAGTGCTGAGCCAGAGGAACTTGGAACTACGAAGGAATAGTGAGTGTCTTGGATAACCATGTAAGTGCTAGCTAATAATTCATTACTATTCTTGAAAGGGTAATGAGATTATGAGAAGATGCTTTCGCGATAAACTCAATTGTCCGCGTTATTAATATCCAGTTTATAATTGTCGTAATGGATCAGTTCGGTCGATCTGGGAGGAAAAAGCCGAGCAGACAGTGCGAGGCTGGGGGGTCTCTGGATGCGTTCAGAGACCCACTCAAGCATAGCTTGCTTGATTGTGGGCTCCGGACTCGAGAGTGAGTCCCGGTGCTAGCTGGCCGGGATAGGAATGATCTCTCGAGTGCCCATGGGTCCAGGCAAGGCCGAAGGGGGGTGTATCTCTGAGCCCTCGAATGGGACCGATCAGAGATACAGAAAGATCGACCCTATGAGCGGTAGCGGACTGGTTGCTTAAGGGGATGGAGGCGTAGCACTTGGGTTAGACTTCCCAAGCTCGTTCCGGTTGTCCGAGAAGGCTGTACAGTCCAGGATAGTCGCGTAGACTGTCCTGATGATGGCTGGAATCCGGGCACTATCTGGGCGTCGTCAGATAGTGTAGAGACCAGGGTCGATCGGTGCTTAGGGCAGTCAAATCGTGTGCGAAGCAGTTACATTACATTAGTAGATATCGACTCATAATCTCATCCTCACGTATATATATATATATTTGTCGTGCAATATAAAGGCGCGACAGGTGTCATATTATGGTCTTACGATGTAGAATCATAAATTGTAAAAGGAGGATGGTTTAATGAGTATTGTCTGGTATTCCCCGAATAAAAACTCACTATTCTAATATTATTCATGGCGGTTTCTTTAGTATTTGCGAACCGTTTTTCAATTTTTCTTTCAAGTCTAAAGAAAACTTAAATCCAAAACGAATCGTAAAGTAGATAGAAGTTATTTATTTTGCCGTATTTTATGAATAAAAAGATTGTGTAAAACTCAAATGTAAACAAAACAAAGAAGGACGAGACGAACGAATGGAATGTTATGGACGGACAGAAGGAAAAATAAAAATAATCCTTACAAAAAAGTTCAGTTAAATTACTGTCAATGTCAAAACATTGACATGGGCATTGTGGGCAGCATACAGTGTTACATGTTTTCTGTTTCATTCCTATTTTCTACTGTTTTTCAACTAGTGTTCAGTGCTACCTATCAGACTAACATTTTTATATAACCACTACGGATTATAACGCAATGACACTAGATGGCAGTACCTTCTTTAGTCGGGATTCGAAGGAATTCCCGACCACATTATATGTGTTTGACAATTATATTTTTATGCACGGGGAAATCCAAATCAAAACATACATGTATGATTTTAAAAATAAAAATGAGTGGTAAAATATTGAAGATGAGGCAATTGAAAATGAAACTGAAAAATACTTATGTTTTGATTTTCGTTTTTTGTTGTTTTTATAATAAAATATATCAATGTATGTGAGTTAAAGTAACTAAAAAATTTGATAATTATTTAATTAAATGAGCAAAATTTTGTAATCTGCCTTTTTTTCTTTACCTACTGCTTTCTACTGTTTTTTTTTCGACGAGTTGATGTTTTTTAAACTTTTGAGGTTGGCAACACTGGCAGCATAGTTCTGTGTTGTGTATGTATTATACTTATTTTCTGTCTGTGTGTGGAATCGGTCGGTCGGACAGACAGTGTTTATTTATTTTTCATTTCGTGTTTGTGATTTCGTGTATTCTTTCAGTAGAAAAGTGATTAGTGAATTAGCTCTGATAAAATGAATCTAAAAAGACTTCAAATCTAAATGCAAAGTACACAAATATCACTACATGTTTGAAGTATAAAAAAAAACTAAGCCGAATTTGGATAATTCAGAGATGGAAAGCACCATGTCTTCGCTGTCGATAGAAGATGAACCCGATTTTGAAAAACGTATTCAACAGCTCGAGGTAACGTGGACATCCTACCTCTATGTTTCTTTTTTTTCCGATTTCGAAATTGTGTTCCATTATTAGCCAGGAAGATCTAGGTAGAGTCGGGCATGGCGTGCAAATGTTTCATAAAAGTGATTTTTTTCATAATAGATTCCAAATTAAAGCCTTAAAATGAACTTTGTGTATCAGATTAGAAGTAAAGTTAGTGCTGTAATAAGTTTTTTTTTCAGGATGACGTTGAAGGACTCTACAAATTCAGGAATTTCTTCTTCGAAAATCACCCACTTGAAATGGCTCTAGAAAAAAATAAACTTCTTAAAGAAAAAATGTTATCAGTCGCTGAAAAATTTGACATGCTTCATGGTAATTTAACCATTATTTTTCATTTGGTGATAGATGTCCCTGTTCTTTTAATAATTATCTTTTAAACATTCCTTAAAAATTATATAAATAAGGAAGAAAAGGATATGACTTAAGTAACAGTCTTGTCTCAAGAGCTGATGTACTCAGTGCAATACCATACATTGGTTTGTCCTCGATTACTTACTCTGTTAAATCATGACCACATAATGTACAATCTTTATCAATAAAAATAATAATATTGTCAATAAAAACAATTTTACTTTACTTTTCATCAAACTAAAAATATTCTAATTTCTTGTAATATCTTCCAGAAACCGATGTCCCCGTAAATCTCCGCACCAAATACTTATTTACGAAAGGTCGCTGCTACAATGTAATACCCGAGTATGATCCTCGTGCGCTGGAGTGCTTCAGCAAAGCCGTCAAACTGAATCCAAACATGGTGGAAGCTTGGAACGAACTGGGAGAAAGTTACTGGAAGAATATGAACTATAAGGAATCACAGGATTGTCTGGAGGGCTCTCTGAAACGAGTAAGTGGCTATGGTTTTTTATGTTGTTAACTTTAGACCAGTGATTTCAGTGACATCATGGGTAAGGCGTACAAAATTAGCTGTTGGCAAGAAGTTTTACTGCTAGATTTTGTAGTTATAATTTAACAAATTCTAGAAAGGGAAAAGTTCTCACTGGAGCTCTTATCCTACAAGCCAGACTGCTCTCACCAAACCTGCTTATAGTCTGAAGACTGATTGCAGTTTTTGTAAAAAAAAAAAAAAATTAACACATAATTTAACCTCGTAAGTACATAAATAAAAAAGACCGCCTCTAATTATAATTTTAGTTAGAGGAATAAGATCTGCACTAACATCTCGCAATGGAGTTTATTCTGCATTTTCTGCTGACTGCAGCCAGCCCAACTCCTTAAAGTACCAGAGAAAAACTTTGGGTTGGTGACTAACTACTGCCTATGTAAACCGCCGATAATGCACTGAGCATACCCAAGAAAAAAGAACGTGGCATATCGCCCATCATTCTAGACATTAATTGAATCATGTACCTATCTCATATGCTCAAAAGAACATATAATTTTTTTAAAAAAAGCAAAACCAAAAATGACCCTGAATTGTATTATTCAACTCCACAGCAACGTCATCGTGTCACTCTCCGAAGCCTATCAATCCTTCTTCGTCAGCAAGCAGCCTTATCCGGTGTAGAAGACCCCAAGTCTATTATCAACCGTAGTGTAGAATATGCCAAAGAAGCAGTATCTATGGATCCGAGCGATGGAGTATCTTGGAGTGTGCTCGGGAATGCATACTTATGTCAGTACTTCGCTGTGGCCCAACTGCCACAGACCCTGAAATCTGCTATGAGCGCTTATAAGCAAGCGTGGAACGATGCTATAGCGAGAGGAACGCCTGACTTACCTTATAATAAAGGCATTGTGAGTAGTATGATATTTTTGACGTGACAACGTCTTATAATTCGATAGAGCCGGCAGCACGCACGAAAACACATGACTCATGCGGCGTTACCTCGCTCTGAGGCGTTCCATGAAGTGCAAGCGAGAGCGCGGAACGAGCGACAAAGAAGCCTTTGCGTTCGTTGTCACGTTCAACTATCGTCAGTAAACCGACTTTACAGACAACCATTTTTTTTTCTAGGTATCCACTGTACCTACTATACAAAACTAGCTTATATTCGCGTTACATTCGCGTATAATTCTAGTAATATTATAAAATGTGAATGTATACTTTTGGATATTGATCTTAAGTCCTAAATAAGGACAAATTGATAAATTAGTACTCCTAATTCAACAATTTTGATGAAACTTTAAATAATTCAATTATTCAATAACAACAATTAATTTATTGTTGTTGTACAGAATTGCTGGGACAAACAAGAGCTTAGGACAGCCTTTGCCCAACTGTGGGACAAATTAGGCTAAGAAAAAAAATTGCATAGGTACTTAAATTACAATTCCTACAAAAATGACTCTTTACTAGGACAAGACTTACAAAGGTCTTTGCCCAGCAGTGGAACAATTTAGGCTACGATAAAAAAAAATGCACACTTAAATTACAATTCTGACAAAAATTTACCTACTCTAGTCTAGTAGTTCTCTACAAGGCTGGAGTGAAGTTTTGTAGGCTGGAGTAATTAAAACGAATTTGTATGAAAATACTGTTATTTTCAGGCCTCTCATTATGAAGAAGACTACGAAGAAGCAATAAGGAGTTTCGAGATCGCATACCGCTTGGAGCCGTCATGGCCGACGCCGGTCAACCAAATGACTCGCACAGCAGACTACTTGCATTACGTAGACGATCTTGTTCACAGCAAGGGAAAGCTCAAAATCAAACGGCTGCAACAGATGGTTCAGGTACATCATCTAAGCGAAGCTCTTTTCGCTATAAAATAAATATTTAAGGGAGCTCATACAAAATCGTGATATTTTTTGTTTAAGGGAGGAGGCTTATACCCAGCTGTGGACTAATACCTATGATGATGATGCTCGATATTAATTACGGCAAGATATACTTTATTTTCTTCTCAGTAAGTCTGCATCCTATGCTGCGGGTCGCGGGTTCGATCCCCATCGAGAGCAAATTTTGTGTGATGAGCACTAAAATTTGTTGTGTGTCACTCGCGAACGTGCTGGAAATTAAATAAATAAAATAATGCTGGACAATCCACACAACATCATCTAGCCCCAAGCTAAGCTGAGCTTGTGTTATGGGTACTAGAAGACTGACATACTTAACATAAACATAGATAGATATTTTTTATTAAGTAAGTATACATATAAAATACCCAGAACACCTGGAATAAATATTTGCAGATCGTACAAACATTTATCCCAAGGCGGGAATCGAACCCGCAACCTTCGCGTCGCAGGCTTACCTTAGCCCGCCGCGCCACATCGGTCGTCAAAATCGATTGTCCAGCATTATTTATTTATTATTCATTATTCACAGTCCATGGACATAAAACAGTTTGGTCAGTACGCGCCGGGCGTTCTTTGCACGCTGAACGAACGACAAGTTTGTCTCGAAAGGTTGAAGATCGCAGATATGTTGGACGGACCCAATGAACAGAAGGTGGTGCTGGGGCGTGTTATTGGAAGTTATCACAGCGAGAATACTGTGCCTTTGTAAGTTTATTTACTTCTTTTTGATTGACCCACAACCACCTCTATTAAAATTATTATAATAATAATAATAACGTTTTTTATAATATATGTTACAATACATTACATAGATAGATATTTTAGATTACACATATAAACTACCCAGAACACCCGGAATAAATATTTGCAGATTGTACTAACATGTATCCCAAGGCGGGAATCGAACCCGCAACCTCCGCGTCGCAGGCGGACCCTTGCCCGCCGCGCCACATCGGTAGTCGACACATTGCGCTTCAACAGCTTTACTGATTGTCACTTATTTGTGCGTAGCAATGAACTACTTGAGTTATCTTTAAAAATATGTATTTTTAAGTGATGTTTGAAGCCAATTTTCTTATTAAAAAAATATATTATTTTTTCCAGCACGTTCGCGATAATAGATGAGAGTATGTGTTGCGTTGCTGTCAATGTTTACAACTGGGCGGACGGACGGGGAGTTATTATCGGCGATTGTATTTGTATTCCGGAACCTACGGTGTCTACGCATATTCAAAAAAATAAATTCCCTGTAAGTCTCTTCTTCTTCTTCCTGCCCTTATCCCACTAGGTGGGGTCGGCACAACATGTTCGTTTCTTCCATTCTCCTCTATCATCCGTCATCTCAGTATTCACTCCTTTCACATCCATATCATTTTTCACACAATCCATCCATCTTTTCTTAGGCCTACCTCTTCCTCTATATCCCTGTAAGTCTCTTATGGTTTATAAATATTCTTTTAATTGCTTAAGTCACAATAGTGTGTCTAAATACTAACCCCCTATCTTATAAAAAGCGTTGACATTATGTCTACATTACGTATGGTAATCAATACATCAAGTCTGCGCTAACTTTTTATAAGATAGTAATAGTTTCAAATGGTTTCTTTTATTTCTGCCTAAAATCACAATAGTGTTTAAACAATAATAAATATATGTTCCCAGTCATTTCTCTCATCACGGCCTAGTCCCAAACTAAGCTAAGATTGTCTAAAACTAAGTTGTCTATGCGAACTAAGTACAATTACTTTTTTTTAATACACTTACGGCCGGTTTCTGGAAACCCAAATCACGATTGATCCGAGTTTGACACATAGTAATTATTTGATTTTTTCGTTGATCATCGTTCGAGAAACCGGCCGTTAGAATTCAAAATCAGTCAGTGTTCATACATAGATAAAGTCCGTTCGCGGAGCAGAAAGAAATTCGTACATTAACCTGTTATTACCTGTCTCTGTCACTCTCGCGTAAATATGATGCGTCTCGCTCGCTGAGTGCCGCGGTCATTGGATCTGTGCGAGCGAGACGCATCATATTTACGCGAGAGTGACAGAGACAGGTAATAACAGGTTAATGTACGAATTTCTTCCTGCTCCGCGACCGGACTTTAGTGATAGGTTTATTTTATTTATTTAGTGTACTGACTCATACCCAAACTAAGCTAACCTTATATGGAAACTAGACTGCTGATAGCTTCTAACAGTGCGGAAGTCAGTTTTGGGCGGTTTTGACTGTTGAATGCTATTTGACGGAGAATGACGGTGCGGCGCGTTTAAACCAATCTCCTGTAAAATGGTCATTTTTGACTTACGTACTGTTAGAACTTCACTGACGATATGTGAGCCAATTTTAGTGATATTTTCTCTACTAAAATGCCGTAAAATCTTGCTTTATTCGTCCTTTTAATACTAGAAATTAATCTGTGTTTTAATATTTCAGGATTTGGTTCAAATGGGCGAGTTTAGTAATGGAAAAATAAGGAGTACGAAATCTACCAATCATAAGGTAAATACTTTTTAGGGTTCTGTGCCCAAAACGTGACCCTGTTACAAAGACTGCTGCCTGTCTATAAGTCAAACTGTCTGTCTGTCCTTCTATCACCAGGCTGTGTCTCATAAGCCGTGATAGTTCGTACTAGTGAGTTTCACAGATGATTTATTTTCATTGCGGCTATGATAACTGTAGCGCCATCTATCTCGCTACATGATGAACTACATCGAAGTCTACCTTCGTAGGAGATACCACACCTATCGCAATAACAAATACTAAAAAACAGAGTAAAAAAAGAGGATTCATACAAAAACGTGATTTTCTGGTACGAAACACTTCATACGCCAGTCCGATTCGTTATGGCATAAAAAATAAAACTAGACAAGTGGTTTTATTTTTCATGTCATAGCTCTAACAAACGAGCAAAAAGTTTTGTTCGGTAGTTTTATAAGAATAAATAATAGAAGAAGCAGGTGTTTTATCCGTTATTTTCTCATTTCAGATGTATAACTTCAGATCTATCAGGATAAACAATCCTTTGAACATATTGATAAACGGAAAACGTCCAGGCGTAAATCAATATGCTGGAACCAAAGTGTCTACAACGCTGGAATCGTACTGACGAAGGTATTCTATCGCCGCATGGTAATATGGACCCTGTGTGTGTTATAATACGACACATTTTGATTACCCGGCGATTGTTAGTGAGTTTGGAATTTTGATTACCCGGCGAGTGTTAGTGAGTTTTGGAATTTTGATTACCCGGCAAGTGTTAGTG
Organism: Ecliptopera silaceata; assembly: GCA_932527185.1. Classification (NCBI taxonomy): domain Eukaryota; kingdom Metazoa; phylum Arthropoda; class Insecta; order Lepidoptera; family Geometridae; genus Ecliptopera; species Ecliptopera silaceata. The sequence continues at coordinate 3,961,989 of OW052211.1, forward strand.
AGTTTTGGACTTTTGATTACCCGGCGAGTGTTAGTGAGTTTTGGACTTTTGATTACCCGGCGAGTGTTAGTGAGTTTTGGAATTTTGATTACCCGGCGACCGTTAGTGAGTTTTGGAATTTTGATTACCCGGAGAGTGTTAGTGAGTTTTGGACTTTTGATTACCCGGCGAGTGTTAGTGAGTTTGGAATTTTGATTACCCGTCGACTGTTAGTGAGTTTTGGACTTTTGATTACCCGGCGAGTGTTAGTGAGTTTTGGAATTTTGATTACCCGGCGAGTGTTAGTGAGTTTTGGAATTTTGATTACCCGGCGAGTGTTAGTAAGTTTTAGAATTTTGTGTATGTTAAGTACGTATTTAACATTGTTTGTGTACGGAACTAAAGTCTAAGAGCCTGATTTACATCTTGATTGTAATTACTACATACTACTATTATACTATTCTAAACCTAGCCACTTTTAAATACCTAAGCGGCAACGTTAGCTGTCAAAGTTTGGACATGATGATTTGTTAGATGTGTTTAGACATGTCAACGTGTTACTATAGTGTGTAATACATGTAGGTACTCGTGTCGGTTTAGGTATTGACAAAAAATGAATATTTTTGGCACCTTAATTCTTCCCACGTTTCACTCTTCAGTTTACATTAATTAGTGATACTTCCATTAATTAAAATTATTGAAAGAAATTATCATGAAGCCAAAATGATTAAATTAGGTAGGTCTTTTAGAACTTTGAATATTATTATAGTTAAACTAAACTAAATACCAACATAATTATAAAATATTTAATATTTTAGTAACTATATTCAGTAGTATTTTTTTTTATATGCTTAATTTAAATTCTGTTAACCCTATTTGGGTGAAAGAAAGACTGCTAATATTATAATGTTTAGGTAAGATGGTGTAAAAATTGGTGCGTTTGAAATGTATGCCTTATTTGCAAGTTATAACGTTCATTTTGCTTTAGAAAATAACTTACTAAATATTTGTATTTATAAATTGTACCTTTATCCGCCATTGCTCTATTTCAATGGCTTAATTTGACCATAGTTTGTTTAATATTTGTATTTATAAATTGTACCTTTATCCGCCATTGCTCTATTTCAATGGCTTAATTTGACCATAGTTTGTTTAAATAGAATGATACAACACTAGTCTGTCGTGTTATGCACATAACAACGATCTTATTCATCAAAAGTATGATATAATATCAAAATATCAAATAGAAGAAAATTTTAAAGAATAACCCATAGATATATTCAATATGAATAGGAGTAAAATTATTAACAATTAGCAATCTTTAGCCATTGAAATAGTGTAAATGACTGTTTTTAACATTAGACTTTTGGTCGATATTAAAAGTTTAAATCCAAATCATGTTACAAATCGTAATACCTAGTATTCGTAAAGTTTAATATTTGAAGAGTTCCGAAATAATAAAACACTTATTAATTATTTGTACAGTTTTATTGTAAAAATACTGGCCTATATTTACTTATGTACATATTTCATAATTATCTTGATCATTTAACCCTGATTTACTCAGTATTTTGTGGACAAACTAGGACGTCAAGTAGTCAAAAATACAACTAATCTACAGAAGACTAGTCTACAAAAAAGATTAGATACATACATTTGTTCATATAAAATTGATTTTGTGTATGCTATGAATTAACTTCCCACAACTTGAGATCATTCTCAACGATTTCGCTGTACATTTCTCCTTTACGCCTGTCTTTGAACATAGGGCGCAATGTCTTCAATCCGAGCCCTAAAAGTGCTTTGTCGTCTAACAAATCGTTCAGTTTGTAGACTAAAAGCGGGTTGTAGTGTAGGCGGAGTAAACTAGGTCGGGAGTATAAGTACTGGCTATCTCGTAAGTTCCAACGGGCCCAAGTTTCTACCGTTTTATTACCACTGGCAACCTGGAATATGATTTTAACGGCATCAAGGTTACCATTATAAAATACGCAATAATATGGGGGTTTTTAGGGTCTTAAAACCCAGGTCTTATTTATTACAAAGTTGGTAGTTTTTCTGATTTTGTAGGCATCTTCAAAATTACTAGACAAATTATTTAAAAAAAAATCATTGGTTTGGATTTTATTTTCTGTTGGTATATGCTTGTTTTTTACAATTTGTCTAAACCAAATCCAATTAATGTAAGGTACTTTAATGTATGACGATTTAAATTTTTTCTATTATTTTATTCTACAATATTAAACAATAACTACTTACTAAGTTAAGCCTGAGGTAAGTAATTATAGTAAAAATATACCTACTTAGATGAATAATAATAGAAAATTAACGTTTCTTCTCAAAAAAAATAAAAACTTACTCGAATATCTCCAACTTGCTTCAGAAAGTACGAAGAGAAATAAAATCTCAAATTATCGGGGGTTGATGGTCTACTGCTTCGGACACGAATATAGGATCTTAGCAAATTGTATCCTGTCCTTTTGTACTTGAATATCTGAAAATAATTATCACTTATAATTCTTAAACAGTAGAAGTACCTACCTACCTATATATGTGTAAAAATATCATAGGTACAATAATTAAAAAAATGTATAAATAAGTTCAAAAAACTAAACGTCAATGTTTCAAATATAGCTTCACAAATCAGGTGAACATAATAACCTAGACACCATGTTTTAAACATTGTCAAAAATAACTTAACAACGTAGATGTTTCATAAATATGAACCTTAGAACTTCTCTTTAAACTCCCAAAAGCTAATAAGTGAATGCACATAAAAAATGTGTTAACAAGTGCGCACTCAAAAACATGTACGTAAGTACAAAAATGCTTACTTGATAAATAAAATTCCCCGTAATATAAGAGTCAATGTAATGCGTTCCGTAACTTTTCATAAATTTTCTAACTTCTGAAGTATCAGTCACGTTCAGATCTTCAACAGCTCTTGCCACATAGGCTTTTACCGCCACTCCATCTAAATCATTTAGTTGTACTGTTTTTTCTCGTTTCCCTAAAAACGTAAAACAATGTCATTTGAATTTCATGTCTGAATTTCTGTATTTCAATGCAATGTTCAGTAAAATTGCATGTATAGCCTACTTAGTCCATGTGACTATGACGTCTACTATACTGTATTCAGTAAACAGACCAGGATCATTTAGAATCGTATTATGTACTAGAAATCCATACATCACATTTCTGCATTTGCAGTAATACAATTTTTTTTTACTAAAGTAGCGTTTCCGACCTCTCGCGACCCCAACAGAGGTTTCGTGACCCACTGATTGAAAAATACTGTAGGTACTAGATAGATGATTCTAAGGGACATTTTAAGTATGAGTTCTAGAGCTCGATATATTTTTGTTCTTTGTAAGGGTAAAGTTTCTAAGCTTCCATCAGATTTCATCCTTACAGCAGAGTAATTCATAATTTTTACTAGGAGCCAGATGTATGCTTCTTACCCAGCTTTACAAGCACGTAACAGCAGTTGTCTGGTTTACCATCATACTCTATGCCAAATGTGCGCATAATTTCATCTTGTATCCAGTCACCTAGGAACGCTTTCCAGGACTTATCAGTACTGAAAAATAAATAGCAGATTTATTTTTATTTATTTTTAGTCATTCATTTTTTCTTGTTAAAGAGTGTGTAAACTGTACTAGATGTGTAAGGGGTTTCTAATCATCTGTTCTTGGACAGGGGCGATTAATATAACTCTCACATCACATGATGTTTTTGCAATGAATTGTAGCTCTGCTTTAATAGTCTTGTGCAGTAGGAAAAATGGACTCTTGTTATTGAGCAATATTGTAACAACTCACTGCTAATATTATATATCTGGTTGGTTAGACTATAAGCGTGGTAAAAATATCAAGTATCAAATCTAAGTTAAACCCTTACCCTTCAATAATGAAGTTCTTGAAATACGCGTTCAACAAATCATCAAACGTCTCACACAGCTGCACGTCCATATCAGTGATTCCATCTCTAACCGTGCTACTGCTGGAAACATTGACGAAGACCCGGATGTTCTTCTCACTAAACGGCACTATTGCATCAGGTTTGCTATCATCCTCGTAGTCTGCTGATACCACTTGAGTAACTTGAGAGAGGTCTCCATAACTGAACACATTTGAATACTAGTTAAATAAAGTTTATTCTGTTTTTCAATTGAGTAGATAAACGTTATTTACAACTAGCGTGTTGACTACGTGTTATTGGAGCCCTATGTACCAATGCTATGACGTGAAGTACACCTACTTATATAGCTTTATCAATCAGTGTGCTAGTTTCATATATTTATCTCGGATGCTAGTGCATTTTATACGGTTCTTGATATCTGTGCAGAATATTGCCGAGATTTAATAAAATATACTTACTTTGCGAAAACATCTATTGCATTACCAATGTTCAATCCATAGCCTACCGAGTCTCCTTGCTCACTCTCACTTGCACAAAACAACACTAAAACGAAAAGGTAAAACATGTTTTAACTATAATTTTAACAAAATAATTGTTCGACGTTTCATGTTATCACAGTAAACGGCCTGGCCGTAGAGTTCAAACTGATTTTTTCAACATTTTGCTAATATAATAAAGTAAACATGCTCTTGACCTAAGAGATTAGGCATCACAGAGTAGTAAGGGTATACTAAATCGTGCCATAAATGTATGAACTGATAAATAAGCTTAAAGTAAGTTTCCTAGTGCGTTCTCTTTTTCACAAGCTACTAGTACTGAGCATTTAATATTTCTATCTGTTCTATATCATACCTTACCTAATTATAAATGATAACTTGTGTGCTATTATTTTATACTATTCTCTGACTAATTACTGCTCTTTTTACATTATTGTTTATAGCAGTTACTTCCTGTCTATCGCGGAAACATGTTCCTTCCAAAGCTATGAGCAATGCGATCAAACAGCCAGATTGTCTAAAATTATTTTTTTATTTGTCTCTTCCGAAATTACATTACTGTTTACTGTTATTAATTCTTATTTTTTATATACTTACTGCGGTGTATTTTTTTCAGTTCAGTTCACTGCAGTTTATTTAAGTAGGTATTATAGGTAGAGCTTAGTTTAGTTACTTCATACCATTTTATTCTATGGTTTCAGTTCGATGTTAAAATTTATCGGCAATTAAGCAATTTAGTTCCACGGAACAAGTCCCTTTAATAACCAGAATTTAGACAAAAATCAAGGTCTTTTTGCGCTGCACTGTACGACACGTTTTGAGATAACCTTCTTGACCTCAGTATGCTGAGTTTGACACTATCGCTTCATTGAGGCGGACATCATTCTAATTCGAAATCTTGTACTGAACAAAAGAACTATTATAGTACTTACCTAGATCTACTAACGGCCGGTTTCTCGAACGATGATCAACGAAAAAAACAAATTTTTACTATGTGTCAAACTCGGATCAATCGTGATTTGGATTTTCAGAAACCGGCCGTAAGAATATGGATTGTGCAGCTACTTTTGACGCGACAAGGTTGGTAAGGTATCTCAAACCATAACACTTTAAAAAATTGTTTAAAATTTTGCGAGTTAAAAAGTAAGTAAGTTAGGTTTTTTTTTTCCAATTTTATCTGCGATCAGTTGGAGATACTATGAGCAAATGTTTTCACGTTAATAGCGTGCAACACACCCTTCTGTACTTTCTCTCTCTGAGAAAAGTAGACAGATATTTTACATTTCAAAATTTAACTGCTTTAGTAAACGAACTATTGATTGATTATTTTTTAAATGGCTTTGAATGAAATACTACGAATATGTTTGATTAAAGTAAGGCAATGACCTCAATTCAAAAGATAAGGTATAAATAGGCCGTTAAGATTTTAATACTTACACAAAAAATTATTACCTAAGTATCTGTTTTTGGTGTAGGTATATTCTACTACTATTACGTTTTTATTTTCTTTTGACAGTTATAACGTAGCCATCACGGTTAGAAGAAAATGGCGGGAAAGTTCTTACTTTTTTTTTACTAGTTTATATAATCTGTGCTGTATCGATTGATATGAACTAATATCTCGATAAAGCGCAGTTTTGCCTGTATATATTTCCGATAAAAGAAACTATTTCTCACGGATTTTTCAAAAATGTGTACCTAAATGAAACACCAAAGTTTTTAAAAAAAGATTACCTACCTTCTTAAGGCTTGTTGAAGAATATACGGCGGTTTCACAGAACGCAATGAATATAAAACAGGGTAGCATCATATTGATAATAGCATTATTATGTCACAAATCATTTTTATTCATCGGATTTAAATCATACAAAATTCGAAAAATATTTACATCGATTTTATAAAACTTTACTTATTTTATAAAACAAAACTAAATGCAGTGTCGGTTTAATTCGCAGTTTTTATTTACAAATTCGTCTAGTATTGCACTTTTCTTCAAATTCGATGAACGTTTTACTTCAAAAACATTTATCGAAGATTAAATTCATTATTTATAAATCAAAAAATCATCATTATTGTTTAAATTTTGTTTCATTTTGCAAAATCTATTATTTAAAAAAAAATATTTCATATTCATATCATGATTCCAGCTGAGTTTGATGGCAAATTTTGTCAAAAAATATCCCTAAAATCCATTAATAAATAGGATTCCATACCAATTTAAACAATAATTAATTAAAAAATATATCTACTTACAGCTAAAACATTACTTATCGTCACATATTACTCTCCCATAGTTTTAAATAATTGTCTATCACTTCTTCGAACCACTTTTGTTTTTTTGCGTCCTTAAACGCAGGGGATAATGTCTTTAATTCTAATTGTAATAAAGCTTCATTTCCTAGTAAAGAGTCTAGGTTTCTTAGCAGACTCTGTTCACCATGGAGTTTGAGAAGGCTAGGATATGAGAAAATGTAGTAGTGAGCTCGTAGACGCTTCGTCGCCCAATTTTCTACTGTTTTATTTCCACTGGCAACCTTAAAAAAAAACAAATGGTTATGCTACGTTTGTTTCATCATCATCAATCTTTAACAGATGAGTGAGTACGAATAAATGTGAGAATCTTAAAGTTAAAGCGTATTCGATTCACATTGCGCAGTGCAGCAGCATCGTTCGGCTGTCGAGCTGGCGTTTGACACGCAATGACTACGTTAAGTTCACTTTACGATTGACACATTTTTGTACCTCTCAGCCGTCAGTCTACTACTGAGTGTTTCATCCCTCTTTTTCTAATACTTACATTAAATTTAATAAGTTTGAAAATGAATGATGCTAAGAAACTCATGGCAGTGAATATAGCAATAAAATTAATGTAACGAATTAGAAAATGGCTGAAAATAATGCATACTCCGTGCAGTGATTTGATATGATAAGCATAAAAATGGGTAATGTTACATTTTCGAACCTGCCCAAAAACTTTAAACCGTATTTGTATAGAATTAAGTGTTATAATAATCATCAACCTATATCAGTCCACTGCTGGATGTAGGTATCTCCCAAGACGCGCCACTGAGCCCAGTCTTCGGCTCTTCCCATCCAGTGTTTGCCAGCTACACTCCGCAGATCGTCGCTCCATCTCGCCGGGTGCGTCCTACACTACGCTTGAAATTAAGTATGTTTTTTGTAAATTACCTTTATCTGACCAATGTGTTTAGAATGCCAAGGCGAGAAGTAGCCTTCCAGCTCTTTAGCGGTAATGTCCGCCACACCTTTGGACTTAAGTCTTTCTTTGATCATAGAGTATGCGGTTCTAGAGAACACAAATACCTGTGAGAGCATAGACAATAGTAGAGTAGGAGTACAATAATAATATTTTGGGGAAAAATTACCCCAACTTGGGGTAATTTTGGGGTCGGCGCGGACAATGTTTGTTAAACTTTTTTATTATTTTTACTTGAGGTATCTTCTCTTGATATCATTATCACTGTTATAATGCTCTCTTATATTTGACATAGGTATAGGTACCTATTTATTTGGTCAGTTAAATCTAGACCCGAAAAGGTAGGTATGGTTATACTTATAACAGTTATCTAGAACAATATTTTTAATTGTAACTCTAGATCTGAAGATAATTAAAGTCCTTGGCCATGAGTTTGTGTGTTATTTTAGGAGCTGACTTTATGCTAGAATTTTGAAAAACAAAAGATACTAGATCATTAAGGATAAGTACTAGACTGTCCGTCTAGGTGGATTACTTGACTCAACCACGTTCTTTAAGTTTTAAAAGATTTTGCTAAAACAACATGATTTTTTGGATATTTGATAGGTGCATCAATGATTAAGTGGATCGATGTCAATGATAAGAAAATTCAGAAAATGCATGAACTGCGTATAAGAAGTGATAATGGTATGAAAAGAAGTTACCAAGAAAAAAAGTAGAAAATAGAATGATCCATGAATGCCTGATTTTATACACAAAATGGTTTCCGTTAATGATCGACAGCCTTCCCGAAGGATCAATGTTTCCATGAATATAGAAAATCAGTGTTCAAACATCAAACCTTGACCGCGCCGATATGTTCCGCGTACATAGGCGAGAAGAAACTATTCATCTCGTTGGGGGGTATTTCTGACACCCCCCGGGATTTCACACGCTCCTTGATGCGAGCGTAAACCCCCCGGGAGAAGACAAATACCTGGAGTTTATAAGGGTTTACTTATCTAAACATATATGGGGTAAGCTGGAATCAAACGGTTCTCTCGAGTCACTCGAATGAATGCTTCACTTTTTTTCATTGATAAGTCTTATACAAAATGATATAGAAAAGAATAGAATAGAATGTTCTCTTTTTTTATATTTCACCGTGAGCTCTTCGTCCACAGATAAAAACAGACCCGCTATTATAAAGAAGAACGTCTGAGTGCTTAGTCCGAGGTTGCATTTCAAAACTCTCTATTCTCGAGCCGAGAGTCGTCTCTCGGATATCCATACAAAAATCTAAGGACATCCGAGAGACGACTGTCAGCTCGAAAGTAGGGAGTTTTAAAATGCAACCTCGGACTAAGCAATCAATCTATCTATGTGTTGTTGTGTGCACTCACCTGATACAAAGAGTTACCGGTGATGTACGAGGCAATGTAATGCGACCCGTACTTTCGAATGAAGTCGGCAATGGATGCCGTGTCTCCAGTTATGGAATCCTGTATGGCATCGAACACCACGTCTTCTACCGCTATGTTTGGCGGAAGATCGCTTAGTTTACCAGTTTCGCGGAATCTGAAAGATATTTTATTGTTGGTATAAATATATTAGAAGTGTGATAATATTAGGTAGAAGACGACGGTATGTGGTGCCCGCGATGTAGTTGGGTATGTGATGCCCGCGGTGTACTTGGGTATGTGGTGCCCGCGGTGTACTTGGGTAAGTGGTGCCCGCGGTGTAGTTGGGTATGTGATGCCCGCGGTGTACTTGGGTATTTGGTGCCCGCGGTGTAGTTAGGTATGTGATGCCCGCGGTATACTTGGGTATGTGATGCCCGCAGTGTACTAAGGTATGTGATGCCTGTGGTGTACTTGGGTATGTGGTGCCCACGGTGTACTAGGGTATGTTGTGCCCGCTGTGTAGTTGGGTATGTGATGCCCGCGGTGTACTAGGGTATGTGATGCCCGCAGTGTACTAGGGTAAGTATGTGATGCCCGTGGTGTACTTGGGTATGTGGTGCCCACGGTGTACTAGGGTATGTGGTGCCCGCGGTGTACTAGGGTATGTGGTGCCCGCGGTGTACTGGGGTATGTGGTGCCCGTGGTGTACTAGGGTATGGGGTGCTTGGAAAGAGCCTCCTCGTGGCGCACACCGGTAAAGCAGTGTCTAGTCTGGCTAATCTTTCCAACACGATGCTACAACAAAATACAGTTGTAGCATCGACACGATAAGAAGAAGACTAGGGTATGTGATGCCCGCGGTGTACTTGGGTATGTGGTGCCCACGGTGTACTAGGGTAAGTATATATCATAAGTTATGATATATGGTTTATCTACTACATTATTTAAAAGTATCATAAATATCCATTCAATAGTTTTTGCTTCAAATAGACGGTATGGATAGTACCTATCCATCCATACAAACTTATGCGTTTATGGATGCTACTAGTTGCCTCGTTACCTTGAAACCCGAACCAGCACATAGCAGTGGTCCCCGCTGATGAACGAGGAGTTGATGCCGAGGTTCCTCGCTATGATGTCGTTCGGCCAGCCAGCTGTGAACGCACGCCAAGGCCGTTCTAACCTGGAAATGTTAGGTGATGATTTGAACCATGGGAAGAAAAAGACATTTACGGCCGGTTTCTGGAAACCCAAATCACGATTGATCCGAGTTTGAGACATAGTAATTATTTGATTTTTTCGTTGATCATCGTTCGAGAAACCGGCCGAAATATTTGAATCCCGTTGTTTTTTCGGAATAAAAGTAGGTCTTCTGTTAATCCAAGTTATGGATAGTAGGTATGTATTCCAAGTTCATCCTAATCCGACCTGTAGTTTACTATCGGATATACCTACATTTTTATCGGGAATCAGTGGATGAGAGTCGCGAGGGACCGAAAAGAATGGCTTAGTAAAGAGGAGGCCTATACTCAGCAGTGGGTCCCAACGGGCTGAAATGATGATGATGATGATACATTTTTAATACCGATCTACAGCAACTTTTATAGCCCTGTTGTGTATGTTCAGAAATCGTATACTTTTATGAAATATCTCACCTTTCAAAACTAAAGTCCCTAAAGTAAGCCTGCAGTAGCTGCTTCAGGTTATCGCAGAACTCCATGTGAAAGTCTCCGTCGAAGAGTGCCTTCGCCTGGCGTGGCTTGGGCGCCACCGCGAAACGCTCCACGTCCCGAAACACGCTGACTGTCGGCTCGCGGAACACCCAGCCTTCTGTATCGTTTCGCGGTACCACCCGCATGCATATGCTGAGGTAGCCATACCTGGAATTATAGAGAAGCTGGTATTAGGTTGGTCAAACAAAAGTCTTGATTGTCTGTGATTTAAAATCCTGCGCTAGATGGCGCTAGTCGTTGATAAATAAAAATTGAATGATTAGATGCACTAAAAGCACCTGCTAAAATGAAATAGCATTCGCTGGTACTACTATTCACTATTACAAAAAGGTAAGGAGCTTGAGACGACACTATGAGACATTCTCAAAACCACCAATTAACCCCTGAATCTAACTTGGACACATCATATTTGAAGCTATCACGGTTTTGAAGATAGTTTTCTTTAAAACGGGATATTTACCATGATTTGTGAGTTTGATTATATCCCGGTATATTGGCACAACATGCGCCATGATCACAAGTCGAACTGTTCGACCCATATTCACACAAATCATGGTAAATATCCCGTTTATATAGGAAACTATAAGGGTGACGCCAATCGAGCGCAATTTTGTGAGTCGTGGGTCGCAGAATTTCGGTCGCGTAATTTTTGCTCATACAAAAGTCCAACTCATTTTGCGTCGCCGTGTGAATGAAACAGGACTTTTGTATGAAACCGAATGCAGCAGAAATTATGCGACTGAAATTCTGCGACTCACGACTCACAAAATTACGCTCGTTTGGCCTCACCCTTAGTCGTACAGCACAGCCCACTAAACATAATTATCCTTTGAAAGACTTCTTTTGGTTGGAATTCTTTATAATCTTGCTTATTGAATTTAATGGCTAAAACCTGAGCTCTGTGAAATAGCTTACCTCATGAATATGTTGATCGCCTTGCCGACTCCCAGCTCCGAGTCCGTGGTGGTGGCGGCGCGGCACAGTGCTACCGCCAGCAGTAACACCAGGCCCCGCATCACACACACTCACCACACCTGCAAACAAACAAACAAACATAACATAACTGTTACATTCTCTGTAGGGCGTTTCCGAATCAGAGGGCTTAGTCCGAGCCTGCATTTTAAAACTCCCTACTCTCGAGCCGAGAGTCGTCTCTCGGATGTCCATAAATTTTTGTAAAAAGTAAAGAGAGAGATCCGAGAGACGACTCTCGGCTCGAGAGTAGAGAGTTTTAAATTGCAAGCTCGGACTAAGCCCTCTGTACATGGTATCTTCGCGTGGGAATATAGGGAATTCAGTCAAGGTATATTTTGTTCCTCTTAGTATGTTCGGAATTATAATTTCAAAGGTATTTTATTAAAACATAATTATGATACAAACAATTCTAAAAATCTTATTAAATATACGTTAAAAAAAATCGCAACTGTACGGTCTAAACAATATTAACGTAAAAGTGAAATAAAAAAAAAGACAAAAAGTAATCTCTCCGGCGGGGAATCGAACCCCGGTCTCCCGCGTGACAGGCGGGGATACTTACCACTATACTACCGAAGATTGTGATGATGTGTTCAAATTTATATTATTTAAACGTAGCTACCACATTATGATACCACCTTATTCATTATTATTGATACGATGATAAAGAAACAGATTATTTATAGAAAAGCTGGCACATAACAGAAAATAAAACAAAAACTATACCTTATCTTAATGAATATGTTAAGCAAATTTCAAGCTAAATTCGATGAACCTAAGTTTTAAATACGTAAGTATGTAAAAATAATGAAGAAAGAACAAAACTTTTGTCAGAAGTGGGATTCGAACCCACGCCCTCAGAGAGGACCAGAACAGCTCATACACCTGTTTGAACAGGCAAGGGATAACCTTGAGTCTGGCGCCTTAGACCGCTCGGCCATCCTGACATCTGAGCGATGCGTCGAAATTAGCCAACTTGTTCTATGTACGGTGGTTTGTTGTAGTATTCGTACAGATGGCGCTATGTGTATGATTTCATAGAAATAAAAGGTTTAACAGTATTAATTGTGATTCAAAATATATTTTCTTATGTTCTAGTACTCGCTTATGACTGTTTATATATACTTACTTACATAAAAATAGGGATATAGTTATTAAAAGTAAAAGTTTTCAAAGTTTTATCGAAATCGTAAAGCCACAATGTTATAGGGATAAAAACATGCTAAATACTAAAAATGATTCGTTTGATGTGTATACATGTACTTAGATCAAACTAGGTATTTTTAGTTATAATATTTGGTCTGGGACCTACCATGGCGCGAAGACCGTTTTTTTAACCGATCTATTTAAAAGTAAGTTAGATATTTAGGTACGCTATCAAACTGTGATACAAAGTTAGTCAACCACAAAAATGTCGACATCTTTAGGTATTTTATCGTGATTGTCTAATTACAAAACCTCTAGTAGAACATTGTTTTTAGATTCACTTGGTAACAAAGTAAGCTAAAAAACATTGATTAAAATTTAATTAAAACTTTGTTTAGTACTTATGTCAACATATTCTTATGCAAAAAATAGTTAAGTAGGTACATGTATAAAACATGCAAGGTGTAAAAAAATTACTCGCGGAATTCATTTAACGTGACCTAATTATATAACGAAGTAAGCAGGATCAAAAAGGATTACGTGATAAAGAGATGGATAAAGCGTAGACTAGATAGACGTTACTTTTATACCATACAGTTTACAGTATAGGTAATTTTTTTATAGATTCATTCTATCAACACTGCTGTTTCTCCCCCATACTCGTACACACATCTCGGCCCTCTGCGATGATCCAAGTATAAAGTTTTTATTATAAACAAACACTAATTTATCTAGCAATTAAGTCTCTATCAAGTAATCTCAATACCCCAATATTTCAAGAGCCTGTTACCTACCCTACACTTGAGTTTAAATTGTTGCTTGCAACAGACATAAAACATGATTGTAATGCATTTCAATTGCATGAGGAAAGTACTTACTGTAACAATTAGAAGCCTCTTCAGATTGCCCAAATACTTGAGTACCTACTTTTAATAATACTTATGAGAGCGATATGTAGTACCTATTTAAAAATAATTGTACTTCACAGAAAAGTTGACTAAACCAAAGTAGGTTTAGTCAACTTTAAAATTTTCACTGAAAAGGTATACAGAAAAACATTTTTAAAGATTATTCAAAATGTACAAGTCAGATCTAACCTTACAATTTCTGAAATTTGAAAAAAAAGAGTTCACAAAATCAGTTTAAAATAAGTATATAAACCACAACGAAAAAACAAAAAAATACACAAACAAAAATATTTTCATTCGCGGACGTTTTTGTCGTAATACTACAGAAAGAAACCTGTGCAAAATGCCTAAAGTAGGTACTGTATATACCTAATAGACAGCATTATTTATTTTTTTATTTATCTCCACAAAGAACACTTCAAATCTCAATTTTTCAAGCTACATCCACAAAATCAAATTCTAACCTCACATTTAGATCAACACGGCTTTGAAATAGGTACGAGTACCTTGTTTACCTACACTGTACAATGACCCTTGCAACAGCGTTCTTGTCAATAAATCGGCTCCATAAGGTACAAGCTGGGCTTTGCATTCTCGTGTATTTATAGATCTTAAACTACAACGATACGCACTCCTGCGCATCTGACTGACAACTCACGCATGTTTTTTCAACCGTAGCATAGCTTTGTTATTTTTATCAGAAATTTATATACTAGGTATAATTTATGTATCAGGTTATTACGGACGTATAGATATAGTTTTTTAAGACTTTTATTATAAGATTATACTTTATTAAATACACCTAGTAATAATAAGTGTATAAATACATCTTATAAATATATATCTCTCATCAAAACTTTCGATCGTTCATTCATTCATTACCAGCATCAATGAGTGCTATAATAATAAGTCTGTCATTATTGATTCTTAATTATAAGCCACCTACTTAATTTTTTTTAAATAACTTTTTCTGTGGTTAATTGCTTGAAGTTTGATTCTCGCAGCCTTCTCATCTTGAGATCTTACAAGCATACAGTAATTTCTTTGGCCATATGTCCTCTGTGTCACTAGGTATGGTAAGTATGCAAAACAAACAGGTATAATACATACTTATTTATACTTTAAAGATGTTCCTTGCAAATGTCAACCACATTCTTAAACAAAACAGATGTTCGTATATGCAAACTTTGTAACTTATTACCTCAGCGTAGTATAAAATAATATAAAATATATTCATTCATATATGTATTACAATACAAGTTTTCTTCCTTTAAGAGCAAATTTATATTTTAATCAATATTTTTGCATAAAACTCGTCTTCCGTGTTCCGTTTTGGAATAAAAATATATTATGAAAAAAGCACATTATGATAAACACTAAGCGCCAACACGTTTTGTGTTTTTCAGAGATGTTTTTCAATTCTTTATAGTCATCAAACTTACGAAAAACGTTAGCGGAAATTGCAGAGTAGGAAATATGTGAATAATAAAAGAATTCTTATACTATACAAATTAATAGATATTAATATTAAGAACAAAAAAATATAAGTTAGTATTTATTTTGGCTTAGACATACATTTCAAATAAATAAATGTTTTTTAAATTAAATTTACATTTGAAGATTAAAAATCGTTCTTATTTGCTCTAGATTCAACGTATGATTAGATTTCCATATTTAGACTACCTACTTACTTGCGTAATTAATGAGTTGATGAGTTAAACAAACAAACACGCATGCAGCCAGACATTTTAGAAAAGTATGTTACATTTTTAGTTTTACACCTTGTACCTCAGTAGGTACAAGGTGTAAAACTAAAAATGTAGTATCGCAGTTTTTTCAACGTAGGCACAGTTGCCTACGTTGAAAAAACTGCGATTTTAATAATTTTATACGAAGGACATATGTGACATGACAACAGGACAATTATAACTATGAAGTAAGTTAGTTAATTAGTTATTTTTAAACAGTACTCAAAAATAAACTAAATAAACTAAGACTTTAGTGCATTAAAACGAGAAATGAATATATTAACGACTTTTAAATACTTAATTTTTTTTTATAAGTTTTTTTTTCTAATTTGCGTTCATAAATTTTGTATTAATCGCGGACTTTTACTGTTGTTAAACCTTTGAGCTAAAATCACAATGTTACTACAATTTTAAGGTGCAAACGTGCCCATGACCTGATCATAAAATAAGGTGTAGGTTTAAGTTGCCTATACATCCATGTTCAAATTTCGTCTGACTCATCACTGGTTCCTGTGAAACTTTTGTTAGTTTTATTTTGAGCTCACTTACAATTTAAATCGTAAATTGCCTGTGAAACAGGGACCACTTAGATCTTCTTGTTGGAACTTTTTTTGAATGATTCACTTCTTTTTTAAAAAGAAGTGATGAAATTGTATGTAACATCTTGACTTATAATAATTAATCAAAAATCTAAAATTCTTTATTCAGTCAATTCACAAGGATCATTTAGAATCCTCTTAAATACTAGTAAATTCTAGGTCCTAGTTCTACGCGACCAGAGCCTAGAAGAACGGGCAAGAAACTACTATAATAATACTACTAGTTCATAACATAACAGCACTGATGGTCTAGCAGTAGGCATCCACCTTACGATCTTAGCTCGTGGGTTCAAATCCAGTAGTGCATCAAGGGTTATTTTATTCGGAAAATTTATAATGCGTTATGCCAGTGCTCTCAAACGGTGAAGGAAATCATCGTGGGGAAACTCGAGGCTTAGTCAGCTCTACACATATTGACCTTGTCTTTCCTGTTGATAAGGCTGACTAGGCTGAGAGGATAGCAAGTGTTTCTGGCGATGAAATGATAGCTTTTATGTTTGTTATTGAATATCTACACACCAAGCCATGACGTCATCACTTCACTACCAGCAAACAAACTTGAGCAAAAGTAAAGTGTTGGCAAAAGTAAGCAAATAAACTTTAAATTATATAAATATCGCCGTTCTCGTGACATTGACTTAAAACTAATGGATCAACCTTGATGAGATGTTAGGGTCATTTGGCACTAAGTAGTGACCTTGATAACTAGTATAAGGTTAAGTCTAATTTAAGCAGATATTTGTATAGGTACACAGACTGCTTTTAGCCAAGCGTGTTGGACGCTATTGCGGTGAGATGGAGCGACGATCTGCGGAGTGTAGCTGGGAAACACTGGATGAGAAGAGCCGAAGACCGGGCTCAGTGGCGCGTCTTGGGAGAAACCTACGTCCAGCAGTGGACTGATATGTTGATGAGGATGAGATATTTTTTGAGCTTAATTTTGTATTGTCTCAGACAGTGAATGTAAGTGTATTGAGATGACTTCTCTTCCGTCGCTAAGGTCAGCTGAGAGGGTCAACTACATCTGAAAAATGTCTTAGGCATTCAAGTTATTTCGATTAGACGCAACGCAAATGCCTGCCTAAGTTAATAAATAAAATAAATATTCATGTTCACTTTGATTATCCTAATACTAAACTAAGCAAAGTTGATATGAGAACTAGATTTTTTTTTTTTGTCATCACACACTTGGTAAGGATCGAACCCACGCCCTTCATGGAAGATTACCGCTAGGCCACTGAGCTGTAACGTCTTGCGAGTCATCAAAATTTATTATAAAACCCAATGATCTACACAAAAGATTTTCCATTCAGATTAAACTTAATGTCTAGCAATAAACGTGATTTAAATAATGGAAAAATCACATTGACTTTTCCGGTTTGAAGAGCCAGTGTAGGTAATTAAAGGTTTATGTGACGTCATCATAACCTTTCAGATGCGGCATGGACTCATTGGACATGCTTAGTGGGCTAATTTGATCTGTACCCCAAGTACGAGTTTGTGCACACACGGATCGCAGAGACGCAATCGCCGAGCGCTACATATAAATTGTTGCTACCAACAAAGTATAAATTATCTACAACTAGCTGACCCGTGCCCACTTCGTTGGGCATAATTGAAGTTTTAGTAAGGATCCCTATTGTTTTTGAAAATATAAGCCCATGACACTCAGCAATAATGTGGCTTTCTATTGGTGAAAGAATTTAAAATCGGTTCAGTAGATCCCGAGATTACCCCTTACAATAGAACAAATATACAAACTTTACCTCTTTATAATATTAGTATAGATGGTTAGCCCGGATGAAACATAAAACGTCATAAAAATCCTTCTAACACACGAAAAATCACGTGTAAATAAATTAATTTGTAAGTAAAATATAACGTGATTTTGAACATCAATTGACTTATCACATTCATTAATATAACCTGTTTTTGGAAAATAGTTGTTTTAGATACCAATTAAGTTTTAATAGGTTTAAGATAAAACGTTTCCTTGTAGTAACTTACCGAAATCATCGACAAATCATCAATTAACTATACGATAGAGGTAGGTAGGTATAATAAAATTATGACATCACAAAAATCTTAATTAAAAAAAACCGCGGATAGGACTACCAGGGAGTGTACTTAGGCTTGGTATAGGAGAGTACTAAGGGAGATAGATAAACCATTTTTGTATATAAATGTAATATTTTTAACCGATAAAAAAACATACATATTTTATTTGATGTTTGATCATGCAGAACTTTTACAGAATTGTCTGATTTTGGTAATTATTTTCTTACTAGGTTTACTTAGTTTAAGAACTTAGTAATTAATATAGAATAAAAAAGATATTATTTATTGCTCTCAGTTTTTTGGCGGTTTTTTCACCTTATTTTATGTACTTCCCCGGACAGCTCGTTTACAAGAAGTTGTACTACTGACTGTTTGAAACTAGCTATGTTGGTCAGCTCTGGTTTCCTTGTTTATAATTTAGTTATCGGAGCTCCGATAACTAGTAGGTTTTATGATTCTTCGTTCATTTTGTGAACCAACAACCGTATCATAGTTTTTGTTTAAGATTAAGTATTTTGATTTTGTATTATTCGAGTGAGGATGCAGTCTTTCGATCACTCTACGAACGTTATAGAGAAAACTTCGACTAAAAAAAATAAGTCAAAACAATATTTCCTCATAAAAATATGATAGAATTGAAATGCATGGTCTATTTATATAAGTTCAATGAGCAACTGATGGATCGATTTTTTACCGATTCGGAGTTTTGTCGTTGACTCAAAAGGACCAAATGAGTCGGTGTTTAATTCTTTGTTTTTGTTTAGGTATTGGTACCGGTAGTAGCCTCTAGCAAGAATAAATGTAACAATCGCAAACGTATCGAAACGGTGACGTATCGAGTAGACGCTAGATCGACTGCCGAATGTCACAGCGTCACCGCGCAGTGTGTCTTGTATGTGTTAGGCGACACAGCTCCGTTGGTAGTAGCTCTGCCTTCCGTGCTGAGGGTCGTGGGTTCGATTCCCAACAAGAGCAAATGTTTGTGTGATGAACTTAAATATTTGTTCTGTGTCTGGGTGTTACTACGTATTCTTTTAATGTATTTATAAAAAAAATACTTATATAAGTATTCTATCAGCAATTTAGTTCTCATAGTACAAGCTTTGCTTAGTTTGGGACTAGAGTGTGAGGTGTGATGTGTGAAATGTCTATGAATACTTATTTATTTATTTATTTCATAGGTACATGTGCTATCGTTACGATACGATTACGACAGTCACATTTATCCGTACTCCTCTGTGGTTGTCATAGACAAACTCTATACAAATTCCCACGGGAACACGTCATACTACCGCCATGTTTATAAAACAAGTGTTAGATAACCTGGATGTAGAAATCTGATAACAATGACTTACCTCGTTAATGCAATACGAGTATGTTTTCATATGATAGCAGAGAAAAGATATTCTAGAATGCCTATGTATGAACCATTGTTACAAATCTGTATGTACTTTAATAAATATAATAAAAGGGGTTTGTTTAAAAACTTGAGAGGTGTCAAGGGACACCCGGATGGAACGAAGTTCTTAATTTAATTACTGGCTTGCTTTCTTTGAGAGAGAGGCCGTTTTGATTTTCATTTGTTTTTTTAATTGCGTTTTATACAACTTTATGTGCCGTAACTTCTTACTGTTATTACCTATAAGACATAAGCAATAAAGAGGAGACCTTTGCCCAGCAGTGGGACAGTAGGTATAGGTTAAAAATAAGAAAAATATAATAATAATGCCGAACACTGCGCTATGTTCAATATGATTCCTCTTTTCCCAAGTTAGGGCCTTGCGGGTGGCCTATCCTAGGAAGTCATGTGAACTGTAATAGGTTCTGTTGAAAGTATATGATAAGGGCTACGAGGAAGTTATTCATGATGACTAGCGTTCGAAGAATTACACCAGATCATAAGATCATATCACACTTATTTCAACGATAAAATAAGGAGTCAAATACATTATTATAATGTATCTTGACAAGTAATAAAGAAGGCTTATTAAAAAAAAAACTAAATCAATAAAGGTTTATTTAGTAAAATCACAAAGATCATCTAGGTGATTCTAGGTGCCATTTTCACATGACCAGAGCCTAGGAGAACGGGCAAGAAACAATTAATTAATTAACGTGAAATTCAAAGCATTTAAAATCACTCTTAAAATAAACTTGTATACCTAAACCTTGTATAGTTTGAATACTGTGCAATTTTTTTGAATGTTGGTATCGATCCTCTTTTGTTTTTGACAGCCAGTCTTTCTCGCTGAGGTCATCAACAATCGTTTAGACGTATTTCTTCCAAAAGGAAGCTCTCGAGACTTGGGTTGTGCATGCGTCTGATAAGTTATGCTAAGCGCAGGATATCGGCGATCAGCTCATTGTTCCGGCCGTCGACCCCGACAATACTGGTACATACTGATACTTCAAGATTTTTCCTTAAACAAGTTTATTGCAGTTTATCTTCTAGCAGATTTTCAAGAGTCTTCAAGCTGTTCGCTTAGTAAGTAAACTAGGAACTAAAAACAAGGAAAACAATTGAAGTATGAAATTCAACGAAATTTATTGAATTGTGGTTAGATTTTCTTTCATGTTACAAGTATTCATTACATGTGGTTTACGAAAACACAACAACAATTCAATGAAATACAAGGTAAATTATCAATTTTTATGCTCAATAAATAGGTATTTTTACCTTATGACACAGCTTTTACTAACTTTAAAAGAATTTATGTTTTCTTGTGGGTTGCGGTCAAGCCCACATGCTCCATCCATGCATTGTATGCAGTAGGTAAGAGCATGAACGCATTAGGCGGGGACGCTGCATGCAGCCCAATCCCTGTCTTTTAAAACGTATTCGTCAAAAAGCAAAAATTATAAATGGATCTATCAAACGGACAACTGAACCATAATCTGGCGTCGACGCGAAATGTGATTCGAAAACGCTTGATTCACGTTGTCACTGTCAGATTGGTACATACCCGAGTTACTTAAGAGCTTAAAGATGCACCACACAAGGTCAATACAAAGCCAGTTCGGTAACGATGCGCATCCATCATTACCGACTGGTATAAATTACTCTGTTTGTTTTGAGGTCAGTATGATACATTGCTGGTTGCGTAGAGATTTCCATTTTAAGGCTCAGTAATAAGAAATAAATATTCCTGGACATTTCACACGTCACACTCTAGTCCCGAACTAAGCAAAGCTTGTACTATGGGAACTAGATTGCTGATAGAATACTTTTGTAAATATATACATAGGTAGAATACATAGTGACACCCAGACAAAACACAAATAATTATGTTCATCACCCAAAATTTGTTCTGGGTGGGAAACGAACCCACCTACAGCATGGAAGGCAGAGCTACTACCAACTGAGCTGTGAGTCTGTGATGCATTTTAATGAGTTTTAGGCCTGTGTTTTTGACCTCTAACTCTCTGAGTGAATAATGAAAGATCAGTAACTCTTACTTGACATGCTTGCTCAACCTTGACATAAACCTCATAAATTTAGAATCTATCAAATGTCATCTTTACATTACCTAATGTAATGTATGTACAGTAGAACCTCGTTAAGACGATCACGCTTAATACGATTTCTCGCATAATACGCCACTTTACGCCAGTCCCTGCAACTTGAGACATATTTTCATACATTTCTTAACGCTTAATAAGATTCGTCATCCCGTTTAATACGCCCGAGCCGAGCCGTCGGTCACTAGCAGAGCGCTCTAACGCGAGCCTCAGAAAGCCCCCCGCCCGTGTTGGAAGAAGAAGAACCCGAGATACTGCAGGATTTTCCTGGATATTTCCTGGATATTTTGGCACCGTATGAAATTCTATCATTTTCATACGGTGATCTTATTGAGAATGTGAATAACACACAAAATGAGGCATAAAGTGAGTGATGGTGATGATGATGAAGATGAGTCAACTCCGGTTTTGTCAAACGCCCAGGCATTCTTCTTCCTGCCCTTATCCCACTAGGTGGGGTCGGCACAACATGTTCTTTTCTTCCATTCTCCTCTATCAGCCGTCATCTCAGTATTCACTCCTTTCACATCCATATCATATTTCACACAATCCATCCATCTTTTCTATCAGCTGTTAATGTTTTAAAATGCTATTAGTGTCTCTGGATCAAAGCAAAGACGCACTGCAAAAGTTGAATTATGTTGAAAATGTTTTAATTACTAATGCATCAACATCTCTTTGTCAAACTAAAATAAGCGATTATTTTAAAAGACGTACTTAATTATAATTACACTACGTATTTAATGTAATTTATAAATGTACAATTTAATACCTACATATTACATTATAACATAATACAGAACAATATGTATGTAGACTATGTAGAACGCTTTATTTTTTCTATCCCGCATAATACGCTTTCACGCTTAAGACGCGTTTTTGGTAGGGTCCCTGGGAAATCGTCTTAAGCGGGTTTTACTGTATGTAGCTGCACTTGTTTTGATAGAGTTTAATATTGAGACAATTTTTGAAAGATAGTGAACTGTTATTTGTTGTTTAACGATTTGTCGACTTAATTATTTACAATGAATTAATACTAGTAAGTACAATTTTTTCCAATTAAATCAATAACGTTATAAAAATTACCCCTAAAATTGGGAAAATAGTAAAATGTTGGCTACATTGGCAAGGTCTACCAATCAGTTCAGAAAGCCTTTTCGTATTGAAAAACTTTGGAAACTCCGGAGTTTTTTACTTTTCTACTTGAAAAGTTTTAAACGAAGACTTTAAATAGCCTTTTTTAGAGCTCATTGCATTTGTTTAGAAAAGATCGAGTGATTTGGATTAGAATCGTGCGGAGTTGACCTTTCTCTTAAGCTCTGCAAGTGCTCTTGACATTTTGCCTAATATTTAATGGTTATTTTGAATTAATATTACATTCATAAACACAACTTTACTCCCATTACCACTAGGACTTTCTTTACTACTTGGACTACCATAACTACCACCTGGCTGGATACCTGAAGGTCAGCGGCGTCGGAGTCGGCCGAGGAAGCATTGGAGGGATGACCTTGAAGTGTTTGAATTGGATTGGTGGGACACTGCCAAGGACAGAGAGAAGTGGAAATATTCGGAGGAGGTCTTTGCCCAGCAGTGGGACAATGTAGACTAGTAAAAAAAAACACAACTTACCTTAAATTATAAACAAATGCTTTTATTAACCTAACACTGTTTGTTTAAATAAATACTTTCTTCTTTTTATGTGGCTTCTGCCCGTAAAATATATAAAAAAAATAAATAAATAATGATGGACAATCCACACCACATCATCTAGCCCCAAGCTAAGCAGAGCTTGTGTTATGGGTACTAGAAGACTGACATACTTAAAACAATACATTACAATATATGTCAAGTGTTTGAATATAATTCTTAGTCAAGTCAATCGTCAACTTGGCTGTCTTTTGTTTTAAGGAAAAACTCTTGACACACTGATTTGACAATAGTCAAATTTACAAACTGACAAATAAATAACTTAATTCACAAAGCCTAATTAACCTTAAACCAGGTCAAAACGTGTTTTAATAAATAATTAAGAAACAGTATAAAACGTGACTGTGTGTATTTAGATCACCTTTTAACATTGCAGTAGGAAGTATTACACTTATGTTTTGTCACGTAGATTACTTAATAGAGCTTGAAGTCGTTCAACATTTAACACAAAAAAAACTAACTAAATATGTATGAGTACCTATTTTAGGGTGCATGGAAAGAGCCTCCTCGTGGCGCACACCGGTAACAGCTAGGCACAGTAAAGCAGTCTAGTCTGGCTAATCTTTCCAACACGATGCTACAACAAAGTACAGTTGTAGCATCGACACGATAAGAAGAAGAAGAAGTACCTACCTATTTACAATTTATACAAACCTTCCTTGCCTACTACTTGCCAATGTAGGTTATATTACTTTACCCGAAATCCCAACTTATGTTTAGCTTCATAAAAAAATTCATAACAGTTTACGAAAAGCAATTTGAATAGAACTCAGACTACGAACTCAGAAGTATTTTGTCTCTAATGTTGCAAAGCTAAATAATACTACCTGAGTTGTGACTCCTGTATAGTCATCTTCAACCATAAATAAACACTACTCTCAATTGTAACTGATTCAATACGTTGCTATGAGGAAACAATACCTTTAATCAAAGACAAGAAAAATGCAAAAAACTATAAGAATGCACGCAAACCTATATAGACACTACTGACTAATAACAATACAATCTGGAGTAGAGATACAGGTTAACGTTCCCACGATCACACCTGAGAGCTGAGTACGAATAATTGTGACAATCGTAGACGTATCGTAGACGTATCGTAACGTTAGCACATTCAAGATACGGCGCGGTGACATTGCAACGTTCGTCGAGCTAGCGTCAAAGCGTGTCACTCGAATACGCTACCGTTACGGTATGTTTGCGATAATCACATTTATTTCTCGGGCCTATGACTAGTCTTAGAACAGGCACCTAGTATAGGCATGACTATTATGATTGAGGATTGACGAGCGAAGAAGTAGCTTTTTTACTTATAACATGTAATAGTCTAACCCCCTATCTTATAAAAGTTAGCGTTGACTTTAAGTCATCATTACGTATGGTAATCAATCAGTACTTCAAGTCTGCGCTAACTTTTTATATGATAGACTGTATGTATGTGTTTACAAATTTAGTATTATAAGTAGGTACTCCATCTAGTGTCTATAATACAAGCTTTGCTTAGTTTGGCACGAGAGCGTGATGTGTGAAATGTCCATGTTTTTTTTTATGTTTAGGGAAGTTATAAATATTTACAGGCCAAGCCCCAATTATAAATGAATAACAATACGCACTAATATCGCCCTCGGCTGCGTTGGGCAATGATAGTGAAAGGACAGTCAATTCGATCTCATTGAACTGTGGTGCAAACTTGAGAGGCAAGCGATTTATCTAGATAAACTCAATTCAATTTCAATTGAAGTTGGAAATTTTTAAGTCAAAGTCAAATATGCTTTATTCAATAAAATCACAAGGATCATTTAGAACCGTCTTACATATTAGGTGATTCTAGGTGCCAGTTCCATGCGACCAGAGCCTAGAACGGGCAAGAAACTTACGTCCTGGTTCCTAGTTTAATTTCATTACGAGTTTTTTAGATCTAAAAAATAAAAATATTTGTTTGTTATTAAAAATACGTGACTATAACAATTTTTTTTAAAACTAACAGAATTAAGTAAATACATTGTACATCCAACAATCAATGAATAAACAATGTTTTTATTTATTGAAAGCACAGTTTATTGTTTTCTTATAAGTTCTTTATTTAGTGCTTACAACAAGTCTTGTTTCATTTATTTATATAAAGGTTTTTTTAAGCTAGGCTAAGATCAAAAGTCGTTCCAAAAATAAGGTTCTATTCCCTTCATAAAAGAACCCTAAAAATACACCAATCTTTTATACAGGAAGTAACAAAACGCATATCTTCCGCGTACGCTAGCTAAAACCGCTGACGCCTGTCACTCCGACCTTGCGCGTTAAGCAATACTGCAACGCAACTCATGCAAAATGAGATTAAATAAACACGTATTTATCATATTCTGTTTTGGCTATTATTTCTATGTACTGTCTGTAAAAATTGATGTTTTTTTTCGAAATTCATATAATAGAATGTATACATAATAATGAATTCAAGAAGTTCAAAAGCGGACGTATTTAAAATATATACAGCTTCAAAAACTATTATTTTTTTAATTGTCTAAATTATATAAGAGTTATTTTTTCAGCAATGGAAATATTTAAAAGAGGAAGGTTGAAAAGTGGACGCGTTTAGTAAACTATTTTTTTTAATCTTATTTTTGAGTTACGCTATTTATTTACTTACTTTCAAGCAACAAGCACATACTACTAATAATTTTTTAAAGAGAATTCAAATTGTATTTTTGTTTATCTACACAATTATTTTTGCGTGCGTTTATTTGTTTTATTTGTACGTGTCGTGTGCCAAATAAATCTACCTCATTTACCTGACTATGGAATCTTAAAGTCTATTCGTCGACAGACGTTACAGCTCAGTTAGCAGTTAGTAGTAGCTCTGTCTGCCATAATCGTTGGTCGTGGGTTCGATTCCCACCAACAGCAAATGTTTGTGTGATAAATATAAAAAAATTCTGTATCTGGGTGCTACTATGTATTCTATGTATTTATAAAAGCAATGTATATTTGTATTCTATCAGCAATCTAGTTCTCATAGTACAAACTTAGCTTAGTTTGGGACTAGAGAATGTGTGAATTGTCCATGATTTTGTTTATAGATAGATAGATAACACTTTATTGCACAAAGGATAAAATACAAAAAAATCTTAAAACTTATCTACTTACTTAATTTAGTACAATGGGCGGCCTTATCGCTGATAGCGATTTCATCCAGGCAACCGTAGTCTAGTAGTAGTAGTTTTATATTTATTAATCAGCGTCACAAATCATATTGCAAGAAGGTCAGCTATCATCAATTAAACCGTACAATGTTCCACATTTTTTATCTAAGGCATTGCACACAATAGCTTGAGAAAATGCAATGTGAACTACGTTATTGCGGTATTCTTTGCATCTGTGAAAAAAGTATTTTTTCATCATCATCAACCTTTATCAGTCCACTGTTGGACGTAGGTTTCGCAAGACGCGTCACTGAGCCCGGTCATCGGCGTTTCCTATTTTTAGCGCTACATACTAAATATAGTACTAAAAATATTATTTATTAAATTTATTTTAAATTGAATATCTACTAAAATAAAATTGTGATGATCAAATTCATTCTAGGTACATAGCTCAGTTGGTGAAGTGTTTGACTAGATGAAAATCATGAAAAAGCTGAACACCCATTGTTTGCTTGTTTTAATCCGGGTAGCATTAATCTCATATTTTAAGCTATTGTATAGCTTCTATCGCGGGCCTTGAGCGTGGAAACCAAATCGAGAAATTCCGTAACGAAATAACCTAACACTGCGCATGCGTAATCCAGCAAAAAATGCAATGCAATAGCTTTACCGCGGCAGTCCCCGAGTGCCACACGTCTTTTTCATTCGAGTATTATATATTACTTTGGTATGTTTAAAAACAATCTAGCTAGGTTTTAAATTCCGCTTGTTAAACCTAGATTATCTAGTTTTTTGAATTTTAATTAGTTTGAATTTAAATTATTTCTGAAGGTAATTGTTGTAGCGTGTTAAATTCATATTCCATCTGAATAATGGAAAATACATTATTTTCATGCCATGGTATAAAAGATAATTATGTTCATTATAAAAAGCTATTATTTTAATTTAAATCATTACTGTATGTATAATTCTGTAATAAAGCACAGTCAGTCAACTGTAACGTTTGTACCTATTATTAATAAATATAATTTAGTAAGAGCGCACACCGGCGCGCGGCGACAAAGCGTCTAAAGTCACGTGATTTGATGTTTAACTATGGGTTAAAAAAAAGAAATAGAGAAAAAAAAGGTAATATCTACTGCAGTCTGGTCGTCGGTGTGCGGACACCTTTACAGACAAATATCAGAATATACTGAGCTGAGTTTGGGACTGGATGGTGTAGAGTAAAAACATCCAATAAAAACAAGGAATTTAATAAAAAAAAAATTTGATCATGAGTTGAAAATAATAAAAGCATTTAATATTTAATGTAAATCTATCAACTAAAATAAATCTAACGTTCACACTGCGCGTCAACGATAGATTGTCTGCAACGTTGCAGCGTCACCGCGCAGTGTCGCTTAAAAGCAATAGCAGAAGTTTTTTAATCGAAAAGTTATGTGATTGTTACGTTTATTTCAAAATTACTAAAGGTTTTTAATCTCAATGTAATTAATCTTGATTCTAAGGCCGGATCGAATATCTGTGAACAAGTGTAGCAATCTCTAGTTCCAATTCGCTTCAGATGCTTTATTTACGCCCGTTATCCAGTAAATAACTGCATTGACCTTTTCATTTGCGAAATAATAAATAATAGACTAAAATAATAGGCTATCTGTTGTACTTAGACTTATCTTAATTTTTCATCAACTTATGATGAAAATGAAGAAGATGCATATAAGTTTGAAAACATTTTTTAAAGATATCAAGTATTTGAAAAGAGTCAGTTATTGTCTATAGGATCCAGATATTTTCTTGCCCGTTTGACTGATTTTGACTATGTGGCGCGGCGGGTGAAGGTCTGCCTACGACGCGGAGGTTGCGGGTTCGATTCTCGCCTTGGGATAAATGTTTGTACGATCTGCAAATATTTATCCCGGGTGTTCTGGGTATATTATATGTATAAACAAAATATCTATCTATTATTGTATGAAGTATGTCAGTCTTCTAGTGCCCATAACACAAGGTCTGCTTAGCTTGGGGCTAGATGATGTTATGTGGATTGTCCAGCATTATTTATTTATTTATGTCCTACTAGACTCTGGTTGCGACGAACTAGCACTAGAATCATCCATTATGTTAAACGTTTTAAAGTGATCGTTGTGATATCTATAATAACGATACGATGTAAATGCAACTAGTATGAGCTTAGCTTTCCGTTATTATCGTACACCTAGGTGTCGTGTCGACGACAGACAACAGTCAACGAAGTGAAAAGTCGTCGACACGAATACACATTCGCGTAAGGAATACTAATTGGTACAAAACACGAAAAAGGAGTGACTTCAAACTTATTTGAAAACATTATATGACTGTGTTGAAAGGATTAGAATATTTTGTTCGAGGAAAATTGCGATACTTTTCTTTGTTTATGAAAATGGTATTTGGTTAGGTTAGGCCTTTGTTATTTGTGATACAAATAACAATTGTGAATAATTATTCTTTTGTTGTACCTATGGTTATGTATGAAAGCGCTTCGGTTTGGAATTTCAAACCCATATTTATGTAGGTTTTATATTATGGGTATATATTTGAAATTTAAACAACTTAATGTAGTTTCCATGATTTTAGTAAAGTTTTTATGTTTTTGGATCGAAGTATGTACCTACTTATATCTACACTACTTTATTAAAAAATATATATGTATTTTGATTCATTTGCTAATAACAATTATTACATTTACAGTACTAAAATACTTGCAATGGTTCGAGAAAAAAATTAGCAACACGAAACAGTAACAAACAATAAAATCATATCCAAAAGTCAAACCGTGAACTTATGATTCAATTTATAGATAATCTATAAATTGAATCATAAGTTCACATACATAAGACATATTTTTCTATGAATTTATTACGCTTTTTCTAATCAAGATAATCCACTTCTATAATTACTGTATATTTCTTCAAATTAAAATTAATACAATCGTGAGATAAAAAATACGCAACTTGTACAAAACGTGACCAAAACAAAAAGATTTTGGACAAAGACATGTTATCTATATGTAGGTTCTAATATTATAAAGATGTAAAGTTTGTGTGTTTGTTAAATTGTAAGGGGTAATCTCGGGATCTACTGAACCGACTTTAAAAATTCTTTCACCAATAGAAAGCCACATTATTGCTGAATGTCATAGGATATATAAAAAACAGAAAATTAAAAAGGCTTTTACGTGGTAGTCCGTTTTGCAAAGTGAATCGGAGAAAAAACGGGCGAATTATGCCCAATAAAGTGGGCACGGGTCAGCTAGTCATCGATAAAGTTCTCAGTTAAGTCAGTTTGTCTGTAAATAAATTAGGCTTAATGATTGCAAGGTCATCAAGATATAATTGACCCGGATGTTGGATATTGAAAGTTAAAATTGAGCTGTGACAGGCGTCACAGCTTAGTTGGTAGTAGCTCTGCCTTCCATACTCTTTCGATCCCCACCCAGAATAAATGTTTGTGTGATGTGATGAACATAAATAGTTCTCTGTCTGGGTGTTACTACGTATTCTATGTATGTATTTACAAAAAAATGTATGTAAGTATTCTATCCGCAATATAGTTCCCATAGTAAAAGCTTTGCTTAGTTGTGTGAAATGTCCATGAATTTGCTTTATTAATCGTGTTTGTTTACGGGAAATAGTCTGTTAAAAAAGTGTATATGTACATACTTCTTATCATGACATTATTTTTGACATTTTGAAATTCTCAACCGCATAGCCTGACATTGAAAGGGACAATGCCTCTTAGCGCAGCGAATATACATAATATCAAAGATCAAAACATTTTACTGAGTAGCGATGCGATGTAAGTCGTTTAAATGCTTATTTTTATTGTTTCTTGTGACTAAATGCGTAAAATTTCATAGATTTATTTGTAAAGAAATATGAAAAGAGTAATATGATTATTTGTGCCACTGAGCCCGGTCTTCAGCTCTGCTCAACCAGTATATTTAGGTAATTTACAAGCTACATTATGCAGATCGTCGCTCCATCTCGCCAGGCGTTCTAAACTCGCGATCTCCACTTCAGTATCTGACTGACAATCTGATTTTCAAAATAGATCTTTAAGTTTTTATTTAGTTAAAATACATGTTACGTCACATTTTTTTTTGCAGAATTCAATAGTCGGTAACGCGTGATATGTAATCCAAAGAATGTTGTCCAAAACCACCTCGATCCGGCTTCACAAATTAGTGCATTCATTGCCAATAGGTAACAAGCCTACGACCTTGTTACCAGAGCCTTGACGTATCGACACCGTGACGTATTTCACATACACTGCGCGTCAACTGCAGTGTAACTGCCGAACGTTGACTTTTACTGCAGGGTTAGCGCGTAGTGTAAGTAAAATACGTTACGTTTACGATCGTTATATTTATTTGTAATCAGATGTAATGTGTGCTAGTCTACTTTTATTCAAGTTTCGTTTGTCTGTCCATCTGTCTGTAGGAATGAAAGGCGATGTCCTTGGTTCTCTAAAATGATATATTTTAATAAGTACGTGTTTTGTACTGTAGCTCTACCGTGAGTTTTTACTATACTATATTTACTACACTCGCTAGCGTCTGTAGTTAAAAAAATGTATGAAGATTTGTACAGCGCCTCTAGCGGATAGTTGGGTACTAAAATTCGTCATACTAATATTGACGTAACTACTGTAGTAAAGTCAGGCGATTTTACTGTGACATCTCATGGTAGAGCTACTGGTGTTGCGATTATATTTTAGGGTTCCGTACCCAAAGAGAAACGGGACCCTATTATTGAAACTCCGCTGTCCGTCTGTCTGTCTGTCACCAGGCTGTATCTCATGGTCCGTGATAGTTAGAACGTGTTAATTTTCACAGTTAATGTATTTCTCTTGTAGCAATAATAATAAAAAAAATATTAAGTGGGTTCTTACACGAAACCGTGATTTTTTGGTACCTACGGAACTCTTCGTGCGTAAGTCTCTCCCACTTGTCAGTACCTCTACCATGAGTTGTCACAGTAAAATCGCCTGACTTTACTACAGTAGTAACGTAAATATTAGTATTACGAATTTTAGCACCCAACTATCCGCTAGAGGCGCTGTACAAATCTTCATACATTTTTTAACTACAGGCGCTAGCGAGTATAGATTGTAAAATCTCATGGTAGAGCTACTATTTTTAATGTAGGTACTTATGTTACGTGCCGTACAAGTACCTAATGCTGACAGCTGTGTGCATGAAAATATCAATTTATGTAAATACTAGCTGTCCCGGCGAACTCTGTCCCGCCTTAAAGGCAATAAATAAGTAGATTTTTGAATTTATTAAGTTTTTTTTATTAGAAAATACATACATAATTTTATATTATCCTATGTCCATCTCCTGGCTCTAAGCTACCAACACACCAATTTTCAGCCATATCGGTACAGCCGTTCTTGAGTTATAAATAGTGTAACTAGCACGACTTTCTTTTATATATATATATATATAGATTTAATTAAAACAGAGAGTAAATAATAAACCTTCGCAAAATATAGTTTTATCCAAATTTAAGTAGTTATGACGTGTTTTTGGAGTATGCCTTTTCATGTTTACGAACAATTTTTTCCACTCGGTGCTCTGAAGTAGCCTGAGTTTAATAATAATGAATCAATCAATATCCGCTCTACTTTGACAATATTTCAAACAAAATGTACAAATATTCAACTATTTCCGCCCATCACTTTACAAATTCATAAAAAAAAGCCATAAAATGACAGATATTTATATTAAAAATGTAAACTAATAAAACCTAGTAATAATGGAGCTTTTAAAGCATAGTATAGGACCCCCTGCGTTGAGAAGGAGCGACGATCTGCGGGGTGTAGCTGGCAAACACTGGATGAGAAGAGCCGATACCGGGCTCAGTGGCGTCTTGGGAAATACCTACGTCCAGCAGTGGACCAATATAGTTTGATGATGATGATGAATAATAGATCTTAAATTGATATTTAGTGTGTTTCTCAACTCATTGACCTTTGCTACCTAATGGATTTTCTACGATTATTTGAATTATCATGCCCCAAATTGTATATTGGAAGGTCCATCGAGTAAGCTATTATTTATAAGTATCTAGTTACTGGCTATATTATAAATAAGTACCTAACCTATCTTACCACAACACTATACCACATATACAGTTGAAAAAAAAAGAAATATAAAAAAAAACATTTTGACTTTTACCTAGCAATGAGACACATAGGTTAACATAAAAAACATTTTAATTATTACTTCTAAGAAGTAAATAAATATATGTATTATATCCATTAAACATTGTAGGTACCTAAATATCTTTAAATCATTTAA
This sequence comes from Ecliptopera silaceata, assembly GCA_932527185.1. Classification (NCBI taxonomy): domain Eukaryota; kingdom Metazoa; phylum Arthropoda; class Insecta; order Lepidoptera; family Geometridae; genus Ecliptopera; species Ecliptopera silaceata. The sequence continues at coordinate 3,994,855 of OW052211.1, forward strand.
AATAATACTTGAAAATATTCAAAACCATTTTAAACATGACATGACAAAGTACTTGATATCACAATAGACCATGTGTCAAGATCGTAAATTCACGAATTGGACCGAGCCGGTGACATAACTGAATAACTGGTCACCAGTCACCAGGTCATATTGTTCCACTGTATCCGCTGACCCGATATTAAATTACTCCTTCCCGTTGGCTGTTGATCTTTAAACCCACATCCCACGCGGAGCTGCAGTTTTGGACAGCTTCTTGGGCATAAATTACCATTTTATTGTATCTATGACGTACATTGTAGCTATTACGTATATTGCCATGTTTTGTTGTAGCTATAACGTACATTGCCAGGTTTTAACTGTGATATTAATTGCCATATTGTAGCTATGACGTGTATGGCCATGGTTTGTTGTAGCTATGACGTGTACATTACCATGGTTTGTTGTAGCTATGACGTACATTGCCACAGTTTGTTGTAGCTATGACGTACATTGCCACAGTTTGTTGTAGCTATGACGTACATTGCCATAGTTTGTTGTAGCTATGACGTACATTGCCATAGTTTGTTGTAGCTATGACGTACATTTCCATGGTTTGTTGTAGCTATGACGTATATTGCCATGTTTTGTTGTCTTTGATGTACATTGCCATGGTTTGTTGTAACTATGACGTATATTGCCATGTTTTGTTGTAGCTATGACGTAAATTGCCATGTATTGTTGTAGCTATAACGTAAATTTCCAGGTTTTATTATAGGTATCCTAGCTGATGCCCACGACTTCGTTTTGCAATCGTTATATTTCGCACAATGTTTGTATAACTATAGCCTATGTGTTATTCTGATATATAATATTATCTACGTTATTGTTTAGTCTCATTAAAATATATTTAGTAGTTTTTGCGTCAAAGGGTAACAAACATACATCCACACATCCATCCATACAAAAATTCGCGTTTATTTTAAAATATTAAGTAGTAGGAGTAAGATTGGTTAGGATGCTATAAAAGTGTAATCTTGGAATTCTTTTGTTAATATTTTAAAGGTCCATTTTGGATATCATTCTTTGGGTCATAAAATATTTAATTTGCGACAATCCGACCTTGACCTACTCTTTAAATATGGCATATTATAATAATATCTTCAATTATTTTCGGACAAGATAATACTTACAATACATTACCAATATTTATATTTTGAAAGATATAAAGGTGTAGCTTAGTGTAGCATCATTTTTTGGGATTTAAATTATCATTATATACTAAAATATATGACGTTACGTGATAGATTTTATTAATTATGTCTCTAGGTCGTCTTGTCTCACTTTGTCACTTTATCTTGTGCTTTGACGTTTTAACTATAATTATAATTAATGAAATATAAAACGTATAGCTGCTAGTATAATTTAGCTTAGATTAGCAAACTTTTGACATTGAATTTATTTGCTAATCTTGAAAAACCTGATTAGGATTCTCGATACATTTGCCACAGGGACTTGACCTATGCGTGCTTTGACTGAGTGAACAGCACATAAATTAGCTCATATGAGCTAATTTTTTTTATCAAAATAAAAACTATGATAACAAAGTCATGTTTGAAGAAACCTGACTTTCTTATCATTGTTTTTAGTTATGGTGGAACACGAAGGTTTTAGGATCCACCATAAATAAAAAAAAATGCTCAATGAATCGACTTAAATTTCTCGTCAGTACCTAGTTCCTATACGTCTATATTTTACAATCTTGATTATATTATCAGCAGTGTGTATTGTTTACACTCCCGCTATCTTACCGTTCCAAAAATGCAACTTACGGTCTAAAAAGTTAGCGCAGACTTAAAGTACTGATTACCATACTTAATGATGAATTAAAGTCAACGCTAACTTTTTATAAGATAGGGGGTTATTAGTGTCTTCCGATGTAAGACCTCACCAATTTCTGTGGCCAAGCAGTGGTGCTCATATTGATGTTTCCGTTTTAAGAGTGCTGCTTCCTAGTAGTGGACGTGATGTATTGTTATGGGCAGACAAAAACCTCATTTCAAAACGTCAATGCCTATGTAAAACTCTAAAAAAAACTACATATAAGTATTACCTACGCAGGTAAAAACATTGACGTAAGGCCACCATGCGCGTGAGTTGACTGCAAGTTATCTGATGTGGGTGCTTTGAATACAGGCTGTTGACTTGACATTGATCAGATAGGCGTCATATCTTGTGGAATCGTGCTGGTATTCATAAAAATCATCTGCGGTTTCTGTAACATGTTTAGTAAAACCGGTTTAGACAAGGGATTTCTGGGCTAAACTAATTTCTACTGTATGTCTCTGTTTTTCAAGAAGATAAGAGAAGTCCAATAATAATATTCAAAGACAGGCGTCACAGCTCAGTTGGTAGTAGCTCTGCCTTCCATGCTGTGGGTCGTGGGTTCGATTCCCACACAGAGCAAATGTTTGTGTGTCGTTGTGTTACTATGTATTTTATGTACGTATTTACAAAAAAAAATGTATAAGTATTCTATTAGCAATTTAGTTCCCATATTACTTATTAGGTTAGATAGAACCAACAGTTTATCCAGTTTACCTATTACTATAGTGATGATCAAAAGTGATAGTTTTTTCATAAATTACAAAGACCAAAAAAGTAACACGAAGCAATCACGTTTATCGTAAGCAATAGATTACAATATTAACAATTACTTATTTATCAGGACAAAAAACTATTTATTTTAAAATTTCATAGTATATTTCCAAATCAGTTCAGGTGGATTAGTTCTGGTATAATACCACTCGGATCGTGATGGTGTTAGTCAATGGAAATGTCGTGGTTCATGATCACGCGTCCCTTTCGAACGCCTGATAGATCATGCTATAGGTCTTCTAGAACAAAAGTTAATGATACTCGGCTAATGTCAGCAGAACTTATATTTTATATTTCTTACAATAAACAAAAACAACTTTAATCGTCTTCAACATGTAATGCTAAAAACATATTTTTTTATGTTACCATAAAAGTACTACAAATTTTTGATTTCTTTATAAAACCACCTCAGAAGTAAATTTAATAAAGATTACTTTAAAAGTACTCGTCAGATCTAATGGAAACTACGAACTACCTCTGAAAAATTATCAATCAACCAAAAAAGAATCATCGAAATCGGTTCACAATTGACGGAGTAATCGCGTAACATACCTACCTACCTACTTAAAAGATACATCGAAAGGAGAACCTCCTTTTTTGAAGTGGGTTGAAAAGGTCATCCAGCCTGTAGAAAGCATTATAGGTGTCGCTTACATTCATACTAGGACACTTTGGGCCATCTTAATCCATCGTTTTTCAAGCCAAAGTATGTCTGTGAATATTTATTTAGCTTGGGGCTAGATGATGTTGTGTGTATTGTCCAGCATTATTTATTTATTTATTTACTACGCTCAAATAATAGGGTAACAATAATGGGGGTGCATGGAAAGAGCCTCCTCGTGGCGCACACCGGTAACAGCTAGGCACGGCAAAGCAGTGTCTAGTCTGGCTAATCTTTCCAACACGATGCTACAACAAAATACAGTTGTAGCATCGACACGATAAGAAGAAGAATAGGGTAACATAATGGGGACATGTCAAAGTTGCTATTTTATATACATTTTCATAAACATATAATAGGTATAATTATTATAATCAAAACATCTTGCCTAGTCCTACATCTAAGTAAAGTGAATTTGTTGACACAAAACGCAGTGAATTGCTGCAATTATGACATTATCTAAATAATTAAATTGACCTGTCGTAAATCTACATGTATGTGAACCAAATTGTGACAGATGTCATTATTTAACATTATCTGGGTTATTTTGTGTTTTTTAGACATTTCGGCATAAAGTGACCGATTTTAGAAATATGTAAAATTGGTAACTTTTTTGGCAGTGATTTTGACAGGAAGGCTTAAAAAAATTTTGTTGTGAGCATTTGGACCGTATGCTTATTCAAATGGTCTTTTCGGGGTTATTTAAGTGCTTCTAAGCCAAGTCTTAAAGATAGTTAGGTAATTTTTTTTAGATTCTTCAACCTAACTAAGTTGAAAGGTGTCAAAAAGTGGTAAAATCATGACCAAGGATAGTTATTGATTATGACCGAAATAACTCATAGGCTTTTGAATTTTAGGAACACAAATGTTGTTTCGTCTTTACCTATACGCTTTTAAAATGTAAACAATCGTGATCTTATTTAATTGCATAGTTATATACCATAAAGCAGATAAAAAAACAACAAAATGAATAAACTTAAATGTTCAACTTAAAAGGTTGTTTCAAAACATTGTTTCATCATGTTTATATAGAATATTTTAAATTTATTTTGCCCTAGCAACACTGTATTCTTTTTTTTTAAAGCTGTTTTTGTAAGACGCATATAAATCTGGTTTCAAATAGTTACACAGTTTTTATAGCATCCTCAACTATTTTAAGATCAAGAGATAAGTTTTTGCTCGTTTCTTTTGTATTAAAGTGAACTTGAAAAACATAAATTACCTACCATATCCGGTTCTAAAACTATAAATAAAAGTCATAAGTATAAGTACAATACTTTTTAAGCTATTGCATAGCTTCTATCGCGGGCCTTGAGTGTGGAGACCGAATCCAGAAATTCCGTAACGAAATAACCGAACGAAAATAACCTAACACTACGCATGCGTAATCCAGCAAAAAATTCTATTAAAGCGGCAGTCCCCGAGTGCCACACGTCTTTTTTTTAATACAAAGATCATTATTCACAGTCACAGCTCAGTTGGTAGTATCTCTGCTTTCCATGCTGTGAGTCGTGGATTTGATTCCCAGCAAATGTTTGTGTGAGGAACATAAACATTTGTTTTGTGTCTGGGTGTCACTATGTATTATTTATATACAAAAATGTATATAAATAAGTATGTATATCAGCAATCTAGTTCCCATAGTACTACAAGCTTTACTCATTGGGACTATAGTGTATAGTGTGAGGTGTGAAATGTGTTGATATTTATTTATTTTATTCATAGAACTCAAACAAACTCAAATATTATGGTGAGTTCATGGACATGCAGGGCTCTAGCGTATAAATGTGATAATCGTATCGTATTTGAGATACACTGCGTGATACCGCTGCAACATTCGACAGTAAAGCTGATGTTGACGCGCAGTGTATCTCAAATACGTCACTGTTTCGATACGTTTCCGATTGTGCTTACCTCTCTGGAATTTTAAAGTAACTTACGGAATACACAAATAAGTTCCGACGAGCCGACACGATCACTCTTATTATTACGTATAAAGGGTTCGGTTTTGTATCTAATTCGGAATTTTATGAAATAAAACCCTAGTACGAGTTTTATCTGGTTTAAATAAATTAATTTTTTAATTTCTCTCACAAAGTATTAGTATCTACTATTAAGTTTAAACACAATAGTCACGATAAGATAATACCTATATAGGTATCTAACGATGTCTTATTTTTTTTTAATTAATTACTTGTGACTTATAAAATGTAACCCTATTGCAAATGTTACATAAGTAGGTAAAAAAAAATATTTTTTAACTTTTTCTTTTAAAATAATGAATATGCCGTTCGTGTAACAAATCATAAGTACTTACATAATTTTTTACTTATAATATCAATTCTTTATCTTGATTTATCATTCCGTTTGACCATAATTATATCATCGCAAAAACATCGTATTGCTCAAATACTACATTTATCAAGTTCGCGGCATTATTCGCAGGTAACACCTAGAATGGTCTTGTGAAGGCGGTTCACAAAAATTGCAAAACAAAAGAAACTGCGGGTACGCGGAGAGTTTACACAAACTTCATGGTCAACACCTCCACGGTCGGAGATCCATAGACTATATATATATATATGTTTTTTACAACTAATTCATAAAAATACTGTGGTCTAACAATCATGCAAAGTTTGATAATGTAGCCGGAAAATTGTAAGAATTAAGATGACCAAGAAGCATACGTAATATCTATGCTTCTTGATCATCTTAATTACATCTTATATTATAAGATAGATAATAAAAAAGACCTATACTGCGAATATTTTGGCAAAAATTAAAAAAAAAAACGATTGGGTAAGGGTTCTTGATCAGAAAAATATGTTAGATATCTCATACTACAGCAACAGGTTGCAGCATTTAAATAATATATTTTCAAAACTTAGCAGTAAAATTCAAGCTATATTTTTTTTTATGTAGCTCAATTTTGTTAAATATTATATTTTATTTGTGTATTTTACACTAATAAACATGTCATAAATGTTGGCATGAATAGTTCAATAACTTATTAGTTGTATAACTGAACAATAAATTAGAACATGTAGGCATTTAGTATGTAATTAATAACTTAAAACTAGCTTTACGTAATGTGTACTTTAATATTAATAAACTTACCAGTTACAATATCCCATGAAATGTCAAACTAGTAATCCTATGAGCTCGTTCAAGTACAACATCCTGTCATAGTCGCAACATTGAATCCACAAACAAAACACAACTTCACGGAAAAAAAGAAAAAACCGAATTCTATTTTTGAAACTTGTTCTTTTTGTTACACTTTTTTATTTTTAGTCTGTGTTATTGTATTGTTTCAAAGTGGTCATAGATGTTTTGAGTTTGGAAGCTCGTTTTGAAGTACGTTTTGAGCGGGAAAAAAAGCGCGGGCGTATGATAGCACGGTCGGAGGCTAACTGACGCTTGACTGGTTTGAGTTGACTGTGTGACTTGTTGAACTTGAAACGAATTTGTTGCACTTTTTGTTGATGACACTCCGCGCCAGCGCTAGTTTTAGTCGATTGCGTGAATGATAAAATGCTATTGCTTGATACTTTGATTGTTTCAGTTTTCATTGTTGTGAAGTAGGTACATGTGATGATTGACGAAATATTGTTCTTTAAGATCTATTTGACTAGTTTATTCCCATTTAGGCGTTTATTTCATAATTAAGTATAAGTACAAAATAAGCCTAATTATTAATCACCACATTGACTACTTTAGCCAAATAAAATCCAAATACTTATTGCTAATCCTAAATATCAGTAAGTAAGAACCTAGGCACATACTTAATTAATTTAAAAAATACAATAACTTAACTCTACTACCTACGAAAAAGACTAATAAGTTTCTAGAAGAAGTAACCTAGTAGAATTAAAAGACCAAATAACTTATGCAGACGTACCTATAAGACGTCTAAAGAATAATCTTCCGAAGCATAATAATTTTAAATAATTAAATTGACTGCTATGCAAAAGCATTTTAGCAAAATTACTGATTTCAGAGCATATTTCAGACGTCAAGCTTCAGTGTTTTTTGATTGCATGGTTAGATAAACTACCTGACGCTATTCTATGACCTCATTTAGAAAAACTTTTTAATTTCTATGGTATAAAAGCGCCATCTGTACTATTTTAGGAACATCACACGAATCTTGCTTTTAAAGTTTAGTGCTAGTACGAAACGCAAGATGGCGTTTACCTTGTAAACTATGTCAACCACTGGCGTTGGATGTGAACCTGAATCTTAGATGGAGTAGGATGTGGTGTGCACTGAATTACATAGATGGCGTTACGTAACTAATATTTACACTGTACTAAGAAAAAATATGTTCAAACAATAATAATTAATAGTTTTTCATTGTTAAAACTTTTTTCAACATTATTAGAGCATTATAAAATATCAAAGGTTTAATAATCGCTGGCACTTACTTTATTTTTTTATCTCATTTGCTTACAGAACATTATTTTGCAAAAAATATATCATTTGATTAGTTAAAGAGAGATGGGTGCATTCATAAACTATCGAAATAATAAATAAAACCTTCCAGTGATGCTCAGAACTCATAAAAATTTAATTCTTATACTTTTAGATCGATATTCCGTTATCAAGCCGCGTTTTGCATAATATCACAGTTTATGCATCTTAAAATTAAAAATATCCATGCTTACAAAACTAAATTGTTTATTTATTTATGTAGTCACATCATTAATTCGTCCTTTCACGCTCAAAGGCGCTCCGCTGCTAGTTGCAGCACTACCTCCGATAATTCTTTGAGCAATATCATCCTCATTCACTTCATCTTCATTGCTCTTGTCCGGTGCTGCAGTTGATTGTTCCTTGCCTTTCCTCAAAGAAGCAAGTAACAAATTTGTTGCCTCAGCAGATTTTATAGGATCATTCCCATCCCTCAGCGAAGTTGCGAACTTTGTGACTGCTTCTGCTGACTCCAGCGATAGAACAATATCATCATTCCCATAAATGTTATCAGAAAATTGGAAAGACTTCACCGGCTGATGATGCCGTTGATAATGAGACACAATAATTGGAGATTCTTTCACAACAGTAATCAAAGTTTTAGTTTTCTTCGGGCTTAACATTATGGGCTTCGTCTTTCGAGTTAAGTGCAATACTATGGGTTTCTTTTCTTTGATATATCCCATGTTTACGCCTATTGATTCGCTTGGTTTAGCTGTTGATGAGTGAGTTTGATGGTGCGTTGATTGACTCCATGATGAATAAACATGAGGTTCGAGCAACGTAGAAAACGCGTTAATAGCTGATGGAGGTATAACAGTTTTTCCAATCGGTATAATTCCCAATATCATAGAAGGACGTGAATTTGTAACCAGAATGGCTTGCAAATAAGCCATATTTGCTGGCATTACTAAATCGGTTGCCTGATCATTGAGTATGGATCCAAACGCCATGGTATTACCTATCAGTATTGGTCTCAGGTGTAAGTTTGTTACATCTATAGCTGTTCCATAAGAATCTGTCAAAACACCTTCGTCAGTAACATGCATATCGTTGTCCTGTAATATTTTAAGAATTGAACGTTCTATAGTTATAAAATTAATAGCTCTGTCGTGCTCCGTGTATGTTTTGAATCGTTGCATTTGCTGAACAAACCATCTGTCAAAAGTTTCATATTCATTGTTGCTATGAATAGGTGATATCTTTTGATCTTCAAAACTCTGATGTATCGCATTACTGTGAGTTTTGTCATTAAAATCTTCAAACGAATGTTGGTATGCGTCCCATGTATAAGTATCTTTCCTTGTTTCATAAGTATCCTCAGAGCTTACTACATAAGCTTCGTTATTTTCATTTGTGTGTTTTTCTGTGTTTGGATATATTTTGTGGTTTGACGTGTTTTCCACAACTATTGTGTTGGTTGTATGCCCTGCTCCAGATTCGTTTTCCTTGCTACTGATTTCTTTACTTGGTTGATAGTCTGAATGGTGTTTTGGATGTTGTACTGTACTTTCTCCGTGGATCGTAGGAGTACCATGTACATGATCATGGCTGTGACCATGGCTGTGACTATGGCTATGACCATGACTATGACCTTCACTTGGTTTATACTCGTTTTTGTGGGTGTCTATATCCCAAATATTCCCACCATCATTTTTAGGTTGGTAATCTTCGAAATCTAAACGTTGCGGTACGTTACTATGTATGTATCTTTCATCAGTTGGTATTTTGACCTGTTTTGGGTTGTTTGTATGGTAATGTAAATGTTCAGGTTGTAAATAATTGTAGTCATTGTATATTGGGTTTATATAGTCGGATTCATAGAAATCTATATTAGATGGAAATTTATTATAAACAATTGACTTATCATGATTATTGACATCATTATTTGGTTGATATATTTCTTGTGATTGTGGTCTGTTTATATCATCGTAATACGGTGGTTTGCCATGAAAATCGTAACCATCAGTATCTATAGGTGCAGATGGTATGTTGATTGTATCGGATGGTACATTTTTAATATAACCTGGTTCAGAATGATTATTGTCATCAGCAGGTTTAATTTCGGCTGGTATATTTACTTCTTCTGATGGGAAATTGATGAAATCTTCGCGCGGTTTATAAATATCATTGTTATTATCATACACGTTTTCTTTCGGTTGATTTATATCTTTAGGTATTTTATCATAATTTCTATCTGGATCATATTCGTCAATGTACTCGTAACTATCTGGTTTATTTACAGGTTTTGAATCAATATAAGAAGGTTCTCTATGCTGATTATTAGAAGGATCGTAATAATATATTCCTTCTTCTGGTTTACTTATCTGTGATGATGGTATTTTGGCTGGTATAAAATGAGGGTTTTCGTCAAAGTAATTATCAAGGTTATCAGCTGGATCTGGTGTTGTTATTTCAGATGAAAGAATTTTGCTTCCATTTGTATAATCTGGCTGTTTATGATGTTCATGTTTTGTCGGCAGTTTATTATAAACAGGTGCGAAGCGTACATATAAATTGAAAATATCTTTGACTTTATTGTTATCGAGAGTGTTTATGTTGTCTCCTACTTCGAATGCTAGGTCGGGTACTAGGGACTGCTTTTCTTCGTTTGGAATGTACAGTTTTACTTGACTAGTGATTTTATCTTTGTATAGGTAAACGACCAGTCTTTCAATATTGTTATTATTTTGGTTCAGAATTTCTGGCACTGTTCGGTGCTCGCCGGGTTTTTTGAAACAAAAACAGTTTTCGTGATTGATGTCATTGTTGTCTGGGACAAAATATTTACCGAATTCGCATGTGCTGTAAAAAAATAATAGTGTGTAAGATATTAAAATGTTTTATGTATAACATGGTTAATTCAAAAAATATGTTATCAACTACATACCCCATGCTCACAGTCGATTTTACAAGGAATAGCCATAGTAGTATCTGCAAAAAAAAAACATGTGTACATTGAATTCGGACTGAGACAAATAATTCTGTGCATGCTATTAAGTATTTTTAGAGTTTACATAAGAATATAAAATGGATAATACACTACAGCACAGTTTAAACTATTTGCTTTTAATTAATTCATTTTCAAAAAACTAACTAAGTTATCATGAGTCCCGCTGCAAGAATCAAACGCGCATCTAATAGGTACATAAAATACTTACTTTTAAAAAATCCATTTTGAAAACCGCTTAGTCTTCAGAAAAACATGTCCAAGACTGACTTTAATAACTCAGTCACATTTATATCTCGTAAATTATTAAAAATAATGACCGAAAAATAATTACCTAGGTTTAAAAATAATTAAGTTAGTTCAGTCAATTTACTACGGCAAATGGTAGCGTGGGACATAAAATTACATTAGCTAAAAATGTTTTAACACTACCTAATTGTTCTTTCAATTTGCAAGATGACGACTCACACGCACGTATGTCAATTGTTTTTTCTACACTTTTAAAAAGAAAAGGTTTAATTTTGAAAAAGGTTGTTGAAAACTGATGAAATTAATGTGAGTAGAAATAGACCTCTTAAACTTACCTCTTTATGTCCCAAATACGCTGTAATTTATTCGATTAGAAATATATATTTTTTTCACCTTATTTTGATTAAATATCGAAAAAATATCCTTATTTTCAATCGAAAATTCATCCGTCAAAATATCAGCTTTCTTAAAAAAATTGGTATGTTTTCTGTTTGTTGAAATTATATGTTACCATAGAAAATCTTCTCAGAAAATGCAAAAAAAAAGTTAGTGAAAAAAAATAATTGTGGAATGAAACCCATTAGAAAAGGAGGAGAATATTATAAAAATATAAGGAAAAATAATTTACGGGCGATCTGAGGTCGGGAAGGGGATGTGGGTGAGCTTTTAGGGTAAAAAACGCTTTTTCTCGATTTCCGGCAAAACTAAAAGTCCTATGGAAAAAAGACAAATGGCAATGTTGTAGGTAATTAACAAATCTAAAACTTTTGTATACACACTTTTTTTCACATATCTCAAAATTTATGTGAAAAATTCAAAAAACCAAGTTTTGGGTTTTTTTCAAGAAATTTGGTGAATACTTACCTCTTTACGTCCCAAATACGCTATAATTTGTTTGATTAGAAATATATATTTTTTTCCCCTTATTTTAATGAATAAAATAAAAAAATTATAAAATATTGTAATGAATAACATAATTCGAATAAAGTATCTACATTTAATAGAACGATTTACATTTTTATTTATATAAAATCAGATTTTTAAAAGATATTAATAAAAAACCCTGGTTTTTTAAATTTTTCACATAAATTTTGAGATATGTGAAAAAAGTGTGTATACAAAAGTTTTAGATCTTTTAATTACCTACAACATTGCTATTTGTCTTTTTTCCATAGGACTTTTAGTTTTGCCGGAAATCGAGAAAAAGCGTTTTTTACCCTTAAAAGCTCACCCACATCCCTTTCCCAACCTCAGATCGCCCGTAAATTATTTTTCCTTATATTTTTATAATATTCTCCTCCTTTTCTAATGGGTTTCATTCCACAATTATTTTTTTTCACTAACTTTTTTTTTGCATTTTCTGAGAAGATTTTCTATGGTAACATATAAATTTTTTTTCACTATCGGAAAGAAGAGATTTCAACAAACAGAAAACATACCAATTTTTTTAAGAAAGCTGATATTTTGACGGATGAATTTTCGATTGAAAATAAGGATATTTTTTCGATATTTAATCAAAATAAGGTGAAAAAAATATATATTTCTAATCAAATAAATTACAGCGTATTTGGGACATAAAGAGGTAAGTTTTCACCGAATTTAGTGAAAAAATATAATTGTTTGTAAAAGATATTAATAAAAAACCAAAATCTTGGTTTTTTGAATTTTTCACATACATCTTGAGGTTATGTGAAAAAAGTTTGTATAAAAAGTTTTAGATCTTTTAATTACCTACAACTTTGCCATTTGACTTTTTTCCATAGGACTTTTAGTTTTGCCGGAAATCGAGAAAAAGCGTTTTTTACCCTTAAAAGCTCACCCCCACCCCCTTCCCGAACTCAGATCGCCCCTAAATTATTTTTCCTTATGTTTTTATAATATTCTCTTCCTTTTCTAATGGGTTTCATCCTGCTATTAATTTCTTTATCTTTTTGTCATTTTTCAAGCTATCTACCCCGGACTAAAATGAATGGTTACGTAGATAAAATTATCTAAAAAAATCCTGTATTCATATATTATGTAATTGTATTTTAAATGGTCGTAAATTATCAAAATATATCCTACTCGAAAAAAAATATAAAAATGATGCACACTTGTTATTATGTAGAAAATTTAACTATATTATACTTACTTGAATACTTTTTTTAGTTTGTTTGACTAGGAATAGGAACTTGTAAATAGCAAGGGGTTACTTAGATAAGTATATTTTAATGTTTACTAAATTATTAAAGAAATAACTAAACACTTTTTGAAAATAAATGCCTTTCTTAGCTAATAACATTCTTTTTGGTAGGTAACAAAACATATTTCGAATTAAAAACTACTTACACATGAAACTTTTTATTTTAAATCTTGTCATAGTTGAAAAAACTACAAATTGTCAATGTTTTGACAAAGATCCCAAACACAAATAACTGAAAAATGAATTTCTTGAAACTATCTTCAGTTTTCTCCCGCGTAGAACCCTTACCTATTAGATTCCAAGAACATGTAAGATATCTAACTGTACCCGCTGGAACACCTGGTGCTGGAGCTGGAAAGGGAGGAGGCGGAGGAGGGACTGTGAGGCAATCGGGAGGAGGTCTTGGGAAGTACGGAGCAGCTCAAGAAGAAGGATACTTCTATGGCAAACAGAAGGAGCAGTTAGAGAAGATAAAACAAAGAATCCAAGACGAAAAAGAACTGTCGCAGAAGAAAGATGAATAAAACCCAAGATTTATAAAAACTAGAAAAAAATGTCTTCAAATGGGTTTTTTTTAATGTTACATTAATTAGTTATGAATGTATTCTGTGTATTGATTGAATCATGAATTATTTTTGGTGATGGCTGTTAATTTTTTTTATTTACTGTGGCATTGATTTGATTAAAACGCACTTTTCGTGGTTTATCTGATTTTTTATTAGTACTTATAAAAGTAGGTATTCTGTTATGTCGGTAGGTATTTTTTTTAATGTTTATTATTAATGTATGTCTATAAATTCTAATAGGTAAGTACCTACCATAGACGTTCCTGTGCGACCGCGATAAACTGGTATACTTAAGTAGGTACTTATAACAATTTTAAAACACGACCTCACTATTAACCTTAGACCACCTTCTTAAGATATTTGAATGTCATCGTCAACAACTATATTACTTCAAAGTCAAAATAATCTCTAAAATCTTTCTCGGCCAAAATTCACACAATGCAATAAAGTAATCTCACTGTAAAGGAACACCGAGCCTCGTAATAACTATGCTCATCCGTTTCTTCTCCAGATTTTACCCGAACATACCATTCAGATCCAGCCCTGGGTCCATCATCAAACCAAAAGGTGAGGCTTGGTCGTTCCAAGAAGTAGAAGCTTCCTACACAAACCAACAAAGGACTTTCGCTGAAAAGGGGGGCAAGGCAAAAGAACCAGGAAAGGAGGAGGAAGTAACTGTGAAAATGCCAGGGTTCGTTCACCCGGAGACCATCAATGAAGAGGGGTACTTCACGCAAAAAGCCAAACAGCAGTTAGAGGAGTTGAAAAGGAAAGCTGATAAACCAGCTCTAACTAATCCTGAAAAGAAAAATTAAACAAAGTGGGGAAAAGAAGTAAAAGTAAAAATTAAAGTGTCCTTATTTAAAGAATAATATCCTGTTTATCTGCTGTAGCTGTATTATAATATTTATATTGATGCTTATCTTTGAAAATCATTATTTTGAGTGTACGTATGATAACTCTATTCGACAAGAAGTTTAAAAAATCTTTGTGGAATTAAAAAAATCCAGGTCATAGGTACTGCTACGGCTACCTCCTGAACTTATGCTGATTGGCATCCAGCCGTCTAGCTGACAAACTTTAGGCTTTGCTTATGGACAAAATTAGTTTGCCCATGCAAGGTTTATATCTTCGATCATGCACCATGCAAAAATGAGCATGTGCACGAATCCAAACTTTTTGTTTAGACCAAATATTCTTTGTTGTCAATCAATTACGTGACAGTGTCATAACATCCATGTCATTTTACTGTGCTGTTTGCACTTTTACACACCCGGTTTTTATCCTACACTCCAATACATCCTTCATCAGAAATGACTTCATCGTCATAACCATCCCTAACTAACTACATAAAATCCCGTAAGTCTTATAATTCTTCTAAAACTACTAGAGATGGCGCTCTTCAATATTTCCAGAAGAACTTTAGGATCCATACTCTCACCATCCAGGCCTATATCCAACAACTCGAGAAAAGTGAGAATATTTAAGGCGGTTACAGATATCAAATGCAACGCCTTTCTCCGTACTAGACGACAGCCAGTCATCCGCTTTAGAAAAAGGAACTTAGGGCAACTATCTCAGTCTTACCGCTTAGCAACGCTCTGGGTCCATCCTACGCCCTTCCCACCCACAACCTATCAGATAACAGATGAGTTTAGAGGTGAAGACATTGCCCCAATAGCAAGATACACCGACTTTCCTGGTGTGCTACAGAGACCAGCAGATAGTATGGGTGGTTATTGGAGATGGTACGCGCAAGCGAAGGAACCCGGTAGCCCAGCTCCGAGCAAAGGAGGTCCAGTCACCACCTCTGGAGGAGGAATAGGGAAACTGGATGCAGCGAACGAAAGCGGCTTTTTCCACAAGGTCAACAAGTCTAGACTAGACCAGATCAAACAGATGCTGAGAGAAAAATCTATGCTGAGAGGAACAGATAACCAAGGCAGGACAGAGGATAAATAAAAAGAAGACTGGTTTAAACAAAAGATGGGTTATGGACCCTAAAAAAGTAGCCAGATTTTCCTTTCAAGCTCTCGTAAAAAAATAAAATTATATAAACAAAAACAGTAACTTATAAGCTGTTTTATTATCGGGTGTTTTAGGTCCATGTGTAAGTTGTGTAGTTTATAACTTAAAAGGGTACGATTTTAAGTACCTAATTAGTTGCAGTTGTTTAACGAATCTTTAAGATTTTAAGCATTTTTGACTTGAATGATATATTAAATTCATATTATTTTTAACATTCCATTTGCAAGTTGAAGAGTACTTGGAATAGCTGGTAGATTGAAGTGGTGTTCTCTTGACAGCGACTCGAACCCGGGACCTCACGACTGTCACTGCGCATCACACGTACAGTCGGCAAAATCGTGTTATTTGTTACGTAGAGTAACTTAAAAAATGCTCGAGCCTCAACTGCGGTTACACATGTAAAAATGGTGTACAGATATAATACAGTACCTCTACCATGAGTTGTCACAGTAAAATCGCCTGACTTATCTACAGTGTATTACGAATTTTAGTACCCAACTATCCGCTAGAGGCGCTGTACACAAATCTTCATACATTTTTTATCTACAGACGCTAGCAAGTATAGATTGTAAAAACTCATGGTAGAGCTACAGAAATAAATTGGTTTTTGTCACCTAGAATCACCTAGTATGTAAGACGATTCTAAATGATCCTTGTGATTTTACTGAATAAAGTAATTTTTGACTTGACTTTGACTTTGTCATTGGTTTTGATAGGCTGTCAATAATAAAAAAAATGGCTGGATCTGTCGACCAACTAGTGCATTAAAAAGTTGAACGCGCTTGAATTTTGACGTTTTTAAATTCCACATACCTACTAAGAAAAGTCTCATAATGATTTATACATTATACAAGAGATTACCATATATTTATCATTGTAAGTAATTAAATCAAATTATTACGCTTATGTATTTTTTAACGCAATATACCCGTATCAGGTTATTCTTTAATCCACTAAAATCACGATAAACAAAATAGCGTTACCTCATTATCACAGGTTTAAACAACAATTATAATATTATTATTTTTGACGTGACAACGTCTTATAATTCGATAGAGCCGGCTGCACGCACGAAAAAACATGACTCATGAGGCGTTCTGAGGCGTTCTGAGGCGTTCCGAGGCGTTCCATGAAGTGACGTTGTCACGTTCAACTATCGTCAGTAAACCAACTTTACAGACAACCATTTTTATTTTTATCTCGTTTATGCCATCGCTACATGCGCACAAGCATTGCTACGGGAGCTTGACAAGCACAGCGAGGGGCCAATCTCTGTTTGTGAAGATAATCTCTCTGTCCAACATACTGACAAACGTGATGGCTGATGGTTGATGCCCTTGACTTTTGAGGGTCCAAGTCAGGACTCCATCGAACTCAAAATACAGAAGAACAACCCAGGGTGTGCTGGTATGTTACTAACACAAAGTTAAATTGACACCGCACTGGAACTTCAGTATTAGGTATTTAATATAATTGTAATTCTTTGTAAGAATGATCATATAATAAAAACGGTACGAACCAGGCCGCAAGTTTCTTGCCCGTTCTTTTAGGGTTGTAGTTATTAATTTATAAAATAACAATGCGATGTGTAAAACAATAAGTTTCATTACTTATTTATTTAATGGAAAATTTACAATACTTCTAAAATAATAAAGAAAAAACGTGTAAACGAACACAAATTTAACTTAAAACGAAGTAACAAATGAAGCCCACACTTTCTTACTAACAAAAAAAACTTTGTATCAAGTGTAGAATCAAAAAGAGATTCAATATCACTCTTACAAAAAGAACCATGATCAAAAACACCGCTCCTTTGACGCGCCGCTTTGTGCGCTACTGAATACAACCTCAGTACTAATAAATAATAAAATACGGTATTCATTACAAGATTCGATTGATAATTAAGCTCTTTTACAAAGTATATGAAATAATTTCTTTAGGCGTTTGCCGAGCGGTGTTGGCTCGGTGCTGTTAGATGTGGTTTTATTGAATTCGTTGCAAAAACATGATTATTTATAACTTTCTTAACTATTTGCTTTAGATTTAACAAACTAATACAACTTTGCCATATGGGGCGTCTAAACGGGCAATATTTTACGGCAATTTGTGGCTGCAATTATTGGCAAACATTGCCCAGCCATCAATAAAACATTTTAGTACATTTTATGGCTGAGCAGTCAATTGCAGGCAACATGTTGCAATATGTTGTATTTTGTCGTGGCTACACATAAAAAACATTTTGACATATAAAAAAATATGTGGCTATAATGCCAGGCCATCCTTAAAATATTGCATAGTGTGGCTGGTATTGGTAGCAATGTTGCCGGCCACAGTATTGCAGCCACAAATTGCCGTAAAATATAGCCCGTTTAGACGCCCCATAACAGCCTAGATGGATTATACACGATATTTAATTAACTTAACTGAGTGAGACAAAGCATCTCAATCTCAAGATTGACCAAATATGCTTTTGTCATTTCGTCTGTGTGTGTGTCATTTATAATATTGTTTATCACAGATCGCATTTTTAACCGATTTTAACGAAAACTGCTACACAAGTTTCAAGTATTTAAAATATTTTCAAGTGATGTTTGGGGAAAAACTAGGTAGGAAATGGGGAGATTTTTTTTTTTTAAATAACGCTACAGCTGGCTCAGTAGCGTTATTTAAAAATCTTTAAGAGGTGCACAATGTTTGCGAAGTCTGTTGTGCTACGAACACACACAGAACCACTAGTAATTAGAACAAACTATAGATAAAGTGGCTTCAAAACACACGCCCTCAGAGAAGCTCAGGGGGTTATTGTTTGGGGGCTGTTATTTGATCAAATTGCAGTTCAGTTTTCTTCTTCGTCTTTTATCGATATTTTGAATGATCGATTTTCATACTGTTTGATAGAATTAACGAAAAATTAGGTAGGCCATGCTCAAATCTGGTTGGTCATGCTTAAATCAGGTAGGCCATGCTCAAACCGCGGCATTGACGTCATTTTTAACAGCTCAGTCATAATTTTATAAAACTCAGTCACGTCAGTCCACAAAAATGCCACGGAATACTGACGAGTTACTATAGTAAAATCATCAAAAACTGAACTGCAACTGAATGGATATTGACAAGGATATTTCAAGGGTCACGCAAGTTTCCCCTTGCTGGATAGTTCTACTCAAGAATATCTCCTTGACGCCTACCTCATACTCATAAAAAGGGACTACTAGGATTATCAGTCGTCTATTACATGTTCTCTATGTATAACCATCAAATAAGCCGATGTATTCTTGTCGGCGACAGTCACAATGCAGCAAACACCAGTATCTCGAATGGCGGTCGGATAATCCTTCAAAGAGCTCCAAACCTCCCAAGACGAGCCTATTTTACGAAAAGATGGTGAAAACATTGCGTTGTCGGAGAATCTGGATACAACCTTTTATTATTTTTTTACCATTGAAATATATCGGTCTACTGGACGTAGATCTCTCCGACGCGCCACTGAGACCAGTAAATAATTAAGTATTCACGGACAATTCACACCAAGTACCAAACTAAGCGCAAACGTTGTATAAGTTGTATAAGAAACTGAAAATCACGTTTAAAAGCTAACTTCTACTTGCTCTTCAACCAGTGTGGCATCTCCTCAACTGATCCACTGTGGTACGTACTTACTAGTAGGTACGTCCTGTACCCCAAGTAGGTACGAGTTTGTGCACACACGGATCGTAGAGACGCAATCACCGAGCGCCACCGATTTTGTATGAAAATTCAAGCAGCGCTCCTAGCAGATTTCTTGAGAAGCTTGGATTTCCATACAAAATTGCGATCCTCTCTGCGATCCGTGTGTGCACAAACTCGTACTTGGGGTACTGAAAGCATTAAGGTGGGTAGAAATGTATATGTAGTCAGTCAGTAAAGTTTATTAATAAGTGAAGTAAATTTTGTAAATAAAATAGATATGATCAGTCCTGCTAAACATGTAACCATTTTATAAAAGATGAGGTTTTTGTTGGAATTTATCTCAAATCTTGAAATCCACGAGCGTATAATCGATATCAACAACAACGCCTTAAAGCTTTGGATATTTTAGAAAATCGATTCAAGTTCATCGGACGATACTAAATCGAACGCCTGCGATTAACGACACATCGGACTAGTGATGGGGTATTTTAATAATTGCTCGGAAAAATAACAAAATTATACATATATAATAATGTTTTTTAGTTTTATTATTATCTGTACTAGGTTCTATGTAAGCACTTACATAATCAACAGGATATGTAAGTAAAAGAAAGAATTGATGAATTTTCAATAAAATGAGTTGCAATGAACTCACAAAAAAACTATTTTTATGTAGTATTAATATCTACCTAAATATTTTATTTTCACAGAATATACTACTTTTATTAGAACCTACTACTATCGGACTCTACATCCCTACAAAACACTTCTAATTTCCAACGCGCCAATGGTCACTTGAAATTCGGCACAGTTTTTTTTTTCTAATCGCGGCTAAGGCTGGTCGGCGAAACGCAAGGAGCTTTTACTGAAGATTAAAATACACAATAATTACATGTAATAGATATGCACTAGAGCATAGATGGATCTGCTTGGTATACGCCGACACCTCAAAAATCAAAATTGTTATTGTTGCTTAAGAGCCCTTGTAGATAATAGAATGACCATTAGACCACGGCATTATACAAAAGTTTTTGGAACGAAGTTTCTTATGGCGCGTGAAAGGGAGACGGAAAAAATTAAGACCAAAAATTGTAACGACACTTTTTGGTATAGTTGTAAGCTAGACGGCGTGCGCGTGTTTCTCTGTCTGTCTCTCTCTCATAAAATAAAAAATAATAATAAATAAATAAATAATGCTGGACAATCCACACAACATCATTTAGCCACAAGCCAAGCAGAGCTTGTGTTATGGGTAGATACATAGATAGTTATTTTTTATTATACATATAATATACTCAGAACACCCGGAATAAGTATTTACAGATCGTACAAACATTTATCCCAAGGCGGGAATCGAACCCGCAACCTCCGCGTCGCAGGCGGACCTTCGCCCACCGCACCACATCGGTCGTAATAAAGCAAGTCAGTTAAATTAAATTCGGGGTATCCCTTGACACCTCTCAAGTTTTTTTTTTTTGCAAGCGGGCTGAAGAAGTTCTCGCATTCTACTCATATCTACAGAATGAATTTTATTAAGCTCTAACTATAATTAGACCTATCATTTCTCCATTTAATTAAACTATTTATAACTTGACGTATCGTGGTAGCTTCTATTATTCGCCTCGTTGCACCTTGACAAGTTTAGATACCAACTAAATTACATACAGAAATTAATACTTTTTTATGATTATAGACTTTATATATGTGGTGAATAAGGTTCAATGTGGTGTACTTTTTTAGTTGAATTTATATTATTCACGTATTGGAATAGGTCATTGTGCTATGTGTTTTTAAAAATGCATTAATAAGTTGATTTCTTTATTGTTTCAATTGCGCATAGTAAATATATACATTTATATGTTGACAGGCATCACAGCTCGGTTGGTAGCTCTGCCTTCCATGCTGTGTGTCGTGGGTTCGATTCCCACCCAAAGCAAATGTTTAAAAGTATTATATCAGCAATCTAGCTCCCAAAATACAAGCTTTGCTTAGTTTGGGACTAGAGTGTGATGTGTGATTGTCCGGTCTATCTTATAAAAAGCGCAGACTTGTTGTGTTGATTACCATCGTAATGGTGACATAATGTTAACGCTAACTTTTTATAAGATAGGGTGTTATTATTTATCTATCTAAATCTATCTAAACTAATATTATAAAGAGGAAAGATTTGTTTGTTTGTTTGTTTGCATCGAATAGGCTCCGAAACTACTGGTTCGATTTCAAAAATTCTTTCACTGTTGTGAAGCTATGTACAGTCACGAGTTTTAATTTGGGACCCACCTAAGGTTGAATATCGTGTGGCAAACTGACGTTATTTAGTGCTAATATTCTAACGTATGTCATACGTCATACTGAAGTTTCGACCTTATTGCATTATGAATGTTCTAACAACATTTAATGGAAAAGGGTCCCAAATTAATGCTCGTGACTGTACATAGGGTATATTATATATTCAAAAAAATAGAGATCCTTACTAAAACTTCAATTATGTAACCCAAGGTGTATAAAAATACCTATTTTTTTATATAGGTAGGCTACCCGTGCGAAGCCGGGGCGTACCTACTACTTGTATATTATACACGTAATTTTACATCACGCTGCTTTACACAACACTCAATTAAGAAAATTAAGTTTGGGCGTTTTATTAAATATAATGTATTATATGTGAGATTTAATTAATTTACAATTTGACCTCTGCTACCGGCGGCCACGGGTGGCATATATGAAATAAGTTTGTTGATATTGTGTGGTCACACGTTTCTTCGCTGGTCACAGAACTATAAAAATATGGATCATCTCTAATAAAGTTTTTTTGTTATAATGTTTCTAAGACTGATAATTTTGGCTAAATATATCGCTTTAATTATTTGCTACTAAACCTAAATAAAACTTTTAAATTTTCATTGACTTCTTAAGTAAAGTTGCTGTTATTTCTATAAGGATATTCCATTTTCACAACTTTTACGTACAAAATTATAATGTCAGTGTACAAAAAAGTTTTTTCCTGAAGTCAACCTAAAAGGTACGAAAAAAAGCAAAAAATGACTCTAAAGTTGAAGTTTTAGAGTCACTTTTTGCTCTGTTTATTTGTTCATTTGTAATGAGTTAAAAATATTTAGGTAGTCAAAGTCAAAATTAGTTTATTCAGTAAAATCACAAGGATCATTTAGAATCGTCTTACATACTAGGTGATTCTAGGTGTCAGTTCCACGCGACCAGAGCCTAGAAGAACGGGCAAAAAACTTGTAGATACTATACCTACTTAGTACCTAAATATTATTCGATTGGCTGACTATATTGTCAGCTCCGTATAGTGGGCCGTTAATATGAAAAACGTGTGGAATGGCAAGAGCAGAGAAACGCCTTGCCAAAACGCCAAAAAAAATTATGATTTGACTGGTAAATGCCACTTCTAGACTTCCATAATTCCTCGACCAAACCATACAACTGTCAGTGGGAAGGTGTCGATAGATCATTCAATCATATATCAAACTGACAGATGATGTATGGAAGTGCGTTGACCCCGATAAACTTATATCGAACATTTTTAGAGTTGCGAAATGTAATTTTAATCGATAAAATGAAAGTGCCTTCCCTATTCTTTGTATTTTTTTAGGTTATTTAAATTTTTATGTTATTATATTAAAATAAAGAAAAACTAAGGTTTTGTGACATTTAAACTAAACAAAAGAATAATCATAAAAGTTTTTAATTTAGTTCAACAATGAGAAACAAAAGTTTAAAAAATAATTTCGTTACTTTTGAAATAGGAGTTAAACTCAAAGCTGTTTTAAAAAATTTCTTTCTTCTCTTTTTATAGTCTTTTTTAATTCTACAGTAAAAAAATAAAAGTATCTTCCTAGAAGCTCCGAGGTTGCAAACTTATAACTTAAACAACAAACAACCTACTTAACCCAAAAACGGATTACAATAATGACATTTCTTTGTAACTTAACCACCAAAGTTTTTGTTTATTTCCATCAAAAAACCATTAACCCTATGCCTGTAGCGATAAAGTTGCTTTTACCATCAAAAATATCTTTGCTCCTGCTAAAATTAACTTTTGCCCAATAAAATTTGACAAAATGGTAAGCTACTGGGCGGTCGTTTGCAAAAAAATCTATGAATGTTATGATAGCTCTTTGACAGTAGAAATATATTGATACACATCTATATAAAATTTGGCTGTCATTTTTCTTTTAATTTTTGCTCTTACTTCATAAAAACATCCTTCTTTTTAAATAGCTACTCGACGCTCTTAAAAAGTTTAGAAGTCAATTTTTATGACCAAAAATAAAACGTTTGTATAATATTATAATTGGTAGTAAGGTAAAGTTCAGCTTTAACCAAAAATTAGCCTAATAGGACCTAATAGGTCATAATAATAAGTTTTAGTGTCAAAAGTAATATGCTTTTGAGTATTTCACCAACTCAAGACCGTAACAGGTCTACAAAAACTCGATGGTCAACAGAGGTAGGTTCACAGTTCATATCAGGCGTCACAGCTCAGTTGGTAGTAGCTCGGCCTTCCATGCTGTGGGTCGTGGATTCGATTCCCACATTTCCCACTGAGAACAAATGTTTGTGTAATTAACATAAGTAAATATTTGTTCTGGCCTGGAGTTTACCATGTATTCTATGTTTGTATTTACAAAAAAATATTAACAAGCGTTGCTTAGTTTAGGATTATAGTGTGATGTGTGTAAATGTCCAAGAATATTTATTTATATTACGTTCTGTATTGGCTAAGCAGTAGATGCCAGTATCATGGTGTGGCAGTTGAAGCGTGCATGAGCAAATGGGCTGGCGCGAGCTCGCTCGCGTGAGCACTCTACGAGGTGACAATGACTCTATCTGCAGTGTATCTTAAACTTTACTCTAAATGTACATATAATTTATCAAAAAATGGCGTTATGTAAAAAAAATAGTTGTCTGTAAAGTCGGTTTACTGACGATAGTTGAACGTGACAACGTCAACGAACGGGATTGTAAGCGGTTCTGCAAAATAATCCGCGCTCTCGCTTGCACTTCATGGAACGCCTCAGAACGCCTCAGAACGCCTCATGAGTCATGTTTTTTCGTGCGTGCAGCCGGCTCTATCGAATTATAAGACGTTGTCACGTCAAAAAATAACAACAGGCGTGTTGTTTTTACATAACACGCCAGTTGTTATTTATAATGCGCTGAAATTTGTTTTTTATCGAAGAAAAAACGGAGAAGGTTGTCAAGTCAATGAGTAGGTACCAGTATTTTTTTTAAATTAGACATGTCTCTCCTTTAAAAAAACTATAATATTCACTGAGCTTCTTTTGCATTTTTGCTTCTTTATAATGTTTTTAAATACCTACTCTTTCAAAGCTTAATATCCCATGCAAAGTTGCAAACGTCACTGCTTGCAGAACTAAGTAAAAAATGAAAATTAATTTATTAATTGCTTAAATGTGTAAGATAGTACTTATTCCGACGAGCCTTTTACAAAAAGCCCTATCTCTAATGCTGGGGCCACATTAGCGGGCTACGGCGAATATTCGTGTTAACGCGATGTATGTGGCCGGGTACATCGTGTCATCGCGTAGTATTTAGACAAAAACATCGCCTATACCCGAACACGATGTTTTTGTCGCGCCAACACGATACGAATATTCGCCCGCTAATGTAGCCGAAGCATTAGAGTTCAATCGTAAATGAAAACAAAAACATGGTACTACTCAGAATTATGAATTTTGAAAGAAAAAAAAGAAATAATATTAAATTCGTTCAAAAACTTCACATATCTACATAATAATTATAATTAAGCCTACGAAGGCCTACACATAAGTGAAAACATATCACAGCTCGTCCCCAATTACGAGTTTGAAAACGCCGAAACACATTCGGGTCAATTAAATCGACAACTCGATAACGAAATGACCGGCTAACACCTCGGTCGACGACGATCCATCATACCTCGGCATTTTCGACAGATGCTCAATGTTTTATTAGTTCATCATAACCATCAACTTATAAGTCCACTGCTGGACGTTGGGGAGCCACTGAGCTCGGTCTTCGGGTCTTCTCATATGTAAATTTGTAAATAAATAAAGCTTAAAAGGTATTTTTTGTGCCATAGCTGGTAGACGAGCTTGCGAGCCACCTGATGGGAAGTGGTCAGCGCCGTCTAGCAACACCAGAGGCGTTGTCAGTGCAGGTATTTTTGTGTTTTTATCACATACACTACAAAGGTACAACGAAATTGGGAAAAACGATGGTAACTGCAGTAGTTGTGAGACTGAGTCGCAACTCCAACGCCCTTTTTAAACTAATGCGATTCCAAATCTTTTTTTTTTATTCTACCTATATATCGGTTTTGTTGTAGGGTAAAGATTGAGGACCACTGTCGCTCACAGGCGGGCGCGTGACAGGCTCGTCATAGCTAATTTATCGATACATGACAATTATTCCGAATAATTAGTCGCACGCCGATGCACTGGCCGTACGGAATATGTTTTTTTATGAATTATCGTATATCGTGTAAATACCTACACAATAAAGTTAAATATATACCTACATGATATTGGAAGAGCTGTCAAGCGCGCCGTTACGCGCCAGTGAAGAAAATTGTTAAAACAGTACAAAAGCTTAGTTTTCGTGCTGGAAAAGTTGTGAAAAGTGTAGTTTACTGTGTTGTAGGATTGTGTAAACGTTTTCTCCGCTTATAAACTTCAATTTACGCGAATCTCAAAACAACAAAACTGAACTTTTTTTTTTCACCAACCCGCAAGTTTCTTTGCCGTAATTCCACTAAAGAAAATACATTTATTGTTAAAATCGTGTGTCCACAATCTCTGGAAATGAAGAAAACATGTCCGGGGAGGCTCCCCAAACCCCCGTACAACCTTCTACTAGCCAAACAACTTCGAAAGGAATCCAAAAAAAACTGACGCAACAAGTTTTTCACCCCGCTCTGTTTCATAGAAGCAATACTGTTGGAACACCAACGGCCAACCCTGAAATACCTAGTTTACAACAAGATAAACCTAAACAGCCCGAATGGCAAATGGCACCCACTTTGGGCCACAAAAAACGCAAGCGTAACCCCGATTCACCCTCACCCCCACACACCCCGATCAACAACAGCTTCGCCCAGCTTCCGGTCGATGTCCCTGGGGATGATACTACGACAAAAAAAACCAGTAAGCCACCGCCACTGATCCTTTATGGCATACAAGACATCAGCAAATTGCAACAAGCAATCGAAACAGCGTTAGATAAGAAAGATTACACAATCAAAATTATGTCCAAAGAACAGCTGAGAATAAGCTGTACATGCGCAGAAGTATACAAAAAACTCATGTCCATAGTGAGAGAAAAACATCTGATTGGCCATACCTTCACCTTAAAGGAAGAAAAGTGTGTGAGAATTGTTATTAAAAACCTGCATCATTCAACCCCGGTCAGTGAAATTGCTCGAGACATCGAAAATACTGGAAACAAGGTCAGAGGTCAAATCATTAATGCTAAAATAGGCCCGGAGAAAAAGCCATCCACTACATTTTTTGTTAACTTAGAACCGGGCCCACAGAACCAACAAATAAAAAACTTAAAATATATATACAACACTGCCGTAGTTATTGAAGACCCTAAAAGGCGCAATACTCTAGTGCAATGTGTTCGATGTCAACAATATGGTCACACCAAAAACAACTGTTTAAGACCCTACCGATGTGTGAAATGTGCAGACTCCCATAAAACCTCAGAATGTCCTAAAACAGACCGTAACACACCTGCAACTTGTGCACTATGTACCGGCAGCCATCCTGCAAACTATAAAGGGTGTGAAGTATACCAAGAAATTCTGAAAAGAAAAAAGCCTCAACGTGAGTACTATCCTAGCCAGGTTAAAGTCATACCTACCCAACAAAAAGACAAAAACCAAGATGTTAATCTAGTAGAGAAAGTAGAATACCCCTCGCTACCCCAACACCAACAAAAAAAAACAAACACAAAAACCAGAGCCTCAACAAACTACAGTTTGGCATAAGGAAAAAACAAACCTTAGAACAAATGTATCTGATAGCCAGACTAATAGAAGTATGCAGCAACAAGCGCAACCTTGTATAACGTTAGGGGTAACCCAACAAGCCAACAAAGCTTCTTACTCTGAAGCTACAAGAACACAACCAGCACCATCACCACTACCCTCCAAGGGTGTGGAGCCAACTCAGGTCCTACAAGACCTACTTACAAAACAAGCCGAGAAAATAGATTTTCTACTCCAGCAAATAAGCTCCCTGATGAGTCTTATAGTGGTCCTTGTAGAAAAAACTCTCAAGTAAGAACTTTTAATGTAGCAACCTGGAATGTCAATGGCTTAGCTCCTAATAAGCAAGAGGTGGAAATGCTCATTGCCTCATATGATCTGGACATTCTTCTTATATCGGAAACTCACCTTACAGACAAACACCATATAAAGATCCGTAACTTTAATATTTACAGAACAGATCATCCAGATGGCACTGCACATGGGGGTGCTGCAGTTATTATTAAAACATCAATACAACATCACTTCCTATGTGAATTTAAAACTGATGAAATTCAATCTACAACAATAACAGTAGAGGACAAAAATGGTTGTTTTAATGTATCAGCAGTTTACTGCCCTCCTAAACATAAATTTACACAAGGCCTCCTGAATACATATTTTTCCACAATGGGCAATAGATTCGTAACTGGTGGTGACTGGAATGCCAAGCACACTCACTGGGGTTCCAGACTCATAACAACAAGAGGAAGGGTGCTTCAAAGCAGCATGCTAGAGAACAACCTAGTATCTTTCTCTCCATCTGAACCCACGCACTGGCCAACGGATCCGCTCAGACTACCAGATGTTATAGACTTTTTTATATCAAAAGGCTTATCTAAATACTCATTCAACACAATGACATGTCTTGACGGCACTTCAAATCATGTTCCAGTCATTCTACAAATGAGCACTAGGGTTCTGCTACGACACAAAGCTCCCCCTCTTTACAATAGACAAACAGACTGGGACTCTTTCCGGGACATTGTTGATGAGGCGCTAAAACTTAAAGTTGCTCTCAAAAGCTCTACCGACGTTGATGAAGCTACCATGTATTTAACCCGTATAATACAATCAGCTTGCTGGAAATGCACACCTCAAAAACCTGTTGACGTAATAAAACAGAAAAATGTTCCCTGGGAAATAAGGAAAAAAATACAAGAAAAACGCAGACTACGCCGTGTTTGGCACACTAGCAGGTGCCGCCAAGACAAAACAGCCCTAAATAAAGCAATACTCGATCTTAAACTTTTGCTAAAAAACACAGAAGAAGAAAACATGCAAAACCACATACAGTCCTTAACTGCCACTAAAGCAACAAATTATTCTCTGTGGAAAGCAATAAAACATGATCCTAATAAACCACAACAAGTTAGTCAACCGATAAAAAAACATAACAACGAATGGGCTAGAACAGGACTGGAAAGGGCTGAAGCATTTGCAAACCATCTTAAAAGGGTATTTATACCAAACGAAAGAGATGCCAACTCTGTACCAGCAGATACAACGACCCTCAAACAAAATTTTCAACTGGATTTACCAATCAAACCTGTAACACCTGCTGAAATCCAATCAGAAATAAAGTTATTAGATAACAAAAAAGCACCAGGGTTCGACCTAATAACAAAAGAGGTCTTACTGCAGCTACCTCGTAAAGGCATTGTATACTTGACTACACTATTCAATGGTATACTACGAACACAACATTTTCCATCTTTATGGAAGGTCTCACAAATAATAATGGTGCACAAGGAAGGCAAACCACCAAATGAAGTTGGCTCATACAGACCTATAAGCCTCTTACCTGTGATCTCAAAGCTGTTTGAAAGAGTACTACTAAACAGAATGTCTGTACACCTTATAAATGGAAAAGTCATTCCTGAACACCAATTTGGGTTTCGTCAAAGACATGGTACCACAGAACAAGTTCATAGAGTCTATGACACCGTGCGAAGTGCACTGGAAAACAAAGAATATTGCTCTTCAGCTTTTCTGGATATCCAACAAGCATTTGACAAGGTATGGCATGAGGGCCTACTCTGTAAAATAAAATCATCCTTACCACATACCTATTATCACCTACTCTGCTCCTACCTCGAAGATCGTATCTTTCAAATTAAAGAAGGTGAAGAAACTTCAAATTTCTACGATTTAGCAGCTGGTGTTCCACAAGGTTCTGTTCTGGGACCGGTTCTATACACTATTTTCACAGCGGACCTTCCTAAAACGCCAGGTGTGACAATTGCCACTTATGCCGACGATACAGCAATTCTAGCTAGCAGCAAAAATCCCATCGAGGCATCAAACCTCTTGCAAGAGAGTCTTAATAAGATCAATGAATGGCTGAAAACATGGAGGATCAAAGCAAGTGCTTCGAAATCTGTGCATATAACCTTCACACTAAGAAAGGGTGACTGCCCTCCTGTCAACTTGGGTAACCATCAGCTCCCACACAGTGATACAGTGAAATACCTTGGCATGCATCTGGATCGCCGCATGACGTGGAAGAAACACCTCCAAATGAAAAGAGACCAACTCGGCCTAAAATATAGAGGGCTGCACTGGCTTCTTGGGCGAAACTCAAAACTTTCTGTTGACAACAAACTACTTATCTACAAAACCATATTAAAACCGATCTGGACCTATGGAATACAATTGTGGGGTACTGCTTGCTCATCCAACATTAATATAATACAACGCTTTCAAAATGGTGTCTTAAAAAACATCTCCAATGCTCCCTGGTTCATAAAAACTGCAGAGTTGCATGACATCCTAAAGATAAAAACAGTAACAGAAGAGATCAGGAGCACTGCTCAAGCCTACCAAGACAAACTAAAGAACCATCCCAATGAACTGGCACAAAATCTCACCAGGCCTACTTACATGAGGCGACTCAAGAGAAAGGATGTCATGCTGTTGTATGACCCAATTATAATGTAGAGCACCCCTTATTTCAAAAGGGTGTGTTGCACGCTACTAACGAGAAAACATCTGCTCATAGTAACTCCAACTGATCGCAGATAAAATTGGAAAAAAAAAAAAAAAAAAAAAAAAACATGATATTGGAAAAATGTGGTAAAGACTTAATTTGCGACTAAATGGCAATCAAATCAAATATTTCTTTATTCAATAAAATCACAAGGATCATTTTGAATCGTCTTACATACTAGGTGATTCTAGGTGACAGTTCCACGCAACCTGAGCCTAGAGGAACGATGTGTGAGTTGTTTTTTTTTTTTTTTTTTTTTTTTTTTTTTTTTTTTTGTTTTTTACAAGTTATAGGCAAGCGTTTGACCGCTATCTCACCTGATGTTAAGTGACGATGCGGTCTACGATGTAGCACACTTGCCTAGAAGATACCCATTCACTCGTCTCTTAAAAATATCCAAATTATAGGACGCTGGAAACACAGACGCCGGCAACGAGTTCCACTCTTTGGCTGACCGCATTATAAAAGAAGAAGCAAAACGCTTGGTGCGGGCAGGTGGAATGTCAACCATGAATGGATGTCTCATCTCCGATCGTCTGGTAGTCCGATGATAAAAAGGTGATGGGGGAACTAAGTTGTATAGTTCCAACGCACACTCTCCAAAATGAATTCTGTAAAATACCGATAAACTGGCAACTTTACGGCGGTGTTCGAGACTAAGTAGCTTAGACTCAACCAACAAATCGTTACCTATGAGCCTTTTGGCTCGTCGATCAATGGTCTCTAAGGCCTCAAGCTGGTATTTGGCAGAGCCATCCCAAAGATGAGAGCAGTACTCCATACACGACCGGACTTGAGCTTGGTATAAAGTCAGAAGCTGTCCTGGTGTGAAGTACCGTCTCACCTTCGACAATATGCCTAGCTTTTTCGCAGCTGTCTTGGCCCTAAACTAAACTTTGGTTCGTTCATTGAGTACGAACCAAAGTTTAGTTTAGGGGTAAGAATGAACCCTAAAAGCTCAAGATGGTTAGCAATCGGCACAGAAACATTTTGGAAAGTGGGCGTCAGAAGGAATTGACTCTTCTTAGCGGAAAACAGACACGCCTGGGTTTTAGAAGCGTTGAACTTGACAAGATTGGCATCACCCCAATCTGCGACTGCTTTTAGTGTCAAGCTCAACCGGTCAACCATGGCCTCCCTGCAGGACTGGATGTGAGATCCACTGGGACGTGCGTCAGGTATGTATCTCTCTACGACAGTGCTATCGTCTGCGTACCCAATGATACCGGGCCTGAGCAGATCGTTGATATGTAGCAAGAACAAAGTCGCAGAGAGAACTGACCCTTGAGGAACCCCGGCATTAATTGCCATGTGGCTGGACGAGCACCCGTCAACGACTACTCGTAGAAACCGGTCCCTCAAAAAGTCTGATACCCACACACAAAGGTCAGCGGATATACCATACGATGGAAGCTTGCTCAATAAACTGTCATGCCAAACCCGATCGAAAGCTTTTGAGATATCTAGAGAAACCGCAAGGGCTTCTCCATTTTTCTCAAGTGCTTCACTCCAAACGTGGGTGACATACGCAAGAAGATCTCCAGTTGATCGGTTCCGTCGAAAACCGTACTGCCGATCACTAAGGAGGTCATTGTCTTCAAGGTATGCCAGGAGTTTATTGTTTAGTATACGCTCCATACTTTTACACAGTATGGACGTAACTGAGATGGGCCTATAATTGGCGGGGTCAGCACGACTACCTTTCTTAGGTACAGGTTGGACATTGGCAAGCTTCCACGATTTCGGCACTTGTCCTGTTTTAAGAGAGAGACGAAAGAGACGTGTCAGTATGGGAGTCAATTCAGGCGAACAGGTCTTCAGAACTATAGCTGGAATACCATCCGGGCCACTAGCTTTATTAACGTCTAGATTGCGCAGTGTTTTACGAACTTCCATCTGACGAATACGAATGACTGGCATAGACGCCTCGCATTGAGTCAGTGGTGTCGGTGGATTTGAACTACCGGAATCTAGACGTGATGACTCCGCAAAAAGGGTGGCAAATAAGTTCGCTTTCTCTTCGGCGGTGTGAGCTAACGACCCATCCGGTTTTAGCATTGGAGGCAGTGAGGGGCGACAGAAGTTCGATTCGACTGATTTAGCTAGGGACCAAAAAGCTTTACTACCCGCAGGGTAAGATGCTAGTTTACTCCCTATTCGACTAATGTGGTCAAATCGAGCCCTCCGCAATGCCTTCTTATAGGACTTGGCAGCTTTGTTAAATGTTTTTTTCCGTTCGCGTACATCATTCGACTTGCGGTTTCGAGCCTCAACCCATGCAAGGTATGCTTCATGTTGATGTGCTTTAACACGAGAACAATCAGCTCCAAACCATGGGTGAGCTTTGCCAGACAACGGTACGTCAGCAAATGGAATAAAGTATTCCATCGCTTGTCGCAACACGTCAGTCACGGCATCCGCACTTGCCGATGGATCGCCGGTTGAAAAACAAACAGGCTGCCAAGGGTAAGACGCGAAAAAAGACCGCATCTCATCCCAATCAGCTGACTGGTACCGCCATACTCGCCTAGTCCCCTTTAGAGTAGGGTCGGGTGGAGAATATGTCGAAACAGACTTCACCAGACAGTGGTCGGAGCTTCCCAATGGCGGGGCTACCATGACAGAATACCGGTCTGGATCGGTTGTCAGCAGAAGGTCCAAACAATTGGCCGTGTGACCATCAACATCAGGAATCCTAGTCGCCTCCTTAACAAGCTGGGATAGGTTCAATGAAAGTGCAAGTTTTCGCATCTCTCTACCAGCGTGGTCTGTCGTCTGGTACGGGAATAGCCACTCCTGATGATGGGCATTAAAGTCCCCCAAAAATACCAGCTGGGCAGTGGGATACAACTGTTGGGCCACGTCAGCCTTCTCACTGAGATAATCAACGAGCCTGGTCACCTCCCGTTCACCGGTGTGTGATCGGTAAACACACGCATAAATAATTTTATCCATGCCTGTGTCAACCAAGATCCAAAGCGCATTAAAGTTGGAATTTTCAAGGTTTTTGAGACGCCGAATACAGACATCATCACGGGCGTACAAACATACGCCAGCACGTGGTTTGAAAAGGTGCTCCAGGGAATACCCTGGGTAATTAAGGTAACCCACGTCTGATGGACAACTTATCTGCGTCTCTGAGAGGAACAAGAGATGGGGTTTCTCAGTCTCTAGATGGAAATGGACTGGCACGAGATTGGAGTGCAAACCACGTATATTGGACAGGTGCACTTTAAGTGAGAGGGAGTGCAACCGCTGTTTAAACATTTTCTTGTTAGTTCTCTGCATTTTTAGATAGGAGTGAAGAAGGGTAGAGCGAACGGCAGTAGAGCTAGGCGGTACACTGCGCACCTGAGACGCGCTATGAAACAGCACGTATCACTAGGAGACTAGTCTGGAGACCGCGGGGACGCCCGAGCCCCCCCAAGAGTGTCCATCGGGCCCTCTCATCCGGTCGCCGACCGGCACGATGGCGCACCTTGGGATTTTTCGTCAGTTGGCGGGGCAGCCTTTCATGAGTGGCTAGCTCACTAATTGGGCCCCCAACTACCTGTGACAGAGATGTTTTTGATTTTATTTATAGTCAAGAAATAATAAAGAACTAAGTTCAAATAATTAGCATTTACATAATGCATTTTCAATTATAAATATCTACAATAACACAAGTAAAATGAAAGATAAACGGCATCCTATCTCTCCGATCTTGAAATTCTGTTGTTAATCAAAAAACAACTTTTACTTGCTGGCCGTTCATAAAATTCCTTTAAAAATAAACCTTATATCAACGTGAAAAGGATGCAGATTGAAATTTGACAGCAAACGTCATGTGTCACGCTGTCATGATCGGTCGACATTTTGACAATTTTGGCTCTTGCCCGCAGAGGCGAGTGTCAGCGTATTTTGAAGACCACCAAGCAATGCCATGCGAGATTGGACCGATAAGAATAGTTTAGGTTACAATCTGGTTACAATTAGTGAGAAAATATGTAACACATTGACATTTTGACGGATTAATCAATAGAAAATATATTGGTTTCAATATTGGCACATGTCTTTCTAAAACAGTTTTTGACTGATAAGGAAATGTCTGTCCAAGTCATTTGGCATGCCACCTACATATTTATACATATATTAAAGATTTGTTATTTAGTTAAATCTCTCTTTAATTAAATAATTGTTTTTATGATATAGTCAATTCATAGGAAACTTAGCTATGGGTCCTTTACAACCTTGAATAGAAGTGAAACTTTAGAAAAAAGAACGATGTCTAAAACGAGTGTCAAGTTGACATGTGATTTAAAAAAGGAACTTGTCAGTCAGTAATTTTATGGTAGTATGAGAGTCCATTTTATAACCTAGTATTTTTATTAATTTAAATTTCATTTCAGCTACGGTCAGTGTCCCGTTGACAGAGACATACACTACGGAATAAATTAAGATATCAGTACAAGCTTGAACACAATATTTTTTTTTATAAGCAAGATTTTCAGGTACCTAGGTATTTCGAATTCTAACCAACATTTAAATAGCTATCTTAATACAAACACCTTCCACCAAACCCGATCTAACAAAGAGATGAGTCGATGCCGACATCAAATAAAAACATAAAAAAAATATCTTAGAAATAAAAACGAAAAAATAAATAATCCGCCCCAAGTATCAAATAATAAACTTAGTAGCAAGTGAATTTTGAGGATCGGGTTGCGTTCCGTTTACGGCGGTAAAAAAGAAAGATCCTTTTTAGGGTTAAATAACACCAGATAAATCCAAAAGTAGATATTTTTGTGGAAGTTCTTCTACGGGGAAGGCATACCATCGTAGATATTTATTTATGTTATTGTAAGTCTTACAGTAGGAACCAGGCCGTAAGTTTCTTGCCAGTTCTTCTAGGCTTTGGTCGCTTGGAACTGGCACCTAGAATCACCTAGTAGGTATGTAAGACGTTTATAAATGATCCTTGTAATTTTATTGAATAAAAAGTAATGTTTGACTTTGACTTAATAAGCTTTTTAAATAACGTTAAAACATTAAATTTTATACTAAGCTAAAAGTTGTAGCTTCGACACCCCGACACATGATTTTATAATTTTATTTGATTAATTGATGAAAAAATGAGTAAACTCACATGAAATCAGGTAAAGCTTTGCATAAGTACATTTATTTGTTTCTTAATACCCAAATATTTTTTTTAACTAAATTTTTAACTTATCAATGCGGAACCGCTCCATTATATTGTATGCATCATTGTTTTTTTTTTACAATCATTCGAATTTCAACATGACAGGCAACGTCAGCGGCAGCGGGTATCGTACGAAAATGGACGAATATTTACTTACGTCAATTATTTATTTATTTTATAAAATACTCAAGTTAAAATGAACTGTAAAAGTAAATTTTATTTTAAACTTAGCATGATTCTGACAATAATGTTTTTCTACGAAGTTTGGTAAAGTAAGTAAGTATAATTTATATTTATGTATATCTAAAGGGCCAAACTCATTAGCATAGAGAAAATATAAAAACCTTTACTATGTTATTTTTATAACAGGTTTGTGGGTTTGACAGACGACTTGCATGAACTTATCGTAGAGATCTCTACTTACCTTATTTTCAAAGTGTAGGCAATGTAAATCTCGCTGGATTAAACAAATCATAAAACGCTTCTATTTAAGTAGGTAATTCATTCATCGTGTTGAAGAAATACCCCACAACAGGTTATCGAGATAACGATGATTAAAAATAATAATTTGGAGCCACACTCACGCAATATCAAACCTTCTTACATTGATTTTAGTATTATAAAATACTGGCCATTAGATTGACGATAAAGAAATAAAAGCAAAAGGCGGGCTGTTTGAATATGGAACGTCACGTCAAGTGAAACGTCAAATTGTGACAGTTTCCGCGCGGGCGACCAGTGTGTCGGGATCGTTGCACCCGCCTTCTTGGAATACTCGGTGTTTGGTAAATTATAGCTTGTTTTAAACTCAATTTGATACGGAATTTGATTGCTCATCGGAATGTTATCTTGTTACAACCGCTATCTTATTTCAAGTTGAATAAAATTTGAGTTTTTTTTTTGCAAAAATTAACAATTTATTTTGTTTTTTCACGTCTTTGTTTACATATTGTAAAATAGGCCTTTTGAATGGAGATCATTTGTTTATTGTCTGAGCCAATTTTTACCCTAGGACAATTTTTACTGTGATTTTTTCTCTTAGCTTAGTTGGCCTTATCTACAGGAAAGATAAGGCCCATAAATTTAGAGCTGCCAGAGCTGCGGGTTTCCTCACGATGTTTTTTTTCACCATCTGTAATTTTTTGTATCATTAATAAAATACAATAAACTTACAGTCATTATTTATAGACTAAATATAGAATTATATTCCTTAAACAGTCATACATAAAGCTCAATTCACAATTATACTAGTTTAGGTTAAAAAAATGTCAAGCATTACAGGATGTACCTACTTCAAGACCACTTTTAAAAATTCTAAGAATATTAAAATATGACACAAATCGGTCACCAAATCATCTGGAAATGAATAACAATCGAGTCATTACAATCGAGTTATTACTATCGATTACGACGCTCGAATAATCGATTTGATTAGGACCTTATTGTTGGTTGAATGCAAATGGCGGAAAGTAAATTATGTTTTCATAACAATTTGTTTACGGCTATATAGGTTTTGTGTGGGAAGTCTGGTCAGGAATTTGTTGTCACTGGGTTTTTCTTGGACTATAATTAGTAGTGAGGCTCGTTTATCTGTTTTTGAAAAGGTAAATGTAAGGTAAACGCTTGTAGTAATTATGTTTTTGGGTGTCAGTAATGATATTTTTTTTTCTTTTGCTGGTGTAAATGTCTAAGAACAATGGTGCACTAGGCTGATGATTCATCTGTTCAAGAAAAAAACATTTAAAGCCAGTTTTATTTAAAAACTTACTCAAAACTATTGTTTATATACAGCGAATGCGCATTCAGTTTAAGACAGGTGTCACAGGCTGTGTCTTCCGTGCTGTGGGTTCGATTCCCATCAACAACAGACATTTGTGTAATGACAAAAACCTTAATGTTGTTTTTGGTTCTAAGTCTAAGTGTTGTATGTATTTACAAAAAATAGCGTTGATTTTACCTACATAGGTACCTACTATATAAAAAGTTTGTCTTCAATAAACTTAGGTACGTATAAATATGATACCAAGCGTAGATAATTTGTCAAATAGCAACAACAATGGAGCCATAAGCTTGGCAGACCGATCGCGGTACAACAGACCGCCTTCCCACACCGTCCTACTGTTTAAATTGAAAATATGAAATAACTTTGTAAACATCTAAGACTGTAGCTGGATATGCTGTTTTGATACTTGAAAAATTATATGCATAATAATATTCATGGACATATCACACATCACACTCTAGTCCTAAACTAAGCAAAGCTTGTAAGTACCTTCTATGGAAACTAGTTGGTGATAGAATACATTTTTTTTTTGTAAAAACATACCTACATTGTAACACCCAGACACAGAACAAAACGCAACGGGCAAGAAACGTATGCTGGTTTCTAACGGTTTTTGTATGATCCTTCTTACAAAGTTTGTAAGAGTTGTACGTTTGTAATACAAACGATTAATATTTGAGTGTTAGAAAAGTACCAAAACCACATGTACCATCTTCTAGAAGCAGGAGCCCGATGCTGTGATGCGTGCTAACAAAATTACGGCGGTCGGTGAAGTGAACTATGAAAATAGGATTTCTTTAACTCCCTCCCCCTCAACAATACCAGGTGGGATTATGAAGATTATCACGAAAATTGAGTACGAGCCGACGTCGAGTAATTATTTTATATTTTTAGTTTATGTATAATTAATAAACCCACTCAACTTTAAAACTATGGTTATATGTAGTAGGTTAGACCGATGTGGCGCGGCGGGCGAAGGTCCGCCTGCGACGCGTAAGGTTGCGGGTTCGATTACCGCCTTGGGATAAATGTTTGAACGATCTTCAAATATTTATTCCGGGTGTTCTGGGTATTATAATATATGTACTTACTTATAATAAAAAATATCTATCCATGTAATGTATTGTATTAAGTATGTCAGTCTTCTAGTACCCATAACACAAGCTCTGCTTAGCTTGGGGCTAGATGATGTTGTGTGGATTGTCCAACATTATTTATTTATTTATTATTTTATTATAGGTAGATACAACTTATATACATATTACATAACAATATTTAATTATAACATAATATTAACATACCTACCAACTGAACTGTGACAGGCGTCACAGCTCAGTTGTAGTAGCTCTGCCTTCCATGCTGTGGGTCGTGGGTTCGATTCCCACCTAGATCAAATGTTTGTGTGATGAAAATAAATATTTGTTCTGTGTCTGGGTGTTACTACATACATGTATATTATATTCTATGCAAAAAAAAACTCATTACTCTATAAAAAAAATTCTTATATTCATAAAATATATCTTTCGCGGTTCCGGACTTGGCTATAACTCTCTGTTCAATAATTCCCCCTTTTTTATTAAAACAAGTTACTTCTGATGTAACAGGTTCAGCCATTCAATATTTTTTATTCGACAATTATCTATTATAATAATAAAATATTATTGTCGGCATCACTTACTTGTTATAATTTCCCATCAAATTAACAATAAAATTGTAAGTTTACAAACCAAACATGAATTGTTATCAAACAAAGGTAAAAGATTAAAGAAACCTCCATTTTTGTTGCGCAAGCGCAGTAATCTTTACAAAGAAGCCGAAGATGCCGAAAAGTGCCGAAAGGTCTACAAATGCCGACAAAGAGCGTGGTTTAACCTCTTGCTTTGTTACTGATCGGTTTGCGGATGATCGCTGCCTATTTGTATGTAAAAAATGACTGAAAAATCATACAATTTGCTACAGGTACTTTTTTAATAAAATACATTATTCTACAGGTATTACTTTGTGCTTATATGCGTAGTTTATTATTGACGTGACAACGTCTTATAATTCGATAGAGCCGGCTGCACGCACGAAAAAACATGACTCATGAAGCGTTCCGGCGTTCCGGCGTTCTGAGGCGTTCCAAGATAAGATAAAATAAGATACGATTGACGTTGTCACGTTCAACTATCGTCAGTAAACCGACTTTACAGACAACCATTTTTTTTTTAGTTTATTCATTGGCTGTTGGTTTATTTGTTTTAGTAGCATCAGGAAACACTATTTAATTATATACTTATCAAAAACTCAATGCTGTACTTATTATTTATGATATTTTTTATTAACAAAAGTTTTTTTTTACATCGCGTCAAACGCCATCTCTCGGGAGGTGCAAAAAGTTTATGCCAAATGACAACCCTCTAACTAACCTCTCCCTCTGTTACTCTGTGCGAATTTACTTACCCTTTGTACCAGAGGTCAGGGTAGAAACTACATGCCCTCTGAGAGGTATTTCGAATATGGCAATAGATGTCGCTACTAGTTCTAAAATGAGTTTTTTGTAAACATATTTTTTCATATTGAATCTACGAGTTCAATAACTGGGTCACTATAGAAAGGCAATTGGAAAAAAAAGTTGTGAAAAATTTCCAATAAGCTGAGTATCAAGTTTTGAATATATAATATGTTTTCAATAAGAAGACAAATATTTATTAAAACGCGTATTTAACAAACAAATAGGTACAACAGATAGGTAAATTAAATATTTCAAATACATATTTGAAATGTTTTTTATGCATTATAAGTCAACGCTTGACCGCAATCTCATCAATGTGCTTTTTAAGGCGAAATCTTGTAAATTTTTGGACTAACAACCAAAAAGACCCTTAAGTTATGAGACACAAGACTGTAGTTAGACATTTTAATTACGCCATTCTTCTCTATTTACAATACTCATGATTAAACTTCAAGTAAAGTGATTTTAAAATACGTTTTGTCGTTTGTGTGCGCTCTCACTTAGCCCTACACTACAGCTCATTCATTGCCAGCGTTGCTAAGACATAAGCCAAAAACTTGCCAGTGGCCAATATTTATCAGCGCTTCAAACTATTAACTAACAATGATATTAGCAACAAATAAAAACAATACACAACAATAAATAGCTAGCCACCCTCCTTGGCTTACCGCTACCCTATTTTGTATTTTACCCTATTTTAAAAATAGTGTTGTGCTACGCACGGCTCGATGGGCTTGGTATCGATAGATTCTAGTGTGCCAGCAATCTTGGCCTTTGTGTGTAATCGGGTGGCGAGAGAAGCTTTATTTATAAGCTCGAGATACGTTATTTTTTAAAAGCCTGTTTAATATGCATGCAATATAATATGTGATTGAGCGTTTGCACATTGTCAGGATCGTACATGATATTGTGTAAGTACTTGCCGTGTATAAAAGATATTTGATTTTATTTAAGAATGCTGATTCTAGATCGTTTTCAAGATGAACTTTTAATATTTATTAAAGTTATATACTTTCTCAAAATAGACATATTTTGTTTAAAATAAATTGGTAGATAACTATTACAAAATGCATGATTTTAACCACCCAAAAATAAACTACATAGTTTTGATCTCTTTCTGAGGAAGCAGTTGTGTCTACTGGATTAAACGATTTTTCTGAACAAATGATTATTGATTGAGATGAATTGACCTTGATGTATAATTGATAACTATGTAAGGTATCAATTATACATCAAGGTCAATTTTGTTTTTGTAAGTTTCAATAAGATAAACCTGTTTAGCAATAAATAGTAGATAATGGTGTCGATTCAACAATGTTTTATACCATGGACTTTGCATTGGAACTCTGAAAGTGGAAGGACATAGTGTAGCTTGAAGAGGGCATTAGCAAATTTTTTGGTTATACGTTACCGCCTGTATTTATTTATATTATTGATCATCCTAACCTTGAGAGTAAGTGAGCAAAGACCAATAACAACACGTTTTTTAAAGTCATGTGACTTGACGTTTAACAATGGGTATGTGGTAGAAAGTGACGTAATATAACTTAGGATTACTCCTGTTTTGTTCACTCTCAGATAGGTTTTA
Source organism: Ecliptopera silaceata (assembly GCA_932527185.1). Taxonomy (NCBI): domain Eukaryota; kingdom Metazoa; phylum Arthropoda; class Insecta; order Lepidoptera; family Geometridae; genus Ecliptopera; species Ecliptopera silaceata. Next base: position 4,036,359 of record OW052211.1, read on the forward strand.
CCCAGTAACTGATTAGGTGGACGGGGCACATGCTCCGGGAAAAAAAATATAAATGGACCGGGTACCTAACCAACTGGACCCCCCGTGCAGGAGCCAAAAGGAAGCCTGGCAGACAAATAAAAAGATGGTCAGACGACATAAAGCAGACTGCAGGCCCCCTATGGACAAGAGCTGCACAGGACCGACAGAAATGGAAACAACTGAAGGAGGCCTATGTGTCAAAAGGACACGCTGTTACTAAACAGTAGAAAAGGCTCAGAAATCAGAAATCAGAAATCAGACGTAATATAATAATATTACTGACAAAAATGTGTTAGATTTTGCGTTTTTTAAAATGATTATCATGTTTTTTTTTTGTTTTTATTTGTACAGCACAATGAGTAGATAAGTTTATAGTAAGAACTTATTAACTTGTATATTATTTTTCTTCAATAAATATGAATAGTCATGTAAAAGTCGATAGAGTTCAAATTCGCGTGCACCATTTTGAATTTATATCGACATGGTCCCCTCACTACGCGGGTCGATTCCGATCCCCAATACAATTACATTCTGTGTATACTCGTTACTGCACAATCTTCTCAACACTCTTTTACTAAAGTTGCACAAGATATGCTTAAACCCACCCCCACATAAGGTCCAAATTAGCGCAGCAAAAACATCCCCAAACTTTCACCTCTTTCAATAGGAGTTTAAACCTAAATACCTTGCGTAGGAAAGCTTTCGCTTTTCTGGAGTTGTTCATTCTGATCAGGATTTTGAACTGTATTTTGTAGGCTGTAGGGGTGAGTTTAGGTTGTTTTGTGGAGGTTTTTCCGAAGGTAGGCTTAAAACTCTGGGAACCAATTCACGAGGGCCCGGAGGTTTAAAGCCTCCAAACAATAGAGGAACAATTCGATATTTAACCGATTATAACATTCACGGTAATGCTCTTAGCGAGGTGTGATTTTTGGACAAACTTATAGAGATTTCGTGATTTAGGTACAAAGTTTCTGATAGAATATTAGGTTTTACATGAATTGTTTTGCTAGTTTATAATCTGTCTGAAAACTTATCTTTTTGAATAGAAAACTAAGTAGATAGGCTCTAATATAATAATAATAATTTTGTGCACGAAGCTCGTATTGTCGTGTTAAGCATACGACAACAAGAAAACGTATTTTAGAGTCACGTGACTTGACGTTTGACTATAGGTAGTATCGTAAAATAAACTGTTATATTGAAGTAATGCACTGTTATAAGTAGGTACTTACCACTTAGCATCAGGTGGGCTGACTTATATTAGTAAAACTTATAATATTATAGGCTAAGACGAGTGTTACATTTATAAGTTATTTACCGTAGGTAATACTCACTTTAAACAAAAAATCTCTAGAAATAAACTACATTATTTTAGAATCGAACCACACTCAACTGTTGAAGCGGAAAACGTTTTCGCGATATATATTTGCATACTTAGCGTGGCCAGACTCTAAAAACAGTGTAAAGGTAAACAATAAAACTAGATATAGCGATGCTCGACTGCGCATACGCACAATGTAGCGCGATGTGCCATGTAATACGATAATTGGAAATGTTGCCACCCTTGTGCCCTCATTGTTGCCTAAATAATATTAATATCAATAGATTTATATCACTTAGTAAATGAAGAAATTAAAGATTTTAATATATATACCTTATGTGATTGACTTATTGACTCGATAGGGAATTGAACCCGCTATCTTCCCTTTGATGAGGAAATGAAGTTGAGTGAACTTGATCAATTTTATTTTGTATTTAAATTACATAAAGAATTACTTACAGTATTTATAATTAAACATATTGTAACAGTTCAGCTATCTGTAGACCGTTGAAAACGATCTGTGGATTAGCTCAACTGATATACTTACTTAAATCAAATCTGCATATAGCAGGTTATTCCAATTAGATTTTGTAATTAAAGAAAATAAAATGAAACGATACAAAAGCGCCATTACAAAAAATACAAACCATTTTCATATTATGAAATGAAAAGCCGACGGAAAAGTTTCGATTTTCGAATGCCGTCGGAAAATGCCGTCGGGAGGCTTCTGCCGACGGGCTTCGACCGGCGTTCTACCGTCCACCAATCACAGGCCAGTATCCGCCCCAAGAGGGAGCGAGACAAACATATGCGGGAAAGCTAAGCGGAAGACAAGGATGGGTGCTACGCATGTGTTTAGTATCGTCTACGGGAATATGATGCATCGAAGTTCTATCGGTAACTGTTCGATTTATTTATGTATTTTCATTTTTTTTTGCAAAAGGTAAGAGTGGAACTTGAAATTATGTATACTAAGTAGATTTATATAGTCTGCAAACCATCGACTCATTTTTTTAATATATTACTTTCAAATTAATCAGTTTTGAGAGTTATTTTGTGGAGTTTTCAAAATGATATGTTTTTAAGTTTACGTTATTATAATCGTAGCTTGCCTAAGTGTGCGATATTGAAGATAGAATTTTGTATGTGTGAGTGAACCGCGCTAAAGGGGAAAGCTTAAACATTATTTTTCAAAATTGATTTCTATGAATTCTGTAAATATATTTGAACGAAAACTAAAAGTAATATTATGAAAAAATAGAAACGTACATATTTGAACAAATAATATGATAACTTAGATGATAGACCCATATGATGATATTTTATTTTAATACAACGTTGAAGTAGTTACATATTATTAAAGGGTCTATATACAATATTATTCAAACAAAAACATTAATTATTCAAATTTCTTGAGGCGATATCTCCCCTCTTAATATAAATAGATGCAACTTATTACAAATTCAGTTATATTTATAAATTCATTGGCGCAAGAGAAAATTTGAATATAAAATATACTGACTGATTATAATTCTATTGTCTTTTCTATGTGTATTAAGAATACGAGGGTATTTTTTGTGGGAACATAAAAATAACCTTTTAAGAGGATTAATAAAGATACTTACACGATTAAAACATTAATTAAATAAATTAAATTAATACAGGCGGCTTTGTTCTTTTTAAAGGTTGTAGGTTCGAACCCTGCCATGGACAATTGTGTTGGAGAAAGAGTGTTAGTCAGTTTAATGCCTCACTTGGCACGTCCTCAATGAACTCTCGATGAGCATACAAATACAGAAACCGTAACACAACACAAAGATTTAGACAATTTAACAATTTAATTTCAATCGTGACCCAAGAAGTAAAATGTGGTAACCCAAAACCGCACGGAACGCGTTGGGTGCGGAAGACTCGCGTCAAATTGGCTGCATCCCTTCTAATCTGTAACCTATCGCTGAAAAGGATTCTTCTTTTTTTAATTCAAGATTGTGGTACAAGGTATAAGCGATGAGCGGTTACGTAGTGACACAGTTCAAAAGAGCAAGACTAGGATTCATTAACAAGTTGTAATAATCTTAGATAAGTTGTATGAATGAAAATAACCTGACACAATGGATGGGTCATTTTATTTCTGTTACTAATACTTTATTACTGTCTTAGTTATCACTTATAGCTAAGTTAGTTATCAGTCTGAGTGAGAATCATACTTTTAAACAATATAATTTACGGCAAATCGTAGTTCTTTTAAGTGTTAAAAAAACTATGTCAGAACCTTTTAAACTCAAAAATATAACGAAGCCATTCTTGTGTCTTGTGATTTTATAAAAATCTTAATTTGAAATTCATAATTGATTGTTTTCGTTAATTAACACTACATTGTCTGTTACATGTAGGTAAGTACTAAGATTTAAAACATAAATTCTCATGTAAAGTATTTTTTGTAATTTTTTTCGAGAATAATTAAGTACTTTAAGCCTAAGTAACTGTCGTATCTTATGACTTGGACGTCGACATCTAATCTATCGGCATGCACAAAGCATTCGTTACTAAAGCCGGCGTGTTGTGAGTGCCAGTGATGCATGTAAGGCGGCGCAGCTGCCGAGACTTGCGCTTCTTTGCGAATATTTAGCGGTGTATTGAAACAAACATGTAAAAACCTTTTAGGGTAATTGAAATTGCTGGCAACATTGGATAGATAAACTATAATTTAACTAGGATAAGTAAAAATTCATACTTTTTATAAAAACTAGTAGTAACTAAAGCAACGGTTGGTACATTAGGTTGATACTATACTGAATACAGCAGGACCTACTATAAGCATAACTTAACATCACTTAACATCAGATGAGATCGCGGTCAAACGCTTGCCTATAAATTGTAAAAGAAAAAAAAACTTCGACACTGACATCTCCAATAGCCCAAACATATGAGCACTACTTTATTGAATCTCTATCATATACATATTATGTATGTACATATTATGTATCCAAACATATGAGCACTACTTTATTGAATCTCTATCATATACATATTATGTATATGATAGAGATTCAATAAAGTAGTGCTCATATGTTTGGGCTATTGGAGATGTCAGTGTCGAAGTTTTTTTTTCTTTTACAATTTATAGGCAAGCGTTTGACCGCGATCTCATCTGATGTTAAGTGATGTTAAGTTATGCTTATAGTAGGTCCTGCTGTATTCAGTATAGTATCAACCTAATGTACCAACCGTTGCTTTAGTTACTACTAGTTTTTATAAAAAGTATGAATTTTTACTTATCCTAGTTAAAATAAAACATTGAAGTAAAAAAAAGCTTGCAAAATATATTATGCGTTTCTGTTGGTACTATAATTAATTAGCACAACGGTAACGACACACGTAATGAACATGTTTATAACAATCAATAATATCACATCAATCTGAAAGCTCTTTAAAATAAATAAGCTCCTTGATGCCCACACAATAGCTTCAGAACGCGCCGTCAAGCGCAATGTTACAGAACGCGCCAAGAACAATCTCATACAAACTTATCTCTGTGTCACTTCAATACTACCATTGATGAAAAATAGGCTTTATTGCACTGGTTTTTAACTCTATTTAGAATGTGTTTTTTTGGGGTTGATTCAAAATCGATATATAACGAAATGGAGCGACGATCTGCGGAGTGTACCTGGCAAACACTGGATGAGAAGAGACGAAGACCGGGCTCAGTGGCGCGGCGCGGGAGAGACCTACGTCCAGCAGTGAATGATATAGGTCGATGATGATGATATAACTAAATGTTTAGGTATTAGGTATATTCCAAAACTGAAGAGATTCAAGTCAGATTTTAGTGTTATGTGACTTGTGAACCAAAATGAGGAAGTATGAGAGAAACTGCCGCAATGTTAGACTTATTGAATCATCTGTGGCAAAATGCGAAACTACAGAACAAATCTATCGATGCGTAAATTAAGGATACCATTCAGCAAAGGTATGAGAGCAAATAACAAAAAAAATCTAAAGAAAATGTTTTAGCCCCGCGTATCTAGATGTCCCGCTGCGGTGCCCCACATTGTTCTTAGACAAACACTTTCTTTATACAAAAAAGCTCCATTATTATATTTTTTAGTAAATGCCCAATTCTATTGTCAACAGCTTTTTGATGGTTGAATTAATTCGCGTTGAAATATTTTAAATTAAGCGCCCAACCGATGCATTGTGAATTGTATCGAGATTTTGTAAACACGTTCAAAAACATGATCGTTTGACCCTTGGGATGGAAAAAATGACGTTTCAATCGGAGCGAGATAACCAGCCGTATCGAATACCGTGACATAGTATCGCAAAATCTCACAATAAGTAAGAACGGGCGTGAAATTAGATCGGGATAAATGAGGGCTAGCTCATTCTTGTGAAAACGGCGTGACGGAGCCGCGTGTCGTGCTTTGCGAGACGGTGGCGGCGTGCGAAACCATTTTGTTGATATAACGAGTTGTAGCGTTGTGCTGCCGGGTGACCGTGATGATGACGTAATTAATGGCGTGTGACATCACTTGCGTCATTGTTTGTTTTGGTACTTTATGATGGATTATTGTATTAATGCTATTTTCTGTAGGTGTTATCTGTCTAAATGTATCTAATTTAATTGCTAGTATTATTATTAGTAGTATTTATTTAATTCTTTACTGCACAAGATTAAACTAGCAGGATCTTCAGATGCAACAAGTTTCAGTTACTTTTATTAATTTAATATAAAAACTTATTAATTGAATTACAATACACTAGTAGGTATTCTTACACTAGATTTTATAATAGGTCTTTTTATATATTAAGTATACTGCTGGCTCTTTAAGTAGTAGGTAATCATATTAATTGAACAAGTACTTCGAGAAACTGGCTAGAACCACTTATATGACGATTTTAAATATTTATTGTAATTTTACAGTATAAAATATTACCATTAAACTACAAAATTAATTCAGTAACAAAATTTTATAAAACCTATTGATAATAAAATACTTCTAAGGACTTCTAAGCAGGTCACATAAAACTAAATCGTTTCACATAAAATAAATACAATTTTCTTTTGTACATGTATGTCGGTATATTATGTCTCAAGTTTATAACCCTTTCCTGCTTACCCGACAAACCATTACAATACCTAGGATATTGGACATTAACCCTCCAACGCCGGCAGTAAAATATTTTATTCGCAGTTTACGATCTCTACAAGAAAGAAAGTATCCTATCAACAACAGAATTTGTCTGAAAACTAGACGATTCCAAGAGAACATAAAAGTAAAATGATTTGAAAGCTACATTTTGTACCTCATTTTTATTATCTGAGCCTGCGAACTCTCGAGGTATAATTCTACTTGTAGATAGAAATAAAAAATCTAACACTGAAACACATCCGATCAATAATGCTGGAGTACGATCCTGAAATAGCACAATCACATAAACTTTTCATTCCCAAAACAATACAAAACAGAAATCATCGAATCTTAGGCCGGCGTCACACAGCTTGCTCGTAACGACTGGAGCCGCGGCAGCCTCGATGTGGGCGTCAGGTGCGCGTGTAGTGGTGAGCCTGTGAATGTGTGCGTCACCCACCCTAGGGTGAGCGCTGCCTGTAGGGGTACAAGCCCCGCCCCCTGCGATGCTCACACGGCTGACTTGGAATCAGATGGCCTGGCCAGTCGTAACCCAGCCGTGTCATCGTGAACGGATCGCAGCTTCCGAGCTCTCAATATAAGCATTCGATGATTACGCGGTACGCTGACCACCGAAACTTGTCAAATTAAAAGAATTCCGGTTTGCGACGTTGCGCGTTTGTCACATCTATTGACTGGACTGTGGTTTTTTGGTTTAGTGTTTTTTTGTGATTTTGGACTTTGGTGATTTTAGTGTTGGCGCGTCGAAGATTTTTTTAGGTATGTAGCTCTTGTATTAACTAGTAGGTACTGTTCGTTAGGATGTATGACAACCCTTCATACAAACGGCACATTTGTTTTGAATTTATCGCTTAATGCAACAATATTATTATAGGTAGGTATTTAGTACCTACAAGTTAATCAACAAACATTTTCTTTTATAAAGAAATATACTTAGCTAAAATAACGTTTTTTTTTAAAGCTAAACCCTACTCCGGTTATTTGTAGGCTTTAAGCCTGAAGCTGCAAAGGTTCCGCAATATAGTTTTAACATTTTCAAATACAGCTAATGTATTCATGATCCTTACTCAAAAATAAAAAAGTGTGTCTATTAAAAATTGTCTAGTTTTTATTATAAAATAAAATGAAATAGATATTTTAAAAACATGTTGAAAGCTTTGATAACGAAAGTGTCTAATATCTACCTGTATATTGACAAAGGTCTCCATAGTAATATGATATTTTTGTTTGGTTATGAGGGTTTTTTTTGGTGTAATTGAATCATTTAATACATTTTATTGTAGATAATTTGTTAGAGTAAACATTTGGTTCTATTGTTAGAATTTTGGGGAGAAATTTAATCTAATTTAATTTTAAATAGACAATACAAACTGTAGGTAGTTTAATAATTTACAGAATTATTTTTAAATAGTGTATCCGTACGTAGTATTTATTATGATATTTAATCTTTTTATTTATGGTAAGAATATGTTTATAAGTAAATTATTTATGTTCATGAGCTATAGCTAAATAATTTATAGCAAATATATTTATGTAAATGTAAAATTTTACATATTTATGTGAATTTTATTGAATAGTCACTTCATAATCATCATTTTAAATCTAATATAATATTTAAAACAGGCTAATCATTAAAAAATAAATCATCAGAAAAAAACTACTAAAATGCCAAAAATAAAATTTCATAGCTAATAAAAATTGCGTATTTTATTCAAAAATTTGATTCTCCATAGCTAATAACTCATTCAGGTTCAAATTTTTTTTTTCAAAAATCTTTGAAGCTGCCGATAATGTTTCTTCTATTGTACGCACAAAATTTGTAATTTCGTTAAATAGAGATATCCAGTATTGTTAGGTAGCAAATAATTTCTGCGGTAAACGATACTTGAGGCACAATAGGTGACATTGACATGGGGTAATATTGCAAGCTGGCTTGGAAAAAAAAATGTAGGGTTTTCTGCTACTTGGTTTTAATATTAAATTTTACTAGTATTAAAATTGACTAATGTAATTTTATTGAATTAAAAGTAAAATTTTATTATTGTGATAATAGGAAATACTTACATATAAGTAATTAATTATTTTTCATTCAGGAGTTAAGAAAATATTATTTTTGCTTTAATTTCATTTTATCATAAAAAATACACATTTTAAATAACAACAATAGTTAAAACGCATGAACTATCTGTAGATCATTGCAAATGACTAATAGATCTTTTAACTAATCCAAGTCAACAAATACCTAACAGTTTAGAATTTATGTTTCCACTTATCCATGAACATATTTTTTTTTCACTGGTTCTTCAATGGTTTCACTGGTTTTTTTGTACATTCAATAAGGAGAGAAGAAAATACACTCGAGAGCAATGAATCCGGGTCACTTAAAGAATCCTAAAAATCTCGGAAACTAAAAATGCTAGGTTAATGCAATAAATTGTATTTAATAGACAATGTAATACTCCTTAAATGAAGGTATTAAAACTTCTTAGTTATTGTAAAGTTATATCATAAAAAAATCAAATTTGAAAAAGGGCCACTTTCGAAGATGGAACTACGAAATTACAGCATTTGGTTTTGCTTTTGTTTGTAATCTGTCATTTATGTGGGTACATAAACCATGTTGATAGTGCTCTATATTCATTATTCAAGCTGAAATTATGTCGCTTACGCCTGAAGAATGCACCAGAATACTTACAATGCTGGAAACCGGCCGGAGTCAGCGCGATACAGCCAGGACTGTCGGTGTGTCGCTGTCAACAGTACAAAGAGTTCTCCGACGTTACGAAGAAACTGGTTCTAACCTACGCAGACCAGGAACGGGCAGAACCAGGTGTACCACAGCACGAGAAGACCGATACTTGGTGAACACCATGCTTCGAAATCGCTTTCTCACAGGAACTGAACTCACCAATCAGTTTCGACGCCTCGGAGGAAGTAACCCAAGTGCATGGACAGTAAGACGTCGGCTTGCTGAATCTAACTTAAAACCCCTTAGACCTGCAAACGGCCCTAAACTGGAGCGTGGGCATCGTATTTCGAGACTAAGATATGCCCAGAGCCACGTAAATTGGAGTATTGAAGATTGGTCAAAAGTTATGTTCTCCGACGAATCAAAATTTATGCTCTACAAGCACGATGGAAGACACAGAGTGTATCGAAGACCAGGGGAAAGATTCAAGCAAGCATGCATCGAAGAAAAAGTAGCCTACGGTGGTGGGTCTGTACTTGTGTGGGCCGGAATTTCTTCTGAAAGTCGCACAGAGCTGGTGATCATAGAAAACGGCTCTTTAACTAGCGTAAGATATGTGGAAGAAATCCTCAATGATCACGTTGGTCCATTTATGGTCAATTTAGGTGAGGATGCTATATTTATGCATGACAATGCCCGACCTCATACAGGTAGGATTGTGAATGACTACCTTCAAGAGATGAACATTACTCGTATGGAGTGGCCAGCGCGCAGCCCGGATATCAACCCGATCGAGCATGCTTGGGACGAGCTAGGCAGATGCGTAAAACAACGAAACCCTCCCCCAATCACGCTTCGTGAGCTCAAAATTGCTCTCACAGAGGAATGGGAGAATATTCCCCAAAATCGTATAAAGAACTTGGTGTACAGCATGCCAAACCGCGTAAACGCAGTAATGGAAGCACGAGGAGGCAATACGAAGTATTAAAATTCAAGAAAATCGTAATAAAGTTCAAAAATTTCATGTTTCCTATTTTTGTTTTAAGGAGAGATCAGCAGTTTTTTTCTTAATGTAATTTTGTGTTAATAAAATGTATGGTGACTCATATTTTTTTTACTTTCATTTAAGGAGTATTACATTGTCTATTAAATACAATTTATTGCATTAACCTATCATTTTTAGTTTCCGAGATTTTTAACATTCTTTAAGTGACCCGGATTCATTGCTCTCGAGTGTATCAAACGACAAATTCAAGAGTGCCGCTGTCAAAAGTCATGACAAAAATCAATAAATAAAATCGATCTAAACGCCGACAAAGTGTTGCAAAAGTAACTATTGTAACTCGCTATTATTTATATTTGAACAACGCTTTCAAGTGTTGACATGACACAATACAACAACTCCTAGGGGTGTCTAGCACTTTTGACAGTTTTTTTCACGTATTAATGACATATTTCTGACAATAAAAGACATGACCATTGACGTAGGTTCTCACATGCTGTCGTTACACGGTATTTAATGCGATTTCGGTACTCATGTTAATGGTTTTTTTGACGTTTTAATTTTACTCGGCAGTGTGCAAAAATTTTGAACTTACATAAGTTTACATTAGCATACATAAGCTTGTTTGAAAGTTTTTATTATACTTAATAAACTTTATAATATACAAGTCTACAAAATATAACAAAAGGAAAGGAATATTTTTTTCTCTTATATATTTTAAACAATATTTTGTAATTTCATTTTATTAAATTTAATTTTCATCAACATTTTTAATTTTTTGAGTTTCGGCCCAAAACAAACGATTTTATAAATACCTATATTATATTTATAAGCTATAAGTCCCTTATAATCTTCTTATTTCTGATATACCGACTCCCGAGTTACGGAGTAGAATTCTTAATATTAAATTTTAAAAATAAATAATCTTATGGTCCAAAATAACACCTCTTTGGTCTCAATAGCTGCACCCCTTCGATGAGGCTTAAATTTATATAATCCTTAGATTAAGATAAAGTCTTTTTTAAAGTAAAAAGCTTTCCATGTAGCTTGTTTTTTATCCTTTTATTTCATTAGTTAAGTATACAAGATTGGAATCATTAAAATGATTTATATTTTTTTTAAAGTTTGGAGTCCTCCAAACTACCGCTCACAACATTATTTACGTAGCATAAAAAAATAATATTTTTTTGTTCGAACATCACGCCTACCAAACCAATTATAATTAATACTAATTCATTTAAAAACATACGTCTTGGATTATTGCCTATACATTATTTGTAACTAACTGATCGATATTTTGTATGGTTTAATAAATCTTTTTCTATTATTATTTATTCATTATTTCTACTTGATTCAAAGAAAATAATTTCAAAATACTATTTTTTAAATATTACATCACATAACCTGTAGTTTAACTTACAAAATATGACTTATGTATAACTAACCTAAAAAGCTATCAAGAGCAAAAACATTCAAAAGGATATGTATTCCCTCTGTACCTACCAGTATTTCTTTGTGGCAACACTGGCAACATCAAAGCCGCACGTGTTCTCAAAATCCTTGCCATTTTTTCGAGAGCACTTTTTAAAGTTGCCATGTCAAAGCAAGACTCTTCCTTTTCACTACGTTTAAAAAATAACATTTGAATGCGATGCTGGATTATAATTAACAAAACTCGGGTTTAGATTAAACTCGTTTTCAAGTGTCGTTCGTGTGTTGGTTTATGCAATTGCGGTATTTTGTGTATGTTGTTTACATATTTTTGTGTAGGTGTGTGCTTGTGGTACTTGTGTGTCTCTGTTCATTGTAATGTTATATCATAGTTATCTGTTGTTAGTATTGCAATAGCTAATAATGTAGTTTAAACACTAACGCAAAATAATGACAATTAAATATTACATTTCGTTTATCTTTGCTGATAGAGCAAAAATTAATTTAGAAGTGTACTAACGAAACTTAGACTTAAAAATATTCTAAATGACTAGTCGAATTGTCAATACGAATAAGAATATATTACTCAAAAAATATCTTAAACTAAAATATACATAATATGTTTATTACAGTAATTATTCGAATTGTGTAAGGTCTTCTAAAAAATGAACCGGATACTCGGAGCGGACAAAGTCTGGAGCGGACGCTAGTTAGAACTATACAGTACAGTACCTCTACCATGAGTTGTCACAGTAAAATCGCCTGACTTTACTACAGTAGTTACGTAAATATTAGTATTACGCATTTTAGTACCCAACTATCCGCTAGAGGCGCTATACAAATCTTCATACATTTTTTTAACTACAGACGCTAGCGAGTATAGATTGTAAAAACTCATGGTAGAGCTACAGCTACCGAATAGTATCCAAAGCGGCCTTCGCTAGTACTGTCAGAATGGAAAATAAATTACGATCTCCAATTCTGTTGTACAGTCAGCACAAAGCGGTGGGTGATTTGTTACATTGATTTAAAACTGACATGTACTGTTCGCAAAACAAATCATTAATAAAAAAAATTTGATTCAGTTTTTTGAAAATGACTATTATAGTTATATTTATAGGTACGGTATATCTTATAAAAAGTTAGCGCAGATGGATGACGAATTTAAAGATTGTACAGTATAAAATAATATTCACGGACAATTCACACATCACACTCTAGCCCTAAACTAAGCAAAGCTTGTACTATCGGAACTAGACAGCTGATAGAATACTTATACATTTTATTTGTAATTACTTACATAGAATGCATAGTAACACCCAGACACAGAACACTGGTTCTGTAAAATAAATCTGGGTCTGGGTCTGGGTAAAAGAAATAAATACCTACTGTTCGTTAAAAAAAATGTAACAAATGTTCAGTTCACTCACATAAAAAAAACATTTACTTGTTAGATTTATCTGCAGTCGGTACTAATGTACAGTTTGACTCGACAACCGCACAGTGGGTTATGGCATGCGTAGTGTCGGTACGATAAATCAATATCAAGCATTGTGATATGATATGCATATATCTAGTAGTCTCGGAAATAGTATCACGAAATGATTAGGCAGTATCATCATCAATATACAGTTGCATACTAATATAATAAATGTGATCTAGATTCATTACTTTAGACCAAAAAAAATCTTCTATACCTATTCTTCTTGGATATTACCAGCAACACATGAAATCAGAAATTTCATACATATCAGTATTTTAAAAACAAATAAAATCTTATACAAATAAAAAGACCGCCCTAAACTCATCAAAGAAGTATCTATTGACAACACCGCGGAGTTTTCAAAGAAAAAGTAGGAAATACGATTAGAGAGTATTCGTTTGAGTTAAAACAGCGTTAATGGGACCCTTGCTGGCTCTAATGAGGTGTGTTGAGAAGGCATTCGATACGAAACTACTTGAAATGTACTGGGAATTAAAAAGAGTTGTAGCATTGAGTATACGATAGTAGATGAATGTGAATCACAACACAGCGCCATCTTGTCTTATACCTACTTAAACTTAAACTAAGCAAATGTGATGTGAATTTTGCAACGGTCTGTAGATAGCTCAACTGTTTCTTATGTATTTTATATGCCTATGTACATTTTGTAAATACTGTGTAGTCGTAGTTGCTCCATCTCGCCGGAGGGCGATTTGGTATACCTATAAAGTAAAAAATATTTTTTTTCAAATAATGGCGGCTGGTACAGATGTTTATAAAATAAAATAAAAACAACCTTAAAGGTAGATACAGTAGTTCGAGTAATAGTACTGTTCAGTGACTCTGTTCCCCGCACTAGGACAAAAAATATGGATTATAATGAAAGACAATTCAAAAGTAATTCCAAGACAGAAACAACAGTACCTACTTATCGACAAGCCAACATTATCCTGAGCTAGAATAAGGGATGAATTTAAAACCGTTCCGACTTCATCCCTATTAGAGTGCTTTGCATGCAGCCTTTGACGGTCTGTGTCTGTTATATTGTAACTTCAATGTAAAATGGGCTTTAACACACTGGATTTAGATTCAGTTTAACGTCATCATTTTAAGGAGATACGTGCCAGGTTATAGGTAGCCTAAGAAGGTAGAGCCTACAGCTCTAATAAGCATTTTCTCAGGTAAAAATATGTACACGTTGACTTGAGAACTTCTTCCGTTTCTTTTCCTCGATTAAATAAGGCTAAACAATCCTTTCGCGGGCCTTTGATGTCGTTTTAGCCGAGTTTAAAAAATATGTAACTATAACACGTTGGTTGAAAACAATGGACAGACTTACGTATTGTTTATCAAATCAAAATTAAAAAAAAATGTTTAGTTTTAAGCTAATGTAAGATTCGTTTTTGGTGCAAAATAAAATTCAATTCATTCATTCAAATCGAAAAAAGTAGCTTGGTTCCAAATCAAAATATCTAGTTTATTTTAGGTAACAACAGTAAACAAATTACAAGGTCTATTTTATGCATAGTCATACAGAGACAAACCAAAGGCCTATCTTATAAAAAGTTAGCGCAGACTTGATGTATTGATTACCATACAGAATGATGACATAAAGTCAACGCTAACTTTTTATAAGATAGGGGGTATAAGTTTAATCTCGTTTTTGGTTCGGCTCTATATCGCCTCTACCTCGAGTGAAACATTGAAACTCCGTTGCAGTAACTGCATCTGCGCCTCCAGCCTCCAAGTTAGATCCTTTGACGTGCTCAGACGGCCACTTACAACGAATACTGTTTTTTCTGTTTTTTCTCAACATTTTAGGTATTTTTTCTCGGTATTTTCAGATATTCAAGAGCACTTTATCGCGTCTGCGAAGTTGCAAATGGATTTCAGTTCACTCTGTTATTACTCGGAATGCGTTAGCGTAAAGTTTTCGCTTTATTTTCTTTTTATACACGTGTTTATATGGAATGAGGCAGCAAATTGTGAACTTTTTTGAGGGTCAATACACTCACTGTTGTTTTTTTGCCAGTAAAAATTTGTATCAAAGCATTAAAGAGACGACAAGAAAATTGTTCATAGATTAGGTATTATTATTTATCAGCCATACCTTAGACAATTTAGTTATGTAAATTTTACATAAAAGCCTTTTTAGACTTTAGAGTAAGAAGAAGACGTTCACAATATATTAAAAAAAGTTATTTAGTTTTACAAGTTCAAAAAAAATATACCTAGATTTTATAAAACAGTTTAATTCCTTGAACCAGATATCGTGTCGGCTCCAGCATTATTTGAAATCATCTCGTATTAATTTTCGTAGCACAGTGAATACAATATCAAAAAGAGAGCATTTATATCTACTTTTATTAAAATAACCCACGTAATTAATATAATTAAAAACAGGTTTAATGTAACCGAACACGGATAGAGAAGCCGGTCAGCTCGATCCGACGATTGATCCAGAGATAAGGCTGTCGGTCGGCGTATGTATCATGTTTACGTTATACGTCACTCTCTGGCTTGGGAAAGTGGAGTGGATGTGAAAGGATTGTACAGTTGCTCATAGATTTCGAAGGGGAATCCGCCATTTTGCTTTTTAAAACAAATGATAGCCTAATGTCTAATACTGTATACCTACTGTATGTAACTGTCTGATTAATTATTTATTTATTAGTGATTTCAAACAAGATGTCTCTCGTTTAGTTTCATATTTTATGACTTTCCTAGCAAATTATGTAAAACAAAAAACTGTTTCACTTCATTAAAAAAATTACATTAAGTATATAAATGAAAAGTATTTGAGGCTTACACTACTATTTCCTAAATTTAAAGCTTGTTTCCCATGCAAAATAAAATTTAAATATAAAATTTTGGATAATGTCGATTTATCGGATGAAGATCAAAAAAGGAGAAAAATAACTTTTAATTGTAATTTTTGTAAACACATGTAAACCATCTCATTAGGGCCAGTCCGTCCAATACTTCAAGACTTCTCACATTAGTGTGCACACTTTAGGCCCTTTGAGGTACTTTCAGTCTAGTCAAAGTAAGTTCAATTTATAACCCTCAGATCCTTTGGTCCATTGTGCCTCGTAGGGGAATATATCAAAGACTCGTTCGATTGGGACTTGAAAAGATCAAATACGTGCACGATTTCGAGTACCTGTGACTTTTCTGATGCGATTGCTGGTTGATTATGTAGGCACGAAAATATACGCGGGAGATGATACCTTGGGGATGAACACGAATAAATGTGACATCATTTCATTTAAAAAAATTGAAAGTTTCGGTAAACATTTACATTAAAAGAATTTCAACCTTTAACATCTACGGAACTCACAAAGAGATTCAGTTGCTTACGAGTTCACGGATGACCTAATAACCCGAACTCAACGTCCAAAATAAAAATAAAACATATACGAGACTACCGTTTGTAGTTTTCTCTATGGGTGGTACAACTAACTTCATTTACCATCGATCATTTATCGATGCACGGAGCTATTTGTACTATGCAACAATAGATGGCGCTTTCACAATTCGGCACCATCATCTACCAATTAGTATCTTCTGTCTCTCATTTTTTAGGCGGAAGAGAAAGAGAGGCACTTCAAAAGAGCGTAATGACGCTGATTGTAATTGATGATGTGATCTATTCGGGTCAATTTTGTTGTAAACGAGGATTTCTTTCTTCGTGGGTCACGAAGTAGGTGCGGCTGATTGAAGGATGCTAGGAATTTTTGAAAAACTAGATTGAAGATTTTATTTAGCATGACTGTACATTGTACGATGTTTTAAACCAGATCTTTTAGAGATAATCTGAATCATTAATCTACTAATATTGAAACAAGAGGCTATTATAGAAGGAATGTAACCTTTATTACTATACACAAACCTACGCCGTACCAACAATCTAAACGTATAGATAGCGCGTTCTAGGCTAAATTAAATTTGCCAGTGCCATCTAGTTCTGATTTTGATAAACTGAAACATAGAACCTTATCTTACTACACGATGTGTGCTTTCTAGAACCTTCTCTGACTGTAGCTTTTCTTTCCAGGTCTCAAAACTATGCAGTGCTAGCCCGTGCCGTGCTGTGTGATCTCCGGTAAAGGGGGGGGTTGTCAAGTTGGGGGGTGCGTTCGAGGGGGTAGAGCGGTACGGAGGGACGGTGTACGGGGTGGCGCTGCACGGGGGCTGGGGGCGGGGGGCGCCTGCGCCGGCGCACGCCGCCACCACGCTGGTGGGCGGGCTGGTGCCGCCGCCGCGGGAGCCCACCACGGCGGCAGAGGCCTTCTGGAAGATGCCGCATAAAGGTTCTTACACTTTTAAATAAATACTAGCTGTCCCGGCGAACTTCGTACTGCCTTAGAGAGTTTTTTTTTCTGACAGATTTTCTTAATATTTTTTTCCATAAGAACCTTGGACAGAGTATTAGAAAACTACAAAAAAAAAATAAGCCAAATCGGTGAAGCCGTTTTCATGTTATGTCGTGACAACGGAAATCGGGTTCGATTTTTGTATATCTATTTAAAGATAGATTCATGGACATTTCACACACAACACTCTTGCCCAATGTTTGTACTATGGGAACAAGATTGCTGATAGAATACTTACATACACACACACTTACATACAAACTAACCTCCACAACACAGGTTTTTCCTAGGGTGGAGATTAGTGTCCAACCAAATTGTGTTTTAAAATAAGAGTTTGGAATAAATAAAATACATTTTTTTGTAAATACATAGAATACATAGAATACCTAGTTATAACATAGATTATAACACAAACATTTGCATTGAAATCGAACCCACGACCCACAACATGGTTGGCATGGAGCTACTACTAACTGAGCTAACGCCTGTCTAAAATAGGTATTTACGAATCTACCTATCAACCAATTATCTTTTAATTAAAAATCTGACACTGATTTAAGAGACACTAAGTAGATAATTACGTACTTAGTAAGTATGTGTTTACGTATATGTACTTAATAGCGGACCGCCTAAAATGGTAAGTTACGTTCGTCCAACTTTAAGGGTTGCTTGGTTGCTACACTTAGTCTAACTTAAGTATTTCTAGAACCACTACTACCGGTTTACCAAAACGACAATATCAATAAATTAAAAAAGTTACTTCAATTAATATTTAAATTTGAGTTTTTTAGTCCAGTTTTCCTTGTTTTTGTAGGTATATCTGTAGATTTATAAAATATTGAAAAAAATGCAGTAAGTACCTAAATATAATTCAACCAATGATCGGCAAAAAAATTAGGTATAGGTACTGTAAGAACAAATGCCTTAAAAGGCAAACTACATAATAATATATTGTAAGTATGTCATGTTAAATAAAAATAAAAAATAAATTGTTTGGGACACATTTTAACATAAGATCTAATAAAGATCTAATAAATAAAGCAATCAACATGAAACAATAAATGAATCTACCCATGTGATCGTCTATACTTGCTTTAACAAATCCCATAGAGTTTTAAAACCCCATTCGAGTTAAAAGTGAGTTTCAATAGTTAGGAACATCAAAACCAAATCTCAAGTGAAGCCGCGAGCCAGGATGCTAGAAACTTGCTCCTGTAACTTGTAACTTGTGGACTCCCAACACTTGTATTGTAAAGTTTGTAGTTGCTACCTTGTTAGGAACATTATAATAATGCAGTTTGTACATTAAAAAGCTGTGTATTATATATTATTATATATTGGTACTGATTTGGAGTTGAGCTATCTATAGATCGTTCGCAACGGTCTGTAGCTCAACTGCTTCTTATGTATTTTATTTCCAACGTTAATTTTGTAAATAAGTATGTACTATAATATAAAATAATAAGGTATATGTATAAAATATCTAGGTAGCTTTTTATATGCTCATACGTTGTGTCACATATCACCGTTAACAAAAATTGACAATTTGTAAGAATTTTGAAATTTCGGATGGTCTTCGTACCCCACATAACGAAAGTCTTGACCCTCTAACACAAGCAGATTTGTATTTCAGGTGAAACGTACATAATTATTAAAAAAACAAATTAAGTGACATTTAATTCCGTTTTAAATCTCGGCAACGTAAAAATCTTTAGTCGTAAAAATTTAAATTCTTCCAAAAAATGCTTTGAAACCATAGAAATGAAAAGCGAATTAAATTCGGAAATACCTCTCAGTGCTCTATTTAGACACCAAACCGAAACAAATACTAAGCTTGGTTAGAGTTTATATATTTATAGTGCTAATAGAACTTAGTTCGCAAGTCGTAAAGTTCAGTGACCTCTACACAAACAACGTAACGCGAGTACCTACTATAGTTTATTCTGTGGTTTATGTAAACTAACCTTCTTGATAGGAACTAATAACACATATATGTAAATCTTCTTGGTAAGAAATAAATGATACATGAAAAAGTAACAGTTTACACTACGCGGTGATGTGGCATTATGAATGTGATGTTATTGCGGCGCAGTGTAACTCGGATACGAAAACGATACACGTGCGATCGTCATATTATACGTTTGAAAAGTTTTCTTGCTTTTTTTATGAGTAATTTCAAAGAAAAGCTGGGAATATCGCCTAAGTCCGGGATAAGTGGAAAACTTTGGAGGAGACATTAGCCCAGCAGTGGGACACTATAGGTTAAAAAAACTAAAAAATCAGCAAGTATTAAATTTCTAAAAAAATCTTTAGATCAACATAAAATAAATTCTTAGAAATAAGAATTAGTTGTTCTGCTTAGCTTGGGGCCAGATGATGTGTGGATTGTCCATCATTATTTATTTATTAAGCAAAAATCTTACACAAACAACAAACTTATCTAAAGTTTTTTTTTTATCAGTCGTTAGATATCTATATCTTCTATATACTTATAATAAAACTGTAGAGAGGTCAATTCTGTACATGAAATATATTTAAAAAAAAACTAACAGGGGGTGATTAGTGATCGATACTGATGCCAAAAATGCAATCAGTAAAATTTTTGTCTGTCTGTCTGTCTGTCTGTCTGTATGTTCCTTATAGAAACAAAAACTACTCGACGGATTTTAATGAAACTTGGTACGATTATTCTTCATGCTTCTGGGCAGGTTATAGGATACTTTTCATCACGCTACAATCAATAAGAGCTGAGTAGTGAAGGGAAATGTCGGGAAAACGGGAGAAGTTACTCCGTTTTTTAAGCTTCCGTCGCGTGTGCAGCCTTAATGGTTAAAGTTACATAGAAATCATGTATGACGGAAATATTCTACATTAAATTGTCTAAAAAATATCCCTGAACAGCATATGTCTATCTTTTATGGTTGACTCGCAATAACACGTGTAACTCCTGATAGCTTAGCAGTTCGGAGCATTCTGATTATATTTGTTTACTCTTACGTTTATAAGACTCTCAGTCATCCCAAATTTAAAAAAGTTAACATTATTACCTATTCAATAAAAAAAGAATCATAGAAATCGGTATAGAAACACCAAACTTATACATGAAATAAGCCATCGCGCCGTCGCAAAATACTCAAATCGAGTAAAGTTTGAAATTTGTTGTGTTTACCGCTAGATGGCGCTACTGTGCACAAATCCTAGATCGCGCTATCGGTGCGTTTTGGCAATGTGTTATAAGTCGGTCGGTATTTAGCAAAAGTTTCGTTAAATTGAGTTATTTTGATAGGTTATTTAGTGTTGCGTACCCGATTACCGCTTTAATGACGAATAAATATTTTAAAACAAAATGTTAAATAATCAAGGGGGCGCTCATAGTCTCATACAAAAACATAATTTATTTAGACGGTTTGTTTTAAATAATATTTTATAAATAATATAATATATACTTAATCTATACTAATATTACGTACGAAGAGGTAAAGTTTGTGTATTTGTTAAATTGTAAGGGGTAATCTCGGGATCTACTGAACCGATTTTAAAAATTCTTTCACCAATAGAAAGTTACATTATTGCTGAGTGTCATAGGCTTTATAAAAACCCGAAAAGGCTTTTACGTGGTTGTCTGTTTTGCAAAGTGAATCGGAGAAAATACGGTCGAATGAAAGCGTTTTTACGAACTCTGCCTTAACTATGATATATTTTTGTGTTCTAGAGAAAAAATGTGGAGCTTGATAATGCTTACAAAATATACAAGTCAACGACAGCATATGTCTTACTTTTATATTTAATAAAAATTATGCCCAACGTAGTGGGCACGTGTCAGCTAGTTTCATAATAAATAGATATGTGCCAAAACCAAGTTTCAACAAAAACTAGCTGAAAATCTTCGAACAAAATTATAATAACGTAGCCGGGCCAAGCTAACCGAGCTTGCGACTAGTGTCACATTAGGAAACAGATAAAGACAAATAGACCGGAAAAACACTTGTTCGAGTGAGATAAACAGTGTTTTCTTTGTGCTAAAGGAATTTTAATGATTGAGAGACCAGACTGTCGCTGAAAGTTGAATTTTAATTTAATATTCTAGCTGCTATACAGCGCGGTAATGCAGTAGGTATGCAGTTCGTATCTTGTTGTTACTCTTGTTACCGATCGGTTGAGGTATCTAAAAGTCGTTTCAAATAGTCTGTAGATAGCTCAACTATTTTAGGTGTTTTTTTGGAAATACTGTATTAATCATAATTTTGTCATAAAAGACAATAAAATCCCAAAACAATACCTACATAAAACTATGTAATACAATTTTTGAAACGGGTATCTATTTATGGTGAATCTATGTAATAAGGATATGTAGGTACTTACTTAGTTTTTCTATAGTGATAGCCTTGGATCTTCATAAAAGGATGAACATCTCAATTTTTTTTAAACACTTATATTCAAACAAGGTTAGCTCAACTTTTCGTTTGGTTTTAAAGATCATTAAAAACCAATTATCAATCAAAAAGATAAAAGTGGATTGAATAAAATTATGGTTTAATTGATTGTCTTATTGCAAACGTATATTCACTACAAGTTATGTTTGTGTACCTATGGCATAAATAAAAATCGGTAATTATAGATATTAAATATTTTTTATTATATTATCAGCTCGGTGAAGGTCGATATAGGTTTGGATCTTCTACAATTAGGTACCTACTCAACTAAATAAAGTTTAGCAAACTCTTGATTGATACCTTTTATATGAAAAAAATAATCTTTCGTATAATATCTCATAAAAATCTATTCTATTTTAGCATTTGTCAATGATTTTTAGTCTGTCAATGATTTTTTGTGTTCATTCATTCATTCTATTTATGGGCGTGGTTCGTGCCGTGCTATAAATTATGTCAGTTACGACAAACGATTTCTACTCAATGGGTTTTGTTTTTTTTTTTTATTTTAACGCCGCTTTTGTTGGCTTAAAGTATGTTTATTATTTTTATAGTTTAATAAAATAAATTGTATAGTCTATAGTTTAGAAAAACATAATTTAACTTGACAGATTTGCTTATAGTACCTATTTGAAATAAAAAAAAACGACTATGAAAGTAGTAATATAATTGGAAATGGTACAGAGTAGTGTGTATGTGTACCGTGCCTGGGGCGACATATATGACGGGATTTTGTTTTTTATTATTTATTTATTTTATTTGTTTATTGCAGATAACTCAAATGTTTTATTTAAACTTTGATAATATTGTCATAGTTTTTTTGTACACATAATAGATGTTTAAAATATATAGGTATGCATCTGGTTCATTCACATTTAAATAAAAACCAAATTATACAACAATTTTAAACAAACATTATATTATAAAGTTTAATTTAAATACGGTTGAATTAAAAACAGGATTTGAAAGATTCAAAATGGCGTTTAGCCAACGATTAACAACCCCTATTTCAAAAACAGATACAAAATAATAATAAGATGAGTATTTAGGGGGTTGTCTGGGCCAGGTGTGTAGGGTCGTCCCCTTTATATACTAGTATATAATTATAGCAGATGATTAATCGTCCCATATATACATTGTCTTTTTTTTTTAAGTTACAAACTTATCACACACCGTAGTCTAGTCTCATACTAAGCAAAGCTTGTACTATGGGGACTAGATTGTTGATAGAATATTTTGTTTTTTTTTTTAATATAATACATAAATCTATCAAGACAGTTGTGTTTCCAAAATATATTCATTGTCTATTTTGATTGGATAGAAGAAAAAGTCAATTTGTGTGACCATTTTTATCTACATATTTTGTTTACGTATTATTTCCGTGTGGTATTAATGAGTCAAATCAAATTCAAATCAAATAATTATTTAATAGATAATTATATTTGGGAACAAAAACAATATACTTACTTAAATCTTAAAAACATAAAAACGATTAAACTTGCAGAAGTAAAATACTGATTTGATTTGAGTCGATATCTAAGATATATTAAGTCCCGAATTCTGTTTTAGTGTAATTAAATATAATCTGAATAAAATATGCACACGCAAGCAGAATATGGAGTAAATAGCTAACTAAAAATTTTCAACCTAAAATATGTATTTAACTCAGGAATTTTAACGTTTCACTTCGACTCCGTAAAAAAATAAACAAAAACTAAAAATAATATATAACTACGTACAACTGGTTTATAGCGTGGTGCCATAAAAACGGGGATTAAAAATAAATCGCTTGAATAAATTGCACCTCTGAAATTAAAACACCCCCTCCCTCATACGACACGCGTGCCCGCGGGCGGGGTGGTGTCTGTTACACGCTGAAGCGGGAGCGGAGACGTGAGTGGTAGCGGGAGTATTTTTACGCATCTGTAAACTATGAAATTTTGAGTATAATGATTCTAAATTCCAAATTATGGTTGCCTGGAAGAAATCGCTATCAGCGATAAGGCCGCCCATTGTACTATTTTTAAGTTAGTTCTAAGATGTTTTTTTGTATTTTCTGTTTGTGCAATAAAGTGTTATCTATCTATCTATCTATCTAATGTGCTTTTGTTCTGCTTGAATCTTTTTCCACCAAAAAGTTTAATGTAAGATAAAAGACTTTATTCACAAACAAACTTACGACTATACAGTATTTACAAAATGTACATTGTCCTAGAAAATACATAAGAAACAGTTGAGCTATCTACAGACCGTTGCCAAAAATACTAAGTGGCGTAGTACACGTACACGACGTTAAGTAAACATAAAACGAATAATTTGTGAATTATCATCTCATCGCAACTACGCAGAACAAATATTTAACATAATTAGCTCAGTTGTAACAGTTTGGCGATCAAAAAGAACGCAATGAACTGAACGTGGTTTTTACGAAATAATAGATAATTTCTCGAAATCTGAAAAAGATGTAAGGTGCGTTTATTTATAATTTATTTTTAAGTACATAATAAATCACCTTCAATACCTCTAAACACCATCCAAAACCCTACAACCAACAGTTTTAGTAAAGATTTCGCAACTCGCCATCTCTCGTAACTTGGACCTCAGCACTACGATTGTCCATTGTTCTTTTAGCAGGCTCGCTTGTTAGTCGCGCGACCCGGCGGCCGAGAGGTGTGATTGCGGCTCAAGTAGTCGCGCCTATATTAATTGGCAAAGCACTTTCAGCTGCAATTAAATTCAGATTGGAAAAGCAACTATAAAAAATAACCTCGTTCGATATATTATTGGGAACTAATAATTTTGCTGTGTGAAAATTCATTGATCAGGGTTTTGATATGAAATTGTTTCATATAAAATGTGAAAGCTATCTACGATAGCGAAATAATAACAACTTTGATGATATTTTTATATATTCTCAGCGAATTCTAAAAACCTTTTCCCCAAAAAGTGTCATCACCAATAATCGAAAATTCCAAAACATTCGGAAACAAAGAACTAATTCCGCATTTGCAATCTGAGCACGAGCGCGAATCGCAAATCCGTAGAAAAAAGGGCGAAACAATAAACTGGCCCAACCAACCTTAATCAAAGGCCTGCCCTAAATTCGCCCACAAATTGCATCCAATTGTTCACTTTTTACCGCGACGTAAGGGGTATTGTCTAACAACGGGCCGCAGGCGTAGGCGCATGTTTAAACGCACTCCTATACAAGTCCACTGGCTTGTGAGAATCGTAATTGCTCGTATTATTGCCCATCTGTAATTTTGCGGGGCGATAAAGGATTGTAATCGGTTTGACGGTTTCACGGTCACCTAGTCTGATGAACTATATTTTAAAATTGTTCTACTTCGTTGAAGCTAGTGACGTTCATTCCGCGTGACCGCAATCGAGCTATTGTTTGTGACCAACTTTTCGTTTCATTAGACGCCAGAGTTTCAGCGCATTGGATATTGTGTCTCTATCTCGCACGAGCCTAACTACTTAGCGGTTTTGTTCAGTAAAAGGAACGAAAGCTCTCTTTTGTTTTTTCCTTGTGGCTTATGGAGTGATGCCAAAAAATCTCCAAAAGGACTTATACTCAGACATCGGAAGGTCTCCATCAACGGTTCCATCACAATGTCTCGGCAGTTGGAGATTAGATAAAAACTGTAAAAAAACTGTGGTTTCTCGCACCGCGAAACCCTTTTTGAATTGATCGCTTTTTACTTTTGCTTTTTACTTTTGGATTATATTGAAGGGTTAGTTTTTTAATTTTTTGCCGAAGATGCACCAATGCTTTGTGGTAGATAGACGATAATATCTATAGAGAAATACGTAAGACTGTATAAAAAATAAAGGCTTTGAGAACAAATCCACTTGAGATTGGAATTGCGGAAATCTTGGCAGTTCAGGGATACTAGAGAAATATTTTTATTATTCAATCACGAACATCAGGATTTCATTTTGTTTTCAAAAAAGCAAACGTCTTTAACCCGCTATCTCTTCAAACAAAAAAATATGGTTTGTTAATACCTAGATAGTATTTTGGTAGGTAGGTATTTGATATAAATATTTTATTTGATTGAATTCAAATCAAATCAAATTGTTTATTCAAAACTCTTACATTAACTTACAGTAATAAAAGAAAACTTAAAATTAACATGATTAGAATATAAAATAAAGAAAATAAAAACAGATATATAAAGAGTTTTAAAATTCCATGTCTCAAATTAAAAAGCACTCTTAATACACAGTTTAAGATATACGCAAATTAATCAGTTAGTTAGGTAATACTCATTTGTAAATTTAAGAGCTGTGAATTTTGTTACACAATAAATAAATAAAGACAGACGAGCTATGAACTTCACCTTCTTCTTTTGTTGTAGATGAGCTCATGCATAGCGCGGCAATGGGCGGGGGAGGCCTATTCGGGTGCTCCTCCGCTGGGCACAGCGGCATCAACCAGCTTGGTGGGGTGTATGTCAATGGGAGACCTCTGCCGGACTCCACCAGGCAGAAGATAGTGGAGCTGGCGCACTCTGGAGCCCGGCCGTGCGACATCAGCAGGATACTGCAAGTCTCCAACGGCTGCGTCTCCAAGATACTAGGCAGGTCTGTATCTGATTTATTTGATGCTAAAAATGTATATGAAACTATTTCGAACATAGTTTTCCCGATATCTCGGCAGTTGCATGCGCAATCAAAGTCATGGTAAATATCCCGTTTTTATAGAAAACTATAAAAATATGGTTTATTTTTTTACTGTTTTTTGCTTGATAGGTTATTTTCACTTTAATTTTTTTTAAGAAGTTTAGTAGGTAGGTACTTTTATGTAGAACTAGCTGACACGTGCCCACTTCGTTGGGGATAATTTGTATTAAATAAAAAAGTAAGACATATGCTGTCGTTGACTTGTGGCTTTTTTGTAGGCATTATCCACATCTTTTCTCTACAACACTTCTTTCATATTTAGCCCGACCCAAAATAATGGGAACAGGGATGGACAAAGAAGAAGAAGACTCGATTTGAGTATTCAAGTGCGACGGCGCGATGGCTTATTTCATGTATAAGTTTGGTGTTTCTATACCGATTTCTATAATTCTTTTTTTATTGAATAGGTAATAATGTTAACTTTTTTAAATTTGGGATGACTGAGAGCCTTATAAACGTAAGAGTAAACAAATATAATCAGAATGCTCCGAACTGCTAAGCTATCAGGAGTTACACGTGTTATTGTGAGTCAACCATAAAAGATAGACATGTGCTGTTGCGGGATATTTTTTAGACAATTTAATGTAGAATATTTCCGTCATACATGATTTCTATGTAACTTTAACCATTAAGGCTGCACACGCGACGGATTCTTAAAAAACGGAGTAACTTCTCCCGTTTTCCCGACATTTCCCTTCACTACTCTGCTCCTATTGATTGTAGCGTGATGAAAAGTATCCTATAACCTGCCCAGAAGTATGAAGAATAATTGTACCAAGTTTCGTTAAAATCCGTCGAGTAGTTTTTGTTTCTATAAGGAACATACAGACAGACAGACAGACAGACAGACAGACAAAAATTTTACTGATTGCATTTTTGGGATCAGTATCGATCACTAATCACCCCCTGATAGTTTTTTTTTAAATATATTTCATGTACAGAATTGACCTCTCTACAGTTTTATTATAAGTATATAGAAGATATAGATAGATATTTGTTTCTATGCGAATGTGAATATTTACGAAATATATTTTATCATAACGTCAGTTAGGTTTATTTCAAATAGAAGATAAAGAAATACAAAATATAAAAAATAGCACATTCTTACGATTCAAAATGATCACTGAGATGACTTCAATTTTTTTTATCATTCACCATAATCTTTAGCTCAGCATTAAGCACCATATTTAAATGTTATATCGATAGCATACAACCGCCTTAACAATACTAAATACCGCCCTTTCATACAACTTTCTCTTAATCCTATTAAAGAAATTCGCGCAAAATAGCCCATTACACAGCACCCATAACAATTAAACCGAGCACCATCGGAATTATTTTATTTAGCACAAAACCTATTGTCGAAAACGTCTTGACGGGGTCAAATTCGTTCGCCACGCGCTCCAAATTGATGGAATTCCCACAATACCGCCCAAGATGTCACACAATGGGGGTTACAACCACCGGACAGAATTAAAGAATATTTCAATGAATTAATCAATACAATACATTCTCATACAAAAAAAACTTATTCTAATACATGCTTTGTTTCTGGCTCCTGCTGGCTAGGAAATCTGGGAATCGACATCGGGTGCAAGGGTCGTAGGGTGCCTTACTACGTTATTCTTGATTGCGATTTTATCTGGCGATCAAGAGGATTTCTGCCCTCTCGTGGCGACAGATGATTGAAGGCAATGAGTGCACGATTGTTTACGTTTATCGTAATTCTTTTTTGTAATTGCACAAACGAAATTAAATGTTTGTATCGTCTTTTTGGAAAAAAATAAAGATTAACTAATTTAGTAATGAGTACCTAATAGCGTGTTTTTTAAATGAACTCATAACTTTTATGTTGTTATAAGCGTGCTTAAGGTGTTTATTGTTTTATTTATTTTAAACACCAAGATGTCTGAAGAAAAGTCTCGTGCAAATTACAATATGTTGTTTTTTTTTAATATTAATAAAATTATTGAATTCATAATAATAAAACTAAGGTGCTGATTGACATAATAATAGGTCCATGGGAACACAACTGTCAAAGCTTTACAACATAATAATGCAAAAGACGTCAATCAAAGAAACTTGACTTTTAATACAGGGTGTACCTTTCAGGGTTGTCCCACGACCACCCCTAAATAAAAATCTAAATACAACATTATTTTCTAGTAATTGGCACCCCTACTGCGACCCGCTTGACGCCACTTCAAGAGATCTTATAGGAGAAATATAAATAAAAATATATGGAACCCTGTTGCCCTCGGTCACATGTTGTTATTTTGTTTTACTTGTTATTGCTTCTGTAGGAAATATTTTGCTGTTGATAGGGGTTTTTTGATGAAACTTTTGGTTT
Source organism: Ecliptopera silaceata (assembly GCA_932527185.1). Taxonomy (NCBI): domain Eukaryota; kingdom Metazoa; phylum Arthropoda; class Insecta; order Lepidoptera; family Geometridae; genus Ecliptopera; species Ecliptopera silaceata. The sequence continues at coordinate 4,065,308 of OW052211.1, forward strand.
TGACAGAAAATATTAGATACATAGTTGTATTTTTTAGGACTATTAAAACTATTCATATGAGCATTTTTGCCATTTAAATAAGAGAGCATTTTTATTTTCGTTTAAATGCATTTTTGTAATGTACTTAATGTAATCGTGAATCAATAAAATATATAAAACTTAAGCTCATAGTTTGAGATAGTACGAATGAATTTATCTTAAGAATAAAATGATGCTGAAAAAAAAAGTTTAAACTAATTTTTGTTTGGCATTTTCTTCGTTGATAAATTACTACAAATTATTTTTACTTCGGCACCTGTAAATGCTATTTCAATAAGTCTATAGCCTTAAGACGTTTTTAAATATTGGTTATAATTTTAATTCAAAATGAATGTCAAATTCATCGATTAAGATCCTTCAAATTAACTGTCAAGTTTAACATTATCTACAGCCTGTCAAAATGTAAAAAACCTTTTATCGAAAGATAATTTGTAAGCAGATTATCGAAAACTGTAAATAAGACAAGACTACAGTTTGCCTGAGGTTTTGCTCGTTTGATATCCGGACAAATATTTTTACAAAAGTGTAGTACTTTTTTTTAAAGATTCTACCCAATCTTCTTCTTCTTCTATCTAAAGAAGTAAAGTTTGTGTGTTTGTATATTTGTTAAATTGTAAGGGGTAGGTAATCTCGGGATCTACTGAACCGATTTTAAAAATTCTTTCACCAATTGAAAGTCACATTATTGCTGAGTGTCATAGGTTATATAAAAAACCGATGAATAAAAAGGCTTTTACGTAAATCGGAGGAAAAACGGTCGAACGAAGTGGGCACGGGTCAGCTAGTATCTTATTAAATGTTAGCGTAGACATTACGTATGGTAAACAGGACATGAAGTCAGCGCTTACTTTTTATGAGATAGACCGTTACAGTTACAAATTAGTCAATATGAAGTCAAACATACTTTTTTTTTTAATATGTAGAAAAAAGTTGAGCATGTATGAAAGCATCACTACTTGGCGGTATAGGTATTGGTGCTTCTTCGAGCGATTTCTACAAAAGTAGTATAATTATTGTATTTTTCCCTCTCACAAGCTGGCAAGTGCACTGCGATATGTTTTTCCCACACACCCCTTATCATGCCAATTAAAGAAAGGGGTTCTGTACCTTAGGGTTTTATAAAGAGCAAGCGTGGCAGGACTCCTAATTAAGGTGGTACCCCGTTGAGGTCTGACTTTTGGTTTTTGAAAGTGGTCTGCTTTTGTACTAAGTATTGACTAAAGTGGATTGCTTATACTGATATTACTTGAATGGAATTTAAACTTTTGTATGGGGATAGGAATCGTTTAGTGGGAATTTGCTTGATCTTGATATTCCTTGTTTGTTAACTTTTGTGGCGCAGCGGGCGGCTGAGAAGTGCAGTTCGATTCCCATTGCGAGACAATGATTTTGGTTTATGTACTTATAGGAAATTTTTGTATTGGCTCAGAAAACGAAACAATGTTTTTGCTTTATGTAGGTATAGAAAATAGTATAGTTGTGTTGGGTCAGATAATAAAATAGATATTAAAATTGTAGTCAAATACTTAAGAATGTTATAAGTAAATAAATAAATAATAAATATTCATGGACATTTCATGCTCAGTTGGGGACAAAAGTGTGATGTCACTATCGTCCCCAACTAAGCAGAGCTTGTACTTTGGGAACTAGATTGCTGATAGAATCCTTATATACTTTTTTGTTTTGTAAATACCTACTTAAAATACTTACATAGAATACATAGTAACCCCCAGATACAGAACAAATATTTATGTTCATCACACAAACATTTGCTCTGGCGCCTGTCGAAAAATGTCGAAGCTTGATGAAAACTTAGCGAAAACCTAACATATTTCGAAACCCCTTGTTACAATCGCATCAGCCGCCAATAGAGCGGCAGAAGTGCAGTAACTCAGTTACATTTAAATAACCACTTCAAAAACAATCTCTGGAAGTGGCTACTTGTGCCCCTGAGCCTATCTCTAATTTACCCTTTAGGGTAGCAGATGGACTTCACTAACGAAGACTGCATTAGTGCAGTATAGTAAAGTTTTCTGAATTCTTGTTCTAAAGTTTTGTTGGTACACTTATTTTACTTGGGATAAATGTTTCTACGATCTGCAAATATTTATTCCGGGTGTTCTGGGTATTTTATATGTATAATAAAAATATATATCTATGTAATGTATTGTATTAAGTATGTCAGTCTTCTAATACCCATAATACAAGCTCTGCTTAGCTTGGGGCTAGATGATGTTGGGTGGTTTGTCCAGCATTATTTATTTTACCTTTTTGCACATGTAATAGGTAAATAAATATTTTTTTATCTTTCTAATTCAAACAGCGGAGTTTTTTCTGTGGAATGTATGTCTTGTGTAGTCGGTAAAAATCCAACTGCAGATAATATAATATTTGGAACCCAAAACCGACACTTGCTAGTTTATGTTTTTCAGCAGGAACAAGATTATTTATGTGTCATAAAAATCTTCAACTAAACTATATTTCGGCCTGTTTGAAACAAATTATACGTAAGAATATTCAACTTATTTATTAATCACAAAAGTTGAACTTTCTCACGTCTCCATAATGTGATTTGTCGTATGTCGTTTTGTAGTCTTCAAAGTATTGATTACGTCTCGAAAGCCCTTTGGTTACTAATTAAGGCAATGGCAGTAAATGAGACGTAATAAATGAAATGTCTTGCTCAGCAAAGCACAATAATTCCCATTGATTAATTATTAATATAACGACTTACGAACAGGTGCTCTGTATGCTCTCTTTGACAGTTAAAAAAACTCTGAAAGTAAAAGTGAAGTCCATCTGCAAGCACCCTACGATAAAACGAGTTTCATCGACCGTTAACCACTGCTGTGCTCCACAGTTCGTCTTTAGAACCCGGAAATGTATTCTAAACAATAAGGGCCCCCGCAAACTGCAGACTTTTTATCGGCCGATAGTTTGGTCGACTTCTTAATCAGTATGAAGATGTATGCAGATGCGCACATTACAGTGATTCAGTCTTCATACTGATTAAGAAGCCGACCAAACTATCGGCCGATAAAAAGTCTGCAGTCTGCGGGGACTCTAAATTGTCCCGCTGTTGTACGATTGGGGGTCGATTTCGATCAATTTGTTATTGTTTGTACCAGTTTCAACCGGTAATTTGCCCGGTGATTCGGGACGTTTTGTGTGCGTTTGATGTTATCTGATTACACTAACTGCGGTGTTTTTTCACTTCGGCGAACCGATTATTACGTTGATATTAATAGTTAATACTAATATGAATTTAATCGGACAATTTTATAAATATATCCATTTATTTTTGCTAATAAAAAAATGATTCATAGTCTACGATAATTTGGAACTAAAGCGACTTAGAATTCTAGATTTGGTCATACATTCAGTTTGGGTTTATTCCGTAAAATTTTTAATCTATGTAGTTCGTTATAATAGATATTATCAGGTTATGTTATAAAAATACTTTATTCACAAACAAACTTACGACTATACAGTATTTACAAAATGTACATTGTCATATAAAATACATAAGAAACAGTTGAGCTATCTACAGACCGTTGCAAACGATCTATCGATAGGTTATTATTTATATTACAATCGATACGATATCGAGCTCAATGCTAATTAACATTTATTTTCCAAATATTCTTCAAGTTACAAAACTATTTTGCGTTAGATATTTTACAGTTATTTACCATTATAAAAATACAATGACAAGTCCTAATACAAAATGCACTAAACACAAATCTTGGGGTGAACTAAATTAAGCCCTTACCACATGCCCCAAAAGCCTCCAGGCAAGTGATTTCAAATCGCTTGCGGAACAGAACCATTAGTAGGGGACATACCAATAATAACTACACAATGATACCTAAACAAACATTGGTAAATGACAATGTATGTTTACTTTGAGGGATAATATTGGAATTACATACTTTTTGTATTTGTGACCTACTTTCGTATTTATCTTAGTAACCGTTTTGTTAAAACTGAAAGAAAATTTATTAAAAGACTTCATTGTTGTTTTATTTATTTATTTAAAGGAAAACCAACAGCACAAATAATAAAGAATGAGATAGAACAAAATAGAAAACATAAGGCCAATAAAAGGTTTTCACGAGTAGAATTATTAAACGTATTGATTACAAACATTGCCTTTTTACAAAATTTTTGCTTTGAGTTGTCTCAAATAACGCGTCCTAATGGACGTGCTCAATGAAACAATGTATTTTTATAGGCAGATGTTACTATTTAACATCTGGTGGGCTATCTGTGTCATCACTTAATTTAGTAAAAATATTCAAATTCAAAATTATATTTGAATAACACCAAAATTAACTAAAACGTGTAAATATTTAAAAAAGACGTGTAGGTACCTACCTACTCGACTGCCGCGGTAAAGCTTAGCATTTTTTGCTGGATTACGCATGTGTTAGGTTATTTTCGTTAGGTTTTTTAATTACAGAATATCTGGATTCGGTCTCCACGCTCAAGGCCCTCGAAAGAAGCTATGCAATAGCTTAAAAACAATTTTGTTATGTTCTTCTGTTCTAAATACGAATGAAACCACAGACTAAACCTAACATATAACACCTTGAACCTAAACCTAATCCAACAGTAGCCCATTATCTGTACATCGACAATCGTATTGCCATCAATCGATTGTTACTAATATCGACACATGTCGATCTCAACAATAGCGCGGCTCGAGTACATCCTGTATCGATACACCCTAATCGTCACAACCTTAATACACCAACCCACTCTTACGTCTTCAGTACTACAGTTCAATTTCGCACAAAACATGGTTACAACTCGCAAACCTAATATTGCATTCGTTATACCTATCTTATTCAATCCAATCTGAATTTGATACTTATTTGTAATGTAATAGGGTGTAATTTCGCTTGGTTTAAGGCAATATTTAGCCTGTATAGGCACTTGAATTTAAGGGGATAGTTCTGAGATTATGTTTGTAATTGTGTTTTAATACTTTTCGAGTGCGAAGGGAAACGGTCTATGGAAATGTGAAACGTTAAAATAACGGTTTTTGAACTAATCTTGTTCTGGATTTGAAACAAGTATGTAGGTACATATTATATATTGATATTGCCCAGCAGTGGGACGAGATAGGTTAGGAAATAAAAAAATATAAAATTATTCTTAGCAATCATCCTTTTTATATTTGAGAATTATATAATTCTAAATTTTTTTAAAAACTAATTCTAAGTCTTTTATTTTTACTTGATCTAAGCTCATGTTTGCGCTTTTATCACCTTCCAAAATTCAAACTAAGTTCAGCTTTACGCACAGATATTACGAGACGGGGTCCATTAAGCCCCGTGCGATTGGGGGGTCCAAGCCAAGAGTGGCCACCACGCCGGTGGTGCAGAAGATTGCTGACTACAAGAGGGAATGCCCCTCGATCTTCGCCTGGGAGATTCGGGACCGTCTGCTGAGCGAAAACGTCTGCAATAACGATAATATACCTAGCGTGAGTATCTTTTCAATTGTTTGCATGTTTTGTAGAATCATCTATAACGTAATGCTTAGTCCGACTAATAATCATCGTGGAAATTTGGATATGTGGCAGAGTTTTCACGGAAATTTATTAATGAGGTATTGAAGGATCAAGAAGTGTAATAAATAACCAAAGGTAATTCAGCAATTTGTTAACCAAGAGTTTTGAGCTGAGTGTCAACTGTCAAAGTTTGCAGATGATTAATTGTTAGTTAATCTTAAGTTTAAGATGCCTACTTAGAATACTTATACAAAATAAACTATCTGTACAAAGAAGTTCTCTTACTTACTTTGCAGCGTCCACGAACACAAAAAAAAACAAATGTCACAACATTCTATAAAATTAATTAATTCCTAAACACACTCTCGTCCGCCTATTGTGCCGCCCATCAAAATAATCCGTACGAAATGTCCTTGCATTCAGAATTCCTTTTTAATCCAATTTTGCAATAATTTTATATGAGCATATGTTTCGGTATATGCGGGATCTATTGTCCAAGGGCCTTTCAAGATGGACTGGACATAGTACGGACCTTATTCAAAGCATTTATTGACGACGGCTAACGTAGGTCGGGTGATAGAATAGTTTTATTTAGTTTTTGTGTGCTATACAAATGATTATTTCTATTCAGACTATTGAGTTCGCTAGTTCATAAATTTCTGTATTTTATAAAGATGAAGTCCACAGTTGTAACAAAAATACACATACACAAATACAAAACTGAACTGTAACTGATTCCATTCTTCCGAAGTCAGTCATATCGCGAACAGATATAAAAACAAAAGAGTAATTACATCTGCATTGAAGTCGACGAGAGCCGAGAAAAAGAAAAAAAACAGTATATCTCGTACATTAAAAATAAAACTTATGATAAACTTGTAACCGAATTGACACCACGAGTAATCGAACCAGACGTGCACATCTGCGCGCTCACAAAAAATAACAAAGCAAAAATTGTAAATTCTATCTATTCATCGGGCCAATTTTTCTGTTAATAATGTCACAACTCGAAAATCATGTTTTTGTGATTCCGCCAGCGCACGATAATGTAAACACTTGGGCTTACAATGACATCGAGCAAAAACTCTTTTGTGTTTTCGAGTGTATAACTTTTTGGTTTAATATGTCATCTTTGTAATCGCAAGATGGAATATGCTATTTTAATACAATACATTTCATTAAATTTTTGAATATCTGTAGTATAATTAAAAATAAAACTTTAACCATTAAAACAAAACGCACTTAACTAAGGCATAAAGAGGAAGGGTTCTCGGAAAGGGATTACATAAAAGCTTTAAATTTTCATCGAGTGAAATCCTTAGCGTGGCTCGTCTACACGCCAGACAAAAACACCTATAACCATAAGCAATCATAAACGTACCTCCACCCTCCTAACGAGAGGGCACAAAATCGAAATACTACCCCGAGAAGATTCGGCGCCAAAGGGGCTATTTTTATGACTGTCGTACGTACGCACTCGGCCCACTGGGCAAATAGGTGAGCGGTACAGTGTTATACACTTACACACGTGATAGAAAGAGATAGGTGGTTATCGTGCGTTCCGTTGCCTAGTCATAACGGTCGAATGGGCGTGATGTTTCTTACCAACAGAAAGCGGACAAAAATACGTGGAACAATCGATTGCGGCTCAGCGGCAGAAGGGCGCAAGCGACAGCGGAAGCGGCTTTAAGCTCCGTTTTGTAATGTCCGCTACTTTTGTAATATCTACTTCATTTCAGTAATAGCTGCTATAGTAATATCTGTAATATATTTCTATCATTTTGTTATCTACTTATTTTCTATAGTAATATGATGGAACAAAATGTTCCTACAGCTTTTGTTAAAAGCACTGTTTTTTTTATTGAGCAAACCTTAAAAAAATCTACAATACAATACCTCACTAAGCACGTCCACAGTGAATTTGACTTTGATACGAGGTAATCGGTCTTTAAAAAAATCCTTTTAATATTATTCGTTAATATCGTGTTCCTTGAAATTATATAAGTTGCTATGTGTGAGAGAAAATTTAGTAAAACATTGTTCAAAACGAACCTTTTAGTAGATAAAAGCTTATGTCTTTCGTGTCAGAAACATACAGAAACCGCGCACGAAAGCGTCCAAGTAACACTTACGCCATTTTTCTTCCCGCGCTCGATATAATTCCACAGTTTACGCGTGAGCGCACAGAGCATTCGCTATCGCATTCATACTTATAGTTATTCCGTAAAGATCTGCATTGAGTTATATCCCCCTCCTTGTCAGACGGATTAACGTCAAAAGCTTATGACGGCATTGAAATTGACGGTTTTAAGTTCACAGATATTTATGAAAATGTTAGGGAATTTCGGGAAGAGAATTGTAGCGTTGGAAACTTTTAGATATTTTAATAGAAATTAAGTAGATATTTTAGGAAAGTTTGGACCTTTACAATTAAACAGGGAGTTTAATTCTCGATCTGAAACTGAAAACAATTGAAAATAACAAGATATTAAAAAGACTAAAAATATTTTTATCTCAGATTACACGTCTTCAGTGGACGTGCTCAGTGAGATACTGCATTGTTATGGTTACCACTTAACATCTGATGGGTTTGGTCCATTATAATAAAGATAAACATAAAATTACGACTATACAGTATTTACAAAATGTACATTGTCATATAAAATACATAAGAAACAGTTGAGCTATCTACAGACCGTTGCAAACGATCTATAGATAATTCAACTGATCCAAATCAAAACATAAAATACATAAGGTACCTATATGTCGCATGTGACTTTGTGACTAACACATATTACTAACAATTGTAGAGGTAATATAAAAAACAAATTCGAAAATACAAAATATAAACTACAAAAACCTACACAGCTAATGTAAAACAGCGTAACTAGCATTTAGTATCTCGCCGATCAACAGTTGCGAACCCAAGGAGCGTTAAATGCGATTTGGAGACATCTCATTTAAATTTTGAAATTCATGAGTTCGATCGAGCGACGTATTGCCAACATAGATTGAGCGCTCAGAATTACCCTCACAAAATGACATATAATTTGATTGGCAACACTGTAGATGACGAAACTCTATCACATAAAAGCGACATATTATCATATTTTAATCTAAACTAATATTATAAAGAGGAAAGATTTGATTGTTTGTTTGCTTGTTTGTTTGCATCGAATAGGCTCCGAAACTACTGGAACGATTTCAAAAATTCTTTCACTGTTGTGAAGCTACATTTTCTGTGCTGAACTTAAGCTATATTATAATGATATTTTTATATAGGCTACCCGTGCGAAGCCGGGGCGTACTACTAGTAGTATATACAGCTTTAACAATCTATAGGTTCTATTATAAAAAAAAAATGATATGCAAAATGTAAATATTTAAATCTAACGAACTATATACGATTTAACAACCTGATTTCCGGATCTTAACATGGGTAAGGTTTTATTGCAATTAAAGACTTGACTCTTTAATTACATCTTCTAAAATCAACCATAAGCTATAAGGATCATCTTATATCGGTGACATCTTATATTGAAACAAACAAAGTTTTCAGTTAGTTTCAAAATAAATTAGCATTCTATCATTAAACAAACTATTCGTTTACATTTTGCATCAGTTCAATATAGATCAATAATTGAAATTAAGAGACTGATATGTCTTGATCCAGGTCGTAGTTCCTACCTACTGTGGGATAGTGACTTGAAACTCGACACCGCCAAAACGGGCTACTGCCAAGCATTTTGAAGGCTTCGTATTATATAGCCGAACTATACTGTGACAGGTCTTTGACACTTCAAATCTGCTTTGTATCAAAATGAGTTTTATTACACTGTCTTTAGATTAAAAATAAATTGAATACAAACATAAATGTGACAGTGACAGAACAGTAGTGTGATGGATATGTCAAAGAATAATTTTATTTGAATTGCAATCAACTATAACAATATTAACATAAAGTTGTTTATATGGCTGGTTATCCTAATAGGTAACGTTGCACAGCCCAATTGGCCTGATATCAGGAAAACCTTGCTTTAATCAGGCCAAATGGACCGACAACAGTTGAAAACTCCGATCCTGGCCTAAAAATGTTACTACAAAAAAGTTTAGATAAATAGCTACTTTTTTACCAAAATTACACAATACCCACGAGAAAAGTTAATCTTTGGGAGCGATTTTGTAACACCATGTATATCTAGTACCTACAACAACACCCTGTATATGTAGTACAACATATCGGGTGTACGTAATGGTTTCATTTTCGTTTACACGCAAAACTGTTGTAATTGGAGACAGTCGCCAGTTCGAGTTCGTGTTGTGACGTTTTTTCTTGAGACCCGAGCCCTTAGTCCCAAGACGCATTTTAAAACTCCCTACTCTCGAGCTGACAGTCGTCTCTCGGATGTCCATACATTTTTGTATGGCTATCCGAGAGACGACTGTCGGCTCGAGAGTAGGGAGTTCTAAAATGCACCTTCGGACTAAGGGCTCCTGTGACTTTCCGTTGTAAAGATGTCATGTACACTTAGGAAGTTTTTTAATTATATTTTGTAATGCTATTATAAAAAAAGTTAGCGCAGACTTGATGTCTTGATTACCAAACATAATGGTGACATAATTTCAACGCTTTCATGTTTTATTTTTTCTTACTGTAATTTTTTCTACATTATTCTTTCTTACTAACTTTTTGACCTTTCACAGTAAACAATTCATTTATCATTAAAACTATTATCTAGTAACTATATGCACAATTACAACTGGCAAGTCCTCTGACACCCTCCGTCACGCAATGCCTCTCACTCACATAGAAAGAGGCCCTTACTAGTAATTATTAATTTTATTGCTCAAAGCCCGATTAATTTAAGATGTCTCTATATCAGGTATTTAATAAAAATAAATAAAATAAAAATAAAATTTCGATTTTTTGTAATAGAATTTCTTTGAATCTTTATTGTAACAATAGTAACGGATGTGTCCAAGACATAATTTCTACAGAAAAATAACGGAAAATTCCATATTTAACGGAATATTAACGAAAGTTCTGATCTGAAACTCGTTATATGAAATAATTTTATTCATTTGATTTATTTATTTATTAATGTCTCGCTTAAAAATGTATTTATATTATATTAAAAATGTAAAATCTTAATAAATAATCTTAACTATTTATTATTTTCTTAACTTTTTCTATTATTGTTGTCATCTTGTAGGTACGTGGACACATAATATCCTTTTATTTATTTATATTAATCCTAGATAGTAAACTTTGATCTATAAAGATTATAAACATAAAGAATGAGCTAAGTAAGTATGTCTAATCTGCATAGAATACTCGAATACATCAAAAACACTCCAAGCCAAAATCACAGACAACAATTTAGGCCCATAATGAACTCAGCCAAAGCTTCATACAACATCCCCTTGCAAAAAACTCCCCCTAGCGGCCGCACCCCAAAACCTCAGGTCTCCGCGGGTTAAGCGAATACGTTAAAATGTTTATAGATAATGCCATAGGTAATAGTAATTCTAATTCTGGGGTTCGAACCCCCGTATGGTGTAATCTGTGCCCGCACTGCCCTCACCAACGGAATTCGTATTCATCCTAATGGCTTTTGTGCGGATCTCGGTTTTGATGTTGAATTGGCAAGGAGAAGATCTCGTTTTGATGTTGAATTGGTATGGAACTGTACCCCAAGTACGAGTTTGTGAACACACGGATTGCAGAGACGCAATCGCCGAGCTACCGATTTTGTATGGAAATCCAAGCTTCTCAAGAAATCTGCTCGAGGCGCTGCTTGGATCTCCATAGAAAATCGGTGTCGCTCGGCGATTGCGTCTCTGCGATCCGTGTGTGCACAAACTCGTACTTGGGGTACAGTAAGGTTTGTATGCGCTTAGTTTCTTTGCGTACTTATATGGGGATGAAGATTTAGTCAGCATTAGATGCGCCTTTTACGTTAATTGAAAATGGAAAATCTATTTAACTCATAATAAAATATTCGAGGACATTTTCACACATCACACATCAAGTCCCAAATCCCAAACCAAGCAAAGCTTGTACCTACTATGGGAACTAGATTGCTGATGGAATACTTAAGTACATACTTAAGTAGTAGAACTATAAGTAGGTACTTACATGTTATAAAGTATTGTAAGTTTTTGGTCAAAAACACCAGTGTTTATCTCCTTTTTTTATGACTCGTACTTATCTAATTTATAATAATCATAAAAAGCTCATATCAAATCATCTGTTTCTCAAAAACACCAGCGGATATTTTTTGTAAATACTCGTACTAAGTAAAAAGTTAGATAAACTTTTTAATGATCATACATAACCAATTCGTCAGATCATCGATCAACAGCAAAACCCACAAATTCGCTTAACCGCGTAAACGTCCGTTTACCTCTAACGTTTTTTCTATAAGACCACCAACGCATTGGATCTCGAACACTATCGATAGCTAGATGCACAGATACGTCTCACCTAATGAGAAGCGCTCGCGCAACGCGGTGACACCTGTCAACTGTCAAACTGACGTAAGAACGCCCGCGCGTTCGGCGCTCGAAAATGATCTATGAGTTCTATGACTTTGACTATGAGTGGTCGCGAAACATGATATAATTATGTTCAGTTTTAATTAGATGTGAAGATACGATATTATCGGGCTGAGGACTCGGGACGTAAAAGTTTTATGTTAATCAAGATAATACTTCACCGGCCCTTTTGTGATTTTATTTTTATTTTTAAAGGTCTAACTTCATCCTTTATACATACGTTTACAGTTGGTATGTTATGATAATTTAAGAAAAGTTGTAGTAAGTATATATTAGTATTTACTATAGGTACAACATATATGTATTTTATTGTAAAACTTTACTAGATAGTCAAGTAAAGTTTTACAATAAAATACGTTATAGTTTTACAATATTTTTTTGTCTCAAACAAGCTTGACCTTAAGTATTAGATACTGGTTCTTAGACATAGACATAGACATAGACATATATTTATTTGCCACACAAGCACACACAAAAAATAATAATAAAAATACAATTTCAAAAATAAAGATTAAACAAAAGAAAAAAAAAAAAAAAAATTAATTAATAATACATTTTGCAATTAAAAATAAAAAAAATAATAATAATAAAAATAACAATAATTGAATCATAATAAAAAAATAAAAATGAATTATGTGTGCTACAATGGCAAAATGGCCTCGACTCAGCATTAAAATCTACTGTTGTGGCAGCAGACACTGATATTCTGCCGAAACCATTTTCCTGTCGTTAAACCCTGTGAGAGTAGGTATTGTGTCTGTGTGAGTGATGTTCGCAACAGGGTGTGAGTGTGATCAGCAAGCTTCCATGATTCTCCCAGTCTCTTAAGAGTCTGGTTATCACAGAGGGAAGCTTGTAATTACATGTGCGTGTTTGTTATGTGGATAAATCCTGTCAATAAATAATATAAGTCAGTGATCAAATTATGAATGTCAAAGCGTAATATAATAAAATGTCAAAAGTCATATCAACCAATGAAATCAGCATGTAAAGGGTGCGCTATAGCTACCGATACCAGACAACCCAGTTTTTTGTTGATTCATCAACAATAATTTATAACGTTTTCTAAAAGTGAATTTTGATTTTAATAGTCGGAGTGGCGGTGGAATATTATTCCAGCACTTGGTTGCCTGGTATCGAAAGCTGCCCCTAAAAGCTACCGTCTTATGCTTACTATAGTGAAGCAGATCCCTTGTTGGCCTACTGCTGTACTTGGTTTGAGAGTTGTTGAGTTTGGTGAAAAGGTATTCTGGCAACCCAGTAGTTACAACAGTATGAACCAATACTGCCATATGCATTTGCCTTCGCGATGCCATGTTGAGAGTGTCAAAGCTGTTAAGGTAAGGAGTGATATGTGTACGTGGTGGGATATTATAACAAAATCTGCAACATGCATTTTGAATCCTTTGTATAAGACGAGATGACTTTGCAGTCAAACGTGGGCCATACACCAAATCACCATAATTTAACCTTGATAAAATAAGAGACTCACAAACTTTAAGACGGATTTCTTCTTTAAGAAAGTTTCGAATTTTGTACAAAAGTTTTAACCTATAAAAGCAAGATTTAACTAAACTCAGCACATGCTCTTCAAATCGTAGTGTACCATCTAGTATAATTCCCAGATTTTTGGATTCATTGACCCTTTCAATAACTTGACCGAGTATATTCACATCAAGATTATGTTTTGATATGTCGTTGATCAAACGCTTCGAACCCAATATCATAAACTTAGACTTCAACGGATTCAAGACAAGAGCATTGTCCCGTGACCATACGGCTATTCGTCTCAAGTCTTTGTTCAGTTTTGTAATGTCACTTGCTACATTGTTTGGGTGGACTGGTAAATACATCTGAACATCGTCAGCATAGAGATGGAACTTACAATGTTCGATACCCCAACAGATATCAGCACTGTAAATTATAAACAGCAGTGGTCCTAGAATTGATCCTTGGGGTACTCCTCGATCAACAGTTCTTAATTTTGATTCGAGTATCGACCCATCTTCGCGAGTAATCCGAACATACTGAGACCGATTGCTCAGATAACTGTCAAACCACCTTATAGCAGATGCATCAACACCATAATATGACATTTTAGATAAAAGCAAAGGAATACTTATTGAATCAAATGCACGAGAGAAGTCGAGCAACACTAATACCGAGCCAAAACCCCGATCCTGTTCCGCAAGTATGCTGTCTACGACATCCAGCAAAGCCGTTGTGGTTCCCCTTCCTTTCCGGAAACCCGATTGTACATCTGGCAAAACATTGTTGGACTCGATGAACCTACTCAGCTGATTGTACACAACCTTTTCTAAAACTTTAGAGAGGACTGGTAGTATGCTTATTGGCCTAAGATCCTTGATATCAGTCGGGTTAGGCACTTTTGGTATGGGGTTCACAGACGCAGTTTTCCATTGACTGGGGAAGCAACACGTAAGAATAGACTTATTTACGATCGCAGTTATCATTGGTAAGGTGTGAGGCAGCGTAAGCAATACCATGTCCATGGAAAGCCCGTCAGTTCCTCGCGCATTAGTTTTTATGCCTAAAAGTATTTTAGCAATTTCTTGCTCACTAACAGTTACAAGGGAAAAAATGTTATTATTATTTCTATTAAATTCAAAAAATGTTAAGTTTGAAATTGGAGTGTTTGGTTTTCCTGGAACCTTTAAAAAATGCTGATTTATGTCATCGGGGTTATCAAAATGATTTGGTAGGTAATGGTCATTCTTACGAGGCAAAACATCATCTCTTAAGTTCTTCTACAGTTGTTTCTCGTTACACAATTCGGAATTAATGCGATAGTCGTAATAGGCACGCGTTTCGCTATAAATGCTCTCAATTACAAGTGATTTCAGCTGTTTATAATATACCTTGTGAATTTCCAGCTTTGTACGTCGATATGTATCGTGTGCCTCATTTCTACAATTCATCATTATTTTTACCGTATCCGTTATCCATGGAGCTGGCTTATCTTTAATTGTTATTGATTTTAACGGGGCATGTTTATCTATTAAATCAGTAACAGTCGACGTAAACACATCGACCATTATATCAACAGTAGTAGCATCAACGAAATCAAAGTTAACACTCACGAGGTCAGCATCAAATTTCTCAATGCATATATTTTTTAAAGGTCTATATACTACTAATTTAGGTGCTATTTTCTCACGTTTGATATTAAGTGTTGCGGTGATAAAAGCATGTCCCAAAGAGGCCGTAATGTTATGGACAGCAACGTCGCGTACACGGCAGTCTGTGCAAATCACATCAATAAGTGACTCGCTTGTCTCCGTGAAGTGAGTTGGCTTCGTAACTTTTTGGGATAGTCCTGTATAATCTAAGAAATCATTGAACTTGTTTGTCATAACACTGCTTAAATCCAGCAAGTTGATGTTAAAATCGCCTAGCAAAACAATACCATCATAATTTGAAAAACTGGCAATTGATTCGGTCAACGCATCAAGGAAAGTATCCGTATTGATCCATTGTGGTCGGTAAGCAGTGCCAATCGCAAAAAGTGACCCGTTTATCTTTACCGATAACCACATCTGTTCCACATCTGCCAATGGGTGGGTAATCGTGCGAGCAGCTACACCACGCCTAATGTAAAACCCAACACCTCCTCCTCTTCCGCATCGCATGTGCTGTGGGCGAGGAGTGCAACGCAATTTGTAGCCGGGAATTCGAGGCGCACGCGCAATTTCGCCTTCTTTGATCCAGGTTTCATTAATTGCAACAATATCGTTTTTGAAATTATCCATAGCAATAATGAAATCGTTATGCCCCGTACATAATGAGCCCGCATTGTAAAGACCTAACGTACAATATTTTGTTTTAGAAACCATTATCAATTAAAATTGACCATTTGTGATGTATGATTTGAGAAAAAAGGCAAGATGTAAGGGCAAATAAAAGAGCAGTAATAGAGCTATGATCAATCATCACGCGGAGAATATTAGATAAGCAGATAAGGTCAAATAATAATACGAAGTCAAATTGTGAATTGCATTGGAAGTCAAATGAAATAAAATTAAACATTAGAATAATAATGAAGCATATAAAATGATAAAGTAATGTCAGATGTGTAATAAGTTGTAAAATTATTATCGTAAAGTATGAAAATAGAAGTACAGTGGAGATTTGTGTAGTAAAATAAATAATTGTATGTTGTAATATAAATGTTAATAGAGAAATGCTTAAAAAATACATAAATATAGAAATTGCGTTTGTTGTGGGGTAAGTTAATAAGGGTAAGATGTAAGGGTTAATTGTTTGTGTAGTAGCACACATATAATACACTATAAAACATAAGTTACTTAAAAAACACAATGACAAAAGTCCAGACAATAAATTAAGATTTATGATTGTGACAAAACATATGACAAACAACAAAGATTTACCAACATTTATCGTAATAGAACCAAAATACATTTTTCTAAAATTACTATAAGGTCTTTCCATCAGTAGAGCCAACCGCTTCGGCGCCAAAAACCCGTCGAAGGTCAGACTCGCAGCGCAGTCGGTGACGAGGTGAGTCCTCGCTTTGACTCTGTCGAGCATAGATTCGGCCGTCCTTTGACCAAACGAACCGCCACTTTAATCGCTGTCCAATCTCACGCGCCCTCAGAAAGAGTTGCCTGTTCTCTCTGGTAAGGCGCTCGTTTACATAGAAACGACGTGCCTCACCGTCCAGCCCAATCTCCGCAGTAGTGACGCCGCGACGAACTCGCGCGGCGTGCAGGAGAGCGTCACGCGGTGCGCGGCGCACCAGTCGAACAGCAATCGGCCGCGCTCGCACCCTTCCTGTCGACTCATCGCGCGCTGCGCCAACACGCTCAGCGCTGACGACATCAGCATCGCTGAGCGGCACTCCGAGCTTGCGCGCAAGGGCCAACACAACGTGGGTGATGGCCTCACCTTTTTTTTCCGGGACTCCTACGATGTCCACGTCATTTGCTAAGGCTTGCTGCTCGGAGTAGCGAATGTGTTCCTCCAGATGCTGCAAGTTTTCCCGAAGATGTACATTCTCCTTCCTCAAAGCAATTATAGTCTTGTTTTTTTCTTCAAGCGATGATTTGAGATTTTCCAACTGCGTGTCAATGGATGTTAAAGATGTCCTAAAGCCTCCCAGAATATCAGTCATAGCTTGCAGCTGCTCCTTCACTACTCGCTCCACGGACTCTGTTACAGCTCTACCTATTTCCGCCTTTATAATAGATCGTAGGTCGCCTTTGGTTAGACATACTTGTTCCTCAGAGTTTTCTTTCATAATTTGTGGGGATGTCTGCCGGCGCCTGGTCACATTAACATCATAATCTTCATCCTGAAGATAAACCTGGGTGGCAGTCCGTACGGGTGTGTTGCTATTGTCTCCTTTTCGCTCTTTGCTTCGGCACGCCTGACATTTCCAGGCTTCCTTGAGTGACTGTCGCATTGAGTTGTACGAACGTGATGTAACATTCGCACATTCCAGATCGTAGGTATCCATGCAAAAAGAACATTTTAAAAAGTCCTTGCATGTTATCGCTTTTAGACAACCCTTACACGTAGCTTTCTTGTATTCCATTTCGAAACAAAAATAGAAAAAAATAAAAAAAAGGCAAAAAGTTATTTGGTTCGAAGATTTGAACCTGGGCACACTTCAAACAAAGTTCAGAAGGCGAACGCTAAGCGCGCACCGCCACACAGATCGCTACACGTTTGCTTGAATTAAGCTATCATAGCAATCCCAAACAATGTACTCGTTCACAACAGGGGCGGTACGCTAGTTGCAAGCTTCGACAACCGGTATGGTTCCAAGGTCAACCGCACGATGATATTCACTTTTTGATGGATAGTTTTATAGTTTTAACACAAATTTCGGCACAAAATCACAAAGTCACGTTATGCACTATGCACTATTAGACGAGTAACGTTATTTCGAGTCTATTGATGCACAGTGGCAGTCAATTTACTAAGTTTTTGCTTTTATTTCTTTGGAAAGTTTACGGAACAAAATAAAACGCGTCCGTTTCTCACAAGGTCCAACGACTCTCTTAGATATAATTACTAATAAAAAAAACAGTGAAGGTACAATACCAAACCCGAAACTATTTTGCCTATATAAGTATTCTATCAGCAATCTAGTAATCTTCCCATAGTCCAAGGTTTGCTTAGTTTGGGACTACAATGTGATGTGTGAATTGTCCTTGAATATTCATTCGATAAATGTCAAAAAGTGGGTTTACGATATCGTTTTTCGTCTTGGCGCACGCCTGTCACGGTGACTGGGTATTTGGTTTCGCGTTTCGTACGGTAGTTGCTGGATTTCAGGCTTCGTTTAACTTATTAAGTCAAACACATACTTATTTATTTATTTCACTTACTTAAACATTAAGGTATATATGCAATGCATACTACCTCTAATGACAGGCGTCACAGCTCAGTTGGTAGTAGCTCTGCCTTCCATGCTAGTCGTGGGTTCGATTCCTATCCAGAGCAAATGTTTGTGAGATGAACATGAATATTTGTTCTGTGTCTGGGTGGCTATGTATTCTACGTATATTTACAAAAAAAAATATAATATCGGCAATCTACCACCCATAGCTTTGCTTAATTTGGGACTAGAGTGAGATGTGTGAATTGTCCGTGAATATTTATTTTATTTAAATATTTTTCAATACACAAAGTATTTTTTAATACAATGTCAACGTGCTAAAGATATATTTTATTTTATTTGTTTAAAAACAAAGCCGATTCGGCTACTTTCAAACGAGTATTTTTAACTGTAAAGCCCCCTATGCACGAGCCGACACACCCGGTGCGTAACAGTCGAAAGTTTTAGAGACCCTTTACACACATCGCTGATCACTAATTCGTAACGCTCCGTTTGAAAATGGCGTAAGTTGCAGTTACCTACTGCAACGATTTTTAGACTTATTTTTAGAGTGAAACATTTTCACAAAAACATGAAACTTAACTTTAAAAACTAAACTGTTATCTAAAAACAGATCAAAATTTTACAAAAAAAAACAAAAAAGTACATTCAAATAGACAATTAAATTACCTATTTATCAATCAATTCTCGAATAAATGCTTTTTATTGAATAGAAGTAAGAAAATATTTATTTATACCGAAACAAACCAACTAAATAAAAATCCAAAAAAGCTACCACTGAGCTATAAAAGCCGAAAGTTCTTAGTTTTCGGCAAAAAAATATTTATTACTTTTTAACTTAAATACACTATAATAATCGTATTTATTTCATAAATTACACACTAGGAACTTTATAATTATACAAAAGACTTATTTATAGGTAATTCATAGTTTTTTTTTTTTTTTTACAAGTTATAGGCAAGCGTTTGACCGCGATCTCACCTATAGTGGTGGTTATTTAAAAAAAAAACTAAAGTTACAGCTTACACTAATAAGGATTAAAACTGAATGATTATTGACAGCTATAAAAAACTGATAAAATTAAATAAATGATAATTAATAAAACAAATTGTATTAAACGATAAAACATGTTGAATTCAACAGCTGCGCTCATTCTCACGTGAAAGAGGTACGTTTCTATGTTTTATTTTAAAATTTGTTTAAAAATAATTTAATGTAGAATTATCATTCCTCTGCCTTATATGATAAATTAATTTAAGACACAAAACGATTTCAATTGAATAAAATTATTCACGGACATTTTACATTTCGCTAGTCCCAAACTAAAAGTTTGTACTATGGGAACTAGATTGTTCCCAGAATATTTACATACTTACATTTGTTGTGCGTTTTATACTAATTGATAGTTATTTTTAGAAATAAAATCTCACGATAAATACCATTATTTATCAGTTTCAACCAAAATATACATTGACAAAGTAAAAAAATCCTTTTAAATTCTAATAGGAACGTACGTAGTCTTTAATCTTTGGTACCTATCTGATTGGTCGGGCCGCTGTCAGAAACAGAACAACGCTTTGAATGCATCTCTCTTATTGGTTTGTTTCGTGTTCAAAAAATATTTTTGGATGTTGAATGGAGAGGTCTATTTTATTGGGGGCTCGAAGTAATTTGTTTTTTTAAGCTATTGCATAGCTTCTATCGCGGGCCTTGAGCCGTGGAGACAGAATCCAGAAATTCCGTAATGAAAAAACCTAACGAAAATACACACTGCGCATGCGTAATCGAGCAAAAAATACTATGCAATAGCTTTACCGCGGCAGTCCCCGAGTGCCACACGTCTTTTTTTTCAATCAGAACTAGTTAATTGATTGAGTGTTGTGACCTTGTTATAATCTGTTTCGAATTAGATTCTTTTGAATATTTTATGTCATGTGTACTTCTTATGATCCTAATTGCACAACGTAACTATGTATTAATAAAACAACATATTCTAAAAGTAAGTAACTTTTTTGACAAGCGTGACAGCTCAGCTGGTAGAAACTATCTGTCTGTCTGCCTTCCATGTTTTGGGTCGTGGATTTGATTCCCACCACGAACCAACATTTGTGTGATGGTTGATGTTTTTTTCTCGATCTATGTTTCTTATTAGTATCTACCTACTTAGGTACCTACGTAATAATTAAAGAAAAATAGTATTCGTTCTAATCTTTTTCCCAAAGTAGGTACTTACAAGCTTTGCTTGTTGTATTTCGATGTATTTATTGAATTATTCTTGTAGCACTTTTTACACAGTATTATAGTTTTAACAGTATCTTCAGCACATAGTATGTGATGTGTATTTACTGTAATATATATTTGGAACATTCTCTCACCACACTACTCGACGTGGCCACATTATCTTCCATTAGCGGTACATGGGATTAAATACAATTGGAGTGAACATTTTGCTCTACCTCTTTACGCTTTTGGCGCCTTTAGCAAAAAGGTTTTATGTAGGTTCTGTGGTTTTTTTTATTTTTTAATACAAACACAATTTTTTTGTAAAATATTTCACACTTACCTACGTATTAAGTACGTACTTTTTAAATATAATTTACTTAATTTAATTATGGTAAAAACTATATAAACTTATTACCATTTCAACGTAAGTCGATAAAACATATTTTTTTTATATGTAGAAAACGTATTTTGATAAATAAATGAAACCATAACCAAAAGAATATCAGAGTTTCAAAAGCTATTCGCTTGCAAACTTTATTTCCCATTTCGCTATCGACAGAGAAAACTCGTTGTCATGGCAACGGGAAAACAGACTGCGGGCGGGAATCGAAGAAGGATATATTCCATTCTATAACTCAGAACACAGACGAGCGATGTGGCGAAGCGGGCGAAGGTCCGCCTTCGACGTGGAGGTTGCGTGTTCGATTCCCGCCTTGGGATAAATGTTTGTACGATCTGTAAATATTTATTTCGGGTGTTCTGGGTATTTTATATGTATAATAAAAATATCTATCTATGTAATGTAATCAAGTATATCAGTCTTCTAGTACACCCATAACGCAAGCTCTGCTTAGCTTGGGGCTAGATGATGTTGTGTGGATTGTCCAGCATTATTTATTTATTTTATTTATTTATAACTCATAGGGACAATCAGATTTTGGTGGAATTACATATGAATATGGAATTACATAATATATAGGAATACAGATTGTACTCGGCCATAGACTAGAATATTTTATACTGTGCTAAAAACGACATATTATATTACATCTGTGTATGTCTATGTCAGGTTCACGCATGCGTGGGTCTGCCTAAAGTAGAGATATTGGGGTTTTTAGGCCCTCAAGGGTGAGGTGGGGTGTAGGGAGAGATGCCCTAATCTGTGTCCCTTTGAGGAACCCGATTGGAATTTGGTAATCATATTAGATTTTAAATTATACGTGTTTGTAGTTAAAAGGGTATGGGCGTGAGGGAACAGCTATTTGATTCCAACTAGATACTTATTTTGAGTAGGTGTATATTGATAGTTTTCATTAAAATACAGTCCATATTAAAATCAAATATTGTAAAATATTAGAACGTCATAATTATGGCTGCTATAAATAGACAACCCCGAACCATCCCAAATATTATGGTACGTACATAATTACCTCAGTAACTTTAGTAGTGCAATGATTTCATCAAATCTTGCTATGTGATGCAGATTTAGCGTGGTCAGACTATTGACAAAATTTTAAGTTCAATCGTCTAGTTATTTCGATTAAATAACTTTATTTTTAAGTAGGTAGGTACTAAGCAACAAAACGCATTATCTTATCATAAAAAAAATATTTCTTTCTTAATTAAAACAATTACTATATTAAGCAAATTCAAATATGGCGTAAAAGATTATATTACAGAGAAAAATGTTTATTTTTTAATTTATTGAAATTACTCAATAGGTATCATCCATAAACCGCGTGCTTCGAAACCTGGCCTCGCAGAAGGAACAAGCAGCTTCGGTGCAGAACGACAGCGTGTATGAGAAGCTGAGGATGTTCAATGGGCAGGCCGCGACAGGCTGGTGGTACCCCGGCCTGCCGACTGCCCCGGCTGCCCCCATCCCTGCACCACTGCCCCCTCAGCTGAACAGGACGCCTGAGGAGCATAAGAGAGGTTAGTTTTCTGTTTTGTATCATCGACTTCTGTTTTATATTTTCCAAATTAGGATTTTTTTGACCTTGGAACTTTTTTTATGATATTGATGGTACTTTGAAGTCAGGGCCTAATATTGAACATGTATTTTAAGAAATAAAGAACATGTATTTTAAGAATTGAATAGTATCGAAATTATGATGTTTTTGGGCTTGGAACATTTTTTATGATATTGATGGTTGATTTTTTACTTTTATAACAAAAAATGCAAATATTTGAAATATACAATCTTGATTTAAGTAGGTACCAGTTTTATGTAGGTACCTAATTCTACTTGGTTTTTGGGTGCTGTAATAGATAAGTATCTAGATGTCTCAACGAACTATTTCCAAAAAAAATATATGGTATAAGTCAACGCTACCAATAATATTAACAAATCAAATTAATATAAAAAAAGCTACAAATTCTTATATTCAAGATACTTAAACATTTCATCAGATATACAAAACAAAACGTACATTTTCAATATCAAAATAAATTAAAAATAGTTTCCTCATCGGAAGATCTACAAAGATGTAGTAATACCTAGTATACAGGGTAGTAGTTCTATGTTATACAGGGTAGATGTTCTTTCGCGTTTCACTTTGACGCGTGTCTTGGCGGCTCTTTTGAATGTGACGGTAGTCTTAGGGTTGTCAAGTTTAGAATAATTCATACAAGTTCAAAACATTTGTTGAAATATTTGAATTAATTAGGTACTAGACTTCTTAAGGTAGGTACATCGGATATCCACGATTTAAATGTATATAAATCTGTATCAATGGGTGGTCGTTGTGAATAAGAATATCTACTTAAACAATACCTTTTCAGTCCAGTTACCTATTTATTTATTTATTTTATTTCTTAGGAAAACAGACAGTCTTATAAACTATACCTAAATTAAAATTATATCTCTTGGCCACTTATAAGTTCTCGCATACCTATAAATGTGTTCATTGTTATGAAATGTTTGCTCTTTTGAGTCATTATAGGACTTTAAATAACCCATATTAGCAGTAAATCTCAATTAAATTCAATAAAATCTCTAAAAAAGCCTACATGAGAATGTGGTCTAACCCTATCAGTCCAAGGTGGGGGGTGATTCGTTGTTACAGAGTTTCTTAGTAGCACCTCCACAGTACGGCACAGATTGTAAACCAGTGCAGAGATGTACTTTGTTTGTGGCATATCCGCTATATGCCTTATCTGCAGAAAACAAAATAGTTAAAGATTGCCTGGTTTACATGATTGTCATTCTTATGCGATCGTAATACGGTTCGGAATAGTCTAGCGGCCGGTTTCTGGAAACCCAAATCACTATTGATCCGAGTTTGACATATAGTAATTATTTGATTTTTTCGTTGATCATCGTTCGAGAAATCGGCCGTAAGTGTATTGGTGAGTTAACTTAGAGAAAATGCGAAAAGCACAAGACACAAGATAATTATTTTACCAAAAGTGTAAAACACTTGCTCTTATAAGTGCACTGATGATATTATTCTTAAAAGAGCAAAGATTTTTTAAATATCTGTTAACAAAAAAGTAAAGAGTAAACGATTGATAATGGGTGATTATCGCATACTTTGTTGAGGTCTTTCCGGACGTTTCAGGCATGTTACTTACTCTTCTTCTTATCGTGTCGATGCTACAACTGTAGGTATTCTGTTGTAGCATCGTGTTGGAAAGATTAGCCAGACTAGACACTGCTTTACTGTGCCTAGCTGTTACCGGTGTGCGCCACGAGGAGGCTCTTTCCATGCACCCTAATAACGTTTTTTATTACTAGCTATGCAAAAGTTTAAAAATACAAAATATAAAAGAAGTCTAGAAAATTCTTATTGATATAACAAGCGATGCCTAACACGACACTTAATTTGCAAGCATTGACTTATAAAACTTAGCACATGCTCAAAGAAACCTCCCTTGTGAAGACCCAGTCAAGTGAGGGCGTCCCAAAAATAACCCTTAAGGTCACAGGTCAACCCTTCACACCCTTGATTCCACAGCGCTTAAAGGAAGCTCAATTTGAGGAGAGGGTTGAGAACATGCTACGAAATATTGCATTTTTCGATAAATATTTTGACGAAACTTTTGGAAAAACTACAATATTTACTTTGTCAATACTCAATATACTTATTTATTGCTCATATGTACCAATCAAGTGTTATAATTGTTGGTAGTGTTAGTATCACACATGAACGCTATTTAAGGGTATTGCAATAGGGTTGAAGGCAGAACTTGTCATATTTAAAATTAAAATGGTCCTCAACCGAATAAAAACAATGATCGATCATTTGTTAATCTCACTCCGGTTGCTTGGAAGAGATCGCTTTCAGTGATAAAACCGCCCATTGTGTAACCATTGTTTATGTTCTCTGTAATTTCTGTAGTGTACCAGTCAAGAGTTAACTAATTAATCACCTATGAATAAGGAAAGATTAACTCCCTATCTTATATAAAGTTAGCGTTGACTTTATGTCATCATTACGCATGGTAATCAATACTTCAAGCCTGCGCTAACTTTTTATAAGATAGACCGATAAAAAGCAGTAGATTATGAAAAGAATGCGTGGTTTCTGTGGTTTATATTCTTAAAGATTATGTGGAATTAATTATTATGTCTGAAGGGGTAGTTCACACGCCCGAAGAATACAAAATTACACAATCAAATCGTGCATAATATCATGTTAGGTACCTCATTTCCCATCCAATATTTTGATGATTGCTCCTACAAAACTAGACTAGACTAGATTATTATTAAACTTAATGTTTGTTTAGGTACTATGAAAGTTCTAGTTGTTTCAAAGGCCTTCGCAACCAAAGTAGGTTGGATGTAGATTATTCTCGCATAATCATGACACTTTCAAAAGTTGGGGACAAAGATTTCAGGACTGAAAGTTTCAGGTCACGTGCGCGGGGGTCGGGCGTCAGGGGTCAGAGAGTTTCACGTAAATACGGGTTTTGTATGCCAAGAACTGTGACATAACCTCTTTCTTTTGGCCTTTTGGTCGTTACGAGGACTTTTGTTTTCGTCACGACGAGGACTTTTGTCTTTTTATTTCCTATTGTTGTCCTAATTTTAAGAAGAAGAAGAGATAAAAAATGACAGTTAGTCTACACCTAGAATGAACGTTATTGCTACACTTTGCCTACACCTAAGTACTATCCTATAAAGTGAAGTTAGACAATTTTACTTGACAACTTAAATAAGTTTCCTCTTCAAGTTGTAATCTATCTCCTTCGTCAAACATTTATTTTAGAAAGTTGCTCAACTTGACAGCGGTTGTTTTGAATATTGAGATGGAATAATATTCTCGCTAATTTTATAAAGTACGTAAACATATAGATACATTATAAGGCCAATTCTAAAGTTAAAAATGTAACTTAAAGGTAAGTCTAGTCTAGTCAACGCGTGACCCGAGGGCTGGTGAGTATCTGGCCCAGCGTAGCAGCCATTATCTTGTACGCAACGATTGGTACTGATTTGGATCAGTTGAGCTATCTATAGATCGTTTGCAACGGTCTGTAGATTGCTCAACTGTTTCTTATTTATTTTATATGCCTATGTACATTTTGTAAATATGTACTGTAAAAGTCGTAAAGTTTGTGAATAAAATATATACGCAAAGGTAAGTCTATCTATTGTTATAAAAATCCTTTTCGTTCCATTCAGTCAAAGTCAATTTATTTGGGTGTCATCCAATGGCCTACGCATTTTTAATAACGTACAGTGTTTGTTCACGGGTCGACGGGCACGCCCAATGTTTCGGAAGTATACAAAAACGAAAAAATATAAAATAAAATTCCTGATATTCCGAAAAAAAATTCAGCTCTGAGTGATTGACGCGTGTAGTATAGAGTTGTCAGAATTGCAAATGCTCTGTAGCTCTACCATGAGTTTTTACTATACTCGCTAGCGTCTGTAGTTAAAAAAATGTATGAAGATTTGTACAGCGCCTCTAGCGGATAGTTGGGTATTAAAATTCGTCATACTAATATTGACGTAACTACTGTAGTTAAGTCAGGCGATTTTACTGTGACAACTCATGGTAGAGGTAGGTACTGTATTTTGATGCAAAGTTATGGCTAGAACCTTTTTTACAAGCGATTTTGGTAACAAAGCTTTTTAGATGTTTTACAACAATATTTTATACAATAGACAGTATATATATTTATGGAAATGGAACGGTATTTTGGTCAGATGAAAACGGCACATTTACTGGTTACATTAACGGTTGATCATTGAACGTTTTAATGAGTTACAGTATAAACAGGCAATGTACAACAAGAGAAGTGGAAAAACATGAGACGAAACAGACTTAGCTTCTGTTACTTTTCGTAATAAAGTAAATAAATAATTTACACCATTGTTTTGTTAAAATATTATTGTATTATGCATTGTATCAAGTAAGCAAAACTACACATTATTGATCCAATGAAAACAGACCGATAATGTATGTGCAAACAATTTGAGCAAACCTGGTTATAGGCCCGAAACGCACAAACACCAAATTCAGCGGTTAAACCTAATCATGCGTTGATTAACCTAAAATTGTTTAATTGTTTAAATGACAGTTCAGTTCAGCTCATGTTGGTAGTGGGTTCGATCACCAAAAACAAACACCTGCGTGATAGCAATTATAAATATTGTGTTGTGTTTTTGTATAGCTTCTATCGCGGGCCTTGAGCGTGGAGACTGAATCCAGAAATTCCGTAACGAAAATAACCTAACACTGTGCATGCGTAATCCAGCAAAAAATGCTATGCCGCGGCAGTCCCCGAGAGCCACACGTCTTTTTTTATTCTTATAGTTGTAGTAGCATGTCTTAAAATACATTATCTAATCAGCTATCTATTGTATCAGCATTGCTAAGTTTGTAAATATATCGCTGTGTTAAATGTCATTAAGAATGCTGATGTACGTTAACGAAATTTTGACTTTAAAAGTCACCGTTCGCCAGGTGCCAGAAACAATACAACTCAGCCTAAACTATCGATTACACTACAGCTCGAGTGGTGATGAAACAAAGCTTTATAACGGGGTGGTTTCGAGCGCGCAATGTACTTCAAACATACTTGACGGTAAACGCGGCACGCGTTGTGTTACAATGCAATTATTTGAAAGCAATCGACTCCTGTTTTAATGGGTTTTACATTCTTCTGACGATTTTTTTTATTAAAAACTAATTGTCGTTTTAAATGCTCGATAAAATTATATTTTGTACAAAAAATACGTGACATTATTTTTATTTTTTTACTTTTAGATTAGATTAGACAATATTTCTAATAATTACTAGTCAGATCTTGATTTTTATATGGAGACCAGCTTATGAGCTACCAAAAAATATATATATTACTTACTCGTTTTGATAGACTTAGTTCAGTTTTTTTACTCACATAAACTACTGAACAAATATATTTTTAAACTTTTTACTTTGTGAGAAAGTTAATAAAATAACATATTAGTTTCGGAACATATTCATAGAATCTAGTAAAAGTAAAACGTAAGAAAATATTTCAAAGTTCAGAAAATTCCTTTTAATCTAAACATGGTTTCACAAAAGGTCCGTACCTACATCTAATAATGTTAATTCATATAAAACAGTACCCATATTCCGCCCCAACGATCCCTCTAAGTTACTTACAACACAATTGCCCTTAAAGTCACAATAATAAAAACTTAACCTTATCTACCCCAAGTCATTAAGATGACCGTGAGGGCATTAACTGAATGGATGATTACAACCAATTTATCCCGAGCCCCCGTATGTCCCAGGATGCTCGTAAAATGTGGTAGAGGTTGAGAAAAAGAGGTCTCGATTGAATGGTTTTATCTTGATTAGGGAAGATGTGCATGTGACATGGACATGAACAGTTTGTGAGACGTGTAATCCTTTCGCCACGATTGTTCTTGCGTATTTTGTTTATTTATAAGTTCTTTTCATAGATGTAGGTAGGTACCTATTCATTTTTATTTCGAGTATTAAGCTATTGAATAGCTTCTATCGCGGGCCATGAGCGTAGAGAATCTAGGAATTCCGTAACGAAATAACCGAACGAAAATAACCTAACACTGCGCATGCGTGATCCAGCAAAAAATGCTATAGCTTATCCGCGGTCCCCGAGTGCCACACGTCTTTTTTTATTTAATATCCTTAATACATATCTACTAAAAAACTTTCGGAAAGTAGCACGTACCTACAGAAACAATGTTTTTTTAACAGCATGAACATAAACATTTACTAATATAGAGTAGGCAGAGGAAAGTCCAAGCATCTCATTGCACTTACCTGCTTAGTATTTGCATTCCACATGTGCAGACAGCACAACAGTCGTCAAAAACCGCGTGTGATATTCCCATTCCAAATTCCGCTATGAGATAACTCCACAAGTTTATTTATAGGGAGTGTAGTGAGATAGGCGTAGTGGGACGGTCGCGGTAGCGTGGCGAATTAGCCCGCGCCTTGCCCGACCGCTGTGGCCTGTACTTGGCTTTGGGTGTGGTCCGAGTGTAAGCGATAAGCGAGAGGTAGAAGATAAACGCATAGTATTCACTACTTGGCGCTCTACCTGAAGAGAAAAGTTCTCAATCATCTTTATATGTACTACTAAACTGCTATAAGTACAGTTCGTATTACCTAAAAGTGCTGAATTGCTAAGATTTTTTTTAATGAGTAGGTTTGTAGGTTTAAAAAACCGTTATTCGAACCAAAAACTCAAATAAAATCTTATATGTAACGATTAAATCATTACATTTACATTATAAAGGTTATGTGATCAAAATATCTACACCAAAAATGAAGATAATCTAAAAGTATTTTTCGTAAGTTTTGTTTGGGCACACTCGCTGCCGCTCATGGCTGGCCCCGCTCTCATGAGTGACAGTATCGATCACATAATCTCGCCAGCAATCGGCCCCCACCTCGGCCGTCGTTTCGCCCCGATAACTCGCAATTCCGTTTTATCTCCCCAACTTCTTGTCCCCTTTGTGCTTATTTTCTTCAATTTTTTTCTTACCGCCCCCACTTTTATTCCTTTCCTTTTATTTTATTTTCCTACTATTATTTTCTCTTATGTATTTTTCGTGTTTCATCCCTACTGGAAGTTTATTCTTTTTTTCTTTCAATCATTTTGTTGGTCGTTATTGGTGGTATTGTGGCTAAGTGCCGCGGTCTATCGAATTGGTTTTATAATGAATTCCTTTATGTTAAGGTGACGGGTATAGCCAAATGCGTGTTTTCGGGAGTGTTTTCTGAAGAAGTCATAGCATGTGGAGTTGTGAAACTTATTATTTCCTATAACACATATATTGAACTAGTCAGGTAGGGAACAAAATTTGTGCTCTTGGTTATAGTTTACTTTAAAATGTAAGTTTAGTACCAACACCTTTTGCAAAAGTGTGATTTTTGATCCCATTTTTTATGGGTTTAGCAGATTTGTTTGGTACCAAACTCAGCACAGCTATTCTTATGGTTGATATCTATACATCCAAGGAAAAAAAATTCAACATTAAGGTGTTTAAAGA
This sequence comes from Ecliptopera silaceata, assembly GCA_932527185.1. Taxonomy (NCBI): domain Eukaryota; kingdom Metazoa; phylum Arthropoda; class Insecta; order Lepidoptera; family Geometridae; genus Ecliptopera; species Ecliptopera silaceata. Next base: position 4,095,509 of record OW052211.1, read on the forward strand.
AGAAGAAGAGTAGCGCCTTAGGAACTATAAGTGTTCCATTGCTGTGTGCTCGCAAATATTCATAAGGCGCTGCTTAAAAGTTTGACAATCCAAACTGTGCGCGGCTCACTATGTGTTTTGCGTCGTTTTCAGCATTCTTACTGAAGTTGAAAATGCGACGTTGCCACGCTGACTATCTAGAGTTTAACCACTGCGGCAAAAACTATGCCGTGTTACAAGTTTAACGTGTATGTAGATATAATAAATAAATAATAAAGTTGGAAGTTATTGACATTTTTATTTATTATGAAAAATTTCACCCTACCCGTCGCCTTAAGTAGAGCGGGGAATAAATAATGAAAATTTCTGTTCAGTTATACCTACTGGTTTAGAATAAAAACTCGATTGTGTTTTGTTAAGTTAAAATAGACTTAGGATCCGTCTTGTACTTTATTTATAAAAATTATACTATACAAAATATTAGATAAATAATTTATAAACACTTAGAAAACTGATTAAAACGATAACAAGAAAAATTAAGCTTTACATCTAATTTGTTTAGTGGTTAAACATCCTAGAAAAAATTAAGTGAAAAAAATTATACCTAATCACCCACATTAATATAATTAGTAGATAACACACATATTTATTAATATGAATTAAGGAAAATATTCTGTAGATTCCTTAAAAACTATGTAGTTTCTTAGTAAAATGCAGAAGTATAAGTAAAATAGCTTTTTAGTAAAATAGCGATTTCTCCCCTATATTTTTTTTCTAAATAAACCTATCATCAACTATTTGTAAACACGTTCATATCCCAATATTGGCACTTCCACACGTTCTGACGATTAAATATAATGACATTGACAACCAAGACAATGGTTGAAGAGTCACCACTTTATAAAACATTTTGAAAATTCTAGAAAAGTCCAAAATAGAAAAAAAAACTTTTCAATTAGTGTGTATTTCGATTTTCCCCACATAAGAGTTTTGGGTATCAACTAGAATAAAACTCAGACTACGACTCTACACGTGTGGAAGCCCAAAAGGCGTGTGCAGAGTGCGAGCGATCAATCAAAATTGTCAAGCGATTTGAAAGCTGATTCGACATCAATCATGTCGAGTTTGATCGCCCTTCGCTTTTAAAAATTCGATGAGTTTTCTAAAGAAGTCTCGAACTTGTTATTTTAACTAAATATTTATTTATTTATTATCTATAAAGGTACCTCATTTTTGTATAAATGCATACAAAAATAAGGTAATCTATGCATGAAAATCTTCGAAAAATAAGCTTTCTCAATCTTAAATCTTCTCTATATTTTTCTAATTGAGAATGTAAAAACATTTATTTTTATAGCAAAATCAATGATATTTTCTGATGCTCAACCTACTTAATTAGTAAAGTAAACATGACAGAGAATCAACATTGTCAAATTCCATTACTTTAGAGCAAGGCATGCCCACCATAGCCCACAATACGGAAAAACGCGACATATTGCGTAACAGTCGTCCTTTTCATCGGAATCAGCAAGCCGTGGACCATTATCCCGGGAATCGAACCCCGACTCAAGTGGTAACCATAAAGCAAATTAATCAATTAGCAAGAGGCATGTCGACAGCATTACGAGCAACGTTTAATTTTGCCCTTACTTTCGGGGTTTAAACAACCAGAGTATCAAGACCCGCTGTCACAGAATAAAACCTCTATCACTGTACAGAAAGCTCACTCCAAAAAAACTCCAGCACAACTTACGCACGCAATTTTGATATTTCATTCAAAGCTCGAGCACTCAAATTCCTTTCAACAATGTCAGGCTGTGTATCGCGAGAGTGCGCAAGCGAAATTGTAACTTAAGTCCTGGGCTTGACAGTTCATAGTCCATTGCACAGTTGCCAGTGATGATGAAGTATTGCCACAGTTTGTACAGAAGGGTTGTTTCGCGAGGGTCCTGAGAAGCGAAGTGGGTAATTTTTGTCTGTAACGTTGGGGGTAATTTTGTGCAATTTTGCTGACGCATTTTGCTGATAGTCGCGGAGTGCGCTGAGTACATTGTGTTGATAGTTTATGATGAAGAGCTCTGGACTCCCCTTGTAAACAGTGTTTTGTCAATGACTCTGTTTTGTAACTGCTTTGCAATACAATATTTAAAGTTGCATTCGTAATAAAAAGTTGCATGGATATAGCAATACTTTCTGAATCTTACCCAATAAAATACTGAATGAGTCCTACATTATTTAGTTTTTGTTTCTACCAAATATAAGTTAATATTCAAAAACCAACGTTTGTGTGATAGCAAACATTTGTGTTTATTCCGTGTCTAGGTCCTACAATACACCCACCTACAATACAATAATAAAATAGCATAAGTATTTTATGAGACCTTTTCCCAGCTGTGGGACACAAAAGGTTATTAAAAAAAGTCGGTATACGTAGCCATTTTGAGGTTAAGTTCATGTCAAGTTCTTTTATTTACCTAGTCTATCTTCCACAGCAGAAACCCTCCAATCCGAAGCTGGTTCAGACGGGAACAGCGAGCATGCGTCATCAGGTGATGAAGACTCTCAAATGAGGTTACGACTGAAGAGGAAACTTCAGAGAAATAGAACCTCCTTTACGAATGACCAGATCGATAGCCTAGAAAAAGGTGAGTTACGTCCTTTTTACTAAGTATTAAGTAAGTACCATTTTCTTAGTTTGTGTTCAAAGTCAAACTCAAAGAATTCATCAATAAAATGAACCAATATTCAATTTGTAGTCGGTTTTTAATGTGTCTTTAATTATTTACATAAACAACAGTTACAAGCTTCTACAAAACATTTATTAATTGGCACGTTGCTCAAGATTCTTTAAAAAAAATAAGAAAAAATTTAGTTTTTGTAATAAGAAAAGTAATATGACGATGATTGCAAATGCATTATTTACATTGCTTCTTATGATCCGTCATCAAACACAACTTATACCATAAATCAGAAATCTCCACTTCTCTCAAGAGGTCCCCAGTGTCTTCATAAACCTATTTTGTCCCTTATTTATTGTTTGTCCCGTTATTAGTAAATAAATAAATATTGTCCCTCGATATTTGCTCAGCTCTCTTACTGTGGCACCGCTGCCAATTATTATATTGACCTGATAATTTTTGCTTGTTTATTTTGCTATTGAAGTGTATTATTGCTTCAAACCTCTTGAATTTGATTACTAGAAATATCGAACAAACGACTATCTTCTTTTTTATTATAAAAACAGGCGTCACACAGTTGGTAGTAGCTCTGCCTTCCATGGTGTGGATCCTGGGTTCGATTCCCACCCAAAGCAAATGTTTGTGTTATGAACATAAATATTTGTTCTGTGTCTGGGTGTTACTATGTAAGTAGGTATGTAGGTATTAACAAAATAAAAAATATTTATTATTATTTATAAGTATTCTATCAGCAATCTAGTTCCCATATTACCTACAAGCTTTACTTAGTTTGAGGCTAGAGTGTGATGTGTGAAAGTCTGTGAATATTTATTATTATTTATATTAAAGTGCGAATCTCATCATCAAAACTTACTAGAATTGTGACAAAAACATTATCGATTTATCGATAAAAAACAAAGATGTTATGCATGTTCTATATTTAAAATCGATAAAAAAAAAGTTTTATGTGTGTTCAATATTTAAAATGGTGTTTTTTTTTACACAGAATTCGAGAGGACGCATTACCCTGACGTGTTCGCGCGAGAACGACTGGCCGAAAAGATCGGATTGCCTGAGGCACGTATCCAGGTAAAATAAAATCCAGTTTACATGGGGTAAGACTAGGTTTCGGGACCTGATGAACTAACATGGACATCTGTCTAACTAACCCCCTGGTGGTGGTCTCTTTAGATAGATTAAAACCTGATTTAATAATAATAACTTTGTTGTCGGTATTTGGTGGTGAACTGTTTTATAATAATAAAAAATCATTTCAAAAAACGGTAGGAACCAGGCCGTAAGTTTCTTGCCCGTTCTTCTAGGCTCTGGTCGCGTGGAACTGGCACCTAGAATCACCTAGTAGGTATGTAAGACGATTCTAAATTATCCTTGTAATTTTACCAAATAAAGTAATTTTGACTTTGACTTTGTATGACAATGTATAACAAACATGCAATTAATTAATCACGAAACTAATAAACTGTCGACTTGTTAACGCTGTTAAAAATCGAAAATGACTGAATCCCATAAAATGTCGGCGATCCAATCAATGCATGCAAATTAATTCAGTTTTAAATAAAATCTACTAAAACACGAGTAGGGCGGATTTTATTAAAAGCGTCCGTGGATGCGTTCATAAGGGCCTGTTTACACTGTCTGTTTGCGTAGGCATGGGCCGCATGTAGATGCGTCTTTAGCAAACAAGCTAAAAAAACAAGGGACCCGTAATACGGCCCGGCGAACGACAGTGTGTAAATATAATACGTTATGTAAGGCCAATATACTTATTATATAAATGAGTAAATATTATGTTGCGGGCACCATGTCCTATTATTCGGCCACTATTTGCTTTTAGTGATTTACATTTGTGCAATTATAATTAATTGTATTATACATATTTTGAAAGTATCGTGTAAAAAGCAAGATATATCTAACAAAATTAAGTCACTAGGAATATTTTCTTCTCAAAATCAATAATTGTTTATTTATCTATAAGTACCTACTAAACAGTTTCAAGTAAATTGCCTACAGGTAAATTCTATTTAAAAAGTTATAATTGAATTACTTACTAAATATAAGTAGGTACTTACTTAAGTACAAATAACTATCAAGTGTGAGCAATTACTTATTAAGTATACTTATAGTTAATATCAAATAATAAGTAATAAACGGTTTTCTTTGAAAAAGAAAACCGAAAGACGAAAACTCGTAAAACAAAGAAAAAAAAACTACACCGCCTTTCTTATCGATAAAATCGGAAACTTATCGTCGTTTACCCCTACACTTGTAAACGCTGGTACAGTTTAAAAGGTCATTAATCACTGCAACCTCCTTTCAAGTTTAAAATAGTCTAATGCGATTTGAACTTTAAGTTTGCAACCTTTTTAGTTTTCAAACGTTATTTAATTTAAAATGTAATCTGATTTGCTGAGTGCACGTTACTCGCTGTTTTAAATATTAATGATATGTTTATGTTGTACTTTGAAGGGGTGTATACAAAATTGATATAAGATACTTAGTTAGTTTAAAAGCATTTATACAAAAAAAAATACGGTATACCTACTTACTTTATTTTATTTTACATGACGTGGTTTATGCTTTAAAATTACTCAGCCATTTCTTTTTCTTATGTTTTTTTTGTAATTTTTCTACAAAAATGAGGTTTTATAGAGAAATCAGACAAAATCGTGCGCGACATTGATTTTAAGTTATTTCTAAGTACCATAAGTAACAGTATTATTTACGAAACATTCAAGTTTACTATTCACATTCATAACAAAAGTTATTAACATTTACATCGCAAAAAAGTCTTCTAAAAAACTTCACAAAGCGGGAAAGTTCGGAAGAGTTTTCTTGTTCGCGCAAAGAAAAAAGAAAATGGCGTCGAGTTCGGAGAGCGAACTAAGCTCCCACATTAGCCTCGTGTCGTCGACCGGTAGTTAATATTCTGCGCGTGCTATGCCACTTTGGAAACAGAGAGTAAAAGTGCTCTATGTTTTAAACTTGCAACGCTGTTTCATACAGTGAAGGACTCAAATTCTGTGTCTTGTCATATAGTGAAGTACTCAAAGGAACTTTCTTTATAACCTTCTTGGTCTTATGTTAAATTAAATATTAATTTAATATTAAATCTTATGAATTATGTACACGTTAGGGTTTTTATCGAATTACCGTTTTATTAAAATTAAATACTAGCTGCACACGCCCAGCTTCGCACGGGTAGCTTATAAAAATATAAACTAAATTATAGCCTATGTTAGGTACTTTGTAAAGATATAGCTTCCTAATGGACAAAGAATTTGAAATCAGTAGAGCAGTTCACAAAAAAAAATCCTATTTATAATATTAGTGTAAGTACCTAAGTTTAAAAAAAAAAAGCTAGCACTCCGGGAGTGCCGGCAGAAGTGAAAACTTCAATATTAACGTTGTGTTTTCACTTTTAAGTTTTCACTTCAAAAATATAACCACAGTCGTGATTGTGTCATGTCATTGTGTCACATTCGCGCAAGCGCGAATGTGACACAACGACGAAGACAACGAAGACACACTGACACAGACACATTCGCGCAAGCGCGAATGTGTCTGTGTCATTGTGATTGTGTCATGTCGTTGTGTCACATTCGCGCAAGCGCGAATGTGACACAACGACGAAGCCAACGAAGACACAGACACATTCGCGCAAGCGCGAATGTGTCTGTGTCTTCGTTGGCTTCGTCGTCATCGTCACGTCACGTCATGTCGCCACGTCATCGTCACGTGATGATGACGTGGCGACATGACGTGACGATGACGTGGCGACATGACGTGACGTGACGATGACGACGAAGCCAACGAAGACACAGACACATTCGCGCAAGCGCGAATGTGTCTGTGTCATTGTGATTGTGTCATGTCGTTGTGTCACATTCGCGCAAGCGCGAATGTGACACAACGACGAAGCCAACGAAGACACAGACACATTCGCGCTTGCGCGTCATCGTCACGTCACGTCATGTCGCCACGTCATCGTCACGTCATCGCGCAAGCGCGAATGTGTCTGTGTCTTCGTTGGCTTCGTCGTCATCGTCACGTCACGTCATGTCGCCACGTCATCGTCACGTCATGTCGCCACAACACTATTTAATTGTTTGAGTCATACGTCGCGTGACCGCAAGTGTGTTCTTTTGTCGTCTCTTGCTGTTCTTTTGTCGAAGCCAACGAAGACACAGACACATTCGCGCAAGCGCGAATGTGTCTGTGTCTTCGTTGGCTTCGTCGTCATCGTCACGTCACGTCATGTCGCCACGTCATCGTCACGTGATGATGACGTGGCGACATGACGTGACGATGACGTGGCGACATGACGTGACGTGACGATGACGACGAAGCCAACGAAGACACAGACACATTCGCGCAAGCGCGAATGTGTCTGTGTCATTGTGATTGTGTCATGTCGTTGTGTCACATTCGCGCAAGCGCGAATGTGACACAACGACGAAGCCAACGAAGACACAGACACATTCGCGCTTGCGCGTCATCGTCACGTCACGTCATGTCGCCACGTCATCGTCACGTCATCGCGCAAGCGCGAATGTGTCTGTGTCTTCGTTGGCTTCGTCGTCATCGTCACGTCACGTCATGTCGCCACGTCATCGTCACGTCATGTCGCCACAACACTATTTAATTGTTTGAGTCATACGTCGCGTGACCGCAAGTGTGTTCTTTTGTCGTCTCTTGTTTTACGAGCAATGTATAAAAATTAAATAAGATCTTACGCTTTTTCGACGTCACGTGACCCTGACGCGAGTTTGAAAGTTTTTACCCACCCAGCGCCGCTAAAGAAGTTTTCACTTCAAAAATCAGGATTTAATTTTTTTTAACTTTTATTACTTTTTTACAGACGTAACTTTCAGTGCTTCGAATTAAAGTGTTTCAGTATTCCTTCAAAAGCAAATATTCGCCACGTATTCACCCGAAATTGTCTTCCCCCAAAAGCGAAATATCGACAGTTATAATTGAACTGGGTTGTCATGTCACATCCCTAGCTGAAACTTCAGCGTTATGTGCATCGCATTACAAGCCACATTGGATTCTAACAGTGGGGAGTAAAGTTCAATTTTGTCTGCATTAATGGGCGGTTAGGCTTCCAAGAAGTAGAGTGAACATCGTTTTGAATTCAGAGGGACTTTACCACGTGTTGCCCCCGGGTTCAAGGCTGCGCTCAGACGACGAGATAGTGTAGCCATGATCTAAGATAAACCAAGATATTGGGGTGAATGAACTTAAACTCATTTATCTGCATCAAAAAATAATCAAATCAAATCATTTATTTGACTGTGAATCAAGGTGGTACAAAAGTGGTGGTTAGTATGTAGTATTCTGATTCTCTACATTCTGCTTGTTATCATACAAACATTTATAATCTTATTATTAAGTGGTGATTTAAGTTTATGATAATGTCAAATAATAAAAAATACATCGATATCGGAAATTATATTCAAATAAAAACGATAGTTGAAATCGGTCTTAGTTAACATTACAAGCATATAAAAAGAGCGAAAACTTATTGAAATATTTATAATAACACATATTTACATTACATTTATTTACCTGATCTTCACACTTTAAATATGAACACGAATATAATACGTGTAATATTTAAAATTAAAATTATAAAACTTTTCTGAAAATATAGAGATTCTAATAATTTATATCCAGTCTATAAAAATTATAAAATTGTATTCAGTAGTTATGTAATAAGTTTATGCATTGAAATCATTTAGTTATATACTCGTACTTCCAATTTCGATAAAACGTACTCATTAAAAATAAATTCAAAAGTTTTTTCTGCAATTCAGTACGAGTTGAATTTAAAAAATATCTCCAAAATAAAGAGTTTTTAATATTCCTTGGACATGGTCACATTAGCCAGGGGTGTGTATCGATCCTCGAGCCTACCGGAAGCGGGGGTGCGTTTCCGGTGCGAGGTGGAGGAGGTGTTTTGAAAAATTGGCACCTTCAAATATTTTTACTGTACCCAAATACAACTCTACCAACATACAAATAAGACCGTATTTTGAGTGGTACAAACAGATACTTTGCGGTGCTACAATGAAGCTGAATTCAGATTTTTCCCTGTTTTTATTCCGTTTGATTAATAGGCGTTTTTGTGGAGATAATGATGTATTTCCGACTACAGAAACAAAATGCGAGCACTGAATTTAATACTCTATTCCTGAAAAGCTGTCATGAACTTTCATTTTGTTTCACTGAAAATACTTATCACAAAACAGTCACAGTCGTGTTCGTAAAATACAATGTTTTACAGTAATATTAAATCCGCATAGTTCACTAATGAACAAACTTTCGACTGCACTTATTACATATTCAACAATCCACGTAAATTAAATCATATTTTCATTAAAATATTGCGGAGAACACCAGACAGTAAACAATTAGGGTACAGCGACCGCGGCTCGTTTATTTAATAAAATTATGGGAAAATCCCATTTGGTAAGGAACCCCTCTAACTCTATTTTGTCGTAACTATGAGGGTAGGCGTACAATTTATAAAAGACCAATGGAAATAGCTGAGAGGCGGGAAAAGGCCTGTCATTGCTGTCATAGACAACATATCTATGGAGGGAATGAGAAAAATGGGAGATGTCACTATATTTTATAGAAAGTTAAGCTGAACACACACGTGTGGAAGCTTCGTAACATTTCGTAGCACTTCGTCGCGCTGCGTAGGTGTACTACGAAATCAGTTTACCTTTTTTTTAATTCCCTATAGTTATTTTTATTGATTTAACTTAATTCATAACTTTCTTGTCAATTATTTATCAATTGTGTTTTAATTGTACGTTTAATGTAGTAATATTATTATATATTAAAAAAATATGTAGCTTTTAGCTATCAAGCTTTTTGTAGGTATAATAAAAAAGGGAAGGTAAACCTATATATTAAAAATTCGCAGTTTACGAAAGCCTGAAAATAATATATAAAAACAAAGGCAGGCTCAGAACCTTACAATTTCAGTAAATCGTCTCCAGTGTGATCGTAGCTTTCCCGACCCTTAGTCCTTGCAAGGGTCGGAATAAAATATCGCCGGTAACATTCTACCGAATTTGTTGGAGGCCGGAGCAATAATATTATGACATATTGCCTTATGCGAAACCTTTTTGAGCGCGGTAGGTATTTCCTTTTCGTTTAATGCTAAGGAGGGTAGTTACGTAGATACTTTCTTTATGTTGTGTACTCAGCTGAACTGTTCAATAATGGCTGACCCGACTTTGGTAGCAACTTCAAACTTGAGACGTGTAGGACTTGGCATTGGTATCTACTTAAAAACTTAGGTTGGAAGTCCATGATAGGATTACGAAAATCATAACATAAACTTATAATTTATTCATATAATTTAAAATAGAATAAAATAATACTTATAATAGTAGGTACCTACCTACTAAATAAATAAATATTCATGGACACTTCACACATCGCACTCTAGTCACAAACAAAGCAAAGCTCGTACCTACTATGGGAACTAGATTACTGATAGAATCCTTAAGTTTAAACATATTTTTAGTAAATATGTACATACCTACTTACATTATTATTAACACCCAGACATGAAACAAATATTTATGTTCATCATACAAACATTTGCTCTGGGTAGGAATTAAACCCACGACCCACAGCTTGGAAGGCAGAGCTACCACAAATTGTGCTGTGACGCCTGTCAAAAATAATGTTTTACTTATACCTATCTATATTGTAAAAAAATAAACTTACTAAGATTTTTAAATAATAGATAATGTCAAACATAATGGAAAGGCATATCTCAGTAGTCATTTTAAAACGTTTTCCTACAACGGCAGAAAATGGGGAAATTTCCAAAATGAGGTCGCTTCACTCGCAACTCAACGTACATAGAAACTTAGGTGTTACAATATTCGCAGCATTCGCGAATTCCGGTGTGGCACACAAAGCGCGGGAAAGCGCCGGGCGCCATATTGTCGTCGCCATGACTCCGGCCGGAAGTGACGCGCACGTGAGGGCTACTTCCGGCCGCGTTCCGTTCCACGCAGTTCAATGTCACAATATTTTGTAACTGCTTTGACTATCGTAGAAATCTTCTTAATTTAAGACGGAGTCGAAATAAATTTGGAAGTACAATATCTATTTGTTTTCATGATATATTGACTAGAAAACGTATCCATTGTGACGTATTTATAATAAAAATTCGTAGCAAAGGAAAGGATTTAACAAATAAAATGCAAAACTAAAAACAAGAGGCGTCACATTTAATAGAAATGTTAATAAACTGATGGCATGTCATAATTAATTATTTACCTCGCATTAACTTTATTAGAACTTAATTTGTAGCGGGTGTGGCACACGATACTTTACTTTTCTAATTTAGGTAACTTAATCACTTTTCAATATTAAGTTATTAAAGATTAGGATAAAAATTACAAAAAGGTTTGCGTGAAACGTAACGTAAATTATCTATGTTACACTTTTATATTTCAACGTACCTGTTATTTATAGAGTTTATATTTTATCAATTTAACAATACAAAATATTATTATAAACAAGTAGGTACCTATGATGACTAAGTACCTAAGTACATGTGTCTTTTTTCGATTAAAAAATTAACGCAATATAAATAATATTATACTTACTTAAATAAGTAGGTACCTATAATGACTAAGTAGAAAATGTAAAAAAGTAACTTTTTTGCCAAAAAACTTACCATTACTTCCTCCACAGGTCTGGTTCTCCAACAGACGAGCGAAATGGCGAAGGGAAGAAAAGCTCCGAAGTCAGAGGAGGGATGCTCCTGCCGCGTCGCCCCCTGCCCCCCCTGCCCCCCGGTTGCCCCTAAATGGGGGGTTCAATTCCATGTACAGTCCGATACCGCAACCTATCGCTACAATGGGTGATACCTATAGGTATGTAAAGGATGTATGAAAAGGAAGTTTTTTGAGGTTATGCTTACCTATAGGTAAGCATACCTATAGGTAAGCATAACCTCTAAAAACTTCCTTTTCGATTTTCATTATGTTTCTTTATTTTAATTAAAACCTTAACAGTACTTTTTGAGTTATGTAAGTATGTATTCTAAAAATGTGTGTCTTATGTGTACTTGTCAATGACGATATATGATAAAGTCGGTTTCTTTATTTTAGAAAAATAAAATATTATATTTGTTTTTAATTGTGATAACCAGTTATAAAAAGGTTATTAAAGAAACAGTATCAGTTCAATGTTTTGTAACGCCATCTATCATCGAGCAGCGACACTAATTGAATTGCGCGTGAAATCGAGTGGCAAAGGTCTCTTGTTTCCCGCCATTGCACCTAGCTAGACGATCCAAGTTCCCGCCGAAGGTCGGCTTTCCACTTGAATTGATTTTTAATAGTGAACTGCGAGTTCTCGCTTTTTGTTGTCGAGCAAATGAACTACGAAGTTTTCTCTATAGTTTAACTTTTGTTCTTACTGTGAATAATTTGTTAGATATATGAATTGTTCAGTTATAACTCACAGTTTAGCATTATTATGGGTTTTCTTTGGAGTCATTTATCTATATTCATAGTAAGTTTCGATTCGAAATACCAATAATAAGCCGGATGTGCCAGATTCATAGACAAACTTTTATTTAATCTTTATTTAACTGACCGACTTTCATAATTTTTCTAATCGGCTCGAAGGACCAATTAAAGACCAGAGACAAAATTTTTTTGTTTGTTTTTTTTTGCGTTAACTCGAGCATATATTGACAGTGCGTTTTCCGATAGTTCGATGTCGGGTGGTCTGACGTCATCGTGCCTGCAACAGCGGGAAGGCGGGTACCCCTACATGTTTGGAGATGTCCTCGGCAGCGGGGGCTACTCGCGAGCACCTGCAGCCCACCAACAGCATCCAGCGTACTCGCAACCGCAAGCCACTGGAGGCACTGGTGAGTTTACTTGGTTTTGTAGCTAAAGACTTATCATTGTCAATTTAGTCTCAGTCAAATATTGGTTATTCAATAAAATCACAAGGATCATTTAGAATCGTCTTACATACTAGGTGATTCTAGGTGCCAGTTCCACGCGAACAGAGCCATTTTGTAAATGTACTTTTTTCGTTTTGTAAGTGTAGGTACTTTGTGTGCCTAAAACATGACTATGTCTAAAGCTTGAATGGTGAAAAATATCAACGTGTATGTTAATTGAAACTTATTTAATGATGTCTACAAATCTTAGGTTTATATGAAGCGTTGGTATGGAAGAGGATGTGGATGAAGAGATGTAGTAGGTACCTACATACTTAGTCAATACCGATAGTAAATTTAACAAAAAAATTAAACAAGGTATTGGTCGATCCAAATATAAACAATTAGGGAATTAATATGTAGTGAAAACCTCAATGCGTTGTTATATAGTTTCTTAATTACCAGTACACTTAACTATATGGGTAATCTAAAAGGTTGTGTCTACAAATAAACATTACAAAGTAGAGATGAGAGGCCTTGAGAAAATATTTACCAACTTTTGCAATAAAATGTAAAAAACGCTGAGTCAAGAGCAAGGGGCGTCTGGCACAAGACCGCGACATGGCAGGAAAACAAAAAAGAAGGCAAGGGAAAATAAGAGCTCGTCCCCCGATTGGATTTGCCGTTCTCTGTTTTTTACAAATAGCTTTCAGATTCATTTTGTATGTCGAACAAATCTGTTTAGATAAATAGGTAGGTAGATACTATTACTTATTGAGAATCTCAACTTTATCGAGCTAGCCACAAATATGTGGCGTATGCTGATTCATTTGAAACGCAGTAAATGCCGCAGTGATCATTCCTCCAAGTCATAAATACATAAACAGAAAAATCCAGATTTATTATTCAGAGAGGGAGTAAACCGAGGCGCTGCCGCTGCCATTGTTTTAAAAAGCCGTAACTTTTCCATTTGATATTATATATCACGCGGCGGACATTTTTAGCCGTAGGTGGCGGAAAGCGGTATGAATTATTGTTGTTTGGGGCGTTTCGCGGCATTGTTCGACTGCGGAGTTTCCACCACGGACCGCGAACAAAAGAGTTTTTCACAATTCAAAATGCACGCTCTCGTTTCATTTACTCTTTTGCGCTCTTTCGACGGGCGCATTTCCAGCTTCGTGCGGTATTAAATAACGCAGATTTGTTCTACTTTTCGCTTTTAGGCTCGCGATTCTTTTGCGTATTTTAGCGAGATCGCGGTATTTTCATTCCATCATTTTTGTGGATTAATAATTTGCGTAAAAGCTTTTCACAAACCAGTATAGTAAGTAATAATCCCGTAGCTACGTCTTATTCCACATTAATTTTCAAAGAGATGCATGGGAAAAAATGTTTTCTTAAAAACAAACAACGTAAACGAAAAAACTATTAAGTTTCACAAATCAAGTTTACTGCAGTGTCGAAAGGGACAATTTAAAACGATAGCATCCATAAACAAGCTCGCAGACACAGACGATTGACTAAACGGGTCTCCCCGGAGCTGTTTAGTGGCGATAATAACGAGTAATGAATGTAAACGTGCCCCTGTAGAGGCACCGTGAACGGGTGTTATCGCGCGCCCACACGCCAGCCCCCATCGGAAGGGTTAGTGTGGCTAATAGCCGCATCGGTAGCTTGCTGTTACTAATATTTTGCCGCTATTTGTTGCCTATTCGAAATACTCTGTGAATTCAATTTGCACAATGGTGAAATTTATGTACAAAATAACAGAAAACAATCCGAACAGATTATTTCGATTAGTTAAATATATTATCTTCAACAAACACATGCCAGAAAAAGAGTGCAGGATGCAGATATAATCGTAAAAAAATAGCAAAACATTTAATTTAACTCGGGATGCCTTTATCATTAAAACAAATGCCCAGTTGCCTCCTCTAAATGCCACCTAACATTCCCCAACAGCCCTCATAAAGCGATTTAACCTTTTCAAAGCGCGCCATCAAATAGGCTGTCTGTTTCATCATCGCGGCACGATGACTACAGTATAACTAAATATATACTCGTACATCAGACAGACAGAATGACGCGTTTATGGCACATTTACGTAGAACCCAGGTTACTAACCTACCTACTTGGTGCCTGTTTTTGTGGTTTAATTATCGGAAAGCTTAGGAATTTCAATCAAGGCTATCGAATCACAGCTTCAAATCCATCGGAATTAGATAAGATAAAGATAAATTTATTCCCAGAAAAAATATGTAACAAAGTCTTTGGAACCATAATCACTTACTAAGTTTCTAATTGTTTCATTAGGTATTTCACCTAAAGATAGGTTAGAGACAAATTTCATCTATCGGATAACTGTCTGCTTTTTTATCATAACCACTAACAACAGCCACATCATAAATTATAGACGTGGACAGGCGCTGCCATACCAACATACAGAAATGTAATCTGTATGTTGGTATGGCAGCGCCTGTACAATGTGCGCAGATAACGCGCTTGTGTGAATTTGTGTGTAATAAACGGAACGCGATCGGAATCCTATTAGACGTATAGTCGGGCCGATAGATGGTACCTAATAGGTTTCCCGTTAGATGTTAACATGCTGGTTTGATTGACTGGACGTGATCACGTAGGCATAGGTTTTATGTAGACAATGTACCTATATGTGTGCGAGAATAGCTGATTGGAAGGGAATATTCAAAGATATGTGACAAATTTTATGATGAAAGTATGTGCGCTGTGATTGTCCTTGTTTTTAAAGTTTAATTTCTAGAAAGTTTCTAATTACTTAGATACCAATCAATTCTTCTAACAAGACTAAATCATATAAATATAATAGGTACTATAAGGAACAGCATAAAGTGTTTCTACTTTTATTTTTCACTAATAAATTGCTGCCAACGTTCAAGGAATTTATTATCACGACATAAAACATTTTAATCAAACAAGCAGTAAACAATAAACGAATATCCCCCTCGCAACGCAAAGGGACCTCTAATAATGTGCAATTTCACTGACATCGCCCTCTTTGTTTCGTAGGTGTAATATCGGCGGGAGTGAGCGTGCCTGTCCAAATACCTTCGCAAGGACCCGACTTGGCGTCGAACTACTGGGGTCGGCTTCAGTGATCGCAGCTTTTCGGGTTCCCGCGCCTTTTAATGCCTGAGAACCCGAATGTGCAGGAACCGCCATCTAGCGGCGAACCGCACAACTACACTGACTCTCATCTATTGTCTATGAACGCAATAAACATGACTGCCGGACACGAGTTGGCGGGAGAACTGCAGGAAAACAATTCTGTGTCGTAATGTGAAGTGACTGTTGATCCTTTTGTAAAAATATTTCTGTGTTAATTCTAGTTAAGGCAACTGATGATGTTCAAACCTAGGGGTAAGAGACCTTACACGGTGTTTTATTGTTGACCGATGGGTTACCTCCTGTTAAAGCAAAACCAAAAAATCTAAGTGGCACTAACCCATCTGTTAACGCTTCTTGTAAATAATTAACATAATTTGATAAGTACTTCGGTGCCCGTCGAGTGGTCACCAGTTTGAAAGCATTTGTGAATATCAGCGCCATCTATTGTCGGGTAGAGGAAGTTCGGAATGTAAATTGTGCCAACATTTTGTATTAATTGAGTGTTTCGCCCCACGCAAACACATTTCACCCCTTTTATTCCTTTGATGTATGCAATAGGGGTGCAAAAATATTAATCTGTACGAGAAAAATGTGGCAATGAGCTTCGTTACGGCCGTTTGTTGACTGACACCCCTTGTGTTCGCTTACAAATTGACAAACAGAATAATCATATTTGTGTTATTGCGATACAAATTGTATAACATTACACTAACGATATTGTATTCTCCTGCAATATTAGCAAACATTTGAATAATTTCTTTTAACTATTTATTAAAAACTTCATAGACAGTAACTTTTTGGTAGCTCTGAATAGTTCCATTTTGTGTTTAATTTTCAGATCGACCAAAAAGTTTTATAATGTAAATTAATAACTGTGATTTGTTACATTAACATATTCTCATTATTTGTATAATTTAAATTTGCTTCTGAGGTTATAATTACTAAGATATACAGTATGTCATAAACAGAGTTGCCATATCGATTTCCATACGACGGATTTTTTCCGTAAATATAGAAAAATGGAGGCGTGTAAAAGCCCATCCCAACGTACTATGTGGCAACCCTGGTCATAAATTCTTTTTTAACTTATGTTCACTATACATGGTGCTTGAACGGCACAAGTTATCACAATTTAAGAGTAAGAATCTGTACATTACAATATACATATTATATTTTCATTATAAATATAAAAAAATGCAATATGGTCGAATAAGGAGTTAAAATTGTACGTTTTAGATTGAATTTTAAGTGTAATGTAAATTATTATTGTATTTAAGAAAAATAGATTGGGAAGATTACAGTGAAATTTATGAATAAATATTGCATTAATCATTATTTTGTATATTTATTGAACCCTGGCATCGAACCCACTAATTACTTTTAGATTATTTTACCAACAATAATTCTAGGTATTTATACAAACTACAATATACTTCATAATTTCTTAGCACACTTGATTCGTTTCTATCAATACAAAGTACTAAGCTCAATTTTTTAAAGGTAGGTACTTATTCAAAAATGTCCATTCTAATATAAATAGATTTTGATGAGGGCGCCACTGAACAGGTAATATACATAAAAACTGTTTTTCCTTCAACCTACCTACATTTATCTACATAAAACATATTAATGTAAAAAAATGGTAATTTCTTCATAAATACTGTTTTTTTCACGGACATTTCACACATCACACTCAGTCCCACTCAACTCAACAACGCACAAGCGGGATCGATGGGGACTTTTGACATATCATTTGTAATGGCGTATTCAAGGCCTGCACAAAAATTCAGCTTGTTGGGAATTAATGCAAACTGGAGTCATAATTTTAGTCTATTTTGACTGGACTATATCTTAAACAAAAAGCACTAATGCTGCTAAATTAAAGTTAATCTTAAACGTAAAATTGATTAAAAACCAAGAATTTGGCAATAATTTTATTACTAAAAATGTGATATGTTTTTACAGCATAACAGTCTTAATTACTTATACATATTAAATTTTAAATAATAGATTAATTTTATTTAAATTATAATGTTTACTTTAAAATTAAAACTTACATTGCGCAAGCTTATTAATTAAATAGCATAATAAACAACTTAATTATAAAAAATACAATATAAATAAAAACCGTAATTTTTACTCAACTACGCGAACAAAAGAAGGTTATACTTTATAAAATGGAGGTTTTTTAATTACAACTTTATAAACTTCGTCTCATATTGATTTACCGAAATACCTTCTCCAGATTATGAACTATAAATATACTAAGTTTTATCTAAATTGGTTCACTGATACGTTAATAAGACGAAGCTTCTAAACTTCATATTTATAAAATTAGTAGGAATGCTAGGAGAGTATTATTTTAGAAATAAATTTGATTAAAACTAAATTAAACATTCAGAATCACAACAATCTTCAAGACATTTCTTTGAGCTTAATAAAATAATAGAATATTACTTTTGACATTATTACTACGGTTTATCCGCTAGTAAATAAATCAGTCTAAGTTTCATTAGAAGTAATATATTGTCATGCATTTTTTTTAATTTCAAGAGAGTACTCTAGGTGTAAGTTTATTTAAAAATTATATAAAAATATATTATTTATAATTTTAACTTCATATTATCATAACTCTTGAGGAAAACAATAACGGCATTGATACGAAATTAGATATTTTAATAAACATTTAAAGGAGAATGGGCAACTCTCTATGGAGCGTGGAAATAAAAAAAACTGTTTATGGAACGAGTTTTTTCCGTAAATATAGAGAAATGCCCTTTCAAAAGTACTATGTGGCAACATTTGAGGAAAGAGTTTCTTTAATGGTGTCCAAATATGTCCATTCTCCTTTTTCATTGAATTATTTTATATTAGGTTTTATAAAAATTAGGTTCAATAGTCTTACTTATCACATGCACCGTTGACCTATAAAATACTTAAAATAATAACATGAAAATAGTCTTTGTTTTTAACTGATAACTTTGGCAACATTCAAACTAATAACCTATCTTCGAGTTCAAGCCCGAATTATACATTATTTAAAAAACTAAGTTGAATAAAAACTAAATAAGGGGGTAAATATAAATACCTATATCACGTGTGACTTAACTGCGTACCTCGTTGGAAGACACCCCCCGCCCCGTGCTCGTCACACGATGACGTCACCGTGGTTTCCGCAGTTAAGTCACACGGATGGTACCGTATGAATGGCCAAATGATTAGCTAGGAGCATTTGTTTGTGCATTCATTAGTCGCAATCAATCTAAATTAAGTTCAGATCGTTTGCTTCAAGCTATGCAAAGTTTAAGTATAAGTACTCTTTTTTTACGCACATATTTTTTTTTTAATTTTAAGAGCTAATTTGTCTAAAATGTTTATATGGAATACGAATATAAGGAACATTGCTTCCGCATAAGATAGAAAATTTGTGAATTTCTCTTCTATACATTTTTCGTATTCAGTTTATTTCAAATATAAAATAGCATTATTAATTAAAATAAAGTGCTTAAAGACAGTGTGCATGCCTAACAAGTCTTTTGCTCGCCTCAAAAACTAGTTTATCTGCAATTAGTCCTCAAACTTAGAGATAGTTTGAGGACGAATTGCAGATAAAACTACAAAAATAAATATAAATATAGTCCTCACTCTTTGGTTTATCATTGTGAGTATTCAAGCAAGCAGAGGCGACCTTTCATTGAAGTAGTAGGGCAGAGAACGTACACTATTTTCATTGTGCAAGCTCCTCCTGAAATTACAAAAATACAATTAAATAAACAACCAAAACACGAAATTTATAACCAGGTATTATTACAGGTGATTTAGTACTGAGTAACCATTCCGTAAGTAAATACTTTTAGGTTAATAACCATTCTGTAAGGTCGTAGGTTAGGTATATAATATTTGTAATCAAGTCAGTAATACTATGTATGTTTCCAACTAGTATCCAGTTAGTACGACTTATAACAAACTTAGAAGGTATCAAAAACTGTTTTGTAAATTATAGACTTTAGTATCTGTAAAAAGCAGTATAGCTAGTAGCATTAAAGTAAGTAGGTACCTATATTGTTAAGTTAAGTGATAAATTAACAAAAATAACTATTATCTAAATGCAAGACTGTTTCTATCTGTTTAAAAATAATATTGTCAAAGTAACCGACGACATTAGTAACCCATCTGTAAGTTATGAACCGTTTTGTAAGTACAAAGATAATAAATCACATACCTATATCCACTCGGTCCAGCAATAGGTGCGGGACCTTCAGGCACTGCCCTGACACTTCTGGGCGGTGGTGGAAAAGGTGGTCGACCTTTATTCTGCTGATATTGGTAGAGAAAACCAGTTATCGACAACCCCAGCCATACGAGGATTAGTAACCAGTCTGCAAGAAAATATAAAATAATAATAATAATGCTGTACAATCCACACAACATCATCTAGCCCCAAGCTAAGCAGAGATTGTGTTATGGGTACTAGAAGACTGACATACTTAATACAATACATTACATAGATAGATATTTTTTTATTATACATATAAAATACCCAGAACACCTGGAATAAATATTTTCAGAACATACAAACATTTATCCCAAGGCGGGAATCGAACCCAACCTTCCGCGTCGCAGGCAGACCATCGCCCGCCGCGCCACATCGGTCGTATATATAAAACAGTTAAATAATAAATAAATAAATAATAAACAAGGATGATATGTAAACTGAACTGTTTTTTTCCTTACCTTTCCATTGAATTGTCGTCATTTTCACAGCTTTATCAAACTTCGCCACTGTTGCTCGCCTTTCGATATTAATTATGATGTATTTCAATTGCGACCCTAAGTAGTAATCAATAGGGAGTATTGTTGCATACGCGCCGATCACCGCGCTACATATTAAGTTGGCTATGAAGTTTATTGACAAAAGGACAATGGTGACTAAACTTATTATTAAAATAAAGAGAGCCCAGAAGTTTAAATCTAGATTGAGATATATCATAAGTGCCCATTCATCTGAAAGAAATATATAATGTAGAATTATCTTCTTTTTGAACTTAATACAGAAGAAGAGATATAAATCCTGATAAACTTTTAAAACACTGCTATCTAGACACAAACTAAGAAAAGCTTATATTATGGGAAGCACGAGTAGATAGAATACACAGAATGAACACCAATGTTTGCTATAGCACATGTTTATTTTAAATTCATGGGGATCGAACCTATGACCCAAAACGTGTAAACCATTACAGTGTTCTTGAATTAAGCACATAATAATAATTAAACAACGTTTAAATCACTTAAGTTTTTACCTGGTATTATGTAAAATATGAAAGATGAAAGTAGAAATCCCACATCAGCTGAACATAATATAATTGAAAAAACTGGTAATCCATATATCCACCAGTAAACTACCCTCGAAGCACCGATACATATTCCAGATAACGCAGAAAGGGCCAGCGTCGCTACAATATAAATAATAATATTTACAAAGAATACGTCACATATGCACAGAATTGGAACCAGCTCTTACGTACGATATAGTGTTGTTTGCGAAAATGAAATTAAGATCAGTAATTTACTAAAGATTGATTAATACTATGTTTAATTTATAGGGTAATCTAAGGTTTATTTAAGTTGCGGTATTCTAAAATACAACACAAACTTCATAATTATTTCTAATGGTTTAGGGTTCAACAAGGATCAACCTTTGTACCCGTATTATATAGTACATGAAGATATACATATAATAATAAATGTTCGTACCCGGTCTATCATAATTACTCATTAACGTCGAGACGATAATGTGGGTTACGACAAGTCCACTCAGAAATCCAATAAAGAAGGTGTGAGTTTTGAAAAATCGATGTCCGAAGTAGCACATGAAAATACCAACGAAGAAAAGCGAGGCACACATCAACTGAGTAAGAGAATCATCTGAAAGAGAATTAATTAATTTACTTATAGTCTTTATTTGTGTATAATAAGCTCATTGTACCTACTTGAAGAGCGGGCTATTTTCCGCAACTAGGCTGCAGGCGGCCCATTTTTGCGTAAGACAGCTCAATGTATATCCTATTTATTTGTATATCATAGTTATTTGTAAGATTCACCTATATTATTTTTATGCATAATTTATTTTACTTTACATAATCTCTAAACCATTGTTGCACTGTGCTATGCAGATAATATGCTTTAAATTTTTGTAAGGTACAAGAGCTACACACAATAAATTTATTTCATCATTCTTTACATTGATGTCTATGGTATGTTTCAGCTCACCCAACAACTCGCAGTCATCGTCCACCAAAGGATTACAGCCATAGCTGGTGGCTGGTACATACACCGAATATTTTGTTTCATCAGGGGTTCCGTTCACCATGACATAAGCTACTGTAACGTATACTGCGCCAGTGCCAGTATAAGTACTGAGCATCCGACGGGTGGCCCAAGCTGTTTCAGGAATCTATAATGGAGGGTTTCTTGAGGACATTTAGATCTTTCTGTGGTTATATAAAGCACGAAATAGATAGTTATTTTAAAAACAAATGGCATTAGAGTTCTGTTACTTTAGTTGAAGAGCTCTGCCTTCACCACTGTGAGTTAGTTTAGGTTTTGTTAAATCTTTTTTAAAATTGCTACATATTCTTTATACTTATCTATATAACTATAGATGCTTTGTTAGCTAGTGGTATTGCCTCACGATAAGCTTCACCTATGTGATCTTATTTACTTAATAACCAAACCATATAAATAGAACATCTAACTTTTGTACTGCTACACATGTTTACACTAAGATCTTCCCTCATTCTATCAATAAATAAATAAAATTATGAGTAAAGGCACTTACAGGTCTTCCATTTGCTATAATCTTTTCAAGACTCATCATATTCTTGACTCCTTCAAAATACACATCTGAATCAAAGTTTTGTTCAGGTAGATACATCATGAAAAATCTTAATTTTATGTTAAAAGCTGAGAGCTCGCAGAAAGGATCTTCAAACTGTGCAGGCGCTGCATCTACTAGGATGTAGTCTCTATTATAGATAACTCGAAGATATGAAGATATCTCTGTTGGGAACTCCGAGTTACAACCACCTGGGATCGGATCTGAAAAAATTATTATTGTTGACCACACAGCTCAACTAAGCTGTCACGCCTGTCTATTTGAAAATAGTAATATGTATTATGCTGTTTTAGCAAAAACTATTTAGATACATGATGAATATTATCTATTTTGGGGAAATTCACCAACTGAATAGTACCTAGGTACTATTTTATTTTAGTTTAGCAGGCATTAGAAAATAAATTGTATTAGGGAGGTCTAATGAAACCAACACTGTCAACGTCTCATTTAAAACTGGCAGAGCGAGAGCACCTGGTGACATATAATATGTAATAGGTTAAGTAACCTATCACAAGCACCAGTCTTTCACACACCAGGTTGAAACTGGGAAATAGTATGTAGGTATGTAATAGTAAGTATAAGTAGTAACAGGCAAACAAATGAACAGCTGAGTCTCCGTAATAGGGTCCCATTTTACTCATTGGTTACGGAACCCTAAAAAAAATACCACATACCTGTAGCAAGATACCCATGGACAGCGACATACAATTTCAGATCAACAGGATTCTTGTTTTGAACAATAAATGTATCATTATTAATTGTATCCTTTCCGCTATAAAACCCTGTATTTGTTCCGGTTGAATAAACTTTATCTTCTTGACCACTTTTCAACATTGTAATATTATACAAATGGCTATGTACTTGGATGATTATGAACGCTAAATCTTTTCTGATATTTTCAAAGTTTATGTTCAGAGTTGATGTTTGATTTAATTGTATAAATTCTCCATACATTTGCTTGTCTATATGTATTGTAGTTTTGTTTAAGGGTATAGTGATATTGATATCTAGAACAAACAGCATTATTATTAAGTAAAAAGTATATTTAATTCACAAGAAAAATGACAACTGATCTTAAAGTATTATTTATATCCAACATGCATTAAGAAATAAATATTCACAGACATATCACACATCTCTATGATGTACTATGTATTGCTACATACTTAAAATTAAAAAATATTACATAAAAATTAATATACAGAGATTACGCATCACAGACCTTCACCAGGTCATCAACAGGTCATGGAGTTGATTCTGTCATTATATTAAAAAGACTAACATCCTGTGTACATACAAATATAAGATATCTTTCTACTTCCCACCATTTATATAATAACCAACTTGATATATATATAACTTGAACTGAATAATATGGCAAATTCATATTGTTTTTTTTTCTAAATTCAGTTGTTATTCACCCCACAATTCACAGTTCACAGACACTCAAAATTTTGTTTTGTTTAATTTGTACATACATTTTTTATAAAATTTGTTTGTAATTTTTTTTTTATAAACACAGTTTATTTAATATGTAAAGGGGTGTTTACAAATTAGTTTACTGATATTGATATTACTTTTAATAAAATATTTAAATATCGTAAGGCATAAACTTACCCTGTGTGGAAACTGTTAAAGCACAAACTAAAAGTACTAAACTAAGATAAACTGAAGATTTAAGATAGAGAGGCATTTTGGCAATGGTTTCACACAAGCTTGATAACGTTTGAAAAACGAGAAAAAAAGTTTTGGCGTTTGTAAGTTGTTGTTGTTGCACACGATCATCAGCTGATTGCTGTTGCAGCTAATGTTTTGTAAACACTGAACTTTCCTTCCATGAATCTCCGTAGTATTTCACGACATTTGAACTCATTAGTGTGTTTATTACTTATTTGTTTTATTATAATTATAAACAATCATAACAGCAGTCACAGTCGAGGAGGAAGCAAGGAACATAATATCCTAAAGGAAGGGACGAATAAAGAGGAAAAGTAAAAGGAAAATAAGTTATTTTTATTTTGACGTGTGGTGCGGCTGCGGCGGAGTAAATGACAGTAAGTTAACATGACACATGAAATACATCTGTCAAAAAACATTGGCAGATAGAACGTAATATAATAGACAGACTAGAACGTTGACGCGTTGACGGTATACAGAGTACCCATTGCATTTCATTCAATGGAAAACTAGTTTTTTTTCTAAATAGGATCGGCAATTGAGCAATTTTCAGATAAATTGATAAATATTAAATAGTCACAGACACAGACATTTCACACACTAGTACCAAACTAAGAAAATCCTGTTACATTTTCTTTTGTAAATGCCTAAGTAACACCCAGCCATGTGTGTGAACAAACATCAGTGTTCATCACACAAATGTCTGTTTTCGGTGGGAATCGAACCCAAGACTCGCACTATGGCTGTTAAAGTTTCTATCAACAATCAAGATCTAGTAAAGTCGTTTGCTAGCACCATCGGTATACCCGCACCTCAGACAGGCACATGGCACATAATCTAAACCTATGAGTAGGCGTATACCTAAGTACATTAAATTATGTGATTAAGAAGACTAGAAAGGCTGGACTGAATTAAATGTTATAAAAAAAGTAAATGCTGCTGGAGTTTAGGACAATCCATTACAAATTACTTAAGTACATTAATATTTTTTATCTCAGTTGACCATGATTTATTAAACTTTTCATGAATTCCTACTTGATTAAACTTTACACACCATAGGTTACCGCTAAACATTAGGTGGGGCTATCATCTTCGATCTATCTATCTACAAGGGCATGGATGGGCCTGTATCTTAGTTAACTTATTTTTAACTAAAATATGTACTAATAATAAAGGTGAGTTCCCAACCAGTCACACCAAATCCAGTCACACTGTGACTCGTTGGGAAAAAAATTCCCAACGAGTCACACTGTTACGAAAGTGTGACTGGTTGGGAAATATTCTTCAAAAAAAAGTTGCAACGAGTTACAGTGTAACTCGTTGGGAAAAAAAATTCCCAACGAGTCACACCTATTTAATTTTTATAAATGAAAAGGATTTTTTCACATACTGCATGCTTTTTTTTTATAATACTACATATAAGTATCACAAATGGTAAATATCGTGTAATGAACCAAAAAAAAATATTTCGTTAAATTAAATATGTTTATTTATAATTACGTAAAAATAAAAAAGTTTTGAAAAATATGGAACCATATTGACTTGAAGAAATAACTAAACTGTATTAAAACTAAAGTAGGTAACTGTATTAAAGAATTAATGGATTTGTTGCTCATAAGAATTTTTGTTCTGCCACTTATGGCGCTGTAGTATCCATTTAGAGATTTTTTTTTGTTTTAAAATGTCTTTATTAATCATAATAATAATAAAAAAAACGTGTGGCACTCGGGGAATGCCGCGGTCAAGCTATTGCATAGCATTTTTTGCTGGATTCCACATGTGCAATGTTAGGTTATTTTCGTTACGGAATTTCTGGATTCTATCTCCACGCTCAAGGCCCGCGATAGAAGCTATGCAATAGCTTAATACAATAAAAAAAAAATATATAACAAAAAAAAATCGTTTATTCAGAACAGTGTACATTTCAGTTAGCTTTTTAGCTCGTAGTTTACTTAAATCACGTTAGTTAAAAGTTTAGTAAGTTTAGTCATGTATATTTATTTACAACAAATTTGATGACGACCGATGTGGCGCGGCGGGTGAAGGTCCGCCTGCGACGCGGGAGGTTGCGGGTTCGATTAATAAATAAAATAAATGTTTTTGATAATAAATGTTTGTACGATCTGCAAATATTTATTGTTTGTTTTATATGAGTACATTTTATAATATATTTGAGCGATGTACTTCTTCTTCTTGTGGTGTACTAATAAAAAGTTAATAAAGATACATTATATTAATAAGACTACTTATATAAGTAAGTATCGAGTTTTCCGTACAAGATTTATGAAAATACGATGCAGTTATTGGTATTTTGTAAGCCGAAGGCACGTGCATGACCACATTCATGACCTCAAACTTTTGTGGCTACGGACTTGGCCATCACCACCGTTTTATCTATCAGTATCTTAAACACTCCAACTTTAATTTTTTAAGCTACTGCATAGTTTCTATCGCGGGCCTTGAGCGTGGAGACCGAATCCAGAAATTCCGTAACGAAATAACCTAACACTGTGCATGCGTAATCCAGCAAAAAATGCTATGCAATAGCTTTACTGCGGCAGTCCCCGAGTGCCACACGTCTTTTTTTACTATAGAAGCAGTGAGGAGTATTAAATATCGGATGTTATCTTTTTCTGCAAAGCACTTTTTTTCTACCAATACACTATATCTGCCATTTTTGATAAAAATAAATAAAGTAAAATAACATACACCTAGTTTTAAGTGAAAAGTCATTTTCATTTTCGCAATTATAAATTGGTGTGACTCGTTGGGAATTTTTTTTCCCAACGAGTCACACTGTTACAAAAGTGTGACAGGTTGGGAACTTTTTTTAAAAATAAAGTTGCAACGAGTTACAGTGTGACTCGTTGGGATTTTTTTTCCCAACGAGTCACAGTGTGACTGGATTTGGTGTGACTGGTTGGGAACTCACCATAATAAAAAATTAAGCTTTAAGAATGTTTTAAAACGACAGCCGGCTCTGGTAATAAGAATCTAATGGCTGAAGCTGAACGCTACATAATAAAACCATGTTGCCCCACACATTTGGAGAACTACCTTTGCCTGCTTAACCACAATTCAAAAAAGGTCGATCGATTCCTTCCACGGCCGCTAGAGCACACACTCTCGTTCTTCGTTCACGTCAAGTCAAGTCAAACAAATCTACTACAAAAATGGCGGAGTTGCGATCAATGGAGTTGTAGTGTAGTGTAGAAAATAATGATTTTATTTCGGTGTTGTTTTTGTGACTAGTGATTAATATTGATGGGCCATGGGAAGAGGCCAAGAGTTATTGGATGCGGCTCGCAAAGCTGACAGGGGCACTGTGGAGAAAATTATCGGGCAAATAACCAAAAGGAGTGGTCCATTTCCAAGGTACGTCCAATCATGTTTCTGGGTATTCCAGCTTATTAGAGAACCTCAACAAAGTCCCAGCATGTCTGGCAGCTAACTGAATGATAAGATTTTTGATATGACAGACAACAGAACAGTAGGCCTTTTTTATAAACAAAGATTCTTACATTATGTTTACGTGCATCAATCGACTTGATTATATTACAGACTATTACTATTTTACGTTGTTAAATCCAAGTTTTACGGCCGGTTTCTCGAACGATGATCAACGAAAAAATCAAATAATTACTATGTGTCAAACTCGGATCAATCGTGATTTGGGTTTCCAGAAACCGGCCGTTAATAAATCTTTACTAGGAATTCGTTCTGAATACATCTATTCAGAACAGGAAATACAAGGTTCAGATACCTACCTACTGTTCTCTACTGTTCTTTAGTGTAGAACACTGGTCAGCGGCTCAACTTAGTAAAACTTTTATTTTATTTGTTAAACCACTGCATGGGCCATGATTGGCAGTTCAAGGTATTATGTATGTTATTGTATTTCTGTAGTTTTGTTTTTCTGTGTACAAAGAATAAAGAATACTACTAAGTATCTAATATTATTTATTTTATATATAAATATAAAAAAAACTGTTGTCCCACATGTATGTGTCTTTAGGCCAATTTGAAACATACTTTGTAATCAGTATACATACGAAACTTATTTTTTAACCAATTAAAAAACTGAAGATTTCTCAAGTACACAAACAATAAAGAATTTATTTCATTTCATTAAGTCAATGCATAAAGACATATATTGATCTTGAAATGCACAGGAGATAAATGAGACTTTAGAATTGTAAAAATCAAACATATTTATATTCATTTGATTCGAAAAAAATGCATGTAATTTTGATAATATAACAAACATATATCATATTTGCCCAAGTCGCCACCAAGATCTTTGCTCGCTTGTAATAAACAATCTGGGATATGGATATTTTGTATAAAATATGATCAAAGCGAAGTATAGGCAAGGCAACTCATGAAAAGCTGCATTTACATTAAAATGACATTCTAATGTTTTATTACATTTTTTTTGTCTGAAATCAGTCTTCAAACTGAGCAAGAGTGTTGCAGTGGGGCTTGACAGATTGAAGCTTCAGAGAACCTATTCCTTTTTTGAGGAGTCATGATCCATTTCAATGATGTTTTATCTACTTGTTTTATGACAACAATTTGCTCTTCCTACTATTTTCCTTATTATTTTATATTATTACTGTCTTTGTTGTCTTCTGTTTTTTTTAATTACACTTGAACATACTTTTTCTTTATTTCAAGTAGCCTACAAAAACTAGTTTGCTTGTGACATACTTTTGCAAATTAGGTTAAACCGATGGCTTAGTCAAATTACAAGAAATTGATTCTAAATGAGATAAGAATGTAAGATTCTGATTTCTGAAACTTATTAAAAGAAATCATTCAATATTGATATTGTTCATTCAAAAAATTAGAATGAACAATAAGCAAGCATTTCTGTCTCTTTTTTACTTGAACAAAAGAATGGGACAAAGTACATATATATAGGTTTTCTTCTTTTTGTGTTTTCGCTGCGGATGCTAAATGTAGATTTTTCATGTATTCCCAGAAGTGTGGTTTAGATCATAAAAAAATGTTATTAATATAATTATTGTTCAATTATTTTCCTGTCCTGAGTCATGGATACCACTAAAATCATTCCTTTAAAATAGAGATGAAGTAATATATTAAACAACCTACCTACATACATTTATTTTTAAATTTTTATTTATTTATATGTAGGTAAAAAACATAAAAATGGCGATCTTGGTCTCTGCGAATATTTAACAAAATATGGAATATAATTTAAATATTTAAACTAAGCAAAGCTTGTTCTATGGGAACTAGATTTGTACTTAGATATTAAATAAAAAACGCACAATAAAAAGAGGCTTGTACTTATAATAAACCAGTTACTTATTTGTTATGTTAGTTTTGCACATACCTAGGTAGCTGTAGCACACTTTCCCCTATAGTATTTTTATTTCCTCTATAATTTAGAAGCATACAGTAACAGGACTAACAAGGGGTGTGATGTAAATACATACCTTATTCTGTGGTAATTTGTGATGTACTTATTAATCTATTATTGAGATTGTGATGTGTGAAATATCTGTGAATATTTGTTGTTGATCAATGGTTTGATACTTTCTTCAGATCAATATTGATCACCCTCTGTAAACATAGCATTAGGTCGAAAATGCAAAGGGTTGTTTAGTTACACTACACTGCTCTACAATGCTTAGAGTGACATGGGCATGGGACAAGCATATATAAACCGCGCAATGGACAAAGGTTAACCGGCATTCATCGTAGAACCGCAGAATATGGACTACTTAAACATTACTAATATTACTATCAACTTAGGTACCTACCTATCTTTATGTACACTTAGATACGGTATGAGCTATATATGAGGAACTGTCCTTGAAGTTTAACGCTAGGTTAAATATTTTGAAAGCATTGATAATAATTTACAACATCCTTATTTTAAATTGTGGTTTCTTTGAGTAAAAATTATTTGAATTTATTTGGTCCAAAACATCGAAAAAACTTAACTTGGTTGTTTTTTTTTTCTTTGCTGGCCTGACCTGTTATAACACGGGCTACTTGGAGTAACCCATGATTCATTGAATTTTCTTTTATAATTTTCATTTAACAAATGAACGAAATATGCCAAGCACGGAAAACACACTGCCAAAATATTTCAACATATCGAATATTAGGAAGTGGAAAGTATGATAAGTTTAACCATTAATATGGAGTGTTGGCCGCTGGCCAGACTCCAATCGATGTAGACTTGATAGGTAGAAGGTAAGTACATTGAACTTTTGTCCGAGTGTCTGTCTGTACGTGGCAGCCGCCCGAGCCGTAGTTATTATGCATGCCAGATGCAGTCGAAATTACCGAGCTAAGACTATATTTGGAGAAACGCATATATTTTTAACTTGTTTTATTATTCCAGAGACGCCTCTCTTTTTTTCTGAATTCTAATATCGCTATCAATCGGCATCAGAGCTACAACAGATCTGATAGAAAATAAATATCAAATATCAATCTGTTCTCCAATGTTGAACTCTGATCCAAAGTTGGAATATTCTGATGATCTAAGTTTTGCAAATGCTTTGCGTGTAGACAAAGCAACGTTATGGTCGCTTCAATTAAAGACCAAGGCGTCTCTCTAATCAGATAATGGACTTATCGCTTTGACCTAATTTGTAACCTACGTGTTTAGGGGACGTAAATCCCAGTTGACGCTTGACGTCTGATCACATCATAGTTCGTGGGTGTTATAGGTACTTATTACCTTTACCTAATACCACCTATGTTGTGGCAGGTAGGTTTTAAGCTGTATCTTGTTCACCCAGTACGCTGATGACAGTTTTTGCGGTGCGAACCACATTGTCCTATGAAATTAGTCAACATCCACTTTTTAGACAAAAGTGACTAGACTAGCACAGCGTAAATTACAAAAAACATAACAATCCCAGAAATAAATTAACATGTGGGATGCTGTGCAAAATAAATAAATTAATATTTACGGACATTTCACACATCACTCTCTTATTCCAATCTAAGCAAAGCATGTACTAAGAATACTGACTGCTGATATAATACTTAGAAATATTATCAAATAATCAGTTTCTGGGATTCGTTAACCAAATGTTGAATAAAAAAAGAATAAACTCGAAAAACAACTCCTTCAACAAGTTTTCTTAAAGTTACTCTATAAAAACACGTTGATACGTTGATAGAGAAACCTGTCTGGTCTAATACTATCGCGTTTTCCTCATATATTCCATAAACTGAATGCAAAATGTTATTGGTCATTTAAAAACACTAGAGCTTGTCATAATCTAAATTATGGTTCGATGGAATACGTCATGGGTATTCCCCACTTGTACACTCTCTCGCATTTTAGTATCATTCTTTAGTTTAGACTTTAGAGTAAGTAGGTATATATATATATTTTTTACTTTTGTTAAATTCTAGGCTTTAGATACATCATAATATAATATAACATTGGCATTGAATTCAAAAAGCCGAGCATGTACTAAGAAGAATGTTAAACGAATATTTATGAGTGATTTTCGACTGATTTGCCTGTTGTTCATATGGTTCTTTTGTTACCTAGAAAATGTTATAATATTTTTCGTTCTACTTGGCTGACTACTACGCATATACGCAAGGTAATTACGTATTTTTGGCTCACAGAAGTAAATTAATTTTGTAAATTTTTACCTAAAAGTAAAACTATGACAATATAAAAAGTTACATTCAAACAGCGTTGTTACAAACGTTGATTACATTTGCTCAAAAGATGCCTTGAAGACCTAGATAGTTAATTAGCATTTTCTCCATCGAATCAGGACACTCTCTTCACACCGTAACAGTAAAGCGGCTCGAAAAATACCGCAATTTGAAGTTCTAACTTGTAACCCATGATTCATCCGAAGCCTGGTCACAGATACCGTGCCAGTTCTTGTTGACCGCCACTCTCCGGTTAGTCACGTACCGATTGGTTGTATCGTTCACTCTTGTCTAATATTTTAATTCAATATTTGCATAGAGTCCACACGTTACTGATAAGAATTCGATAAAGTTGGATACAAAGCTGGTAATACTTACTGCAATAGTATACAGACTATACTACCATGGAGTGATTCAGTGATTATAAATAAAGATTTGGTTGATGGTAAGGTGGTTTATGTGATAGTGCTTAGTGACTGGACTGTGTTGTTGACGATGAAGTTGAAGATGCCAAATTTGGATAAAGAAAAAACCCAGATCCGGAGTTTTATGAGAAAATTACGGACTGAAATAGAGTACGTTTATTTGCTTATCAGTATAAAGAATCGTAATCGGAACGAATTTATCGTTTTAAATATCGCTTTTTCAAATTTTATGTCAACAGTAAAATATTTTTATATGCTATTTTCACAACTTTCATAACACCTTTCTTTGCAATTCTCTAGCGTTTTGATATAAGATTAACAGATATAAAATTAATATCTAGAATTAGATAAAAGGTAGTTAGGAAGGTACCTGTTTGTTTACAAAACGGTTTGCAATTACCATTGTCTAAGCATCCGTTATTATCTAAAACCGTTGCCTGCGAATTAAAGCGTAACTTCAGTATAACGGTCCCTTACAGAGTTGGGTTCATTTTTGACTGTACAAATGCTTTAAATATGCTTAGAATTTGCAAGGTTTGAGAAGCAATATGGTTGTATTAAAGTGCTGTTTATCCTAGATTTAACCAATCAACAAAAATAAATGAAGGTCTACATGGCAACCATACTTTAACTTGAGATTCTAGTTATAATACAGTAAAATTAGAGGTTATATAGTTATTAAATGCACCGTGGCTGTAAAAGTTTAACAGTGATGCTACAATGGAAGCAAAAAAAACAACCTATAAAAATAGTCCATAAAATAATGATTATGTCCTAGTTCTCTTGCTTATTATTATAATAGACAAAAATTATCTATGTCAAGTGAAACCTAGGCTCGATCAAGTAAAATAGCGGATCGAACAATTTTGTGTTGATACTATTGCTAATCAGAATTTCATTCTTAAATTAAAATACAAACATGTGTGGTTCTAAACAACTTCTCACTGCAACTTCATTCTTATGATTTGAATCAATGTGTTTTGAAAACTGACCCACCAAGTTTAGTAACAAAATTCTTTTTATAGTTTTCCTTATAAACAGGATATTTCCATGATTTATGAGTTTGATTATTTCCCGATGTTTCGGCATAGTTACACGATCACGGGTTGAACTGATCGGATTCACTTTCAATTAATATAAAGTATTTGATTATAATTTTGCATTTCCTTGGTCCACTTCGGATATCTAATCTGGTGTTAGTTATCTTATCGAGTAAGCTATTGTTTTGTCTTTACTTCAATGTTCCTTTCTAATATTTGTTGTTGTTCGCATCCTTCTACTGGTTCTGCAGGCAGTGTTTTGTTTAATTAATGAAATGAACGTAGATTTTATCATCTTAAGTAGGGGTATTTGCACTGTTAAAGTAAAGTTAGTGTAGTTGCAGTTAAACCATAATTAAAAGTGGTAGTGAATATGACTTGTTGTAAAGAAAATACAACTACGTGTTACGGAGGTGATCTCAATTTAAACGAGATAAAACTCAATATAAACTATACATTTGGTGAAGTGAAGTACAGTTTAAAAAGAAATTGGATTAAAACCAAGAAAGTGAAGGATAATTTGCTAGATAGAAATAGGTGAGTTTATAAAAACGTTAATTAATGAGTGAAAGTAATTTTGTTTGCGATTGGGTGTGGTGCGAGTGTGGCCTAGATATGCTTCTTGAGATATAACTTATCTTACGTTATTTTACGTTTGAATATAAAAATATTTAATGACTCTGGGTATTTTGATTAGGAACTTCTTAGTGTAGGCTGTACCAGGAAAATGTCTTTTTTGTGATGTACAAATTGTAGGCGATTATATTGTTGCTATGGTATGTTTTCCTAATATAGTTTCGCTGTAATATGTAGCAGGTAGTCTTTATATTACTTTGTATCATCATGAATCAAGAGTCTGTTGTTTTGCTCCAAATTCTTTATCCCACCGATCCGTGACGTCCTTCGAGCATCCTCAACCTTACCTGTGCATCCGGTTCTACGTAATTTCCGTTTCGTAGAATGGTTTCTTTAATATGTAATATGACCATAAACCATTAAGAATAGTTTTTTTTAGCGTTTTATCTGTAAAATTTGCATTCATGAGTCATCAGCTTGTTCGGACGTTGGCTCTTCGGCCTTGACTTTGTTTCGAAATTGTGATCTAGTTTTATAGCATCTATTTATGTCAGAAGACCTGACCTGTGTTTATTTTTTACACTGACAAGTTACCGACGAAAAGATGATAAGAACAAATAAATTAGATGGCCCTGAAGTACGAAATATTTTTCTCTCTAGTTAGTGGTACGATATAGGTTGGTCTATATTTGTGGTCATGATTTGCAATCAGTGTATAAATTCACGCTTGGCCCCTATTTTGATAGTAAAGTTACCTTGAAGCGTGATGATTCAGATATTTTGTTTGTCCTATTTTTGCCATGTCTATGTAAATATAGATAAAGTCCATTAAAATGAAACAGTTATGAATGTAGAAAGCACATTTTTCTGTAAACATTTCGAAAGTAACACGTACATAAACGTGATAATATAATCGTTGAGTAATTTCGGGCCTCCTAATATAAGCAGCCGTGGCCGAGCGGTTAAGGCGTCTGACTAGAAATCAGATTCCCTCTGGGAGCGTAGGTTCGAATCCTACCGGCTGCGAATACTTTTTGTGCTCACATTTTTTCTTTTGTTGCAGTATACGACGAGGACCTGGAGTCAACGTCAAAGATGACAATGGTTATACGCCGTTGCATCACGCATGTTTAAATGGCCACGAGTAAGTAGTAAATGATAAAAAACATACATATTTAAATGTAAATAATTCAATAATCGATGATATCTTAATAATTATTTTAAAATCAGTACCTAGGTATGTATTTACTTTTCCTACAATTGACAGTCGATAAACAAGACATGAAAAAGTGGTTCATAAACTAGTCAGTGATCTGTCCATAATTGGCGCGCCTCAATCCATTTATGGACAAGGCCGCACGCGATCTTTTAGTTTACCATTATCACTAGGTTAGTCAGTTATTATGAGACGTTATTTTCCTACGTTATGTTGCTGTTAGTTTTAGTACCAACTTGTTGGTTATGGTCAATAAACTAGCAACGTAAAAAGTTGGGTGAGGAAATCCACAAATTCGTTTAAATTCTTTCATACTTTGTGGTTTTTACTACTCTTGGACCTATTTAGTGTGTTCTCTACGCGTACTGACACGAATAATATAAGTAACGATTTGTGTAGAGAATACAAAGGAAATGACTAATACCTAGAGGCCCTTATTTATATAACGACATTTTATTCCGGTTCTAGAAAGATATTTTAGTAGTTGTTTTGTTTTCTGAAACATTGTCGAACTAAGAGCTAAAAATTTAATTCGCTTATGTTATTTATTGGTAAAGAAAATTAGATGACATCAGATTTATTCTCCTTAATTAGAATACACACTAATAGGGGAAAACTTCCATAATTATTAATTTCAATAATTAATTATGCAACCGTGTTAGAAATCAAGCTAGGTAGGAGTAAAAGCGCTTGGACAACTTTGGCAGTTCTTTCGAATCTTACTGGTAGTAGATTTTCTAGTTTTAGTTTAAGCAACATAGATAACTATTATAAGCTACTCTGGCAAGAGCAGATCCTCTAACACAAGTATTTCTTACTTAAAAGACCACCATAACTATTAGCGATATGATTCTGCGAAAACAATCAAATCATTTGTTTTTGTATACTAAGTAACTTATGTTTATTCTAGAGATATAGTCCCATTGCTGCTGTCAGCTGATGCATCTCCCAATGCTGTGGACAAGATCGGAGCTACGCCGCTCCACTTGGCCACGTTCAATGGCCATTCGAGGGTGGTGGCTATGCTGCTGGCACATAACAATCCACCTGTCAACATCGATCAGCTGGTAAGTACTCAAGACCTTTTCAGCCTCACCTCATCATCTTCTGTTATAGCCAACCTGACATACCTCTCGAATAGGATCCAAACATCGAAAAGTTACACAATCATTGAAACACGAGATAAAAATGTTTAAGTATAAGGAAAACTCAAACTCAAACTGTTTATGGTAATGTAATAATTAAAAGTAATGGTTGCAAAAAGGTCCCAACTCAGCATGTGCAGGTAATACAACCTGCGCTGATCTTCCGTTGGGGCCTTTGAGGATCACATACGCGAAAATGTGAAAGAACGTCTTGGTTACCAGAATAGCATTATATTGGTGACATCCAATCTACTATACCATCCCAGCGATGAAGCTTGAAATGTCTTCGACTCTTGTCACTGCTAGACGACTGACATTCTTTCTATCCTCTCTTGAGTCATTTCTTCCGTAAACTACAACAAAGTAAATGTAAGAGTAAAGGTCACTTGTCGCCTTTCTGGTGTAGCATGAGCAGCAAAAACTAGGCATATATCTGCAAAGAATGCGTCATAAGGTGCCGAAAGAGGACGAAGTATTCACTATATTTATGCTAAGCAGATGTTATTTTATGTATAACTCTCATCATTGTCAATCTCCAATGCCCTATTACTATGATCCGAATGCCTTGTTTAGTAACTTATATCCGCTATAAAATCTCTCTCCATTATGCCAAGTAATGGAATGTGGAAGGCGTTTAGTGAATATAAATTGAAGCTGTGGGCAGTTCCTAGAACCGGTCTAGGTCGTTGACTTTGTGTGGACTTGCATTTGTGTGACCAGTGTGCTGACCTTTGACTCTTAGGGCTTAGGGTATTGGTTGGTAGGAGTAATTACGACATTATTTACAAAAATCATCAATAGTTTTTAACGCGTTTCTACGTGGCAAACTTGAAAAGTTTTTAGAATAGTTTTGCCCATGTCTCTAGTGCAAATATCGAGGCCTAGAATTTGTACATTAGATGACTTAAACTAGGATAATGTTACATTGACCAACAGAGACCATTAATAAAAGAAATAAAAGAATAAAAACTCACGTTTGCTATGTATGATTCTATTACTATTTCATGAATGTATGTTGGTCAAAATAAATTTCATTTCATATGCACAGGTAAATTAAGTTTGTACAAATAAGTTTATTACTCATAATTTCATATCAAAACAGACGTTGAAACATGTGACGGCACTGCTAATGGCGGCGGAGTATGGGTTCACGGATGTTGTCTCCATGCTCGTATCCAGAGGCGCTGACGTCACCATACAGAACAGCGATCAGCTCAATGCACTGGACTTGGCTGTGCAATTCGGAAAGTAAGTTCTTTTATTCCGGTTCGAAGGAACAAAGAAGGCGATTCTCTATTTCATGTGATAATTGATGATGTTATTGAAGAGATTTAGAGAGAAGAAGATTTAGGATGGGATTTTGAAATGACAACCAAAACAGTCTGTGCTAAACTAAAGCTAAAATGATGAGCAATACAAGCGTTTAAGAACCATTGCATTGCACATGACTTTGACTGCATTTATTAACAAAACCAGTATTCTATTAATTTGGGGGACAGTAATATTTTTTTTTACTTAGGTATTATTATTTTTTTAGTAATTTGTATGTATGTAAGTATATTGTAAGTACATTTGTATGTAAGTATATTATTTTCACGGTTGTCCAATTCCTATTATAGTCATGCGTGTGTGATCGTTTGTCTCTTTCTAAAACAGTGGTAGATGAGAGAGAAGAGTCGATTGTGATGGTTTATTGTTTACTTTCAGTTTGGGTTCAATAAATCAATAGTATCAATACCTGGTATAATATAAACATGCGGTTAACAAAACCTGTTTAAAGTCTCGTTTACCGTGTTGGTAGCTTAGGGCTTAACCGCGGTATTAGCCCAACTAAGTTATGTGAAGTAGCTTGTTACTCGTTTCGGTTGAAAACTGGAAACTTAGAGTTTACGAGACAGTTTGGAATTTCAAACATTTTCTGACTAAATAATCTGACTTGGATGTTGAAGTTGAAGCTAAGTTGCTCGTAGGTGACTTTATATCATAACCTATTTCACAAATTGGAGGTAGTTCTGTGTCATTTCGGTCCAAATTATCAGTCTATCGATGTAAAATGTAATCTTTGCAACTAGGCCCTAGAAGAGCGGCCGAACCTTAAATGCTTAAGTTCCAAATATACCAAACTAGCTGGTTCCCCGTCTAGCGTTATATTTTTGACAATTCACACAATATCTTTATAAATTATAGACTATGCGATGTATAAACTACATTATTGTAAAGTTTAATTAAAATTCATTCAGTAGTTTTTGCGTGAAAGAGTTACAAACCTACATCTATCCATACAAACTTTCGCGTTTATAATATTTGTAGGATTATAAGGATTTATAATATTAAATCATAAATCATCATTTATTCATATTTAATACATATACGTAATTTGATTATTTTTTAGTAGGATTAATTTATTAGTAGGATTAATATTTTTCTTGTATCCCCAGGCAATCCGTGGTGAAATTACTTCTTCGGATGCGACCACAGCTTATCGATCAGTACCGAATGCCGGTTCGAGATGGCGTGATATTTCCGCACACACCCTTGCATCTCGCATGCAAGCATGGACGAGAGTAAGTCTACTGATTAGGTACTTTGTTTACTGATTTACCTGCGCTGTGGGTTCGAAACCCATAAAAACTAAACATTTTGTATGATAAATTTGATTTGTTAGTTTGGACGTATTTACTAAAAACAACATGTTGGCTGGCCACATAGCTCTGTTGGTAGTTGTCGGGTCGTGGGTTCGATCCCCACGGAGAACAAACGTTTGTGTGAAGTGAAGACAAATGTTTGTTGAGTGTTAAGTATTCTATTTATTAAAAAAAGTTAGAAGTTAGCAGTTTCATTTCAGTACTTACCACCAAGCTTTGCTTAGTTTATGGCTAGAGCATGATATGTGAAATGTCCATGAATATTTATTTATGTATCCACAATATAAGTTTATGTTATAAAATTCATGTAACGCAAATTATCAATTAACTTCTTGTATTTGTGGCTTTTTAGTGGCTAAATTTTACACGATTTAACAACAAAAAATAGCAGAATAGTTACATCAACAAAAGTCTAATAAAAATATCGCGTGTAAAGGATTGGTCACGTCCCTAATTCTCGATGGTGACATCAAGGTGACCTATGTTGAAAATGATGGTAAATGTCATAGCTATTATTTGTAGGTAAACTACGTGTAAAATTATTGCTTTTAATTGGTGCCTGCTTTTTAAGGTGTCTTGTGAGATATTTTTAATTAGAAAAAATATACATGTCGCCATTAGCCGAAGATATTGATAAAATTTGAAAGAAAATAAAAATGTATAATTAATTTATCATTTTTTTTAATGTTTAATTCAGATATGTGTATATTTTTCAAGGCGTCACAGGTCTTAAAATATGAGCAGCATTGTACAGTCTTTTATTTAATTACTACTTATTTTTGAAAGCGTCACGAGCGCCCGTAAAAAATAATATTTTGAATTAATAACTAGTGCTCGTAAAGTAAACAACAGTATTATTCATATGAATAATGGCGACACGAATCACGAAGGCGCGTCGACAACTGCCTACATATTCATATTCGTTCGTTATACCGCATCGATAGCTTTTCTGCTGACGAATTGGTACATTCAACTAGGAAACTTTGATGCGGCATTCAAAAACAAGATTTTATTTAAATTAATCTATAAATATAAAAATGAAACCCGTTTTCCGTTGTCACGACA
Organism: Ecliptopera silaceata; assembly: GCA_932527185.1. Lineage (NCBI taxonomy): Eukaryota > Metazoa > Arthropoda > Insecta > Lepidoptera > Geometridae > Ecliptopera > Ecliptopera silaceata. The sequence goes on from OW052211.1 coordinate 4,135,620, forward strand.
TAGCATGAAAACGGCTTGACCGATTTGGCAGATTTTTTTTTGTAGTTTTCTAATACTCGTTACAAGGTTCTTACGGAAAAAAAATTAAGAAAATCTCTCAGAAAAAAAAATCTCTCTAGGCGGTACGAAGTTCGGCGGGACAGCTAGTCATTTATAATTTTACGTACTTATGCAGAATGTTTGACAATGGCCTATATGTAGATCTTGACTTTGACTTAAAAAGTTGTAGATATACAATGACACATACATTTATTACAATTATAATAGATACCTTAGTTACTAACATACACAATAAAACGTTTTTATACAAAAATGAACAATATAATATTTGAAACTAGTCTAGTAGGTTTTCAACATAGTTTTCATTATAATCAAACTCACAAATCATAGTAAATATCCCGTTTATAATGAAAAAATGAACAAAACTGAACTCAATCGTCAAAGACAAGTCATGCTAAAATACATTATTTAAGATTAAGTACTCACAGTCACAGCACGACAGCATGGAAGGCAGAGCTACTACCAAATGAGCTGTGACGCCTGTCAAGTATGTTTAATTAAAGTGCAATGCCCCAACCATCAAAAACGATTTTTGAACAAATAGTAGATTAATAACTACTACATAATACCACTTACTTAGCCATTTGTTCCTAATAGCATATTGTTTTTTTATTATTTAAAGTTGAATGATTTGTTGATTCATCGCCATTTGGACCCTTTCTGTGGCTAAACTTTATAAAGGAACTTTAACTTTAGCTGCGGTTACCCTACAAAAACATATGTACTTACTTAGTAAGATTCATGTACCTACTACATACTAGCGCTGATTCACTTCAATAGGTCAATAATAGTCATAGTTAATAGGTCAATAGTGATATATCACTTTACAATAGTGATATTATTATAAATTATATACATAAGTATGTATATAAATATATAATTTATTCGGTAACATCACTAGAATAATTTAAAATCGTCTTATCTAGGTGCCATTCGTCTTAAAGAATTCAAAGGTAGAAGAGTTCATTTTATAATGGATTTTTTTGCGATAAGCTGTGTTTTCGGTAAATAAAGCAATTATTTCTGCAGTGTTAAATATTATAATAGATAGTTAATGAATTATACGACTTATTTTTGAAACGAAAAGGCCCTATAAATCATGAAATGTTATGTCTAATTTCTATCCAAATATTTGTTTTTATAAGGTTTATTATTTTTCAAAAATTGCCATATCAAATTACTTTCATACCTCAATGTCGTGTTTATGTGTCAATTTTCCGCTTACATCGAGAGGGTTAAATTGGCAACGCTTGACGCCTTACATTCTAGTTTACACTCGTTATAGCTAGCGATACATTTTAATTGACTGGGCACATCATTTATTTCAAAAATACACCTATCGGATTAGCCTTTCCGCCCTTTAGACCAATTTTTATAACGATTTGTTGACAACTTTAATTATTTTCAATGATATCTGGTCGCGTGGAACTGACACCTAAAATCACCTACCCTTATCTTATAATTTTTTTTAAAAAAAGTTAGCGTTGACATTATCCCCAATAGCGCACTAGCGGCCGGGCCGCAGCGGCCAGGCCGCAGCGGCCATCGAGATACATACATTAGTATGAAATCGCCATACAGCACGCGCACCTGCGGCCAGCGGCCAGGTGCGCGTGCTCTATAGCGATTTCATACTAATGTATGTATCTCGATGGCCGCTGCGGCGTGGCCGCTGCGGCCTGGCCGCTAGTGCGCTATTGCTCTTAGTCACTATTACGTATGTTAATCAAGACATGAAGTCTGCGCTAAATTTTTATTAGACCGCTAGTAAAGAAGACAATATACGTTTTAACACGTTATGTGGCGATCGAATCCACAAACAAATTGAAAGTCATATTTAACCAACTGAGCTATCACGTCACATTTTTTTAAATCTATATCCAACGAATTGTGAAAATAAAAAGTATGTTCGTTAGTCCTATGAATATGTATGGACTTGATTTACAGTTATTCACTACCGAATCTCAGACACGCTGATTGGCACATGGTAAAATGATCAGTTCATCAATCACGTCAAACTTTATGATCAGTTTTATGGTTACAACTTTCTAACGCGTAATTGAGATCTAGGTACGTAGGACTAGGTAGGTTTTTTTTTTCATAATATTGTGCGTTCAAAACTAATAAACTGTTGGCTCTTATCCAGTTTTAAAACATTTTTAATTCGTGGGTTCGATTCCCACCCAAAGCAAATATTTTTGTGTAAAGCACAACTCAGTCTAATTCGCATAGTACAAGCTTTGCTTAATTTGGGCCTTGAGTGTGATGTGTGAAATGTCCATGAATATAAAAAATATAAACCTATACAGTTATACCTACAACAAATACATTCTTATATTTATCCATCAGAGACGTGGTACGGGAACTATTAGCAGCAGGAGTTGATGTGAACCTGCGAACTGAAGACGGTACTCCACTCCATGTGGCGGCTTGCTACGCTCGCGACACGGTGGTGCGCCTTCTGTTGCGGAAAGGGGCTGATTTGAGAGCACGCGATGTTAGGGGCAGAACCGTTATGCAAATGCTCGCTGGGTACTCTGAAGAGTCTACTAGGAGCGTCCGGCATGTTATACAAGGTAAGTGTTTATACATTAAGAGACATACTATGGTGACAGACAGACGGACGGACTGCGTAATCTCAGTAAGACACAGTAAGACCTTAGGGTCCCTTTTTTATTGTTAAGGTAAGGAACTCATATAACTCCTTAACATCTTGACCCGTAGTGAGTATGACGAATAATAAGTAATGACGAATAGAAACATCGATAAATGTTAAATACTTGTATCTAAGTGAAGATACTAAACTAGTTGAAAATACGACTGTTTTAACTTTAAAATACATTTGAACATTAGTATGCGATTACGTATTTTCATTCGCTCATATTTAAATGTATGTCAAGTGAGAAGTATTGAAGTGTCAAATATTCTTTGCAGTAAGTTTTTGGGCTGATGATGATGATAGAATAAGTTATATTAATCAGCTATGAAGATATGAATATACATATGTACGTACCTACATACATATTTTTGTTGTAACAGAATTCAAAAATCAAAGGTGCTCGTATGATAGCGAAGAAGATTTACCACCTTTCCCAGTGATTGACAGTCCCCCCGCCCCAATGTAAGTCTTATGCGTATTATCATAAAGTTTATATTACCTTGAATATCTGAAATATATCTTAGTGGATAACGATTTATTCTTAAATTGTAACTTTGTTATCGTACCATTCCCAAAATTCGATTTATCTCAGGTTTTGTGTTTAAATAATATTACTATAGAAACTCTTAATTAATTTATAATGAATGGCAAACTGTTTAACCCCCTATCTTATAAAAAAATAGCGATGACTTTATGTCATCATTACGTATGGTATCAATACTTCAAGTCTGCGCTAACTTTTTATAAGATAGGGGTTAATCTTTTCCGTTGGTTGAATATTGGGTTTGGTCAAAACTGTATAATAATTTAAATATTACTCATACATCATATTTTCTTTATCATTTCTTGTAGTTGTAGATATTCTTAGAAGTAAGGTTGATTTCACTATGCACATATCATTTTAATAAGACATGGTGTTGGGTCTTTTCTGTCTAAAACATACCTAACATTGCATGTGTTTAGAACTAAGCACCTTTCAAATCTAAAAGGACGTTCACGTAATTACTCAAAGAATACGCGAGCTGTCTAAACATTCGTTTTTAATTGGAGTACCGCTCGAAACACACGCTTTCTCCGCCACCTTTGAACTCCTGATTGCTATCTTGAATGTCCTCTTTACGTTTTCCAACCTTTTTGTTTTTAGTTCACGTACAGAATCTCATTGACGCAAACGGTTTGTGCTTCAAACGAACGGAAAACACAATATTGACGCTTAAATTCATAATCAAAGACTTGTTTTCAATAAAAATAACTTCACGTGCAAAGAATGGATGGCGTACAAAAAGCTTTAAAAACATTCAATGGCTGTGTCTCATTAAAATCTTCCGTGTCTTTGATTTTGTTTGAAAACGGCCAGCGGAGATGTCTATAATGTAGGAAAAGATTTACCCGCGCCTCGACTCCCTTTGATGAGTGAGGTTCTGCATTTAAAAAATAAAACTGAAGCGCAAGTAAAAGATAAACCATAGGAAATTTAATGAGGTACGGGAAACTGCGATATATACGAAACACTTCACTCAATGGTGTGCATGTATACGTGCAATGAAAATAATTAACTCATTGTACTGGACTATGGTTAGACATCAACGCTATAATAAAAAAAATCCTCTTTCAATTTACAGGTATTTAGAACCGTCTACTAGTTCCTTGCTCGCTTATAATCCATCATATGTGTCTGATTTCATAAACACACCTGTGACTAACACTAGTTCGCCTTATTCTAAACCACCATCGCCGTCTCTATCAAGCCACGATGTATATACCGAAATGAGTTCATACATTGTTAAAACTGACAGCTTTTTGGCTAAAAAGAAAATGTTCAAAAAAGTGACTTTCGATGATGAAAAAGCAGAATCTGACATTTATGTTAATCACTGCGTGCTGATTTCTGAAATACAATCTATAACCCAGGCACTTAAGTCTAACACAATACACAATAAACCGTCGACAAGAAACAAGAAGTTGATGAATAGTTCTGTTTATGAAAACGTCGTTAACAAATGGCCTAATTTAGATCGCGATACAGTCGATCGTGTTAGACACGGCAAGTTGGAAAACGAATGTCACAAATTTGAAAAAATAAATAAGTTTAGTGGAATCAATAGTCTCGAAAAGAAAGCTAAAATAGAGCTGCATTCCGAACAGGGTCGTTTTCATGGAGCGAAAATCAATCAAATAAACGCTATTAATAATTCTAACAGTTTTAATGATTTCAATGCTCCTAAACCGATTCCTGGTTCAGATTTAAATCGCGACAGCAATTCAAAACGAAGTACTATGGGCAACGAATTTAACCGCGTTAAACAAGACAATAAACGGTATACTCATGATATTAAACCCACAATAAAAAAAGTAAGCAGCCATAGCGATTTTTACAAACTCAATAAGTCACCTCAGCTTAATCGAGGGCCAAATATTAGAAGTGGAACTATGGACAACCAGTTCAAAAAGCCGACGAACATCGAAAGCCTAACGAAAAATCTGGCAACTAGAAACACTTCCAGAACAAAATTTGAAATCGATCAGAACTTCAGACTCGGTACCTTAGAAAATGAATTTGCACAAACCCATAATGCTCCAGCATGCAGTTTGACCTTTCCGAAAATCTATTCATTGCCTAAATTTGACCGTGAGCAACTTTTCAGACATGGAACGATGGATAATGAGCATCCATACGTTGTGGCAAATCCACTTTCTAAATATAAATGCGATTTAACTACTAAAAAGAAGCCTCAGCCACTACCTAAACCCAAATTCATTTATAAATCAAATGATGCCATAGAGAAACAGAACTTTAGTCAACCACCTACTTTACCTACAACAGAACATGATCCTAGTGAAATTTATGAAGAGTTGAATCCATTTTCTCCAAACCGATATTCCAAAGAAGAAATTTACGAGAACTTAAACGACATGAATATGCCGGACGATATGAAAGCAAATATATCTAGTGATAATGATGAGTCATTATATCTTGTAATGGACCCGGTCAAGCCAAATAGTCCGCGAAAACGGATTGCTTCTGATTTTCTACCTTCTATATTTAATACAGATACAATGTCTGATAGAAAAATTATTGATCGAATCAGTTTGTCGTACGATTATGTCCCTATATGCGGTGTACAAGATTTAAGTTTCAGTGAAACGAAATTAACTCGTACTTTATCTATTCCCAATTATTTCACGTATGGTGTAAGATCAGGGAGTATGCACATAAAAGGAGCTCCTGGATGTCGTTTTGAATCAGAGGATTACCTGTATTTGTATGTTTTAAACCCACGATCTGTCCATGAAAATGTTCATCCTTTTACCAAGAAAAAAGAAAGGGCTACTCCAATGCCCTGTTATTGCAAAATTAATAATATCGACAAGTATCAATCAGATATAGAGAAAAGTCAAGTGTTGTACTATAGTTGCGAAAATATAACTGACTCAGATTACACCTCTCTAGATGAAATTCATCAGTTTGAACCATTTACCACAAATGATCCGCCTAACGAAAGCAATGCTGCTTCAGCGGTACAAACTGATGAGCCTGAGTTGGAACGGAAATTTACAGGAATGTTTAAAAAAAAAGCTTGTCAATTCAAACAATTGATAACAGATTGGTCGGCCTGAACTCACTTTTCAACATTTGCTATTTTTCAATATACATATTTCTTACTTAATAAAGTACCTACGACTACGACATGTATGATTGGTGGAGGTAGTTAAGTTTTTCTATTTACTAACAAAATCATTTATCATCAAATATTTGCATTCGTAAGTACAAAAAATATTTGTCATACTTTATTTTATTTTTGTTGCTCTATGTGTTTTACAGGACAGCCCCAGAGACCCAAGAACTATCTAACAAATATGAAAGCTTTTTATCACCATCCACGTCATCTCTAACCAAAATTCATCCTCAAAGTTTTGTCAAAAAGCTTGCTTCTAAATGCTTGGGCCTTAAAGCTAAGTTTAACTCCGCTCCTAATATATCTAACAACACAGAACCGGACGTCGAAGTTGCATCTAAACGATCACACCAAAAGAATAATACTTCCAATACTTTGCTTATAGGAAATAGCAAATTTTTCAACATACTTTCTAAAAAGGAAGAGTCTGGTGAAATTGTATGCAATGATGAGTTTGACACAATATCTCTTGATAGACTAGGCACACTTAATAGAGATTCTGTGGTAAATAGAAGTAACAGAAGCTGTCCTGGCTTTAAAACTTCATTGCCAAATATATCAGAAAACAACGAACTCAGCGATCAAGAATCAATAGCAGAATCTTTGGTTATAACTGAATTAAACAATAAAAATGAAACAGAGGCTTTAAGCGAAACATTAAACGTTAATATTAATATTTTCGAACCTAGAGACAGGTTTTCTGTTATATCAAATAAATCTTCTGGATCAGCTACTTTAATAAACGAATGTTATGAGTCCTATGAATTTAAAGACACTGAATTACGAATAACAAATAATACTATGCCTCGGCCTTTACCTCGACCCAATCCAACAATGACTATCAGTAATGAGGATTTGATCTATGAAAATGTATTGAATATAAAACATAAACCAACCCCGGCAGCACGTAAGCATATTCCCGTAAAGCTTCCGTTAGACGAAGTTGAAAAAAAAGTATTATATGAAAACGTAACTCTTTTACGTGATAAGAAACCAGACCCGCCTAAAAGAACTCTATTTCCAAACCAAATAAGATACGAAACCTTAGAAAAAGATTATCCTCGTAGTTTAAGTAGATCTTCTACTACATCTTCAGATTCTATGGTTGATGAGTCCAACCTCGAAGATATATTACTTTCTGCCAAGTCAAAATCATTTCGACACGGGCAAGTGGCCTCTTATCATTCCGGGTCATATAAATCAAATGCTTCCAGAACTAAGTCTAATGCATCTGTTTCTTCTGAAGGAAGCGATGTTAGTGCTATAGAAAATGTTGATTGTAGTGAAGATGTAGACTCGAGTAAAGATAGTGAAAGTAAAGCTATTTACTTATCAATGACTGGGACATTACCTAACAAAAAATCAGGTGACAAAGAAAATAAAAAAGTACTTTTCAGACACAAAACATTTACTAATATAGAAGTTGATAGAAATTCTACAAAAATTAAAGACTTACCGCAGTGGAATAATAACTTTTTAAAAGAAACACTTGCTCACTATCACATTAGAGGCACTGGTCATTGTATCTATACAGCACCTACAGTGCAAGAATTCATGTATATTTTTAATAGAGATACATTATATAAAGATGTACCACCATTTACAAAGGTTCCTACTGAAAAACGGGACAGCTATTTTGAAACAGCCATTTGTTTTTGTAAACCCAGACCTCCGAAACATCACAAGAGTGCTGAAGATTTATTGGCTGCAGGGATTCCTAAAGAGGAAGAGGAGAAAGTATCTATAGATTACGAAGCTTTACAAAATAGACGAGAAATTTTCTCAACATCTTTTAAATGTTTTTGCGATTCCGGTACTTGCAAGTTTCATTCGAATCGTCGCGAAACAATAAACGATTTTGTAGTAAAGTTCTCAGCCATTAACAGGAGTATTTCAACTCCTGACATCACTTTAGACTATTCTCCTAATTCGACAGGTCCGAAATCAAGTTTACCTAAAAATGTTTCCGTTCCACAAAATCTAGAAGATCCTTACGCGGTTGTAAATATTGAAGATATAGTTGAAAGAAATAAAAGTATTGAACGTGCTGTTGAACAAGGATACACACTCATGTCTCATCCATCAACACTATCATCACGTCCGTCTACATTGTCATCAAACTCATCAGCTCGTCCTTATTCTATAAAAGATATATCAGAAGTAATTTCATTAAATCGATCAACGTCGACTGCCTCTACTGTGTCCACAGCTTCCGATATGTATTTGCCTGTTCAAAAGTCAAGCTCCTCGGAATACTCTGGTCACTGGTCATTACAGTCTTGCAACTCGAACGTTACCATAAAATCTGATCTATCATTCAAATCGTGCCTTGAGGAATCCTCTGACGATGGTTCCGACGGGACCTTGCATTCAGACGACGATTCGGACGCGGAGACAATTAAATCTGACATAAGCACGGCCAAACGACCGTGGCTCCACAGCGATTCGTTCCGATTCGGAAATAACTCCAAACCGGAAATCGAAACAATCGCGGAGGAAAGTCAGAGTTCATTCGAGGATAGTAAATTGGAGTCGATGTCTTCTAAGTTCGAGAGCGGTATTAGCGTGGAAGGGTCTGAGAGTTCGTCGTCTGGGGGCGAGGATGACAGTGGTATTCCGAGGAGTGGGACGGATGTGTCGCTTGGTGCTTCGCTTGAGCGGGGGTCGGTAACCGGGGGTGTTCGCAGCGGGTCGGGGCGGCGGCGGTGGGACGATGTGGAAGGCACCAGCGAAGGGGATGCGCTCAGCATCTCCAGCGCAGCATCAAGTTGCGCACCGCTGCATCTGATGCAGCACTACGAGCACAGCAAAGTATCGGTAAGTTTACGCATAAAGTTTACGATGCGAGCTCCGAAGCTCGAGCATGAATGAATGAGACAATTGCAAATGTATCGAAACGGTGGCGTATTCGACTGACACTACTACTAACTCGACTGCCAAACGTTGCATCGTGACCGCGAATGTCTTGAAAGCACTAACGTTACGATACGTTTCCGATTGTCACATTTATTCACCCTTTCGATCTTTGTCCAATATTAGTTTGAAATATTATTTAATTCAATTTTATTAATCTCTTGACATTTTTGCTTTTAGACTAGTCAATTATCTCCATTTTTAATATTTTGATCTGAGCAAACATTGGCGTTCCATTCTAGTTTTTACTTACCTATTGTTAGTGTAGTCTGTGAGACAAATTAACAATTTACAATATTTTTATGTTATTGAAGTGAAAACTTCTTTAGCGGCGCTGGGTGGGTAAAAACTTTCAAACTCGCGTCAGGGTCACGTGACGTTGATCGAAAGCGTAAGATCGAGGGAAAGGGAGAGGAACTAGTATCTCCCACTCTTTCTACCGTGCCTGAGTGTGCTGACTCTGTTTAGGCGGCACAGGGCGCTTGCGCGAATGTGTCTGTGTCATTGTGATTGTCATTGTCATTATGACGTCTGTGGTTATATTTTTATGTGAAAACTTAGAAGTGAAAACACAACGTTAATATTGAAGTTTTCACTTCTGCCGGCACTCCCGGAGTGCTACCTTTTTTTTTATATCTAACACAACACACAGTCGGTTAACTAAGTTCAAAAAAAACACCATGCAGTCAAAATGTAATTTATTTATTTATTGTTTATTTATTGCATGGTCGCTCTTTGTCATCGCGACTTAAATTGCTTGAGAAAAAAACTGTTAAATATAAACCAACTCGCTCAAAGGTCGTTGCGCCAAAGCTTGTATTTATAAACTTAAGATTAGAGTATTGTACCAACCGGTAATTTAATTTCCTCTATAAGTGTATCCCACTCTAGGATTTCATTTAGGCAACACGTCATCCGTCCTACGACAATCGTAATTCTCGACAATTCAACGGCTAGCAGGGTTACACATATAGCTCTATGTTCTTTGAATTTGGTTGATTTTTTTTCTGCTTTGATTTTCAAATCTAGTCAATATCAGGCTTTCGAAACGGTTTTTTTGTCTTAGAAAAACAGTATAGTAAGTAATTTATTTTCATACAATAAATAATAATAGAAAGATATATCGACTATACGCTATCCATTAAATTAAGCAAAGCTTGATTGTCGATAAAATTTTATATAAGTACGCTTATTTTTTTACTAAGACCAAGATAAGAACAGAATATACACAATCATCACAAATGTTTGTTCTTGTCGGAGATTGAACCCACGACAAACATGTATGAAATATTTTTGACGAAACTAAGGTAATTACCTACTTGCTACATCACATGCTATAATATAATCATGTCATTATTTATAACCAACCTTATGACATGTTGAGCTTTTGTACACGAAATAACCATCATGTCATTCATTTGTAAAAAAGTCACGGAATATTAGTATTTTGTGTTTTATTATATTTTTTTCTTACAAAGCCAGAAAACTCTTAATCTGATTCTGTCAAAATACAATAGAAAACATTACATAGTCAGCACATGTTATACAGCTCCTAATTTTTATAAATATTTGTTCTGAAACATATCAAGACACAAACCTGTTACTTCTCAATTAGCTTTAAACACAAACATTTTTTTAATGACCATACTTAATCAACATCAAAAGAGATTAATACTCCGCGAAAGAAAGCTTCAAACTGTTGACGCACCAAATACCAAGACTAATAAAAAGATCGTGGGAAACGTTATAAATATCAGTGCGTTTCCCACGTGATGTGTAAGAAAACTGTTTTCTGCTTTAGAGGTTGTTTCTCCATATCATTCAAACTCGTTTCCCTCGTTTTATAAGTAAAGATTTTGTGAACCTGCTGACTGATCAGTTAATCAAGCATCATCATCAACCCACATCAGTCCACTGCTGATAAGTCTTTCTCGAGATGCGCCACTGAGCCCGGTCTTCGGCTCTTCTCATCCAGTGTTTGCCAGCTACATTCAGATCGTCGCTCCATCTCGCCGGACGTCGTCTTACTTCAAGCATCAATCTAATCAATAATATTGAAAGTTTAAGCTTCCATGAAAGCAAAAGGATGTTCAGTCTCTCAACAATAGGTTATCATCTATTTATAGTTTGGTATTGTTACACTTGTATGAGCTCATTTCCAACCCACATGTGCGTATAGCGTACGATGTTGACGCGAAGAAATTAGGCGGCCAGTCGTACCGACGCGCAAGAGATCGACGCTTGCGTCGTTGCTGTTCGGAATTCGATCGGGTTTTCAGTATCGGTATTGATATATCGATAATTGAAAGTAATCGAGAGTAATCGAAAGTGTATCGATAATCGATATGTCGCGAATCGTAAAGGTGAAAGTGATTGTGGTAGTGATGTGAATGTGAAGTGAGGATAGTGCAATTTATATGTAAGTGTACGAAGTTTGATAATGAGTTATATTGTTTGAAAGATTGAGTGGATGATTATTTGTAGCTTATTCAATTAGGTCAGTTGCGGATTGATAAAGTTTGTAAGAAGTTGATAAGCATGCAATCATAAATCGATTACATTTAAGAGGAGTATTCGTATGTTTTCTATAAAGATATGCGTTCTCATTTTGTGTGAATAGCGTGTGAGTAAGTAAAATACCGTTGTGATTATAAAACATCGTGTCAAGGGCTCTATAACCCAATTCCGTTGTGTGGTAATCCAGCAGGTTTCTATTTATAATTGGTCTGGTATTCTAGCATTTTTTTTTAAACGTCTGATTAACGTAAAATTGTATAAGTATTTTATCAGCAATATCGTTCCCGTATTTCAAGCTTTGCTTAGTTAGGGAATATAGATGTGTGAAATGTTCGTGAATATTTATTTATTTTATATAGTTAAACGTATTGCTCTTTTTGACATTTAACACTGAAAAATCTATCCATCTTTATCTATCTTCAAAAACAAATAACAAGTTAGGAAATAAATAGTAGCATTTTATTTATTTGCTATTAATTCCAATCAATTGAAATGTTTTCTATAAAATACGCATAAAGTTAATCCAATTTGAGTCATTTCTAACGTCTAGCGAAATATATTCGTGCACATGTTGATAAATTGAAAGTTCTAAATTTACGGAAATAGCGAATGGACTGGCGTTTGGCGGGTCGCCAGTTCGAACTCTTATAAATATTTGTACGTTATTACTTTTTGCTAAAACATTGTTCATTCTTCAACCGATGTGACAAAACCTTTTAAAGTTAATAAAATAACAATAGTGTAATAAACTTTTCTGTTTAATCGTTAACAATCAGCTTGGATGCTGTCGATTTTAGCTTATGACCTAAAATCTATAGGAGGCCTAGAGATGTGGAAACCTAGATTACAACCTAATATTGTCTTTAAGCGATATCCAATGAAAAATAAAACAAAACTTTCCGGTTTAAGACATTTATTTCTCAAAGAAGAATACAATTCACTTATTTATGAGAAACACAAGTATCATTTAAATGTATTATTAAAAGGTTATAAAAGGCAAGGTATCATTACAAATAGGTAGATGCGAGTGTCGAAAGGACTTATTATTAGCTTAGAATGATTAGTACAAAAATAACAGAAAATAGAACAACAACAAACTACATTAATACAAGTGAGGGTATATAAAAAAAAACCTATTGAGCAAAACAAAGAATGAGCACATATTACGTATGGTTGCTATCAGGTAAGCATTGATGGTAATAGTTGAACGAATGTATTGTTGTTTTATTATAATTTCTAGTATTTAGCAGATAGTTCAACTGTTTCTTATTATCTATGTATTTTATTATATAAGGATGTAAATATTGTAAAAGTTGTAAGTTTCTTTGTGGATAAGTATTATTTTTAGTGTTGGCTAGTCAGTATATTTTGTCGTCGGAATTTGAGGCACTAGTGTAAATTATTGTAAATTTAAGGATTGATCTTGAACAATTTGAGGAATGCCTTTGATATACTTGATCGTGAGGTTCTTTTCTCCTGCGTCAGTTCTCTGTTTCAGTTCTTCACGTCTATTTTGAATCTGTTTGGATTGGCATGGTGTTAGATCATAATAAATTTTAATTCCTTTGACTTCATTGTCGATTTTTTTCTTGCAATTTAAGATAGACTTAGCTATATCAGCTGTTGCAAATGATGCCCTTATGGGTCGCGGTTTACTGCTACTATACTTTCCAAGTCGTACAATCTTTGTAGGCACGCTGCATGAAGGGACAGCTTGGTTTATGATTTTGACCACCTCATCTCTGTCGTGACTCAACCTTTCTGCTAAATTATCACTAGTTATTTCGGCAATACCACATACCACAATATTTTTCACACGCAGAGAGCGATCATAAAGCTCGGCCATGATATCGTCGTGAGAGTAGTAGAACTTTCACATTTTATTCAACAATCTTAGTATAAAATCAACAAGTTTAAATACCTTGTTGACTTGAGAACCCCCTTCGTGGTTTTGTCGGTTAAAAATAATATAAAATACGTAAATATCAATCGATATGACATTTTAAAGATTCCTTAGCAATTTATGCATCATTAAATACTAGCAAGTCTATAAAAATATAATTTTATTCTTACTATAAACAATAAAATTATTGAAACATTTTGGCCATGTGCTGATTGCAACATAGGCATGTGTTCAACCAGATGTACAATCAACTACTTATGTTTGTAGTAACTACAACTATATCGGCAGTTTCATCACAAAATTTTAGAGGGTTTTTGGGTTAGTAGATCAATTTTTCATGATAAATTACAAATTATAATATCCTACTACTACTCTTGCGTATATTAAAAACGCGAAAGATTGTATGAATGGATGGACGTATTTAACTTTATACCATAAGTTTAAGAACTAGATAATTAGGATGGAAGAAAAATATATTATTTTTAGATTTTCAGTTTATTCGGCGGTTTATTTTTTAAAAAGTTTTGTATACTTGTGGAATCGTGTGGGGTGGGGCCAGGGAAAACACTTTGTGAACTCGTAATATTTTATTTAAAGAAATCTTTCTGCACACGTTCTCGTTGGAGCCAAGTTGCCATAATCCTAGTCTTAACCGAATAAAAAAAATTAAAAACATTCAATCATCCGTTCAGTCTTTTTCTCATACCTCACTCTTTCAACGCTCCGTTCCACTCATATCTCTTACGTTCCGTTTCCATTCATAAAATTCACATTCTACAGCTCGGCCCTCCTGCTCCTGTCTGGCCTCAGACACAACTTTCATACATACCTCTCATACAACAATTCTCACTCACACACAATCTTACTTCATACACATCATCATACTTTAACATCTTTATAATAAACATTTTACAGTAAGAAAATCTTCTTTAACAAAACTGTGTATAAAGTTAAGTAGGTAAGTTAATTTAACATCAAATCTAGGTTTGTAACATCTTACAATAATTAATCTTAAATTTTACAGCTTATCTTTAATCTTATATTATAATTCTTAAATCTTACAGTATTTTTTTAATCTTATATTAGGGCATCTTAATATTAAACAGTTTATATGTAGGTACACAAACAAACATTCATCTCCTTTCACTAAAAAAATTATAGTTCTGCTGAAAAACAAAAACCAACCTGTTGACCTGAGTCACTTGTTCTCATTAACATAATCTGGCCATGCCTTCATGTAATCAGAAGATGTTGTGGTCTTATGAGGTCCTTCAGCCTGAGAGTCAAATTTCTCCACATCATATCTGTTGTTTCTCTTCACCTTGGTAATCTTGTAAGGTCCTAAGAACTTGGGTTTAATTTTCATACCAGTACCAAACTGTGTCCTTTTGATACACACAAGTTCCCCTTCTTGATATGTGTTTGTAGGCTTTCTTTTCTTGTCAAAATTCCTTTTGTTTTCCTCTTGAACATCTAATATTTGTTTTTTCGCATTTATTCTAAGTTCTTCTCTATTTTTTATGAAATTATTTCTTTCTTCTTGTTTGAGCATCTCAAATAATTCAATATCTTCTTTTCTTTTCATTTTAGTTCCCAAAAATAATTCAAATGGTGTAGTATTTATACTTCGTTGATATGTACTGTTCATTGACCTTTGCACTCTGCTTATAAGCTTGTACCAATTCATTGGTTTTTCAATGGAAAGTTTTGTCAAAACTGCTATCAGTGTCCTGTGCATTCTCTCTACTTGCCCATTTCCTCTCGGAACTCCAGTTGTAATTGAGATATGATCAATATTCTCCTCTTCACAGTAGTTGTTAAAATCGTGGCTTGTAAAAGCAGAACCTCTATCTGTTATTATTCTCCTTGGATTTCCATAGGTACTTTGGTGAATACTCATTTTATTCATGACTTCTTGAGCTGATGTAGTCTTGGTTGGGAACAACCATACAAACTTCGTGAAACCATCAACTATGGTAAGTATGTAGTTATACTGCTTACGTGTCTCCGTCATAGGTCCAATGTGATCCAGATGAAGGGTATCAAGCGGTGTATCTCCCTTCTCAATTGGATTCAAAAAACCTTCCTGTTTTCCACTCTTTCTGGATGCTAATAAACATGGTATGCATGTAGAAATAAAATCTTCAACCTTCTTTGCTAGTTGAGAAATGTAGTACTCTTTATTGATCAACTCTATGGTTTTCTTCTTTGCAAAATGTCCATTTTCATGAGCTCTCTTGATGATCTCTAGTTCCATTCTCTGAGGTACAACCACACTCTGTTCAGGTCCTTTGCACAATACTCCTCCGTGTAAACAAAAATCATTGAAGGGCTTCTCGTCTTGTAAAATCTTAATGATTGCCTTCAGTCCGTCATCACACTCTTGTGCACGTCGTATATCACTATGCAGGTCTGAAAATATAGTTGCAACATATGGATGTCTGCTAAGAGCGTCAGCATGTCTCATCCTTGATCCTTCTCTGTGTTCTATTTCATAGTCATAGTCTTGTAGAAACAAAATCCACCGTACCACTCTGGTAGATGTTGCTAAGTCTTTTTTATTTAGTGTCATTTGAAATGCTTTACAATCTGTCACAATCTTAAAATGTTTTCCGTACAAGTAGTGCCTGAATTTCTTTATACCTTCAATAATGGCTAAGGCTTCTAACTCATAGCTTGTATATCTGCTTTCAGCATCAGATGTTTTTCTGCTCATGTAGTGTACCGGATGCAACTCTTTGTTCTCTTTCTGCATCAATATAGCTGCATAAGCCACACTGGAAGCATCTGTGTGAAGCTCTGTTTCAGCACTTGATTCATAAATTTTCAGAACAGGCTTGCTTGCTAACTTCTCTTTTAAAATCTTGAAAACAATTTTATGCTCTTCTTTAAATTCAAATTTTATATCTTTTTTTAACATTTCAGTCAATGGTCTCGCAATCAATGCATAATTCTCGATGAACTTTCTGAAGTATGAGCATAGACCTAGAAAACTGTGTAACTGCTTCTCATTTTTAGGCTCTGGAAATTTACTTACAGCCTCTGTTTTTGATGGTGATGGCTGGACTTTACCGTCTTCAATCACATAGCCCAAATATTCCACTCTCTTCACCATAAGCTGAGATTTATTCCAATTAATTATTAATCCATACTCCGCAGCGGTTTTCAATACTTCTGTAAGTCTTTCAATTGCTTGTTTTTCATCGATTGCTGGAATGAGTAAGTCGTCTATAAATATTATGACAATACCTCTTGTTATCAAGTCTCTAAATATTATCGATATAAATCTTGTAAAAACTTTGGGACATGTGGACAATCCAAATGGTGCCTTTAAAAACTCAAATTGTGATTTCATCGTAACAAAAGATGTATATTTAATTGATTCTTCATGAACTTTGAGATGGAAAAATCCATTCTTCAAATCAAGCGCAGAAAAAACCATTGCTCCTGCAAGTTTATCTATATGATCATCAATTATAGGTAATGGATATTCATCTTTAACAATTTTCTTATTCAGCAACCTGTAATCCACACATATTCTTAGTTTGCCGTCTTTTTTTCTGACCAGAACTAATGGACTAGCATATTCTGAGAAACTCACCCGAATGATGCCTTCCTCAAGCCATTCATTTATTTGTTGGTCTATTTCTTCTTGCTCCTTGGGTGAAACGCGCCTTGGTCTTGATGCCACTGGGATGTCATCTTTTAGAGTTATTTTTAACTCAATTGGGGCCTCCTTGATTTGACATGGTTTATACTCATCCACTAACCGTGCCACTTGTCGTCGTAAATCATCCTCCAATATATGACCTAAATAATCAACAGAACATTCAAAACACTCAATCTCATTAATCCAAGCATCCTGAGGTTTCATCCACACACATCCGTCTTTCATAATTGTGACCACATTTCTTAAAAATTCGTGCCCTAATATTATCTTATATGGTATTGAGTCTCTATTGATAATATAGAACCGCACTGCACAGTATCTTCGGTTGTCAATCTCAATGTCTGTGATAAAACTTCCTAGTGTACGCACGTGAGCGTAATGTTTGTGTCTTCACAGCACTGAGGTGAACCAACCTCTTCGTAAAAGTCATTTGTTATTAAGTTAATTTCACTGCCTGAATCGATTAACGCATTTGTTCCACATCTTAAATCTACGATCGCACTCTTTCCCGCGCACTTTAGACTAAAGCCGCACATTAATCTGACCCATTTCAGAGGTTTTCTGGAATGTTTATCATCTTGTTTGTTTACATCCAAAACATTGAACTCGTCGGCGCCATGACAGTGTTGACACTCCGCCATCTTGAGTGAACTGTTAGTTTCGCCGTCCGTCGCGCCCTCTAGCGTTGTAGATGTAGATGTGATGAATGAACGTTTAGAACCATTTCCAGTTCCGCCGAAACCTCCCGAAGTCGGACGAATGTTGCCGATCGTTGCGCCTTCTTTCTTCGTTGGACACGCTGAACCAACATGGCCGAACTCGTTGCATTTAAAGCATTTGAGGCCTTTTGCTTTTGATGGACAATCAAATGATGCATGCCCCATTTCTCCACAGCTGTAGCACCGAATTATCCGTCTGTTTCTGTGCTTGCTCGTCGTTGTAGTCGTAGTTATAGCAGGTTCTTTATTTTTCGTCATTTTAGTCTTGATAGTTTCGTATATTTTTAATTTTTCTTTTAGATCGTTGTAAGCAGTCACGCCGTATAACATCATTTTATTGCTTTCGATATCGGGTATTCCGTCGATGATGTATTTTATAGCCACGTAGTCGGGCATCTTGCCTCTTTTACCCAATTCCTTCATGGAAAACATGTAATCTATACAGCTTTCATCTGGCTTCTTTTTTCTTGAACTCATCAGTTCATGAATCGTCTTGCTGTCTACGTTGTCGGGAAACTCACGAAACAATGCCGCTTTTAATTCTTCCCACGTCTTAAAAGTTTTCTCCGCCTTCAACCAAAGGGCCGCAGTACCGGTGAGGGATCGTCTTGCCACCAGAAGCTGCTGTAAAGAGGACCAGCCAAATATTTCTGCGTTGTCCTCCACGTCTTTAACCCATTGTGTGACGGGGTTAGTCTTTTCTCTGCCGTCGAATTTAGGAATCAGCTCCGCAGTCATCTGAAGCATGTTGTAAGGCGTCGTCTTGTCAGCGCTCATGCCGATGCTGTCCTCGTCTTCAAAGTCTTTTTGCCGGCTCTTACGTCGTTCGTCTTTTGCCTTCGGCATATTTCTTCGTCGTCAGAAATAATGCAGAGGCGAACCGGTGAGGTTACCGCAAAATGGCGTCCTGCCGCGTGTGCCGTCTTCTCGCCGCGCCG
This sequence comes from Ecliptopera silaceata, assembly GCA_932527185.1. Taxonomy (NCBI): domain Eukaryota; kingdom Metazoa; phylum Arthropoda; class Insecta; order Lepidoptera; family Geometridae; genus Ecliptopera; species Ecliptopera silaceata. Next base: position 4,154,676 of record OW052211.1, read on the forward strand.
TGTTTTCACAAAAAGCACGCAGTTCCCACGCGATCTTTTTATTTATCCGGATCCCGGACGAGCCCCCAATTTGTGGAATCGTGTGGGGTGGGGCCAGGGAAAACACTTTGTGAACTCGTAATATTTTATTTAAAGAAATCTTTCTGCACACGTTCTCGTTGGAGCCAAGTTGCCATAATCCTAGTCTTAACCGAATAAAAAAAATTAAAAACATTCAATCATCCGTTCAGTCTTTTTCTCATACCTCACTCTTTCAACGCTCCGTTCCACTCATATCTCTTACGTTCCGTTTCCATTCATAAAATTCACATTCTACATACTTACAATGAAGTAGCCATAAAATTATCACATAGTTTTATCTTCGTAGACTCTAAATTTTAAATTAGTCGTACATTATAAAGTCAATCAGTCACGGCGAATGTTCGCATTCCCCATTAACACATATCAATGGAGTGCCATCCGTGTTGGCGCCGTATTAATGAACCGTGCGTGTGCGCATATCATCTATACGTCGCGTCGGCTACGCTCCCGTCACTTTATGGTCTTTAGGTGATTTTTTGTGTAAAAAGCTTAGATTCAAAATAAATTTATTGGTAGCAATTTTACGCCTTGATGATTAAATATTTTTTATCGCGTATAGTTTAAAATTTATTATTGTAAATGGCGGTGTGATAATGTTTATCGATAACTCATTGGAGTACATTATGATTTAAACAGTTAAAAAGACAGAAGTTTAGAAAACTTTACAAAAATCAAATAAGCTACATAAATTAATGATCTGGTGTAGGTATCGAACACTAGTATTAGTGTTAAAGCTAACTGTTACCTGGGGATAGTGTAGCTTTCATACGGTGAAAGAATTTTCAAAATCGATTCATTTGGTTCATATTAGTAAGTATAGATTTATTAATGACGGAAAGTTATACCCACTCATAACATAGTGTCGTATATTATGAGTGAAGTTTATTTATCATGCTACTTTTTTATAATCTGTGGCATCAGCCCTTTGATGTGAGTCGCTCATCCTTAGTACGTTTCGGAGAAAATAGTGGCTTTGTAGCTTTCGCGTTAATTTGTTTATGGACATCCAGTTTTATGCTTGGTAACCCATTAATATACTGAAAATACTGATCGTTTGGTTCTAGTCTTGTGTTTTATGAATTAGGTCGTTTAGAAATATCAGCCGTTTAGAATACATAGTAACACCCAGACACAGAACAAATATTTATGTTCATCACAAACGTTGCTCTGGGTGGTGGGAATCGAACACGTCAGCATGGAACGTAGAGCTACTACCAACTGAGTTGTGACTTCTATAAAATTTGATAGGCATTCACACAATCATTTGACTGTTGTGTTCAAATAAATGTAACATATTTTATGACAAAAAGCCTTTGGGCATGCGTGGTACAAGACGTCCTCTGGCGAGATGGAACGACGATATGCGGAGTGTAGCTGGCAAACACATAAGACGATTCTAAATAATATTTGTAATTCTACGCATAAAAAATAAAAAAGTCAGCACTTCCATAAACGCTTACTTACTTACTTACTTACTTACTCCTATGGCGCAGTGACCCAAAATGAGTCTTGGCCTCCGACACGAGAGCTCGCCACTTGTCTCTGTCCAGCACGGATTCCCGCCAGTTATAGGCTTGGAGCTCGTGAAGGTCAGCTTCCACTCTATCGATCCAGCGATACTTGGGCCGACCAACCGGACGCTTACTAAGATAAAAAGTAATTCTATAATAGTCTCGTTAGAAGGGTGGTTAGCACATCGTAATTGTCATTGTACTTTGAAAATGTCCCATCCAGTGACCGGCTGTGACCAATTTGCTCCTCATCCGCGGCTTGCTATTGAATTACTTGGACCACTTGCTCTTAAAATTACCTCGCAAGTTAGAAGAGGTAGCGTTTTTGCATTTTTTCTCATAAAAAATTTCTTTTTACAAGATGGTAATAGACAACCCTGCTTTTGAGCTAGTAACTTGGATCATCTATAAAAGATATTATACGATCAAAATAATAATAATATTATGGTTTTATTTTAACATAAATAATAGACATTTTATTTCAAAATAGTTTTCCCTAAATAGTTTTTGCACAGTTTCATATATTACCTACTGATGGTTTCATATTAAACAATAATCATGTACTTATTTAATAGTTATCTAAAACTCTTGTTGTAATGCCCCTAACAGCGTTATTTATAATCGTACCTACGTTTTAATAACAAAACATTTATAAAACTCTGCATTTATTACTGTAATAAATGTATTGAGTATTAACTATAATCTCCATTACCCAAAGATTAGCTGGTACATAATGCTGTTTTAGCATTTATGTACATAATGCCTTCACACTCAAAATAAAAAAAAACAAAATCAATTAAGTAATCTTTATGCTATTAAATCGCAAAGATGATTCAGAACATTAGATACTATAGATAATTTCAATCACTACTTTTAAAGCTCTAAAAAATAGATATTTTAAATCATTAGGTACTTTTAAGTTAAAAAAAATGCCAGATGGGGATGGTTTTAAACAAGATGTCGTCAACCAACTTGCACCAAACATTTAATGTCATCCTCATAGTCATTCAAATTCGCTATTACTCAATTGTGGGCACTTATCTTCGCTTCTGCAATGACAGGGAGATGGGACTGAAATAGATACTATCAACGCTAACAAATTGGTTATTAACTTTTCAATAGGTTTTATTGTTAGAAGGAAGGATAAAAAAGTACACGAATGAAGCAGTTTCTTTGAAGTTGAATGAATGAATGAATGAAAACACTTTATTGTACTAGTAATACACCTTACAACTAATTATTAAGGAAAACATAAAAACTAACAAAATACAGTACAATGGGCGGTCTTATCGCTAGGGAGCGATTTCTTCCAGACAACCTTTGGATGGAAAGAAGCCTACAAAAAGAGGGTCAGCTAGGTGCACTATAGAATAAAATAGAATAAGAATTACATTAATTTTATTACTATAATACTATACATAGATAAATACAAATATATACATACATAAATACAACATATTTATAAATATAAATATATATATATATATAAATTACTAAAAAATAACTACGACAAGTCAGATGAGCGAATGATGTCATAATTCACTCAAGTAAAAGTTTTTGAGCCTATCTTTAAAAACGGTCAATGAAGGGGATTTTCTTATGGAAACCGGCAATGTATTCCATAAGCGGACAGCTTGGACAGAAAAAGAATTTGCATAGAAGCTAGTTCGATGCACAGGAGTTTTAAGGAGAAGATTATCTGAGGAACGAAGATTACGAACATTCGTGCAGTGCAGAAACTCGAAACGTTCCTTCAGATAGAGAGGAGCCGAAGGACTAAAGAGGATGTTGAATAGAAGAGACAGGATGTGAGTATTCCGGCGAAGACGTATAGGGAGCCACTTGAGTTTTGTACGAAACTCAGATACGTGATCATATTTTCTAAGACCATATATAAACCGGATGCACACATTTTGGAGCCGCTCAAGCTTGTCGAGCTTGTCTTCCGTGAGATCAAGATAGCAGGAGTCAGCGTAATCTAAGACAGGAAAAAGAAGAGATTGTGCAAGCGCAATTTTGGTAGCCGTGGGAAGAAAGTTGCGTAACCTTCTAATTGAACCTGCAGAAGCGAACAGTCTGCGACTCACGGATTCGAGTTGCGTACCCCACGACAAACTGCTATCAATAAATACTCCTAAGTTTTTAACCGTTTTACTGAAAGGAATAATTACACTGTCAAAACTCACGAGTGGTAGTGTTTGCCAATCAATCTTGCACGATGTACGAGAGCTACCTAAAACAATGACCTGGGTTTTTGCAGGATTCACTTTGAGCCCATATGCCTTACTCCAATTGCTTATTTTTAACAGGTCATTGTTAATGCTCAAAATTGCTTCAGGCAGCTTATTTAGCGGAGCTTGGTTATAAATTTGCAAGTCGTCTGCATATAGGTGGTAGGAAGAAGTGAGTTGACGTGAGATAGAGTTAATGAAAAGGGAAAATAGAAGAGGAGATAGCACGCCGCCCTGCGGTACACCAGCACATGTGCAGCACCAAGATGAGTAAACATCACCAACGCGTACACGTTGCCGGCGTCCGTGCAGATAACTGCGAAACCAGTCAATCACCGATGGAGATATGTTAATTGAGCTAAGAAGACCTAGTAAAATGTCAAAATCAACTGTATTGAAAGCATTACTAAAATCAAGTAATGTCAAGATGGTTAGGAGTCCATTTTCCATACCCAGACGTACGTCATCAGTTATTTTAACTAGTGCAGTCACTGTACTATGACCGGGACGGAAACCGGATTGGAAAGGATTGAGTAAATTATTTGTGATGAGAAAGGAGCTGAGCTGGTTGTGAATTAGGCGTTCAAGGACTTTAGAAAGGAATGGTAAAATGGAAATAGGACGATAGTCGGAGAAAGCAGTAGGTTTAGACTTTTTAGGGAGAGGTATAACAAGAGCATCTTTCCACAGACTCGGAACAGAGCTTGATGAGGTAGAAAAGTTTAGAATGTGACAGATAATAGGAAGTATTTCATCGATTATGGGAAATAACATATGCCGCCCGATGTTGTCACCACCCAGAGCGTTAGATGTTATGGACAAAATGCTCTTCTTAACATCACATGCGGTGAATTCACTAAAGACGTACTCAGGATAATTAGGTGTTGGCAAAGAAGATAGAAAACTGAGGGTACTAGTTTTGTCAACCAAATCAATAGTAGACGAAGAGGAGAAATGTTTATTAAGAAGGTCAAAATCTAAATCTTTTGAAATTGTATCGTTATTAGATTTGCCAATACCTAGTGATCTTAAAAATTTCCAGATCTTTGAGGGATCGTTATTGGAAACAGAAGCATGGATATGGCGGCTTTGTGCATCCCTACACACCATATTGCAGCGATTTCGAGCTTTGTAATATTTATCTTTGTTTTCTTTAGTGGCATTAAGTTTGTATTTTATTTTGTAGGCTACTTTGGTCCGCATCAAGGATCGAATTTTATCTGTGAGCCAGGGAGCCGGAAGATGCTTCATTTTTACTGCTCGGATAGGAGCATGAACGTCAAATATCCCCGTTATAATTGTGTTAAACTGGCTTACTTTGTCGTCAATATTGGTGGCTACCAGTACTGGTTTCCAATCCGCCTCCTGAACATCAAGTTTAAGTCTTTCCACATCCATGGCACCAAAATTACGCTGCATAAGAATTTTAGGTTTGGGTTTAGGGGGGCGAATTTTGTAAGATACGAAAATGAGGTCATGATAGGAAAAAGCATCAGCAGAGCACTGACCATGTTTAGAAACATGCTGAAGAGAAGAGATTAATATCAAATCAAGGAGAGAAGGAGTACAATTAGGGAAGTGATGAGTTGTATCAAGTGGAAGTATATGCATATTGCTCGATTTAATTATGGTCTCGAATTTGGTGGAACGATAATCCTGCTTAACAAGGCAAGTATTGAAATCTCCCATGAGAATAGTGTGACTGTATGAGGGCAAAAGATCTTCAAGAAGTTTCTCAAAAGATGAAAAGAAGTTGACGCGTAAGGAATGGCTATAATAGACTCCGAGAAGAATTTTTGAGTGAGAAAGCAAGATTTCAATAAAGAGATGTTCGCCGGCATTGGATGGTGGAGGCTTTTTATTTATGTAAGGCTTTGGTTGTGAACTGACACTGACTGAGACAAAATAATGAAGTAAAAAAATAAGTATGTATTTATCATTGTGATTTTATTGAATGAATTTTTATTTGTTCAACCAGTGTAGAATATGTAGGTTCTGTTAGCTGGTACTTTCTTACATTTTTCAGACGCATAGTTAGGTAATTTTAAAATTAGATAATGATAATTATATCGTATAAGTGAAGTAGCCTCTGACCAACGTAGGTCTTATCCTACTTTACCGGCTTAGTTTGTTTGTAGACGGTAAAAATATTTATTTTATTTATTAAATTGAACATAGAGGGACAAAAAAAGCTGTAGCCAAAAGCTACAGTTGCTCTTTTAGTTTATAATAAGTTGTAAATAATTAATAATACATTGACGTATCTAGACATGTCTGTTGACATCCTTGACAGAGACTATCCAACCTCTTTAATAAAGTAAAAAATACAACGATTTTCGAACTGTTTTCTTACACAACTACACAATACTACATAAACAATTACACTAAAGTCAATACTTACTTTTACAAATACGTGTACCTACAACTAAGTAATCAAACATGGTCTATAGACTAATGTATAGTATCGGTCCTGTTTGATTACCTACAACACTGCCAATACATTATAATGTTTTTTCCTCTTGACACACGTCACATATAAATCATGTTGGAACAACAATAATCGAATTAGTTTCCTTAACACGAATGGATAAGCTTTTAGGGAAATTTGGATTCAATACAGCTACTATAAAGACAAAGTTTTGATCGGTGTAGATGCAGTGGCGTAGCTAGGTAACCAAGGGCCCTGGGGCAAATTAAAAAATGGGGCCCCACTGCTATGTAAACTGATTTAGACTAGTCAACAAGTTCAAAAACTTAAAAATATGAGCGATGAATCACCTATAGAAAAATGTTTTTGAAGGATTTTGGTGCAGGTTAAAAATTGCAATAGTTATTAACAAAATAAGATTTAAAAAAAATGATATACCATTTTTTGTAAATAACTTGAACAATATGAACATTTAAGCAATTTTGCTCGTTAAAGAAGAGGAAATTTCCAATAAAAAAGTCCTAACTTTCGGAACTCTATCTCCATTATTTATAACTTTAATCAGACGTTGAAAATAGAGCTCCGCGCGGCTGTTACAGCAAGCCGCTAAAGAGAGTTCAGCAATAAAAATAATATTTTATTACATAAAATGTGATTTTAAAAATTTGAAAAAAATCTTGTATCTTCTTAACACTTGAAAGAACCGAGCCCTGAAGAAAAAAAAGCTTAATCATCATTTTTCAAAAAGTTATTCAATTTTTAACTGACAATTTGTTTCGTAATTTTCATTGGTTTAAACAATGGAATTAAAGGTATAAATAATTGGCCTAAAAATCTCAAACTTCGTGGAGCCCCGCTGATGTATGTACTTTATAAGATCCTGCGGTAAATTTTCATAAAAGTTAATTAACTTGTTAATTATTTTTTATAACTATTGAAAAATTATAACTATTGAAAATAAAACGGTTGAAATGAAAAAAAAAAACGCAGCATCTTCGACGATTTTTCTGCGGTCTAAAGTCACGATATCTCGAAAGCGATGCTTTGTAGAAGAAAAGTGTTTCTATATTTTTGTAGACAATTTTACGATCTACAAGCTTTGTCTGAATCATTTTTCGTTAGCTCTCGTTGTTTCAGAGATATACGCAAAAAACGCAAATGTATGACCTTTGATCTCGAATAAAAAACAACGCACAAGCGGGATCGATGGGGATTTTTGGCATATCGTTTGTAATGACGTATTCAAGGCCTGCACAAAAATCCAGCTTGTTGGTTGGGAATTAATGCAAACTGGAATGTCTATTTTGACTGGACTATGTCACTTCTGCAGCAGCTAAAAGATCATTTATAAAATGGTATGGGCCAAACCGACTCCGACATTTATCGCTAATAGCAATTGAAAACAAAACCGTATCAAACCTGGATTTTAACGAAGTTATTGCAAAAACTAAAGCTAGAAAAAAATTGTAAATTTAATTGTTATTTGGTCAGTTGGTAGGCCCGACCTTTATACAATAAACCCTTAAATCTTCTCTTTTAACAGGCCAATATTTTACTATATTTACGGAAAAAATCCGTCCCATGTAAATCGAGATATAAAGTACGCTTAATTTTTCACGCGAGAAATTTTTCAAATTTTTCGATTTCAATGGGACCGATTTTATTATAAAAATAGTAAGAAATAGGCCTGTAAAAGCCCTTTAATATGTATTATGTGGCAACCTTGAGGGACGAGTTTTTAAGTCGTGGCCCACGCTCCGTAGAGGATTGCCCTATCTCCTTTCCAAAAGTTCAGTTCGATCGAGATTTCTAGTAATAGAGCTCAGGGGGCCCCCCTGAGCTCGAGGGCCCCGGGGCACTGCCCCGCCTCGCCCCTTGGTAGCTACGCCACTGTGTAGATGCTTCTCCTGAGGCGAATTCACCAAAGCTGGAAGGAACTGGTTTGGCGGGCTGTTCAGCTGTTAATAGTTCGGATACTTAAATGCACTTCCAATATCTTGTAAAGCAGTTCGTAGACCAGCCTACAATTTACACACTGACCTAGATCTGAAACTACACTGAATACCTACTAGCAAAAAAACTACCACTTTCTTTCAAGAGACCCGCATGCTCGTCTGCTAGCTATGGTTTTCAAAAGAAAGAATAAATTGATCATTGACTTTTGGTTATGACCTCAATCAGAAAATTCTTGCTTGATGCAACCCAAGATGTATCTAGAATGTAAACCATATTCGTGACCCACCCTGCGCCTTACAGCCCACTCCGCCAAAGAAGCCTCCACGCCGGAACCTGTCCGTGTCCCCAACTCACGCCAACTCCCCCTCGTCAGGGTACAGCTACGAGCTGAGGGTCCATGCCAGGAGTCAGGACGATCTGGACGATATTCAGGTAACCGGCGGCTTTCCGGATGTCATCGATCTACTCAATGATTACTAGACTCTGATTGATTGTCCTAATGACAAAGTAGTCTTGAGTTTTCAATAGTCTACGCAAATAATTAGTCAAGGAAAACATTATTTATTGTGACGTTTTTTGTAGGTTTTGTAGGTATTAATATTGCGCTTCTTACACTTACGTAATTATATCAACACAATGACTGCACCTGGCGTACGTGCCAAAACTCATACGACGTAATGATGGGAAAATTGAATTGTAAAAAATCAGGCGACATATTGGCGAACCTGCGGTTGACTACTGGCTGTGTATAAATCATTGTGACGTATTGTTAAGGAAAGGCAAAGGATATCAGACTTAGCTAGAATCACATGTAAACTTTTTGGTATTCAAGGTTTTTGAATGAGTATTGTTAATTTCATCTTTCGATTACTGAACAGCTAGTAACGCTATCTTTGTTACAGGGTGCCAAACATTACTTCAAACACGGCCGTTCGGTCGACCACTACGAAAGTAAGCTGTCCTACTCCGAATACGAGGAGAACCACAACTCTCCCAGAGTCAAACCCATCCCTAACCCTCGGCCGAGCCTGAAGCAACAGCCTGTGGCTATCACTGCCATGTACGAGAACGTCGCCGTCAAAGAACAGAACCCAAGACGGAAACTCAGAAGAAACATCCAACCGGGAGAGACCTACGAGCCGAGGACTACCGATCGCGTCCGGAAATACTCGAACCAGGAACGGTCTTCTCTAGAAAGCTTATTGGATGATCAGTCGATGAACAGTCCGAGCGATTGTGAGCGTAATTATGAAGGGCCGAGGGTTGAGGTTCCTCTGTCGCCTTCGCATTATGAGCAGCCACCGACGCCTGACCATCCGCCGCCGTCGGCGAAGCAAGCTGAGAATAGCATTCATGAACGGATCAGGCCTTTGAGCCAGGTTAGTCCTGATTGAAGCTAGTTATTTTAGCCTTTCACATTTTACTGCCGAAAATGGTGTCATGTTGTTTTTATTTAAATAACATGACATACTTATATTTTGATTAAAATTCAGTGGGATTAAGAAACAATGGAATTGTTAGACTTTTTAAGCATACATTTTAATTGTCTATGTCACAATGTCTCACAGTTTGATGAATTTACCTATTCTATTCTTTAAATAGATGTGTTAAAAATAATTAGACTTAACAGTATATAACAGTATTTAAATCTTACAAAACTCAAATCGTTTTCTTTTGTAACGACAATTTTTTTATGAACTGTACAATTAATAAATATTCGCGATCAGAAACTTGACCATACATACACCCATTCGATAAAAATATCCGTTTGCCTATGTAAACTTGGCGGCATTATTAGTGCACTTTTTTTTTCTTCAATTCTTGCACTTTGATCAATTTAACTTAAGTCCACTAATAAGTGGTTTTAATTTAAAAATCGATTTTAACCTTTATAATAAGTTTCACTAACACTTGCATGGGCATGATAACACGCCATTTATTTTTATTTCATTATTATTTTTTTGATAATTTCAGCTTATTATGGAGGTTGTAGAAGAGATAAGAATTAGAAAAAAAACGCAAGGTGACGTAACTAATAGTTGATTTTAAGTTTGACAAACTATAGTCCAAGAGCTCACTGCCTTTTTAAAACCTTATTAAAACACTGCCCTTTAGAAGTCGCTTTTATTTATAAAAGCTCCTTGTCTATAGGGAATCAAAAAGCGTGCAAAATAAAGTACATTAAATGACTTTGGCTCTTGTTCTATGCTATATATGTTGCATAGTATGTTGTGATTGGTGCTCTGTAGTGTAAGAAATATTATTAGATTTTGTAAATAGACTCTATTTAGATAGTAATAAGGTGCTATTTCATACTTAAGTATTATTTTCTTATATTTTAGTTTTGACCAATGACAAAACACAAAAATGATCACATTTTGAAAAAGGGTTCTGTCAGAGGTCAAGATATAAATTGTATTAGGGTGCTTTTACATTCGTATATAAACATGTTATTACTAAAATAGATCTAATTAAATTGACAATGACAGAATATCTATGTTTCTCAGTCTTTTTAGGCTTATAAAAGTTGCCATGAGTAAAAAAACATTTTAAGATTAGTTGTAAAAACTCATTGTTATTGGTTGATGTTATCATGCATTTATAATGTCACAAAATACATTAAATTTTGTTTAAAAAAACAAGACAATTTTATCATATTTTAAGTTTATCTTAAAATGTGATTTACTTAAAATGTGATTTAGTGAAATAACAGTATTTACACATTATATGCATAAATGTGCTTATAATTCTAGACATAATAATTGGAGTATTTTAATTGGTTGTAATTAGGTAAGGTCAGTGTGGGTAAGTTCGTCTAGGCCCTAAGTCCGTCTAGTGGCAATAACTTCCGTTTTTGAATAGCTAGAGCCATATAACTCGGTTGGTAAAACAGTATCATTGAGTTTGTTCGAACTAGGGATAATAGATGTCGCTAACATCTTTATGTTGGAAAAAATTTGACAACCAATTTTTTCCGCGAATTTAACTTGAAGTTGAAGTTTGACGTCTCGTCAAAAAACGAAAAAAAAGGTGTGAAATCTAAGGAGTTTTCTGAGTGTCTGTGATAACGTAGGCCATTTACAGATTCGGAAATGTATATCTGGTGTCCGATTCAAAAATAACGCATTAGTTTCGTAATTATAACAGATAGAAAAAATCCAAGCTTTGAATGTTATAGTTGGGAAGTCCGTCTACTATACATAAGGCAAGTCCGTCATATGCCGGTCTTGCCTTAATTCCAGATATTGTCAACCTTTTTAGTAGTTCAAATTTTATAATTATTTTATACTGTTTATTCAACTTGTAAGTATTATTCGCCTGTCTACGAAAGTGAACTCTTTTCAGGGTTAAGCTTGCCTCTGTTAATCTAATCTATTTAAGTTTATTTTTCTGTATTTACTTTGTGTATAATAAATAATTAAGTGAAAGATGCACTGGTATGTTTGCAAGAGGACTAGCATCACCTATAAGTATTCTTTAAAAGTTTATAAATTGTGAATACATATTTTGAAAGCATGGAACTATCCAACCTTTTTTTAGTTTCTGATTTTTTATACCTGACTCATGTAGCATGGCACATCATGTCGGACTTTGTGAACATTTATCGTTTTAACAAAGATCTGATTTAGAAAATTATTCCATATTCATTTATTTCGTACTGGCAGAAAGTGTCATAAATGCAACTACAGATCCGGCAATAGTTTGCCACACCATTTCTAAATTTATACATTACATTATTAACGATCACTTGTTTACAAATAAAGATTCTTGTGTATTGATTTGTATGTTATTGACAAAAAAAATCGTAAGTGGGTACTTTGTGAAAATGTTTACAACCACTGAAAGTACATCATCAGCAAAGATATGCCGGACTTGCCCTTGATTTTAATAATTTTATTTTTCTTTAAAAGTATACCTTATAGTCACACGTTTAAAACACGTATTTCAACGGCAGCTTTTCATCATTTATCGATAAGGTTTTCATGCATATTGGCTCACTAGTTACGATTTTATTGCTACTAGACGGACTTGCCTCAAACTGGTTGGGAAGTCCGTCTAAATGCCTACTTTACAAAAAAATGCTATAAATCTGAAGACAATCACAATTAACCCTACTTTTAGATAGATATAGAAAGATAAATGTAATACCAATGTTTTCCGACTACTTAAAGTAACTAATAAATTTTATTTCTATTTTTAAAGTTAAATTGAAATTCAATTTAAGAAAACTATGCCGGACTTGCCCACACTGACCTTATTTATTTGATATAAAGACTTTAATTAGACTGATACAAAATTACTAATCCATATGTTCCAAAATGAATTTAAATATAATCCTACTTTATTTTAAGTTTTAATTTTTACGTTAAGTTTTAGTTTGTGTATTATTTTCAAATTATTTACTTTACTTATTAAACAATTTTTCTTTCTTTTATTGTTTTATTTTTTGTTGCATTTTTAACTAAAAGTTTCACCTACGTATTTAATTATTGTTTTTGTCTTTATGTTGTTAATCATTGACTCCGCAATTTATCAAAAAAATACCTTATGTATCTAATATAAATTTATGTCATTTGTTATCAGTAAATTTATCGTTCAAATTAATTCAATATTATCGATCTTTACAATCGCGGTATTAGTTTGATATCTTAAATTTTTCTTTAAAAAACCGTGAAAGTATCAGAGTAGGTAGAGGATTCCTTCTGGTGAAAGCACTTACTTTATTTCTACAAATAAAACAAAACACTATCATAAGGCTTGGCTGAAAAATAATGTTGCCTGAAAAAACTTAATTTCAACGCCTTTAAATATCTTTATAGCAAGCTTGTTAAAGCTAATCCAAGAAATACCAGTTTTAGTAACTTCTTCTGTTATTTTCGTAAAATGTACTTAGAACTGTTTGTCTTTCCTTTCGCAACTAAAACAAAAAAAAAAAAAACAAAATGCCGTGTGCAAATACTCCCTTTTGCAACATTAGCACGGGTATCAGGATGGGTGACCAATATCATAATTCAATTTAATATCTAATATAAACTTTTTATTTTAATAAAAAGTTTATTGACAGAAAAAACAACGTACAACTTAAGATATAGATTAGATACATTAGATGACAAATTTAGGGATTGTACATTAATATAAACATGTGGGTTCCTTAACTCCTAAACTAAGTTAAAAACTTTCATTTATTTGCTATTCTCAAAAACAATAAGCTTACACAAGTTTTAATTTGAATACTTGTGCTATGAGAGATAATAGGTGTTTTGTTTAAACCTAACACGACTGCAAGCAGATCGGACATCGGTTCATCATGAAAAGCCTCGTCTATGTGGGGCGGCGCGAGATAAAGATAACCAGTGAACAAATTACATTTGAAATTTGAAGATTATTAGGATGTGTATGCGCCTCCTAATAATCATCAAATAGGGTTAAATAAAAGCCACAAAGTCAGTAGTTGTCGCAGTTATCGTTATAATCCACTAAAAGTCTGTGTCAACGCTAACTTTTTATAAGATAGGGGGTACCTTTAACTACTACGTTTTTACGCCTGAATGATTTGCCATTGCAACGCGTCGAGAACAATCGTGTTGCTATGAAAATCTTGTGCTTGTAATAGCATTTATCAACTATCCTACTTATTTGTCAACTTGACTACTAAATACTGTTCATACTAAATGTTAATAATACGTAGACCACTGGTTGAAAAAGGCAAACCACTAGGTAGGTACTGTAGGTACATTCGATCTACAATATACGAACTATGAAACTCCATACATCGTCTGACTGTTATTTTTTCTGATTTTTATTTAAAAAATGTAAGTACCTACTCTTCTGCTTTTTACTCTGAAAACGTACCTATGTATGTTTATGTACATTGAAAATGTACTTTGAAACTACTTTAAAATGTACACTATTATCATCGGTCTCCTTTCTCCAACAGGAATACAAAAGAAGATCAACGCTTCGCGACAGCTACACGGAAACCGAAGTGAGCTTGCTTCGCGCTGCTTCTGCCGCTTCTGTCGCTTCGGGCGCGACCGACAGAAGTGGCAACACCGACAACTGCGTGGAAGAGTACGTGTGCGACGTGCCTTTTGCTGGTAAGTTATTTTGAACCTTACGTTTTGTGAATTAGGTATATTTTACAGAAGCAGATTTCGTGATTCCGGGATCTACCAAATGTTTTTTTTACTATTTATAGGCAAACTTTTGACCGCTGATGAGTGATTAAAAATATCCAAATTAATTGAGATTGAGTCACGATTATTTATTACAGATTTTTGAACTTAATTAAGCTCTAAGTAGATAAAGTATGCAATACTAATTGGCTACTGCAGAAAGTAAGGACTGAATTTAAGGTATTACAGGTAGTGTTGCCTTTTTAATCAACGAAAAAACACAGAAGGTTTTCAAGTCAACGCGTAAGTTTTGTTTTTTATTAATTAGATTATAGGCGATGCGATGGGTGTTTGAGTTTGTGCCTATGTCTTTACCGATACCTATTCATTTGTATAGTTAAATTTCAAAAATTTCGGCATTAGTACCTAGGTACCTACCTACTACGCTAATCGTTCTAACCATTACCGCAAAAGCCACCTCGAGTCATAAATAAAATAAGCCTACAACATTTTAACAGGGTAGCGAGGTCGACACCCCCTCGAAATACAATACGCTTAAATTGCGGCATTTTTGCGGACCGAATTCGTAGTTTTTCCCCATTTTTGGGGATATTTATCCAGCAAACATAGCGACGCGCCACTGGGTTGCCAAACGGCAGACGGCAAACAAACACTACACTGTTTCCAACCAAAAATCCCGCTGATATCTATATATTTTACCAATATTTGATAAGTTTGACGTTTTTTACGTATGTTATATCTATCTCGTATTGTGACGGGAATTGTGCTGAAATGTATTTTTTTCAGTATTTGGAATAAGTAAGTAAGTACCTATAATTAAATTATTAATACCGAGCAAAATATTTATGGGAACGGAGGCATCCTGTATCTACTGCTGGAGCCGATTTAGGATCATAGATATTTAATCAATTATAACAAAATCGAGCTACACTGCAACAAATAATCCTTTTTTCATATAGGGTTGTTTATGGTCGTTTAGTTTATCTACTTCTAAATAGTTTTTTTAATATCAATGTTTTTTACTAATTCAAAATGATTATTTATTTGGAACACAAACATACAAGAGACAAAATCAAAACGATGACAACAAGAGTTAAAAACTGAGTAATTTATAGCTTAGCATTAATATGTATTAATATTTATTTGAACTTTATTTACTCGTACTCAACCTTACATTACCTAATATCAAACCTTACGAAATCATAATTCAATCCTATATGTAGGTACTTCAAATGGAATTTACTAACGTAGTTGGTGCAATTACTTTTTTAGACATCCAATCAATCTCCATCGTGATTTCTATGGCAGAGTAATCAACTTGGGTAATTTTGTAGGTACTGGCAATTACTTTACTAACATTTCGGAAAAGTTTTGAGCATAAATGTCACAACCTATACCTATAGCATTTCCAGTTTGAGTGCCGATGCAAGTATATATGTAATAATAAAAATAACATAAATAAAATATTAATAAATAAGTAGAGACGTATGAATATATAGGACATTTTCAGACACTAGACCTAAACTAAACAAAGCTTATTATGAATTAGATTGTTGATAGAATACCTACTTTTTGCAATGTTGGTTACAAACGTATCAACCATTGTTATTGGCAGATATTACTATTTAACATCAGGTGTCCTTCATAACCTAGTAAATAGATATATAATACGATTCTTAATTATTTTTTGTGTTTCTAACAGAATAAAAAATAAGTGATTCTGATTTTAACCGCGAAGGAATTGTTCGCTCCTACGCTTCTCAACAGACAAAGCCTCCGGCCCTTTTTCCTAAACTATTTTTGCAGCACTAAAAATATAGCTGTCTTTGTCTTTACAGCTTATCAGAAAGAGATAGGAACATAATCAGGCACCAATAATTCAGACCTAATATAATGAAGTAAACGTGATTAGCACATTAAAACTATCGGGTGGTCGTACGGCGCCTTACCATAACATATGATATTGATCATTGTCTATTTTTATTAATACTAAAAAAGATGTAGAAGAGTTTGGTAGAGACCTTTGCCCAGCAGTTCTTCAGCCAGACTACACTACAGACTACAGCAAAACATTTTTTGAGTATTTTTTTGATGTCATTGTTTTAAATAATGTTTCATTTTTGTGTATTATAAAAAACAGTTATTTTTTTGTTTTTCAATAAGTGGGTAAGTACCGAAATTAATATTGCCGGAAAAAAATACTTGGTATTTCAAAAGTAGTATGGGTTCGATTTCCGCACGGAATACATGCAGGTGCATATAAGAAGCACTTATGTATTATAATATGAACGCGGAAAAAATCCACCTGGAATCATTAACGGTAATTGAAATAAAATAAAATTGTTTCATAATAAATTACGGAGCAGATGATCAAAACCTGCAAAAACTCTTAAGTTTAATATTACCAGTTTTATTTTATTTATTTACTTATCTGCCATCTGCATGCTATGAATTCAAGATGTTTCGCTACATATTGTATGGATCGGCTTTCGTCTGCCATCTATGGATAGATGCGACTCGGGGGTATCGTAAACGCATCGAAACAGTAACGTATTTGTAATACACTGCGTGCCAACATTAGCTTTACTGTCGAACGTTGCAGCGTTAGCGCGTACACTACGCGCGTATCTTGAATACGTTGCGTTTCTCACATTAATTTCTGCATTGTGACCATAGATGTGTCTATTCTATATGACATCAATTGACGTATCTTTTCTATGAAAGAGAATTTTAAGATGAAACTTATTACTATTTAATATAAAAATTTTAAATTATGTATCGCTACATTCTTACGATTAAGAATGTAAAGAAGTAATGTAAAATATTTCAATTATTAAAAGTAAGTATGAAAAAGCTGCTAAAGACCGCGTTTCTTTACAAATAGGTCTAACTAGAATACTAAAAAATAATAAAATGATTAACAGTAATTTACTTACATCTTATGCACCTGTACCTACATTTCGGGTTTTTTATTAGCGTTGAAGTTACAGCTTACCTATACTAACAAAATTGTATAATTCTTCAATAACTTACTTACCATTTACTTATTTATTTATTTTATTATAACCATGACCTCTCATTGACCGTGAGACCTAACCGATGTGTAGATTTATATCTAAACCGCGGACAAGAAACCACGGGTTTCCTCATACTTTATCTTGTGGTTATAAATTAACCTCTGCAATTTTTCTTCTGCATAGATTAAAATGATTATTAGAATCGGATCAGACGGAGAGAGACAGCACATTTTCCATCCCTCCCTCTTACCTGTACCCCAAGTACGAGTTTGTGCACACACGGATCGCAGAGATGCAATCGCCGAGCGCCACCGATTTTGTATGGAAATCCAAGCTTCTCAAGAAATCTGCTAGGGGTGCTGCTTGGATCTCCATACAAAATCGGTGGCGCTCGGCGATTGCGTCTCTGCGATCCGTGTGTGCACAAACTCGTACTTGGGGTACAGATAATGCATAAAATATTCTTTAATGTGGCCTTTACGGTGTAAAATGCGTCTCGGGATTGTTATCTGTAGTCCATTAGTAATTGCAAACCCGGCCTTAAGTTCGCATGAAAACTACAGGGATGTAGTCAGGATAATTTCTGGATCATGACCGGGTTTAAACCGCGCCTTTGGGATTTCTTTCACGGCCAGACTCAGACATGTCTCATTGTAAAACATAATGATCTAGCAGTAGGCTGAAAAGCAATTACCGAACAAAGTTTAAACCTGGTCATTACACGTAGTGTAGTTATGTAGTTTACGTCAAAAATAAATATTTAAGGGGGGTTTCATACAAAGTTCTTATTTTTTGTTACGGAACCCATGCGCGAGCCCGACTCGCACTTGGCCGGTTTTATTTTTGATTGTTCTACCAGACTGTACCATTAATACTATTACTGACTACATCCCTGCTCAGTGCGCAGGCGCACGCAATATCCTTGTAAAGGCGTAAAAAGAACATGAACCGCGCTCGTGCGTCAAGCCGCCATTTCTTATTCATTTTATTTTATTCCCATTTTTATTTGACCCTTGCTAAGGTTTATGTTTAAAACAATTTATTATTACCTACTTATTCTCATGGTAACAAGGTGTGTTCACTACCAGTGACTTTTGACCACATATTTTTCCCAATTAATTATGTGTAGATCGAACATAACTGATTTGTATTACAAGTTACAACATATTATTTTCACAACTTGTGTGAACGTGCCCTAATTGTAAGATTGGTATTTATTTCAATTTATAGGTGCTGAATGTAGGGGAATGACTATTGGGTCAATTTAAAAGACTTGTTTTTAACAAAGGGTTAATATCGTAATTGGACACTTCAGTTTTGGCGCCACCTGGCTTGTAAGACAAAAATAGTACCTTTATTTTCTGTCCAATTATATACAGCCCAATTTGACAGTTTTTATTAAACTGAGCCTTAAAATACTGGTAATTAGGTAAATAAAAACGTAAATATAGACGTCACAGCTCAGTTGGTAGTAGCTCTGCATTCCATGATGTGGGTATCTAGGAATGGGTTCGATTCATATCAAAATAAAATATTTTTATTGGGGGTTATTTTGCTAATTACAATACAGTACCTATTATCAGCAATCTGCTTCCCATAGTATAAGCGTAGCTTAGGAACCACATGTTATGTGAAATGTCCCTAAATATTTATTTTTTTACCACAACGATGGTTACTTTCTTCAAACTGCCAATACAATATTATTACTATACGGATTAGAAAATTTTGAACAAACAAACATGCATACTTTCATAAAATCTTCCGTATTTCATAACACTTCATCATTTGGTAGAGAGACTACTAACATAGATAGACTACAATGTTGTGGTGTTGCTTCTGATTGCTTTTGTGGTTTGAGGTCGATTTAATTGGCTTAGGAATGTAGACTGAGTACGTGTGGATTTGATTTCATAGTCCGAAGGCTGAGCACGAATAACGACAATCGTAATCGTAACGTATTTGATGTACACTGCTCGCTAAAGCTTCAACGTTCAACATTAAAGCTGATGTTAACACGCAGTGTATCACAAATACGTCACTTTCGATACGCTTACGATGTCACGTCGTGCTTCCTCTGTTTAGACTTTCAACGCTTTGAATAAACAGTTTGAATATCTCGTGTTCTGTGTCATAACAGTTTTAAAGTAAATGCAGAAATGCAGATACATGTTTATGACCGAAGACCGATATTTAAATCACAAGGCTCTTATTTTGTATATTACCTAAATATAATATAATACTTACTTATAATACCTCATTTAAGAATTACAAAAAACTTCCATAAAAAAATATATAAGTAATCTATACTTTCTTAGATTTGATTTTAATCCAATTTGTATTCCTACTAGTTTATATTATCTGAGCTGTAAAAAACGCTTTAAAAATAAGATTTTCCCACAGATAAAATCGCATTATCGTTATTAGAGAAAATTATAGTCATAGGAATCCACTTACATCGATTTGGGTGAAGGTTCTGTGAGAGAATGTTTATTATAATAAATTGAAATATGTACATCGCGCTCTCCGCTGGTCAAAGGTTAAAGCGTGCGGTTGTTAAAACTTCAATAGATATACGATCACAAAAGTTTTGGCTGTATTGCACAAGCAATACAGCCAAAACCACCAACTGAGCTGTGACGCCAAATACAAATTTGGCGTCACAACTCAGTTGGTAGTAGCTCTGCCATTCATGCTGTGGGTCGTGGGTTCGATTCCCACCCAGAGTAAACTTTTGTGTGATGAACATAAACATTTGTTATGTACCTATCTGGGTGAATGAAAAAAATATTTAAGTATTCTATCAGCAATCTAGTACAAGCTTTGCTTAGTTTAGGACTAGAGTGAGATGTGAATTGTCCGTGAATATTTCTTTATTTATTTGTGCTTAGCCCTATCCTCGGTTAACCAAACCAGCCGTTTACTTCATCACTAATATTCGTTATTAATACCTACTTATAAAGGCTTATATTTAAAAGATATTGGTTGTCTCGTCCACACGTATAAAACAGACATATTAATTTGTTTCAATAATTTACGGTTCCGATTTCGGACCTTAAATTACTTTTGGCAGACATTAATTGAAAAATGACCCGCGAATATTAAGCTGTCTCAGATGAGACAAGTTTGGTATTTATATATTACTAGTACATACAGTAGGTAATATATAAATATGAAACTTGATGTATTATCAGTAAGAAAGTTTTCACTCTCTTTCATATAATAAAATTAATTAACAAACTGATGATGTTTTTTCGAAGTATGTTCATTAATTAATCAGTTTTATGACTTACTACCAATCTTACAGGCAAAGATTGCTTACAAGGCATCATTTAATGGTCCTTTCGCCATCTGAACAAAACCGGCGATTTCGTCCTCGAAGTCCTTTTTCATCATTTTTGTAAAAAAATATAACTATTAGATATATAAAACTTATTGCCTAATATATAATACAATTATTTTATAGAGTAGGAAATATGGGTTTTTCTATGCTTAACATAAATATACAACTGCATTTAAAATTTTTTACATCACTTATATTTAATTTGAAATGTAAACATACATCCAATATAACGAGACGTTTTAATTGCATCTTCAGTTGACAGAAACATGCGTGTTGAGAGTAACGAATAAATAAATCTGAGAAATTATATAAATAACAAGATGAATTAATAAAACGATCGACAAACACGACATGCAGTATCATAAACATTGCCGATGAACGATGAAGTTATTTCAAGGTGATATTGAATGACCCAAAGACCTGTTTAATCGAACTTTTTAGACAAGGTTAAACATTATTTTTAATAAACTATTTCAAAGTTGAGCTATCTATATATTTTTCGGTCCGTAGATAGCTCAACTGTTTGTTATGTATTTTCTATATTTCTATGTACATTTTGTAAATACTGTAAGTAAGTAATAGTCGTAAGTTTGTTTGTGAATACATTTTCAAAGCTAGTAAAAACAAACGCTGTTATAAAACATGTGTAAAAAACAATTGAAGATCTTATCTATATACTATATCATCTAGCCCCAAGCTAAGTAGAGCTTGTGTTTTGGGTACTAGAAATACTAGATGGGTACTGACATACTTAACACAGTACATTACATAGGTAGATATTTATACAGTCTGTACAAACTGTTCTAGCTTAAAGCAGACTTAAGTTCATTTATAAGTTGGTTTCGGACGAGACGGGAATCTAAAAAAAGGTCTTAAAACTGCAGTCCACGGCTCCCTTATCTCAAGCGCATGTTTATTTTGAAATTCATCTAAATAAGTGCATGTAAAGGTTTACCGTAAAAAGATAGTCAAAAATAAACAAACCGACATTCGACATGACCTAGCGCAACGAATCACGATGTTGTCGCCTGCATGTCGCGTCGTCTGCTAAAAACAAACTTCAAACTCAAGTGCAATATCGAACCTTACCACCTTAATCATAAAGTCTATACTCATGGCGCCAGTTAACTAAAAACAGTCGAGTTTTGGACGCGATACGGTCTGAAAATAGACCTTATTGCTTACAAAATAAGGTAAGTATAAACGTGGCGATGGGTCTGTTTCCTCTCCATCCGCGCCGCAGATGGAAAAGTGTTTAAATGAGCTTATAATATTCTTGGTGAATATGCTTTGCATAAGGATAAATTTGTTTAAAAATATTGCTTATAGTAACTGTAGAATGTTGCATTAATGGTTAATTTTAAAACCGTTTATTAATAAAAACAATTAAACCGCCGAAAAACCTTTATTTATATTTTTTTTGTATGTAAGTAAGTAAACGGAGTATGTTTCCGTCGGTAAAAATTTATATAATAAACCTATAATTTTTTACCGACGAAAACTTACTCGGTGTAATGACCCAAAAGTGACCCAATATGTAGTTTAAGATATAAATATTTTTTGACTGTTGTTATATCTCAGTTCAATTTTATTAATCGTTTCAAATGTAGTCAACGAAACCATTCATCTTATCTTATATGCTACCTATCATCATCATCTACAACCTATGTCAGTCCACTGCTGGACGTAGGTTTGAGAAATATTCGTACGTAACTAATCTCAGTTTTTCCACCTCTGTGATGAATCAGATGGTGTGGCGAAGGCGCGACGTCTAAGTCGAACCGACGCCACTGCTTTCTGGGTCGTCGAGACGTATTTCCTAATGACTCACAAGCTATAGAAAGATTTCGATCCCAATTGTGGGCACTAAACCCTTTTAAATTGGATGACTGACAAAAGAAAATGTGTTTCTTGTGATCTGTTATCTGTTGATCTGGGTTCAGCTATTTCACCTTTATAGGTGGTTTAGTTTAAT
Organism: Ecliptopera silaceata; assembly: GCA_932527185.1. Classification (NCBI taxonomy): domain Eukaryota; kingdom Metazoa; phylum Arthropoda; class Insecta; order Lepidoptera; family Geometridae; genus Ecliptopera; species Ecliptopera silaceata. The sequence goes on from OW052211.1 coordinate 4,177,352, forward strand.
GCTGTTCTCTGGTTGGTATCTTTGATTTTGTTACCTGCAGTTAATCACAGAGTAAAAATAATTCATGTCCTTACATAATCAGCACACATTATATTTTTTTCGTTAATATTGAATAAGCTTACCTTTTTTTTTACAATTTACGGGCAAGTGTTTGACCGCGATCTCGCCTATAAATATTTTTTGTATTTTGCCTTGAATAAAATGTAAAGGTACGATAAAACCCTGATATATAAAACAATGAAAGATATTGTGTCATAACTATGTCACAAAATGTTATCAATAAATTCATGATAAATGTCAAGGCAGACCTTATTCAGAAGGTACTAGACTAATTAAGTATTGATCTTTCAAAATCGCTAATTGGATTATTGCAATATTTTTTATAGACGTCTTCGAGTACTTTGCTTAAGGCGACGGGTAGGGTGAAATTTTTCATAATAAATAAAAATGTCAATAACTTCCAACTTTATTATTTATTTATTATATCTACATACACGTTAAACTTGTAACACGGCATAGTTTTTGCCGCAGTGGTTAAACTCTAGATAGTCAGCGTGGCAACGTCGCATTTTCAACTTCAGTAAGAATGCTGAAAACGACGCAAAACACATAGTGAGCCGCGCACAGTTTGGATTGTCAAACTTTTAAGCAGCGCCTTATGAATATTTGCGAGCACACAGCAATGGAACACTTATAGTTCCTAAGGCGCTACTCTTCTTCTTCTTTAACCCATTAGAGGTCGCTGTACTCGATTGAGTACAGGTAAACATTAATTTTTAGTTTAATTATAAATAACGTTTTTGAAAATACAATTTAGTATTTTGATACATAAAATAACTATTTATATTAATCCAATAAAAGTTTTGAGTGATTACTTATTTTTTGTTAGAGAGGGTAGTTCGAAAATTCATCGTGATGGCAACCCACAGGTAAGTGCAGTTTTTATTTATTTATGTCGTGTTTATCCTGAAAAAGTTCCAGTTTTCGATATTATTTTAGTACAGTGAAATGTTATCTTTGATATAAGTAATAAATAATTGAGTAAATAAATTGTTTTTGTGTAAATATTGTGAGTTATTTTCTTCTGTACTCAATTGAGTACAACGGCAACTAATGGTATCAAAAAATACCTTTCTTTTTCAGACTGTTCATTATGAATCGTAGATCTTTTGCAGTGGCTTTCAAATACATTGGCCTTGAAAAACCCTTGCTGCCGTATTGGAAGACAGTGATGATGATAACCAGTATGATATAGCCATTATACCTACCAAAACGTAGTAGTCACGAAGTATATTTACGTCACGAATGACAAGATATCATTTCTTCTAACAAGTACATGCTATGATATGATATGAAGAAGAAAGAAAGAGCTGCATTTGATTTCAGATTTGACACAAACAATGAAAAATTTTAGTTAGATGGAAGGACAATAGTGTATGCACGATGGCAACAAATTATGGCACAGTTGAGCCTATGGGTTATGTAAAGCCTTGGTGTCCTACGTATTCCAAAATTACAATGAAAGACTGAGAGGCCTAGATGAATTAGATCAGTCTATCTCGCTGTACAGAATTGCTATTCGAGGTCAAAGGTGGTGGTGGTTCTTATTTACTTCCATGGTGGATATGGCCGTTGCCAATGCCTGGCGACTTCATGTAATAAGCCTTGAATATTCTATGGATTAAATATTATTTGTACGTAGTGTTGCAAGGTACTATTTACGACAAGAAGGTGCGAAAAAGTCGGCCATCGTCCTCTTTGGTTCAAGGTTTGCTTCAAAATGGAACAGGAATATTTCCAAAAAAACTTGAAAAGCAATTACGGTGCGTAATATGCCATTCTAGGGTGCGTTGGGAGTGCAAAAAGTATCTGCAGACGCTTTGTTTAGCAAGGTCATGTTTTGAAAAGTACCACATATGAATGGCCATTGTACTCAATTGAGTACAGCCCCCTAATTTAAAAAATAATAATAATAAAAAAAATCACGTTGTCGATTATATTTCTAATTACCCTTCTTAATATAAAAATAAAGTTGTTTTACTAAAAATACACCTGAGTTTAATTTGGCCTCTAATGGGTTAAACACCTTAATGTAGAATTTTTTTTCCTTGGATGTATAGATATCAACCATAAGAATAGCTGTGCTGAGTTTGGTACCAAACAAATCTGCCAAACCCATAAAAAATGGGATCAAAAATCACACTTTTGCAAAAGGTGTTGGTACTAAACTTACATTTTAAAGTAAACTTTAACCAAGAGCACACATTTTGTTCCCTACCTGACTAGTTCAGTATATGTGTTATAGGAAATAATAAGTTTCACAACTCCACATGCTATGACTTCTTCAGAAAACACTCCCGAAAACACGCATTTGGCTATACCCGTCACCTTAAACGCTGATGCAGTAGGTTCTATAAATTATTTAATTTTTTATTTATTTTTTGTATTTGCTTACTTACCTTTTTACTTATTTGATTAGGTACCTAAAAACACCTTTCGACGTGTTTTCTTTTTAATCGTTTAAAACTCTAATTTGATGCAATTTCATAAATCTTGTTATTATATTTCTAATAACAAATTATATTACTCAATCGTCGAGAATCATCGAAATTAATTTCATTCTTTGGGTTTAAAAACTCAAAGAATCAGATTAACGTTTCTTCCAAGAATATCTCTCTACGCAACCATCTTTAACATTACAGATTTACCTACGTATCATAATCATTTGAATATTGTGAAATAAAGTTTAATAAACCAGTTAGTTTAAAGTACCAGCGGTGGTTTTTAGAAAGACCAGCGGTACTTCAGTTATATAATTCGACGTCCTCGCAGGAGCGGGCGTTGACACCGGCCCAGTGTTCCGTGTTATTGCTCCAAATCGGACTGTGTAATGTGGATATAGATCGCTGTATGTTCGGTTTTAACGACTAATTTAGGGCCTCTGTTTCTGATACTCAATAGGAAAAATCTGATCAATTTAACTATTTATTTGGTAGGAGGAAAAAACACGCTACGTGTTTTTGTGATACTAGTAGGAAAACCAATTGTCGAGTTTGTAATCACGCAAAAAGTAGCCCGTAGCAAATAACCACGTGTAGTACCTACTTAATTCAGAGAATGTTAAACTATCAAAAAAATGACGTACTTACTACAAAGTAGAAATCTAAAGCGGTTCTCAGATTTAGATATTCATGATTAAACTATCTACAAGACTGGTTTTGGTATCGTTAAGATGGTTACATGTTACATAGTTTTAGATAACCTCAAACCTGCTCTATATCAATGTATATTTTATAACTTATCACTCACATACCATACTTTATCGTAGGAAGCGCTAAGTATATTATGGCATACTCGACATAAAATATACCTATTGTTATCGTACTAACAATACAAAATATCTGGTTTCATTATTATCGGTAATTCTTTAACGATTTTAGCAACAGAAGCCCTTGGCCCTACAGCAGTTATTACCTGCCCCGTATCTACTAAAAATACATCAGTTTCACGGTGAATAAACATACTACAACCCGGCTTATTCAAATCCTTCCAATCTTCAAGTAAACTCCACGAAAGAGCGTCGACTTGAACTCGGTCGGTCAAATGCCTAGATCACACGTACCGAGTAAACCGGCGAGACAGTGACGTATTTGAGATACACTGCGCGTCGACATCAGTTTTACTGTTGAACGTTGCAGCGTTAGCGCGCAGTGTATCTTAAATACGTCACTGTCTCGCCGGTTTACTCGGTACGTGTGATCAAGGCAAAAGCGTGCGCGGGCGCATGGTTCGACGATACTACACTACTGTCTGTCAGTAGCGCTCGATCGATGAAAGCTGACGCACGCGTGTTGTCTTCTCAAATTATTGATCGTTTTAATAAATCCTTTTTGTGATCCTGTGAAGGTTGGAATAGTGTTTTGTTATTGTATTTTTCAATCTGTGGATTGTTTTGTGTGACTCCAGTACTGACTATTACCGGTGCGTATATTACTTCTTTAACTATTATCTACGATGCATTAATGTCATTAGATAAGAGTGATTTGGTTAACTTTGAAGCTCATACATTGCTCTTTACTGACAAAACTTAGAAATTGTACATTTTCATATTTTTCATCTCATTGTTTGCTCGTGTTCTGTGATATCATCAGCAAACATCATTTGAGTCACCATCATGAATGGAGAAGATCTAATGAAAATAACATTGGTATCCTCACATACACATAGCACCCCACTAATCATATTGTCAATAATCACATGTGTACATAACGAAGGTTTGATACTAATGCCAAACAATTAATTTAATCGATAGAGGTCATTCGAAAACAAGTTTATCGAGTTTAGATTTGATAACTGGATTGGTTAATTAGTTTCACAATTTATCGCATTTCGTAAACATGATTATAGGATTTTAGATGAGACTAAAAACTTGTTCTGTACTTTTCTAATAATATGTCTGCTATTATTATATTACGTAGATAGATAAAAACTTTATTGTACACAGAAAAGGATTTTACACACAAGAAACATTAAATTAACAGCACAATGGGCGGCCTTATCGCTAAAAGCAACCTCTTCCAGGCATCCTTTGGATGGACAGGAATTTAGAAAATTATAAGACGGCGACGTAATGCTTTTAAATAAGTCGTAAGGCCTAAAAGTGTAAGAATGGTAGGACCAAAGGTGTACTAAAGACTTCGATGTTATGAATAGTGTAGTAGTATGTGACGGACGTCTATATTTTATTTATCATTTTTATAAATAGCTTTGAAATTATTTACGTCTAATTTGGTTTCATTACACATCAATGAACGTCAATTTTGTTACATACCTAAATGTTTTTGGTAGATTGTCTATCATCATCATTTCTTACCCTTGTCCCACATTATAGGTTGGTACAACACGTCTTCTTCCACTCTCTTCTATCAGACGTCATAGATTGTCTATACTTCTTAGTATTTAGGTATGCGAGAGATTGATAAAGAGGGATTCCTCATTTTGACGACCCAGCGATAAGCACATAACCTTTCGTAAATAAGATAAACAAAGCATTTTTTACTATCATCTATTACATAACATTATCATGAAGTATGATTCATTATTGGTTTTGAATATATCTTGAGATACTCGTGCTGGGTATGTGTTGTTATATATTGGTTTAATATAAGCGTCATAGCTAGCACCATTGTCTTATATATGGTCATGGTCATGAACGCGTATAATTATTTTGTTTGAAATTGAGTACTTTACTTAATATCACAAAAACACAATTTGGGAATAAAAAATAGGTTTTTTTGGTATGAAATCGGAACAACAAGCTGTAAAAACCAGCTAAGAAAATCACAACTATTTATCTGTAGAAAGAAATCCGACTTCAATGGATAAGTTATAAATACGCATTATTAAGCTAACTCAAAAATAAGTGGTAGGTAAGATATATGGGACCACCTGGGAAGTATTAGATATACTTGCCTAGGGTAGGTTGAGGGTTTTAAGGGTTATACTTCGCAAAAGAAAAAAATAATTCAGACGTCATCAAATAATCGGTTAATATACACAAAGAAAATAAAGACGAACCACCAGCCTTAAAGACAATTAAAGTTGAAGTTGAGCAGGTAAAAACATAATTTAATAATACAATTTGTTGCTTATATCATAACGCGTGATACTATCAATAATACATCGTACGTGTTAATAATGATGATATAACATATATTTTATTTTATTTATTTATTTGGGACAAAAACAGTTAATACATTGTATAAAATAAGAAAGTATAAGTTATAAGTAATATTTTTAAATGTATAACCAACAACATTATCCACAGCTTACAACAACAATAGTAAGATCTTGCTACATAGCGCTAACAGAATATCTAGCATTCTGCTTGTAATAATATTGATAAAGAAAAACAGATATACTGATATAATATAAAGGTAACATAAGGAGATTATTTACATAATTAAGATTTTACATTTTATAGCTTTTTTAAATTCGTTATTATTCTAGACGTTCTAGGTAGTAATTATGTATGCTACGTCTACGTGGGAGATGCGATTAGTTTAGTCCAATGGTATATTTAGCTCATAAATACCACGAGACAAGGTGTTTGCAATGAAGTAAATTATTCCGATTATTGCTATACGGAAAAGTTTTCGCAGAATAAATATTTATTTAATAAATAATAACTATTTCTTAATGATCCTTGTGATTTTACTGAATAAAGTAATTTTGACTTTGACTTTGAATAAATATTCACGGACAATTGCTCTAATCCCAAACTAAGCAGAGCTTGTACTACGGGAATTAGATGGCTGATAGAGTCGCTGACATTTTCTTGTAAGTACATAGGTACATAGAATACATAGGTACATAGAATACATAGTAACACACAAACAGAACAAATTTGTTCATCACACAAACATTTGCTCTCGGTGAGGATTGAACCTACGACCCACAGCATGGAAGAGAGAGTTACTACCAACTGAGGTGTCATACCAGTCTTCATCCTTTTTATCCTCAATCATTCATTAACTAGTCACCAATCCATATCAATATCCAAAAATATATATTTATCGAAAATTATAGTTAAGTATGTATGTAGTTTTCTTTCTTCGTAAAACAATTATTATGTAAAAAATGCTATGACTCTAGCAGTCTTGTAACAAGAACGGATGGGTAGCTAGTTTTTTGTGAAAAGAATGCGGGTTCGACTTCCTTACATGTTTTTGTTGCAATTATTTATTGTTCAAATAGCATTTCTATACCGCATTTATATTGAACTCTTATTTATTGAATTAGATATGTTTTTATTAATATTTCTGTTATTTCAGATCATAATTTTTTCGATCATATATTAGTATAGATATTAATATATTAGTATCGAAAAGTATAAAATCTAACGGATACTTTTAGGCCAAGAAAATAAAATTCGTATAAAGCGTTTATATTTCAAAAGATGAAATAAAAATATGGTAACAACAAAATCAATATATTTTTTACTAACTTATAACGTATCCGGTTTTCGAGTGTTGCCGGATGGTAAAGATTAAAATCCCAGATGGTCGATCACGGAATACATAATAGTCAGTACACAGGTACTTTAATGATCAGGGCGTCAAAGCTGACATTAAGAAAACCGTCAATGTACACAACATTGAATGAACTCTCATTATACTGATATTGTAACGAAGTACTAATAACTACTTATTGTATAAAATAAATAATGCTAGACAATCCACACAACATCATCTAGCCCCAAGCTAAGCAGAGCTTGTGTTATGGGACGTACTAGAAGACTGACATACTTAATTAATACAATACATTACATAGATAGATATTTTTTATTAAACATTTGAAATACCCAGAACACCCGGACTAAATATTTGCAGATCATACAAACATTTATCCCAAGGCGGGAATCGAACCCGCAACCTCCGCGTCGCAGGCGGACCTTCGCCCGCCGCGCCACATCGGTCGTCGTGTAATTGTATCTGTCTGTAAGATCTCGTCCACAAAGTATTAGAATAAATTATTCAATGTTATAATCTTAAAGTCCCTGAATAAAAATGATCGTCAGTTATTACTTTCTTTAAAAGATCTCGTTCGGGGAAGAACTACCTTGATAGGTAAGCCAATGATTTGCCTTCCGAAAGAAAAGGCTTCCGTTCGTTCTCTCCAGTACCCCAAGTACGAGTTTGTGCACACACAGTATTTTATACAAAGATACACCTACATACAGTTTGTACGATAAAATTTGGCTGATGCATCAAAAGTCCCGTTAAGTTCGTGCAGGTTTGGACACTTATGCTGACCGATATCAAGGTGTTGATTGCAACTGCCGATCTTAACATTCAAGAGTTTTATCGTGTCGTGACCTAACTGTTGTTGCAATCATAAATTTAAATTTCATAAAATGTTTTCGCGAACGTTGCTTTATATTGAGTTTTTGGAAAATGATTAAAAGTCAATTTCATTTTGTATTGTTTTAGATGTTGCTAGATAACTTGGATCGTAACTACAATAATAACTTAGTAAAGATATACATATAATATATATCTTTACTATGAATTTTGATCACGAAAGTTTTATTCTAATAACTTTCTCAATAAGTTTGAGAACGATCTATTTCTGCAGTGCTTGATCAATCATTCTCACCTACTTTGACTGAAGCTTGATGAACTGATGTCCGTTATGTTTTTATTACACAGTGAAGGTTTTATAACCACTCAAATGATCACAACAAAAAGCGGGTTTTCCCAAATTGGTGTTCGATCAACAGCAATCACGAATTTTATGGTGACAGATACAAGAGAAAGATGTATGTGAATTGATTGAGGCATTTTCATTAATTGAAAACACTGGTTTTGAATTACATTTATATAATGCAATAAGCATTTATTTTATTTATTTATTTCAATTACTTATTTATTTCATTTACTTATTTATTTCATTTATTTATTTATTTCATTTACTTATTTCATTTATTTATTGCATACATGGTATTAGAATACAGCTCAGGTGTTGTAGGTAGCTAATTGTACAGTCATGGACCCTGAGGGCGCAGCAATTTTGGTTTTATATATACAATGCTTTAATTTGAATACAAAAAAGAATTGATGACATACTCAATACATTTATTGTCATATGGTAGTACATTATATGGTTCTTCTTCTTCTTCTATGTCAACAACACAACAACCTTACACTCGACCTGAGTAGAACTCGGCTACTCTTATCTATTATATATTATATGGTAACACAATGTTAGGTCTCACATATGAACCCTGTTAAAAGGGCATTACAATATACATGTAGCAGGAAGGGAGGTAGACCTAGGTTCGTCAAAAGTACTTACATAGAAAAAAGTGAAATTATTTGAATGAGCCCGAGGCGTGGTTTGACTTTTGACATCCATTTAAAATACATTAGGGCCAGTTAATACACGCCCAAAGTAACGAATAGATATTTTCTAATCATGTTTTTCTATATTGAAAGTAGAATAGCTATGTGAAGTAATAAGCTGATATTATGAGAACCGATTTCTATTCACATGATTTGCTATTGAATTCTCATGTTTTTTCTTCAGTCACGTAGTTTCTTCTTTTGCATTGTTAATACATATGCTTATTAAAATATATTTCATGCGTGATATAAAATTCTAATAGTATCCTCGGCAAATTAAAAATAAACACCAATCAAGTAACGATAGGTAGGTATATAAGATCGCTCTCAGCGATAAGGCCGCCCAAGTTCTTTGTTTTTATTTGTGTGTGGTGAACAATAAAGAGTTCTATCTATCTATCTATAGCATATTGCTTTGAATCTATAAACGAATTCACAAACAAAAAATTGTATTGAAGTACTAAAGTACCAAAATCTACTGCATTTTTTTTCCTCTAGCCTTTATCGTCCCACTGCTGGGCAAAGGCCTCCCCCAAACCCTTCCACTTCTCTCCATCCTTATCTCTAACTACTGTAGTAGAAAAAAGTAACCAAACAAGATCAAAAACTATCTAAATGTCAGTAAAATACAAAATGAATTATAAAAATAACTTAAAAAATAAAGTAGAAAGATAAATGATAGTAGATAAACCAGTACAGCAACTACTGATACTAATGTGCTCGGAACATTCTTGGATTGCAGATAACTTACCGCGATAAATTACCACGTGCGTAAATTTTAGTGTAGGTGTATTCTGTAGTGCATAAAATACTTCTAAAACTAGTTATATTTATAGGTACTTTAATTTTTTAAACACTATTTTTTTACGAAGATATCTTGTCTATTATACCCATATTTTTGTATATTATTTATACTTTTTTGATGTAAGTACATACTTGGTTCATTTAATTTTGAAGGTTGACTTGTTTTTGCTGATTTGTGATACTTTATATGTGTTGGTTCAATTCCGCCTTACTCCTTTTATAAACATGCAAATGCAGTAAAAATTTAGGTTATTTGTTGCAACTAATTATAATGAAATTTCCACTAACCTACCAAATTTTTTAATTAATAAAATGGTTATAAATCATAGTTATCTCTTGGATGTAGGTAAAGTCTCTCTAGTTCTTTTATCAAGCAGATTTCACATAATTTAATATCATAACCTACTTACGATGGAGCAACGGTTATCAGTTTCGCCAGAGGACACAAGGCCAGGTAGACTGTTTGTTATAACTTTTAGGGACCCCGTATTTGTACTGATAGAGCCTTTAGGGGTTTATAGACGTTGATAAAACTTTTAAGACATATTTTGGGAAAAGATAAGCTCTGCTTGGGATTATAGTTTCTTGTTTGTTTAGTTCAACGCTGTCAGTTTTTGAATTTTAATTCTTGTAAAGAATAGGTACACTGTTCAAAGCAAGTGTTTACAACTTTTTAATTTTTGGCTTATGGGTCTTGGCTCCCCTGTTCACTGTCCTAGGGGAGATATTGAAACTTATTTTGTGTCGTTGGCCCCCTCTAGCGATTTTGTCTAAGTTTTTGACAGCTAGCATAGATTGGAAAATCTTTTCAACATTCCTAAAGCATTGTTAGTATCTAGGTCGAAATCGGATGATGCCTGTTTAACTACCCGCATTCAAACTATTGAAATAGGCAATTCTATTGTTAGCAACATCAAAATCGCAACATCGCGAAAGCATGACGATGCACCGTATCGCCCTGATTACACCATCATTCGTTTCGGTCTGAACACCGACCAATTGTAACACCACATTTTATTGTTACTTTTATCAATACCAGCCAAAGACGACCTCTTCAGCTTTCCCTTCCTTATAACTGTCAATATTATACAACCCAGTAGTATCTATATCTATACTAAGGATCATTGTATTCTGGTCGCGGTTTGACCTCGAATGGACCCGTTGATACAATCTATGCAGGTCGCGACCTTCGGACGTAATCCAGATACGTAGTTTCATGGTTTGTATGATATGAAATTGAATTTGTTGCGGTTATTTGCTCGGTTACGGTTGAGTGATTTGTCATTGATCTTGATTTTGTAAGATTGTTAACCTAACTGGTATATTTACCATAGTTCTAAGCTGTTAATAAAGTTAATAGGATTCAAATCTAAAAGTTTCTCGTGTACAACGTTATTTATAACTTTTATGTAGTTGCTGTAAAATAATGATAAAGTAACGTTTTAATCTGTTAAAGCTGGTTATAAAATATAGTACTTTACTTTTATCTTTTAATTTATTGTCCTTTTACTGAGAAACTAAGTTAAAGCCACAAAAGGCTTTGCTTAGAATAAAAACTTACACCAAAAATGTTAGCAACATTGTATTCTGTTTCAATTGTTTAAACAGTACCTACCTAACTACCACTAAACCTTAAATAGCCGTCATTGTCTCCCTGCGCTTTAACTAGTTAAGTATTTACTTCTTTTAGATTATCATCTACGCCACATTGAACCGTATTATCTAGATCTGTAGACTTATTGTTGTTTGTACAATTTTTCTATTATCATTGTTAATTTCAGCGACGTAATCGCCCTGACAATTGCTTGATTACAACAATTAATCGCAATTGAATGGAATTTGTACGTTTCCTTCTTCAATATTACAAAATTTATCATTGATGCCGACATGTTTAACTGCCATATCTATAAGACTAGTCTTTATTTCTTCTTTTTATTTTACTACTACTTCTGTCTTAACAGTTGTATTGGTGTGAGTCCTGTGTAAGGACACAGGACTAAAAGGACTAACAACAGGACTAACTACTTAAAAGATTCAAAGGACCACAACTCTGCTAGCTGTTAAAGGTAACAGCTAGCAGAGTTGTGGTCCTTTGAATCTTTTAAGTAAATAACTCGTTTTGAAACCTGTCAAGTGAGAGTCGTGAATCGGATTATAAGCTGAAAAACGACGACAGCGCTGTGAGATTTATGGTGGCCAACTCGTAGATGTCCTGATAGCTCAAGTTCAATGTTTGCAATATCTTAGTTACAAATCTTACACGGTTTATTGCTTCTATTTATAGCATAATTTATGGAACTATTATGATCGCTGTTTCAAAGCAGTATTCCTGTTTTGTCTACATGTCCTAGCAAATCTTTTCTTTCTATTTTATGATCGCTTCTAAAATCCAGGTCGTGTTTTACATAACTATATGAATAAACGCTTGCATTTTTTACTTTCCTTTATACATTCGTGAGCTAATATAAATTCACAGTGGAAGTCAGTTAACGTTTGTTCTAAGAACGGACAGGAAACGCAGTATAACGATCCATACCGATGTTCGTTCATTCACAATTGCATACTAAAAGCATATCTGTTTTGGATGCATCGATTAATGGATCTTTGTTATCATTATTTAGAATACTAATTTGTTTTATATTTTCGTTAATGATAGGATATTTATTTGGAACGGTTTTGTTTGATTGAATACGTGCGTCCTACTGTAATATTTTGTTGGTTGTCTTTATTTTATCGGAGTCTTAATATGGTTTTATAATTAGTATAGAATTAGGTCTTCATTCAATACAATATTAAGTTCGTTTGTCATTGATATTAAGCAGAAAATCAACCTTACGTAACTAAATATAAAATATAAGTTATATACCTACACATAAAATATAAGATATAAAATATAAGTTATATACCTACTCATTTTTGACTTTAATTTCATATTACAAGTTTACCTGTTTTTTTTCTGAATTTCATCTTTATATCGAATATCAATGTCACGGTGATATTACTTGGTATTTTTAGGTTTAAAAGACGTCTTATTTACCTATTTACTTACCTACATACATGTCCTACATACGTACATCAAATAACTGTCTTGTATATTATGTAGGTGCTTCAAAATGACGTAACATACGAACAGCTACATGCAATAGCAGTTGCGGCCGACTCTGCGCAACATTATACATTGACGCTAATTCCCTATACATCACATTCACAGAGTTACTTAAATATTCTAAAATGTTGCAATTACAATAAATCTTCTCTAACTAAAAAAAACTAATGATGACATCACACATTTGTAAATTTTCCCAGATAACAAGTTTCCTAAAACTCGACGATCACTAGACATGCAAGAAAACCCAATATTCTAATCAGAATTACATCTAAAGAACCAAATGATGACGTAACACACAGGTAGATTTTCCCAGATAACAAAGTTCTCAAAACTCGACGATCACTAGACAACCAAGCAATCCCATTATTCTTATCAGAACCACATTAAAAGAACCGGTTGATATATTAAACATACAAACGTACAGTAACATCCACGGCCCATGTACTGCATTAATTACGTGTAATTAGTCATTGTTCCGAGCAGTAGTAACGCATTCCTCTGTGACGACGAAAGTACTTTGGCAAATCACTTTGATGTAACATGACCAGTAGTTTCTCGTAGACTAATTATTATTGATATGCTCTATCATATGACTGAAACTAATAGGTTTGAAATCACAGACAAAGTTATAGACGGTCGATTAAGATGTCGAAATTAGTTCCAGAACATAGTTACTGTTGTAAAAATAAAAAATAAGAAAACTGAATGTTATTTTGGACGTATCACATAACATATACAAACTAGACAGACAACACATGATCGCTGTTTGAGAGAAGATATTTCACAATACAGAATGTGTCTCTACGTAATGAAAAATAGCTTGGCTGCATTTTTTATTCCGTAATAATATTAAGGTATCTTAGATTAAGTTTACAGTGCACTTTTTTGGTTAACCTCTTGAATAAATAAATGAATAATATTGGACAATCCACACAACATCATCTAGCCCCAAGCTAAGCAGAGCTTGTGTTATGGGTACTAGAAGACAGACATACCTACTGAATACAATACATTACATAGATTCTTTAAATAAAAGAGGAAACAGTCAAAAACTGTGATAGCGATACATCCAAAATGTTAACCTTCTGTTTGGCGTTGTTACATAAAAAATGCAATCACATTTGTTAACAATGTTATAAACACAAGGCAGAGGGCAAGTCGTGAGTCCAGTCCGTTAGGATCCTCCCAATTTAACGGTGGAATGGAGCGCACGCGCTCGCCTCAAGGCATGGTTTCCTCAAACTGGTGACCGTATGATGAACCGTCTGATAAAGGTCTTAAGGTAGACGAAGGTGTGACGAAAACCATACATGTATCTATGCTTAGTCACAGACACACAAAAGGATCAAGAAGAGCGTTATGTGCAAGCATATTACATGTCTTGATATCACCTTTTCTATCAGAAAAGAGATCCACAGCACTCTCGCCTGGTATCTCTTTAAACCATCTTAAACGCCACCACTATAAATCATGGCAAAATACTTAAAAATAGTTCCACCTAAAATTATCGAGGTCTAGTAACTCTAACTACTTTTTAGTTTTAGCACGCCATCTTTTGTATTTACCTACCAAGGATACCTATTTACTTAAGAATTAAGCTCTCCGTTAGGTCAAACTTTATTTTAGTGCAATTAAATAAATAATTGAAAAATAGAAAATATTGATTCCCACCAAAACACAATTTAAAAGATACAAAAAGAAGTGTAAAAAGGTTTCTATGCTGATTGGTGGCCTTTTTAACTAGTTTTCAGTGGGGCCAGTATTAACGGTAGCAGCTATAATACGGCCGTCATTACAGCAACCTCAAAAACCTGGTCTTTTGCTATACAATGTTTTTGGGTGAATGTAGAGCGGAAATGTGCAGGGTCGGCGATGTCCTTTTGTATGGTAACTGGGACTGCAACGGTCATGCGTGTATTAATGTTGGTTCTTTTGTCACGATTTTAATGAATCACATATACGGAAGGAGTGATTTTAGGTACAACCCTAGAACTTACCTTTTAATAATCGGGATTTTTCCTGGTTTCTCTTTCTAAAAGAAAAATGGCAACTTTATTCTTGCAGTGTGACATCAACGGCTGCATAATATTATTTTGATTGTAATAAATTAGTCCAGGTAGTAGCAGACCAGGATACAGAGGTCTAGACCGTCCTACGTCATCAGCTACTTGATCATATAGCTTTATGGGATCCAAAAGAGGCGAATGGTCACAAAGGTTGCATCCTGTTATTTTTTTTAAAATTTTATGCCACTGTATCTCAATATATTCTAACAGTTATTAGAAACACGTAGGAAGGCTCAGCAGGAATCTAATGAGACCACCGGGATCGTTTTCATACAAAATGTTCAACAGGCTCGAATAAATGTGACATATACCTACGTCACGAAAAAGTAACGGATTTCAGATACACTGCGCGTCAACATCAGCTTTGCTGTCGAACGTTACAGCGTTAGCGCGCAGTGTGTTTTAAATACGATACGTTTACAATTGTCATATTTATTTGTGCTTCCCTCTGGTAGTGATTGAACCCGATTGAGCTCCCACACAAATCCCTGGAACAACTTTAAAGTACTTACTGTTTTTATTTCTATCATTACTTTAGTTTATTTGATATACATTTGATTAAATATTTTGTTAGTCGTTACAGCCACTGGTTATTAGCTCTGCTTTCCGTGCTGTTTTGGGTTCTATTCCCACAAGAACAAACAATTGTGTTATATTTAATTTTCCTTAAATTATATTATTAAGTACTTATACATTTGTTTAGGACTTTTTAAAAGTATATAATATAATATGCTAAATTTTTAAATCTTGTTACTATGCAAACCTCTTAAAAAGTTAGATATGTAAATACGACAATATTAGTTTTTGCAAATGCAGTCAAACGAACCTTAAGATTAAGTTATTTTTAAAATCATGAAACTTTGTTTCTCACGGTCTTTCAAACTGATTTATATTCAGTAAACATTTAGTTTTTGTGGGTTATAAAAACAACAATTAAAAGTCACGTGGCCCCTGGACCGTCTTAAAGTTCCGTAAATGACCCATCCCATATGGTTTTTAGTTTACGATCTTGTTTTTACCCGACTGGGAGCGTAAAAAGGGTTATGATTGAGCATTTGTTTATACAACGTCTTTGTTTTTACCCAACTACACGGAGCAAAGGAGGGTTATGAGTTTTAGATATAAAGAAAATCTTCAATAAATCATAAATCTAGATAGCTCAACTGTTTCTTATGTATTTTATATGCCTATGTACATCTTGTAAATGAAAAACTCATACATCGGTCATAGATTTGCTAAAATTAACTAGAAATTTAGTTTAGCATTTTCTTTTCGAAATGCTATAGGTACCTACCCATGTTAATTATTTTTACAATGTTATTTTTTTTTATTTATTTTAGGGTAAGTATACTTATCGGTAAATAAATTGTATTCGGAAGACATCCTCTTTCTAAATATAGCTGAAACCGACACCTTGACACCCTGACGGTTTCACAAATCTCACAGATTTTAGAAAACACGACTAATTATCTCAAACCCCTCGGTATATGACTTCATCATGAAACCATAGTTCTTACTAAACTGGTTTCAATACCAATTTTAGGAAACAAGACCAGTATTGATAGGCCTCTTCGCTTACCCATCTGGCATTACAAGAGGGTCTTTTATAAAATGGTTCGAAGTGTAGAGGGATTTAGAATACCAATTTATCTGTCTGTCAACGGGATAAGGGATATTTAGTGTTCGTGCCTCAATGTGAGATTTAAAACGATTTTCTATATATGGACCTAATTATGGTAGAAAAATTACCCTTATATTATTTTTGTGACAAAGCTTTGTAAAGCTCTAAAATAAAAGCAATAGCCAATAGAGAAGACGCAACATTTGGTGCAATATACCACACTCAGCGATATAACTACAATTTAAGTATCAATTTACTTGTACTTTGCGGTTTCTGTTCGCCGTTACAATATGATTAAATCAGTTACTGTTGGTACATCTCTGAGTATGGCGGTTGGTACATTACTCTAATTGATGCTTAAGTGGCATGACGCCACTGGTAGGTGGGTAAATGTGTTATCTATTACCTTGTTATGGCATAGTTTATGTACAAAATTACATACAAAGAAATAGGCATCTTTGCGTTCATTGCTCATTCAATATGGATCTCTTCAATAAAACCTCCCACTCGATCCCTTATTGCTATGAAGGCTAGTGTTGTAGATACTTTTTTCTTTTTTAATGCATTATAACGACGACCGATGTGGCGCGGTGGGCGATGGTCCGCCTGCGGCGCGGAAGGTTGCGGGTTCGATTCCCGCCTTGGGATAAATGTTTGTATGTTCTGCAAATATTTATTCCGGGTGTTCTGGGTATTATATGTATAATAAAAAATATGTATCTATGTAATGTATTGTATTAAGTATGTCAGTTATCTAGTACCCATAACACAAGCTCTGCTTAGCTTGGGGCTAGATGATGTTGTGTGGATTGTCCAGCATTATTTATTTATTTATTTATTTATAACCGCTTGTGTACTTGATACTTCCAGAAACTCAATTAAAAACCCATCTCTATCCGCTTATGTAACAGATAAAATAAACATTTTTAAATTTTTATAGCTTCTGTGGTAGAAAATCCGGTGATGCTGGCCAGATGTTTTCTATCCAATAAAAAAAGAAATAAATTAGTCGTTGAACGAGTCCTCCCGACCTTGAACGTGATGAGACGTCAGGATTTCAAAATTTAAAAATAATTCGAATAGAATGTGGTTCCCGCGGTGCTTCTCTGACGGTTTAAAACTGAAAGTTCTATTTTTGAAATGAACTCCCGGCCGATGGCTTCTTATTGTTTTTGCCGGCTATTTACAGGATATTCTCAGCCATTTTATTATAATTAATGGTAAATAATTGCTCATCTGTCTGATCGGTGGAACTAGCAAACGCTCACATTATTTAACTGTTCTTTATATTAACTTACTTCATTAAAGTACTGTACGTACTTTAATGAAGTAAGTTAATATAAAGAACCAATCTCAAAAATTGATACAGGGTTACACAGAAAATTATTGTTTATGTTCGCAAAATAGCTTAAACTAGTAAAATATAAAAGTAAGTAACAGTTCAGCCGCAATAAAAAAAACCCCTAAAAAATTTTAATTTCCCGCTAGAGCGAGATGTACCTATCACCTTAATTTAAAAAGGCCTTACATTGGATACAATCAGTAGGTAGGTGCTAGTTATAAGGCCAGTTATTTAATTGACAATAAAACAAAACAAAGCAATGCACTTTCTAGAAAAGATGATACACTACGAACCGGACTAGATTTTCTGTATACCGGTCGTACAAATAATATGAATAAGAGACGCCGAGTTGCTTTTGTTTCATAACAGACGTCATAAAATTTTAGGACTGCATTGAATATCTCATTATTTCTTATTGTTTGGAGTTTCTTTGAACACCGCTTTGCACTAGCCAGTTTTGCCCCGTTCACCATTATTATTTGTAATAATAGGTAAGTACATAAGATATTTTACACAATGCCATTTAGTTTCAAACTAAGCAAAGAATAAATGGAAACCTAATTAAGCAATTATTTAAACTATCTGCTAAGCAGCAGATAGTTTAAATAAAACAAACATCGTTTCCCATCACACAAATGTTTGTTTTTTATGGGAATCAAACCGGCTACCCATAACTCGAAAGGCCAATATACCAACTGAGCTGTAACAGAGCAGTACATTGCCAAACGTGCTATATCACAAAAACTTCTACTTACTTACTTAGGTACTGTAATTAGTATTAGGTAGGTACTAACTTACTGCTAATCTTTGTAAAAACAATAATTTTAGCTAGTAGAATTATATAGGTAGTATGCAATCTAGTTCCCATAGTTCCCACAAGCTCTGCTTAGTTTGGGACTAGAGTGTGATGTGTGAAATGTCCGTGAATATTTTTATTTATGAGTGAACTAGCTGTTTCTGTATTCCTATGAAGTCTCAGTTGACGTGTTTTGATATCAAACGTCAAGTTTCTGTTAGCTGAAATAATATATGAAAGCTGATCTTGTTGCTATTCCACTAATGAAAGGTCGTTAGCATTCTAACTGTCTAAATAAAGCCTGAGAAATGTTATAGAGGAAAATAAAACAATACCTAGTACCTACTTACTTAAATTAATATTAAAAATAATGTTTTTAAATAAATATGTAATGCGATTTTTTATTGCCATACGTCTAAAAGTAAGTAGGTGTACGTAATATTATTCAGAAACGCTTTTAACTCAATTTTTTTTAAGTTTATGGTTTAAGTAACTGCTTGGATAACTTTAGGGTATCCCACAACAAAACTGTTTATTTATTAAGTTTAAAAATTTAAACAAATTTTAATAAACTTCTGTCTTGTGTTTTAGAAAAAAGTTAACCAAATCACTTTCTCGATTTTACCTGTTTTTATTTAAGTATATTTATTTTACTTATGTTTTTCTTTGAAGGTAACTGATTCGAGAATGAGTTCAGAGTTCAAGTGAGAGTATGGACGAGTATGTGCAGTGGTTTAATGTGATTGTGTGTTGTGATTTTTATGATTCACGCCTACATTACTGAGGATCAAATGGGTATGTTATATACTTTTTCCTATTTTTTGAATAAAACTATTCTTATGTGAAATCCAACTCAATAAAATAAATAAATAATAAATAATGCTGGACAATACACACAACATCATCTAGCCCCAAGCTAAGCAGAGCTTGTGTTATGGGTACCTACTAGAAGACTGACATACGTAATTACCACCGTGATGTTAAGCAGTTCGTTCTGTATATAAGTAAGTACTTAACAATTTATAAAAGTTTTCAAAAATATTATTTTAAAGTTTATATTAAAAACTTTAGTTAAAAACATCGTTAATTAAATAAACAGAAGTTTGACAACCTTGTTTTAAGGGTTCCTCATTTATCCTCGTTGGTGATACATCGTCCATTGTCAAAGATATAACGAACTTGACATAAAAAAATATTTTACAAAATTAAAATCCATTCAAGTGTAAGTAGAGCAGCCGAGATCCTGCAACAATGTCTCTGAAAAAAGTTATTTAAAATATGTTTTATTTCCAGCTTCATAAGTCTTAAAATCCCTTGCGTTCGTTATCATAAGAAAATTGTTCCTTATGTGAAATTGTATGTTATGTCAAAGGCATTAAAGTATATTATTCACCAAAAGAAAACAAGAATTTTGTTGCTCTTTTGAAATGTACAACCGTTTCAACTCTAATCCTTATTTTCTTAGTAATAAGAATGATATTACGACGGCAAATGAGTATTCTTACAGAAGTGCATTGTTTGTGGGATCTGATAAACGGGACAATGCACGAAGGACATCAGTTTTTTTATAAAAGAGGATAAAATGAAGCTTCATTTTATTAAAACGGTTTCTTGCACGTGTAGAAAAGTATTATTACTTTGAATGGATCAAAATTAAACTCAAACTAAAGCATGCAGTCTTCGCCTTTAATTGTGATGGCATTTGATTTAATTCTTTTTAACCTATTATTATTATTTTTGTGGCTGTAATGACGTGCACTATGTTGGTGATCTATCTAATAAAATAAAATAAATTGTAACTAAACCGAAATTGAAATTGGTTGTAGATTGGAATTGGAATTGAAAAATTATGTTGTATATTAAAAATACTGTACTTATAAGAATTGATGTCTGAATCGGATAGAAAATTGGATTCGCACTTTCTTTTATATTTTAAATGAAATAAAATTCTTTCTAACAACTATTAATGTTCATGCAATTTTTCTTTTCCCTTATTCACAAGTTAAAACATGCTACCTACTAGTACCTAGAGTACCTACGTCATAATATTACATCACACATTGAATAAAATCATTGTCATTTTACGACGCTATTACAATACAACAAAAACACATTACAGACAGACAGACAGACCGACAAATGAAGTGTAACCTATTGTTCATTTCTAAAACCGGAAAGGGCTACCTGTTGTAGGTACTTCCGGAAGGTGCGTTCTTCCGTACTTCCGGCCAATTGAGCTCTTTTGTCAATGTGTACATTATAATGTATCATAGTTTAAAAGGTTTGAACACTGAACTATAAATCAATCATTGAAATAGTGAGAATGTTCTCTCATGGTTCGTGGTTTTCAATATTGGAGTTGTGTGTCTGTCTATTTATCTGTGGCCTCATAGACTTAAAAGTAGGGATTTGATTAATTTTTTTCATAGGATACTTTTTTATGATAGTTCTCAGGTATTGAAAGATCATTAATATTGATTTGATCTTTCAATATTTAACTTATTACTAAAAAAAACATAATTGTCATTCGGAAAATGTAATTAATTTCTGATGCCGATTGTATATATAGGTACACTACTTATATTAAGATTAATATGTAACATAATATTAAAAAAAAAACAACGCCCACTTTCATTATAAGTAACATACAAATAAAGTAAAGAGAAGAGACGTGACCTTTTCCGGATATTTGTTGACGCGTGTTGATACGTATTTGGAAAGTATTAGATGCGCACGCGTTTTTTATTTGTTAATAAGGGCAGGAATACACGGACTGCATGAGCCATGTTATAAAATACTGCTCAAGCAGTCAGTTAGTTGCTCGATGGTATTTAAAATATTGTAAAACTAATTTGTAAACTGTACATGGCAATTTGTGAACTGTTTTTATAGATCTTTTTTCTGTGCCTAGATGTTACTGTGAACTGGGCGTATTTAGAAAAAAAGGTTTAGTATTGTACCTGAAATAATCCCATAATTACAAGCAATGCTTAGTTGGAGACTAAAGCGCAAAGTGTTTTTTTTTATGTTATGTGACGTTTCTAATTGGTACTGTCAGTTTTAGTACCTAATTGCTTAAAGCAGTTTGATTATCAAAGTCAAAGTCAGTTGTGAAAGTTGATTGAATGTGAGAGGAGTAGATTCAGAATGAAAAAAATAATGGAAGAAAAAAGCAGACTATACTTAGAGTGAGACAAGGACAAAAAGATAAAGACGCTCGAATCAGTATTCCAAGTTTCTTGACCGTGTATCATCAGCCTTACTAGCCCTACAGTGTACTTAGCACCTTGCAAGTAGGTCGAAGTAATCGACAACAAGGTTGTACTGAGGTGTCAGTGTGAAAAAAAATTGACAATCGTCACGTTTCGGAACGGTAGCGTATGTTGGACACATTGCTTGGTGACATTGAAACGTTTAGCAGCTAAGCTGGTGTGAACGCGTACTGTAACTCAAATACTTTTAGTTTTACATAGCGCGATTGTTTTTTTTTTGTGCTCAGCCTCCAACAGTTGTTACTTTTGTTAATGTATTTTCACACGCTACAGGTATTCGTAATGAATAATCTAAGTACTGTTAAGAAGTTGGAGGTCTACAAGTAAACTGACATTATAATTGCGGGAAAACGATGATAGATAATAAGAATCCTGCTTTTTAGAAAGGGAAGGTCTATAAAGAATTGGTAATATAACCTTAAAATGTAGCAAATTTTGTGTTTTATATATATGGTTTTAGGAGTATTATAAAATGAAGTATAGATTACCAGATAACCTTATCTGCAAATCAGTTAGCATTTTACCAACCTAACGGATAATTTTTAAACATACCTACGTACCTAATTACCTACTTTTATCAGTTAATGTATGCTCTCTCTCATATTATTTCTTGTATAATTCTACACTTTTATGGAAAAATAATAATATTGTCCAAAGAACATTGTAAGGAATCACGACATTTACGGTATTCAGCCATATGGACTAAAAGTAAAAGTATCTACTTACCTAAAAAGCAAAAGCCTCTTCGGTAACAAAATGCAGGCTTAAAAAACTTATACACTTTATTTGTAAATAAATATGTGAATAATATTAATAAAATGAGTAAGTAAATAACAAAATAAGGTTACTATTAAAAAAATGGCTCGACGTAATAGAGAAGTGTGATATATATAGAGTTGGCGAGGCAAGGTCAGCAGGTGCGGTGGGTCAGTGCAACGACTCGATTGCGTGACTCCACTGCCTTAATCGAGACGATAATCGATACGACAATCAATAGACCAACTACTATATGTGTGTGGTACTAGATTCCGTTCGCGAATAGTCGTTTTGCTAGGTGTTCTGAAAGATATCCCATCAATCGCTATGTGTCAAAGTTCTACATGAACTATGTCTGAAAATTTTGCTGTGTTCATTTGACACGAAGAATAAGAATCAATCGCTTCGTGATAGATAGATAAATAGATAACACTTTATTGCACAACGGAAAATACAAAAAATCTTAGAACTAACTTAATTAAGTATAATGGACGGCCTTATAACTAATAGCGATTTTCCTAATTTTCCTGTACATCGAGAGGCTATTGCACGATCGCTAAAATGGCGAATTCTAGATACAAATATGTATATGTAATGTATACCAAATCAAAAAACAAATAATGTATAATGTATATGTAATGGAATTAAAACTTTAACAATTAGGGAAATAGGATATTTGCAATGAAATGTTATTATATTTAAAAACTCTACTAGTACATCGGATTAATCCCAAAAACAAAAATGTAATAAACTTAGCTTCAGCTAATTCTATAGGTATGAAAATATAAAAGAAACCAAACTAAGACCGTAATAATTTCATTTCAAACTAAAGAAAAAAGAATTCCCTGTGCCTGCGTTTCTTGCTAAATCATAACTGTAATTTTCAACATTTTACCCGTCTTTTGTTTGGTTCAATAAATATCTTTATTTATTATATCGTACAACAATGGAAACAGACTTTATCGGAGTCATTGCACTGGCTTTGTCCACCCTGTATATATATTACCACATATTTACAAGGGTTTATTGTGTAAATAAACACAAACATTTAGTGCGTTAAGTGTATTATTATGGTAATTTTGCTTTTGTTGAGTTGGCAATAATTTTAAGTTCTTGGTAAGTCTTTTCTCTTTTAGTGAGAAGTAATGGTCAATAATATCTTGGAAGTTTATGGTGTATTTTATTATAACGCAAACGAATTATGGCTATTTTCAAAAATATTTACGAACTTATGATATACCTATGTAAGTTCTTTACAAATTACTTAAGGAAGTTGGTAGTTACATCATATATTTTATTTTTGCGTTTGTAAGCTACAGAATTTTGAAAAACAAAATAGGTAATTATGTTCTACTAAGGATAGTTTTACTTATGGTACTGTTATTGATATAAATTGATAAACAAAAATTGTTTTATATATTTTTTTCATTCAAATAAATGTGTAAAATTAACTTCGTATTTCAATGCAAACATTATATAAAAAAACTACCAAGGTTACGTTTGTTCGATAAAAACAAGAGCTGTTATCAAATATTTAGCATTTTGTATGGATGAGTCATTTTGTATGAGTCAGGACGCTGATGTATGAGTCAAGGGAACTCGATGATTTCCTTGATTTTCATTTAACTATAATTTCACGGCAGACTGCACGGTGACGCACTATGAAGTTTTGATCAACACTAATCTTTTGTACCTGAATGTGAGCCGCGTCCGCGTCTATAAATACCTAAACTCGAACCGCCGAATATTCTTCAAGGGGCCTTAACACTTCTACTGATAACAATAATGTAGATTAAATTTATTGCAAAAATAGGGTAATAAACAATTATCAGTTCAAAACAGAAGCTATCTGATAAAAGTTACAAAAGATTTCAATGTAACATTGCCTTAACTAGTATCTGTTGAAAATCGTGCGCATGGTAACTCTGTATCTACTGCGAGAATAAAGTGTCGTCATGTGCATTATTACGAAAAACGTGCATCACGTACATATTTGAGTGACAGAGTTTTTTAAATAGAATTTTCCTGTATATTTTTATTATCTCAAATGTGACACGTTACTAGGAATAAATTATGTGACATTGTTTTTTGGAGAGTCAAGGACATTAAAAACGGCCAGTTTCTCGAACGATGATCAACGAAAAAATCAATTACTATGTGTCAAACTCGGGTCAATCGTGATTTAGGTTTCCAGAAACCGGCCGTAAGAGTTTATAAAGTACGTTTATGAGGTAGGTACTGAAGTCATTAGTACTGAAGTATAAATATACTTCTTTCCAAATCACATCATCATCATCATCATCATCCGCAGCCAGATTTCGCCCACTGCTGGGCATAGGCCTCCCTTTTCTTGTGCCACTCTCCACGGTTCTATGCTTGTCTCATCCATGTGCGACCCGCCACGTCAGCTACCCATATCGACAGCCCAAAATAGTATAAATGTATTCAAAACAACTAGTTATTAAAACAACGACGAAACTACCTATAACAGTTTCTATGCCATCTTCAGACCGTTTCCAACCGATCTATGGATTGCTAACTGATCTAAACCAGTAGGTACCAATCGCTCAATGCAGATACTCTGGGATACCTACCCCTGTTACCTGCCCTTAGCAATGCTTTGAGTTTAAATGAAGTAACATTTGTATTATATCATTGATATTCTGTATAATAATTTTATCTCGATGTCTTATCATCTTAAACAATATTAATTTGTAACATTTGGGTTCACTTTAACCATAACTATCAAGTTTCACGTCAACCTGATAGCTTAATTTCATGTAATTATATCCATTCTATTGTAGCCCTTATTTGTAGGGTTATAGAGATGTTATTTCTATGCATTATACTTGATGGCTTCCTAAAAAAAATATGTAGGTTGTTTAGTCCATTCTATTTTAACACTTATGTGTAGTAACACAGAGGTGATATTTCCTTGCATTTTATTTGTTGGCTTCCTAACAAATTTTGACGTTTTGTGAGAAATTCACTGGATTGAGTTACAATGTTGGAAAGTATTTTTTGGTTGCTATCTTTAGATCGTTTTTTATGAAGGATAGGGTTACTGTGGTGATAAACTTGTATAGAAATGTGAACCGGATTACAACAATATATATTTAGGTTTTGTATTCATAAATATTCACGGATAGTTCACTTATCACTCTAATCCCAAACTCAGCAAAGCTGTAGGTACCTACTATGGGAACTAGATTGCTGATAGAAAACTTATCTACTTAGGTACAAACACTTAGGAACAAATCATACTACAATCTTGACGAAGCTTTTGCTGACGAATTTAATAGTTTATAATGTCATTAATTGATTTATTTTGTTCATTATTGTTATTATTCTAATCCAATATATAAATTAAATTACATAGTGATATGTAGAAATAATATAGGAAATAAATTGTAACATTTTTTGACTTTTCCAAGTGTACATATAATTGTATCTTTGTGGAACAAAAATAAATTGAATTGAATTGAATTGTACATTTCTTATGTTATTTTTTTTATTTTAAGTACATAAAATATAAAAGTTGAAGAATTTGAGCGAATATTTTTTGGAGTGAAAAGTAGATTTTTGCGTTAGAGATTGGCAGTTTTTATAACTACTACAAATGACACATTAAATACACTATATTCCATTTTTTGTGTATTTTGTGTGTAACCTTGCTTTACCTGTGACGCATTATGTATAGTTAGGTAACTAATTAAGAACATATGGCTCTATTAGGGTGATATAATTATCGACACTCACTAAAACTTTTATATTTATAACTTAATAGCATTTTTATGTTGTACCGTTCTGTTACCGTTTATTTATAAAATACCTACAATACAATAACAAACAAATACAGTAAACAAATTAAATCGTCCTAACATACAAATGGATAGAAGCATATTGAAACATTAATTTGTATTATTGTTAATTTTAATATATATTTGTTTTATGAGGATATATTTCAAAAACTCATGACCTTTGCTTACAACGCTATTAGTATACCTATTATAGGGACTAGATTGCTGATAAAACCTTTTATGAAAGAAACCTATAGACCAGATTTTTTTTTATTTATTAATGTGATTCTTAAATATGTCATGTATTAGGTATTTCTATGGTTTTAATACGTAAATAGTTAGTCATCACAGCGACCTACTGACCCAACCTATCTACTATCAAATATCCTGCGTTCTCAGTAAGGATTAATTTAATTGGTCATACTGCTCACAATAACACAAAAAAGTTTAGTCATTTTAAATAAATATTTGCCACAGATCACAAAATTTTACTTTTCTCAAATTTCGAAATGTCTTTATTTTTGGTTCTGATAATTTGCATTTCTAATTTGACAGTATTTAACAGTACCGATAGGTACATAGTTGGAAAAAGTATTAGTTCTTGTCATTTCTAATCTATAGGTACCTAAACTTCAGTTATACTTGAATCACTCACTAATTGTATGATAAAAAGAAAAAAATCAGCCTTTAAGATTTTTTTAAACTTCTTCCCATCATATAATTAATTCGACTTTACTAAAACACCATGTATTTCGATAAAATAAAATTAATTATAAACCCAGTATCAATCTCTATTATCTTAACGGCCAGTAAATAACGATAGCTATGGTAATATTCTGAATTAAAGAAAAGTTATCACTTTAAAACGCGATAAATTTTAAACAGTTACCGAAGCCTACAAAATACATGTGAGAATGAGAATAAAACTGCCATCAATAAAGCTACAGATGATTTGAATTTTAAATGTAATAAGGTAGTCAAGATTGCTATAAAACTTGGGACTACATGCGGTTTGATGAGCATATAATAAAGGCCTTTGCATCTAATCTTAATGATTTGTTGAGCGTTAAAGCCTTTTTATAGTGCGATGCTGTAGAGCCTAGGATCGTTTTATCTTAGCGTCGGCTCTGTTTTCTGCGTGTTAGGTTGTGAGTTCAATTCCGAACAAACCATTGTGTGATGATAAGTATTATTCATAATTCATAATCATATATTCAAACATTTCAGGTTCGTACAGGTTTTACAAAAAAAAATATAAATCTCTAACATCACGCATTACAGGCATTTGAATATTACATGTATTCTTAATCATATATTTTAAAATGTCAGGTTCGTAAGAGGCTTACAAAATAAAATCTCTAATATCAGCCTGTACAAGCGTTTGAATATCACATGGAAAACTTAGTTTTATTTATTTTATTTGATTGAAACATTGAATGAATAAAATGAATGCAAATTAAAAGCAACAAATGCAGTTTAAAACCCGCAAAATAGTTTAATTGATAAATACCAATATATATTGCAATATTTGTTAAATATTCATATTGTAAAGGAAGTCCTAAATCAATAGCAATCTAAGTTGTAAATTATATCAACACAAATTTAGTGATACCACAATTTTACAAATCTGTTTACTTAGGTAACCATTTCTGTGATTATGTCTATATTAAATCTTATATGCTTAGTTATAATAGTTATAACATATTGCTACTTGCTTTATCCATAATAGTTTACGAGGAATTATAAAATTCGTGCATTTTTTTTTCTACAAGTTTTTGCGTTTGACCGCGATCTCACCTGATGTTAAGTGACGATGCAGTCGACGATGTTACTTTTGACAGGCTTCACAGCTCAGTTGTTAGTAGCTCTGCCTTCCATTCTGTGGGCCGTAGTACCTAATAATAACTTATGTAGTTTATTATGAGGAACAAGATTGTTATTATTATTGTGTGTAACACGAAAAATAATCTTGACTGTTACTACAACCAGTGATATTTTCGGTTACATATCACGTTATCTGATTAATATGACACTGTGAATTCGCAGAAATATCAACAATTTTACCTCATGCAGTCTTATCGAAGGCATTGCGAATAAGTTTAAAGAAAATCTGTGTCACACGCTTTCGTGTGTTGATAACAATAAATTCATTGATGGTCATGCAGGCGGGGTTTTAGAGTACCGTATGTTTAAACTACTTATACATTTATTTATTTATTGCAGCATTACATAATTATATACCAAATAACTTATATCTACTTAGTATAATATCTAAATAGCTACACATACTACAATTATTTACACAAATAATACTTTATAAGTAGTAATTCACCTATGAATTACTTCATTATTCACTATGTCTTATATGTCTGGAAGTTATATTATATGTCTGGAAGAGAGATCGCCATTGAGCGATAAGGCCACCCATTTTGCACTTAAGTTCGACCTATTGTTTTTTTATTAAATGTTTGAAAGCTGGTTCTTGTAATTTGATCGCATTCAATTATCTCTCATATAAATCGATGAAGATCTGACTCGTAGTTTTTGAGTTGTAATAACTATCTAATATGAAATCTGATATTTAAGTTATTTAACTTGTGATTGAACTGCTACTTTTATCCCGGTCTCAGACTGACATACTGAATCAATTGTCTTCATGAATAAATTGATGCAGATTAATAAAGTGGTCGATAAGTGACGTCACGGTCTTATCAATAATGTTTCACTTGCGTCGTTGTTCAGACCAGTTGGTTCGCGGCCGGCACTTCGCGTGACCGCATTTCATCTACCATCGCTATTTGATCATTTACTTCTTTAAATTACATTTAAATATAACCCACGTGAGTGATAGAATACCATCCGTCAATGGTAAAGACTGATGTGTCTGAATCGAGTTTTTACTGTAGTAACTGTTTGTAATCTGTGTTGTGATAAGAATTTGTGGAAATAAATTGGTGCTTAAATGTGACGTTAGAAATGTTTTTGAACGAATCTTATGGAGTTTTTAATGTTTATTATACTGATGGGGAACTGTAAGTATTTATAATTAATAAAATATTTTTATAAATGGTATAAATAAATAGTAAAAATATGACCTTGATGTGTAGACAACTGCCTGTAATAATGCATTGCTACTATTAACATTTCCACTGAGGACGTGCTCAGTGAAACATTGCACCGCGTCCATGTGTAAAACATGTGTTTATTATTATTGACCTGTATTTGAACCGGCACCTATTCCCAAACTAGGACTCAGCACTGTATCATTGCCTGACGGCAGAATGGTGGTAAAACTTCCCCAGACGAGCTCTTTTAAAAATAGCTCTACAACGACTAAGATTTAGCTATAAAATAATACAAAATTGAGATTTTATAAAATAATAAAACTCTAATGTACCTAGTACTCGTAGATAATTCCATTAAAAAAGATTTAAAAATTGCACTGTCTGTAAGACTTGATAAGATTTATTGATTAAGATTTTTCGAAAAAAAATTAACGCATATTAAATGTCAGTATTTATAAAATACATACATAGAATGCATATTTTAAACAGTGTATGTTTAATATTTAACAAGTGTCAAGGGAATGTTTCTACAAAACATAATAACCATCACATGTATCGCTTCCCGAACGGTAACAATACGCCATTGTTCTAATGTACCAGCATTGTCAGTTTTACTGACAAGCTGTGACTGACAAGCCAAGGAGCCATATCCAGTCTAGGAGTGTCCTTGTTTCTGAAAAAATAAAATGGGGCTATGACTATGTAAGGGTAAAAATAATTAGGTACTTATTATTGTTTTTGGAAGTTGGAAAATAAAGATTTAACAAATTTGTTGAGTATGGTGTTTTTAATAATTAATATAAAAATTGTATATAAACAAAACATTTTTTGCATTATATATCAATATTATTAATAATAAATTTTAAAATACATAAAATAATACAATATTTTTTTAATTCAAAAACCCAATTTTGATGAAATATACCTACTACAATGTTATATTAATTGAAACAATTGCAAGGAATGCGCACGCGACAGTTATATGCAAATTTAATTCAAACATAATGACTGTCGACCAATTAAGATAATAAAAACACTTTTATTCAACGACTTTTATTTTAAACGACCGATGTGGTGCGGCTGGCGAAGGTCCGCCTGCGACACGGAGGTTGCGGGTTCAACTCACGCCTTGGAATAAATATTTGTGTGATCTGCAAATATTGATTCTGGGTGTTCTGGGTATTTGTATGTATAAATAAAAAATATCTATCTGTGTAATATATTGCATTAAATATATCAGCCTTCTAGTGCCCATAACACAAGCTCTGCTTAGCTTGGGGCTAGATGATGTTGTGAGGATTGTCCAGCATTATTTATTTAATCAGGTGAGATTGCGGTCAAGCCTCCTCTTCAAGAATTTTCAGAGTTCCCTGTTTAACTTCAGAAATCGGTTTCATTGCCAAACCCACTTAAGGTGATACCTCACGCTCTAGCGGGAAATTCAAATTTTTGAGAGTTTTCTTTTTTATTGTGACTGAACTGTTATATCTTTTACTAGTTTAAGCTATTTTGGGAAACAAACAATAATTTTCTGTGTTACCCTGTATCAATTATTGAGATTGGTTCTTTATATATGCTGGAAAGGTGCAGAAACTGTACAAAACAGTTTTAGTACAGTAGTAGTAGTTAAATATTCACAGTATTTCACTACTCAATATTGTCTATCAATCAACTCCAGTTAGATCTGCTCAGCCTTGCCTAGTTTCTGTATAGTCTGTTCGATAAGATATTGTTAACCTTGACACCGTTTTCTTTCCACTTTTCTTTTTTTAACAGCTTACTTCCACACTCAGAGACGTGATATTAACTCTTAACATCTTTTATTAATGCTTTTACTAATAAGTAATCGCAAATTGAGATAAATAGAAAACGGAGAGAGGCACCCCACTCGTTCGAGTAAGTATAGTAAATTCTAGTAAAGAGTATAATATAAGTATTCCTTCGTCTAAGCTGATTAGATCTGAGCTACAGGCTCAAAGTATTCGAGTCTAAATGAAATTTTTGTTCCATACAAAATTTGCTAAACAATTTCCGAGAATAAAATTTACAATAACAATTCAATATTTACTGGAAAAGCAATAGATAATATCTTTTGTATTATACCATAATTACTAAATTCTAAAACTTATAAGTAAACCTTGTAATTTTAAGTATGTAGTATGTTTAAGTATACTTAAATTTAAGTAACATCTCCAAGTGCGGCAGTTATAGTTAGGGTTGCCCAACCGTTACGAGTTTTCATTTAAATGCGATGGTTGTTTATCATCAGACCTTTTTCCAGTTCATTTGGCTCCGTAATTGTATGCGTTTGTATTTTATTTTAGTTTTATTTGTAAACCGTATTACCTGATATTTTCTTGTTAGCTACTTAAATAGATTGCTTTACATAATGTATTTACAAAATTGTTTACTTATATGTAGTAGACTAGCGTCTTTGTATTACTATGTATAATTATGTACGTTTTTACAAAAAAAAATTCAATCAGCTAGTTCCCATAGTAGGTACAAGCTTTGCTAGGGTGCGATGTGTGATGTGTGCATTGTCTGTGAATATTATCATCATCAAATCACGACTATCATATGATAGACGTGATTTGTGCTATATGTTTTACACAGTACAGCACAAATCACATGAAATAAATCATATGAATTAAATTATCAATCACATCTACTACTGTTCAAATAGCTTGTTACAAATTAAAGATAGTGACTGAGAAAAAAAAATAAGACGCCCTCGAGCAAGATGATAAACACTTGATGAGAAAAGAGATGAGGAAAGATGTTTTGGGAAATATCTATATCTAGCAGTAGACTGATGTACACAGGTTGATGGGAACTAGGTATTGGTGCCAAATTGCACCGAAGATATGCCCCAATCTTATGGTTAGATACCACCTAATCTGTGCTGTGATTTGACGTTTCGACAAATGTCAATGTCATAGCTTTTAGACGTTTTGGAATGGCGGGAACTGAGCGTGAGAGTGAGACGGCATAATATTAGTTCTTGCAAAGAGTCATTTTAGATTTTAATTAGAGATAATTACATTTTAATAGATTTTCTGATAATAAATGTGTAATGATAATATTATGTGTACGAATGTGTATACAGTGTACAAATGGAACTGCCTACATTTATCCTACGTAGTGTAGGTATTTTGTTGTATTCTAGTAGTAATTCAGTTGCTATCAATACTCTAGTTTTTGTTTACAATAACTGCAACTGGAGTAGTTCGACGTAAATACGATAATGTTAGTAATTATTATGTCATATTGCTGATTGTTGCTTCGACAATGTTTATTGGATTTGGCCTTTGTTTCTGTTTAAATTATCATTTACACATTTAATGACATGCTGGATTGTATTAGTTATGCATTCTATGCTTTGGGTTGTGAATTTGATTCCTGTTATGGTCAAACATTTGTGTTATGGCGAACTGTGTCTAGGTAGGTATACATATTACTTACTTAGGTACCCATATTTTTTTATGTAGGTATCCATTTACAAGACTTTATTTTATTTTATATGTTATATATACTAGCCTGCAAAACTAAGTATCACACTTTTAGAATTTAGTTTTTTTCTAAACTATACAAATTAGAGATTTCAAATAAAAAATGTTTTATAGCAAATTTTATCAGCTTTCTATAAAACATACATTAAGAACATTTTTAACTTAAAAAAATGATAAACAATAAAAAAGCCATCTTTAGCTTAGTGTCTAAAACTCATCTAACATTTTCTAAGTATGTTTTACATGTTATTTCATTTGTAATAACTGGTATTGCCTCCTCGGGCTCTGATTAGAGCTTCAAGCCGGTTTGGCAAACTGAACACGAGGTTTTGGAGCCAATTTTGGGGACCCTTAGTGCCCTGAGGGTGGTAGGTGGTGGTCTGCGGCTTCTGAATAGCCTTCCTAGCTCGTCCCAGGCACGCTCAATTGGTTTAAGATCAAAGTATATCTTGTTTACTTAAAAAGTTATAGCAATTTAAAAAATGTGATACCTACTTAGTTTTGCAGTGTAGTTTCCATAACTCTGCTTAGTTTGGTACCTACTAGATAGTGTGGTCAAGATTTTTTTATTAGCAATGTACCTACCTAGGTAACAACATTCAACGTCTTTGATCAAGCAACGTAGTTCGACATAGCATTCCAAATCAAAGTACTCGAATTCAAATTCAAAATTTTAATTCCGATGAACGTATCATAGTAAAACTCAAGTCTAAAAAAGTTCGAATTCAGTTTAAAAAAAAATTGAATCCCAAATTCAAATTCAAAAGTCTCAAATCAGTTTGTATTGTCCACAGGCCTCTTCAAAGGCTCCACTACAACGCTAGACGGCATCGGGCTACGGCCGATGCCAGCCGAGCGACCGAAAACGTTGCGCAAACTGAAATCAGTGTATGATTCGTCGCCGACCGACCCTCCGCACGTCATCAACAATGGCGTGGACAGAAGCAACGGGGTCGAAGAAGAAGTTAGGAAGAGGAGTAACACTACATCTTCGAATCATAGCGCTGATAAGAGCCTCTCGATACTCAGCCCGTTCGATGAGCAGGTAAGAATTTTCCTACTATTTTGTTTGTGAAATGGGAGGAATACCCTATCATCAGTATTGCGATAAGGATTTCGTAACTTTCAGTCTAGTTTCCATAGTACAAGCTTTGCTCAGTTTGGGACTAGAGTGTGATGTGTGTAATGTACTAAAATCTTAAAAGAAAAATTGTATTTTTAAGTGTGCTCCTAACATGAGATACTTTCAAATAAAAAACACATCAAAAACGGTTCAATTAGTACAAACTGAGGTATCATGCAAAATTGTTATTTTTCCCTGAATTTCACTTTTTTCGAAGTCTGTTAAAACCGAACAAAAATCATATTCAAACTATTCATTCATCCTTTACCTTGACCGCGATGCATATTCTCTTTAAATAATTAACATTCACAAATAAAACCTCTTTTGATGACACACGTTTCTTTCCAACACTCTGTGTCGCACACACTCACACAAATATAGTTTTGAGTGTGTGTCACAACACAACGCATTTCAACAAAAGTGTAGATTCTGTACCTATAGGTACTCCCCCTATCTTATAAAAAGTTAGCGTTGACTTTATGTCATCATTACGTATGGCCAATACTTCAAGTTTGCGCTAACTTTTTATAAGATATACCGACTATCATTACTATAGATCAAGAACACAGGTGGATTTGGTACTGAACTCTCGACGTGAGTCCGACTCGCACTTGACCATTTTTTTTAAATTTATCCCTACGTTAACAGTTCCTAAAACACGTAACTTGTTATTACACTGTGACAAAGGCAGGAAACTGTAGAATTACAGTTGAGCGGTCTTACCACCTGCGGTCGGGTATTGTTTCTTTGTGGTTCAACGGCTAAGAGGCACCGTAAATTTGCATTTACTTAAGGCCGGTTTCTCGAACGATGATCAACGAAAAAATCAAATAATTACCATATGTCAAACTCGGATCAATCGTGCTTTGGGTTTCCAGAAACCGGCAAATAATTATGACTGATGTGTATGTGTAGAAAAAAAACATTAAGTTTTTTATTATTACGTACACATTTAACAACCAAACAGGATACAAATAGACTTAAAAATAATAACAGTAGGTAATATGTGGTCTTATCGTTGAGAGCGATCTAGACTGCTAGCACAGTAGATTGCAGATATGATTCTTAATGTTTTTTGTAAATTCTTACTAAGTAACGACTAGACAGAACAAACATTATGCAGGTAATCACAATTAAATATACCATAGGTACTAAGTTTTAAAATACTAGGTATACAAAATGTTATTTTTTTGCTTAAAAATCGACGTGGTATCAAAAGTGGCCATCACCATACGGTGTATACTCACCGACCTAAAAAAAACCAGCCTATATAGTACAAAAATAATAAAAATAATTATATATTATCTACATTTGACAGGAACAGCTAACAAAACATGACAATCTAAAAACTGTCGCAAGATGCGGGTGGTTCGTTTTTTATTTGATAAAATACGAGATGCAGGTAGACAGGTGTGAGCTGTGAACTTGCACAAACTGCCATCTGAGGTCACAGTGTAAAGACAACAGCTGCATCATTCCGTAGATGCGATGCGTCAGACGTCAAAGTCTCAGTAGTAGCTCTGCCTTTTATGCTGTGTTTCGTTTGATTCCCATCGAGACCAAATTAATGTGTGATGAACAATGATGTTTATATTGTGGTTGAGTGTTAATATATTATTTTTATGCATTTACATAAGTATTTTATCATCATTTAGCTCGTGTGAAATGTCCGTGAATATTTATTTATATTATCTCTTGTCTCGAATCCACAAGTTGTAGAATTAACTGCCCTCTGCAGTTTTCCCTCGGAGCTATTACATGGGGTCTCCCAAAAGACGGGTTCGACTTAAAAAGCTGACAGGGCACTGACAGCGCCTCTGGTGTTGCAAGTGTCCAGTGATCACTTTTGATCAGAAGGCCCGCTTGCTCGTCTGCATAGAAAAAATTAGTTGATAGAAATAAAAGACAGACTAACACGTAGACATATATGCGTAGTATTAACATTAGAAAAATAATAAAATAGAATGTATTTTTTTTTTATCGTAATGAATCAGCTAGTTCTTGTATTACCTGTGTAAAACTGTCATAAGAGGCAGATGTTCTGTTATCCAACTTAATATTAAATGCGAATGGTGTTTAACGGAAGAGATAACTAATTATTTATGAGACTATTTAATACTGATATGGGCAAATTAAATGTATTTTAAAAACATCTCTTTTTGCAGTTTTTTTTTTTCACTTTTTTATGTAAGTACGTATCAATTTTTATATTTGAAGCTGCGACTATTTAATATCTACTGATATATAAAATTCAATGTACATATTTAAAAACATTTGTGTAGGCAGTATTTTATTTGAACTTAAAAATCTATAAATTTTTATGAAGCTTTAAACTTTATGTAATTGTAATCATTAAAAACAAAAAAAGTACAGTCCAAAAAAGTTAAATCAGCCTGAAATAGATCGCTCTTAGCGGTAAAGCCACCCATATGCTTTCGAATGTTAAATTATTGTAGTTCATCTTCTTTTGCGTGTGCATTGGGTAAAGTTTTTATCAATCTGTCTAGTTTAGTATTTATTTTGATCCGTTGAGCTAACATAATCTTTTTACAATACATAACATTACTTGTGAATAAGTAATGTTATATGCGTGTATTAGATTTTGCTATAAAGTAAAAGATAATTTCACATTGCTACTTTTGTATAGCTAATACATCTACATCGGAAGGTACAAATAATCGTCTCTTCGTCACGGTCCATGTTGATTTGTCCGTTATTTTCTTGGTTTGCGAACCGAAACAGGAAACACGCTTTGTTGCATGATCGTTTAAATGCACAAGCTATCATTAGCAGCCGAAAGGTTTGCACTGGACTTTTTTGACGTTGTTTTTAAAACCCTGTATCGAAAAACTTGATTTATGTGTAATAAAAAATATGATTTATTTATAAACTGAATATACTTTTGTGTTTTAGAATTTTCAAGCAGCAATATCTCTTTAATAAAATACAGACAAAATATTTGGGTGAACTCGTAGTTTCGTCAATTTCTAAATACTGAATTAATTTTTAAAGTTAGTGCAGACAATTATAACGTGTTTGATATAGATTGACTGCTTCATCGACATCCTCATGTTCATACCTACTGATTTATCATTATTTTATCGAAGCTAGTCTTTGATTGCTTTTATTTTCTTTAACAGGAGGAATGGGCGAAAATCTCCGAGATAATGGCCTCATTCGGCAGCAAGTTGGTCCGCGAGTCTGTGTTCGTGTCTGAGCTGGAGCAGGAGTTCACATCTCGGCTGGGTCTGAGCTGCTCCGAGTCCAGCCTCAGTCCGTCTGTGGCGTCCAACCTGGGCCTGTGGCTAGCGGGGATCGGCCTTCATGACTACGAGACTTTATTCTTGGAAGGCGGTTATGATGATATCGATTTTGTTGTAAGTATAAATAAATCGTTTTGCTCGTGTGGAACAGAATTGTGAATCCAAATTGTTTATAATTAGCTTCATCTGGGTGAGATAAGCCCAAACTTACATTAGCATCCGTAAGTGCTGAAATCTAGATTCCAAGAATTGTATAATATTGATGAGTTTTTAATTGTTATATGTTGTTACAGAATGGTGTACTAGACGAAAACGATCTCCGCGAAATGGGAATAGAGGAAAACGATAGACAAAAAATACTAGAATCATCTAAACAATTACCTCTTAAAATAACAGAAATAAGCAATAACCATAACAATAATAGTATTAGTAACAAAAACCAAAACGAATCTGTAGATGAATGGCTAAGGCAAATAAATCTAGAACAATATAGTGATACTTTTAGGAAGCATTTGTATGTGGACATGGATAGAGTTAGAAGGATTTGGGAGGTGGAGCTGACTGCTGTGCTAGAAATCAATAAGGCTGGACATAGGAAACGGATACTTGCATCTGTCTCCGGAGAACATAATGGACCTATCAATAATCATATGGAAAATATCAACACTGATCTCAATACCCTGGTAAGTACATAGTTTATTTCATCTTTTTACCTCACAACAAACAAGTGTGTTAACTTTATTTTAGCCAAAGTTTGTTGTTGTATTCTTGGTTTTAGGCACAGAGTAGAGATACGAGCATTTATTTTATTTCTAAAATTATAAAAAATATATAAAGTTTTGCTCGCGTTAAATAAATACAACGTTAAGTTTTTTCCGTTGGCTGTGCGAACTTATAAAAACTAAAAAGAACAATGCAATAACACTTAGTTCTTATACGTTTGTCTGCAAATAATAGCTGATTTGCAAACCAAATTCCTAAAACAGTGCCAGTAGACGTTATTACCATCAAATGGATGTTAACAGAATATGAATAGGCTTTTGATAAAGTAATCGTTACGTATTCTATGAGCTAAACTCGCCACCGTGGTGATATAAACGAATTACGCATATTAAATGATTTCTATGACATAACGCTTATATCTGTTAGAAGTTGAAAGTGATTTCGTGGTTTTAAACGGATTTCATTTTAGGTTACCGCAAGGGTCAATGTTTGACCCCATATTGTACCCCATGATGAACCTGCTTAATATTATAAACTACTCAATAACGTCAATGTATTGTTAGCTGTTCGTTTGAAAATAATAATGACATGATACGTAAAGATTCTAAGTCAAGTAAAAATCTCAAAGAATAAAAAAGCTTAACTCTTCAATTAACTTTTACTGCTCTTTATGAAGAAAAAAGCACAATAATCGCGAATCAAAGATAATATCAATGCGATAAACTGAGCAATCTCCAATCGGAAGCCTTGTAAATAGGATATCCTCCAGTCAACATACCAACATTAAGAAGTGAGAGGGTGTTGCTACGCTACTCCTGTTTGAAGTGCATGACACAATTGCTTGAGCACTTTGAATGTAATATTAAAAGCATGTTAGATACTTAACAGATAACGAAGTCGATCGTGTTTTATAGATTTTTAATGCTAAAAAGATGGTATAGGAGAACCATCATACTAAAAATGTAGGCACTAAAGCGCTCTTCAGAGTTATGGGTAAAAATGAACCTGTAAGATTACGATACAGAGAAGTGATTTTTTTTAGCACCAACTTTCTTAGAATTTTAATCATTTGTAAAATAATTGTGTATCATTCTGTACAGTTGAAAATCTCAAGTAAATATTAAATAAACTTGACTTACCATCAAAAAACTAAAAATAAAATATAACTATAGGTATACTTAACTTATATAATACGTAATATCAGTTATACATATCGTATGTTTTATTTATTTAACGTATCTCTTATACAAGAGTTAAATAAAATTATGAATTAGAGTCTAAAATATTGTTAAAGATAAACAGCGATCAGAAATTTCCAAAAAAGTTACACAATTCTGAAAGTACTTATGTGTTCATGTCATGACTTATAAATAAAGCTACTGTTTACATATCCTTGTCTGCAAGTACCTCTTGTGCATAACAATCATTGAATAAATGACTTGTCGGATGTCATTTTACCGTAAGTGGAGAATCATTTGTATCAATATCAATAACTTTCGGTATTAGTATCAAATGAACTGCTATGAATGAGGTTATCAGAATCATGAAATATACTTTTGACAGATAATTTGAATTTAATAGTATTTGCGAGATTTTAAGCGGATTATAAGATTGCGGACGAAATAAGCTGTATTTCAGTTGTGTCAATTTAATTTTATTGACAAGGCATAATATATATTGAATATTAATTTGACAACAGATCATCTTAAATTTTAATAAGATATACATATTATCGCTTGCAAAATAAAACAAGCTAAAGAAAGGCACGGATTTTTCTACCTAATTTTATTATCACGTTTTATTACTTAGCTCAGTATGAATAATTTTAAATCAAAAGTTATTTTTTTCAAACAATGAAATCCACTTAGTAGTAGTTTAAACGAAATATTTACCTTTTTGACGATCTGCGGAGTGTAGCAAAAACTGGATGAGAAGAGCCGAAGACCGGCTCAGTGGCGCGTCTTGGGAGAGACGTCCAGCAGTGGACTGATATAGGTTGATGATGATGACCTGTTTAATTAAAAAAGAAATGAGTGAACTCATAATACCTTTTAAAGTGTCATTATACCATTATATCTTTCAACTTAAATTTATTATACTTATATTAGTACTCGTAGCTCAAACTTAATATTTACCTGTTAAAATAAAAAATAAAAAAATCGAATAAACTCATAATCCCTTTTAAAGTGGGCGATATATTTCAAATTAATATAAAGTGGTACTCTTTAACCGTATCAGACATTATCACACCTGGGGTGTTGCCAGGATACCCCCCTCGCACGTGCGTTCATAATTAAGAACTAGATGAGCAATTAAGCCGGGATTAGCCATTTTAATCTTATAGCCATTTTAAGGGAGACATTGCTGATTAAGACACGATAGACAGGTGTTGTTGACATCTCATTTTTTAAAATCCGTGTTTTTGCTAGTGTAACCGAGCTCAGTCAGCAATTCACGGACATTTCACACATCACACTCTAGTCCCAAACTAAGCAAAGCTTATTGGGAGCTAGATTTTTGATAGAAACTTATATTTTGTTTTTTAAATTTATACATATAATACATAGTTACACCCAGACACAGAACACATATTTATATCCATCAAAAATTTGCGCTGGGTGGGTTGAACCCACGACCCACAGCAAGGCAGAGCTACTACCAAGTGAGCTGTGACGCCTGTCGTGGAATTGTTCTAAACTTTAAAACATTGTATCCTGAACGTCAGTATTTAAATTGTAGTTCCTGAACATCAGTATATAAATTGTAGTAGATGAGAAACTTTATATATGTTTTTTTTTTAAATTTTGACTCCACTAACTCCATATATCTAGGCATACCGTTAGGTGTATATGGTCCTCTGGTTCTCTATATTCTTTTAAGCCGCATTCAGTCAGTAGTCGTGCATTTTTTTTAATTTTACACGTCGGCGACTCTGTATAGGTAATTACAGCTCAATCCACATCTATTCACGGCGCACGCGAGTGGGGCACTTTGCAGCGAGGCTTGGAATACCCTACTACAAATATATTTTCTGAAAATCCACTGCATTTTTAAAAAGCTTAAATTTTTCTAACTATGCTTATAGGACTTTGTGAGGACGTATACTGGTGTAGTACTAACTTTAAATATGTATAACTATTGGTGCCCGCAATTTTGTCTTGCTATCGTTATATTTTTGACAATTCGCACAATATCTTTATAAATTATAGCCTATATGTTGTTCTGATGTATAAACTTCGTAATTGTAAAGTTTCATTAAAATCCATTCAGTAGTTTTTACGTGAAAGAGTAACATACATCTATACAAACTTTCGCGTTTATAATATTAGTAGGATAATGTTTTTATATTTTTATAAAGCCTATAATGATAAAGTGATTGTGGTGTCACGGGGAAAAGGCCTGCCTTCTCCACAGGCTCTTAATAATAATAACTTAAGGGTCAGATGTAAAAGGCATTGATCCTCGACACGGCACGCATTGTCCGGAGGTTCCTTAGTCTGCAACCCAGACCATCGGTAGCTAGGGTCGGCCCGCTGCCGGTGGCAATCTAGTTATAAGATTTTTATTATTTATTTTTTTTGTTATTGTAAAAACTTTTTGCTAAGATTTTAAATAACAGCCCATAGCTAAATTCTAAAGATACAACTAACGGCCAGTTTCTGAAACGTTGATCAACCAAAAAATCAAATTACAATGTGTCAAAACTCGGATCAATCGTGATTTAGGTTGCTTAAACGCTTATCATTTGATCTGTTGTTAAAAGTTTTGCAGATGACAAGCGTTTAAGCAACCCAAATCACGATTGATCTGAGTTTTGAGTCATTGTAATTTGATTTTTTGGTAGATCAACGTTTCAGAAACCGGCCGTAAGTCTTTCGGTGAATCAAGTTCGACTTTCACCAATAGTTACTCCCCACAACTAGTCCTCACAATATCTCCCTCGCCATTCGAATTCATCCTCTCGGAATAGCATTCCATTCACTAAAACCTGAATACTGAATGCACATACATTTTTTTATTACCAAATGACACTCGTCAAATCAGATTCACACTGTTTCGAGTTTCCAGCCCTTTGTTGATAGTGCCTTAATTAAAATTTCACGCTATCTTGTCCACGGCTTTATGACGTCATCATTTTTGTTTTATACCTCTGAGGTGTGAAACTGTTCGAGTGTCTTTTTGTTCGCGTTTTTGTTCGCTACCCCTTCGATTT
Source organism: Ecliptopera silaceata (assembly GCA_932527185.1). NCBI lineage: Eukaryota > Metazoa > Arthropoda > Insecta > Lepidoptera > Geometridae > Ecliptopera > Ecliptopera silaceata. The sequence continues at coordinate 4,219,720 of OW052211.1, forward strand.
AATTAGGGGTTTGTTTTATTCATCTGTATTTTGTGTTTGTGGTGTAAATTGTCGCTCTTTTTGCTAGTTTTAAATGAAACGTACTTATTTATATTCTGTTCAAAAATAAAATATAATTTGGTTAAACTGTTCTGTAAAAGCTTAGGTACTTTATAATCTTCGTTAATATTGTTGTATCGGGGTTAGATTTGAATTCGTTTAGTCTTCAATTCATTTCAGATACCAAATACTTGTTCTAAACTAAGTTAAAACATTTAACATAAGTCATCACAGTAATGTAATTTGAAGATCTAAAGCAATAAATATATTTTTATTTTATTATTTTATTTTATAATACATATTGTTTCAGAAAAACAATGTAAAGCAGCATAAAGAAGATGTCAAAGAAAAACCACTTGTGAGTGAAAACCTGAAGCACGTACCACCACCCGTGGTCCCAACGCTCATGCCCCCTGGCGGAGAGACCCTGAAGAGGAGTAAGAAAAACCGGCCCGCGCCCCAACCGCCGAGACCCTCGGATCTGGAGATTAGGGCGCCGTCAGAACTGTTAGTTGGAGTACCAGGGGCGCTGAAGACTCAGTGGAAACACCAGCCCTTTGTGCTCGTTACTGGAGCTGTTACTTATGTGGCTAACGTGAGTAAAAGTCTTAAAATATTTGTTTTTCGTTTTTTGGAAACTATCGATACCAAACTTGTCTTCTATGATATGCAAAACCACGTAGGTTCAATTTAGTATTTGTCACTGCCATCTGTTGGTTTGTTGGGTAGACTTCGATGTAGTTCTGATGAACTACATATACATGATTGTAGCGAGATGGTGCTACAAATCTTTAGGGGATCGATCTGCTTGGAAATATGTTATCTGTGTATGTAATTCTATCAGCAATCTAGATTCCAAAACTTTGTATAGTTTGGGATTATATGAAGCTGTGTGATCCATCAATATTTATTTGTATAATCTTCCAACAGTATTTAGGATCAACTGTGGTCAAGGAGCTGCGAGGTACAGAATCCACGAAGAAGTCTATTCAGAAGTTAAAGAAAACCACCAAAGAACCAAGAGACTCTCCCGATATCATCCTCTCTATAAGCTACAGAGGCGTCAAGTTTCTTAACACTATTACTAGGGTAAGTTTCTATGCCTTTTCTTCAACTTAATTTGAAATCCTCATAATATCTTCGCATTATATATTTACTTAGATTGTTTTTTTTTCTTTTTTTTCTAGTTAATTAACATTTTATTACTTAGCTTTTTTTAAAATAAAAGTTTGTTTTGAAGTATTTTGATACTGCGTGATATTTGCAATTTTTGTATTTGATAGGCTAGATCCAAGTTTTTTAAATATTCTAGTATCTTCGTACATAAATCAATTTGAAGATATTAAACATTATGGTCCAAAGCAAAATCAAAAGCAAAGTCCCAATTTAAGTTAAAATATTGTACGTCCAAAATGGGTAGGCTGTTGAAACACTTATATTATAAGATCTTTAAACACAGTTTTATAATAAATGATTCTTATTCAAAAGCCAATTCTCGTAAGATTGTACCTGTCGATATTTTATCCGGCGACGTATCATTTCCAAACAATAACATAAAGGTTTCTTTGACAAGCATCCAAGTGTGCGAAGGGCAAACATCGGAGACAAAGGCCTGGCTTCACTACACCCTCGACTTTCCCCGTCCGATTTTTAATTATGGATCTTTCACACTTGATCGGACCGGTGACCATCGCCTTTGTTTCTTACGATTGTTTTTTCTTGCCTTTTTTGTTAACCCTTCACGGTTAGTTAAGTGGGATAATTAATTTTCGGTTGTTTTGATACCTTTTTTGGATGTAAAAAATATCGGTTTGTTGTTCTTATTTTACGGTACAATTGATTTTACTCTTGAAATTAAATAACAAAGTTTTTTTACTTTTTTGGGATGTTCCTTGAAACAAATTAATTTGTTCATGCTGGAATAAACTTGGATGATAAATAAGGTTAAAATATGTTTTGTACTAGGAGTTGGTTTGCGAGCATGAGATAAGAAATATTCACTGCGCGTGCCAGGACGCCGATGATCTCACACACTTTGCCTACATCACTAAGGACCACACCACTAAGAGCCATTTCTGTCATGTCTTCAGAGTTGCTACTATGGTACGTTTATACTTGCTTTTAATCTTCGTCTACATCATTTTATTGAATAACCTTTTCATAATATTATTGATCAAATCCTATAGTTTTTGCTAGAGTAAAAAAATAATTTCTTAGCAGGCGATATGTGATAGGCGTCACAGCTCAGTTGGTAAAAGCTCTGCCTTCCATGCTGTGGGTCGTTGGTTCGATTCCCACTCAGAGCAATTTTATTTGTTTAATGAACATAAATATTTCTTCTGCCTGGGTGTTACTATGTATTAAAAAATTGTGTATAAGTAATCTATCAGCAATCTAGTTTCCATAGCACAAGCTCAGCTTAGTTTAGGACTAGGCCGTGATGTGTGAATTGTCTATGAATATTTATTACTTATTTATTTGATTACAGGATCAAGCGACAGAAGTCATCCTAACCTTAGGCGAAGCTTTTGAAGTAGCTTACCAAATGGCACTACGGGAACAATCAAACCGCGCCAAAGTCACCCAATCTCTCGCTAAAACCCCAACACACGACCCAACAACGACTTCTAACAAAGAGAAGCCGATAGTCAACCACGGAAGATCACATTCCATCACCGAAATAAAATTAAACGGTCATCAGTTGAAGATTGCTCCACTCCCAGCGTCTTTATCTAATGAGGACTTCCAAGCAAGGGGCACCGATGGCGCTAAGAGTCCTAGGACTCCGCTACTCAAAGCTCCTATAGCATCTACCGAAGAATTGTGAAAGGTAACACTAAGTTATGGAATGTAATGTCGATGTAAGTGATTGTGTATCGGAAATGATTGTGAAAATTTTAATGAGACAAAACCAAGGCCTATAAAAGCCTAAGTCTTCCCAAATCAAGCGATGCTTCCGATAATAACTGCGAAGTTTCTCGAATCTTTAGCGACATTGACGATATTTAACCTAAAATAAATAATGTTCTGAATATTTAGTAGATATTATAACGTTTATGGGCTTAATGAATGCCTAATTGTTGTGACAACTTTAATAGTTGTACAATTTCGACACCGCTTTTAAAACCATAATCCTATTTATATAAACTGTATGATATTAGACAAATAAATGGTTTTACTATTGAATAGTAAAATTTAGGCTGTTATATTTATAGTAGATTTTAATTGTATATTTTTGTTTCCTTGTAGTTTATGTGTGATTATAGTTTCTGAATTATTAACTGAGTCTAAATAGACAATGTCAGTGTCTATTTAGACAGACTGTCTGTCTAAAAAGACATTGACATTGTCAAGTCTAAAAAGCATCATTATAGACTCTAGTAGTAATTACAAGTGCAACAATATATATAATTTTCATCTCAGTATCTACGTCATAATCGTAGAACAAAGAGGGATTTGTGCAAAACTGCAGGTTTTCATTTTATGTCATAACTTTAAAACGGTTACGCCTATCAACGTGAAATTTAGACAAGTTGCTATTTGTTTATAGGCCTTTAAAATTTAATACAAATTTAAGTTGCATTCAAAATAAATAATTGGTTAATTAATTCAATAAAAAAATGGCCAAAAATCACATCCGTCTTTGTCCTACGATCATGACGTATTAATGTTTGATAGAATTGTTCAATAGCTTGTATGCTATTATTGCAAGATAATTTGAGCAGCTAAATTAAACCTGTTGGTCCAAATATGCGTCGAATTACAGATACTCAATAAAATATTATCAAAAATATAACTTTTATAGCTGTAAATTATATAATTATTGGCATATAAAAGCTTTTGATTATTTTGCGCATTTTGGACGTATTGAATAGGCCTAAAGTATAATCTCGATATTAGATATAAATTTATAATTAATAGTTTTATAAGTACGTTACCAATCGGTGTCGTATATTTTAGATAATAATTGTTTAAATGAAGTACATAAACTGAATAAATAAGGGTCGATGACACATTATTATAGAAACATGTTTTTCTAACGAATATTACATAAAACATATCAACTGGAATAAAAACATTGTTTATTGACTAATTTAACAGTTTCTTTTAAATATACATTAAATTGTAGTATTGAAAAGATATTGTTAAATTAGTCAGAAGAATTTTAAAATTATATTTAATTGAGCTTCCAATGTTGTTTTGCCTGTAGAATTAATTAATTGAAAACAATAATTTATGTCGTAGACGAAATAAGTTTCGAAATATATTTCGATGTTTTTTCAATTAGCAACAGTTTGCTCAAGCCTGTGGCGTTTTATTGTATTTTAAATTTGTTATTTGACCTGTATTTTATTCTTTTTTACCTTTTTTTTCATGTGTAACATTTTCAAGTCTGATTTAATTATCTGATATTTCTTGTATACCTTGTGATATAATTTGGAAAAGTAAAGTATTCAAATTATTTTTGGTTTCTTTTATTTTAACCATTATCCTTATTGCTTATAAATATTATGTAGATATGTCACAGCTTTTTATATATAATGTTATTGTTATAACTAATACAATTTATCTAATTAATTTATATAATTAATAGAGCTGTTAATATTACGTATATGTATAATGTTTGTTCGTAGAATATAAAAAATAACTTACCCAAAAATAAAATAATAAAAATTGTGCCAAATACAATTACAGGTAAAACACGAATATACACCCCAAAAAATAAAGGATATATCTTTTTTGATATTGCTCAGTTGAACACCAATTTTACTGTAAAATCATTTATTTTATACTAAAATATAATTGATTACTAGATTTGATCGTCCATTTTTACATTTAGAGTTTTATAGAAGTCTATTATTTTAAATTGGATTTAAATATTGCTCATACAGTTTCAGTAGCGTTAATAGATTTTTTATATATTCCAAAAACGCTTGATTACTATTAAAATATAAAAATTATGTGAAATACCACGTAAAACCCAATGGCACATGCAAAAAATTAAATAAAACTGTTAAAAAAACTCACGAAATGTTGAAAATCATAACGTAATAATATATATTTAGTATAAAAAATAGGCAATGTATACCAAAGATAATAACTATTATAATTATTAATTATCTTAGCTATGTATATTGCGATATTTTATGAAATAAGATACATAAAGAAAAGTTCAGCTGAAATAAATAAACATACTAAATATCTTTTCAAATATGAATTACGATTGATAGTTTGGAAACTAAACGAGGGTTATTCGGTGAAATAACATCGATTATGGCATATCAACAAAAAACATGGAAATTTTCTTTAAGAAATGAATAAATTAAAAAAAACTTTAGTAATATAATTTAGAAACAAGATCTGGTTGTTTTTGTATTTAACTAGAGCTTAGAAAAAACGCACTGCCGGAAAATAACTATAAAGTTTTATAATACTTTCATAGTTTTGTATTTTGATGTTTGTGTGAAATATAGCGAATCAGTCCCCAGATTTTTGATTGCTCGAAATAATTATATACTTAATGATATTACTTAATAATTCCACATATTATACTATAAAAAAATCTATATATATGTGCTTACTTGCTTCGGTACCTTCTTGTTATTAAATAAATAACAATTCTGCTAATATTACCTACTATTGAAAAAGTCCTAACTATATAGTCATACTTGTAGGCAATATTGGTTGTGTATCATTATTTATATGTAGAACTAGCCTAAATATTATATAGTAGCAACTATGCAGTTATTATTGTAAATACATATTAATTATATTACCTATATTATATTCAAGACTCAATAAACAGTGACCTATGAAATTGATGTCTCATTAAACATCAGTCCTCATCCCCCCATCATCATCAACCTATATCAGTCCACTACTAGACGTAGGTCTCTCCCAAGACGCGCCACTGAGCCCGGTCTTCGGCTCTTCTCATCCAGTGTTTGCCAGCTACACTCCGCAGATCGTCGCTCCATCTCGCCGTATCAGTCCCCATGCCCAAAGACAATTAAGATTTTATTATCTTACCTTCTCCTACTGGTAGGTAAAGAGACGTCCCAAGTTCCTCTCCCTATACTCCATACAATCTCTCAACTCTTCCACCAATTTCTCTCAAACTGTAGATGTTGGACCTGACCCCACTATCTGTATTTTTGTATTTATTAAGATTATAATATAGCCCATACGCCTTCTGTTTTATTGAAATTATGAAGATGATAATATGAGGTGTAATTTATTAAAAGTCCATAATTGAAAATAGCTTATATCAAATAGGTACCTATTAGGTACATTTTACTTTAAATAAATACATCTTAATAATTTCAAAAACCACGGCACCTTTAAAGATCTTAGTAGCAACAGCAAAAGCGTGCGCACTCGGAAACCACATTATGTAAGTATAAAAGGGTATGTAAGTAGGTAGGTACCTAAATAAATAGGAAGCAGAATTTGATGATCTTTAACCCTGCTTGCTTGAAAGCTTCAAGTTTTTTTGTAAAACAATAATTGTGTAAGTATCCTGCCAAAATCAAGGCGGGAATCGAATCCGCAATCTTTCGCGTCGCAGGCGGACCTTCGCTCGCCGCGCCACATCGGTCCTACTGACAAAGATACCCATTATCTTCGTTTTGAACGCCTACATATTGTGAATAGCAACGCTCTTGATGTCTAAGAAATTAAAAATAACTTTAGTGATATTTTATATATATTTAATCACCAATAAATAACTCATTCACAAGCTAATGATGAAACCTAATAATAAATCCACGCTCACTTAGGTAGCTAGTCTTTGGACCACAAGGTTACGGAAAACGTGGCAAAATTTGTGTGATGAAAATTTCTAGACAATAAAACTACATAAAATTTAACAATATATCACCATAAATTCCATAACATAATTAGATAAATGTTTTTTGTTGTTTTTATATTTTTAACTTATGACAATGATATAATTACTTACGACCGGTTTCTGGAAACCCTAATCACGATTGATCCGAGTTTGACACATGGTAATTATTTGTTTTTTTCGTTGATCATCGTTCGAAAAACCGGCCGTTAGTATAATAAGGTATAATTCGTGACTTACGAATTTTATGTGTGTATTTATAAACCTAATATTAATTCACAAAATGGATAACTAAGTACATAAAGTTTGCTAAAACTGTGCTTGGCACATTTAACTGAATCATATTTTCCAATATTTTTTATATAAAGGCTCGGCACTTACAATATCACATATATCGTATAACTAAACCAGATATCAATATTTTGATATTTACGGCCGGTTTCTGGAAACCCAAATCACGATTGATCCGAGTTTGACACATAGTAATTATTGGATTTTTTCGTTGATCATCGTTCGAGAAACCGGCCGTAAGAGTGCCTTGCTCTGTTCAAAATCCGGTAGCTTGTAGTCCGCACGATAAAAAACCTCCTAATTATTTCAGCACCATTAGGCAAGCCGAAAAAAGGGCAGTTTTAAGCGTCATTTATTAATCTCTTGGTCCATTAGACGTAACGGATGGATCGACACTGATCCCGGCTACCAGCTTAGTAACTTATCTGGTTTAGCTCCTAGATAAAATACAGCTTTGGCTAAACTGGGCGTGGTCGTTAGTACACTTTATTTTAGTAGAGTAATTAGTGTACTTAGCAAAGACTTGTAGGATCTATAACACATGGACAGGCGTCACAGCTCAGTTGCTAGTAGCTCTGCCTTTCGTGCTGGGTTCGATTCCCACCCAGGGCAAATGTTTTTGTGATGAACATAAATATTTGTTCTGTGTCTAGGTGTTAGGTATTATGCATTATATGTATTTACAAAAAACAATGTATTTAAGTCAGCAGTCTAGTTCCCATACTACAAGCTTTGCTTAGACTACTACTCACTAAAGTACTAGAGTGTGTTGTGTGAAATGTCCGAGACTATTTATTAAGTATAGATTTTATCTACTCGGTTCACGAAAAAAACCGGGGAAAACTAAGGTACGTTTTCGTCGACCAAACCTTGTAAACTACATAACATAGAACTCATTTTACTCTACCGCCTAAAAAACAAAACATCTCAACTTTAGGTAAAGGTTCTAAAACCTACATATCCTCAGCCCTAAATATCCAGCCTAGATTTACCACAGGAAACCAATTCCAGGCTATCTATATCTAAAAGTAATTTCCAATCATGCAAGTGCAATATTTCCGTGTGGTAAAGCGGCAAATTTCTCATCAGTGACGATCGGCGTTCGCTCGTGAGATGGCCTTCGAACGGCGCACCCGGTAATTGGAGATAGATATCTATCGATATTTAGATCACACTTTATAATACTTGACAGGCGTCACAGCTCAGCTGCATTCCATGTGGGTCGAGGGTTTGATTCCCACCCAGAGAGCAATGTTTGTGTGATGAACATAAATATTTGTTCTGTGTCTGAGTGTTACTATGTAGGTACCTACCTAATCAATTTATGTATTTCCAAAAAAAAAATAAGTACTTATTCTATCAGCAGTCTAGTTCCCATAGTACAAGCTCTGCTTAGTTTGGGACTAGAGTGTGATGTGTGAAATGTCGGTAAATATTTATTTAGTATTTTTTATTTGGTATTTTGATATAAAAATATCGATCACTTTCTTGACATATTATATAGACATTGCCTAATTGGAATAATAGCTCCATTGTAATAATAGTATTATAAATTTTATAATTATAAAAAGTGTGAATTACCATGTGCTCGTTATATCAAAGTTCATTAAGATTCAGGTTGAGAATCGTCATGTTGCCGTCACACGTCGCGTTAATAACGCGCGCGCAACTCGAATAATTAGCAGGTAATTACTACTGTGTATATGATTCACGATGACTAGCGATATTACTATTTAATTAGTTATTATTTTTGTTAGAAAAAGCTTATAGTAATTTTTGCAATGAATTTAATACAAGAACGAGTTATATTTTACTCAAAAAGTGGATTTCGGGGGCTAATAAATAATTATAAGTTGGATAGAATAAGAATAAAAAACAAGAAATTAAAAAAAAATTAAGGCAGCTAGTTTACCGTCAGAATACTGTAGATAGTGTTTGAATTGTACCTATGTTGGCAGTTGGTGAGAATCAAACCTACTGTCCTCATCATGGAAGGCAGAGCCACCAACTGAGCTGAGACGCTTGTAATGAGTAGGTACTTAGCATTGATAAAAAATACAAAACTTTAAATTATAGACACCCTACTTCATAAGGCGTTGCACACTGACAGATGCCGACATATTCCTCAAACAAAAACATCGTGTCTGGTATGTAGAATATCGTATCGATATCGTGTCGGCCTTTGTAAAACCATCTTTTCAGTCACGTATTGAGGTTGGCATTACTGTAATTAAGTATATTGCGACATGAGGGTAAGAGGGGTAGTGAGGGGTGGGGTGTGAGGGAGGCTCTTTGACTTCGTATCCTCAGATCGTTTTATCCATTTAAGGTTTCGTTATAAAATTTAGGAAAATATTTTTGGTAACTTTTTGTTTAATCGTGTTTCATGGTTTTGGTTTTGAATGTTGCCTAATATTTAGCGTTTCATGGTTTTGATTTTGTATGTTGCTTAATATATAAATAATTTTAATATAATATATAATATCACTGTTGTGTCTATTTGATTAAATATGTGTTTTAATTTGAACGATTTTAAGTGGGTATACTTACATTTTTGTTTTGAGTGAAATTTGAACCAAGACCCTTGAATATTATAACACCCTTCATCATCAACCTATATCAGTCCACTGCTGGACGTAGGTCCAGAATATATAGAATATAGAATATTATAACACCCTTGACCCATGACTAATTAAGTTTCAAACTTAAATTCCTAAATTAATAGTTACCTACCTAACTATGTAGACTTTTTCAATTACACTTTTTATAATATTTTTCAATCAGCTGATCGGAGCTACATAGATAAAAATTAACCCCCTATCTTATAAAAAGTTAGCGTTGACATTACGTCACCATTACGTATGGTAATCAAGACATCAAGTCTGCGCTAACTTTTCATAAGATAGATCGTTCATCTATAATCTTGCGAAAACGTACAACAATTCCCCGCACGTAGATACTAGGTAGGTATAATTTCCGATTTGTGGGTAAAAAATCTTTGTCCCCGCTTCACGCGGGGTGGTTCCCAATGCCGCTATTGTTGCCAGATTAAATTATATTTCTGAGGATATACCGGGAGCCTGTCGCCAAGGAAATTGTTTATACGACCACGGTAAGTGCGGACTTTAGAATTTATAATAATTCTGTAGCTAAGAATTAATAATAATAACTTTATTCAGTATATAAGGTCTTACGAAACATGTAACATCTTAAATGTACAAAATGTAAATTAAAAATGATGATAATATGCAATAGGTAAATATGCAGATGCACTATGAAAACGATTTTGAATCCGAAAATCTAGCTTGTTTCGATCGGAAAATGTATGTTTGTTTTTTTAGTAGAGCACTGGTGATCTGGAGTAGGTACTGGAGTAATTAAAAAAAAAAGTTGTTTGGATCACAAGATGGTTTTCAATTTTAACTGGGTTATATTATTATGGTTAAAAAATGACCTAAGGGATTTTAAATAACCTGTTATACATTGCCAATAACTGGCAAAGTTTTTGATTTTGATTGGCACTGATTAGGATCAGTAGAGCTATCTTGAAAAAAACAAATCGTTTACCAGTCTGCAGACAGTTCAACTGTTTCGAATATATTTATAAATATGTATAATACTAACCCAAACACGTCGATTTTGATTAAAATCAGTCCAAGATGGCCACCGCTTCAAAATGGTGGACTACATGAATTTTTCACAAATACCTAATGGGAATTGTTAAAAATTATTAAATTAATTGACTTTCTGAAATTTGTTTGAGAATAATACCTACCTTTACCTATACTTAAACAAACTTCAAAATTAGAAATTATTTATAAAAAATAGTTTCACAGTTTCAGTGGTTGGTTCGGAAGGGCTGTTTAAGGAGAAATGAGGTTCTGATTTCTTGTGGATGGCTGATTTGATCTCGATTCTCTTCACGGTACAGCTGCCATTATTTTTTCACGTATTATGGGACGAAGTTTAGACTTTCCATTATTTTCTGTATTACCTACTATAATATATTATTATCTATCGATTCAAGATAAATGTATTATAAATAGTAGTAGATAAGTTTTCTGTTAGTAATCGAGTTGCAATAGTACAAGCATTGCTTAGTTTGAGACTAGAGTGTGATATGTGAAATGTTTATTAATCTATTTCGCGAGAATAACTGATTTATCGCTATCATTGTTTTTTGTGTCATTGATTGAAAATAAAAATGTTTAATAACAAAAAAGTTTTGTATAACCTTTAACCGCAGGTTTATTTATTTTAAACATTGACAAAAACTTTATTTATAAAACTATTGTATTTCGCGTCAAGAACTAGAAGTTTAGACAAACAAATGTCTATAAACGATCACTAAACTACATTTAAATTAAATATTTTAATTGTAATCACTGTATATTTTGTCATTTTTATGTGTGCCCAAATAAATTATTATTTATTTATTTAATAAAATACATCTCCAAATAGTGGTGACATATATTTAGGTCCACACGTACGAATATTTCAGCTAGTCATAACTTTAACCATATTATACCATCGAACCGCAAATAAACTATCATTAATCTGAAAGTTCGTGAAAGTACTTTATGTATGAAGTAAATCAAAATGGCAAGCGCCCCCCGGCACGGAAGTCGTCACGTTCGCGCGCGCGCTTCGCTGCACTCATACCATTTGATTTCAACTATATCTATATAGAGCTGGTAAATATATTGGGATATAATTTTACTCATCTTTGAAACTATTTTATCAAAAAAAAAGGTGGTCGGTAACAAATCTAGTTAACTTAACAGTGACCTGTAGATCTACCATGAGTTTTTACTATACTTTATTTACTATACTCGCTAGCGTCTGTAGTTAAAAAAATGTATGAAGATTTGTACAGCGCCTCTAGCGAATAGTTGGGTACTACAATTCGTAATACTAATATTTACGTAACTACTGTAGTAAAGTCAGGCGATTTTACTGTGACAACTCACGGTAGAGGTACTGTTGTTGAGGCATGAGTTTTTGTATAATATACAGTTATAAAACAAATAAAATACTAAATGTATAATATATAGTTATAAAACAAATAAAATAGTATTTATTTCAGACTTTAGATTGTTAGTAACTTAAGGGCTTACTAACTAATGTTAGTAGTTATTAAATTAAATAAATAATGCTGGACAATCCACACAACATCATCTAGCCCCAAGCTAAACAGAGCTTGTGTTATGGGTACTGTGTAAAAGACTGATGAATTTATATATTTGATGTTGTAACAGCTCAATAGATTCCAGTATAAGGTATGCCACATACGCCGGAGGTATCAAACGCGTCAGTCGGGATCAGCGGAAGGCTTTCACGCGTCGCCGCGCGTTGCGGTTAGACGCCCCAACTGCGGCGCGTATCCGCTCTTAACCCGTTCCTTACTAGTTTGTTAAGATAAGTAGCTAATGTGGAACTTGTTTACAGGTAGCTTGGAAGGAACTTGTTCGCACACTAAGCTTTGATGAGTTGGTTGTTCGAATGTTGATATATGCATTTTGTATAATGAAGTAATTCGATTTGATTTCTTTATAAATAATGTTAAGTGTTATTAAAATAAAAAAACATCCTTGAAAATTTGCTCGAAGTAATTTATTTCTAATCAATAATATGGTTGAACTGTTGAATTATTTATTTATGTAGGTGCTTATGAATATTTTTTGTTCCAAGACAAAAAATATTAACAAATAAATATGTAGATAATTGATAATCTTGATCTTTCTGTTATCTTTTTCATGTAAAAGTTTTGTATGCATAAAAACAATTAAATTCCCGATAAATTGTAAATCCAAACAATAAAGACAAGTCAGTGCGAATCTTCTGAATCCTTCACCAAATCTTCATAATTCGATCAGAGTGCGACCAGGCATGCCATGGCAAATGCCGATCGTAGACGTAGAGCGTCTACGCCGTAGCATCTCGTAGCATCGTAGCAGTGTAGTCAACTGCGCACTGGAAAATACGAAGGTTTATTGATGCTTGAAATATTTACAGTAGGTTTTGCTCACGACTTTATCTGCAACTCGTTTTTCCGCGTTTATTTACAATTTTTTTTAATATATTGTGTCCATCTGCAAAGTAAAACTTATCCACTAATCTTGGTCTACATTTAAGTCTATGTATTTGTATCTATCTGTCTTTTTTATGACAAATTTTACGGTTTTTTTATAACGTATTTCCTCTTTTTTGGGCTTCATAATGATCAATAAACTGTCAACAAACGCCCTAAAACAGTGTGTTTCTAATTTAATTAAATTAGAGGGTTTTTAATTTAATTAAGATACACTTTTTAAGGCTTAATTAACTAAATCTAATAAACTAACCGTTCATGTAAAATAGGTTTATACTTTTTCACTTTGTAATTTTATTTTTGTAAATAATGTATTTCAAACAATCTTACAATGGAAAAGCCGACGGTCCAGTTACTAATTAAATTACTTAAAAAAAAATATAGTATATTATTTAATTTCTTATCTATGTAAGTATTTAATTTTTAATTCTTAATTTACATCTACAGCCTTGATAATTCATAAACTCTTCAAGCGCGCACTCCTAAATCTTCTAAATCTTAATAAATCACATACCCTCGGCAATATAATATAGAATTTATAATTATTGGAATATGCAAACTTAGTTTGTCTCTTATTTCGTTAATTCCTTTCTGGCGTCTCATTCGCGGCCGAAATAATTAGAAATTCAGATTGAAATTTTACATGTACAGTCTACAACACAAATTGGGTGACAGATACAATTTAGAAGATTCACAAACAAACTTATGACTATTACAGTATTTACAAAATATACAATATTCACATACTTAATTCAAAATAATATTTTACTGTTTATTCCATATAAAAAATGCCTTTAATTATTATCAAAATTATCAAAATAATTCTAAAAACCACAGATTAATCTTAAAAGACTTTATTCACAAACAAACTCACTTTTATAGTATTGGCAAAATTTACATAGGTATATATAAAATATACAAGAAACAGTTGAGCTATCTACAGACCGTTGCAAACGATCTATAGATAGCTCAACTGATTCAAATTATCTTAAATGTATTTAAACTGTATATAAATACTACTAGAAAAAAGATCAGTGATTTTCTACGCACATTCATACTAATTAAGATAGAACTACTATAGATACTAGACCTACAATATTAATTATTCCATCAATTTGTTTGTTCGACTGTACCTTATAATATGCGAGGTTAATGAAATTTAAATATTGTTTTATAAATTTCTGTGTATTTCCGTTAAAAGGCGTGTTATTTCTAGAAAACACAGATGAAATAATATTTTGGTGTAGGAAGCTAATATTTTCTTGCATAAATTATTATTTTCTGTTATTATAACCAATTTAAAAATACATTAAATTAAACTGAAAGGGTTTCATTTGGTAAATACATACATAGAATACATAATAACACCTCGACACTGAACAAATAATATGTATCTATGATCATTACACAAAGATTTGCTCTCGGTGGGGATCAAACCCAGGACCCACAAAGGCCAAAGGCTACCAACTGAGCTATGATGCATTCCACAATATAGCCTTACCTAAATATACACTTTTCTGAACCTTATTTTTTTTATTTAAATTTAAATATTTTTTTCATAATCCAATCAATAAAACAAGTATTTTTCAATCCCTTTTCAAGTACCCTCATAAATATAGCCCTACCTAAATATACCCTTTTCTTGCCATTTTTTTTAAATTTAAATAAATTTTTCATAATGCAATCAATAAAACAAGTAATTTCAATCAAATCCCTTTTCAAGTACCCTCATACCAAAATATTCAACGTTCAAAAATCAATTTTGTTTTTTGTTTTTTTTTTTACCGCAAAGACAATGGCTACTCCATGAATCTCGATGGCGCTGCGTTTGATAGACACTGATTAATGTCTGTCTATCTGGCGGATAAAAAAAGTTTTGTGTTTCAGTGGAATGTTGCGGACAAAAATGCATAGAGTTGTTATTATTTATTTCATATGTTTTAGTAGATTTTACATTAAATTTAAATTCAAATGTTAGTTGTAAAATAAGGTATGTTAAATAATAAGGTGAGTTACGTGAGTTAAACAACAAAGACATATAAATAATGCTGGACATTACTTCGCCTTCTGGTTTTATTTGCCAAAACTTCGTTTAAGCTGTAGCGCCATCTATATCGCTACATGATGAACTACATCGTAGTCTACGCAACAGACCAACAGATGGCAGAAACAAATCATATATCATATTAGTATAGCTTTGATGGAGATAGGTGTGGTATCTCCTACGAAAAGGGAAGATCTTCCACGCCGAGCGACCTTTGGCTCGGGGTCCGAGGACCGATGGATAGTCATCGGTTCTATTACTTATGTTCAAACTCCGTGATAACTTCGTTTTGTTTCATTTCATGATTTTGTTAATCTTTTGATATTATTTTCGTATGGCGGAATAATGGTTTCGCTTCTCAACACATTGTGTGTTCCAGCGACGTTTGATTCCAGTGACATCTGGCGGAAGTAATGGATTTTTTCAGTTAGCTGAAGGTGAAAATTTAATCTGTGATAAGTGACGAGCGAACACAGAATCCGACATTTTTTTCATGCGTTTCATAATAATTGTGAAACCGACAAAATTTGCAATAAATTTCAATACAAAAACATACGGTCAATCATTACTTACAATTTTAGGTAATTTATAAGCCTTAAACGTGTCATAATTCAATCAAAGCTGTCTGACATTCATTATGTTCAAATTGTTCAAATTATTTTTGACGTGACAACGTCTTATAATTCGATAGAGCCCGCTGCACGCACGAAAAACATGACTCATGCGGCGTTACCTCGCTCTGAGACTCATGCGGCGTTACCTCGCTCTGAGGCGTTCCATGAAGTGCAAGCGAGAGCGCGGAACGAGCGACAAAGAAGCACAATCGGCCTTTGCGTTCGTTGTCACGTTCAACTATCGTCAGTAAACCGACTTTACAGACAACCATTTTTTGATTCAATTTCGAACATCAAACCCACAGTCTTAAACCTTGAAGGATTTACGCGTCTAATTTATTCAATTATCTTCATCTAACTAAATCATAGGTAAAACAAGACGTACATAAATGAGATATAATAGGAATTAGAAATGCCATTAAATGCTTGTACATTGCAGACAAAGTTCCTAAACAGGAATCTAGTTTGAGTCGCGCGCCGCAATGTGTGGCGTCTTGCAATACAAACTGCCAAGAGGTGGAGCGGAGGAATGTGGGTACTATTCTCAAAGCGTACGAGTTATACAAACAGGAAAAGAGTGTTTTTTTGAGGCGTAGGACGTGTGCCAGATGAAAGGTTTTTATTTTGTTAAGTAATCACCACTTGAATGGTGTAAAATGTAGAAGAAATATCATTGCGATTTAACTACCGTTTTTATAAAACTGTTACGAAAATAATTATGATTTACCAGCACTTTATATAACATTTTTATTTTAAGATTTTAAATATATGTATTATATTTATTATATATATATATTATATATAATACATATATTTAAAATCTTAAAATAAAAATGTAATAAACATTCTTAAATCTTTCAAATTCGAATTCAAGTCTTTATTTTTACGAAAAACTTTGGATAAAAATCAAGTAAACGAATTCAATTGGGTACTTTTCGGATTGGTACTGATTTTCATCAGTTTAATTATCTATAGATCATTTGCAACAGTCTGTAAACTCAACTATTTCTTATATAATAAACTTATGTCCTTACATTTTGTTAATACTGTAATAATCGTAAGTTTGTGATTAAATCTTCTTATATCGAGTGATATGATAATACACCCCAATAAAATTGTGAAGTTCACTCGAGTTTCCCGAGGACTGGTGCGTCTCGACCGCTCGAGTGCTCCTAACGGCTGTTTGATGACTTCTTGTGCGACTTTGGAACTGATAATGTTCAGAAATATTTAAATTGATTTAAAATAAGGCAAGTTTGTTGCAAGAAGCTAGAGCAGAATAGCGTGAAAAATAATAAGGTAAACAAAATGTCAATTTTGAAGATTTTTTCATAATTAGCTTTAGATTGTCGTCAAATCTATAGATGTGGCGCGGAGGGCGAAGGTCCGCCTGCGACGCGGAGGTTGCGGGTTCGATTCCCGCCTTGGGATAAATGTTTGTACGATCTGCAAATATTTATTCTGGGTGTTCTGGGTATTTTATATGTGTAATAAAAATATATATTATCTATCTATGAAATGTATTGTATTAATTATGTATGTTGTATGAAACAATATAGGTACTTCATTTCACACGAAACCATACTACTTTTATAAATACAATGTAGTTATAATAGGCGGTCTTATAGCTACAAATAATTTCCTCAAGAGACCTAATAGTTACATCAACGTTATTTTCTTTCAAGACATGCAATATTCAAACCAAATACTATCAATACATAAAAAGAACAAGTCACAAGATGGTGACTCTATCTAGATTTAATCCAACATCCAACACCCACATTCCGTGAGTCACTCAAGCATCTACATCAACTCATGCGCACGGGACGTTTCAGCTTCAGTGCCAATAAGGGCCTCCCAGACCTCTATAAAAGCGAATTTTCTTGGCATCTTGGATCAGTTTAACTCCTGTTTTCGTGATGTGTGTGCTTTTAATATATTTTTTGTAAAAGTTTTTTTGTTAAAAAGTTTGTCATTATGTAAATGAATAGTGATGTGATGTGCTATCGATGATTCATAAAGTGGTTATCGATAAAGTGTATAAAACATTTTTTAAATGAGTAGTTTTTGAGTAAAAATGAAGTAGCTTTAGTAGTTGCATAATTATTTAAAATAAATATATATTTGCCCAATTCATTTTAAATTATAATAAATAATTATGCAATATTCTGTTATGATAATTAGATAATTCATACGTTGGTGTCTATATAATAATGAGCCAAATATTGATGTCTATTCGTATTAAAGATACAAACGAAAATAAACCTAACTTCAACAGGAAAAACGCAAGCGTAAACGTAAACGCAAGCGTAAGCGTATAGCGTTCTAAAAACTCCATTATTATTTATTATTATAAATTATAGCAGATCTTACCCACATTTCATTTAAATATCCGTTACCCAGCATCATAAAACCTTGCCACAAAACTTATGATAACCTCACATTTACATAAATACGACTATAAAAACTTTTTATATTATGTATTTTTCTAGGTACTTTTGTACGTTCTTTTGTACGTCCGAAATAGGGATTGGATGGGGTATACGGATTGAGGTAGGTAGGATAGAGGCTATTCATTTCGGCGAAGTCACGTAGGGTAATGTATATTCTAATATATTTGCCGGGAACGACTTTTCGTGTGTAGCGGCGCGTGCGGTCTGCGGCCGGCATGTAGTGATGTGCTTGTATCGATGTAGGTTTATCGATAAATATATATTTTAAATATTTGTACTCGAGAGCTCTAAACCGAAAACTGGCAGGAGCTAGCGCAGGATAGGAAAGGATGGCGAATTCTTGTATCGGAGAAGGCCAAGACATATTTTTTTAAATTTGTATACATGTTCTAGCATTAAATTTTGTAATAACTGAAATATAGTATGTATTCTATTATATTTTATTCTATTCTACTATGGGTCGCTGAGCCAGCAGAGTAAGTATATATTTGTAATTTATTTTTTTTGAAACTTTTGCTACTATTTTGCAGATTTTTATTTTTCTTCGTGTTGATGATGATTTGTGTTCTCAAAAGGCTAACATTTACTCGTATACTACTCATATCTACTCGTACTACTCATATCTACTCGTATTGTAAATACTGTAACAGCGATAAATTAGTTTCTGAATTAATTGTGTTGTGTTTATTGCCAAATGTTTATTTTCAAAAAACTATGTGTATCATTTTTATTATTCGATATTTTTATTGTACTTAATTATTTTTATTATAATAACTTATCGATATTTAAATATCCCATCCCTACTTGACCCCGTATTTACTCTGCACCTCGGCAGTTCATCTTCATTTTTTATCTCTCACCGGAAAGAGCAAAAAAAAACCAGAAAACCGTTCTAGTAATGAGTGTAAAAAAATATGCGAAAGATATCTTTTCCCGTTTGTAAATGTTGCCATATTTTCCTTAGCCCTATAAAATATGAGATTTCTATGAATTTCTGTAGCAGAAATTTTCATTTCCAGAAATATAGGGTTTGTTTATTCAGTCCCATATTTAAATTAAAGTGGGGTCTGCTTTTACAGAAATTATTATTGCTTAAATAAATAACAATTTTGAATTGTTTTTTAAAACTAATAATCTCGTTTCTGAGCTTGAAAGTTTGAAAAATCTCTATATAACTATATACATTTATTTGTTAATATAATATTAACTTTATACCTATTGTAGAATCCATTAATATACGAAGGTTGTTTGGAAGAAATCGCTCCTAGCGTTTATCTTTTCGTTGTAAATGAAAATATTTATATACATATAATATAGGTGCGCTAAGAACCAGCCTAGATTAAAATTGTATCCCAGCTTTTTAGTTTTCAAGATATTCCAGTCAAGACCAAACTTTTTTATTTACTACCCAAACATTGATACGGAGTGATTGCATAATCTATATTACGTTAAAATTATAAGTAAATAATGCCGGACAATCCACACAATATGATTTAGCCCCAAGCTAAGCAGAGCTTGAGTTATGGGTACTAGAAGACTGACATACTTAATACAAAACATTACATAGATTTATTCTACATATAAAATACCCAGAACACCTGGAATATATATTTGCAGATCGTACAAACATTTATCCCAAGGCGGGAATCGAACCCGCAACCTCCGCGTCGCAGGTGGACCTTCGCCCGCCGCGCCACATCGGTGAATAAAATATGTAAATCTGTTATGTACTTCATTTATATCATTTTAAGAGCTGCGGATTTTGTTACTTAGATAATAAATACAATACATTTATTTATATTTATTTTTTATTGGTTGTAAGATGTATTCTAAAGTATTTTCATTTGATTTCTATATAGGTACGTTGGTTGTGCCCACAACAAACAATAATTGGAATTCTCGTCTAGCTCCAGATTCGATAACTTACCTTCCAAAGGCCCCGAAATAATGTAATATGTTACGTCACGTATGACGTCACGCGTGTCGGTATGTCCGTAAATCGTCGCGCCCTGTTGGATCTCTTAATTAATTTGAGAATTTACCATTCGACCTACATTATTATTTGTTGAAAGATTTTTTTATCATTAAATTAAAATAATAAAAACTATATCCCTATATGGAAAGAAGGTGTACCTATATATGACGAATATTTAATGCATTAACTTTAACTTACTGATGTACAAAAATAAAAAGTATCAAAGTACTATTTTTACATGGACTGACCTATAAAATAATTAAAACATTGAACTTAAGGTCTTTATTTGGGACTTTTCCCCTGAGAAATAATATTCTTTAACCTCAAGAGCCCTTGGAAGCGTTGGTGCGACGACCTAGACTCCTTCGACCAGGAATGGGCAGAGTTAGCCAGGGATAGAGAGAGTTGGAAAGAGAGGTGGAGACCTTTGCCCAGCACTAGGACAGCGTAGGTTGACTAAAAAAAAACCTCAAGAGACTTTATTTTTTTATATTTTTTTATTTTTGATATACACAGAACTTTTAGCCACATTGTGTAGATTGTTTTGCTGGTACTCCAAAAAGGCACATTTCCATCAAATTAAGGAGACAGAGACCCTCCGCCCTTATTCCCCAATTTGTGAGATATTCAGTTAAACGGGCCCACTTTGACAGATAAGGACGAGAAGCAAATTGTCTCGTATTGAGAAATTAATTCTGCTTCAATTATACTCGTATTCGTATATTCTACGTTATTAAAATGTGATGAAAAAATCATTATCATCTTCCTACGCTATGTCCCACGCTATATATTGTGTATATATATTGTCCCACGCTATGTGAGGTCGGTACAACGTCTTCTTCTTCCACTCTCCTCTATAAGTCGTCATCTCGTTGCTCACTTCTTTCTTACACATGTCATCATTCACACAGTCCATCCATCTTTTCTTTGGCCCCCCTCTACTTCTGCATTCATATATTATAGGTAAATTCAGTGATGGAAGAATCATAATCTTTTAAAAATCACTGATAAGTAGGTAAAGACGACAATTAAGTTTGATAAACAAGACGGTAGGGCAGACTACAATGAATATTTTCTAATCTTTGGATAGCTAAAGAGCCCACAACTGTATCGTCGGCTCTATAACTAAGATCTATAAAACGAACTAGATTATAGATAGCGAATATATTCAGCGCGGCAATGCAGTCCAATATAAAATTAAAATATCATCGTATCTATACTTGGGCACACTTCTTTACTGAATTGGATCAATTTCAAGTTCAACTATAATAAGTGAATCTAAGCACTAATGACATTTTAAGTACTTATATTAACATTTTGGATTTTGATATTGTGCCTTGACTATGTATTATTATCTAGTAGTTAATTTCAAACACAATATGGATTGTAATTGTTCTGAATAAATTGAATAGAATTGAACTGTATATTTTCCTATGTACATTTTATAAATACAGTAGACAGATTACCTAAGTTCCTACCTACCGAACAAAACTACCCAATAAAGTGAAATTAATATCCCCACAGGCAAATCGGCATCTGCAGCAAACGGCAAGACATTTGCCACATTGCCGACATGATTTATGGGGCCTTGCTATCGACAGCCACCAGCCTCATGCGCCTACCCTTCTCTTGGCGATTGATTGAAACCATGGAGTAGTCATTCATGATTAAAGGATTCAATCCCGGTCGATTTTTTCTAATCCCGGGATCCCGGGATCCCGATCATATTTTAGTCTCTCTCTCGAATCCTCTATTCATGATATATATTTCACTATACCATGTATATAAGTTTTTTATCAGCAGTCTAGTTAAAATACAAGTACAAGCTATGCGCTTGTGTGAATTGTCCGTGAATATTTTTATTATTTATTAATACAATTCTTTAAAACAACATATATTTATTAATAACCCTTGCAAACTTTGCAGCTTACTACAAATTTTAACGGAAAAATATATACCACCAGTAACTTATTACGGATTTATGTGGTCAGTTACGATAAATAAAATTATTTTTTACATAGGTACGATATTTTGTTTATAATAGAGGTATTGTTATATAATCGCTTAGATAATTAAAAAAAAAAGATAAGATAATTCTTCAAAGTAATAACGAGAACGAGTATAAATATTGTAACTTGTCGCTTTTTGGTTAATATTCGTAGTTAGTATTTTACCATAAACAAATATATAAATAATAAAATCAAGTATTGAAACAAGAAGAAAGTATAAGTATTGTGCTTAAAACTACAAATAGTAAAGAAACAATTTTGATTATATCAGCGTCAACAACACAAAATTAAGATACCTACAACAAAACTATCTATGGTCAACTCCATTCCACTCCTGTCTTCCACTGTCCACTAGTGCGTGAAAACCGGGGCTCGCGATTTTTTGTAAGATTTTCCGCGAGAGTAGGCGCCGAACGCACTGCGACTGATTAATCGACTATTGATTACTGGTGACAGGAAGGGGATGCTTCTACACTTCGGGCTCGGAAATTATATTCTAAAACTACTATATATAGAATCACCAACGAAAAACAGCTTAAAAACTCATTGATTTTAAAGACTCAAACACAGATAAAAACTGTATTTGGTGTGAAAGATGAATCTTTAAAAAGTTTGATATCTAAATTTGATCAAACTTTTTTTCCAGAAAAAAATTACACCCTATTGGGCGTCATTTATCATTTCTGGTAACTGATTCAAAACATAAAACGTGAACACAATATCACTGTCTGTATATTTAATCATTTAAAACTTGCTATATAAGTTGCTAAATCAAAAACCTTCGTTCAAAACTAGTTATAATTAAAGGTGATTTTCTAAAATCGGTGTAGCATGCGTTCCGAAAGCGAACCAGTGTTATTTGATGCGTGAAGTCGCGTCAGACACAACGCCGTCAGACGCATCTATCGCGTGCTGTACACGCATCGCACTGTTTTGAATTAGGGGTTAGGGAAAGCATTTGTAAATAAGGGCTGTTTACTATATTATAAAGAGATATATTATACTGGTGTTTACGCGTAGGCTATTGTTATTTTTCTGAAGTGGAAGCGTGCGGTTTATTAATTCATTTTTATTTAGTTATTTTTTTATAAATTTAAATACTACATAAGTCTGCGCGCGTGGTTCATTTAGGTAATAAACCATACAACCATACATAGAGTACATGCCTAGTAGTTATTCATTCATTGATTTTCAGCCTGTGGTGTCCCACTGCAGGGCAAAGGCCTCCCTTCCTATTGTCCAGTTCACTCTGTCCTGGGATATTGTGTCCTGGGATATCTAGTAGTAATACAGAAAAAAACACCAGTGTTCAACACACAAACGTTTGTTTTTGGTGGGGTTTGAACTCATGACCCACAGCGTGGAAAGCAGAGCTACTACCTACTAATATGATCTCATATTTGTGACATCTGTCAAGATCAAACAACTTGTCAAATATCAGCACACCGCAAACCGCCAATTTGTAGAGCAAGTGTGATCAAAGATGGCTGCCTACTTGGAAATTTACAGTTTGATAGTTTTGATAAAACCAACTCCTTTGATTTGAAAGTTTAATAAGATCTCTGATTTCAATATGTGTAAGTTTAGGGATTAATAATTCTGTGAAATTGTTTTAGTTGAAGTTCAACTTGTCAAATATTTATCGAGTGTATTATTAACGGCCGGTTTCTGGAAACCCAAATCACGTTTGATCCGAGTTTGACACAGAAATTATTTGATTTTTTCGTTGATCATCGTTCGAGGAACCGGCCGTAAGTCGAAAGTTATGAAAAAATAAAAAGATTAATTAGTTCTTATTATTAATAGCTTTATAAAAAAATTACTATCAGTTTTGTAGTAGTAAATAATGTTGATAGTGCTAAACAATGGCTAAAAAAAGACCAGCCTCTTTGAAAAAGTCAGAATTACGTAACTCATCTCAATAAAAAAAATATTTAATCATGGTTTTGTGACCTCATGTCACAAAACCATGCAAAATTGTTATTGAGTTTTAAAATCCAAAAGTGAAAAATCTACCCTTAAACCTCCCCTGAAATATTGGGTTGGATTAACATTACATTGATAACCCTAACAAGTTGCAAAGTAATCAAAAATAAAGGTAACGGTATTAGTTTTCATATATTTTGTACGTACCACATAATATTTGATATCTGGCAAATGTCCAAACTATTTCAATGTTCACGTGCGAACCCACATTGCTTCGCGGTGCGGAACGCAATTCAAAACGTGTGCGGGTTTTTAAAATATTATGTTTAATTTAATAAAAAAGTAACTTGAGGACCTTAGTTGTAAAATAAAATCTTTTCAGTTTTAGCATTAGGAAAAATAAGAAATAACTTATTTGTAACCTTCAATGACTGTTTTGTTAGATCGCAAAATTAAACACTAAAACAAAATATTAAGTACACAGTATATTTTCTATAACAAAAGAAAATCCGGAAAAGTTCCTTTTAAGAAAAAGTTCGGATTATTTTTAGCATATTTTCAAATACAGATTTCGTGTTGTTTTAAATATATTAATTAAGTATATTTATATTGTATTTGAGACGTGAAATTTCAGAGTGATAGACGCAACTAACTTATTTAAGGTAATAATTGATCTGTATTTGATAACAAGTTCAAATACAAATACTTTGCTGATTTACTTTATTAAAAAAAACGGCCCTCAGTTTATAAGGCTACTACATACTGGGATGTACAGAGTGTATAGTCATGACGTCTGCGTATCGACGTGCTATGCCTAGGAAATGAATCACTGCACCCTGTATACATTACATAGCCAATAGAATGTTTAGACAGATCGTAAAATAAATCTGCACCAAACCTGAAATAGAGTTGAATGAAACGAAGTAATAATGTGGATTAAATGTAGCTTTATTCGTAAGATACTTTTTAAATTTAAAAAAATTGTAATGATTTAATTATGATTTGTGAAGGTGCTGAAATTATTGGTTAATCCAAAAAAAAACATGATTTTCAAAATCATTTCAGAAGGTCCAGAGATTTACACATACCTACTCAAAAATACCTCTTCATAATATTAGTATTGATGAATAAAAATATACACATACAAAACCTAATATTTGAAGAATATCCGTTTTTGATAAAAAAAATACTAATATTTGTATTGTATCCGTATTTCGTACTCTCTCTCTCTTTGCCTCTCTTAGTTAATTCCTCATTACTGAGGACCCGAGTTCTCGTCATTCTGTTCGAGTAGGTTTCTGGTCGCGACTTTTCGTCATGAATTTATCTTCGATTAGGTTTCTAGAAACATTTTAAAAGTCCATTTGAGTTTATTCTTAAATTATGACAAATATGAAGCCTTATATTTGTAAAAGTGTCCATCTCTAGTAGTTTCTAGGTCTACAACAGCCGTTGGACATGTGTTTCGCGGAGCGCTGCGTTTACAAGAGGCTATTGTGCAGACTTGGGTCCGGCTCTATGGTAGACCAACACGTCGATATTCCTATTTACGGAGCTTAGATGCTGGTTCGAAGTTTTGGCGTGCACACTTCGATTATTTGAAATTCTGTACGATTGAAGTACTTACGTCATTTTTTAGTGAAAACTGATTTGCACCTTGGATTAATATTACGCATTACTAAGAATAACTCAGAAATTTATAGGCAAATCCCGATTAAATTTAAATCGGTCTATCATCAGTTTTCATCTCTACTATAAAAACACATAGGTAACATATATGCGGTATATTAAATGAGGTATATTGAAATAGTTTTTTTTCAATTATTAGCCTTTAATTACATGTAACTATAGCTAAATCAAAGATCAATTTATACGTGTTTTATAAACATTTGATTCTCATGTTGTTTAGTTTTATAATTACTACTGAAATTGCTAGCTAATTAAGTGATCAGATATATGTAGCCAATTCGCTAATTCCAATGCTATATGTTAGAATATATAGTATCTACGGAGAGGCACTAGACGCCATTGAACGCAATGACCGTTAGTACTTAGTCTGGATCCAATTAGAGTTGCTGAATACATCCTCTTATATCCTCTAGAATGTTCTATAATTAGTTGAAAACCACAATATATTAGATAAATCAAATAGAAAATAGTATATTGCACACAACAGCTTAAATATTCACGGATATATCACACCCTAGTCCCAAACTAAGCAAAGCTTGTGGGAACTAGACAGCTGATGAAATACTTGTATACATTTTTAAATACATAAGCACATAAACATTGCTGTGGGTGGGAATCGAACCCACGACCCACAGCATGGGAGGAAGAGATACTAACCAGCAAGCAGGTTTTGTTAAAATTATCTGTGAAAAAAAAAAAACATGAAAGTTCTAAAATATAGAAAACAACACTATATGCCCATTTATTGTTAATACCTATTTTATTTATTACTCAAATACTTGTAGCAATATTTTTTGCGATTTTTTTATTAAATAAATTGATTTGTATTGTTTATTTGCTGGTATGAATCGGAATGTTTTGATATTAGTTCGGTCAAATTTTCGGTCACCGCAGTCAACAATTAATTATCAATTAGTTCATTAAAACCGACATCTAATTAAACGTGATAACACAATGTGAGCATTCATTCAATAGAAAACATGTTATCAAAGTCCAATCTTTGTCAGTCAACTCAAACCATCAGTGCGTAGCGAGTTTCATGAAAGCATCTAGTGTAAAATACTGTTGCTAGACCCACAATTTTACACTGTAAAGTTGAGCACACAAAGTCGGGATTGGCATGTATTGTGTCGGATAAGGTGCACGCATAGGTCATGCTCGTGTGCTTGACAATAATGCATGACTGAGCTAATGTTTGCTTTGTATCAAGCTACACTAGTTATGCCGCCGCGGCCCGCTCGGGGCTTGAATGTATAATTTGCTGCGGACTCAGAATAGCCAATTAAAGAGACTCATGCATTTTGTATGTGCTGTAATTGTGTTGTTTTGTTATCAAATTGTGCTCGAGTTAGATTTAGTTATGCGTTAAATTATGGATAATGTTTGGTTTGGTCAAAGGTTAGGGTAACAACATTTGTGACTAGATTTTCATTTTATTGTTGCGCTAAATAACAATTATTGAATTCACCCACCTTTTTTAGATCTAATAACTGTAAGCCTGATTTTAATAAAAAATACTAATTTGGATCAGTTGAGCTATCTTATCTCTAGGTGATTAGCAACGGTCTGTTTCTTATGGATTTCGTAAATGACGATAAATATAAATGATTCTTAAAATAAAAAAAATATATCTATTTAGCGATAGAACTGCCTATTTTATGTCTAAGACAAAGTTCAAGTTGTATAGTAAATGTCGTTGTAATATTTAAGTTGTTGTGCGCAATAAAGTATTTTCTATTATATGATCATACACTACACAACCAAGGTACTAAGTACCTAATTTGAAATATACCTGTACAGTACAATTACTAAATAATGCAAACAAAAAAACAATCCACACATCATCAACTAGCCCCAAGCTAAGTAGAGTTTGTGTTTTGGGTAGGTACCTACTAGAAGACTTACATACTTAATACAATACATTACAAAAACATCATTACTTATTATTAACTATAGATCGTTTGCAACGGTCTGTAGATAGCTCAACTGTTTCTTATGTATTTTATATGACAATGTACATTTTGTAAATACTGTATAGTCGTAAGTTTGTATGTGAATAAAGCTTTATTTAACTGTTAAAAAAAATACATTACAGAACACCCGGAATAAATATTTGCAGAACATACAAACATTTATCCCAAGGCGGGACTCGAACTCGCAACTTTCCGCGTCACAGGTGGACCATCGCCCACCGCGCCACATCGGTCGTCATAATTGTAGGTATAAAAGGTCGAAAACCTTTCAGTCAAGAAATAAACGACTTGCATTTGTCTTATAACATTATCCTCAATGTAAGTCATATTTAAAACTATTACGGTTCTGAACATAGTTTCGTTTTATATCATGGCCCATGCAACTGTGCCGAAATATCGGGAAAAAATCAAACAACACAAATCATGGTAAGTATCCCGTTTATAAAGAAAACTATATCCTCAATGGCTTTGGCGGAGAACTTTGCCCAGCAGTGGGACAATCTAAGTTAAAAAAATAAAACATTAGTATCGATGGACTTACTCTATAAGGTAAAAATTGTTATAGCCAAAGATCATCAATCTAATCATCAATCGTCTCTTGTCAAAAAACACCCATTTATATCATCCTAATCACATCCAATATAGCAAGATTAGTCTCCAAGCGTACCTTTTTGTGGCGACAAATAGCGCTTCACCCTGGCATGTTCTCGTTGTTGTATTTTCAAAAAAACATTGTACAGTACTATTTTTACTTTCCACTTCCGATTTTCCGACCGCTGGTCAATTGTTCATGGGCCCATGTGCCCAGCGCGCAGAAGCTAGGATCACCCAGTGTTCACTTCACGGCAATTAGGCCTATGACGCCTTTGTTCATAGCTTTGATGATATTTTTATTGGCGATACGAGGATACGATGTGCTTAATTAGTTGTTAGAAAATTCTTTTGTTTATACGGGAAATTGAAAAAGATTTTGTAACGTAAGGATATTCCAGTAGCTCTACCATGAGTTTTTACTATACTATCTAAACTATACTCGCTAGCGTCTGTAATTAAAAAAATGTATGAAGATTTGTACAGCGCCTCTAGCGGATAGTTGGGTACTAAAATTCGCCATACTAATATTGACGTAACTACTGTAGTAAAGTCAGGCGATTTTGCTGTGACAACTCATGGTAGAGGTACTGATCGTAAATATTTATACACATTTTATTTAAATTTATGTATTTAAGATATAACAGGCTACTAAGACCACTGGGCTTTGGTGAACAGAAAGCTAGTTTAAAGGGTCACTCCATTAAAAAACTGTATCCACATAATCAGATCTTACCATCTTTCTAGCGTAACTCTTTCAAAAAATCAAATCAAATCAAAATCGTTTATTTCGGAACATTAGGATAATAATACAATAACAAAAATTAGAAACGATGATAGCTACAATAGTATTATCTACTGTGTCGTAGCCATCAACGCCCACCTCCTAAAAACTAAGGCATAAAAAAAATGTTCCACGGGAAAAAAGTAATACAAAAAAGATATTTTACAAAAATGAGAAGTAAATCTAACATGCAAACAAATATATTTATGTGTAACAAAAAAAAATAAAGCTTAAAAAGTAGGTTCTAGCGTATGGTCTAGCACATGTGGTATGGAAGAATGAGTAGTGTAGAGTGTGAGGGTGTGTGTGTTGTGTGTGTGAGTAAAGGTTGTCTTTATCAACAGTAATGCCTTTTTTCCCTATTAAATGTATGACTAAAAGGTTAAAATCATTGAAAAACATTTGATACTTATATCACGTAGTTATAAATAAAAACCAGTCTAGGTTTAACCCTAGACTTGATTTTATATTTTAGGGTTAATCGTTCTTTAACAAAATTGATAAAAAAAAACAAAAGGAATCGTTAGTTCTATTTCAGTTTAATTTAATTGTAAAATCCGATCAAACATCCAATCACAAGAATCAGTTATCCTATAAACTAGGTAAACTTCGTCAAGGTACCAATAGCATTTCAAATCTTGAATTTGAACGTTCAATTCGGCTCGCGCATATTGTGCCAACATCACGGTACAGTCGGCAGCATAAATCCAATCAGCGGGCCGAGACGAGCGATGTTCCCGTCACTGTACCTGTAGTACGTGTGTTGCTGCATGCTGAATGCATTGATGCATCCTTGCTGCAGGGCTGGCACGACAACTTACATAGGACATTTACATGGGTATTTATCGTGTTGCCTAATATTCGTTGATTTTTTTTTCTCTAGCCTGTATCGTCCCACTGCTGGGCAAAGGCCTCCCCCAAACCCTTCCACTTCTCTATATCTTTGGCAATGTCCCACCAATCCATTTCAAACACATCAAGGTCATACCTCCAACGCTTTTTCGTTAAATTATTAAATTTTATCAAGAGTTAAAAAGTTTTCTATGTCAAAGTTTATTTAAAAATCTAGTTCGCAATATCAAAGGATTTTGATTGCAAGATATATTCCTCATCTTCTTTATATTTTATTGTACAAGAGTGATTACAGATAGATCATAAATAAATTAGATGTACAAAGGCGATCTCTTTTAGATGGCTCTACCTATATGATGAAGTGTTTATTTGACATTCGTGTCAGTCAAGTCGGCTGTCATAAATTTAATCACGGTATACTACTTAATTTCTAGACATTTCGACAACATTTAGCTCGGTTTTTTTAATACAATGATATTTTATGTGATGATGATAGCAGTGCATGCCAGCCCTAGGTATAGTCAGGCACCGCGCCGAAGTCATTAGCAGTAATGGCTGATCCACTCCGCACCGGCAGATTTAGTGCGGTTACCGTACCTTACATACTGTATATGTACACGTTTCATTTCTAATATTGCTAGCTTGTTTTGATAAACTGCTTTAAGTTTCTTCAAACTAGTATAAAAAGGATTGGTACGAATGTTATCCGTTTTTATACATTGATACAACACTTTTAAAAATCTTGTAAGTTAATATTTAAAATAAATAAGGTACATATATAAAAAATAAAACATTCTGTTTTAGTTCAATTGATAGTAAATACATAGCAAAAAAAATTGTTATTGTATAAATTGAAAAATATGTATAAATTAAAAAATATTGTAAGTATACTATTTTACATAAATAGGTGAATATTATAATTAATAAGAATAGTGTATTTTATCAACAATGTATTGCTCCATATTGTATGAAAGCAAGAATTATTCAGAAATATTTTGATTCACGATAAATAAAAATTACTATCATACTCATCATGAACAAAAAAGACACTTGAAATAATTTTTAGTTTTTTTTTATAAATATTACATCATTTTATTTTGTTCCGAAACCTATTTAAGTACTTTACAAGCTCATAATACCTTACTTACCAGTAATAGTTTCCAATAGGTACGCTAGTACAGTCGTGCACAAAATTGCAGTGCACTACCATTACCGGTAATGAGTTGGCATTCAACTCGCGAACAATGCATCGCGACTGTACCGCTATTACAGTAATCGATTTGATTGTAGGCATTTTGATGATGAAGATACATAATTTAATGAAATAAAGGTATAACATTAGATAATTTAAAAAAAAACTCACTTTTTATACAGCGCCATCTATATGTAGTCTCAAACCAAGCACTACCCAACTTACTTATACATTATTTTTTGACATAATGTATGACTGTAATGTAATGCTGACTGCGAAGCGATACAAAATCTTTTTTCAAATGTTAGAAATAAATTGCCATAAATTATTATAAGTATCCAAAATACAACCGCAATTATATTTTTCTTCACACAAAATCTTATTTTAGATGAAGTTCAAACCAACGACAGTACGGGAGGCATACATATATTATATAACGTTATTGCTAACTTAAAATTGGTAGCTAATTTTAAGTAGCAATCCTTTTATTTTATGTAGGGTGAAATTAGTAAGCTCAGACTAATCTCATTTAGTTGTAAGTTAAAATGACCAGACTGACCTTTTTTTTATATAATCAATAAATAAATAAATAACCATATCTACTTAATAGTAGAATAATGTCATCTCTACCTTTTTATAAGATAGGGATGAAAAATCATCATCATCAACCTATAGCAGTCCACTGCTGGACGTAGATCTCTCCCAAGTCGCGCCACTGAGCCCGGTCTTCGACTCTTCTCATCCAGTTTTTACTAGGATATATTTTTTTTTCAATTTATACATATTCTTAGCTTAGTTTAGAAAATACTTTATAATTATTATTATTTTTTTTTTTCAGAAATAATATATTTAATGTACATAGTCATATAAAATACATAAGAAACAGTTGAACTATCTACAGACCGTTGCAAACGATCTATAGATAGTTCAACTGATCCAAATCAGTACCAATCTTTATAAAATGTAAATTCGAAAACTATCTCAGAAATAAATTCTTGGGTTCTTTATAACGATCGCAAAGGGTAGGGAGGGCACTGGTCGATTTGCATGAAGGGATGTGGGGAGATTAGGTGATTTTCAACTATTTCGTGTAAGGGTTGATTTACAAGAATGTGAGTGATTTAAATTGCGATTTAGTGAGTAACATTTAATATTTTTGTCCATCGAATTATTGGATTTTACAGCTAAATATAATAGATTAAAAATGATTAGTACATGATTTAGATCTTATTTTCTTATCTTATCGGGTTCGATTTCCGCCTTGGGATAAAATATGTTTGTACAATCTGCAAATATTTATTCCGGGTGTTCTAGGTGTTTATATGCATAATAAAAAATATCTATCTATGTAATGTGTTATGTCAGTCTACTAGTACCCTTATCACAAGCTCTGCTTAGCTTGAGGCTAGATGATGTTGTCCAGTATTATTTATTATTTATTTATTTATCTTATTGTATGGATGGATTGATGGATGTTTGTTACTTTTTCACGTATAATTTACTGATGGTTTATACATCAGAATAACACATGGGGACATCACAATAACAATATGTAATGATTTTGTGTGAATTGTACAAAATATAACGATGACGAAGTCTTTTTTCAGGATTTTTGTATTTTAAAGGAAATGATCTATATAAAACACAAAATTTAATGCAGAATTTCTTGAAACAACTAGGTACATAAATATCAAAGTACATTAAGGCGCATGTTTCTTAGTTTTTACGATACGAGTGAATTACGGTTATGGCCGCAGTTGCCCGTCTCCCCCTAAGCAGTTAGGGGTTGTATGGAGATTTGAACCCTCTTAACCGTATTGTTTTGAATTTTATACCTAAACTTTGCGACGTACATACTTTGGTGGAATTTAGTTTTGGATTTATATTCGTAGAGATTTTGGGCAAAATATGATTTGAAACTATGAATTATAAAGTAATCAAAATGTGATATTGTTGCCCTTAACACAGAGAGAATCAGATTTTAGGAATAAAAAACAAAAATAGTTATCAAACTGAATACCTAGAATCACGTAGTATTGCACCTAGAATCACTTAGTATGTAAGACGATTCTAAATGATCCTTGTGATTTTACTGAATAAAGTAATTTTGACAATTAACAATAGCGTATCAAAAAAAATGTAGGGTAAAATGTAGGCACTTAAATCTTGATGGTGAAATCAATATTTTATTTGATTTCAACATTGGTAAGCCTTAACTTAGTCGTAGATTTAAATTCACCTTCAAGATTTAAGTGTTCATTTGATATTGTAACATACATTTTAATGGAGCACTAATTGGCTGCTCATAACGATGTGTGCTATACTTATAATTTTCCGAAAATTCAAGACAGAAATCAGCCAAGCCTATATCACCCTGTAATTTCTTCTCGTTATGCCTAACTTTTCGCATATTTCAACAATGTGACATCAATTTCTGCGAAATCGTAAATAACGATCTGATTTACATAACAACACATTGTTAGAGATTCTTTATATACAGACGATGTCATATTATGTGATCTGCCAACTATCTTAAAGAAATATGCCGTGCTACTCTAATTTGTACAACCATTCCGCTCTAGCACACTATGAAAATCATCGGAGCGCGCCGATGGGCGGGGTCTAAGTCAAAACCACTGTTTGATGAGCTGTGGAAATTCTCGTGGATGGCTTTTGTTGCTGGATTTTCCGTTGGTAGAGATTTGAGCGGAGTGTCTAAGCTCACTGGTTGGGTTATATATCGGGTGACTGCACATTGGCTGATAGAAACCACGCCTCTCTGGAAAATGCATTTCCAAGATTGCTATGCAGATGGCATCGGTAAGAATGGGGAGATTTGTAAAGTTTCGCAGACTTTGCGAGGATTTGGGATACTGAAATGCCTCTTTTTAGGCTAATGGCGGTCTTGTTCGAGTTTGAATGGGACGCGTTGTGAGGGGATGTATTCGGATTAATTAGGTACTTGGAGAGCCAACTTGTGTTATGTTTACCTTAGTATGCTGAAAATGAAAAGAATACGTTTTTATGAGGTTTTCTTGGAATTCAGTCTATTACTCTGTCTACGATATATGAACGCTTTAAACAGAAATTCTTACATATTTAATTTTTTTACAATGTTTCATTCAAAACTTTTAATTGATGTTTTGTAAATTAATACCTACTGTAGTACTTAATGAACCAAATGGAAGTATTTATAATACATATTCATACATTACTCCATATTTAAATATCAAGGTACATATTCAATACTAAAATAACTTATGCTTATTTTAATTGCCCCAAGCTTGACTTGCATATTGCTAATCACACAGCTTTAACCCTATTTACACACAAGGCCTAAATTTTTTTTGTAGATTTAAAAATTTCGACAAATCACGCTACACAGAAAATGCGCAAAAACGGCGTGTAATCAGCAGGTTTTAGCCGTTTTAGAAATGTGTGTATCAAAAAGGTGTGTTAACAAGTGTGGTCTCAGCATTAGGCCCCATACAGACAGCACGTTGGTAAGCCGAGCAGATGTGCAGTCACTGACTGCTCTGATGCGATTTGCGTACACACTTCGTTACGCACGCCAGTAAGCCCCTTATTGATACGATGTATAAATTTATATAATGTATTGTGGTGCAATCTGTATTGTTATATTGATCGACTGATTAATTTGAGGGTAGAATCAAATTGTATAACGTAGAATTTTTCTACGCAGATTGTACGACAGGCGTCACAGCTCAGATGGTAGTAGCTCTGCCTTCCATGCTGTGGGTCGTGCATTCGATTCCCACCCGGAGCAAATGTTTGTGTGGTGAGCATAAATATTTTTTCTGTCTGGGTGTATTCTAAATATGTATTTACAAAAAAAAAGTACGTAGTATTTTACAAAACGTTATGACCTAGTATTCTAAGACCTAGTATGAGTATATTCTGACTTCAGCTGACCTGTTCCATCAATGGCCCAGCTGCTCATAATAAGGGCAAGCAGTACAATGCTCGCGGTGTCATCCGCTTCACCGGCATTCAATCTCATCTCTGTAGTCTGGAAACGGTCACTCTGCAATGGAATAGACAAATTATACTGTGTATTATTACTAAGTTAAATTGACACCGCACTGGAACTTCAGTACTTAATTTAGTTTAATAGTGATTCTTTGTAAGAAGGAGAACTGGCACCTAGAATCACCTAG
The DNA here is from genome assembly GCA_932527185.1 of Ecliptopera silaceata. Classification (NCBI taxonomy): domain Eukaryota; kingdom Metazoa; phylum Arthropoda; class Insecta; order Lepidoptera; family Geometridae; genus Ecliptopera; species Ecliptopera silaceata. The sequence continues at coordinate 4,255,268 of OW052211.1, forward strand.
TATTAAACTGTAGAAAACAATTATAATAAAATAATAAATCTTAACGATCTTAAAAATAAGTTTATACTTACCCTTATTATATTTACAACTTTTTGTAACGCAGAATAAAAAAAAACATTTTTTTATTCTCCGTTACAATAAGTTGTATTTCCACCGTTCAAATGTGGTTGTGGTTTTTAAAGTAATTTTTTGTTGCAGACGTAATGTGATCAGACTTTACCCATTGCGCGTTCTCTCCCATTCTCTTCATCCGAATGTTGAAATGAAAGATTTTCCGTCCATTTTTTCTTATAGATTAATCTTGGAGTTTTTGTGGGATCTTTCGAGACGGGGTTGTACGACTGGCGATTATTTGTAGTTTGTAATTATAATAATGAAAAATTATTACTAGTCAACGGTGAACATATAAAAATATTATCTAAGATCGAGTTAGTGCATTACAATTTAGGTAGGTATATTTTTTAATTTGTTTTATTTTTTATAGTAAATAAATATCCGTGGACATATCACACATCAATCTCAAGCGAAGCAAAGTTTTCACTAAGATTTAAAAAACTTTTTAGGTATTTTCCAATTTTCCAATTATGGTATTTATCTAGTAGGTACATATAATGAAAAGATTTTTTTTTTATTATGTAGATACCTATGTGAAATTGTTTCAAAGACACAAGTTCTTTATCACAAATGGTTTGCAAGCCCATATTTGAACCCTAAAATTTAAAACTCCAAAATTCTAAAGCAAGCACGTGCCGAGTCGGAAACGAACCCGCACCAGCGGACGTCATCTATTACACAGCTATCGGGACTTACCATCTGAAATATTTACTTGGAGATTTATTGAAGTATTTTTAAATATTGATATAAATTGATATATTATAGTATTGTTATAAATAAATAATAAATAATGCTGGACAATCCACACAACATCAACTAGCCCCAAGCTAAGCAGAGCTTGTGTGCTTGTACTAGAAGACTGACATACTTACTTAATACAATACATTACATAGATAGATATTTTTTTATTATACATATAAAATACCCAGAACACCCGGAATAAATATTTGCAGAACATACAAACATTTATCCCAAGGCGGGAATCGAACCCGCAACCTTCCGCGTCGCAGGCGGACCATCGCCCACCGCGCCATATCGGTCGTCAAAGTGATGGTTTTATACTCATTAAATGTAAAAGTAATGCCTCAAAGGGTACGTCCTGAATTGTCCTAAATGATGTATTTTTACAAGTTATGTCAATCGAGCATTAAAGAGCTGAACGCGCTTTAAATGGTTCTACATATTTTTGTGTTATTTTGATGTATAAGCTATATTATTGGAAAGTTTCACACTCTAGTCCCAAACTAAGCAAAGCTTGTACTAACTAGATTGCAGATAGAATACTTAAGAAACATTTTTTTGTAAATACATACAAACTATCGCCTTGAAATTATTAGTAGAATGATTTAGCTGTCTTTATACAGTGTACTTACATATGTACCCACAAAATAACTATAGAATTATTCAAAATATTCAGTGCGATTATTATTTAAATTCCCCATAGCGATGTCAGGATGTGTCGGTCGATTTGAATGACAATACGGAGGGTCCGCCCCGCGTTTTGGACTTTACAATTTTATGTCTGAAAGGGAAGATTTACTGTCCATTTTATATTTTGGTGAAAATAAAACGAAAAACACATTGTTTTGGAACATAATAGAATAGTCTGTATTGCACACAACTTAAGAAAGAATACTTTAAGGTAATAAAAGTACGTACTCTTGTGGTAGGTAGGTACAGTGGACGAGTGAGTAGGTACAATAGGTGGCTTTATTGCTAATAGCAATATCTCAGGGCAACCTTTAGATGGATTGTTTAAAGACATTTATTTCTTATAAACACATAGAAGTTTACTTATAATGAGATTAAAATTTATAACTATTAGTTTTGCCTCTTAATGGCGCTAACGTAACATTTGACTAAAAAAAATATAAAAAATACTTAAAAAGTTCTACTAGTCAGATCTTAATTAATCTTATCTAGGAAAGAATCATCAAAATCGGTTCAAAATTTATGGATCAATTCTAGCATACATGGACGGGCGTACATTATTGTACAACTAAATGAAACTAAGTCAAAGTCAAATATACTTTATTCCGTAACAACACAAGGAGCATTAAGAATCGTTTTATATATTAGGTGATTTTATTCTTATTATATTCTATTCTTCTCATCATCATAATTAAGTAATCTATGAATTGTATTTGAAAAAGTACCATATGAAGCACTGCCCCGAGTCCATTCTTAAACATAATGGTTTTAAATCTCATGTGCAATCACCAAGTTAATAAAATATAAGATAATATTCATTCAAAAATAATGACTGCAATGAATAATTTATTAGTCTTTAAAAATGTAATAAAATTTTACGAAGTGGACCCCATTTTAAATGTCATTGTAATATCACAATTCATAACATATATTGTATATGACTGATATGACACTTTGAAGGCGTTACGAATTATACACAGTTTTACAATTATATTTAGACCTACAGTAAAATATACAATCATCTCTATATTTGTAACGATAGAGTGCAATATCGAGCGATTAAAATTTCAACAGAATGAATTTTGGTTTGTACGTATTATATCTTATTGTGTTTTTAACACTTCGCCCCCGCTCGAGTGTGGGGTAGGAAGGGTAGTTTGCACCCTACTGATTAGCGTTCTTAATCTATGGGGGCTTATGAATGATGGTATTCGAAAGGCTGGCCTTAATTTTGATTAGAAATATTTGGAAAATTATTTAAAAAGATAATATGAAAAACATCAGAACTTGATATTTTATCACACAAGTTTACAGAAGTAATAATATAGATCTAAAATAGATAGTTTTATTAGGCTAGTTTAGACCATGTTTGTTACACTTATTTGGTAAAATAAATGTATTGTATCTAGATTAAATTATTTTATTGCATTTCTACTATAACGATTAGTTAGTTTAATGTTTTTTAATTACCCACTTTTTAATAGTTTCACTTTTTACAAAATGACATAAGTATTAGCATATAGTGCACTTGCCAGCCGACCAACTTAACGTGTACCTATGTATATTTATTTTTTGATAAAAGTTTGTTTGGAGACAAATAAAAATTTATCTTATCTTACCTTATTTATTTGTGATGTCACATTATAAAATATGTTATAAATTGTATAATTATTAGTTATTGTTCGTTATACCAAAGTTAATATGAAAGTTATTTACAAATTCTCAATTTTTTTTGAAGATTTTTGTGTATGCTGACACGCTTTGGCATAACACCGTCCAGTTATTCAATAGTATTCCACATGTTTATTTAACATAGTAAACTGTTACTTAATGAACTACCCCGAGCTTAAGCTTATTTGCTGACAAGTTCATCTTATTATACTGAATCCAATGACAGTTGTGCGCTATTGTACAAGACATTTTGAATAAATACTTATTTACATAAAATAAAATAAATAATATTCTTGGACATCACAAACAACGCTATCTTCAAACTACGCATAGCATGTACTATGAGAAGACTACTACAGAATACTAATAGGCGGTCTTATCACTACTCGTTTAGAGATCGCTTATAGTGATAAGACCGTCTATTCTCAGACCGCATACTCTCTTTATGTTTCTCTAATTTTGTATTTTTATGTTGTGCTAAAGTGTTTTCTATCTATCTAGAGTGCTGACATAATATTTTTTTAACTTTATGATGAATAACAAATAGATTTATTGGACTGACTTCAGGAAACTCTCAATCGTTGATCAGGCCAAAGTGACCGACAGCTCTCTGTTAAAATCTCTGAATAAGAATAAGAAACTTCAAACTTCAATTGCATTTATTCAATAAAATCACAAGGATCACTTTGAAACGAAAGACGTCTGCTAGATGATTCTAGGCGCCAGTTCGTCGCGACCAGAGTCTAGAAGAACTGACAAGAAACTAGACCTGGATTCTAGCGTTTTTTTTTATATAATCCTTCTTACAATTGTTTAATAGGTAAAGAAGTTGGAGCTAGTTCGTCCCAAGCTTGCTTGTCTTCTGAATAATCAGATATTTTATAATAAGCCTTTGATTAGAGTTTTCGTTTTATTACGTTGACAAACATCGCTTGGGACTATGTTATAGAAGCGTACACAGAATGAATAAATTCTTATTCTTTTTAAGAAATCGCAATTGATTGGTAAGTAATAACAACCCCAAGTTTTAGTAACAAAACTTACAATCAAAAGACAGTTAAACCAGTAAATAATAGACCAATAACTGATTCCGGAATCTGGTACCCAAAATGGCTGCCACGTGCTACATGCTATTAAAGTTGCGTGTGTACAAAGGACCACACTTAACAGCTTCACATCCGGGGCATTTAACATTTACCTATACTATTATCCTATCTTTATTATAAACGCGAAAGCTTGTATGGATGTTTGTTTGTTAGTCTTTCACGCAAAATCTACAAACTACTTCAATGGATTTTAATGAAGCTTTTATAAGAAAAAGTTGCGGGCGCCACCTGTTTATTAAAAATCAATATCAAATTTATGTACTATTTAAAACTAAAAGATTAATAAAAGAGGAAATATCAAATGTTGCCATAAATATCTTCACAAAGCATAATTTACAGGTACCTACGTGAAGTGCGTCGTCTACAAATACTAAGAAATGGAGGTATAAGTATGAACATTTTAGTTAATAAATACGTAGAGATACGTCACAGTAGGTACGATAAATACCCGCTAAATTACATTCGGATATGACGTCATTGCGGTGCGCCCGCGCCGGATGTTAACACCCATTAATTGTTCTTGACATTATTTCCGTAAACACTGCGGGATGTGACATTCGATTCATAGTTATTTAGAAGATTTTCCTTGTCTTAATATAAGTACTTGGATATTTTTAAGTTTTGTATCCATCATTTCATACTGATTTGTTTATAATGTTTATTATACAGGTAGTTAGCTAAACAAAAATAAATAAATATTATTATTTATTATTAAAAATAAATATTAGTTAAAATATTGTAAAAGCTATAAATTATCCATCGCATCATAAACTCACAAATAAACGTTACTTGTTATAATACCGCTAACAATAGACATCTCGAGTGCATTGGACACGCTAAAGAAAAATTCGATTCGAAGTGAAAATTCTAAAAACCGCAGATTCGTCTCGCACCGATCGCGTTCGCCCACGATCGAACAAGTGCAGTAATAACGTGATTAACTAGCCCTTATTGTAAGGGATTAAGGTTAAGAATGTTTGTTAGGAATTTAAAATAATAATACGTGATTGCTGTCCCTCTGTCTTTTGCATTCATTGTTGCGTGATGTACGCTACCGTCGTATGTTGATTCTGATGGTTAGGTTTTGCTTGTTTCCATTGTATTTCGTGAATTTTTCAACAAATTAACTTTATACATATATATATATATATATTAATCAGACCAATAAGAAGAGATCAGTAATCATTATTACTGATCTTCTTATTGATCTAATTAATACACATATATATAGGGGGCTCTTCTTCTTATATAACAAAAGTACTCTGCATTGTAATAATATGCTTTATAAACAGAATTTTTTTATTTGTTAAGAATTAATTTAGTATTGTTATAGTAAGAAAGATTTTATTTCTTCATGTTGGTAACAAAAGGTCTTAAATGTGATCTGAATATATTATAACACGACAATGTTGTTGTCTAAAGCCTTTACATAAAATATTCGTAGACTAGCATAATTACTTATTATTATTAAAAGGTAGAAAAAAATACACTTTTACTTCGTTTCGATAAATTATCCAGACTTATTAATACCAATATTTTTTGTCAAAATCTATGTCGTATGTGTAAAAAATCGTGCCGTGATCAATGGAAACAGACAGCATCCACGCGTGAATTTAAATCTCGCCGCGGGCGTTAGGAAACTGTGATTTGTGGTTATTTACCGTGGTTGTTAACTTTCCATTTTCGATAGTCACCCGTGCGGAACCGAACCCGCGACGATTTCGATGCGAGTTGCGTTTTTAATTTGCGAATACGTTTTGTATTTCGGATTCGGATTGTTCAGAATAAGTATTGTGGTCGCAACAATAGATGAATCAACTGATTTTTAAATTTGGGATTCGTAGTTTGCGTTGAGTTCTAGCATAATAATTATAGTTCATTGAAATTCGATGTGGCGCGACGGGCGAAGGAACGCCTGCGACGCGGAGGTTGCGGGTTCGATGCCCGCCTTGGGATAAATGTTTGTCATTTATTACGGGTGTTCTGGGTATTTTATATGTATAATAAAAAATATCTATCTATGTATTGTATTAAGTATGTCAGTCTTCTGCGCGTACGTACGCGGTCTCCACTCCAGTATCCGTTTGCTCCAACGGTTGTCGGTTCTTCGGCAAACATGGCCGGCCCACTGCCACTTCAGCTTGCTAATCCTTTGAGCTATGTCGAACACCTTAGTTTTCTGACGAATAACATCATTCCGGATTCGATCTCTCAAGGAAATTCCGAGCATAGCTCTCTCCATAGCGCGCTGAGCGACTTTCAGCTTGTGGACCAGCCCCACTGTCAGCGTCCACGTTTCAGCAGCATAGGTCATAACAGGTAGGACACACTGGTTGAAAACTTTCGTTTTCAGACATTGAGGGATGGACGACGAGAAGACTTGACGAAGTTTCCCAAACGCAGCCCAGCCTAGCTGTATTCTCCGGTTTAGCTCTTTCTCGAAGTTGTATCTACCTAACCGCAGCGTCTGCCCGAGGTAGACATACTCCTGCACAACTTCGAGAGGCATTCCGGCAACGGTGATTGGCTCTGGGGTAATACGATCATTAATCATGATCTTTGTTTTATCCAAGTTCATGCCCAGGCCAATCCGTCGTGAGGAATCAGCAAGACTGTTCAGCATCTGTTGTAAATCCTGCAACGATTCTGCCAATATGACGATATCGTCAGCAAATCGCAAGTGTGAGATATACTCGCCATTGATGTTAATGCCCATTCCATTCCAACTCAGCGTCTTAAACAGATCTTCCAGCGCGCTCGTAAACAATTTGGGAGATATGACATCTCCTTGTCTTACTCCGCGGCGCAGCTGGATAGGTTTAGACTGCTGGTTCTGGACTTGGACAGACATAGTGGCATCATCGTATAGGCATCTCAACACTTCGATGTATCGCCAATCAACCTGGCATCGTTGCAGAGATTGCAGAACAGCCCAGGTTTCAACAGAGTCAAAGGCTTTCTCATAGTCCACAAACGCTAGGCACAATGGCTGATTATACTCTTCGGACTTCTGTATAATCTGTCGCATTGTGTGAATGTGGTCTATGGTGCCAAATCCTCTGCGAAACCCAGCCTGCTCCGGAGTTTGAAATTCATCAAGTCTTCGCGCAAGACGGTTCGAAATAACTCTGGAAAACAGTTTGTAGACATGGCTCAAGAGTGAAATCGGTCTGTAGTTTTTCAATAAAGCTTTATTGCCCTTCTTGAAAAACATGATAACCACACTCTTGCTCCATGCCTTTGGAGTTCTCCCATGGTCCAGGACGGATTGAAAAACACGTTGGACCTCCCTCAGGACTGGTGAACTACCTGCCTTTAGGAGTTCCGACGTGATTCCGTCTTCCCCTGGGGCTTTTCCATTTTTCAACTGTCTCAGAGCCACTTCGATTTCGTCTAGGCTGATCTCTGGGAGATCTTCGGTGTAGTGGCGGGTTAATGTGGCTCTAACATCCTCATTGCTGGATCCCGGACACGAAACTTGCGAGGCGTACAATCGGCCATAAAAGTCTTCGATCTCAGCTAGAACTTCCGGCTTGGAAACGACGGTATCACCCCTAGATGTCGTGAGCTGCGTCAGATGGCTCCTACCAAGTTGCTGCACAAACACTTTGGACCCCCGATTTTGCTCAATTGCTCGTTCAATACGAAGCGTATTGGAGCGACGGAGGTCGTAGCGTATGCGCTTAGCAATGGACTTGTTAAGAGCCGTGTGTTCTGACAGCGTAGTAGGGGTGACTGGTGTCTGGCGTCGCTTTTCCATTAGCCGGAGAGACTGACGTCCCGCAATGGGTGTATTGTGCATTGTCCCCCTGCTAATCTCACCCCAGCCAGCCCAGCTCCTTAAAGTAACGGAGAAGGACTTTGGGTTGATGGCAGCAGTGTTCTAGCATCCCCGATGGTGTGGTGGATGGCGATAGAGATGAACAGGACCCGATCAGTTCCTGCAGTCCTGTTTTGGACCTCGCTTCATTTGTAGCAGTGCAATACAGTAGCACATGCTCTACAGTTTCTTTTCGGCAGGCGCTTGCGCAGGATAGGAAAGGTTGGCGAATTCTCTTGTCGGAGGCCAAGACACATTTTGGGTCGCTGAGCCAGCGGAGTAAGTAAGTAAGTACCTACTACATATCTCCAAACTACAAGGGAAACCCCAGTTCTCAATCAAACACAGCTGCGCAACAATCTTATTGGCTTAAGTATTATTAATAGGTCTAGGGAAATACCAATAGGTAAATATAGGTACGTATAGGTACATGTAGGGTACATATAACCTTGTGTACGTCCCGATATCACTTTATTATCAGTAGTCTTCTCCCAAAATTAGGACGTTGCAAAATGATAATTTTAAAGTATTTGGTGCTGTTTTTAGTTTTAAGTGAAGCTTATAGTGATGAGAAGAGTAGCTTAACTTTTGTAATAGATAATACGGGATCTATGCAGAATGACATAAATCAAGTCAAGGCGGGAGTGAATAAAATATTTGATACAGTTTTGTATTCGAAAGACTCACAAATAGAAGACTTTGTGATAGTTACTTTCAATGACCCAGGTGAGTGAATTATTTTAACAGGTTTTTGAAACTAAAGATATTGATCAGTGATCAACAACTCTGATAACGAGAGCTAGAAAAGAGTCGTAGTCTTTGCAAAAAAGTATAACTAAAAATATTAAGAAATGGAAAATTAGAAGTTTCTCAAAATCCCTTTTTCTCAATACAATATCAAGCAATGAGCTTTAAAAACGACGAAGGGGTTCGGAATATGGAGCAAAACATCAATATAATATTTAAAAAGCATGTAGATATAATATGTACAAAAGCATGTAGACAAATTATGATATTAATAAATAATGCTCATATTTTTTTATTTTTTTTTATTTAACCTATTGTGTCCCACTGCAGGGCAAAGGTCTCCCCGAAATTCCTCCATTCATCCCGATCTCCTGCAGCCATCCACCACTCCTTCGCGTATGAGTCGAGATCGTCCCTCCAACGTCTTCTCGGCCGGCCCGGTCGTCGCCTCATATTCTCGGGCAGCCAAGAAGTGGCTATTCTCGCCCAGTGGGCGAGAATGCTCATATAGATAACCATTTTTGAATATAATTAATTTTGTTTTAGGAACTAAGCCCCAAACTATCACAAAATACCGGGTTCAATTTATGGACGCGCTGCACTCGATCGTGGTTGACGGTGGTGGTGACTGTCCTGAGCTAGCGATGGAGGGAATCATTAGAGGAATAGAGAATAGTAGAGCCGGCTCTACTATCTACGTGCTGACCGACGCATCAGCTAAAGACTACTACCGATACGAAGAAGTTAAAAATATGGCTATTAATAAACAAATACAGGTAAGCAGCTAAACAGTGCTCAATATGGGCCTACACTTTTGTTTCGTTAAACCAGATGTATGAGATTTGTACATAAATTTATCATTGTATAAACTTTTTATTCTGTAGAGGATTTTATAATTAAAATATTTGCGGTTTTTTAAAAACATTCCTTTTCATTTTTAGTAAATATAGTGTTTTCAAAGATTTAAAAACAAGTGTATTAAATATGGTCTATCTTACAATATGTGACAGGATTATCTTGAAAAATGGTGACATAATGTCATAAAATAGGGGTAAAAGTTGTTCATAAACTACAAAAGGTTCAAAGGAAGTTTCTCTACAAAAATACTGTGCTCGATTTTGAAATGGAATTTTCGTTTAAGATTTAGATCTACCGAGATGAAATGAGATGGGCAGGTCATTTTAGGCGCATGCATCCATATCGATGGCCAAGAGCCGCGCTGCGAGGGCCTGAAGACAGCAGACGGCCGAAGCAAGGTCACTAGGACCCTGCCGGGCAACCGCAATTCTTGGAAGGAAATAGAGGAACCTTTGCCTATGGGACAACGTGCCACTGATATTTCGTTCACTTTGTACATCGACTGTGAAGGCTTTTAATGTTTATTTTATACAGGTGGTGTTTCTTCTTACTGGGCTTGTATGTGGAATGTCTGGTGAACAATATTTAGTGTATCATAATTTGGCAAAGGATACGTCAGGTCAAGTATTTCATTTGGATACGAGCAAAATACAAAACGTAAGATTTTTTCTTAATTTATGAGATTTGTTATCTATTTCATTTTCTGAGTACAAACGTTTTGCGTTTGGGACGAGAGGGCAATGTGAAAAATGTTCGTGAATATATTATATTGATTAAGGCGACGGGTAGGGTGAAATTTTTCATAATAAATAAAAATGTCAATAACTTCCAACTTTATTATTTATTTATTATATCTACACACACGTTGAACTTGTAACACGGCATAGTTTTTGCCGCAGTGGTTAAACTCTAGATAGTCAGCGTGGCAACGTCGCATTTTCGTCGCAACTTCAGTAAGAATGCTGAAAACGACGCAAAACACATAGTGAGCCGCGCACAGTTTGGATTGTCAAACTCTTAAGCAGCGCCTTATGAATATTTGCGAGCACACAGCAATGGAACACTTATAGTTCCTAAGGCGCTACTCTTCTTCTTCTTTAAACACCTTAATGTAGATTTTTTTTACCTTGGATGTATAGATATCAACCATAAGAATAGCTGTGCTGAGTTTGGTACCAAACAAATCTGCCAAACCCATAAAAAATGGGATCAAAAATCACACTTTTGCAAAAGGTGTTGGTACTAAACTTACATTTTAAAGTAAACTATAACCAAGATCACACATTTTGTTCCCTACCTGACTAGTTCAATATATGTGTTATAGGAAATAATAAGTTTCACAACTCCACATGCTATGACTTCTTCAGAAAACACTCCCAAAAACACGCATTTGGCTATACCCGTCACCTTAACTAATATTATAATCCAAAGTTTGTATGAATGGATGTATGTTTTAGAAAGATATAGATTATATTTGTTATCGATAGAAACACAAAATGTTAAATATGCAATTGCTGATGAAAACAGTCATTCAAAATTGAGATGCGTCGCTCGTTTCGCTCGCTATGCATACTGTTATGAATTATTTTTATGTTAAAAATGATAACGTTTTACAGATTTTGAAATATGTACAAGAAAATCTTAAAGGAAGAAGATCAGTACTTAGTGACGTGATGTTTCCACCTGGCACACATTCAGTCAAGGTAACTACGTTCTTGTTTCATACCAACTGATACCAAAACTTGGTTCGCGATGGTTGCACGTTTGAGAAAGAGCGAAGTGAAATACTCTGTATAGTATACTGTATATACCGAAATTTTTGGATGTTTTGTTTTAGGTTAAGATTGACGTGTTCAGCAAAGATCCCACTGTGTCGGCAACTGGCGACAGGCCTAGCGTAGATATCACTGGCCCCGATGGTAAAGCTGATACAGAGACCATAGCCGAAGAAGAACATTTCACAGTGAGCTCTCCTCTATATACATATTATTTAATTATAAGTTTTGATTAAACATGGTATGAACAAAATTTTCATTATTTTAAAAAGTCTATAAAGACGGATGTTCCCTGTGTTATGGAAGGATCAATTTTTATTTTTTATAAGCATAATGTGTGATATAGTCTAAACAAAAACTTCCTGCAGTTGCTTCCATATGTTTAGACTTCTAGCAACTTCGATTATTCGATATATTTTGATGCATTGCCTTTATGTACGAATTTACATGAGCACTGGATCTAAGGTTTAAGCTCTGTGCTATCATGAAACATAACTTTCAGATCAAAAAAGTAGTGGATCCAAAACCTGGTGACTACGATGTTAAAGTAAGCAGTCCTTCTAAGACGCACGTTGTTATAACGGCTAAAACAAACATCAAGTTTAAACATGGGTTTTCTACATCCAAGCCTTCGTCAATAACAGATACAACTTTACGTCCGACAACAGGTAACTACATTATGTTTTTGTATGACATCAGCTTAACAGTTAACGTATACTCAGTTTTGTATTGTGTGTCGTCGATCCGATCCGTGATTATTTTCATCGTACCTTCCAATGCCTTCCAACTCTTTGTTTGTGATGAGCTTCAGTCTCGTTTTCAAATGAACTGTCATTCCTTAGTTATTCTGTTATGCATGTCAAGTTCTTTCTCTTTTCTTACTGGTTCTACTGATGTTTGTGTTTTTCTAATTGATGACGTTGGTATGTTTCTGCTTCATACATAACTGATTGTATAATTTCAGATGTCCAATCGCACATTTCTATCGAACTGACAGACGGTGACATAGAACTCAAGACAGTACAGATACTCGGCATGGACGACACGCTAATAAAAGAAACGCCTCTGGCTTCTTTGAATGAAGCCGATAAACTGTATACAACGGATCTTGAAGACCTTCCAGATACTCTATTTAAAATTGCTGTAAGTGTTACATAGTTTAGCTGTTGGCAAAGTTCTGTGCTCAATGAAATTCTAATAATCATAATTATGTTTGTTTTATGCTTAACTTGTATCAGTTCGAAATACACATTAAATTGATTCTATTTGTACAAAATATTCAGGACGTCTTGGGTTAGTGTAGCTGACGCCTGGTAATCTTCGGGAGCGTTAAGACTTATGCCCCTTTAGTTATGTATTAGTTGATACCTGATAAGTCATAATTTAAAACGTTCTCCAGATAACTGGCTACGACCCGATAAGCAAAGAGACTGTAACTCGAGTTGGGCCACCCATTCAACCGCTTCCCAGAGGTATTTTTTAAACTTTAAGTTTTCTGCGCATTATTCATTCGCAGGTATAATATGTGCTGCTTTGTTTTGTAATAAATATCTTTCATCTATGATAAGGGTTTTAGTCAAAATTAAATAATCGTAGACCCATTTTTCTTTTGAATATTTTGCATTTGTGTACAACTGCTTCTATTTGTAGAAAATAAATCACCCACTGTGTCCATTTTGGGTGCACCAATACTAAAACCGAAGCCTGACCAGCCTTTACAACTAAATTGTAGCGTCAAAGGATATCCCCAACCTAACATAGTTTGGGTAAACATGGACACTGGACTTGAACTACACGGTGATGTGAGTTTTACTTAGGTATACACTTTAAGCAAACGCTGGACTACAATCTCACCTGATGTTAAATGATGATGCGGCCGACGACGGTGTACGCGTTTGTCTAGATATACTATAAACTTATACGCTCTCCTCTTGAAAGCGTTCAAATTATAGGCATAACGTTTTCATATTATCAACAAAAAGATTAATAAAATTAATAAACTTACGACTATCACAGTATTTACAAAATGTACATAGGCATATAAAATACATAGGAAACAGTTGAGCTATCTACATACCGTTGCAAGCGATCTATAGCGTACCCAAGATACTGGCTGCATTGCCGTGCTGAATAGCATTGCTGATACGCTGGGCCAGATACTTACCAGTCACGCGTTTTTTTATATTCTATAATGAATTACTATTTACCATTCTTTTGTTTCAGGTTGTTGTGAAAAATCCTAGCAATTTCGTTAGTGTCCTTAATATAGATAAAGTTCTTGCAAATACAAACTATGAATGCAAAGCAGTAAACTCACTGGGAAATGATTCTACAAGCATTCTATTAAATGTGTCACGTTTTATCGTCTTAAAAAGACCAAGAGGTAAGTAATTATTCTTAGAAAATTATTCATGAATGATAAACACAGCACTCGAATAAGATGTTGACACCGTGTTTAAGTCACTTTGAGAAAATAGAAAAAATGGTAATGCTGTTTTCAGATATTTCTCTAAACTACACAAGTGAAGGTGAATTAAATTGCGCGGTAGATGCTTACCCTCCAGCATCAGTCACGTGGTACAAAAACGGGAAATTTTTGACAGCAAGCGCTGACATTGAACTTTCTAAAGATAACTCTACTTTGAAAATAAAAGAAATGCATCAAGTTGACGATGCGCTGTATATTTGTGAAATAAGAAATGAAGAGAACAGAACGTTTTTTTCAGCAAAGGTTACCATCACTGGTGTCGGTAAGAACACAAAAATATATAATTTGTTTCAATACTGTTGTTTTAACGTAAACCTAGATATAGAGCATTCAAATCAATAAAAGTTTATTCAGTAAAATCACAAAGATCTTATATTAAAATCCTCTTAGATTAGTTTAGTGAAATATTGCTGCTTCTTTCTAATACATTGAAACGCAAATGACAGTTATACCAACTGAGGCAATTATAGACAATAAAGATCACTACATATAATGCATTTGTTGTGTGAAATATCCGTGATTGTTTGTTTATATTAAACTCTATAACTGTTCTAGTAGCTCCAAATTTTAATATAAGAGCCTCTTCGTGGCGCACACCGGTAACAGCTAGGCACGGTAAAGCAGTGTCTAGTCTGGCTAATCTTTCCAACACGATGCTACAACAAAATACAGTTGTAGCATCGACAAGATAAGAAGAATTTTAATATAATTTTGAAATCTTTCAATGTTTAAAAATAAACAAAATTAAATTAATTTTATACTACTTTTCTAAATTACAGAACATCCGCGTATTTATGGAAAAATAAAGTCAGTGGTAGTACAGAACGGTACCGATACAGAGTTAACTTGCAAGTAAGTATTACTTGTATTACCACCAGATATGTAAGAAAACAATCCTATAAAATAGCTAAGGTCTTTCATGCCAGCCACTTTATTCTTGCTTGATGACCCTTTACTTGATGACCTTTTGCTTGATGAACTTCGAAATAAATCTATAAATAATCCTTATAGCTGTTCTGCGTTTAATAACATATGTTAATATATGTTAGCTTGGATTTCTGCTGATACTACTGTCATAGACAATCATGACTTGACATGTATTTAATATATTTTTAGAGTTATAAAAGGTTTTCCAAAACCAAAAATTACCTGGACTTTCATCGCACTGAATTCTGTAGAATCGTCATTAGACGAATGGAGTGATCATGAAACTATAACAATACGTAATGCTAATAAAACCAAAGCTGGAACATACTCTTGCTTGGCCAAAAACGAGGTCGGGAGTGACTACCATGAAGTCGAACTGGTGGTCGAATGTACGTATTGGTAGACTATTTAGTCTAAAAACACCCACTGCAGGGTATAGGCCTCCTTCATGCCATGCCAGCGTCCTCAATTTAGGGCTTTTCTCACCCAGTTGTTTCCCGCCGCCTTTACAATATCGTCAACATATCGCGTTTTTGTAAGACCCATATTCCTATGGCCGAATTTCGGCCATCATTGGTAGACTAGTATTATTTATTTATTTTATTTCCGAGGAAATCAAACAGGGGCAGATCCTGACAACTGAAATGTTTTTGAACTGTTATTTGATCAAATTGCAGTTCAGTTTTCTTCTTCGTTTTATATTGATATTTTGAATGACCGATTTTCATAACGTTTGATAGAATTAACAAAAAATCAGGTAGGCCTTGCTCTAATCTGGTGGTCATGCTTAAATCAGGTAGGCCATGCTCAAATCAGGTAGGCCACGCCCTAAACCGCGGCATTGACGTCATTTTTAACAGCTCAGTCACGTCAGTCCACAAAAATGCCACGGTTTACTGATGAGTTACTATAGTAAAATCATCGAAAACTGTACTGCAACTGAAAGGATATTCGGTCACGCAAGTTTCCCTTTGATAGCCCCACAGTCTTAGGAAGCTATGTCTTATCTAAAATTATATCTAGTGACCACTTCTTATGCGTTTTGGCATAATGAGACTTTATCTACTAAGCTTACTTGCATGAATCAACAAATAAGTAGTTAATACAGCAAAACGTAAAAAAAATATATTCTTTTTTGTTCATTGTTCCAGATCCACCGAGTATATCAAACAATGAGGAACATATCACTGTTGATGTTGGAAAATCAATAACTGTGCCCTGCAAGGTAGACGGAAAGCCCGAACCTGTAGTCAAGTGGTATAAGAACGACGTGGAACTGAAAAAGAGCGTTGACCTTTACATCTACAAAAGTCACAGTATTAAGTACGAACTCTTAAATACCAATGAAAACTGTGTTTATATAAACATGTTATATAAATTCTTTGATAACTGTTTTTTTTTATTTTCAAATAGATTTTTTGTCAAAGTTGCCAATGTTTTTAAGTTGTTGCATAGCTTCTATCGCGGGCCTTGAGCGTGGAGACAGAGTCCAGAAATTCCGTAACGAAAATAACCTAACACTGCGCATGCGTATTCCAGCAAAAAATGCTATGCAATAATAATGGTCTCCCCCAAACTCTTCCATTCATCTCCCATTCATTATTATTTGTTTAAATTTAATCAAGATCTGAGTATTTAGTTAGCGTTTTTAGTTTAATGATGTCTATTACTGGTCAAAGTCTGTTTATTTTGCACAATATGTTTGAGGATATAATATGTTACAAATACATTGCTATTTTTGTTGTTTTAAGGATGAAAGTTGGATTAGCTGATAGTGGGACATACACATGCAATGCAACGAGTTCAGCTGGAACCGCCAGTAAAGTCGTCTATATCGACGTGTACGGTGAGTGGTTATTTCTTTGTTTGTCTCGGTAATGCCTTGATCACACGTACCGAGTAAACCGGCGAGACAGTGACGTATTTAAGATACACTGCGCGCTAACGCTGCAACGTTAAACAGTAAAACTGATGTCGACGCGCAGTGTATCTCAAATACGTCACTGTCTCGCCGGTTTACTCGGTACGTGTGATCAAGGCATAAGTGTGATAAAATTACTTGCAAACTTAGCAAAGACTAAAGTACTAAAAAGTAAGTGCCTGGAAGAGATTGCTTTAAGCAATAAGGCCGCCCATTGTACAAACTATCATACTTTAATTACCACCTAAGGTATTTTGATGTTTTTGTTTATTTTTATGTGTTGGCGTACAATAAAGCATATTCTATCTATCTATCTACTAAGTAATATGTGTTTATCAGAGATTGAAAAAATAGTACATTGTTCACCGAGAGGAGAAAGTGACCGATTACCGTCGAGGGTGTCGTTTGAAGCCCGAGCCGCAGGCGAGGGCTTTAAAACACCCGAGATCGGGAATCGCATTTTCTCTTGAGTGATACATAGTGCTATAAACTACACCTACGAGGAAAATAAAAAACTAAAATTTTCACATGTTCTTTTTTCAAATTGTTTGACACCATCCAACACACAGCTAGTGGCCAGTGTCATTTTGCGAACTTGGAGATAAAAACTCACTGTAAAAACTTTTTGGCTTTTGATATTTAGGTTACCAGCGCATAGTCTTACCCAAAATTAAAAAAGAAAAACCACGTAAGAAATGGATTTTCATACACTTTTCTCTCCCGCTCAGATGCGTTTTCTCGCCGCATATTTGTTCGATATGCAATGACGTACTTTCTACCGTAAATTTGATAAAGTATCAAGGTACTTTCCGAGCAGGTGTAGTATAAATGGTATTTTCTTTAATTTTGTAGTAGTACCTACCTAGGTTCGGTACTTTGTACAAAACTATCATTATCAGTAACAGAACTCATTACTTTTATAGGATATCTTATTTATTTTCAAAAGGCCCAATTGTTTCCTGATTGTTTATGTAGTCTATTTTATCTATATCTACTTTACTAATAATATTATAAAGAGGTAAAATTAGTATATTTGTTCAATTGTAAGGGGTAATCTCGGGATCTACTAAACCGATTTTAAAAATTATTTCACCAATAGAAAGCTACATTATTGCTGAGTGTCATAGGCTACATTATATTTTCAAAAAAAACTAAAACTTCAATTATGTCCAACGAAGTGGGCACGGGTCAGCTAGTTTATTATAAAGATTGAAATGTATCTTGTTTTTAAACAGATCCCGTCAAAATAGCCCTGCCAAAACAGACCAAAATGGACGTCAAAGTAAATACTCCTCTGAACTTATCGTGTCAGGTCACGGGTTATCCCACACCTGATACTGAATGGACTTACCGAAAATTTGACCCGAGTGTACCTCCAAAACAAATGCTGTAAGTGACGTATGATCTAACCTATTTATCCAGGTTGACCTCCGTTCTTCACTATGTCTCTATTCAAATCAAAATATTAGTACAGAGGGGTATCCTGACAACTGAAATGTTTTTGAATGATCGATTTTCATACCGTTTGATAGAATTAACGAAAATTCAGGTAGGCTATGCTCAAATCAGGTTGGTCATGCTCAAATCAGGTAGGCCATGCTAAACCGCGGCATTGACATCATTTTTAACAGCTCAGTCATAATTTTATAAAGCTCAATCACGACAGCCCACAAAAAAATGCCACGGAATACTGATAAGTTACCATAGTAAAATCATCGAAAACTGAACTGCAACTGAAAGGATATTCGGTTACGCAAGTTTCCCCCTGCTGGATAGCTCCCCAGGAAAATAATTTATAAGAACCATAACATTTTCCTAATAATAAATGTGTGAATTAAGTTTTTTAAATGCTCTCTTTTTTTTATGTCGGCCAAGGAAGCGTTGGAGGGATGACCTTGACGTATTCGACTTGGATTGGTGGGACACTGCCAAGGACAGAGAGAAGTGGAACTGTTTGGGGGAGGCCTTTGCCCAGCAGTGGGACAATATAGGCTAGAATAAAAAAATAAAAAAAAAAAAATGCTCTGCGTATTTGATAACACATAGGTACCTATATCGTTGTTATTGTCATGTTAGGCTTAGCAACAAAAATAAATGATATAAGATTTAAAACGTGAATTACACATGTAATAATTATAACCATCTTATTATATTATTATCTAAACTAAAAATGTTATAGTTCGTAACTAAGATTAACATGACAACCTAGGTTACTAGGAAATACATCTAGTCAATATAATAAAGTAAACGTGATGCGGGATATGATAGTATTATAACAACTTAATAACACTTTAAAAAAAAATTACCTACTTAACTTAAGTGCCTCGTATTAAAAATACTCATTCATAAATGTTTGCGTTCATATGCGGCGCAGGCTGTAAATTCAATGATATTAACTTTAATATTTATAAATTCAGAAAATCGGTCGGATCCTCTGTTTTGTCACTAAAAAGTGTGCAAGTAGAAGATGAGGGATACTACACTTGCAAGGCGAGTAACTCAGGAGGGCAAAGTAATATCACATACGAAATCCACGTACCCGGTAAGTTCTTACTATAATAATTATGTCACTGCATAAAAACGATACAATTCTAACATAGAATACAACGGACTTTGATACAAATAAGTTAAAAATACCTATGAATCTGTTATTAATGTGCTTTGCTATGATTTCAGTGTATCCCGTGATAGAACCAACTTACTTGAACAAGAACTTCATGGTTGTCGAAGGTGACAAGGTTTTTATCATAAAGTGTAATGCGTCGGGTAACCCTCCACCGGTAATAAGCTGGATGAAGAATGGATACTGGGTTGCAGCAGGTAATGCTATGATATTTTTCGCAGGGCAATGATAATCTTTGGCATGTAGTGGCTTTTTGTATGAAAGTTAAACGTATCATTTCAGGTGACGACTTTTCAATTGAAGATGGAACACTTATTATAAAAAATGTAGATAAAGCTGCTAATGGGCTGTACAGCTGTGAAGCTAAAAACAGTTTAGGGTTCGATAGTGAACTCTTTAACGTAACTGTCCAGAGTAAGTATGACATGTATTTTATAACAGAAAAACAAAACCGACTTCAATTGACATCGGCTAGTAATATTAAATATGCATTATTAAGATTAACTCAAAAATGGCTGGTCAGATCTTAATCAAATTAAAATGGAACAGCACTATTAAATACTAAATCGTACAATTGATTTAAATTATGAGGCGCCACCAAAAAAGACAATTGAATTCAGAATCTTCATTTTTGGAAGATTTAAGAAATTAAACACCGCAAAAGCAACTAGATTCCCACTAAGCAATAATGTTGGTTTAAACATACTTTTTAATGATTATTTTCATTGACGTTAACTTGGTGGATTTACGTTATTCGTAATTATCATAAAATTTTGACAGAATATCCGCAGTCAGGTCCCCCGACGTCGACGGTAGTTGTGGGACAAGGCAGGTCTTCTACAGTGATATGTGATGTTCCTCACAAGAAGACAGATCTGCTGCGCTGGTACAAGGTAACTTCAGGACTTGGCTATGCTATACATTAGAGGACCTCAAACAAAATTCGAGGAGAGTTCAATGAACTTATGGGTTTTGTTGTTCACACAGAATTGTTATTATAACTGGAAAATTAGGACGATTTGCTATAAGGTATAGAACATTATATATGAATAAAGAACAAAATCTATATTGACAAATCTCTGATTTAAGTCTCAATAATGTCCTAGATTTATGATCCGTAGAATAATAAAGTTTGTTATTTTTATTGATATCTCATAAGCCTAATAATTTTACCTAATAATTCTAAAAATATATTCCAGAATGGTGCGTTGATACATACAGGAGAGCTGACGATATCAAACGCAAAGTTGTCAGATTCAGGCCTTTACACATGTAGGGTCAGTAACTTTATAGCGTCAACGTCTGGCAACACTTTGGTGAAAGTTGGTTTCCCGCCAAAGTTCGACACAGATGAGGAAACAACCATTGAGTTTATTGAGGATTCATCGTATGCGATGGACTGTAAAGCAAGCGGTGATCCTGAACCTAAGGTATGAGGTTTTAAATCCTAATTCGATTTCGTTCCTGTACCTCTACCATGAGATGTCACAGTAAAATCGCCTGACTTTACTACAGTAGTTACGTCAATATTAGTATTACGAATTTTAGTACCCAATTATCCGCTAGAGGCGCTGTACAAATCTTCATACATTTTTTTAAGTACAGACGCTAGCGAGTGTAGTAAATATAGTATAGTAAAAACTCATGGTAGAGCTACTGGTTTTGCTTACGTCAAAGTTTTATCCAATAGCTGTATTTATTGATTACTTATTGTGATAATGTAAAAGCAACTTATAAAATGTTTGCAGTATTTCGCGGGTTACCTGGAGTGGCCTAAGTGGCCAAAGGATTTCATTGAAATGATGATTAACTCTTAAGGCATTATCGCAGTTCATGAAACATGTTTGTTTATTAATAATATAAAACTTTTTCAGACCACTTGGAGGCACAACGGTGTATTAATGAGTGAGACTTTAGATTATCACTATTTCGAAATGGAAATGGGTACTCAAGGACAATATGAATGTGAAGTAACGAATGATTTTGGAACTATAACTAGGTTGTTCGATGTTGAATGATAACTTGGGAGTTTTATTTTTTAATAATAAGTAACCTGTATTTTTTATTTTCAAATTTAAACTGTAATATACGTATAATATAATAGTTGTGTAAATTAAGGCCAATGTTAATAAAATAAATTAAGTTGAAGTATATTCAAAAATTACTTTTAATATAAACACCTTACAATTGCTTGTCGTATTGACGAATAAAATATAGAAAAGAACAGTTGAATTCAATTGAGAACCTTTAATGAATAGAATAGAATGTTAAGTGTGAATTGTCCGTGAATATTTATTTATATATTAGGAACTTGAAGACTGCTTTTCAAAATATCTGAAATTTCAAAATAATAGAAGGATAGTAGGAAAGGATTAATATGAAAATCTTCTAATATAAATTCACCTTATTTCCAAAGTCCTCACAACTCAATTAACAAATCCCTAAACCGTTTAACGCAATCACAAAACTAATTCCTCAAATTGAATAATCCAATCAGAGTAAACTTTTTGAATTTAACGGTAAGAAAAGATTATTCTCATTATCTCCGCCAAATTTATCCAACTAGTGGGGAAGAATGGAAAAATCCAAAACGACATCCAAGATCAAAAACAATTTGAGCATCAGTCAAATAAAATCATATGAGGTAAGTAGGTACCTATACAAACAAAGTCATTAGCAAAAAAAATTCTAAAAATGTGTTAGGTTTGCTATAGTTTTTAATTTTAAGGGCATAATCTACAGTTGATTTTATTCTATGAGTGTAACATGATAAGTTTCTATCAATATCACAAAAAGGTGTAATTACACACTTTTCAGTAGTAATAAGACTTTTTAATGCTAAGATAAGTCTAGGAAAAACATAGTACTTATCTCTTTCTGTAAGAAGTAACGCTTGCATTGCTGTAGGTACACTTAGTCTCATGTACTTATGTACGTGAGACTAAGCGGAAGTTTCAGAATGATGGAAGCAACTTCAAATCATGTGTTTAATGAGATTTCTCTTTAAAATAATTAATTGTCATCAAGAGAGCCTACATCAGCGCCTAGAATCATCTAGTATGTAAGACGTTTCAAAGTGGTCCTTGTGATATAATTGAATAAAGTTTTGATTTTAACATGTTTTATTTTGTCTCATGAAAAAATCTAGTGGGACAAACGTGGTGGGGAACAGTGGAATAGCCCGTAAGAAATGTCTGGATTTATGTGTAAAAACCCTTTTGTCCAAACAAGTCGGAGCAGACGTCACGGGTGCCTGCTGTGACATCCTCATTGCGAATTCCCTCAATGCCTCTGTGATAACGCACTGGGAAAAAAAACCTGCGTTTTCCTTCAAATACTACGCCTAAATGTTGAATACTACGCCTATATGTTGAATACTACGCCTTATTGTTGAATACTACGCCTAAATGCACAATGCTTAGTCAGAGACCTAATTAACCCTTCTTGATATTTTTCAAATTGGTATTTGAGTACCTACTGCGCAGCACGATTATTATTGTTTTAGTTACCTAGATTACTTCTATTATTTATAATTTGCCTCAGTTATTAATTTTATATTATACCTTTTTGTTTTTAATGTTGGTTATTAATCTCATCTCAACTTATCCAAAACATCCGTAGGTTTAATTGGTTTTTACCTAAAACACCAATATTAAATTTAATAAATTCTTAAAAACATTTTAGTACAAATATACTTATTTAAAAAACTTGCTACGCTTTCTTGAACCAGTGCGTACTAAGCTACAAAAGTAAAATTTGCATAGCGCGCCCCAAGAAACCGGCAGAGACTTTAAATCTACTAAATTTACTAAATCTAGGCTTCAACTGATTCAACGTTTGTCCCAGACGGCATTCGAAACCAAAGAATAAAATCTGAATAGACGGACCGAAAGTAGATACTTATATATGTTAAATTATCACAAAATAAGGATAAATATCATATAAATTATATATGATATAATTATCTATTATAACCATAGAAATTTTAAAATATTTTTGCAAAATTTGATTCTCCCTAAGTCTCTTAATTTCAATTTAAAATACTACTTTGCTATATTAATAAACAAATAAATTAATGTTATTGGCAGACATACCGGTCTACTCTCTACAGAAAAAACTAGAATTACTACTCCTTTAAACTACAGTTTTTTACTAAAATAGAAGACAGAATCTATTGTAATTTTGGACAGTATTTTCTATGCAAATGATTTTTTTATTTATTTTTAGAAAAGCCTCTTCTGTGCATTACTCTTTTCGTAAGCTTTAAAGCATTTTACCTCTATTTGTTTGAGGTACTAGACAAATTGATTCAAGAATTCGATTTGTATTTGACGAAGTCGATCTCTGCATCTATCAAAATATTGGTTCTGTTCGCGACAACGTATTTACAAAGTTGCATAGTAATTTTAGGGTTCAACTTAGGTGTGTAGTGCTTATTATTTTTTTGTATTTATTTATAGTTTTACACACAGACTATTTTGCTACATGGGACACCAATAGCAGGTATAGAAAAAATAATAATATCGTTTTATAAAAAGGTCAAATAGGCATAGAATTTTTGAACCACTAGATTAAATAATGATTGTAATAATAATAATTAGAGCTAAAAACAAAGAATTTGGCACTTTCTTGTAAATCGATTTTGATAATTATTATTTTATGTGAAAGCTAGGTGCTTAGGTATAATGTAGTTTCATTTTTTTCTATCAATTTTTGTATCATCTTCAATAAAGCTTATTTTATATTACTTGACGATATTGAAGTCTTTTTTTTTTTACAAGTTATAGGCAAGAGTTTGACCGCGATCTCACCTGATGCTAAGTGACGATGCGGTCTACGATGTAGCACACTTTAAAGTCGGTTTTACATTATAAAATTTACCTGTATCAAGTAATATTAAAATAAAACGGTTACCTTGCTAAGTAAAATATTCTACTATTAAAAGTATTCACATCAAAACAAAAATTTAAAACCTAGATGAGTCAAAACATGTTTTTATAGCAACCAGTATTGCACGTTTCCAGCAAAGTGTCCTTATATCACAAAGGTTTTTATTTTACAAAGAAAATTGGGACGTGTGCGAGTGTACTTTACTTTTGAATTTTAATTTACCCCGTTTTTAGGGATTGTGTTGTGTGTTGGGAACACTGAAATCGTAATGTAATGTAACTATCTCTCTTGGACGACTATATACTTAGATTATTATTATGTTTTATGTATTTCTGTATGGACCAAGGTTCTGGAATAAGGAAAAAAAATATTTAGGTAAGTATGTATTTTTTTTATTATAAAAAATTGCTTTCTAAACATTGGACATCAAAACTCATAGTAAAGACGCACGGAAACGCGACACCCATTCATGGTGGACATACCACCTGTCCGCACAAAACGGTTTGGCTCAAGTTTTATTATGAGAACCGCTAAAGAGTGGAATTCGTTGCCGGCGTCGGGGTTTCCAGTTGAATATAATTTGGACGTTTTCAAGAGGAGAGTGAATAGGTTCTATCTAGGCAAACGCGCTACACCGTAGGCCGCATCATCATTTAACATCAGATGTGATTGCGGCCAAGCGTTGGCCTATAATGCATAAAAAAAGGGATTATTATCCGTCTGCCCGCGACCACGGGTTTTGCATCTTAGCCGAAAAGTCGGGAAAAATATAAGATAGTAGAAAGAGAAAAGAATATGGGTTGATACCTACTATTGTATTCTATGTATGTATAAGTATTCTAGCAGTCTTGTTCCCATAGTACAATCCCAGAGTTTGATGTGTGAAATGTCCATGAATTTACTTAATATATAATAATAATAAGGTACGCTATACAATCCCTTGTAATATATCTCTTTACTATAAGCTTTTTTCTGTATTCATAACAATTTATAGGTAGCCAGTAGCCTCGGGCTTACAATCAAATGGATAAATAAGATCAAAATAAAAATCAAATTAGACTGTGCAGTTATAGCATAAAGGGTCTTGCTGCCCTTCCCTGCCTACCCCTTCGGAGGGTGGCTCGCTAATTATAATCGCTTGTGAGTATGTTTGAAGAGATCCTGTTTTGAACAACATCTTGAAGAATAGTGAGGTTTGTATTTGAATTTAATTAATTCATGAAATCGTTTTGGAAAAAAAACACTAAAACGCTGATAAAGGTAGGTACTTCTATTTTTTTTAATTAAACTTATGATGATCTTAGAAACACTAGGAAAGACTAGGAACTCTATACATTGTTTTCAACTCTTCCTTAAGCCTTTTTGAACTATTTGTTGAATTTTTTGATTACCTATAAAAATGTAATTACATATTATATTTTCATATGTATATATTATACAAGATTTGGTATTTATAAATTTAAAATGTTTGCTAATGAACTGTAATGAAAGTTATGAATACAGAACTATGTTTAAGAACTATATTTATTCTTCAGTGTATTTATCAGTTTTTGGTAAAATTATCAATAAACCTTTATTTTGTATTTATTCTACAAATCTCAATATTTTATAGTCATATTTTATTACGATGACAATAGTAAAATAAACTTAATTACGATCAATAAAAAGCGAAATAAATCGCCCGACCGTCGGCCGCAACCGAATTGAATTATCAAAATGCATCCCGCGCAAATATAATGAATTTATAGAGAAATCTGGTGGTCTACCGATGTTACCAGGATGTAGGGTATCTGGATAAAACACTGTTATATCCTACTTATTAAGTCTAGTTCACATTTATTCACAAACATACTACAGTATTTACAAAATGTACATAGGAATATGTAAAATATATCAGAAACAGTTGAGGTGTCTACAGACCGTTGCAAATGATAAATAGATAGCTCAACTGATCCAAATCAGTATCGAAAGTGTACCTAAGATACTGGCTCCATTATTGTTTTTAGGTTACACATGTTAACGATGTTTGGTAGTACATAAACCAAACATCGATAATATTTATAACATTTGTAATAGTAATTAGAATAAATAAAAAATCATGGTAATTATCACAAATCCTGATCTACTTTAAAATAAGATATATAGTTTGTGTTTTTTTTTCCTTTACCTATTTTGTCCCACTGCTGGGCAAAGGTCTCCCCCAAAGTCTTCCACTCATCCCGGTCCTTGGCGACATTCCACCAATCTTTTTCGTTTTTTTTTTTTTGGGAATTTAATTACAATTTTAGTATTTTTGTCAATTCGTACATAAATTGGGTACATCGTGTAAGTGAGTGATATCATTTACCTACACAAAATAGCTTTTAGTTAGAACAAAGGTAAAAATAAAGCTATGCTCCATCCAGTAGATAGCTGCACTATCTATAGTCCGGCCAGCGGGTGGGCCCGGGGTGGCAAAGACAATGTGGAACTAGTTGTAATCAGGTTAGCGAACAATTTGCCTCTGCACCCATGCGTGGGATATGAACCCTGGAGCGAGCAGAGGCAATTGATTTTTTGGTGCAATCTCCATTGAAATTATTGTTACGAGTGTAGATTGAAGCACTCGTGGTAGAGAGCAATGTATCGTGTTATGAAAGTTATGATTGCTTTTCAAGGATGCATCAGTGCATACTATTAGATTCTGAGTCCATGTGTTCATATTATAAATTGAATAAATAAATAGTCATTTGTTTCTAATGAAAATTGTCTGCAGAGTCAATGTTTATAACAGTTTTATGTTTTTTTTAGATGGAGTTTGCTGCCGTAGTTTTTCATCATGCTCACAACCTTATTGTCTTTATCTACACGAAAGATGAAGGACGTGTGAATCTGTAGAAGCCACGGATTTCCTCACACTGTTTTTTTAAGATCCCGCACCGTTGATAATCCTTAATTGTGCGTAAATACATTTTACGAAGAAATGAGAATAGTGATGCATGACTGGGTCAAGCACATCTTTTGATGGAAGATTTTTATGTTATTTCAGACAGAAAACATTTTGTATCAGATGAAATAAGAGATAAGAATCTTGTGGAAATTCGGGTATTGAAAAGCAAATAGATAAAACAATCTTAACTGTTACCTAAAGCTCAACTACACTTACAGCATCCACCCCTAAATTGTATCTGGCAACACAATAAAAAGGCGATGTCATACCTCATTACCGTCAACAGAGCGACAAATCCTACGATTGAGTTGCGCATGCGACGCTACTCCGCGACCAATCGCCGTGATCCGCGCCACGTGGCGGCCGCGTGCGCGCCAGTCGCGCGTCTGCCGCCGACGGGTGAACATCGTTCATTATCAACGTAATGAGTTTGTACTTTTGTTGGTTTTTGGGTACTTTTATGAATGAAGTCTGTCTTAAAAACGACGGCGCTGAAAGATCAGAAATATGTTTTTGTCATCT
The DNA here is from genome assembly GCA_932527185.1 of Ecliptopera silaceata. Taxonomy (NCBI): domain Eukaryota; kingdom Metazoa; phylum Arthropoda; class Insecta; order Lepidoptera; family Geometridae; genus Ecliptopera; species Ecliptopera silaceata. The sequence goes on from OW052211.1 coordinate 4,283,090, forward strand.
CTATCGAGGAAAACTAATTCACAGAAAAAAATGGCTATGATTATATGTTATAAGTACATGGGATTTTATGCATTTGATGATTTTGGAAAAAGTCGATGATTGAAGTGGCTATGATTTTTAACATCACTTCAACCATCGACTTTACAAAGTTTTCTACAAAAAAATCAACTAGCGCCCTGAAAAAACTATCATCTTAGTCATTAGATCACACGTTCGGAAATAGTCCTTACTATCCATAGCATTTTTAGAATTGATGCTTGTATAACCTATAAATAAGTATATCTACTAGGTAGGTTTTGCAGAAAGTCGAGAAATACGCGCATTGGTCATGGAACACAATGGTGCAAGCGATTGGACATCACCCTATCTATGCACAGATGGGTAAGGCCAGTGGGTTTACACTAAGCTATTTATTAAGTGTCATTTTCTATTAATAAAATAGTCTACGAAAGAACTAGCTATATGCCTTATTACAGGCTTTCATTTTTGATTGCACGGACATGGTATTGCTGACTAAATAGCTACTCTTATTGTGTGATATTTTCATGGCGATTCTTAATTTTTTTAAGACACTGTTAATATCTACATCTAGCAGTGGACTAGGTAGGTGGTCTAGTTAATTGATGATGATAATGACTATATAAATGAAAATAATTAAAATCACTACGCCATTCATGTATGATATATCGTCATCGATATCAGATTGCTGAAAGAATATTAATAATTTAACTAAACATTTTTGTTCTTAATTTACTAAACATTTTTGTTGATTAGACATCAATGTTTGCCATCGCACAAATGATTGTTGTTAGTGGGATCGACTGAGCTTGAGACTGAGAAACTGAACATAGACTGATAGACTAAACATAGACTGAGAGACTGCATAAACCGTCGTGAGTCGTGGTCAGTTATATTATGATAACTTTATGAGATTAAAAAATCTAATAACTTTGACTTCACAGCACAAACATCTCTCATAAAAAGGCGAAAATGTTCACACAATAGTTTTATTATAGTTTTGATATATGACTATGCCGGCACGCGACTTTTAATGGGTTAATATGTGTATTATGCACAAAGGGTATAAAAAACCCCGGGATTTTTCTATGGGAGTGGGTGACATTGATATCATAATCAAAATATGAAATTATATTTGGGGCTAAGTTCTTGAACGGGATTACTCTCGCCCTATGTTTGTTTTAATGATGTTTTGTGAAATTGATAGTTTATTGTTTGTTTATTGAAGGATTTTACTACTACATAATAAAAATAGGTTTTGTATAATTCGGTTTTATATAATTACAGGTTTATATTCTTTTCTACTGTTCTTATCTAATTTATGATGATTAGAAACTGTTTAGAAACCAGACTTTATTTCTTTAAATTAATATTTTTAATGAAACTCTGCTAGCTGAATAATGGTATGCCATATAACAATAACTATTTAAATTTTTATTGTTTATTACTTTAAAAAATTACGCAAAAATGTGTAAAGAAGCAGTTTTACTGTGAAATACACCTCTGTTTTAGAATTCAAAGTATTTTAGAAATATTGATTAAGATAGAATAAATAAAAATAAAATCATTTTATATGTGACCACTCATTGAAATGTACAGGACAATCCTCTCTTCACCAAATCTATAGAAAAAACTGTCCCACAATAAACCCAGCATTATGTCTGTCCGCACCAGACGTACTTCGCACGACAAAATAAAAATTCGATAAAAAAACGCAGTAACACACGTGCCGAAGCATTCTTCGATAACCGTCGCGTCGGGGGCGGTATTAGACCGTTGGGGATAACCCTAACTTTATTAGCTAGACCGCAATCGAACTTAGACCTTCATCAATTGAAATAAAGTTTCATTCAGTTTGTTAACTGTTGAAATATACCAGTGGATTGTAGCTTGCGATATTGAGCTTTAAAGAATGGGTTGTAGAGTTAAAAATGATTTGTAGGATTAGAGTTATAGACAGGGTTGGCATCTATTTATTGGTGGGAAAAGCCGCGTGTCAGATCTAACACTAGTTTTAATATTTTGTGTCGCGTGTCCGCCACGTTTTCGTCTTTGGTAAAAAACTAGACGAGCGTTATTCGCGTTTTATTGTACATTCTTCTCGTTAAATGTTATTGCGATTTTTTTGTCGCAAGTCGCGGTCGTGCGGATTGCGATTATCTGTCATTATATGTAATTACTGGTTTTGGTATTGTTAATATTAACCGGTTTAATGAACCCCTTAGACCTCAAGGGATAACTGTTAAAGTTCCTATTAATAGTATGCCTATATACTTTAAAAATATCGAAATTATTATGGTTACAATTTTGGAATTGACCAAGGTAGATAATAACTAAAAATGTAAGTACTAAAAACTATCCAGACAGGTTTTATTTCTGATTTGTCTGCTAACAATAAAAATAATTGTTTTGATTCTAATATGAATAAGTAAAAAATTAACATTTTGGTATCATGAAGTTTAAGATGTTCTTAGCGCCATCTAGCGGTGGGTAGTTTAATTTAGAGCTTTGATAACTTATGAAACCTTAAATTAAATAAAAGATACTGTGATTATGATTACTTATTAAAATATTCGTAAAGAATTAGGGTACGGGTAAGACTGAATGTTGAATTTATATTATAAAAAATATTGTAAGATGAAATTAGATTTTTCACAGAATTATATGGTTTATTATCTTCAAGGATCAAGATATCACAAATTGATTTATTTAATAATGCAACTCCGATAGTATGTTTACAGTACCAAAGCTAAATATATGTTGATAAAAAAGAAAACAGTTTTTTTAATTAGATTGCTTATAAAATACATAAATGTTATTGTTTTTGCAGCAACGCAACAGCTAAATTACACTATTCATTTTAATATTATACACTACTAACGCCATCTCTGATCATTTTCATGAACTAAACTCGCACCCTAAAGGGCCTATTTCCGTTCACGTGGCGATAACAATACGATATCAAAACGGTATAGTTACAATACGTCATCGTTCATCATAATAGCGGATTATTTGCTTTCACTACAGGAAATTGGCCTTTTTTGGTAAAGAACTGATTGGGCCTAATTAAGAAACCGGAACTAAACTATGGTTTAAACCTAGTCTAGCAAAACCGTGGACTAAAGTTAGACCACACTTAAATCTCGCCGGACCAAAACGCGGCTCTTAACTCCAGTGTTAAGCTAAATCTCGGTTTTTTCATATTATGAATGATAGTTCGGCCCAACGATAAACCACCGCCGTGGTCTAACCCTACATTTTAGTTAAACCTAGCTGACCCCTAGTTTAAGGTAGGTTTAAGTCAACATTTGATATGAAAATCGTTTTCGTCACTCATGTTCTGATTGAATTACCTATTTTATTAGATATTTTTCTGAACTTCCAAATATAATTTTTGTGGAATTGGTCATTGTTTTTCAATCATTTTCTAAAAATTTTAACTCGCTGTGTGCAAGCACATTTTGTGATCTTGTCGTCTTTGTTTTGTAGTTTTATTCGTTTTTATTGCTTGCAATATTACTTTATATATATATAGGTACCTAATGGATTTTCTGAACATCGTGCTGCTCGATTTGGAGGACCGAGAAGGCATGGGAGTTTGCTTGGGAGTCGGGAGTCGAACTGGCACCGCTAAAGAATTTAGTAAAGTTTTTGGAATAAAATGTTGGTGTTTTTTTTGTATACTTTTCTTTGTTTCGTAGGGCTTTAGTGCTCAGATGGTATTAGCTCTGCCTTCCATGCTGTGGGTCGTGTGTTCGATTCCCACCCAGAGCAAATGTGATAAACATAAATATTTGTTCTGTGTCTGAATGTTACTATGTATCCTATGTAAGTACCTACGTATTTACAAAAAAAATATATAAGTATTCTATCAGAAATCTAGTTCCCATAGTATAAGCTGTTCTTTGTTTGTGACTAGAGTGTGATGTGTGAAATGTCGTTAATTTTTATTTATTATTTTATAAAAATGTTACCAATTTTTATAAAATAATAAATCTTATGAAATGTGCAATTATGGAGCACATAATTTTACATAATTACCTCTATGTGGATATGAAATTAAGGGCTTGACTAGTAAAATACGATGCGGCGATGTGGCGCGGTGGGCGATGGTCCGCCTGCGACGCGGAAGGTTGCGGGTTCGATTCCCGCCTCGGAATAAATGTTTGTATGTTCTGCAAATATTTATTCCGGGTGTTCTGGGTATTATATGTATAATAAAAAATATCTATCTATGTAATGTATAATATTAAGTATGTCAGTCTTCTAGTACTCATAACACAAGCTCTGCTTAGCTTGGGGCTAGATGATGTTGTGTGGATTGTCCAGCATTATTTATTTATTTTATTTATTTAGGTTTTATAAAGGTACCGTGTACACAAGGTAAATAGGTATATGTATAAATTAGTAGGTACTTTGTACTTACTTTTACGTCCATTATCACTTCTTTTTTATTATTTTCCATTCTGTAGTAGGTACGTATCTTTATTACAAAATGTAAAACATTTTTATTTAAGACCAACTTTTGTGTTTGCTTTGCCACTAAAATCAGAATGACTTTGTTTTCAGGCAAACTACTGTTACTCGCTGCTGTTATAAAACGTGTTCTAGGCAAGGTTTCAGTAGATCATGGTTCACAATTGTCAGTAAAATGACCCTCGAAAGAATTTGTATTTTAATGTCCCTAATATTATATGCTATCAAAACATTTTAAATGTAGGTATCTTTGAAAGTTTTAGGCGTCATTTATGATTATTAAATAAAGATCTCACCTACCTATCAAGGAAACTAAATAAGTAAAAATACAAGAAAATTAAGTCGAACACTCGTTTTATTTATTTTCAGATTTTTCTCTGCATCGGTACCCGTAGGTATTTATTGGAAGTTGTTTTCAGGAAAGTATGTACACGTACCTTTTAGATACAAACATTAAATCAGGAATAAGCACAGTTCAAGCCGTGTGTTCAAATATTAAGCCGTGCGATATGATGTCCATTGCGAAAAAAAAGCACAACAATGAGAATCTCCGGCCGCTAACACATTATCACTAATTTTGATGTTTAGATATTTCCTTCTTTTCTCATCACTTGTTTTAATTTGTAATGCAACATTGCTACACGAATAAATCATTTCTACACATGATTTACATTCGTTTTGTACATTTTTTTCTGCTTTAGGTAGTGCGAGTTTGCCGCGCTTTTCACTTTTCTTCAGTCATTATAAGCAAAGGTCAGGTTACTATTCTACCAAAATAGAAATATTTTTATGAAAATAATTGCAAAACAATTACAAATAATGATATTTGGGAGTTCAGACACATTATGTGAATGAACACAAGTAACTTAATCGATTTTCATACCGTTTGATAGATTTAACGAAAAATAAAGTTGAATTGGAGCATGGTCTACCTGCTTTAAACACGGTCGGCTTCAATCAAGTAGGCCATGCTCGGATCTGATTGGTCGTATCAAAACAGGTAGGCCATGCTCGGATCTGATTGGCCGTATCAAATCAGGTAGGCCATGGACTTAGACCGTGTTTGATAATATAAAAAAAACCGAGTTTTATCGTTAAAGTGGACTTTAACTGCAGCGTTAAGAAGGGTTTTTCGATAACACTGAGATAGATCTGGAAAGATAATAACACGGATTGTGTTTCTTATTATGGATACTATTTTTAAAGCTTTAGGTAGATTTAGATATCATTCGGGGCAAATTTCAGGAAATAAACCGTTATTGACAGCTGCCAAAAGTTTAGATGCTGTCAAAAATTTAGATCAAAAATATTTACCACCTGTCGCTTTTCTATCAAAACACTACAATTACAGGAAAAGATTTTGTATTGTTAAGTTTTCATGATTAATTTGATGTTTACGACTATTACTTTTCATACGATTAAATAAATAAATAACAGGAAAAGTAAATACATTTTTAGAAAATATTCTTTGATTTATTACAGGATTTTAAACACTTCCTGTTAAACAAGTTTCTTCAATTGGTGAAGGAAAACACCGTCCAAGTATCAAGGAACTAAGTCCGGAAGAAAATTCAGAATAATAACTAAACACCAAAATTCAAATTATTTTTATAATAAAATAATACAACAATAAAAATATTTTACTATTTTATTCTTAAAATAAAAAAAAAACAAACCATGCACAATATTTATAACTTAAAACCATTTTTGCTTATAGCTAAATCAAAATTTCATTCTGTGTTGCAAACAAATAAAAAATAAAAATCCTTACGCTATCTTGTTTAGTCTGAATCTGACAGCGGTATGCTTTCCTGAAAATAAAAGGGTATTTTTAAATTTCATTTCTAAATTCAGGGATTTTGGTTACTTGCAGAAATGTTGATTAAGTAACTAAAATATTCATGCACATTTCACAAATCACACTCTAGTCCCAAACTAAGCAGAGCTTGTACTATGGGAACTAGATTGCTGATACAATAATTATAATATAAGTAGGTATTCTTTTTTGTAAATGCATACATATTATTACATAGCAACACCCAGACAGACAAATATTTGTGTATAACACACAAACATCTGCTCTGGATCGGAATTGAACCCACGACCACAGAACCCAGCATGGAAGGCAGAGTTACCTACTACCAACTGAGCTGGGAAGTTTGTGCAATTAACTCACCTCAAATTTTCCTATAAATATGTCGGAGTCATCTGAATGAGGAGATTCAATATTATCTACCGCTGTTATTTGAGGCCCTGGAAAGAAAAAACGTATTATAATCTGTATTATAGTCTCAGATCGCCCGTAAATTATTTTTTCTTTCATTTTTATAATATTCCTCTCCATTTGTAATGGGTTTCATCCTACTATTATTTTCTTTATCTTTTTATTATTTTTCAAGGTATCTACCCCGGATTATACATCTTCATACTGATTAAGAAGCCGACCAAACTATCGGCCGATAAAAAGTCTGCAGTTTGCGGGGGCCCTAATTGGTGGAGGAAAACACCAACCTCATTGGTCCTCTAAGTACGTCGTCGATGAACAAAGTCAAATATTTGAAACTATCACGGTTTTGAACATAGTTTTCATTGTAAACGGGATATTTACCATGATCAGTTCGACCCGTGATCATGGGCGCATGCAACTGTGCCGAAATATCGGGAAATAATCAAACTCACAAATCATGGTAAATATCCCGTTTACAATGAAAACTAAAGTCAAAGATAGATTTATAGTAGAATAAGTAAGTGAAAATAATATGATTTACCCAAAGGCATGCATTCCATGGGTTCAAACAGGTCCATAGCGATCAAGTCCAAAGGCGGCGATAGCGGTGGAGGCGGCATTGAACATGTTGAAGATATTGAAGATCCTACAAAAACATAATTAGAGTAATTTTAATAATTAAGCACTTAAAACTATTACGGTCTATCTTATAAAAAGTTAGCGCAGACTTGAAGTATTGATTACCATACGTAATGATGACATAAAGTCAACGATAACTTTTTGTAAGATAGGGGGTTAAGCTTTAATGGAGGTCAAGGCAGAAAAAAAAATACTCTTGGAAATTTTCACATTGTAGTCCCAAACTATGCAAATCTTGTACTATGTGAACTAGATTGCTGATAGAATATGTACATACTTACATGTTTTGTAAATACGTATATTTATGTTCATCACACAAACATTGGTAGAGCTACTACCAACTGAGCTGTGACGCCTGTCTGTATAATATTCACTCCATACTCTATCAAATCTAAGTCTTCTCGTCATCCATCCCTCAATGTCTGAAAACGAAAGTTTTCAACCAGTGCGTCCTACCCGTTATGACTTATGCTGCTGAAACGTGGACACTGACAGTGGGGTTGGTCCACAAGCTTAAAGTCGCTCAGCGCGCTATGGAGAGAGCTATGCTTGGTATTTCTCTGCGAGATAGAATCCGCAACGAAGTCATTCGTCAGAAAACCAAGGTGTACGACATAGCTCAAAGAATTAGCAAGCTGAAGTGGCAGTGGGCCGGCCATGTTTGCCGCAGAACCGACAACCGTTGGAGCAAACGGATACTGGAGTGGAGACCGCGTTTAGGCAAGCGTAGTGTAGGACGCCCTCCGGCGAGATGGAGCGACAATCTGAGGAGTGTAGCTGGCAAACACTGGATGAGAAGAGCCGAAGACCGGGCTCAGTGGCGCGTCTTGGGAGAGACCTACGTCCAGCAGTGGACTGATATAGGTTGATGATGATGATGACTCTATCAAATTACCTGATAGTCCATTCTTGTTATAACTTGTATTCAGTTCGATATAACGCGGCTCGGGTAATGACTCTGGACTTGTCTCTAGAGGTTCTATTTTCACTTCACCACCTGGATGTTGACAAAATATTAAATTCTGTTACGTTTTTTTTAAATAAATAAATTAAAAAATAATGCTGGACAATCCACACAACACCATCTAGCCCCAATTTAAGCAGAGCTTGTATTATGGGTACTAGAATGTTTGTACGATCTGCAAATATTTATTCCGGGTGTTCTGGGTATTTTATATGTATAATAAAAAATATCTATCTATGTAATGTATTGTATTAGGTACGTCAGTCTTCTAGTACCCACAACACAAGCTCTGCTTAGCTTGGGGCTAGATGATGTTGTATGGATTTTCTAGCATTAATGATTTATTTAATTTACCATCAGTAGACAAAGCAGTGTGGTATGCTTGATGCGGTTCTTCAACTGATAGATGAAGTCTTCCTTCAGCATTGATCTTCGGAACCACTGTGGCTACTACGGGCACTTTGATCTGAACCGCTCCTTCCAATAGAGGATTACCACATGACACGTCAGTATCCTGTAAAGATAAATAGAAACCATGAAAAGAAGAATGGGCAATTCTGTATGGAGTATGGGCCACGACTAAAATCCCTCAGGATTGCCACATAACCCTCAGGGTAAAAATGATCCTTGTGATTTCATTGAATATTTTTTTTTGACTTGGGTATATACGTGGCCCATAATGCTCTTTCTTTAAATTTGATTTTTTTTTTACCACAATTTTCCCTCCAGCTCTCAAATCCTCAGCTGTTGCTGGCACCAACATCTGGAAAAAGTTATGACTTAAAATATCTGCGTGATCTTTAAATAAATGATGATGATTGTTGGTGTTTCTATGTATTGTAGTGTAAATACACACACCAGACAAATTAACAGTCAAGGCTCAGTTGCTAATAGCTCTACCCTCCATGCTGTGGATCGTGGGTTCCCACCCAGAGCAAATGTTTGTGTGATGAACATACATATTTGTTGTGTCAGGGTGTTACTATGTATTTATTGTATTAACAAAAAAAAATGTATTTTATCAGCAATCTAGTTCTCATAGTACAAGCTTTGCTTAGTTTGGTAGTAGATGTGTGGATTGTCCATGAATATTATATCACTAACCTGCTTTCCACCAGGTAGCGAAGTATCCACCACCTTCACCAAAACAGGGCTCCCTTTATCCGGTTTCAGTAAAGCGAAAGGAGTCTGCTTGGTCGCCATAGCTATTTCCATATGGTAAGTCTTTATGGGATCCACTATGACCCCATTGGTAAAACCAAAATCTGAGGACTTGAATTTAGGAGCGTTCCATGATGAGTCTTCAGTGGATAAGTAAGGACCAACTGATGAAGACACTTCGCACGTTTCAATTTGAGGCCTGTAAAAAGAATTGCTGTTAAAAAGTGTTTTTATAGAAAGAAGATTAATTGTACCACAAACTTTTCTTGACAGTATTAATGAAGATATTCCCTTAACGTAGGAGGTACCACACTTATCTCCTCACCTGGGTTCTTTCGGCTTCGGTTCCACAACAGGTGAAGAACGAGCTGGTAAAACATTTCTTCGAATCGGCGCAGATCCATCTTCCGAACGGGATTGCAAGCACTGCTCAAAATGGTTATATATAAATACAGTTAATATCGAATATTAATAAAAATAACTATGTAAACTCATTATGCAATGGATACTAAACAGAATACTGAAAAATATTTAAAGAATTGTATATAAAATACAAACAAATATTTTGTTCTTGTTAGGGATATTAGATAATACCTAGATCTACAGGTTGGTAAATAAGCTATAATACTAAAAGGTACCATTGGCAAATTCATTTAAAACTTTTTTACATAGGTATTGTTTAATTTATCACCCTCGCTTGTGTAATTTCTTTTGTATCCACTTGTAATATAGTGTATAATAAATATTTTTTTCATTCTTATTTTTAATATCAAACAGACAAAGAAATTCATCTTGGCTATGAAAAGGATAACAAAAAGTTGCTAAAGAAGTGGAGATAGGAAGGAGGAAGAGTTGAAAAGTACCTTGTTTTTATGGCAGACAAGGTTGGACTGCTGATTGAAGCCTTTGAAGCAGACGCTACATCGGTAAGGACGCTCGTTTGTGTGGGTGAAGAGATGGTTCCGAAGATTACCTGATAAATTATTACAGTTTTAATAACTAAGGTAAGAAATAGATATTTTTGTCTCTAGTACCTCAAGTACGAGTTTGTGCACATACGGATCGTAGACACGCAATCGCCGAGCGCCACCGATTTGTATGGAAATCCAAGCTTCTCAGAAAATCTGCTCGGGGCGCTGCTTGGATCTCCATACAAAATCAGTGGCGCTCGGCAATTGCGTCTCTACGAACCGTGTGTGTATAAACTCGTACTTGGGGTACAGTTAAACTTTCTACTTCGATATTACTCCAATGAAGCAATGGCAAAACCGAAAATCTGCAATGATAAACTATCTAGGTACATGTAATGCAGTAGATGATACAAAAATATAAGTACAAGAGAACGATTTTGTATGCAACTTACATAGATTTGTACAGAGACAGATGTTTTGTTAGATAGCATCAAAAGAAGATTCTAGATCAAGAATTTGCTGGGTTTTAATCCTAAAATCTATAGATCATAAGTAAGCCAAGAAAACAAACACCCTATAGTTAGACAGATTATCTCACCTTACGTATGTAACCTAATCATGATCAGGGTTTAAGGGATAAGGAAGGGAAAACCTTTTTGATGGAATCCTTTGGGGCAAATGTGGCACTTGTATGGCTTCTCGTCGGAATGCGTCTTGCGATGCGAGATGAGAGTCGAAACACGGTTGAAAGTCTTGTTGCACACCTGGACAGAGGTAAAAATGGAAAAATATTTATTTTGGTGCTCCCACGTTAATTCGTTTTCATAGATGAGTCATTGAGTACAATGTTTGTATGATCTGCAAATATATATTCCGGGTGTTCTGGGTGTATATATGTATAATAAAAAATATCTATCTATGTAATGTATTGTATTAAATATGTCAGTCTTCTAGTACCCATAACACAAGCTCTGCTTAGCTTGGGGCTAGATGATGTTGTGTGGATTGTCCAGCATTATTTATTTATTTATTTTATTGATCAATGGGGCATGAACAATCATACTTATGATTTGTAGTGTCAACAAGGTATGGATTCGATCCTATGTTTACCTAGTATGTAAGACGATTCTAAATGATCCTTATCATTTTATTGAATAAAGAAATACCTATTTGATTTTGATTTTGTTTCAAAGGTGGACAAGTAAACGGACAAGACTACGTAAATAGACGCTTCTACTTCTTCTTATCGCGCGATGCTACAACTGTTTTCTGATTTATTGTTGTAGCATCGTATTGGAAAGATTAGCCAGACTAGACACTGTGTTACCGTGCCTAGCTGTTACCGGTGACAAATAATAGACACTAACTTCACAAGAGTATGGTCTTTCAGCAGAATGTATGGCGCGGTGCTGGCTGAGGGTAGACAGTTGCCTAAAGCTCTTGCCGCACGCGTTGCAATGGAAGTTCCTTTCGTCTGTGTGTGTGGGCAGGTGACGCATCAGAGTGTATTGATGTTGGAACTCACGGCTACCTGGTTAGGACAAATATATATTTAAATAATAAATATAATTTGACTTATTAAATATCTTAACATCTCTCTTTGACTCTCCCTCCGGGTAGCCTGATGAAGACATAAAATGATATTTTTTATGTTGTTGGCAATGAAAAAATAAATGTTTTGACTAAATGGAGAAGGAAAGGTTTTTTAGCAGACTTTAAGCTACTCTATTTGTCAATAACTATTTTTTAGTAATGTTTTACGAATACTTACAAATTCCACATTCCCACAACTTGACAGTTCTTCCGTGCCGTTTCACGTATTTGACAAAATGGTATCTTGAGCGAGGATCCGCTTTGTCAACCTTGCATGCCCCACTGCTGCCTTTTGATCGCTCCAAACCTTGCAGCAAAAATTATCAGGGTAACACAAAAGATTGAAACACAGGCAAGAAATTCCCCATGAATAATGCAACTTGTATTGCTCATAGGGAGTTTCTTGCCCGTTCTTCTAGGCTCTGGTCGCGTGAAACTGCTAAGTACCAGTAATCACCTAGTATATAGGTACTAGAGATTAGAGACTAATGAGAAACTAGAGATTCTAAATGATATTTGTGATTTTGCAGAATATAAATAATTTGATTGTGATATGTAAAAACAAACTTAACGAAAAAATAGTTGAATATATGTATTACCAACGATCATGCGCGTTTTGTCTTTCGTCTGTGGTCGTGAATTTTTACGAACAAAGTCGAATGCGATGCCGAAATTTACGAACGATGAACGAAAATATTATAAGAATGCTGTTACAAAATTCATATAATATTTTTATTGTAAAATAAAAAAAAGAACGGATTTGGAATATTTCTTTAGTTTTCACGAATGCAATATTAAATATACCACGATATAATCGTGCAAATCACATCTTTTACACTTTTACACATTCACAATACAATATCGTAACGTGCCACTATTCGATATCGTATCGTGATGTATATGCAAGCTGAATATTATACTTATATTTTGTGTAGTTTTTACATACATTTACTGCAGCTGTAATATGCCAGCTGAGTATTTTAGTTTTATTTTGTGTAGTTTTTACATACATTTACTGCAGCTGTAATATGCCAGCTGAGTATTTTAGTTATGTTTTGTGTAGTTTTTACATACTTTTACTGCAGTACTTACCTAAGCTTGAATTGCCAGAAGACGTTGACGAGACGAGATCTCCATAAGGTTTGCAGGATATTTGGCTCCGGTTTGTTGGCTGCACGGAACTTGATGTATCCGCCTCCTGAAAAATATATTAAAGATAGATAGATAGTTAAATAATTCTTTATTGTTTACCACACACAAATAAAAACAAAGAACTTAAACAACTAGTCATACATGGCAATACAATGGGCGGCCTTATCGCTGAGAGCGATCTCTTCCAGGCAATCAAAATTAAATGTACCTGTTTAAGTTTAAATAGTTGACAGGCGTCACAGCTCAGTTGGTAGTAGCTCTGCCTTCCAAGCTGTGGGTCGTATATTCGATTCCCACCCAGAGCAAATGTTTGCGTGATGAACATAAATACTTGTTGTGTCTGGATGTTACTATGTATTCTATGTATGTATTTACAAAACAAATGTAAATAGGTAAGTATTGTATCAGCAATCTAATTCTTATAATACAAGCTTTGCTTAGTTTGGGAATATTTATTTGTCTTAAAAACCTCTGGTTAGAAAAGTTGGTAAATACCTATTAAAAGATAAATAAATAATGCTGGACAATCCACACAACATCATCTAGCCCCAAGTTAAGCAGAGCTTGTGTTGTGGGTCCTAGAAGACTGACACTGACATAATTACACATATAAGATACCCAGAACACCCGGAATGAATATTTGCAGAACATTTTGTATGTTCTGCAGATATTTATCCCAGGGCGGGAATCGAACCCGTCGTCAATTATAATTACCTACTATTCCTTTTACGTACTACAGGTTTTTCGATATACCTTCATCTCACTCTTCAATGCTGCATCTATCTGCTTCCCAAAGGTCGTCTGACCCGTGGTCCCGAACCCTGGCTCGGAGACCAGCGCGGCGATGTTACCGTCCTCTTCGGTCCACGCGAACCGGGCTTGGGACGGCTCCAGACCATCAGAGAAGAAATTATCACGGAATAGGGAACGGGTGTCGAGCTGATGAAGAAAATATAAGCTAAAATGTGTGTCTAAATTAGTATTATGTTAGTGTTGGAACGAAGGTCCTTATCGCGCGTTGCGAAAGGGAGCTAGACGGAAAGATTAAGATCAAAAGTTGTAACAACACTTTTTGCTATGGTTGTAAGCCGTGCGGCGTGCGCGTGATTCTCTGTCGTATCCAGCTTTAAAATAATAATTCAAAGTAGTTTTACGAAGTTGGCAAGTAACAAAGGGAAGGGAAGGAACACTCACGTCATTTTTGCTCGAACTTGGCAGCAAATGAAGTCCCAAGTCCCTCCTGTCAAACTTGTCAGCCAAGCACACTTCACGAATACTGAAACAATAGCCAGTAAACTTCAACAAACTTTTGTTTAACAAAAACAACTAAAAATCTAGCTGGCCACGATTCAAGACTTGTCTGCAAAATAAGATCAAACTTTTAACTAAAAAGTTAGTGAATCACCTTATGATCTCGTCCCCCGGCCTCATGTAACTGCTTTCTGGTAATTCTTTTATTTCATCGTCGGAAAACATGATTTTATTTTCACAATCAATTATTTTAACAAAAAAACGTCAAAAAACTTGCGAGACGTTTTTTCTTGTTACTTTTTTGTTTCTATGACAATCTTGCGTTCGAATTTTGAAATATACTTTTTTAAATAAACTTGCCGGTATTGAGTTCGACAACGGACGTGACCTCTTTTGAACTTGCAAAGAGGTCAACGTATCGAATGGCGGTAAAAATTTGCCGTCGCAATATTTTTGTTTTCTTTGCGATTTCAATATTTTTATGTGGAAACTGAAATGTTGTTCTTCAGTGGAAAGAAAATATTATTTTTCTTACAATTTATTCTTATGGAATTCACTCGGGTACACTCTAGTAAGTCTAAGTGGACTGTTCATTTCGTTGTTGAACTTTTCAAGGGTCCACTTGGGTATTCAGACAGTCAGCGCTTGCAAAATGTTACTCATTTTTAGAGAAAATAAGATTACTTACTTATATACTTACCGTAAGGTAGACAATAATTTCAGTTAGTAAGTAGGTATACTTTATAGTATCTCTTCGATTTACATTTGGTAAATAGGTAAGTACTTACTTATCTTTATAAAAAAAAACTAATAAGTTAGAATGATATCGAAACATTTTCTACTTTTTTACACCGTTTTGCAATAAGAAAGGTAAATATGTACATACATACTATAAAAAGTAAAAAAAGTAAAGTACCAATCGATAAGGTACTAGGAAGTTCTTTTTGCCTATCAACCATGGATTAAAAAATATTAAAATATTATGAGTAAACGCACTAAAATACCGATATTAATTATTAAATGATTGTTTAAAGCGCCATCTTATAAAATGATACTAAACTAAGTTGGCGCGACGAAAGCTTTGCCGGAATAGAAGCTTACGACAGACTGTGTTGCAGTAAGTATATTAATTCAGTAAAAAATAAATAGATGGCGCTAATGTAAAATTGATAACAGCGACATCTATAAAAAAACGTTGAATGTACATTGTGGTGTTTTGCACAGAGGGCAAATTTTTCTTTCATGGATAATTTTGGAAAGTTTGGAGTACATTGCGTCAACAATGAAGTGAAATTAGTTTAAATTCACTAGCGTAGATGGCAGGATTTTTTAATTAATATTTTAAAAGAGTTTTTGAACTGTTAAGGTACTTAATTGTAATTTATTAATGCCATAGGCGGTGCGGTTCGTACACAGTGTAATAAGTGAAATTGGTAAATTGCAGTCCAGCATCTTCAGCAGATAAACTTATGATCTTTTTACTTCCATACAGTTGGATACAAGATCAAAATTATGCAAAATAAAGCCGACAATTTATTATTACTTACTTACTTATACATTTTTCATTTAATAATGATTCACCAACGGCATATTCACTCATAAAACATAGATAAGTAAAAGTACATAGTTTTATTACAGTCTAGGCCGGTTATACATTGCAAAGATTTTCTGTGTTTGCAAGTTGTTAGCTAAGTTGAAATTCCAAGTTGGCAACACCATCGTCTATGAGATAAGCTCCGTTCACACGACTCGTATAAACGGTGCTCGATCTTATTCCATTTGACAGGACGCCAGCGGACGGACCAGCAGATCCACAGATATTGATAAATGCACATTCATGTTATTTGCTTGATGTTTACAATGGATGTGTGTGTTATTAGTTCGCTGTCATGTCAAGTAGATAACAATCGATAGGTTTGCTAAAGTGCTTGGATAGTCATCATTATCTATCTGACAGGTTTTCCTAGTTTATGTATAGGCGACAATGAAATTGGTTTACCACTCTAAGACTGAATATCATTTGCACGTACAAAACATCAAGGGCTATTTTCGCTTGACAGATTAATAACTGCTACCTCAGAATCTGTCAATCTGTAATCCTTAGCGAATAATTATGTTACTGGGAGATGTCATCAAAAGTGGTAAACCACTTTCCTTGTCGCCTATACCTACTAACTAAAACTCAATTTTATAAGTAGGTACGCATATTTCAGCTCAATTTCCTTGGATTTCTTGATATTTTTAAAACCAAATGAAGCCCTTTATATGTCCTTTTTCAAACGCAGCTATAGACAGTTTTCAAGCCTTTTGTAATGCATAGCAATAAGACGTATTTACTAACATTTTGTCCGTAAGTATAGGGAGATGTACTTAGGTCTATAGAAGCCCTTTCAAAAGTTCTAAGTGGCAACCCTAAGGGACTTTTTTTGTTGTGGCCTATTTAAGTATTTCTACATATTTTTTATTTCGATAAATAATTATAAATATATTTATATTAACACTTAGCTTAGCTTGCAATATGAATGCGAATACAGAAACAGCGTATATTTTGAAATACTTTATAAATTCAAAATTGTACCTATCCATTCCTCTGCGAAAATTAAGATGACAAGCGGAGGCTTCAGCATGATGACGTCACGCGTCAGTAATGCCCGTGATTGGTTCGCACGTGACATTCGATTTTACATGACATTGTACACTGCAGTGCAAAAAAAAGACTTGACAAAAAGCCAGTAAAAGAAGAAAAAATATCTTCTTGCAAACATTGTTTCAGATTTCAACTATAACTAACCTTTAATATAAACTGTACTGTAGATAATTTATGGAATTTTATAACTAGTAGATAATAATTAATTAAAACGCTAGGATATCAGTTTTACCGTTATTTATAACTGTAAATAAGTACTTGTTTATTGATAACTTGATATTTTGGTACGAAAACCTTATCTCATATTCCTATAAAATATTCAAAACTATGTAACTTTTGAACTATAGTCCTAAATATGTAGGCATTCAATGAAAAGTATGAAGATACTGTGACGTGACGTCTGTCAAAATTTGACGTAGTTTTAAATAAGTTGTAGTAAAGCCTATTTTCTTGCACTGAATTATAAACTATTGTACAAGATTCTATGGGAACGCGCCAAATCACATCTCATCCTGATATCTGACAATCATATGAAGTGTCACAGAATACCTGTCAGTCAGTGTGCAATTTTGCTTCATCTGTCATCTCGTCATAGTGCCTTGGATGTGTTTATGCAACAATGATTTAGGAAAATCTATAATATTTTGTAAATATGAATTAAAGATAGATTTGCTAGGAAATATTGCTTTTGGCAATATGGCTGCTCGATTTCACTTTTAACATATTTCTTCTGATAAGTATTTAATACTGGTAAAAGTAATAAATATATTAAGTATTTAGTCATATATGTACTTAAGTAATGTTAATTAGATCTAACTGGATATGTAACTGTTTGATAGTTAAATAAGTTATAACTGAATTGTACTACTTATATAAAAAGTTAGCGCAGACTTGATTTCTTGATTACCATACGTAATGATGACTTAATATCAACGCTAACTTTTATAAGACGGGGTTAGTATAATTATTACATTATTTTTTTTCAGCTATTTGCAAAAAATTAAACGGTAAAACACTCTTTATATTCTATCACCATCTTCTTTCCAAATAATATCCAAAAACCTATATTTTAAAATTTTATAACTAACTCTAGCATAATACCATCCAATCTGATCTAGTTACTAAAATGATTGTCATAATACCCTTGTCATTCCATTTCCACGTGTATAATGTCCCTAATGTCCCCTAGCACATGATTATAGAAACTGCGACAATCATAGGAAATCAGGAGACCTACTCGACAAAAACTTATAAAATCTTCATTTTATTTGAAATACATTGCGCTGGATCTTGGTGAGATTCTCCAATACCTCGCGTAAATACGAAGGTAACACTCAATGTAACGCGAATTATTGGTACGAGCGTTCGTTTATCGTTTTGCTGAGTAGGTTTTCGTACGTGAGTGATTTTGTATAGTAATTCTTTACACTTGTATGTAGTTTGGATATTGTAGCCACTTACCTCATCTTGTATAATGGCATCTGACATTGCAAAGATTTCTCTATACTTGTTGTATGGGAAAATGTTAGGTATGGTAATGGTAACCTTGTTGTCACTAATGGTGATGGGAATTTTGCTATTGAATTCCCATAGGGTCGCATACGGCACATAGGGTCACATACGACCCAAACGGGTGTTAAGTGCAAAATTTTCTACCTTATAAGTTATTCATATAACTATGTGACAGGTGTCACAGCTCAGTTGGTAGTAGCTCTGCTTTCCTCCCATGTTGTGGGTCGCGGATTCGATTCCCACCCAGAGCAAATGTTTGTGTGATGAACATAAATATTTGGTTCTGGGTCTATAAGGTTTTGTTATTATGTATACCTACTTGTGTTACTATGCATTCTATGTATGTATTTGCAGAAAAAAATTGTGTAAGTATAAGTATTTTATCAGCAATCTAGTTTCCATAGTACAAGCTTTGCTTAGTTTGGGACTAGAGTGTGACGTGTGATTTGTCCGTGAATATTTATTTACTGTTAGATATCATCCCCTACCCTAAGATACTTCACGCTAAGTACGGTCAGTGTTTTCTTCGCCACCTCATTCTTTTCATTCGTTAACTCTAAACCTACTCCTTTCACAACTCTCACATTCATATCACCTTACATCCATTTGTTTCTCGGCCTACCTTTGACTGTTAACAAACTATAGTTAGTACCTTAGTTTTCATTGTGAACGGGATATTTACCATGATTTGTGTGTTGATTATTTCCCGATATTTCGGCACAATTGCATGCGCCATGATCACAGGTCGAACTGAAATATCCCGTTTACATTGAAAACTATGTTCAAAACCGTGATAGTTTCAAATATAGTAGTACTCTGTTTGTAGCTTTCTCTCATATATCATCAAACAATCCAACCACTTCTTTCTCGGCTTTCTTCTGACTGTTAAAAAACTATAGTTCATACGCTGTAGCTATCAGCAGTCTATTCTCATGTTGTACACGATAATACACGTAGACTACAGCCATTATGCGATGGTTCACGTCTCAATCCTAAGGTTAACCGTGTGTCTGTTACTGTCAGGGATCGCGCCCCGCTGAGTTTGCGTACGCGCATCTTGATGTACGGTCTAAGCTATCAACGAGAAATTCTTTATTATACACAAACATTATTCACAAACAAACTTACGACTATACAGTATTTACAAAATGTACATTGTCATATAAAATACATAAGAAACAGTTGAGCTATCTACAGACCGTTGCAAACGATCTATAGATAGTTCAACTGATCCAAATCAGTTCCAATCAGAAGCGTACCCAAGACACTGGCTGCATTGCCCCGCAATAGCAAGTACACAAACTAATACAGAAAAAAAAATGTTTACTTCGTGAACCTCTTACGTCTTTTTTTGTAGGTTAACAACTAATAGGCCCTATTAAAAAGTGTTTTATTTTTCTTTAGCCAAATAATTCCAAGTATTTTTATCACCCTTCAAGTTATTTTGATAGTGTCCCTCTAATCTCAATCAGACATATCAAATTAAACCATTTATTTATAAGCACAGGTGAGATGGTGATAGTCGCTGTGTGGAATGAAGTAACATAATAACAAATGCCTGGAAGAAATCGATATCAGCAATAAGGCCGCCCGCTGTACTAAATTAAGTTATTTCTAAGTTGTATGTGCAATAAAGTGTTATCTATCTATAATTTCAGACCTGTATAATGATTGCAGTAAATACCTAATCTATCTCTCGTCCGGCGAGATGGAGCGACGATCTGCGGAGTGTAGCTGGCAAACACAACATGAGAAGAGTCGAAGACCGGGCTCAGTGGCGCGTCTTGGGAGAGACCTACGTCCAGCAGTGAACTGATATAGGTTGATGATGAAACAATCTCGAGCACGCGGTCATCTTATAACTTGGGTCATCAGCTTATAATTTGTTCAACTAAATTGTAGAACCTGCGCTTAGAAGATAATGTTTAATAACTTGTGCCATGGGAGGCTGATTTGTAATTGTACGCTGTGATTGGGCGGTAGAACAAATAATATTAACTAGTTAAATATTTATTAAATTCGTGTTTAGCTCCGTGAGAAGTGATCGTTTCGAACAGAAGTAATCTCTCCGGGAACGTGTTTAGTTCAAATCGTTTTATTTAAAAAGCTTTAACTAACTACAAAATTATGTATAATTTGAAGAAAAAGTTTTTATATAACATTATCGGTCTATCTTATAAAAAGTTAGCGCAGACTTGATGTCTAGATTACCATACGTAATGATGACATAAAATCAACGTTAACTTTTTCTAAGATAGGGGGTTAATTTGTAAAACTTTACTTTTAAATATTATAAATTAAATTAAATAAATTAAAAGCTTAGTTTTAGAGATTTGGGTCACCTAAAATAAATCTACACTTATTATAGGTAAAAGAATCTTTTTAAAGTATTGTCAGGGAAATTGCAGGCATAAAGATCAAAACAATAGTAGAATAAAACAATGCGATCTTAATCTTTTAATACAATTTATATTTTTTTTATATAATTCAAGTTATTATTTATTGAAGTCAATGAACTTAAACAATACTTTGATTAAGTCCAGCAAGAACCTTGTACACAGTAAATTAGGACATCGACAAACGAGTTTCACAAAATCCGCAAACAATAAGTCGGGAATCAAGAATCGAGACGAGATATAACGAATCGAATCGAATAAAAAGTCGATTTCAAAGCATGACCCAAATAATTAGACCGGCTTCGCGAATAAATCATCTCTCGATATTTATGAAGCAGCAACATCGGGTGGTCAGTTAAGGAAGGTGTCCAGTGTTAGATATCAACGCTATAAAGTATATTTATGGGCAATATAGAGTAAGAGACTTCAATCATTAGTAATCTGACTGACTGATTAGTAATCGCACCCACATAGAAAGAACAAAATCACGGGTTCAAATCCTGCAATTGTCCTGCCCGCCTCAATTTTAGGATAATAAATTGAGATTTCTTTGAGAGCAGGAAGCGCATTCATACAAATTATAATACCTTTAATTATCATTATACCTTAGCTTTAATCAATGAAAATACTTTTTATACATGTACACCTTACAACTAATTAGCGAGAAAAATATATGTATACCAATATTATAAATAAGGTAAAGTTTGTGTGTTTGTATATTTGTTAAATTGTAAGGCGTAATCTTGGGATCTACGGAACCTATTTAAAAAATTCTTTCACCAATAGAAAGCCGTGTAGGCTATATGAAAAACCGAAAAATGAAAAGGCTTTTACGTGGTAGTCCGTTTTGCAAAGTGAATCTGAGAAAAACCGGTCGAATTATGCCTAACGAAGTGGGCACGGGTCAGCTAGTAACAAATAAACTGCTAGAGAGTGATTCTTCCAGATGAACTTTGGATGGAAAAAAACCTACAAAAAGAGGGATATATACTTATTATAGCTTTGCTTATATTGTGGCGCTGGCTTTACGTTCGCAGGTGTTAATTTAAAGCCCACTAACTACAGGTACCATAAACGATGCCAAGATTGGCTTCATTCTGAACATTGTTGAGCGATGAGGTTTCCATCTTTTGTAGAGACAAAATCAGGAAACTGCTTTTATCTCTTCCGTCCAATTTATTTCAGAAAGTGTCAAATATAAAATGGAAACAAAAATTATTTTGTTTTATATGTTTTTTCTGGCTCACACATCTTTTTCTAGTTTATAACTTATGCCAGGATTACACGAGGCTAGTTTAGCAAGCTAGTGTCAGTAAGCTAGCAAGCTAGTACTTCTGGCTTCGTGTAGACAAAACTAGCTTCATTTCTAAGCTAGTAAGGTGGTTGACAAGCCAGGACAGTTTTTAATAGGATGAAGTTTTATTTTTTTAAGCTAGTAGCGCCCCCACCACTGTTATTACTATCCTGGCTTGTGTACTAGCTTCATGTGGCCGGCGAAGCTAGTTTAAAGTTGACTTGTAAGCAGTATTGTTTTCAGTAGTTCAATACTCAATACTCAATATATTTATTGCTCATATGGTACATATCAGTTACAATTGTTGATAGTGTTAGTATCACACATGAACCCTATTTAAGGGTATTGCAATAGAGTTAAAGGCAGAACCTAGTCAAATTTAAAATTAAAATAGTCCTCAACCGAATATAAACAATGATCCATCAATAAATTAAATAATTTTCTGTTAAATAGATGTCCTTTTAGTTCTTTTACATGATTAGGTAGTTTATTGTATATCTTAGTTGCCATATTATAACTGTTACGACTATACAATTTTTTTTTTATCGCTAATCTTTTCAGCACGCTACATAAACTTAAGAACTGTAGGTAGGTTACCAAATATATGGCGCTATCTCTGTATTATCTTAAAATTAGATAAGTGCACGTCTTACCTAAATAAATAGATATTCATGAACATTCCGCACATCACAGTCCCAAACTAAGCAAAACTTACTATAAAGGAACTTATTTTGTGTAATTAGGTCAGTATAAGTCAAAAGTTCACTAAAATAAAAGAACTAGATTCTTTCTCTTTCTCGCGCTGACTGTACATAACTACCACCTGCGGTTAAAAAAAAAACAAATAAGTCAAAGTGCTGCGAGGATCTATAAACATTTCGCCACAATCACCTACCACTTGCATATTTGTTTAGTCTTTTTTAATAAAGTCATGGTTTTCAAAAGTTAGCCACCGTTTGAAAACGGTCGCTATATTCCTATAATGAATTATCGCTTATTCTCCATCGTCTTACTGGGTTCCCACTGGTGGGACGATGGCATAGTATGAAATCACCCTGAATAAATCGTCTTATTTATTTACTAAAATCATTATTTACAGTGGCAATGGCTCATTTAAGCGAAAATCAAAATCAGTAGATCCATTTAAATCACACATTTAAATCCCACTTATACATCGATGGATCATCATTATCATCATCAGCCCGTATTAGCACACTGCTGGGTATTAGCCTCCTCCCTCAAACGCCTATTTTTTTTTTAGGTTTTTACTTTTTTGATAGATATGATTGTTTATTGCATAACAAACATACACACATAACATACATAAACAATGAACCTTAATCATTAACAATAGCCAACAGAATGAGCGGCCTTATCGAGAGAAATCTCTTCCAGGCAACCGAAACTGACTTATGATATATAGCGGTAACAGAGTTTATAAAATCCAAGTTTCAGATTATATAAATATATATAACAAGCTGGTTACAAATCACAATTACAATACGACTGTTGTTTGCTCACACCAAATCAACATTTTCATAGAGCTACAAGCTTTTAGACATGACACTGTAAAATATGCTGCTAAAACGTGAACACTGACAGTATGGTTGGTCCACAAGCTGAAAATCGCTCAGCGCGCTATGTTGAGAGCTATGCACGAAATTTCTTTGCGAGATAGAATTCGCTACGAACTTATTCGCCAGAAAACCAAAGTATTCGACATAGCTCAAAGAATTAGCAAGCTGAAGTGGCAGTGGGCCGGCCATGTTTGCCGACAACCGTTGGAGCAAACGGATACTGGAGTGGAGACCGCATTTAGGCAAGAGTAGTGTAGGATGCACCCGGCGAGATGGAGCGACGATCTGCGTAGTGTAGCTGGCAAACACTGGATGAGAAGAGAATCTACTATTAACCCAAATAAGTATGTAAAAAAAACAATACTGATAATGAATCATGTGTTTTTAGTATTATTTTTCAATGACGATTTAAATAAATTGAAATGATTTTTTATTGTACATGTACACCATACAACTTAATGTTGTTAATCTTAAAATTCTCATTAAATTTTAAGATTAACAATATAAGTTTAGTACAATGGGCAGTCTTATCGCTACGGAGCGATTTAAGTCAGTTTTGTTCATTTCTATAAAAATAGAATTATTAACTCTATGTAGCGATACGTTGTATGCAAATGACTGTACTTCATTGAAAGATACTTACGACACGAGGATCACACAAATCCTTCGACGTGCATTGTTATATGTACGTTGTTTTAAATTATTAAATGTTTTATCGACAGGCTGGAATCAATTATTAATTATTTTTTAAAAGGGCAACTCTTTCGCTTTGTATCCACAACTGTTTATGAAAAAAAATACTGTGAAAACTAAATTGCTGATAGAATACTTTTCTCAAGATGCTTCCTGCATCAAGTGTTAGAAAATCTCAAAAGTGAATTGAGGCCAACAGGATTTCAACGTCGCGGGTTCAAATCCTGCTGACCTCAATAACTTTTGAGATTTTCTAATACTTTTTGATCGTAAATAACACTGATATACTTATATTGTGAAAGATAATAGATAAGAAACGCTAATAAATCACCAAACATGCGACTATACTGGCAACATATTCTCACACTTTCCCACCAAACATTGTAGTGTTCACAAAAACTAACGTTTTACTATTTTCTAACACATTCTATGCGTTGAAAAGCACTAAAATCTGTCATTCCCAGTTATTCGTTAGACGGTATTGTTTACATGTTGGCTTTGAGCTTCAAAGAGGTCTTAATGTTTTAAAACACAATAGTAAGACATTTTCAGATATGTGTACTGCTGGCCTATCCTAGCCTCTCAAAACCTGCCAGGTTTTAAATTACGTTCAGTTTGTATAGTAACTCATCAGTATTCTGTGATTTTCTGATAGACTGATGGGTTAAGGTATAAGGGTTGAGTAAGTACGCCAACCATTTTCTCAACCAAGGTCGGCAGACAAAAAATGCTAATAGCACTAAGGCCACCTTTTGTCTTGCTCTTTGCCATGGGGCTCTCATATTTTGTGTACTTATGTCAAATAAAACAATTCTTATTCATTATACGTATATTTGTGCAATAAACTGTTAAATAAATAAGACATTTATTACAGTTATAAAACATCAAACAATCTACGATCGTGTCACCTGACGTCTCATTTCCGAAAACATTATGAAAACCCAACCCAAAGCTTATTTAAAAAAATATCTGTACAATAAACTTCAAATCAAAACCAATAAGTCTATTGAAATTCCCCTCGCCTTGTCATTTTGCGTCGGAAACGAAGGAAATCGATTGTTGATACAAAACGTATTGAAACACCCACTTTGTTATGACATATGAATTATTAGACGAAATATGTAATATTTTATGTTTAATTGAACAAAACTGACTTCAATCGTGACTGAGTAAATTTAGTTCCAATTTTACAACTAGGTGTCGCTGCAACAACTTTTTGATTCCTAGATCGCGCTATCGATGCGTTTTGCGTGTCATGATCGAAGCTATAAAAGATTATTGGAAATGCTCCTCCTTTTTGGCAGTCGGTTATATAAAATTGAGGCCAATTGGTTCGGAAAAGTTATTATTTCTGTTTTAGATAGTTTTAGTGCTTCAGCGCGATCATATTTTAATTGAAGACCTATCGTAATCAACTTGAAGCAATAAATTTATGTATCTACTTGATGTAAATAAATACTTTTTTAGTAGTAAAATATTAAAAATAGTAATGTTTGTATTAATTTGTGAAATACACCTACACAGTTCAAAGGGTGTACATGAATATGATAATAATGTAGGTATTAATGAAGTACTAATTATGTAGATATTAATTATGGGCTTAGACCAATCCTTCACAAATCAGAAATAGTTCGACGAAAAAACTTCTGCAAATCCTAAAATACCTAATTTCAATTTGAAATAACTCATTTCAATTCCATAATTTCTCAACTCATCAGAACGTAATGCCTCGTCCTCACAAACAATAAGGTTTTTACCATACACATTAAGCCTGCGGCTTGGATAAATCAGCAGGACTGGTTGCCAATGGACTAACGGTTGCAGACAACCGTGCTTCGTTTACACGAGACAGTTACTGCGCATAGGCCCCCTTTTTGTGCTACTCTTTACCGTCCTGCGCTAGGCTGCTAGTCTATGTTGCTTAGTTATTATTATTATTAAGACAATTGTCTTAGTTATAAATATACGTGATAAATATACGTTCTAAATATATGTCACGGACATTTCGCAGCTTGTATTATGGGAACTAGATCACGAATAGAATACTCGAGTACTTAAGTACATACATTTTTTTTTGTAAATACATACCTACATAGAAAACATGTTAACACCCAGACACAGAACAAATATTTGTGTTCATCACACAAACATTTGCTCTGGGTGGGAATCGAACCCTCGACCCACAGCATAGAAGGCAAGGCCACCAATTAAGCTGTGACGCCTGTCAACAACTTCAAGTCAACTTAGGCAGTTGACATGCTTAGTTCAGGAAGAAAATTCTTTGCTAATATTTTGTTACTAGAACTAAACAACTCGCCCACCACAAACGAGGCTCATTGGTCAGACGATGATGAGGCGCTCGAGTCATTGTCGGCTAATGCCGTATGTCCTGCATTGTGCCATGCCAACCTGTTGAAGACAGGTTTAACGTGTGGCTGGCGCATTAGTTTGTACTGACCGTTATTTTCAATTGATGGACAGGCTCAGATACCTACATTGTTTAACGCTTAGCTAAATCACTACCTGCAGATAAAATGGTAACATCTGAAATATGGTGGCATGTCTGAGCTATAGATTTTATAGTAATGATATTTGTTACTAGTGCTAATATAATAAGGCTTAGATTTTTGAAAATAATATGACCAATTGCAAGGGCACTCGATATCTGGTCGTATTTTTCGAATGAATGATAATACTTTTACATCATGTAACAAAAACTTAAAAAGCTAGAAACTATGCGGTAAATAGTATGGTACAAAGGGCGGCCTTATCGCTAAAACCGATCTCTTCCAGGCAACCTTCGAACTACTTTTGATGGTATTAGTTACTAGTGCTTATTAGGCCTAGCTTTTTGATATTAAATCACTAATTACAAGGTCGCAATAACTTGTAGTTTTTTTGGTTTTGTAAAACTACTTTTTTTTATTTAAAGTTACAGCTGTATGATGGCGTATACTTAAATTAAAGGCTAAGTTTATGTAGGAACTACTTTTATACATAATTTGGCTAATAAGGTAACTGAAAGAAGAATAAACTAAACAAACATAGGTACAGCCAAGCTTTAAAATCGATGAGAGAAAGGTAGGAACTTGTTATAAAGCTAACACATTCACACCTTGTTCTATCACAATTCGACATCATCTGTCAATCAAGAATTAGAGTCGGAAGTTCCCTGATAGAAGATTGATTGTGGGTGCAAGGAGGAAATAGCCCAAATTGCCACTTGTCGAGATGGCGCCACAATCGCGGTACTAAATACCGCGGGTAGAATTTTACAGGAAACAATTCTATAATTTGTTTTATCTATTTGAGTATTTTTGAATGTAGGGTATGGAATCGTTTGTAAGGAAATCTGTAATTTTTTTTTTAATTTAGGGTTTTTGTTTGGTGTTTTAGAAAGTATTTATTGTTCAAGTTTTTGTGTTTAGCAAAGTATTTTCAAGGCTGTTTTAATGAATAACAGTAGTATATTTTAATGTATTGACATTTACAAAAAAAAAAGAGCTGTAAGCTGTGGCGCCTGTCAAACTAAAATAATATAATTACAAATAAATTAGTGTAAATGATTGGATTTTGTTAAAACAAATATTGACAAAACTTTTAAGGTGATAAGTTACAAAGTAAGTTTAGTAATTATTTCTTTAAATGTATTTCGTTAGACGGAGCTATCTCTGAAGACGATTGCATGCACGCAATATGATAACATCAAGTTTATAAAGCGCAGATGTTGCTACATTATTTATGAATACTAAGTTATTTATCAATAACAATTTATTTTAAGGCTTAAAAAGATACAGACCTGACAATTTTGGAATTAACTTCACCTGCTCAGAGATTATGGTCCACCAAATACAAAATATATCTATTCTCTAAGTTAAAACCAACAATGCTTAGAAACTTAGAAAAATATCAAAAATAGCAGCAAAAGCTTAACAAATTATTGTTATAATAATAACATAATAATAATTATATTATTCAGACAGATCCATAGTTACACTCATAGTTAAAAATAAAATAAAAAAAAGTTAAAAGACACAGTGAGTTTTAGTATTACGTCTCTGGTATTACTTAAAACAATACATCAATACGTTAGGTCAAAAGTAAGCCTATCTGACAGACTAGCAATGATTTAGCAATCCGATTTCTTTGTTATGAATCTAAATAGAACTCGTTACCGGCTTCTGTCTTTCCCGATCACTACAATCTGTACCTCTACCATGAGCTGTCACCGTAAAATCGCCTGACTTTACTACAGTAGTTACGTCAATATTAGTATGACGAATTTAAGTACCCAACTATCCGCTAGAGGCGCTGTACAAATCTTCATACATTTTTTTTTTAACTACAGACTCTAGCGAGTGTAGTAAATATAGTATAGTAAAAACTCATGGTAGAGCTACTGCTCTTCAATTTTCCTCTTTCATATAAATTATACCCACCAACATGGTTATGTCATGGCACCAATAAATGTTTCCCAGCCTCATCAGTCACCAACGTGGAACAAAAACAACGCGGAACTGTATCAAACTGAGAATTAATCAAATTGACCCCAAAAATGTCTGCTTTCGGCAAAATTCGACCATTATCGGATCGGTGGGCCGCAAAAAGAGCAATTTGGGCCACGTTTTCGGCCTTTTTACATTGAAAGTCCCGTAGCTTTTGTTTTTCGAAAACTGACGGCCGATATTTGTAGGTATTTACACCCTCTATCTTATAAAAAGTTGACATTAAGTAACTATTAACTTTTTTTACTATAAGATAGATAAAGACACAATTTGCACACACATCTCATGAATATTACAGTACCATTACGTATGGTAATCAAGACATCAAGTCTACGCTAACTTTTTATAAGATGTATTTAGAAAACCTGATAATTAAAGGATATTTTAAGGCTTTTTATTAAAGAACAACCCACATAATATACCATAATATCTGAAAAGTATGAATGATTGTTTAAAAATGGTCGCATTTTTTAAAGATTTTTTGTTTTAATGGTGAAGTAATTAATTAATTATTTTTTTATAATATATAGCAAAAAATACTCTTATCAGTCTGTAGCGTCTTCAGGCCTGAATTTTTATATTCCTGCTTATGTTACTTAATATATTACTGTCTTTCTTTTTTTTTAGTACACATATCCACATCTCTTTTGCCTTCACTCATTTCAAAGTTTGCTGGAAGAGAACTCTTTTTAGGGTTAAGCTCGCCTATTTGTACATGTTTTATGTATAAGCTTTTTCTCTTTATATGTTTTGTGTGTAATAAAGAAAGAGTATCCTATTAATTTATACATGTTATCGTAGCAAATCCTTTTTGTTCTACGGATTAGCTGTTTTTCATGAAACTCATTTAACTATAGCAACGTTAAAAACGGTGACCGTTATCTTTAGAACTCGATGCAAAACTGCAAGTTGTTGTAATTGTTGCATTCATTGTTCCCGCCAAAATAAAAGCGGCTTTGTGTTTAATTAAAATTTTCGACTCATGGGAATTTGGCTGAGCTTAATAATATAGGTAATTTTAAGGCTTTTTTACACTTTGAAAGTTTATTTGCGTTTAGTTATAAAAACAGTTATTTTGTAGACTGTACGACGAGGTAAGTAGGTTCTATAGTAAAATATTTGTTCCGGTATAACAGTTTTTGATGTTCAATGTGTGTTCTTACATAATTGGTTATTTTCTATTAATTAGTCTATCTGTAAACTCTTTTATATAAATATTTTTTGTGATTTTTTGTGATTCAATAACATTGTAATTTTTTCATCTTTTGGATATTATCTCGTTGTTAGTTGTCTATCACGTTTTAACTAGTCGGTATACCAGTTTTGTGCCATGTTGTGTGCATGTTCTAATCTCTTCTTAGTTATTAATCTTTTAACAATAGCATAATGCTTCTTTTTATGAAAAAAAAATGGTTGTCTGTAAAGTCGGTTTACTGACGATAGTTGAACGTGACAACGAACGCAAAGGCCGATCGTGCTTCTTTGTCGCTCGTTCCGCGCTCTCGCTTGCACTTCATGGAACGCCTCAGAACGCTCAGAACGCCTCATGAGTCATGTTTTTTCGTGCGTGCAGCCGGCTCTATCGAATTATAAGACGTTGTCACGTCAAAAAAACAAAAGACGAAAGACAGAGTTGATAGACAGTAGTTTATCAGCTACCTTAGTGTGTTAAGGCCCTAATGTTCAGAAAAACGTGGTGTAAAATACCGTGATCGAACTTTCAGTTGTTTTCAACTCACGATTGTGCCAAAAACGGAACAATTTGTTTGAGAAGATTGTAGTTTTCAAACTGGAACACAACAACTCGAGTGCCTACTGCTTGGGGGTCGACTTCTACAAACAAGCAATATTTTAAGCCTATTTAGGTACGGTGGTAGTACTCCAAATGTACTACACACATGCTACATACATTAGTACATACATAAATATTTTAAAGTGCACCTCAACCAATCTTCTAATCCTTAAATTCTTGTACATCAGAAGGTTGTCTGTAAGAAATAGATTATTAGAGATAAATCCGCCCATTTAATTCACTTTTTATCCGTGTATCTATTGCACATTTAATTGTATTTTTTTAATAAATATTGTCTTATCTTGTGAACCGTAAAATATAAATAATACTTAAACAAAGATTTTCAATTAATTCACACGTTTTACATACATAACATTATTCTATTTATAAAGTTATTTATAGGTACATGATCCAGTGTTTTGTATCCGTATTTTGATTAATTTATTAACTTTTTATTTATTTTAAGGTGTGCATAATATTTTTACATTTATACACCATGTGTCATGTTATTTATAGTTTGCAAATTCAGGTAATAGCTACAAAATAAAGCTTCATTAAAATTGCCGACAAATCATACATCTGGACGTGCTGTGACGTAATTGAGGGCAAGAGAGAGGCCTAGAGCGATAGAGACACTCGACACAGCCCTACTGGGACAGCTAGATCACTATATCAATAAATAAACATACTCTAAATGGTCAAACATGTGATTGACCATTCCGCTGAGTAAGTACCTAGTAAGACAACCATAACCAACAAGAAATAGTAAATACAAAAAAGTATAATTTGTCACTTTTAATATGTTATACTTATACCAAAGATTGCATTAATATATTTACGTAACTCAAGTACTAACACAAATGGTAAACACAATTTGTTTTTTGATTTGATTTGATTTGAGTACATGTGAAATATTAAGCCATGTTAATAAACAATCAATGTATTAAGCGTAAAATGTATCACTATATTTAAATGCTGATAGTTTTTTCTCATACTTTTTACTTATCAATATGTAGTACCTATAATCATTTTATTGCACATAGGCTTACCTATAAAAACAAACCAAATTATCATATACCTTACAGCGCTTGGAAAGTTTTTTTTCTAGATTATAAAAACCGGTTTAAAGTTAAAATTGATCCAGCTTTTTCAACATTGAGCTGTGGCAGTGTTGCCGCACAGGAAATTCTATGAATAACTTAGTCGTTGGCTTCTGTGTGGAAATTAGCAGGCTTTCTCATGAATAGAATGGGTTTTTTTGTTAATAATAAATAATTGCTAAATACTGTCGAAAGAACCGGTACCGCAACAAATACTAAGGTTGCGGGTTCATATCCGGTACATTGTACTGATTTGGATCAGTATAGCTATCCATAGATCGTTTGCAATGGTCTGCAGATCAGAGCTCAATTGTATCATAAGTATTTCATAATTATGTAATTTGAAACTGTAATCCATATGGGCGTATATTTTATTATTCTATTGTCAATGTCAAAACCTTGAAATTACGAAGAAAAACATCTTGGGGTGGAACTCAGCTTTACGCGTTTTTGAATCTTTTCCACAACATTGAAGCTATCATTAGATTTTATTTAAGTAATTGGTACTTATGTAATTCAATTTTTGAAAAACCGAACTTTATTCACAAACAAACTTACGACTATACAGTATTTTATTTTTATTTTTTCAGTATTTTTGAATGATTTCCTTTGATTAGCATTTTGATATTATTAATTTACAATTTGGTAGATATCATATATTAAATGACGGATTTCGCTAAATTGTTAATTCTAGAATCGATGACTAACAATATTGCGTAACACCGCCTGAAATAAAGGAAAGTGTCCACTTTGGGTCCATAAATCGTACCAAACAAATCAGTATCTTTGGTTGACTGCACGTGACGCCTAAATAAGCACCTAAGCTTATAAGTGTCCGCCCCCATAATTACCGTCAGTCAAAATATACTAATAGGATAATAAATATAATCATTTTTATCTATTTGTACAAACAAAAATAGTTTTCATCTTGCTTCAGTAGCGGCGAGAGTCGCCGACGGCGTTCGGTAATTGTCGAGAGAGGCCGAATGGTTCCGAGTATGTCCGAACTTGCCCGAGGGTAGAATCTTGATGGACATTAATTGTACATGAGATATTAATGCTTTATAATTATTAAGTTTATTTATTTGACGTGCGATAAAGAGTTTTGCAAAATAAAATATTAGAAGTATGACAAAATCTTCAGGTTAAATTAATTAGGATGTTTTTGATGAATGATATGTTTCTAAATTTTGGTTTGTAAAATACAGGTCGTCATTTGGTTCACCTATCAATAGGATTAATATGTATCTACATAATCTGTCAAAAAGTATATCTACATAGGTAATATAGAATTTCGTAATTACCAATTCAAATTCAAGTAAGTAGATGTCGTTCAAAAACATTAAAAAATCTATAAACACTAAAACTAAAAGATAGCCAGCGTAATACTAAAAAACAATGTTACTACAAATTCCAAGATACAATCGCGTATACCGTAAAACTAGGAATGATCGTAGAAGATACGTTGATGCTACAATACGAATAAAATTAAAAGTCGCCGACAGAGGGCGTTGTAAAAACCTCATTTTATTTTGTCCTAGGACAGTTATATCTTTCATACGGCGATTAAAAGCGAGGTGCACATTAACGACTACAATCCCTATTTTTAGTTTTATAGTAAGAAAAGTTCAGATCATAAGAGATTCTATTCTTAATAAAAGTTCTTAGGAACTCAATATCCAAGTTTATTGAGCAAAGATTTTTAAGATAATACTTTTACAACGTATGCTATAATGAAAAAAAATGCATAGTGTATGCATTTTTTACGTAAAATAGATAACAATTAACATTACACATATTTAATTAATTATATTTTTATAGTGATTGATGCGTGGGCTTCTTGTGAATTTGGAAAGTGAATTGAATAGCCGAAAAAATTGAAACTAACCGTTTTTAGGTGCAAATCTACAAAACATATTTTAAGGCCAAAGTACTTCATATGAACTTAAGATATACCTAATATGTATATGCGATTATCTGGCATTTAAGCTTTAAAATACTTAAAAGATAAATAACTATTATCTCTCGCAAATCTCTTTAATTTTAAAGGGAATGCAGTAAATACAGTTTACGCAGACAAAAGGGATTTAATTTATGCGACTAACATGTAACCTTAAGCGGACATTTTTCAAAATGACACAGCTCATCCATCGTTCGGCTAAAACAAACAATTATATATAATATATAATTATATATATTATATATATTATATATAAGGGATCGGTGGCTCATCTGTTAAGGTGACTCATTCGTTTCTGTAATGACAAAGTTACGCTGTTTAGTTGTAGTTGTGGGTTTTAGACAAAAATACACTATTCATAACGCACTTGTTTATTTTATTACATTTAGTTAGAGTGACGATTATTTAGGCATGAATATTTTTATTCACTAGTGAATTTTAAAGGAAGGGAATACACTGCTATGTTCAGCTGTCGTTAGCGTTGGCGCGCAGTGTGACGCGAATACAATAAGTTTACATTCCGCTTTACACTAGCTTAGTCACCCTGATATTTGAAACATTTGCATTTAAAAATAAAGTTTTTTTTTATTGTTTTGTTTTATTTTATTTTACTTATAAGTTTTAGGAAAACTAACAGCTAGGTAGTTACATAGTAAAATAAATAAGTAAATCTGAAGGCCAATTAAAAGTTTGTGCAGGTAACAAAGATTGTTCAAGGCTGCTGAGTAACAAAAATGCCTAGATATTAAAATCCGAAAAAAGAATTAAATCAAGACAGTAAACTAAGATTTATACAGAAACTTAAGACTCACCTTAACCTTGGAATTTAATCTGAGAAATGATACCGTTGAATGATCGCCTGTGACTATGTGTTTAATTGATACAGGTAGCTGGGGAATTACAGGAAGGCGCAAAACGAAGACAAAATGTCTTAGGTATACTTTGTTGCTTGTGACTTATACTAGGAGCAAATGCTACTAGTACAGCAAGCTCATGATACTTAGCATCCATAAGTCCTAGAACATGACACAATATGACATGCACACCATGAAAGGAACTTCTTAGTGCCTTTCGAACTTGATTGAAATCCATCGATAAATAACTACAGAAAACATCCCCTTATTCTCTACAAACTTAAAAAAAAAAATTACATAAAAGGGGAAGCTTTTATGTATTTTTTTTTTTACAAGTTATAGACAAGCGTTTGACCGCGATCTCACCTGATGTTAAGTGACGATGCGGTCTACGATGTCGCACACATGCCTAGAAGATACACATTCACTCGTCTCTTAAAAATATCCAAATTATACTGGAAACACAGACGCCGGCAACGAGTTCCACTCTTTGGCTGACCGCATTATATTTAAAAGAAGAAGCAAAACGCTTGGTGCGGGCAGGTGGAATGTCAACCATGAATGGATTTTTGTGAAATGTAGTTCTAAACTTGGCTCTTAAATTTGAATGTACCTAAACTGTTGATAAATAAAGCTACAACTGACTTCTCCCTTTCCTCCACCTTTTTTTAGCAATATTTTGTGTTAAATCAAAACTTCAGTGTGCGTCTCAATTTTCATTGAATTCTATTGATAAATAACGGCTCTAAAGAACAGCTCGAAATCGGTTGAAAAATGCGACCTGTAGGCGAAAACAGACAACTAGTGTCGAAACTTAGGCGCTCCGCTCGCCGCTCGCTTCTCTCGCTCGGTCGATAACGAATGTTTATTAAATAATAAAATATATATTGAACTGTTCCACCACAAGTAGATAACAGTGTAAAATAGCGTAATAAATTGAATTTTAAATACATAGAAAATACAATTGAAAAGGCGTTATTCAATACGCAAAAGCAATAAAAGCAGCACAATGGCGGAGCCGCTTGTCCTATAGATTTATGACTCGTCACTTAGACAATAAATTGTTTATTTCGCGTTTCTCCACGCAACACGCAATACGTGAGAACGTAAAGAACTAGCTAGAACAAAACATTTCTAAACTAACGCCTAACAGAATAAATGACCAAAAGTCACTGACAACTTTACGTGAAAAGTAATAGCAATAGTCATTCGTAACACAGACATGTCATATTCTATGCTATTTTCCAGGGAAAATGCATGTTTAAGAAAGGATCCAAAAGATATCAGCAACAATTTAAAAACACTTTTATTATTGATAAGGGTAGCATCGTAATAAACTTTTATTATGGAGGCGACAACGACAATGTTTTGTTAGTAAAATTGACAAAAAAGTTGTAGGTATTAAATAATATCTTTGATTTCTTTTTATTTCTTTTAACTTATGATATTATCTATTATGACCTTCCCATCGCTAGGCTATTTTTTTTATACAGATATATTTAAAAGTCTTAACAATAATATAAAAAGTCATCATCAAGCTAAGGCTAACAGTTCATCAAACAGTTTTCTAAACTCAAGTTACGTTCTAGCGCACCTGTCCCGCAAAGCATGTCTTCCATTGTACTGCATATAAGGCCTTCGAGAAGCGACTAGATATTTTTATAAGACGCTAGATGCCATTGTGGACAGGACTGGTAGACCTGCTTAACCGTTTGTTGCAATCAGAGAATCACAATCGTAAACGTATCGAAACAGTGACTTTGAGATACACTGCGCGTCAACATCAGCTTTACTGTCGAACGTTGCAGCGTTAGCCAGCTGTGTGTCTTTACGTTTACGATTGTACTATTATTTGTGCTCAGCCCTCAGTTCCGTGTCAAGCTGTGTTCAAACGCAAGAAACAAATGAAAAACATTAAAAAGTTATTATGAGTATTCTTTGAGCCCGTCGAATAAAGCAGGAAATCGTCTTTGAATTTGAAATGAATTTTATGTTTACAGCATAATTTTTTTTATAAAATATCGCCAAAAATCGGGATAAGGGAAAGCTTTGCCTGAGTGGGACACTATAGTATACTTAGGTTAAAATTAAATATTAAAATTGGATTATTAACATGATGCTTATGTATTATCAAAGCAATAGGGGTTTATAAAGTTGCAAACAATTTATCTTTTAAATTATTTGGTTTCGTTTTAAAATATATATTTACTTACTGTAATAATGGTAAACGGACTAAATGGGGTTATTTCGGAGATTTTTACCTGTTTTGAAATACGCAATCATTTTATATTATTACTAAAAACATTTCACACTTTCATTATCTGTGAGTAAAGAAACAGTTACTGACAAAACTATTCATCAAACCAAAAAGTAACAAACAAAAACTAATTTTCAAACCAATAAAAAACCGCATAAAATTATAACCAGACAATAACAAATACGGCGTAACAATAATCGAACATAACCATATATTTAAAAACAATAATTTGAGGCTAGTTACTCAAGTGACTGTACCCTAAGTACGAGTCTGTGCACACGCGGATCGTAGAGCCGCAATCGCCGAGCGCCACCAATTTTGGATGAAGATCCAAGCAGCGCCCCTAGCTGATTTCTCGAGAAGCTTGGTTTTCTATACCAAAAAGGTGGCGCTCGGTTATTGCGTCTCTACGATCCGTGTGTGCACAAACTCGTACTTGGGGTACTGTTCGGAGATTTTTCAATCAGCGACGCAGCGGGCAACCTAATTAAATATATCTAACGAACTGGATACATTTTAGAATCGAATATGTTAAAAAAACACTGTGTTATATATGAATAATACATGTCTAATTAAAAAAAGGTATTGGTTTAACTTTAATTATTTGTATTGTTGAGAGGAAGTTGTGTATCAGTTTTATTGGTTTTAACTGATTATATTAAATTAATTATGGCTATTTAAATTAATGTAATGATATGAAATGTAGCAACAATATTTACAACGATAGTTTTTTTTTATTGTTTTTGAGTAGGCAGATATAGTCAATATCGTTATAAAAATAGTTTTGAAAGTTTATTAAAGAGGTCGTTACTATATACGGTAGCGGTGTTAATGTCGTTAGTAAATCAT
The DNA here is from genome assembly GCA_932527185.1 of Ecliptopera silaceata. Lineage (NCBI taxonomy): Eukaryota > Metazoa > Arthropoda > Insecta > Lepidoptera > Geometridae > Ecliptopera > Ecliptopera silaceata. Next base: position 4,320,918 of record OW052211.1, read on the forward strand.
TAGCATACATACTTTCTTGTTGTTTTTATCAATTTAAATATATTTATTGTTGTGAAGCTAGAAGATTTTAACTTGATTTGAACAATAGTCGATTAAATTAGATTTTATCTCATCTTTTACAGTATTTATGCACAGTATTTTTTTATTTTATTGTAAACAGTCGTTACAATAAAATATTTGCTTTAGAATTATATCTGCAAATTAAATGCTAATAGAAATTAAAATAAATACAATTATTTATACAATACATTCAAGAAAATAGCGACATAAAAATAAGAGCACCATATTATAGATTTCTTTCCACGGTTAATAAGTATATACGCATTATATTTTTTACATAAGCCACAATGTATTTTTAAAATGGATAATAACTTATCAAAATCGTGATTATAACTGACATTTTAATACGAACGATCTAATTACTTCCTCAAAATTAGTTGATGAGAGTTTGCACTTATATAATTATTTCTAGCCACCATCAATAGTTTTGTATTCATTTTAAAATTCAATTAAAACTGGCTTAATTATTCATTGATTATTTAAATAGATGTGTTACATTTTAATTAGAATTAAGATGTGTTTAAAACTGTGAAAAGTTATTCAATATGTAGGTAGATATACCTACAAAGAGAAAGATAGGTAGGTACTTATGCAACTTTGATGTGCCTACGGTAATACACCATGTTATAAAAACACATTTTAATAATGTTATATAAGTTATCAGATGTTTATAGTGAACTTGCTCTATTTTAATCAAAATATATTATAATATAATTACCCCTTACAATTGAACAAATATAGGTACAAACTTTACCTCTTTATAATATTAGTATAGATAAATATTTAAGGACAGTTCATACTCTATTCCCAAACTAAGCAAAGCTTGCACTATGGAAACTAGACTGCTGATAGAATACTTAAAATAGATATTTTCTTTGTAAATACATACTAACACCCACACACAGAACAAATATTTATGTTCACCATACAAACATTTGCTCTGGGTGAGAATCGAACCCACAATTCACAGCATGGAAGGCAGACTACCAACTGAGCTGTGACGCCTGTCAAAGCTTAACTTTGATAAAGCTCGATTCACGAACAGTTTGAAGTCTTGTATTTAAAATAAAAAACAAAAGCCAATCAACAATGCACCAAGTTTACAGCTTTATAAAAATAGCTCAGCAAAAAAGAGGTCTTGTAATTAAAAGCAAATGCAATTCGATATAAACTATAGCTTCTATCGTGGGCTTTGAGCGCGGAGACAGAATCCAGAAATTCCGTAACGAAATAACCTAACACTCCGAGCGGCGGCAAAAAATGCTATGCAATAGCTTTACCGTGGCAGTCCCCGAGTGCCATACGTCTTTTTTTACATTAATCATTAGAGTATAAGCCTAACTTTGATAAAGATCAATTCAAGCATAGTTTGAAGTCATCTATGTGTTAGTATTTAAAATAAAAAACAAAAGTCGATCAACAATGCTCCAAGTTTACAACCTTTTAAAAATAGCTCAGCAAAAAAGAGGTTTTGTAATTAAAAGTAAATGCAATTCGATTTGAATATGGAATACGTGCAAATGAAATCGCACACTATCCGTATCTATGATGTGGACGGACAAAGTGGGAATGTAAAGGAGCTTGCACACTGGAGAACATTATAAATAAATAAATATGCACGGACATTTCACACATCACACTCTAGTCTACTAGATCCCAAATTAAGCAGAGCTTGTACTATGCGAACTAGACTGCTGATAGAATACGTTTATACATTTTTAAATACATACTTAGAGTACATAGAAACACCCAGACACAGAAAAAATATTTAGGTTCATTACACAAACATTTGCTATAGTTGGGAATCGAACCCACGATCCACATCATGCTGCTTTGGTGAGTTTTTATTAGCCGGGCTTAAACCTAAGAAAAACTATAATCAAAAGTAGCACAATTTCAACACATAAAACAGTTTCTATAATTTAATAACAGTAATGCTATAAAGCCATTAAAACACAACTATAGCTTAACATAACCATAAACAAAGCTACTATAAAACGCAACATCCTTTCGAATATGGCCGATTGCGTAACTTTATAACCATTAGTATTACCATTAGCACTAGTCTAGGACTTCTAAAATATCATTACTTAATCATTAAAATAAATCTATTAAGAATGAAAAATAAAACGCTGATTTTAGAAACTGTAGGTAAACGCGTTCTTTAAAAAATATATTTTGAAACATTTCACAAATCAATCTCCTTCACAAACTAAACAAAGCGATATAAATAGTTATTTTTTTTTTAAATCTAATAGTGACATTTTTAAGGAATTAAATCTTGATGAAAATATGGAAAAACCTCTGAATCTATCAAACAAAAAAAGAGTCATCAAAATCAGTTCACAATTACGTATGTACTTACTTATTCGCAATTCACGTTATATAGGTACATACATATTTACAAATACATAGACCTAGGCACCTATGTATTTGGTATATACATAAAAAATATACAGAAAAATTAAGAACCTCGTTTTTTTAATTCGGTTCGAAATTAAACAAAAGTTATGTTTTGGTATTAAAATTGTTTAATTTACACTGTTCTGTCATTATCATCATCATCAACCTATATCAGTCTACTGCTGGACGTAGATTTCTCCCAAGACACGCCACTGAGCTCGGTCTTCGTCTCATCTCATTCAATGTTTATTTTTAAGGTCTTTGTAACTAATGCTTTAAGTAAATCAAGACAACACGTGAAAACTAATATAATATAAATTATAATATCACATAATACCCAAGTGTTGCGTAATTTAATTATAGTATGAAAGTTACTTTATTGAATTACTAGTTACATTATAAAGGATGATATTAATAATAGTTATGTAAGTTATCTAAAGGACAATGCCCAATGGGCTATGGGAATCTGTACCAACTTGCATCAATTTGAATTTACTCTCAAAGCCCTAATTTTTATTTACCTTTTCGCTACCAACAATATTTTTTTCAGTGTTTAACCGCATTTCAAAATATTTAAAAATGTATTTTATTTTATATCATGTTTGCCTTCTCAGCTAAAGCTTACTTGGCAAACAAGATTTTTATGCTCAATGTCCACTCACGAAAATAGGTGACAGCTGGGATCGGAACAAAATAGTTGACGTGCTGAAGGTTTAGTCCGAGCTTGCATTTTAAAACTCCCTACTCTCGAGCCGACAGTCGTCTCTCGGATGTCCTTGTATTTTTGTATGGATATCCGAAAAACGACTCTCGACTCGAGAGTCGGGAGTTTTAAAATGCAAGTTCGGACTAAGCACTCGGAAGTAGGAAATTGATAATCATGTTATGTATAATTAATTTTAATTTTCTAAACCCGGTTAAAAAAGACGGTTAAAAATTAACAAAGTACACGTATAAATAAAATATTAATTTTGATGATAATTAGCTTTTGATGCAATCTGGAACAGGGTTTGGGCATGATTCTTTCATTACGGAATATTAGTTTTAATTAACATCATCATTAGCCTGTAAAGTATATTGCTAGACTTACGGCCGGTTTCTGGAAACCCAAATCACGATTGATCCGAGTTTGACACATAGTAAGTAATTGTTTGATTTTTTCATTGATCTTCGTTCGATCTTAGTTCCAGGTTTACGTCTGAACTTATAAACAATATAATCAGAATTGAAAAGACAATCCATAATCTTCCTAAATAGTATGTAAGTCCTTCTATTGCTAGATAAAAAAAAATATATTGTTATAATCAAAATGCCCTAAAATATATAACACAAATCTTATGTGTACCTAATAACAAAAGCAGTATAAGTAGTATATTTTTTCGAAAAACTTATACGAACATGGTTCTACCATGAAAACCAAATCACCTGGCTAGCACATAGCATAGCAAATTATACAATTTAAACACTTTTAGTTCCCATAGTACCTACAAGTTTAGTTTGGGACTAGAGTGTAATGTGTGAAATGTCCGTGAATATTTATTATCTTTAAAAACTGACCAATAGTAAACTGCACCCGCAGTGTAAACTCACCTTTATCACAAAGAACAAGCGTTGCGCAGTAACATTTGCAAATAATCCGCAAACAGGTAATACTATACGGGGAGTGGGAACACTCTTGAGATAAAGAAAATATCAAGACTATTATAGCCCGTCGCACGCACGTCGCTCTGCATTTGGGCTTAGTGTGGATATGCCATTATTTTTATTTTGACTGCTATATGGCTGACTATAAACAAACCTTTTGAGATATCTGTAGTGGCGTGCGAGGCTGTGTATAGCAAACATTCTGATTTGGTTTTATTGATTGAGTTGATATATTTCATATTATTTTAACTTTAATCAGCTCGTATGCATATCTTTTGAGATATCTTTGGTGATGTGCGAGGCTGAAGATACTGAGAGTATAGCAACATTCTGATTAAGCTTTATTTATTGAGTTGTAATATATTTCGGCGCTTTAACCCCTTTTTGTGTGGCTCTAGTAGATTGCAGGAAGCGCTCAAGCGATGGTAAAAATTTGACAACTGGATTGATTATTTATTTTATTCAAATAGCTGATATATTACTTAAACTCTTTTTTTGTTGACATGTATCAATTATTAATAGCGAGATATCTATCAATGCTTATTTCTACATTGTTAGAGTGTTATGGGCACTAGAAGGCTGACATACTTAATACAATACATACCATAGATACATATTTTTTATTACACATAGAAATAAAATAAAAATGTCTTATCCACACTATTCCAACATAACACCGACTGTATCTTTTGTAGTATCGCATCCCGAGAGCTGTCATACAGCCAACCTTAGCGAATTAACACTGAAGTTAGTTGCATTATACTTATACTTGTGGCAAAGTTATGTGTATTATACTTATACTCGTCCCAAGGGCTTTGTGACGCCGCTTGCCGTTATGTTGGAGGCAAAGTGGTTTAAAAAAAAGAAGTTGAATTGTTTCATTGTTGTATAATGGGACTGGTTTTTGCATTATTTGTTTTTGTTATCTAGTGCTAATATATGAATTGATTGCATTCACTAGAGAGTAGAGATATTTTTAAATAAAACAAAAAAAAATATGTATAAGTAAGTATTTTATTTGTTTTTCAGATAATACTTAATTATGGACATTACACGTCGCGCTCTAGTCCCAAACTAAACAAAGCTTGTATTATGGGAACTAGATTTCTGATAGAATACTTAAAAAATATTTTTTTGAATAATTATTTTATAGGTTCTCTACCATTATATAATGAGTCTTCATAGATATACACAGATTGCTACAGAGTTACTAAGTACCTAAATCAATATAACATTCTCCCCATTAAATATCTTCTGATCTGTAATTTCTAAAAAGCAGCTATAGTTATTTTATGTCCGTTACTATGAAAACCGAGATCAATGGAAGGAGAAAAGGGAGGCCTTTGCCCTGCAGTGGGAAACTTCAGGCTTATAAATAAATAAATAAATAACTATGAAAACGGCTATGAAATAACGGTAATGATGACCTACGTAAATGTAATTTTTTTTATTAATTCTAAGTTTTCATAAACGCACACCATACTGTGCGTTTTGATTAAACTAATATCACATTTTAATCATTAATGGGATCAAAAATAATAAAAATAGGTATTTTTTATCTTTACAGCGCCATCTTGTGAACCAACGTTGAATTAGTTCTTAAAATACGCGTGATTTTGCAACTACCGTCAAATTATGGTCGTCATTTTGAAAACGAGTTGAGTTATTGCAATTACAAAGTACCTAATGGTAATAATTAAAGCTTGAACTTTAGATTCCATTTAAATATGTTCTTCATATGACGTTGAAGATGGGTCTTAATTAGTTGACTAGCTAGTCAATCAATGTAGTTTCTCATTTTTTCGGTAGGAAGTGGGTAGATTCATAGTACCTATTGTGAAGAATAAAAAAAACTAAAATTGTAATCTTTGTCATACAAATCAAATTTCAAAATAACTTTCTCTTGTTCTACAGAAATTAAGTTAAATATTTTAAAAACTGTCTAACAATATTATCGAATTTGTGTAAAAGTGTTTTATTTGCAAGTTCTCATAATATAAGCTTTGCTTAGTTTAGACTAGAGCGTGATGTGTGAAATATCCGTGAATATTTGTTTATAATTTATTGCGTACACAGTTGTATTGGAGGTGTTAAACAAAAGAAGTAGACTTACGGCCGGTTTCTGGAAACCCAAATCACGATTGATCCGAGTTTGACACATAGTAATTAGGTATTTGTTTTTTTCGTTGATCATCGTTTGAGAAACCGGCCGTTATAAGCTAAACAAAGCAGGTTCTGATCTCGTGAGTAACAAGAGGCTATTCCTAGGCTTTGCATATAAATAAATGATCATTGTGCAAAACCTATTCTGTCCTCAGATTCCGTCAGATGCATCTAATAAAAGATGGGCTTGAAGACGAGAGAATGCGCTCAGGACTGGACGATAAAAATAACGGCAGATTATTATGTAAATACATTCGATAGAAACGTCCAGGGCTGGACTAGAACCTACATATATTTGGCTGAATAGCCTTATATAAATATTCTCAAGGGCGTTTCACATAACACGCTTTAGTCTGAAACTATGAAAAGATGTAGGTACTATGGGAATTAGATTGCATAAATTTACTTATATACTTTTTTTGTAAATAAATACTATACTATCTAAAGATAGCTCAATTGACCCAAATCAGTGAGGTCCCATAAAAATGCCATTAGATCCGATATTCCTTGTCGATGACGATTGATTTTTTTTGATAATTTTTGTTATTATACTTTTTAATTCTAATATTATTATATATATTCACAAACAAACTTACTACTACTACTACAGTATTTACATAATGTACATAGGCATACAAAATTCATAAGAAACAGTTGAGCTATCTACAGACCGTTGCATTCGATCTATAGATAGTTCAACAGATGATTCTTTTTAATTCTTAAGTTGCTGCTAAATACAGTTTTCCCTCACTACGGACCTGTCAGCTCCCACTTGGCGTACATAATGGCGTTTATTCAGGTTTACACTTAGGCGCACAATACTAGTTGTAAACCTAGATATATCTCATTATTATTTACATATCACATCGCCTACAATGTTTAAGATTGTGTTTGCTTAATCAAATTACTTTAAGCAGTGTAATACTATTTTATACTGTGGCTCTACCACGAGTTTTTACTATACTATACTATACTCGCTAGCGTCTGTAGTTAAAAAAATGAATTAAGATTTGTACAGCGCCTCTAGCGGATAGTTGGGTACTAAAATTTGTAATACTAATATTTCCGTAACTACTGTAGTAAAATCAGACGATTTTACTGTGACAACTCATGGTTGGATGGTTTGCTCTAGATAATAGGAATATAAAGAAAAAACTTGAGAGGTGTCAAGGGACAACCGGATGGAACGAAGTTCTTTTAATAACTTACTTGCTTTCTATGAGAGAGAAAGACATACAGAGAAACACACGCACGGCGCACGGCTTACAACTATAGCAAATAGTGTCGTTACAACTTTCAGTCTTAATTTTTTAGTGTTTGTCAGTCAGAACTAAGATTTTTATAACTCAAGGCAGGTGGACGTTAGATTCTAGATACTTTGCCTAACTGGTTCTCAGTCCACTTTACATAACCACAATAAAGCGTAGTCTTCCGACTGTATTACATTGTACAACAACTACGGATGGTTTTGTATGACAAGTCTTAGAATATTGACGACTGATGTGGCGCGGTGGGCGAAGGTCCGCCTGCGACACGAAAGGTTGCGGGTTCGATTTCCGCCTTGGGATAAATGTTTCTACGATCTGCAAATATTTATTCCGGGTGTTCTGGGTATTTTAAATGTAGGTACTTATAATAAAAATATCTTTCTATGTAATGTATTGTATTAAGTATGTCAGTCTTCTAGTACCCATAACACAAGCTCTGCTTAGCTTGGGGCTAGGTGATGTTGTGTGGAATGTCCAGCATTATTTTTTTATTTATAATTTTATTCTTAATTCAAAACACGCAATGCATTTCAAAAATAACGAAATCACGTCCCTCTTACCCATCTGATACAAACTATAGACTTTAATTATTATGATAATGTTCAGTTTCAGAGAAAATGCAAACTTGGAAGCCAATACGTTGTTCCCACAAGATAACATGGTCTTAACGTATCATGTGGATAACATCTTGGATCTTGGAAACAGTGACAATGTTAGTGCAGTTATATTTTAGTCAGCCGGCCTATCCTAGACTCTGTTGCGATCTGTTGCTCTGTGATCACTCAGAGAAGGTAGGTTTTTGAGATCAAATTTGACTTAAAAGTATCAAGAGAAGGTAAGGGGGTAACGTCACAGTCATCAGTCCACAAGAAATGCCACAAATAGCGATGAGTAAAAAGAAACTCAAAAATGTCCAAAATAAAATAAAAAAAGTCATAACACTTTTGAAAATTCATAAAATGGTCATTAGTTTTATTTGACACCTTTTGCTTATAAATAAATACACAATTTTTTTATTCCTCTAAAACCTAAATAATAAGATAGTTTCAAAATTGTAATTACAAAGATAACTAAACAATGATTGCCTACTTGTTGCGAAATTAAATTGCAAACAAAGGGGTAGCAAAAAACAAAGGGTTGTAGTTAACTATAGGGCAGCTGAGGGCAGAGCAATATGCTGGACAATGGCCAATTAACGCGGCCCACAATTAAATCAGACGAGCTGTCGTGCCTTGTCTGGGATACTTATAGAGCAGAAAATACCGAATAATATTAAAAAAAAAATAGTACTAATGAGTCGAAAATCAAAATTACTTTACAATATATAGCTTTATTCACAAACAAACTTACGACTATTACAGTATTTACGAAATGTAGGCAATATATAGATCGTTTGCAACGGTCTGTAGATAGCTCAACCGTTTCTTATGTATTTTATATGACAATGTACATTTTGTAATTACTTTATTCAATAAAATCACAAGGATCATTTAGAATATTCTTACATACTAGGTGATTCTAGGTGCCAGTTCCACGCGACCAGAGCCTAGAAGAACGGACAAGAAATTTACGACCTGGTTCCTACCGTTTTTTTATATGGTCCTTCTCACAAAGAATTACAATTAAAGTTCCCCTTTTTGAAACGCACGATAAGGAACTTCGTTCCAACGTAAAGAAAAACTTAGAACCTCCTTTGAAGTCGGATAAATACGACTATAATTTGTAGATGTGGTATATTACAATTTTACAATAAATAATGCTGGACAATCCACACAACATCATCTAGCCCCAAGCTAAGCAGAGCTTGTGTTATGGGTACTAGAATACTGAAAGGTATACTTAATAAAATACATTACATAGATAGATATTTTTTATTATACATATAAAATACCCAGAACACTCGGAATAAATATTGCAAATCGTACAAACATTTATCCCAAGGCGGGAATCGAACCGCAACCTCCGCGTCGCAGGCGGACCTTCGCCCGCCGCGCCACATCGGTCGACAATGATTAAGTTTCGTACAAAACAACTCTATATAATTCAACAAACTAGATAGAATCCGCCTCCCACACATACCCAAGTATTGTTCGGTTCAGCAAACTTATTATTACTGATAATACTTTATTTATTAAACGGCTAACTTTCAAGACATTGTTCTGAGACGTTAATGAAATTAAAACCTCATTGTTCTAATACAAACTTGTTTTTTATAAGCCAAGATTGTAACAAGGCTGCAAATAAGCTGAGACTGAGCTTTTTGACATTTGTTACTGTTTCTTCTGTTACTATGTATTCTTGTATTATCTTATGTTGCCTTTTCTATGTTTGTAACTGTCTGTGTTGTAAAAATAAATACATTTCATTTCATTACATTTATTTAATCCCTCTTTAAAAAAAATAAGAAGTATTTATTTCAGACTTTGTCCATAATTTGTTAGTAACATAAGAGCTCACCAACAAAGTATAAAATTAGTGTGATAGGTACCTAAAATGTCGTTTCTATTGAGAATGGTTTGATTAGATTACATCCTGTAATAATAATTCTTTGTTTTGAATTTAAAGTAAACAATACCAGATTCAACTTTCACCAATAAATTGTATTCTAATCAAATGTTAATAAAATGCCTTCGCTCCACTTCAAGTGTAACTTGGTCTCTGTGACTTCAACATTTGACCACAGCACCTATAAAACAGCTAGGACAATGACGTAACAGATTTTTTTTGTGCCTAAAAGTTTGATTAAAGAAGAAGTACTTAATAATTAACGTATCGAAGAGATATCTAATAATGTGTCTCTGATAGTAAGTACCTTTAAACATCCATAATTAGTATCTTTGCTAACTTAACTAGTACGTACTATATTAGCTGAAGAATGCTCGCACTTGCGATTGACTGAAGTACCATATGCACCGTGAGGTTCCAGTTTTGGTCTGAAATAACCTACTTCTCTAACAAGGTAGGTCACCATGGTGGATTTCCTTACATAAAAAAAAGATTCCGAAATAGCAAATACTTGTGGTAGTTTAGACAAGCGTAATGTAGAACATAATAGAGCAAAAATCCGCGAAATGTAGTTGGAAAATAATGGATGAGAAGAGCCGAAGACCGGGCTCAGTGGCGCGTCTTGGGAAAGACCTACTTCCAGCAGTGGACTGATATAGGTTGATGATGAAGGCAAATCTATTGATCCAGTTACGATCTTCTTGAGCTGTGACACACTTAGTAACCTAAGTAGGCACTACTACACTGTAACCCGTTTGTTTAACTGGCTAATCGTTGGAAAGTTAACCTTTATGATGGGCAAACGTCCGGTACTCAGTTAATTATAGCTATGTATTGAAAGCTTGTATGAAACAAATATTTTTGAATAATCTTTGTTTAAAGTTTCACAACTTCTCATAGCACAAGCTTTGCTCAGTTTGAGACTGAAGCGCGATGTGTGAAATGTCCTTCAATTATTTATTTAATTTGATCGTGTCAAAACTCTTGTTCGATGTATTTTGAGTATTTTTAGTTTCTTGCCCGTTCTTCTAGACTCTGCGTATAACTGGCACCTAGAAACATAAAATACTAAGTATAGAACTAAATGATCCTTGTGATTTTACGGAATAAATAATATTTGACTTTGACTAAGTAAATGATTTATTAACGTTTTCTTGTGTTTGGTACAGTAATATACCTGGTATAGTAATATATCAAGTAGCAGTGTACGTGAGAATAAACCTGAACTCTTACGCAACTCTAGGCAACTCGCACGTTTACTGCACTCGCGGTAGAGATAAGCTCTCGTCCCTGGCCCGGACATTGACGAAGTCATCTAGGCTGACGCACGTCATGGGCCCGGCGGTATACAATAAGATTCCAGATGCCATCACTGGAGCACTAACCATGGCTTCATTTCAGAAGCGCCTAAAGCGCTGGCTTGTCGAGCAAACATTTTATAGTTTTAATGAATTCTTAGAATTTAAATAATGTGCTTTGTTTAACTGAATAATTATTAAAAATGAACTTACCTAGTTGTATAATATATTTAATTGAATGTAATCTGACCTATAATAATTATTATGAATAAAAATCTTATCTTATCTTATCTTATCTTATCTTATCTTTGTGTACCTATATATAAAGAAATTGAACATAAAACATACAATGGGCAGTGTTATAGATAAGAGTGAACTATTTCAGACAACGTTTGGTGTACGAAGACTTATTTTGAATAATCTTAGTTTTTTAACCATCAAAATAGAAATAATTTTACTTAAAATTAACATTTTTGTTGTATTATCGTTAATCACAAAACCTTTTTATATAACGACTAATTTAAAAACAATATCGTTAAACGCAACAATTTTGATCTTTTCACGACACTACATTTTTCAATTAAAGTTTTAAATAATTCAAATATTGTCACGGTTTTTAAGACTTTTAAAATAATTTATATTCAAATATTTCATTTATTTTCCGTTTATGACACTAAATTCTTTTTGTTTTACGAGTTGGTTACTTATAGAGATGGGAAAAAAACTATAGATACTTAGTCGATAAAATGCTTGCTTTATGAGGTGTTTTTAATTCATCGTGATTGAAATTTAGATTGTCTGAATCTCTTAAGATCGAATCGTTGTTTTTATCGATAACAGATTGAGTTTCAATGTAAGGTGTGGATGTAAAATGAATTCTGAACACAATGTGGTTTTGTGGTAGTCTCCGTTTTTACGGCGTAATTTTTTATAGTAGTTTATTTTTTGGTGTCTACGTTTCGTGTTTCGTGTGCCTTTGTGGTGTTGATATAATATAGGTATATACAACAATTTTAGATATGCGTTGCAATTGTGGTTGTGGGTTCGATCCCCATCAAGAATAAATATTTGTGTCTGTGCGAAATATAAAATGTTTATTATAGTGTTAATGCTCTGGTCGCGTGGAACTGGCACCTAGAATCACCTAGTATGTAAGACGATTCTAAATGATCCTTGTGATTTTATTGAATAAAGAAATATTTGACTTTGACTTTGAATTTAAATTTGAAACATTATTGTAAAGGTGTTTTTATTGGTTTAGTTTGGATGAAAACTAGAGAACTAGATGAAACCATCCACATAGTTCCAAAACCAATATGTCAACCACCAGTATACCTACATAATATGTACCTATACATTAATATAGAAAGAAAACTATAGCAAACAAAGTGTCTTGTACTTCCAGAAAAGTATAAAAACTCAAGTTTTTTTATATGTTTAAATAATTTATGTTAATTATGAACATCAAAATTTTGTATGATTGAGCGTGAAAAAAAATATATTTTGTACCAACTCCACCATACCACATAGCGTAAGAAGAGAATTAAAAGAAGAAGAAGAATAGATTCTATAAGATTAAAGTTCAAGAAATCTAGTTACTGTTATGAAAAGACGCAATATTCACATAATATTGCGAAAAGAAAATCTTTTCGCGCCAACATAAAGGCCTCTCTCGCTACAATAGACTTATTTGCAATTAAATGTAAATGTTATTGTTGTTCGAAGTCTTCAAAGCACTAACATCTAACACGAACGCAGATTCCATTGACAAGACGGTTTATGGTAAGTTTGCTATAAACTTTGTCATTTACATTACCAACCATACAAGGTAAACTAACCTCTATCTCAACTACATAACGTTCAAAATATACATCATAAACAGCAAATAGAAATGGGTAAGAATCTAACAGTGCCACCCGTAGATACCCTTTGTCCAGCTTTTGATTGAATATCGAATGCATAATCGTAAACATGAATCGATTCTCATGAGTACGAAGAATCGATTCTCACGAGTACGAAGAATCGATATTGAAATCGGCAAGCACTGAGTTTCTCATGAAAAGGTAAAAGGACATAGTTTAATGGAGATTATTATTGTAATGATAGAGAAATGTCTATTGGTATTGTGAGAAATATGGTTTTTAGTTGTCTTTTCTACCAAAATCTAAAAACTTATTTTTTGACACCTGGATAGATGTTTAATTAGTGACATTGTCTTCCGATTATAAACAAGAAAAATAAAATCGAATCATGTAGGTAAGTAATGCTTGCAAATTATTCTAAATCTAGTAGGTAAGTATTTGAATCAACTAGGTATGTTCCTAATGAATCTCTTTTTGCAATTTAAGATATTATTTTTGTCCATTTTAAAAATATTATGTTTGCTATCATTATTAATTTTAATCCGTTTGTCAATTGATTTACTTAATTATTTTAACTATTTTATTTTGATGTTAATTGGCGTGACGATAAATACAGGCTTTTATTAGTTTCAAAACTTAACCATTGTTTACAAAGTTGGACTTTCTTGAACAAATTCAAAATTATGCATCCGGGAATTCTTTAATTCGAGATAATGTATTCGATTCGAAAACGATGGCATCGTTCACGCGAGCTTCGAATGCTCTAGCGTTTAATAACTACTTCGGTAACTCGATCGTAAAACTTACCTTTTCAAACAAAACTCGAATCTAAATTGATATAGCGTTTTTTAGAGCGTAACGGAATTTATACGGAATTTTGATTAATTATGAAAATAGATGTTAGTTTTTAATTAACAGATAAAGTCTTAAGTTTATTATTGTCATAGTGAGATTAATAGAAGATAGTTAACGTTCGTGATTTTGACATTGCCCCGCCAATGATTTCACCGCCAATTGAATGTGAGCTACTTTTGTGATAGCAAAAAAACGTATGTGAGGTCATATCAGACCGTGGTTGCTACGAAGACCTGTACCTCAAGAAGACCTGTAGAGTTTGTGTCTCAAGAAAACCAAACTTCTCAAGAAATCTACTAGGGGCGCGGCTTGGATCTCCATACAAAATCGGTGGCGCTCAGCGATTGCGTCTCTAAGATCCATGTGTGCACAAACTCGTACTTGGAGTACAGACCTAAGATTGCTTTTTTTTTGCACTTACTTACTTGTTACGTAATTTTGATGAAGATTTGATTGTTATTCGAAATTCTTCCATTTTGTAAATCGAGAACAAATAGTGTTGTAACAGATTCGCGCTCGATATTTGTAAAATTCACGCGATCGTATCGATACACGAACTTGAATATTTTGTCCGGGTTTTGAGAGAATCGTGTCACCTGCGAAGGAGTTCCGATAAAATAACAATTTTATGTGAATGTGGCATTGTTTACAAACATTTGTAAGTACTTGAATTGATTAGATTGCATCAATGTGCTTGTGTTTTGGAATACTTGCGCTTACTTTTTGTTTTCGGCACTTTTATATTGTTACTGGTAGAATACATACATGCTATCGTTAAAAAAATTGCAGACTTTGTGTTTCAAAGAAGTTTTATTTTAGAATAAGCAGATGTTTCATATTATTGATTGATATTATAGATTGGGGCTAGATGATGTTGTGTGGATTGTCCAGCATTATTTATTTATTTATTATGTTGTAACAATACAGTAAAATTGTTTCATTCGCTTTTATTAATTGGTTTGTCATCATAGATAAAAAAACAATTTAAATGAAAACATAATAACATGTTAAAGTATATATAACAATTAAGAATCAAGATATAAAAAGGTTATACATACAGATTCAGCTATTTTATAACTATTTAGCCAGAGGATGTCTGATTGTGTCAGAGGTCGTGAGATCTATAGATAAGAGGATATTTCACCACTAAGAGACTGCATGACAGGTGGTCTTCAATGAACATCGAGGTAGTGACTAAGTATTATAATTAAATATGACATTACTTAATGAATAAACAAGCTTCGGTTGCAAAAGTGATGGTTTAGTGATAGGACTTTAGATTATTGATTTGCATATATGGACACTGTAAAGACAATTAGAATTTATTGATGTAACTAGTAAATAGCATGAAGAAAGTTTATTATTACAAATGACAAAAGAAATAAGATAAGATAAACGCAAATAAAAAAAAAACACTCACGGTGCAAAAACATACAATCGAATTGAGCACCAAGTTAGAGTTTAAGAGGTTAAAAATAAAATAGATGAGCAGGTTAAACTCACTTTTCTTACAGAAATACCTACCTTTCTTTTCCTTTCATAAAAATATTTAAACGAAACAAAATATTTGACAATATATAATATTATAATTATTTAAAAAGTCATAAGTTCATAAACAAAAGTATAATTAAGTTCATAAATCACTACTTATTTCAGAAGCGACTTTAAAATTGTATGTATTTGTAATATAGTTGTAGAATTGAGATTTGATTTCCTGATTTATTTATTTTTATTATACATGGAATACAAACAGCTTTTAAAATTAGGGAGTAATAAAATTAATGTAGCACAAATAAGCCTTAATTAGTAAGTATTCACTTATTGTTACCTTATCCTAATACAGGTATTACATACTTAAAAGGAGGTATCCAACCACTGTATCTAGTTAATAATTTACGTTACTGAATAAAACATTTTGTATTTTTGTATTTTGTATTTGTACCCGTATTTGTAAATATATCTTGTAAACATTTCATTTATTTAAATTATAAATACAGGTAACATCTCTACATATAGTAGCTACAACTAAAAGTAGCACAATATACGGAACGATATAAATAGCTACAACTAAAAGTAGCACAATATACGGAACGATACGGAATACAGAACACGTAAGAGGTCATACAGAAACAATTAACCCGCGACCGGTACATTCGCCGCAAAAAGGCTGAGGCGATAGCAGACCGACTAATGAGTTGTTAGAGCCGCAGTGGACGAAAAACCGCATTCGAGGTAGTGATGTGTTGTTATATTTATAATAGTTATCGATGAAATAAGGTGAGGTAGAGAATTTTGGGTCGTCTAGCATACATCTTTAAACCTCAATTGAGGTAAATAGAAAGAGAATTTAAAGATGTACGCCATGGAAATTATTGTTGAAGTAAACAGAAAAATAATTTATACTTAAATAAAAAATGAATGCCGATGAAAAAAAATGCGGTAGACAATAAGAGACGAGCCTATTAGAGTGTTTAAATTAAGTAATATATTTATTCCAAAATAAAAATAAGATCCTTGCAAGTACACTATATTGTAACCTTAAAAAAAACTAAATTTTGTTTTAATTTTTTTTTACTGGAACACACCAAAAAGTGAAAACAAACAATCAAGAAACCAATCAACTGTGAATAAAGACAGCATCTTCCTACAGAATTGAATGAATTGTCAATAGGTAAATATATCGATAATGATTAATCGATACGTTCCCATCCCTATTGTCTGCGGCGGTCAGATCCGTGCGCCACAGCGCTAGTGCAGTAATTGGTTTGCTCTGTACCATCTGATTTTTATCTTCAATTATTGAGTTTTCACGCCAATTAAATATTATCTCGCTTCCGGTCGATGCCGTTTAATACCGATATTATCATTTCGAAGCTAGAAACTCTTAATGTGCACTAATACGAATGTTATGAATTAATTATACTTGCATTTATTTATGGAACTGTTTACTTAGCTGACTTAAATGAGCTTATTTATTAAAGCAAGAAGATGATTTCTCATGATTTAAAAAAAAATTGTTCCTTATTTTTTTATGCAATTCCAAAAAAATATAAGGACGCTGTCTGTGTTCATGAAAATCGAATTATATCATACGATATTTGATATTTTCACACAGGTACGATTCTGATACGATAACGTAAACGTTAACAAGTCATGTCAGTTGTGCAAACAAAATCATTTTTCATAGTTTTCGGTTCAGACAAGAATCTTATTAAATGTATGAAATAAGTTACCCATAATAATAATGCAAACGTCATCTCAACATTTTGATTGAACATAAAATAAAATAACGGCCCTACTCTTATCCAGTATATTTCTATTAAAAATGTTTTTTAACCCCACATAAATAAACTAAACTCCAACCTCATCTTAGAAAAACTATAAACGTTAGATAAAACTCCGAAGACACCCGTTCAATCTGAGTGATTGATGACCGAATGGATGACCGAATGAAATCGATTTGGCGTCCAATGGCAGCTATTTGCATGTGTATGGAGCTTAAGAGGAGCTCTTTATAAATTGTAAGACAGGCAGCTTAAACGTTTTCTGCACGGTGTTATAGGATCCATTTAAAAAGATAAGAATAAATAGAAAATGAATAATGTTATTTTCAAGTTAATCTGCAAATTACAAAGTAGACTTAAATTCGAGTTAAATGTTTAAGTCTTTGAAATGAGGGCTTAAAAATGTATGAGCGTGTTTTTTAATATATCCAAGTAATAAACAAAGCAAAGTTCCACCTGATGTTAAGTGGTAACCGATATTTATAAGTGTGCTTTGACTCACTGAACACTTCTAATGAAAACTTTCCATGTAACCCATTGCAAAATAGATAGTGAAGAACAGCTTTAAGACATTAACTCCAAGACTTTTAGTTAATACTAATAATTAATTTAGTTAATAATAATAAAAAAATAGCAATAAAACACAATAATCAGTATTAACCATTGAAACCATCTCGATATATTAATCGAAAAATCAAACAATCGAACTATAAACCATCCAAAGCATTCAAGAAAATACGCAATCAAGTTTCATTCTTAAACAAATACATTAAAACACGTTTATTGTGCTATTTGCGCTACTGTGGGTAAATAGCTTTTTAGAAACAGCTTACAACAAATAAAACTTCACATTTGACATTTCAATTCTGCAGAATTACACAGATAAACAAAATTGCATTCACAATCACAGATTGAGTCAAAGACCGGTGAATGAATGTAAACATTTTGACCACACGCAGTAATCGATGTAATACTATTTCGTGACCGAGAGTCGAGACCGAGCTATTTTTATTGTCGTTCACCTGTTGTTTACGGTTTTTGTATACCTAGTGGTTTTTGTATATGGAAAAGAAATATGATTAATATAAAATGTGAACGTATTATATACATTTGAAATAAAGGTAGGAATATAATCGTTAGTTGAAGATTGAATTCGTGAAATAATTAAATTTTAAGCTTTTATTTTATTTTATAACAACACTAGCTGACCCGTGCCCACTTCGTTGGGCATAATTCGACCGTTTTTTCTCCGATTCGCTTTGCAAAACGGACGTAAAAGCCTTTTATTTATCAGTTTTGTATATAGCCTATGACACTCAGCAATAATGTGGTTTTCTAATGGTGAAAGAATTTTTAAAATCGGTTCAGTAGATCCCGAGATTACCCTTACAATTTAACAAATAAACAAACTTTACTTCTATAAGTATAGATTTTACCTGCATTATTCCGCTTGACATTTTTCTATTACTTACATTTTTGAACTCGTGATATCTTTTGAATGGAATGTCCAAATTGAATAATTTAAAAAGTCATATTAAGGTATTGAAACAGTCTTAATTATGAAGAAATTTATTTAGATAAGGATTAATACCAAAGCACAAATAAAGAACCTTTTCTAGGGGCGTCATTTTAATTATATTTTTTCGATATTAAAACACTTATAGTGACATATCTGTAATAGTTAGACATATGCTGTCGCTGACTTTTTTGTGGATGATGATGTGTTCTACAAAATTGTAGTACATGATATCTTTCTATCATTAATAGTTTTCGCAGCGCACGCGATGTAAGGAATTTCTTAGGTATTTTTTTTACACCTTGCTTTACATAATTGAAGTTTTAGTAAAGATCCCTAATGTTTATGAAAATATAATATAGCCTATGACACTCAGCAATAATGTGGCTTTCTATTGGTGAAAGAATTTTTAAAATCGGTTCAGTAGATCCCAAGATTACCCCTTACAATTGAACAAATATACAAACATACAAACTTTACCTCTTTATAATATTAGTATAGATTACCATTAACTTTTAGTTATTTTGTTTTTAATTATGACAGATATACAAACGAGTGTTTTTTTAAACTACGAGTTATGAGATAATGAATAATAATCACTCGTATTTGAGATACTTTTTCGCTATATTTAGCGCTATATTAAGTTGAATGTGGATGACGAAATCATCGGTAATTAAAAGACAAAAGAAAATAAAAAAGAAGAAGTAGTAAGAAAGGAAGCATGGAGTAAATATTTATACTAACATATAAAAATCGAACATTTTTGCAGATTGTATTACAAGCATTATATATATTTCAGTAATATATTCTACGATTTGAGTCTAACGGTATTCCTATCATAGCTAAGTTTCTTCATCGGAATAAACGGGTCCAACGACACTTGTCAATTGACAATCTAATTGCAATCGGTTCTAAACATAGAGTAAATAATACGTCCGGCGATGGGGATGAAAAATTCTAGATTTTAGCGACAAACGCTATATAAATTATGTAATAATCTGAATTTATCGATATCGATAATCGTTTTTATTTAAGTTGTAGTTAAGATGGCTAGTTTATCTCTATTTATTTGAGCTATTTTCTACTGAAAACGTAAAATATATACCTTGAAAATTTAATCAATGTAATTGCGTGAAATAAAGTTCTTAATGCGCCTCTCTGATTTCAGTCTATCGATAAATCACACTACTACAAAGGGGGGGGACCCATTAGTCCTTATTTTTTTCTCAAACAATAATCGTGTTCGACAAAATATATGAATAAATAAAGGAATTCTTGAGATCCATTAAAATCGGTTTTAAAATGAGTGTAAAAATGCATTTCAAAAGCGAGGTTCGCTTGCTTCGCTCGACCGATTATAAAAAACGAAGTCAAACCAATGTTAAAAAATGTGTATTATCTATGTAGAGTTATATGTGTAGAGTTGGTATTATCAACTCTATAACCAAAACAAAATTGCTCACGTTCAGTGTACATGCAACCAGCGATTACCTGGCAGGACAACTGACAAATAAGCAGGACTCTGGCCGTTGTTACACAAGTTATTATATCCTATCAGTATTATTGTGCAAGTTATATTATAGACTTAGAACATTATGTGTAATGTCCGTGAATATTTAAAAGTACATCTATCTTTATAAAGGAATAGAAAGTCATACAAAAATTTACCAAAAAAATAGATAAATAATAGTATTATCAGCTCCATAACCAAACAAAATTGCTCAGTGCACACGCAACCAGCGATTACCTGGCAGGACAACTGACAAATAAGCAGGATTCAAGCCGTTGTTACACAAGTTATTATATCCTATCAGTATTATTGTGCAAGTTATATTATAGACTTAGAAGATTATCGGTTCAAGATCCTGTTTCTAATACACAGAATAATGGCTCAACTTTACTGAAATCAAATTGTACGTACAAATTATTTTATAATTAAAATGGAAAGAAAATTGTAGTTAAGTTATTAAAATAGTGTTTTTATCTGTGCCATATTTTTTATTTATTTTGATTTGAAAAATGGTGCATTTCGTGCTTGATTTAGTGTTTCGATTGAAAGGATTCCCTTAAATATTATTGAATAGATAAATGTACTGCTTTTATAATAAGTACTGTGTTGATTCTTATATATTTATTATAATTATAATACTTTGTACTGTGTTTATAATAAACGCTATGGTGTTTTTTTTTTAATTTTAATAGTTAAATTTTGTATTTCAAAAAACTAATAATTTGAATAAATCAATTAGTCAGGTACGGTTAGTTGAGTTCAACTTAATTTTGTTCAGATTGAAATGTTACAAAATTAAATGTATAATGAAATGTATAATTGGAACTCAGCTATAAGCTTAATAACTCTCATTTTATAGCCAGTCAATCAATAATCTGACAGATTTATGTTATAGATATGACATTAAATTGATTTATTGTTAACGTGTATTCACATAAAGAGCGTGACAAAGTTGTAATGGATCTACAGAACACTATTACACTTATTCCTTGAGCTATTTTAAAAATAAAAACTTAATTAAAGTACTAATAGTTTGCCCGAACCTACCAATATTGTTAATTCATATCTAGGTACATAGATTAAACAACGGTGGCTTTAGCAAGTAAAAAAATAAATACCAAGCCTGAAAATCGATAGTGTGTTTAAAAAAAATTACATTGTACATATTTTTGCGAACTAGTCTATTTTTTAAGTTTTTACTTAATTAAGTCTTCGCTGATAAACCCACATAAAAGTCTGTATTTAGCAAATACTCAATTAATGTTATTTAAAAAAGCTTTGCTTAGTTTGGGACTAGAGTGTGATGTTTAATTTCCGTCAATTATTATTATATTGTAAATACCCTGTTTTTGGTATATATAGAATTTATTTCATTCATTATCCAGCTTCAAAATATAGCAACAAAAAAAAATATTAATATGAAAGAAATATAAAGTTTTAAGTTTTCAAGCATTTTCCTTCATTTATTCCCTGGCTTAAAATAGTATCAACCTTAAAAATAAAGGGTATCATCAGCTCCGAATAGTTCTGAGCGTGCAAAACCTGTCGCATGCTGAGCACAATAATTTTATCTAACAGCAGGATGACTGGCGCCGCTACTGACTTGTCATATTAGTAGCCAGGGCTTTTGTACGTGGGTTTGGTCGAGTTTACTTCGCGTTCCGACTGTAAAGATTGAAATGGATGATGGTATGCATGATGGTTTAACGGGTTCTATTTGGATGTATAATGCTAGTTGTTTTATATGGATGATGTTATGCGTGATAGCGCGACGGGCGAGTGTAGACAGTACAAGTGTTTTTTTTATAAGTTTTGTTTGCTAAAATGTAATTAAGTAATTAATGTGGTATGAAATATCTGTGTCGGTAAATAAATAATATTTTATATTGGTATATGTACTTATATTTACCAACACAGCACAACATATTTCATGTCTAATGCTGTATCGGTAAAAGTACGATTAAAGTAAATTCTGTTCCTTGATAAAGTGCGATAAACCTTAAAAAAAACTATGAAAAGATAACATAATATGGAGTAAAAAAACAATTGATAGCGATTATCTTAACGTATAAAACTTTATATAAATTAAATACAATTATTAAAAAATAAAGGCTTTACTGTGACTACCTTATCCAGTCTTTAACGATGTTTTTATTCCAGTGAATAATATTGGTATTAGTCATTGTTTCAGTCTCCAAAAATTGACACTGAGCCCATTTATTTTTTTATTGTACAATTGCATGCTAGACATTCAGACGCGATTTGTTTAATTATTAAATGAATAAATGATGTGATATGATAATAGTTAGTGCAAAAGTGGTATTATCATCTCTATGTGCAACCAGGTAGGTTGCACACAGCCCAACTAAACAGTAGTCCGTTGTTATTACATACCACATACTTACACGCGGAGCGTTGACTCCTTTTAATAGTATATTGCGTACAGGCGGATTGGACGCAGGGCTTACATGGTGCTATTAACTATTAAGGAAACAGTATTATTTATTTATTTATTTATTAACTCATGTTCTTCCCTCGCCATGTAGTGTCAGTACCGACAACACGTCTTCTTCTCCCACCATTCTCTATCAGCCATTGTCGTCACAATGCTCGCTCTAAAAAAAATCTGATTGTAATACCTCGCTTAGGTTTGCTTCGCTGAGCATTGCCTCGCTGAGCAATACTTCGTTTAGATTTGCGTTACCTCGTAGAGCTTTGCCTCACTGATCGTTTCCTCGCTGAGCAATACCTCGTTTAGCATTGCCCTTCTTCTTCTTATCGTGTCGATGCTACAACTGTATTTTGTTGTAGCATCGTGTTGGAAAGATAGGCCAGACTAGACACTGCTATACCGTGCCTAGCTGTTACCGGTGTGCGCCACGAGGAGGCTCTTTCCATGCACCCGCATTGCCCTACTGAATATTGACTCGCTAAGCATTGCTTGAGCATAACCTAAGACAATGCTACCATGGCCATTGGTAACTTCTGCTTTCAAATTTCAACTATTTAAAAAACCATTTTAATTATGTCGTCTAAAATAGAACTTTCGTCATATAATCCCGGCACAATAAGGAAAAGATTGGCACATCTCGTCTACCGTTGCCCGAGGCTACCGTCTTAGGTAATCGCACTTATTATGTATGTATTAACTTGGCGCTGGATTAGCACATAAGTGCCCTGTTATGTACTGCATAGTTTTTGTACTGGGCATTCACTGGGCCCGTTTATGTTTACTTAATATTGTGGAGGGTGTGAATATTATATTTATAGTTTTTTCTGTGAACATGATAACTTTTAAGTAAGATTTTTTTTTCTCTTATCTTTTATAGTATGTATTTAACATATGTATATTCTTATAATAAGAAATAAAGCTTAATTATAAGCAAACAGCCTATTATGTTATATATAGTTATAGTGTTTGTAGGTATATTCTTATAACAAGAAATATAACTTAATTATAAACAAGTCCAAACTGCATAACCTAGAGAAATGAAATTAGGGTTGTAGTTCACTTTATATTCATTATAAGTAAATCTTATTAAGTGCTTAAAAGCTGGGATTGTTATAGATAATTTCAAAAGCATTTTCATATATCATTTTTGGTCCAGAACAAATAAATCTAATACGAAATCCGGAATACACTGCGCGGTGACACTGCAACATTCTGCTATCGAGTTACTATTGACGCGCAATGTAACTTGAATAAGTTACAAGTATCTTTAAAATTTGTTCGTTCCAAGTATCATCATCATCAACCTATATCAGTCCACTGCTGGACGTAGGTCTCGCCCAAGACGCGCCACTGAGCCCGGTCTTCGGCTCTTCTCATCCAGTGTTTGCCAGCTACACTCCGTAGATCGTCGCTCCATCTCGCCGTAGCGTCCTACACTACGCTTGCCTAAACGCGGTCTCCACTCCAGTATCCGTGTGCTCCAACGGTTGACGATTTTGCGTGTGTTCTGTGTGTTCCAAGTATAAGTTTTATATATAAATCTATACGCTGTAGCCATTAAATTAAAGCCATCTTGTAATATTGAGCTCAGCTTCCTATAGATAATCACCGCGATCTCGTCAACAAGAACCTATTATCATCATAAAATACTTTTATAAGAACAAGACTAGATTTGATATTTATAAAAGATTTTTTTTTTCATATTAATATAAATATAATCGCATTTTCCATAAATAAAGTAATACAAATCGTTTGACTGTGAATAAACGCTTTTTTGTAACTTGTACAAAAATATAACTGATATAAGTAATGGCAAAAAAAACGCAAACAAGAAGAATAATACATAGATTCATTGTTTTTCAGTGATATTACTTTTCGATAAAAGTTTAATTTTCATATACATACTTACACCGCAATGTAATTATATATCAGACGTGTGGCACTCGAGGACTACCGCGGTAAAACTATTGCATAGCATTTTTTGCTGGATTACGCATGCGCAGTGTTAGATTATTTTCGTTAGGTTATTTCGTTACGGAATTTCTGGATTCGATCTCCACGCTCAAAGCCCGCGATAGAAGCTATGCACTAGCTTAAAAATTACAGATGATAACATTGATAAGTACTTAATTTAACAAAAACTTTTTACATACCAAATCATTATATTAATTTCCGAACGCTTTAAAATAGAAAACGACTTTCAACTATTTTATTCTAAATTATTTTAAACCTTACCTTTTGCGTCATGGCATATTAATCACTAAGTATATCCAAATTAGGTTTATTTTAGTTTATTCATGTTGGTGGTTAGGCTGTTATTGAGCCACGTCACTATTTCTATCGCCGGTAATTTCTCTTCATAAAGTTCAATATTCACTTGTTCAATCGCACTTTAGTTTTCTGTATCAAGCACTAGTTTTTATTGGTATCGAATGATGTCAATACCTAGTAGTATATATTTTGTTATTATTATAGGTTATATAATTCTATTGGTTGAAAAAGGAGGCTTTTAACCAAGGCCTCTTTTTTTAACCAATTTCCAAAAATACGGTAGTGAAAGAGGTTATCAATTAAGTATTTACTCAATTACACTATTATTTCTGGGCGTCTAGTCGAAGCAACGCGTGACCCGAGGGCTGGTGAGAATCTGGCCCAACGTATCAGGATTGCTATTCAGCGCGGAAATGCAGCCAGTGTCTTGGGTACGCTTCTGGTACTGATTTGTACTGATTTGGATCAGTTGAACTATCTATTGATCGTTTGCAACGGTCTATAGATAGCTCAACTGTTTCTTATGTATTTTATATGACAATGCACATTTTGTAAATACTGTATAGTCGTAAGTTTGTTTGTGAATAAATAATTTATCTTTTTGAATCTAAAAAATTACACTATGTTTTTCTGTTTATATATAGATTAGTTTGGTAGAACATACTTGAGAGGTAATCCCACAGAACATTTTATAAAATCAAAGTATGTAGTAAATTTATAATAACCTGTAAATTGTGCTTTTGTATATTTGTCGATAATGACTGAAGGTGATTTGTTTTGTATATTAAAAAAATATGTGACGATAAATACAGAAATTCATCTATTTAGTAAGTACCTAGAGAAAAAATATTTAAAGTAAGAAACAACTAGTTTATTAGTAATTACAAAAACTAGTGCTAAGTTTATCAAAAAGTAACTTACAACAATTTATGAGTACAAAGGAATCAACACGAAATGACTTCGTAGCCTCAAGGGGAATGCAACCATGGTTCCTGAAAAACGGTAACCGTAATGACGGTTTACTCCAGTCATTATATACATTTGTAAATGAAAATGAACTACTACTATAGATTTTTTTTTTTACGTAGGAAATTAAAATAATATAAATGATACTGTACTTCTAATTACTAGGGTATAATAAAATAGTTACTTACATGGACTTTTATCGCGTACCTACCTTGTCAATTTCCTAATATTTTCTAACATGTACTACAGGGGTCACCAATTAGTTTTGCTCGGGGTCCATTCAAAGAAATGAAATGACCACTGTTGGAAACATTAATCTATGTAACGTTCATTCTATGTAATCGTACTAAGTTTCATTCTCTCTCACAATAAACGTCAAACACTGCACACGCATCTTATTTATTTTAATTCATTTAATAAGATCCACCACCCCAGCAACCCTAAGGATCCTAGTCCTTAACAACCACCACGGTCCGCACATTTCATAAAAAAAATATTTATTGGGTAATTACGGAAATTACAAAGGTATTATTATTTACATATCAATGAGAAAAGTGTCATTTTTTATTGTTGATTTATCTGTCTGAAGTTTGGAGTGGAAGTGGTGCAAACTATTGACATTACTCGTTACCTCACAAGTGTTTTTTGTGGAGCACCGATGTCTGGGTAATCTATACCTACAGGTAAGTAGGTATTAAATCAGCAATCTAGTTCCTGTGTTACTAGTTTTCCTTAATTTGGGACTAGAGCGCGATGTGTGAATTGTTCCTTAATTATTGTACTTGAAATTTATTTTTTACTTACTTAAGCATTGTCTTAAGTATTTATTTAGGTATTTATTTAGTTAAAAGTTATTGTATTTTCACGACCTAGAAAATTATCCGTCGACACTAGACAGGCAAGAAGAAGAAGGTTAAACCTAATATAACGGTTATAGTTTCTTACAAAAGCACAGTGTAAGTTACGATCTGGTAGCATAGCACGGAATCATCCGCTATCGCACCATCTGGATAACATGCTTTACAACCCGCTACCTCGTACCTAATGAAGTTTGATTTACACCTGCGTTTGCACTATGCCATATCAAAGTAAAACGAGATTCAGTTCACATGCAAATGGTGGTTTATTTTACTAGTGACAGCTCTTGCTTGATTTTAAATGATTTTATTTATTTATTTTGGACATCATCATCATCGTCGACCTATATTAGTCCACTGCTGGACGTAGGTCTCTCCCAAGACGCGCCACTGAGCCCGGTCTTCGGTTCCTCTCATCCAGTGTTTGCCAGCTACACTCCGCAAATCGTCGCTCCATCTCGCCGGAGGGCGTCCTACACTATGCTTTCCTAAACGCGGTCTCCACTCCAGTATATTTTTAACAACCAACAAAGAAATCACAAATCATGAGAATTAAAAATTAAAATAAATGGGCTTAAAGCTACGTGATTCTTCAATTATAGGTAATCTACATATTATATCGAGACCCAATGAGACAAAAAATATTTTTGAAATATATTTACTCGTTCGACTTTTGATGGGAACGGAGTAATCTCGTTTCAGTTTTGTCGCCCTTATTTGGACTATTAATATTCGTAAACCACTCTTTACTTAGCTTTTCACTTGGTACTAAGGCCTACTTTACCCTTCAAAGTGTTTGTAAAGATCAAATTTAAGTCTCAAAGTCTCAACAGTCTCAATAATTGATTGTTAAAACCTTGACTGAGCAAAATTGTTCTAATTACATTGAAAATTGAACGGTATGTTCAATGCATCTTACATTGAAGATTTTAAAATTGAACGTTTGCACAATGTCTCTTACATTTAAGTTTTGAAAATGGAACAATTTTGTTCAGTCGAGGTTGCGTCTTATCAACAGCTTTATTTCTAAATGTCATTCATGTTTTGAAAAAGGAATTTATGTACGTGCGCGCACCATATATTTTTATTTAAGTTAGTAAATGGGGCGCCATTTTGTTTAGGCAAAAGAGCGACCACATTTTCTATTTACTAGTGTTTCTATATGTTGATACATACGAGTATGAAGGCTTGGTATCGTGTTGTGTCGTGATTATATTTTATTATTAGTGTAAACTGTAGCAGAATTTCTAGATCAATCTAAGTCACTAAATAAACATTTCAAGCAATATCCTGTAATTGTATTACTATCGATTTTGCGCAATTCGATAGATTCGATATCGTTCGATTTTGTTTTGGATTGAAATTACGAGCACTGTCTACATTGTAGGCTATCTGATTAGGATGAGATTTTATCATTCTGTAAACGCGAAATAACGATATTTATCTGTATAAAGTCAATTGTATTGTAATAATGATTGATTTATATAATAGGAAATGATAAATAACGGAATTCACTTTTGGATAATTGGTCGTTAAACAAGAAAAATATAATTAAGTACCGTACTTAGTAGTACAAACTTTTATAAATTTATTTATTGCTTGATTCTCAAAATCCTTAATGTTTATAGAAGTAAAAAGTACTTGAAAACACTTAATTTAACATTGAAACCATTTTACAATCGATTTAAGGCCTTCACACACGAACCACGTGCTACACCTGATGTTAAATGCACGATACATTGACTCATTAAGCACGTTCACTAAAAACGTGCTTCGTAAAGCATTGCACCGCGTCCACTCACAGTGGGGCCGAGAGAGAGACATTAAGTTTCTTAAAGAAGCGAGAGAGTCAGAGACCTCTTTAGGTTTCTTAAATAAGTATCTCTCTCTTGGCTCCACTGAAAACCAGCGCTATAGGAACCTCAATGACTGCTGGTTTCTGACCACTAGCATTAAGTTCGCCTGTACACTACTTTAAAGTGCAATAAAGACATTTCTATCTACTTATCTATCTAGTAGCTAGACACCGTGTGTCTTCTTCCTGCCTTTATCCCACTAGATGGGGTCGGCACAACATGTTCTTTTCTTCCATTCTCTTATATCATCCGTCATCTCAGTATTCACTTCTTTCACACCTATATCATTTTTTACACAATCCATCTTAAGCTAGCCATTGTGTGTATAAAGCTTTATGTCCGAGGTCCCGTTACATACCATCGCACGCCTCCAGCAATACAAAATAACAATAATTTGCCAAAATTTATTCAGATGATCGTATGATCGCCGACCCTTTTGTTTCTGATAATGAGCGGGTGTATGGCCGATTTTAAAATGCCATAACTTGTTTAATGTCGAAGGAGAAATTGTTGTAAACTTGTTTTAAGCTCTGAATAAGTGCACTTTTCTTTTTAAACAGTTTACAGGTTGGTATTGAGCTGCACGATGTATTTTAAACTAAATATTAAGTAGGTAAGTATCTAAGTATGTATATATTTATTTATATCAAAAACAAACCTCAAGCATTATTAATAAGTATAACTTAACGGTACTATAACTTTAATTGTGCCTTTAAGTTTGTTTTCATTTTTGTAAACATCTGTAGCAGCCACCATTATTTGAAAATATTTTTTTTTTATTATATCAATTCCTTAATTGAAGAAAATATCGCAAAAGAACAATTAAGTACAATTGAAAAAATACAAACTACAATTGAATTGAGAACTCTATTAAATACAATTTTGTTTAAGCATTATATTTTCTTTTTTATTTCATTATGTTAGAACAAGCATTAACAATAACCAATATATAAATATGAAAGGCCAATATTTTTTGTTGACTGAAAATACTTGACTTTTTCTGTTTATGTAGATTACCTACTGTTTTTAAAGCAATTTAGTTATCATAGTACAAGCTCTGCTTAGTTTGGGGCGTTGTGTGAAATGTCCATAAATATTTAGATATTTATGTAAGTACAATAATACACACATTGAGATCAAAATAAAAATAGTCAACTATTTTAATAAACCATTAAAGTATGACCGTCCGACCTCAGTACATTCAAAATTATATAATTATCATTATTTAAGTAATTAATAGAACATTAACAATAATTATCTAGAATTAAAATTATCCTTTTGGCTATTTAAAGCTTAATTGATATTTAAAAACTAATGTTCACATACACTAAACCAGCCGTTAAACATTAGTTTAACGTTACCTCTAAAAAGAGTTTCATATGTGTTTTTTTAATGCGAATGTATCGAAAACATAAGTAACCAAGTTTAAAAAAAAACATCAATTCCTACCCATATTCCACGTTATGTGGGGTCAGTACAACATGTATTCTTCTTCTGCTCTCCTCTATCAGCTGTCGTCTCGGTGCTCATTCCTTTTTTATTTATATTATGATTTTAGAAATTAGACTAAAGCGACTAATCGGCAAGAGATCTTGGACTATCTAGCACTATCTAGATAGTCTAAGATCTCATGCCGATAAGACCGCGTAGAGTGGCAGAAAAGAGAGGCTTATACACAACGGTGGGCTAAGTGGATGATTATGTGGATAATAATGAAAGTGCTGAAGTAAGGAAGTGCAGAAATATAATCGTATGTGGTTATTTTAACCGCTGTAATCTGTTGGTGAACTTTGCCTTACAATGTCGTAAAGCGGCGTGTAGGTACCCTAAAGGAATATTAATTTAGGGATGCTGTTAATAAAATGTCATATTATAATAAAATCTTATAATATTGGTCGATAAAAACCTTTAAATACTTACTTACTTGTATTTAGTTTCTTATAATCTTAGTTAAAATATGTAATTAAATAACTACCGTTTGAAACAAATCAATATAGTTATAGTTATGCAAAATTTTAATTAAACGAGGAATTGTATGAAATAGAAGCAACTTTGATTTACAACTATTAAGACATATAATAACAAAATAACAAGATAGGTAAGTACTATTTTATTATTTTAAATTATGTATTTCGAATTAAAAAAAAACGTGCAGTCCAATTGAGATCCTCTTTTTTGAAGTTGGTAGATAAATACAATATTCATTCAGATGAATCGTAAAATATTAAAAAAAATGTGTTATTATGGTATAGGTTGTAAAACCAACAATTAATATTTATAGATCAATAATACAAAAGTATTTAAAACGCACAAAATACGCCAGCATAAGATTATTGAAATAAAGATTTCAACCATTTTAATAGCTGAGCCACGCGATTAAAAAAAAAACTTCGTTCGTGCATTACAATCTCAAAATATTCCTTTTTTATACAACATAAACATTAAAACATACGATCAACTCAGTTATTGTTTTAAAAATCTATATTAAAATCAAATTTCCAATAATTGCGCACGTAGAGCCGATACAGTATAATGTATAGGTCAGCGCACGCGCAGTGAATACAAATGTTTATTATGGACGGGAAAAAGTAGCGGGTACTGTGAGCCTCGGGCGGGGACGGTGAGGGAGCCTTATG
This sequence comes from Ecliptopera silaceata, assembly GCA_932527185.1. Classification (NCBI taxonomy): domain Eukaryota; kingdom Metazoa; phylum Arthropoda; class Insecta; order Lepidoptera; family Geometridae; genus Ecliptopera; species Ecliptopera silaceata. The sequence goes on from OW052211.1 coordinate 4,352,324, forward strand.
ATAGAACAGGAGTGGGATGAACCCGACTTAGACTAAAAAAAACTACTTAAATATATAAATAAATAATGCTTAACAATCCACACAAGATCATCTAGCAAGCTAAGCAGAGCTTGTGTTATGGGTACTAGAAGACTGACATAAGTACTTAATACAATAACATTATATATACAAAGATAATTATCAAATATTCATAGACAATTCACTCATCACTCTAGTTATAATTTCCCATTCAAGTTGGAATGCTTGATTTTCATCAATGAAAGACATCAACGCGCTAGATGCTTTAAGGAAAATTATGAAAAATTAATGCTGAATCTTGAAGCGTAGAAGCTGTATAAAAAAAATTCGGTTTTGAATCATGCACTTACTAATTATATACCGATTTAACGTCAAATAAAAAAACATATCCGAATAGAATTCTGGAGCATTTGGATCATTCCAAGACCATTTTGGACCACTAGACTAAAAACTGTGAAATACAATTTTCTTTCACTTGTTGGTTCGGTAGTAGGTACATAAGCCAGCAAGTTTGTTTCCACTGGCTTAGGTACCGATCCAACCCCAAAAAAGACGTGTGGCACTTGGGGACTGCCGCGGTAAAGCATAGTATTGCATAGCAAGCAAGGTATTGCATAGCATTTTTTGCTGGATTACGCGTGTGAGGTTAGGTTAGGTTTTTTAATTACAGAATTATTGGATTCGGTCTCCACGCTCAAGGCCCGCGATAGAAGCTATTCAATAGCTTAAAAATAAATAATCTCGATAGTTTTATTGTTCACCTGTCGCCTCAGCTTGCTTTGGGCGCGCATTGTCCGGTACAAATGTGATCAAATTATAAAGAGTGGCGTGCGCCCGCGGCCGCGACACAGGCGCGAATAATACGAGCCAACACACGTACAACTGGTATTATCTGGTAATATCCGGCTACCTATCATCTCTGTATTTTACACTGAGATTTGTTCTAGAAACTACTAGAAATTATGAGCTTGTACATCCAGTTTTATCTGCTACTTGCATGCGACAATTACCTACTGCTTTCCCAAGTTATAAAAAACAATAATGTAAGCAAAATGTACTAACTTTAAGGTAATTTTATTTTTTATCTGAAAAAGCTAAATGCATATTATCTTGCTCTGCTTTTTGTGCTTGCTGTAGAATAGGGATTCCCAAAGTGGTCGACAAAGTGGTCACTTGTCAAAATAGTTTGGGGATCCCTGCTCTAAAATTTATCCAAAAACCAGTTGTCATAGTGTTATTATTCACCAAAATAACGGACATTTAAGAGTGTTTAAGTTCTCAAACAAAGACGCCGCCACTAGGTTTCCCAAATTACATGTAACAAACGTCATTTATTTCACGTAACCAATTCTGTACTGATACTATTTTCAAATCATTATATATAAAAAAAATGCCTGTGTCTAAAGCCTATTGGATATTGTTTTTTTAATCAGTATTTTTAAACATCGATGTACATTCATTTGTGATAATGAAAACCGTTTAATAAAGACATCACAAGGCGGCGTACTTGAAACGGGGAGTTAACAAAAAATAATCGATTTAGAATCGATACGAGACCGCTTTAATCGATTCGGTAAAACAATTTAATCGAGAGACATGCAAGTTGCGAATGCAAATGAGGTTTCTATATTTCTTGATCATAAGAAACACGCGATTGTTATTCAAAGGATGTCATGTTTTACAATAACAATAATGTGTTTTTTTGTAATAACTGATGAAACAATCGGAAGGCTTACCTGATACCATAATAATGCAATACCTTTACCGTGGACGTGTCCTGTGAGACATCAAGCTACGTTTATTCTCTTTGGTAAGTAAGAATATTACCATTAATTTTTATTTATGTTTGATTTTATTAGTTAGTCGTATCAACATACATTAGCTATATACATACACTGACTATAGTTATTAATTTAATAAAAATATCATTACGGTATGAAAATAATGGAATTAAAAATATAGGTAAGTACCACTAGACCTTTCTGTTTCAAATTAAGTTGTTTATAAGCATTAATAATGAACTTGAAGGTTTTAAAAAAAGGAACCTGAGCTTCATACAATTTTACCCCAGATCTTTTCTACCTTATTTTTCTATCTTTTGTTTATGCTTATATATTAAAGTTTTGGTTTGAAAACTACACCCCTGAGTTCTTTATTGCAGATGGCTCTGTCGGCTCCAAATGAAGTCTTCCAAACACTAAATCAACTCGGAGACCGTCCCACAACTGACTTGCAGTAGCTGCCGATGTCTACAGGGTGCTTCGTTATATTACAAGTAAAAAGTCTTCTTCTTTGTCCTGGGCCCCGATAGTGCTAAATTGTAACGTAAATGGTCGAGCAGCAGCTAAGGTTCACCAACGTAACGATGCCGTAGCGTGTGCAACTTTGCATGGCTGTGAATGTTTAACCATTCATCTTTTTTCCCTTCGTGTGACAGCGGTTATGTCACAATCTTCGGCTCACACGTTCGAATGTCGAACGTGTTTGGTTACGCGTATCGCGATCCCATAATGTCTATAACGTATGTAGAGCTTCGTGTGTAGTTAGAAAGTTATCGCAATCGGGCCCCTGGTCTTATGCCCCATTTTTTTTGGGGTCAGCTCTTCTTGTTTTTATAGGTCATAGAGAGCGTTTGGACCCAAGACCGAACATTTTGTATTACCTACCTATTATCTATTACCTATTATCGTACTATTGATAAATTACAAACTATCATTTGAAAAATAAAATAATCATATTTTTAAATTAAAATTAGATGATACTATGTTATACTCAGTAATTGTTAGATGTTTTATGTAATTGTTAGATGTTAGTGTTTAGTAATCAACCTGTACAATACAGGCTACAGTAGCAGTAGTCGCAATATAATTGGCGAGCAATACTTATTGTTGAGATGAACATATCACCGACCGAGACGTAAGTCAGGCTCCTGTGCGACTCCTCCATTTTGTATTGGATGTGCGATAAGTGGGAAATGGACGTCTATGGAGCCGCTTTATAATAAATCTTTTTTGATTTTGTAAAATTAAAAAAAAAACGCTCTCTTTATAGTTTAGTTTTAGATAAAAAGATAAATATGTAATAAGTGAGAAAAAGGTTATTTTCTCACTTATAACATACATACAAAAATATTGAAAATTTTCGTGATCAAAACTCATAGCAAATTTAGTAAAATAAATATTGAAATAACACGGGTTTTTGTTTCGTTTATCGCTTTACTGTAAAAACCGTTGATAATTGAATAATTATTTATATTAACAAAATTCGGAAACGGCTTAAAGCCGTTTCCGAATTTTGTATTTATTGCGTAAACAATATAAAACGACATTTTTTTTTTAAATTTTGATTTAAAGAAACCTACAGTTCGATTCATCAAAACTTTTAGGTCTAAAATCAACTCCACAGTAGAACAGTGCCAACCGATAGCAATTTAACGAACCCGCTCCACCGACGTCTTCATTTATATGAAAAACAAAAGCAACACAACAGATTACAATATCAATTTAGGAAAGTGAACGCCATGATTTATTGAAATGTCTCATGTAAATATTGGCAGCTCTAATCACTTCGCGAGCTAAAAAGGTTGGAAACACTTAGCATAACTTTTGTATTTTCTCGGTAGCACCTTTTTAGATAACAATGGGTTCAATACCCTGAGACTGGGATCTCAAGTTATTGGTAGTACCTACTTCTTTCTGCGGTGTAGGTTCGAATCTTATCAGGCAAAACAAATTTGTTTTCATGAGAATAACTGTCTAGTATAACTAGGTAAAACAATCATACACCTCTTTTTGAGTTATTACAACTTAGAAGTATACTTTAATAAATAAATAAAACATTTTTGATGCAAAATTGTACTCAAATTTGGTGTGAAGTTGTTTGTGCAAGTTATTGCATGTTTTAAATGATGAGATGTTTTAAATTCTTCCTTTAGAATTTAAAACATTATTCGAAGCAAATTCTAAGTTTTATTTAGATTCAGTTGGTTAAGTGCAGTGGCTAATTAAGGTTTCTTTTTAATTACTTTCCGCTACAACGTATAGATTACACCGACGTTTGTCATAGTTTAGACCGGGTTTTACGGCCGTTGACTGCGGGCTATTGCTAAACGCGACATTTCGCCACTATGACCACAACAACCTTGGTTTGTCAAAAACGTCAACCGTCATTTTACCATCGTTAAAGCAAAGCTTGAACTGGGCCTCGATCGTGCTAAATTGTAACGTAAACAGCTCGTATAAGCAGCAGCTAAGGTTCACCAACGTAATGTGTACGTAGCGTATGCAACTTCGTGTCGCTGTAAACGGCTAACCGCTCATCTTTTTTCCCTTTTTTCCGGTGTACTAGGGTATGTAATGCCCGCGGAGTACTAGGGTATATGATGACTGCGGTGTTGTTGGGTATGTGGTGCCCGCGGTATACTAGGGTATGTGATGCCCGCTGTGTACTAGGGTATATGATGCCCGCGGTGTAGTGGGGTATGTGGTGCCCGCGGTGCACTAGGGTATGTGATGCCCGCGGTGTACTAGGGTATGTGGTGCCCGCGGTGTAGTTGGGTATGTGGTGCCCGCGGTGTACTTGGGTATGTGGTGCCCACGGTATACTTGGGTATGTGGTGCCCGCGGTGTACTAGGGTATGTGATGCCCGCGGTGTACTAGGATATGTTATGCCCGCGGTGTTCTAGGGTATGTGATGCCCGCGGTGTACTTGGGTATGTGTTACCCGCAGTGTACTAGGGTATGTGGTGCCCGCGGTGTACAAGGGTATGTGGTGCCCGCGGTATACTAGGGTATGTGATGCCCGCTGTGTACTAGGGTATATGATGCCCGCTGTGTACTAGGGTATATGATGCCCGCGGTGTAGTGGGGTATAAGGTGCCCGCGGTGCACTAGGGTATGTGATGCCCGCGGTGTAGTGGGGTATGTGGTGCCCGCGGTGCACTAGGGTATGTGATGCCCGCGGTGTACTAGGGTATGTGGTGCCCGCGGTGTACTAGGGTATGTGGTGCCCGCGGTATACTAGGGTATGTGATGCCCGCTGTGTACTAGGGTATATGATGCCCGCGGTGTAGTGGGGTATGTGGTGCCCGCGGTGCCCGCGGTGCACAAGGGTATGTGATGCCCGCGGTATACTTGGGTATGTGGTGCCCGCGGTGTAGTTGGGTATGTGATGCCCGCGGTGTACTTGGGTATGCGATGCCCACGGTGTACTAGGGTATATGATGCCCGCGGTGTAGTGGGGTATGTGGTGCCCGCAGTGTAGTTGGGTATGTGATGCCCACGGTGTACTTGGGTATGTGGTGCCCGTGGTATACTTGGGTATGTGGTGCCCGCGGTGTACTTGGGTATGTGGTGCCCGCGGTGTAGTGGGGTATGTGGTGCCCGCAGTGTAGTTGGGTATGTGATGCCCACGGTGTACTTGGGTATGTGGTGCCCGTGGTATACTTGGGTATGTGGTGCCCGCGGTGTACTTGGGTATGTGGTGCCCGCGGTGTACTAGGATATGTTATGCCCGCGTTGTTCTAAGGGTATGTGATGCCCGCGGTGTACTTGGGTATGTGTTACCCGCAGTGTACTAGGGTATGTGGTGCCAGCGGTGTACTAGGGTATGTGGTGCCCGCGGTATACTAGGGTATGTGATGCCCGCTGTGTACTAGGGTATATGATGCCCGCGGTGTAGTGGGGTATGTGGTGCCCGCGGTGCACTAGGGTATGTGATGCCCGCGGTGTAGTGGGGTATGTGGTGCCCGCGGTGCACTAGGGTATGTGGTGCCCGCGGTATACTAGGGTATGTGATGCCCGCTGTGTACTAGGGTATATGATGCCTGCGGTGCACTAGGGTATGTGATGCCCGCGGTGTACTAGGGTATGTGGTGCCCGCGGTGTAGTTGGGTATGTGATGCCCGCGGTGTACTTGGGTATGCGATACCCACAGTGTACTAGGGTATATGATGCCCGCGGTGTAGTAGGGTATGTGGTGCCCGCAGTGTAGTTGGGTATGTGATGCCCACGGTGTACTTGGGTATGTGGTGCCCGTGGTATACTTAGGTATGTGGTGCCCGCGGTGTACTTGGGTATGTGGTGCCCGCGGTGTAATAGGATATGTTATGCCCGCTGTGTTCTAGGGTATGTGATGCCCGCGGTGTACTTGGGTATGTGTTACCCGCAGTGTACTAGGGTATGTGGTGCCCGCGGTGTACTAGGGTATGTGGTGCCCGCGGTATACTAGAGTACGTGATGCCCGCTGTGTACTAGGGTATATGATAACCGCGGTGTAGTGGGGTTTGTGGTGCCCGCGGTGCACTAGGGTATGTGATGCCCGCGGTGTACTAGGGTATGTGGTGCCCGCGGTGTAGTTGGGTATGTGATGCCCGCGGTGTACTAGGGTATGTGGTGCCCGCGGTAAACTAGGGTATGTGATGCCCGCTGTGTACTAGGGTATATGATGCCCGCGGTGTAGTGGGGTATGTGGTGCCCGCGGTGCACTAGGGTATGTGATGCCCGCGGTGTAGTGGGGTGTGTGGTGCCCGCGGTGCACTAGGGTATGTGATGCCCGCGGTGCACTAGGGTATGTGATGCCCGCGGTGTACTAGGGTATGTGATGCCTGCGGTGTAATGGGGTATATGGTGCCCGCGGTGCACTAGGGTATGTGATGCCCGCGGTGTACTAGGGTATGTGGTGCCCGCGGTATACTAGGGTATGTGATGCCCGCTGTGTACTAGGGTATATGATGCCCGCGGTGTAGTGGGATATGTGGTGCCCGCGGTGCACTAGGGTATGTGATGCCCGCGGTGTACTTGGGTATGTGGTGCCCACGGTATACTTGGGTATGTGTTACCCGCAGTGTACTAGGGTATGTGATGCCCGCGGTGTACTAGGGTATATGATGCCCGCGGTGTACTAGGGTATGTGGTGCCCGCGGTATACTAGGGTATGTGATGCCCGCTGTGTACTAGGGTATATGATGCCCGCGGTGTAGTGGGGTATGTGGTGCCCGCGGTGCACTAGGGTATGTGATGCCCGCGGTGTACTAGGGTATGTGGTGCCCGCAGTGTAGTTGGGTATGTGATGCCCACGGTGTACTTGGGTATGTGGTGCCCGTGGTATACTTAGGTATGTGGTGCCCGCGGTGTACTTGGGTATGTGGTGCCCGCGGTGTACTAGGGTATGTGATGCCCGCGGTGCACTAGGGTATGTGATGCCCGCGGTGTACTAGGGTATGTGATGCCTGCGGTGTAGTGGGGTATATGGTGCCCGCGGTGCACTAGGGTATGTGATGCCCGCGGTGTACTAGGGTATGTGGTGCCCGCGGTGTACTAGGGTATGTGGTGCCCGCAGTGTAGTTGGGTATGTGATGCCCACGGTGTACTTGGGTATGTGGTGCCCGTGGTATACTTAGGTATGTGGTGCCCGCGGTGTACTTGGGTATGTGGTGCCCGCGGTGTACTAGGGTATGTGATGCCCGCGGTGCACTAGGGTATGTGATGCCCGCGGTGTACTAGGGTATGTGATGCCTGCGGTGTAGTGGGGTATATGGTGCCCGCGGTGCACTAGGGTATGTGATGCCCGCGGTGTACTAGGGTATGTGATGCCCGCGGTGTAGAGGGGTGTGTGGTGCCCGCGGTGCACTAGGGTATGTGATGCCCGCGGTGCACTAGGGTATGTGATGCCCGCGGTGTACTAGGGTATGTGATGCCTGCGGTGTAGTGGGGTATATGGTGCCCGCGGTGCACTAGGGTATGTGATGCCCGCGGTGTACTAGGGTATGTGGTGCCCGCGGTGTACTAGGGTATGTGGTGCCCGCGGTATACTAGGGTATGTGATGCCCGCTGTGTACTAGGGTATATGATGCCCGCGGTGTAGTGGGGTATGTGGTGCCCGCGGTGCACTAGGGTATGTGATGCCCGCGGTGTACTTGGGTATGTGGTGCCCACGGTATACTTGGGTATGTGTTACCCGCAGTGTACTAGGGTATGTGATGCCCGCGGTGTACTAGGGTATATGATGCCCGCGGTGTACTAGGGTATGTGGTGCCCGCGGTGTACTAGGGTATGTGGTGCCCGCGGTATACTAGGGTTTGTGACGCCCGCTGTGTACTAGGGTATATGATGCCCGCGGTGTAGTGGGGTATGTGGTGCCCGCGGTGCACTAGGGTATGTGATGCCCGCGGTGTACTAGGGTATGTGGTGCCCGCAGTGTAGTTGGGTATGTGATGCCCACGGTGTACTTGGGTATGTGGTGCCCGCGGTGTAGTTGGGTATGTGATGCCCACGGTGTACTTGGGTATGTGGTGCCCGTGGTATACTTGGGTATGTGGTGCCCGCGGTGAACTTGGGTATGTGGTGCCCGCGGTGTAGTGGGGTATGTGGTGCCCGCAGTGTAGTTGGGTATGTGATGCCCACGGTGTACTTGGGTATGTGGTGCCCGTGGTATACTTAGGTATGTGGTGCCCGCGGTGTACTTGGGTATGTGGTGCCCGCGGTGTACTAGGGTATGTGGTGCCCGCGGTATATTAGGGCATGTGATGCCCGCTGTGTACTAGGGTATATGATGCCCGCGGTGTAGTGGGGTATGTGGTGCCCGCCGTGCACTAGGGTATGTGATGCCCGCGGTGTACTAGGGTATGTGGTGCCCGCGGTGCACTAGGGTATGTGATGCCCGCGGTGTACTAGGGTATGTGGTGCCCGCGGTATACTAGGGTATGTGGTGCCCGCGGTATAGTGGGGTATGTGGTGCCCGCGGTGCACTAGGGTATGTGGTGCCCGCGGTATACTAGGGTATGTGATGCCCGCTGTGTACTAGGGTATATGATGCCCGCGGTGCACTAGGGTATGTGGTGCCCGCGGTGCACTAGGGTATGTGATGCCCGCGGTGTACTAGGGTATGTGGTGCCCGCGGTGTACTAGGGTATGTGGTGCCCGCGGTATACTAGGGTATGTGATGCCCGCTGTGTACTAGGGTATATGATGCCCGCGGTGTAGTGGGGTATGTTGTGCCCGCGGTGCACTAGGGTATGTGATGCCCGCGGTGTAGTGGGGTATGTGGTGCCCGCGGTGCACTAGGGTATGTGATGCCCGCGGTGTACTAGGGTATGTGGTGCTCGCGGTGTACTAGGGTATGTGGTGCCCGCAGTATACTAGGGTATGTGATGCCCGCTGTGTACTAGGGTATATGATGCCCACGGTGTACTTGGGTATGTGGTGCCCGTGGTATACTTGGGTATGTGGTGCCCGCGGTGTACTTGGGTATGTGGTGCCCGCGATATACTAGGGTATGTGATGCCCGCTGTGTACTAGGGTATATGATGCCCGCGGTGTAGTGGGGTATGTGGTGCCCGCGGTGCACTAGGGTATGTGATGCCCGCGGTGTACTAGGGTATGTGGTGCCCGCGGTGTTGTTGGGTATGTGATGCCCGCGGTGTACTAGAATATATGATGCCCGCGGTGTACTAGGGTATGTGGTGCCCGCGGTGTACTAGGGTATGTGGTGCCCGCGGTATACTAGGGTATGTGATGCCCACTGTGTACTTGGGTATATGATGCCCGCGGTGTAGTGGGGTATGTGGTGCCCGCGGTGCACTAGGGTAAGTAATGCCCGCGGTATACTTGGGTATGTGGTGCCCGCGGTGCACTAGGGTATGTGGTGCCCGCGGTGAACTTGGGTATGTGGTGCCCGCGGTGTAGTGGGGTATGTGGTGCCCGCAGTGTAGTTGGGTATGTGATGCCCACGGTGTACTTGGGTATGTGGTGCCCGTGGTATACTTAGGTATGTGGTGCCCGCGGTGTACTTGGGTATGTGGTGCCCGCGGTGTACTAGGGTATGTGGTGCCCGCGGTATATTAGGGCATGTGATGCCCGCTGTGTACTAGGGTATATGATGCCCGCGGTGTAGTGGGGTATGTGGTGCCCGCCGTGCACTAGGGTATGTGATGCCCGCGGTGTACTAGGGTATGTAGTGCCCGCGGTGCACTAGGGTATGTGATGCCCGCGGTGTACTAGGGTATGTGGTGCCCGCGGTAAACTAGGGTATGTGGTGCCCGCGGTATAGTGGGGTATGTGGTGCCCGCGGTGCACTAGGGTATGTGGTGCCCGCGGTATACTAGGGTATGTGATGCCCGCTGTGTACTAGGGTATATGATGCCCGCGGTGCACTAGGGTATGTGGTGCCCGCGTTGCACTAGGGTATGTGATGCCCGCGGTGTACTAGGGTATGTGGTGCCCGCGGTGTACTAGGGTATGTGGTGCCCGCGGTATACTAGGGTATGTGATGCCCGCTGTGTACTAGGGTATATGATGCCCGCGGTGTAGTGGGGTATGTGGTGCCCGCGGTGCACTAGGGTAAGAAATGCCCGCGGTATACTTGGGTATGTGGTGCCCGCGGTGCACTAGGGTATGTGGTGCCCGCGGTTGAACTAGGGTATGTGATGCCCGCGGTGTAGTGGGGTATGTGGTGCCCGCGGTGCACTAGGGTATGTGGTGCCCGCGGTATACTAGAGTATGTGATGCCCGCTGTGTACTAGGGTATATGATGCCCGCGGTTTAGTGGGGTATGTGGTGCCCGCGGTGCACTAGGGTATGTGATGCCCGCGGTGTACTAGGGTATGTGGTGCCCGCGGTGTACTAGGGTATGTGGTGCCCGCAGTATACTAGGGTATGTGATGCCCGCTGTGTACTTGGGTATATGATGCCCGCGGTGTTGTGGGGTATGTGGTGCCCGCGGTGCACTAGGGTTTGTGATGCCCGCGGTATACTTGGGTATGTGGTGCCCGCGGTGAAGTTGGGTATGTGATGCCCACGGTGTACTTGGGTATGTGGTGCCCGTGGTATACTTGGGTATGTGGTGCCCGCGGTGTACTTGGGTATGTGGTGCCCGCGGTGTAGTGGGATATGTGATGCCCGCAGTGTAGTTGGGTATGTGATGCCCACGGTGTACTTGGGTATGTGGTGCCCGTGGTATACTTAGGTATGTGGTGCCCGCGGTGTACTTGGGTATGTGGTGCCCGCGGTGTACTAGGGTATGTGGTGCCCGCGGTGCACTAGGGTATGTGATGCCCGCGGTGTACTAGGGTATGTGGTGCTCGCGGTGTACTAGGGTATGTGATGCCCGCGGTGTAGTGGGGTATGTGGTGCCCGCGGTGCACTAGGGTATGTGATGCCCGCGGTGTACTAGGGTATGTGGTGCCCGCGGTGTACTAGGGTATATGATGCCCGCGGTGTAGTGGGGTATGTGGTGCCCGCGGTGCACTAGGGTATGTGATGCCCGCGGTGTACTAGGGTATGTGGTGCCCGCGGTGTTGTTGGGTATGTGATGCCCGCGGTGTACTAGAATATATGATGCCTGCGGTGTACTAGGGTATGTGGTGCCCGCGGTGTACTAGGGTATGTGGTGCCCGCGGTATACTAGGGTATGTGATGCCCACTGTGTACTAGGGTATATGATGCCCGCGGTGTAGTGGGGTATGTGGTGCCCGCGGTGCACTAGGGTAAGTAATGCCCGCGGTATACTTGGGTATGTGGTGCCCGCGGTGTACTAGGGTATGTGGTGCCCGCGGTGAACTTGGGTATGTGGTGCCCGCGGTGTAGTGGGGTATGTGGTGCCCGCAGTGTAGTTGGGTATGTGATGCCCACGGTGTACTTGGGTATGTGGTGCCCGTGGTATACTTAGGTATGTGGTGCCCGCGGTGTACTTGGGTATGTGGTGCCCGCGGTGTACTAGGGTATGTGGTGCCCGCGGTATATTAGGGCATGTGATGCCCGCTGTGTACTAGGGTATATGATGCCCGCGGTGTAGTGGGGTATGTGGTGCCCGCCGTGCACTAGGGTATGTGATGCCCGCGGTGTACTAGGGTATGTGGTGCCCGCGGTGCACTAGGGTATGTGGTGCCCGCGGTTGAACTAGGGTATGTGATGCCCGCGGTGTAGTGGGGTATGTGGTGCCCGCGGTGCACTAGGGTATGTGGTGCCCGCGGTATACTAGAGTATGTGATGCCCGCTGTGTACTAGGGTATATGATGCCCGCGGTTTAGTGGGGTATGTGGTGCCCGCGGTGCACTAGGGTATGTGATGCCCGCGGTGTACTAGGGTATGTGGTGCCCGCGGTGTACTAGGGTATGTGGTGCCCGCAGTATACTAGGGTATGTGATGCCCGCTGTGTACTTGGGTATATGATGCCCGCGGTGTTGTGGGGTATGTGGTGCCCGCGGTGCACTAGGGTTTGTGATGCCCGCGGTATACTTGGGTATGTGGTGCCCGCGGTGAAGTTGGGTATGTGATGCCCACGGTGTACTTGGGTATGTGGTGCCCGTGGTATACTTGGGTATGTGGTGCCCGCGGTGTAGTGGGATATGTGATGCCCGCAGTGTAGTTGGGTATGTGATGCCCACGGTGTACTTGGGTATGTGGTGCCCGTGGTATACTTAGGTATGTGGTGCCCGCGGTGTACTTGGGTATGTGGTGCCCGCGGTGTACTAGGGTATGTGGTGCCCGCGGTGCACTAGGGTATGTGATGCCCGCGGTGTACTAGGGTATGTGGTGCTCGCGGTGTACTAGGGTATGTGATGCCCGCGGTGTAGTGGGGTATGTGGTGCCCGCGGTGCACTAGGGTATGTGATGCCCGCGGTGTACTAGGGTATGTGGTGCCCGCGGTGTACTAGGGTATATGATGCCCGCGGTGTAGTGGGGTATGTGGTGCCCGCGGTGCACTAGGGTATGTGATGCCCGCGGTGTACTAGGGTATGTGGTGCCCGCGGTGTTGTTGGGTATGTGATGCCCGCGGTGTACTAGAATATATGATGCCTGCGGTGTACTAGGGTATGTGGTGCCCGCGGTGTACTAGGGTATGTGGTGCCCGCGGTATACTAGGGTATGTGATGCCCACTGTGTACTAGGGTATATGATGCCCGCGGTGTAGTGGGGTATGTGGTGCCCGCGGTGCACTAGGGTAAGTAATGCCCGCGGTATACTTGGGTATGTGGTGCCCGCGGTGCACTAGGGTATGTGGTGCCCGCGGTGAACTTGGGTATGTGGTGCCCGCGGTGTAGTGGGGTATGTGGTGCCCGCAGTGTAGTTGGGTATGTGATGCCCACGGTGTACTTGGGTATGTGGTGCCCGTGGTATACTTAGGTATGTGGTGCCCGCGGTGTACTTGGGTATGTGGTGCCCGCGGTGTACTAGGGTATGTGGTGCCCGCGGTATATTAGGGCATGTGATGCCCGCTGTGTACTAGGGTATATGATGCCCGCGGTGTAGTGGGGTATGTGGTGCCCGCCGTGCACTAGGGTATGTGATGCCCGCGGTGTACTAGGGTATGTGATGCCCGCGGTGTACTAGGGTATGTGGTGCCCGCGGTAAACTAGGGTATGTGGTGCCCGCGGTATAGTGGGGTATGTGGTGCCCGCGGTGCACTAGGGTATGTGGTGCCCGCGGTATACTAGGGTATGTGATGCCCGCTGTGTACTAGGGTATATGATGCCCGCGGTGCACTAGGGTATGTGGTGCCCGCGGTGCACTAGGGTATGTGATGCCCGCGGTGTACTAGGGTATGTGGTGCCCGCGGTGTACTAGGGTATGTGGTGCCCGCGGTATACTAGGGTATGTGATGCCCGCTGTGTACTAGGGTATATGATGCCCGCGGTGTAGTGGGGTATGTGGTGCCCGCGGTGCACTAGGGTAAGTAATGCCCGCGGTATACTTGGGTATGTGGTGCCCGCGGTGCACTAGGGTATGTGGTGCCCGCGGTTGAACTAGGGTATGTGATGCCCGCGGTGTAGTGGGGTATGTGGTGCCCGCGGTGCACTAGGGTATGTGGTGCCCGCGGTATACTAGAGTATGTGATGCCCGCTGTGTACTAGGGTATATGATGCCCGCGGTTTAGTGGGGTATGTGGTGCCCGCGGTGCACTAGGGTATGTGATGCCCGCGGTGTACTAGGGTATGTGGTGCCCGCGGTGTACTAGGGTATGTGGTGCCCGCGGTATACTAGGGTATGTGATGCCCGCTGTGTACTTGGGTATATGATGCCCGCGGTGTTGTGGGGTATGTGGTGCCCGCGGTGCACTAGGGTTTGTGATGCCCGCGGTATACTTGGGTATGTGGTGCCCGCGGTGAAGTTGGGTATGTGATGCCCACGGTGTACTTGGGTATGTGGTGCCCGTGGTATACTTGGGTATGTGGTGCCCGCGGTGTACTTGGGTATGTGGTGCCCGCGGTGTAGTGGGATATGTGGTGCCCGCAGTGTAGTTGGGTATGTGATGCCCACGGTGTACTTGGGTATGTTGTGCCCGTGGTATACTTAGGTATGTGGTGCCCGCGGTGTACTTGGGTATGTGGTGCCCGCGGTGTACTAGGGTATGTGGTGCCCGCGGTATACTAGGGTATGTGATGCCCGCTGTGTACTAGGGTATATGATGCCCGCGGTGTAGTGGGGTATGTGGTGCCCGCGGTGCACTAGGGTATGTGATGCCCGCGGTGTACTAGGGTATGTGGTGCCCTTGGTGTACTAGGGTATGTGGTGCCCGCGGTATACTAGGGTATGTGATGCCCGCTGTGTACTAGGGTATATGATGCCCGCGGTGTAGTGGGGTATGTGGTGCCCGCGGTGCACTAGGGTATGTGATGCCCGCGGTGTACTAGGGTATGTGGTGCCCACGGTGTTGTTGGGTATGTGATGCCCGCGGTGTACTAGGGTATATGATGCCCGCGGTGTACTAGGGTATGTGGTGCCCGCGGTGTACTTGGGTATGTGGTGCCCGCGGTATACTAGGGTATGTGATGCCCGCTGTGTACTAGGGTATATGATGCCCGCGGTGTACTAGGGTATGTGGTGCCCGCAGTATACTAGGGTATGTGATGCCCGCTGTGTACTAGGGTATATGATGCCCACGGTGTACTTGGGTATGTGGTGCCCGTGGTATACTTGGGTATGTGGTGCCCGCGGTGTACTTGGGTATGTGGTGCCCGCGGTATACTAGGGTATGTGATGCCCGCTGTGTACTAGGGTATATGATGCCCGCGGTGTAGTGGGGTATGTGGTGCCCGCGGTGCACTAGGGTATGTGATGCCCGCGGTGTACTAGGGTATGTGGTGCCCGCGGTGTTGTTGGGTATGTGATGCCCGCGGTGTACTAGAATATATGATGCCCGCGGTGTACTAGGGTATGTGGTGCCCGCGGTGTACTAGGGTATGTGGTGCCCGCGGTATATTAGGGCATGTGATGCCCGCTGTGTACTAGGGTATATGATGCCCGCGGTGTAGTGGGGTATGTGGTGCCCGCCGTGCACTAGGGTATGTGATGCCCGCGGTGTACTAGGGTATGTGGTGCCCGCGGTGCACTAGGGTATGTGGTGCCCGCGGTTGAACTAGGGTATGTGATGCCCGCGGTGTAGTGGGGTATGTGGTGCCCGCGGTGCACTAGGGTATGTGGTGCCCGCGGTATACTAGAGTATGTGATGCCCGCTGTGTACTAGGGTATATGATGCCCGCGGTTTAGTGGGGTATGTGGTGCCCGCGGTGCACTAGGGTATGTGATGCCCGCGGTGTACTAGGGTATGTGGTGCCCGCGGTGTACTAGGGTATGTGGTGCCCGCAGTATACTAGGGTATGTGATGCCCGCTGTGTACTTGGGTATATGATGCCCGCGGTGTTGTGGGGTATGTGGTGCCCGCGGTGCACTAGGGTTTGTGATGCCCGCGGTATACTTGGGTATGTGGTGCCCGCGGTGAAGTTGGGTATGTGATGCCCACGGTGTACTTGGGTATGTGGTGCCCGTGGTATACTTGGGTATGTGGTGCCCGCGGTGTACTTGGGTATGTGGTGCCCGCGGTGTAGTGGGATATGTGATGCCCGCAGTGTAGTTGGGTATGTGATGCCCACGGTGTACTTGGGTATGTGGTGCCCGTGGTATACTTAGGTATGTGGTGCCCGCGGTGTACTTGGGTATGTGGTGCCCGCGGTGTACTAGGGTATGTGGTGCCCGCGGTGCACTAGGGTATGTGATGCCCGCGGTGTAGTGGGGTATGTGGTGCCCGCGGTGCACTAGGGTATGTGATGCCCGCGGTGTACTAGGGTATGTGGTGCCCGCGGTGTACTAGGGTATATGATGCCCGCGGTGTAGTGGGGTATGTGGTGCCCGCGGTGCACTAGGGTATGTGATGCCCGCGGTGTACTAGGGTATGTGGTGCCCGCGGTGTTGTTGGGTATGTGATGCCCGCGGTGTACTAGAATATATGATGCCTGCGGTGTACTAGGGTATGTGGTGCCCGCGGTGTACTAGGGTATGTGGTGCCCGCGGTATACTAGGGTATGTGATGCCCACTGTGTACTAGGGTATATGATGCCCGCGGTGTAGTGGGGTATGTGGTGCCCGCGGTGCACTAGGGTAAGTAATGCCCGCGGTATACTTGGGTATGTGGTGCCCGCGGTGCACTAGGGTATGTGGTGCCCGCGGTGAACTTGGGTATGTGGTGCCCGCGGTGTAGTGGGGTATGTGGTGCCCGCAGTGTAGTTGGGTATGTGATGCCCACGGTGTACTTGGGTATGTGGTGCCCGTGGTATACTTAGGTATGTGGTGCCCGCGGTGTACTTGGGTATGTGGTGCCCGCGGTGTACTAGGGTATGTGGTGCCCGCGGTATATTAGGGCATGTGATGCCCGCTGTGTACTAGGGTATATGATGCCCGCGGTGTACTGGGGTATGTGGTGCCCGCCGTGTACTAGGGTATGTGATGCCCGCGGTGTACTAGGGTATGTGGTGCCCGCGGTGCACTAGGGTATGTGATGCCCGCGGTGTACTAGGGTATGTGGTGCCCGCGGTAAACTAGGGTATGTGGTGCCCGCGGTATAGTGGGGTATGTGGTGCCCGCGGTGCACTAGGGTATGTGGTGCCCGCGGTATACTAGGGTATGTGATGCCCGCTGTGTACTAGGGTATATGATGCCCGCGGTGCACTAGGGTATGTGGTGCCCGCGGTGCACTAGGGTATGTGATGCCCGCGGTGTACTAGGGTATGTGGTGCCCGCGGTGTACTAGGGTATGTGGTGCCCGCGGTATACTAGGGTATGTGATGCCCGCTGTGTACTAGGGTATATGATGCCCGCGGTGTAATGGGGTATGTGGTGCCCGCGGTGCACTAGGGTAAGTAATGCCCGCGGTATACTTGGGTATGTGGTGCCCGCGGTGCACTAGGGTATGTGGTGCCCGCGGTTGAACTAGGGTATGTGATGCCCGCGGTGTAGTGGGGTATGTGGTGCCCGCGGTGCACTAGGGTATGTGGTGCCCGCGGTATACTAGAGTATGTGATGCCCGCTGTGTACTAGGGTATATGATGCCCGCGGTTTAGTGGGGTATGTGGTGCCCGCGGTGCACTAGGGTATGTGATGCCCGCGGTGTACTAGGGTATGTGGTGCCCGCGGTGTACTAGGGTATGTGGTGCCCGCAGTATACTAGGGTATGTGATGCCCGCTGTGTACTTGGGTATATGATGCCCGCGGTGTTGTGGGGTATGTGGTGCCCGCGGTGCACTAGGGTTTGTGATGCCCGCGGTATACTTGGGTATGTGGTGCCCGCGGTGTACTAGGGTATGTGGTGCTCGCGGTGTACTAGGGTATGTGATGCCCGCGGTGTAGTGGGGTATGTGGTGCCCGCGGTGCACTAGGGTATGTGATGCCCGCGGTGTACTAGGGTATGTGGTGCCCGCGGTGCACTAGGGTATGTGGTGCCCGCGGTATACTAGGGTATGTGATGCCCGCTGTGTACTAGGGTATATGATGCCCGCGGTGCACTAGGGTATGTGGTGCCCGCGGTGCACTAGGGTATGTGATGCCCGCGGTGTACTAGGGTATGTGGTGCCCGCGGTGTACTAGGGTATGTGGTGCCCGCGGTATACTAGGGTATGTGATGCCCGCTGTGTACTAGGGTATATGATGCCCGCGGTGTAATGGGGTATGTGGTGCCCGCGGTGCACTAGGGTAAGTAATGCCCGCGGTATACTTGGGTATGTGGTGCCCGCGGTGCACTAGGGTATGTGGTGCCCGCGGTTGAACTAGGGTATGTGATGCCCGCGGTGTAGTGGGGTATGTGGTGCCCGCGGTGCACTAGGGTATGTGGTGCCCGCGGTATACTAGAGTATGTGATGCCCGCTGTGTACTAGGGTATATGATGCCCGCGGTTTAGTGGGGTATGTGGTGCCCGCGGTGCACTAGGGTATGTGATGCCCGCGGTGTACTAGGGTATGTGGTGCCCGCGGTGTACTAGGGTATGTGGTGCCCGCAGTATACTAGGGTATGTGATGCCCGCTGTGTACTTGGGTATATGATGCCCGCGGTGTTGTGGGGTATGTGGTGCCCGCGGTGCACTAGGGTTTGTGATGCCCGCGGTATACTTGGGTATGTGGTGCCCGCGGTGAAGTTGGGTATGTGATGCCCACGGTGTACTTGGGTATGTGGTGCCCGTGGTATACTTGGGTATGTGGTGCCCGCGGTGTACTTGGGTATGTGGTGCCCGCGGTGTAGTGGGATATGTGGTGCCCGCAGTGTAGTTGGGTATGTGATGCCCACGGTGTACTTGGGTATGTTGTGCCCGTGGTATACTTAGGTATGTGGTGCCCGCGGTGTACTTGGGTATGTGGTGCCCGCGGTGTACTAGGGTATGTGGTGCCCGCGGTATACTAGGGTATGTGATGCCCGCTGTGTACTAGGGTATATGATGCCCGCGGTGTAGTGGGGTATGTGGTGCCCGCGGTGCACTAGGGTATGTGATGCCCGCGGTGTACTAGGGTATGTGGTGCCCTTGGTGTACTAGGGTATGTGGTGCCCGCGGTATACTAGGGTATGTGATGCCCGCTGTGTACTAGGGTATATGATGCCCGCGGTGTAGTGGGGTATGTGGTGCCCGCGGTGTACTAGGGTATGTGATGCCCGCGGTGTACTAGGGTATGTGGTGCCCACGGTGTTGTTGGGTATGTGATGCCCGCGGTGTACTAGGGTATATGATGCCCGCGGTGTACTAGGGTATGTGGTGCCCGCGGTGTACTTGGGTATGTGGTGCCCGCGGTATACTAGGGTATGTGATGCCCGCTGTGTACTAGGGTATATGATGCCCGCGGTGTACTAGGGTATGTGGTGCCCGCAGTATACTAGGGTATGTGATGCCCGCTGTGTACTAGGGTATATGATGCCCACGGTGTACTTGGGTATGTGGTGCCCGTGGTATACTTGGGTATGTGGTGCCCGCGGTGTACTTGGGTATGTGGTGCCCGCGGTATACTAGGGTATGTGATGCCCGCTGTGTACTAGGGTATATGATGCCCGCGGTGTAGTGGGGTATGTGGTGCCCGCGGTGCACTAGGGTATGTGATGCCCGCGGTGTACTAGGGTATGTGGTGCCCGCGGTGTTGTTGGGTATGTGATGCCCGCGGTGTACTAGAATATATGATGCCCGCGGTGTACTAGGGTATGTGGTGCCCGCGGTGTACTAGGGTATGTGGTGCCCGCGGTATACTAGGGTATGTGATGCCCGCTGTGTACTAGGGTATATGATGCCCGCGGTGTAGTGGGGTATGTGGTGCCCGCGGTGCACTAGGGTATGTGATGCCCGCGGTGTACTAGGGTATGTGGTGCCCTTGGTGTACTAGGGTATGTGGTGCCCGCGGTATACTAGGGTATGTGATGCCCGCTGTGTACTAGGGTATATGATGCCCGCGGTGTAGTGGGGTATGTGGTGCCCGCGGTGCACTAGGGTATGTGATGCCCGCGGTGTACTAGGGTATGTGGTGCCCACGGTGTTGTTGGGTATGTGATGCCCGCGGTGTACTAGGGTATATGATGCCCGCGGTGTACTAGGGTATGTGGTGCCCGCGGTGTACTTGGGTATGTGGTGCCCGCGGTATACTAGGGTATGTGATGCCCGCTGTGTACTAGGGTATATGATGCCCGCGGTGTACTAGGGTATGTGGTGCCCGCAGTATACTAGGGTATGTGATGCCCGCTGTGTACTAGGGTATATGATGCCCACGGTGTACTTGGGTATGTGGTGCCCGTGGTATACTTGGGTATGTGGTGCCCGCGGTGTACTTGGGTATGTGGTGCCCGCGGTATACTAGGGTATGTGATGCCCGCTGTGTACTAGGGTATATGATGCCCGCGGTGTAGTGGGGTATGTGGTGCCCGCGGTGCACTAGGGTATGTGATGCCCGCGGTGTACTAGGGTATGTGGTGCCCGCGGTGTTGTTGGGTATGTGATGCCCGCGGTGTACTAGAATATATGATGCCCGCGGTGTACTAGGGTATGTGGTGCCCGCGGTGTACTAGGGTATGTGGTGCCCGCGGTATACTAGGGTATGTGATGCCCACTGTGTACTAGGGTATATGATGCCCGCGGTGTAGTGGGGTATGTGGTGCCCGCGGTGCACTAGGGTAAGTAATGCCCGCGGTATACTTGGGTATGTGGTGCCCGCGGTGCACTAGGGTATGTGGTGCCCGCGGTGAACTTGGGTATGTGGTGCCCGCGGTGTAGTGGGGTATGTGGTGCCCGCAGTGTAGTTGGGTATGTGATGCCCACGGTGTACTTGGGTATGTGGTGCCCGTGGTATACTTAGGTATGTGGTGCCCGCGGTGTACTTGGGTATGTGGTGCCCGCGGTGTACTAGGGTATGTGGTGCCCGCGGTATATTAGGGCATGTGATGCCCGCTGTGTACTAGGGTATATGATGCCCGCGGTGTAGTGGGGTATGTGGTGCCCGCCGTGCACTAGGGTATGTGATGCCCGCGGTGTACTAGGGTATGTGGTGCCCGCGGTATACTTGGGTATGTGGTGCCCGCGGTGCACTAGGGTATGTGGTGCCCGCGGTTGAACTAGGGTATGTGATGCCCGCGGTGTAGTGGGGTATGTGGTGCCCGCGGTGCACTAGGGTATGTGGTGCCCGCGGTATACTAGAGTATGTGATGCCCGCTGTGTACTAGGGTATATGATGCCCGCGGTTTAGTGGGGTATGTGGTGCCCGCGGTGCACTAGGGTATGTGATGCCCGCGGTGTACTAGGGTATGTGGTGCCCGCGGTGTACTAGGGTATGTGGTGCCCGCAGTATACTAGGGTATGTGATGCCCGCTGTGTACTTGGGTATATGATGCCCGCGGTGTTGTGGGGTATGTGGTGCCCGCGGTGCACTAGGGTTTGTGATGCCCGCGGTATACTTGGGTATGTGGTGCCCGCGGTGAAGTTGGGTATGTGATGCCCACGGTGTACTTGGGTATGTGGTGCCCGTGGTATACTTGGGTATGTGGTGCCCGCGGTGTACTTGGGTATGTGGTGCCCGCGGTGTAGTGGGATATGTGATGCCCGCAGTGTAGTTGGGTATGTGATGCCCACGGTGTACTTGGGTATGTGGTGCCCGTGGTATACTTAGGTATGTGGTGCCCGCGGTGTACTTGGGTATGTGGTGCCCGCGGTGTACTAGGGTATGTGGTGCCCGCGGTGCACTAGGGTATGTGATGCCCGCGGTGTACTAGGGTATGTGGTGCTCGCGGTGTACTAGGGTATGTGGTGCCCGCAGTATACTAGGGTATGTGATGCCCGCTGTGTACTAGGGTATATGATGCCCACGGTGTACTTGGGTATGTGGTGCCCGTGGTATACTTGGGTATGTGGTGCCCGCGGTGTACTTGGGTATGTGGTGCCCGCGATATACTAGGGTATGTGATGCCCGCTGTGTACTAGGGTATATGATGCCCGCGGTGTAGTGGGGTATGTGGTGCCCGCGGTGCACTAGGGTATGTGATGCCCGCTGTGTACTAGGGTATATGATGCCCGCGGTGTAGTGGGGTATGTGGTGCCCGCGGTGCACTAGGGTATGTGATGCCCGCGGTGTACTAGGGTATGTGGTGCCCACGGTGTTGTTGGGTATGTGATGCCCGCGGTGTACTAGGGTATATGATGCCCGCGGTGTACTAGGGTATGTGGTGCCCGCGGTGTACTTGGGTATGTGGTGCCCGCGGTATACTAGGGTATGTGATGCCCGCTGTGTACTAGGGTATATGATGCCCACGGTGTAGTGGGGTATGTGGTGCCCGCGGTGCACTAGGGTATGTGATGCCCGCGGTGTACTGGGGTATGTGGTGCCCGCGGTGTACTAGGGTATGTGGTGCCCGCGGTATACTAGGGTATGTGATGCCCGCTGTGTACAAGGGTATATGATGCCCGCGGTGTAGTGGGGTATGTGGTGCCAGCGGTGCACTAGGGTATGTGATGCCCGCGGTGTAGTGGGGTATGTGGTGCCCGCGGTGCACTAGGGTATGTGATGCCCGCGGTGTACTAGGGTATGTGGTGCCCGCGGTGTACTAGGGTATGTGGTGCCCGCAGTATACTAGGGTATGTGATGCCCGCTGTGTACTAGGGTATATGATGCCCACGGTGTACTTGGGTATGTGGTGCCCGTGGTATACTTGGGTATGTGGTGCCCGCGGTGTACTTGGGTATGTGGTGCCCGCGGTATACTAGGGTATGTGATGCCCGCTGTGTACTAGGGTATATGATGCCCGCGGTGTAGTGGGGTATGTGGTGCCCGCGGTGCACTAGGGTATGTGATGCCCGCGGTATACTTGGGTATGTGGTGCCCGCGGTGTATTTGGGTATGTGATGCCCGCGGTGTACTTGGGTATGCGATGCCCACGGTGTACTTGGGTATATGATGCCCGCGGTGTAGTGGGGTATGTGGTGCCCGCAGTGTAGTTGGGTATGTGGTGCCCGTGGTATACTTGGGTATGTGGTGCCCGCGGTGTACTTGGGTATGTGGTGCCCGCGGTGTACTAGGATAAGTTATGCCCGCGTTGTTCTAGGGTATGTGATGCCCGCGGTGTACTTGGGTATGTGTTACCCGCAGTGTACTAGGGTATGTGGTGCCCGCGGTATACTAGGGTATGTGATGCCCGCTGTGTACTAGGGTATATGATGCCCGCGGTGTACTTGGGTATGTGGTGCCCACGGTATACTTGGGTATGTGTTACCCGCAGTGTACTAGGGTATGTGATGCCCGCGGTGTACTTGGGTATGTGGTGCCCACGGTATACTTGGGTATGTGTTACCCGCAGTGTACTAGGGTATAAGATGCCCGCGGTGTACTAGGGTATATGATGCCCGCGGTGTACTAGGGTATGTGGTGCCCGCGGTGTACTAGGGTATGTGGTGCCCGCGGTATACTAGGGTTTGTGATGCCCGCTGTGTACTAGGGTATATGATGCCCGCGGTGTAGTGGGGTATGTGGTGCCCGCGGTGCACTAGGGTATGTGATGCCCGCGGTGCAGTAGGGTATGTGGTGCCCGCGGTATACTAGAGTATGTGATGCCCGCTGTGTACTAGGGTATATGATGCCCGCGGTTTAGTGGGGTATGTGGTGCCCGCGGTGCACTAGGGTATGTGATGCCCGCGGTGTACTAGGGTATGTGGTGCCCGCGGTGTACTAGGGTATGTGGTGCCCGCAGTATACTAGGGTATGTGATGCCCGCTGTGTACTTGGGTATGTGATGCCCACGGTGTACTTGGGTATGTGGTGCCCGTGGTATACTTAGGTATGTGGTGCCCGCGGTGTACTTGGGTATGTGATGCCCGCGGTGTACTAGGGTATGTGGTGCCCGCGGTATACTAGGGTATGTGATGCCCGCTGTGTACTAGGGTATATGATGCCCGCGGTGTAGTGGGGTATGTGGTGCCCGCGGTGCACTAGGGTATGTGATGCCCGCGGTGTACTAGGGTATGTGGTGCCCTTGGTGTACTAGGGTATGTGGTGCCCGCGGTATACTAGGGTATGTGATGCCCGCTGTGTACTAGGGTATATGATGCCCGCGGTGTAGTGGGGTATGTGGTGCCCGCGGTGCACTAGGGTATGTGATGCCCGCGGTGTACTAGGGTATGTGGTGCCCACGGTGTTGTTGGGTATGTGATGCCCGCGGTGTACTAGGGTATATGATGCCCGCGGTGTACTAGGGTATGTGGTGCCCGCGGTGTACTTGGGTATGTGGTGCCCGCGGTATACTAGGGTATGTGATGCCCGCTGTGTACTAGGGTATATGATGCCCACGGTGTAGTGGGGTATGTGGTGCCCGCGGTGCACTAGGGTATGTGATGCCCGCGCTGTACTAGGGTATGTGGTGCCCGCGGTGTACTAGGGTATGTGGTGCCCGCGGTATACTAGGGTATGTGATGCCCGCTGTGTACTAGGGTATATGATGCCCGCGGTGTAGTGGGGTATGTGGTGCCCGCGGTGCACTAGGGTATGTGATGCCCGCGGTGTAGTGGGGTATGTGGTGCCCGCGGTGCACTAGGGTATGTGATGCCCGCGGTGTACTAGGGTATGTGGTGCCCGCGGTGTACTAGGGTATGTGGTGCCCGCAGTATACTAGGGTATGTGATGCCCGCTGTGTACTAGGGTATATGATGCCCACGGTGTACTTGGGTATGTGGTGCCCGTGGTATACTTGGGTATGTGGTGCCCGCGGTGTACTTGGGTATGTGGTGCCCAAGGTATACTAGGGTATGTGATGCCCGCTGTGTACTAGGGTATATGATGCCCGCGGTGTAGTGGGGTATGTGGTGCCCGCGGTGCACTAGGGTATGTGATGCCCGCGGTTTTTTGGGTATGTGGTGCCCGCGGTGTATTTGGGTATGTGATGCCCGCGGTGTACTTGGGTATGCGATGCCCACGGTGTACTTGGGTATATGATGCCCGCGGTGTAGTGGGGTAT
The DNA here is from genome assembly GCA_932527185.1 of Ecliptopera silaceata. Lineage (NCBI taxonomy): Eukaryota > Metazoa > Arthropoda > Insecta > Lepidoptera > Geometridae > Ecliptopera > Ecliptopera silaceata. Next base: position 4,377,068 of record OW052211.1, read on the forward strand.
GTGGTGCCCGCAGTGTAGTTGGGTATGTGGTGCCCGTGGTATACTTGGGTATGTGGTGCCCGCGGTGTACTTGGGTATGTGGTGCCCGCGGTGTACTAGGATAAGTTATGCCCGCGTTGTTCTAGGGTATGTGATGCCCGCGGTGTACTTGGGTATGTGTTACCCGCAGTGTACTAGGGTATGTGGTGCCCGCGGTGTACTAGGGTATGTGGTGCCCGCGGTATACTAGGGTTTGTGATGCCCGCTGTGTACTAGGGTATATGATGCCCGCGGTGTAGTAGGGTATGTGGTGCCCGCGGTGTTGTTGGGTATGTGATGCCCGCGGTGTACTAGGGTATGTGGTGCCCGCGGTGTTGTTGGGTATGTGATGCCCGCGGTGTACTAGGGTATATGATGCCCGCGGTGTAGCGGGGTATGTGGTGCCCGCGGTGCACTAGGGTATGTGATGCCCGCGGTGTAGTGGGGTATGTGGTGCCCGCGGTGCACTAGGGTATGTGATGCCCGCGGTGTACTAGGGTATGTGGTGCCCGCGGTGTACTAGGGTATGAGGTGCCCGCGGTATACTAGGGTATGTGATGCCCGCTGTGTACTAGGGTATATGATGCCCGCTGTGTACTAGGGTATATGATGCCCGCGGTGTAGTGGGATATGTGGTGCCCGCGGTGCACTAGGGTATGTGGTGCCCGCGGTATACTTGGGTATGTGGTGCCCGCGGTGCACTAGGGTATGTGATGCCCGCGGTGTACTAGGGTATGTGGTGCCCGCGGTGTTGTTGGGTATGTGATGCCCGCGGTGTACTTGGGTATGCGATGCCCACGGTGTACTTGGGTATATGATGCCCGCGGTGTAGTGGGGTATGTGGTGCCCGCAGTGTAGTTGGGTATGTGGTGCCCGTGGTATACTTGGGTATGTGGTGCCCGCGGTGTACTTGGGTATGTGGTGCCCGCGGTGTACTAGGATAAGTTATGCCCGCGTTGTTCTAGGGTATGTGATGCCCGCGGTGTACTTGGGTATGTGTTACCCGCAGTGTACTAGGGTATGTGGTGCCCGCGGTATACTAGGGTATGTGATGCCCGCTGTGTACTAGGGTATATGATGCCCGCTGTGTACTAGGGTATATGATGCCCGCGGTGTACTTGGGTATGTGGTGCCCACGGTATACTTGGGTATGTGTTACCCGCAGTGTGCTAGGGTATGTGATGCCCGCGGTGTACTTGGGTATGTGGTGCCCACGGTATACTTGGGTATGTGTTACCCGCAGTGTACTAGGGTATGTGATGCCCGCGGTGTTCTAGGGTATATGATGCCCGCGGTGTACTAGGGTATGTGGTGCCCGCGGTGTACTAGGGTATGTGGTGCCCGCGGTATACTAGGGTTTGTGATGCCCGCTGTGTACTAGGGTATATGATGCCCGCGGTGTAGTGGGGTATGTGGTGCCCGCGGTGCACTAGGGTATGTGATGCCCGCGGTGCACTAGGGTATGTGGTGCCCGCGGTATACTAGAGTATGTGATGCCCGCTGTGTACTAGGGTATATGATGCCCGCGGTTTAGTGGGGTATGTGGTGCCCGCGGTGCACTAGGGTATGTGATGCCCGCGGTGTACTAGGGTATGTGGTGCCCGCGGTGTACTAGGGTATGTGGTGCCCGCAGTATACTAGGGTATGTGATGCCCGCTGTGTACTTGGGTATATGATGCCCGCGGTGTAGTGGGGTATGTGGTGCCCGCGGTGCACTAGGGTTTGTGATGCCCGCGGTATACTTGGGTATGTGGTGCCCGCGGTGTAGTTGGGTATGTGATGCCCACGGTGTGCTTGGGTATGTGATGCCCGCGGTGTACTAGGGTATGTGGTGCCCGCGGTGTACTAGGGTATGAGGTGCCCGCGGTATACTAGGGTATGTGATGCCCGCTGTGTACTAGGGTATATGATGCCCGCTGTGTACTAGGGTATATGATGCCCGCGGTGTAGTGGGATATGTGGTGCCCGCGGTGCACTAGGGTATGTGATGCCCGCGGTATACTTGGGTATGTGGTGCCCGCGGTGCACTAGGGTATGTGATGCCCGCGGTGTACTAGGGTATGTGGTGCCCGCGGTGTTGTTGGGTATGTGATGCCCGCGGTGTACTTGGGTATGCGATGCCCACGGTGTACTTGGGTATATGATGCCCGCGGTGTAGTGGGGTATGTGGTGCCCGCAGTGTAGTTGGGTATGTGGTGCCCGTGGTATACTTGGGTATGTGGTGCCCGCGGTGTACTTGGGTATGTGGTGCCCGCGGTGTACTAGGATAAGTTATGCCCGCGTTGTTCTAGGGTATGTGATGCCCGCGGTGTACTTGGGTATGTGTTACCCGCAGTGTACTAGGGTATGTGGTGCCCGCGGTATACTAGGGTATGTGATGCCCGCTGTGTACTAGGGTATATGATGCCCGCTGTGTACTAGGGTATATGATGCCCGCGGTGTACTTGGGTATGTGGTGCCCACGGTATACTTGGGTATGTGTTACCCGCAGTGTGCTAGGGTATGTGATGCCCGCGGTGTACTTGGGTATGTGGTGCCCGCGGTGTACTAGGATAAGTTATGCCCGCGTTGTTCTAGGGTATGTGATGCCCGCGGTGTACTTGGGTATGTGTTACCCGCAGTGTACTAGGGTATGTGGTGCCCGCGGTATACTAGGGTATGTGATGCCCGCTGTGTACTAGGGTATATGATGCCCGCTGTGTACTAGGGTATATGATGCCCGCTGTGTACTAGGGTATATGATGCCCGCGGTGTAGTGGGGTATGTGGTGCCCGCGGTGCACTAGGGTATGTGATGCCCGCGGTGCACTAGGGTATGTGGTGCCCGCGGTATACTAGAGTATGTGATGCCCGCTGTGTACTAGGGTATATGATGCCCGCGGTTTAGTGGGGTATGTGGTGCCCGCGGTGCACTAGGGTATGTGATGCCCGCGGTGTACTAGGGTATGTGGTGCCCGCGGTGTACTAGGGTATGTGGTGCCCGCAGTATACTAGGGTATGTGATGCCCGCTGTGTACTTGGGTATATGATGCCCGCGGTGTAGTGGGGTATGTGGTGCCCGCGGTGCACTAGGGTTTGTGATGCCCGCGGTATACTTGGGTATGTGGTGCCCGCGGTGTAGTTGGGTATGTGATGCCCACGGTGTGCTTGGGTATGTGGTGCCCGTGGTATACTTGGGTATGTGGTGCCCGCGGTGTACTTGGGTATGTGGTGCCCGCGGTGTAGTGGGATATGTGGTGCCCGCAGTGTAGTTGGGTATGTGATGCCCACGGTGTACTTGGGTATGTGGTGCCCGTGGTATACTTAGGTATGTGGTGCCCGCGGTGTACTTGGGTATGTGATGCCCGCGGTGTACTAGGGTATGTGGTGCCCGCGGTATACTAGGGTATGTGGTGCCCGCGGTGCACACGGGTATGTGATGCCCGCGGTGTACTAGGGTATGTGGTGCCCGCGGTATACTAGGGTTTGTGGTGCCCGCGGTATAGTGGGGTATGTGGTGCCCGCGGTGCATTAGGGTATGTGGTGCCCGCGGTATACTAGGGTATGTGATGCCCGCTGTGTACTAGGGTATATGATGCCCGCGGTGCACTAGGGTATGTGGTGCCCGCGGTGCACTAGGGTATGTGATGCCCGCGGTGTACTAGGGTATGTGATGCCTGCGGTGTAATGGGGTATATGGTGCCCGCGGTGCACTAGGGTATGTGATGCCCGCGGTGTACTGGGGTATGTGGTGCCCGCGGTGTACTAGGGTATGTGGTGCCCGCGGTATACTAGGGTATGTGATGCCCGCTGTGTACTAGGGTATATGATGCCCGCGGTGTAGTGGGGTATGTGGTGCCCGCGGTGCACTAGGGTATGTGATGCCCGCGGTGTACTTGGGTATGTGGTGCCCACGGTATACTTGGGTATGTGTTACCCGCAGTGTACTAGGGTATGTGATGCCCGCGGTGTACTAGGGTATATGATGCCCGCGGTGTACTAGGGTATGTGGTGCCCGCGGTGTACTAGGGTATGTGGTGCCCGCGGTATACTAGGGTATGTGATGCCCGCTGTGTACTAGGGTATGTGGTGCCCGCGGTATACTAGGGTATGTGATGCCCGCTGTGTACTAGGGTATATGATGCCCGCGGTGTTGTGGGGTATGTGGTGCCCGCGGTGCACTAGGGTATGTGATGCCCGCGGTGTACTAGGGTATGTGGTGCCCGCAGTGTAGTTGGGTATGTGATGCCCACGGTGTACTTGGGTATGTGGTGCCCGTGGTATACTTAGGTATGTGGTGCCCGCGGTGTACTTGGGTATGTGGTGCCCGCGGTGTACTAGGATATGTTATGCCCGCGGTGTTGTTGGGTATGTGATGCCCGCGGTGTACTAGGGTATATGATGCCCGCGGTGTACTAGGGTATGTGGTGCCCGCGGTGTACTAGGGTATGTGGTGCCCGCGGTATACTAGGGTATGTGATGCCCGCTGTGTACTAGGGTATATGATGCCCGCGGTGTACTTGGGTATGCGATACCCACAGTGTACTAGGGTATATGATGCCCGCGGTGTAGTGGGGTATGTGGTGCCCGCAGTGTAGTTGGGTATGTGATGCCCACGGTTTACTTGGGTATGTGGTGCCCGTGGTATACTTGGGTATGTGGTGCCCGTGGTGAACTTGGGTATGTGGTGCCCGCGGTGTAGTGGGGTATGTGGTGCCCGCAGTGTAGTTGGGTATGTGATGCCCACGGTGTACTTGGGTATGTGGTGCCCGCGGTGTACATGGGTATGTGGTGCCCGCGGTGTACTAGGGCATGTGATGCCCGCTGTGTACTAGGGTATATGATGCCCGCGGTGTAGTGGGGTATGTGGTGCCCGCCGTGCACTAGGGTATGTGATGCCCGCGGTGTACTAGGGTATGTGGTGCCCGCGGTGCACACGGGTATGTGATGCCCGCGGTGTACTAGGGTATGTGGTGCCCGCGGTGTACTAGGGTATGTGGTGCCCGCGGTATACTAGGGTATGTGATGCCCGCTGTGTACTAGGGTATATGATGCCCGCGGTGTAGTGGGGTATGTTGTGCCCGCGGTGCACTAGGGTATGTGATGCCCGCGGTGTAGTGGGGTATGTGGTGCCCGCGGTGCACTAGGGTATGTGATGCCCGCGGTGTACTAGGGTATGTGGTGCTCGCGGTGTACTAGGGTATGTGGTGCCCGCAGTATACTAGGGTATGTGGTGCCCGCGGTGCACTAGGGTATGTGATGCCCGCGGTGTAGTGGGGTGTGTGGTGCCCGCGGTGCACTAGGGTATGTGATGCCCGCGGTGCACTAGGGTATGTGATGCCCGCGGTGTACTAAGGTATGTGATGCCTGCGGTGTAATGGGGTATATGGTGCCCGCGGTGCACTAGGGTATGTGATGCCCGCGGTGTACTGGGGTATGTGGTGCCCGCGGTGTACTAGGGTATGTGGTGCCCGCGGTATACTAGGGTATGTGATGCCCGCTGTGTACTAGGGTATATGATGCCCGCGGTGTAGTGGGGTATGTGGTGCCCGCGGTGCACTAGGGTATGTGATGCCCGCGGTGTACTTGGGTATGTGGTGCCCACGGTATACTTGGGTATGTGTTACCCGCAGTGTACTAGGGTATGTGATGCCCGTGGTGTACTAGGGTATATGGTGCCCGCGGTATACTAGGGTATGTGGTGCCCGCAGTATACTAGGGTATGTGATGCCCGCTGTGTACTAGGGTATATGATGCCCGCGGTGTAGTGGGGTATGTGGTGCCCGCGGTGCACTAGGGTATGTGATGCCCGCGGTGTAGTGGGGTGTGTGGTGCCCGCGGTGCACTAGGGTATGTGGTGCCCGCGGTGCACTAGGGTATGTGATGCCCGCGGTGTACTAGGGTATGTGGTGCCCGCGGTATACTAGGGTATGTGGTGCCCGCGGTATAGTGGGGTATGTGGTGCCCGCGGTATACTAGGGTATGTGATGCCCGCTGTGTACTAGGGTATATGATGCCCGCGGTGCACTAGGGTATGTGGTGCCCGCGGTGCACTAGGGTATGTGATGCCCGCGGTGTACTTGGGTATGTGTTACCCGCGGTGTACTAGGGTATGTGGTGCCCGCGGTATACTAGGGTATGTGATGATCACATACCCTAGTGCACCGCGGGCACCACATACCCCACTACACCGCGGGCATCACATACCCTAGTGCACCGCGGGCACCACATACCCTAGTATACTGCGGGCACCACATACCCTAGTACACCGCGAACACCACATACCCTAGTACACCGCGGGCATCACATACCCTAGTGCACCGCGGGCACCACATACCCCACTACACCGCGGGCATCACATACCCTAGTGCACCGCGGGCACAACATACCCCACTACACCGCGGGCATCACATACCCTAGTATACCGCGGGCACCACATACCCTAGTACACCGCGGGCACCACATACCCTAGTACACCGCGGGCATCACATACCCTAGTGCACCGCGGGCACCACATACCCCACTACACCGCGGGCATCATATACCCTAGTACACAGCGGGCATCACATACCCTAGTATACCGCGGGCACCACATACCCTAGTACACCGCGGGTAACACATACCCAAGTACACCGCGAGCATCACATACCCTAGTGCACCGCGGGCACCATATACCCTAGTGCACCGCGTGCATCATATACCCTAGTACACAGCGGGCATCACATACCCTAGTGCACCGCGGGCACCATATACCCTAGTGCACCGCGTGCATCATATACCCTAGTACACAGCGGGCATCACATACCCTAGTATACCGCGGGCACCACATACCCTAGTATACCGCGGGCACCACATACCCTAGTACACCGCGGGCATCACATACCCTAGTGCACCGCGGGCACCACATACCCTAGTACACCGCGGGCATCACATACCCTAGTACACCGCGGGCATCACATACCCCACTACACCGCGGGCATCATATACCCTAGTACACCGCGGGCATCACATACCCTAGTGCACGGCGGGCACCACATACCCCACTACACCGCGGGCATCATATACCCTAGTACACAGCGGGCATCACATGCCCTAATATACCGCGGGCACCTCATACCCTAGTACACCGCGGGCACCACATACCCAAGTACACCGCGGGCACCACATACCTAAGTATACCACGGGCACCACATACCCAAGTACACCGTGGGCATCACATACCCAACTACACTGCGGGCACCACATACCCCACTACACCGCGGGCACCACATACCCAAGTTCACCGCGGGCACCACATACCCAAGTATACCACGGGCACCACATACCCAAGTACACCGTGGGCATCACATACCCAACTACACTGCGGGCACCACATACCCCACTACACCGCGGGCATCATATACCCTAGTACACTGTGGGTATCGCATACCCAAGTACACCGCGGGCATCACATACCCTAGTACACCGCGGGCACCACATACCCTAGTACACCGCGGGCATCATATACCCTAGTACACAGCGGGCATCACATACCCTAGTATACCGCGGGCACCACATACCCTAGTACACCGCGGGTAACACATACCCAAGTACACCGCGGGCATCACATACCCTAGTGCACCGCGGGCACCACATACCCTAGTGCACCGCGGGCATCATATACCCTAGTACACAGCGGGCATCACATACCCTAGTATACCGCGGGCACCACATACCCCACTATACCGCGGGCACCACATACCCTAGTATACCGCGGGCACCACATACCCTAGTACACCGCGGGCATCACATACCCGTGTGCACCGCGGGCACCACATACCCTAGTCCACCGCGGGCATCACATACCCTAGTGCACGGCGGGCACCACATACCCCACTACACCGCGGGCATCATATACCCTAGTACACAGCGGGCATCACATGCCCTAATATACCGCAGGCACCACATACCCTAGTACACCGCGGGCACCACATACCCAAGTACACCGCGGGCACCACATACCTAAGTATACCACGGGCACCACATACCCAAGTACACCGTGGGCATCACATACCCCACTACACCGCGGGCATCATATACCCTAGTACACAGCGGGCATCACATACCCTAGTGCACCGCGGGCACTACATACCGTATGTGGTGCCCGCGGTATACTAGGGTATGTGGTGCCCGCGGTGTACTAGGGTATGTGGTGCCCGCATGTGATGCCCACGGTGTACTTGGGTATGTGGTGCCCGTGGTATACTTAGGTATGTGGTGCCCGCGGTGTACTTGGGTATGTGGTGCCCGCGGTGTACTAGGGTATGTGGTGCCTGCGGTATATTAGGGCATGTGATGCCCGCTGTGTACTAGGGTATATGATGCCCGCGGTGTAGTGGGGTATGTGGTGCCCGCCGTGCACTAGGGTATGTGATGCCCGCGGTGTACTAGGGTATGTGGTGCCCGCGGTGCACTAGGGTATGTGATGCCCGCGGTGTACTAGGGTATGTGGTGCCCGCGGTATACTAGGGTATGTGGTGCCCGCGGTATAGTGGGGTATGTGGTGCCCGCGGTGCACTAGGGTATGTGGTGCCCGCGGTATACTAGGGTATGTGATGCCCGCTGTGTACTAGGGTATATGATGCCCGCGGTGCACTAGGGTATGTGGTGCCCGCGGTGCACTAGGGTATGTGATGCCCGCGGTGTACTAGGGTATGTGGTGCCCGCGGTGTACTAGGGTATGTGGTGCCCGCGGTATACTAGGGTATGTGATGCCCGCTGTGTACTAGGGTATATGATGCCCGCGGTGTAGTGGGGTATGTTGTGCCCGCGGTGCACTAGGGTATGTGATGCCCGCGGTGTAGTGGGGTATGTGATGCCCGCGGTGTACTAGGGTATGTGGTGCTCGCGGTGTACTAGGGTATGTGGTGCCCGCAGTATACTAGGGTATGTGATGCCCGCTGTGTACTAGGGTATATGATGCCCACGGTGTACTTGGGTATGTGGTGCCCGTGGTATACTTCGGTATGTGGTGCCCGCGGTGTACTTGGGTATGTGGTGCCCGCGATATACTAGGGTATGTGATGCCCGCTGTGTACTAGGGTATATGATGCCCGCGGTGTAGTGGGGTATGTGGTGCCCGCGGTGCACTAGGGTATGTGATGCCCGCGGTGTACTAGGGTATGTGGTGCCCGCGGTGTTGTTGGGTATGTGATGCCCGCGGTGTACTAGAATATATGATGCCCGCGGTGTACTAGGGTATGTGGTGCCCGCGGTGTACTAGGGTATGTGGTGCCCGCGGTATACTAGGGTATGTGATGCCCGCTGTGTACTAGGGTATATGATGCCCGCGGTGTAGTGGGGTATGTGGTGCCCGCGGTGCACTAGGGTAAGTAATGCCCGCGGTATACTTGGGTATGTGGTGCCCGCGGTGCACTAGGGTATGTGGTGCCCGCGGTGAACTTGGGTATGTGGTGCCCGCGGTGTAGTGGGGTATGTGGTGCCCGCAGTGTAGTTGGGTATGTGATGCCCACGGTGTACTTGGGTATGTGGTGCCCGTGGTATACTTAGGTATGTGGTGCCCGCGGTGTACTTGGGTATGTGGTGCCCGCGGTGTACTAGGGTATGTGGTGCCCGCGGTATATTAGGGCATGTGATGCCCGCTGTGTACTAGGGTATATGATGCCCGCGGTGTAGTGGGGTATGTGGTGCCCGCCGTGCACTAGGGTATGTGATGCCCGCGGTGTACTAGGGTATGTGGTGCCCGCGGTGCACTAGGGTATGTGATGCCCGCGGTGTACTAGGGTATGTGGTGCCCGCGGTAAACTAGGGTATGTGGTGCCCGCGGTATAGTGGGGTATGTGGTGCCCGCGGTGCACTAGGGTATGTGGTGCCCGCCGTGCACTAGGGTATGTGATGCCCGCGGTGTACTAGGGTATGTGGTGCCCGCGGTGCACTAGGGTATGTGATGCCCGCGGTGTACTAGGGTATGTGGTGCCCGCGGTATACTAGGGTATGTGGTGCCCGCGGTATAGTGGGGTATGTGGTGCCCGCGGTGCACTAGGGTATGTGGTGCCCGCAGTATACTAGGGTATGTGATGCCCGCTGTGTACTAGGGTATATGATGCCCGCGGTGCACTAGGGTATGTGGTGCCCGCGGTGCACTAGGGTATGTGATGCCCGCGGTGTACTAGGGTATGTGGTGCCCGCGGTATACTAGGGTATGTGATGCCCGCTGTGTACTAGGGTATATGATGCCCGCGGTGTAGTGGGGTATGTTGTGCCCGCGGTGCACTAGGGTATGTGATGCCCGCGGTGTAGTGGGGTATGTGATGCCCGCGGTGTACTAGGGTATGTGGTGCTCGCGGTGTACTAGGGTATGTGGTGCCCGCAGTATACTAGGGTATGTGATGCCCGCTGTGTACTAGGGTATATGATGCCCACGGTGTACTTGGGTATGTGGTGCCCGTGGTATACTTGGGTATGTGGTGCCCGCGGTGTACTTGGGTATGTGGTGCCCGCGATATACTAGGGTATGTGATGCCCGCTGTGTACTAGGGTATATGATGCCCGCGGTGTAGTGGGGTATGTGGTGCCCGCGGTGCACTAGGGTATGTGATGCCCGCGGTGTACTAGGGTATGTGATGCCCGCTGTGTACTAGGGTATATGATGCCCACGGTGTACTTGGGTATGTGGTGCCCGTGGTATACTTGGGTATGTGGTGCCCGCGGTGTACTTGGGTATGTGGTGCCCGCGATATACTAGGGTATGTGATGCCCGCTGTGTACTAGGGTATATGATGCCCGCGGTGTAGTGGGGTATGTGGTGCCCGCGGTGCACTAGGGTATGTGATGCCCGCGGTGTACTAGGGTATGTGGTGCCCGCGGTGTTGTTGGGTATGTGATGCCCGCGGTGTACTAGAATATATGATGCCCGCGGTGTACTAGGGTATGTGGTGCCCGCGGTGTACTAGGGTATGTGGTGCCCGCGGTATACTAGGGTATGTGATGCCCGCTGTGTACTAGGGTATATGATGCCCGCGGTGTAGTGGGGTATGTGGTGCCCGCGGTGCACTAGGGTAAGTAATGCCCGCGGTATACTTGGGTATGTGGTGCCCGCGGTGCACTAGGGTATGTGGTGCCCGCGGTGTACTTGGGTATGTGGTGCCCGCGGTGTAGTGGGGTATGTGGTGCCCGCAGTGTAGTTGGGTATGTGATGCCCACGGTGTACTTGGGTATGTGGTGCCCGTGGTATACTTAGGTATGTGGTGCCCGCGGTGTACTTGGGTATGTGGTGCCCGCGGTGTACTAGGGTATGTGGTGCCCGCGGTATATTAGGGCATGTGATGCCCGCTGTGTACTAGGGTATATGATGCCCGCGGTGTAGTGGGGTATGTGGTGCCCGCCGTGCACTAGGGTATGTGATGCCCGCGGTGTACTAGGGTATGTGGTGCCCGCGGTGCACTAGGGTATGTGATGCCCGCGGTGTACTAGGGTATGTGGTGCCCGCGGTAAACTAGGGTATGTGGTGCCCGCGGTATAGTGGGGTATGTGGTGCCCGCGGTGCACTAGGGTATGTGGTGCCCGCGGTATACTAGGGTATGTGATGCCCGCTGTGTACTAGGGTATTTGATGCCCGCGGTGCACTAGGGTATGTGGTGCCCGCGGTGCACTAGGGTATGTGATGCCCGCGGTGTACTAGGGTATGTGGTGCCCGCGGTGTACTAGGGTATGTGGTGCCCGCGGTATACTAGGGTATGTGATGCCCGCTGTGTACTAGGGTATATGATGCCCGCGGTGTAGTGGGGTATGTGGTGCCCGCGGTGCACTAGGGTAAGTAATGCCCGCGGTATACTTGGGTATGTGGTGCCCGCGGTGCACTAGGGTATGAGGTGCCCGCGGTTGAACTAGGGTATGTGATGCCCGCGGTGTAGTGGGGTATGTGGTGCCTGCGGTGCACTAGGGTATGTGGTGCCCGCGGTATACTAGAGTATGTGATGCCCGCTGTGTACTAGGGTATATGATGCCCGCGGTTTAGTGGGGTATGTGGTGCCCGCGGTGCACTAGGGTATGTGATGCCCGCGGTGTACTAGGGTATGTGGTGCCCGCGGTGTACTAGGGTATGTGGTGCCCGCAGTATACTAGGGTATGTGATGCCCGCTGTGTACTTGGGTATATGATGCCCGCGGTGTTGTGGGGTATGTGGTGCCCGCGATGCACTAGGGTTTGTGATGCCCGCGGTATACTTGGGTATGTGGTGCCCGCGGTGAAGTTGGGTATGTGATGCCCACGGTGTACTTGGGTATGTGGTGCCCGTGGTATACTTGGGTATGTGGTGCCCGCGGTGTACTTGGGTATGTGGTGCCCGCGGTGTAGTGGGATATGTGATGCCCGCAGTGTAGTTGGGTATGTGATGCCCACGGTGTACTTGGGTATGTGGTGCCCGTGGTATACTTAGGTATGTGGTGCCCGCGGTGTACTTGGGTATGTGGTGCCCGCGGTGTACTAGGGTATGTGGTGCCCGCGGTATACTAGGGTATGTGATGCCCGCTGTGTACTAGGGTATATGATGCCCGCGGTGTAGTGGGGTATGTGGTGCCCGCGGTGCACTAGGGTATGTGATGCCCGCGGTGTACTAGGGTATGTGGTGCCCGCGGTGTACTAGGGTATGTGGTGCCCGCGGTATACTAGGGTATGTGATGCCCGCTGTGTACTAGGGTATATGATGCCCGCGGTGTAGTGGGGTATGTGGTGCCCGCGGTGCACTAGGGTATGTGATGCCCGCGGTGTACTAGGGTATGTGGTGCCCACGGTGTTGTTGGGTATGTGATGCCCGCGGTGTACTAGGGTATATGATGCCCGCGGTGTACTAGGGTATGTGGTGCCCGCGGTGTACTTGGGTATGTGGTGCCCGCGGTATACTAGGGTATGTGATGCCCGCTGTGTACTAGGGTATATGATGCCCACGGTGTAGTGGGGTATGTGGTGCCCGCGGTGCACTAGGGTATGTGATGCCTGCGGTGTACTAGGGTATGTGGTGCCCGCGGTGTACTAGGGTATGTGGTGCCCGCGGTATACTAGGGTATGTGATGCCCGCTGTGTACTAGGGTATATGATGCCCGCGTCGTAGTGGGGTATGTGGTGCCCGCGGTGCACTAGGGTATGTGATGCCCGCGGTGTAGTGGGGTATGTGGTGCCCGCGGTGCACTAGGGTATGTGATGCCCGCGGTGTACTAGGGTATGTGGTGCCCGCGGTGTACTAGGATATGTGGTGCCCGCAGTATACTAGGGTATGTGATGCCCGCTGTGTACTAGGGTATATGATGCCCACGGAGTACTTGGGTATGTGGTGCCCGTGGTATACTTGGGTATGTGGTGCCCGCGGTGTACTTGGGTATGTGGTGCCCGCGGTATACTAGGGTATGTGATGCCCGCTGTGTACTAGGGTATATGATGCCCGCGGTGTAGTGGGGTAAGTGGTGCCCGCGGTGCACTAGGGTATGTGATGCCCGCGGTATACTTGGGTATGTGGTGCCCGCGGTGTTGTTGGGTATGTGGTGCCCGCGGTATACTACGGTATGTGATGCCCGCTGTGTACTAGGGTATATGATGCCCGCGGTGTAGTAGGGTATTCGGTGCCCGCGGTGTTGTTGGGTATGTGATGCCCGCGGTGTACTAGGGTATGTGGTGCCCGCGGTGTTGTTGGGTATGTGATGCCCGCGGTGTACTAGGGTATATGATGCCCGCGGTGTAGTGGGGTATGTGGTGCCCGCGGTGCACTAGGGTATGTGATGCCCGCGGTGTAGTGGGGTATGTGGTGCCCGCGGTGCACTAGGGTATGTGATGCCCGCGGTGTACTAGGGTATGTGGTGCCCGCGGTGTACTAGGGTATGTGGTGCCCGCGGTATACTAGGGTATGTGATGCCCGCTGTGTACTAGGGTATATGATGCCCGCTGTGTACTAGGGTATATGATGCCCGCGGTGTACTTGGGTATGTGGTGCCCACGGTATACTTGGGTATGTATTACCCGCAGTGTACTAGGGTATGTGATGCCCGCGGTGCACTAGGGTATGTGATGCCTGCGGTATACTTGGGTATGTGGTGCCCGCGGTGTACTAGGGTATGTGGTGCCCGCAGTATACTAGGGTATGTGATGCCCGCTGTGTACTTGGGTATATGATGCCCGCGGTGTAGTGGGGTATGTGGTGCCCGCGGTGCACTAGGGTTTGTGATGCCCGCGGTATACTTGGGTATGTGGTGCCCGCGGTGTAGTTGGGTATGTGATGCCCACGGTGTACTTGGGTATGTGGTGCCCGTGGTATACTTGGGTATGTGGTGCCCGCGGTGTACTTGGGTATGTGGTGCCCGCGGTGTAGTGGGATATGTGGTGCCCGCAGTGTAGTTGGGTATGTGATGCCCACGGTGTACTTGGGTATGTGGTGCCCGTGGTATACTTAGGTATGTGGTGCCCGCGGTGTACTTGGGTATGTGATGCCCGCGGTGTACTAGGGTATGTGGTGCCCGCGGTATACTAGGGTATGTGATGCCCGCTGTGTACTAGGGTATATGATGCCCGCGGTGTAGTGGGGTATGTGGTGCCTGCGGTGCACTAGGGTATGTGATGCCCGCGGTGTACTAGGGTATGTGGTGCCCTTGGTGTACTAGGGTATGTGGTGCCCGCGGTATACTAGGGTATGTGATGCCCGCTGTGTACTAGGGTATATGATGCCCGCGGTGTAGTGGGGTATGTGGTGCCCGCGGTGCACTAGGGTATGTGATGCCCGCGGTGTACTAGGGTATGTGGTGCCCACGGTGTTGTTGGGTATGTGATGCCCGCGGTGTACTAGGGTATATGATGCCCGCGGTGTACTAGGGTATGTGGTGCCCGCGGTGTACTTGGGTATGTGGTGCCCGCGGTATACCAGGGTATGTGATGCCCGCTGTGTACTAGGGTATATGATGCCCACGGTGTAGTGGGGTATGTGGTGCCCGCGGTGCACTAGGGTATGTGATGCCCGCGGTGTACTAGGGTATGTGGTGCCCGCGGTGTACTAGGGTATGTGGTGCCCGCGGTATACTAGGGTATGTGATGCCCGCTGTGTACTAGGGTATATGATGCCCGCGGTGTAGTGGGGTATGTGGTGCCCGCGGTGCACTAGGGTATGTGATGCCCGCGGTGTAGTGGGGTATGTGGTGCCCGCGGTGCACTAGGGTATGTGATGCCCGCGGTGTACTAGGGTATGTGGTGCCCGCGGTGTACTAGGGTATGTGGTGCCCGCAGTATACTAGGGTATGTGATGCCCGCTGTGTACTAGGGTATATGATGCCCACGGTGTACTTGGGTATGTGGTGCCCGTGGTATACTTGGGTATGTGGTGCCCGCGGTGTACTTGGGTATGTGGTGCCCGCGGTATACTAGGGTATGTGATGCCCGCTGTGTACTAGGGTATATGATGCCCGCGGTGTAGTGGGGTATGTGGTGCCCGCGGTGCACTAGGGTATGTGATGCCCGCGGTATACTTGGGTATGTGGTGCCCGCGGTGTATTTGGGTATGTGATGCCCGCGGTGTACTTGGGTATGCGATGCCCACGGTGTACTTGGGTATATGATGCCCGCGGTGTAGTGGGGTATGTGGTGCCCGCAGTGTAGTTGGGTATGTGGTGCCCGTGGTATACTTGGGTATGTGGTGCCCGCGGTGTACTTGGGTATGTGGTGCCCGCGGTGTACTAGGATAAGTTATGCCCGCGTTGTTCTAGGGTATGTGATGCCCGCGGTGTACTTGGGTATGTGTTACCCGCAGTGTACTAGGGTATGTGGTGCCCGCGGTATACTAGGGTATGTGATGCCCGCTGTGTACTAGGGTATATGATGCCCGCTGTGTACTAGGGTATATGATGCCCGCGGTGTACTTGGGTATGTGGTGCCCACGGTATACTTGGGTATGTGTTACCCGCAGTGTACTAGGGTATGTGATGCCCGCGGTGTACTTGGGTATGTGGTGCCCACGGTATACTTGGGTATGTGTTACCCGCAGTGTACTAGGGTATAAGATGCCCGCGGTGTACTAGGGTATATGATGCCCGCGGTGTACTAGGGTATGTGGTGCCCGCGATGTACTAGGGTATGTGGTGCCCGCGGTATACTAGGGTTTGTGATGCCCGCTGTGTACTAGGGTATATGATGCCTGCGGTGTAGTGGGGTATGTGGTGCCCGCGGTGCACTAGGGTATGTGATGCCCGCGGTGCACTAGGGTATGTGGTGCCCGCGGTATACTAGAGTATATGATGCCCGCGGTGTAGTGGGGTATGTGGTGCCCGCGGTGCACTAGGGTATGTGATGCCCGCGGTGTAGTGGGGTATGTGGTGCCCGCGGTGCACTAGGGTATGTGATGCCCGCGGTGTACTAGGGTATGTGGTGCCCGCGGTGTACTAGGGTATGTGGTGCCCGCAGTATACTAGGGTATGTGATGCCCGCTGTGTACTAGGGTATATGATGCCCACGGTGTACTTGGGTATGTGGTGCCCGTGGTATACTTGGGTATGTGGTGCCCGCGGTGTACTTGGGTATGTGGTGCCCGCGGTATACTAGGGTATGTGATGCCCGCTGTGTACTAGGGTATATGATGCCCGCGGTGTAGTGGGGTATGTGGTGCCCGCGGTGCACTAGGGTATGTGATGCCCGCGGTATACTTGGGTATGTGGTGCCCGCGGTGTATTTGGGTATGTGATGCCCGCGGTGTACTTGGGTATGCGATGCCCACGGTGTACTTGGGTATATGATGCCCGCGGTGTAGTGGGGTATGTGGTGCCCGCAGTGTAGTTGGGTATGTGGTGCCCGTGGTATACTTGGGTATGTGGTGCCCGCGGTGTACTTGGGTATGTGGTGCCCGCGGTGTACTAGGATAAGTTATGCCCGCGTTGTTCTAGGGTATGTGATGCCCGCGGTGTACTTGGGTATGTGTTACCCGCAGTGTACAAGGGTATGTGGTGCCCGCGGTATACTAGGGTATGTGATGCCCGCTGTGTACTAGGGTATATGATGCCCGCTGTGTACTAGGGTATATGATGCCCGCGGTGTACTTGGGTATGTGGTGCCCACGGTATACTTGGGTATGTGTTACCCGCAGTGTACTAGGGTATGTGATGCCCGCGGTGTACTTGGGTATGTGGTGCCCACGGTATACTTGGGTATGTGTTACCCGCAGTGTACTAGGGTATAAGATGCCCGCGGTGTACTAGGGTATATGATGCCCGCGGTGTACTAGGGTATGTGGTGCCCGCGATGTACTAGGGTATGTGGTGCCCGCGGTATACTAGGGTTTGTGATGCCCGCTGTGTACTAGGGTATATGATGCCTGCGGTGTAGTGGGGTATGTGGTGCCCGCGGTGCACTAGGGTATGTGATGCCCGCGGTGCACTAGGGTATGTGGTGCCCGCGGTATACTAGAGTATGTGATGCCCGCTGTGTACTAGGGTATATGATGCCCGCGGTTTAGTGGGGTATGTGGTGCCCGCGGTGCACTAGGGTATGTGATGCCCGCGGTGTACTAGGGTATGTGGTGCCCGCGGTGTACTAGGGTATGTGGTGCCCGCGGTGTACTAGGGTATGTGGTGCCCGCAGTATACTAGGGTATGTGATGCCCGCTGTGTACTTGGGTATATGATGCCCGCGGTGTAGTGGGGTATGTGGTGCCCGCGGTGCACTAGGGTTTGTGATGCCCGCGGTATACTTGGGTATGTGGTGCCCGCGGTGTAGTTGGGTATGTGATGCCCACGGTGTACTTGGGTATGTGGTGCCCGTGGTATACTTGGGTATGTGGTGCCCACGGTATACTTGGGTATGTGTTACCCGCAGTGTACTAGGGTATAAGATGCCCGCGGTGTACTAGGGTATATGATGCCCGCGGTGTACTAGGGTATGTGGTGCCCGCGATGTACTAGGGTATGTGGTGCCCGCGGTATACTAGGGTTTGTGATGCCCGCTGTGTACTAGGGTATATGATGCCTGCGGTGTAGTGGGGTATGTGGTGCCCGCGGTGCACTAGGGTATGTGATGCCCGCGGTGCACTAGGGTATGTGGTGCCCGCGGTATACTAGAGTATGTGATGCCCGCTGTGTACTAGGGTATATGATGCCCGCGGTTTAGTGGGGTATGTGGTGCCCGCGGTGCACTAGGGTATGTGATGCCCGCGGTGTACTAGGGTATGTGGTGCCCGCGGTGTACTAGGGTATGTGGTGCCCGCGGTGTACTAGGGTATGTGGTGCCCGCAGTATACTAGGGTATGTGATGCCCGCTGTGTACTTGGGTATATGATGCCCGCGGTGTAGTGGGGTATGTGGTGCCCGCGGTGCACTAGGGTTTGTGATGCCCGCGGTATACTTGGGTATGTGGTGCCCGCGGTGTAGTTGGGTATGTGATGCCCACGGTGTACTTGGGTATGTGGTGCCCGTGGTATACTTGGGTATGTGGTGCCCGCGGTGTACTTGGGTATGTGGTGCCCGCGGTGTAGTGGGATATGTGGTGCCCGCAGTGTAGTTGGGTATGTGATGCCCACGGTGTACTTGGGTATGTGGTGCCCGTGGTATACTTAGGTATGTGGTGCCCGCGGTGTACTTGGGTATGTGATGCCCGCGGTGTACTAGGGTATGTGGTGCCCGCGGTATACTAGGGTATGTGATGCCCGCTGTGTACTAGGGTATATGATGCCCGCGGTGTAGTGGGGTATGTGGTGCCCGCGGTGCACTAGGGTATGTGATGCCCGCGGTGTACTAGGGTATGTGGTGCCCTTGGTGTACTAGGGTATGTGGTGCCCGCGGTATACTAGGGTATGTGATGCCCGCTGTGTACTAGGGTATATGATGCCCGCGGTGTAGTGGGGTATGTGGTGCCCGCGGTGCACTAGGGTATGTGATGCCCGCGGTGTACTAGGGTATGTGGTGCCCACGGTGTTGTTGGGTATGTGATGCCCGCGGTGTACTAGGGTATATGATGCCCGCGGTGTACTAGGGTATGTGGTGCCCGCGGTGTACTTGGGTATGTGGTGCCCGCGGTATACTAGGGTATGTGATGCCCGCTGTGTACTAGGGTATATGATGCCCACGGTGTAGTGGGGTATGTGGTGCCCGCGGTGCACTAGGGTATGTGATGCCCGCGGTGTACTAGGGTATGTGGTGCCCGCGGTGTACTAGGGTATGTGGTGCCCGCGGTATACTAGGGTATGTGATGCCCGCTGTGTACTAGGGTATATGATGCCCGCGGTGTAGTGGGGTATGTGGTGCCCGCGGTGCACTAGGGTATGTGATGCCCGCGGTGTAGTGGGGTATGTGGTGCCCGCGGTGCACTAGGGTATGTGATGCCCGCGGTGTACTAGGGTATGTGGTGCCCGCGGTGTACTAGGGTATGTGGTGCCCGCAGTATACTAGGGTATGTGATGCCCGCTGTGTACTAGGGTATATGATGCCCACGGTGTACTTGGGTATGTGGTGCCCGCGGTGCACTAGGGTTTGTGATGCCCGCGGTATACTTGGGTATGTGGTGCCCGCGGTATACTAGGGTATGTGATGCCCGCTGTGTACTAGGGTATATGATGCCCGCGGTGTAGTGGGGTATGTGGTGCCCGCGGTGCACTAGGGTATGTGATGCCCGCGGTTTTTTGGGTATGTGGTGCCCGCGGTGTATTTGGGTATGTGATGCCCGCGGTGTACTTGGGTATGCGATGCCCACGGTGTACTTGGGTATATGATGCCCGCGGTGTAGTGGGGTATGTGGTGCCCGCAGTGTAGTTGGGTATGTGATGCCCGCGGTGTACTTGGGTATGTGTTACCCGCAGTGTACTAGGGTATGTGGTGCCCGCGGTGTACTAGGGTATGTGGTGCCCGCGGTATACTAGGGTTTGTGATGCCCGCTGTGTACTAGGGTATATGATGCCCGCGGTGTAGTAGGGTATGTGGTGCCCGCGGTGTTGTTGGGTATGTGATGCCCGCGGTGTACTAGGGTATGTGGTGCCCGCGGTGTTGTTGGGTATGTGATGCCCGCGGTGTACTAGGGTATATGATGCCCGCGGTGTAGCGGGGTATGTGGTGCCCGCGGTGCACTAGGGTATGTGATGCCCGCGGTGTAGTGGGGTATGTGGTGCCCGCGGTGCACTAGGGTATGTGATGCCCGCGGTGTACTAGGGTATGTGGTGCCCGCGGTGTACTAGGGTATGAGGTGCCCGCGGTATACTAGGGTATGTGATGCCCGCTGTGTACTAGGGTATATGATGCCCGCTGTGTACTAGGGTATATGATGCCCGCGGTGTAGTGGGATATGTGGTGCCCGCGGTGCACTAGGGTATGTGATGCCCGCGGTATACTTGGGTATGTGGTGCCCGCGGTGCACTAGGGTATGTGATGCCCGCGGTGTACTAGGGTATGTGGTGCCCGCGGTGTTGTTGGGTATGTGATGCCCGCGGTGTACTTGGGTATGCGATGCCCACGGTGTACTTGGGTATATGATGCCCGCGGTGTAGTGGGGTATGTGGTGCCCGCAGTGTAGTTGGGTATGTGGTGCCCGTGGTATACTTGGGTATGTGGTGCCCGCGGTGTACTTGGGTATGTGGTGCCCGCGGTGTACTAGGATAAGTTATGCCCGCGTTGTTCTAGGGTATGTGATGCCCGCGGTGTACTTGGGTATGTGTTACCCGCAGTGTACTAGGGTATGTGGTGCCCGCGGTATACTAGGGTATGTGATGCCCGCTGTGTACTAGGGTATATGATGCCCGCTGTGTATTAGGGTATATGATGCCCGCGGTGTACTTGGGTATGTGGTGCCCACGGTATACTTGGGTATGTGTTACCCGCAGTGTACTAGGGTATGTGATGCCCGCGGTGTACTTGGGTATGTGGTGCCCACGGTATACTTGGGTATGTGTTACCCGCAGTGTACTAGGGTATGTGATGCCCGCGGTGTACTAGGGTATATGATGCCCGCGGTGTACTAGGCAATGTGGTGCCCGCGGTGTACTAGGGTATGTGGTGCCCGCGGTATACTAGGGTTTGTGATGCCCGCTGTGTACTAGGGTATATGATGCCCGCGGTGTAGTGGGGTATGTGGTGCCCGCGGTGCACTAGGGTATGTGATGCCCGCGGTATACTAGGGTATGTGATGCCCGCTGTGTACTAGGGTATATGATGCCCGCGGTGTAGTGGGGTATGTGGTGCCCGCGGTTTAGTGGGGTATGTGGTGCCCGCGGTGCACTAGGGTATGTGATGCCCGCGGTGTACTAGGGTATGTGGTGCCCGCGGTGTACTAGGGTATGTGGTGCCCGCAGTATACTAGGGTATGTGATGCCCGCTGTGTACTTGGGTATATGATGCCCGCGGTGTAGTGGGGTATGTGGTGCCCGCGGTGCACTAGGGTTTGTGATGCCCGCGGTATACTTGGGTATGTGGTGCCCGCGGTGTAGTTGGGTATGTGATGCCCACGGTGTACTTGGGTATGTGGTGCCCGTGGTATACTTGGGTATGTGGTGCCCGCGGTGTAGTTGGGTATGTGATGCCCACGGTGTACTTGGGTATGTGGTGCCCGTGGTATACTTAGGTATGTGGTGCCCGCGGTGTACTTGGGTATGTGATGCCCGCGGTGTACTAGGGTATGTGGTGCCCGCGGTATACTAGGGTATGTGGTGCCCGCGGTGCACACGGGTATGTGATGCCCGCGGTGTACTAGGGTATGTGGTGCCCGCGGTATACTAGGGTATGTGGTGCCCGCGGTATAGTGGGGTATGTGGTGCCCGCGGTGCACTAGGGTATGTGGTGCCTGCGGTATACTAAGGTATGTGATGCCCGCTGTGTACTAGGGTATATGATGCCCGCGGTGCACTAGGGTATGTGGTGCCCGCGGTGCACTAGGGTATGTGATGCCCGCGGTGTACTAGGGTATGTGATGCCTGCGGTGTAATGGGGTATATGGTGCCCGCGGTGCACTAGGGTATGTGATGCCCGCGGTGTACTGGGGTATGTGGTGCCCGCGGTTTACTAGGGTATGTGGTGCCCGCGGTATACTAGGGTATGTGATGCCCGCTGTGTACTAGGGTATATGATGCCCGCGGTGTAGTGGGGTATGTGGTGCCCGCGGTGCACTAGGGTATGTGATGCCCGCGGTGTACTTGGGTATGTGGTGCCCACGGTATACTTGGGTATGTGTTACCCGCAGTGTACTAGGGTATGTGATGCCCGCGGTGTACTAGGGTATATGATGCCCGCGGTGTACTAGGGTATGTGGTGCCCGCGGTGTTCTAGGGTATGTGGTGCCCGCGGTATACTAGGGTATGTGATGCCCGCTGTGTACTAGGGTATGTGGTGCCCGCGGTATACTAGGGTATGTGATGCCCGCTGTGTACTAGGGTATATGATGCCCGCGGTGTAGTGGGGTATGTGGTGCCCGCGGTGCACTAGCTAGGGTATGTGATGCCCGCGGTGTACTAGGGTATGTGGTGCCCGCAGTGTAGTTGGGTATGTGATGTCCACGGTGTACTTGGGTATGTGGTGCCCGTGGTATACTTAGGTATGTGGTGCCCGCGGTGTACTTGGGTATGTGGTGCCCGCGGTGTACTAGGATATGTTATGCCCGCGGTGTTGTTGGGTATGTGATGCCCGCGGTGTACTAGGGTATATGATGCCCGCGGTGTACTAGGGTATGTGGTGCCCGCGGTGTACTAGGGTATGTGGTGCCCGCGGTATACTAGGGTATGTGATGCCCGCTGTGTACTAGGGTATATGATGCCCGCGGTGTACTAGGGTATGTGGTGCCCGCGGTGTACTAGGGTATGTGATGCCCGCGGTGTACTTGGGTATGCGATACCCACAGTGTACTAGGGTATATGATGCCCGCGGTGTAGTGGGGTATGTGGTGCCCGCAGTGTAGTTGGGTATGTGATGCCCACGGTGTACTTGGGTATGTGGTGCCCGTGGTATACTTGGGTATGTGGTGCCCGTGGTGAACTTGGGTATGTGGTGCCCGCGGTGTAGTGGGGTATGTGGTGCCCGCAGTGTAGTTGGGTATGTGATGCCCACGGTGTACTTGGGTATGTGGTGCCCGTGGTATACTTAGGTATGTGGTGCCCGCGGTGTACTTGGGTATGTGGTGCCCGCGGTGTACTAGGGTATGTGGTGCCCGCGGTATATTAGGGCATGTGATGCCCGCTGTGTACTAGGGTATATGATGCCCGCGGTGTAGTGGGGTATGTGGTGCCCGCCGTGCACTAGGGTATGTGATGCCCGCGGTGTACTAGGGTATATGATGCCCGCGGTGTAGTGGGGTATGTGATGCCCGCGGTGTACTAGGGTATGTGATGCCCGCGGTGTACTAGGGTATGTGGTGCCCGCGGTGCACTAGGGTATGTGATGCCCGCGGTGTACTAGGGTATGTGGTGCCCGCGGTATACTAGGGTATGTGGTGCCCGCGGTATAGTGGGGTATGTGGTGCCCGCGGTATACTAGGGTATGTGATGCCCGCTGTGTACTAGGGTATATGATGCACGCGGTGCACTAGGGTATATGGTGCCCGCGGTGCACTAGGGTATGTGATGCTCGCGGTGTACTTGGGTATGTGTTACCCGCGGTGTACTAGGGTATGTGGTGCCCGCGGTATACTAGGGTATGTGATGCCCGCTGTGTACTAGGGTATATGATGCCCGCGGTGTAGTGGGGTATGTGGTGCCCGCGGTGCACTAGGGTATGTGATGCCCGCGGTGTACTAGGGTATGTGGTGCCCGCGGTGTACTAGGGTATGTGGTGCCCGCGGTATACTAGGGTATGTGATGCCCGCTGTGTACTAGGGTATATGATGCCCGCGGTGTAGTGGGGTATGTTGTGCCCGCGGTGCACTAGGGTATGTGATGCCCGCGGTGTAGTGGGGTATGTGGTGCCCGCGGTGCACTTGGGTATGTGATGCCCGCGGTGTACTAGGGTATGTGGTGCTCGCGGTGTACTAGGGTATGTGGTGCTCGCAGTATACTAGGGTATGTGGTGCCCGCGGTGCACTAGGGTATGTGATGCCCGCGGTGTAGTGGGGTGTGTGGTGCCCGCGGTGCACTAGGGTATGTGATGCCCGCGGTGCACTAGGGTATGTGATGCCCGCGGTGTACTAGGGTATGTGATGCCTGCGGTGTAATGGGGTATATGGTGCCCGCGGTGCACTAGGGTATGTGATGCCCGCGGTGTACTGGGGTATGTGGTGCCCGCGGTGTACTAGGGTATGTGGTGCCCGCGGTATACTAGGGTATGTGATGCCCGCTGTGTACTAGGGTATATGATGCCCGCGGTGTAGTGGGGTATGTGGTGCCCGCGGTGCACTAGGGTATGTGATGCCCGCGGTGTACTTGGGTATGTGGTGCCCACGGTATACTTGGGTATGTGTTACCCGCAGTGTACTAGGGTATGTGATGCCCGCGGTGTACTAGGGTATATGGTGCCCGCGGTATACTAGGGTATGTGGTGCCCGCAGTATACTAGGGTATGTGATGCCCGCTGTGTACTAGGGTATATGATGCCCGCGGTGTAGTGGGGTATGTGGTGCCCGCGGTGCACTAGGGTATGTGATGCCCGCGGTGTAGTGGGGTGTGTGGTGCCCGCGGTGCACTAGGGTATGTGGTGCCCGCGGTGCACTAGGGTATGTGATGCCCGCGGTGTACTTGGGTATGTGGTGCCCGCGGTATACTAGGGTATGTGGTGCCCGCGGTATAGTGGGGTATGTGGTGCCCGCGGTATACTAGGGTATGTGATGCCCGCTGTGTACTAGGGTATATGATGCCCGCGGTGCACTAGGGTATGTGGTGCCCGCGGTGCACTAGGGTATGTGATGCCCGCGGTGTACTTGGGTATGTGTTACCCGCGGTGTACTAGGGTATGTGGTGCCCGCGGTATACTAGGGTATGTGATGCCCGCTGTGTACTAGGGTATATGATGCCCGCGGTGTAGTGGGGTATGTGGGGCCCGCGGTGCACTAGGGTATGTGATGCCCGCGGTGTAGTGGGGTATGTGGTGCCCGCGGTGCACTAGGGTATGTGATGCCCGCGGTGTACTAGGGTATGTGGTGCCCGCGGTGTACTAGGGTATGTGGAGCCCGCAGTATACTAGGGTATGTGATGCCCGCTGTGTACTAGGGTATATGATGCCCACGGTGTACTTGGGTATGTGGTGCCCGTGGTATACTTGGGTATGTGGTGCCCGCGGTGTACTTGGGTATGTGGTGCCCGCGGTATACTAGGGTATGTGATGCCCGCTGTGTACTAGGGTATATGATGCCCGCGGTGTAGTGGGGTATGTGGTGCCCGCGGTGCACTAGGGTATGTGATGCCCGCGGTGTTAATACAACCAAGTCTAACCCGCACCTCACACGGTGTCATGTCAGCGACCCGCGCGCCCCCTGCACGCGAGGAAGAACACTACTTCTGGAGAAACAAGCGCGAGCGACTGACGCGTCTAAAACTAAATTTATTCATTTCTATATTGTAAAAAGGGCAAAGTAAATATCCAGTTAATATATTCACAAGTTTCATTTACCAGCAAGCCCTATCCTCAACAATTTGGCGACCGTGACTGAAAAACAAAACTGCAATCTTCATCATTCTTCGTACAAGAACGTGTCGGCTACCATTTTGTGCTTGCCGTGTGGACCTCATCAAATCGCAAAGAAACGGCAACGACGTATTGTGGAGTATTTTAGCCAAGAAAGGAAGCAATCGCAGTGGGTGAAGGTGAAGGTGGCTTCTGGATGGAAGGTTGGCCCGTTCCTCATCGGATTCCCTTTCCCTAATTTTATTTCCAAATCGTCTAGCGTGCTCGAGTTTCGATATATTTTTTTTATTTTTTGTTTTAAGGTCCCCAGCAAGTTGGCGCTTTGCGCTTTCTCCAGCTAGTCAAGCTATATTTAACACATTTATTACAGCATCAAGCTAAACATTTTGCATTTACAAAGCACATTTTTTTTTTTGGTTATTTTTTCCTGCATCAGTTATTTATATAAAAGCAACCCATTTCTGCATTGCCCTATAAATTATTTCATTGTGTTTGCAACGCACTAAGCAAAGTTACATATTTTATATTATATTCATTGGTTTTTGTGCACATGCTTGCCAAAGGTTATATTTTGCATCAAGTCTTAGCATTTTAATCCTGCTGCATTTTAGCGCCCTGTTTTATGTAATGTTCCCTAAATAAAATATCTATTTATACAGTGAGATTAATCACAAATCATCAATTCCAGGTTTATTAGACAAGTGCAAGTGAAATCAGTGCCTAAGTCTAAATACTGTGCCCGGTCAATGATCTTGAGCCAGTATCTACAATAATACATTGCCATCGCTTGAACGATCAGCTGTTTCATGGTTTGCTTGGAATAAAGGTATTTATACACTTGAATTTTTGTCTTCAGTACGATGACTGCCACGGAAGATTTAAAAGATCTTAAAGCTAAAAGATCATCTATTACTTGGAAGAATTAAAGCCATTGGCTAGCATAAGTAAATTAAAATGTCATGAAACAAAAACAAGATTAAGAAAATTGGAAAGTATTTTTGAAGAGTATGATCTGATTCAAACTAGCATTGAAATTAGGCAAGAAAATTCAGAAAATCAAATAGAAAGAGAGTCAAGTGAAAATAGGTTTTACAAGTCTATAGCAGAAGCTCAGGAAATAATAGAAAAATATCAAAGTAGTATTGAATCTGATATACAAAGTTCTAATTCAAGCGCAACCATACAAACTACAAATATTAAGCTACCTCAAATAAAAATACCTAATTTTGATGGTGACATATCAAAGTGGTTAGAATTTCATGATACATTTTCTTCTATGATTCATAATAATGATTCTATTGCAAGTATAAACAAGTATCAATATTTGAAAAGTGCACTTACTGGTTCCGCTGCTACTGTGATCGCTTCACTGGAAATATCAAGCCGTAACTATGATGTGGCTTGGAAGTTACTGTGTGACCGTTTTAATGATAAGCGTAAGTTAGTGTGTACTCACCTTAAATCTTTGTTCGATGCACCTAACGTTGGTGAAGAAAGTTCTCTGCGTTTAACGGTTGACCACATTGCAAAACATCTACGAGCTTTGAACACTTTAGGCGAAAAAACTGAAAATTGGGACACTCTGATCATTTATCTATTTTCAACAAAATTAAATAGCACAACAAGCATGAAATGGGAAGAATATAAAGGAACTTTAACTGATGTACCTAATTTAGAACATTTTTATACATTTTTGCGGATGAGAGCAGATGTTCTCGAGGCAACAGCCTCAAACGTCGTTAGCAGGCAAGATTCAGAGCAGCAGCAATCGCAGCAACAGCTGCAGCTGCAGCAATACAAGCGTATGAATAAGCAACAAAAGTCATTTGTTGCAACCTCGTCTACTGAGGGTCAAAGGTCAACCTCCAAATGTTTAGTTTGTGACGGTGAGCATCTAATATACTATTGTAAGCAATTTTTGGCAATGTCACCGGCAGACAGATTCAATTTGATTATTAAAAATAGATATTGTATCAACTGTCTCCGTAGCGGACATTTAGCCCAACAATGCAAAGCTATTTCATGCAAATTATGCAATCACAAGCATAATTCTTTGTTACATTTCGACAAACCTAACGCTGAGAGCAAACAGCTGGTTTCTAGTCCGATTTCATTATCTACTTGCATTTCAAATCAAGTATTATTATCTACAGCTTTTGTTAAAGTAGCATCTATAAATTCAAATGTTTTTGTTGAAGCACGCTGCCTGCTTGATTGCGGAAGCCAGTCGTCATTCATTAGTCAAGAATTACAAAATAAATTGAACATACAGACTGAAAATATTAATTCAGTTTGTGTTACAGGTATTAACAGTATCTCTTTCGAAGCTTTACAGCGCTGTAACATTAAAGTGCAGTCGCGCTCAAATGCATTTAGCACGTCAGTCAATGCATTTGTTATCAAAGATATTACTAGCTCGCTTCCAAGTCAGGAAGTAGACGTTTCAAAAATTAAGCTTCCAAAAAATGTAACGCTTGCCGATGGTAACTATTATATACCAGCAAAAATAGATTTATTGCTAGGGGCGGACGTTTTTTGGGACATTTTATGTAGTGAACAAATAAAGTTAGGTAGTGAGTTGCCTATCTTACAGAATTCTATGTTTGGATGGTTAATATCCGGACCGGTCATGTGTCAAAGTAATAATAATAAAATAAAAGTCGTGTGTAATTTCAGTCAAGAAATAAGAAGTCAACTCAACAAGTTTTGGGAACTTGAGGAGGTTCCGTGTAAGCCGGTCATGTCTCAGGAAGAGACTGAGTGCGAGCGGCACTTCATGCAGCACACTCAGCGGCTACAGGACGGAAGGTTTTGTGTGGCCTTGCCTTTAAAAGCGGATCAAAATACATTAGGTGACTCATACTATATAGCTCGAAAAAGGTTCGAATCCTTAGAGCGGCGTTTTCAAAGGCAACCTGATGTCAAAGCCCAGTATGTTGACTTCATAGATGAGTACGAAGCTCTCGGTCATTTGTCAAAGACTGAAAAACCTGATAATGCTGTATTTTTACCACATCATCCTGTACTGAAGGAACAAAGTGAAAGCACTAAATGTCGTGTCGTTTTTGATGCGTCCTGTAAAACATCATCAGGTTTCTCGCTCAATGACATCATGATGGTCGGACCTACTCTTCAAGATGATATTTTTTCTATTCTTATCAGATTGAGACAACATAAATTAATAGTAACAGGCGATTTAGAAAAAATGTACAGACAAATATTGATAGATAAAAATCAGAGACATCTACAAACGATATTATGGCGTAAAAACGAACGGGAACCCATGAGTTATCTACAGTTGAATACTGTCACATATGGTACGTCGTCCGCGCCATACCTAGCTACAAGGTGCATCGTACAACTAGCGATCGAGTGTAAAGATCCGTTGATAAGCGATATACTAAAGCATGACTGTTATATAGACGATATTATCACAGGAAGTTCAGATGAACATGAGCTTAATAACATTTATAAAGGTCTTACTGCACAACTTGCATCAGCAGGTTTTAATTTGCGAAAAATTAAAAGTAATTCTCAAGCGTTAATCAATTTAATTTCAAATGAAACAGTTCATGAAAATAAACAAGAAAATTTAAAGATTTCAGGTCTTACAAACACATTAGGTATTGAATGGAATCCTAATTCAGATAGTATTATTATTGCGGTAGAAAAATCGTTAAAAAGATTCGATGAGTGTAGTGATGTTATGACAAAACGTATTATTTTATCAGTGTCATCCACTATTTTTGACCCACTAGGTTTATTATGTGTATGTGTTATTACATGTAAAATCATTTTGCAGAAATTATGGCTGCTGAAGATTGGATGGGATGAACAGATTCCTTTGGAAATATCAGACATATGGAATAAAATAATGAAGAATTTAAAATACATTGAATGCCTGTCCATCCCACGCCAAGCCTTCTGCGCCAATCCTACATCAGTAGAGATTCATACATTTTCAGATGCATCAATAAATGCATATGCCGCATGCGTTTATGTGCGTTCAAGTGATTCGTTGGGCCATATAACGGTACGGCTATTGTGTGCGAAATCGAAGGTAGCCCCGCTCAAAACGTCGACGATACCCCGACTTGAGTTGTGTGGTGCTGTATTAGCTGCGCGATTATGTAACAAGGTAACAGATTCTTTACGATGTTCAATAGAGAATACTTACTTTTGGTGTGACTCAAATGTGGTGCTAGGCTGGCTCAATACACCACCACATAAGTTGAGCGCATTTGTATCGCATCGCGTAGTTGAGGTCAATGAACTGACCAATGATAACAGTGTATGGATGTACGTACCTTCATCGCTGAACCCGGCAGATCTCGCGTCCCGCGGTGTGTACCCGGAAGAGGTACCAAACCTTTCGTTGTGGTGGGATGGGCCTATGTACCTAAAAGGCGAAAAAGACCAGTGGCCTGACCAGCGTATTTATATGAAAAAGTTAGACTTACCTGAGGTGAAAGTCCACTATTCAAATATTGATACAAATCCAAAATCGATTATTGAATTTGATCGTTATTCTAGTTTTATAAAATTACGTCGTATACTAGCGTATGTATTTAGATTTATAGATATAGTAAGAAGTAAGGTGAAGATAATCGGGCCTTTAACTGTTGAATGAATGAATGAATGAATGAAAATTCTTTATTGTACACCTTAAATACTAAATGAATATACAGGTTAGGAAATTAATATACTAAATGTACAATGGGCGGTCTTATCGCTAAGAAAGCGATTTCTTCCAGACAACCTTTGGATGGAGAAGAATCTAAGGTATGGAGGATCGGCTGAGGTGCAATAAAGAATATATTATAGATAAGAAAATATCATATAAATAAAACAGCATACAAAAAGAAATCTATTACCTACCTAAATACTAAATATACATATACTTACATATGAAAAGATACATATACTACACATAATATCTTAAGAATATACATAATATATACAATACGATACTATAAATGACGAATGACACAAAATCAATCTTCAGACAGGTAAGTATAAGTTTTTCACCTTAGATTTGAACACAGCTAGTGACGATGATTGCCGTACAGAAACCGGTAGTGAGTTCCATAGACGAACAGCTTGAACGGAGAAGGAATCTCCATAGAAACTAGTTCTATGCACGGGAGTTTTAAGCAGGAGATTATCTGACGAACGAAGTGTCCGAGAATTCCCACAATGGAGAAACTCGAATCGTTCCTTCAGATAACGAGGAGTAAAAGGACAATAGAGGATATTGTAGAGAAGGGAAAGGATGTGAGTATTTCGGCGTAGACGAATGGGAAGCCATTTGAGTTTCATTCGAAACTCAGTTATGTGGTCATATTTACGAAGACCAAAAATAAACCTGATACAAACATTTTGAAGCCGCTCTAGTTTATCGAGCTTGTCCTCCGTTAGGTCTAGATAAGAAGAGTCTGCGTAGTCAAGAACAGGAAGAAGAAGGGATTGTGCAAGCGCAATTTTAGTAGCCATTGGTAAGAAATTCCGCAATCTCCTAATCGACCCCGCGGAAGCAAATAGTCGTCGGCTTACGGATTCGATCTGAGAGCTCCATGACATACGACTATCCATAAATATCCCTAGGTTTTTGACCGTATCACTATAAGGAATAGTAACACCGTCGAACGCAACAGATGGCAACGATTGCCAGTCAATCCTAGAAATGGTGCGAGAACTACCAAGTATGATGACCTGAGTCTTGGAGGGATTAACAAGCAGTCCATACGATCTACTCCAGTCACTAATGAAGGTCAGGTTGCTATTGATACACGAAATTGCATCAGTTAGTTGATTTAGAGGTGCCTGAGTATATATCTGAAGATCGTCTGCATAAAGGTGGTAGGAAGAAGTTAGGCGTTGAGAGATAGAATTTATAAAGAGTGCAAATAGGAGGGGAGATAAAACGCCACCCTGCGGTACACCAGCAGACGTATAGCACCACGAAGAAAAGGAGTCATCAACTCGTACACGCTGCCGGCGCCCATGCAGATAATTACGGAACCAATCAATCACCGATGGAGATATGTTAATTGAGCGGAGCAACCCCAGTAGAATATCAAAGTCGACAGTATTAAAGGCATTGCTAAAATCAAGCAATGTTAAAATAGTTAGATGTCCGTTTTCCATGCCCAAACGTACATCTTCGGTGATTTTAACGAGTGCGGTAACGGTGCTGTGACCGGGCCGGAAACCGGATTGAAGAGGATTAAGGAGCTGGTTTGAAACAAGGAAGGAACTAAGCTGATTGTAGACAAGACGTTCAAGAACTTTAGATAAGAATGGGAGGATAGAAATTGGACGATAATCTGAAGGGGAAGAGGGCTTTGGCTTTTTAGGAAGGGGTATTAAATGCGCTTCTTTCCAAAGACAAGGAATTGAACTAGTGGCAGTAGAGAAATTAAGGATGTGACAAATGGTCGGAAGTACTTCATCTATGATGGGAACTAGCATATTCCGACCAATATTGTCACCTCCCATGGCGCTAGATGTGATTGATAGAATGCTCTTTTTAACATCACATGCGGTGAATTGACTAAAGACATAATCGGGATAATCGGGGGTTGGCAAAGAAGAAAGAAAGTTAAGAGTACTAGTTTTATCAACCAAGTTAATGCTAGGTGAAGAAGAAAAATGTTTATTAAGAAAATCAAGATCCAGATTATTTTTTGAGATTGTATCATTACGGGCTTTGCCAACTCCTAGTGATCTCAGAAACTTCCAAACCTTAGCTGGGTCTTTGTTCGAAACTGAGGAATGAATATGGCGACGATTTGCATCCCTACACACCCTATTGCAGCGATTCCGGGCTTTAAAATATTTTTCTTTATTGGCTTTACTAGAGTTGAGTTTATATTTAATTTTGGCGGCGACTTTTTTCCTCATTAGTAACCGGATTTCATCAGTGATCCACGGAGATGGCGGATGCCTTATTTTGATAGCTCTGAGCGGAGCATGTACGTCGAAGAGCTTCGTCACGAGTGAGTTGAATTTATCAACTTTCTCGTCAATGGTCAAGGCCTCCATCACCGACGACCAATCCATTTCCTGCGCATTAAGCCTCAGTTTATCGACATCCATGGCACCAAAATTGCGCTGCAGAAGAATTTTGGGTTTAGATTTAGGAGGACGAATTTTATAGGACAGAAAAACTAGATCATGGTATGAAAAGGCATCTGCAGAACATTGACCATGCTTTACAACATGCTGAGTAGAAGAAACTATGATTAAATCAAGAAGAGAGGGGGTACAGTTTGGGAAATGGTGCGTTGTATTAAGTGGGAGAATGTGCATGTTGCTAGAATTGATAATTGATTCTAACTTAGTGGACCGGTAATCATGCTTGACTATGCATGTATTGAAATCTCCCATAAGGATTGTGTGGTTGTACGAGGGTAGGAGAGTTTCAAGAAGATTTTCAAAAGATGAGAAGAAATTAACGCGCAAGGAATGGCTGTAATAAACACCGAGAAGAACTTTAGTATGGGAAAGCATTATTTCAATGAAAAGATGTTCGCCTGCGTTTGATGGTGGGGGTTGTGCAGATAAACTTACTATTGAGTAAGGGATACAAGCGCGTAGGTAAATTGCTACACCACCCCCACCACTACCAGTACGGTCGTTACGAATTAGAATGAATCCAGGAAGTGAATACGAAGTTGAAGGTAGACAAGGTTTAAGGAAAGATTCGGAGACTAATATCGCGTGCAGATTTTTAATATCGAATGAAGCTAACATATCTGGATAGTGTGCCGGAATACTCTGCGCGTTGATGTGGATGGCGTTGAAACTGTTCGGTCCATCAGGAAAGTTACCCGATAGGGTGTCCGAGAGAGAGGGTAAACTCACAAAGCTGTCATCACTTGAATTATTAGAAGATATTGAGAAAAACTCATCATCACTAGTATTATTCGAAGATTGT
This sequence comes from Ecliptopera silaceata, assembly GCA_932527185.1. Lineage (NCBI taxonomy): Eukaryota > Metazoa > Arthropoda > Insecta > Lepidoptera > Geometridae > Ecliptopera > Ecliptopera silaceata. The sequence goes on from OW052211.1 coordinate 4,410,544, forward strand.
GTCATAATAATAAAAAATATATAAAATAAAAATAATAAAAAAAAAATAAAAAAATTATATATAAATACAAAATACTATATATATAAAAACAATTAATCTAATCTACGTAGTGCCTTTACACTACCAAAAATACTACTCCACCCGCCAGTTGATCATGGGCTTTCTGGACACGATTTATAACAACAAAAAAAAATATAGTAGATACAATGAGAGAATTGTAAAACATTGCATAAATACACAAAAAAAAAAGACAATGAAAACATTGAATATAATCAGAAAGGAAAATAAATAAAAATTACGCATCTGTGGTTAATGAAAAAACCAAAAAGGAATAAGAGCATGACATGACAGTGACATTTTATGCAACAACGTTTAACTATAGTTCACTCACTTTGACAATGACAGTACTACACGATACTTATAACACGAAAACTCAATAAAAATGCAACTGCGGGTGTAAATAAATAAGAACCGTCCAAAGTGTAAAGTAGAACAAATATCTACCTATCATGCCACGCTACAAACCACGGGACGGCTGTACTATTTCTTGCTGGCAGATGTGCCTGCGCCGGCTCGCCTCGCCGACGGCGCTCTCGACTCCTTTGCAGGAACCGCCGTCGCTCGCGCAGCCGGCGCTGCCGCCTGTCTTCGGGTGTCTGGCTGCACCAATTTGTTCAGCTCACTCATGCTGCTTATGCGATGACGCGCTCCGTCAGGCCCGATGACATGAATAAGCCCATCTCGTGTCCAGCAATTCTTGACGCCGAAACGCTCCCTCGCAGCCATGAACGCGACATGCCTAGGCTTGGTCAAAAATTCAGAGAGGGTGATGTTTGTACCTTTGAGGTTGGTTTTCGCAAACCAGACCTGGTCTCTCATGGCGACGTCACGAACCTTCACCAGCACTGGCCTAGGCCTGTCGGGGCCTGCAACTCGTCCCATTCGATGGCACCGGCTAATGTGAGCACTAGTAAAACTAGCGATTTTTAACTTAGTGCTCACAACCTTCGCCACCACTTCGACTGGATCTTCCTTGCTTTCTTCGGGGACTCCATGCAGCAATAGAATCTTGCGCCTGCTTCGCATTTCCTGATGATCAACATCGCGTGCTAGCATTTCTACTTGTTGCTGCAGAGCCTTCAGTGCAGCAAGGGAGAATGACTTGAAAGCTGCATAGTCTGCCGCTATAGTCTCAACAGTTGATGGAGAGGCTGACTTTAGCAGCTCGGACTCGAACTTCGCCATCCGCTCATGTAGTGACTGAATTACCTCAGATATGCTCGTTTCTGACATGTTGTGTTGAGTGCAGTGTTGTGTCACAGAAAATAATTGTTAGATACGGAGAAGGTGATATAAGGCAGGTGAAGTAATAGTTCTACTTTATGATTTTAAGCATAAGCTATGTATAAAATAGCTCTATATTAATTTAAATAATTAAAATAAATGTAGAGAACTTTAGGAAGATGTTTTCACACCTACCCACCGACCGAAAAGCTTCTCGCTCAATGACATCATGATGGTCGGACCTACTCTTCAAGATGATATTTTTTCTATTCTTATCAGATTGAGACAACATAAATTAATAGTAACAGGCGATTTAGAAAAAATGTACAGACAAATATTGATAGATAAAAATCAGAGACATCTACAAACGATATTATGGCGTAAAAACGAACGGGAACCCATGAGTTATCTACAGTTGAATACTGTCACATATGGTACGTCGTCCGCGCCATACCTAGCTACAAGGTGCATCGTACAACTAGCGATCGAGTGTAAAGATCCGTTGATAAGCGATATACTAAAGCATGACTGTTATATAGACGATATTATCACAGGAAGTTCAGATGAACATGAGCTTAATAACATTTATAAAGGTCTTACTGCACAACTTGCATCAGCAGGTTTTAATTTGCGAAAAATTAAAAGTAATTCTCAAGCGTTAATCAATTTAATTTCAAATGAAACAGTTCATGAAAATAAACAAGAAAATTTAAAGATTTCAGGTCTTACAAACACATTAGGTATTGAATGGAATCCTAATTCAGATAGTATTATTATTGCGGTAGAAAAATCGTTAAAAAGATTCGATGAGTGTAGTGATGTTATGACAAAACGTATTATTTTATCAGTGTCATCCACTATTTTTGACCCACTAGGTTTATTATGTGTATGTGTTATTACATGTAAAATCATTTTGCAGAAATTATGGCTGCTGAAGATTGGATGGGATGAACAGATTCCTTTGGAAATATCAGACATATGGAATAAAATAATGAAGAATTTAAAATACATTGAATGCCTGTCCATCCCACGCCAAGCCTTCTGCGCCAATCCTACATCAGTAGAGATTCATACATTTTCAGATGCATCAATAAATGCATATGCCGCATGCGTTTATGTGCGTTCAAGTGATTCGTTGGGCCATATAACGGTACGGCTATTGTGTGCGAAATCGAAGGTAGCCCCGCTCAAAACGTCGACGATACCCCGACTTGAGTTGTGTGGTGCTGTATTAGCTGCGCGATTATGTAACAAGGTAACAGATTCTTTACGATGTTCAATAGAGAATACTTACTTTTGGTGTGACTCAAATGTGGTGCTAGGCTGGCTCAATACACCACCACATAAGTTGAGCGCATTTGTATCGCATCGCGTAGTTGAGGTCAATGAACTGACCAATGATAACAGTGTATGGATGTACGTACCTTCATCGCTGAACCCGGCAGATCTCGCGTCCCGCGGTGTGTACCCGGAAGAGGTACCAAACCTTTCGTTGTGGTGGGATGGGCCTATGTACCTAAAAGGCGAAAAAGACCAGTGGCCTGACCAGCGTATTTATAAGAAAAAGTTAGACTTACCTGAGGTGAAAGTCCACTATTCAAATATTGATACAAATCCAAAATCGATTATTGAATTTGATCGTTATTCTAGTTTTATAAAATTACGTCGTATACTAGCGTATGTATTTAGATTTATAGATATAGTAAGAAGTAAGGTGAAGATAATCGGGCCTTTAACTGTTGATGAGTTAAATCGCAGTGAATTAAAGCTAGCCCAATTTTCACAATTAGAAAGTTTTTCTATTTATAAAAACAATTTTAAATCATTTCCTGCATTGCATTGTTTAACCCCCATTGTGGATGTTGAGACAGGCTTGATTCGAGTTGGTGGGAGGTTACATAACTCAGAATACAGTTTTGATAAACGGCACCCTATTCTTTTAAATAGTAAGCATCAGCTTACCATATTGATTCTAAATTATTTTCACATTAAATTAATGCATGCAGGACCGCAATTGCTTCTTTCAGCTGTTCGAGAACAGTACTGGCCCATTGGTGGTCGATGCTTAGCGAGACGAGTTTGTAACAACTGTTTGAGATGCAAACGCATGAAAGGAGCAGTTGCGAAGCAAATTATGGGTAACTTACCATCTGTAAGAGTATCCCCCGGTTTTCCTTTTGAAATAACGGGAACAGATTATGCAGGACCATTTTTAATTATTAATAGAAAGGGTCGCGGCGCCAAGCTCAGTAAATGTTATCTCTGTGTGTTTATTTGTTTTAAGATTAAAGCTGTTCATTTGGAACTAGTTAGTGATTTAACCACAGAAGCGTTTATATTGGCTTTGCGTCGCTTTATGTCTCGACGAGGAAAGCCTCGCGAGATCTTTTGTGACAATGGCACCAACTTTGTCGGTGCAAACCGCGAAATTGCTGCTCTTGTAAAAAACTGTTCAGAAGCTATGGCAGATTTATCCGATGAAGGCATAAAATTTAAGTTTTCACCAGTTTATACGCCCCATTTTGGTGGCCTCTATGAAGCAGCTGTGAAGTCAGCAAAATTTCATTTGAAAAGGGTCGCAGGAAATGCTCATTTCACATTCGAAGAGCTTACAACTTTGTTTTCTCAAGTAGAAGCTATTTTAAACTCGAGACCGCTCAGTCCTATATCCTCCGATCCTAATGATTTATCCCCTTTAACCCCTGGGCACTTTCTGGTAGGAAGACCACTTACATCACTACCTGCCCCAGATCTACAAGATATCAATCCAAATCGACTTCACAGATATGCCCGAATTGAACAAGCTAGACAGCACATATGGAGCCGATGGAGCCGAGAATACATCTGCGAGCTCCAACATCGAACTAAATGGCAGAGCCGACAGCCAAACATCAAGCCCAACCAATTGGTGCTGATCAAAGAAGAATGCAGCCCGCCCATGAAATGGCCGCTAGGCAGAACCACATCAATCTTTGAAGGATCGGATGGTCTTTGCAGAGTCGCCGATGTGAGAACAAACAAAGGAGTCCTGAGGAGAGCTATACACAAACTCTGTCCTCTAATGGACCTTTCCGATTAAGAAGACTTTTCAATTTCAAGGAGGGGGAGATTGTTAATACAACCAAGTCTAACCCGCACCTCACACGGTGTCATGTCAGCGACCCGCGCGCCCCCTGCACGCGAGGAAGAACACTACTTCTGGAGAAACAAGCGCGAGCGACTGACGCGTCTAAAACTAAATTTATTCATTTCTATATTGTAAAAAGGGCAAAGTAAATATCCGGTTAATATATTCACAAGTTTCATTTACCAGCAAGCCCTATCCTCAACACGCGGTATACTTGGGTATGTGGTGCCCGCGGTGTATTTGGGTATGTGATGCCCGCGGTGTACTTGGGTATGCGATGCCTACGGTGTACTTGGGTATATGATGCCCGCGGTGTAGTGGGGTATGTGGTGCCCGCAGTATACTAGGGTATGTGATGCCCGCTGTGTACTAGGGTATATGATGCCCGCAGTGTAGTGGGGTATGTGGTGCCCGCGGTGCACTAGGGTATGTGGTGCCCGCGGTGTACTAGGATAAGTTATGCCCGCGTTGTTCTAGGGTATGTGATGCCCGCGGTGTACTTGGGTATGTGTTACCCGCAGTGTACTAGGGTATGTGGTGCCCGCGGTGTACTAGGGTATGTGGTGCCCGCGGTATACTAGGGTTTGTGATGCCCGCTGTGTACTAGGGTATATGATGCCCGCGGTGTAGTAGGGTATGTGATGCCCGCGGTGTACTAGGGTATGTGGTGCCCGCGGTGTTGTTGGGTATGTGATGCCCGCGGTGTACTAGGGTATATGATGCCCGCGGTGTAGTGGGGTATGTGGTGCCCGCGGTGCACTAGGGTATGTGATGCCCGTGTATATGATGCCCACGGTGTACTTGGGTATGTGGTGCCCGTGGTATACTTGGGTATGTGGTGCCCGCGGTGTACTTGGGTATGTGGTGCCCGCGGTATACTAGGGTATGTGATGCCCGCTGTGTACTAGGGTATATGATGCCCGCGGTGTAGTGAGGTATGTGGTGCCCGCGGTGCACTAGGGTATGTGATTCCCGCGGTATACTTGGGTATGTGGTGCCCGCGGTGTATTTGGGTATGTGATGCCCGCGGTGTACTTGGGTATGCGATGCCCACGGTGTACTTGGGTATATGATGCCCGCGGTGTAGTGGGGTATGTGGTGCCCGCAGTGTAGTTGGGTATGTGGTGCCCGCGGTGTACTTGGGTATGTGGTGCCCGCGGTGTACTAGGATAAGTTATGCCCGCGTTGTTCTAGGGTATGTGATGCCCGCGGTGTACTAGGGTATGTGGTGCCCGCAGTATTCTAGGGTATGTGATGCCCGCTGTGTACTAGGGTATATGATGCCCACGGTGTACTTGGGTATGTGGTGCCCGTGGTATACTTGGGTATGTGGTGCCCGCGGTGTACTTGGGTATGTGGTGCCCGCGGTATACTAGGGTATGTGATGCCCGCTGTGTACTAGGGTATATGATGCCCGCGGTGTAGTGAGGTATGTGGTGCCCGCGGTGCACTAGGGTATGTGATTCCCGCGGTATACTTGGGTATGTGGTGCCCGCGGTGTATTTGGGTATGTGATGCCCGCGGTGTACTTGGGTATGCGATGCCCACGGTGTACTTGGGTATATGATGCCCGCGGTGTAGTGGGGTATGTGGTGCCCGCAGTGTAGTTGGGTATGTGGTGCCCGCGGTGTACTTGGGTATGTGGTGCCCGCGGTGTTCTAGGATAAGTTATGCCCGCGTTGTTCTAGGGTATGTGATACCCGCGGTGTACTTGGGTATGTGTTACCCGCAGTGTACTAGGGTATGTGGTGCCCGCGGTGTACTAGGGTATGTGGTGCCCGCGGTATACTAGGGTTTGTGATGCCCGCTGTGTACTAGGGTATATGATGCCCGCGGTGTAGTAGGGTATGTGGTGCCCGCGGTGTTGTTGGGTATGTGATGCCCGCGGTGTACTAGGGTATGTGGTGCCCGCGGTGTTGTTGGGTATGTGATGCCCGCGGTGTACTAGGGTATATGATGCCCGCGGTGTAGTGGGGTATGTGGTGCCCGCGGTGCACTAGGGTATGTGATGCCCGCGGTGTACTAGGGTATGTGGTGCCCGCGGTGTACTAGGGTATGTGGTGCCCGCGGTATACTAGGGTATGTGATGCCCGCTGTGTACTAGGGTATATGATGCCCGCTGTGTACTAGGGTATATGATGCCCGCTGTGTACTAGGGTATATGATGCCCGCGGTGTAGTGGGATATGTGGTATATGTGGATATGCGGGCATCACATACCCTAGTACACTGCGGGTAACACATACCCAAGTATACCGTGGGCACCACATACCCAAGTACACCGCGGGCATCACATACCCTAGTGCACCGCGGGCACCACATACCCCACTACACCGCGGGCATCATATACCCTAGTACACAGCGGGCATCACATACCCTAGTATACCGCGGGCACCACATACCCTAGTACACCGCGGGCACCACATACCCCAGTACACCGCGGGCATCACATACCCTAGTGCACCGCGGGCACCATATACCCCATTACACCGCAGGCATCACATACCCTAGTACACCGCGGGCATCACATACCCTAGTGCACCGCGGGCATCACATACCCTAGTGCACCGCGGGCACCACACACCCCACTACACCGCGGGCATCACATACCCTAGTGCACCGCGGGCACCACATACCCAAGTATACTGCGGGCACCACATACCCTAGTACACCGCGAACACCACATACCCTAGTACACCGCGGGCATCACATACCCTAGTGCACCGCGGGCACCACATACCCCACTACACCGCGGCCATCACATACCCTAGTGCACCGCGGGCACAACATACCCCACTACACCGCGGGCATCATATACCCTAGTACACAGCGGGCATCACATACCCTAGTATACCGCGGGCACCACATACCCTAGTACACCGCGGGCACCACATACCCTAGTACACCGCGGGCATCACATACCCTAGTGCACCGCGGGCACCACATACCCCACTACACCGCGGGCATCATATACCCTAGTACACAGCGGGCATCACATACCCTAGTATACCGCGGGCACCACATACCCTAGTACACCGCGGGTAACACATACCCAAGTACACCGCGAGCATCACATACCCTAGTGCACCGCGGGCACCATATACCCTAGTGCACCGCGTGCATCATATACCCTAGTACACAGCGGGCATCACATACCCTAGTATACCGCGGGCACCACATACCCCACTATACCGCGGGCACCACATACCCTAGTATACCGCGGGCACCACATACCCTAGTACACCGCGGGCATCACATACCCTAGTGCACCGCGGGCACCACATACCCTAGTACACCGCGGGCATCACATACCCTAGTACACCGCGGGCATCACATACCCCACTACACCGCGGGCATCATATACCCTAGTACACCGCGGGCATCACATACCCTAGTGCACGGCGGGCACCACATACCCCACTACACCGCGGGCATCATATACCCTAGTACACAGCGGGCATCACATACCCTAGTATACCGCGGGCACCACATACCCTAGTACACCGCGGGCACCACATACCCCAGTACACCGCGGGCATCACATACCCTAGTGCACCGCGGGCACCATATACCCCATTACACCGCAGGCATCACATACCCTAGTACACCGCGGGCATCACATACCCTAGTGCACCGCGGGCATCACATACCCTAGTGCACCGCGGGCACCACACACCCCACTACACCGCGGGCATCACATACCCTAGTGCACCGCGGGCACCACATACCCCACTACACCGCGGGCATCATATACCCTAGTACACAGCGGGCATCACATACCCTAGTATACTGCGGGCACCACATACCCTAGTACACCGCGAGCACCACATACCCTAGTACACCGCGGGCATCACATACCCTAGTGCACCGCGGGCACCACATACCCCACTACACCGCGGGCATCACATACCCTAGTGCACCGCGGGCACAACATACCCCACTACACCGCGGGCATCATATACCCTAGTACACAGCGGGCATCACATACCCTAGTATACCGCGGGCACCACATACCCTAGTACACCGCGGGCACCACATACCCTAGTACACCGCGGGCATCACATACCCTAGTGCACCGCGGGCACCACATACCCCATTACACCGCGGGCATCATATACCCTAGTACACAGCGGGCATCACATACCCTAGTATACCGCGGGCACCACATACCCTAGTACACCGCGGGTAACACATACCCAAGTACACCGCGGGCATCACATACCCTAGTGCACCGCGGGCACCACATACCCTAGTGCACCGCGGGCATCATATACCCTAGTACACAGCGGGCATCACATACCCTAGTATACCGCGGGCACCACATACCCTAGTGCACCGCGGGCACCACATACCCCATTATACCGCGGGCACCACATACCCTAGTATACCGCGGGCACCACATACCCTAGTACACCGCGGGCATCACATACCCGTGTGCACCGCGGGCACCACATACCCTAGTACACCGCGGGCATCACATACCCTAGTGCACGGCGGGCACCACATACCCCACTACACCGCGGGCATTATATACCCTAGTACACAGCGGGCATCACATGCCCTAATATACCGCGGGCACCACATACCCTAGTACACCGCGGGCACCACATACCCAAGTACACCGCGGGCACCACATACCTAAGTATACCACGGGCACCACATACCCAAGTACACCGTGGGCATCACATACCCCACTACACCGCGGGCATCATATACCCTAGTACACAGCGGGCATCACATACCCTAGTGCACCGCGGGCACCACATACCGTATGTGGTGCCCGCGGTATACTAGGGTATGTGGTGCCCGCGGTGTTGTTGGGTATGTGATGCCCGCGGTGTACTAGGGTATGTGGTGCCCGCGGTGTTGTTGGGTATGTGATGCCCGCGGTGTACCAGGGTATATGATGCCCGCGGTGTACTTGGGTATGTGGTGCCCACGGTATACTTGGGTATGTGTTACCCGCAGTGTACTAGGGTATGTGATGCCCGCGGTGTACTAGGGTATATGATGCCCGCGGTGTACTAGGGTATGTGGTGCCCGCGGTGTACTAGGGTATGTGGTGCCCGCGGTGTACTTGGGTATGTGGTGCCCGTGGTATACTTGGGTATGTGGTGCCCGCGGTATACTAGGGTATGTGATGCCCGCTGTGTACTAGGGTATATGATGCCCGCGGTGTAGTGGGGTATGTGGTGCCCGCGGTGCACTAGGGTATGTGATGCTCGCGGTGTACTAGGGTATGTGGTGCCCGCGGTGTCGTTGGGTATGTGGTGCCCGTGGTATACTTGGGTATGTGGTGCCCGCGGTGTACTTGGGTATGTGATGCCCGCGGTGTACTAGGGTATGTGGTGCCCGCGGTGTACTAGGGTATGTGGTGCCCGCGGTATACTAGGGTATGTGATGCCCGCTGTGTACTAGGGTATATGATGCCCGCGGTGTAGTGGGGTATGTGGTGCCCGCGGTGCACTAGGGTATGTGATGCCCGCGGTGTACTAGGGTATGTGGTGCCCTTGGTGTACTAGGGTATGTGGTGCCCGCGGTATACTAGGGTATGTGATGCCCGCTGTGTACTAGGGTATATGATGCCCGCGGTGTAGTGGGGTATGTGGTGCCCGCGGTGCACTAGGGTATGTGATGCCCGCGGTATACTTGGGTATGTGGTGCCCGCGGTGTATTTGGGTATGTGATGCCCGCGGTGTACTTGGGTATGCGATGCCCACGGTGTACTTGGGTATATGATGCCCGCGGTGTAGTGGGGTATGTGGTGCCCGCAGTGTAGTTGGGTATGTGGTGCCCGTGGTATACTTGGGTATGTGGTGCCCGCGGTGTACTTGGGTATGTGGTGCCCGCGGTGTACTAGGATAAGTTATGCCCGCGTTGTTCTAGGGTATGTGATGCCCGCGGTGTACTTGGGTATGTGTTACCCGCAGTGTACTAGGGTATATGATGCCCGTGGTGTAGTGGGGTATGTGGTGCCCGCGGTGCACTAGGGTATGTGATGCCCGCTGTGTACTAGGGTATATGATGCCCGCGGTGTAGTGGGGTATGTGGTGCCCGCGGTGCACTAGGGTATGTGATGCCCGCGGTGTACTAGGGTATGTGGTGCCCTTGGTGTACTAGGGTATGTGGTGCCCGCGGTATACTAGGGTATGTGATGCCCGCTGTGAACTAGGGTATATGATGCCCGCGGTGTAGTGGGGTATGTGGTGCCCGCGGTGCACTAGGGTATGTGATGCCCGCGGTGTACTAGGGTATGTGGTGCCCACGGTGTTGTTGGGTATGTGATGCCCGCTGTGTACTAGGGTATATGATGCCCGCTGTGTACTAGGGTATATGATGCCCGCGGTGTACTTGGGTATGTGGTGCCCGCGGTATACTAGGGTATGTGTTACCCGCAGTGTACTAGGGTATGTGATGCCCGCGGTGTACTTGGGTATGTGGTGCCCACGGTATACTTGGGTATGTGTTACCCGCAGTGTACTAGGGTATGTGATGCCCGCGGTGTACTAGGGTATATGATGCCCGCGGTGTACTAGGGTATGTGGTGCCCGCGGTGTACTAGGGTATGTGGTGCCCGCGGTATACTAGGGTTTGTGATGCCCGCTGTGTACTAGGGTATATGATGCCCGCGGTGTAGTGGGGTATGTGGTGCCCGCGGTGCACTAGGGTATGTGATGCCCGCGGTGCACTAGGGTATGTGGTGCCCGCGGTATACTAGAGTATGTGATGCCCGCTGTGTACTAGGGTATATGATGCCCGCGGTTTAGTGGGGTATGTGGTGCCCGCGGTGCACTAGGGTATGTGATGCCCGCGGTGTACTAGGGTATGTGGTGCCCGCGGTGTACTAGGGTATGTGGTGCCCGCAGTATACTAGGGTATGTGATGCCCGCTGTGTACTTGGGTATATGATGCCCGCGGTGTAGTGGGGTATGTGGTGCCCGCGGTGCACTAGGGTTTGTGATGCCCGCGGTATACTTGGGTATGTGGTGCCCGCGGTGTAGTTGGGTATGTGATGCCCACGGTGTACTTGGGTATGTGGTGCCCGCGGTATACTAGGGTATGTGATGCCCGCTGTGTACTAGGGTATATGATGCCCGCGGTGTAGTGGGGTATGTGGTGCCCGCGGTGCACTAGGGTATGTGATGCCCGCGGTATACTTGGGTATGTGGTGCCCGCGGTGTATTTGGGTATGTGATGCCCGCGGTATACTTGGGTATGTGGTGCCCGCGGTGTATTTGGGTATGTGATGCCCGCGGTGTACTTGGGTATGCGATGCCCACGGTGTACTTGGGTATATGATGCCCGCGATGTAGTGGGGTATGTGGTGCCCGCAGTGTAGTTGGGTATGTGGTGCCCGTGGTATACATGGGTATGTGGTGCCCGCGGTGTACTTGGGTATGTGGTGCCCGCGGTGTACTAGGATAAGTTATGCCCGCGTTGTTCTAGGGTATGTGATGCCCGCGGTGTACTTGGGTATGTGTTTCCCGCAGTGTACTAGGGTATGTGGTGCCCGCGGTGTACTAGGGTATGTGGTGCCCGCGGTATACTAGGGTTTGTGATGCCCGCTGTGTACTAGGGTATATGATGCCCGCGGTGTAGTAGGGTATGTGGTGCCCGCGGTGTTGTTGGGTATGTGATGCCTGCGGTGTACTAGGGTATGTGGTGCCCGCGGTGTTGTTGGGTATGTGATGCCCGCGGTGTACTAGGGTATATGATGCCCGCGGTGTAGTGGGGTATGTGGTGCCCGCGGTGCACTAGGGTATGTGATACCCGCGGTTTACTAGGGTATGTGGTGCCCGCGGTATACTAGGGTATGTGATGCCCGCTGTGTACTAGGGTATATGATGCCCGCTGTGTACTAGGGTATATGATGCCCGCGGTGAAGTGGGATATGTGGTGCCCGCGGTGCACTAGGGTATGTGATGCCCGCGGTATACTTGGGTATGTGGTGCCCGCGGTGCACTAGGGTATGTGATGCCCGCGGTGTACTAGGGTATGTGGTGCCCGCGGTGTTGTTGGGTATGTGATGCCCGCGGTGTACTAGGGTATATGATGCCCGCGGTGTAGTGGGGTATGTGGTGCCCGCGGTGCACTAGGGTATGTGATGCCCGCGGTAAACTTGGGTATGTGGTGCCCGCGGTGTAGTTGGGTATGTGATGCCCGCGTTGTACTTGGGTATGCGATGCCCACGGTGTACTAGGGTATATGATGCCCGCGGTGTAGTGGGGTATGTGGTGCCCGCAGTGTAGTTGGGTATGTGATGCCCACGGTGTACTTGGGTATGTGGTGCCCGTGGTATACTTGGGTATGTGGTGCCCGCGATGTACTTGGGTATGTGGTGCCCGCGGTGTACTAGGATATGTTATGCCCGCGTTGTTCTAGGGTATGTGATGCCCGCGGTGTACTTGGGTATGTGTTACCCGCAGTGTACTAGGGTATGTGGTGCCCGCGGTGTACTAGGGTATGTGGTGCCCGCGGTATACTAGGGTATGTGATGCCCGCTGTGTACTAGGGTATATGATGCCCGCGGTGTAGTGGGGTATGTGGTGCCCGCGGTGCACTAGGGTATGTGATGCTCGCGGTGTACTAGGGTATGTGGTGCCCGCGGTGTCGTTGGGTATGTGGTGCCCGTGGTATACTTGGGTATGTGGTGCCCGCGGTGTACTTGGGTATGAGGTGCCCGCGGTATACTAGGGTATGTGATGCCCGCTGTGTACTAGGGTTTATGATGCCCGCGGTGTAGTGGGGTATGTGGTGCCCGCGGTGCACTAGGGTATGTGATGCCCGCGGTATACTTGGGTATGTGGTGCCCGCGGTGTATTTGGGTATGTGATGCCCGCGGTGTACTTGGGTATGCGATGCCCACGGTGTACTAGGGTATATGATGCCCGCGGTGTAGTGGGGTATGTGGTGCCCGCAGTGTAGTTGGGTATGTGGTGCCCGTGGTATACTTGGGTATGTGGTGCCCGCGGTGTACTTGGGTATGTGGTGCCCGCGGTGTACTAGGATAAGTTATGCCCGCGTTGTTCTAGGGTATGTGATGCCCGCGGTGTACTTGGGTATGTGTTACCCGCAGTGTACTAGGGTATGTGGTGCCCGCGGTGTACTAGGGTATGTAGTGCCCGCGGTATACTAGGGTTTGTGATGCCCGCTGTGTACTAGGGTATATGATGCCCGCGGTGTAGTAGGGTATGTGGTGCCCGCGGTGTTGTTGGGTATGTGATGCCCGCGGTGTACTAGGGTATATGATGCCCGCGGTGTAGTGGGGTATGTGGTGCCCGCGGTGCACTAGGGTATGTGATGCCCGCGGTGTAGTGGGGTATGTGGTGCCCGCGGTGCACTAGGGTATGTGATGCCCGCGGTGTACTAGGGTATGTGGTGCCCGCAGTGTACTAGGGTATGTGGTGCCCGCGGTATACTAGGGTATGTGATGCCCGCTGTGTACTAGGGTATATGATGTAAGACGTAAGACGATTCTAAATGATCCTTGTGATTTTACTGAATAAAGTAATTTTTGACTTTGACTTGACTTTGACTTTGATGCCCGCTGTGTACTAGGGTATATGATGCCCGCGGTGTAGTGGGATATGTGGTGCCCGCGGTGCACTAGGGTATGTGATGCCCGCGGTATACTTGGGTATGTGGTGCCCGCGGTGCACTAGGGTATGTGATGCCCGCGGTGTACTAGGGTATGTGGTGCCCGCGGTGTTGTTGGGTATGTGATTCCCGCGGTGTACTAGGGTATATGATGCCCGCGTTGTACTAGGGTATGTGGATCCCGCGGTGTACTTGGGTATGTGGTGCCCGCGGTATACTAGGGTATGTGATGCCCGCTGTGTACTAGGGTATATGATGCCCACGGTGTAGTGGGGTATGTGGTGCCCGCGGTGCACTAGGGTATGTGATGCCCGCGGTGTACTAGGGTATGTGGTGCCCGCGGTGTACTTGGGTATGTGGTGCCCGCGGTATACTAAGGTATGTGATGCCCGCTGTGTACTAGGGTATATGACGCCCGCGGTGTAGTGGGGTATGTGGTGCCCGCGGTGCACTAGGGTATGTGATGCCCGCGGTATACTTGGGTATGTGGTGCCCGCGGTGTATTTGGGTATGTGATGCCCGCGGTGTACTTGGGTATGCGATGCCCACGGTGTACTAGGGTATATGATGCCCGCGGTGTAGTGGGGTATGTGGTGCCCGCAGTGTAGTTGGGTATGTGGTGCCCGTGGTATACTTGGGTATGTGGTGCCCGCGGTGTACTTGGGTATGTGGTGCCCGCGGTGTACTAGGATAAGTTATGCCCGCGTTGTTCTAGGGTATGTGATGCCCGCGGTGTACTAGGGTATGTGGTGCCCGCGGTATACTAGGGTTTGTGATGCCCGCGGTGTACTAGGGTATATGATGCCCGCGGTGTAGTAGGGTATGTGGTGCCCGCGGTGTTGTTGGGTATGTGATGCCCGCGGTGTACTAGGGTATGTGGTGCCCGCGGTGTTGTTGGGTATGTGATGCCCGCGGTGTACTAGGCTATATGATGCCCGCGGTGTAGTGGGGTATGTGGTGCCCGCGGTGCACTAGGGTATGTGATGCCCGCGGTGTAGTGGGGTATGTGGTGCCCGCGGTGCACTAGGGTATGTGATGCCCGCGGTGTACTAGGGTATGTGGTGCCCGCGGTGTACTAGGGTATGTGGTGCCCGCGGTATACTAGGGTATGTGATGCCCGCTGTGTACTAGGGTATATGATGCCCGCTGTGTACTAGGGTATATGATGCCCGCGGTGTAGTGGGATATGTGGTGCCCGCGGTGCACTAGGGTATGTGATGCCCGCGGTATACTTGGGTATGTGGTGCCCGCGGTGCACTAGGGTATGTGATGCCCGCGGAGTACTAGGGTATGTGGTGCCCGCGGTGTTGTTGGGTATGTGATGCCCGCGGTGTACTAGGGTATATGATGCCCGCGGTGTAGTGGGGTATGTGGTGCCCGCGGTGCACTAGGGTATGTGATGCCCGCGGTAAACTTGGGTATGTGGTGCCCGCGGTGTAGTTGGGTATGTGATGCCCGCGTTGTACTTGGGTATGCGATGCCCACGGTGTTCTAGGGTATATGATGCCCGCGGTGTAGTGGGGTATGTGGTGCCCGCAGTGTAGTTGGGTATGTGATGCCCACGGTGTACTTGGGTATGTGGTGCCCGTGGTATACTTGGGTATGTGGTGCCCGCGGTGTACTTGGGTATGTGATGCCCGCGGTGTACTAGGATATGTTATGCCCGCGTTGTTCTAGGGTATGTGATGCCCACGGTGTACTTGGGTATGTGTTACCGGCAGTGTACTAGGGTATGTGGTGCCCGCGGTGTTCTAGGGTATGTGGTGCCCGCGGTATACTAGGGTATGTGATGCCCGCTGTGTACTAGGGTATATGATGCCCGCGGTGTAGTGGGGTATGTGGTGCCCGCGGTGCACTAGGGTATGTGATGCTCGCGGTGTACTAGGGTATGTGGTGCCCGCGGTGTCGTTGGGTATGTGGTGCCCGTGGTATACTTGGGTATGTGGTGCCCGCGGTGTTCTAGGGTATGTGGTGCCCGCGGTATACTAGGGTTTGTGATGCCCGCTGTGTACTAGGGTATATGATGCCCGCGGTGTAGTAGGGTATGTGGTGCCCGCGGTGTTGTTGGGTATGTGATGCCCACGGTGTACTTGGGTATGTGGTGCCCGTGGTATACTTGGGTATGTGGTGCCCGCGGTGTACTTGGGTATGTGGTGCCCGCGGTGTAGTGGGATATGTGGTGCCCGCAGTGTAGTTGGGTATGTGATGCCCACGGTGTACTTGGGTATGTGGTGCGCGTGGTATACTTAGGTATGTGGTGCCCGCGGTGTACTTGGGTATGTGGTGCCCGCGGTGTACTAGGGTATGTGGTGCCCGCGGTATACTAGGGTATGTGATGCCCGCTGTGTACTAGGGTATATGATGCCCGCGGTGTAGTGGGGTATGTGGTGCCCGCGGTGCACTAGGGTATGTGGTGCCCGCGGTATACTAGGGTATGTGGTGCCCGCGGTATACTAGGGTATGTGATGCCCGCTGTGTACTAGGGTATATGATGCCCGCGGTGTAGTGGGGTATGTGGTGCCCGCGGTGCACTAGGGTATGTGATGCTCGCGATGTACTAGGGTATGTGGTGCCCGCGGTGTCGTTGGGTATGTGGTGCCCGTGGTATACTTGGGTATGTGGTGCCCGCGGTGTTCTAGGGTATGTGGTGCCCGCGGTATACTAGGGTTTGTGATGCCCGCTGTGTACTAGGGTATATGATGCCCGCGGTGTAGTAGGGTATGTGGTGCCCGCGGTGTTGTTGGGTATGTGATGCCCACGGTGTACTTGGGTATGTGGTGCCCGTGGTATACTTGGGTATGTGGTGCCCGCGGTGTACTTGGGTATGTGGTGCCCGCGGTGTAGTGGGATATGTGGTGCCCGCAGTGTAGTTGGGTATGTGATGCCCACGGTGTACTTGGGTATGTGGTGCGCGTGGTATACTTAGGTATGTGGTGCCCGCGGTGTACTTGGGTATGTGGTGCCCGCGGTGTACTAGGGTATGTGGTGCCCGCGGTATACTAGGGTATGTGATGCCCGCTGTGTTCTAGGGTATATGATGCCCGCGGTGTAGTGGGGTATGTGGTGCCCGCGGTGCACTAGGGTATGTGATGCCCGCGGTGTACTAGGGTATGTGGTGCCCTTGGTGTACTAGGGTATGTGGTGCCCGCGGTATACTAGGGTATGTGATGCCCGCTGTGAACTAGGGTATATGATGCCCGCGGTGTAGTGGGGTATGTGGTGCCCGCGGTGCACTAGGGTATGTGATGCCCGCGGTGTACTAGGGTATGTGGTGCCCACGGTGTTGTTGGGTATGTGATGCCCGCGGTGTACTAGGGTATATGATGCCCGCGGTGTACTAGGGTATGTGGTGCCCGCGGTGTACTTGGGTATGTGGTGCCCGCGGTATACTAGGGTATGTGATGCCCGCTGTGTACTAGGGTATATGATGCCCACGGTGTAGTGGGGTATGTGTTGCCCGCGGTGCACTAGGGTATGTGATGCCCGCGGTGTACTAGGGTATGTGGTGCCCGCGGTGTACTAGGGTATGTGGTGCCCGCGGTATACTAGGGTATGTGATGCCCGCTGTGTACTAGGGTATATGATGCCCGCGGTGTAGTGGGGTATGTGGTGCCCGCGGTGCACTAGGGTATGTGATGCCCGCGGTGTAGTGGGGTATGTGGTGCCCGCGGTGCACTAGGGTATGTGATGCCCGCGGTGTACTAGGGTATGTGGTGCCCGCGGTGTACTAGGGTATGTGGTGCCCGCAGTATACTAGGGTATGTGATGCCCGCTGTGTACTAGGGTATATGATGCCCACGGTGTACTTGGGTATGTGGTGCCCGTGGTATACTTGGGTATGTGGTGCCCGCGGTGTACTTGGGTATGTGGTGCCCGCGGTATACTAGGGTATGTGATGCCCGCTGTGTACTAGGGTATATGATGCCCGCGGTGTAGTGGGGTATGTGGTGCCCGCGGTGCACTAGGGTATGTGATGCCCGCGGTATACTTGGGTATGTAATGCCCACGGTGTACTTGGGTGTGTGGTGCCCGTGGTATACTTGGGTATGTGGTGCCCGCGGTGTACTTGGGTATGTGGTGCCCGCGGTGTACTAGGATATGTTATGCCCGCGTTGTTCTAGGGTATGTGATGCCCGCGGTGTACTTGGGTATGTGTTACCCGCAGTGTACTTGGGTATGTGGTGCCCGCGGTGTACTAGGGTATGTGGTGCCCGCGGTATACTAGGGTATGTGATGCCCGCTGTGTACTAGGGTATATGATGCCCGCGGTGTAGTGGGGTATGTGGTGCCCGCGGTGCACTAGGGTATGTGATGCCCGCGGTAAACTTGGGTATGTGGTGCCCGCGGTGTAGTTGGGTATGTGATGCCCGCGTTGTACTTGGGTATGCGATGCCCACGGTGTACTAGGGTATATGATGCCCGCGGTGTAGTGGGGTATGTGGTGCCCGCAGTGTAGTTGGGTATGTGATGCCCACGGTGTACTTGGGTATGTGGTGCCCGTGGTATACTTGGGTATGTGGTGCCCGCGGTGTACTTGGGTATGTGGTGCCCGCGGTGTACTAGGATATGTTATGCCCGCGTTGTTCTAGGGTATGTGATGCCCGCGGTGTACTTGGGTATGTGTTACCCGCAGTGTACTAGGGTATGTGGTGCCCGCGGTGTACTAGGGTATGTGGTTCCCGCGGTATACTAGGGTATGTGATGCCCGCTGTGTACTAGGGTATATGATGCCCGCGGTGTAGTGGGGTATGTGGTGCCCGCGGTGCACTAGGGTATGTGATGCTCGCGGTGTACTAGGGTATGTGGTGCCCGCGGTGTCGTTGGGTATGTGGTGCCCGTGGTATACTTGGGTATGTGGTGCCCGCGGTGTACTTGGGTATGTGGTGCCCGCGTTATACTAGGGTATGTGATGCCCGCTGTGTACTAGGGTATATGATGCCCGCGGTGTAGTGGGGTATGTGGTGCCCGCGGTGCACTAGGGTATGTGATGCCCGCGGTATACTTGGGTATGTGGTGCCCGCGGTGTATTTGGGTATGTGATGCCCGCGGTGTACTTGGGTATGCGATGCCCACGGTGTACTAGGGTATATGATGCCCGCGGTGTAGTGGGGTATGTGGTGCCCGCAGTGTAGTTGGGTATGTGGTGCCCGTGGTATACTTGGGTATGTGGTGCCCGCGGTGTACTTGGGTATGTGGTGCCCGCGGTGTACTAGGATAAGTTATGCCCGCGTTGTTCTAGGGTATGTGATGCCCGCGGTGTACTTGGGTATGTGTTACCCGCAGTGTACTAGGGTATGTGGTGCCCGCGGTGTACTAGGGTATGTGGTGCCCGCGGTATACTATCATATACCCTAGTACACAGCGGGCATCACATACCCTAGTATACCGCGGGCACCACATACCCAAGTACACCGCGGGCACCACATACCCAAGTATACCACGGGCACCACATACCCAACGACACCGCGGGCACCACATACCCTAGTACACCGCGAGCATCACATACCCTAGTGCACCGCGGGCACCACATACCCCACTACACCGCGGGCATCATATACCCTAGTACACAGCGGGCATCACATACCCTAGTATACCGCGGGCACCACATACCCTAGAACACCGCGGGCACCACATACCCTAGTACACTGCGGGTAACACATACCCAAGTACACCGTGGGCATCACATACCCTAGAACAACGCGGGCATAACATATCCTAGTACACCGCGGGCACCACATACCCAAGTACACCGCGGGCACCACATACCCAAGTATACCACGGGCACCACATACCCAAGTACACCGTGGGCATCACATACCCAACTACACTGCGGGCACCACATACCCCACTACACCGCGGGCATCATATACCCTAGTACACCGTGGGCATCGCATACCCAAGTACAACGCGGGCATCACATACCCAACTACACCGCGGGCACCACATACCCAAGTTTACCGCGGGCATCACATACCCTAGTGCACCGCGGGCACCACATACCCCACTACACCGCGGGCATCATATACCCTAGTACACCGCGGGCATCACATACCCAACAACACCGCGGGCACCACATACCCTAGTACACCGCGGGCATCACATACCCTAGTGCACCGCGGGCACCACATACCCAAGTATACCGCGGGCATCACATACCCTAGTGCACCGCGGGCACCACATATCCCACTACACCGCGGGCATCATATACCCTAGTACACAGCGGGCATCATATACCCTAGTACACAGCGGGCATCACATACGTGTTGTTGGGTATGTGGTGCCCGCGGTGCACTAGGGTATGTGATGCCCGCGGTATACTTGGGTATGTGGTGCCCGTAGGGTATGTGATGCCCGCTGTGTACTAGGGTATATGACGCCCGCGGTGTAGTGGGGTATGTGGTGCCCGCGGTGCACTAGGGTATGTGATGCCCGCGGTATACTTGGGTATGTGGTGCCCGCGGTGTATTTGGGTATGTGATGCCCGCGGTGTACTTGGGTATGCGATGCTCACGGTGTACTAGGGTATATGATGCCCGCGGTGTAGTTGGGTATGTGGTGCCCGCAGTGTAGTTGGGTATGTGGTGCCCGTGGTATACTTGGGTATGTGGTGCCCGCGGTATACTAGGGTATGTGATGCCCGCTGTGTACTAGGGTATATGATGCCCGCGGTGTAGTGGGGTATGTGGTGCCCGCGGTGCACTAGGGTATGTGATGCCCGCGGTATACTTGGGTATGTGGTGCCCGCGGTGTATTTGGGTATGTGATGCCCGCGGTGTACTAGGGTATGTGGTGCCCGCGGTGTACTAGGGTATGTGGTGCCCGCAGTATACTAGGGTATGTGATGCCCGCTGTGTACTAGGGTATATGATGCCCACGGTGTACTTGGGTATGTGGTGCCCGTGGTATACTTGGGTATGTGGTGCCCGCGGTGTACTTGGGTATGTGGTGCCCGCGGTATACTAGGGTATGTGATGCCCGCTGTGTACTAGGGTATATGATGCCCGCGGTGTAGTGGGGTATGTGGTGCCCGCGGTGCACTAGGGTATGTGATGCCCGCGGTATACTTGGGTATGTGGTGCCCGCGGTGTACTTGGGTATGTGGTGCCCGCGGTGTACTAGGATAAGTTATGCCCGCGTTGTTCTAGGGTATGTGATGCCCGCGGTGTACTTGGGTATGTGTTACCCGCAGTGTACTAGGGTATGTGGTGCCCGCGGTGTACTAGGGTATGTGGTGCCCGCGGTATACTAGGGTTTGTGATGCCCGCTGTGTACTAGGGTATATGATGCCCGCGGTGTAGTAGGGTATGTGATGCCCGCGGTGTACTAGGGTATGTGGTGTCCGCGGTGTTGTTGGGTATGTGATGCCCGCGGTGTACTAGGGTATATGATGCCCGCGGTGTAGTGGGGTATGTGGTGCCCGCGGTGCACTAGGGTATGTGATGCCCGCGGTGTAGTGGGGTATGTGGTGCCCGCGGTGCACTAGGGTATGTGATGCCCGCGGTGTACTAGGGTATGTGGTGCCCGCGGTGTACTAGGGTATGTGGTGCCCGCGGTA
The DNA here is from genome assembly GCA_932527185.1 of Ecliptopera silaceata. NCBI lineage: Eukaryota > Metazoa > Arthropoda > Insecta > Lepidoptera > Geometridae > Ecliptopera > Ecliptopera silaceata. The sequence continues at coordinate 4,432,106 of OW052211.1, forward strand.
TACTAGGGTATGTGATGCCCGCTGTGTACTAGGGTATATGATGCCCGCTGTGTACTAGGGTATATGATGCCCGCGGTGTACTTGGGTATGTGGTGCCCGCGGTATACTAGGGTATGTGTTACCCGCAGTGTACTAGGGTATGTGATGCCCGCGGTGTACTTGGGTATGTGGTGCCCACGGTATACTTGGGTATGTGTTACCCGCAGTGTACTAGGGTATGTGATGCCCGCGGTGTACTAGGGTATATGATGCCCGCGGTGTACTAGGGTATGTGGTGCCCGCGGTGTACTAGGGTATGTGGTGCCCGCGGTATACTAGGGTTTGTGATGCCCGCTGTGTACTAGGGTATATGATGCCCGCGGTGTAGTGGGGTATGTGGTGCCCGCGGTGCACTAAGGTATGTGATGCCCGCGGTGCACTAGGGTATGTGGTGCCCGCGGTATACTAGAGTATGTGATGCCCGCTGTGTACTAGGGTATATGATGCCCGCGGTTTAGTGGGGTATGTGGTGCCCGCGGTGCACTAGGGTATGTGATGCCCGCGGTGTACTAGGGTATGTGGTGCCCGCGGTGTACTAGGGTATGTGGTGCCCGCAGTATACTAGGGTATGTGATGCCCGCTGTGTACTTGGGTATATGATGCCCGCGGTGTAGTGGGGTATGTGGTGCCCGCGGTGTACTTGGGTATGTGTTACCCGCAGTGTACTAGGGTATGTGGTGCCCGCGGTGTACTAGGGTATGTGGTGCCCGCGGTATACTAGGGTATGTGATGCCCGCTGTGTACTAGGGTATATGATGCCCGCGGTGTAGTGAGGTATGTGGTGCCCGCGGTGCACTAGGGTATGTGATGCTCGCGGTGTACTAGGGTATGTGGTGCCCGCGGTGTCGTTGGGTATGTGGTGCCCGTGGTATACTTGGGTATGTGGTGCCCGCGGTGTACTTGGGTATGTGGTGCCCGCGGTATACTAGGGTATGTGATGCCCGCTGTGTACTAGGGTATATGATGCCCGCGGTGTAGTGGGGTATGTGGTGCCCGCGGTGCACTAGGGTATGTGATGCCCGCGGTATACTTGGGTATGTGGTGCCCGCGGTGTAGTTGGGTATGTGATGCCCGCGGTGTACTTGGGTATGTGATGCCCACGGTGTACTAGGGTATATGATGCCCGCGGTGTAGTGGGGTATGTGGTGCCCGCAGTGTAGTTGGGTATGTGGTGCCCGTGGTATACTTGGGTATGTGGTGCCCGCGGTGTACTTGGGTATGTGGTGCCCGCGGTGTACTAGGATAAGTTATGCCCGCGTTGTTCTAGGGTATGTGATGCCCGCGGTGTACTTGGGTATGTGTTACCCGCAGTGTACTAGGGTATGTGGTGCCCGCGGTGTACTAGGGTATGTGGTGCCCGCGGTATACTAGGGTTTGTGATGCCCGCTGTGTACTAGGGTATATGATGCCCGCGGTGTAGTAGGGTATGTGGTGCCCGCGGTGTTGTTGGGTATGTGATGCCCGCGGTGTACTAGGGTATATGATGCCCGCGGTGTAGTGGGGTATGTGGTGCCCGCGGTGCACTAGGGTATGTGATGCCCGCGGTGTAGTGGGGTATGTGGTGCCCGCGGTGCACTAGGGTATGTGATGCCCGCGGTGTACTAGGGTATGTGGTGCCCGCGGTGTACTAGGGTATGTGGTGCCCGCGGTATACTAGGGTATGTGATGCCCGCTGTGTACTAGGGTATATGATGCCCGCTGTGTACTAGGGTATATGATGCCCGCGGTGTAGTGGGATATGTGGTGCCCGCGGTGCACTAGGGTATGTGATGCCCGCGGTATACTTGGGTATGTGGTGCCCGCGGTGCACTAGGGTATGTGATGCCCGCGGTGTACTAGGGTATGTGGTGCCCGCGGTGTTGTTGGGTATGTGATTCCCGCGGTGTACTAGGGTATATGATGCCCGCGGTGTACTAGGGTATGTGGATCCCGCGGTGTACTTGGGTATGTGGTGCCCGCGGTATACTAGGGTATGTGATGCCCGCTGTGTACTAGGGTATATGATGCCCACGGTGTAGTGGGGTATGTGGTGCCCGCGGTGCACTAGGGTATGTGATGCCCGCGGTGTACTAGGGTATGTGGTGCCCGCGGTGTACTTGGGTATGTGGTGCCCGCGGTATACTAGGGTATGTGATGCCCGCTGTGTACTAGGGTATATGACGCCCGCGGTGTAGTGGGGTATGTGGTGCCCGCGGTGCACTAGGGTATGTGATGCCCGCGGTATACTTGGGTATGTGGTGCCCGCGGTGTATTTGGGTATGTGATGCCCGCGGTGTACTTGGGTATGCGATGCCCACGGTGTACTAGGGTATATGATGCCCGCGGTGTAGTGGGGTATGTGGTGCCCGCAGTGTAGTTGGGTATGTGGTGCCCGTGGTATACTTGGGTATGTGGTGCCCGCGGTGTACTTGGGTATGTGGTGCCCGCGGTGTACTAGGATAAGTTATGCCCGCGTTGTTCTAGGGTATGTGATGCCCGCGGTGTATTTGGGTATGTGATGCCCGCGGTGTACTTGGGTATGCGATGCCCGCGGTGTAGTGGGGTATGTGGTGCCCGCAGTGTAGTTGGGTATGTGGTGCCCGTGGTATACTTGGGTATGTGGTGCCCGCGGTGTACTTGGGTATGTGGTGCCCGCGGTGTACTAGGATAAGTTATGCCCGCGTTGTTCTAGGGTATATGATGCCCGCTGTGTACTAGGGTATATGATGCCCGCGGTGTAGTGGGATATGTGGTGCCCGCGGTGCACTAGGGTATGTGATGCCCGCGGTATACTTGGGTATGTGGTGCCCGCGGTGCACTAGGGTATGTGATGCCCGCGGTGTACTAGGGTATGTGGTGCCCGCGGTGTTGTTGGGTATATGATGCCCGCTGTGTACTAGGGTATATGATGCCCGCGGTGTAGTGGGATATGTGGTGCCCGCGGTGCACTAGGGTATGTGATGCCCGCGGTATACTTGGGTATGTGGTGCCCGCGGTGCACTAGGGTATGTGATGCCCGCGGTGTACTAGGGTATGTGGTGCCCGCGGTGTTGTTGGGTATGTGATGCCCGCGGTGTACTAGGGTATATGATGCCCGCGGTGTAGTGGGGTATGTGGTGCCCGCGGTGCACTAGGGTATGTGATGCCCGCGGTAAACTTGGGTATGTGGTGCCCGCGGTGTAGTTGGGTATGTGATGCCCGCGTTGTACTTGGGTATGCGATGCCCACGGTTTACTAGGGTATATGATGCCCGCGGTGTAGTGGGGTATGTGGTGCCCGCAGTGTAGTTGGGTATGTGATGCCCACGGTGTACTTGGGTATGTGGTGCCCGTGGTATACTTGGGTATGTGGTGCCCGCGGTGTACTTGGGTATGTGGTGCCCGCGGTGTACTAGGATATGTTATGCCCGCGTTGTTCTAGGGTATGTGATGCCCAAGGTGTACTTGGGTATGTGTTACCCGCAGTGTACTAGGGTATGTGGTGCCCGCGGTGTTCTAGGGTATGTGGTGCCCGCGGTATACTAGGGTATGTGATGCCCGCTGTGTACTAGGGTATATGATGCCCGCGGTGTAGTGGGGTATGTGGTGCCCGCGGTGCACTAGGGTATGTGATGCTCGCGGTGTACTAGGGTATGTGGTGCCCGCGGTGTCGTTGGGTATGTGGTGCCCGTGGTATACTTGGGTATGTGGTGCCCGCGGCATAACTTATCCTAGTACACCGCGGGCACCACATACCCAAGTACACCGCGGGCACCACATACCCAAGTATACCACGGGCACCACATACCCAACTACACTGCGGGCACCACATACCCCACTACACCGCGGGCATCATATACCCTAGTACACCGTGGGCATCGCATACCCAAGTACACCGCGGGCATCACATACCCAAATACACCGCGGGCACCACATACCCAAGTATACCGCGGGCATCACATACCCTAGTGCACCGCGGGCACCACATACCCCACTACACCGCGGGCATCATATACCCTAGTACACAGCGGGCATCACATACCCTAGTATACCGCGGGCACCACATACCCAAGTACACCGCGGGCACCACATACCCAAGTATACCACGGGCACCACATACCCAACGACACCGCGGGCACCACATACCCTAGTACACCGCGAGCATCACATACCCTAGTGCACCGCGGGCACCACATACCCCACTACACCGCGGGCATCATATACCCTAGTACACAGCGGGCATCACATACCCTAGTATACCGCGGGCACCACATACCCTAGTACACCGCGGGCACCACATACCCTAGGACACTGCGGGTAACACATACCCAAGTACACCGCGGGCATCACATACCCTAGAACAACGCAGGCATAACATATCCTAGTACACCGCGGGCACCACATACCCAAGTACACCGCGGGCACCACATACCCAAGTATACCACGGGCACCACATACCCAAGTACACCGTGGGCATCACATACCCAACTACACTGCGGGCACCACATACCCCACTACGTAACGTTGTGTAACGTTGTGTCTAATACAATTACCTAATTAAATCAAAACATTAAAAATAATTAAAATCTAACTATTAAACTATACATTTTTATAAATTAATCAAATCTATATTTTTACATTTTTTACTAAGAAACAAATCTGAGTTTTACGGAACGTTATCGTCGTCCTAACAACTAGTTTTTTAAACTGTGGCAACTGCATCGTCATTCGCGTTCGCAGCGTCATCAAGCACTACACTACCGGCCTCTGAGAACGAAGGACGCATACCTACATTTTCTACTAAACTATTCAAGTAAATCTAAAAGTGCAAGGAATCCTTCTAGGGTGAGTTCACAGCTTATAAAATACTGCCTAAGCCTAGATATTTTCTGTAAAGCTGTCTGCGAAGTCCACACTAGCTGTGAGGATTTTTTTAACGAGTCACTGTCGCCTACTCCCTACCCTCAGCTCTGTGGCTTGGCACTTGGCTCCGTTCTGAAGCTCGTCCTAAGACCTGCTGTTCCTTCCAGGATTCACCCTCCTACGTGGACTACCTATTCACCCTCCTACGTGGACTACCTATTCACCCTTCTACTTGGACTATTCTTCTTTCTTCTACCTCTGCTGCTATTGCTGCTCCTGCTTCCTCCACTTACTCCTGACTGCGGCTGCTCCACTACTGGAAAATCTTCCTGGAGAGCCGCGGAGTGAAGCTGCCTTCATACAAGGACACAGAAGAACGTTGCCTAAGCCTGGAGCCTGGATCTAACCCCGGAATACTCAGGCCAGTGACAGTGCTATCATAAACTCAGTGACTAGATAATCTATGTGCGGCTGTGTAGGTTTAAAGGACAGTAAAGGTGTGGTAAATCTAATATCCTACTTTATTTCCACCCTGAGCAGGACCCTATACCTATATCTATCTGCGGGCGAAAACCCTAACGCCGCAGTGGCGCCCAAATTAACGTGGTTATCTATACAGCCTAGCATTTATCTAGTCACATACCTTTCAGCTAGTCGTGCAGTGTCTAAGAACGTGTAAACGAAGCGGTGAACTATTTTATCTCAGCGAACTGGTACGTACATTTTACCCTATGTTAATTGTACGAGAATCATCGTGAATCATTGTATCTATTGTTACTAAGCCAATCAAGTAATTTATTTAAACTGTTACGTACGTTAGCTTACATTTATTAAGGAACTGTTAATTTAAAAACTATAGGAAAATTTTAAAAATTATTTAATACTACCCTCATTTAAATAAATCTACGTAACGGTTCGCAGTTACACTATTAACGATTTTGCATGAGTGTAATTTTTATAACTATTTCACTAAATTACTGTTATCACCGATTCGTAATAGGTCAATTCTCTTTGTGTAACAGACAGCTATTTGTTTCTTTAGCTCTCGGCAGTTGTATGCGGTTATAAACAGGTGGTACTTATTTAATAATTTTCTCACATTATTTTTGTCTATTGCCATTTCTATTGTTACTGATTTATTTTGTGTTTACTGTGTTTTGCCTGAATCATCATAATGGGAACTCACCCTATAAAATTCCTACTGCTAAATAAAAATGAGTTGTCGTATGAGGTCCTTATCAGAGGCGAGGAACCAGCTGCCACAGTACTAAAACTAAGAAATCAAATTAATAAATTAACTGTAATGATCCCATCGGAGGATATTCAAGAATCTGGTCTTGAGTCTGAGGTTGATTTGGAGGGTGTCACGTTGTCACTTAAAGAATTTTATTCAAGAGTCAAATCCTTGCAAGAAAAATATGACGTAAACCTATTCGAGCGTACTAAAGCCTTACCGTTTGAATCGGATGGACAGGACTGACATTAAGGAGAAAGTAAATAAACTAAGTAATGAGTTTAAAGCTCAATATTCGCTACTAAAAACACTTGCTCAAGCTAGTTCGTCTTCGCTAACTGATCAGTCGAGTTCAAGTCAATCGTTTGCTATAAGTGACGCTTACAGTAAATGTGAACGTAATCATATAACCGACTTACAAAAAATAAAATTTCATGGTAAAACCTGTGTGAGAGTGTTTATACAAAGAGTGAATGAGTTTTGTACGTCTAGGAGTATACCACATTCTAAAATACTTACATATGCGACGGAAATATTTACAGGTCCAGCACTACATTGGTACCGTAGTATTAGGGACGAAGTAGGTACATGGGACGAACTATGTAAATTATTAATTGCTGATTTTGGTCAATTTGACTATGACTATAGACTAATGGCAGAGATACGTAATCGTACGCAGGGTGATTCTGAAAACATAGTAGTATACCTAGCGATTATGTCTGAACTATTTAGTAGATTGTCTAAACCTAGAACTGAGGAGGAAAAAGTAGAAATATTACTACACAATATTAGGCCGTGTTATGCGACTGTTTTATTATCGCACACTGATAGCATAACCTCTATTAGTACACTTCGTACACTCTGTCGGAACTTCGAGAAAGTACAGGCGTTGAGCACTCAGTTCCGCGAGCCTCCGAAAATAACTAACGAAACTGTAGCTCCAGATCTAGCGTTTGTTAAACTGCAGGAACCGAATACAAAAAATTTTTATAATAATAGAAATTATAATGCGACTAGTAAACCGTACTATAATAAATTTATGAATGGACAGACCTCTAGTTCTAACTCGAGCGCTGCGCCTACGCCAGTGGCTTCTGTAAATACCAGCTCACGGGACCAGGGTAATAAAAAACTTTATTGTCCGCGGTGCCGCGATGACTCGCATAATTTACGCCAGTGTAAACAGGAACACTTTCTAATATGTTTCAAATGCGGAAAAAAGAACACTAAATATCCTGAGTGTACTAGCTGCCACCCTACTATTAACAATAATTCAAAAAACTAATTAGCTTAGATTGCTGCAAAAAGAGTACTATTAGTTCTATTTCTACAAAAACTAGTGAAAAAGAGTGGAAAGAATGGCTGCACTTTATAAAAATATTTTCATCTAGTTACTCTATTGCATCAATCTTAAATAATAAACCCACTAACGACATACGTCCTTATGTAACTATTAATGTAGGTAACCTATCTATTTGTGGTCTTCTCGATTCAGGATCTGCTGTTTCTATACTAGGAAATAATTCTCACTTACATATTCTTACGTTAGGACATACCCTGATAAAAGATTTTACTCTAAAAACATTTATGGCTGCCGGTGGTCAGTCACTATCTGCCATTGGATATATCAATCTACCTATTTCTTTTGAAAATAACTTCCATGTAATTCGTGCATATGTAATACCGGAAGTGACATCGCCGTTGATTCTAGGTGTTGACTTTTGGGAAAGATTTGATCTTTGTCCGAAGTACTTACATTCCATTACATTGACAAATGAGTCTAGAAACTGTATCGCGGAGGTCAATTACCCTTCAGGCACACTACAGGCCTATAATGATTTGTGCGAGTCAGAACGTATAACTGCTGACAATGTAGTTCAACAATTTCATACAATTAGTTCACAAAAGTGTGGCCTAGGCCGTACCCATCTGGTGGAGCACACTATCGATACGGGTACTTCTGCCCCTATCAGACAGCGATATTACCGTCTCTCACCGGAGAAACAAAGGATACTTAGCAACGAACTCGATGAAATGCTTAGATTAGGTGTGGTCGAGGCCTGCGAAAGTCCGTGGTCTTCCCCTGTTCTACTGACACCAAAAAAGGATGGTTCGTTACGATTTTGTCTGGATAGTCGCAAATTGAACGCAATAACTAAAAAAGATGCTTATAAACTACCTTATATATCTGAAATTCTAGATAATTTAAAAAATGCTCGATATTTATCTAGTATTGATCTTTCTCGTGCCTACTGGCAATTACCTATAGCCGAGCAGGATCGAGACAAAACTTCATTCTATATACCTAATCGAGGTACTTATCGTTTTGTTACCGTTCCTTTTGGTCTAACCAACGGGCCTGCTACTCAGCAACGGTTAATGGACTTATTGTTCTATGGTCCCGAGTTTGAGAATTCTGTCTTTGTCTTTATTGACGATATAATAATCACTTCTACTGATTTTCAAACACATATAGCACTTCTGTTAAAAGTTCATAAAAAACTACAAATGGCAAATCTCACTATAAACTACGAAAAATCTCAATTTTTCAGAAATGAACTTAAGTATCTTGGCTTTGTGGTCAACTCTAAAGGTCTACACGTTGATCCAGGAAAAGTCGAGGCTATCATTAATTTTCCTATACCTACTAATAAAAAGGAGGTTAAAAGATTTCTTGGTACCGCTTCGTGGTATCGGAGATTTGTACCCAATTTTAGCGCTATTGCTGGCCCACTAAATAGTTTAACTTCTACAAGTAAACAGGTTAAGCCATTTACATGGACAAAAGAAGCCGACGACGCCTTCTCTAAATTAAAGGATTGTCTGGTCTCTGCTCCTATTCTTTCGTGCCCTAATTTCGATTTACCTTTTGAGATTCACACTGACGCTAGTGATTATGGTGTTGGTGGTGTACTGACACAAACTATTGATGGTGTGGAACATCCTATTGCTTATATGAGTAAATCCCTAACTGCTCAAGAGAGAAACTACAGTATTACTGAAAGAGAAGCATTAGCTGTGCTTGTAGCTCTTGAACACTGGAGATGTTATATTGATAACGGTCGTAAATTTACTGTCTATACTGATCACTCTGCATTAAAATGGTTTTTAAATCTAAATAATCCTACTGGTCGTCTTGCACGCTGGGGTGTGCGCTTATCCGCCTTTAACTTCGAAATGAAACACCGTCGAGGCGCAGACAATATAATACCGGACGCGCTATCGCGTGCTTGTCCTATCGCTACTGTAGATACTTCTCCTAAAACTACTAATACAAAAGATGAATGGTACCTTAACATTTTTCACGGTTGTCAGAACTCTGCAGTTTCGTTTCCTAACTACATTATAAAAAATGATAAACTATACCGTTTTATGAAAGGAAAATGTTCGCTAACAAAGGAATTTGAGTGGAAGGAAGTTGTACCTTATGAGGTTAGAGAGGCTGTTATTCTAGAAAATCATGCTGAACCTATTGCAGGTCATCTAGGTATTTTTAAGACATATAAACGTCTCACTTTAAAATATTACTGGCCTGGTATGCATGCTGACGTGGTCAAAGTGATAACTTCTTGTGAGAACTGCTGCGCTCACAAACATCAGAACCATGCCACTCTAGGAGAAATGGGCCGACCTAAATCGTGTTCTAGACCATTTCAAGTACTAAGTATTGACCTGGTCGGACCTTTACCTGTATCTAGAAAACAGAATACCTTTTTACTAGTGGTCACTTGTTGTTTTAGTAAATATTGTCTTTTATTTCCGATTAAACGGGCTACCGCCGAAATCGTTACTAAACATCTAGAGGAAAATGTATTTCTAATCCACGGCATTCCCGAAACAGTTATACTAGATAATGGAAAACAATTTATTAGTGCTACTTTAAGGCAAATGTTATCTAAATATAATGTCCCTCGTTTACATTTTACTCCTAAATACACGCCTCACGTGAATACAGTAGAAAGATACAATAAAACTATCATGACTGCAGTTTCTACATTTATCGCTAACGATCATCGCATCTGGGATACATTAATACCTAAAGTACAATTTGCAATAAACAACTCTGTAAACGAAGTAACCGGTTATACGCCGTCATTTTTAGTGTATGGCCGAGAGTTAGTTTCTTGTGGTTCGCACTACACTAACAATGAATCTGCTGACGCGGAGGATCTTATCTTCCAGCCGCGTGATCAATATGCTGAAAACCTAGGTATCTTATCGTCTATATTTAACAAGGTACAACTAGCCTTATTACAAGCTCATAGTAGAAATTCTAAGTCTTATAACTTACGTAAAAAACCTATGGAATTTAACGTGGGTGATGTGATTTGGAGAAAAACTTTTTTCCAAAGCGATAAGGATAAATATTTTAATAAAAAACTAGCTGCTAAGTATATAAAATGTAAAATTATCTCTAAAAAATCTCCACTTGTTTACGAACTAAGTGACATGAGCGGTAACAATCTAGGCTCATGGCATGTAAAGGACTTTAAATTAATAAATTATAAAGATTAAAACTAGTAAACAAATTAGCTAAGTTTAAATTATATGTACATACTTCACTAAATAATTATCAATAAGTAGGTATTTTTGTTTTGCTGATGAGGTTAGGTAACTATATCTGACTATATCGACTAACTAAAATAATTCTATACGAATAGGTAAACAAACCTTAACACGGTATTATTCAATATGCACCGTGTAGGTATCTAAAATTCTGTACTTTTATATATATCTCTCTAATCAGACGATTATTTCATGCTGCGTTATAATTTGTTTGTAGGTATATTTTTAAAGGTCATTGGAATGCTGAATCTACAAATTTATAGGCTGTTATAAGTTTTATTCAGTATTGCATGTTATTCGTATTAGTATATTATGGTCGTAAAAAATAACTATCTAGTAACTATATTTCAGTACCTATGCTATATATAAATGAACAACAAGCTACCTATTATGAGTTGTCGTGCTAATACGATGAACTTCGTCTATGCTGTTTTGAGTTACTTTGTTTACTAATACAAGTACACTCTTTATGTAAGGGTCTTATGAACGCTATCGTGATAAAGACAAAATGAAAGGTAGAATAAAAGGGATGTATGAATGATGATATTATGAAAGTAGGACAGTACTATGAAATTTTAGTGTAGTGAGTCGGATTTTTTTTATAGGAAAAATCCTACGCTTTTTGGCGGGGTACTGTAACGTTGTGTCTAATACAATTACCTAATTAAATCAAAACATTAAAAATAATTAAAATCTAACTATTAAACTATACATTTTTATAAATTAATCAAATCTATATTTTTACATTTTTTACTAAGAAACAAATCTGAGTTTTACGGAACGTTATCGTCGTCCTAACAACTAGTTTTTTAACCCGGCGTCAGCACAGTCAAAATGTGCAACAACGACAGTAGGGTTGGGTCGACAGGACCCGTATAAGAAAACGCCATAATTACAAAAGTTAAAATAAATTTGGTTTGTGGTTGTACTATCTGTATAATACGATTATCGTTATAGGTTTTGAGTAGAAAAAAAAACAACAGGATACGAAACTATCTTTTTAATTACTTTTTTATAAAAGTATCACAAATAAATAACAAAATAGACAACCTCTGTCTTAAAGTAATAAAATTTTAACAAAACACACTTTTTTCTACAATATAAACTCATTTGTTACATGGTAATCAAGTAATTAATAGACTAATAATATAACACCATTTGTATCAGTCTTATACGTCAGTCATGGTATCCTTATCATTTGCGCAATCTCGGCAGTACATTTAGGATAGTAAAATTTTCGTATTCGGAGTCGGATTCTTGCAAAATACTTAAAATTCGCTGCCGTTCACGTTCTTCGATATTCATAATTGCAAAAGTTCTGAAAATAACAAAATAAACAATATTATAAAACCAAAAATCATTTTTTAAAACGGCGCAAAATTACGACACGAATAGTATGGTTGGGTCATATTTACCTTTTTCGCGTTTGACCGTGTCTATCATCCGCTGCGGCCGCAACACGACTTATTGGCGATATCCCGCACTAAGTGGGGACTGTTAGCTCCAGCTACTGAGAAGTTTGGCAACGTCGCACACAAATTCTAAGAAACACGCTCATTTGAAAACTGCTCGGGTCAAATAGACCCAACTGTGCGAACGCCGGGTTAAACTGTGGCAACTGCATCGTCATTCGCGTTCGCAGCGTCATCAAGCACTACACTACCGGCCTCTGAGAACGAAGGACGCATACCTACATTTTCTACTAAACTATTCAAGTAAATCTAAAAGTGCAAGGAATCCCTCTAGGGTGAGTTCACAGCTTATAAAATACTGCCTAAGCCTAGATATTTTCTGTAAAGCTGTCTGCGAAGTCCACACTAGCTGTGAGGGTTTTTTTAACGAGTCACTGTCGCCTACTCCCTACCCTCAGCTCTGTGGCTTGGCACTTGGCTCCGTTCTGAAGCTCGTCCTAAGACCTGCTGTTCCTTCCAGGATTCACCCTCCTACGTGGACTACCTATTCACCCTCCTACGTGGACTACCTATTCACCCTTCTACTTGGACTATTCTTCTTTCTTCTACCTCTGCTGCTATTGCTGCTCCTGCTTCCTCCACTTACTCCTGACTGCGGCTGCTCCACTACTGGAAAATCTTCCTGGAGAGCCGCGGAGTGAAGCTGCCTTCATACAAGGACACAGAAGAACGTTGCCTAAGCCTGGAGCCTGGATCTAACCCCGGAATACTCAGGCCAGTGACAGTGCTATCATAAACTCAGTGACTAGATAATCTATGTGCGGCTGTGTAGGTTTAAAGGACAGTAAAGGTGTGGTAAATCTAATATCCTACTTTATTTCCACCCTGAGCAGGACCCTATACCTATCTATCTGCGGGCGAAAACCCTAACGCCGCAACCGCGGGCATCATATACCCTAGTACACCGTGGGCATCGCATACCCAAGTACAACGCGGGCATCACATACCCAACTACACCGCGGGCACCACATACCCAAGTTTACCGCGGGCATCACATACCCTAGTGCACCGCGAGCACCACATACCCCACTACACCGCGGGCATCATATACCCTAGTACACCGCGGGCATCACATACCCAACAACACCGCGGGCACCACATACCCTAGTACACCGCGGGCATCACATACCCTAGTGCACCGCGGGCACCACATACCCAAGTATACCGCGGGCATCACATACCCTAGTGCACCGCGGGCACCACATATCCCACTACACCGCGGGCATCATATACCCTAGTACACAGCGGGCATCATATACCCTAGTACACAGCGGGCATCACATACCCTAGTATACCGCGGGCACCACATACCCTAGTAAACCGCGGGCACCACATACCCTAGTACACCGCGGGCATCACATACCCTAGTGCACCGCGGGCACCACATACCCCACTACACCGCGGGCATCATATACCCTAGTACACCGCGGGCATCACATACCCAACAACACCGCGGGCACCACATACCCTAGTACACCGCGGGCATCACATACCCAACAACACCGCGGGCACCACATACCCTACTACACCGCGGGCATCATATACCCTAGTACACAGCGGGCATCACAAACCCTAGTACACCGCGGAAATCACATACCCAACAACACCGCGGGCACCACATACCCTAGTACACCGCGGGCATCACATACCCTAGTGCAACGCGGGCACCACATACCCAAGTATACCGCGGGCATCACATACCCTAGTGCACCGCGGGCACCACATATCCCACTACACCGCGGGCATCATATACCCTAGTACACAGCGGGAATCATATACCCTAGTACACAGCGGGCATCACATACCCTAGTATACCGCGGGCACCACATACCCTAGTACACCGCGGGCATCACATACCCTAGTGCACCGCGGGAACCACATACCCCACTACACCGCGGGCATCACATACCCTAGTGCACCGCGGGCACCACATACCCCACTACACCGCGGGCATCATATACCCTAGTACACCGCGGGCATCACATACCCAACAACACCGCGGGCACCACATACCCTACTACACCGCGGGCATCATATACCCTAGTACACAGCGGGCATCACAAACCCTAGTATACCGCGGGCACCACATACCCTAGTACACCGCGGGCACCACATACCCTAGTACACTGCGGGTAACACATACCCAAGTACACCGCGGGCATCACATACCCTAGAACAACGCGGGCATAACTTATCCTAGTACACCGCGGGCACCACATACCCAAGTACACCGCGGGCACCACATACCCAAGTATACCACGGGCACCACATACCCAACTACACTGCGGGCACCACATACCCCACTACACTGCGGGCATCATATACCCTAGTACACCGTGGGCATCGCATACCCAAGTACACCGCGGGCATCACATACCCAAATACACCGCGGGCACCACATACCCAAGTATACCGCGGGCATCACATACCCTAGTGCACCGCGGGCACCACATACCCAAGTATACCACGGGCACCACATACCCAACTACACTGCGGGCACCACATACCCCACTACACCGCGGGCATCATATACCCTAGTACACCGTGGGCATCGCATACCCAAGTACACCGTGGGCATCACATACCCAACTACACTGCGGGCACCACATACCCCACTACACCGCGGGCATCATATACCCTAGTACACCGTGGGCATCGCATACCCAAGTACACCGCGGGCATCACATACCCAACTACACCGCGGGCACCACATACCCAAGTTTACCGCGGGCATCACATACCCTAGTGCACCGCGGGCACCACATACCCCACTACACCGCGGGCATCATATACCCTAGTACACCGCGGGCATCACATACCCAACAACACCGCGGGCACCACATACCCTAGTACACCGCGGGCATCACATACCCTAGTGCACCGCGGGCACCACATACCCAAGTATACCGCGGGCATCACATACCCTAGTGCACCGCGGGCACCACATATCCCACTACACCGCGGGCATCATATACCCTAGTACACAGCGGGCATCATATACCCTAGTACACAGCGGGCATCACATACCCTAGTATACCGCGGGCACCACATACCCTAGTACACCGCGGGCACCACATACCCTAGTACACCGCGGGCATCACATACCCTAGTGCACCGCGGGCACCACATACCCCACTACACCGCGGGCACCACATACCCCACTACACCGCGGGCATCATATACCCTAGTACACCGCGGGCATCACATACCCAACAACACCGCGGGCACCACATACCCTAGTACACCGCGGGCATCACATACCCAACAACACCGCGGGCACCACATACCCTACTACACCGCGGGCATCATATACCCTAGTACACAGCGGGCATCACAAACCCTAGTATACCGCGGGCACCACATACCCTAGTACACCGCGGGCATCACATACCCTAGAACAACGCGGGCATAACTTATCCTAGTACACCGCGGGCACCACATACCCAAGTACACCGCGGGCACCACATACCCAAGTATACCACGGGCACCACATACCCAACTACACTGCGGGCACCACATACCCCACTACACCGCGGGCATCATATACCCTAGTACACCGTGAGCATCGCATACCCAAGTACACCGCGGGCATCACATACCCAAATACACCGCGGGCACCACATACCCAAGTATACCGCGGGCATCACATACCCTAGTGCACCGCGGGCACCACATACCCCACTACACCGCGGGCGTCATATACCCTAGTACACAGCGGGCATCACATACCCTAGTATACCGCGGGCACCACATACCCAAGTACACCGCGGGCACCACATACCCTAGTACACCGCGGGCATCACATACCCTAGTGCACCGCGGGCACCACATACCCCACTACACCGTGGGCATCATATACCCTAGTACACAGCGGGCATCACATACCCTAGTATACCGCGGGCACCACATACCCAAGTACACCGCGGGCACCACATACCCAAGTATACCGCGGGCATCACATACCCTAGTGCACCGCGGGCACCACATACCCCACTACACCGCGGGCGTCATATACCCTAGTACACAGCGGGCATCACATACCCTAGTATACCGCGGGCACCACATACCCAAGTACACCGCGGGCACCACATACCCTAGTACACCGCGGGCATCACATACCCTAGTGCACCGCGGGCACCACATACCCCACTACACCGTGGGCATCATATACCCTAGTACACAGCGGGCATCACATACCCTAGTATACCGCGGGCACCACATACCCAAGTACACCGCGGGCACCACATACCCTAGTACACCGCGGGCATCATATACCCTAGTACACCGCGGGAATCACATACCCAACAACACCGCGGGCACCACATACCCTAGTACACCGCGGGCATCACATACCCTAGTGCACCGCGGGCACCACAAACCCAAGTATACCGCGGGCATCACATACCCTAGTGCACCGCGGGCACCACATATCCCACTACACCGCGGGCATCATATACCCTAGTACACAGCGGGCATCATATACCCTTGTACACAGCGGGCATCACATACCCTAGTATACCGCGGGCACCACATACCCTAGTACACCGCGGGCACCACATACCCTAGTACACCGCGGGCATCACATACCCTAGTGCACCGCGGGCACCACATACCCCACTACACCGCGGGCATCACATACCCTAGTGCACCGCGGGCACCACATACCCCACTACACCGCGGGCATCATATACCCTAGTACACCGCGGGCATCACATACCCAACAACACCGCGGGCACCACATACCCTACTACACCGCGGGCATCATATACCCTAGTACACAGCGGGCATCACAAACCCTAGTATACCGCGGGCACCACATACCCTAGTACACCGCGGGCACCACATACCCTAGTACACTGCGGGTAACACATACCCAAGTACACCGCGGGCATCACATACCCTAGAACAACGCGGGCATAACTTATCCTAGTACACCGCGGGCACCACATACCCAAGTACACCGCGGGCACCACATACCCAAGTATACCACGGGCACCACATACCCAACTACACTGCGGGCACCACATACCCCACTACACCGCGGGCATCATATACCCTAGTACACCGTGGGCATCGCATACCCAAGTACACCGCGGGCATCACATACCCTAGTATACCGCGGGCACCACATACCCAAGTACACCGCGGGCACCACATACCCTAGTACACCGCGGGCATCACATACCCTAGTGCACCGCGGGCACCACATACCCCACTACACCGCGGGCATCATATACCCTAGTACACAGCGGGCATCACATACCCTAGTATACCGCGGTGTACTAGGGTATGTGATGCCCGCGGTGTACTAGGGTATGTGGTGCCCGCGGTGTACTTGGGTATGTGGTGCCCGCGGTATACTAGGGTATGTGGTGCCCGCGGTGTACTAGGATAAGTTATGCCCGCGTTGTTCTAGGGTATGTGATGCCCGCGGTGTACTTGGGTATGTGTTACCCGCAGTGTACTAGGGTATGTGGTGCCCGCGGTGTACTAGGGTATGTGGTGCCCGCGGTATACTAGGGTATGTGATGCCCGCTGTGTACTAGGGTATATGATGCCCGCGGTGTAGTAGGGTATGTGGTGCCCGCGGTGTAGTTGGGTATGTGATGCCCGCGGTGTACTAGGGTATATGATGCCCGCGGTGTAGTGGGGTATGTGGTGCCCGCGGTGCACTAGGGTATGTGATGCCCGCGGTGTAGTGGGGTATGTGGTGCCCGCGGTGCACTAGGGTATGTGATGCCCGCGGTGTACTAAAGTATGTGGTGCCCGCGGTGTACTAGGGTATGTGGTGCCCGCGGTATACTAGGGTATGTGATGCCCGCTGTGTACTAGGGTATATGATGCCCGCTGTGTACTAGGGTATATGATGCCCGCGGTGTAGTGGGATATGTGGTGCCCGCGGTGCACTAGGGTATGTGATGCCCGCGGTATACTTGGGTATGTGGTGCCCGCGGTGCACTAGGGTATGTGATGCCCGCGGTGTACTAGGGTATGTAGTGCCCGCGGTGTTGTTGGGTATGTGATTCCCGCGGTGTACTAGGGTATATGATGCCCGCGGTGTACTAGGGTATGTGGTGCCCGCGGTGTACTTGGGTATGTGGTGCCCGCGGTATACTAGGGTATGTGATGCCCGCTGTGTACTAGGGTATATGATGCCCACGGTGTAGTGGGGTATGTGGTGCCCGCGGTGCACTAGGGTATGTGATGCCCGCGGTGTACTAGGGTATGTGGTGCCCGCGGTGTACTTGGGTATGTCGTGCCCGCGGTATACTAGGGTATGTGATGCCCGCTGTGTACTAGGGTATATGACGCCCGCGGTGTAGTGGGGTATGTGGTGCCCGCGGTGCACTAGGGTATGTGATGCCCGCGGTATACTTGGGTATGTGGTGCCCGCGGTGTATTTGGGTATGTGATGCCCGCGGTGTACTTGGGTATGCGATGCTCACGGTGTACTAGGGTATATGATGCCCGCGGTGTAGTGGGGTATGTGGTGCCCGCAGTGTAGTTGGGTATGTGGTGCCCGTGGTATACTTGGGTATATGGTGCCCGCGGTGTACTTGGGTATGTGGTGCCCGCGGTGTACTAGGATAAGTTATGCCCGCGTTGTTCTAGGGTATGTGATGCCCGCGGTATACTAGGGTTTGTGATGCCCGCTGTGTACTAGGGTATATGATGCCCGCGGTGTAGTAGGGTATGTGGTGCCCGCGGTGTTGTTGGGTATGTGATGCCCGCGGTGTACTAGGGTATGTGGTGCCCGCGGTGTTGTTGGGTATGTGATGCCCGCGGTGTACTAGGGTATATGATGCCCGCGGTGTAGTGGGGTATGTGGTGCCCGCGGTGCACTAGGGTATGTGATGCCCGCGGTGTAGTGGGGTATGTGGTGCCCGCGGTGCACTAGGGTATGTGATGCCCGCGGTGTACTAGGGTATGTGGTGCCCGCGGTGTACTAGGGTATGTGGTGCCCGCGGTATACTAGGGTATGTGATGCCCGCTGTGTACTAGGGTATATGATGCCCGCTGTGTACTAGGGTATATGATGCCCGCGGTGTAGTGGGATATGTGGTGCCCGCGGTGCACTAGGGTATGTGATGCCCGCGGTATACTTGGGTATGTGGTGCCCGCGGTGCAATAGGGTATGTGATGCCCGCGGTGTACTAGGGTATGTGGTGCCCGCGGTGTTGTTGGGTATGTGATGCCCGCGGTGTACTAGGGTATATGATGCCCGCGGTGTAGTGGGGTATGTGGTGCCCGCGGTGCACTAGGGTATGTGATGCCCGCGGTAAATTTGGGTATGTGGTGCCCGCGGTGTAGTTGGGTATGTGATGCCCGCGTTGTACTTGGGTATGCGATGCCCACGGTGTACTAGGGTATATGATGCCCGCGGTGTAGTGGGGTATGTGGTGCCCGCAGTGTAGTTGGGTATGTGATGCCCTCGGTGTACTTGGGTATGCGATGCCCACGGTGTACTAGGGTATATGATGCCCGCGGTGTAGTGGGGTATGTGGTGCCCGCAGTGTAGTTGGGTATGTGGTGCCCGCGGTATACTTGGGTATGTGGTGCCCGCGGTGCACTAGGGTATGTGATGCCCGCGGTATACTTGGGTATGTGGTGCCCGCGGTGTATTTGGGTATGTGATGCCCGCGGTGTACTTGGGTATGCGATGCCCACGGTGTACTAGGGTATATGATGCCCGCGGTGTAGTGGGGTATGTGGTGCCCGCAGTGTAGTTGGGTATGTGGTGCCCGTGGTATACTTGGGTATGTGGTGCCCGCGGTGTACTTGGGTATGTGGTGCCCGCGGTGTACTAGGATAAGTTATGCCCGCGTTGTTCTAGGGTATGTGATGCCCGCGGTGTACTTGGGTATGTGTTACCCGCAGTGTACTAGGGTATGTGTTACCCGCAGTGTACTAGGGTATGTGGTGCCCGCGGTGTACTAGGGTATGTGGTGCCCGCGGTATACTAGGGTTTGTGATGCCCGCTGTGTACTAGGGTATATGATGCCCGCGGTGTAGTAGGGTATGTGGTGCCCGCGGTGTTGTTGGGTATGTGATGCCCGCGGTGTACTAGGGTATATGATGCCCGCGGTGTAGTGGGGTATGTGGTGCCCGCGGTGCACTAGGGTATGTGATGCCCGCGGTATACTTGGGTATGTGGTGCCCGCGGTGCACTAGGGTATGTGATGCCCGCGGTGTACTAGGGTATGTGGTGCCCGCGGTGTTGTTGGGTATGTGATGCCCGCGGTGTACTAGGGTATATGATGCCCGCGGTGTAGTGGGGTATGTGGTGCCCGCGGTGCACTAGGGTATGTGATGCCCGCGGTAAACTTGGGTATGTGGTGCCCGCGGTGTAGTTGGGTATGTGATGCCCGCGTTGTACTTGGGTATGCGATGCCCACGGTGTACTAGGGTATATGATGCCCGCGGTGTAGTGGGGTATGTGGTGCCCGCAGTGTAGTTGGGTATGTGATGCCCGCGGTGTACTTGGGTATGCGATGCCCACGGTGTACTAGGGTATATGATGCCCGCGGTGTAGTGGGGTATGTGGTGCCCGCAGTGTAGTTGGGTATGTGGTGCCCGCGGTATACTTGGGTATGTGGTGCCCGCGGTGCACTAGGGTATGTGATGCCCGCGGTATACTTGGGTATGTGGTGCCCGCGGTGTATTTGGGTATGTGATGCCCGCGGTGTACTTGGGTATGCGATGCCCACGGTGTACTAGGGTATATGATGCCCGCGGTGTAGTGGGGTATGTGGTGCCCGCAGTGTAGTTGGGTATGTGGTGCCCGTGGTATACTTGGGTATGTGGTGCCCGCGGTGTACTTGGGTATGTGGTGCCCGCGGTGTACTAGGATAAGTTATGCCCGCGTTGTTCTAGGGTATGTGATGCCCGCGGTGTACTTGGGTATGTGTTACCCGCAGTGTACTAGGGTATGTGGTGCCCGCGGTGTACTAGGGTATGTGGTGCCCGCGGTGTACTAGGGTTTGTGATGCCCGCTGTGTACTAGGGTATATGATGCCCGCGGTGTAGTAGGGTATGTGGTGCCCGCGGTGTTGTTGGGTATGTGATGCCCGCGGTGTACTAGGGTATATGATGCCCGCGGTGTAGTGGGGTATGTGGTGCCCGCGGTGCACTAGGGTATGTGATGCCCGCGGTGTAGTGGGGTATGTGGTTCCCGCGGTGCACTAGGGTATGTGATGCCCGCGGTGTACTAGGGTATGTGGTGCCCACGGTGTACTAGGGTATGTGGTGCCCGCGGTATACTAGGGTATGTGATGCCCGCTGTGTACTAGGGTATATGACTCCCGCTGTGTACTAGGGTATATGATGCCCGCGGTGTAGTGGGATATGTGGTGCCCGCGGTGCACTAGGGTATGTGATGCCCGCGGTATACTTGGGTATGTGGTGCCCGCGTTGCACTAGGGTATGTGATGCCCGCGGTGTACTAGGGTATGTGGTGCCCGCGGTGTTGTTGGGTATGTGATTTCCGCGGTGTACTAGGGTATATGATGCCCGCGGTGTACTAGGGTATGTGGTGCCCGCGGTGTACTTGGGTATGTGGTGCCCGCGGTATACTAGGGTATGTGATGCCCGCTGTGTACTAGGGTATATGATGCCCACGGTGTAGTGGGGTATGTGGTGCCCGCGGTGCACTAGGGTATGTGATGCCCGCGGTGTACTAGGGTATGTGGTGCCCGCGGTGTACTTGGGTATGTGGTGCCCGCGGTATACTAGGGTATGTGATGCCCGCTGTGTACTAGGGTATATGATGCCCGCGGTGTAGTGGGGTATGTGGTGCCCGCGGTGCACTAGGGTATGTGATGCCCGCGGTATACTTGGGTATGTGGTGCCCGCGGTGTATTTGGGTATGTGATGCCCGCGGTGTACTTGGGTATGCGATGCCCACGGTGTACTAGGGTATATGATGCCCGCGGTGTAGTTGGGTATGTGGTGCCCGTGGTATACTTGGGTATGTGGTGCCCGCGGTGTACTTGGGTATGTGGTGCCCGCGGTGTAGTGGGGTATGTGGTTCCCGCGGTGCACTAGGGTATGTGATGCCCGCGGTGTACTAGGGTATGTGGTGCCCACGGTGTACTAGGGTATGTGGTGCCCGCGGTATACAAGGGTATGTGATGCCCGCTGTGTACTAGGGTATATGACTCCCGCTGTGTACTAGGGTATATGATGCCCGCGGTGTAGTGGGATATGTGGTGCCCGCGGTGCACTAGGGTATGTGATGCCCGCGGTATACTTGGGTATGTGGTGCCCGCGTTGCACTAGGGTATGTGATGCCCGCGGTGTACTAGGGTATGTGGTGCCCGCGGTGTTGTTGGGTATGTGATTTCCGCGGTGTACTAGGGTATATGATGCCCGCGGTGTACTAGGGTATGTGGTGCCCGCGGTGTACTTGGGTATGTGGTGCCCGCGGTATACTAGGGTATGTGATGCCCGCTGTGTACTAGGGTATATGATGCCCACGGTGTAGTGGGGTATGTGGTGCCCGCGGTGCACTAGGGTATGTGATGCCCGCGGTGTACTAGGGTATGTGGTGCCCGCGGTGTACTTGGGTATGTGGTGCCCGCTGTGTACTAGGGTATATGATGCCCGCGGTGTAGTGGGGTATGTGGTGCCCGCGGTGCACTAGGGTATGTGATGCCCGCGGTATACTTGGGTATGTGGTGCCCGCGGTGTATTTGGGTATGTGATGCCCGCGGTGTACTTGGGTATGCGATGCCCACGGTGTACTAGGGTATATGATGCCCGCGGTGTAGTTGGGTATGTGGTGCCCGTGGTATACTTGGGTATGTGGTGCCCGCGGTGTACTAGGGTATGTGGTGCCCGCGGTGTACTAGGATAAGTTATGCCCGCGTTGTTCTAGGGTATGTGATGCCCGCGGTGTACTTGGGTATGTGTTACCCGCAGTGTACTAGGGTATGTGGTGCCCGCGGTGTACTAGGGTATGTGGTGCCCGCGGTATACTAGGGTATGTGATGCCCGCTGTGTACTAGGGTATATGATGCCCGCGGTGTAGTGGGGTATGTGGTGCCCGCGGTGCACTAGGGTATGTGATGCTCGCGGTGTACTAGGGTATGTGGTGCCCGCGGTGTCGTTGGGTATGTGGTGCCCGTGGTATACTTGGGTATGTGGTGCCCGCGGTGTACTTGGGTATGTGGTGCCCGCGGTATACTAGGGTATGTGATGCCCGCGGTGTAGTGGGGTATGTGGTGCCCGCGGTGCACTAGGGTATGTGATGCCCGCGGTATACTTGGATATGTGGTGCCCGCGGTGTATTTGGGTATGTGATGCCCGCGGTGTACTTGGGTATGCGATGCCCACGGTGTACTAGGGTATATGATGCCCGCGGTGTAGTGGGGTATGTGGTGCCCGCAGTGTAGTTGGGTATGTGGTGCCCGTGGTATACTTGCGTATGTGGTGCCCGCGGTGTACTTGGGTATGTGGTGCCCGCGGTGTACTAGGATAAGTTATGCCCGCGTTGTTCTAGGGTATGTGATGCCCGCGGTGTACTTGGGTATGTGTTACCCGCAGTGTACTAGGGTATGTGGTGCCCGCGGTGTACTAGGGTATGTGGTGCCCGCGGTATACTAGGGTTTGTGATGCCCGCTGTGTACTAGGGTATGTGATGCCCGCGGTGTAGTAGGGTATGTGGTGCCCGCGGTGTTGTTGGGTATGTGATGCCCGCGGTGTACTAGGGTATGTGATGCCCGCGGTGTAGTGGGGTATGTGGTGCCCGCGGTGCACTAGGGTATGTGATGCCCGCGGTGTAGTGGGGTATGTGGTGCCCGCGGTATACTTGGATATGTGGTGCCCGCGGTGTATTTGGGTATGTGATGCCCGCGGTGTACTTGGGTATGCGATGCCCACGGTGTACTAGGGTATATGATGCCCGCGGTGTAGTGGGGTATGTGGTGCCCGCTGTGTACTAGGGTATATGATGCCCGCGGTGTAGTGGGATATGTGGTGCCCGCGGTGCACTAGGGTATGTGATGCCCGCGGTATACTTGGGTATGTGGTGCCCGCGGTGCACTAGGGTATGTGATGCCCGCGGTGTACTAGGGTATGTGGTGCCCGCGGTGTAGTTGGGTATGTGATTCCCGCGGTGTACTAGGGTATGTGATGCCCGCGGTGTACTAGGGTATGTGGTGCCCGCGGTGTACTTGGGTATGTGGTGCCCGCGGTATACTAGGGTATGTGATGCCCGCTGTGTACTAGGGTATATGATGCCCACGGTGTAGTGGGGTATGTGGTGCCCGCGGTGCACTAGGGTATGTGATGCCCGCGGTGTACTAGGGTATGTGGTGCCCGCGGTGTACTTGGGTATGTGGTGCCCGCGGTGTACTAGGATAAGTTATGCCCGCGTTGTTCTAGGGTATGTGATGCCCGCGGTGTACTAGGGTATGTGGTGCCCGCGGTATACTAGGGTTTGTGATGCCCGCTGTGTACTAGGGTATATGATGCCCGCGGTGTAGTAGGGTATGTGATGCCCGCTGTGTACTAGGGTATATGACGCCCGCGGTGTAGTGGGGTATGTGGTGCCCGCGGTGCACTAGGGTATGTGATGCCCGCGGTATACTTGGGTATGTGGTGCCCGCGGTGTATTTGGGTATGTGATGCCCGCGGTGTACTTGGGTATGCGATGCCCACGGTGTACTAGGGTATATGATGCCCGCGGTGTAGTGGGGTATGTGGTGCCCGCAGTGTAGTTGGGTATGTGGTGCCCGTGGTATACTTGGGTATGTGGTGCCCGCGGTGTACTTGGGTATGTGGTGCCCGCGGTGCACTAGGGTATGTGATGCCCGCGGTATACTTGGGTATGTGGTGCCCGCGGTGTATTTGGGTATGTGATGCCCGCGGTGTACTTGGGTATGCGATGCCCACGGTGTACTAGGGTATATGATGCCCGCGGTGTAGTTGGGTATGTGGTGCCCGTGGTATACTTGGGTATGTGGTGCCCGCGGTGTACTTGGGTATGTGGTGCCCGCGGTGTAGTGGGGTATGTGGTTCCCGCGGTGCACTAGGGTATGTGATGCCCGCGGTGTACTAGGGTATGTGGTGCATACGGTGTACTAGGGTATGTGGTGCCCGCGGTATACAAGGGTATGTGATGCCCGCTGTGTACTAGGGTATATGACTCCCGCTGTGTACTAGGGTATATGATGCCCGCGGTGTAGTGGGATATGTGGTGCCCGCGGTGCACTAGGGTATGTGATGCCCGCGGTATACTTGGGTATGTGGTGCCCGCGTTGCACTAGGGTATGTGATGCCCGCGGTGTACTAGGGTATGTGGTGCCCGCGGTGTTGTTGGGTATGTGATTTCCGCGGTGTACTAGGGTATATGATGCCCGCGGTGTACTAGGGTATGTGGTGCCCGCGGTGTACTTGGGTATGTGGTGCCCGCGGTATACTAGGGTATGTGATGCCCGCTGTGTACTAGGGTATATGATGC
This sequence comes from Ecliptopera silaceata, assembly GCA_932527185.1. Lineage (NCBI taxonomy): Eukaryota > Metazoa > Arthropoda > Insecta > Lepidoptera > Geometridae > Ecliptopera > Ecliptopera silaceata. The sequence goes on from OW052211.1 coordinate 4,457,699, forward strand.
CCACGGTGTAGTGGGGTATGTGGTGCCCGCGGTGCACTAGGGTATGTGATGCCCGCGGTGTACTAGGGTATGTGGTGCCCGCGGTGTACTTGGGTATGTGGTGCCCGCTGTGTACTAGGGTATATGATGCCCGCGGTGTAGTGGGGTATGTGGTGCCCGCGGTGCACTAGGGTATGTGATGCCCGCGGTATACTTGGGTATGTGGTGCCCGCGGTGTATTTGGGTATGTGATGCCCGCGGTGTACTTGGGTATGCGATGCCCACGGTGTACTAGGGTATATGATGCCCGCGGTGTAGTTGGGTATGTGGTGCCCGTGGTATACTTGGGTATGTGGTGCCCGCGGTGTACTAGGGTATGTGGTGCCCGCGGTGTACTAGGATAAGTTATGCCCGCGTTGTTCTAGGGTATGTGATGCCCGCGGTGTACTTGGGTATGTGTTACCCGCAGTGTACTAGGGTATGTGGTGCCCGCGGTGTACTAGGGTATGTGGTGCCCGCGGTATACTAGGGTATGTGATGCCCGCTGTGTACTAGGGTATATGATGCCCGCGGTGTAGTGGGGTATGTGGTGCCCGCGGTGCACTAGGGTATGTGATGCTCGCGGTGTACTAGGGTATGTGGTGCCCGCGGTGTCGTTGGGTATGTGGTGCCCGTGGTATACTTGGGTATGTGGTGCCCGCGGTGTACTTGGGTATGTGGTGCCCGCGGTATACTAGGGTATGTGATGCCCGCGGTGTAGTGGGGTATGTGGTGCCCGCGGTGCACTAGGGTATGTGATGCCCGCGGTATACTTGGATATGTGGTGCCCGCGGTGTATTTGGGTATGTGATGCCCGCGGTGTACTTGGGTATGCGATGCCCACGGTGTACTAGGGTATATGATGCCCGCGGTGTAGTGGGGTATGTGGTGCCCGCAGTGTAGTTGGGTATGTGGTGCCCGTGGTATACTTGCGTATGTGGTGCCCGCGGTGTACTTGGGTATGTGGTGCCCGCGGTGTACTAGGATAAGTTATGCCCGCGTTGTTCTAGGGTATGTGATGCCCGCGGTGCACTTGGGTATGTGTTACCCGCGGTGTACTAGGGTATGTGGTGCCCGCGGTGTACTAGGGTATGTGGTGCCCGCGGTATACTAGGGTTTGTGATGCCCGCTGTGTACTAGGGTATATGATGCCCGCGGTGTAGTAGGGTATGTGGTGCCCGCGGTGTTGTTGGGTATGTGATGCCCGCGGTGTACTAGGGTATATGATGCCCGCGGTGTAGTGGGGTATGTGGTGCCCGCGGTGCACTAGGGTATGTGATGCCCGCGGTGTAGTGGGGTATGTGGTGCCCGCGGTATACTTGGATATGTGGTGCCCGCGGTGTATTTGGGTATGTGATGCCCGCGGTGTACTTGGGTATGCGATGCCCACGGTGTACTAGGGTATATGATGCCCGCGGTGTAGTGGGGTATGTGGTGCCCGCTGTGTACTAGGGTATATGATGCCCGCGGTGTAGTGGGATATGTGGTGCCCGCGGTGCACTAGGGTATGTGATGCCCGCGGTATACTTGGGTATGTGGTGCCCGCGGTGCACTAGGGTATGTGATGCCCGCGGTGTACTAGGGTATGTGGTGCCCGCGGTGTTGTTGGGTATGTGATTCCCGCGGTGTACTAGGGTATATGATGCCCGCGGTGTACTAGGGTATGTGGTGCCCGCGGTGTACTTGGGTATGTGGTGCCCGCGGTATACTAGGGTATGTGATGCCCGCTGTGTACTAGGGTATATGATGCCCACGGTGTAGTGGGGTATGTGGTGCCCGCGGTGCACTAGGGTATGTGATGCCCGCGGTGTACTAGGGTATGTGGTGCCCGCGGTGTACTTGGGTATGTGGTGCCCGCGGTGTACTAGGATAAGTTATGCCCGCGTTGTTCTAGGGTATGTGATGCCCGCGGTGTACTAGGGTATGTGGTGCCCGCGGTATACTAGGGTTTGTGATGCCCGCTGTGTACTAGGGTATATGATGCCCGCGGTGTAGTAGGGTATGTGATGCCCGCTGTGTACTAGGGTATATGACGCCCGCGGTGTAGTGGGGTATGTGGTGCCCGCGGTGCACTAGGGTATGTGATGCCCGCGGTATACTTGGGTATGTGGTGCCCGCGGTGTATTTGGGTATGTGATGCCCGCGGTGTACTTGGGTATGCGATGCCCACGGTGTACTAGGGTATATGATGCCCGCGGTGTAGTGGGGTATGTGGTGCCCGCAGTGTAGTTGGGTATGTGGTGCCCGTGGTATACTTGCGTATGTGGTGCCCGCGGTGTACTTGGGTATGTGGTGCCCGCGGTGTACTAGGATAAGTTATGCCCGCGTTGTTCTAGGGTATGTGATGCCCGCGGTGTACTTGGGTATGTGTTACCCGCAGTGTACTAGGGTATGTGGTGCCCGCGGTGTACTAGGGTATGTGGTGCCCGCGGTATACTAGGGTTTGTGATGCCCGCTGTGTACTAGGGTATATGATGCCCGCGGTGTAGTAGGGTATGTGGTGCCCGCGGTGTTGTTGGGTATGTGATGCCCGCGGTGTACTAGGGTATATGATGCCCGCGGTGTAGTGGGGTATGTGGTGCCCGCGGTGCACTAGGGTATGTGATGCCCGCGGTGTAGTGGGGTATGTGGTGCCCGCGGTATACTTGGATATGTGGTGCCCGCGGTGTATTTGGGTATGTGATGCCCGCGGTGTACTTGGGTATGCGATGCCCACGGTGTACTAGGGTATATGATGCCCGCGGTGTAGTGGGGTATGTGGTGCCCGCTGTGTACTAGGGTATATGATGCCCGCGGTGTAGTGGGATATGTGGTGCCCGCGGTGCACTAGGGTATGTGATGCCCGCGGTATACTTGGGTATGTGGTGCCCGCGGTGCACTAGGGTATGTGATGCCCGCGGTGTACTAGGGTATGTGGTGCCCGCGGTGTTGTTGGGTATGTGATTCCCGCGGTGTACTAGGGTATGTGATGCCCGCGGTGTACTAGGGTATGTGGTGCCCGCGGTGTACTTGGGTATGTGGTGCCCGCGGTATACTTGGGTATGTGATGCCCGCTGTGTACTAGGGTATATGATGCCCACGGTGTAGTGGGGTATGTGGTGCCCGCGGTGCACTAGGGTATGTGATGCCCGCGGTGTACTAGGGTATGTGGTGCCCGCGGTGTACTTGGGTATGTGGTGCCCGCGGTGTACTAGGATAAGTTATGCCCGCGTTGTTCTAGGGTATGTGATGCCCGCGGTGTACTAGGGTATGTGGTGCCCGCGGTATACTAGGGTTTGTGATGCCCGCTGTGTACTAGGGTATATGATGCCCGCGGTGTAGTAGGGTATGTGATGCCCGCTGTGTACTAGGGTATATGACGCCCGCGGTGTAGTGGGGTATGTGGTGCCCGCGGTGCACTAGGGTATGTGATGCCCGCGGTATACTTGGGTATGTGGTGCCCGCGGTGTATTTGGGTATGTGATGCCCGCGGTGTACTTGGGTATGCGATGCCCACGGTGTACTAGGGTATATGATGCCCGCGGTGTAGTGGGGTATGTGGTGCCCGCAGTGTAGTTGGGTATGTGGTGCCCGTGGTATACTTGGGTATGTGGTGCCCGCGGTGTACTTGGGTATGTGGTGCCCGCGGTGCACTAGGGTATGTGATGCCCGCGGTATACTTGGGTATGTGGTGCCCGCGGTGTATTTGGGTATGTGATGCCCGCGGTGTACTTGGGTATGCGATGCCCACGGTGTACTAGGGTATATGATGCCCGCGGTGTAGTTGGGTATGTGGTGCCCGCGGTGTACTTGGGTATGTGGTGCCCGCGGTGTACTTGGGTATGTGGTGCCCGCGGTGTAGTGGGGTATGTGGTTCCCGCGGTGCACTAGGGTATGTGATGCCCGCGGTGTACTAGGGTATGTGGTGCATACGGTGTACTAGGGTATGTGGTGCCCGCGGTATACAAGGGTATGTGATGCCCGCTGTGTACTAGGGTATATGACTCCCGCTGTGTACTAGGGTATATGATGCCCGCGGTGTAGTGGGATATGTGGTGCCCGCGGTGCACTAGGGTATGTGATGCCCGCGGTATACTTGGGTATGTGGTGCCCGCGTTGCACTAGGGTATGTGATGCCCGCGGTGTACTAGGGTATGTGGTGCCCGCGGTGTTGTTGGGTATGTGATTTCCGCGGTGTACTAGGGTATATGATGCCCGCGGTGTACTAGGGTATGTGGTGCCCGCGGTGTACTAGGGTATGTGGTGCCCGCGGTATACTAGGGTATGTGATGCCCGCTGTGTACTAGGGTATATGATGCCCACGGTGTAGTGGGGTATGTGGTGCCCGCGGTGCACTAGGGTATGTGATGCCCGCGGTGTACTAGGGTATGTGGTGCCCGCGGTGTACTTGGGTATGTGGTGCCCGCTGTGTACTAGGGTATATGATGCCCGCGGTGTAGTGGGGTATGTGGTGCCCGCGGTGCACTAGGGTATGTGATGCCCGCGGTATACTTGGGTATGTGGTGCCCGCGGTGTATTTGGGTATGTGATGCCCGCGGTGTACTTGGGTATGCGATGCCCACGGTGTACTAGGGTATATGATGCCCGCGGTGTAGTTGGGTATGTGGTGCCCGTGGTATACTTGGGTATGTGGTGCCCGCGGTGTACTAGGGTATGTGGTGCCCGCGGTGTACTAGGATAAGTTATGCCCGCGTTGTTCTAGGGTATGTGATGCCCGCGGTGTACTTGGGTATGTGTTACCCGCAGTGTACTAGGGTATGTGGTGCCCGCGGTGTACTAGGGTATGTGGTGCCCGCGGTATACTAGGGTATGTGATGCCCGCTGTGTACTAGGGTATATGATGCCCGCGGTGTAGTGGGGTATGTGGTGCCCGCGGTGCACTAGGGTATGTGATGCTCGCGGTGTACTAGGGTATGTGGTGCCCGCGGTGTCGTTGGGTATGTGGTGCCCGTGGTATACTTGGGTATGTGGTGCCCGCGGTGTACTTGGGTATGTGGTGCCCGCGGTATACTAGGGTATGTGATGCCCGCGGTGTAGTGGGGTATGTGGTGCCCGCGGTGCACTAGGGTATGTGATGCCCGCGGTATACTTGGATATGTGGTGCCCGCGGTGTATTTAGGTATGTGATGCCCGCGGTGTACTTGGGTATGCGATGCCCACGGTGTACTAGGGTATATGATGCCCGCGGTGTAGTGGGGTATGTGGTGCCCGCAGTGTAGTTGGGTATGTGGTGCCCGTGGTATACTTGCGTATGTGGTGCCCGCGGTGTACTTGGGTATGTGGTGCCCGCGGTGTACTAGGATAAGTTATGCCCGCGTTGTTCTAGGGTATGTGATGCCCGCGGTGTACTTGGGTATGTGTTACCCGCAGTGTACTAGGGTATGTGGTGCCCGCGGTGTACTAGGGTATGTGGTGCCCGCGGTATACTAGGGTTTGTGATGCCCGCTGTGTACTAGGGTATATGATGCCCGCGGTGTAGTAGGGTATGTGGTGCCCGCGGTGTTGTTGGGTATGTGATGCCCGCGGTGTACTAGGGTATATGATGCCCGCGGTGTAGTGGGGTATGTGGTGCCCGCGGTGCACTAGGGTATGTGATGCCCGCGGTGTAGTGGGGTATGTGGTGCCCGCGGTATACTTGGGTATGTGGTGCCCGCGGTGTATTTGGGTATGTGATGCCCGCGGTGTACTTGGGTATGCGATGCCCACGGTGTACTAGGGTATATGATGCCCGCGGTGTAGTGGGGTATGTGGTGCCCGCTGTGTACTAGGGTATATGATGCCCGCGGTGTAGTGGGATATGTGGTGCCCGCGGTGCACTAGGGTATGTGATGCCCGCGGTGTACTTGGGTATGTGGTGCCCGCGGTGTACTAGGGTATGTGATGCCCGCGGTGTACTAGGGTATGTGGTGCCCGCGGTGTTGTTGGGTATGTGATGCCCGCGGTGTACTAGGGTATATGATGCCCGCGGTGTACTAGGGTATGTGGTGCCCGCGGTGTACTTGGGTATGTGGTGCCCGCGGTATACTAGGGTATGTGATGCCCGCTGTGTACTAGGGTATATGATGCCCACGGTGTAGTGGGGTATGTGGTGCCCGCGGTGCACTAGGGTATGTGATGCCCGCGGTGTACTAGGGTATGTGGTGCCCGCGGTGTACTTGGGTATGTGGTGCCCGCGGTGTACTAGGATAAGTTATGCCCGCGTTGTTCTAGGGTATGTGATGCCCGCGGTGTACTAGGGTATGTGGTGCCCGCGGTATACTAGGGTTTGTGATGCCCGCTGTGTACTAGGGTATATGATGCCCGCGGTGTAGTAGGGTATGTGATGCCCGCTGTGTACTAGGGTATATGACGCCCGCGGTGTAGTGGGGTATGTGGTGCCCGCGGTGCACTAGGGTATGTGATGCCCGCGGTATACTTGGGTATGTGGTGCCCGCGGTGTAGTTGGGTATGTGATGCCCGCGGTGTACTTGGGTATGCGATGCCCACGGTGTACTAGGGTATATGATGCCCGCGGTGTAGTGGGGTATGTGGTGCCCGCAGTGTAGTTGGGTATGTGGTGCCCGTGGTATACTTGGGTATGTGGTGCCCGCGGTGTACTTGGGTATGTGGTGCCCGCGGTGTACTAGGATAAGTTATGCCCGCGTTGTTCTAGGGTATGTGATGCCCGCGGTGTACTAGGGTATGTGGTGCCCGCGGTATACTAGGGTTTGTGATGCCCGCTGTGTACTAGGGTATATGATGCCCGCGGTGTAGTAGGGTATGTGGTGCCCGCGGTGTTGTTGGGTATGTGATGCCCGCGGTGTACTAGGGTATGTGGTGCCCGCGGTGTTGTTGGGTATGTGATGCCCGCGGTGTACTAGGGTATATGATGCCCGCGGTGTAGTGGGGTATGTGGTGCCCGCGGTGCACTAGGGTATGTGATGCCCGCGGTGTAGTGGGGTATGTGGTGCCCGCGGTGCACTAGGGTATGTGATGCCCGCGGTGTACTAGGGTATGTGGTGCCCGCAGTGTACTAGGGTATGTGGTTCCCGCGGTATACTAGGGTATGTGATGCCCGCTGTGTACTAGGGTATATGATGCCCGCTGTGTACTAGGGTATATGATGCCCGCGGTGTAGTGGGATATGTGGTGCCCGCGGTGCACTAGGGTATGTGATGCCCGCGGTATACTTGGGTATGTGGTGCCCGCGGTGCACTAGGGTATGTGATGCCCGCGGTGTACTAGGGTATGTGGTGCCCGCGGTGTTGTTGGGTATGTGATGCCCGCGGTGTACTAGGGTATATGATGCCCGCGGTGTAGTGGGGTATGTGGTGCCCGCGGTGCACTAGGGTATGTGATGCCCGCGGTAAACTTGGGTATGTGGTGCCCGCGGTGTAGTTGGGTATGTGATGCCCGCGTTGTACTTGGGTATGCGATGCCCACGGTGTACTAGGGTATATGATGCCCGCGGTGTAGTGGGGTATGTGGTGCCCGCAGTGTAGTTGGGTATGTGATGCCCACGGTGTACTTGGGTATGTGGTGCCCGTGGTATACTTGGGTATGTGGTGCCCGCGGTGTACTTGGGTATGTGGTGCCCGCGGTGTACTAGGATATGTTATGCCCGCGTTGTTCTAGGGTATGTGATGCCCGCGGTGTACTAGGGTATGTGATGCCCGCTGTGTACTAGGGTATATGATGCCCGCGGTGTAGTGGGGTATGTGGTGCCCGCGTTGCACTAGGGTATGTGATGCCCGCGGTGTACTAGGGTATGTGGTGCCCGCGGTGTTGTTGGGTATGTGATGCCTGCGGTGTACTAGGGTATATGATGCCCGCGGTATTGTTGGGTATGTGGTGCCCGCGGTGTGCTAGGGTATGTGATGCCTGCGGTGTACTTGGGTATGTGTTGCCCGCGGTGTACTAGGGTATGTGGTGCCCGCGGTGTACTTGGGTATGTGATGCCCGCGGTGTACTAAGGTATGTGGTGCCCGCGGTGTACTTGGGTGTATGGTGCCCGCGGTGTACTAGGGTATGTGGTGCCCGCGGTGTACTTGGGTATGTGATGCCCGCGGTGTACTAAGGTATGTGGTGCCCGCGGTGTACTTGGGTATGTGGTGCCCGCGGTAATTACACCGCGGGCATCACTTACCCAACTACACCGCGGGCACCACATACCTACCCAAGTATGCCGCGGGCACCACATACCCTAGTACACCGCGGTTGGTACAATGTGGTTATTCGATTTTTAATCGTTTATTCGTTTTAAGAGTTATAAAAAAATATGTAAGTACTTATTTACTTGAAGTTAAAAGAAATGTTAAAAGAATTATTATTTAATGCCCATCAATGGATCTTAGAAGGCTACCGTCTTTTTAAGAAACTTAGGTCTAATTGGTGAAGACCTAGAATCTAGATTATAGTGTTACGAAATTCAGTGGGCGATAAAGTGTTTGTTTGCTTGACGGCGTAAATTATTGTAGTCGATGCCAATTTATGGGTGTCCGTTATAGTTGTGAAATAACTATTGTTTGATGATATTACTAGGTCTATGATTCTGTACCTTTTTGTATTGTTTTAAATTTATTAATATTTACTTTCACTAATCTCGCTTATGTTGCTTGCGTGTAAGATATCTCAGCGATAAGACCTTATTTTTATTGAGTACATTCACGAATATTGAACAGATCACACTCTAGTCCCAAACTAAGCTAAGCTTGTACTATGGGAACTAGATTGCTGATATAATACTCATATACAATTTTTTGTAAATAAGTACATACATAGAATACATAGAAACACCCAGACACAGAACAAATATGTATGCTTATCACACAAAACATACCACATAACATTTGCTATGGGTGGGAATCGAACCCACGACCCACAGCATGGAGGATAGATCTACTACCAACTGAGCTGTGACGCCTGTCTAATATTTATGTTTTTTGGTCTTAATTTTAGTCACTGTGATGACCCATTTGAACATTTTTATGTATTCGTGTTGGACCTATGTATTACTTCACTTCTGCAGGATATGAAGATGATGGTATTCATCCATTAAAAAGATATCTTCAGTATAAAAAAAGTTGCAACTTTAAATCAAAATGCCTTCCTTATCTGGTATTTGTATGAATATTTTTACATACGATTGTGTAGCCAACAAATGCGGTGGCTATCTGAAATATGTATATTTTGAAGCTTAGATTTTTTTTATATAGATGCGTTGTGATACAAAGAGGCAATTGCCTGACTGTCACTGTCACCAATGGACGTTTTGACAGCATTGTTACGTAGACTGTGTAACGATCTCTTTCTTACTTAAATATTGAATAATTAATACACTTCATTAGACCAACATAAAACAAACAAATTACATACATTAAAATGACATAACTTGATAAACTATGTTTTTATAGGGGTATTATAGGCGGCCTTATAATAGCGATCTCTTCTAAGCGATCTCTATATGAAAAGGCCAAAGTACAATTTGCAGAAAGGGAAGTACCTACACAATAATGGTGTAATAATGTGGTATATAATTGCCCATTCTTTCTCATAATAAATATAATAAAACAAAAAGCCTTTTTATTTAGTTATCAACTAAATTATTAAGTTTTAAAAAATGTTAGTTTCTGTCTCTTAATAGTAATTTTATTTTCGCAATATGTTCTATATTTGCGTTACCACCTGTTGACGTATACCGTGTCTATTTAAAAAAAAATGCTATTTCTAAGTAAGACAAAGTTTTTTTGCGAACTATTACACTAGCGTTAATCTCAGTTGACGTATACCACGTCTATTTAAAAAAATGTCGCTGTTTCTAAGTAAGACAAAGCTCCCGTCAGCCGCTAATGGCCCTCGCTGATCACGCAAAGATCTCGAATGCAATTAAAGCATGCGGGATTCTCGACCGTTCGTAATCACTACAATTTAACACTTCGTCGAGATACGAGATAGGGCCGTTGTTTTCTTTGCTAATGAAGCTTGATGATGGGATCTTGTTAATGTAATAACCGTCATATGCTCGCCGTATTCTTAGTTATATAGTTTTGGGACTAGATGGCGTTGTTTTGTTGAACTATTTACAAAGCCTGGTGGGAAGCGGTGGCTGATAGAAAGAATGGAGGAAGAGGGGGGAACCTTTGCCCAACAGTGGGATAGTACAGGTTAAAAAAAAATTACAAAACCCAGCTTAAATGAGTAGGTAAATCTAACATCATTATTCGCATAAAAACATGGAAAAAATAAGATTGTCTTGTAAATTATCAAAATAATAAATAAAACGAAATATGAAATCAACTAGTGTTTATATAGCAAGTACGGTCGCCAAGTTACGGTGGTCGTTTTTTTGTAAACCAAGTTATAAGAGATATTAATTTTGTTTTAAAGAATGGAAATTGGGTCGTTTGTCTTGTGCTCTTTGGTCTTGTAAAGCTCATCATCATCAGCTGGAAGACCTTCGATAAAAACCTTGGAATGTTCTGGTATTTTTCTGTGGAATTTTAATTTTTGCACCAAATTATTTCTTAGCTTGTGAACCAACCCCACTGTATGTGTCCACGAGTCAGCAGCATAGGTAGTCACGACCAGGATATTCTATTTTATCACTCATTAATTTTTATGTTATTTTTTTTTATAAATTGATTTATGGGAAAAGACCTACTACACAGCGTGTCATAGGAATATTGCAACTATCACGGTTTTGAATCAGATTTTTGAGTTTGATTAATTAGTGGTAAATACCGCGTTTATAAAGAACTACTATACTGTGTTTACGAAATTTATGTTTTTGCAGAACAAGAAGTTAATAAGATAGTTGAATTGTAAAAATATTATCTCCGAAAAGGAGTTCAATAAATGGCAATAATCACCATTTTCCGCCTCCATAAAATATGGTAACACAAAGGACATAACGACGTCCCAGAGGAACCGGGGCTAGGGGGATCAGCTTTGGAGCACAGAATATTTGTATTTACTACAGTATCTTCAGTTTTGTCAATGTATTTTGATCATACGTGTCTCACTTTAAAGTATTTTGTGAGTAGCTTTGTAAAAGTACTACTTTACCTACCTGTCTGCCATCAAGCAGTGATGATATCTGTCTTTCAGTTTGAAATCTATGAGTATTGATGAAAATTACATTATACGTCTCGTTATTTTCCCCAATCAGTCGTGTTCATCGCTCTTTGTTATTTATTTTCGCAGCTACCTTTATTCAAATAAACTAAATACTAGTCGTTTAACATGTTAAATAAGGTTGGGGCAACGAGCATAAAAGCAGCGCTATAGTTCGACCTCAGTTTGGGCAGTGGTCAGGGTGGTAGTTTAAACCTAGATTTAGCCCACAATGGGTACGAGTACTATGAGACATCTTCAACGTTGTTGGCAAAGTCAGTGTATCTGTGCAGTTTTTTTTTTCAAGCTGAGCTGGATGACTCAATTCTCTCAGTGTTTGCAAAGCCAATCATGTTATCGAGAACATGATCACCAAGAATATGTCTCTGTCTATGGAGGAATTAGTCAGCCGTGTCTAACTATAATCTACTAGTAACTGTACCTACTGCTAGATAGTAACCATACTGTGCCAGGAGTAGGGGAGCACGGGAACAAGGGCAAACATAGACAATGCCAGTAAATTACAGCCGGCCAATTGAGCTGACGGTAAACTTGATCTCCCCTATTGTTTCCGCAATTGGTCTGTAGGATTTATAGGGTTTGACACTTGCAAAAACAACGCTTTGACGCAGGAGAATCAATAAAAAAGAGGTTAATTGTTTTTAAACACTCACTGTGATAGCTCTATTCTGCATAAATATTTCTAATATTTATATAAATAGCTTCTTCTTATCGTGCCGATGCTACAACTGTATTTTGTTGTAGCATCGTGTTGGAAAGATTAGCCAGACTAGACACTGCTTTGCCGTGCCTAGCTGTTACCGGTGTGCGCCACGAGGAGGCTCAAGAGGCGCAAGTTATAACTATTGGTGATATAAATATCTTGAAATAGACACAAATAAACATCAGTGTTTATCACACATTCGTTGGTTCTGAGTGGGGACTGAACCCATACCACGAGAGGCAGAGCTACTACAAACTAAACTGTGACATCTGTCAAAATCTAAACTAAACCAGACCGTAGCTTTTTACCTGTTCTTCTAGGCTCTGGTCGCGTGATACGGGCATCTTGAATCACTCACCTATTGAAGACGTTTCTAAATGATCTTAGTTTGTTTGAATATAGATAAAGATAATTGATTTTGATTGGCAATACACCATTTAAATTCAATATGAATCCTTTCCGTTCAAGGTTGTCTGGTAGAAATGGGCTTATCGCTAAAAAGCGATAAGCCCATTGTATATAATAGTTTAGTTATTAAGTTCTTATTTCTTTAAATATAAGTTGTGGTACCCAATACAGTATTTTCTATCTATCTTTGATTTTGTTTTTTCTAAACAAAGTATCAAAACCTTTTAGCCTGTAAATAGATGTATTACTCTTCAAATACTCGCATCAACGCCATTCTATTAGTGTACCGGTTCTGTGAGATACGATTTATTTGACTAATGATCCTTTGTTAATATTATTCACAGAACATAATAATATTGGTTGTTATGATTTATTGAAAGGTAATGTTATATAAACAAATTAAGTCTTGAGGTAGACAGAAGTATTTTGTTCTGACGTTTGTTGATAGACTTCTGTAAGACACGCCTCTTGTGTAATTTTCTTAGGTTATGTTTGGTATTTTTATAGTTGTAATCGGGATGCTTAAAAAAATACGAGCCTTTATTATTTTATAATATTAATTCATGTTTGTTTTTGTTAATTGGAAATTTCTTATCTGTTCATGAGTTAGTTTAGATCAAGGATAATAGTTTTTTTTTAATTTTTGAGTTTCATGATCAAATGAATGTCATATTTGATTTCGAAAATAAAGAAGAATTAAATAATACATGACTTTGCAAAAGAAAACAAAAAAAAATGTCAACCAAATCATAAAAAGCATTTATTTTGCAAAACAAACATTGTAAAGTTTTATTTTATTTTAAACTAGAGAGTAGGGACTCTAGTTTAAAAATCAAATAAAATACAGTGTATACAAAGTAGTCACCATTCAATCTGCGCTTCCAATAAACTTGAATTCTTTCCCATTTCTTCGACAACCTTATCGAACACTCATTAGAGATGAAAAAAAAACAAAATACACGCACAAACACCTCATACATCCCAATCAGCGTAACATCAACGCTAAAAGAAACGTCTCGACAACAAATCAGTGACAGCCCTATGCAAATGTCAAGGTCATGGATAAAAAGTTTAGCAAAACTTTTCCCCGAGCATGTTTGTTAAAACGATGAATTCAGATTCTAGAGCAGAAATATACAGTACGGCTGTAGTACTGCCCTACTGAATATTTCTGCTCTAAAATCTGGTTAAAAGTATTATAGATGCCGGTGTGATTATGAGTGTTGTTTTATAAAAATAAACTTATTATACACTAGCTGACCTGTGCCCACTTCGTTGGGCATAAATCGACCGTTTTTTAAAAGCCTTTTAGCCCAGTCATATTAGGGCTTTCACCTCGGAATGAAAGATAATAAGCTGCAAATTGGTATGAACCTTCATTTTGTCATTCTAAATGTTGTCTCAAAAGTCACAATCGTTATCGTGTCCGCGTCTCAAGATATTCAAGGTCAAAGGTCACAAAAATCGGTTTTTCGCGAATATCTGGCTTCCTATCGGTTAAATGAGATTTGCATTTATTATAAAAGTTGTAGGCTATAAAATTCCCTACAACTTTTGTTTAAACTTTTTTTTCATACGACCAACCGTTTTGAAGGTAGAGCGCGAAGTGCACATCGCGTCTCTGGAAGTGTTTCTGTGTGGTTGTACTGTGTTTATGGTGGTGTTACGCGCGATTAATTGAAACAGATACCTATGTACTACAAATCAAACTGTGGGAGCCTGTTTACCGTGACTGTGAAACTACTACGAAGGTGGAGAAGATAAAAAACGGATGGTTGGATGCCTACTAAAATGAAGAACGTGGGGAAAAGCGCCAAACAAGTAATGGAAGATCAAGAAGTATGCAGAAAATACGCAAGAACAAGGTAAGACTGCTTCAGGCTTTAATACATTCATGTAGGCGTGTTGGACCAGTGCAGTCCACACTGATCCTATAGAAGTAAGCTAAGTTAGGTAGATATTTGGCACGCCAATAGTAGCTTCTTGAGTTTGCGTTTGAAAGTGCCAACTATTCTTAAAGTACGAATTGGTGGTGGCAAGTCGTTCTCGTAATTCACCACACCGAAAAGCAGGGTCGCTAGGTGAAGGTTTCTACGAGCTTTCATCTTTAACAGACTTTTGCTATTAAGGTAGGGAGTAATGTGTGTGCGTGCAGGAATATAAAAACAGAACCTTGCGCAAGCATTCTGGACACGTTGAATTAATTTTTCTGTTTTTACTAGAAGACAAGGTTTTTACTAGGATACTATAGAACATCTGTCCCGGCAATGAATAGAAAAGGGCATAGGGTAGGGACAAGTATTTCCAGGTATATAAGTATTGAGAAATTTACGCGTTTTAAAGAAAAGATATATAATGTCGTGTTAACTTAAAATAAAACTAAAATATATAATCCAGAATTAATAATATTTTATACTTAAATAGTTAAATATGAATAATTATATATAAATAATCAAGTTACTTACTTTAATTAAATATAAATAATTAATAGTTAGTACATAAATAATAGGCATTGTTAAATAATTATAATTTCCAAGTAAATAATTGACTTTATAACGTACTGATAACCATAACTCACGCTTGACCTTGCATTAGGCCGTATATGACTGTACGATGTGCACTTCGCGCTCTACCTTCAAAACGGTTGGTCGTATGAAAAAAAAGTTTAAACAAAAGTTGTAGGGAATTTTATAGCCTACAACTTTTATAATAAATGCAAATCTCATTTAACCGATAGGAAGCCAGATATTCGCGAAAAACCGATTTTTGTGACCTTTGACCTTGAATATCTTGAGACGCGGACACGATAACGATTGTGACTTTTGAGACAACATTTAGAATGACAAAACAAAGGTTCATACCAATTTGCAGCTTATTATCTTTCATTCCGAGGTTGACCCCTTTTTTTACCTAATATGACTGGGCTATTTTTATTATCGGTTTTTTATATAACCTCTGACACTCAACAATAATGTAGAATTCTATTGATGAAATAATTTTTAAAATCGGTTCAGTAGATCCCGAGATTACCCCTTACAATTTAACAAACACTTAAACTTTACTATTATCTAGCTAGACTATTATACATAGATTCGAATTCAAATTATATTATTTTAATATGAAATAACAACGAGTTATTTTTAGCTACTATCTTGTTCCTTTAGTATTAAATAATTGTTATATTACATTCTCACAAACGTAACTGATCCCATGTACAAAAACCATTTTACGCTTCACAAACACCAATAAAATATAAAATTGATCTCCAAACAAAACAGCCGTGTGTCCCACATGAAACAACGCGACACCCAATTAAAGGGGGTTGAGTAGCAAATTTTTCAGTGTGCCAACCCTATTTGGCTTAAGCTCGCGTTCGTCAAAGCGTTTCGCTCTCATACAAACGCCGATCAAGTGGAGATTCCCAACACTCGGCCCCTTTATAAGGTACCGCGTGGAATTAGTATCGACAATTGTGTTACACTTGTATGCGTTCAGTGTTCAGTAAACAGGGTTCAGTATTCAGTTTTTACTGATAAATCAATATTTTTTTTTATAAGTAGCTAATTAGTTGATACCAATGTTATAAACGTGCGATCTAGCCAAACTGTAGATAAACTTATAAATAATTTAACATTGACTAAATTTTTTTAAGTACCTACATTTGGTGGTCTAAAAATGTGTCCATTGCCTTACTTTTCTTAGTCTCATTTTCTTAGTTTCCATTTTCTTATTGTCACTTAGTTTTGGCATCCATAGATAAATAATATTTTGAATGCGGCTCACTATTGGATAACAAAATAATTCTATAGTTTTTTCAGGGTTTTAAACATTATTTTAAGCAGTTAATTACTTACTAAAAAATAGTACAAAGAAAACACTAGAATCTAGAAACTAAGAATAAAGTGGAAAATGAGTTGTCAACAACTAGATTCTAATGTGGCGAGAAAGTGAATCATTTAAATAGAAAACTTGATTATGTGATTCACATGCTGGTACAGTCAGCATCAGAAGTTGATCACTAATTTAAGTTAACTAAATTAAATTTTATTATAGGCTTTCATTACTGTAAAGGACCAAAGATCTTGTTTAGTTAGAAAATGAATTTAAAATGTTAAAATGTTACATAACACATGCTTGACGATGCATTGCAATACTGAACGCGTCTAGTGCGGACAGCATCATTCTGAGACTTACAAAAAGTTAGCGCAGACTTGATGTATTGATTACCAATGTAATGATGACTTAAAGTCAACGCTAACTTTTTATAAGATAGGAGGTTAAAGTTTAGGTTTGAAGTCAGTTCCTGCATATGAAGACAACCATGACAAAATCAGAAAGCTATAATACTCTATCAATATACAAAATTCTATAATTGAGTACTTCGCAACACCTCACTTATAGATTAATTCATAAATATTAATTTATAACCACATCATCAATCGTTTGAAAGGAAACACGTATCTACATTAACGATGGTGTGATAAATAGATATGATTTCCTCAGGGCTTGACTGGACTCCTTATTCGACAAGAAGCTTTTTCTACGAGAAAAACGGATTGACCTACTTAGTGTTAACATAATTATCCCAGATGGATCACAATGTTATTCTTAAAAAAAAATATTTCTTTAAAAAAAACTCGACTCGACTTGACTTGACTTGACTTTAGGTTGAATTGGTTTCTGGTTTAAAAGTCAGGTTTGAGCCACGTAATAAGAAGGATGAGTGGATCTAATGTACCTACACAATATCACTGGCAAAGTTTGTGTGTATTACATCAACATACACAAATGCTTTGATGAGAATTATTTTTACTGTCTTGGCTGGACGTCTTAATTACTATTTCAACAATATTTTAGACAATTCTTTCAACAGATTATTAATTTGTTACTTTACGTGTGCGTGTACGGGATATGACTTCAGTACATCTACCATGAGTTGTCACAGTAAAATCGCCTGACTTTACTACAGTAGTTACGTAAATATTAGTATGACGAATTTTAGTACCCAACTATCCGCTAGAGGCGCTGTACAAATCTTCATACATTTTTTTAACTACAGACGCTAGCGAGTATAGTAAAAACTCATGGTAGAGCTGTGTTAGTGAATAAGGGGTAGTGTGGTGTGGACTTGCGTCTGTATCCTGAGTCGAACGAATGTCCATCCGATTCATGTATGGTTTGTTACGGACAAGATAATGATCTTAAGGCGACGGGTAGGGTGAAATTTTTCATAATAAATAAAAATGTCAATA
The DNA here is from genome assembly GCA_932527185.1 of Ecliptopera silaceata. Lineage (NCBI taxonomy): Eukaryota > Metazoa > Arthropoda > Insecta > Lepidoptera > Geometridae > Ecliptopera > Ecliptopera silaceata. Next base: position 4,475,192 of record OW052211.1, read on the forward strand.
ACTTCCAACTTTATTATTTATTTATTATATCTACACACACGTTAAACTTGTAACACGGCATAGTTTTTGCCGCAGTGGTTAAACTCTAGATAGTCAGCGTGGCAACGTCGCATTTTCAACTTCAGTAAAAATGCTGAAAACGACGCCAAACACATAGTGAGCCGCGCACAGTTCGGATTGTCAAACTCATAAGCAGCGCCTTATGAATATTTGCGAGCACACAGCAATGGAACACTTATAGTTCCTAAGGCGCTACTCTTCTTCTTCTTTAAACACCTTAATGTAGAATTTTTTTAACTTGCATGTATAGATATCAATCATAAGAATAGCTGTGCTGAGTTTGGTACCAAACAAATCTGCCAAACCCATAAGAAATGGGATCAAAAATCACACTTTTGCAAAAGGTGTTGGTACTAAACTTACATTTTAAAGTAAACTATAACCAAGAGCACACATTTTGTTTCCTACCTGACTAGTTTAATATATGTGTTATAGGAAATAATAAGTTTCACAACTCCACATGCTATGACTTCTTCAGAAAACATTCTCAAAAACACGCATTTGGCTATACCCGTCACCTTAAGAGAAATGTTGGTTTCTTAAGGTGACGGGTATAGCCAAATGCGTGTTTTTGGGGAAACCGAAAACTGTTTTCAGAAAAAGTGATAGCATGTGGAGTTGTGAAACTTATTATTTCCTATAACACATATATTGAACTAGTGTATTGTTACTCAAAATTTGTGCTCTTGGATATAGTTTACTTTTAAATGTAAGTTTAGTACCAACACCTTTTGCAAAAGTGTGGTTTAAAATCCCATTTTTTATGGGTTTGGCAGATTTGTTTGGTACCAAACTCAGCACAGCTATTCTTATGGTTCGTATCTTGTGACTCTAAAGAAAACATTTCTACATTAAGGTGTTTAAAGAAGAAGAAGAGTAGCGCCTTAGGAATTATAAGTGTTTGATTGCTGTGTGCTCGCAAATATACATAAGGCACTGCTTTAGAGTTTGACTATCCGAACTGTGCGCGGCTCATTATGTGTTTTGCGCCGTTGTCAGCATTTTTGTTGAAATTGAAATTGTGACGTTGCCACGCTGACTGTCTAGAGTTTGACCACCACGGCAAAAACTATGCCGTGTTACAAGTTTAACGTGTGTATAGATATAATAAATAAATAATAAACTTGGAAGTTATTGACATTTTTATTTATTATGAAAAATTTCACCCTACCCGTCGCCTTAAGAAACTGCAATAGATATTGAATGTTTGACAGCAAAATTGCAATGTTAGTTACAGAGAGTTTGAAGTTGTCACTCCAAAAAATGACTGGAACATAAAAAATAACGAGATTAATGGGTTAAAATATATGTTTGTAAGTAATAATTTTCAGCAGTTTAGTTGAACTTTAGAATTAAAACCAAAGACGAGTTGTCTCATATTAAAAAAAGGGAAAATATGTAACATTATGTGATAATGACCAATAATGACAAAAAGAATAAAATAAGTCTAGCGGCCGGTTTCTCGAACGATGATCAACGAAAAAATCAAATAATTAATATGTGTCAAACTCGGATCAATCGTGATTTGGGTTTCTAGAAACCGGCCGTTAGTTAGCAATACTTTTATTAATGTTTTTTGTTAATATCCTGTGGTTTCGGTAAATAAAAAATGTATATAAGACCATTTCACACATACCCAGCTACACTTACATTCATAACTTTTTTATAATATGATTTTCATGAACCCAAGTGGAATATCTATATCTAGTGTAGGTACCTAGGTACCTACTTACTCAATAACTACCATACGCAAGCCTATATCATTTCAAAAGCAATTTCGTCAAACAAACCTATTTCGGTTTCAACATCCAATTGGACTCGAGTTTAGGATATCTAATTTAGGAGATCCGTGGACTCCTGCATTCTAAACCTACAAAATAATAGACATGGCATATGTAAATGTCCTTTAGGATCTACATACATCGATCTGCGACGAAGCCGATACCGGGAAAGGCACGACATGGTGCTTCTCCATTGTCTAACAATAAAAAAATAAAATAAAAAAGAAAATTAAAAAAAAACATAGTTTTCATTGTAAACGGGATATTTACCATGATTTTTGAGTATTATGCACACTATTATTGGTATTATTGATGGTAAATATCCCGTTTACAATGAAAACTATCTTCAAAACCGTGATAGTTTCAAATATTTTATCAATAAAACATGTTTCTGATTTGGATCAGTTGTCTATAGATCGTTAGCAACAATCTGCAGATAGCCCAACTGTTTGTTTGCATGTGTATCTTTATTTTTAGCCATATTACACAAATATTACACACTCCCAAACTAAAAAAAAGCGTATACTAAACTAAACTTCTGATAGAATACTTATAAGGATTTGTAAAGAATATTTGAGTTTGATAAACTTCAGAATAAATACATTTATTCACGCATGACTTCTAGTAACACCCAGACAACAAATATCAACTATAACTTCCAGATGACATAACTATATTACTGTATAGACTTACGGTCTCTTATAAAAAGTTAGCGCAGTCTTGATGTATTGTTTACCATACGTAATGATGACGTAAAGTCAACGCTAACTTTTTATAAGATAGGGGGTTAGCGGATAACAGGGCGGATAAAAGGGTGCCTAACGGAGTAGCCGACTTAGTCGCACTTGTTATTGGCTAAGTAATGCTGTAAACCGTACGCAAATCAAAATGCTAAGTCGTATAAACTGTGGACAACAGTCCTAAGTTACTTGTACTTGTGGGAATGTCTCTACCACGGTCTTCTCAACATGTTTTGAATAAGGCGCGGTGGCCAGACCTAGTTTTTGTGGACTCTCAGTTTGGTCTGCCTTTGTGCCTCTCATTTCCTAGCTCGTCTTATATGTACAGAGGAATGATTCTTCTTTATTTCTAGGTAAGTGGAAAAAGTATTCTAATATCTTAATTAGATGCTTGATAAGGATTTGAAAGCTTGGATGGGAGCTAATGTATATACTTACGGCCGGTTTCTCGAACGATGATCAACGAAAAAATCAAATAATTACTATGTGTCAAACTCGGATCAATCGTGATTTGTGTTTCCAGAAACCGGCCGTCGTATCCTGGTTGTTTTAATTGTAAAGCTCTCATTTTTCAATAAAAATAACTTGAATTAAATTAACAATTAGGGTTCGTTTTCGATAATCTTGGCTTCAAACTACATTATATTCTAAGTTTTATTTGCTTACCTTGTTAAAAAATTACTTACGGAAGTATTTTCTCTACAAATGTGACGTGACTTTTTACACATAATATAATATAATAAATTATTTACGGTCTATCTTATAAAATGTTAGCGCAGACATGATGTCTTGTTTACCATACGTAATGATGACATAAATTCAACGCTAACTTTTTATAAGATAGGGGTTAGTTTTTATGTAGTCTTTATCGCCAAAAAGTTCGATCAGAACAAAGTCCAATATTCTGAGTTGTTAGTCACACTTTTACATATTTTTTTCTTTTTTTGTTCATCTTGCATTCAACCTTTTTGTAACATTAAAGCACTGTCTATCAAGATAAACAAGTAAACTGTAAACACCGATATACCGACAAGATAAGCCTCTGAATTATCGTTTCTTTTATTAAATTGCCCGTTTATAAACGTAAACGCAATGTTTATAAACACCAATCAGATGGAATCTTTTAAAAAATGATCATTACTGACGCTGTACGGATAGTTCAACCGAAAACAATGTGACTTGAGGTTTGAGATATTTATAGAGTTGTTTTACTCCCCATTCTTTAAACGAATTCTACAGAGTATCTACCTAGTACTATTCCAGCAACGTCCAGCAGTGGACTGATTTAGGTCGATGATGATGAGTGCCAACTAGAGATATTTTTTTTTCTCTCTTGTTGTAAATTTTTCAGTATTTTTGTTTTTTCCATTAATACTTCCTTTTTAATTTGCACTCATTATAAAGAAGAATGATTTGTGTTTTAGTGTGTGTATAAATAAACTCAAAAAATACTAGATATTTTTTTTGCTTACCGACTGATAATAAAAGTTTACCAAAATTAGCATACTTACTTACATTTTTTATGACAATCATATTTTTTTTTATGGTAGTATCATCTCTATAATAATCCATCAGCTGCTCAGCCAACCAAACTCGCAAACGCCAAGAATTTTTTTGTTTAAATTTAAAAATTAAATATTCCTTACATTATAGATTTAAAAAGATTTAGATACGGATGTTAAATGGCTTTCGATGATAACAAAGCCCATAGGAAACACATTTTTCTAATTGATAACATAATTAAGAAGAATGCCCAAAGTGAGATTGAATCCTGATAATTGAAGTATTCGGAGTCAAAAGGTGTATTTTAGGGAATTTAAATTCTTATACAAAAAATTTAAGAGACGTTACCTACTAGATGTTGAATAATGAAAAAGTTTTTTTAATTTGATTATTATCTAATATTATTATATTTGATATTAATCTAATCCTTGTCAATTACTAGGATGAATTGTTTGTTTGCTTATACAAAATGTTTAATCCAATAAAATAACAAGATACAAGCTTTGCTTATTTTGCTAAAAAAATATTGAGTATAATTTATATACTTTTTATATTCAATAGTTTATATAACAAAACGTTTGCTTAAAAACTACATACCATTTAGGTACGGTACATAGAACCGCACGAAACCTAGGCGCAACCGTGGGCGAAATCTGGCTGCAAATGATGTAATATGAAACAAACTTGCAATCTAAGTTTATTTATAAGCCTAGATATTACAGTGCTATTATCCAAGACAGAAGCCGACACCATCCGCGACTTGTTCTAGTATAAATAATAAATAATACGAGTTACATAACAGGTTTCATTAAGACTGCACTAAATCAGGCTACCTGAGATGCGCTGGCGCAATGCAACATTATGATGTAGCGATGGAATAAAACTTAAGTATTTTATGACACTATAAAAAAAAATTATAAAAGCTTTTTTTTTATTTGAACCAAGGGAAAATTTACTTTGGAACCTAGATTGCTGATAAAATATATTAGGTACCTAGATATTTTTTTGTAAATACAAAGATAGAATGCATAGTAGGTATATACATTTTTATCAAAAATAACAGATAATAATCATAGATCATGTTTGTTTGTAACCCTTTCATTTAAGGTATTTTAAATAACTTAATCATAACTTAAACTTTTAAGTTTCAAATTTTGTTTTTTGTATATACAAAAATAGAATGCAAAGTATAATTTTTTATCAAAAATATCAGATAATAAATACATCATGTTTGTTTGTAGCCCTTTCATTTAAAGTATTTTAAATAACTTAAAACAAACTTAAACCTTTAAGTTTCAAATTTTGAACTCTCAGTCTCAGTAAATTGTTTGACGACCCTTTTAAGGGCAGATTCCTGTTACAGCCTCAATTATTTTATCTCAAATATTCTCTCTGTGGTTCGCAAAGTACTCAAACTCATTATTGTAATTTTGTTAAGAACGTTTTCATGATCTTGATTTTAAGTTTCAGTTTAAAAGCTCTGTTGGTAAAGTCTTGGTCTATTTTAAGTAAATTATAATCTTTATGAAGAGTATATAGTTAAAATTATAAATTAGTTAAAAGAAAACTTTGCGAAGTCTTTAATCTGTATGTTTTTATTCCAATCCTAGTTAGTTTATTAAACGCAAAATGAAAATACCGTATTGGCTATATTAAATCTCGCTGTATTATACAATAGTAACGTAATATATTTACGTAATTATACTTGACTATAAAGTTTGTGATATTGACTATTTATCAATATTTAGGTCGTTTTGTTAACTAAAATGAGAATTATGCGATGCTTTCCAAGAGAAAATAGTCCAGTCAAAATAGACTAAAATTATGACTTCAGTTTGCATTAATTCCCAACAAGCTGGATTTTTGTGCAGGCCTTGAATACGTCATTACAAATGATATGTCAAAAGTCCCCATCGATCCCGCTTGTGCGTTGTTTTTTATTCGAGGTCAAAGGTCATAAATTTGCATTTTTTGCGTATATCTCTGAAACAACGAGAGCTATTGAAAAGTGGTTCAGGCAAAGTTTGTACATCGTAAAATTGTCTACAAAAATACTTCAACACTTTTCTTCTACAAAGCATCGTTTTCGAGATATAGTGACTTTAGACCGCAGGAAAATCGTCGAAGATGCTGCGTTTTTTTCATTTCAGCCGTTTTATTTGCTTCATTGCCACAGAACAAACAGTATTTCTTAAAATTTACTGAAAGGGGTGATGGGTTCGATGGGTTAGTCCTCCTCCGAGGTAATGAATCGTCTTTTTGTTTCAAGAAATACTGTTCTTTCTATGGCAATGTAGCAGATAAAACGTCTGAAATGAAAAAAACGCAGCATTTTAGTCGATTTTCCTGCGGTCTAAAGTCACTATATCTCGAAAGCAATGCTTTTTAGAAGAAAAGTATTGAGATATTTTTGTAGACAATTTTACGATCTACAAACTTTGTTGGAACTATTTTTCAATAGCTCTCGTTTATGACTTTTAAACGCAAATTTATGACTTTAACCTGGGTATTTGCGTTTTTCGCGTATATCTCTGAAACAACGAGAGCTATCGAAAAATGGTTCAGACAAAGTTTGTAGATCGTAAAATTGTCTACAAAAATATCTCAATATTTTTCTTCTAAAAAGCATCGCTTTTGAGATATAGTGACTTTAGACCGCAGGAAAATCGACTAAAATGCTGCGTTTTTTTCATTTCAGCCGTTTCATCTGCTTCGTTGCCATAGAACGAACAGTATTTCTTGAAACAAAAAGACGATTCATTACCTCGGAGGAGGACTAACCCATCGAACCCATCACCCCTTTCAGTAAATTTTAAGAAATACTGTTTGTTCTGTGGCAATGAAGCAGATAAAACGGCTGAAATGAAAAAAACGCAGCATCTTCGACGATTTTCCTGCGGTCTAAAGTCACTATATCTCGAAAACGATGCTTTGTAGAAGAAAAGTGTTGAAGTATTTTTGTAGACAATTTTACGATGTACAAACTTTGCCTGAACCACTTTTCAATAGCTCTCGTTGTTTCAGAGATATACGCAAAAAATGCAAATTTATGACCTTTGACCTCGAATAAAAAACAACGCACAAGCGGGATCGATAGGGACTTTTGGCATATCATTTGTAATGACGTATTAAAGGCCTGTACAAAAATCCAGCTTGTTGGGAATTAATGCAAACTGGAATGTCTATTTTGACTGGACTAAAAAGTAGCTTGTAAATATGTACTTAATAAAAAAGTTATGTCAGCCAGCGGCCGTATCCTGACAACTGAAATGTATTTGAACTATATTTGAACTGTTACTTGACGAGGGTCCGGATAATGTACAACTATGGAAAACACAACCCGGTAAAACGCGACCACGAAAAGCGCAGCCAGGAATTGGTGACCATTTGTCAACCATGGAATTGGATGACAAAATGGTCACCAATTCCGGGCTGTGTTTTCCGTGGTTGTGTATTCCTTGGTTGTGTAATCACGGCACCCTGTAAATCATGTTCAGTTTTGGCATTGTCATTTTTAACAGCTCAGCCACGTCAATCCACAAAAATGCCATGGAGTACTGATGAGTTACTATAATGAAATCATCGAAAACTGAACTAAAACTGAAAGGATATTCGGTCACGCAAGTTTCCCCTTGCTGGATAGCCCTACAGTTGACTAAACATAAATTGAGATATAATTGTTGCACGGATAACGTTAGCTCATTCAAACCAAACTGCGCGGTGACGCTGCAACGTCCGACAGTCGAGCTACCATACCACCGTTTTGTATGTGAATATCACATTTCTCTATGGTCTGAGTTTTTTTGCAATCTGTACAAGAGCTCTAATCATTTTAGCTATTTGTGTAGCGCAGGGGAAAATGGTAATTAAAAGAATATATCCTACTCCCCCCAGGCGTTCTCAGGTCCAACTCTAGTGCTCCATCATGCCTCTTCATTATAAGAATGTTTTGTAATAAAACCAAGTCTTTTTATTTGTATTTAAATATAATCTCTTTGAAAATAGTTTGCCTCCCACTTATTAAATAATGGAAACTGATTTCAGTGTCATTAATTTATAATTTTTGACGGCCGATGTGGCGCGGTGGGCGAAGGTCCGCCTGCGACGTGGAGGTTGCAGGTTCGATTCCCGCCTTGGGATAAATGTTTTTACGATCTGGAAATATTTATTCCGTGTGTGCTAGGTATTTTCTATGTATAACCAACCACTTGTTTAAGTCTTCCTTTACTTGCATACCCAGTCACACTCATATTCACAAATTTTTGGTTACGATTTTATCAAGTAAAATTGACACAGAAATATATATATATAAAAACATAACTGCATATATAACTTAACTATTATAATAATACCGGGAGCCTTAAATATTCACATACAAATAGTTGATGGGAATAAATCAAACAGAACAGTAATCTGCGGTCATTTTGACGTACAGCGCCATCTGTGTCAACTGAATGAGTTATTACAACTAGGGTTGTAGCGAAAGGGTTAAATACGTAAGTATTAAAAAAATATCAATGTTTACGCTAGAAAAACACTTATGAAACATAAAAACTATTTTTTATAATTTAACTAAGTAAACACAATACATTACTTGAAAATCAAATTAAGTTATTGCTATTCGAATACCTGCATTAATATATGTGTTAAATATTGAATAAAGTATCGACAGCTTGTAATAATACAAAGTTTCACATTGAAGCAGTAACATCCATCTAAAAATACCAAAAAAATCATTAACAAAAATTTTGCAAGAACCCCGAAATCTCCTCACATTTCCGCATCAATCATAATCAAATCCGGCAACCCTAAATTTTCATACATAACATGATTTATATGGCAACCCCTTAGATTAACCCCCGAGGTCGAACAAAAGGTCACCCACAGACACTTGTTATTTATTGTTTTTCGTTATGGTGCATCAAAGTGTCGTGTTAGTTATATGATTTATGATTTTTATATATGCATCTAATGGGTTAAATCATTCGTATACCCTTTTTACAAATATCTTAACACAATAGAAACATAAGAGAATTTTTTGTTCCGGAAAAGATTGTATCTTTTCCGGAACTGTTTACTTACGTAGAATAAAATAAAAAATAAAAATACCTACATAAACTACCTTTCTTTGCTGCCAAACAAATATATTTCAAGCTCTTTACACAAAAAATACACTAACTTGAAAACTGCTCTATTTTTAAATTACAATGGCACAGACACATCAACGATAAACTTATAACACCCCTTTTTGTTCAAAAATTAAACGTAAAGTTCTATAGTGTCACTTTAATACATCAAACAAAATGAGCAAGTAATTACATACAAAACATAGCGAATGAAACACGAGTATCTCTTGCATACCATCATCCATTATGCACCCATCATTGTATATTCCGGGGTCGGGGGTATGCAATAAGTCGAAATTGAGCCGATTAATTGATATGAAGGGTTAACCGGGGGAGGTATGTTTTGACAAATGTACTATTATGACTGTAAGGGGTTGTGATGACGTTTTTATTGCTGGACTGACAGGTGCTATTGATTTTGACATTTGGCAGACAGCTTTCAGAAACTTCAAACTTCAATCAAAATTCTATAATATGACAAGGATCACTCTGAAACGTCTTACATACTAGATGATTCTAGAAAATGATTTTTGTTTCAAATATAAAAAAATACCTGTGTACCAAGTTTATATAACGGAACAAAATTTTAAAAAAAGTCCGATACACGATACGAAATAAAAATGTAAATCTTCCTGTTTGGTCTTTCACTTCTTGTTTCCATTTGCCTAAGCTTTGCCTTTTGTAATAAAAGTATTTTTCTGAAAAAATATCTTAAAGGAACTTTTGATTTCTTTCAGTTTGATAAGTTACTTCTTTTATTTCATTATATAGACTTATCATTATATTATACTTGAAAATAGATACCATCTGAACAGTATCAAAACTCCCTCTCAAAGTAATTCATAGAATAATTAATCAGTACACTTTGTTAAATCAAAATTGAATTAAAACAAGCAAATTATTCCCTAATGCGTATGAAATAGGGTCACAGCCTTTTAATAATGCATTACTTTACTTCGAAGAATTTAGGAGAAATGGACTTTATGGTGCAAGGAATAAGACACTTATTATAACTATCCTCATATCGTTTCTTGCTGTGTAAGGGAGCTTTATTTGACAGTGACATTTGAAATTAGTCGAATGTCTCATGAGTGTAAATTAATAGTCACTCATGAGACATTTTCTTGACAAACATAGTTTCAATGTGTATTCTGTAAAATATGTATTCTGTCTTATAAAGCAATCTAGCTTGTATAATAGATACACAATTTGCTTTAATTGGGTTTTGTGCCGTTGTATATCCATGCATATTTATAATTTGTATCTATTTAATTATTTTAAACTGACCCAAATTTGAGACCCGAAGTGCTAATTGTACTAAAAATATTTGAAGATGATACAGCCAAAAACAGAACATAATGTGGTATTATTGTGCGTTTTTTAGCAATAAATTACAATTTTACATACGCAAATTCCACCTTAAGATCATAGAAAATAGTATTCAAAATCACAGTATTCGTATACAAAACAAAGTTATCCATCACGGTGAACTTTAAGTCAAGTTGTTGATTATTGGCCTTCAACGGGGCTCCTATTATTTTTCCTTAAAAAGCTCGAAGCCTACGAAGTCTGCATATAACGATTCAACTGTTTTAGAATTGAAAACAGAGCTATAAATGTATAGAAAGGTAAATGTTTGTCTGTATATATTTTTTTAAACTAGGTGATTATTCCACCTTTTGAGTATATTTGTTTATTGTTAGTAAGTATATATATTATTTATATTATAATTAATGGCAATAACAACACATATCATCATTTGCGCGACAGCTCAACCAAGCAATCATAAAAAAAATGTTATTTTTACGAATAAATTAAAAATAAACATCTGAAAAAAATCGAAAACTCGCATTTACACGAATCTTGTAGTGGTGGTGAACATGAGGTGAGCCATTTACTAATTCTTTTATTTTTCATAGTTTTTTAGGCTCTGGTCGCGAACACCCACCTTGATTGGTCAAGGCGACAATTCTAAATGATCCTAGTGATTTTCTAAATAACAACTTAAAAAAAACTGTGGCTTAGCATTTTTGATGGATTACGCATGCGCAGTGTTAGGTTATTACGTTACGGAATTCCTGGATCCACGCTCAAGGCCCGCGATAGAAGCTATGCAATAGCTTAAAAAGTTTTAAAAAGGCAAGTGAAGTAACGACAAAAAGCTAGTAAGCGATAAATTCGTTTGAAGCTATGTTTACTGGCTTATGCAAACCAATTTTGCAAATGACGCGACCGCGCAACTTTGTTTACATAACAAATTTAGCGAGTTATCATCGTATATCGGTTCGAATGCACTTGTATTCCTATGTGATGTCCTATTCAAATGGATGTGTAGGTATGGCATTTGAATTTACGGTACACTGGTTTTGTGGGTAGATTAACATTGCTGAAAGCCTGGATAGTAATATAAAAGCCAGTTATCAAATGGTTTTGTTTAACCAGATTTTTGATTGTAGTACATTATAATATATGTATCAAAATATTGATTGGTTTTGCTTACAAAAATTATAAAACCAGTACCTATAAGTGGAAGGCTCCGCATTTCTTTGAATTTCAATGATTCTGTAATTCAAATAGAATTAGCAATAAAAAGACGATAAAATCAAAGCATACTTGATAATATTTTTTAGAATTATATACTTATCGAAAACGCCGTAAAATGTATTTTTGGACTTTACATAATTTAGTGAACTTTAAAAAAAATTGTCAGCTAATGTATCTCGCCAAGACACACAAAGTAAAACATAGGAACATTCATCATCATCATCATCATCATCATCATCATCATCGACCTATATTAGTCCACTGCTGGACGTAGGTCTCTCCCAAGACGCGCCACTGAGCCCGGTCTTCGGCTCCTCTCATCCAGTGTTTGCCAGCTACACTCCGCAGATCGTCGCTCCATCTCGCCGGAGGGCGTCCTACACTACGCTTTCCTAAACGCGGTCTCCACTCCAGTATCCGTTTGCTCCAACGGTTGTCGGTTCTTCGGCAAACATGGCCGGCCCACTGCCACTTCAGCTTGCTAATTCTTTGAGCTATGTCGAACACTTTGGTTTTTTGACGAATAACTTCGTTGCGGATTCTGTCTCGCAAAGAAATTCCGAGCATAGCTCTCTCCATAGCGCGCTGAGCGACTTTCAGCTTGTGGACCAACCCCACTGTCAGTGTCCACGTTTCAGAAGCATAGGTCATAACGGGTAGGACGCACTGGTTGAAAACTTTCGTTTTCAGACATTGAGGGATGGATGACGAGAAGACTTGACGAAGTTTCCCAAACGCAGCCCAGCCGAGCTGAATTCTCCGGTCTAGCTCTCTCTCGAAGTTGTGTCTACCTAACCGCAGAGTCTGCCCGAGGTAAACATACTCCTGCACAAATTCGAGAGGCATTCCGGCAACGGTTATTGGCTCTGGGGTAATACGATCATTGATCATGACCTTCGTTTTATCCAAGTTCATGCCCAGGCCAATCCGTCGTGAGGCTTCAGCAAGACTGGTCAGCATCTGTTGTAGGTCCTGCAACGATTCCGCCAATATGACGATGTCGTCAGCAAATCGCAAGTGTGAGATATATTCGCCATTGATGTTAATGCCCATCCCAGTCCAACTCAGCGTCTTAAACAAATCTTCCAGCGCGCTCGTAAGGAACGCTCGTTAGGAACATTATGGTAAATTAACTGTTTATTCTTCTAGTAGATTTGTAATTCTATGTTATTTCCTTTGAAATGCAACCAATCAGGAAGCTCTCACATGTCAATCACCAATTACAGCGCACTTTGTCCGGCGTCACATTGCACTGACCAATCGCCTGTCTCGATGGAAATCTTTGTTTGGAATTTGAATTTGTATCCGTTCGGAATAAAATAATTGAGTCAATATGTTTGTATGGTAATTTTAAAACTTGGAATGAATCTAAAATCTCAGTACTTACTTATAATAATATTTTCAAACAAAATATACTACATGATGCTCGAATATTTTAGTAGATGTGAGCGTCGAGCGTTTCAAAGACAAAATTTATTTATGACTTTACAAAAAAAAAATACATAATTATTCTATTAGCAGAGTTTCCATATTACTACTGTATTTAGTTTGGAACTAGAGCGCGATTTCTGAAATGTCCGTGATCGTATTTTTATTTAGAGTAATTTTAGTAAACAATCATAAACTAAAATTAACATTTAATTCACACGCTATTCAAAACCGTGACTAATTATTTTCCCCAAGAGTTACAAGAAAGTGAATTCCTAGCACACCTGTTCCTATCCAAAATCAGTATTGCCAACCAAACGCGCTCAGTATTGCCAACTACGAATGCTAATTACCCGATGACTGTGCTCACACACTGGCCGATACGATATTTTTAGAACTATATAGATATTGATAGCAGATACTTTATCGGTAATTTTGTAATAAAGATAGTATATAAGAAATGATTTAATCTTTAATAGATCTGTATAAAATATCCAACATTGGCAATAGTCTAACGATATATATTTGAGATACATTGCGCGGCGGCGATGTAACGTTCGGCAGTCGAGCTGACGTTATCGCGCAAGTGTCAATAAGCTACGCTATTTTGCCATAGTAAGGCATGATTTATTCTATTACATATTTTCTGAAAACTTGTCCTGCTTCTAAACGCAATAGCAGTTCAGGTGATCTTGGAATTTAATGTTACAAAATCCCTTGTAATGTTGGGAAAAGTAGCAGGGGAATGGCTTACGATTAACGTATTTATTGGTGATGACTCTTCTGACTCGAACATATCAGCTTGACCTCTCTTCACCAAATACAGCCATACACTATAAGGATCATCTTATAGTGTTGACAGATATTTTGGCCAACGCCCGTCGCGGGTTCCGCTAGCTAGTAAAGGCATAACAGTTAAAATGTATAACAGCTCTCCGCGTATATCGTGTCGGTAGCAGTGCGTGTACATCCATAAGTGGGCAAAGCTTCCTTTCAATGTTTTTACACCACCCAACTGGTTTTTTCATATGAATGACTATAACAATGTGTAAATCGGTCTTAATTTGAAAATTGCATTTACAATGCCGATTAGTTTGTCAATCATTGAATATTTTTATGTGTGTTATTTATCTTTCGTAACTATTTCCGCTCAGATAGTAAATTTTTCGGTACAGGAATGGACTTAACACCTTTAGGTCTGTCAAAGTGATAGGCACAATAGGAACATGCCTCAGCTATTGCATAGCATTTTTTTACGCATGCGCAGTGTTAGGTTATTTCGTTACGGAATTTCTGGATCCGGTCTCCACGCTCAAGGCCAGCGATAGAAACTTTGCAATAGCTTAAAAATAAACAATTAAAAACAAATCTTTCCCTCAAAGATTTATAAATTGTATTGAATTCCGAGACCTATTAAATAAGTGGGTTCCTATTGCAATAGATACCTATTGCCTTCGTAGGGCTGCCAATAATTACCAACTGTTTCTACTGTTACACCAACATTACTTATCCGGCTTCCATCAGTATATTGGACTTTAATACGTCTGTATAAGGTTGAAATTGGTTTGGTTGTTGGAAAAATAAAGTTGGTTCTTTTCTAATGAGAAGCGGTTCGTCTCATCCATCAGTCGACGCCAATTACAAGCGATCACGCGTGGCTTCTAGTTGGCAACCCTATTTCGAGTCAGGAGTTTTTGCTGAAGAATCGGTCGGTATTATCTAGTTCTATGTATGAATGGTTGAGAAATTACTGTTTATTTTGTGTTTATTTGTTAGACTTCGGAATATATTTACTTGCTTGCTAAAACTAAATCAAACAGGCATCACAGCTCAGTTGTCTCTGCCTTCCATACTGTGGGTCGTGAGTTCGATTCACCCAGAGCAATTTGTGTGATAAACATAAATATTTGTTCTGCGTTACTATGTTTTTATTTACAAAAAAAAGTATATAAGTATCTTATCAGCAATCTATTTCCTATAGCACAAGCTTTGCTTAGTTTGGGACTAGAAATGTGTGAATTGTCCGTGAATATTAAATTGATATATTTATATCGTTTGGTACTCATACCTATTCAAATTGTGAAGGAAATCATCATAAAGAGAAATTAGGTATTCTGCAAGGCTTTTTTTTAATAATAATCTTTAGCTGAAACTATAATTGCAATACTACAGTACCACAAAACAACCAGTACAATCTGAACCATCAGTAAATTTACAACCAATTTAATTAACCAATAACCAATTAATTAAACCTTACATAAGCCAAGTCGTGATCAAACTATTGAATAAATCAAACATAAGGTATAAATTGATATCGATACAGTAATATATCTTTTGAGGCATTAGCTCTGTCACGTGACTAGATAACAATATAGATAAAATAACGTTTTTGTATGTGCATCCGATGGCTTCTGACCCTGAGGTGATAGGGTGGTGAGCGGAGCGACAGCGGTAGTGGGAGCGGGAGCGGGTTATACCAATATGCATACGGCAACTAAACCACAGGTATGCTCTTTTTAGCGTGATTTTTAAACTATTATACACTAGTTTTTTGTGAAACCTAGTTATAAAACAGAAAGTAAATAAATGTGTAAGTCTAAATGTTAATTGTTGTTTTTTTGCGTTGGGGTTAAAACTTTCATATTTTATGTTCACTAATTCATCCTTCAATCGATTCAGTTGTAATTATTGAACTTTTTATATATAAAAAAAAAGACTGTGTTCATAAATTCCAAAATCATGATATAAATATTCCAACAAATTTTCAATTATCGCTTCTAAAATCACCAAAGACATACCCGAATAAGTTGTGAGAAAACATAACTAAACAGAGAACTTTAGCCGCCATTGAAATACGATTAATATGACGTTATTATTGGTCCCGTGAGAGAATCGACTTTATAGCTGAATTTATTCAAAGATAACATAAAAGATAGCCGTGTTGGTGAAATGTATGTAACTGTGGAACAAGACAGTTTATTACCTAATTGTTTTTTAGCTTCCATTTATTTTAACCATGCCATGATGCTGGTAACAGAGGCTCAAACAAAAATATCGCTGTCAACATAATGTCGCAACCTTTTGGAGGGAACATAAAATTAATATAGTTAAGAAGGAATGTAAATTTAATTTAATAAAGTGTACTATTGAACTCAAAAAGCGGCCGTAACAATAAATACACTACTTTTTTTTTCGTATAAACTGAAGTCTTATTAATAAAACAAAAGATCCCAGCCTCTTACAAAACATTAAGCCCACTAATCGTCCCCATACATCCCTATTGTCCCATATTCTATTCACCCTCTTCCCCGAACAATCTAAAGGCATTACTCTAAGGCGATCTGTCAACGGCTTAATGGCATCGAAACAATTTCTCAACAAAAAAAGAGGAAGCACACGTCCCTACACGCCACTTCCGTTTCCTTACAACAACAAAAAACCAACAAAACCAAGAAAATCCTGTGTCAACTTTCAGGAGTTTTACCCTACATTCACGCTCCCCAGAATATTGAACCGTAGGTGAATGTGGTGTGGCTGAAACTCGAGTGCGCTCAAAGTCCCGTTTGAAGGAAAGGAAACCATTATTTTTCGAGGGGTTATTCCGAAGGCATTTGTATTGGGAATTTGAAGAAGTTCGACAGTTTGTTCCGAGTGCATTTCATCATTAATCAATGTTTTGTTCTCGTTTCGTTACGGAGCGATGTTTGTGTTTCACCTGTTTTCCTTGGGGGACTTTTTGGTTTGGCAGTTTTTTCTTTGTAATTGATTGTTTGTGGAAATTCTTTATTTTTTTCTCAAATCGAAGAAATATGATTCTTTAATTTGTTTAACGCATTTTTTTCCCTTAGAGATGGATGCTACATATTGATCTTACATCTACCGAAATTGAGTACAATATATCTATCATTATTATTTTGTTTGTATTAAATAATAATTGATACCTCACTAAAAGCTTTGATAAGAATGAAAATAATAAACGCTTGAATAAATAGTCTTGCTAGTAATATCTTGGTTAAAAAAATATTTTTAAAAACAAAATGTAACTTTTTAATCATCAAGAATAATTGCCCTGGATGCTACCCTCAAAGAGAAAATAGACAACCTTAAAGTATTAATAAAGAAAAGTATATTAATAGATGAAGTTATTGAGAGACTCCTAGTCAGCTGCATTTTCTTAAAGGAGCCAAGAAAATGATGTCCGATCAGAGGTAGTGGTTAATGTGGATAAGACTTTACTGTTATTTTGTTTTTTTTTTGTTCATTTTCTTAAATACGTTTTAAAATGTGTTAGTTACTAGTATAAAATACTATGGAATACAAAATTTATTCAACAATTTTTTTGTTGTGTTTATTTAATTTGTATAACGCAAGTTTTGTAAGGTTTTTATAAACAAAGAACTGGACTTAACTTGTATGGTTATTCTAAAACCGAATGAGATATGCTTCATAACAGAAAAGACTAGTGCTATATAAGATATCTTTGTATTCAATTTGTATCATAAAATAACTGCATATTTAATATACAAAAATACTTATTTAAATGGGCAATTAGTCTAATCTTTGATTATTTTTGAAGGGATTTTTATGAAAATCCAGACCTTATCTATACTTTTATCGTCCTTGCAACAGCAATTGGTATAATTTTTCATTATTTTTGGTAGATTTAAGTTTCTTAGTCGCACACTAGTCTGGTTTTTTGTGTAAATCCAGACCTTATCCACACTAATATCGTCCTTGCAACTTCATAACGGAACCTCGGGATAAAATTGCACGTAGCATAAAGGAAAGCAGGCGGATATAGAAAATCTCTCAATACCAGCCTTTGGATTTGAGCTCAAAGCATGGCTCGCGTCCAGGTTGTAATAACTTCGGATAAAATGTTATACAGGGTGTGACAAAATCACTCCGAAAATATTCCGAAGGTACCTAAAACTCCGATAAGGTAACGTATAAGTGACGATAAGTTATTATACTTATTACATTTATTATTGGAACTAGTTGTGAGTTTTTAAGCTTTAAGCTTCTAGCAATAAGTCTTTTATTTTTAATACTTACTGCCTTGCTTTATATTGTTAAAAAACCAGCAAGTCTACTTATTTGATAAAGTATTGGTCTTTTATTATTATTAAGTCTGCTAATTTTCGGGAATAAAACTGTGAGAACAAAGAAAACAGTTTAATATAGCCTACTTAGCATACAACAGCTGAGCATTAGTATTTTTAATACCTATATATTTTTTTAATATTAATACAGATGGGTCCTTCCATACTCTAGAATCTTTTTGGAGTGATTATATTACACCCTGTATACCTTAGTGTTCTTGTGAAACTAATATTGTGGATTGAAAGGTTTCTACATTTTGTTATTTTGAAGTTTGTGCATTTGCGTCTTCAAGCTCATTGCCACTTTTAGATAAACAAGGCGCATTGCAATGGCTAATTATACTTTATAAAGATATATGACAGGCGTCACAGATCAGTTGGTAGTAGCTCTGCCTTCCATGTTGTGGTTTGTGGGTTCGATCCCACCCAGAGTACTATGGAAACTAGATTGCTGATTGCTATCTATCAGCAATCTAGTTTCCATAGTACTACTTATATGATACTTATTTAAACATATTATTTTTTTTGTAAATACATTCATAGTGACATTCAAGCCAGAACAAATATTTATGTTCATCACACAAAAATTTGCTCTGGGTGCGAATCGAGCCCACGACCCTCAGCAAGGAAGGCAGAGATACTACCAACTGAGCTGTGACGTCATTTTAAATCATCGCAACATGGTCTAAGTGCATAAAGGTCTAAGTGCATAGGTGCGGTCATAGGCCTAGGCTGGTTACGTTCGAGTCTAGTCTGGTCTTCAGAGGAAGTTATTAATCTTATTGGATAATCTTGATTTCCACACCTGTCTACAAATTGATTATTTTGGGGTAGTGAGTTTTCATCTGATTTTGGACCAAGTATATTAATAACTTGAATATTAATTTATACTAAAACACTCAAACTTGTACATTATTTTATACATACTAACACAATTCCATTAAAATTAAACTGAAATACAAAAAGTTGTAAACTGATATTAAATTTCATTTAAACCATTCTTTAAGATTTATGCTTTTAGAAAAAAACAAGTATGTACCTACTTACCCAATCATTTTTGGAGGTATTTTTGGAAGCCAAAAAGTTTCAAAATAAAAGCAAAGTGCAGTAAGCACCGAAATTAAAATTCTATCTTCAGATAAGTAGTTCTCACATGTAATATCATCAAAACCCGTCATTTAAAAACAAATAACATTCCTGCATCTGCTATAAATCATATGAATAGCACAACAGAGAAGCTGCTATAAAACCGGTTCCACACGCGATGCGATTTAAGACATTTATCACTGGCGATCCGACACCTGCACGATATCGACAATAAACTGGCACAAATACTGTAGGTAATGTGTTTTTTTATAGAAATAGAAGAAAAAAAAATAGATAATATAGCTATAGAAAACTGAACATCTTAGTTTATATCAAACCTACGACTCACAGGATGAAATGATGCCTATTTTTATCATGGAAATCGCCTCTGATTTAAAAATAGTAGATTTAATGCAGGGTTAATAAATAAGTCTAGAAAATGACCTCATACAAAAATAGTCTCTAATATAGTGTAAAAAATCTTTTATACAGGTCTCTTATGCTTTAGAGTAGCCTTCCAATATCGTGTTGATGTCGTATCGGTAGAAGTATCACAGCCATTCGTAGATCATACCAACAAAATAAATGGACACATTTTTCATAAATAAATTTAAATACCCCATTGCACGTATGTTAATCCTATGGCAAAATGTGCAGTAGCTGCGCTGTGCACGCAAGCTAATTAATATGGAGTAAGTTTCAATTTATTGGTTTGATTTTAAGTTACGTGTTGTTAGGACAAGTGGTTTAGAGAAGCGCATTCCATCAAACATAGCTTTGTAAACCGAAAAGGGTTTTGATATACTTACTCATTGACATTTTTATTGTATGATGCAGTCCAGCAGGACGTAGGTCTCCCCCAAGACGCGGCACTGAGCCTAGTCTTCGGCTCTTCTCATGTTGTGTTTGCCAGCTACACTCCGCAGATCGTCGCTCCATCTCGCCGACTGCGTCCTACACTACGCTTGCCTAAACGCGGTCTCCACTCCAGTATCCGTATAAAATATAGCAATGTATTTACGAAAATAAAGTGAGTATTTACAGCAATCTAGCTTTTGTTGCACAAGCTTTGCTAGGTTTGGAACGTGATGGCATGGAATAAATATTCATGGTTATTTCATAAAACGCCACCTAGTCCCAAACTCAGCAAAACTTTTATGCTAATATTACTTACTTAAGTACCTACTTAAAATAATAATAAACAGTTAGAATACTTAAAATACGTAGGAATACGTTTTTGTAAATATTTATATAGAATACATACTTAAAATAACACTTAGACATAAAACAAACATCAATGTTTGTTTGGTCCCATCACTTTTTCACATAAAATTTTTTTGTTTGCCAACTTATACGCCCGTATGTCTTAATAAAGCAAATAGTATCAAATTACTTCGTTGTCTACAAACATAAACACAAGGTATAGATTTGAGAGATACCATCGATCGGTAGTTCTTGTAGCGTCTAACCAAACTAGTGTTTGGTTAGACGTTACAATATATAGTTTGGTTACACGATACAAAAACTACCGATTTCAATAGTAGGGGAAGTCAAGTGAAGATTTTTAGCGTTTTACTCAAGCGTTCCTGAAAACCATGAGAGAAATCTTGCATAACAAACACGATCTTAAAAAAACCACTGAAGAGTAATTTATGAATTATATTGTAGAGCATTTGTTTATAGTTGATGGTTCACCTGATAATTGACAACATTTGCATATAACAATAACCAACAATCGTTTGTAGGCGTCCAGTAATTGGATCATGTGCTTGTTTCATAACTTTTTTCTAACATGTAAATAATAAAATTATAAAAAATCATGAACATATCACCGCACTGTAGTCAAACAAAGCAAATGATCTAACTATGGGAACTTTGCTGATAAAATACTTTCATACATTTTTTTGACGTGACAACGTCTTATAATTCGATAGAGCCGGCTGCACGCACGAAAAAACATGACTCATGAGGCGTTCTGAGGCGTTCTGAGGCGTTCCATGAAGTGACGTTGTCACGTTCAACTATCGTCAGTAAACCGACTTTACAGACAACCATTTTTTTGCAAATACTTACATAGAATATAGTAAGAAGTTTAAAAAAGCAGTATTTTTCCAAAAAAGTCTCATTAAGGCTCAAATTCCAAGAAAATCTAAAGAAATAAGAAATGTCCCTTATAGTATCATGTTCAATTGGTAGTCCCATTCGGATTTTGTTCACAATTTATCGGTCTCTCGTGCAAAATAAGATCGCATAGCTTATTAATATTTGCGAAAAAATACTGCCACTGAAACCTGATACGAATGTTTTAAATAAGATTTGGTAAGAAACGATGTGTTTCATGGCAATTTACAATTTAATTTTATTTCGATCAAAAAATGTATCCTCTCTGTAATTGGATATCGTTATCGTTTTAATCTAACTTCTGCGTTCAAATGTTTTGTATTATAATATTCTGATAAATAAATAAATTTTCATAGTATTATACGGAAGCATAGACATTAGACATAAAAACTACCCTTCGCTATATGGGCTGCAAACTTCAAACTTCAAATTCATTTATTCAATAAAATCACTAGGATCACTTTGAAACGTCTTACATACTAGATGATTCTAGGCGCCAGTTCGTCGCGACCAAAGTGCAAAGTGTGAGAGTGACAAAACAATGATGCGGCTAGAGATAAAAGAAATTAAGTATCAGCAATTTAGTTCCCATAATACAAGCTTGCTTAGTTTGGAACTCGAATGTGATTTGTGAAATGTCCATCAAAATTTTTATTATTTATTTCGTGATGGGAACTAAACGTTTGAACTTGAAACCTAAGACTATTAGCATAAAGTTTGAATTAATTAGAATTGTTGAATCAGCTCCAGGGTTTCTCAGGGTAACTCCTCGACCTGCGAGACTAATGTTCGCGCCGGGCGTTGCTCGCATTGTGCTTTATTTGTATTCGCTAATGTATACAATCTCTAATTACACGCAACGCCTTCTGCTGGCTAGGGGTGTCACTTTACAGGTAGTTTTTTAAGTAGGTAAGTGTACAAATTTATGTTAAATAGCTAACGTTTTGATAATTCACTTTTTAGTTGCAAAATTGTAGCATCGACACGATAAAAAGTAGCAAAAATAGTCCAGTCAAATTATGGCTAAAAACGAGTTAAATTAACATGAGCGAACACAGTTTGGGGACTTTGAGGATCGATAGGGGGGTGTATTCTGAGCATACATTCCAATTTGAGGGGTTGTACTGAGGTCAGCTCAAGTTCATTTCGATGGAAACGCGTTTCATTCGATATCTCGAGAATGGTTGGTGTTAGGCGAAAAATTGTTGAGACCTTTTCTTTTCCAAACAAAATTTACAAACTTTTTTATTTGAAACTTTTTTTTATAACATTAATATTTTTCAACTTATTACTCCCGCAAGGCAAAAATTTTACTTTTTTTTCCATTTTTCGTCGTTTTCTCCCCAACCATTCAATTTTATTAAATTTTACCGATCATCAAAGTGTAGATCTTTTAATTATGAACAGTTTTGTCCTTAAACTTTTTTCCGTAGTGCCAATACCTTCGGAGTTAGATATTACTTTACCGATATATTATTATTTTTATAAATTATTTTTCTATCAATAAATGTGTAAAACAGTTTTAATTGTTAATTTACTTCTTACCCAAATTAACCCAAAAATTAACCCAAATTAAATACTTAATTTTTAAATAGTTTAATCGATTGACCTTTTTATATTGCGGCAGTGGCGCGGATTTCGCTCGGTAAAGTAATATATAACTCCGAAGGTATTGGCACTACGGAAAAAAGTTTAAGGACAAAACTGTTCATAATTAAAAGATCTACACTTTGATGATCGGTAAAATTTAATAAAATTGAATGGTTGGGGAGAAAACGACGAAAAATGGAAAAAAAAGTAAAATTTTTGCCTTGCGGGAGTAATAAGTTGAAAAATATTAATGTTATAAAAAAAAGTTTCAAATAAAAAAGTTTGTAAATTTTGTTTGGAAAAGAAAAAGTCTCAACAATATTTCGCCTAACTCTAACCATTCTCGAGATATCGAATGAAACGCGTTTCCATCGAAATGACCTTGAGCTGACCTGAGTACAACCCCTCAAATTGGAATTTATGCTCAGAATACACCGCCCTATCGATCCTCAAAGTCCCCAAACTGTATTCGCTCATGTTTATTTATTTCGTAATTTGACTGGACTAAAAAGTCAAAAAGTAGTCCTTCAAATCGGATAAGCCCATGCATGTCAAACCAGTAGCTCTACCATGAGTTTTTACTATACTATATTTACTATACTCGCTAGCGTCTGTAGTTAAAAAAAATGTATGAAGATTTGTACAGCGCCTCTAGCGGATGGTTGGGTACTAAAATTTGTAATACTATTATTGACGTAACTACTGTAGTAAAGTCAGGCGATTTTACTGTGACAACTCATGGTAGATACACAGTAGTAGCATCAGTAAGAAGAAGTCCTCTCTACCTAAACTGTAAATTTTTGATAACAAATATTCATGCTTTATTCACTACCAGCTCTCTGTCAACTTAGGTTTTTTTTTTTAAATGAATAGGTCGTCCTTTGGCCACAAACTTATACTTATACTTTTGCGGTCAGCATCGTCGTTTCACACATGTACCTTATTTTAAGTTTTTTTGGTCCAAATAAATATATTTGTATTTGTTATTAAACTCACCTGGTGGAAGGTAATGTTGTGGCCGATGGTGGTTAAGGTTAGCTGGAAGAATACTTTTTTTGGTTAAGCTAAGTTCACTTTTTATCTCTTTGTGTATGTTTAAATAACAAATAAATCGTATGTCTAAGGTATTCCAAGTAGCTGGAATATTGAAACAATTATAAAATCATCGCTATCTTGTAAATCTAACTTATAGTCACAATAACCAAAGGGTAATGCAATCAAAGCGATATCGAAGCAATAACTAGGCATTACTATCGAGATAACAGTCAAGGAAATAATAAAATTAACTAAAACCTCGCCGATCTGCCGCAACTTTCTATTCCCACGATATCCTGATGGGGATATTCACGCGTTTAACTCTTGATACCTGAATGTTATTGTAATGAGATTGAACGATGATGGAAAACATCGTAAGCCCGCGGCTTAGTCAGCTCCGCACCACCTTGTATTCTGTGGATAAGGCCGACTAGGCTGAGATAGGCAAGTCTTCTGCATCTAATATATGTCCCAGGCACTACAACGTCCAGCTTATCGGGAATGGGTAAAAATGAACCATAACTCTGTATACATTTAGATGAAATGCAAAAGTCTACGTAATGGACACTTAACTTTATTCAGTGCGTGAGGTCTTACAAAACATGTATCACCTTAAATGTACAAAATAATGTGGACTTATTGTGGACCTAAGTCTAAAAATTGAAGCATTTCATAATTATTGTAATGATACTGAAGTAATATAGAAAATATTATTTTCTATATTATTCAAGAGAGAAATAGATGACGTGTACGGGCAAGTTGAACCGTTTAAAGTTTTTTCAAGCAAACCTTTGCGTCTAGGGATTATATATACGTAATTTAAAAGAGTAATTTAGTTTTTAAAGAGTAGGTAATTTAGTTTTTTGTTCACAGCGTTTGGCAACCCTAATATCTTAACACCAAGTCGCCAGCATCCTAGGTGTTGTCCCAATCCTAATTAGGAGTCCCCGAGTGTCGGAACCCTTGTTCCATTCTATTCTGGAACGTGTAGTGAAATAACCTTACTGTGAGACCTGAATATGTAATTAACTTTATTGTGGTATAGAGATTAATTTGCACAAAAAACATATATGGCTTAATAATTATATGACAATGAGGTTGAAACTGCTCTACAGTAGGTACAATGTAGTTTCGGATTAATGTAATTTCATTCGTATTTTTAATTTGACCGGAAATTTTTCATTTCGTTCATTCCCGTTTATTCCACTGGATTCTCCCACAAGTGGGACGAACGGAAATTATGGCCAAACTTCTTTTTGTACACCTTTGTAGTAAAGTATGATCAGTTTAGTTCAGATTCTAACGGCCGGTTTCTGGAAACCCAAATCACGATTGATCCGAGTTTGACACATAGTAATTATTAGATTTTTTCGTTGATCATCGTTCGAGAAACCGGCCGTATGAGTGGTAGCAAACAAGTTCCCACAGTAAAGGCTTCGTTTAGATAGGAACAAGACGTTGATATGTAAAAATGTCCATAAATATTATTTTTATAGAATAAAGTTTACATAACTACGTCACTCGCGCACACAACCATACAATTGTGTATATAAAAAACAATGGTCTATGTATAGATACATACATTATGTATATCTATGTAAAAATACAATAAAACTTCAAATGGTGTGTTCTGTTACATAACAATGACGAATAACGTTTAATTACCATGAATTAAAACAACTCATGTCTAAGACTCGTGCGCAGAATGCGTGACGGTTTTTTTTATGTTCTATTGTTATTCAAACGAGTCGCTCTGATTGGCCGAAATTTGTATGGGAGGTGAATGTGAGCTGTGATTGGCTGACGCGAAATGAATGCAAAATAATGGCTGGTCTATTGGCATCAAGATGTATTATCGAATAAATTATACCATCTTGATTTATTTTATACCGGTTTTTTAATTGTTGCGTTTTAATAAGCTGAGTTCAATAAACTATTTTGATGATTGATTTTTTGATTTGGGTTAATGATTAGCTTAATAGATACTCGTTACAGATTAGTATGAAGAACTGACTGACCAATAGATGGGGTATTTATTAAAGTTGGTTCATAAGTCATAGTTTTATGGTCTTTACGTCTAATTTAGATGATTTATACATGGTTAAGTGCTACTTTTTATCCATGACCTGATATGGGGAACAGATAATTTTTTGGATGTAGCTGGCTTCTTCGCCATCTTTGACAGTCATTATATCAAAGTTACCTATATAGGGCAAAGTTATTAAGTAAACATCATTTTGATACAGCAAGTTAGCTCGCTACCAGGCTTCGACAGGCGTTACATCTCAGTTGGTAGGTATTACCTAGTTTCTTCCGTGATGTGGGTCGTGGAGTCGATTCTCGAAACGAACATTTGTGCAAATACATTAATAATGAATGAAAAACACTTAACACCAAACAATCAGTAAAATGAAAATTACAAAAAAGACATACTTAATATAAAAACAAAATTTAGGTACAATGCCGGCCATTGTACCTACCTACATTTAGATCTTATAGCTGAAAGCATTTATTAGCAATCTGGTTCCCACAGTACAAGCTTTGCTTTGATGACTAGATGGCGTTGTATATAATGTCAATGAACTAT
This sequence comes from Ecliptopera silaceata, assembly GCA_932527185.1. NCBI lineage: Eukaryota > Metazoa > Arthropoda > Insecta > Lepidoptera > Geometridae > Ecliptopera > Ecliptopera silaceata. Next base: position 4,501,895 of record OW052211.1, read on the forward strand.
TTGTACTAATCTCACAGCCTAGTCGGTCTTATTCCTAGGAATTATAAGCTGATCTCCCTCAGATCAATCGCCTCAAGCTAAAATGTCATAATTTGTGTGTAATTGTGTATTTTCCAGTGCTCCCTCTTAAACGCTATTCATTTATCTACAGTTGCGACAAGAGCGTTCAATCACGCATGTGTATAATCTTTAGTGAGTTCCCACGTAGTAGTAAGATAAGGGCTGAGATCCAGTGGAAGCTATGTTACAATATAAAAAAAGACGTGTGCCACTCGGAGACTGCCGCGGTAAAGCTATTGCATAGCATTTTGAAGTGAAAACTTCTTTAGCGGCGCTGGGTGGGTAAAAACTTTCAAACTCGCGTCAGGGTCACGTGACGTCGAAAAAGCGTAAGATCTTATTTAATTTTTATACATTGCTCGTAAAACAAGAGACGACAAAAGAACACACTTGCGGTCACGCGACGTATGACTCAAACAATTAAATAGTGTTGTGGCGACCGGCGCGGCGCCCGGCTCGAGTACAAGGCGCTGCCAACACGCGGTGCGGTGCGGAGCGCGGGGGCGGAGGACCGAGGAGCGGCGCGCGCCGGCATTAGGTTGCCAATCTGAGAGTTATATTGCCATATCTAGGACGTCTAGGACTCCCATAAACGAAATGTAAAAATACAGTATTGCTTATATTACATAACTAGGACGAAATAGTATTATTACACTTCGTGTGATAATGGTGCATATAATACGATATATTTTAAATACAAGCTTATCTTGTATATATATGTGTGTTCCCTTGGGGGATGGATAAATGTATAAACTGGATCGTTTTACTTTGTTTTATTGAAGTGAAAACTTCTTTAGCGGCGCTGGGTGGGTAAAAACTTTCAAACTCGCGTCAGGGTCACGTGACGTCGAAAAAGCGTAAGATCTTATTTAATTTTTATACATTGCTCGTAAAACAAGAGACGACAAAAGAACACACTTGCGGTCACGCGACGTATGACTCAAACAATTAAATAGTGTTGTGGCGACATGACGTGACGATGACGTGGCGACATGACGTGACGTGACGATGACGACGAAGCCAACGAAGACACAGACACATTCGCGCTTGCGCGAATGTGTCTGTGTCTTCGTTGGCTTCGTCGTTGTGTCACATTCGCGCTTGCGCGAATGTGACACAACGACATGACACAATCACAATGACACAGACACATTCGCGCTTGCGCGAATGTGTCTGTGTCAGTGTGTCTTCGTTGTCTTCGTCGTTGTGTCACATTCGCGCTTGCGCGAATGTGACACAATGACATGACACAATCACGACTGTGGTTATATTTTTGAAGTGAAAACTTAAAAGTGAAAACACAACGTTAATATTGAAGTTTTCACTTCTGCCGGCACTCCCGGAGTGCTAGCTTTTTTTGCTGGATTACGCATGCGCAGTGTTAGGTTATTTTCGTTACGGAATTTCTGGATTCAGTCTCCTCCGGGTCAAGGTCCGCGATAGAAGCTATGCAATAGCTTAATAGTAGGTACCTACTAGCTGGTAGGTACCCGCTTAGTCTTGCTATCGTTATGATTGGACATTTCGCACGATATCTTTATAAATTATAGCATGTGTGTTATTATGATGTATCTAAAAAGTTTGATGTAAGTTTTTTTGCGTGATAAAGTAACAAACATACATCCAAACATGCACCCATATTATACAAACTTTCGTAAAATATTAGTTTAGGTACAATATTAGTGGGATGAAGAATTTTTTAAAATAATAAATAATTTAAATAGTGTTTTAACTCATCATCTTTGCAAAATAAAAACGAGACTTGTAGAAACAATATGTTTTTGTACACAAGCAAAAACCATTAAAGTAGCATAGCATACGCAAAGCATTTACTAGATAACAATCTTTAAATCAAAGATGGCGGTCATGCGTCTGCGCAGCTAATGCTAATGTCTATCGTTCGTATGATATATTGGCGGCAATGGACAGCTAGCGACGGTCCTACACAGCGTGGTGTGATCTAGGGATGTTCCGGTTCGATTCCCGAAAAGTCGGACCTCTGAAATTAAATGGTTAAGATTTTGATACTTAGGTTCTATTTTATTTTTTCAAATCCTTCGGGTCATTTTTCTCCAAAAATACAGCGGAGTCTCAGTGGCTCGTTTGAACTTTATACTCTACAAGATGCACAAGGCTTGACCATAACAAGTCCTCAGACTAGGGCATCATCATAAACTCATAATTAGTGTTCATTTGGGTCAGTAAGGTCTTTTCTTATATCAGTCCACTGCTGGACGTAGGTCTCTGACTGAAGACGTGCGTGCCACTAAGCCCGGTCATGGGAATAGCTAAATTTTATTTTAAATTTATTTGAAAATGTACCTCATTGACGCTCTTTGGCGTAATGGAACAACGATGTGCGGAACGTAGCTGGCATACACTGGATGAGAAGAGCCGAAGACCGGGCTCAGTGGCGCGTCTTGGGAGAGACCTACGTCCAGCAGTTGACTGATATAGTTTGATGATGACTGACGCGCTAGAAGAAGATACACTCCGGCTTTTTAGAATCCAAGTCTTCCTTATAACATAATAAGTAACCATCGTGTTATTATCTAGCTGGTCGATGTGGTAGCCATCTTGAAGTTTAAGTGTTCTGAGCTTACACCGAAGAGGTTCCTTGTCTATGACAAGCTAACATGAAGAGCTTTCTTGTCGATGGTCAAAGGTATTGATTTAAGTAGTTAGAAACACTGGGAGAAATTTCCTGATGGTTTAACACGAATTCAATTATGAATTAAATTAAATGAATAACTCTTCAACTGATCTGTAGTAATTAAATATGCTTAGCTATTTGTAGATGTTTTTGTTTGTTTATTATCATAGACTTATATTTAAAAACAATACTCAGAAAATTAGACCAAAGTTTGTGGTAAAAATACGATGAGAAATTTTTAGGTTAGAATTAGAATCAAAACATTTATCTACGATACATAAATACTAATATATAATACAAAGGAGTAACGATATAAAATATTTAGTTAAAATTATTTATGCCAAACAAGTGACAAGCAAAATTAACTATAACAAAAAACTTTGACTGGACTATACTTAGTCTAAAAATATAATGTCCTAGAGGTAACTTTTTAAATTAAAAACATACGGAAATTTTACTAAAGAGCCTAAGAGAAATCTCAACCATTAAAGTGTACTTAAACCTAATCACTTCTTAACTGGTCTAGATTTCCTCCATATCCTAACCAGATCTCTAACATATCCTCGTGGATAAGTTCTACCATAACTTGAAGCAATCATACCACCATCAGCCCTTTAGCACTAGTATAAGATATAGCTACACAATTATACCAATTAAGTCCTCCAAATAGTAGCCACCTAACCTAATAGATTATGGTTGTTACTTATTGTGTACTATTTGTACCTTTTAATAAAAAAAAACGTGTGGCACTCGGGGACTGCCGCGGTAAAGCTGCATAGCATTGTTTGCTGGATTACGCATGCGCAGTGTTAGGTTGGTCTCCACGCTCAAGGCCCGCGATAGAAGCTATGCAATAGCTTAAAAAATATTCATGGACATATCACACATCGCGCTCTAGTCCCAAACTAAGCAATGCTTCTAATAAGAAAACTAGATTTCTGATAAATATTTGCTATTTTTTTGTGTTATTATACATTAATACATTCATACATAGAATAAATAGTAACACCCAGATTTCGAAAAGAATTGAAATTGGAACAGTCACAGCAATGCAATGAAGTTCGCAGTTAAGTCGCACAGGTTGTACATACAAATATTTGGACTTCAGTCAAGATCATTTTAAACCAAACTAGTGCTAAAGCCACAGCTTTCTACAATGTCACGGTGCAAAAGGAAACTATTTGTAATATAAATAAAATAATTACAGCCCTGTCGGATGTGTGAAACACATGCGATCGGTCATGTGGAGTCATTAGCAGACTAGATAGGTGCTAGACTTTATTTTAAATATGTATTTTTATATTTAGAGTTAAATGTATGGTCACTACGTCCATCACTAAGACGTAAAAATGGTATTTCATCAACCACTGACGAGCAATACAGTATTCCATGCTGAGGGTCGTGGGTTCGATTCATCACACAAATATTTGCTTTGGGTGGGGCCCAGAGCAAATGTTTGTGTGATGAATAATTAATTTGTTCTGTGTCTGAGTGTTACTATGTATTCTAACCCCCTATCTTATACAAAGTTAACGTTGACTTTAAATGATGACTTTATTACGTATGGTAATCAATACTTCAAGTCCGCGCTAACTTTTTATAAGATAAACCGTTAGTAAGTATGTATTTTTTTAAAAATGTGGCAGTACATAAACCACATCAACTTTCTAAGTTTGAGTTTCCGGTTCCCTTTCAATACTTAAACTAAAGGCTACTTATAGTACCATAGCTATAGATTATAGGAAATAGTACTAAGAATAAGCACGTATAATCAGATAAGTATGTACGACTAAAATTTATTATAAAACTACACTATATGCTATCACTTTAGTCTAACCTAACCACAATTATACTTTTAACATGGTATCACTATTTCACGACTATGACTTGACTGTTCGAAGGCATAAAGAGAACTCTCCGGTACAGCCACCTCATTCTTTTTATATCACCGCATAAGCGTAAACAACAAGATGGCGGCGGCGTGCCGGATGTGACGTTTATTCTTTTCTAGAATCATCACAAATATCTTCATTAAAATAGCAAACAATATTTTATAATTCTTAAATAGATTTACCAAACTATTATATTATACAATTTTAGAATAATATTTTGGAAATCATGACATTCGGCCATCCGACAATGTGTCGCCTCCCGGCACACACAACATAAAAAACAATATATAGCAATACGATTAAAGTTAATATGTACATTGTAACACCGATATAATATTCAATTATAACAATATAAGGACCTTGAAACAATAAATCATGTCATTCGGTAATTATTGTAGGTGGTGTTATACATATATACATAAGTATATAAAATCTAGCCTTTCCATTTTTACATTAAATTGACAAAACCACTATTGGTTCAACGCTTGGGGTATTCCGATCTGGTAGTTCAACGCTTCTGAGAACAGGTAATATAAATAAAAGTGAATAATACATTAAGCAATTGTAAATCATATTTCTGAATTCTGCTCCAGAAAAACAAATCGTTGCGGCACTTCACTTCACTTTGAGCTGTAATCAGATTATAATTATTATAAAAATAATGATTAAATGCATCTCCTTCAAATTTTAGCATTAAATAATAATTATAGAAAGTTTACAAATTATAGCATAAAAAGTTAATAATCATTGAAAAATTTAAACGTCAAATAATAAATTACAGAGAGTCTTTAAGCTCAACATTAAATAATAACACGCCCGAAATGAGCGGGCTGCTAAAACACGATTAAAGATTTTATACACAGTTCCACTACAAATGACTCATATTCTTAAAGATTTTATCAAACTTTCCAAGTAGGGAAAGATAACAGAAAACATTACCAGTTCTACTTTCCTGTTTCTTACGAAACATCAAAACATCATACTCCAGCCTCAAGATGTGTCAGATGATGCGTACTGACCGAACCATACGACACAGGCATTTCACTTGAAAAGACGATTCGGTAGCCGTATCGGTACCCACCAATTCAACTATTTATTTAAAATCCTTAAAGTTGCCAAAGAGATTGCGTTACAGGTACTGAAATAACATAATAACATAAATAAAACAATACTTCTAATGTAAAAGAAGTAAATATCAGTTCATAGTTTGTGAACCGTATGTTCGTCTACCACAACACCAAAACTTAAAAGTTGGTATGATCAGAATGTTAACAATTTGTGAATGTCAAAGCTTTCCAAATCATCTGCAGTTCTAGACTGGTTGACGTAAAATTAGAAACTTTAAAATTGTATTTCATAATTTTCATAACACTATGTTAATGATGTATGAACTCTAAATACTTTGAAAATAAAACAGTGCACGCTGACGAAGCCGCGCGTTCAAGCTTATCATATAAAAAAAATAAATTAATATACACATACGTCGAAGTTAATCTAGTATACCAACATAGTCCAGTCAATCCAGTAGACCAACATAGTCCAGTCAATCCAGTCCAACATAGTCACTCAATCCAGTCAGCAAACATAGCAAACTCAATCCAGTCAGCAAACATAGCTAACTCAATCCAGTCAGCAAACATAGCTAACTCCATCCAGTTAGCAAACATAGCTAACTCCATCCAGTCAGCAAACATAGCTAACTCCATCCAGTCAGCAAACATAGCCAACTCAATCCAGTCAGCAAACATAGCCAACTCAATCCAGTCAGCAAACATAGCTAACTCCATCCAGTTAGCAAACATAGCTAACTCCATCCAGTCAGCAAACATAGCAAACTCAATCCAGTCAGCAAACATAGCTAACTCCATCCAGTCAGCAAACATAGCTAACTCAATCCAGTCAGCAAACATAGCTAACTCCATCCAGTCAGCAAACATAGCTAACTCAATCCAGTCAGCAAACATAGCCAACTCAATCCAGTCAGCAAACATAGCCAACCCAATCCAGTCAGCAATCATAGCAGACTCAATCCAGCTAGCAAACATAGCTAGTTCAAAACATGAAATATCCAGTAGACCAACATAGTCTACTTAATCCAATTAGCAAACATATCTAATTCAAGCCAGTTATCAAAATAAAAATAAAATAAACAGAATCTAAAGTTCCAACACTACAAAACAGAAAGTTCTTTAATATCCAATGAACAACTAAAGTTCGCTCGTTAACTTAAATTATCATAGATTAAGCGGTTAAACCAAATAACCTTAAAAAAAATGGGAAAAAACCATTTAACCACCACAAATTGATTTTCTCAATAAGAAATTAATTATACTCTTCATGTATACGCTTTCCTGTCTTGAAAAGTCAAGCGAGGGTATGGTCGCTGATTATAGTAAAATACAATATCCATACAAAAACCATATGTAAAAATTAACCAAATTAATTTTCTTGTTCTAAAATCTTTCATTACATAGACATTTATTTATTAACCACATGTAGCACACAAAACAGAAACAAAAGAAACAATAAAAATTACAACAGGATCATTTCTGTGTGCTACAGTAGCAAAAAGCCCAGCGTTAGTATAATGCCTAGTCACTTGTGGCTAGTTACCTACAAGTGACCATGTAAGCGCTGGTATTCTGACAAAACTTTTAGATCAATAGGCTTTGTGATAAACAAGTATACCTTCGTTGCAAAATGAAACCAATCTAAATCAAATAAGTATACAATACATCATAATACATAACAAGTTATTAAACATGTAACCAAAAATAAAATAAAATTAAGAAATGTTTACTTTAAAGGTACGCCAAGGATTGTATCATATATCATGTGAATCAGAAATTAGCCCGGATTTATCACGAACATTTTGCATCATCAAAGAGTAGCCTTGACATAATACGTCGTACAAACTCCATTGCACCATACTATGCACATTATATATAAACAAAACTATATCAGATGCTATCAGGGTGTAGCCCTGATCAAGCACCGACAAGTTAAGTTGGAATGCAAAAATGCGCCGTAAAATACTACCAGAGGGTTGCCCCGGCCAAGTACTAAACGACACATCAGTACAGAAACTTACGCATCACATTGTCAGAGAGTAGCCCTGACCTTATGTTAGCGTACATACCATGATATATTGTATATAATGCATAAATCTTTAAAATTAAATATGAGCGTAAAATGAGGGTAGTCAGAAAAATAAATAATAATTATTATGAATCATTCATCATCACATAACAGGTATATAAACAAAACTATATCAGATGCTATCAGAGTGTGGCCCTGATCAAGCACCGACAAGTTAAGTCGGATTGCAAAAATGCGCCGTAAAATACTACCAGAGGGTTGCCCCGGCCAAGTACTAAACGACACATCAGTACAGAATCATACGCATCACATCGTCAGAGAGTAGCCCTGACCTTATGTTAGCGCACATACCATTATATCCTGCATATAATGCATAAATATTCAAAATTGAACATGGGCGTAAAATGACGGTTGTCAGAAAAATAAATAAAATTTAAAATATTAATTATCCATCATTCAGTTCAGTTCATAATTAGCTTTCCATCATTTTGACTTGTAAGTAAGAAAATATAAAACCATACCATTTCCTTTTGGTTCATCCAACTTCTGAAATATTATAAAACTACACTATATGCTATCACTTTAGTCTAACCTAACCACAATTATACTTTTAACATGGTATCACTATTTCACGACTATGACTTGACTGTTCGAAGGCATAAAGAGAACTCTCCGGTACAGCCACCTCATTCTTTTTATATCACCGCATAAGCGTAAACAACAAGATGGCGGCGGCGTGCCGGATGTGACGTTTATTCTTTTCTAGAATCATCACAAATATCTTCATTAAAATAGCAAACAATATTTTATAATTCTTAAATAGATTTACCAAACTATTATATTATACAATTTTAGAATAATATTTTGGAAATCATGACAAATTGAATCGTCAATAATATAAATTGTAGTGTAATAAGCACAAGTTAAGCTGTAAAGCTGCTTTTCTACTACAGTAAATTAACAAACATAGTCGAATTGACAACCTTCTTTTTTGAAGTAAGTTAGTAGACATTTTGGAGCATTTAAGATAACGCTTGCATTATATAATCCAGATTGCTGATTCAATACACAAACAATGTCTAGGTATAGGCGACCAAGAAATTGGTTTACCACTCTAAGGCTGAATATCATTTACACGTACAAAACATCAAGGGCTATTTTCGCTTGACAGATTAATAACTGCTACGTCAGAATCTGTCAATCTGTAATCCTTAGCGAATAATTATGTTACTGGGAGATGTCATCAAAAGTGGTAAACCAATTTCTTGGTCGCCTATACTACGTGAGTTTTTGGTCTTGGTGGGAATCGAACCCATAACCCACGGCGTCAAAGGCAGACATAAAACTAAGAATTGTGTCAAATCGAAAGCAAATCTAAATAATCATAAAAACCATAAAATCTGGTTGTGTATTAAAATATTTTGACTTTTTATTATAATTTTATCATGTTTCTACGTCGATTATTTTGAAAATATATAGAAATAACTCTGTTATAATATGTAACGTAAATACTAGTGCTAACGGTACTAGATCCTGATCAAGAGGTCAGGTATCAAACCCCATACCTTCTGATTTATTGACAAAATAATCGGTATTAGAAAACTAACAAGTATTTTGATACTAATTTATCACTTGGAATATTTCCAGAACTTATTATTACTATTGTTTTTAATGCTTTTAAATTGAACAAAACAATTCTATGAATTCTTTAATATTTTTTTAGGTATTTGACATTTTAATTTCATGTTTTGTAACTAATTTCCAGTCATAAAATAGATGCAATATCGATTTTTCTGAAAATTAAAATCTTCGCTCGCTTTTCTCGATCAATTAGACTTCACAATCATTTTCATCATTTAACCTTCATCTACTCAAAAGCAAACCTATATTTAAGAAAGCTGATAAAAATAAATTGGTACTGATTTGGACAAGTTGAACTATCTATAGATCGTTTACAACGGTCTATAGATAGCTCTAATGTTTCGTCTTGTTTTAAGTATTTTATATATATTATGCCTAAGTAGGTACATTTTGTAAATACTGTAGGTACTAGTCGTAAGTTTGTTAGTGAATAAAAATATACTTACCTTCTTCTTCTCCTTCTAGCGTGTCAGTAAACCTTATTACATAAAATAAATTGATAGCAGTAGATATTTCTGTTCACAAATCGACGGTAATCATTGGTAGTGATTCATGGCGCGGCCAGTAGCTAGGTAGATGTGTATAGTTAGGTGCAACGCGGTAATGTATACGATCATGTAACAATGAATGAAGTCTGCGTCGCTCCAGGCCACGCACCTGTATCTCGATGCACGCGATGTTAGGGCGTGGTTACATTGAACATTTATTATTTAATATTTTTTTATTAGTAAAATAAATAAAAAAATTAGTTGTAAGCTTTAATATTTTTGGATAAAATGATTTACGTAAGGTACCTAAGTCAAAGTAATAGTTTTTTCATACGTGTTCCTTACAGGGAAAAATAACAAAGATTTGATTCATCTTCAAAATGGTCGCAGGTTTGAATCCAGCTAGTCTCAATTTCAGACAATCCAAACTTTTGGGTACTTATAATAAAATCTGTGAAAGGGTCTGAAAAAGGACGTTGGTTAAAAAATACGGGCACAATGCTACAACAAAATACAGTTGTAGCATCGACACGATAAGAAGAAGAAGAATATTATAAGAAAATCTTTTGCTTTAAATCTGTAAGTTATTGTGAGCAACACGACACTGAACCAAGGTCTATGTTTTTTGGCTATTATAGATACTAATGTTTGATTAACGGTATATTTTTAATGAGATTTTCATGGTAAACAGGCAGATGTCCTTATCAGTCTTACTAGCTCATTTAAATAAATGTGTTAAAATTTACACATCCAATCCATAACATTTGTAAATTTTTACTACATTGGCATGTCATACTACGATCGAATATTTACTTTTTTATGCTGCTTTATGTAATTACGTACCTAATGTGAAAATGAGGTCCTGACTGTTCCCATATTTTTAATAACAATGTCGTACTAAACACGTCACAATCTGTTATTTATTTAAATAATTGTTAAAATAAAAATATCTATAAAAGTTTGTGTTTTCTTTTAGATTCCTGTAAATTGTAAACGCAGCCTTAGGTTCGGTGCTCGTCGCCTGTGATTACCCGCGAACGGCCCCCGTTTACCCGATTCCATTTTCAAACTCCGCGTTCCTGTTTCAAAAACCTGCGCCATTATTCCCGCGTCTTCCTCATTTAAATTTGGAATGGACAATGCCAGTGCTTTTTGCAGTATTTTTTTTTCTTTTTTTCCAGCCAGAGACCAAATTAGGCCAGTTAAGTCATGCAAGCGGTTTGTCACTAAAGTGAAGACCAGTAGTCGGGAGTCTTTTGTCCTACCCTCCAACTGCCGTATTCGGTCGGAGAACAATTCAATGCAAACTCTTTTATTTTCGTTTTCTTTTGGCAAATTGAGAAAATTGTCTGGAGAGTTGCTAATTTCTCCGGCCACTTTGCACAGTAAAGGGTCCTCGTCAAATTGATAAGCACTTATCTCATTTAGTTGGACCGTACCGCGGGAGGCTGTAAATTAAATAGATTATACGCTTGGCGCAAGGCAGCGACCGGTTCTTTTATTGTCAAGCTTTGTTTTTAATTCAGGTTGCATTTTTGTCATGTTCGCCACCCGCGGCCACACTCGAATTCGTTCGAGTCATTATACATTCATTTTATATCTCGGTCATTAAAAATCGAAATAAAACTTAAAAATGAGCAATTCAAGGAGCGTGTTCCAACATCATAATTCAAACAAATTCTACATGCGAAGCTCATCGATAGCGATCTCCTAAGCGATTTTTCATAAACAATAGCCATTTTAATAACAGAAAAAGGTAGAAGAGTTGATGCTATTGATAATACAAAAAAATGCAACAATAAATTGCAGTGGTGGGTAATAAAGAGCGATTTGCTCGGGGCGACTGGGCGAGCTACCAGTGCTGTGATACCAACTAAAGGAAAAAAATGCCAAGTAAAAAATAATACGCTTAATATCAAAGGAGGTTTACTTCGTTAATGCGTTGGCCTGAGGGCCGCGCGTCAGCTCAGACATTGTTTTACGGAATGCGATTTTAAAAAGAATACTTTTTGCAACGAACTTTTTGGTGTTCGGTGAATTTGCTCACATTGTTTTTAAGTTGTTTTTGATTGATGATAAAACGATGTGGCTGTGGACAATTTAACACAACACCATCAAGTACGTGATACTCGAAGTAAACTTGTACTATGGCCAAATAGTTCATAGAACATGGTCGTGCTTTCTATTTGTTTGTAGTAACCACCTGATTAAAGTTTCCTAATCTTCTTCTTCTTCTTATCGTGTCGATGCTACAACTGTATTTTGTTGTAGTTTCCTAATACAAAAAGGATACTACTAATAATGAGAACCGAACCTACAGCTTGCACAAAAGACGAAAATTCTTCGTAAGTAGGTATCTACTTTTAGTAAGTAAGTAGGTACTATATTTTTGTAGATTTAAGACGTATAATCTGATATTAAATCTCAATCATTTATTTACATTTTTGTAAAGTAGGAAACTTTTTGACTTGTTAAACTTTTTACTACACTTTTAAACTACTAACAACTTTAGAGTTTACCTCAATAATCACACTTTATTTGCCGCAATAAGTTGTATGTAATTTTATCCCAACTTTCTTCTAAAACGGAATAAAACAAAACAATAAATAAATACAACAATAAGTTATGAAACTCGAACACCTCTACGAGGTATTGCCAGAGTCATTTGTCAAAAGAATACACAATAAGATAGGTTAGGTAGATAGGTAACTATAGTTAGGTGCATAGTTTGGTGTAACGATGCGACTTCGTTAGAACAGCGATACACTGAGAGCAATTTATAAAATAATAAAAGCTAGGTTTTTTTTAATTTCGCTGTTGTATCAAGCTTTTGGCAAAAGAGAACCTGAAACTGGTTCAGACTTTTTGATATTTTCAAATTATATTACACATTACAATTATATAATTTGTCTTGATTAATCAGGGTTTTCTTGTCTTTTTAGTCATTAAGACTGTAGTAAAACCAATTTTAATACATAAATTTGGTAAGTATACCTAGTATGAACTATGTCATAGTTCTACAATAATAAATCAAAGTTATAAATCACACCTTACTAAACTGATTTAACAAAGTCGTTATAAATCATATTACCTATGAATACTAAAACAATACAAACTGACAAATATCACATCAATAACACGCACATTATTCAATTTACAAACATAAATCAAACGCCCAGTGTGACTGCACCGGGTCGACTCGCCTTTACAAATGCGTCCTAGCGGGGGTTCCGCGACCGAAACGCGCATTGTAGCTCGTTACGACGACAAATCGCAGTCGCGACCCCGGTGTGCGCCGGGCCTTAGCGTTTGCTAATTGGTAGGTGTGGGAATAAACATAATTAGGCATAATCTTTTTCAATTTTCTTTGAAACATCGACCGTCACTTAACATCAAGTGAGATCGCGGTCAATCGCTTATTATAACTTGAAAAAAAATGCTACGAGGTAACTGAGATTAGGACGATGATGTATAAAGTAATGTTGACCGATGGATCATAAAACAGAATCAATACTCCATCAATACAAACCAACTTACTTTTAATTAAGCTAGTCTAAAATTCAGAGGTACATTGAAATGAGATCATATTGATTGGTACAATGTAGGTATGTTTATGATCATGTGATCTTAAATGGAATCAAGAAATGGCTTAGGTACAACATAAAAAGGCTCTTTATAACATAAAATCAGTATAACTTTAATTGAAATTTGAGAATTTCACGGGTGGTGTGACAAGTGAAATAGTCCGTCAAAGATTTAAATTACATGAAATAGAATGATCGCAGGATTACCATACGATTCCCATTGGCATCACGTGCGATCGTCGATCGCATCGTATTGTGGCGCCGATGAATAGACCGTCCACCTCTATTGTAAGTTAATGTAAAGGACAAGACGATTCGCTTACACGAACCTCGCGTTTGGACAACAGAATTTAGATATTGCCAAGAAACTGTTGAGGACAAAGTATAGATTCTTTTACAGGGGGGCTATCCAGCAATGGGTAACTTGCGTGACCGAATATCCTTTCAGTTGCAGTTCAGTTTTTGATGATTTTTCTAAAGTAACTCATCAGTATTCCGTGTCATTTTTGTGGACTGAGCTTTATCTAGTTATGACTGAGCTGTTAAAAACGTGACGACGATGCCGCGGTTTGAGCATGGCCTACCTGATTTAAGCATGACCTACGCAATTTGAGCATGGCCTACCTAATTTTTCGTTAATTATATCAAACGGTATGAAAATTGATCATTCAAAATATTAATAAAAGACGAAGAAGAAAACTGAACTGTAATTTGATCATTTAACAGTTCAAAAACATATCAGTTGTCATCGAAAATTATACAAAATCTCATTTTGTATGATTACTTTAGAAGTAGGTATTACTTTGTCACATTTTAATGAAACTATTATGGGACTAACTCTGAAGTTTATTCTATCAAATAAAATTAACAATAGCTGCTCTCGATTGGCGGAGTAATAGCGTAACGTAACACCTACCTACAGAAAAAAACATAGTTGTATTGAGATTATAAAAATTAATTTTTTTTATTTGATAATTTAAGTAGCCTACTGTTATATGAATTATTTCCTAAATGAATCTGCTAGAAACGTAGCATTATTTTATTTTTCATTATATTTCCCAGTTTTACATCTCGCAATAACGAACGTAGTGCAATACCCGACAGAAAGAGGTTCCTAGGTTGGCTAAATAAACAATGATCCTGCACATAGAAAAGTTTGCAGAACTAATTCCCCGTGGGTCACGAAGCCGCTTCACAAGAATGGTGATGCAGCTTCAACAGGAAGCCTTCACCCTTTGTTCTCCGCTTGAAATGATAAAAACGTCAAGCACCGCACCGCGAGCATTGTCTGAAACCGGCTCTACTCCTTTACTTCTTGCTGCGTATTTTATATTGTTCACTTACTGCACGTATTTGCCGGTGTACCTTTATATCTTTATTGGTGTATATTGGAGTTATACATATAGTGAGCATTGAGAAGACGTCTGATAGAGGAGAGTGGAAGAAGAGGACGTGTTGTACCGACCCCACATAATATGGGACAAGGGTAGGAAGATGATGATTGAAGTTATACATATACCCCCTGTCTTATAAAAAGCGTTGACTTTAAGTCATCATTACGTATGGTAATCAATACCTACTTCAAGTCTGCGCTTACTTTTTATAAGATAGACCGTTCGTCAATAACCAATTTAATCCTCGTGTGGGAACTAGTGTTCTTCATATATTTCTGGGTATTTTATATGTATAATAAAAAATATCTATCTATGTCATGTATTGTATTAAGTATGTATCCATAACACTACGCTTAGCTTGGGGCTAGTTGATGTTGTGTGGATTATCCAGCATTATTTATTTATTTATATAATATAATTTAGCTTTATTTGATAAAAAATATGTTGTATCTATTCATTTATTTTTGAATAATAAACGATTATTATTATTATTAGAGCTTTGATGACAACGATACAGGAACCAAAATGTTTTGTTAACACCAATTCCTAAAATCAAACGTTTTGGCTCGTTTAAAAAAACAGTTTCATAAGAAACATTTTAATGTATGTTTTGGTTGATTTGATAAAAAATAATGTTTGAATTATAGCAATTAACTAAATCGCATTATTTGTAGAAATATCTCGCTCCTAGTTGAAAGACCTTTACGTTGTTTATAATCCAAATTTTTTTTGCAATTAAAAACAATGTTACTGTTATAAGTTTTTTTCAAAATGTCTTTCCGTTGACAGTAAAATATTGAGGTTGTATCGTTGCGTTATTTATGAGCCATTATAGCGATTTTAAATTAAGTTGTAGGCGATGGTGTTATTTCGGACTTTATTGTTTAAGGATCGGAATAAAAGTGTTTGTAAATACAAGTTTATGGTGTCATGTTGCTGACGGGTAATTTGTTACTTTATATATGAAGATGTATTTCAACTTTCAGTCAACGGCATGATTCTAATGACTAGCTCAACTAAAATATACCGTCCCAATTTAGGTATTAAAAAAATACCACGAACAATTCACACATCACATGTGCACCCGAACTAAGCAAAGCTCGTAGTAAATATTTCTTTAGATTTTTTTGTAAGTTATAGTGGATTAGAAACTGTGATACTATACTTATGTGTTTTCATTATAAACGGGATATTTATCATGATTTTTGAGTTTGATTATTTCCCGATATTTCGGCACTGTTGCATGCGCCATGATCACGGGTCGAACTGAAGTCTTTGCAAGTAGATATAAACGTCAAACTATGTTCAAAACCATGATAGTTTCAAAACTTATGTGATTTGCAGATTTATTTATTTATTTTATTTATTTATTTCTCTCTTAACAACTAATGACAAAAAAAAAATAGTAACTTAGAGTACAATCTTATAAATTATCTAACTAAGTACATAGTTTCGAGAGCAGATATGTTGTTGAAAATGTTCCATGTTAATGTTGAAAACATGAAGTTGGTAAAGTTAGTGTGCAGTTCTAGCAGGCACCTGACGGCCGCATCGCGCATCGCCTGCCCTGATTGCCGCATTGTGCCGCGCACAATAACTCGATTAGAACCGGACGGACGCCGGACATGCTGCCGGTTGGCATAATGTGGATATGCCATCTATTTACACCTATGAACCTAAACCATCCAAAAGTAAATTACAATAAATAATCATCCAAAACCATGCAATGAAAATTGGCTATAAGATTTGTCTTAGTTTTAAAATACAAACACAGTTTAAATAATTCAACATTTATGAAAATCTATGTAGTAATTCGAAAGTTTTATACGCTTAATTGGGTCAAGACTAGTAGTTTACAATCATGGTATTAAGAAAATAATGAGAGTTATGATGCGAGCTATAAAACTTACAGATTGTTAATTTTTAAACCATTTATTTAGAAATTAAAATGATAAAGTAGGTATAATATACCATGATAAATAAATAAATAAATAAATGATCCTAAAGGACAATGCCCAGTGGGCTATGGGAATCTGTACCAACTTGCATCAATTTGAATTTACTCTCAAAGGTCTAATTTTTATTTACCTTTTCGCTACCAACAATATTTTTTTCAATGTTTAACCGCATTTCAAAATATTTAAAAATGTATTTTATTTTATTTTTTTATCATGTTTGCCTGCTCAGCTAAAGCTTACTTGGCAAACAAGATTTTTATGCTCAATGTCCACTCACGAAAATAGGTGACAGCTGGGATCGGAACAAAATAGTTGACGTGCGTAGGGCTTAGTCCGAGCTTGCATTTTAAAACTCCCTACTCTCGAGCCGAGTATCGTCTATCGGATGTTCTTGTATTTTTGTATGGATATCCGAAAGACGACTCTCGGCTCGAGAGTAGGGAGTTTTAAAATGCAAGCTCGGACTAAGCACTCGGAAGTAGGAAATTGATAATCAGGTTTTGTATAATTAATTTTAATTTTCTAAACCCGGTTAAAAAAGACTGTTAAAAATTAACAAAGAACATATATAAATAAAATATTAATTTTGATGATAATTAGCTTGTGACGCAATCTGGTACAGGGTTTGGGCAATGTTCTTTCACTGAATAATTAATACATTTTTTATTTATGGACCTTTCGAGAGCAATAATCAAGCGAAGTCGTATCCATATTATTCTTACATCCCCCAACCCCCAATTAGGCGAGTACGGTGCTACCGCAGCACAAAGGCAAAGATAATGGTCAGTTAACTTAGTTGCGAAGATAGTTCACTTAGGAGCAACTTAACTTTATCAAGTTGCAATTAAGTTCGCCCGCTTAATTGAATATTCTCACGGTCCGTTTCACAACGGCAATGGTGGTAGGTTGCGGTGCGACAAAGACTAGATTACTAATTTTTGGAAGACGAATTAGAAGACTAATTCTTGGAACTCTTATTCTCATGTGTTTTTCTATACTTAGATCGATTTTTGTGTCCAAACACTACCACAATTTTCTTTCCAGCCAGTATGTAAAATTAAAATAAGTTATTCTAAGTTACTTTTTTTAAAGCAACCAGTATTCAAGACATGAAGAATGTAATTCAAGTTTTCAGTACTTAATATTATAGAATTAGGATTATAGAATATATACAATTTTTAGTTTTGTAAAACATACGGCTTTTGCCGCACTACAGTAGAAACCGCATCGCATTCGGTGTAATTAATATTCCACGACCTCCTGACTGGACGATATCGATTCTTAGACCCTAAGTGTGTTATAAATGTGGGCTTTCGACCGGAAGTGTTGGACGTTGAAATTTTCCCGGTGTTTCATCAAACAGAGTGTTGACAAAGTAGTCTTTTATAGGATTTAAACCTTTTTCAGACCTAGACTAAAAGCGATTTGCAATGTGTATTTCAATTTTAGTAAAATTATTGTTTCATTTTTAAATGATTTTCACTGAATAAATAAATTAAAAATTAACAACAGAGCAAATTCTAGAGAACGCTATTGAAAAACAAACATAAATGCAATACAGAATGGTTTTTATTGTGAAGGGCGAAGATAGCCAATTCCAAACCCAGAGAAATAACTATTTTTTATTAAAATCCATAACTATTTGTGAAAATTGATTCGAATGATTTGAAAAATAATAAGACAAGAAAGAGAACACAGGGATACGAATTGTGTTGCTTATAAGATCATTATTTCAAAGTGACGTATTAATAAAACTTAAAAGACGAGTAGTCTATAATTATCTTTACACACTTAAGCTACAAAATCCGTAGAATATATATTCATCACCTCTTAATCCTGAAAGGCTGACCATTAGTACTAAGGAGCATTTTTCCCAGCATCCCACATACGCTAAGTACATGTCGATCTGTCAGCGTGTCCTTCTGTTGATAATGCTACAAATTGGCACTATTGCTCAGCCATTTAACTGAAAAGCCGCTTTGATAATGGTACAGCCCAAGTTGTAGGCGACTTGATAGTAGATGTAGTAGTAGAACCAAACCATGTATATACTTTACTCTCTGATTTGGAGTTTTGCACGTAGTGCGATATAGAGGATGTCCTAAAATGATTTTTTTACACAATAATGATTCGTTGATTAAAGTGAAAAGTAATTTAAAAAAATATAGGTACCCTCTATTCATCATCATCATTATCAACCTAAGTATATAAGTCCACTGCTGGACGTAGGTCTCTCACAAGACGCGCCACTGAGCCCAATATTACATAATGGTTTTTATTTAAAAGTGTTAACCAAGATTAAGGTCCATATTATACCATGCTTAATGTTTAAAGGTTTTTAAAATGAGCTTATAAAATATTTGCTTAATATTTTAAAATGCGCCCTGAGTAAATTTCTCAGTAAATAATATAGTTTTTAATCTGAAACCTTAAAGTAAGTAATTTATCTTTTTTTAAATTTATCTTTGTTAAGTTTTCTCGTACGCCCATGTCTTGTACCACAGCAAAAGCGGCGGCGCGGGCGCAGAAAAGGCTTACCCTATCGAAGGGCGCGACAACACCTGTTCATCAGCCCTTTGCTCTCGCCGACCGATTGTCAAACCTTCTCGATGGGCAAATGCATGGAGCTACCTAGAAACTATTTTGATTTTTGATTTTTTCTATCACTTATTTTGACATTAGGTTATTACTGTGGGTAACCCAAAATGTGTATAAAAACGAAGGTGGTAGAGTACGGAGCTGGTGTTTAAATGGTTATATTATTTTTATGAAACGGAGGATTTTAATTTAAATAATTTAATATGAATATTGTTGTTTTTTTTTACTTTTGTTTTTAACTTTTCTTATTCTGCCAGTGTTTGTTAAACCAATAATACATTATATATTTTCTTAAGTAAGATTTAATAGTGAAGTCAGGACTTTTGACTAAGCATAGAAGCTTTAATATAGAATCCGCAAAGTTTTGGAAATGTTAGGTCTAGAAGATTTAAAATAAATAAACATCTCTATAGTTTTATTGTTCTGAAGTCAATTGACAATG
Source organism: Ecliptopera silaceata (assembly GCA_932527185.1). NCBI lineage: Eukaryota > Metazoa > Arthropoda > Insecta > Lepidoptera > Geometridae > Ecliptopera > Ecliptopera silaceata. The sequence continues at coordinate 4,521,704 of OW052211.1, forward strand.
TAGTCGCATTAAAGATAACATTTCTCATTATCTGACCTTTGACGGATTGCCTTTCAAAGCTAATGACAAAGGCGATATCTTACATTCATCCAAAAAGCAATGTGGTTAATTTAATTTATTTTATTTATTTAATTCATTATCATCATCCACCTATATCAGTCCACTGCTGGACATAGGTCTCTCCCAAGACGCGCCACTGAGCCCGGTCTTCGACTCTTCTCATCCAGTGTTTGCCAGTTACATTCCGTAGATTGTCGCTTCATCTATCTGGAAGGCGTCCTACACTGAGAAAACTAATAGTTGAATTTCTGAATGTTGATTCCTTAACAGTTGAGGCAACAATAAATTACGTTGTGACAACCGTAGTACTACATTTAATAGAACAAATTAAAAAAAGTTAAAATCTAATTGTTGTTACAACCAAAAAAATGGGTTAAGCTAACATATTTTTTCATGTATAATCGCATAGCGGTCAATTTAACTAATAATTCGGTAATGTCAACATAATGTTAAGTTGAATCAGCAAATGAACTTAGTCAAAGTTACAAAATTAATTCAACTATTTGCAAATATTTTAAACAACAAAGCAAATTGGTTAAAATGACTATTGTGAATAGTTGTCAACACCTAACATTTCATTACATAGTAGAATCAACAGATAAATTTAGTTAAAATAACAAAAATATTTTAACCTTTTGCTAGAAATTTATACAACCAATAAATAATGTTTGATTCAACCATATTGCAAAAGTTGTATCAACAAGCGAACGTAGCTAAATTTACACAATTGATTCAACTATTTGCAAATATTTTAATAAACAAAGCAAATTGGTTAAAATAACTATTGTGAATAGTTGTCAACACCTAACATTTCATTACATAGTAGAATCAACAGATAAATTTAGTCAAAATAACAAAAATATTTTAACCTTTTGCTAGAAATTTATACAACCAATAAATAATGTTTGATTCAACCATATTGCAAAAGTTGTATCAACAAGCGAATGTAGCTAAATTTACGCAATTGATTCAACTATTTGCAAATATTTTAATAAACAAAGCAAATTGGTTAAAATAACTATTGTGAATAGTTGTCAACACCTAACATTTCATTACATAGTAGAATCAACAGATAAATTTAGTCAAAATAACAAAAATATTTTAACCTTTTGCTAGAAATTTATACAACCAATAAATAATGTTTGATTCAACCATATTGCAAAAGTTGTATCAACAAGCGAACGTAGCTAAATTTACAAAATTGATTCAACTATTTGCAAATATTTTAATAAACAAAGCAAATTGGTTAAAATGACTATTGTGAGTAGTTGTCAACACCTAACATTTCATTACATAGTAGAATCAACAGATACATTTAGTCAAAATAACAAAAATATTTTAACCTTTTGCTAGAAATTAAAAAAAAACAATAAATAATGTTTAATTCAACTATATTGCATAAGTCGTATCAACAAGCGAACGTAGCTAAATTTACAAAATTGATTGCAAAAACAGACTCGCAAGGTCCTCGGGGAAATTCGAGGGCATCTTAAGTGATCTCATGAGAAAATCAAAAACATGCGCGAGCTTGGTGTTCAAAGCACTAGCTATCAGCTAATCCCGAAAAGCGAAACTGATAATATTCAAGAAGAGGTCAACTACTTATTCTTGATAGCAAATTGCTCTGGAAAATCATCTTGACTATAATCTCAACAAGTGCACAATGCACTCTTCCAATGTAAAACAAAAATGTTAGGAAAGACCGGGGGGCTCTCTCCAAAGATTACTATATGGCTATACAAAGCGGTGATCAGGCCAAGGTTGGCATATTATGGCGTTCTGGTTTGGTGAACGAGGTCAGAACTCTCGACCACCATCACCGGACTCCAATGGTTCCAGCGACAAGCCTTTTAAGCTATCACTGGCTGCATGAAAACCACCCCAACAGCAGCCATGGAGATAGCCCTATAAATAACTCCACTTGACCTGTACATACAACAAGAGGCCAGCTAGCTGCCATGGTGTAAAAACCTCACCACTTCACACGCTAAAATCCTGGACCGGGCAATTTTTTTTTTTTTCATTTTTTTAAATATCAGCCTCTCATCGCCGCCCCATGTGCCATGAAATAATTTCAGTTTTTTTTCTATGCAAACTTCGGAGATAAGGGACGGTTTTTTTTTTTAATTTTTCGTCAAAACTCAAAAACTACTTATATTTTATACGCTATATGCAGCGTAAAAAAAATAAGTGCTTGAGAATGTGCAAATAGCGCTCTTTCATATGATACCCCACATACCATAGTAGCCCCACTTCGATTTTTTAGACAAAAACTGTTCCAAATTTCAAGTTGATAGCATTAGTACCTAGTTCGTGAGAAATACGGTTGAATTGGTTAGGTTTCCTTTGCCGCTGCCGCGGAGCCGCATAGCTAAATTAAAACCAAAACAGGGTTCCCAACTAAAGGGTATTAATATATATAACCCCCCAAATTTAGGCGGTAAATAAGTGGAATGGGATTTTTAAGGGGCTTTATATTCATATCTTTATTTGCATTCCATAACGTGTGAAGATCTTATAATGAATGGGCTACAGTACTATACTATACTATACAGTTACGGACCCTGTATAGTTTTAGGTTTTTTTTTATTAATTTTATTTACAAGTATTGGCCCTGAAATAACCCAATTTAGCTAATCTACTTAATTTATTGACCAAGCGACACTATAATGACAATGACAACTAGAGCAATTAATAAAATATAGCTGGTTATTTGCTGTGTGATCGTGAATTTTAATACATATTTTTCCTTGTTCTTACTTAGTTTTCTTTAAGGCCTAAACATTCATTGCGAAAACAATCGATGTTTTAGGAACATCGATGTATTTCTCAATACATTACATTTAATGTTTATTTTACAGAATCTAGGGTAAATTGAAACCAAGCCAAGGGTACTGTAAAAATGTGACCTGGCAACACTGTTGACTTCAATCAAATCCAACCGCAACTCCGCAAGTGCGCGTTCGTTGCGTTTGTTTAGTCTGCCCGGCGCCGCCGGCGCCGGCGCCCGCGACGTACCTACTATACGTTAGACTTTATTAATTTGAATTAATAAATGCCACTGCTAAAAGTGGTTTAATAGAACAAACCAAATAAAAGGTGAGTTTAGTGATACGTATCGTTGATTCAGTGGTACCTTAAGTAAATATGGAAGATTTTGAGAAATCACTGGTGCCAGTATATCTCCGAGACTGGGGTTTATCTGAAGAGACAATTAAATTTTTTTGTGGTAAGTTACCTTACATAATATAATGTATGAAACGCCAGTCTGATCATGATGAAATTACTAATTGTAGCTAAATAAGTAATTTATCTACAAGTAGGTAAGTAACATAACATAGATTTTATGTAGCTCGTAGTAGTTTTATGTACTGTACATAAAACAGCACTGAGTACCTACTCAGTGCTGTTACCTACCTAGGTAACCTAATACGAACAAGAAGTAATAAGTTAAATTAACCTAGATTTTATGTAGATTGCACCTAGAATATGTGGTATTGTTTCTACCACATATTCTAGGTGCAATCTACATAAAATCTAGGTTAATAGTAGCAGGGTCTTTACCCGGGGGTGCAAGGGGTGCGGTGCACCCGGGTGCGGAGCGCCCGTGGGCGCCTGCCGAGCGCTGATTAATGAATATTTAGATATTTCATTGAACTTAACGCCATTGCACAGTTTCATATACAGGTTACGACAAACACGTACCTACCTATGCGCAAAATTAAATAAAAAAAAAATGGTAGCACTCCGGGAGTGCCGGCAGAAGTGAAAACTTCAATATTAACGTTGTGTTTTCACTTCAAAAATATAACCACAGTCGTCATAATGACAATTGTGATTGTGATTGTGTCATGTCATTGTGTCACATTCGCGCAAGCGCGAATGTGACACAACGACGAAGACAACGAAGACACAGACACATTCGCGCAAGCGCGAATGTGTCTGCGCCACAACACTATTTAATTGTTTGAGTCATACGTCGCGTGACCGCAAGTGTGTTCTTTTGTCGTCTCTTGTTTTACGAGCAATGTATGAAAATTAAATAAGATCTTACGCTTTTTCGACGTCACGTGACCCTGACGCGAGTTTGAAAGTTTTTACCCACCCAGCGCCGCTAAAGAAGTTTTCACTTCAAAAAATTGTCATCAACAATAATCATTGTTCGTTTTACTTTTATTACGCTTTCGGTGCTTGTCATACTGCTCATGATGTGCAAGTTAAAATGACTCTTATTACCTACTACACAAATAACAATTTTATTTAATAATACGCGCGCGGCAAATTCTCTAAGCCTTTGACACTTTGCCGCCCGGTCGCCCGCACTTGAAGCAAAATGATCTCTAAGTCAAAGTCAATAAAGTGTAAGTTCATTTAAAATGGGCGCGCGGCGCGGCAACTGTGCGTCCGCCTTTTGACAAAGCCGTCCGGGCGCTCGCACCTAAAGAAAAATGATCTCTATAACACTACAATTAGGTATAAGTTCATTTGAATTTACAGTGCGGCGCGCGTCGCGTATGTAGGTAGGTATGTGTCGGTGAGTAGAAAACCAGGGCGGTAGACATAAGACGGCACTGCAACGTAGGTAGGTAGGTATACCTACACATAATACTACAAGTATAGGTACCTAGTAGTAGCCAGTAGGTAAGGTACCAAGGTACCTAGTTATTTTTTATAGTAAACTACCGAGATCGTGTACCGAAACTACGATAGGTTAGGTGGTAGGTTGGTAGGTACCTAAGGAACTTACGTAGGTATCTAAGTAATAATATTTGTTTTGTTTTTCAGATAATGAAATCACTATAGATTTACTCACAGAAATACAGGATAACGATCTAAAAGAATTAGTGCCGCTTATAAAAGAAAGAATATTATTCAGAGTCGGTGTGAGGAAGCTGGAAAAAATAACCCATGTAAGTAAACCTATCTCTATTATTTTTATTAGGTATTTTAATCTCACTTGTTAATTAATTATAGGTACTAAATTTAATCTCTAATTATAGGTAATTAGTATTATAAATTTTTTAATCACCTATTTATTTAGGTAGGTACCTACTTACCATAGGTTATGGAAGCACTAACAAAATGTAGTGGGTATATCAAATACGTCACAAAATGTTATTTTAACACAAAAATAATGTTAACTTATACCTACGCGTAGTAAGGTACGTACGTACTACCACAGAATAAGTAATAGTACAAGTACAGAAAGTCGACTCTAAGAGAAAAAAAATGCGAATTTAAACCTACTTACAACGCCACTAAAGTTCATGCGCGACAAGCTTTTATTTATATCAATATAAATTTTATAATTTAATATAATGGTGGGTTTGATTGCATTCAAAATTTATTTTGTTCGTTTTAGAGCATTTAAATAAAAGCTTGTTTAAAAAAATGATTTTTAATTAGTATTTTATTGGTACCTACCTAGTTTTGAATCATACGATAATATTTCTGTTGAGTTTTTATTGTTGACGTCACAGCGTGAAGTCTCTAGTTAAGTCGCACGGAGAGAAAACTAGAAAATCTAAAGTTTTAACTTGGTTTATTATTTTACAGGAAACTGCATCGGAAGACACAAATTCTGCTCCTGCAAGCCCTACAACGTGCTCTAGTCATAGTAGCTTATGCTGTAGCGTAAAAACGGATGCTGACCCAAAGCAAATACTTAATGTAAGTTTGGATTCTTCATAATTTTATTATGACACACACGTTTTCCTTATGTTTTTTTACTTTTTTTTGTACACATGTTTCTTACTTTTTTTGTACTGTTCTATTTTAGAGTATAGATATACCCACCATTCTTAATGAGAACAGTTATGGAAAACTGGTTCTGGCCCGTCTGAAATCAAGCTATAAGCTTGATGCGACTAGCAGATCATATCTAACAAAAAGCATTGTGGAGTGGTATATTAACAAATATCAGTGCATGAAAAAAGAAGACTTCATTGTTTTATCAGAGGCTATCACTCGCTTTGTTCCAACAGAACATAAGGTTTATATACCTACCAGCCTATTTATGATACCTATAGTACATTCTTTGCCAAGTACCCTACCTACCTAGTATAAATAAATAATAGTAGTGCGACGTACCTAGTTAGTGACAATAGTGAGCGATATGTAGGTATCTATGATGTGTATCTCCGTTATATTACTTATACCTACCTATTATATATTTTTCATCTTTAAAGTCGTCGTAGTCGTAGAAAGCGTAGTTATCGTAGTGCGACGTAGTTAGTGACAATAGTGAGCGTCATGTTCCTGTCTATGTATATGTATCTGTATCTCCGTTATATTATATACCTATATCTTTCATCTTTAAAGTCATACAGTAGTAGTAGAAGCGTAGTTATGATTCCTTTCAAAAAAATGGTCATAATTTGATACATACTAGTGTGTTTACAAAATTGATTCAAGTTCATACCACTATTCATGTTCACTATCCTTGCATAATTTTTTTTTTTCTAGGAAACCTACTACATCCCGGCCATAGTAACAAACAAAAAAACGATTCCTGCCAGAGGAAAACTAGTGGACAGGTATAACAATCAAAGACGCGTCCTAAAAAAAGAGGGGGTCATATCAAGGAAACGCAAATATAATGATGATGAAAAACAAGATTCTGAGGTCGAAGAGAACATAATCATCGGTAATACTTTAGTATAATAGGTATTATGTTTGTTTAATATACCTACACATCGCTTTGCAATTATTTATCATACCTCTGCTTTTTGGTTTCAGAAAATGATGAGCTGGTCATCTGGCTAAAATACCATAAAGAACCGTTCCAAGAGGTGCGCAACTGGCTGGCAACAGGAGCGTACCGGGTCGAGAAAGACTATAATGATAAAACGAAACAACTGCAAGAAATATTACAAAATATCCTATTTTGAAACAAAACTTTGGATATAAACTGGTAAATTACATTCAGATCTATTACTCACAGATTTTTGTGCTAGTGATGTGTTGTTTAGAAATAGAGTCTGTCATTGTTAGGTATGGTTAGGTTTTTCTGGTGTTAATGCAGGTACATACTGTTTGTTGGCCTTAGGCATTTTTTTTAAATATAGCAGAGTATGTCCTGTAGGTACTACCCTTAAATTCTATTATTTATATAAAAAAAAATGTCGCTACCGGTAGGTCTAGTCTGGCATGCAAATGTAATTACTACCGTTTTTTGGATCGTAGCGATTACGATTATTGGTTGTTAGGCCTAACAAAGTTTTATCACTATGGTGATTAAACTATTGTTAGGCCTAACAACTAATGGCGAATGGGCTTTACGCTATGATCCAAAAAACGGTAATTACATTTGCATGACAGACTAGACCTTCAGGACGTTTAAAGTCGGGCCTTGCAACATAGGTTCCGCAGCTGGTTAGTTTTAGGCTAGCGTTCATAATGAACAAGCTATAAGTTAAGTTAAGTTTGTGAGTCTGTCAACTGTAATGGTTAAGTTTTATTCTGGCGTTAATGCAGGTACATACTGTTTGTTGGCCTTAGGCATTTTTTTTAAATATAGCAGAGTATGTCCTGTAGGTAACTACCCTTAAATTCTATTATTTATATAAAAAAGTGTCGCTACCGGTAGGTCTAGTCTGGCATGCAAATGTAATTACTACCGTTTTTTGGATCGTAGCGATTACGATTATTGGTTGTTAGGCCTAACAAAGTGATATTCACTCGATTGTTAGGCCTAACAACTAATGGCAAATGGCCATTACGCTACGATCCAGAAAACGGTAATTACATTTGAAAACATAGGTACTAAACGTATTTGTTAAATCTACTAATAATTGTTAGTTTGTTTGGCAAACTTTGACATTCTCTCGCTAAATGTCTATACGTATTGGACGATTTGCTAGTTACTTCATTTGAATAATATAAGTTGTATTATGTGTTTATTATGTTTTTTTATGGTTAAATAAATGTGTAATAATGATCTATAACTTTTTTATTTAATTGTCTATAATTAGATTTCCTTTATAGGTAGGTAAGTATTTTCATGAGAGTGTATTGTAGAATAAGCCTGCATTGAGTGGTGTCAATATTATATTAGTATTTTGTAATTAGCTAAGTAATAAGTTAACCTGAAATGTAAAAATACTTGTTTATACAGAATTTACTTTAATATTATGTTTGTAAAATCAATCTGCATGCACGGAAGAAGTCGGTATAATGTTGAATTAGGCTTTGTTGTAAAGCTACATTACATGCATACACCTAGAGGTGTATGTATGTAATGTAGCGATAGGTTAGAATAGCATTTGCACTTATCATGCCGGCATAGTCCAGTTTCAAACCATAATGATCACCGGACAGATCATTTTTCATAGCCTACATGGTAAGTACAAAAGTAAGAGATTGCTTTAAGCGATAATACCGCCAATTGTATTACTCTAGTTTAAGTTTCTTTTTTTTTGTACCTACTATGTCTGTGGTATATGCAATAAAGAGATTTGTATTGTATAGTATGTTATTCTAATCTATTGAGGCGTATCGTTTCAACATTACACCTTTGTCAAAAATACTTTATATTGTAGGTAGATATTACTAATAAATGCAGGTTGATTTTACCAATAACAAGTAATTTTAACTAAATGTCACATGTCAATACTACCTTTACAACAGTCAAGAATGCCAATATCGAAGGTTAATTTTACCACTAAATTTAGTTTATTCTAACCTATTGTTACATGTAGATTCTACATTACACTTTCGTCAAAAATACTATTATGATCTAGGTAGATTTTACCACAAAGCAGAGGTTCATTTAACAAAACACCACAAGTTGTTTCAACTTAAAAATACAGGTTAAGTTTATCATGAAAATTAGGTTGTTATAACTTAATTTCACATGTTAATACTACATTTACAACAGTCAAGAATACCAATATACACAGGTTAATTTTACCACCTAATTTAGGTTATTCTAACCTATTGCTACGTGTCGAATCTACATTACACCTATGTCAAAAATACTATTATGACCTAGGTAGATTTTACCACAAAGCAGAGGTTCATTTAACAAAACACCACAAGTTGTTTCAACTTAAAAATACAGGTTAAGTTTATCATAAAAATTAGGTTGTTACAACTTAATTTCACATGTTAATACTACATTTACAACAGTCAAGAATACCAATATACACAGGTTAATTTTACCACCTAATTTAAGTTATTCTAACCTATTGCTACGTGTCGAATCTACATTACACCTATGTCAAAAATACTATTATGACCTAGGTAGATTTTACCACAAAGCAGAGGTTCATTTAACAAAACACCACAAGTTGTTTCAACTTAAAAATACAGGTTAAGTTTATCATGAAAATTAGGTTGTTACAACTTAGGCACTATATACTTAAAAATACAGGTTTAATAATATAGTTAAAATAACTATTTCAAAATAGTGTTAAAACAACCTAACTGGTGGTTTGGTTAAATTTACCTGTTACAAGTAGGTGTTAAACTAACTTAGCTCATGGTTTGGTTAAATTTACCCTACAAGCAACACATTTAAGGTTAATTGATTCAACTATTTATTAAAGGTAGGTTCTATATCAACAAAAAAAAATAGTTGAAAAGTTGAATGTTCTGATAACCTATAATAAACTAGTTGATATTACCATTTCAAAACAGTGTTGAAACAACCTCACTGGGTTTGGTTAAATTTACCTTTTAAAAGTAACAATTTCGGTTTGTTTGATTTAACAAATATTCTATGTAGGTTCTATATTAACACAAAAAATAGGTTGAATAAATGTTGATTCAACTAAATAATTTTTTCAGTGTAGATTGCTAAGATTCTAGACTGAGGGTCGCAACCTCTCCTCTTGACCTTATCCTTGATAAGATCTCTCCATTTCTTCCGATCCTCAGCAACATCAAAAGCTTGGTAGAGTTAGGTTACCAGGGTGATGCATACTTGGTCTGTCCAGTGCATAGGGCTTCGAATCCTGGGTCCGTCATCTTCGTCCATCAACTTTCCCTGTATCTATAAAAAATGAAAAAAAAAAAACCATTACACACGAAAAATGTATTCAAAATGTATTTTAAACGGTAATAAATTACTCATTTAAAACAAATTCGCAAACATTGCGGTCGTAAACAGTTAACGACTCACATTTTAACAATAAAATTGAATCTTTATAACCAAGCGTTGACCACATTGTCCGTAATAAAAATAACAATTAACTAACATGTTAAAAAAGGGAATAAAACCTAATTTTATATAGCAACACTTTAAATCACCCTATTTAACGTTTACGTGAGATATAATTAAAAATACTTCTGACAATATTTATATTTAATTGTATTTATTGCTTGCTAATAATTGACAAAAGTAATATTACACCTACTAATATTATAAACGCAAAAGTTTGTATGAATAGATGTTTGTTAATTTTTCACGCAAAAATAATTGAATGGATTATAATAAATAATTATACACCAGAATAACACTTAGGCCATAATTTATAAACATATTGTGCGAATAACAAACATATAACGATAGCTAGACTAAGTCGGCATCAGCTAGTTAGCAATAAAACAACAATGTTAAACTTAACATATTTGTTAAAATTTGTTATACAACAAAAATGTATAACAAATTTTAATGAGTTACATTATAAAAACAATCAAAATCGGAACCCTATCCAAAAAGGTATAACGTAAAAGAAAAATAAAAGAAAAAAGTATAATCGTGAACTGTCATCAGCCACAGAAATAACTTTAGATATGAAGGGATCTAATGAGACAAAGGTTAATGAGAATGACAATGGAGGAGCAGTAAAATATTGGATTTATTTACACTGGACAGCGCAGGCGATGATCTGATAACGTCCTTAATGTGTTAAGGTGCAACGTGGACATTATTTTATATTCTTCTTCTTATCGTGTCGATGCTACAACTGTATTTTGTTGTAGCATCGTATCGTGTTGGAAAGATTAGCCAGACTAGACACTGCTTTGCTGTACCTAGCTGTTACCGGTGTGCGCCACGAGGAGGCTCTTTCCATGCACCCATTTTATATTAAACAAGTACGACTCGTCTAAACTAGGGTTACTAAAGTTTTAGAAAGGTTATACCTACTATAGGACCTTTTCTAGCTATAAATATAGCCTTCGTTACTCAGATTGAATGTAGATTTCAATAGTTCTTGAAATCTGCGCAATAGTTGTAGTTTATGCATTGGAAACATGCACACACAGGTTTAATAAAAAAAATCTTAAAAATTATTTCATTTTTATAATTTTAAAACATTCAATTTTATCATATATTTATCAGTAGATCGTTATTTTTATTGCTTTTATCGTATCATGTGTTATATGTAGTTAATATTTATTTTATCAAATCAATCAAATCTAATCATTTATTTTGCAGAACATACGAATATTAGATGATAATTATTAAAAACATGTCCAGCTATGTCTAACTTAATAAGTTTGCAAAATAGTATAAAATTATGTCAACTTTATTTTATACTGTATTTGATAATTAAATAACATATTATTTTCTAATGATGTTTACATTTATAATTTTTAAATTAAATTATAGCAACAAGTTGAAATTATGTTATTGGACTGCTTATTAAAATATTCACACAATAAAAGTGTAAAACATGTAATTTCTCAAAAACTAATATTTAACTTGGTTGGATTTGTTTAATTGGTTATAGACACTACTTTGCATAAATTTATAATTAATTTAAAGTCATTTACCTAATTAGGAACGGAGCTTGCCAATTACAAACTTAAGTTAGTATTATAAGTACCTATTAATTAAAATAATATACAGTTAGAGCAACTAATAAGGATCATTAAGGTGACGGGTATAGCCAAATGCGTGTTTTTGGGAGTGTTTTCTGAAGAAGTCATAGCATGTGGAGTTGTGAAACTTATTATTTCCTATAACACATATATTGAACTAGTCAGGTAGGGAACAAAATCTGTGCTCTTGGTTATAGTTTACTTTAAAATGTAAGTTTAGTACCAACACCTTTTGCAAAAGTGTGGTTTTTGATCCCATTTTTTATGGGTTTGGCAGATTTGTTTGGTACCAAACTCAGCACAGCTATTCTTATGGTTGATATCTATACATCCAAGGAAAAAAAATTCTACATTAAGGTGTTTAAAGAAGAAGAAGAGTAGCGCCTTAGGAACTATAAGTGTTCCATTGCTGTGTGCTCGCAAATATTCATAAGGCGCTGCTTAAGAGTTTGACAATCCAAACTGTGCGCGGCTCACTATGTGTTTTGCGTCGTTTTCAGCATTCTTACTGAAGTTGAAAATGCGACGTTGCCACGCTGACTATCTAGAGTTTAACCACTGCGGCAAAAACTATGCCGTGTTACAAGTTTAACGTGTGTGTAGATATAATAAATAAATAATAAAGTTGGAAGTTATTGTCATTTTTATTTATCATGAAAAATTTCACCCTACCCGTCGCCTTAAGTAGCAGTTACTAGAAATTATATAAATATTCAACTTAGGTATAAGAATTGATAATTTAAAAAACATGTTTTTCTCTAATAAAATACTATACTTACTATATACTTATAAAGTTATTATAATAAATTAATTATTTTCATGCTAAATTTTTAATATTTTTTGTTTCAAGTAAAGATATAGATTCCCCTTAACAAAAGCCGTCGCAGCCACAATGATCAAATTTCGTTTTTATTATTAATCCGGACCACTAAATGAACAGTCACATATTGGGTTCAAACAACACCAAGTTTATAAAAAAAAAACTTGAATTCCAGGATCTCGGAGCGATTCACATCAGTACACAGTTTTATTCAAAACGTTCAAAAATAATGGTATACAAAATGATAATGGTTGTATTTTTGAAAGCCTCTACTGTTATATTGAGTTGGTACAAAGTATACTAATTTGTATGATAATAAGATTTTGCCAATTGTATTAGATTTTGGAAATATTTTAGAATTACATTTAGGTTTCATGCTGGGCTAAGTGTTGTGTGGAAACGAGACCTTTTTTGTACTTACCTACTTTTAAAGTTCAACATTTGTGGTTAAAACCAACTGCCAAAAATACATTGAAATTCTACTCTTTTAGTATCAGACACGTCACAGCTCATTTGGTAGTAGCCGCCTTCCATACTGTGAATTGTGGGTTTGATTTCCACACAGAACAAATGCTTGTGTGATGAACATGAATATTTGTTCTATGTCTGGATGTTACTATGTATTTTATGTTTATATATAAAAAAACGTATAAGTATTTTATCAGCCAAATTATTTAATTTCCATAGAACAAGCTTTGCTTTGATTAAAGTGTGATGTGTGAAAGGTCCGTGAATATTTATAAGAATTTTAAATTTCTCGTTACTTCTCTACAGTAGTAAGAAATATAAGATAATTCAAGTAAAATGTGACAATAGACAATCGAAGAATAATAAAGATTACAATAACAACAATCTCAGTCATCTACAACACGACAATCTAACAAAAGGTAAGTGCAAAGGAGCGAAATGATAGCTATTTGCATGTAAAGTACTGTTTGTAGTCTAGATAGTGGTACTGTGAACTTTGATAAGAGTTTAGTGTCGAAGGATCGCTGGAATATTTTCTATTCAATAATAAACGACCTTCTACTTCTGAAAACTTTGCGGCCTTTAGCGGCCAGCTTGTTGAATATTTATTTTGTATATGGTAAAAATCCTTACAGTGGGTATATATTTATCTAAGTGAAGTATATAAATAACTTCTAGTAAGGTTTTATCATTTTCTATCCATTTAGTTTTCAAAATATTTACCGTGTAATATTAAATAACGAGTATGATATGAATTATTATTGTTTTTTTATTAATTACATAATTTGCAATTAGATATTATATATTTAGCTCGGCCTTATTGTTTTCTTTTTACCTTCAGTCCAAGTATCCCACAGAAATGCCGATTGTCCATCTAAGTTGATATCACAAAAAGCGACTCCTGCGCATTGACAGAAAAAACAACTTTAATGAGTTGTGTGATAAAAATGCCGGAGCGGCGAAACACAAAGGCGCAAATAAAAGTACTTTGGATCTCGAGGTTTGTACTATTGCTTTATATTAACTTGAAACAACAATAGGTAGCGCTTTCAATGGATAATGCCGCCACAATGAGAGCTGGGGGTGGGCTTATATGGCGCTAGGGAAATATTTTTTATCAAATATTTTGAACAAACTTTAGATTCGTCTTCAAATCTTTATTATGATGAGTATGATTGTAGGTTCAAAAATGTTAATAATGTACAATTTTTGACTAGTGTAAAGAGAAACACAACACATAGAGACGCTTGTCTTGACATGAGTTTATTAATAAATCTATTTTAGGTAGGTACATATTTTGTTTTCTATATTTGATTGGAAGCGTACAGTTTTCTTACAGTTTTTTTGGTAATGTCATAACTACATGATCTAGTTTGTAGTGTTTGTACATTAAATTCATATTCATTAGCGCTACCTTATAACGTTTATTTAAATTGCTTACCTTCATATCTGGCCCATAGTAAATAATGAAATAATAAATTTAGAATAGATCAGAATATGTCTTAACGTAAGTAAAATATTTTCTAAAATACCTTTGATCTCTTTCAGATCCATGTATAAAATAGCACTCCAAGATATAATACCTGTCACTTTTGACAAGTTGAGATATATCTATGAAAACATACAACATCCTGACCGCATGTAAGCCAAGCACAAGCCGATCCCGAACATAAGTGGACAATAGGGACAACGTTCACCTTGTGAACATAATGTTAATGTGATATACATCACATTGTGCAGTCACGGGGCTTTGCGCAGCCGCTGTCATTACTGTCAATTGAAGGTGACAATTGTCTGACATCTTTAGTTTTGACTGTTCTTTTGTTTTTGCATGCAATTGTTTACTTAGCTTGTATCTTGCGTGCCCCATACTCGTAGTTCAAGGCCCCGACAGTGTTAAATTGTAATGTCAACGGTTCGTATAAGCAGCAGCTAAGGTTCACCAACGTAACGTGTACGTAGTGTGTGCAACTTCGTATCGCTGTACAGCCGATCGCTCATCTTTTTCCCTTCGTGTGACAGCGGTTATGGCATCATCTTCGTTCGAATGTTGAACGTGTTTGGCTGCACGATTATAGCGATCCCAAAATACGTACGTTGGTGAACCTTAGTTGCTGCTTAGACGAACTGTTTACATTACAATTTAACACAATCGGAGCCCAGGGGGTTGAGCACGGATCAATGTGACAATCGTAAAGTTAACGTAACTATGATTTGATTTGAGTTACATTTTCAATTTTAATTGATTCTAGAAAAAATACCTTTTAAAACATTTTCTACCCATTTGATATTTTAAAAAACACAATTTATCAAAGCATACGTATGTTCGTCAAGACTTATCTTTGAACTCTAAGACCAAAATAGGACAGTCACTACGAATAATGATAATCATTTAATTTTAACTAGTTCCATACATTCAGCTTGAAACTGAGCACAGAACCGATCGATTTCGTCCGGTGCTAAAGTGGTAGCAACAATTTAAAGATTCGCCTCAGCGCATAAGTTATTCTCAGTGTAAAGCTGCTACTACTCGGAGCCCTTTTGCTGCTGTAGCACTCAAAAATCATGGTGTTGTTTAATTTTTTATTGTTTTGCTTTTGTTTTTTGGTGTCTAAGTTGTGTGTTCTGTGTATTTAATAAATAAATGTCTATGTTTATTAAACGCTTGCCAAGCGTTTATATCATTTTGAATTGGAAACTTTGTTACTTACTTACAATTTTTTTTAAATCCATAAAGTTGCTACACATATATTTTCTTAAGTAATTGTACGAATGAGTAATCGTCAAAAATTATAACAAAGTAAAAAGGATTTTGTTGACTTATCGCTTACAATTTAATCCAGGTACACTCGAACTTCAATCTGAAATTAATAAAATTACAATCAGATTAATTAACAAACATCTCAATAAGTACATATTTTTAGTCATTTTTTTTAACACAATCAAATTTTCATACTACCAATTATATTTATAAAAAATAATACTTACTTAAACTATCTAGCAGTAAATAATACCATAGCGTAAAAAATCGCTCCGCTTATGAAATAAACGTACCTTACCCAGTTTACACGGCCCGATAAGTGACCGTGGCTGGTAATTACCGCTAATGGCAGAGATTGCCAATGACAAATGAATAAAATGATGCTATTGGCTACCTCGGGTCACACTCCAAATTCAAATATAGATGAGCTTTATTACGGTGGGTTTGAATTGAAAATGGCATTTATTTTTTGTTCTTTAAATTTTTCGTACGAATTTTTTTTTTATTATAAATTCGAATTTGAATTTATAATTTTGAATTTGGAAAACCGATTTGAGTGAGCATCGGAAATTGAATCTTATTCCTGTGTATTTGAATTAAAACTTCTTTGTATTATTTGAAGGTTATAATGTTAAATTTGAAAACTGAAGATTTTAATGAGCAACGAGACTTGTGTCTTATTACTGTACTTTAGAATTGAAAATGCTTTGTATTATTTTAAGGTGGGAATACGGTGCAATATTTTGTTACAATATCTACTACTTACTTGGCGGCATGGCGGCTGGAAAAATAACAATGTATGTAAGTACTTATATATATGTAGGTACTTACCTAATAATGTTTTTTTTTTACAAAAAGCTACCTAACTTTTTTACTTTTTATACAATTACCGTATGTACAGACAACAAAGTGCTTCTGGAATATTAAAAACATCCGTGTACTTACTTAATTAAGTATTTTGAAAAAAAACTACATTGGAGATAAATCGATAGTAATTTTTCTGTTGATTGGATTTGCGAATCGATGTTATTATAATGATTTGGTTGGTTTGATTGAGATGCTTCATTAATGATGAAGGTAAACTGTAGCAAGATAAAAAAATATCAAAAAAGTACCGTATACTTACTTACTTAATTAAAATATATCTCTCCCTAGCGATAAGTCCGCCCATTCTACTATATTTTGTTTTTTTTTTTTGTCTTTTTCCCGATACTTAATTAGTTGTCAGATGTAGGTACCTACTTACATGTAGGTAAATTGCAATAAAGTAATTTTCATATTTTCATATTATTTTAAAAGTTACACAGACAAGATACGAATTTCAAAATTCGATTCAGATCTATTCTATTTGAATGTCAATGTAATTTGAAAAAGGAACAACTTTTGTATCTTGCTTATGGCTTAGTTCAAAACAAATCCTACTCCTATTTTCTACGTAATTTTACTATTAAAAATAGTACAATACAACGGTAACCTATTATTATCTAACAAGTAAATTTATTCCCAATCATTAATAAGAAGAGCCATCTGAAATATAGTTCAGATAGGATATAAGAGCTACAAAGGTTTTATCTTGGTAACAAACGCCGCTCAATAAAAAGTGCAATGAACCTCCTCGGTAGTTACCTGCATGAGAAATGTCCACGCTCGTGTCATATTTGTGTGGAGTTGGTTTTACCGCCTTTTTATTTTTGTAAGTAGGTATATTAGTTTTAGGAAGACGTTGTAAATAAAATAATAAAGAAAATAAACTAATTTAAGAGAAAAACATACGTAAGACTAGGCGGTATGGTTCTAAAACTTTAGCCTGCTTCGAAAAGAAAATAAATAAAAAATAAAAAAAAAGCTAGCACTCCGGGAGTGCCGGCAGAAGTGAAAACTTCAATATTAACGTTGTGTTTTCACTTTTAAGTTTTCACTTCAAAAATATAACCACAATGTGTCTGTGTCTTCGTTGGCTTCGTCGTCATCGTCACGTCACGTCATGTCGCCACGTCATCGTCACGTGACGATGACGTGGCGACATGACGTGACGATGACGTGGCGACATGACGTGACGATGACGTGGCGACATGACGTGACGATGACGTGGCGACATGACGTGACGTGACGATGACGACGAAGCCAACGAAGACACAGACACATTCGCGCGCGCGAATGTGTCTGTGTCTTCGTTGGCTTCGTCGTCATCGTCACGTCACGTCATGTCGCCACGTCATCGTCACGTCATCGCGCAAGCGCGAATGTGTCTGTGTCTTCGTTGGCTTCGTCGTCATCGTCACGTCACGTCATGTCGCCACGTCATCGTCACGTCATGTCGCCACAACACTATTTAATTGTTTGAGTCATACGTCGCGTGACCGCAAGTGTGTTCTTTTGTCGTCTCTTGTTTTACGAGCAATGTATAAAAATTAAATAAGATCTTACGCTTTTTCGACGTCACGTGACCCTGACGCGAGTTTGAAAGTTTTTACCCACCCAGCGCCGCTAAAGAAGTTTTCACTTCAAAAAAGTAAGTACTTTAGTAAGTATATATTAGTTTTAATCATGAAACTTTTCGACTTAAATCATTCTAAAACTAATAAGTACATAATTATTATTAGTACTTACCCTTAAAAACTTTGTCCTAGTTGTAATGAGACGTCTCTGTATCTCTATTAAAAACTACGACTAAACGACAAGGCTGAAGCTAGATTTGTATCAAAATTTGACTATAAACAAGCTAGATATTTTACATCTCAAAGTTAAAAAAATATGTTTTCAAATCTGTCTACGTTTAAAACATGTGATTATTTTTATCTAATACTAGCTGACGCGTGCCCACTTCGTTGAGCATAATTCGACCGTTTTTACTCCACTTTCTCCACTTTTCAAAACGGACTACCACGTAAAAGCCTTTTTATTTTTCGGTTTTTTATATAACCTATGACACTCAGCAATTATGATAATTATGTGGCTTTCTATTGGTGAAAGAATTTTTAAAATCGGTTTAGTAGATCCCGAGATTAATCCCTTACAATTAGTTTTGAGATTTCATTGTAATCTCATTATAAGTGAACTATGTGTTTTATGAGAAAATAAATGTCTTTAAACCTACAATTTGACAAATAAACAAACACGCAAACTTTTTCTATATAATATTAGTAAGTATAGATTGTATCATCTCTGTATAAATCTGAAATCAATCCTGTGAAGTTTGCCGTCCCGCTTGTAGTCGATAATATGAGGACAAATACAAATTGATAAACAAAAAGAACACATAATAAAACCTTTTTTACATTTTGTCCCTGTAATGGCGGGCCAAGAAACTATCGAGATTGTTATTGGAAGCGCAGTTTGATGAGAATATGCAATAATGGATTTAAAAAAGGAAAGTTTGAAGTTGTCAATATGGTTGCAATCAAATAATTTGAACCAAGAATTATTTAGCAGGTTTACACATTTTTGTTGAGTTTTAATTATTATTATTTTGTAAAAAGAACGTACCTACCTAAGTATGTATTACATTTACTTAAGTAAGTAGGTACATACATACTTATATAGTTTATGATAACGTAAATGTTATTGTTTAAAAAATAATAGTAAATAATTAAACTAAAATATGAATAAGTAAATAAAAGATATTTACAGCAAAAACCGTAACATTTATGTCTACTCTAACAAAAAATAATCTTCTAAGAGGGAATCGAACCTACAATCAATAGCACAGAAAACAGAGGCTGTGTATTGTCAATCACCATAAAGCATATCAATATCTACAATTTTACAATTTGCATAATATTATATTTACTAGACCGCGATGTTCGTGCGTGTTGCTCATGATGAGTAAAATGTGCAAATTAAAAAAAAAACCACTGTTCTATGACGCCTGTCAAACGCGTGCGCATTACATAATAAAGTATTTTTCATTCATTCATTCATTCAACTTTCATCACCTATAAACGTTTACAAAGGGGGTCACGCTCAGTTGACCATCACACAGAATTAGGTGTAAACTATACATTTTCTGCTCAATTAGGTACGACACCCTCTAAAGTCAATAGTCATGCTACAGTAACTTTTGTATTATACTCAACCTTACTACCTATATATAAGGTCGAAAATATTATTTCAGATTAGTACGATTGATATGTTTTTTTCTTATTGTTATCTTCAACCTTATTACCTTTACATAAAGATGAAAATATTTTTTTAGATAAGTACGATTGATATGTTTTTCTTTCATAAATTCAACCTAATATATAAACTATTGTCTTCTCATAAGGTTGAAAATAAATTGCAAGTCTACGATTGATATAAAGTTTTTTTCTTGTCTCGTGCTGTAAGTCTTTATAGTAGCTATAATTGTGTAATAATTTCAGGGTTAACAGGCATGTAATTGTATGATTGGTCGAACAAAAACATTGCTATTTATAAAGTGAATTACATCTGATTGTGTTTACTTAGTCACGGTGACCATGAAGTATCGAGTTATTTACGCAGTTTGTTGTTGAATATCAACTTATTATTGTAAGTATTTAATATTGCAACTCTATGAAAACTTAAATTAAAGTTGCATATTTTTACCCTATTGAGGAGGTTGGCATTTACCCGACTACGCAAAGGAGGGTTATTTTCAAAAGCATTAAATCGACAACTGCTTTTAGCGATAACGCCGCCAATTGTTTGTTTTAACTGTTTATTTTTTTTATCTTAATTGAAATGTTATAACTTATAAGTAAGTAAATAATTATCATACAAGCAAACAATAAATAATTGTATTCTTGATTTTTTTAGACACATATTTTTGGGGGTTTCATTCACAAGTCACAAGCAGATTTCATTTTATAGTGGTTTAAACTAAACTATTAGCTGTAACGGTTCACCTGTGGTGCTCCGTGACGTCACAATCAATTTAGGACTAACAATGTATATTTTGTATGATTAATCATGTTTTATTTCCAGGAAGCTGTTTTATTAATAATTAATTCCTTTAATGAATATCACAAAAACTGCTTGTTAACTCCATCTAGCGGATCTGAAGGAAATTACGAGAATATATGATATAAATTAGATTTTTCAATTATCTGTAATGGTTCATTTTGTCATGTTCCGTGACGTCACAATCAATTAGGAATAATAATGTATATTTTGTATGATTAATCATGTTTTATCTCCAAAAAACTGTTTTATAAATACTTATTCCATTTAATGAATATCACACTGCTTGTTAACTCCATCTATCGGATCTGAAAGAAATTACGAGAAATTAATGATATAAATTAGATATTTCAATTATCCGTAATGGTTCATTTTGTCATGTCCCATGACATCACAATCAAATTAGGAATAACAATGTATATTTTGTATGATTAATCATGTTTTATCTCCAGAAAGCTGATTTCTAAATAATTAATTCCTTTAATGAATATCACAAAAACTGCTTGTTAACTCCATCTAGCGGATCTGAAGGAAACTACGAGAATATATCGCTGGTTAAATGCTAAACTACCTCATTCCAAAATTTCACTTTTTTCACATAGAGACATTCAAAGTTTTCAAAAGGGTTATTTTTAATTTCTGAGAAAGTCTTTCTTTGCATTTCTATGTTTCACCTATCAATCGACGCGTAATTTTAATTAGAATTAAAATGCATTTTCAGTTTTTCCGTAACTTTAACCCAATGTCTTATTAAACCAGATAAGTGACTTTAGCATATAAAAATTGATGTGTTTGTTAATAAAAATTATCGTTAAATGACCACATTTCATAAAAAAATAAGGTTTATTAGACAGTTTTCAGTACCTAGTAGCATAAATCTAAATCCCATTGTTTATTATTCAGTCTATTAATAATTAGTATTAAAACATAAAATATAAAATAGAAATGTTAAACAGTCTCAAAAGTTAAAATTTCTTACAAAACAAAAAGTTATAAATTCTCACAAAACACTGCATAGAATACACAAGAAAAAATATTAAAACAAATGATATTTCTAACAAAATAAATGCTTCTAAACACAATCAACACACTTTAAAACTTATTATTACTTATTATAATAAATGATTCGTAATATTTTGGTATTACATCTTTCGGATCAGCTTTACAACAGATGCTGAACAGTCTTGCTGATTCCTCACAACGGATTGGCCTCGGCATGAACTTGGATAAAACAAAGATCAGGATTAATGATCGTATTACCCCAGAGCCAATCACTGGAATGCCTCTCGAAGTTGTGCAGGAGTATGTCTACCTCGGGCAGACGCTGCGGCTAGGTAGACACAACTTCGAGAAAGAGCTAAACCGGAGAATACAGCTAGGCTGGGCTGCGTTTGGGAAACTTCGTCAAGTTTTCTCGTCGTCCATCCCTCAATGTCTGATAACGAAAGTTTTCAACCAGTGCGTCCTACCCGTTATGACCTGCTGAAACGTGGCCGCTGACAGTGGGGTTGGTCCACAAGCTGAAAGTCGCTCAGCGCGCTGTGGAGAGAGCTATGCTCGGAATTTCTTTAAGAGATCTAATCCGGAATGATGTTATTCGTCAGAAAACTACCTTAGTTTTCTGACGAATAACATAGCTCTAGCATAGTTCGACATAGCTCTTAGAATTAGCAAGCTGAAGTGGCAGTGGGCTGACCATGTTATTTGAAGAACCGACAATCGTTGGAGCAAACGGATACTGAAGTGGAGACCGCGTTTAGGCATTGTGTAGTGTAGGACGCCCTCCGGCGAGATAGAGCGACGATCTAGGGAGTGTAGCTGGCAAAAACTGGATGAGAAGAGCTGAAGACCGGGCTCAGTGGCGCGTCTTGGGAGAGACCTACGTCCAACAGTGGACTGCTATAGGTTGATGATGATGATGATGGATCAGCTTTAAAATACCTTCTGTCTTTGCTTGGTTTTTGGGCATATAATTTCCTCACTATACAATCACCTACTACAATTTCAGACCTCTGGGTCTGAAATTGTAGTAGGTGATTAACGTAAAACTAATAAGCAAAGCAAACGCATTTCAAAAGTGTCACTTAAGCTCCAAGCAATATGATAAAGTTCTCGTAAAAGTTATGTGCAAAACAAAGGCATTTAAAAAATAACACTTTTGAACATACACACAATGTAATAACAACAAAATTTCTCATGCCAAGGTACCACATTTCGGAATGTGTTACCTTTGTACATAAAATAATGGTTGTATCTTGACTTCGATTTTTATGCAAAAGGACCATATTCCGAAATACGGTACTTTTGCATATAAATTTTAGTTAATATAGGTACACTTATTATTTTGAGATACGGCCCTATGGCATATAACTTCCGTGCGTTTCCGCAGACCACTCAACCACAACTGACAAAATGGCTGTTTGGCTCTGAAATTTGGCGCCAAAGTCTAATAATGCTAAACAACCACATCTGTTTTTTGGTTGTTTTTAATGCGAAAATGAAAAGTGTCTTTAACTCGTACTATAAAATAACTATTTTTAATCACATTTTTGCAATAAAAACGATTTTCACGATTTTTGAAATATGGTACTTTAGCATTTAACCAGCGATATGATATAAATTAGGTTTACGAGAATGACGTTCGGTATTAGATAGCATTACTCTGTGGAGTGCACTAAAAAAAAAATAAACTTTCATTTTGAAGTCTGTGAAAGTTATTTGAATTGGAATTGAAAAGCGCCACCTGGTGTATCCGGTAGGAAACAGAATTATGCGGCAAAAATATCGAAATTGTAATTTGAGGAAATATGAGGATATACATTTATGGTAAACAGCTAGAATTATAAAATAGATCTTAAATGAGTTTTGACATTTATATTTGCTGTATTTGATAGATTAGAACGTATATATTTTAAATAAACAAAAAAAAAGACTATCGTAAGCGAGTTGATTAATTGACTTTTAATTTTGAAAGTTTTTTATCTAAAGTCGTGATAACAACTTCTTGATGCTGACATAGTAAGTTATAATTGTGGAAATGATTTTTAATGTTATGTGCTTCAATTAGATTTGCTGAATTAATGTAATTTTTACAATAAGTATTCATAAATCACCGAATAATTGCTTGACGAATCAGGCGTGAGTTCAATCAGCCAATGAGACGCGAGGAAATAAAAAAAAAATACATGGGATCCTGTGCGAATATTCTAGAAGGAAAAAGTTATAAATAGGCAGGGACACCATTTTTGCGGTCTATTTGCTTGGGCGGAATTCCAGAAGAAGGTCGTACGTGAAGAAGTTGGGAGAAGAAACTGGAAGAAGGAAGGCACTATAAAGGAAGACCAGAACTCCTTGACGTCGTGAGGACGTCCTCAAACCCTGGAGTCTACTGCGTTGGAAGAAGACACTGTTCGAGGTAAATCGGAGTTCTTTGTTGAAACCTCAGGCTCTGGTCAATCTATTTTTCATCTTTCTTTTTCCCGGATCCTAAATAGGTTTTATTTTAGATAAAATTTGTTTATTCTATGTGTAAATTGTGTACTTATTTTTCTTGTGTGTGTGTAATTATGTGGGTTTTGTCTTCGAAGCGTTAGTGAAATATTGGTTGATTCTTGAATGAGAAAGTTCTAGAAGGTTCTTGGGATCGGAGGTTATATTTGTCTTTGTCGTTGTGGATATTTTGAGAGTGGAATATTGGTTTTCTAGATTGGAATAGGTAGGTTCTAGAAGGTTTGGTCATAAGGTTTTGAAGAGATTTGGGGTTGGAGGTTTTGTTGCTGTTTGTGTAGAAATATGAGGTTATAGAAGAGTTTTGTGTAAGACAGGGTATAGTGATTTGTGAAGGTGAGGTTTTCTTGTATTCTCTTGAACATGCGTTTTCTTCTCCACCAATCAAGGTTAGATTGTTCTGTATAAAACATTGTACTATATTGGTTTGTGAGTTTGAGTTACAGTAGCTTCGTGATTTACGGAGGGAGAGGCTGTCTACGGTTCAGAGTACGGAAAATCTACGGTCACCGACGAGTGGACGCTGCTACGAGAGAAAGCGTGATCTACCCGCGATCAACAGAGAAAATGGAACTGGATCCGGAGATTATCGAGATAAGTTCATTATTTTGTTCTGTAGCATTATAAATAATGAGAATCTTATTACTGAGGCTCATGTTAATAATGTTTATTCCAGGTCATTTATCTTTTTTTAGCTATTTTATACTGAAAACCATGTGTAAATTATGTTTTAACACAGAGAATTGGTGTCAAACTACCTACCTATTTTAGTATTGAATGTTAGTTCAGGTTATCTGTATAGTTATGATATTGATTCTAATATAATATGCTGCTACAGGAATCTTCGGAGGAATGCGTCGTGTCCTGACGTGAGACTGCAATTTTGGAAGTATCTGTGATCAACCTCCGAGGTCAAAAGGACTGCGGCTTCTAGTTTGGAGCTGATACAGGAAGCAAAAGACTAAGATAAGTTCATTACTTTTAATTTTGTACTGTAGCATTAGGATTATTGAGAATTTCATTACTGAAGCTCATGTTAATCATGTCTTATTTCAGGTTATAGGACTTTCTAGTTATTTTATACTAAAACCATGTGTAAAACATGTTAGATAAATATTCTAAGAGTGTTTGTGCCTATCTACCTACTTATTTTAGTATTAAATTGTGTGTTCAGGTTATCTGTACAATTATATTATTGATTCTAATATAATACGCTGATACAGGGATCTACGAAGGAATGCGTCGTGTCCTGACGAGAGACTGCTATTTTGGAGGTACCTACCTGAGAACAACCTCCGAGATCAAAAGGACTGCGGCCTCCTACTTTGGAGCTGATTCGACAAAGAGAAAAAAAAACAAATTAAGATAAGTTCATTACTTCTAATTATGTCCCATAGCAGTATAATTACAGACTCGTTTATTGTATTGCATAATTTGGTTAATCAAGTTTTAATCCAGAAAATTATTGTCTATTGACCTGGGTATCTACAATAGATATGATATGCTAATCTTATTTTATTTCAAAAAATCAATATCTATCTACCTATTTACAATAAATAAGCCATGCTAATCATATTTTATTCCAACAAATTGAGGTCCATCTATCTATTTACAATAGATTACACATGCTATTCATACTTTATTCTAGAGAATTTGAGTCTATTTATTTAACTATCTCCTTTTAATACTTGTTGTGTGGTCTGAATGATTGTACATGTATCGTATTGCCTATCTAATACATTTTGCTGATATAGGAACTTGGGAAAAATGTATGGAGGTATGCTGGACTGCGGACGACGTGTTATGCTGGTCTGCGTTGCTGATGCTGGTTGCTGAGCGGTCGTCGGAACGTGTGAGAGCGGAGCTTCTGGCTTCGGGCAGGTACCTTACAATCTTCAATCAAGGTAAGTAATAGCATAGACATTCCTTTATTTTTCTATGGAGATAGGTCGTCGACGATTCATTTAAATAAATTAACATAACTTGAAAGTTACTGGAAGCAATATTATCTCAGTTACATAAAGTATTTATTAGCCTTCAATAGGAGAAATATATCTAGGTTTAACTATTGAATTTCAAAAAAAAAAAGAATACTTAAATAGGCGAACACCATAGATAGGTATTAAGTCATTCAAGTAGGTAGATGTTAGATAGTCAGGAATTTTAGGACGGAAGGAGAATACCTAAGTACTATTGTATTGACATCATTATTATTTAGTTAAATATGTACAATTATGTATTCTTCTTGTACATTTATTAGCCTTCAATCTTACATTAATTAATTTTATGAAAATTATTATTCTATAATTTTATTAAGGAACTAGTTACCTATTTGTTTAACTACGAATTACATAAGTTACTACAATTACATAATCTACTACGAATTACATAAGCTACTACGAATTACATAAACTACTACGAATAACATAAGCTAATAACATAAGCGAAGTACCTACGAACAGGTACCTAACTACTTACATTTGACAAGTCGGCTATTATATTTTAGTAATTAAATACTGTAGTGGTATCTTCTATGTTTAACTACGAATTACATAAATTATTACTAAGTACCTATGATCAAGTATCTACCCACTTACATTTGTCATGTCAGTTTCTATATTTCATTAATTACTGTGATGTTAATTTCAATGCCTAGCTACAATTTGCATAAATATTTATTAGTATTTATGCTCATGAATTAATCACCTACCTATTTACTTATCTTTCGTTTATTCCTTTAATTTCTATAGCCGCTTTGACATTATCTACCTATAAAATATGATTAACTACACTATATACATATTTAATTTAATTTAAGAATAATTCTTTAATAAGTTTGCTTAATAAGATAGATATTATTCTGAAAACTAGCTACGAATTTACATAACTTATCTTACCTACATGCAGATAGACACCTTTCATCTGATATGAGCTCTTACATTGCTTGAATAATCATTTCCTTTAGGACTTTTAACTTACTACCTAGTTAAGGTTGACTTTATTTTATAATTTGAGCGATTCTTACTCTTAAATCAGATCAGCATTAGTTTGGATTTATGCATTAAGATACAAATTACGTAGGAACAATTAAGTTTATCTATTCGAACGAATTTATATCTATAATTATTAATACAGAGTGATACAAATTAAATATATACTACAGTTTAATCGAACAGCTGCAAATAGGGAATTACAAACAAATACAAGTTTAAATAATTAAACCAAATATAAATTACTTACAATCTAATATTGATTTAGGACTACTATTTAGTTGGTAAACCGTGAAACTATTATTTTACTAATGAAAATTTAACTTAATCTTTCTTGATAGAACCTTGGATATGGTAATTAATGTTTAATTAAAGAACTTTTTCAATTCACATCGAAGGAATATATCCCATGCATTTTGCCTAATTACGCTGTTATTTATTTTATAATAAATATTCTTGTTTACCTATTTACCTGTGGAGTTCCTATCTCAACTTTTGTATTGATTGTTTATGTTAACACTGGATGTTTGTCAGTGATCTTGACGGAATGGCTTGAGAAAAGACGTATTTGCTAGCAGTTACAATACAATACATTATGGTTTGTGCTGATAAATCTATCCTACTCTAATGGACGTGTGTTTCCGCATTTGAACGAAGCTTAGTGAAAGCTTAGTCAATTGCCATCAGTGAGTTTATGGAACGTTTATCTTGCCCAACACCTATGTTTAAATTTATTTGCCAAGTGGTATATACAGCTGAAATGATGACATGGTGGATGTCCTTAATTTCTTGAACATTTCTGGATTTGCTTAAACTAAATTTTCAATGCCTATTGTTTTGGCCCTAATTACTGCGTTTGTCTTATTTTGAGAATGTTCTCAACGCTTTGACTTAAGTTATCTAGAAAGATTAAACTGATAAAACCAGTGAGAGTAAAGATAAAGATAGAATCATTTGAGAGTACTTTTGGTACCAATAGGGTCTGTTTTGATCCTGAAATAGATTCAGAATGACTACAGTCCCGCAGAACCTTAAAAGGTTTCAGATGACGAATGAATGATGAAAGTATAGATGGAGTTGTTTAACAATTAGATTCCATGTATGAGATGAAGAAGTGAATGTTACTTTTGTGTCCTCTCATCCCTAGTTGATCAATCGGTAAGAAAGTTGAACCTTCTTACTGATCGATTATTTAAATTCACTTAACAGTCCCCCATCTTCAGACTGAAAGTGGTCTGTTGACAGTCTGAAGAAAGGTCGGTTGGTTGGAACTATGGAGGAGAATACCCAAGTTTGGCAAGACGAAATTCACTGGATATCGCGGGGTGGTGCGATACTCCCTAACACACAAAGTGTTAGCCATGTTCTAAAAGTGATGTAATATTTCATTACATTTTCTTTCCTCTAAACTAAAATAACTGCTCCCCCCTAATACAGTATGTGTGTTTGTTGTCATACACATATTAAACTAACTTTGTAATAGATAAACTATTTGTCATTATATTAACATAAACTATAATACTAGAAGATAAGGTAATTCTTCTTTTATCATAAACTTATAATACTAGATTATCTTGGATAAAGCTAACTGTTTAGCAGATTGCGTTTCAACGAATTACTTAGTTCAAATCATTTTTCATAGTAAAGTAGAATTAATATCGTTTGTTGTTGTTTGATAATTTAAAGAAGTAGTAGGTAGTATTATTTTAGTTGTTTTACTTATACTAATACATTTTCATAATAAATCAAATATAATATTCCTTATCCAATATAATATTTAGCTTACATATAAGAAGGTACTCTAATCAATTGTTTAGTTCTCTAAAAGCTTCAACATACATCCTTTAGATTCTGAGTTATTAACGGTACATAATCTAGACGTCCTAGCACGAATCACTAGACGATCACCTGGCCAAATTAGTTAAGATTAGTTGTAAGATAATTTAAGTAAGATCTCAACCAATAACAAACAATTAATAAATTAGTAATATTATTTAAAAAAAAAAAATTGTATGTAATAAGGGGGGTTGTGCAAGTATTTATTTATAAATATATATATTCATTAGTTAGTTTAAGCTGTGTGTAGGGTGGGGCGTTACATAACTATAAGTCACACTCTTCGTCTTCATAAAGGCTATTTATTTATACGACAAATGCCACTAGATTTAAGAGATTCATTTACTAACATTTTCTGAATAATCTCTGCAAATACTAAAATCCCATTAATTCACTAACCAACACTTAATTATAAACCACGATCTGACTGACACACAAACACTTCGCACCCAATTACCGGACGACCATCTATCACCACTAAATGGTCATACGCACTACCACTAGTGTCCACCAGACACCACTAAAGTCCACTAGACGCCACTAAAGTCCAGTAGACACCACTAACCATTGTCGGACCTATGAGGGACGGATCAATGGTGTAAGGTAACTAGCTGGACCTTACAAAATGGTACGAGGAATGTGAAGGATTTATGTATGGAAAGAGGTATTAATTTTATGTATTTATTTACTATTTTATAATACATCCGCTGTTTCTATAGCTATGTATAGTTTGTGATTGGGTATTGTGTAATTTATTAGTTATAACCGACCTTCAAAAACAAAGGTTTTCATTTCAACTGTAATTTGTGTGTAACGCGATTATTATGCCAATAATGAACTAATATTGACAGTTTTTTTGTTTGGTAGATAATGGGTGGAACACTGCCAAGAACCGCGATAAGTGGAGGAGTTTGAGAGAAGCCTTTGCCCAGCAGTGGGACGATTTAGGCTAAAGAAAAAAAAAAGGTAATACTTCAAATGTAGTTCAAATTATAATGTTATTAAAATAAAACAAGTACTTACAAATGTATTTTTTTCTGACATACTTTATCACCCATTAAAAAAGCTATTGTTTCAAAACAATAATTTTAAGCAGTAACCATTACGCCCTCAGGCTAAGCTTACACCAAATAACAAAGATAATTTTACACTATACCTTAATTATATATGAAACTTTATATATCAATGTATATATAATTATATAGTACAATAGACACGTGGTGGCTATTACTTTTACAACGCATAATAACATATTTGTAATCAATTTATTTACCGGATGAAATACGTATAAAGGTTGATTTACACTTGTCCGTAACGGACACGAGACGTACGACGTCCGAAGTCCTGACAAAAAAATATACACACCGTTTAGATCCAGCGGCATGATCAAGGCTCTTAAAACTCACGATGTAAAAACGATTTATGCTACTATTATGTAAAAAGCTAAAAATAGAACCAATAACAAGTAGCAACTCATTGTTTGGAAGTTTATGCTATAAAACAAAAGTCGGTTCTTGGTGAGAATCAAACCCAGAAAGCAGAGCTAATATCAACTGAACTGACGACGATTTTTCATTTCATTTGTCACAGCTGGCAGATAAATATTAATGTTGTACTTTCAGTCGTGTCCGGCCCGGACGAGTGTAAATCGTCCTTAAATCATTTCGTACCAATTTGTAGAGTAATATTGGTAATAGTTCAGGGTTATAAAATGGATGTTTTGAAATGTGTGGCGCCAGTTTTGATTGTTCTATTTCGATCGATATTTCAATGACTTCTTGTTTTTAATAGGTATTTTGTCTTAATTTAATTAAAACAGTAATAAAATTTCGGTAATATATAAATACGTACAAAAAGTATTACCTGCATATACGCCCCTGGTCGTGTGGACCTGGTACCTAGAATCACATAGTATATAAGCTGATTGTAAATGATTCTTGTGATTTTACTGAAGAAAGATTTTTTTCTTTAGTTTTTTTTTAAGCGTTCCTACTTACTAATAAGCATAATAATCTAAAATAGTGTGTGCGTAAAATGATAGGTACTAACTGTAAAACAATGGATCAGATCTAGGTCTAAATAAGACATGAGAATCACCAGTTCCAAATATAAAATTAATCACCAAAATTGATTAAAAAAAGTTCCAGTGTAATAAAACATGTAACTTTTTTTTTAAGTTTGTAAAACTTTTTCACAAAATTTACAAAAAGACTTATTTATACAGGTAACTTTTTTTTAAGTTTGTAAAACTTTTATCACAGACTTTACAAAAAGACTTAGACTGAAACAGACGTTCCTAAGCTGTTTTATATAAAATTAGTGGCGTACTTTGAATGGAAAGCACCCAATTAAGCCGATAAGTGGCAGCGAGCGACAGGCGGTGCTTGTCGCGTTGTCGCGGTGTCGCCGGCCGACGTATTGTCGCGGTCGCCTGTCGCTTTCAACAAAAATACTCTTTTAATCGTGCCGACTTCAATAATAGGTGTGGCTCTAGAGTTCTAGACAGAGACTGCAATTTTATTCAATTGTTTGTTTTACAGTAGGTACTATTTTGTGTTTAAATGGCAGATGTTATTTTTTTTTTAAATAAAAAGTTTATGTTTATAAATGTTTTATGTAGGTACTTACTTAAGTATAGTTTAGTACACAGCACACTCTATATAATATACAACACATTCCACCTATAAGAATAGTACTTATATTAAATAAAGAAAAAGAAATCTTCACAAACCTTTTACACATCGCGTTCTAGTCTTAAACTAAGTAAAGTTAGTATTTGCCCAGTGCAATATAGCAAATAACCGTTTGTATGTACTTTTATAGTCGTTTTAGTGTTATAGTTTCATAAATACATACTTTCAAGAAATCAAAACAAGATAAAATTTTACGAATGTCTTTTAAGTGAGCATCAGCAATATCATAGCTTCAAGTAGGTACTACCGTAAATACTTTTTGTCAATAAAAAACAAATAGTCATTTCCAAATTAGAACTTCCAAGTTTAAAAGCTATTCACTGTACCAATGATAATACAGACTATAAAGAAAAAAAAGAAAATTTGAATTTGGAACTGGTGTCGCTATAAAAGCCGTGTTCTTTACTTTCTCCGTCATTTCAGCTCGGTCTTCCCACGATGTTACTTGTTTAGTAGGCAACAATTAGACAATTGTCGGCCATTTTAACGATCAACCATAAAATTCGGCTTCAGTCTCTCATT
Source organism: Ecliptopera silaceata (assembly GCA_932527185.1). Taxonomy (NCBI): domain Eukaryota; kingdom Metazoa; phylum Arthropoda; class Insecta; order Lepidoptera; family Geometridae; genus Ecliptopera; species Ecliptopera silaceata. Next base: position 4,554,050 of record OW052211.1, read on the forward strand.
AACCGCATTCTTGTGATACTTCCGCTTTTATAGTTTTACTAATCAACGCTCCGAGATTAATACGGTCCCGAAGGTAATGGTGTCGGTTGTGTTCAGATTAATTTTATTGGCCTAAACTTCGGACAATTGGTCGTATAGATAATTGAGTTTTGGAGCGCGGCTTTTTTCAAATCTCTGGCACAGTGGAGTTAGAACCACTTGGTCCAAGATAACTGAAATACAAGGTTTAGTTTTTTCTTCCTTAGTTCATAAAATGTACTTATTTCATTTTTGTTTTTTTTTTTTCAGCAAAACACTATCGTATGCTCAATAACAGCAAGCTATAATTAAATAAAACATTTAGGAACATTTGACACAGCGCCATCTAGTCTATAACTTCGCAAAGTTTTTACCTACTATAGGAATATCATCAGAAATAAAATATTTACTTATTCAATATTTTTAAAAGTTAAAAGTACATATTGAATCTTAGTCCTCACACAACAGCTCGTCCTCATGCATATGCAAAACAAACCCGAGCAAAATCGTCGGCTATGAATTGAACCAGCTATCTCCCCTAAGCTATGTCTATGTTTACTGTTAAGTTACTTACATTATCTAGCGGCAACTAACTACCCAAAAACGTCTAATATAGATTAAGTAACTTAAAATCGTTATATAGGAACAAATACACTTTTTGACAGGAAATTTACGGGTTTAAATGCATAAAAGTCGGAATACTTTGTTAACGTGTATATAAAATACAAATAAATGTCAGTTTTGTATGTTATATGAAACATTTAAAGTGACTTTATTATATTTGTTCCAGAAACTAACTTTTGATGAAGAAATGTGTTGTTTTAAAATTACTTTGTATTGTATTTTTGACAATAAAATGTAAACATAAAAAAACTGTTGAACAAACATTAATAACATGATTGTATAATTATATTTGGGATATATCGTGGTTTCTAATGTTCTAAACTTATAAAATTTATTTTTATAATGAATATTAATGATATTTTTTTGCTAAGACGAAAACTCTTAAATTCCTAGCTCGTCAGCATTGCTATTCATATTTGGGGAAACATAGGTACCCAAACTAGGTAAAAAAAGCTACATACACATCCTTCTTTATTAAATAAATATTCAATAATAAAACCCCCATACAGTAGGTGGTCCTATTTGCTCGGAATCAACACTTAGTAAGATACAATCATTTTTAATTATAACTCTCGGTGTAATTTCGTATAATTGTGTTTTTCTTGATTTATTCGATCGGTGGGCAGTAAGGCAATTTCATTGTTTCGGGTCCACAAGACTGGTAAGCGTAGGTGCAGATAAAAAGCTGGTATACTCCACCATTTATTTAATCGTATGACATAAATAAAATATATAAAAAATCACGGACAATTCACATGTCACAATCTAGTACCAAAGTAAGCAAAGCTTGTACAATTGGAACTAGATTGCTGATGGAATACTTCAGTAATTAATTACATTTGTTTTTGTTGTAAATTCGTATATAGATGACATAGTAACACCCTAAAAGAGGAAGCTTCAACAAAAACCAACTCCACTCTATTAGCTGTGTGTCTAAGTTAACTCTGGTACACTCCAATTAAAAGCTTTTTTTAACTTATAGGCTACAAGTTTTATGAACTATCAAAGCGAAAAATATAATTTAGTCATGGATAGACATGGATTGAGAGAAAAATATTATATCACTATTAATAGGTATTTTATTATCTTTTAATATGGATCTTTTTTAACGTTCTGTAGATACAAGTAACTTTACGATGTAGGTATGAGTAATATCAATGCTGCTATAGTCGGTAGATAGTCAGTAGTTAAATCTTAGAAGTAGCTATATCAGAAAAAAAACTCAACTCAGTGAAATGTAATGTGTCCTAGCTGATTATTATTTTAAGCTGTGTCAAAAGTGTAACGGTATGGGCAGGTTGCGAAAGTCCAGCGAAAATTATGAATGAACTTGTTGCAATTTTATTTTGAAAATGGAATGTAATTATCCGTTTATGTAAATTATGGCGGGTGTTTTTGAATTGAGAACTGCTGGCTGGAATTTCTTTTTGTTTTTTTTTAAATCGCGTGGGTCAGGTGTTTACGGTCGAATTAAAAATAATTGAGGTTTTTAAAATCAGAACACTTGAACACTTGAAAAAAAATGGTAATTATAATAACCTTGTACCTATAAAGAACTAAGTTTTTTTGTATAACAAAGTGTGATATGAAACGCGGTTATGCAACCAGTACCTATTCTAGGTACGCTTCGGATTGCTACTGATTTAGATCGATTCAGCTATCTATAGATCATTAGCAACGGTATTTTGATAACGGTATTTTATAATTGATTCATAAAAAAAAACCTAAGTACATATGTATATATTTTTTATAAATAAAATCTTGATAATTTTATGCTAAATTTTATTTACTTAGTCATATTTTATCTTGCAGATAATTTTGCAGTTAAAACACGGTAAAAACTTGCAAGCACTTTTCATTATTCCAATCAAATAGGCTATTTCTATGCATTTCTTTTACTAATTTGTAGGGATGTGACGATGCTGACCGTAAACAACTGAGCCTTGTTTGTCTTTATAGACAATAAATCCGGAGAAACACGGACTTAGCTTTTTCTTTTTCTAAAGTCCGGTAACCGTAAATTACCGGAAAGTAAGCTCAATATTTTGATTGTTTATCATTACAAATTAGATACATATATGATTAGAGAGAGAGAGAGACTATCTCTCCCTCACTTTCTCATATTTGATTAGGATTGCTACAAGTAGATATAGATATAATAGTCACACAATTTTTTGTTGGTTAATGCTATTTTCATGTTTAATTACGAATAGTAAGTACTTAAATCTGAAAAAATCTTCAATATGTTTTGATTATTGAAACCTATTGAAGATTTGTCAGATGTACTTTTCATAATAAATTAATAACTTACTTACAAACAAAGCTGTTAGTAAACTTGATCGATCTTTAGAATCCGATTTTAAAATAGAATAAGTAAGTATATAATTAACATGATTAATATCTGGTCATTAAGAAGTTATCTCAAATCTATGGACCCAATCGCGATGTTGTATTATAAGTTATGTCCGCTAAATAACGGATAAAGTTTTATAGAGTATCTCAACTTAAGCAAAACATTGTTGTAATTATGTGTTGACCGCATGAGGAGTTGTGAGTTGTAGTGATGTGCTTGTTTCCGTAGTTATCCGTAGTTATCCGTAAGTGATGCGAGTAGGTATTGGTAGATTCCGGATTCTATGTTGAGTTTAAGCAACGTATATAAATTTTAAATCTATTTGCTTGCTTTGTGCCTGTTACATATTGAAATAATTTTCTACTTAAAAAATATTGAATTAAGTATTGAAATTATTATTTACTTACCTAATTATAATAAAAACTTACTATAAGATCTTCTGTTTGGCCTCATTATTTATCAAATAAGTATGTAAGTGGAAGAGCTAGTTTGGAAAACTACTACCACCATACCTAATTTTGCTGTAAAGCACTGATATGCAATGTTACTTAACATCAAGTGAATGATAAGCTTAAATCATGATATAAAAAAATAAAAACTACTTAATATATTTTTTATAATAGTGTAGTAACGTAAGTATAACAATATCGTATGAAAACTTTTTTATTTCTAATAATTATTTATATTCACAAAGTTCTACCTTTCTGTCTTTTCTGAAACTTTGTGTACAAATCGTTAAAATCACCGGACATTTCCCATCCCTACAGCTAAATCGGGAAATCCAGTTTTTGTCGTTTTGATCCGCATTGTAGGTAGGTATTACAAATTATAATATTCCAGTAAAGGCCTTGTTTGTTTCAATGTGCGAGGTAATTGGTCGCGTACTGTAGCCGATTTTTTACAACCGATATTGTACTAGAAGATTTTGGAGCTTGTAACAAAGTACGTAGAAATACTTTCTTACAAAGTAAGATAGAAATATACTTAATAAATACAACATTTTCAAGCATTAAAAAAGTACCAATAGAATTTCTAAGCTAATAACTACATCAAATGCAATGTTTGGATGTGCCTCTGACTACCTGATTAATATGTAAGGTATATTGAGTATATCAGTGTCAAGGGATCTGAAAGGATGTCTACCGTGCCCTATATTCTGAATTTTCGTGTAAAAATAATGATAATAAATTAATAAACTTACAACTATAAACGTCAAAGTTGGTTTTGTAATTAAAAACACAAATTAGTTTACTCTCAAAATATTGTCTCTATCGATTAGCTAACAAGCACTAGTAAAATTCATTGCTAATTTATTACAAAAAACTAATTTCTTTCACCAAACATCCAACCAAAACCAGTTTTCCATACTAAAATTAAAAACTTCATATTAATCACAGCTATACTTTCGCGAAGCAGGTTACAGACAGGTACAAACGCACTAACTATGTCAAGACGTCGTTTTCACCGTAATTGGTGTTTTTATCCACCACAGATCATTGTCCGTCGCTATTAGAAGAGGCGGTCAGAATTAAAAAAAAAATCACACGTCTATTAAACTGATTAGATTCCTATACGTAATTTATTGTCAAGTGGTGGAAGCCGGTCCAAGCACAATGCCCGCTAGACAGAGACAAGCACAGGTTTAGAGCGAGAGGGGTATAGTGGGCCTTGCAAGGTGATTTCAGTTGCGTCTACGCAAGCTTATAGTCAGGTTGTTACGCACACATTTGCGCTTTTGACGCGCGATGTCGGGAAAGCGTTGAAAAGTTATTTCGGGATGAAATCCGGTAACGTATGCAAATGACATTGTAAAATAGACTTTAATTCTATAACCTTAAAGTACTTCGAGTGTTTTGATAAGGATACTTTTTTTAAAGTGTATGTACTGAGTAATATGATAATGTGTGAGTGCAAGACCTGTGTTGTTATCAATGATTTACTTTAAGTGTGTGTAAGTGAGGGAGGCTTTGATTTCACTGTGGACACTAAGGTATGTGTACCTACTTTCCAATAGGCCTGTGGTTTTCTCAAATAATTACATATGATTACAAGCCTGCTACTGGTTCTTATAGATTACTTGTTTAAGTACTATCTAGCGGGACCATCTTAGAAATAAATGCTGAATTCTTAAGGTTAATATTATCTACGCACTAGAAAATGCGTACTTATCTTGTAATATAAGTATCCTAAGTTACTATTTGCACTGTGTGTGATATTAAACTTAATTTATGCAAAAAATACTTTTCTAGGTTTCATTTTTATTAAGAATCGTTAAAAAAACATTACGATGCACTCGATCTAAGTAAAAATAATGTTAACACTACAAGTGTTGTAAAATTATGTTGTAACTAGAATTTTTTAAACTTTAGCAATCAGAACTTACTATTTACTATTACTAATTATTTTATATCGAAATCATTACGCAACTTTTCCTAAAATAAGTGTAAAATGGAAAGACATCCATCAACATAAACATTTTGTATTAAAAAATCTAAAAAATGTGCTACTTAATTTCTTATCATACGTTTCATTGTGTTTAAATTCGGGTATTTTTTAAACGAACGAAAAAAAAGCTTTAACATTTTTTCTTTGCCCAGCAGTGGGACAATATAGGCTAGAATAAAAAAAAAAAAAAAAAAAAAACATTTTCAGTTTTAGTTTTCAATCTCAGAAAGTTATTAGTTAGTAATTACTGAGAAAATTTATTCACAGACAAACTTACGACTAAACAGTATTTACAAAATGTACATTGGCATATAAAATACATAAGAAACAGTTGAGCTATCTACAGACCGTTGCAAACGATCTATAGATAGTTCAACTGATCCAAATCAGTACCAATCGGTAATTACTTAAGACTGATATTAAAGTAGGTACTGATTATAATCACGGAATTCAATAACTAACTTTCCTAATGGAAACTCAATCCTTTATTAACATCACATATTTCCAGTTACAATACTAGAATAGATACAAACCTAGGCATTAAAAGATTTCTAGAACTTAGCTTCCGTCATATTATTAAGCGGCAGGTTTTAGCTTCGCACGAGTAATCTTTATGAATAATATAAACTTTATATAGTGTAAATTATTTGGTAAAAATGTAGCTTTCTAATGGTATAAGAATTTTGTAAATAGGTTCAGTAGTTTTTGAGTTAAATGGTAATAAACAAACTAACAATCAAATGTATATTTTCATTTGTTTAAAAATTTAAGCATAAATTTTGTCTATGCGTCTTAGGATAAGGGTTAGGGATGGTTTTGAGATAAAATACCACCATTATACATATATTTATCAATATTAAAACACTAACTAAATTAAACACGAAAAACTAGAATAAATGGCCTTTAAAAATTTTGCGGAATTATTGGCGATTTGCACAATTTTTACCAGTTATCGCAAATATCTGCGATAATTTCACTATACAGTTATATTTATTGGTTTTTAACGGTTACTGTTCTATGAAAACTCTTGGCTGATGCAGCCGTTCTTGCAATAAAGGGCTTTTGTTACAACCTGTATGTGTGCGATGAAGCGCGGTGGTTCCGAGGCTTAGGTGTCGAATGAAAGCCACTGACGTACCTAGCTAGAATTTGTATGTAGGGTATTAGAATATCATTTAATTGGTAAGTATAATGACGACCGATGTGGCGCGGCGGGCGAAGGTCCGCCTGCGACGCGGAGGTTCCGGGTTCGATTCCCGCCTTGGGACAAATGTTTGTACGATCTGCAAATATTTATTCCGGGTGTTCTGGGTATTTTATATGTAAAATAAAAAAATATCTATCTATGTATTGTCTAGTATCCTTATCACAAGCTCTGCTTAGCTTGTGGCTAGATGATGTGTGGATTGTCTAGTATTATTTATTTATTTATGTAAACAAAAGATGGAACGACTGACGTAGCCTTTGGGAATAAATGAAGTGTAGTAGTAAGTAAACAATGGAGCGACAATCTGCGGAGTGTAGCTGGCAAACACTGGATGAGAAGACGAAGACCGGGCTCAGTGGCGCGTCTTGGGATAGACCTACGTTCAGCAGTGGACTGATATAAGTTGATGATAATGATTTAAATTAATGTTAACGTGTTTAACGTCTAATCAAAATGAATAAAATTGATTTATAGTGCATAATTCACCATCAAAAAGTTAAAAGTATAGAGATACTTTTAACTTTTTGATGGTGAATTATGTAGTTACTATTTATTTATTTATTAGGAGAGCTTAATAAATAAATAAATAGTAACCTATTTATTTATTTACTAAGACAATCAACACCCTTACGTAGTAACTGAAAGTATAATGAATAAATGCTTATATAATTACAAAGCAATTTTAATCGAACACCTGCGTAAGGATATTATACATGCATGTTTTAGAAATTGCAATTAAATGGAAACCACGCTGGGTCTACACTTTTTTATATATCTTATATGTTTGGCTGCCAGTACACCTTATGATATGTGTAAATGCAGCCTGAGTAGCACGTGGTTCTATAATCTATCTCTCCAGTTATCAAAGTTACTTTATTAAAATTGGATTTTAGTCATGACAATATTAATAACATAATTTAATGAGCATTTCACACAACGTTCTAAAGGTACTTGATTGCTAATAGAATATCACTGACATTAGTGGTTCTTGTGAGAACAACAGAACACCCGGAATAAATATTTGCAGATCGTACAAACATTTATCCCAAGGCGGGAATCGAACCCGCAACCACCGCGTCGCAGGCGGACCTTCGCCCGCCGCGCCACATCGGTAGTCAAAATAAAAAATAAGTACTTATATAAAAGCATTTTTAGCTACGCTCAAAGCTGATACGTTTCGCTTACTTCGCTCGCTAGTTCAATTCAAATAGCAGTTTCTCAAGCTTTTTTCACGAATATGAACAAATTCAATTGACAACATTATAAAATATTTCATTAATAAACTATGTCTTGTCGCATTTTTATAGCGACTAATCGGAGCAATAACTTTATTGGTATTTATAAGTATTCGTTTTTGTTAAATACATAAAACATGCGTCACAAAACGCATTTAGTACTACTGCATTATACAAAAATATACCTATTATAACATTTAGAATCAATTATGAATTTTTAAAAATGTTCTATGGAAAATATTATTACTATATATATATATATATATGTTAAAAATATATGAAAACCGCTTTTTTTGTTTTAGTTAACAAATTATCGCAATCTACGAATTTACGAAATAATCTTGACTTTTTACTTTCATTGTAACAACATTATTGTAACCAAAAAAAGTAAAATTAAATACGATTCTAAAATGGAACACGAAAATCTGAACATATTTTCATCATTTAAAATTAGAAAAAATGTATTTCTAATTCTTTTATCATTTTAAATGAGAACATTTTTAATTAGTCGAACGTGTATAGTAACTTCCGTCGGATGATCTCTTGTAGAAAAAGATTTCAACGCGCGCTTTCTAGATTTTCCCTTGTAATATTAATGTTAGTAAGTTTATTTCATGTTAAACTTATTATTTATACGTAAGTTCTATTTATCTATACCGAAATGTCAAAGAATAAAAATGTGTCCAATCTGAGTATTGATGACAGGCGTCACAGCTCAGTTGGTAATAGCTCTCCCTAGATGATAGATGCTGTGGGTCGTCGTGGTCGATTCCCACCCAGAGCAAATGTTTGTGTGATGAACATAAATATTTGTTCTGTGCGGGTGTTCCTGTGTAATTATATTTATAAAAAAATAATTATAATTATAAAAAAATATTTTATCACCAATCTAGTTCTCATATCAGCTTTGCCTTGTTTGGGGCTAAAGTGTGATGTGTATGTTTGATAAATATGCAAATAAACGAATTAAAACATATGTACTTAAACATAGTATTTTGAGGTTCCAAAAGATAAGAAATTAATTAATTCTGCGTGAGTACTAAAAGCAGCGAAATATGCGTTACTTCATTAGCTTATCACACACCTTTCCTAAAATTTCCATTAAAACCTTTTTGATAACATCCAAAATAAACAATTCGATACCAACATTATCATTTCAGTTTGAGTGTTCGATTATCGCCACAAAAAGTTCAATATCAGAGTAACAATTTCAAAAGGTACACCTTAAGTAAACCTTAAAGTTTAATAATGTATGAACTTGAAGCACACCGCATTTTTCACTCTAGAGTTTACTTTACGTCACAGCTCAGTTAGCTCTGCCTTCCATGCTGTGGGTCGTGGGTTCGATTTTTATTAAACTATTAATATGAGAAACTCATCGAATTCGTATTTTTCAAATGATTGAAATAAACGATGATTCGTAAAATATGTTCAACACCAGGTTTTCTATCAAAACTTGAAGAAGCTTATTTTATCTTTATTAAGGATTTTATTTAAACAAAAAGCTCTGACATTCAAATAAACGCGTAAAAAAATAAGTATTTTTTTCGGCTCTTATCCCACTAGGAGGCGCCCCTGGAAAGGAAAAAATGGCGTGTCTTGCATTGATTACGCAAAAAGAGCGTAACTCTTTAATAAGAAGAAGATCCAACTAGGTGGGGTCGGCAAAACTATCTTCTTTCACTCTCCTCTATCATCCGTCATCTCATTTACCTACTCTTCTAGGTGCATATTATTTTCACACAATCTACCTTTATGCATTTTAATAAATAAGGTCTATAGCTATATAATTATACCTCCATGGTTAAAACTTCTTCGTGCAAAATGGAACGCAGCACGGCACGCAAGCCCCGCTCCTGTTTCAATCCTTTTATTTTATTTATTTTAAATAACAAAGGTATGCTTTGTAAATAAACTTTTTTCTGTTGATCTTTTTAGTTTGGTTTGATTTTAATAAAAACTTGATTACTGTCGGATTAATTTCAAAATTGACTTACAATAAAAGTAACTTTACTTTTATTTTAATGTTCCATATTTTATTTTAAGATTTATATTGAAATACAGCGGTTTGTTTTATTTCTGTGTCATATTTTAACATGCATTGTTACCTAACGTGTTTTATAAGGTAGGTACAATATTTAAATTGTATTTGGTTATTCTAAGAAAAAAAATTGGGCGTTAAATATTTCTTTAAGTGGAATATCTCGATGATTATCATTATACTTTTTATTTAAAAACAATGTATCGAGTCCAATGAGAACATGCTTTGAGAGGCGGTGTACTACACAATTTTTTTATGATATAAAATTACTACGCTCAGATAGCTGCACCGGCATCCATACCTCTCGAAACACAGACAGAAACACCTCTTGACATCATACACTGCTTCCGTTATCATTATTTCGTTATGCATTAAACCATTTTGTATCCAGAAAAACATTCAGAAAATAGTTTTTTTATTTATAAAATACATGCTTGGCTCCCATTAATTAAAGGTCCAAAAAGTCGCGTAATGCGTAATTAACCTAACAGTCAAAACTCATTTCCGCCTTACTTTCACAAATCTATAAATTTATGACATCCTCGAGAACCCATTATTTATTGCTATTTGAAACAAAATTCGTATTAATAGTTTTCCATTAGAATTGCTTAAATGATTAATATTGTTAATATCTGCGGTTTCAAAAATAATGGACTTACGAAATTGTACTTTTATGTGTACTTACAACTTTTTTGTACATAGCATTAATATCGCAAGACCATGTTTTAGAATAAAAAAGAAGATTTGTACTTTGTGAAAACAATTGAATTTAAATAGATCAACCCATTGGAAATAAAAAAAAAGATATAAATGCGTGATAATAAAAATACACAAATAATAGGCTAGATCTAATAATTTAAAATATAATTTTGTTAGATTTGGTACAGTTTAACAAATGTGAAATGAAAATTATTCATTAAATTGGTAGATATAATAAGCTCGCAAACACAATACACTTTATGAATGCAAATAATGTTTATACTTGGTACTAAAACATACGTAATCTATAAATAAAATATGTTTTTATTTTAGTTATACATATAACAATTGTAATTCAACCTTTTAAATATAGATGACAGTTTACATAAATAATAAAAAATCATCATAAATTAACAAATTAAAAATGCAATCAACCATAAAATCAGTTAGCTAATTCTAAAAATTAGAAGCTAATATTTATAAAAACTAATGTCAACTTAAGTTGACATTTTGTTTTATGAAATAAATCGTAACTCATTGGAATATTCTTTCTAAAGCCTCGATGATACTGGGCGAGTTTACGTGCTAGTCGGCGAGTTTAAAAGCTAGCGAGTGAGCGAGTAAACGTCACACAAAACTTTCCACTAGATGAGTATCGAACTAGCTACTGCGGTAACCACTTTTCTTGATATTTTAATTTTAACCTGTGCAAATGTCTGTGTGATGAACATAAATATTTGTTCTGTGCCTGGGTGTTACTACTTATTTACAAAAAAATCCATATAATAAGTATTGTAACAATCTAGTTCCCATAATGCAAGCTTTGTTTAGTTTGGGACTAGCGAGTGATGTGTGAATTGTCCATGAAATAATTAAACTGTCAAAACGCAAAGATGATTGCAACTAGTTGCCATCAAATCAAGCCGATTATATCAAATAATGGAAATAATTCGTATAGTTTTCAAAATTGGTACTAATTGTACAGATATTCGAAATATGAGCAAAAATCAGAAAAAAGTAAGTAGGTAAGTACATAATTTTTTAACAGAAGTACGAAAACAAAATAATCTATATCCATAGTCTACGTTTACAATTGTCACATTTATTCGTGCTTACTCCGATCTCCTATGTAGTGCAGATTGCTCAACAGATGCAACTAGGAGCGCTGCGTGCAATTACATCATGTCGATAAAATAGTATTTGTTAGTGTCGGCCATCGTGGAGTCCAGCAGTGTTCTAATTTTTAGATAATTGCTCGACTAGACGATATTTATTATTTTTGCTACCATTTTACGGTAATATTCTTTGATTTTTGACACGTATCAGAATTCTAGCTGGCTTCCATTCTTGTGGTTTCATGTCTCGCATTTTTTATATACATGTTGTGTGATAACTAACTTTTGTTTGTATTAGGTTTACGTATATAAAAATAAAGTGTTCTTATTTATACATATAAATAAGAACATACATAACAAGCTTTGCTTTGTTTGGGACTGGATTAGAATACTATAAAACTTTGTTTTATAAATGTTTTATAAATAAGTAAATCTAACATTTTCTTTATTAATAACCTATTGTGTCCCACTGCAGGGCAAAAGTCTCCCCCAAACTTTTCCACTCTCCAAAACTCTTCGAAACAAATTAAAATAAATGTCATTTTTTCAAAATTGTGTCTAAGCAACATACCTACATGCCATATTATCAACTAGCTGACCCGTGCCCACTTCGTTAATCATAATTCGACCGTTTTATCTCCGATTCACTTTGCGAAACGGACTACCACGTAAAAGCTATATAAAAATGTAAACGTCTATAGACCTCCATCCGGAAACTTTCCAACTCTTGAATCCGTCCTGGAAGATGTTTTGCGAAAGCTATGCAGAAATAGCAAAAATCTGATAGTCATGGGTGACTTTAATATAGATCTACTAGTTGATTCATCAACATAAAATAAATTTATGAATCTTTTACAATGTTTTAGTCTTACTAATCAGTTTTTGGAACCGACCAGAATAACTGATCATTCGGCAAAGTGCATAGATAATATTTTTTGCAACTGTGAAACCTTCAATAAAAAGATTATAAGAAGTCTGAGTTCAGATCACCTGGGCCAATATATTGAAGTACCAGCAACTAAACATTACCCGACTGTGACTATTCGCAAGCGGAATATTAATCCACGAAAAATGGAACTGTTTAAGACTAATATTACTATAGATCTAGAATCTTCTTTAATAAACTTGAATAATAACCCAAATATTAACTACGCAATCGTTTTTGATATTATTACCAAACATTTCGGATCATTATTTCCCGTGACATTAAATAAATCTAAACTAAAGTTGACGTTCAACGATTGGGCAACAAAAGGTATTAAAATAAGTAGAGATAAAATGTATGAGTTATATAGTCTTAAATCAATAAATACTAGTGAAAACTATGCTAGCTTTGTCCGCCAATACAGTAAAATTTTTAAAATCGTCTGCAAACAAGCAAAGTCCATTCATATTTCTAATAAACTCAAACACTCCAAAAACATTGTTAAATCTGTCTGGGCGATCATTAGAACTGAAACAGGAAAAGGTCGCTCTACAGAGGGTAATATTGAATTGTTGCAAGACGGTAAACTAATTACAGATGACAGCCAAATAGCAAATACATTTGTGAATTTCTTTACCAGTGTTCCGCATGATTTAACAAAAGCATTAACCACCAGCACTGACAAAGCTATAGTTCTACTGAAGAATAGTGTACATCCGTGTTCTGATGAATTTAGATTCCATAAAGTGACAAGTCACTCCATAATAAAAACTTTTAAATCACTTAAGTTAAAAAATTCGGAGGACTTTTGGGGCATTTCCGTCAAATTTATTGACAACGTAATAGGCATTCTGGCTCCGCATCTGTCCTGCATATTTAATGCTTGTGTTGACAGTAATTCTTTTCCGGATCTTATGAAGTGCGCTAGAGTGGTTCCGTTATTTAAAGGTGGGAACCATATGAATCCTAGTAACTTTAGACCTATTTCTGTTTTGCCAGCACTTAGTAAAATTTTTGAGAAGATCATTCTGAATCAATTGGAGGCCTTTTTCAATTGCAACAAACTGCTATTCAATAAACAATATGGGTTTTCTAAGGGATGCTCCACTATCGATGCCGTAGTTGACTTTGTCGAAACCGTCTACAACTCTTGGGAGACTTCATCAGATACATTGGGAGTATTTTGTGATCTATCAAAAGCGTTTGATTGTGTGAATCACGAAATACTCCTTGAAAAGCTTTGTCACTACGGTATTCGGGGAGGAGCCTTAAAACTGATGGAATCCTACATTACTAAAAGACAGCAATCTGTAGATGTAAATGGTGTATTGTCAGACGCATGCAGTTTTACATTGGGTGTACCCCAGGGTTCGATTCTGGGTCCGTTTCTTTTTCTAGTCTATATAAATGATCTCCCTTATCTGGCTCAAAAACTTACAGACATAATTTTATTCGCCGATGACACTTCATTGTTGTTTAATATTAATCGATCTAATCCCAACATTCTCAATATCAATGACTCCCTAGCACTTGTTGAAAATTGGTTTAATGTTAATAATTTAATTCTTAATTCTAATAAAACTAAATGTATAAAATTCTCTTTGACGAACAACTTAGCTTTACCCATACCTATTACTATTAGTGATCAGGCTATTGATTTAATTAATAACACCAAGTTTCTTGGTATAATAATAGATAATAAGTTACAATGGGGAAGCCATATTTCGGATTTAGCCAGTAAACTTAGCTCTGCGGCATTCGCTATTCGTAAAATTAGGGAATTAACGGACACAAAAACGGCAAGAATGGTCTACTTTAGTTACTTTCACTCTTTGATGTCCTATGGAATTCTTTTGTGGGGTAATGCTGCCGATGCGAATAGCATTTTTATTCTGCAAAAAAGAGCAATCAGGGGCATCTACGGACTTGGACCAAGAGACAGTCTCAGGGAATTATTTAAGGAGATTAATATTCTGACCATGCCATCGTTATACATTTATATAAACATAATTCATACAAGGAAACACATAAATAGGTATAGTAAAAATTGTGACAACCATATGTATGAGACGCGTAATAAACATAAACTTAAATTGCCAAACACAAGACTTACTAAAATTAATAAATCATTTCTAATGAACTGTGTCAGATTCTACAATGTCTTACCAGATAGTATTACAAATAGTAATGAAAAAGTATTTAAAAATACTATTAAAAAAATGTTAATTGCCAAAGCATACTATGACATTGATCAATTTCTTTCGGACCGAAAATCATGGAACTCTATTTAGTTGTGACATTGTTTTATAGATACATTTTTAAGTTAGCTATAAGTACAAATTTATATTCTGACATTTGAAATTTTTATTTGACATTGCTTACTATTTAAGTATTTTGTTTTTTGAGGTTGTGTTATTAACTATTTATTTTAACTACTAATTATTTTATTTTAAGTGCTACATATTCTTTTTTTTTAAACCTGTATCGAATTTGACATTCTTAAGTGCAATATTGTAAATGCCTATGAGAAATAAATAAATGAAATGAAATGAGCCTTTTTATTATTTGGTTTTTTATATAACCTATGACACTCAGCAATAATGTGGCTTTCTGTTTGGTTGAATATTTATTAATATTGGTGAAATAGTTTTTAAAATCGGTTCAGTAGATCCCGAGAATACCCCTTACAATTTAACAAACACACAAATTTTACTTCTTTATAATATTAGTAAGTATAGAAGTATAGATAAGTAAGTAGGTCTGGTGATTTTTATACTATGGCACCCACTGTATAAAAATGACCATTGTTTTTGCTCCAAGCATCTTTGTACAAATTATTATCTCAAAAAGCTTTAAATTAAAACTTATAGCAAATCAAAGTCAACCTTTTTACCCAACTGCACAGAAGGAGGCTATGGTTTTTGCTCTTATGAAATTATGGTTGCGATTTCTAACATAAAAAATCATTGATCCAGTCCTTTGTCCACTATAAAACATAAACAGCCTTATTTAGTTGTTTGTCTTACACTGCGCGGCGAGATGGTCATTCCAGAAAAGCCAAGAAGAATACACAAGCTAGACGTGCAGTGTAACTAAAAAAATCAGCAGCGTAGCTTCACGTTTCGTATTTTATAGTAGAACTATGTATCCTTATAAGGCAATGCATCCACTATGCATTTCTTGTGAAACCGATTGTCGATTGACGATGTTCGTAGAAACCTGTGTATTTAGGCCTTACACGGTCCAGGAAATAGAATATTTATGAAGATATTATAAGACTGATGTTTAGTTTAATCTAATAGTATCCGCGTTATCAACTGAGTCGTTAGGGTACCTACAAATCATTGTAACATACGAGTATAGGTAGGTACATGTAGTTTGAAAGTAGCCATATTGAAAAATAGTTATTCAACTGGAGTCTGGCTCACATTTTGACAGTGTTTAGGATGTTTGAAAAATCCTTCAAATAAGTACTTCTGAAATGACAGTAGGTCAACCATTTTGACGAAGAATCGACAATTATAGGACTGTAGGAGTAAACGGGTACTAGAGTGGAGACCGCGTTTAGGCAAGCGTAGTGTAGGACGCCCCCCGGCGAGATGTAGCGACGATCTGCGGAGTGTACCTGGCAAACTGGATGAGAGGAGCCGAAGAACGGGCTCAGTGGCGCGTCTTGGGAGAGATCTACATCCAGCAGTAGATAAATGGTTGATAATGATGAAGTAATACCTATTCGAGAGATATTTCCTTGATATAAGAATTTGTATTATTGTAGCTAAACAATGGACCATTATAAGCGATTACCCACACAATCTTTCAATTAAATGAATATTTACACTTATATAGTCACGATTCAGGAAAATAATATTAATGTAGTAATTCGATAAATGACGTAATCTTTGATGTTTTCTTGATGTAGTTGGCCGTCAAATTACTATGTTAAACTTATAAGCATTCTTAAAATCATGCGCACTAATTTTTTAAACCATCCTGTATACTAGAGGTAAGGTAAATTTTTTTTTTTAATTTTGTGGTTTCTTAGTGGCGCCACCGGTTTCTCGTTTTTTATAGTTATAGTAATCGACTAGTTTTAGTTGCCAAAATCTAATAGTGGGTTATTATACAATTTTGCTAAAAATATTATGTAAATTCGTTCCTAAAGTGTATTTTTTATAACCATACTAATAAATGTGTATCATTTACAAGACTATGCGAATAAATTAAGGCAATAAATGGCAATACTTATCAGAAACGTCAAACTATGGCAATTTTCTCACAATGAAATTCTTACTCGATTCAAGTTTTATAATTTTCGATGAAACGTTTACATTTTTTTATAAATTTATTTATTAATTTTATAGAACTCAATGAACGTATTTAATGTGATAATACATCGTTATACCTATGATACCAAAATTGTAGTATTTTTTTATTACCTACTACAATATTAAAGTAAGCTACTAGGCAGTAGTTACCACTAAACATCGTTTTGACCATCAGAGTGTTCCATTTGTAAAGGCTAAGTGCGAGTTGGACTTGTACACGAAAGGTTTCGTACAAAAAAACACATTTCTGTAGATGTAGAGTCTGCAATAGAAATAGATCCTTTCGACTCTCGAACTTTCACAGTTCATGAGATACAGCCTAGTCAGGCAGACACACAAATGAACAGTAGAGTCTCAGTGATAGGGTCCAGTTTTACCCTATGGGTATGGAACCCAAAAAGCTAACTGGAATTCTCACCGTACTCGGTTTACCTAGTTAACATACCAACAGTTAGCCAAACTCATAAGCTACAATATTATTAATTGTTGGCGCCCAGCTGTGTCAGTACGTTCATCATTCAGTGCGGACATTGATGGACAGCATCAGAAAATCCAAGACACAATTTTAAAATATCTTAGTTTACTAAGGCAGGGGAATGACTTAAGTGGCACAACGAAAAAATACTCACGATTTTATGTGGTTACCTTTTAATCTTTTGATTAAGTTTGAAAACAGATACATTTCAATATTAATTAAAATAATAATACTAGCATATAAACAATAATAGCATACCTAAACATTCTAAATCAGTATTGCAAGGTTTTGAAGTGGATTGCTTTCGTTTGTATAGGCATAAACCTACCCACAAACGAGAATAATTAATTGCTATCATCTGCTGAAGGGTAATGTCAAGCATAGTGTAAGACACCTTCCGGCAAGATGGAGCAACGATCTGCTGAATGTAGCTGGCAAAAACTGGATGGCAAGAGCCGAAGACCGGGCTCAGTGGCGCGTCTTGGAGAGACCTACGTCCAACGTGGACTGATATAAATTAATAATCTGTACAATGTAAATAAATGTGAGAGTAGTAGATTCAGAACGAATGATATGACTGAGTGAAGAAAGAGAACATATTGTGCCGACCCCACTTGTGGGATAAGCGCAAGGGAATGATGACAATGTAAATACGGCGTTTCATGTTTCAATAGCAAAGTTTAATTATTTTACTAACCATTATTAACTAAAATACCTATACTGGTACTTTCTAGTTTCCAAAACGATCATAAACCTTCTGTTACGTTCTAGTTAGTTTGGAACTATTCATTCGCTTCAAGTGTTGAACTCACTGACGAAGGGTTATTATGACAGACAAATGGATCGACAGGATTACTACAAAAACTCGAATGCAACTAGGACATAAAAATTATGACAAATTATTAGTTGACTACCTATTTTAATAGTGCATTTGGTATTGCAAATTAACCCCAGTCTTGTCAGTCAGTCTGCTTGCTATTCATACGAAAAATATAGCAAAAAGGGTAAAAAATTATTTTAAAACATCTATGCATTAAGCATTATGACAAAACATACTTTCGAGTTTAGACATCCTCATAAACATCTCCAAAAATGTTGATTTTTTAATATAAAACAAATGATTAAAAAGTTTAAGTAGACATTTTGTCTTGATTTCCATACATAATGGTGACATAATGTCTATCTCTTAAGTGCCTTGGAAAAATTCTAATGTGAAAAATGAATAGTTTAAAAGTTACGTTAAGGTTACAAGTTCAACTTTCACTAAACTATTCATATGTATGAGGTTTGGGATGAACAAACGACATTGTGAAGGTCGTCAGAATTCAATAGATGAAAGTTCAAAAATCATTCAAATTAATTCAAACTAGTGTATACTAACTAGTTTATAAACTTTATGATAATGATCACTGATTGCAAATTAACTTTTGCTTTCTCGATTGAAACTCGATCGGTATTCATTTGTTTATTATTCAAGAATGCATGGTAGCGGATACGAGACAGCGATGGACCGACAGGTGCGCGCGCGCATTTATGATTGAGCTATTGTTTCCCACGACACGCAGAATACAACACAGTTAGTTTGCTCTGAGATTTACAACGGTTATCTGCTTCTTGTAGAAAATGACAAAAGGTATAGCTTAGCCATTCATATTTTGCAAAAAGTATGAGAAAACAAAAAACCATGCACAAGAATAAGATTTTTTCTAGTATAAAAAATATGTTATTTTCAAACAATTCATACATTTTTACACAAGAGCAGACCATGTTGACTATCCCATTTATTATAGGTACTTACCACTATTAAAAGATAAAAACATAAGTACTTACCTACCTAATAAATAAAGGTTAGGTTTCATAACTCTGACACATCAGCTGCAAAATGACGGATTGCGTGTCATACACTTTTAATTAACTACTACTAATTATTAATTAACTACAACAGGATAAAGCCATTTTTTTTAAACTTGAACAAAACAAATATTTTCTACTATTACCAAGTATTTAATTGTCGTTTTTAATTTTTAGATAGTGTAGACAAAATAATTATGTTTATCACAAAAATGAAGTAACAAATACACAATTTTATAGAACCTCCTTTTTTGATGTCGATGCAAAACATCAAAATGTTGTTAAATCATAATAACTGTTAAAATACTGCAATCTTTATGTTTTGATTAACAATAACTACAAATAAGGATAAAAACCTCTTTGAAATTGATTCGTCATTGTTATGAGAGATTTAAAAAACAAAAAATAACTAAGAATTTTGACCCAACACAATCTCAGACAAAGAATATGAATTGTACCTAAATATAATTTTTTTAATCGGTTATAACTGCAGCAATCAATAAAACTGCATTGTTATCGCTCAAATCAAAACTGACATTTGAACGAACTTCAAAAATAACACCATAAATCATAATTAAGTTTTTTGCAATCTTTGGCGCAAAAAAAGGATCAAAACAATTGATTGCTATAGCTACGTTGTTCTTGTAGCTCCTCAATGTTAAAACAATTAAAATATGCAACTCATGTCTACGACACAATTATCAATAAATATTCACGGACAATTCACACAGCACACTCTAGTCCCAAACTAAGCAAAGCTTGTTTTATGGGAACTAGAGTGCTTATAGAATATTTATATACATTTTTTTTGTAAATATATATACATACAATTACATATTACACCCAGACACAGAAATATTTATCATTCATCACACAAACATTTGCTCTGGGTGGGCATCGAACCCACGACCCACAGCACGGAAGGCAGAGCTACTACCAACTGAGCTGGGATGCCTGTCTTAATTATATTTTATTAATACATAGATGTATATAAAACAGACTAATATACTTACGGTCTATCTTATAAAAAGATAGCGCAGACTTGAAGTATTGATTACCACACGTTATGATGACATAAAGTCAATGCTAACTTTTTATAAGATAGGTGTTAGGATATTATAATGTGGTTAAAAGCTTTCTGTAACTTCATGCGTTGTGTAACTATTATAAAAATGTAACGGTAAAATATAACATTACAATATCGTTGACTATAGTAGACATGTTAATCTAAATATGTCAAAATGTCGCTCGCATTGTTTCAAAAATGCCGATATGCGCGTGGGCCGGCCAAATATTTATTCTGATTTTTATGAATCGTAAAGTGATCTAGTCAAGTAATTTATATAAAAATTATACTTTCCAATTGGTTTTAGTTTTCGTTTACAGCTTTATTCCGATGGAACGATGGGTAAGTGTTGATTTATATAAACTTTTAACTATTTAAAAATATACTTTAATGCTCGATCTGGATTTTAAAATGTTGTAATATATAGCTTTTGTTGAAATATGGAAATTACACAGCATTCTTGGAAACAGTTTATTTATCTTATTTTGTAGAATTTGGAGCAGTATCGTTTACTAATGTATGTTATGTGCGATGTCAAAATACTTTTGGATTATGTATCTATTAATATTCATGGACATCAACGCCATCTAGTTTTAAACTTAGAAAAGCTTGTATTATGGAAACTAAATTGCTAATACATAATTATTTTTGTAAACTTTTATGTTATGGGAATCGAACCACCACCAAATCGAAATACCTACCTTGTAACTGTTTTGTCGTAGTTTCGCTCCGGATGAGAAATAACTTTGCGCTACATATCATCAAACCTACACTACTTCTACTTACGGTATTCAAAATGTGAAATGTAGACTACTAATTAATTTTTTATTTGTGGTACTATTAATTTTATTTTACCAGCTGATTGCCAACAACATCGCTTTTTACACTAATATGCTTTTTGTACTCACAGCAAAGTCTGCTATTAATCAAAAGTCATCTAAATAAGTAGGTACAAAGTCACGTGACTTATTTCAAAATGACGTTTACATTACAAACAGAAAATTTCATTAATGTTTTTATAATTATTATTTTAAAACCTAAACTATTATTAAATCAAACAAGTCCTCAATTTAGTGAAGAGATTACAAAATATCTAACACCAAAAGTCAATCATAGATAGTATTAAGTAGTATTGCATTATACCATTATAGTAATGCCACAGTGGTGCGGATAAAAAAAAAACAACAAAACCTCTTTAGTAAACGACAACTGTCAAACGAGCTGCGTAGGCGCAAAGGGACGCCGCCGTCATAGAGTAGCGAGTGTACAGAGCGTTCACAAAATTAAAAAAAAAACATTTCATTTATTTTTTAGGGTAGTTGATGCAAATTATCTGAAGACTAAAATAATGTAACACATAGAATACATTCATAATAGATTCAAAGAATTAACTGTAGTTATTTTTCCAATTCTATGAAGTATTATGGAACACAATCACCGTCTTACCTACCAAATTAAATAAATAAAATATATTAATGGATATTACAAACATAGGTACAGATACAAAACCTACCGCATAATAATATCCAAAATGGCTGACAATGTTACCTTGTTTAGAAGAATACTGATTCTCTATAAGGAAATGTAAATATTCCTGTTCATTTCTCAATTACATATTAAAAATACAGCTTGTTAGACTTAAAAATCATATTAATTTATTAAAGTTTTCTATGTTAATCTATGACACATTTTTATTTATTTTTATTCACCTTCTTATTTGTCAAACGGGTGTCAGAACTGGTCAAGTGTAAATCTTACGGTTAACTTTTTTATTTTATTGTATTTGTCACCATAATAATATATCGTTAGGAGAGAATGCAGAACCGTTACATGTTAAAAGGTTATGGGAAAAATTTACTATTAACGTTTTGTTTTTCATATAAATATAAGCGATGGTTAATACAAACTTGGAAAGTGGTGAACGAGGTAAGAAAATGGTGGCTTTTTTTTTGGCGGTGATTCTTTTGTTGAAAGTATATTTTCATTTAGTCAGTTTTTCGTTTGCGAAGTAAATATACGTAAGTAGTTTTGTTTATCTGAAATATTTTATACCTTTTATAAAATAGCAAATTAGTAGATAGTAAAATATGATTTTGCCATCACTATAAAACCAACATTTTATTTTGTGTAATATGTAAGTAAGTACATTATAATTTAAGTGTTATTTTAACAAAATGCATTCTTCGAACTTCTTACAAATCCAAACTTTCTTAAACACAGGTGTAACTCAATAAATATAAGGTAATGACTTCAAATAACCAGATTATATCAATGAGGTGCTAATCATACGTATTTGTATGGAAATTTGTATGGAAATGACTTTAGTTTTCCAGTACAACCGTAGATTAAAATAAACTTTGTATAGAAAGTTCATAGATTACTTTGTAGTTTGTATAGTAAAGTTTCATAAAGTATGGTAATTATATTTATCAAAATGTATGGGTTTCTTTGTTAGTGATGATTAGACCGATAATGAGAAAAATGTGGGTGTAATGAGTTTATAAATTTAGCGTTTAAATATTTTCGTGTTACTTTTGTTTTGTAAGACTTAATATACAGTTAGTTCGGAATTTCGTAGTTAAAATGTGTTTTTTAAAAAACATTTGACAGGCGTCACTGATTAATCGGTATATAGTAGCTCTACCTTCCATGCTGTGGGTCGTGGGTTTGATTCTTACCGGGAGTAAACGTATGTGTGATGAGCACTGATGTTTGAAATGAAATAAGCAATATTATACAACTATGTATAATATTGACGCAAAAAGTAATTTTCATAAATATCTAGGCTTCCTCTATAAAGTCTGTATCTACTATGTATACTTTATCTACACAATAAAGATGGACTGGGAACAGGAAATGAGCAAAGTAACAAGCGGAAACTAGTAATAGTTATATTGATTGCTGGTATGGCTAGATAGACCAGAGTGAGCACCGCGTTGTGTAAACCTTACGGTTGAGTTACACTGCGCGTCAATGCCGGTTACTGAATGTTATAGCACCACTGCTTAAATTTTATTACGATTTTCTGATTTTCATGACAAACTTAAGTATAAATATATTATTACTTACAAGATTTTACTACGATAATACATATAAGTACCTTAAAATTGTAGGTAGGTAGGTAAGTACACCAGAAAACAAAACATTTAAAAAAATATTATTAAATCATGATCGAATACTAACCCTAAAGTTTGTTTGTTTTTGAACTTAGAGTACAGAATATCAAAATTAGGGTTGTCAGTTTTGAAACTTAGAGTTGTAAACCTAGATTTGACTACAAAATCGTTGAGTCTTGAAGTTGCCACGTTTGAATCATTGTTAGTAGAAACAGGTACCTATAATAAGTACATCTTCTGATACCGGTTGTAGAAGCTATACACCATAGAGCCTACCTTTTTAGAACAATTTATTGTCCATACCTGATACTAGAGCTTTAAATATTGCTTTTACTATGTTATTAAAACTGAACAAGTGGAACTAACGTTAGGCTCCCAACAGCTGCAATATACGCAGGCTATTACTCCAACAGCCAGTATAACTTGACCTGTCAGATAAACAAAACTGTAGGATCACCCGGGTCATAGATGCGTGGTAGTAATTCATAGTTGACCAGTGTTAGTTGAACTGTAGGATAGATGGAATTAAAGGGATATTCAGGCCAGCGCTAAGTGGTGGATGTACCGCAAGGAGTAATGCTATGCGGTGATGTTAAATCTGAGCTTATAACTGAATCTTCATTTAGAAAATGGATGTGGTATGTGAAAAGATACTATTCAATATGATTATGAACTCTTGAATATAGTGTGATAATAAAGCAATTGATGTATTGAAGCGATTAAACATGGCAATTAATAATTTAAGTCACCTTCAATATAATTTTGTTTCTGTGTAATAAGCAAAATATTGTCAAGTTAAGCGTGTTGGACGCCCTCCGGCGAGATGGAGCAACGATCTGCGTAGTGTAGCTGGCAAACACTGGATGAGAAGAACCGAAGACCGTGCTTAGGGGCGCGTTTTGGGAGAGCTACGTCCAGCTGTGGACTGACATAGGTTGATGATGATGATTGTCAAGTTTGTTGAATACCTTATCCATACTTTCCAAGTTCCATAAACCGGCACTCGCCAACAAGAAAAACAATTTGTGCAAAAGCATGCAAAGTTCGAAATTGGCTTGTTTACGGCAGGTGGCTACTGACCATCGTAATGGTAACGTAATGGTAATGGTAACTGCCAATCTACCATTGTAGGTAAACTGTGCAATTTTCTTGGCAACTTCCTATCTTGGATTGCTGTATCTTTGGAGACTTATTTGCTGAAGGATGATTTTTTTAGTCGTTGCCCAAAATGCACATTGCTTTTTGGGCCGCGACTACATACATCCTTCAGTGTTGCCACATAGTATGTGTAAAAGAGCCAATATTTTGCTTTACCTACTACTTTTACTATATTACGGGATTTATCGCGTACCCTATTGTTATTTTTCCCAAAGTTTCGGCTAAAGCAATAGCCGTGGTGACATTACTATCTAAGATCGCAAAAGTTTAAAAAAATCTAAAAATTTTCTGAAAAAAAGTTATGTTATCAAGATGCTTGTGGGTATAGAAAAGAAAAGTATATTTTGATATTCAATTAAATTAAAAAAGTACCTTTTACTACATGAAAAACAATGCTTTCGTGTAGATAATATTTATATTAATAATTCGTTTTTTAGAACATTGGATGTCATTTGAAAAATTTCGTGTATCTTAGCTAATCTAATCAAGCTCTGCTTAGCTTGGGGCTAGATGATGTTGTGTGGATTGTCCAGCATTATTTATTTATTTATTTATTATTTATTTATTTAATCTCTTTTGAACTTATGTTGTCGGTAACTTATCATGCTGACATTTTTAATCTATAATATTGGTTTATTTTAATTAAATTAAAAGGTAACCCTTTATTTTAAAGCTGAAGTTCTATGACCATAACGTGACTAAACCATAGTAAAACGTATTATGTTAAAGATTTGAAACGGGGACAAATCTACATCATAAAAATACACAAAATTCCTACACCTGTTCGATCCAATAGCATTATTCTCGTTCGATCTAAATTTTATATTTTTACTACAACCGATACGATAGCGACACGATATTATTAGACCTAGAATTCACACCTTCACTGTTCGGACTGATATGTTATTTAACCTCAGTATCGTGTCGGTATCGGTATTGGTAAGTGGCAATTGTCTTTGGATCAAAATATCAAGCCTAAAATATTGATTTAAAATCGGATCACATTGATATATGAGTATCAAGTTTTGAAAAACAATATCCATCTAACCGTATAAAATCATACATTTACTTTTCCCCACTTTCATCGACACATTTGGTTAAATTAACCCAGATATTTAAACTAAGGTTTAACTTGACCACCGGCAGAGAGTGATTTAAAACACTTATCAAAAAACTGGTATCACATTTTTAATCACAATTAGGTATAAGTACCTACATTAAAAACTCAATAGGCTAGATTTTTCGGTTCATTTTTTAGACTTTACTTAATTTCACATCGCAGCTTTACCCCCTATCTTATAAAAAGTTAGCGTTGACTTTAAGTCATCATTACGTATGGTAATCAATACTTCAAGTCTGCGCTAACTTTTTATAAGATAGACCGTTATTGTTTTAGCTAATGAAAAAGGCAGGTCCATATTTTTAGTGTTATTAAATAACGTTTAAAAAAGCAGAATAATTACAAAATATCTTGATTTCTCTACCAAGTAACAAAAACTTTGAGGGAACTAAAGGATTATTGAGGACACTTAAATTATTAATAAATATTATAAAAAAAATAATTAAGTACTTATAAAAAAATATTTAAAAAAATGTGGAAACTATCGACACGATGAAGAAGAAGAATAAATATTATTAAGAAATACTTACATTATTAATAAATTCCGAGGTGTAAACCGCTGACTATTTATTTTCAATGTTATCTTTTGTTGGTGCAACTGGTGCCCAAAAACGTGAGAATTCGAAATGTATCTGTAAAATTTCAAATTCAAATCTGTAATCCGAGTCAAAAGAATGGCTCTATCGGACTTGTCCATTGTTGGGACCGATATGTTTCCAACAAATCGGCCATATATTACATTTATATCAATTCTTGTAACCAAATTAAATGTTTTTGTTAAAGCTATTTCGTCACGATATATAACTGTATTTGTATCGTATTCTAAGTTATTGATGTGAACGTGTTATTGAATATTTAAGGTACTTACGTAATCTACGTGTGGGAAACATGATGCTAGAAAATAATCTTGAAACTAATAATGTAGCTTTCGTATGATTAAGTTGTATTTTATAACCAATGGTTATAATATTTGAAGTTTACAAAGTACATGTATCATCGACCTATATCAGTCCATTGCTGGACATAGGTCTCTCTCAAGACGCGCCACTGAGCCCGGTCTTCTGCTCTTCTCATCCAGTGTTTGCCAGCTACACTCCGTAGATCGTCGCTTCATCTCGCCGGAGAGCGTCCTACGCTACGCTTGCCTAAACGCGGTCTCCACTCCAGTATCCGTTTGCTTTAACGGTAGATATAATTCCTCAGATATTATAAATAACCAAATTTAATTATTTAATAATAGACATAAACTAATATGATCATCAATATTTGTTTTGAGTGAGGAATGTTTACCAAAAACAGCAAAGTTATTCTAACTAAGCTGTTAAAAAAAAAAAAAAATTGCATATAAATAACCTCACTATAACAATATAACTCATCACAGAGACAACAATATTAATAAATAATAAAATATCAACAGGTCAAAGATCATCGTCGACTTAATAAAAATAATGTCCTCAAGATAATCTCCGCGATAAGAATCAAAAGACACGTTAGAAAGATTGATGATACTTTCATTCGATACATCGATTCCCGTGTATCGAATCAAAGATCGATGTCTAAGGCTTTTTAGTGACAATTGAACGATTATATTAAACATGAGGAACTGTGTTTTTGTTTGGAAACAAGGTTTTTGTGTCTATTGAATAATGTTCAGGAATACATAAATAAAACTTACTTTTCACGCGGTAGGCATAGAATGCTTTAATTAGTAAACAAATGAAAAAAAAACATGTGATGGAAGAAGTGGTCGATAACATTATAATTATTATATTATTATGTTAAGTAGTTCCTCAGATCTCATCGAGCAAGTCCATTTAATCATTTAATAAATTATTATTATTGAGGACGTGCCCTTTGGGCATCATAATGCGTCCAACACTCTGATTCGTAAGCATATTAAGTTTAATGTACTTATATTTAATCATGAAAAACACAAAAAATCTATTTAAAACATGCATTATAATATTTATTCACAAACAAACTTACGACTATTACAGTTTAAAAACAGATTAAAAAAAAATTAAAACCATTTTTTTTTTGTAAATAAACCTGTTATAATCTCAATAAACTTTTTAATAACTAACAGACAATAACTAACAAGAAAATCCTGACAGTTCCCCTACTGTTTTTGACATGTCAATTCTTAGAGTTATTTGACAGTAAACTTATTTGTTCAGTCAAAAGCACTATTCATAATTGTGAAACAAAAGATACGAACTGACAGCGAGCGACATGAAATAGCAACAATAACCTCGTTGGTCAACTGAATGACTTGGATTATAGGGATTAAAATCAATCAAAAGTCTAAGCCATTATTGGCAGTATGTCAACTACTGGACAGTCAAGTGAGAAAGTGCCTTGATAATCTTCGGTATATGGAAATAATGTGGAAAGCTCAAAGTAGATTATAAAGACGTCACTTTAAAATTTAAGTTTGAGGTTATTCGCAGTCATGTTTTGCGAGTGGCTACTAGATGGCGCTAGGTGTTCTAAGGATTTTGAAGCTGTCAATTGTCAAAATTATTCCACTATGTAACTCTCGAAGAGGCTATTCCAACTCAAAAGAAAAAAACGTCAGGAAAAATACCGATAAGTTCGCGATAAAAGCCCATGTATAGGCTTTTTAATAGAAACGTTTTTAATCACAATATTATTACTAATTAGTCAATTTACTGTTAATTAATAAATTAGAAAAAACCCAATTAAACAAAAAAAACATCAATCTTTCTGACCACCAACGCAGTCACAATCCTACTCTAATAAGTAATAACGAAGCTCAGTATTTAATTTATTACCTTATACTATTGTTTCAATTACAAAGTACCGATTCTAATATTTTTTTGTTACGCCCAAATTGCTATATCGCGGTGTCATAATTTAGAACTTTCTATTGTATCATTATTTATGATATTTAATATAAAATATCAATAAGGAATGCCCTCGAGCTAAGATACCGTTGGATCCGCCTATACTATGTTCCTGAGTTCATTATTTTGGTATTTTGATTCGGCAAAATGGCTTGTATTTTAATTAGATATTACACGTGTTTTATAAGAGAAAGTTGACGAAATTTGCTACTTTAAACGAGTGAGAATAACTAAAAGTAACCTAAAAATGAGTTATACTTTCGTCCACGCTGGATGAGAAGAATCGAAGACCGGGCTCAGTGGCGCGTCTTGGGAGAGACCTACATCCAACAGTTGACCAATATAATACCACTTGAATGAATGAATGAAAGAATTTATTTATTTGGACCAAAAAAAAACTTCTCTAGATATTTTTTTTTACCAATTAGATAATTTACCTTACTACTAATAAAGTCTTCGGATGCTGTCGTGTCGCTAAGTAAACTAAGTTTTTTATGTACTTTTGATATTGTTATATATTTATTCGTTGGATATAATATTTGTGTAAAATACAGCACGTAGATAATTAAATAAAATCATATCAATAGCAAAACTTAAGGCGTGGTCTAGTAGTCTCTCTATCCATCAATCTAGCTGTTATACTTTCCAAATCACTCCTTAAGGCTATCAGCTAATATTTCTAAGAACCGTTATTTCTAATCACTTGGTCCGTAAAAGCAGTAATTTCGCAAATGGCAGTAAGTCGAGAATAACTTCATATGTGACGGCGGTAATTACTTGTTATTCGAAGCATAATTTCATTCAAAATTGAACTCTAGTTGCAATAACTATAAATCTTTAGAGAAGACTTTAAAAAAGCGGCCATCAACAAAATATTGCATACTACCAAACTTCGTCTTATATATTTTATATAGCTTTGAAAAGATCGCTCATAGCGATAAGGCCGCCCTTCGTTGTACTTCACTTAATAGATACATTTAGTAATAAGAAATATCTCTGTGTGAGTGTTCAATAAAGAGTTTTCTATCTTTCTATCTATACATATACTTATGCCTATGTACATTTTGTAAATATTGTAATAGTCGTAAGTTTGTTTCTGAATAAATTTGTTATATTTTATTTGTTAATATTAGTAACCTTTCTAAATAATTAGAATCAAAACATCTAATTGACCCTATATTTTACTGCCGATAGTCTAAAATGTTCCCTATTATAAAGTCAAAAACAACTCCGTTAATTATCAAAATAGACACCACAATTGCATAAATCGTTTTTTACGATCTATTCTTTGATATATTCCAAACTATTGACAGGTTTATTTCACTTTGAAATAGGATTTAAAGGAAAATGGGCTTTATTACGTTGGATTTAGGCTTAATATGTAGCTTTATAAAGCATACATTTTAAATCTCTCGGAGAAACATTATCGCTTTTTGTAAATCAATAAATAATATTATTGAATATTATTAATTAACCTTAAATTTTTCAATCAAACCACAGCTATTCAATAATATTTGCTATAATTAAATTGTATTGAAGTAAATAGCGTAGTATAGGACGCACCCGGCAAGATGGAGCGACGATCTGCGGAGTGTAGCTGGCAAACACTGGATGGGAAGAGCCGAAGACCGGGCTCAGTGGCGCGTCTTGGGAGAGACCCACGTCCAGCAGTGGACTGATGATGATGATGAAGTGAATACTATAAACAATTAGCACTATTATATACTCTATACCAACGGCAGTGATCATAAAATCGAAAGCTCTTGTTTACGACGATACAGTTCAATAAATAAAAATAAAAACCGTTCGTTCGTTTGTGTTTTTTCGTTAATTGTGATGACACCTTCATAAAGTCTAATTAGAACAAGTTTCGACATTGAAATTGGTTTCGAGTCGTACCTACTATTTTATGTTGATTTTCTATTGGTAGTCAGAAACTATTAAATTATATTATGTCAGTTCTCACAGTATGTAGTTGAAGTTTATTTCATATTGTAAACTGTGGCTATGTTAGTAACTGTTTTGATTTAAATAAAATAATATAAAAGGCTTCAAAAAATCTAATTAGTATTACTAAGACATTATTTTGATATTTTGGCACACAAATTCAGAGGTATCTTAACAAAACTAAAACAAAATATTTATATAATGGCATTGTATGCTTCGTCGAAAAGTACATATAATGTATATTTTGTCTTTAAAGCCACGAATCATTTTGCAACTCATTTTTTTTAACCTATTTCGTCCCACTGCTGGGCAAAGGTCTCCCCCAAATTCCTCCATTTCTCTCTTTCATTTGCTCCTTCCCACCATTTCTTTCCAAAGCCGTCTAGATCGTCTTGCCAACGCTTCTTAAGGCCGACCACGAGATCGCTTAACACATTTATATGAAGTTTATTTTTAATACATAAATTATATTCTGTTCTATTTCCAAAAAATCTGTTGTCATAAAAAACATGTAATATTTCAATTCACCTATAGTTTTACAATAGCAAAAATATCTTACAAATACTCTGTCAGTATTGTTTTGTCCATAGCCATAGAATAGAATGGTGGTTGGGCAATGTGACACCTGTGAGGCACAGAAATCGACCACAATGTGGAGCTGATGCATACCACCGATTCAATTGGATCAGTATACTATCAATTATGTTTGACGGTACAGCCAGCAAAAAACTTCAAAGAAAATAAAATGACGAGACTACGTCATTTGTTTTTGTGTCATTTCAACTTTTTGTCATTTTGACTATACTAAATAGAAGCCTTATCAATGATTGTGTTTGGTATATGCTGATGAAAACTGCCGTGTTTGATTAAATTGATTTGGATTTAGCGAATTTCAATTATTGTGTGCTATAGGTAAGTCTAGTCCCTATGTTACAAGCATTGCTTATTTTGAGACCAATGCGCGATGTGAGAATTATTTCTTTTATTATGTAAGACGATTCTAAATGATCCTTGTGATTTTACTGAATAAAGTAATTTTTGACTTTGACTCTTATTGCAATCATTTTGTTTGATAAGACATAATTACATAAATATATAAACGGGATGAAATTATAAAATTGCCAAAGTTTGTCAAGCAATGACAGTACTCTTCAAATGTCACAAAAACGTCATTGAAGGTCACAATAACCTGTCATGATGATGTCAATAGTTTTCGCTTTTAATATAACGTGTATCTTTTCAAAAACTTTCAACTCGTTCTATATAACTTTTTCAAAATATCAAGCAATAGTTTTTTTGCCACTATCACTTAAATGTAAATATTTGTAGAACATTTTATAAAAAGCTTAAAGACTTGTCATGTTACAAATCATTTTTGTGTTAGTAAAAAAAATGTAGGCGCGAATAGTGGATTTAATGTAAAAAATTCGAAATTGACAGATGTTGACGAGAGCCGTAAAATTGTCATAAACAAATTGAGTGTGCTTTTTTTGCTGACGGTTTTATATCGATTGTATAGTGAGTGATTTTTAATTTAATTGTAATACCTGATTTTGAGCAACCGACCGTGAGACGCCGACGGTTGCTGGACGATAGACAGATGTCAATCTGGACCGCTAACATACTTAGGGTTCCGTCAGAAAAAGTAATATATAATGTCACTAATATTTTACTATAGTATTACTAAAATATTAATCACTAATATTTTAGTAAAATATTAGTCGCCAATTTTTATTATTACTAAAGTATTTTTCACTAATATCTTAGTAATAATTCATTTTTTATCGTCAATCATTTTAATAATAATCTTTATATCCATGTATTTTGTGAAATACGATTTAGACTAAATAAAGATTGTACTATAGGAACTGAATCACTGATAATTCTTTTGATACCAACTTTTGTTTTATTAAAAAATACGTCAAATACGAGCTTTTATGGGCTTGATGACTTCTTCATATTTTATTTGTGGTAATTTAAAACTATATACAGAACCTTTAAAATAAATATTAATCCAGCTTGATCCATAGAATCGTCATTTTTTGTCTTTCATTGTCATATCGAATAATAAATTAATTATAGACGAGAAACGGTAGGTACTTATATGTGAAATCGAACAAATTTTTATCGTTTAAACTTCTCATACGAATATCTTAGTAATTACTGAAGTGGGACATATTTTAAAATAGGTTTAAAAAACAGAAACCTTTAATCAGTAGCTGTTAGTCAATTTACACTCGTAATTAGTCAATTTATGTATGTTATTTTATTTCTCATAGACTCTTGGGAAAGTCAAAAAAGTCAAAATCAAGGTCAAAAATTACTTTATTCAATAAAATCACATGGATCATTTAGAATCGTCTTGCATACTAAGTGATTCTAGAGTTCCACGCGACCAGAGCCTAGAAGAACTGGAAAGAAACTTACGGCCTGGTTCGTTTTGTTATATTATGAGTACCTACGTCCGGCAATGGACTTATAGGTTGATGATGATGATGATTTGGTATTTAAACATACCCTAATCTTTTGTACATAGTGTATCGAGTGACTATTAACTTTTTTAATGTATTTTTTTACAGGTACATATGCCAACCAGCATAAAAGGATATATTTTTTTCATATAATGTAAGTGTATACTGTAAAGTTTTTATACAAAAATGTTCTCCCTGTATGTTTTTAGTTTCAAAGTTTTAATTCTCTAAGATATCGGACTTCTACTAAATAATTTACAAGAAATTATACGAACAGAATTCAAAAACATGATTCAAATCTCTAAAACATGCGTCGAGTTGCATTTTGCATCAATTGTACCAGCAAGATTACATTTTCATGGAAATTTTATAACTAAGTAGAATAGAAGTCCACTTTCACGGTGCCTAGTTCAAACGAGATAGTAGACTATCCTGACTAAAACACTCGACTAGCCTAATACAAAACAAAAATCTAATTCTAGTGTTTTTTTTTATTTTTGAATCCTAATTATTTCTAATTATAAACAATGTTTCTGTTTAAATATACGTACACACTAGATACCTATTTATACTTGTAATATCTTTATTTTGCATCAAAGTAGGTAAGAACTAAAAACTTAACAACACAAAATCTTTATGTACTTACCCCCTATCTTATAAAAAGTTAGCGTTGACTTTATGTCATCATTACGTATGGTCTCTTCAAGTCTGCGCTTACTTTTTATAAGATAGACCGTTAATAATTAAGTTAATATGGAAATAATAAGGGTTTTTAATCTGTAAATATTATTTAACTTGTACTAGTTTGTGGTGGTATAAAAAATCATATAATCCGTTAATATATAATCCGTTACATACTGCAGTTTGCATAATATTTAGAAGTTCCAGTTTCAAGTTATTTGAACATTTTTTTGTCGTGGGATGGATAGTATGGTTATCAGTTAAAATTATTTAAACAAAACAAAACAGTAAAATTTGCATAAATATGTCTTTTGTTTAAATTATGGTAAGAACTATAAAGTTTAAAATTGTTAAATATAGGATTAAAACAAATGAAGAAGCTGGGAAAGACTTCGTCCAGCAATAGAAACAGCTTTGCTGTTTGTAAAAAGAAAAACAAAATAATTTTGACTCACTGATCGACCTCAATTTAAAGTCTAGCTTTTAATACAAAACAAATTCTTAAGCTCAATAACTAAACCAACATCCAAACAATAGACTATAATTACGGCTAGTTAGTAGTTAGTAGCTGGTGGTCAGTAGCTAGTAAATAGGCCTTAAGCGCGGCTAGGTAATCGCCGACATCCGTGATACGCGTTTACGCAACTATAGACTGGTATACCTGTATTATACTACACTTAAAACCTGTATAACTATCCTGTCTGTAACATCTTGATAATCTAAGAATCAGAATCTTATCTTTTTTTTAATTATTAGGTAATATAAAAAAAATGTTGACAATGTATTGTATTAAATAATGAATTGTATTTTCATTCAATTTTACATGACTTATTTAAGGTAGAATTATATTGGGATTATACGTATCTTTTGTCACTTATGTACACATTTAATTCCTGCAAAGAAAATAACATTGACTTTAACTTATTTAGTAACCTATATTGTCCCAAAGATCTGTTTCTGGGCAAAGGTCTTCCCCCTCTCTTTCCACTTTCCATCTCCATTAAGTATAGTAACTTTTTTTACAACATTAAAGCTTAGTTTATTTTTAAATCTGTTTTCTTCGTGTTGATGACTTCAAACAATATTTGGCCACTACAATGGCATTTTTGGTGTCAGCATATTATTCTCTTAATCTTTACAATAGAATAATGACGTATTGAAGTTCTACAGAGCCTTAAGTATCAACTACACTTCCTTCGGTTACGCGACTAGTTACTAACTGGATTTTCTTTGAAACCTGTCCTGCGCTGAATCTATTGGCTATTATGCCTCGTAAGAAAGTTGATAGGTTTTTTCTGTGATTATAAACCTTTTGATTAAATTCTGTTATATAGATTTCTAAGCTTTTTTCAAAAATTTTGTTATAGTTAAATACAGACGCAAAAACGTAAATCGTATGGTTTATAGGTACGTAGAATCTTTATTATAGGATTTGATGGCGTTTTGAAACCCCCAAAAAACCGAGTTTTTTTTTATCGTCGTACCTATATAGTTTCAATTTTAAAGAAGTATTTGACTGTATTATTTTATCTAATACCTCAAGTCAAGTTTTTCTAGATAGACCGATTTATTATGATTTTTATTTAAAAACTTGTGCTTTTCGTCCCATTTAAAGAAGATTATAATTGGACTGGTATTTTTGATGATATCTTTAACAATGTTACTCTATAATATTACTATACCTATTATGTATTTTATTTATTTAAGTTTGTGTTATGTGTTTTCGTTACCTCTACAGATGACACACGTACCTTTCAATAGGTATATTATTATATAAATAAAAAAATAAAACATTCCCGTCCATAACCTAATAAATGCTTAATTAATTCAAGGACATTTTTTTAAATCCGCATTCAAAAATAAAAAAACCGCAAAATTTTTGTATGACCTTAACGATAAGTCTCTTTATATTTCCAAGAAACTCAAACAAGGATCATTTTGAGAACAATAAAAATACCTCAGTCATGATTGCGTCTAGTTAGTCATTGTTTCTTAGTAAACCTCATATTAAATACAATTTTCCTTTTAAACCTGTTTTTTGTCCTTTTAAACCAATTATTTACAAAAAACGGCACGTCAAAATGCTACGAAATAGCACAAAGGAATCAAATTGACTTACAATGTAAGTAAATAATCTTGGCTGGGTTACAAATTAAGTTTTATTTAAGTAGGTAGGTATGTGTATTTTTGTTTCACATATTGTTTTTTTTTTGTTCTTTTATATCTTTGATTAGTGTCACAGAATGTGCAAATGCGAATGAAAATTCACCGTATAGTATTCGCATTCGCACATATTTGTTATTTTTTTTACCTGGGCAAAGGTCTTCCCCAAAGCCTTCCACTTATCACGGTCTTTGGCGACACTCCACCAATCCCTCTCCTGGGTGTCCAGATCATCCTTCCAACTGGCTTGTAATTACAAAATAAAAATATAAACTAGACCATTTATTACTTTAAATTTATAAATATAATTGTTTATTTGGTTACCATACTCGTAAACGAGAAAAACTGATTTTGATCTTGTTAAAATTGGTTTAAAAAACGATATCTATAGTAATAAAAAGATAAACACATATCTTGTAACTTTAACTTACAAATGACAGTTAATACAGAAATGTCATCGTTAAATGTCAAATCGCGTAGACATGTAAATGGGTCCACAATCCGATTCCCCGATAGAATATAAACGTCTAATATTTTCTTATTCCGAAATCTACGGTAAGCAATACTAATCGATTAAAAATATTTTAAAGCTATTGTTGTTTGAAACCCGTTATTAGAAGTAAGGCTCCGTTTACACTACTTTATTTCAAACAAAAAATATATATGTACTTAGATAACGAAGTTGTATTTTTAAAACTATACTTTTCAAATTTGATATATCTACTATAAAAAAACAAACAAAAACTTGTGATTTTCTTTATTTTTATTTCATATGTATGTTGCATAGCATAGTAGATTATTTTCATTACCATCTTTGAAACTTTCAAGTCTTTTTAGTCAAACAAGATTTACCCAAGTTCTTTTTGAAATCTTTTACTTATTTATATAGAAATCTAATAGCACTAGTAATACAAATCAAGCAAAACATAATAGAAACATAAGGTAAAAACCTTAGAGCGCTCTAAGCTTTGTAGAGTGTTCTACTCGAGTGTGAAGTGACCTTAACAATATGTTTTGGTGATGTATCCATACATGTGGCTTTAACGACGATCCACTAGATTAAGTATAGGCTGTAACCAATTTTGAATTAATAACATTCTTGCTAGGTATAGCTGGTGTAGCCGCTTCTTGCTTCTTACAGGGTGTGGTAATATATTTAAATATTTTAAAAAAAATATCAGACTTCTAAAATTTGATTGTGTTAATAAAAAATATGTTAACAGATTTAATGATTTTCTGGCATAATAATTAACATACAATTGTTTTTTGTACGACTAATTTTTACACGAACTTGTTACAAAAATATTAGATAAAAAAAAGTTTAGTAACTAAAGTTAATAATCTTGGTTATGTTTAAAATTGTGTTATTCTTTTTTGGGTATTTTTGTTTCATACTGGTTTTATAACTATCCTTAGTTGGTCTGTTAAACTTTAACTGTAATCTGTTTATTTGTAATCTGTGCCTAATAAACTGTCAATTTTAAAAAATATCAGTCATATTCAATAAAAAAGCTAATAAAAAAAGATGACATTTCATCATAGTAGTTTCATAGATAATTAAATTAATCTCCAGATAAAGTTTATATCCAGAAAGCTGCGTCACACGCTGATTAAAACATAAAACTATAACTAAAGTGAAACATAATCAAAAGTGGCACAGCCTGTATACCCACGCGCGCACCTGTCCGACCGCCATAAATTTAAATATCCAAATAAAGATGAAATTCGTTTGTCCGATAGAAAGCTTATTGTAATCTGTGACTTTTTTTATGACACTCTTAATAATTTAGTTTTTGGCAAGTACCTTGTTAAATTATAAATTCGTATTAATTCATAATTAACATCAACGACCTGTTTTTCTAGTCATTTTGAAATCTTAAACATTATTGAAAACTTACAGGTCTTTGCACGATAAGACCGCCGATTAGTAAGTATTTTCTGTATGTCCTAAAGTTAATTAAGTTAAGTTATTCGTTGGACACCACTATTTGTTTCCATACTAGCAACGTTATTGAAAGTACTTTTTGCCAGACAAATAAACTTTGTTATAACGGGTGGCGCAAAAGTAAGGGCACTAAAGAAAACACTGTTTATTTTTTTATATGACATTTCCTGTCATTCTATTGTTGAAAATTGTGTAGTGAACAAATGTAAAATACACTGAAAATAAACATGGACCGTTTTACTCCTCAAGAACGTGGAATAATCGTGTCAATGTTCTTACGGAATAATTCATCAGTGATAAAAACACA
The DNA here is from genome assembly GCA_932527185.1 of Ecliptopera silaceata. Lineage (NCBI taxonomy): Eukaryota > Metazoa > Arthropoda > Insecta > Lepidoptera > Geometridae > Ecliptopera > Ecliptopera silaceata. The sequence goes on from OW052211.1 coordinate 4,592,204, forward strand.
ACGTGAATTTCGTCAACGATTTCCCTACCGTCCGGCACCGATTAGTCGCTCAATTCGGATTCAACATTGGATAGACCTAAGTCTGGGAGACCAAGAACAGGCCGTTCAGCTGAAAATATCGATGCTGTGCGCGAATATGTGGAAGAGTGTCCAGAAACATCAACGAGGCAACGTGCCACGCAATTGCGTCACTGGAGAACGCTACAGAACCATGTTACGTGAGTTTTTGATACCCAGTTTGTACGAATTGAGGCTGGAGCACATCTGGTTTCAACAAGACGGCGCTACGGCACACACAGCGCGCGACACTATGGACTTAGTTAGGGACGCTTTTCCAGGCCGAGTTATCTCTCGTTTTGGCGATTTGCCTTGGCCTGCAAGATCACCCGATCTGACCAGTCCAGACTTCTTTCTTTGGGGTTTTTTGAAATCTCGGGTGTATGTGAACAAGCCACAGAATATCGCAACTCTAAAAGAAATCATTCATCAAGAAAAAAGGAACATATCGCAGGAAGTGTTACGGCAAGTTATGCAAAATGTCATAAAAAGGGCTCAAGCTTGCATCAACTCTGGAGGTCACTATTTAAAAGACATAATTTTTAAATCCTAATGGTACAAAATTTAATGAACCAAATATACATTTAAAAAAACCTAAATCTATTTTTCTAATTTAGAAAAAAAGTTATAGCTGAACCAAATAGGGTCATTTCTTTTGCGCCACCCTGTATATTAGCTGACAGAAAAATTAAGGTAGTAAAAATAACACAAAATGGTGTCATCTTTACTACTAGTTGCAATGTTTAGTATTAATAGTGTCATAGCGGAATCAGAGACCAATATAATACTAATAAGGTAGATTAGTCAATCTCCGAATTATTTTCAATAAATATTCAACTACAGCGTAAATAAAGGTAATCCAACGGTATAATCGATGGATCGAATCATCGCTCGATAATCGAATCGCCGATTCATAATCGAATCATCGAATCGAATAGTAAATGAGATCGGCTACCAAAATGCTTTAATTAACTTTCTATAACAATGTAGGATTTTTTAAACTGGATTTATTTCAATTCGTGGAAATCTTTGAATAATGTTGCCAAGAACTTTCTTAAACATTTTAGTGAATTAAGTTAAGTTAAGATAAGTTTAAAAGAAGGTTTAAAGAAGTTAAGTTAAGTTTAAGTTAGTGCAACGTTATAACGTTCTCAGAAAACATATCCTGCAATTAAAACAATATCTCACATATATGTAGGTATAGGAATATCTTGAAACATCAAATAGTTAGAATAGTCATAATAATAGTAAAATCTAACGGATCATTTAAAATCGCTCAGCATTTAGCAAACTGATTACTTGTTTTTTTTGACACTAATGTTTTTAAAGAACGTTGTACCTAAGTATATGAAAGTAAAAAAAGCCTACAAATTAAAGCTTTGCTGTTGGATTTCAGGCTTCATTCGTATCTCGACAAACAATAACTAAATACCTATCATAAATTTTATGTAAATTCACTAAAATTGCTACTTATTTAATTGATGACATTTCAACAATAAATAACTTAAATGAATAATCAGCCACCCGCACTTGCATTGTTCTCTACCAGGGGGCCACTGCTCTAACAAATGTCACAGACATCTCATCTCATCTCACCATCTCATCTCGAACAATGTGCTACGACATGTTCTAGATGACATATGTCGAGATATCGTATATTGATTCATTTACTTGTTCTAATGTTTACAAGTATGCATATTAGTGTTCAAAATTGTTCTGTGTATATTAATAAATAATGCTGGACAATCCACACAACATCATCTAGCCCCAAGTTAAGCAGAGCTTGTGTTATGGGTTACTAGAAGACTGACATACTTAATACAATACATTACATGGATATTTATTTCTTATTACACATGTAAAATACCCAGAACACCCGGAATAAATATTTGCAGATCGTACAAACATATAGGTTGAAAATACACTGGCCTGCAAAAGTAAGTATCACACTTTTAAATTGCTATAACTTATGAAGTAAACAAGATATACTTTGATCGCAACCCAATTGAGCACGCCTGGGACGAGCTAGGAAGGCTATTCAGAAGCCGCAGACCACCACTTACCATCCTCAGGGCACCAAAACAGGCCCTGATAGAAGAGAATGGGTCCCCAAAATCGGCTCCAAAACCTCGTTTTCAATATGCCAAACCGGCTTGAAGCTGTAATCAGAGCCCGAGGAGGCAATACCAGTTATTACGAATGAAATAACATGTAAAACATACTTAGAAAATGTTAGATGAGTTTTTAGACACTAAGCTAAAAATGGCTTTTTTATTGTTTATCATTTTTTTAAGTTTAAAAATGTTTCTCGTGTATGCTTAAAAGAAAGCTGATGAAATTTGCTATAAAACATTTTTTATTTAAAATCTCTAACTTCTATGGTTTAGAAGAAAATAAATTCTAAAAGTGTGATACTTAGTTTTGCAGTCCAGTGTATATATCTACATTGTATGATTTATAGCAAAAAGTCGATGTATGGTAAGTAAAATAAAATAACACCGACAAAGGCGACAAGGATAAGATTATTAAACACCTTTTATATACATTTAAGTACCTTTTAATAATACATATAACAGTTACAAATGATAGTTAAATTGTTACAAGGTGTAATTATTTATTATAATTTTATATACCATTGTGTCTAGTTTTCCGTGATATTTATGCATATTTTCTATCATATTTACATCGAGATGTCGGATTTACGACAGAGATTTATAGTCCTTAACGAGTACATACGATGTAATAGAATGTAAGCGGTTATTCTTGAGTATGAATCGGCAGAAACTTGGTTCTATTGTCCGTTTCGAAGAACGTGTTTTTAAGAAGCAGTGAACGTGTTTCGATGAGCGTTTTTATTGAATGCAGATAATTAAAGAAATAGAATCTTCTATTTTTGCAAGTTTTTAATTTTTTATTCATTAGGAAAATATTTTAAGCTTGTAAAGGCTTATTATTTATTTATAAAAAAAATACTTTACTTAAGTAGTTTGAACAAGCTTCTGCTTACGATTTTTCTTAGTAGGTAGGTGCATCTATTTATCATTGCTGCATTATATTATGCTATGCAGTGTAATTTTTTGAAAAATAAAAAGTAGACTCGACACTGTTTATCACAAATAATTTTAATAAATTAAAGTCTCATACATAAATAGTCCTAATAATGGCTTGTAGAAGTAACTTGTAAATATTAAATCAAATGATAACTGTCTGTAACAATGCATTGCCTTACCTCGACCTTAAACTACATAGAGGATGACCACTGCCTATACCGATGCATTACCTCACTCAGCACTTCCTAACGCTACCTAGAGAATGGCCACTGCCTGTACCCATGCATTACCTAACTCAACACTTCCTCGAAAAGCCGTTACTTTAACCCAATTAGTTTCAAAAATAAAATAAAACATTTCAACAGTCATATAGTCTCAATCTCGTCGGTCACTTGTAATAAATCTAAATCAAGATAAACCACGTTTAGGGAGTTAATGGAGGTTCCCGATATTAATGTCCTATTGGATTTGTAGGAATGTTAGTAGCTACTAACATTCCAATTGTTAGTAGCTACTAACTGTTGTATTGAATGCCGACTTAAAACTATATATTAAATACGCTTTTTTTATAATTCAAAAACAGGTTGATTATGCTGATAGAAAAATGAATTTAATGAGCGCTTTTTAATAATCTTCTTCTTCTTCGTGTCGATGATCTCAAACAGTGTTTTCCCAAAACTTGGACACTTCTATGGCGTTTTTAGTGGCAGCGTACAGATCGGCCAAGGAACAGGTTTTAATAATCATAAATGTGGTTTACAAAAAAATATAATAAACGTAAAAAGTGTATACAAGTGTGTATAAAAGTGCAAGTAGAGGAAGGCCGAAAAAAATGGTTGGATTGTGTGAAAGATAAGATGTTGGATATGAATGTGAGAGGAGTAGATTCAGAACTGACCAATAATAGGAGTGAGTGGAGAAAGAGGACATGTGCTGACTCCACTTAACGTGGGATAAGGGCAGGGAGATGATAATGTAAAAAGAGAATACATTTTCCAAATTATTCCTTTTAAGAAATCCGTTAAGAAGATAATCTAATACATTTTCTAAAATAGAATTCTCACAAGTCATAGCTGTCTTCGTAAACTTGCGGAACTAACCACCATGACGCAACGCAGTTTTGTCAGCAGTGAGTAAACAGTCTCCGTAAACACTTCGCAGGTTCTATTGTTTGTTCGAACTAGGAAGTCACGGATGTACAAACTCTTACAAATCAGATGTGGTATGTAATTATTTCTTTTTTAAATTAAATTATAAATTAATATTTTCATTTTTACTAATGTGTTGTTTAACGTAAGTATTTGAAGATGTTAAACACAAAGACCTTGTTTAAAAATATTGTCAAAACCAAAACAAAACACAATCATTTTTTTATAATTTTAAAATTAACAACTTTTTTTTTCTATATGTTGCTTCTGCCCGTCAATACGACAGGCAACTCACGTAAAAATGATTACCTACATTAATGTTTATTTTTTTAATTTGGTAGCTACCACCTGCTCCTGCGAGACATTATGTTATAACACCTTAAGTTAAGTCAAGATGTGTTTAAGCACTTCCCTCAAAATGGTTGTCAACTTCACATGACGCCAAATTACTGTCAGGATGTCAATCAGAATTTAGATTTTACGCTCTGATTTGAGCCTTACCTTCTGTTTTGAGTTCTTGCATCATTTGTGACACTTTCAGCTCGTGTTTCATATTAGTAACTAAAAGCCATTTTAAAAAGTTAAACTGAATAAATGGTTTCTGAAGCTGCTAATGTGCTTTCTGATCCATTATTCACTAGCTCTAAAATGACAAAAATACGAATGATATAATAGGAATAAAATCTAATGAAAAATTTAGATAGATTGGAATTGAATACATTTTCACTTCATCATTAATTAGTTTTGTTGTTTGCAGTATTATTACAAAACAACATTGACATTTGGACGTAATTTCTTGCAATCACACTTCTTTGAAATGTAAAAAGTGTTGTAAAATGCCGCTAGTTAAAAAATATTTTTAACTAGTTTTTTATTACGTATTAAATTGTAATAATACATAGGATTTGTCATTATAAAATATTCAATATAATTTTTAATATAACAACCACATCTATATTCGCGCACAACAATAGCGTGATCACTCCATGTTAGCACACAGCAAGCTTTTGTCTGCCCACTCCGCGGACAAAAACGTGATGTGATGTCATATACAAGTGCTTGACCAGTAGCTCTACCATGAGTTTTTACAATCTATACTCGCTAGCGTCTGTAGTTATAAAAAATGTATGAAGATTTGTACAGCGCTTCTAGCGGATAGTTGGGTACTAAAATTCGTTATAATATTTATGTAACTACAGTAGTAAAGTCATGAGATTTTACTGTGACAACTCATGGTAGATGTACAGTAGTGATCACTGAGGTCACTTTGCTATTAACAACGGTTACTAGCACTGTAACCTTACTATGTTAATTATGTTAAGTATAAATATATTCACGAACATTTCACACATATTTAAACATATATATAAAAACATATTTTAGTTGCAATGTACTACCACGACTTCCGACGTCATGTTGTGTTATAGCTGCAAAACCGCAGGAAAGTTTATAATATCAATATGTTGGATTTAAACTTTCCTTTATTGTAGGTAGCGGTGCAGCACTTAACACACTTTGCGGTTCCTCTAATTGCTTTGTACAAGAACAATTATGTACAGGCTTGTGTAGCTTTTGTATAGAAAAACAGTTTTCTTTATGGACGAAGATAGAAAATAATTGTGTTACCTAATTAAGATATATTTAGTATATTGCATCAGAAAATTAGGTAACAATTCAGTAAATCTAAACTTATTTTATAATGATTGGTAAACATGAAGAAGTTATGTTTTGTTGTTATTTGTCTAATTTAATATATTGCTTAGCTAAGGACGTGCAATATAAAGCATTGATCTGCGTCCACGGCTCTCGATTGAGTGGTAGACGACGGTTGCGCCAATATTTTAACGAAAACTTCTTGGCAATATAGGTACGGTAATAGGTACTGAATCCATCGCCAAGATTAAAAAAAACAGAAAACTTTAATTAGTAAGGTTTATTAATTAACTAACCTAACCCTAAATCAATAGAAAGTAAACTTTCTTGCATTTAACGTTGAACCAATCAAATTGAATTTGAATTGAAAATTGAAGCAATTCAAACAAATAACAATGCACAATCAATTCTCGGTTCAATCAGTGAGTTCAATTGCTGAGTAAACTATTTATGGACTATGGAAAATTGCAAACAACTCTATAGACTTCGAAATTGGCTTTTGTTTTATCAAAAGGTTTCTTTATATGATGGGGTAAATAGATAGTTAAGAATTAAATTAAACCAGATCAACTTGATCACAAACAAAACTGACAATCGTAAACGTCTCGAAACAGTAGGGTTTTCGAATCACACTGCGCGTTAACGTCAGCTCGACTTCTCAACGTTACAGCGTCACCGCGCAGTGTGTCTCGGATAAGTTACATTATTTATTATGATAATTTATTTTTGAACCGATTTATATATTTTACAGTTTTTCGACTACAGGTGAGTACAGAAGACTCTTGACTATAGGGTAGGTACTAAGGTTCAAACCTTGACTTGGGCTGTTGCTGAGAATAATCCAGAGGGGGCTTTAAGGGGGCAGTTTCGTGCGGTTTCTCGATCCCGCCGGCGGGGCTGGTTTTTATGGACTCTTTTTGAGGTCAGGTGATGATTTCGTCACCACCACTTTAGGTCATCTCGTCATCTAGGTCTAACCCGTATCTAGGTCTATTTAGGGTTTTTAATTACGCATCACGATATGTCTATGAATGTCATATTATTCGTAATCACCTGGTTGCTAAAGACAAAAGTTTTTGTAGTTGCTAGACTTTTTATTGCATAATGGAAGTTTTCAAACCAATATATCTTCAATGGGAGCAAACAGCAAATCAAGCGGTATTTTTCATTATACTTTACAAACCGGACCGGTTGCAGCCAGTCCTGTGTGGGACGGCCTTTATCTAGCTCCGTCTTACTAACAGATACTGTCAATTGCGTCTGCGCACTTATGTGTAGATGAAGCACTGGCATTTTTGTCATAAAAAGTTTTATAATTTGTCCCCATTAGAGACTCCAATTTCATTAGTTTTATCATAATTGTACCTATGTATGTACTTAAGTAAATCTTTGGAATATATTAAATATAGTATCTAATTATCAGTTTTTGTAAAGATTTTTGATTTATATTGATTTCGAAAGAAGCTTTTTGATAATAATTTCATTCTTTGAGTACCTACTTAAAGTGTTTCATTAACAGTTCATTACTTATAGAAAAAATATCAAACGTAGTAATTTAAAATTAATTATATTTCTAAATATACTTACTTAATTATTTTGATTAATTTAAATTAATTTCCTTAATAAGCCTATATAAAATCGATGATTCATATCCGAAAGTTTCTTATCTCATTTCTTATTTATATTTAAGTATTTATCAGCCATTTAATTAAAAGGCTTTTATTTTACACTAAGAAAATGGAACAATACAATCGTGCATCGAAAAAACGAGCATACATTTTTGTTATACAGGGTGTTTTTTTAGAAGGGAAAGAAAAGTCTTGGAAGTCTCCTCGATATTTAAAAATTACTAAATAAGTAGGTATATGTGTTATTCTGATGAACAAGCTATAATATTGTAGAGTTCCATTAAAATACATTCAGTAGTTTATGCGTAAAAGAGTAACAAACATACATCCAGTAGGATGTTATGAATTAAAAACAAAAAAACAAACGAGCATTATTAAAAAGCGCATCCTTCTACATAGAATGAAAGAAAGCTGCGCGCACGCATCGTATTATTCGAGTCGGATTAGCGAATGATTTTACTGGCTATTAGTGGGTGATTTATCACGTGACTCGAACCTGCGATGGACCGGGACAGCGCTGCGTGAGATCTAGGCATGGGATATGTCGATAAACTTAATAAAATGTTTTTATCGATAAATCAATTTTGAAAAAATATCAAGCTAAGTTAAGTTTGACATTGTTTCAACAAAAAAAACGGTTTGGGACTTGAATGGTGAAATTCCTTAATGTATTTTATATCAGGTATCTCAATTCTGGTTCAAAATTTATGATAAAACAGAAGCAGATATCAAAGTACACGTCCGATAAGCCATACATTTTTAAATCTCATTTTTTATATCATATGAAGTTTTCAATCAACATTCTAGTTTCCATTTTTTGTAAACTTTAGCGATGTGTGAGATGTTTGTGAATATTATAATGTATAACATGTAGTTTAAGATTTTATCGATATCGATAAACCATGACCCCATCACTATAACCGGCAAAACCACTGTACAGGTGTGCTAGGTTCTCACCGTGGTAGAATACACAATCATTTGCCTAAAGATAAAATCTATAGATCGACATTCTAAATTCTAGCGGATTCTGTAATTTGGTAATTAAAAAGTTTATTATTAATTATGTTTGATTAGAAAATTATTGAAATCACGCAAGTTTTGTATTAGTTTGTTTTAATTTCGTTTTGAGATTTTTTTATGTATTAATTTTTTGTATAATATTTAGGTGATAGATATATAACTAGTATATTTTTCACCTAAATTAATTAAAAAAAAATATCTTAATTAGGTAAGTATTGTATATTTTAATTAAGTTTTTACTACAAAAATTCTATGTTGATGTAGTGGTCTTCTTCTCCTTTTTCAAATTAATATATACAGTATATATACAGATCGATAGACAGTCTAAGTAATTTATATAATTAATGAAATAGCTTTCATTTCACAGAAATTCTGTCAAAAATAACACGTTGTACAATCATTTTTCAATCATCTAATGACTGAGCTGTCATTTATAAAAATAAATATTAACCAAAATGATTCAATTATGTTGATTTATTTTTAAGTTGGTGCTAAACTAATATTAAATACTTATTTATATTATATGTAAGTTTTTTTTACAATGTATATGTGTGTGTTACTCTTACCGAAATACGCTAATATACCTACATGTGTGTTTTTTTATACCTGTAAATAATTATTTGTTGATAAAGTTGGTGCTAATGTCAACGTCACCCTATTTTTCTTGAGTTTCTTGCCTTATTTTCTAGTAACCAGGTTTAGGCATTTGAAATCAAAATTAATACACAAATCTATTTTTTTCATGACTGAACTATATTTGGAACAGTATAGACACAAATAATCTTAATTTCTAAAAACTTTGTTTCTTTAAGACTCGCCAATTTTGAACCAATATTTTCCATTATTTAGCTAATCGACAATGTACTCACTTTTTGCAATTTTGCCAATTTTAGATGATCATAGATCTATAGTCAACCAAAACCAAAAAAAGTAGAAAATTTAGGTATTGATTACAACATTATTGTAATTTTTCATTATATTTTTTATTAATCAACAATAGTAAACAAAAAACCAGTTCAAACAACTTGAAAATGAAAAGAGAAGACGAACAAGGTACTATACATAGAATAGCTAATGTACAGACCGGACTTGAAAATTATGTAGAAAGTAGAATGCATACATGACCGGATCGGATGATTAGACCATGTGAACGGCAATCTTGAGATGTAGAGATTCTAGATAGATCTTTTTTTAATCAATTAAGTATCTAATAATGTATTAATTTCCAAAAACACGCTCATCAAAATATTTCCGTACTTTCAGAAATTCAAAAAGAAAAATGTATCGTAGGTATAGGCGACAAAGAAATTGGTTTACCACTTTTGATGACATCCAGTAACATAATTATTTGCTAAGGATTACAGATTGACAGAATCTGACGTAGCAGTTATTAATCTGTCAAGCGAAAATAGCCCTTGATGTTTTGTACGTGCAAATGATATTCAGCCTTAGAGTGGTAAACCAATTTCTTGGTCGCCTATACAATAAGAATCTAAATATATGAGTTTTATACTTAAAAAGATAGATTTCTTTTTCGTAAGTATAAAACTCAAACAACAATGTTTTAATTAGTAAATGCTTTGCTATTTTGAGATATAAATACATGATTTTAACTAATTTATCTACTTATCAGTGAATTTACTCATATACATCCTATTGTGCATGGCTGCATACAATTAAATTTACTGCATATGTACTTATTTTCACACAAAACAGTATAAAGTTCATTAAATAAAATAATAATCTCTTGTTAAATTAATAACGAAAAATAAAACTTTGTAAAACATAATAAAATGAAGTTCATTAAATAAAATAATAATCTCTTGTTAAATTAATAACGAAAAATAAAACTTTGTAAAACATAATAAAATGTTTATCGAACAAATGATTAAACTGTCATTAAAATAAAGAAAAAAAAAACATAAAAACGTCAAAGCATTTTCATACCGACTGTTCGCGTAAAAAGGCTGCGGTCATAATCATTTGCATAAAAAACATAATAAATTTTATGCTTAGCATTATTTATTAAGAAATTTCCCGATTCTTTCTATACGAGTTTTCGGTTGATATATTTTAAATTCAAATTTCTTTTTTCGACCTTGACCTCCGGTTGAGGTCACATCTGGTCATATCCGGTTTATTTTTCACAAGCTGGCGATAAATTATTTTTATTTGAGTTGATTTTTATAGGCTTTAGATATAATAGTTTCTATTTTATTGTTATATTCTTGGAATTTTTTAAATATATTAAGGTTAAAATACTACAATATATTATTTAATCTCTTCGTTGCTATATACCGTTGCCAAAGTAGGTAACTTAATACATCCAAACATTAAAAATTATATTCAAAATTTGCACGTAATATTTTAGCCTAATGAAGTCGTTTATAAAATACAGTTTTAAAAAATAAACAGTTTATTATTATAATGGTTATACTGTGATGTGATAACTTTTGATACAAAGTAAGCCAACATGCGTGTGGTCCAAATCAATATTTTGAATATTCAAAAGTTAATATGCATAATTATTATGCATATAACCAATAAGTTTTTCATTATAATAAAATATAGCTAACGGCAAATATCTTACTAATATTATAAATGTGACTGTTAAGGTATTTGGGTAATTGTATATCAATCACATTGAAACTGATTTAAATAAAACTCGAAATACAGATCGTAAATCGATTTAGATCGTATAAATACGCGTTAGTTTTTTAATTAAAATTCGTAGGTAGATATATATGTAATTTATTAAGATAGTACAATTCCAATGTGAATGCAATCCTAAAGTTACAATTGTTATAAGTATAGAAATAACAATACTTAACATCAAATTCTGTAGAAGCTATAAAACATACCTTCAAAACATAACAAAAACGCTAATACGAACCATGACACGGTAAAACACCGTAGTAAGTACATCCAATAATTCACAAAGTACTGACAATCTGTCATCGACGTGGAATAGCTGACCTCGGGGATTGTTTCTGTCATGATTGATGTACGGAACCACTGGCCAGCTGTCAAACTGACGGATGGAGCAAGTGATGAGACGATCACGATAGTTAGATAATTTGACAGGAGTGACGCGTAAAATTGGTGTTTTACTTAAATAAAAACAAATATGCTGATATAATAAGGAGTAGGTATTATAAGAAATGTTGGTTTTACTACCATATGGTATTCATATGGTAGGCATTTGCCACTCTAAACAACGTTTATGACACTAGTTACGTTAGTTTAACGAATACGTTTATTACGCTATGAAGCAACAAGATTTTATATCCAAATTAAATAATATTTAAACAATATAAATATTTGAATTAGTATTGTAGACCGAAACGAAGGACCTGACTTTTTGGTTTATGGCTTTTGTGACAACATGTTGCTAGAATTTTGCAGAATCGTTTTCGTTAACTAGTGTCATAAACGTTGTTTAGAGTGGCAAGTGCCTACTTGTAGCATACGCACTAGCCCAAGATGGTTGGTGGCTTTATGCCACTCTGGGGAGATCACAATACTTATGTGATCTTACGTTGCTTTCCTAATTACAGGACGATGTTCAAGTCTAGACTAGCTTTAAACAATACCGATATATGCAAAGTACATACCTCGGACTGCGACCAGCCTCGATGAACTTCCAAATTGCGTTTGCTTGAGCTGATGATGTACGGGATCACTTAGGGAAAATGGCTGGTGAAGACACACGATGATTGATGAGTGATATAAAGCTTCCTTTTCAGAAATACTTTCGATTCCGTTTAGACGCGTGCGCTTCGACCGGCGTTTTTACAAGATGGCTAGTCGTTCGATTTTTTGACGGATTCGTTTGAATTGAATGAGGGTCATCTACATCTCTACTTGCTCTACCTACTTCTTGGTTTTATAGAGATGAGGGTAAGATTCGAACTAATCGTTCATTTATCTGGCTTCCACTTCGGAGAGCACTGTCTCCGAGTCAAGAGGTATTGCGCTGATTCGCTGTTTTGCAGCCTATCAGTGGCGTTGTGGCCTTTGTGGGCCTCGGAGTCTGTTGGTACAAGTATATACAAGAAGTACGTAAGTAAGATACGTAGTATCCAGTATGATCTCTTGCACGTTTTGTGTTTGGGCGAGTAGGCGGAGTGGCGAGATTTTATCCCTAACCCCCCCGGGATTCCAGTATAGGAGCCGATGGTGGTTACGACTACCCATGCTGGCTTCTGTTTATGGTGGTCAATCCGCGTATTGCCGCATCTTTAAGGTCTCCCCCGGCGACAATGGTGTTAAGCAGATCCGCCAGAATCTCCAGCATGATCCGCATCGGGTCCACGGTGGCGCTGCGTGTATTGGGGAAATGAGATTGGTTCTGCAGTCGAGGCTCTATATCTCTTTCTGCAGCATCTAGTGGTTGCAAATATGAGCCCTGCTGTGTCGTAAGATCAGTAAAAGGGGCAGTGGGGTAATCTATGGGACGCCTTGGAGCGGATATCTCGGGAAGACGTGGTGAGGCAGAGCTTACATTTTTCTCTATCTCGGGGAATGTTAAGTGTTTCTCAGGAGCCGAGGGCGGCTTCTGTTGGGGAATGATTGTCGGTTCCTGTCTGGTTTGGTTTGTTGGCTGCAGTTTGGTTTGATTTATTGGCTCCGGTGCTGGGATAGCTGGCGGCTGTTGCGGGGTAGAAGAGGCAACGGGTTTCCTCGCTCTTCTCCCTCCTCCTCTTCTTTTCGTTCTCAGTGGAACCCCGCGGTCTGTCGGGGGGTTGGCGGCTGTCTGCTGAATTATCCCACAGCTTGGTGGCTCAGTTGCGTAGGCCCGGTCGGGGGCTCTAGGGCAACCACCCGACCGGGGTGGGGGTGAGACTTCACGTTGCTTCGGTGCAAAGGGGAGAGGGGGCAGCGGCCCCGCGTTTTTGGCTCCTCGTTTGCGCGCTTCCCTTCGGAATATTGCACAACGGCGGTCGTTTGCAGTGTGTGGTTTTCCGCAGTTTGCGCACGTAGGTTTTTCGTCGAGGGGTCGTCTGCAGTCAGCCGCAATGTGATTGTCGCCGCAGCGCACGCAACGCAGTGGTCGGTGGCAGTTGCTTGAGGAATGGCCATATGCCTGGCATCTGTGGCACTGTGCCACCCCACCAGCAGCACCCCTCCATGCCTCTATTGTTTGAATTGTCTCGGCTGTCACTCCAAGCTTTGACGGATAAGTACTTGCATGACAACCAGAAATTGGCGTTTCGGTATTGCTATCAGCATAGAATAGACTTTGAACGAAAATAATGAACATTGCAGAAACGAAACACTACTAAAACTTTTTGACAGTGACAGCTAACAAAGTAACTAACAATTGACATTAGTTATCGCTTACCGATAATGACATGCACCATCAAGTAAACAGCGTGGCAAGAGTGTTAAATCAAACATTACTATGCTAACAAATTGAAATGTACACGCGTCCCAACACAACACCAGTTAAAGTTGGCTCTTTAAATTCAGCAGTGTAATGGGAACCACCGGAGGTAGACAATAGAAAGTGGTTAAAGTGAGCGGTATTGATTATGCAAATACATCATGATCTTGGTAGATATGTTTCCAAAACTTATTAGCAATCAAACTACGATACTAGAAAAGAATTAACACTCTGAAATGTCATCTAGACTGAACCCAACAAAACTACTATAGGAACTACGTTGTAAACATATTTTTGTATTCACAATATACGCAGTAAAGCCTAATAAAATCTTAGCTCAAAAAACCTATTAAGTTAAATATGTAACAAATTTTGGGCAAAATATGTAGCTGTCAGTTTTGACAGTTATTAAAGTTTGACAGCTGATATAATATTATAAAAATACGCAAGTATTAATTTCGGAAATTCCAATTCAATAAATTAATACTTCAAAATTCTGAACATTAAAAAAGTGATTTAATATTCTGACAAAAGATGACATTGTAGAACAGTTCGACAACCTTAAACAAAAATATTAACGAGTTCGAATAAAAATAAGATACAAAGGGTTTAGACAAAAAATATTACGGGTTTACATAGTCAGTCAAATAAGTATAGAATACAGAAAACTGAACCTAAGAGCACGATTTAAAATTTAAATTTGATTGTACCGGTCAGCTAATGGTCAAATCATAAGATCGCTAAATAATTTGACAATGTATTTCAATTCGTATGCAAGATATTAAAAGTTTTAATGCTTCTTGAAACTGTTATATTTTCTGTTTCTTTGTCAAAGTACAGGCAGTAAAATAAATATATTTTAGTTTTCGCAGTTTTTTGAACAGAAAAGTTCTAAATATTTTTTTTGTTTTGTAATGTTATCATTAAATGGCAAATATAAATAAATAAAAAATGCTGGAGAATCAACACAACATCATCTAGCCCCAAGCTAAGCAGAGCTTGTGTTATGGGTACTAGAAGACTGACATACATAATACTATACATTACAATAGATATTTTTTACTATACATATAACTACACAGAACACCTATTTATTATAAATAAATAAAAACACCATAGACAAATAATATTCTTAACCAAAATTAAGTTTTTTTATCCTTAAATATTAAAACCTGCAACTTGTTTCTGAATTTTATATGATTTGCATTGATTTTATTTAGCACAAGATACCTCTTTAATTATAAGAATAAATTGAAAAATAAATTAGAAATATAAGCATTTATTTGGTTTATTAGAAAATTAATAGCTCTGAAAATAGCTCTTACTTATGTTTTTTTTATAAATTTACTTTCAAATCGCAACAAAAAAAATCCAATATTTCTTTTTATCTCCCACTAGTAGGTGTTAAAGTGTGTTAATAACATAGTTTGCGTTGTTTCCTCTTCAATGGATAATTACTGTATTATTATGTGGGCAGATAGAATTATATGCCATTATCTGAATAGCTATTAAAAGAATATTCTATATATTGTATTGTTCATAATATTTAGACAGTTATTTAACCTTATTTTTATAAATATTGTGGTAACTAAACTTGAGATGGAAACACTTGTTTCACAATCTGGGTCTAGGGGACTTACAAGTGTTTCCATATTGGTTGCGAATTATTACAAAAAGATTGCAAAAACTCATAAATAAAATAATTGACAATTGCTTAAGTAAAAAATTGAGTTAATTTACATGAAACACTGTTTTTTCTTAAAATAATTTAATTATACAATTTTTGCGTCGATTTTATTGTTTACTTTAACACTCAAAACATTTTTACTTTTTTGTTTAATCTGTACATAACACCGAGATACGATACGAGATATAACAGATAGATGATGGAGCGACGGAGTGACGATCTGCGGAGTGTATCTGGCAAACACAACATGAGAAGAGCCGAAGACCGGGCTCAGTGGCGCGACTTGGGAGAGACCTACGTCCAGCAGTGGACTGATATAGGTTGATGATGATGATACATAAAACCAGCTATATTATACTTAGCTATAATACTGCAATCACAGTTGTTTATATAAAAAACAAACAATGACACATACAATATCTTATTTTCACTTATCTCAACGCTACCTTTTAACAGCGGTACAATCAACCGCACAATTAGATTATCAAGCGCAGATTGCTTCGTCATCGTTCTATTGTTGGGGCGTGCGGTAGTATGTAATCTGTTTTGTGGACTGTACACGATAATTAATAGGTACGATACGACTGCTGGCACAAGCTTTTTTACAAAGATTATTGCTAAAACTATTTTAGTTAGACAAAAACACAAACGCAAGAAAAATTACGAATATAAATATTTTAGTTAGTTTTGGACAAAAAAAATTATGGTTTTTATCATTTGACATTTATGAATTACATAAGTACCTACTTACAAAATAGTAACAAAAATACGCAGGAAGTAGTAGCAAAAAGATATAAAAATTAATCCCTTGTGCTCATTCAACAAAAAACTTGACAATCAGATTATAATCAAAAACTGCTCAGTCATTCTGCTGTTGCCGCGCAGTACTTACAATACCAGCGGCACGTTTCGGCTCGCATGGGTAGCCTATTTAAAAAATATAAAGTTAATACAACTTACCTAACCTACCCGTTATGACCTATGCTGCTGAAACGTGGACGCTGACAGTGGGGTTGGTCCACAAGCTGAAAGTCGCTCAGCGCGCTATGGAGCGAGCTATGCTCGGAATTTCTTTAAGAGATGGAATCCGGAATGATTTTATTCGGCAGAAAACTAAGGTGTTCGACATAGCTCAAAGATTTAGCAAGCTGAAGTGTCAGTGGGCCAGCCATGTTATCCGAAGAACCGACAACCGTTGGAGCAAACGGATACTGGAGTGGAGAGGCAAGCGTAGTGGATGCCCTCCGGCGAGATGGAGCGACGATCAGCGAAGTGTAGCTGGCAAAAACTGGATGAGAAGAGACGAAGACCGGGCTCAGTGATGCGTCGTGGGAGAGACCTACGTACAGTAGTGGACTGATATAGGTTGATGATGATGATAACCTAACTTACCCAGTAAAGATATAGCTTCCGAATGGTGGAAAAATTTTAAAATCGTAATACCTAAACCAAACTACGATAAAATTTAGCTTTTGTAGCGTTAAACGTAAATACCTCTACGATGATTTCTTTTTAAATAACCAGTTATGTCTAAAGAAAGTTTTATAACCATCAACAAGTAGATGCGCATACGCATCTTCAAAATAATGAATGACCTTTCACATTAGACGGAGAAGCATCAGTTGATAACAAAATTATGACAGCTCTGATCTGACTCGTGAGATCAAGATTGCGAAAACTGTACACTGCCATCTAGCGGGGTTATACGTTACAACTATTAATAAACTTTTATTATATTGTTATTATAAATTGTTTATATTATTTTAGTACCTACATTATATTTTTTTGCATTTTTTTTTCTAAAACTTTGTTATAGTAATTAAATATCTAACTGATTGTATTTCTATAAAACTCGCCAAAGCTAAAACAATAGTAAAACACTGTGCTTAAAATAGACTAATTACAAGACTACAAATACAGCGCCATCTATTTAAATAGTTGTAAGTTTTTGTTACACTCATTTTTATTATCAGTTAGAGGAATATATTTTAGAAACTCTATTTTATTTTCAAGAAGACACAAGGAAAAGTAATATAAAATAAATCAAACCCAGTATCATCGTAACAAAACAAATGTATCTACAATCCATTACCTAATCCATAGTAAAGCGTAAAGCATGGAATCGACGTCCATAGACCACGGAAATATAACTTTTTGTCGTTTAACTAGAATAGTCATCATTCGAACATTATCTCAATATAACAGAACTAAAAAAAAGTTGAGAACTACAAAACTATATGACTGCTGTGTTTCAAGAATAATGTCGCTATAATTATTAATATATTTATTTCTTTACACAGCTGATTTTATTTTCAAAGCTAAACTACTTTTAGCTTCACTCGTTACATTACTTATTACGATTGTCTGAAATAAAACATAGCATAAAGCTGTAAGGCCAATCATTGACACTTTTAAGATTTTTTGTGTTTACTTTTGTTCAAAATCTCTATCTAAGTAAATAAATAAAACAAGAGTAGGTGAGTAACATGTCATTATTATCTACCATTATATAAAACAGATATATTAAATAGGTATATTTACCATTGATAACAGATATTATTTTATATTTATAATAACATTCAGTATTTTTTTTTTGGAACTGTAAAATCCCAGTTCCGTTTCATTGCACTCATTGGGTTCTCAGTTCCAACGCGAATCAACATCCGCCTCTATCAAAGTCCTGTGCGCGCTGCTCCGCGGTTAACCCCCACGGGTCAGCACACATAATTGATTTACACCAACAGACTGTACATTAACATAAGATAATGCTTAACCTTTGACACGCGTTTTAAAATTTCACCACGAAGGCATAACTAGCGCTTTTGTTCTTGTTTGGGAGCGATTGTGGGAACTTATTGCATTGTAACTTGTTCTATAACGCTACTTGGCATTGTACTTCATAATAAAAGCCTTTATTCGGACACAAATGGGTAACTTATATATAATAGTTTAGATTAATTTTCAGCAACTTCATCTATTTGCCCTAATTTGACTCTTTTTTTGGTTTCCACTCTGCTCTTACTCTAGTAGTAGTTAAAAAAATGTATGAAGATTTGTACAGCGCCTCTAGCGGATAGTTGGGTACTAAAATTCGTAATACTAATACATATTTACGAAACTACTGTAGTCAGGCGATTTTACTGCAACTGGCGTTGTACTATTTTTACTATTGTATTGTTGTGTAAATCGACTTATAGTCTGAGTTTAGATTT
The DNA here is from genome assembly GCA_932527185.1 of Ecliptopera silaceata. Classification (NCBI taxonomy): domain Eukaryota; kingdom Metazoa; phylum Arthropoda; class Insecta; order Lepidoptera; family Geometridae; genus Ecliptopera; species Ecliptopera silaceata. Next base: position 4,611,045 of record OW052211.1, read on the forward strand.
AGATAAAAAGTTCATTGCCAATGCAAAGCTTCTAAAGTTATAGCTAAGTTAATAAAAAAGTTAGCAGGTATACAATTTTGTTGGTTTTGTATGTAGGTATCTAAAATAGCATTTAATATGTTTGGAATTAAAATACCGCAAAAATACATCTAATGGATTTAGCATCCAGTTTTTGCTATCAAAAAGTAGGTACAAAGATTTAATAATTAATCAAATTACACCATACGGATGCGAACACAATAATAATGAGAAAACTTTATTTATTATTATAAAGACTCTTTCTGACTGGTTAAATAAAGATCGTGGACCGCATCATCACTTAACATCAGATGAGGTCGCGTTTAAACGCAAAAATATATTGAAAAAAATTATTAAAAAAAAACTTCAATCTGACTACGATCAATTCTGATTTCAATATTTTTATTATTTTATACTCTTAGTTGACAACTCAATCTTTTTCTTACATGACATGCACTGCAAATCCTACTAATATTATAAACTCAAAAGTTTGTTTGGATGGATGCATGTTTGTCACTCTTTCACGGAAAAACTACTGAATGGATTTTGATAAAACGTTACAATAATGTAATAATGTTTATACATCAGAATAACACATAAGCTATAATTTATAAATCGTCTTATTATTCTTGATGCTGGGGCCACATTAGCGGGCTACGGCGAATATTCGTGTTAACGCGATGTATGTGGCCGGGTACATCGTGTCATCGCGTAGTATTTAGACAAGAAGATCGCCTTTACCCGAACACGATGTTTTTGTCGCGCCAACACGATACGAATATTCGCCCGCTAATGTAGCCGAAGCATAATAAATATAATCGATAATAAGACGAAGTCGAATTTTCTAATTCCCTAGTCAGCACGCACTGCCAATTCGAAGTGTCTACAAAAATTCGTGTTTTTTTACCATCCAGTATTGGACAATAGTTTTTGACCTCTGCATTTGAAACGTTCATTTGTTTATTTTCTGACGAGTGGCTGACCTCATCGTTATTTTGAAATAACAATAACTATAGCCGTCAATGTGATTAGGTGTGAATTCATGTTAACAAGTTGTTTTTTTAATGTTTAAGAACTTTGGTTTTTAAATCAACAGGAAGTACTTATAACCCTTCTTTTGTTATGTGTAGGGTAAACATTATGCTTTAATCTGTAATATCTTTTTAATCTAAATGATCCTTGTGATTGTATTGAATAAAGAAATTTTTGACTTTAAAAAAAAAAGAAGAAGAAAAACATATTACCGTAGTTATTATTGTATTGTTTTACTTATTTAGACATTTGTTAGGCGGGTAAAAATTATGTTATAATATATTACTACCTAGTTCGATAAGTCTTACCTATTAAGACATAAGAGCTATTTTTGAGTGATGGTATGATAGTAATTAGGTAGGTATGTTACTGGAAAAATGTGTAGTGAAAGGGAACATTTTAAAAAAATTATACAGTTGCACAGTTTTTATTTGTGTTTGCAATCAATAATAAAATCAAATATGTAGCTACCAAAAATCAATGACTGTGCACACATTGTGGTTTTTTAACCTTATTATTCATCAAGGTTTATTTGCTACTTTCTGTCAATAAAGTGTATGTTTGTTATTTGCTAAACAATTGAATACAGACAATACGTCCAGTAATTAATTTCAAGCACAATATGGACGTTTCTAGAATCTCTTGAATGCCTTTCGCGTACACAAGTTAATTGTGAAAGTTGTTTAAACAAAAGACAACATATACCCTAAGAACAAAGTGAATAGTGAGGTCATAACCCAATAGACAATACTCACTATTCTACAGCACTAAGAAATTTATTCATCGCAATAATAGACCATAAAATCATGACACGACGGTTGAAAATCGAAACAAATAAAAAACATAACCTAAAAATGTTCAACTTGAAACGAAATTGATATACCTTATGGGGTGTGGAATAGAGTTCATTTTAGAGTGAAAGAGGTGCAAGTATGACAGGTCGGTGGACAATAGATGTGTAGTGCGTATACAATAGTGGACCACCGTAAAGACGGACACACACCGAGTTTTCTTGTTTGATTAGCGACCTCAGTGGTGTTTGTCGATGAGCAAACATAATTTTTAACTGATTTAAGAAAAATGGATGTGACAGTTGCCTAATAAGGGATTTTTGTTTGAAAATCAAAAATAAAATAGAATCAGACTTTTCTATTCATTTCGTAACGTGACATTCTTCATTAATCTAAAAACTACTATTCTAAGTTAAAACTAAGTCGTAAAATTTATTTTGGGAAATAAATATTTTGTATAGTCATAATAGTCATGGAGGAAATATACTTATATTATTTAGTTTCTTCTGCATTTAGGAAAAATACTCGTATTTATGAAGATATTTAAATTAACATGTGTCGATGAACGGGCAAGCCGAGAAAACGTATGTAAGACAATCTCGACTCGTACGCCATAGAATAGTGGATCTCCGCAATATACCGAGATGAATGGGAAACTGACTAAATAGGCATGAAAACAACGCCTATAAAAATGTCATACGATTAAATAAATGTATAGTGGGAAAGTTTGGGGTAAACTTTACCCTGCTATGGAATAAATAAAAATAAATAAAGAAGAATAAATAAAGCTGACGATGGAGCAGGATAGTCTAGAAGGCACCGATTTATGAAATATGAAATATGTATTCATATAAATATATTTAAATGAAATATGAAACTATTGAATATTTACATTAGCCTTGAATTGATTGAAGATAAACTTAATGTTCAGGAAAAACAGACTAAGGCAGCGAGTTCCAAGCCTTGGCAGTTCTTTGTAATATTTTCTATTTTTCATACCTTTTATATGTGTACCCAACATATAAAAATAGTAGATAGTATCTTAAAGTGCCTTCTCCATATTTTCGAACATTACAGCCCTCACAATAGTTAGTACGCGCGATGTATGCTCATTTTGTTTCGTAATTGAGACCGAATGTTAAGTACTTACTACATCGTCAAGTAAGTTTACTTACTTCGTGTGTTTGTACATGGTGCGTCTTGAACTAGACTTACTGTGCGTGAGTACTGAGAATGGGATTCGATAGATAGTCTCTTGTTAATAAAATAATAAAAATGGCCTTTATTGTTGACAATATACGTACCTACTAGTAGTTTTTTTGAAAACAATCTCTATACTTAATAATAAATTAATAAAAAAAAACATAACAATAATAAAACGTGCTAAATTCATAATTGTAATTTGTTTAAATAAGTAATTATTATCAAATAGGTAGGGGCTTATAATGCAAATTAACTGAGAAAGTGGGTATAATATGAAAAAGGCCTTTACCAGTGGGTATAGGATTTTTTCAGATACCGGGCTTATATGATTATGATGAATGCAATGACTTATCTATGAGGCCGTAAAATAGTAGAAAAACAAAATAACTTTTAATAATAGCAAATTCGACGTCACTCAGAATACGCTGTTTACTTAGCTCATACACAAAATTTTAGTTTTTATTAATTAATAGAACAGCCAAAAATCAGATTAAAAACTCTTTACAAAAATGTTTCTAAAGCTGCACTGTTCATGTTCTTACAAAGAAGTTTGAAATATTTTGTCTTCCATACACCTCAGGTCAAGACTCTCGACACTTTTCACAAGTGCCTTGATGGCACTCATAAGCACTAACCTGACAGTTACATAAACCACATATTTAAATCACATTGCGTGCCAACGCTAGCGCGACTGCTGAGCTTCTCAGCGCCACTGCGCAGTGTATGTTAAACACGCTACTTTCACGATTGTCATTTTTTTTCTTGCTGGTCAGTTGTTCCACTTGTAACAAAAACGAATGGTTACTTTTGCGAAATGTCAAGTGCATGTACTTGTTAGAATTGAGGCGCGCCAGGCAAGTGTTTATGTTAAACGCTGGTATTGTTAGCCGTTGGTTTTTTTAACGATAATTGTGTTTTTTCGGATGTTGGGATGGGCTTATGATTACGGATTCTATTGATAATCTATGGTACTTTGGTGATTTATATTTTATGAAATCATACCATGAATAGATACTTAAGATGTTGGAAGATTAATTATAAAATATTGAAATATTTATACTTTTCGCGCAAGTTAGGTGCAGTAGTTTCTAGAAGTTACTTGCATAAGTATGTAAAAGCTCTGCTTAGTTTGGGACTAGAGTGTGATGTGTGAAATGTCCTCATGTAGTGCACTTTATCGCTACAAGAACCTAGTTTATTAACCAAAGTAAGAAAACCAAACTATTAAATGAATTATATTGATATATCACCTTATAGACATAGACATAGACATAGACATAGACATATATACTACTTATATTTTTTGAGTAGGTCAAAGTCAAAGTCAAAGTCAAAAATTACTTTATTCAGTAAAATCACAAGGATCATTTAGAATCGTCTTACATACTAGGTGATTCTAGGTGCCAGTTCCACGCGACCAGAGCCTAGAAGAACGGGCAAGAAACTTACGGCCTGGTTCCTACCGTTTTTTTATATGATCCTTCTTACAAAGAATTACAATTAAACTAAATTAAGTACTGAAGTTTCAGTGCGGTGTCAATTTAACTTAGTAATGATACACTAATGAGTTAACAAAAAGAAGTATAATATAATATAGGTATATAGATAACGGCTTACATCCGATACAAAATTAACACCAAAGCGATGCGCTCAAATTACCAAAGAAATTGTAAACAGAATGTTAAAATTCTACATAGCTTATTAGCCTAGCTATTGTTATATTTAACACTAAACATAAAGATTTAAAACCATTATTTTAATAAAAAAGCATATAAAAACTCAATTGTTCAACATCAAGGCGTCTTCATCAAACTATTAATGCTAGATCATTTATAATAACGGAATGAATGGATCTATCACTTGTCAATCAGAATGACGAATTATCTGATCGGTATGTACCTGCTAAATCTATTTGTTCTGACTGCGCATGCGTAATGTAAGTCTTCATTATAATAATGGTTTAAAATTATTGTTACTGGTATCCTGACAACTGAAATGTTTTCGAACTGTTATTTGATCAAATTGCAATTCAGTTTTCTTCTTCGTCTTTATTGATATTTTGAATGATCGATACCGTTTGATAGAATTAACGAAATATCAGGTAAGCCATGCTCAAACCGCGGCATTGACGTCATTTTTAACAGCTCAGTCATAATTTTATAAAGCTCAGGCACGTCAGTCCACAAAAATGCCACGGAATACTGATGAGTTACTATAGTAAAATCATCGAAAACTGAACTGCAACTGAAAGGATATTCGGTCACGCAAGTTTCCCCTTGCTGGATAGCACCCCTGGTGACTTTGGTCAGAGCAATTGAGGTAAAATAGTTTATAAGCTGATAAAATAAATAATAATGTAATTTTCAGAAACAAATGAATAGTGTTTTTAGGATTCCATACACTAAAGGTAAAACGGGACCCTATAAAATACTAAAACTTCGCTGTCGGTCTGACTGTCTGTATCTCATGAACCGTGATAGTTTAAGTTGATTTTTTTAGAAACTGGTTTTTTTTATTTGTTTTAGCTAGAAAATAGAAAAAAATGGTTTATTATTAAACCGAAGTTACTAATTATACTTACTACGTTACTTATAACTCACTACTTCTAGACTACTGGTGTTTATTGAGTATTTATTTTATAATATTATCAACAAGAAGTTGATTGTTTTATAAAAAAAGATATTATCTAAAAGTTGATTGTCAGAATAAGATGCGATTACATCGGAGCTACTAATACTGGACCAATAAATATTGTAATAATACCAATCAATTAGGAAGATTGCACTTGATCGGTTCATACACTTTCTGATTGTGATGAAGAACTAACAATATCTTAGACAAGAACCATGAAATATTAAAATTACATAGAGTTTTATAAAAAGAGAGTTTTTAACTCAACAAAACTGCTCCTGTTTTGTATTTGTTATTTTTTTTAAATATAAGATACAATATTATAACATGCATTATTGATTACGTAACTATAATATTAAGGATAAAAACAAAACAGAATCGTAACTCCTTACAGGGGCTATTTCAATAGTTTTTTTTATGCATTACGTTGATTATACAGTTTCATACCCCCTATCTTATAAAAAGTTAGCGTTGACATTAAGTCATCATTACGTATGGTAATCAATAATTCAAGTCTGCGCTAACTTTTTATAAGATAGACCGATAGACTTTAAGCGATTTTGCATGTTATCTTAGACACTTCTAAGGCTATTGTTATATATATTAGGCTAATTTGACGACCGCGGCGCGGCGCGGCGGGCGATGGTCCGCCTGCGACGCGGAAGGTTGCGGGTTCGATTCCCGCCTTGGGATCAATGTTTGTACGATCTGCAAATATTTATTCCAGGTGTTCTGGGTATTGTATATGTATAATAAAAAATATCTATCTATGTAATGTATTGTATTAAGTATGTCAGTCTTCTGGTACCCATAATACAAGCTCTGCTTAGCTTGGGGCTAGATGATATTGTGTGGATTGTCCAACATTATTTATTTATTTAATAAGCATTTCTATTTATTCCTAACTCTACATTGATTAAACAAAAAACGGGTTATATAATAGGTTCGCAACTCTCGATTGTTTTGCTCTTGCGCAACTGTACGTCCACTTTCTTGATTGAGAGGTGTGGGCGATCGACGTACAGCGTGTTTGAAAATCAATATCGATAAATCTGCAGCTTCCAATCATAAATACCTTCGTAACTGGTTGTGTTTCCGGTATAAACTAGATTAAAAAAGTGCTATATAGAAAACAGTTTGTTTGTCGATTCTAGACGTTTCCCACGTGAAAGAGGACAGTGAAATTAAAACAATTAAAATAAATAAATAATGCTGGATAATCCACACAACATCATCTAGTCCCAAGCTAAGCAGAGCTTGTGTTATGGGTACTAGAAGACTGACATACTTAATACAATACATTACATTATATTAATTACAGTTTTTGTTGTAATTTGAACTTCATAGTATTAGTTGGGTCATAAAAAATTAAAATATTTGAGATGACTTGAGATCGCACTGGCTTTAAGGAAAACTTAGATTTATATTGTCGTTTTATTTGATTCAAAACTAAAGTTAAATGTGGTTTATTCTGTAAAATCACAAGGATCACATGTATCCTATCCGATTGGTACTGATTTGGATCAGTTAAGCTATCTATAGATCGTTTTCATATCTGTCAAATTTTTGACACAAGTTAAATAAAATGCATGAAATCAGATTTTTAATATACAATACTATTTTGTTTTGACTTCCTGTAGATTTTTTTATAACATCATGTATATTTCTGCTGTAAACGCGGGAAAAGTTGCTTTACCACTTGTTTATAACTAAAATAATTTATTGTGAGAATTCTATAGCAGCAATTAGTGGGACAGGCTAGAATAAAAATATAAATACTTATCTAGAGTTTTATAGCTTGCACAGAATGTGACACTTTCATTTAGTATATTACGTGCAACAATTTAATTATCTAGATAATAATTTATGGGATTATTTTTGTTAGTATTTTGTATTTAGGAAGTGAAAGCATCTTCTTATTCGATCAAAGTAAAGTTTTATCAGATATACTAAAACGATTGATTATACAAAAGATTTTTTATTAATATTTTTTTTTCTAACCTATCTCGTCCCACTGCTGGGCAAAGGTCTCCCCCCAAGTCCTTCCACTCGTCTCTATTATTAACACTTATTATACGAGTAAAACTGGCTTTTACATCAAACATTTAGTATATTTTTCTAAAACATTGTTTTGAACATACGATTATTATTAAAACAAGTTTTTCGCGCAATAATTCAATTAAATTTCAATAGTAATTATGAATATTCAAAACCATAATTGAAATAGGGTTGCCAGCGCGACCATCGATTGAGCTTTTCCCCTCAATTAATTATACAGATGCAATACACAATCAATCACTTACCACAGGGGCTAACAGATCAATCTTTCATGGTTCGTCCTGGTTATTGAATATTTTGTTACAATGTGTCTCCTATAGATACGTATTACCTATTTCTAAATGAAAGACATAAGAACCTCCCCAGGAAACAATGCAGTAGTTTAGCAAAGATTGAATAAGAGCATGATCAACTGTTTTTTTTGCTGTATGTCTTCGTGTTGCGCTTTAGGTACTTGAATGCGTGTTTTCCGATATGGATAGTATATTTTATTTGAGAGTCTATCTACATACAACGAGATATTGATGTGCATGGAAATAACGGATATTAGTATAACGCAAGTCGCAAGTCTACTATTTTTTTATGTTTTAGTTACCAACATTGTAAATTAGCACTAGTTTTATGCAAGGAATAAAAGAGCAAAAAAAGTTACTTCTTTGTCTGTGTCTCTCAGATATGATTTCTGCAATACCTTTTTACACACTTAAAAATATGTTTTGTATAGTTTCGAGATCATTATGTATTAAACTTCATAAACTTTTTTTTTATGTATCTACCTATGTGTGTGACCGAACCCACTGCCTATGAAACGGTTACCACTAAGCATTGGGCGATTAATTACCATTGTCAATTCTCGTGAGATGCGACAGCCAATCGATCATGTGCAGAGGCGCCGAACTGATGGATAGTCATCTTATATTTTATAATGTGAATAAAATTAAAACTGGAATTTTATCGGCTGGAGTGATTAATTAATTGTTACAATCGCAAATTACTGTTATTAAAACTATTAAAAGTTATTTTGTGAAAACTAGGTACTTATCTAAATAAGCTCGATAAAGTACTTAACTAAAAAACCGCGTCTTATATCTTTCTTAATTTCTGTCCATCCAAAGGTTGCCTGGACGAAATCTTTCTTAGCGATAAGACCAAAAATTTCACTGTAGATTTAATGTTTCTTCCGTGTGAGATTGCCATCTATGTGCAAGTTTTTATCTATGAAATCTAAATAACATGCAAAACGGAAGAATTCCGACTTCTTTTGTGCTATAACAGGTAAACAAAAGTTAAAAAAGGTACCATTAGATTTGTTTCAATGCAAAAGGTATTCATCATCTTCCTACCCTTATCCCACATTATGTGGGGTCGATGCCTTTACTAAACTTTTAATTATCTAGACATGGTTAAATGTTACAGGTAATCATCATCTTCCTACCCTTGTGTCACATTATGTGGGGTCGGTACAACACGTCATCTTCTTCCACTATCCTCTATCAGACGTCATCTCAATGCTCACACCTTTCTTACACATGTCATCATTCACACAGTCCATCATTCACACAGTTCATCCATCTTTTCTTTGACCTCCCTCTACTTCTACATCCATCCACATTCATATCTAACACTCTTCTTTACTTAATTAGATCTATTTATTCACAAACAAACTTACGACTATACAGTATTTACAAAATGTACATTGTCATATAAAATACATAAGAAACACTTGAGCTATCTACAGACCGTTGCAAACGATCTATAGATAGTCCAACTGATCCAAATCAGTACCCTAAATAAGACAACACAATAATAAGACACTGGCTGCATTGCCACTCTTCTTGTAACAGCTAATTTACACAATAAAAATGTTAATCCAAAAGATGAAGGAAATAAAAACCGCTATGACACATTCAAAAGATAAAATATCTATTTTGATGCAAACTAAGCGTTAGTTTACTAATAATTTAATTTTACATAACCGCGTATTGTGGGAAGTGAAAACTGACTTGTAGAATCTAGTTCTTAGTCTAGACTGGCGTTATCTTCGACCTAAATATTAAAATATGAATAATTGCAATGCTAAATATGACAACCAAAGTAAAACCGCCATTGATAATAAAAACTAGCATGGTTTTGTTTACTTTCTCAGAAATAACGTTTTAAAAGGCACCGCATAAATGGCCGAAGATTTAATACTAAGAAATAAACACAAACAGATAAGAAATAAAATAAATACATTTAAATATATTTAGAAACAAACGCGCATACAAAATTATAAGCATTCTATAAAATTTAAGCAAATTGCAGCTTTGGCCATTTTGTATTAGACTAACTAGATGTTGTAAACTGCACAAATACATCAAAACATGTAATTATTTTATTTCTATCTCAAGAATATTATATTTCATACAATAAAGCAATAAATAAATTAATGACTTTGTCCTCCTTCTATATAAAATGTAATTAAAATGCCAATAAATTTTACAAACGAGAAATTTCAAGCAATAGATATCACTTCACACATAAATAATTCTGAATGTCGTAAGCACTTCCTTTAAACAAAAGTAAAGCTAACTATCCGCCAAAGCATATAACATAACACTTTAGAAAGTAAAATGCAATCTAGACAAGCACTTCACAAGATTCTAATCATAATCAGAAGCACAATGAAAACAGTTGATGGTAAAAAATCGTAATTTTTTCGCGTCTAAGCTTCAGTAGACAGTGTCCTTGGGCAGTTGAAACAAAATAATAAAATACCAGCTGGTCAACTTTCTAAGCGTATAGCACCTGAGTCCAATATATCGACAACAACGTCCAACAATAATGTAACATTAAATCGCTCCACTCGGACTTCAACAGATGTAATACGTAAATCAATTTTTCGCAACAATGGTCTACATTCTCAAGCAGTTGAACCTATATCCGATGCACATGATACAGCTAAAGGTAACCTTATAAATAGTAGTGATAATGTTCAAAATTGCGAAGCACATGACGGTGGTTAAGACGTTGTAGATGATAGGATAAGTAACAATGTGCACTTGCGTGTACTTGCAAAGCTTGAATGCTTGCGCCAGATCCGAGGTGTAGAGGAAACCGTTGAGTTGAAATAGTTACGATTTATATTTTATGTACATTACTTACGCAAGTTTTAAGGATTATAAAATACATTAGAATGAATGTAACATAAATATTAATTTACACAATATATACAAGCATAACTGAGATGCTGCTGAAATTGCGACATATATTTTTTCTTTTTGTATCGAACCCATGACTCACAGTTTTAAGCAACTTCGCTGTGACGCCTTTCAACCTGTTTAAGATTAGAGATTATTTATTTATTTTCTCAATAGAAAATAATGTTGATTTATACTTATATGACTACGTTTAGAAATAGTTTAGACAATGTTTTTGTCATTCATATTGTATACCTAAGTGTCAATATAATATGATTTTTCACATTCAATCAATTTCATACACAAACAATTTCATATTCAATTTAGTTTTTCCCCATAGAACATTAAAAAAAACAATATTTTGTAACAATCAGTTATTTGTTGAGGAATAATATTTCTTCAATTCTTTGAAACTTTTTCAGTACTTTAAATTTAATTGATTTAATACACATTTTAAAATCTACTGTATTTTCTTGTACGTTATGTATTTCACTACATTTTCTTTTCAAAACAATAAAATGCGTCGTGTGATTTTCACTCATCTTCAGAACCAAATCAAAATCATTTAACCTACTCAGAAACAGCATTCCAGAGGTATTATCAAAATACTTGTATCAATTCGTCCACAGTTATTTATGTAAGTTATTGATAAAATTATCTAAACCGTAGTGATGGAGCCATTGACAAACGTACCAAACAGGTATTCAGTTCGATTCCCACGTTCTGGGCAATAATTTAACTAGTTTTACGTTGGTGAAATCAACCTCAATTGTATGGGTATTAGATATCATAATTTTTAGATTTGGATCTGCTAGTTTTTACATTTTTACAATCTTGCAATTGTTTTTATGTATTTAATAAGATGTATGTGTATGTTTCCTATGAAATAAATAATAATAAATAAATAAATAAATAATGCTGGACAATCCACACAACATCATCTAGCCCCAAGCTAAGCAGAGCTTGTGTTATGGGTAGGTACTAGAAGACTGACATACTTAATACAATACATTACATAGATAGATATTTTTTTTAATATACATATAATACCCAGAACGCCCGGAATAAATATTTGCAGAACATACAAACATTTATCCCAAGGCGGGAATCGAACCCGCAACCTTCCGCGTTGCAGGTGGACCATCGCCCACCGCGCCACATCGGTCGTCAAAATACAAATTGGACATTGGAAATCTTTAATATAATTAATTATCATTGGCATACTTAAGCCGTTTTAATTAAAGTAAAATAAATACAAGTGTACTTTAATATTATAAGTTTTTTGTTCCAATTAATATATTTATATTTTTTTGTGTATTTTACGTACACGTAAAGGCATAGTCAGCATAGCATACAGTCAAGATAGGTTATTCAGGACCTGTTTTGCATGTTACATTAATATAGTAACTATTTAATTAAGTAATTAATTTTAAACATTTTAAAATTCTATCATTTTTTTAAATCTTAGCATGACAATGTCCAATTTGTATGTTGAAAATAAATTTCAGATTAAAAAAAATAATTTTATTTCACGCGAAGTTTAGTAGAATATTCTTAGGTATAGATAATAAATATCGATTGAAAAAAAATTACGAAAGCTTTTATTATAAAAATAAGTATATTAAAAAACTAGATGTTATGCAAATCTGTGCTGATTTCTATTAAGTTGTCAGATTGTATGCTCACACGGTCAGCCTTGACACGCTACCACAATAGATATCTAGCAATCATGACTTATTTATCATATCTGAATCATTATCATCATTATTAGTCCGTTCACTTTCATGGTTATACTCAATTGGTTCAGTTTTAAGTCTCTTTTCTGTTATAGTGTAATTTTAGTAATATTCTTGAGGTTTAAGACGTCAAGCATAACAAAAAAGTTTAATTTTGGTAAACTGAAAAACTTACAATTTTTTTCTCATTGGTTGTTCAATTACCGTCTCGACATTTATAATGTCGAAATAATATCATTAATAAAAAAACAGTTGAATTGGATAAAGAGGAAAACGCTAGTGCATTTCTAAATACATTCGAGTACTATTTTGTGCAATAAGAAATATCTACTGACCGTTGCAAACGATCTATAGATAACTCTGTTTTTTAATGCAATATAGGCAAACGCTTGACTGCAATCACAATTGATGTCAAATGATGACGCGGCCTACAATGAAACGCGTTTGCCTAGACAGAACCTATTCACTCTTCTCTTGAAAACCTCCATGTTATAACTATCCGGAAACACCGATCCTAAATCCTACTAATAATAATCTACTGATCAAAATCAGTACCAATCGGAAGCGTACCCAAGATACTGGCTGCAATAACGACGACCTATGTGGCGCGGCGGGCGAGGGTCCGCTTGCGTTGCGGAGTTTACGGGTTCAATTCCTGCCTTGGGATAATTTTTTTCTACGATTTGCAAATATTTATTCCGAGTGTTCTAGGTGTATAATAAAAAATATCTATCTATGTAATGTATTGTATTAAGTATTTCAGTCTTCTGGTACCCATAACACAAGCTCTGCTTAGCTTTAGCTTGGCCAAGCTAAAGCTAAGCAGAGCTTGTGGGCTAGGTGATACTGTGTGGATTGTCCAGCATTATTTATTAATTACATATTTAAAAGAAACAAATCAATGTGTCCATAGACTCTACTGTTCCACCGACTGATAAAAAGGTTGACAAAGGATATTGTATGGAGAGTCTCTATTGTTGTTTGTTTTTAGCGAGCCGCAACGCAATGCGGTGACAAGTTGTTGACTTGGGAGGCTGGTGCGATCGCATGTTGCTCTACTTAAATTTATAACTGGAAATTCGCACAAGTAAAAGTAAAGTAAAAAATGTTTAAATAATATTTTTTTGTAATTTATTGTAGGTAAGTAGGTACATATAATTTTAAAGTAAAGTAAAAGGAAAAATGTTTTATTGATATATTTTTTTCATAAAAAATCATGCCTAACACTAGTTAGGCATAATATAAGGCATAAAGGTCACATTATTGAAGTTTCAGTAAGAATTTCTATTATTTTTTTGAAAATATTTTATAGCCTATGAACTGAGGATAGTGTATTTATAATGAGAATGAATTTTCGAAATCGATCCTTACATATAAAAATACAAATCTTTCCTTTTTATAATACCGGTATAATGCTAATTAAAACAATTTGCCGAAATTTTTATCATGCTTACAAATATGGGGTTTATCGATTAGCAACAACAATATTTTATAAAATGTTTAATCAGCATTCCGACAATGAAACGGTAAAATAGATTGACGAGGACATATTGACACAATTAATTCTTTGAATGACCTAAAAGCTTCACACAAGAAAAACTTAAATGGTTAGTTAATTTAATTACAAAACGGTTCAAGCGTGACTAACGCGAATTTTAACTACTTTGATGTCGATATATGTATAAACACTTCAATTTAAACATTATTCATTCTCAATTTAATTCTACACCAATCAGCACGTTCTAGATTTTATGTTCAAAACTGTACTTATATTTAGCGGACAAACTATTGCGGCATATTTGTGGCAAATCCGCTATTGCGGATTCTCTATTTGTATATTGCTTCTGTACAGTTAAATCAGAAATTATATTTTATTCAGATCAAATTTAAGTCCTATCTGCACTCAGGAAGTCGCAGTTTCAAATTGAATTAAAATTTGTGATAACTTCAAAGTTTTCTATATCGCCGTATAACTTTGTGATAATATTTCGTTACATAGATATTATATGTAACGAAATATTATTGTTAAAATTTGAAAACAGCCTACATAGTATTTATATCGTCCGCACGTCCGCTTTGTGTTCACTCAATTAAATCAAGAGTTTGTTAAAAGCCTGATTAGATCCAGTACTTCCAGATCAAGCAAATCATGTTTGAATAAACTCGACTTTCAATTGACAAGTTTAGTGCAGGTACAAAGTACGGTTACGGTTGTAACCAGTCCAGATACATTGTATTTTAGTGTACTTTCTGCGCTAAACCAGGTATTTTACTGTGCATTGGTATACTGTAAATTATACTTGCTTTTATTGTTATCGGTATGTTGTGGGAATTACATCGGCTACTTATGTTTTGTGACATAGTTACATAGTGATTTGTTTTTGCAATTGAATGCCAAGATTGCTTAGTTTTTAAAATAGATGGCGTTATATGACATTTTGACATTACTATTTTGGTAATTTAAATATTTATAAACAGATAAATGCCATAATTATTTATATAAAAATAACATTGTTTTAACCTATTTTTGAATGCAAACCTTCTAATTAGCAGTACTTTTTTTAACTTTAAGATTTATGGATATAGGTAGGTACTAAGTGGGTTATTGTAAAGTTATAAATACCTATCTATGGTTTTAATTTCGGCGCCGATGTAGAGTAGATGAACTCCAAGTATTAATTAAATTTTTAATTATGTTTTATGCACCTCCGACCATTCTTCATATATCTGATATCTCTCCATCCAAACGTTTTCTGGAAGAGATTGTTTATATTTGTCCTTTTTTGTAATTTTATTTTATAAAGATAAAGATAATGTTTGGATAAGTGTACAAAGTATTTTTCATTCATTCATACTATAATTTTGTTGTTGTAAAATGATATTAATTATTTTGTTCAGTTTTTTTTAAATAGAGCCACTTTCCCACTGACTACGACTATCGGGAACAATAGGAACTTTAGTGGGCAACACAAGATTGCATTTTGAAATATTCACAAACTCATTCCGCGCCCTTCTGTCTGTCCATAACTGAATCACCATCATCGTAACATCTCCACTTTTATATTCAACCTTACATACATTACTATAAGAGTTATTATACCTGCATTATGTGGAAACTCTTTGAGACATCTCAAACATTTTTTTTAACAAAGTTAGACCTTCTGTTGAAGACAATAAAGGTCACAACATCGAATGTTTGTTTATGTGTTATAAATGTATTTATGCATAGAATGTGACCTTAGGGGCAAGTGACCGAAGAAATTGATTTTTTGTTACTTTCGGTGGAGATAAGAGGGTTATCATAGCTTCTGTTGTACGGTACTTTGAGTATTATTAGGTTTGTGGTTATAGATAGTCCAATTTTCAATTTCAATTTATTTTATTTATGCAAAATTTTTTCTCACACTCTGACACATAAATTATTTTGATTTTGACTTGGTTTTAAAAAATTCTATAGATAAAGTTAAAATAGATTATATACATATATTATCACGTAGAGTATTACTAAATATATTAATGAATAAATGAATACCCATTGAATATGAAAACAAGCCGATGGGCCACCTGATGTTAAATAGTAACTAAGTACTATTATAAAGATGCATTATCTCAATAAGTCTTACTAGAATATTCATTTTTTCTATCGTTGTTTTCCTTCACCGTTTGATAGCACTGACGCACATTATATTATATTTTAAGACATTTATTCATGATTTGAACCCACGACCATAAGATCAGAAGGTGGATAGACCCAATAGACCACCGGTGCTCCACGAAACCGGTGCTCAGTGGAATTTATAACCCAAATATAAATTTATATAGCAATATATAGGCAAAACAGTAAAATCTACAATATTTCATTACGCAGTGGACATTTATGACCTATATAAACAAATGTCAAAATTTTCAAAAATTAAAAACAAATGAGCATCATAATTCTTTGTAGAAACTCCAACAATAATATAGGTAACAATAAATATCGCTTCGACAACAGTTCGTAAAATATGTTTACGATTAATTTAAATAAATTTATCTAAGGTTATTTAAATATGATTCTTATTACATAGGCTGAGGTTTCGTTTTTGATTCTTTCTTTACTACGATGATTTGTTTTGATGGGGTCACAGTTTACGCTGCAGCTATATAACTTTTGCTAAACTATGCTTTTAGTTTTTTTTCCATATTAACGCAAATATTTTGAATCGATACCTACTTCTAGTAGCAAAAAATCATTTTTTTAAGAAACAGGATGTTTTGTGTCAATCTGTTTAAAATGCTTAATTTAGATGTAAAAATAAAAATATTAAATACCTATTCATTTTTACAACCTAGGAGAGACCTACGTCCAGCAGTGGACTGATATACGTTGAAGATGATTCATTATAATTATAAAATTCAATATTTATAAATTATTAATTTACGTGATATCGAAAATCTAATAAATAAATAATAAAAACAAAAAATCAAATCATTTTTTAATAAAAAAACTGTACAATTTAAATCAATTTTAAGCCTAACCTTATTAATAGGTAAAATATCACTTTGGACCCCCTATCGATAATAGCCTATTATTTTGCTCTATCAAAAACTCTTTATCTGAACCGTAGATAAATAGTTATGTAAATACAATACATTTTTCATTCACCGTTTTAAAACTAACAGGGGGGGTATCCTGACAACTGAAATGTTTTTGAACTGTTATTTGATCAAATTGCAGTTCAGTTTTCTTCTTCGTCTTTTATTGATATTTTCAATGATCGATTTTCATACCGTTTGATAGAATTAACGAAAAATCGGGTAGGACATGCTCAAATCAGGTAGGTCATGCTTAAATCAGGTAGGCCATGCTCAAATCAAGTAGGCCATGCTTTGACGTCGTATTTAACAGCGCAGTAATAATTTTATAAAGCTCAGTCACATTAGTCCACAAAAATGTCACGGAATACTGATGAGTTACTATAGTAAAAACATCGAAAACTGAACTGCAACTGAAAGGATATTCGGTCGTGCAAGTTTCCCCTTGCTGGATAGCCTCCCAGCTCAACAATAATTGGTTACTATTAGTAAAGAAAAATGAATTATTCGTCTGAATTCACGCCACGAATGGCGACGGGCGGTGTATAATAATATGTAAATACGCTTAATATTGTTCATTAACTGCTCAAAATGTCTTTTATGTAATTAAAATCATTTAAGACCAATAAAGTGATTTTAATTATATTTTTCTCTTAATTATGAAGGATCCCGCGGCTTCAAAACTTTTATAATTTTAATATCAAGTGTTTTTGTTTCAATATAATGTTATAAAATATGCATTATGATAATTACTTTTATATTTAAAAATGTATGTAATCAAAATGATAAAATAAATTCTTATAAAAAATATAAATAAAATACTTATACCTTAATAGTATTATTTTTGTTTTGTCACTCACTTTGTCACTTTAATTAAAAGATAATAGCTTTGAAATCCGGAAACATTGGCAGCCGGAAATGCCTTTAAAACGGAAATAGATTTTTGAAAACTTCAATTAACGTTGGATTTTCAGAATATTATCCGCTTCGATCATTTTTTATCAATTTATTTTGAAAAAGCTTTTTATTGGTTTTTTGATCGCTTTGACTGAAAATACTTTAATAACAGTTAGTATATTTCATATTTGAAATATCTAAAGTAGTCAACTATTAATTTGATGTTTCTCGGCCAAGTACCTACCGACTTAATAAGATAGTTACAATTCATTTATGATCATAAAATAAATAAATATTTACTATTTATTGTACCTTTTTCACTTTGCTTCCATATTACATATTGTAATATAATTATAATATTAATTATAATTAATGTTAATAATTAATATACATTAATAAAATACAAAATCACTTATGACTTGTTTAAGTTCATTATTAAGTATTAAGTAAAAGATTATTACTTAAATAATTTATGCAGTATCTAGGACACAATACGCACTTAACCCAGTCGATATCGTATAAGGATTGAATATTCCTTCGTTATTTTTATCGATATTGAACAATGTCGATGTCTTATTCTGTACTTGAGGTGCCGAAAAAGAGCTCATTTAATTTACCTGTTTGTGGGCTAAGTGAGCTGTTAAATTTTATAGCTCGATAATGGTACACTGGCAAGTTATGGGTAAAGTATTTCTGGTACTTGGTTTTTTTTTGTGGAGGCGGCATGTTAATATATTTTAAGTCAACTTTTATTGGTACAACGCTATTAGTAAGGATATAAGTCACACTTACGGCCGGTTTCTGAAAACCCAAATCACGATTGATCCGAGTTTGACACATAGTAATTGTTTGATTTTTTCTTGATCATCGTTCGAGAAACCGGTCGTTAGTGCATTTTTTCAAATAAAATTGCTTGCTAAACCTTGTTGAAATAAATAAGTTTTTCGATATTTCATATAGTCTACATAGTTTAAAATAAGCAGTGTCGCTAATCTTTTTTTTAATACAATTGATTTATAGGAGTAAAGATTACAATAATAAATAAATCCCCCGGCGAGATGGAGCGACGATGCGGAGTGTAGCTGGCAAACACTGGATGAGAAGAGCCGAAGACCGGGCTCAGTGGCGCGTCTTGGGAGAGACCTACGTCCAGCAGTGGACTGAGGTATATCAGTCCACTGCTGGACGGTTAATGATCATGATCACTTATTCTAATATCAGTATTCATATTGTAAAAAACATATAGAATAATATTATAATAATTAATAAACTTATAAACTATCAATTTCATATACTCTAATTATAAATTGATTTTATCTTTCTACGCCATCACAGAGGCTTCTCTAAGGCACTTACTAGAATGCCTCCAATAAATAATTCTTTATTCTAATACTATTGTGCAAGCACATTTCAACTTTCTACCAGAGGCACAAACAGTAATAAATACTAATCTTTATTACCAACTTACCGTAACTTACTAATTTCAATTTTCTATATCGTAAAACGAAACACGTGCGGTGCCCCCGGCCAAAACTTAATAATGTGTTATAAGTATTTAGGTATCACACCTTTGATTACTAGAATGGTTTATAGTAAGATTAGAGTTTTCGGCTAAAGGTCGTATTAATAAAATGCATCTGTTGGTGTCAAGATCAAAATTATCAACATTTTTGAGTGTGTTTTTGTTGGTAGTTTGAATAGTTAAATGTGTATGTTGGTGTCAAGATCAAAATTATCATCACTTTTGAGTATGAATTTGTTGGTAGTTTGAGTAGTTAAATGTTGAGTAGTTATATGTTGGTGTCAAGATCAAAATTATCAACACTTTGAATAGTTAAGTGATGATCGACTATAAAACTTATACTAAAGTTATCTATAATATTGTAATTGAACTTTCTACGTTAACGGAACTGAATTTTCCAAATAAATTAATAAATCTGCATATCGGTAGATGGTATACAATTTTCATATTATCTTAGAACTACCGTCCAAAAACCTAGCTGTTAGAATCCAACTACGTTTTTTGATACATAATAAAATGTACAATAAAGCTAATTTCATGATTTTGTTTATTGATATTATCAAATCGAAATAATAATTATCTACTAAATTATCTAGATTGATAATAATATTATATTAGACATCGCCTCACCCAACTTTCATGTAAGTATTCCATAATAAATATTTAATAAATTACTAATAATTAAAATAAACTAAGTATTTTTTAAATAACATGCTTAAAACATCCCCTGTCATATTCATTTCAGATACATTTATCTTCATATTAAAACTATATCACTATATAAAACAAAGCGTGGGAAACCGGATACATTCTTACATCTATTCTATAATTTCAGTATTAATCAACTATAAAATTTTCCAGCCCGATAGCAACAGCATCCGTTGGCTGTCTATTAGAATTTATCAGATCCCTCCATTTGGCCTGAGCAATTTATAATCCCATCAAATTAGGAAAGACGCGTTCAGAGAACAACTATTGTTTATTTAAAACAATGGTCCGCTATATAATTGTAAAGGTGCAGTCCAATTGTGACTTAATGACTGGGACTATAAGCGTTAATAGCTGAAGTTATTGTTTGTGCAAGTTAAGAGAGCTAGCGAGTTTTTAAGTTACACATAAATTATCAGAAAAAAATTGAGAATGGGATGATACATGAAATCTTTCGTCTGGTTCTAATATTTCCTCTTTACTGTAAAAGTATTATGTTCTAAAAATAAGTTAAGAAAACTAACGGACATTTAAATTTTTAGTGTACTTGAATTTTTTTGCTTTGAAATATTTATATAAAATATATTTTTTTTACATATACTTACACAAATATATGGAAATCTTAGAAACATAGACGAAAGATTTCATGCATTATCTCATTATCTAAAACCCTTAAAAGTACCCAATCTAAGTTAAAATAAATGTGTAACTTATGCTTCATACAGATTCTTTACACTTCACTATATAAATTGTAAGATACTAGAAGTCTAGTGCACAAATCTTAAAGTTAAACAATTAGTCCCGATCCGCCTCCACCCACACCTTAACCCTCCGTAATCGTTAAAATAAATCTCCGTACGATAATACCGGCTAACGAGTGACGATACAATGCGGGACAATCGCTCGGCGGGCTCTTTCATCTTGACACTGTGTCGCCAGCTCTGACGTCGGCGCGTATTGGCCTGTTACTTTTTAATTAGAGCGCCATCTGTTGCGTGTGATTAGATTATCAGGTGGACTTTTGATTGAATGACGATGTTTCTAGAACGTTTTATTGTGCCACTAAAATACTGGTTTGTTATTTTTGTTACATTTAACCTGTTAAAACTGTACCATTCTGTTATATTAAGGCAATAATTGTAATCATTGCATATATTAAAAAGGCTTTGAAGAGATGCTATATAAGTATATACAGTCAGTCAGTGCACATCAATGCAGTGTACAATATCAAAGGCCAATCCGCGCAGTGCCGACAGCATAGTATTGGTTTATCGGATGCCGGGGTAATCTGCGAAATTTCGCCGCGCGGTGCCTTTGTCTCTCGCGGTGCGTTTTTCCCAGACATTCTTAAATTATCCAACTTTGAGAATCGATTGCACCATTTGTAAGGAGCGATCAGTATTTGCACGGTAAAGCTCAAAGGATTTCTGGTTGATTGAGCTGGTTAGATGTTTTCGTTGATAATGTATTTGCGAGTTTCCCAGAGTTTTGTTTTACAAAAAAAATTACGGAAGAAATATAGCTTTTATTTTTTCAGGTACTAAATCACGGAATTGAGAGCTCAATTTGAAGATATCGGGATGAGTTAAAAGGTAAGCAATAAATTTTAATTAGCACTAAAGAAAGAAACATAAATATTAGTGGTATACAAAATAACGCATTTTTGGCATGAAAAACTACTTATCAATATTTGTATAGAATTAAACGAATTTTCAACATAATTTTTTAAAATATATAAGAAACTGTTGAGCTTTCTACAGACCGTTGCAAACGATCTATAGCTTAACTGATCCAATTCAGCACTAAAACATTATTAGATAAAGTAAAATAGTTTCAAAATTGTAATATCCTTGTTATATTTAATCGGTTGATTTTAAACATGAACATATATTTTTAATCAAAACTACCTAGAAAGGAACAAATTCAAAATTCAGTTTGAACTAACAGTTTTCCCATACAAAACACCAGTAGCCATATCATCAGACCATTACCACAAAGAGAGTAATTAGCAAATGGTGAAAGATTGGTTCCCGATACGTTTTTACCATTTCCTTTGGTGCCCACTATTTGGTGGTTCCTTTACGAACAAAAAACGTTAGAACCTTTTTAATTTGTCTGAAATGTGGTGGATATATCTTGGTACCTTTTCAACCATGTTTTATGATCTTTTTAAATGTTTAAATGGCATTAACTTTAATCATAATCTGTTTGAAAATAAACTTCAGAGCGTCTTTGATAAGTTTTGTCTGCGATCTTTTTAGTACAAAGTCAAAGTCAACATTTCTTTATTCAATACTAGTAGTACGCCCCGGCTTCGCACGGGTAGCCTATATAAAAAATTAGGTATTTTTATACACCTTGGGTTACATAATTGAAGTTTTAGTAAGGATCCCTATTTTTTTTAATATATAATATAGCCTTTGTTCAGCGCAGATAATGTAGCTTCACAACAGTGAAAGAATTTTTGAAATCGGTCCAGTAGTTTCGGAGCCTATTCGATGCAAACAAAGAAACAAACAATCTATCTTTCCTCTTTATAATATTAGTTTAGAAAATCACAAGGATCACTTTGAAACGTCTTACATACTAGATAATTCTAGGCGCCAGTTCGTTGTGACCAGAGTCTAGGAGAACTGGCAAGAAACTAGACCTGGATTCTAGCGTTTTGAATATGATCCTTATTACAATTGTTTAATGAAAAAGTTGGAGCTAGTTTGTAGCAAGCTTGCTTGTCTTCTAAATAATCAGATATTTTATATGCCACAGAGTATTTTGTAATTATTTAAACCATATTATTTTTTTGCAAAGTGGATCTTACCCACATTTTTTTTTACATTGATTAGTAAAAATCAATACAGACAGCCATCTATCACACAAGTTTTTTTTAATAAACATTCAACAATAACACAGTTATTAAAAAAAACACTTATTCATTATCCATTATTATTGCGGAGACCAGACGTCTCACAAAAAACATCATAAAAAATAGTTTTCTATTAATGATAGTGACACCGATTCGCCACACACCTGACCACTGTTCGGAGATAGGTAGTTTGTAAGGACGTGTTCAAAATGGTTTTAAATAAATAATTCTTCTAAAATATAATCATTATCCGAGTAACACTGTTGCAAAGTATATTATATTAAATGGGCACGTAGACAAATGAAAAAAAAACATACTTACAAATCTTTGCTTAGTTATTTATGGCAGTATTTGATAAAATTTCAAACTTAAGCAGAGCCTACTTTAAGGCCAGTCAATTCATAAAAATAAAAAAAATCTAAGAAAACCTTAATTAACATAAAAACCAATGTTTTTTACCCAAGCACTTCACACTCTAACAAGTTCTCGAAGTTTTTAAAGAAGTGCCTTCTTTAAAAACTTACTAAAAAACCACTTAAGTAGGTACTTATCAAAATAACTTAAAACTTACTTAACAATATATTAGTTAATATACGTAAAATAAATAAATATCCAAGTATCACACATCACGCCAAAATTTTGCTTCGTCCCAAACTAAGCAAAATTTGTACTATAGGAAGTAGATTACTGATAGAATACTTATATATATTATACTTTAAAAAGATTCCAGTGTGCACTTACCTTACACGAGCCGTTCTAGTAGGTCGATGACTTCATGCACAGACCAAACGACGCCAAGCGACCTTCGTGAGAAAGAGAAAAATATGTCGAAAATACGGTATGCATTAGCATAATCGTGTTTTAGCTCAATAAAATCAAAGAATCGGATTTTTCGGTCTATGTTATATAGAAAACGTGAAATCGGATACTACAACTATGCTATTAGAAAACCCAATTTTTCAAAAACTGGTTATTCAGCGACACGAAGAATAAGATGAAGACTATTATTATTATTTAAATTTGCTTTGATAAAACTAAAAAAGAAACCTCAACCAATTTTTTATAGATTTTTTTTGTTAATTCGTATACTAAAGTAAGCAATCTGCTCAAAATAAGAATTTCATAGATTTTTATTAACGTGTACAATATTTTTCAAAAATTTAAATTTTTCTCATAGTCTGATAGTTTCAGTAAAATAAGGGTTTGGTAGATTTATGTTAGTTTTAATATAAGCTTATAAGTTCCTACAACCTGTTTTCTATATAAATCTGATTCTTAAAATAAGCATAGCTTTTGTTTGATAGTTTAAATTGAGCTTAAATTACTATTTAGTGTCAGGGGTGAACTTTTTGATAAAGAATTTCAAAAATGTAGAGTTTTTTTGAGTAATTTATATGAGTCTAGGCGTGTCAATTTGATTATTTTGTATATTTTAAGTTAAAAACTGATAAAAATCATGTATTCTATATAAAAAGAAGCGGGTTTAGGATAATGAATCATGGTTTAAACTAGTCGATGAGCTTATATTTAATAATATAATAATATGGGAATGCATTAATAATAAATATTAAAATAAACTTTCTACTATCCACTTAGTAGTATTAATCAGAAAACTGTTAGAGATTATAATTTTTATTGTTATGTGAGTATTTCATAATACAATATTATATTTATCTTAGATTTAGTTCTAACAACCGACGATATCGAACTAACTTCTTTAACATTTTCTATATTTTTAATTGCATTTTTGGTCATTAAAATCTGATAATCTGAGGTCTAGTAATAAACCATTATTTTTCAAAATGTACAAATGTTTCATAGTGATGTACACAGAAAGTGCATTCAAATAAGTCCATTAATCCATTAAAATACAACATTTTATCATCCTATTTAGATAATCAAGTAATACGTATGTTAACTATCCATTTGGATAATACTAACGGTAGTGAATTTAAAAAAAAACTTAAGAGTAATTCTCACAATAACTTAAAGCCTTGTTTTTTACAAAATTGTCACCGTCTTATAGCGGTTGTTATGTATTAGAACTACAAAATATAATTACATTATAATATGTAGTAAACTAGGTAAGACTAGGTCAGACTAGAGGGATTCATTCAAAGTCGAAGTCAAAAATTTCTTTATTCAATAAAATCACAAGGATCATATAGAATCGTCTTACATACTAGGTGATTCTAGGTACCAGTTCCACGCGACCAGAGCCTAGAAGAACGGGCAAGAAACTTAAGAAGAGAGAATTAAGAAGGTATAATATATAGTTTGATGATGGTTATGAGTAGGAAAAATAAAGGATTTTTCCTACTCATAACCATCATCAAACTATATCAGTCCACTGCTGGACGTAGGTCTCTCCCAAGTCGCGCCACTGAGCCCGGTCTTCGCCTCTTCTCATGTTGTGTTTGCCATCTACACTCCGCAGATCGTCGGTCGCTCCATCTCGCCGAAGCGCGTCCTACACATCACTTGCCTATTTAAACATTTGGAAAAAATTTTTAGTGGGCCGGAAAATTTTTTTGTGTTATATTATAAATAGTTATAATAAAATTAATATTTACGGACAATCCACACATCGCACTCTAGTCCCAAACTAAGCTTATACTAATTATCGACGACTTAGTACATAAAATATTTTAGTACTGTAAAATACCTACGATAATTTCAACCACATCATCTTTAACCAATTCACCGTCATTTTGAAAAATCCATACACCATTTAAGTATTAAATGTGATCTAACAGCCTCTAGTACGAGTCAGATGGTTCAAAATTAGTTTCTCAACATTATCTGAGTATATTTATCGACCATCGATTTACGCCTACTGTTCGTTTGGAATTACATACTTTAAGCAATTGCTGATTGCTACAACTATTAATTTACATAAAATAATAGAAAATGGTAAAGAAGGTAAGTTAACAAAATTTTATAGTTTTTATTGCAATTGAAACTGATTAGATGATAATCAAAGTTTTTAAATTTTTGTTTAAATATTAGGTATTATTTTCAAAAAACAAAATAAAGCGTGTTAAGTTATTTTGGAATACCTGTTATCCCATTCTCATTACTATTATACATTTTTAGATTCTATATGTATATTATATATAAACACTTCCATATAAAACATAAACAAATTAATGACCTTGCACACATCACCATCATTAAATAAAATAAACCTAATACTATTTAAATCAGACATTTTAACCGTGTTAAAAATAAATATATACAATAAAACCTATTATAAAGTTTTGATAGGACCGGGATGAGTGGAAGATTTTGGGGGAGACCTTTGCCCAGCAGTGGGACGATATAGGCTAAGGAAAAAAAAAAGTTTTATTTATAAAAATAACAAATTTCAATTATGTACTCAAAGATTTTTGAATATGATACATTTTAAACCTATTTTCTAAGCGAAACTTTCCTAAGATACTAACATCAAACCAGCAATCACTTTAATAGAGACGTATCTATAAACTACTGTCTATGGATTGTATTGGTAACATCCCTCAGTGGCAATAAAGTAGCTACCTCTGTATATTGTATACTCTGAGTTATGCCAGCGGTGCTTTTGATGTGCATAGAGTAGGCGGACAGAGGTTTCAGAGAGTCTTAATGCTGAAAATGCGGGAAAGCTCCTATCGCGTTGGCAAAGTTCTAGGAAACGCTACTAAAGTATGAAAGTACATATCTACTAACTATAGGTAGGTAACGCGTTTTCGTCATCGCGTTCTAGGATTTGTGCAAGTGTAGCGCCATCTAATAATGAATGACAGGCGTCACAACTCAGTTGGCAGTAGCTCTGCCTTCCATGCTGTCGAGGATTCGATTCTCACCCAGAGCAAATATTTGTGTAATGAACATAAATATTTGTTCTGTGTCTGGGTGTTAGTACTATGTATTCTTTAAGTATTCTATCAGCAATCTAGCTCCCATAGTACAAGCCATGCTTAGTTTTAGAGTGTGACGTGTGAATTGGCGGTAAATATTTATTGATTATTATTTATTATCTATACTTATAGGTATAATCTTTCTAAATGATCCTTGTGATTTTATTGAATAGAGTAATTTTTGACTTTGACTTCGAAGTAGTCTCATCTGTATGTTTGTCTATGAGCAACACTCCACTTCAGTATTGGAAGTAGGCCTTTGTGAATTATTGCGGGTTCCGTAGGCCGGACTCACCCGCGTCAATACTTTAATGGCACGCCGAGTTTCGAACGGAACTCTAAAAAGTAAAAAAAGTTGCTTGGGGAATAGTGAAAGCGATTGGATGGAACTGTCTTTTTATGTATTCTGTATCAGGCTTAAAGGGTACTAGGTACTGGTTTACGGTCTTTATTATAAAAAGTTAGTGCAGACTTGAAGTATTGATTACCATACGTAATGACAATGATGACTTAAAGTCAACGCTAACTTTTTATAAGATAGGGGGTATATACTATAACGTAGAGTGACCACAATTTAAGGATTATTTGTGTTTATTTTAAATAAATGGCCATAAAATTTATAACTTAATACAATGACACATAATTTTACGTATGTGAAAAAAAGATGAATAGAAAATACTATATTACAGAACAAAACTATCAAATAAACATAAAAAAAAACTACATATGTGAACAAGAAAAACTCCCACCTGGACATGATTTGCCGTGGCCCGTGTGGAAGTCACTGAACCGACTTCGCACTCAGATGGGCCGCAGCAGAGACAATATGTGTAAATGGGGGTTCAGAGATGCCAACCTTACTGCATGTGATTGTGGCGCTGTAATTCAGAGCATGCAGCATCTGCTAGTGTGCCCCTCGTGCCCTATCACCTGCACGAGAGAAGACTTAAACGCAGCCACTGGTCGTGCTGTAGAGTTGGCCAAATATTTATGTGGTATATAACACAGTTGTAGCATCGACACGAAAAGAAGAAGACTGTATGTGAAAACCATCATTTAATGAACTTATTTCCATTAGGTGATGACATCGTTTATTTTTCTTGGAATACTTTTTTTTTTTTTTTGTAAATACATACATAAACTTAAAATCACCACCAGGCTATCATCTATCTGCCTTCAACGTGTCCTTGAATATTTCGGACACATTGCCAGAAAACCAAGTGACAATCTGGAAAAACTTATAGTTACTGGTAAGTACAGTTGAAGGCAAAAGACTGCGTGGCCGTAGCCCAACACGTTGGTCCGATCAGATCCGCACCGTTCTCGAAGTAAAAGTCCATGAAGCCATACAGGTTGCCGGCAATAGAGCACGATGGCGCAACATCGTCAAGGAGAAGGTGATCCATGGAGGGGGTCACGACCCTCAGCATTGAGGAGCACGAAGCGAGGAGGGAGGAGGAGGAAATACATACATAATATAATACACAGTGAAACCCAGACACAGAACAAATATTAATGTTCATCACACAAACATTTGTCTGGGTGTGAATTGATACGAACCACAGCATGAAAGGCAGAGCTACTACCGACTGAACTGTGACGCTTGTCAAAAACTACATTAAATTACACATCGCTTACTAAAACTAACATAATACGCAAATCAAACGAACATCTTCAATACTTTGTGTAATAGAAGGGTCAAGTTACACTGGTGCTGTACATCACCCGTTCGGAGGGTAGTTCGATTTACAACCCTTTCTTGCAGATTTATGTGCCGTTGGGTAAGTTAAACCACATGCAGAAAAGATCGCGTTTCTTTATTTTATAAATGGCTGCCGAAAATAGAGCGTTTTTTACTACGATTTGGGGTGTTTTTTTATATATATATTTTTAGGGTTAATTTTGATGTACATACTTGTGTAGATTAGTTATAATTTATACACGCTATTTTATTTTCTATTGCTTATAATTTCTTGTGATTTTTTAATAACCGACTGTATCTTATGGTTTATAATTGTTAATAGCAAAATTATAAAAAAACAGTAATTTGAGGCGTCGCAGCTCAGTTGGTAGTAGCTCTGCCTTCCATGCTGTGGGTCGTGGGTTTGATTCCCACCCAAAGTTAAAGTTTGTGTGATGAACATTAAATATTTATTCTGTGACTGGGTGCTACTAATATTCTATGTATGTTTTACAAAAAAGAATAATATGTATGTATGTATCTAAGTATTCTATTAGCAATCTAGTTCCCATAGTACAAGCTTTGCTTAGTTTGGGACTACAGTGTAATGTGTGAAATATCCAAGAATATTAAAAAAAACCTTAAATTAATTCTCATTTATGGTATAAAATAAAATTATACTAAGAAAATGCATATAAATAGCTATAATAATTAATTATAGACAATTCTAAACAGCTCGTGTTCTATAAATCAATACACTTAAGATTCATCAAATTCGTGCATCATAAACATAGCCAAGTTAGTTTAAGTACACTCGCGTGCATTGAAAGTACACTATCTGTCTCATAAACACAGATATTCTGTTTAAGCTCTTAATGAACTAGAAACACGTAAATTATATACTGTATTATGCATTTTTTTTTAATAATGATGAATGTATTTGACAGGTGTCACAGCTCAGTTGGTAGCAGCTCTGCCTCCCATGCTGTGGGTCGTCTCGATTCCAACCCAGAGCAAATGTTTGTGTGATGAACATAAATATTTGTTCTGTGTCTGGGTGTTACTATGTATCCAAATAAAAATATGTAAATAAGTATTCTTTCGGTACAAGCTTTGCTTAGTTTGGGAGTGTGATGTGTGAATTGTACGTGAATATTTATTTATTATTGATATTAATATATTTTTTTATATTTAGTAACAATACTTACTGTTGGTCCTTTGAAAATCAATTCATAACCAGTCAGTCATACTCAAAACACTAATTAAATAAAAGATTCATATATTTGCACACAAACTAAACCCTACTTTATAATAATCTTATCACAATTCATATATTTGAATAATAATACATTTTATTTACAAACAAACTTACGACTATTCCCGTATTAACAAAATGTACATTGGCATATAAAATACAACAAGAAACAGTTGAGCTATCTACAGACCGTTGCAAACGATCTATAGATAGTTCAACTAATCCAAATCAGTACCATACGGAAGCGTACCCAAGATACTGGCTGCATTGCCGCTTAAATAATAATATTAAAACAAGTTTAAAAAAACAAAAGTGCACTTTTATGTCTGTAATGCAAATAAATCTTATAAACAAGTGCAAACATAAATTTAAATGAAATAATTAAGTTCATTTAGCAACGTGTGCGGTGTAAACCCACCGTACACTAGCGTGCACTAAAACATCGATATCTCGACTCATTACGTCCGCACCGTGCATGGCCCTGGCGCATGTTCAGCGTATCTATGTCAGTTAATTTTCCACCAAGTGTAATTACCGTGTTTCTCTTTGTTTTTGCTACTAACTTTATTTGCATAGTGCGGTAAGGGGATCGCTACGGGTTCGGTCGGACATAAGATAGGATGGAGTCGTTATTGTTTTTGTTAAGTTTTTTGGCTTAAGTAACTACTATTAGATTAGAATTAGATTAAGAACAAATAGTAGAGATATACTTAAGTCAAAGTTATGGTTACTGAAAGACCATAAGTAAGTACTAACAAAAAGGTACATTATAATTATATGTAACATCTAGCCTAATTTTTCTCTAATTAAGCTACTCGAGTGCGATCGAATGAAAAAAAGTTATTACATATAAAGTAATAAATATGTATTACTAAATATGTATTCCTATCACGGTTGCATTTACAAACTTTTTTCTGAAAAATATTTTAGAATAAAACAAACGGGGTGAGCTAAGTAAAACCGTTTAAAAAACAATAAACACGTATAATCCAGTTAACTCACCTATGTGACTTAATTTATCTTGTGGATCACAAAATCTTATTTTTAAGTTATAGATATAACAGTCGGAAGGCGACGGGGTCGGCCGAAGAGGCCTTGCCAAGGATGATCTGGACGCCCAGGAGAAGGATTGGTGGCGTATCGTCAAAGACCGGGATAAGTGGAAGGCTTTGGGGGAGACCTTTGCCCAGCTGTGGGACAGTATATTATTATTATTAATAGCCATTAGTGTCCCACTGCAAGGCAAAGGCCTCCCTTCCTTCTCTCCAGTCATTTCTATTTCGAGCAATGGCCTGCCAATGGGACAGTATAGGTTAAAAAAAAAACCTCTCCACAGTTTTCAGTGTCCATGTCCGAACCCTACCTAATAGAGACATTGTTCGGTCTCGTTAGCCGGATCAGATGGGACCGGGGCCCACCGCGACTCCCGATATGCTAGCTCAAAGCCTAGCGTTCCTAAGACCTGATATCCGTACTTTAACAACCGTAAAACAGACCGTAAAAATATACAACTAGGTACAATGATGTGTTCTATAAATAAATAAATAATGCTGGACAATCCACGCAACATCATCTGGCCCGTTATGGGTAGGTACTAGAAGACTGACATACTTAATACAATACATTACAAAAATAGATATATTTTTATTAGACATATAAAATACCCAGAACACCCGGAATAAATATTTGCAGATCGTACAAACATTTATCCCAAGGCGGGAATCGAACCCGCAACCTTCCGCGTCGCAGGTGGACCATCACTCACCGCGCCACATTGGTCGTCAATCGTCTATGTATGTATTTACATAAAAATGTGTAATAAATGTATAATATTTAATGATACTGGGGTAAAGATTGAGTTTAGGCAAGCGTAGTGTAGGACGTCCTCCGGCGAGATGGAGCGACGATCTGCGGAGTGTAACTGGCAAACACTGAAAAGAGCCGAAGACCGGGCTCAGTGACGCGTCTTGGGAGAAACCTACATCCAGCAGTGGACTGATAGGTTGATGTAATGACCATACTTCGTGAAATCATATTTATTATTATTTAATATGTAAACTCACAACATGACAACCATTGAAATTATTTCTGTAAATGTAAACTGGATACCATGCGAGCACCTGTCTATCCCAGATTAGTTCGAGCACCAACTAATAGATGGCGTTACTTGTGTCTTCTCAGCATCGGGATTATATTTATATGAGAAAAGTTCATTTCTGACTTGTTTTTTGTTGACCTTATTTTAACAAACTCTAAATCTATATAAATAAAAGAAATTCGTGTTAGATACACTAAATATAACTCAAGAATGGTTGTACCGATATGGCTGAAAATTGGTGGGTAGGTAGTTTAGAGCCAGGAGACGGACATAGGATAATATATAATGTACCTATGTATGCTTATTTATTGAGTTTTTAAAGAGTAACAGCTAATTATTTTATAAATATTGTTTAAAAGATAAAGAGACTGTATATATACCATTTCGTTATATAACTAAAGTAAATCTAAGTTAATAATGTAAAATACATTATTATAATAAAATTAAACCATTAAAAGCTTCGCATACGCATAGGTGTTTCAAAACTAAAAAAGAAGAAGTACAATTCACTTAACATTAAAATAACCCAACCATTCACAAAAGCCATTTAAGTATTGTCATAAAAGGAAACCATATTTGCAGAGGAACTCAAATATTAGGAAGTTGGCACACCACGCCCTAATACAAAGTTATTCAAAGAAATAAAAAATGGTTTATAATATCTCACTAGAGTTTTAACATTTTTGAAAAAAATAAAATTATAATATAAACTTGTTAAAACATATCTGAAATATCAACTTTGTATAAGATTTTAATCTTGTAGGTTCAACAAAAACACAATGATCGAAATATTTAATTAAAATATTCAACCAGAAGTATGTGTTTAACTTAAACTTAACTTTTGCTATAACCTGAATAATTTTGGTTATTTTTAAACAATGAGTGCAGACTTTATACTTACTTCACATCAAATGAAAAACAAATATGAAGAAATAAAGAAACGAATACAGTTTAAGCTAAACTTTAATGTTTAATTAACAAAGCTTATTATCTTTTTTTGTTAATAAATATCTGTCGCGCATGTAATATTCATTAATAAGTTTCTTAATAATAATTTTACAAATTTATAAAAAGTAAAACACAATTTTAAAAGTTAATGCTTTTTACTTTACAAACTTTTACCTTCATATAATATAATGTTTAATCGCCCAATATTACTTGGATTGCGATACTTGGAAAGGGTGAAGTTTTAAAGTGCCTCCCTAGTTTTTAAGACCATGTATTTACACACTTATTTTGGGAAAATAAATATATTTTATCTCTTATTTATTTTATTTATTTATTTTACCTTTAAACTAGCTCATTGTACCCCCAACCTATATGCCAGCTGTTCAACTCTTTCAGCATCTATTTCGGGTTCATAACGCTTCGCTGTCATACAACATAATATGACAATAACCATATTTTGCTCCATTTTGTCACCGTTTCGTTTTGACAAGTGAATGGCGTGAGTTATTTTATTGGGATGACTATTTATGGATGCGGGATATCTACCGTGCTTTTTGAAATTGAATTACTTTTTACAGTTTTAACCTATTGAGTGGGCAAGGCCAGATGTAATAAATAATATGGTATTTGAAAATTACCTATGTAACAGTATAGGTTTTTTTGTGATGCTAAATGTTTAGTATCATTTTTAATAAATAACATAAAAAAGTTGTCATAGAAAATTTGAAGGTAATCGATACAGATAAATAGATTATTTTTTTAACTAAAATGCATATAAATAATAATACTTATATGCATTTTGCACGGACATTTCACACAACGCGCTCTAGTCCCGAATTCTAGTCATTCG
This sequence comes from Ecliptopera silaceata, assembly GCA_932527185.1. Classification (NCBI taxonomy): domain Eukaryota; kingdom Metazoa; phylum Arthropoda; class Insecta; order Lepidoptera; family Geometridae; genus Ecliptopera; species Ecliptopera silaceata. The sequence continues at coordinate 4,644,989 of OW052211.1, forward strand.
TAAAACAGTTTCTATAGTAATTATTAATACTAGACCTAACCTAGGTCTCAACTGACTTTTCCACGACAAATTCTTTCATAAATGTTAATATCGGTCTGGCCTAGATTCAACCCAATCGTCTCTACTTCCCTTAAGTAGGGACGATTGGAAAAATACTTGAATATGGCTCTCGATATTAGATATTTTATAATCTTTTAGTTACAGTTTTAACGTTATATATTTGTCGCATTTGACTAAAAAACATATGGCTCTAGATATTTTATAATCTTTTAGTTACAGGTTTAACCTGTAAAATGTGTTGTTGGTCGCACTTTCTTGAGTGAAAAACTGCAGTAATTTTCAATGGTCTTAAAGATATCTGATACTTACTGACAGACGTCACAGCGTTGGTAGTAGCTCTGCCTTCTATGCTGTGGGTCGTGGGTTCGATTCCCACCCAGAGCTAATTTTTGTGTGTACACTTAAATATTTATTCTGTGACTGGGTGTGTATTTACAAAAAAATGTAAGTACATATAAGTATTCTATATAAGGATATATTTAAACTGCAAGTATTTAAAAAATATGAATTATGAGTATAATTTATGTGTGGTCCAAATTACCCAACCTTATAAAGCTTGTTAGGCTTCAATAAATTACTCAATTAGATACATAATTACGGCAAAAAGTAAGTTAAAATACACCTTATGATTGAAATACTACTTTGTTTGGTCATTAGGATAAAAATGCGGGATAATTGAGACGAAGTCGGATGTCTCAGAATAGAAATGACAAACACATGTTCAGTTAAAAAAGTTTGGTAAAGGGTAGTGACGAAGGGCTAAAGTTAAGATTGACATTATTCAATAAAAAAAGTGTTTGTGTTGAAATTAAAAACGGAATAATTAATATTTAAAAACGTAAGTATTTTTTTTTAGTTTTTGACAATATTAATAAAATTATTAACGATTTTTGTGTTAAAATTAAAAACCGACTTATTATTATTTTTAATATTGTGATTTTAAAATCTTAAAATCGTTATTGATCACTTAATTGCTCGAATACCATGTTATATAATATATTTGGTTGGATTTCTTTATTTCAATACAAACAATACAACAAAACAAGATTTTTCGTAGTAAACATCTCTTTATTTTGAGTTCTGTAGCTCTACCATGAGTTTTTACTATACTATATTTACTATACTTGCTAGCGTCTGTAGTTAAAAAAAATGTATGAAGATTTGTACAGCGCCTCTAGCGGATAGTTGGGTACCTACTCAAATTCGTAATACTAATATTTACGTAACTACTGTAGTAAAGTCAGGTGATTTTACTGTGACAAGTCATGGTAGAGGTACTGATTGCGAAAAAATAGATTTTTCACTTGGATTACTTTTTAGAACAAAATAAATATATACTTTCTTTGGACTAGTATACTGTATACTGTATTACTTAATAATACGACTTATCTCATTGATAAAGGTATGTTTTTATCATAAGACCACTTTAAGATAAAATCTAGAATTAATAGGAGCAGATAAAGATCAATCAATAAAATATTGAATATAATTTCTAAATCAATAATAAAAAACTAGATTTATGTTTTTAATTTCTTAATCTAGATTAAACTTGTAATTTAGCAATTTCTCGAATAACTATGCTGTTGCAATCAATATTACCATTATGTGTTTAAAGCTCTGATAGTGTAGTGGTAGCAACCTCACCTTCTGAATGTAACGTCCTGGGCTGGGTTCAAAGCCTGACAGGTATTTATGGATTGTTGGAGTTATAAAAAAATGTGCAATATGCTAGGGTATTAATCGGTGAAAAAAAATCGAGCAAAAACTAGCTTAGTCAACTTTTCTCAAATAGATCTTTCCTGTAGATAAGGCTTACTTTTCTGAGACGATGGTGTGTACTAGATAAGCCTACATCATTTAAACATGTTTCAGGCATATGGCGTACTAAAAATGTTTTTTTCTGTAATAAATATTCTAGATTATATACAAAGGCCTTTTAATTATTATCATGCACAAAGTAAGGTATTCAATTTTATCTGTTACATAGAACAATGGAGTATTATTAAGTTTTAATTAGAAACGAAAGTAATTAAGTCCACAGCGAATTTCTATGCAATAAATTGATATAATTAAATCGACCAACTAACCTTTTGTAGTTTAAAGTATATGTTATTAGAAATCAATTTTAGTGCGGTAATGCAGCCAGTATATTTGGTACGTTTCCGATTGGTAATGATTCGGATCAGTAGCACTACCTATCTATCGATCGTTTCAAAGTATTTGTAGATAGCTCAGCTGTTTCTTATGTATTATATTTTGTACATATTATGTTTTGATTGTAATGTAAAATTATAAATTATTGTACCTAATATTTTTTTTTCAATTATTGTATCTTTTTACATGCATGATAATAAATATTCACAGACAAATCTCATAGTACAAGTTTGGCTTAGTTTGGCACTAGAGCGCGAAGTGTGAATTTCCATTTTCATTTATTTTTACAATTTAATGGCGGTGACATTGTTTTCTGTCTATCATTATTGTAATATAATATCTACAAAAGTAAACAAAAAAGCATTATCTTAAGTTACACAGGAAGAGGTTAAAAATAACCCAAAAAACGATCTCAATTTGTTAATTGTTGGGGTTTGTTACGTTTTTATCCTCAAGGGTTATTTATGAATTTAAATGGCCCCTGAAGACTAGGGTTGTCGCTAATTAGAATTTTATGAACTGGATTTTTGTAAAAAGGGGTATTCCCGAGAGGTGTGGATTTGAAACCCGGGAGTGTTTTTTTATGAGTGTTATTAATAGTGGCTTAAAAATAATCTTTGTTTTTATTTGTAAGTGCTGTGTGTACCTTTTGTTTTTAAGTGTAAAGAAAAAGATAAAATGATGATTTTGTTAACTAATTTGCAGTTATTCCATACAATAATAAATTGTTATAACATAAAACTACCTCACCTCGTAACATTGTCCCACATTAATTACAACCCGTCATACTTACTTTGTCCTATCCAGAGTAATCTACAAAGTATCTACGAACCTTAGAAACATAATAGAGAAGTGGGCGTAAAATACACATTAGAAAATCGTAAGCAAAAACATGTATGAGCATGTTGACGAAATGATTTGGTGTCAAAAACTATATGATGCAATTTTATGCATGTATGTAGTCATACATAAAATTGCATCAATATCAATCAATATGTATTTATATAAAAATATTCTAAAATTGTTATAGAATATGAAAAGTTGTTAATTAGTGTAGAATATTAGATTAATAATTGTATTCACTTAAACGTTTAATAAACTCATAATGTAATTAAAAATAGTTCCAAGACGTCAAAATCCAAACGCCCTCGTCAATATCCATTCGCTCTCGTCAATATCCATTCGCTCTCATCAATATCCGGATACTCTCATCAATATCCTTGCTCCACACTAATCTCCCACAATAACAAAGTCGGTAATCCTCGGCTCATGAAAACTGTACAAGTTTGATTGGACCGCCGATGTAATCCCCGAGGACGCAGTAAACACAGGGTAACTTGAACAACTGATTAACTTGTTCAACTTCTTGATTGGGTCGCCTGTTTGATGCCCGGCTAGTGTAAAAGTTGCGAGGATATGATAATTAAAAATATGGGTTATATTTGTTTGATAACAAAGCGTTTTATTAAGTTTAATAATATTACATGTGTTAAGGTTTCGCATGTTAAGTTTTTAACATATTAATTGCAAAAATTGTTTTGTATATTTAGTTATGTACCTATTATGAATGTGATTTTACCAACTCACTATAGTTTAAACTTTAATAATAAAAATAGATACTAAGTAATACATAAAGCATAAATTTTTCATGTGTTTATTTCAAACAATTGTCAATAAATGCTTAAAATATTATTATTAATGAATATAATATCATCAAGATATAGAAACTGACCTATTTTCATTAAAAGTACTAAATTTCAAAACTTATTTCACCACTCTTAAAGCATTATTTCATTTTTATATAAATCGTTTCCTTTTGTCATAGCTAATTTAAATTTATTATAAACCTGTTTCCTGTGCTTGATTTCACATTATTTTGCTAAACTCAGCTGTTCCGCTAAATGTAATTAAAATAAAGTGCTACGTAGGTATTAATATAACACAGACCACCGAGAGAATTAGATCAAAAACTCATATTTTCATATTATTTTTAATATAAATATAATTTATGTTAGACGGAAACATAATATAAAAAGAACAATAAATCGTGGTGTATTCCCGCCTTTTCTTGATATTATCTTCAGTGAGAAACCAATAAAACTATCATATTATTGCACTTTGTCGTACATTCGGGGGTTCTCAAATAAACAAGATTTTTATTTTAACCTGAGTACAATAAAATCTTTGTCTGTTGATACTGTGACATACCGTTTTGATACTTTGGTAACATCACAAGAAAAAATGTATGTACCAAATTAAATATTTTAAATGAATTTGTTTACCTATCACATGGATCAATTGTTCATAAATTAGATGTCAAAAAAGCATTTTCGTATCAAAATGTACATCTGACACAAAATTACGTACCTCGACAATGCACCGACTTCCGACACAAAACTACCGTACGGTATCTATAATGAAATAAGCGTATCATAACCCTCTTTTTGCTTCGCGTAGTTGGGTAAAAATACACCAACCATCGATACAAAATTAAGTCTCAAATTGCATCGACCACCGACACAATATTTCATTAGCAAAGGTCTCCCCCATTTGTATCCCACTGCAGGGCAAATGAAAATGAAAAAATGATATTAAAATACTTATAAGTTATGACAATGTGGATGTTCTCTTATAAGTATAAAAATACTTGTTAGAGAATTTTCATCTTCATTTTGCAAAGGGATTTCCCAAACTCTTCCATTCATCAATAAATATTTAATAAATAAATAAATAAAAATACATATTCGTTTAGCGCAAGTATCAAAATGCATCGATCGCCGACACACAAAATTATGAATTACGACCGCGGTCTGCTTCCATACTACACGACATAAAATAATATCCCGTCTCTAAACTATTTATATTATTATAATAATTTTCCGCCCCAATTATTCCGTCGCTGACACGTTTTATTACGATATTATGTTATATACGATTGTTGTTTTTACAGGAATAATAAATAATACTTTTATAATGTTCTCTCCGTGACAATATTATAAACAAAATTTTCCGGTTATGATGTGCTGTATATAATATAATTTTGTCGGATTCGACGAACATTGGCATTTACATAACACGTGTGTTGTGGCTTTATTTTCTTTGTTTCGTGTTTTTTTAAGCTATTGCATAGCTTCTATCGCGGGCCTTGAGCGTGGAGACCGAATACAGAAATTTCGTAACGAAATAACCTAACACTGCGCATGCGTTATCCAGCAAAAAATGCTTTACCACCGCAGTCCCCGAGTGCCACACGTCTTTTTTATCTATACTAAATAGTCCCACTGCTGGACAAAGGCCTTCGTGTTTTATTTGTAATAAATTGCTGAAACTTATTTTCAAAAATATCGAGCAAAATATTGCCAAAAAGTTTCATAATGCACCATATTCACAAACGCCATAATATATTGTAATCCGGGTATTATCACACCCTCTTAACTCAAAAGGACCCTTGCTAATCTGTCAACTTATAAGATCTCTATATTACAGTTTCATTTTGTTTTATGTGTATAATATACATTATTTGTATTTATTATTATTTAGCCGTTTGCAGTCCTGCATGGCCGTTTTTTTCTCTTTTCCTTCATATTTTAATATTTTCCTTAAATCATTCCAAATCTTTTACAGAACTGTCATTTATAAACTGGCCATAAAACAGTGCGTAATTATTACTGTGAAAGTTTTTATATAATATTAATTAAAATAACTAAATTATTATATCCAAAAATGATGTTTTAATAGCACCAAACTCAAAGTAGACTTTCAAGAAACGTAAGTGTTCTCAAAACAAAATAACATGCACCTACCCTTGTAACCCTAAAAGGGGAGCTGTAATAATCTCTAATATTTGGGCTCTCGATCATAACCCACGAACCACGAACCACAAAGGTGACGTAATACCCGCTAATCCCCTATTGTGGCGCCATCTTTTGACAGATTGCCGCCGACTGAATGGAGATTACGCCCTTGTACGGCAGGGGGCGTTTTGTTCGCGCTGTTATTAGGAAAGTCTTTGTGAGGTCGGATAATTTGTTTTTCGGGTTTTCTATGGTTTAGTTTGCAATCAAGTTTGTTTGGAAGAGTGCTTGGGACAGATGTTATTATAAGAAATTTGTAAGCATTTTACAATAAGGACGGTTAATTATTTTTTGACCTACACACCAAAAAGTATTTCTTTGATATAAAATTTTGTTCAGCAGTCTATTTCAGAGTAGAAAGTAAAGTAGGTAAACATTCTATGTTACTTAGGTAGGTATATTAATCTTAATCAAAATCTTTATACATACATCTCTTTTATTATTTTAATCCTTGTAGGTAGAAATTTCCTAAACAAGTTGAATGCCCCCAATGAAATGGTTTAACCCGTAAATTATTTAGTTGTGTTATGCGTCAGGGATGATGGATCGCGCCAATAATTGCGTCAAACTTGACAACCCTTGACTAATTTGTCGGAAATGTGGGGATGGGGGGAGGGTGTTATTGATGGCTTTGCATTCGAAGGGTTATTGTTTTTGTAAATTATATATTATTTTATAGACAAATTCTAATACAACCTTATTAAATCTAGAGCCAATTTCAAATACATCTATTAAATCTAATTCGCATAGAAGCTTTGCTTAGTTTGGGACTAGAGCGCGTTGTGTGAAATATCAACGAATTTTTTTTTATATAATCGTCACTTGAATATGCTCAGTGAGGTCATGCATTTTATTGGCAAGATTATCACATAACATTAGGTGGGCCATTTGTATTGGAGATGTTAAATATCAACTCAAATAAAAAAGTATATGTATTATGATTTCCTTACTAGTACCTAGTGGTGGATATATTATGAATAAAATGAAATATACAAACTTTAGTTATTAAAAGCATTTAAATCAAATTAGTACCTATATTAATAAATTTCATTCAAAAAATACTACTCAAGTGCCTATGTTCAACCATATCCACAATCAATAGTTTATTTATGTTATTAAAATCTATTCATAACATAAAATAGGTTACTACACCTTTTAAACTAATCTTATCTAACCGATCTTATCAAAAAGATCTACAATTATTATAAATAGCTAATATAATATAAAAGAACATTAAATAAAAAATGTACAGTTTAAACTGCAAGATGTATGAGGCATGTATGGAATGCCACAGTTCAGTACCCCTAGTACGAGTTTGTGCACACACGGATCGCAGAGACGCAATCGGCGAGCGCCACCGATTTTGTATGGAAAACCAAACTTCTCAAGATTTTTTTATATTATTTTTATTTCAAAAGATTGGATACCCAACATGGATTTACACTTTAAACTTTAAAAAAAAATGTGCAATATTAAGAACTAAGTGCTCCCAAATTTAAGGGGTTTGCTTATTATAGGGAAATCTACTAGGGGCGCTGCTTGGATCTACATACAAAATCGGTGGCGCTCGGCGATTGCGTCTCTACGATCCGTGTGTGCACAAACTCGTACTTGGGGTACCTACTGATATCAGTTTATACGTAGATATGTCTATTATGCGTGAAAAATGTAAAATAGACTATATTTTGAGAATGCGACTGTTTGTATATTTTAAGCTTGAATGGGCGTGGGTTTTGGGTTAAATGTATTAATGATTGTAATATAATATACTTGGATTTCATAGTTTTGGATTACAACTTTTAATAGCATGGTACCTATAGTCCGACCACGGCGACCATAAGTAATAAGTTTGCAGCGCTGAAATGAGGTAGTATATGTAAAGTAAAAAAAGTAGTTACTTTTTCAATGGTCAAAGTTAATAATTTATTATTTTAATTTATATTCTCATTTTTTAATGTGAAGTGTTTTTATTATGAAAAAATACATGTGATGAATAAAATAAAATAGACACACGATGGTAAAGAAATACTTTCCAGAAAAACTTTTGAGAAATCAATTTCCTTTGTGTTTCTAGTTTTTGTAAAATAAAAAACAAAATCAAAAGTACAATTAGAAACAGTGGTAAAAATACTTTTATTTAACAGAGAAATCGATTTTCTTAAAATAAAATTAAGTACATTGTTTTCATAAATATTTTTCACGTGAATAAATTATAAATCAATGTTAGAATACCGACGACTAGAAACACAAATTCCAACGCATTTAACTGCATATAAAATCATTCAAATACCCAAATCTATTATTTAACTCTCCACAAATCAGTGCGTCACATTACAAGAGATTTATATCAACAAAAATATACAAAAAAACTGACATTGCTTGACGTCAACAATACGTTAAATATATCACTGTGATTCACTTATTAATTGCTTATAGATGTTAATTAATTTTATGTTTTTATTTTACGTTTGTTTTATGACGAAAAAATAGCCCTTCATATTATTCACTTGTTTTAAACATTTTTAGTTTTTGATGCAAAAATATTTCTTAAACTAACATATCTCATGTAAGTTGTCATGCTAAATTCATCTCTATTGTAATAACATAGAGTGTTTTTTAATAATCATTAGTTTTATAATTTATCGCGCTTAACTAGTGATGTCCTAATGTAAACACTGAAGTCACGTATTTGACACTTGTCAGTATGTGGATGACAGTAGCCTTGACAGGATAAGCTTAGATAATTCTACTAAAACTTTTGTCATCTACTGAGAAAACGTATAAGTCATTGTCTAGGAAATAAAAATATTTTTCTTAGAACATTCACCGATTTTTGTCGTGATTAATGTTTTTTTTTCGGAATATTATATGATTTGTTACTGTTGTATAAGTAGGTAAGTTTCAATAAAAAAGTAATTTACAAGAAAATAATGAAAATATTTTGACTTCGCGAAAAACTGTGACTAAAAACGATATTTTAGCTCATTTAAGAAGCTAACCAATAAAGTAAACTGCGAACAAAAGCAGTAAATAATGAAATTAAAAGTCACTTTAGCTCAACACGACATACAAATTATACGCAAGAAATAATACCATAATTCATATTTATATTAGTACTGGATATTTACAGAAATAAAGATAATAATATAAAAGAAAGCGAATGCTTATTCATAACGTGAGAACAATGCGCCAAGAAAAATAAAAAACAAAAACACTAATTTGTCACTCATTTGTGACAATGCTGAAAATTTTCCGACGTCTTCGTTAAGCTCCGGTCTTCCATAACCAGTTGTCAACGCTTCCAACTCTATTGTCATCGTGACAATGTTTAAAATTTGAATTTCAAACGTTACAACTCAACCAAAAACTATCAACAGCCAATTTGAACTTTACCACATGACGCATAAGAACGAAAATAGAACGAGGAAAAGTGACAGGTTATCTTAAAAAAACACGGATGCTCCATTATAATGACGTTCTAAAATAGCGAGCGTTGATATTTTTTAGACGTGAAGATTGAACTGGGGGGTATCCTGACAACTGAAAAGTTTTTAAACTGTTATTTGATCAAATTGCAGTTCAGTTTTCTTCTTCGTCTTTTATTGATATTTTGAATGATCGATTTTCATACCGTTTGATAGAATTAACGAAAAATCAGGTATCAGTCATGCTCAAATCAGGTAGGTCATGCTTAAATCAGGTAGGCCATGCTCAAATCAGGTAGGCGACCGTAGGCTAAACCGCGGCATTGACGTCATTTTTAACAGCTCAGTCATAATTTTATAAAGCTCAGTCACGTCGGTCCACAAAAATGCCACGGAATACTGATGAGTTACTATCGAAAACTGAACTGCAACTGCATTCGGTCACGCAAGTTTCCCTTTGCTGGATAGCCCCCCTGTCTAGTTTTAAGACAATAGATACAAAATTTGTTAACAAAAGTGACAGGTGCTGATTTGTAAGTGATTCTTCGAATACCAGAATAGTGTATGTCAAAACAAACGGGGTTAAATACAAGAAATGACATTTTGTTTTTTACGCTTGTCACTTGTTCTCGACCGAATATCTGCATGTCTATTTTGCGGATTTTTACAATCTATAAAGTGGGTTTAATAGAACGTAGTGTAGTTTTAATTGTTTTCTTAAGCTTGTAATATTAATTATGTTATGCAAGGAATTTTGGCTTGTCAGTTATAGTTTTGTTTTTGAAAATAGTGTTAAGTGGTTTCTCATCTTTTAATATGTAAACAGCATGAAAGTATGCCAAATGCATTATTTTTTAAACAATATAGTTACTTAATATATCTGAATAATAGCAGAGGTGTTTAACTATAAAAACAAACTATGAAAAACAGAATTGAATGTAAATAAATTTGATCAAATTCCGCTGTATTTTTCCGCGATGAAACTAATATTAGAATTTATAGTGTCACATATAAATGTATTCTCCAAAGGCGATGACACTTGTCTTAATGTCAACATTATTTGAAACTATGAGTTTATAAACAGCAAACTATTTAGCAAGAATACGTAAAACAACTTTACGATTATACCCATTGTCACTTTTAAAATAACATACAATAAACTCTACAATTGTATTGAGCTCTTAATCAAATTCTTTTGTGATGTTTATATGTGTTCCCTCTTAAATATTGCGAAAATGTAGCATATTTTCATTAAAATGATAACTAAATAGTTAATTTATACTGTGGTCGCATCACTTGCTATTAAGACGATAATAGTAAATTTTCTTTTTTTATTGAATACTCGCGAGTTGACAGGTATGTCGTAAATAATTGTCAAAAATGTCACGGATATAAACGTAGAGGTTATTGTTTTAATAAACAATGGCGCAGACAATAAAGAGTTGTAGAATAGCCGCTGACCGAGTGTGGATGGCGTGAGAAAACATAGATTTTAAACGGTACAGATGAACCAGCTTTTTTTTATAATTCTGGGCAATCTACACAACATCAACTAGCCCCAAGCTAAGCAGAACTTGTGTTATGGGTACTAGAAGACTGACATACTTAATACAATAACATTACATAGATAGATGTTTTTTATTATACATATAAAATACCCAGAACACCCGGAATAAATATTTGCAGATCATACGAACATTTATCCCAAGGCGGGAATCGAACCCGCAACCTTTCGTGTCGCAGGCAGACCTTCGCCCGCCGCGCCACATCTGTCGACAGATGGACCAGCTAGTACTAGAATCAAATCAAAATAGTTTATTTGCTTATCAAATGCACATATATTTTTAAATGTATTTTATTGTCTGTTATGTAAGTGCCTATAAACAATATTGTCTTGAATAAAACTAAAATATTTATTTTATCTACCACGCTATTACACACTGTTCTCTTTAAAAATATATCAATACAATTTTATACACTATTTATTTTTAAAGTTTTTTTTTCGTTGTTACAATTTTTTAATAGATATAAGTAATTATGTTTGGAGCATCTATACCTTTACAAAATATTCTATGTCAAACGATGGACAGAAATAACAGTTGGAAATTATTGAAGACCGTTGAAAAGTATACGTCAAACAGAATACGAGTTATAAGACGTGAAGACAAACACTCTATGATCTAGGCCAGTAGTTTTACTTAATTTTAACCGAGAAAAAACCGTTAAAAAATCTATTTATTTGTCTTTGTTTGTAATTTAAAGTAGTTTTCTCGCCTTAAAAAATACCGATGTTTTTTGTATTAAGCTACGTAGTCTCATCTTCAACCTATACCAGTCCACTGCTGGACGTAGGTCTCTACCAAGACGCGCCACTGAGCCCGGTCTTCGGCTCTTCTCATCCAGTTTTTGCCAGCTACACTCCGTAGATCGTCGCTCCATCTTGCTGGAGGGCGTCCTACACTACGCTTAAGTGTATTAAACTACGTATGTCTATGTAAATATTATGTAATGAGACTAAACGTCATTTTTACAAGTTCATTTTCAGATTAAAATAAAGTCATAGCTCTTGGCACAGCTAGATTTTTAAGATTTTACTAATTTGAACCAACACTTCCAAACGTAGAACCATTATAGTTTATTTATACAATAATAAAACAAAAAAGACTTCAATCGCCATCAACAAGTTATACTATAAAGATTTTTTTATGAAAGATTATTTTGAAGAATTCTTAAATCTTGCTCAAAATAAAAACCCATATCTGAATTTACTGATTTTTTTTATAAAATCTGTTCATGTGAACTGGTTTAGTGATGTTGTAAATTACCGAAAAAAATCAGTAAGTTGATTTAAGAACCTCCTATTTTTATGGTTCAAAATTAAATGCAAGTGACAAAACCCGTAGGAAATATCTAGTTATCTTTAAGCACTAGACGCGAACAGGTGTCCCACACTTCCTGAAAAAAGAAGGACTACATAAATTATAGGCCCATGCAATTAGCAATAGACTTACAATTGCGGTCGCAAATAGCCCACAAGTGGGCGAGCTGTCGTGGACCACGACTGATGATAGGAAATAGTTATAAATGTACTACAAATGTGTTAATTAGAACATAGACTGGTTAGGACAGCTGGGTTTATTAAGAATTATTGATTTTGATGGTCAAATTTAATTATTTAATGGCACTTTTCCAAAACAAGTTTTCTAACCAACCTAACTTATAATTTAACAATGCAGCAGAATTTGCTATTTAACATCGGGTGGGCCATTCCACCACTTGCTAAATATCTTTTTTTTTTAATCTATTATCAAATACCTCTCCGTTATTGTATTATGTGTTCTAAAAACAATACAAAAATTTTTTTCAGCAAATAATATTTTTAACTTTGGTCCTAAATATTTTTTATAGTTATCATTAACAGAGTTTTTGGGTCTAAAATTACCATGGCAAATTGACAAAAGGCATACAAAGAAATATATCTTGTACTCACAGATATGTAAAACAAATTTATTACATTTTAATATACGATCTGCACACTCATGGTTATAAATATATTAAATAATGTATATTTAAATACATCGCAATATATACTGCATTATTTCATTCCAGACTATTATATTTAATTTTTCGTTTGTTGGCAAGAACTACGAAAAGTAGTTTAAAATAACTATTTTTTGAACATTTCATATTTTCTTCAACAATACTTATTTTTTATGTGAGTTACATGATTTAAGTGTAGAGATGACGCCAATTGAACCAGACATATTAAATATAATATAAAATTTATTATCTTATGCATTTGCCAAATGTTTGGATTTGCCTCTGACTATCCTCTGTAGATATCTAATAATAGCTCAAACATTTGAACTTAAATGGATGTGGAGGAAAAAGTTTTTTTTTAAATAAATAATGAGTTTTTTAATAAGTTGTATAAAAACTATATATAATGTCCACGCATATTTCTGTATGACTAAAAAGCGTCGAGTTGTCGAGTCGTGTTTTTAATTAGTGAAATTATTAAAAACACAATGTTCTAAAATAAGCTTTTTGTCCCTATTTTACCATAAACCGTCACTAATAGCGGGCGGTTGCGCGTACGCATCACCATCAATCTATGGCGAAGGAATAGGGTTGCCAGACACAACTTCAAATCAACTTTTTTATAATCGTAAAGAAAATCAAATCAAATCAAATTAAAGTAAATAAATAAAAAGATTTCGCTATCACTTTATATTCGATCTTCACAAAGAACTAATATTATATGATTGCAAACTTAAAATACTTACTAAAAATACTTGCGAATTAATTGATTAATTTGTGTATTTATAAAAATAAATGCAATATCTAGGTTATTCTATATCCTTGTTTATCACTCGATCGCTCGCACGCTCTCGTCCTAGTCGCACGAGGGCGAACAATTCGTCACACAATAACGTCACTGCGTAGAGCCCGCAGTGCGCTGTAAAGAGTCGTCAGACGAGCATCAGCATTAGTCCATTCGAAAAAATAAAGAATCTGCAGTTAAGTCGCACGGGCATGGTTTGATCTGTCTATAATAATTGATTTATTAAAAAATAATGCTTAGGTACATCTATAGCTTAGAACTAGAGAATGATGAGTGAAATTTCCATAGCTTTTAAAAGCAAAGAATTAAAAAATGGTAAGTGACAGCCCTAACAAATCAACAATCTTGTTTATAGGAATGTAAGCCGTGTTTATTTCTATGGCTCCCGTGCTCACAAGGGTGTTTTTAAATCCTTGGAAAATAACGTTGTTGCATTCTTAAAATAATTCAATGAGTGATAATAATGAAGATTTATTTGCTTTTAATTTTGAAACTTGATTTGAAACTGTTATCTTATCTAACACTAGTATCTAACTACTATGCTAGCATGGTATAACTAAGGACTTTGTTGCCATCATTTTTATATATACATATTTAATTTATTTTATAATTTCTAAACATAATCTAAATATTGGCGTTTTATTTGTGTATTAAGGTTTTTCAAAAATTTGTGTGATCAAATAGTAACAAAGAATAATAATTAACTTTAAACGTGTTTTATTCTTTCTGAGTTGTGTTATTTTAAGACCTATTTTATAAATATCTTTAATAAAAGTAAAAAAATAAAATTGTAAATACCTGCCTAATTCGTACAATTATTTGTGATAGAGTTGTACGAATTTTATTTGGCAACGCAGACATAAGTACAGAACATAAGAAAAACAATTTACTATAAAGCTCAATCATAATATCAAAACTAAATAGAATTCTAGAAAATCACTGTGATTACGAGAGTAATTTTGGGTTGCCACAAGTATTTCCGTCATTTCATCCATCAATACACAAAATAATGGATCATGGCAACACTCGCGAAGACGTATTGTGTATCCAATTAGTAGTTCAGCCGGTGAACGTTATTTTTAAAAATACATAAAACCACTCTGTTACCATTTGTCACTGCGTGCCCAGTATTTATCAAGATGTCTTTCTGTTGCTATTAAAATGATGTTTGGGGTGGTATGCTGAAATACTGGGAGTAACGTGTGGAAGGACTGAAAGGATTAAAAATAACTGTGTTATACAAAACGTACGAAAATCTTTATTGAATTTTTACATGTATTAATATAATTCGTATCTAATTAATTTAATTAGTTTCACAATTATTGAAAATGTTGTACATGCATTTTTTGCAATTTCTACTTCTTCTTATCGTGTCGATGCTACAACTGTAGGTATTCTGTTGTAGCATCGTGTTGGAAAGATTAGCCAGACTAGACACTGCTTTACCGTGCCTACATACCTCTACTTATTCTAATTGAAGAAACTTTTAAACAAAAATTTAACCCGATATTCTTGCAGTAATGTTCAAACAGTTAATCTCCTTTGTTTTATATATTAGTGACAAACTTTTCATGATACATACATAAGTGTGTTTTGACAATTCCTACTCTAAAACTAAGTATCTATAAAAAAAACAAGTTACGATAAATATTTTAATGCAATAATGTGTCTCAATTGACAAATATTAAAATCAATAATATTCATAAACTAATAATAGTAAAACAGTTATTTATAAAATCGGAAGCAGATACAGTGATAAAACATATAAATTTCTATAATAAAAAAAGAAATTATATATTATGTAAGTAAGTACCTACTTATTTCACAGAAAACTATTTTCCACAAACATGGGTGGCATCAATTCAATGACAGCACCTCCCATACTTTTTTACCATTATATTCTAAAATCTATACCATAAAATAGCTACAATAAAATCAAATTACCCCATTGTCTATGGGATATAACGATTCGGTCAACAAAAGGGGATTTCACACAGCCTCCCAAAATACCAAGTCTAAAATACCCATAAAATCTAATGATAGACCAAAGCTACCATTATTAATTGTCCGAAAACTAGTTATTTATGGTAAGATGTTAGTTTTGTCTACCATAGACTAAAATAGACAATCGGCCCACCCATAGAGAAGATACAATGTCTCTGGTCATAAAGTTAAGTGGACTTTTTTGTATATTTATTATATCCAAAACGCTTCTGTTATCTTAATTTAAAGATTATCAACGAATGTTCTCTTTAATTATTATTAGTTGTCATAAAAAACATAATTTGATTAAGATAATGACAGATAAAAGTTTTAGATACTATTAACATCCACATAATACAGGTACGTAATAAAAACATTTAGCATCATAAACTCTATTTATAATAAAATATAATACTAAAACAAATTAATAAACAATTTTATCAGCTATCGGCTAGTCTCCAACTAAGTAAGTAAAATAGGTACTATGAAAATAATACAACCGATATACTTTACATACTAAAACCAAATAAAAGTAAAAACTACATAAAGCTTGTTTTGGTGGGATTCGAACCCACGACCCCACAGCATGGACAGCAGAGCTGCATGAGCCTGCCAAAACTAGTTTTACCTCTAACTTAAAAAGCAACTGTCATGCAAGAATGAGTCATGAAAACTAAGAATTCGTTTTAAGGTAACTTTCAACTCTTAACCCTTTTCTTGTGCAAAAACAAACAATTGATTGATGAGTCGACTTAGCTGCGTCATCGTTTGCATTTGAACGTTCAAAGTAGATCAAGTTATGTTTGAACGGCTGGCAATGTATTTCGAAAGTTTGGTTTGTTTATGCTTTGACAGAATATAATTAGAAGATTGAACTATTCAGGTTTGATCTCTTGATGGAGCGACGATCTACGAAGTGTAGCTGGCAAACACTGGATGAGAAGAGCCGAAGACCAGGCTCAGTGGCGCGTCTTGGGAGAGACCTACGTCCAGCAGTGGATAGGTTGATGATGATTATGATGATGAGGTTGATTTAAAAAAAATATTTGTTTTTTAGAATATCAAGAGTTCACATAACGCCATGCGCGCCTAGTAGGTAGTCTCAAACTAAGCACAGCTAAGTATTATGGAAACTAGATTATTAAAATAATACATTAATAAACATAGACATTATACATATTTTACACTTTAAGACTTGCCCGCTAAAAAATCTAAGCTTCTAATAACAGTAGTATATCACAGTATTAGATATATATTTTGCATTCCATTTTGATAACTTATGACTTTTATATTTGAAAAAAAACTTAACCCTCAAATGCATACTCGTAAATAAGACCTCAAACAAGTGCCAAATTATTTCTCAGAGTTTTATTATAACAATAAAGAATTTCTGACGTTTTTAAACCAGTAATTTGCCGCGTTCAAAACAAAATCGGATATTTACTTTGATGGTATAAAATGAGTGGGGATTTATAATTTCACCTTTTCATGAATGAGACATGAATTACAATTATTTTTATGATGCCCTAAAAGTATAAATTTTTGTTATTTTCCTCCTGTTTGGTTGGTATTTAAATATGACATACTTATTTAATTATTTTGTACTTACGGTTTTTCAATTTATAAAGGACTTCGAACTTCGAAAAGAAAAAATATCTTAATATATCTCTTGGAAATCTTTGATTTATCTTGGAAAGGCAACATAGGCGTCACAGCTCAGTTAGTAGTAGCTCTGCCTTCCATGCGGTGGGTTGTAGGTTTGATTCCCACCCAGAGCAATTGTTTATGTGATAAACATAAATTTTTGTTCTGTGTCTGGGTGTTACTATGTATTCCATATGTATTAACAAAAATTAATTCTAAGTATTCTATCAGCAGTCTACTTCCCATAGTAGGTACACGCTTTGCTTAGTTTGGAACTAGAGTGTGATGTGTGAATTGTTCATAAATATTTAAATTATTTATCATTGTTTGATATATAAATAGTTCGGGACATTCTTACTCCTATACAAAAAATATTGTATTTAAATAGGTTTTAGAATCCTAATTCATATATAACGTTATGAAGTACACTTATATTTTCAATTGTCTAGGTACTTAGCAGTCTAGAAAATTGTCATTTTAGTCGTACATTTTACTTGTTTTTGCTCCCTACATTCTAAACTTCATTCTCCGTATCCAAACAATATTCCCACAAGAATGCAGTTGTTATTTATAATAAACACAACAATACATCCCGTCCACAATTAAGGACACTGACATTCTTGTACTCCCGGGTTATTTATGTTCTCCTGTGTACTCCACGTCACTTTAGGGTTAATTAGACATGTTTAGCGCAAAATTTATAACAGTCGCTAAGAACAGATTGTAAGACTGGACTTGGATTGTTTAGTTTTCACTTGTTTTTTTATAGTGCGTTCTGTGATTTGTATTTAAAAAGAAAAGAGTGATTGGAGTTTGGAAAGCAAGTTAGTACCTAATAGTGCCTAAATAATAATAGGTAGATACAAAATTAAGATAGTGATTAACAAAATAGTAGTAAGTAGATATTTTATCAGATATGTAGTACCCTAAAATTGGCTGAGTGTGGGATTATGTAAAATGGATTTAAATATATTTATTTATGCATCATTGTTATTGCTAAGTAAAAAAAATATTTTGTAATGTATTTCTATTAATTGGTGTTAAATCGAACCCACACCTATTGCGTCTCAGTCAAGCAATCATTCATTAAGTAAAAAAGCTCGTTAATTGGATCTAAAAACACGTAAATGGTATTCGTGACTGTCACGTAAACAAATGTTTTAAATCTTCTTAAAAGACTCACAGATCTATTAAATTATGGAGATAGCGTAAAAGAGTGTAGTTGTAACATGACGTTCTATGTGTACAATTTATAAGGTCATATTCACACATTCACATGTAGACACATTCTATAACAATTTGTTTTCCAAAAAATTTTGTTAAGATTAATAAATAACGTGATCGTATACAGATATGCTTGTGGAAAATATTAGGGGCTTCTACGTTAGTTTAGATTATCTTGACTCACTTCTTATTACAAAAGTCCTATTGTAACAAGCATATTGTAACAAAAATCTATTCAATTTTTTTTATTTTTTAAATTATTGTCATTTTTGAGATGTAAATACTTAATTTAGTTTAAAGTCCTAGATCGTTGCAGTAAAATTGAAACTCGAAACAGTCTTCAAAGGCACAATGCTAGATTTTCTATCTCCTATAACCAAGTGATCAGTGGTGAAATCCATCGGTTTGTTCGTGACATAACCTTAACAAAAGTAGTAAAACTTGAACTAAATGTCCACAATATTTATATCGGTTGCAAAGACCATCTTGTCTTCAGACTTACACACGGTGCGGTGCGGCAAATACAAAAAAGTTACAAACGCCCCCGCGAAGGCGATTTCGGCACGGGCGTTTAGGATTGAGCCAAAATAGCACTTTACTTGAGGTTCACTTTTATTCAATGGTATATTTTTAACTCTACTGTAATATGATCACAATCTAGCCACAACGTGGGCTTATTAATAGTATTAAAACCTAGGTCGTCCTAGGTTGATGTTTAAAAATGGATTTACATTCACTTAAAAGGCCGCCAGCGTACCAATAGCTCCACTAATGTAGCAGGTGTCCTTAGGCGACGGTCACCATTTCCACTTACCATCAAGTGCGCAAGCTCATCTGTCAGTACAAAAAACCGCACTGCAGTATTATCGCACCGCACCGTGTGTAAGTTCAGAGTTAAGAACAATTTATAGTGCGCATACGCAGAATCGATAGCAATTAGATATTGTTTATTGCTTTTTGTATTATTGGTTGTCAGCGAATGAGTCTAAAATATGTCTGTAAGCGCCTTTGACCCGACTTCGGTACCATTTACTTGTATTTTATCGATTTATTGATACAATCGAGTTGAATCGATTATAGGTTGGATGTTCATGCCGATTTGACGCACATAGATTACTTATTTAACCAAACTTGTAAAAATATACTGTAAAATAAAATAAGTACACAAACGTCGATACGTAAGAGCGACAAATAATAATATTATTCATACATTTATTTTATTTAAAATTAAAATAACTAAATAAAATAACACCTTGTTTTGCATTCTAACTTTTTTTAGCAGCTATAAAAAACCAAATATCTATAAATCTATGTCATATTTTCAGTGTTGTTTATTAATTCCACTGATTAATTACATAGTTTTCTATAGATTGCAACCTATTAAACATTTTATGACAAATTCTTGTTTACCATTGTAACATCGTGTATAATATTAAAATATT
The DNA here is from genome assembly GCA_932527185.1 of Ecliptopera silaceata. Classification (NCBI taxonomy): domain Eukaryota; kingdom Metazoa; phylum Arthropoda; class Insecta; order Lepidoptera; family Geometridae; genus Ecliptopera; species Ecliptopera silaceata. Next base: position 4,665,120 of record OW052211.1, read on the forward strand.
AATAAAAGATGAGATATTTTCAAAAAGTCACGTAGAAAACTAATAATTCATAGAAATGCATTGCAAGTAAAGTCAGCTGTGACAGTTCTTGACAAAGTGCTTACGTTAGGTTCTTCTGTCTATTTTCAGTTGAAATTGTGTTATATTTAGTTAATTTTTAAGTTCCATCAAGAATTATTACAGTAATCTTGATTTGCCCATGAGTTTATCTAGATTTAACCAAAAAATTATAAAAACGTAGATCAAGTGTTTTTACTTTTTCAAAATTATTTGTGTAATTAATATGGGATCATCTCTAAAGTTTGTGTTCTATCACTCCGAAAAATAATCATCAAAATTGGCAGAGTAATCGCGTAAATAAGCTGTTTTATTTATTTGTTTTTTGTAAGTAAAAGCAGCGGATAATATATGCCGTTTATTTATTCCTGTTTATTTTATGAACATATAAAACCTATACCTACATATAAAGGTCTGTATAGAATACAAAGACTGTCTTCGATAACATACAGGCCTACATTCTGAAATCGATTGACATTATTAATGACATGGGGCTACGAACAATGAGGGTAGTCAGTGGCAAATATTAAAGGATATTTACAACAAACAGATTTATTTCCTTGATTTCTTTACTTGCAGCAACTGTGTATATTTTTTACAAACTTTTTTTACTTATTTGTACCGAAAAAAACATATTTTTAAAGATACTCAACATGTACAGACGACTCGAATCTTTGAATTTATATGGGACCACCTCTTGGATATTATTATGATATACTAAACCAAAAAAAATCAGCCAATCCAGTTACTGAACGTGAATTTAAAAAAATATATAATTTCCATACTACAAGCACTGATTATTTGGTACTAAATTGTGATGAGTGAAATGTTCTTAAATATGTATTTATAGTTTTCTTATTTTAAGGGAACTTATAGTACTGGGTTATAAGAAGATGACGTATGAAATGTTCGTAAATATTTTTTACCTGTTAATATTTTTTTAATATTCGCCATTTTCATAGCCCCACCCTAAACCCACCCTGTCTTCCAACCCCGACAGGGTGGGACCTAATGTGAAATCGCATTAATCATTCACTTTTATATAACTCTGACTTTGGTTTCTACCCCCAATTAAGGGTGCACGGGGTTAGATATTAAGATTGTGATACTAGATATTGATGCTCAGGTGAACCACCGGTCGTGGGTTCGATTCTGCTCGTGTTTCTAAGAATATTTATTAGGAAAATTTTTGCGAAATGTCAAAGTATGAAAATAGTGAAAAAAAAATCGTGAAGTAACGATATATTTTGTTTATCTTTGTTACAGAATTAACGCTTTTGTTTTAATTGGTATCAATTCATTTTTATCAGAAATTTGTTGCAAATTATACCACAAAAGGTATATTCATTATTTATGTACCATTAAGTACTACCTTGTTTAAAACCACAAATAACTGTTTTCAATATCACCTATTTAATTAAATTAAACAAAAACTTTATTATATTATTTGTTTTTAAATATAAAAACTGTCATTATTACCGTAATTATATTTTGTCTTTACAAATACATTGTAACAAAATGTGACGAATTTCTGAAAGAAACCCTCATTAATTTGTCTTTTTTCAAGATGCATTGTACAGGGTGTCCTATTGCAAGGTATAATTACGACAAAGTGTGGTTGACGTCAACTCAAAAGCTTAAGTGTCCGTAAAGACTATACAACACCCTGTATCACCCACAATGCCTTTGAAGCGACTTTGTCTCACTTCGCAATTATGACACCCCTTATACAGGAACCAAGTTTGGTGCACGCTTGGTTGAGGAATACACAACCTTATTATAATGAACTTAAGGTATATATTACCTAGTTTTGGCAGTACTGTTAAGTTTGTCTAGCATTTTTTGAAGTACATAACGCCTGATTAAGAATTTTAAAAAGAATAAGTCTATTCTTACAATGTCTGAAGTTTGTTTTTATTTAATCTTTTACAAAAATATAGCTGTAAACTTATGAAAATGAAATATTGAAACTAAGCTCATGGCACTATTGTTTATCTTTTATTTATATTTATTGATTAATTAAACAAAAACGAGATAAAATAAAGGTGTAATTACGTTTTCATAATAGATATTCAGGAGATTTCACTTTAAACTACTAAAAAAGAGATTATAATATATTTTATTAATTCATTTTTAGAACTATGAAGTATTTTCGTAAAAAAACTATCCCTCACAAAATAAACATTCAAAAATAAATTATTCAGAAGTGACCTACCCCATAACCGACAATAATCATAAACAAAACCTGGGTTATTCTATGATGGGTTTAAATTGCTAAGGGTTTGTACAGACGGTCTTCAAAATTACTGCATAAAAAGTTTATATGGACTGCATAGTCGTGGCTTTATTTTTTTTCTGAGATAGATACTTAGTATTTTATTTATTTATTTATAATAATTAAAGTTTGAACAACACAATAGATACACAAATAACAAAGTAGTAGTTGTAAGTAGATAGTAATCACAAAAATCGCGAAAACTACACCTGTTCGATACTGCACATTTTGGTACTTATCATACAGTTCTTAGGTCACGCGTACAGTCGTTTTTCAGCATATAATTGAAGAAAAAAATGGTACTTACATTAACATTATAAAAATTGTCAGTCAATTCGATTGACATTTCGTCTTTTGACAGCTAGTGCGGTCCGTCTGTACAGGCCTTAACAGTCATGTAATGAGAGTACCCGTTCATTCATATTTAATTGGCGAGGCCGTGGGCCGCGGGCCGCGTAGTTTATGGCCCTTGTGGGCCGAGAGGGTGATTTTACATTTTTTTTTCAAATGCCCGATCGGTTCAAGTGGCATTGTAGAGGACAGTGCGTGTCTGGGGTAGAAACTTGAGGATAAGACTATGGATGTCCAACTTTATGGAGACCGCAAGGCATCCTTAAATGCGACAACTGAAATTCATCTATAATCTAGGTGCCTTAAATATACATTACTAGAGGATAATACTAGAGTTTTAAGGCTCTAAATATAGATAGAGTAGGTATATACGAAAAGTCACGTGACATTTTGGAAATATTTCTATTTTTTGTTTATTTTGCTAGATACCTAGTATCTAAGATAAAAAATTATATCGAATTGTATGAAAACAAACACCATATTAATAAATATAAAATACATATAAATAATTTATGTCCTTTATGACCGTCTGGTTTGTCCACCCTAATATAACAGTAGCGTGAACGACGCGGTAGCCAATCGCAAAAAAATACGAAAATAATATCGAAAAGCTATAAAACGAGCAGTACCGCTATAAAACACAGACAAACAGACATGATCGAGCCAAGTGCTTGTAACTTAAAGTGCATTTACACAGAAAACAGGTTGTATGGCGAATTAACCAAAACGCCAACAACCAACATAACACATTTTGCGTTATTAGAGTCTGGTTGCGAGGAACTGGCATCTAGTCGCATAGCATAGTAGACGATTCTTAATATCTTTGTAATTGTAGCTTGGATGTTGTCTCGATACTTTCTTCAGACGCGGTAGACATGCTCAGATATCTTAAGTTGGAACTATAGTGCCGACTTTATGTTTGTCTAAGGGCTATATTTCACCGGGACGCCATGGCGGTGCAACCAGTCGCCGCCATCAAAACAATGTATACAGTTCTATAGAAAGTTACTCACCTGGTACTGCTCGTTTGGCAACCAAACGTACATTTTGTTGGTGGTGGCGACTGGTTGCGCCGCTATGGCGTCCCGGTGAAATATAGCCCTAAGAGAGTAATCAGAGAAACGGCCAAATATGATAGGTACCTGGCACATGCCTTTTTGCAGTAATTTGTATTCCATACATGACGACTTATAACATTACTGTTGATTTTTTGTAAAAGTCAGAAAAATAATGTTGTTTGTATTTTGTTTTATCAATACTCTGGCATTATCAGCATTAAGCTAGAAATCAACGCTTATAAGCGTCGATACTCTGCTTACATTGTAAATGCGGCCTATTGTGGCCTCTTTATGTGCATCGTAATATTTTACTACTTTTAGCTTTTAGGCATTTTTTTCTTATTGCCTTGTTCCGTTACTTTTTCATACCTTTTCTTTATTAGTTCAATATTACTATCGACAGCCCGACAGAAGATGAGATGGACTTTTGTATAATAAAGTAGAATAGAAATATTGCCGATACTAAAACATAATATGTATAATAAAAAATAAGGTCTGACCATGCTAAGTCTGCGATAGGATCCATAGGCGACAATAAGTTTTGTAAGTTTTAGTACTAACTTAACTGTTTAATCGTTTCAAGGTGGAGTAAGCTATAAATGAAGGGTTTTTAAGAAACTTATAAGAAACAAAATATCTAATATAACCTGAAGTATTCTTATAAGAATATCTGTAAACGAAGATAAACTTATCATGCCTTTAAAGAAAAAATAAGTTTTTTTGCGTTATTTTCAGAAATCTTTATTACAAAGTAGTTAAGATTTATAATTCTACTTCTGTTCTTCTAACGCCTAAAAAGGATTAAAATTCAATTTAAATTATCAAACTGTCATCAAAACTGTTGTAACAGGTTTGACAACAAAACGTTCCGCTACGCACTTCCAAACCCCATAAATAAACCCATAATCCTAACACCATTGAAACTACCTATCGACAGTATAAAATACAATACCCTTCACCAAGCAACTGTAAATTAAACCGTTTATCACAAAACACAGCAACCATTGACGCTTTTGATCGAAACCTTATTTTGTGTAAATATCAAAACACGCAATGTAAATCAAACATAGCGATGAAGTATTAGAAAGTGAAGTACAATTCCAGACAAAAGTACGAAGCTCTAATCCGTGTATTGTTACCAGAAATCCAATTTTAAATTCCATACAAGTCAGTTAAATCTTGATTGATTGACTACTAAATGTGGTAACATGCAATACGCTTAATGATTATTAGAAATATCGAAGTACCTACCTACGAAAATGATTTATTGAGATTTTGTAATGTTTGGTAAGACAATAATATAAACATTTTTTTTTAGTATATCAGTTTACTCAAGATGAATCTTGTACCTAGCCAACAGCTCCTTGATTTTATCCTGTCTGGATAAAGCCGACTAGGTCAAAAAGACGGTATACCTAGATGCTAGGCTTTAGCACTAAGAACTATAGCAGGTGTATACCTACATCAAATTATTGTAAAAATGTGGCCTAGGAACGCATCACTAAATTATCTAGATTGTATGCCTTTGAATTTATCCACTTACTTTTAAAATACTAATAATTATCTATTCGAAGAGTGTTCACTTTGTTTTTTAAATTAGGTAGTAGATAAGTAGGTACCTAAAGCATTTACTATTAGTGAAAACTTGTTATTAGTCATAATCAATTGTTTATTTATTATTATGTTTGAAGTACTGTATGTTTTCCAATCAATATGAAAAAAAAAAACAGTTTGCGCGGTAAAGTAAATAAACTTTTTTTTTATCAAATCAAAAACACAGTGTGTATGTGGTACAAAATAAATACATTAGGTACCTATCTCCTCATTACAATATAAATAACAACCTCATCAAAATACCACAACCATGTTTAATAACCCATCAATTCTGAAAACAACAATGAAACCTGAAGTATCATGATATAAACCCTCATTATCACATACCCAAAGACTGACAAAATTATCTCCACCGCTTCAGATCCAACGGTATTGCAAAACGTTGAAAAAGATCCTTTCATTCAGAGAAATTCCCTGGACCAGAGCAGGACAAAACATGACAAAACCTACAGGTGGGATAGAGATGTAAGATGTTCGTTTCTTGGCAATAGTCCACCGGAAAGCTCTTAGCAAAAAGATGAGGTTGAATATGAAAATACAAAGCTTAGCCATTGAGGAGTTGATGAGATAGGTGGATAATTGACTTGGAAATACCGATTTATTGTGCCCTTTGATTGTGTTGTCGAAATTGAGTAAGTATATTTAAAGACTACACCCCTATCTTTTGACGACCGATGTGGCGCGGCGGGCGAAGGTCCGCCTGCGATGCGGAGGTTGCGGGTTTGATTCCCGCGTTGGGATCAATGTTCGTACGATCTGGAAAAATTTATTCTGGGTGTTCTGTGTATTTTATATGTATAATAAAAAATATCTATCTATGTAATGTATTGTATTAAGTATGTCAGTCTTCTAGTAGGTACCTACCCATAACACAAGCTTAGCTTGGAGCTAGATGATGTTGTGTGGTTTGTCCAGCATCATCTATTATTTATTTATTATTATTATACAACGTAAGCGTTGACATTATGTCACCATTACGTATGGTAATCAAGACATGTCTGCGATAGACCGTAAATATAGATTTGTTGATTAAATATCTATATATGTATACTTACCTTAAAAAAACATAGGCTGAACTGGACTTAAATCTACGTCTAAAACCGCCTTTAAATCGTTTATAAAGAGAATAAATAAAAATAAAATAAATAAATAGTACCCTGTCTCTTTATAAGCTTGAAAAAAAAACATTTCGCAAACCCTGTATGCTTTACAGCTTTAACACATTTGCAGTGGGCGGGAATCGAACCCACGACCCACAGCATGGACGGCAAAACTACTACCAACTGCGCTGTCAAAAAACCTTTTTTTATCAAATTATCAAAAAACAAGTTTGTTCGTTTAAAACTATAGTCTAAAATAAAATCACAGTAAAAACATAATTGCCTAACTATATTCTAAAAAGCCAATAAAGGGCATAAATCTATATCAAATCCAAAATAATCTTAACCCTTGTATGAGTCACGTCCAGATTCCGTATATATAATAATGATCACTGTCGGTCGTATTGTTGTTACAAGAATAATAAGACGATAGGAAATGCCCCTGGATAATCATTGCTCTTCATCTCCGGACCATAGACCTAGAAATGTTTAGAACTGGCATTTATTTAAAACAAATCTAAAAATTATTACTTAGGTATAAAAAAATCTAAAGAAGTTATTTTTGAGCAGAATTGAAAGTTGAATTAAAAATAAGTATCTATATATTTACGGACATTTCACATAATATAGTCCCAAACTAAGCAAATATTGTACTATGGGAACTAGATTGCTAATAAAATATAATTATTATTTATATAATATTTTTTGACAATACACACCATGCACATATTATTATTAATTACATAGTAAATATATAAAAACCTTCTATAGATTATTAATTCCAAATTTTTACATGTTTTATTTACTTTCTTTCTTCTTTCCTAGTCATCTCAAAATTCAAAATGTTTTTAAAAAACAGCTTAAATATCCAATTATATTGAGTCCAGTCTACACCTTTGTAACTCTACAGTGAAGAGCCGAGTTCTAAGCTCGGTGTATTTCTGTCTCGCCATCAATGAAAGTGCATTTCATTCAGTTTCTGCGCTTCCAACAATCAGAACAATAATACAGATATGTTACGATATCACGATCTCTACGAATCAAATCTGGTATTCATTTCTATTAAAGTCTTACGGCCGGTTTCTCGAACGATGATCAACGAAAAAATCAAATAATTACTTTGTGTCAAACTCGGATCAATCGTGATTTGGGTTTCCAGAAACCGGTCGTTAAGTTTTAGCCATTCATGAAATCTATTCTATATTCAAATTGCTTTTGTTTTTAAATCCCTGAAATATTAAAATATTGAAGATCAGAGGGTTCATTTGTTTTTAAATGTAAAATATACACTAGTCTTTAGTCTGACATAATATTCTATTTACAAAATTGCTTTTGTTTTTAAATCTTTTAAATATTCGAAAATAGAACCATGGTTTTTTTGTTTTCTAACGTTTAAATAACGGTGACATTATACTAGAAAAAACTGTATTTGTGTCAGAAAAGTTGGTCTGATGTCAGGAAACCCTCAAACGTTGATCAGGCCAAATGGCCCAAAAGTCTAGAAACTATAGAAAATTTGATCACTCTTACAACGTTCAACATTAACCAGTTTTTAACCATAACTCGATATACACAGGTTAAATTAACCTGTAAACATCAGTTTTTCAAAACCACACGTCAAAACCATTACAAAATCACATACCGTCTCCGATTTTATAGACAGACACGTAAACAAACAGACATAATAACTAGCCATAGATAACTTTACGCATGTTTCACTTTATTAACCCATAACACGTCGTAACATGTAATTTACACCCGCAAATGTAACCGTGGCCTGTAATTCTCACGGCAAGTGTGAGGTTCATAGCGCATTAGTTATGCGCTATGAAACTTTCATGTTAAGCGTTTATATTTGTTGGAATTGCTATACTTACCTAGGTTACCTTGCTTATATACTACCTTACTATATTTACTCAACGCCACTTTTTTTTAAATATGAATTTAAATTTGCATTGACATATCACACAACGATAGGTAACTAAGAATCTTCATTACTTCTAATCCTAAATTAAGTATACACTATGGGAATTAAAAAACGCAATATGTTTAATATTTGGCAAAATAGATAGGTACTTACACAATTTTACTTTAAAAATGGCGATTAACAAATCCTACATTTTATGGATTTATTGGATGAGTAGGTAAACTGATTTTAGGATGATTAGTAAAGATGGTCAACTTCTTGATGCTTTGTGTCTTCTCTTTCTCTCTGTATTTTTGTATTTATTTATTTATTTACAAAAGTATTATTATTATCATCAATCCTCAGAAGCCTAGACCCACTTTGGGGTTGATGCGCCAGTATAATACCTAGTACCATCAATCTAGTCCCTTAAATAAGAGCATTGTTAATTTTTGCACTAAATGACGTTTGAAAAACATTCCCCCTATTTTGGTACTAGATGATCCTATAAAATTAAGATATACAACTAATCTAATTACGTGTAAATTAATATTTTAACATACATTCACCTATTTCCACATCCAACATGTCAACATACAAAACAAAGTTTCCGCAAGTATCGATAATCATGCAGACTATAAATCGAAAGGAACATGTCGAATTCGTAAGTCGTATTCTTAGAGGAATAGACAACAAGGGCTCTGGAATAGTATTACTATAAGAAATAAGTAAATCACTGTATAAGAAGATCTTAAATACACCCTTTGAAAAAAATATTTAGACACCTAATCTGGGTTGGGTATGCAAGTAGAGGAAGGCCGAAAAAGAAGTGGCTGGATTGTGTGAAAGAGGATATACCTAAATGTAAAAGGAGTAGACTCGTAGTAAAAGGAGTTGACGAATGATTGGAGTGAGTGGAAGACAAAAACATGTTGTGCCGAACGCACAATCGTAGCGTGGGATAAGGGGGGAATGATGATGATTTAGACACCTAACCTATTTTTTTTCCTGAATGGAAGCTGTGATATTCATCACCTTACATAGGTACATCATAATTAAGTACATCTAATACTCTATAGAGATGCTGTGCAATCTCTAATAAATAATAATCAAATTTATTACATGATTATTTAAAAATTAATAGATGATTATCTTGTGGTTATTAGGTGATTATCTAATAATTGCCAGATGATTATTTAACCTCACTAATGTTTTATTTAATGTAATTTGTTCTAGGATAAAGATTTAAAAAACACGCTATAGTTTTTCCTTACTCTAAGTATTGGATCTTACTATTTATTAACCTGTGGCTCTGCATGGGTTTCGTGCATACAATGCAATGCGTAGGCGCAGTTAACATCTCAATTGCTGTTGTCTTCTTGTTATGCGTGTAGTCGTAAAATAGGCTTTCGTATTTTAGTGAGTTTATTGATTTGAAATCGCCGATAAGTCTTCCAGCTCTTGTTACCTACGCTGCTGATTTCAGGTTAACAACGCCATCTAGATCCTAACTAAGCAAAACTTGTACCATGAGAACTATTCATCACACACTTTCTTTTGAGATACTTGGGATAATTAGACAGAAGTTCCATTCTGATATATTATTTAGGCTCTACTAATGAGACTGGCTTTTAAGTAACCCGAGGAAGAGAGAGGGTGATGAGGTATTCTCCATCACTTTCTCTCTGCCATTACCATAGAATAAACATCAATGGTCCTCTTACTAATCAATTTATCAATCCTACTAATGTTTGTACTTGGCCTTCAGGTGACTTTTGAAAGAGAGAGGTGATAAGGTACCTAAACCTATAAGTCAAAGTAAAAAATTACTTTATTCAGTAAAATCACAAGGATCATTTAGAATCTCCATCTTTTCTCTCTCCATTTAGAATTATACTCCATCACACTCTCTCGGCCTTAGAATAAACAACAATAATTGTCATCACACAAACGTTTGTTCTTGGCAAAAACCAGACCAATTCTATGAGGCCTGATGTTTTTTAAGCATAGTTTAATCGTATTTTTCCTTTTGTTGCAGGTAATTCTAGCATGCAGGTTGTCAGAGCTAGTCTAGACTTGTCTTGCTAAGCACCGGATCGCGTGCGCCCGTGGCGTGAGTAAGGACTTCAATTGATATAGATTCATTGTTGGGGAGCAACAAGTGCGGTGATGGCCACTACCGTTTGTTTTATTAGGGCTGCCAGTAGGTACTTTTTACTTTTTTTTTAATTGACTTTTTCTTTTTAATTGGATTTTTTTTCGTTTGTTGGAAGAAATTTAAGTGATGTAGTAATTGTTTGATTGAAAATAGTCTGATTTTCAGAATTATATGAAATAAATTTATATCATTCACGAAAAAATGCATATTTTTTTGTTTTGTTTGTTGAAACAAATCAAAGTTATGTAGTTTGGTTGAATAAAGTCTGATATAATCTAAAGTAATCTTATAACAGTTAATGTTATTAAGATTATTTAACATCAAATTGGATAAGAAACCAGTAGAATTAATAGTAGGTACCTATAGAAGCAAACATAATTTTGAACATATTTTAACATATTTAATTCTTGTTACCTAATAATAAACATATGTAAAACAAAGGTATAATTATGTATTAAACCGTTTTTTAAGAACTATGTATAAGTTTTGCAAAATTACCGAAAATTTTGCAACTGGAATGTGGCAGCCCTAAGCAACAATGCAACCCCAAATAATAGGGGTGACGAGCAAACATTTGTCTTGCCAACGATAGTTGCAAGGGCCTGGTTCAACAAGTTGTTATCGAGAGATAAATGGCAGCCATTTTAAACGCATTATTTTATCTATCTAGCAGAATCGCGATTTATTTGACCTAAATGTTGAATTTTATTGAGTTTTAACGAATTACGAATATTGTCGATTTGTAGACAGTATTTTCAAAAATATTGATCGGTAAGTAGGTACTTATTTAATTTGTTCGAATGAGGTAATATGCTTTTTTTGCGTAACAATAAATAATTTATAACAAACAAACTTACGACTATACAGTATTTACAAAAAGTACATTTACATATAAAATACATAAGAAACAGCTATCTACAGACCGTTGCAAACTATCTATAGATAGTTCAACTGATCCAAATCAGTACTAATCGGAAGCGTACCCAAGATAATATTTTGTTGTATTTTGGCATTTAAGCATCTTTTGGTTTCATTCAAATTTGAATAAGATTTGAATGGTAGCTTTTAAGTTCCAATCCAATCATTTATTTACCAACAAGACTAGTTATTGCTAATTATAGCAAATGTTTATCTAGATTTGCATGGAACCATACAATTAAATCAACTACAAAGTAATTTAAAGACTTACAAAACACTAAAAAAATTAAACCAGAATTCAGTAAATATAAACAAGACATTCTAGAATCTATTCTTGTCACATTGTTATTAAAAAACAATTAAAATAACAGGTATTAATATGCTTCGAACAAGTCTACAGATTTCAAAACAACAAATAAATATTGAACGTGTATGACATTCTGCTATTAATAATACAAGTGACAAAAGACAACGAAACAAGATTAACCGCAGCGCTAAAAGAAAAGTATATTTACTCAAATAAAAGGGATAACACACCGACTTTTCACATGAGACTTATTAATAAGTAAAATAAAATAAAAAACACGATGAACATTTCACACATCGCGCTCTAGTCCCAAACCAAGCAAAGCTTCTACTGTGGGAACTAGATTGCTTAAAGTATTTTTTTTGCACACAAAAAGCAATAAATAAATATTGACGGATATAAACATCACGCCTAAATTATCATCAAATCATCACATCTAAACATAATAAAGCTTGTACATACTTCTTCTTCTTCTTCCTGTCTATATCACATAGGTACCTACTATTGGAACTAGATTGCTGAAAGAATGCTTCTAAACAAATTATATCTACTTAATCAACGTCTCAGAGTGGAGGACGTAGAGATATGCTTCTAATATCACTTTCTTAATGGACGTGCTCAGTGGGACAATGCATTTTTGTAGGCTGTTGTACCTCTTAACATCAGGTGTAACTTTAATATTAACGACTTAATTTACGAAGTAGGTAATATGCGTTTTTTTACTTTTTGTGGTAGACTAATTAGAATGAGTCGCAAGCGCTTGTATTAAGTATCTCTTTAGATTTTTGGGTTAGAAGAATTCATATTAAAATAGAATCTGTGCCAGTTAAACTAAACTTTACGAGTACTTAAAAAAAAAGTCTTTGAAATAACTGATGTAGCACTAAAAAAAAAGACTGAAACGAACTAAAAGCTTTCTAAACAACAATGTCAAGCTAAACCAAGTCAAGTGTAACAAAAAATCAAACAAAAAATCAGTGTCAAGTGTGCATATCCCCTAACGATGCGCAAGCGCAGGATGCGACGATTGTGCGCGCGAGTGCCCGCGCCGGAAACAGTGACATTTCGCGCCAAAACGCACACCACAGCTGAAGAAATATTATTGGAGCGAATGGAAGAATCACACGCAAATGAGTATTTATTACTTTCAAATGAGAAAATAACTTCTATAAATGCGATAGTATTATTTTTCAATATGAATATGATATGATTCTAGGCGCTTCTTCTTCTTCTTTTCGTGTCGATGCTACAACTGTGTTATATATAATATATCTACATAAATATTTGGCCAACTCTACAGCACGACCTGTGGCTGTATTTAAGTCTTCTCTCGTTCTAGGCGCTAGTTCGTCGCGACCAGAGTCTAGAAGAACTAAATTTGTTTAAAATAAATTTAAGTTTTAAGTGTGAACATCCAACTAACTAACTAAGCAAGAACTATTTAGTTATAATCCATTATTGATATATCCTATAATGTCAATAGATGAAAGAGATAGTTTCAATCAGTAGTATAAATAGACAGCTGCATTGTGCATTGCACTTGCATGCGTGATGTCCATTCTTAAGCGAACATATTCGAGAATAGACTACAATAATTCATAAATGTTATGCGTAGCTTCGATAATACTCCAGTTGGGTTACACTGAATTGGCCTATGCAAATATTTTTGTATAAAAAATAATGAAAAATATACACTAAAAAACTTAGCAAGAAACGTCGACGAGGAAGTGTTTATAGAACTAGGCCTGTATTCTATATACACTTCCTCGTCGACGTTTCTTGCTAAGTTTTTAAGGAAGCTTATAAACAGGGTGTAACAGAAGGGATGGACCAAAAGAAGCAGAGCGATGGGGGACCTTAATACCTATCGATATAACCCCCAGGAATGTTCAGCGATATTTGTCGTTCAAAAGTTACTCGGGTAGTCGGATTTTGCTGTTAAAACTTTTGCGTCAGGGGTTAAAAAAAGCGCGGCCATCTACACGACACGACAACCTCATCAACAACATCATAGAAGGAAAATTAGAAGGTAGGAGAGGAAGAGGAAGGTTGAGGATAAACTACATGAGCCAAATAAAGATGAAGGTTGTCGTATCGGTCAATGAGACTGCCCTGGAAAGAAATAAATGACGCGACTTGCACTCATTGACAGTCAGGAGCTCAGCTTTTAAAGAAGAAGAGATACAAGATATTTATTTTGCCAAAAAAAGTGTTACAAACGTCTTAAAAAGTAGGGAGGCACTTAAAACTTATTCACCTTGTACAGGTATCGCAAAAAAAGGGGGGATTGGGCGCTTAAACATTAGGTATATTGTATAGGTACTACATATATAGGAACTATGTTATGCTTATATTTATTATATAAAACTAGTTAACATTTTAGGTACTTAATAGGCTCTTAATGTATTAGTTAAAATAAGTCTAAGTATATCATTTTGGTTTAGTGAAGATGATTTTAGAGAAGATGCCAATACGCAATAACAGTAGTACAAAGAGTTCAAACAAAGCACCGAGCGGGCAATAATAAGCGGAAACGGCGCACGCGCACCGGGCGGTGCTACTATGGATCTATAGTCGAGTCGAGTACCTATTAGTTACACTGAAGAATACTGAACAAACTTAAAATAATAAATAAATAATGCTGGACAATCCACACAACATCATCTAGCCCCAAGCTAAGCAGAGCTTGTGTTATGGGTACTAGAAGACTGACATACTTAATATAATACTTTACATAGATAGATATTTTTTATTATACATATAATACCCAGAGCACCCGGAATAAATATTTGCAGAACATACAAACATTTAACCCGAGGCGGGAATCGAACCCGCAACCTTCCGCGTCGCAGGCGGACCATCGCCCACCGCGCCACATCGGTCGTCACCACTTATCGGTACTGTCTCTTAAATTTTCACTAAAACAATCAACAGAAATAGGTGCGACTAGCTTAATGTTCACGACGATATAGTATTAATTACAAACAACAGAAATAGGTAAATAAATGCTGATGCTCGTCTTATTGTCATTGTATTTTTCATAATTCACAAAATATCTTAACTAAAACCAACAGGGGTAAATCCTATTGAATCTAGTGTTGCCTACGCAATATACAGGATACCATTTTGAACAGAAAGAACCAGTGTACGTCCAGAAAAGTATATATATATTTACAATTTGCAGTGTACCTTTGAGACAGTAGCGTCTAGCCTCAAACAATGGGTGAGAATTGATTCTCACCATTTTTTTATGCAACATACAATGATTTTGTAGCCGTAGTTATTCTCGTAAACGTTCTCACTAAGTCAAAGTCAAAATTACTTTATTCAGTAAAATCACAAGGATAATTTAGAATCGTCTTACATACTAGGTAATTCTAGGTGCCAGTTCCACGCGGCCAGAGACTATTTACCTAAACTTACAAATATACATATCAAAAAAAACTTTCATACACATTCCAACCAGCCTGTCTATGTAACTGAAGATCATAAAACTCCAAATCTCTGCGTAATGAAAGGTCCCTCAGTACTGCTAGTACTACCACCAATAAAATGAAAGGACCTCTTAGTAGTACCAATAAAACTGTCCGTCTGAAACAGGCCTGCATTGTCCCCTTTGTTACACTTCTGGGAATGCCAGGGCTGTCTCATTAGGGTAAAGTTACAATCTAATTAGCGTGATACCGTACAGAAATATCTTTCTATCCTTAGTGTTTGTTTTTTATCATGTCTTTGTACAATGTAGATACTATGTTTACATACCAGATAGATTTTGATCAACTTTTTGAATATTTGATAAAAATAATGTTTTTTTTTTAATGGGTTATTTAAAAATGAGTTGGTTACGTACGAGGTTAATAAGTTCATTAGAACTTTACATGACTTATAAAATATTATTAAAGGATGGGATGAAAATCATTTATTTTTGTTGTTTTTGTATTTATACATCTTAAAAAAGTAATTAAAAATTTAGGTATTTTTTTGCAAAACAAAGTATGTACCTATTGTTTATAACAAGAGAAAGATTTTAAGAATGTTCTGCCAGGCTTTAGTTCTTAGATAGAACGATCTATAGATAGCTCAACTGATCCAAATCAGTAGCGTACACGACAAGTGAAAGCGATACTGGCTGCATTGTCGCGCTGAATTGATTTTGATTTTCTAGAAGTGGCAACCCTACAAAATGGAGATAGTACAGTCTAGCAGTAAACGCGGATGTCGATAGTTAATGTTTGTGAGTGTCCTTACAATGGAGCTGGGCTTCTGACAATTCTCAGTATCTGTGTTGCTTCACTTTACACATTTTCCACAAAACAGCTGCTGTCAAAAACTGACAGTAATTTGACAGTTAACCTTCAAACTTTCCAACACTTTTAAACTCTCAATTTCTCCAATTTTTTCAGTGATAACATTTACATTTCGCCAATTGCATCGTACATTTTATTTTTATTTGTACTGTTTTTCAAAAATATATAGTTGTCAGAAACTGACCGTGATTTGTCAGATCTCCAAAGATATGCGGTAACCTATTTCAATAAAAATAGGTCCTAGGCATCGAATTCTTGTCTAATTTAGACAGAAAAACCAACCGTCATAATAGGCAAAGTGAATCTCCCATAAAAAGTATTAGCTTAAGTGAATTACAAAGTTATCGATTAAATGATTTAATTAAATGATTTTTAAATGATTATTTGTCGTTAACAGTTTATTAGTAAATCGAACATAACTTAGTTTAGTACTAACACTTACACAATGCGTAGGTTCCTTTGTAACGTTTCCGTTTCCACTGTAAAGTAATGACTACCTTACAAATAAACTAGGTAGTATTTAGTACATTTCGTACACCCTGTCACGTGTAAGCTACTAAAATATAGTGGTTTAAGGTGTTATTGGTGTTATTGGACGTGCCTCTGACTACCACATAGATAGACAAAGACAATAGGTACAAAGAGATTGGAGAAGATATTTATCGAGCTTGGGGATAAATTCGTACCAAATCTTGTTTTATATCAATGTCTTATTTTTGTCTGTCTTTTCTTTGAATAACAAAAATGGGTCATTGCCATAATGGTATGGAAAAGGGCCGAAACCATTATTTTCAGAAAAAAATAAGGATAATCTATTCAACTGGCTTCTTCTTCATAATATCTACTAATGACTTGATAACTTAACTGAAATGAAATTGGTACTACCCAATTAAATAGGTAGTCACATTTCGCGTTTATTTCAAAAGGTAGACTACTTGGATATGTTTCTATTCTAAAACACAAATAAGTGTCGTACAAAGAACCGACAAGGGGTGTGTAAATAAATTATTTATGATGCGGCGAGACTTTCCCAAACAAATGACAAACGCATAAAATCCTCTCTACACTGACACTGACAGCGAAAAAAAACAATTGCCATGTCTAAATTAATAATACATTGTAAAGATGAACTCACATTGGTAAATCAAAGAACAGCACGAATAAATAAATAAATAATGCTGTACAATCCACACAGCATCATCTAGCCCCAAGCTAAGCAGAGCTAGAGGACTGGGTACTAGAACACTGACATACATTACATAGATAGATATTTTTTATTATACCTACATATAAAATACCCAGAACACCTGGAATAAATATTTGTAGATCGACATTTGTTCCAAGGAAGGAATCGAACCTGCAACCTCTGAATAACTCTGAGTATAGGTCTGTTAAATATAGTTAGAAATTATAATTGCAAACAATATTTCATATTAAGTGAAAATACCACGTCATTAACCTACTGTCATTAAATTGCTTTCAATCCAGATTTAGCACAGACAATCGACGCGACCGTAAGTCAGACTTAAAACGGATGTCAGTGTCAAAGTCAGGTGTCATTGTCAGCTTAGGACAGTGCTTTAATGACGGCTTAAAGACGCAAATTGTAGGACAAGTGAGAATCTGAGAATTAAGTGGTTTGATGATAGAATCGGAGAAGGGCTGTGATGATTTTGATAAGCCAAGCAATCCTAGTAGGTAGATACTATGGGTACTTACTAGATTGCTAATGTAATTTTTATAAATAATGGTTATCTATTTTATATGGTTTTTATATTATGATATTTCATGATATAAAATGTTAGTAGCGCAGTTCGTAATAAACAAATACCTATGTTCTACAAAATAAATCAATATTAATAGGAAAATACATATTACTTATACATTTTGGCAAATGTATCTTTATTTTCTTTACCTTTCAATAATTAAGTAAGTACTTATGTAAAAATAATATTAAAAAAACACAAGCAAAGAACTGAATAGATGAACACTATTAAATATCTCTTAAAAAAGAGACATGATATGAATAAAAAAGTATGCTATCAATAAAAATAGTTATTTTCAGCGCGTGCCTACGTTTTCATATTTAATATCTATCTAGAAGATATTTCATATTTTTCCATTTAACCCGTTAATGATCATATAGCGGCACTTAACCAACCCGGGGTGGGCAGTTAGGCAAATTATAATAATTTACGACCAATTAGCCCACAGCTGGGTCACTAAAACCACAGTATACACAACACTTAATATGCAGCTAAACTGCGGTGTCGGTTGCTAATGATATTTGTTATTTTTATTGTTATTATTGTGTATAAGATTTATCATCGCGTATATTTTTCAGTAATACATTTTTTATTGTACCGTAAAAGCTTTATTTATTTTATGTGTGTTTAAGATAATTTGGAAGGTAGCACTTTAGTTGTGGTTATTAATATTGTTATCAGATTTCAGTTTTACAGATCATAAAACGCTTTTAAACCACTTTCTGCGATCTAAAAAGTATTCTAAATAAAACAAACATCAAACATACAAATAAAACACAATTAATTTAGCAAGATTCGATTTTAAAAACAAACTTTTTTTAATATAGAACAGAAATATCGGAATAGACAATAATGTCACTAATGCTGGGGCCACACTAGCGGGCTACGGCGAATATTCGTGTTAACGCGATGTATGTGGCCGGGTACATCGTGTCATCGCTTAGTATATCGCCTTTATCCGAACACGATGTTTTTGTCGCGCCAACACGATACGAATATTCGCCCGCTAATGTAGCCGAAGCATGATAGACTATTCTTGATTTGAATTAGCCTTTGCTTATTTTTCTTAATCTTTATTTATTTAATCAACTTGATTATGCCACCTTTAACAAGGCAATTAAAAAAATATGCCTCTACTTATGTATGAAACTTCTGCTACAACCTTATTACTGGTTTCAAATTTCAAATACAAAACGATCCGAACTTTTTTATCTTTAAATGATCGAGTGCACGCAATTGCTTGCAATAAACATTGCCATATCTACAGGTAGCTAAAGACCATCAGATGTGGTCGATAATTCATTGTCAGATGTTATTTCTGGATGCGCGCGCGCACATTTGCGACCATCCGGAACACTTTTGTTTCATTCATATGCGACATGTTTTGTTCTACATTTCTATAGTATAAGACTAATATTTAGAAAATTATGTTTTTAATTATGCTTGTATGTGTTAAAGATGATCCTAATTATTATCTACTATATACAGGTATCTACTGATTAAAGTAATTAATAGAATTAAAGATTTTAATCGACTTATTAAATGGTTTCTTTGCAATGATTATCATCTAAGGAAATCTAAGGTTCAAAAGTTCTGCTAAAGGAAGCTTTTGCAGATTTTTAAGACGATTTTAAGATTTCCCTATTATTCAGTTGATGGGAAAATGTGTGATACATTTATATTATTTGGTCCAAATATTATTGTTTCCTAATGAAAATTTTCAAAATATTCTGAAATTACAAATCGGAACTAAACTCGATTCCAAATGCGTTGGCTACCGCGAAAGATAACTGGAAATCGATTCCGATTCTTACGTCCAGAATAAGGCCCCAGTTTGTTGAGGTATTGGGCACATAATGACATCTGACATTAAATCATCTTCATGACATGCAGATATTTAGGTAGGTAAGTACTATAGTTTTATATTTACTATATTTATTAGAATCTTCCATTAAAATTTTACTACTGATTATATTGGCTAGCCTCACTGAAAATATATTGAAGATTGTTTAGACTACCAGTAGGTTAGGTTAATTTATCTGCATTTTCAATGAGTACTACATATCGTTGCCTATTAATAACAATAGATTATGTCCACGTTAAGTGCATTTGCCAATGATATTATGATGTATAACTAAACTGTTCTGGCACTACATCTAGGCCAGAGGACTGTACCTACCCCAAGTACGAGTTTGTGGACACACGGATCGTAGAGACGCAAGCGCCGCGCCGAGCGCCACCGATTTTCTATGTAAATCCAAGCTTCTCAAGAAATCTGCTAGGGGCGCTGCTTGTATCTCCATACAAAATCGGTGGCGCTCGGCGATTGCGTCTCTACGATCCGTGTGTGCACAAACTCGTACTTGGGGTACTGAGCAAGAATAAATGACAATCGTAAACGTAATGTATTTAATACACTGCGCGGTAACGCTACAACGTAAACATTAAAGCTGACGTTGACGCGCAGTGTATGACACGTCATTGTTTCGATACGTTTACGATTGTCACATTTATTCGTGTTTAACTTCTTATAGTTATCTATCATTCACACTGAGAAACATTCCCTCTTTTAAGGCTTTATTTATACAATTAAATATTGCCTTAAAAGAGAGCTGGGCTTTGTTACATACATTGAAACGCCTCTAGAACGGTAATATAAATAGTAGTTCATATAAACTATCAAAACGTCATGACAATCGTGACCATGTGTGTGTGAATATGACTAAGTAGGAGATTACTGTGGTCTGATTTACTAATAAAAAAATCGATTATTTATACTTACCATTTTTTTTTCCATAACCTATCTCGTCCCACGGCTGGGCAAAGGTCTCCCCCATGTCCTTCCTCTCATCCATGCTCTCCAATAGATTAAAAAATGATCAAATTAAATAACTCGTTTTAAAAATGCGATTGGAAAAGTCATGTTTTAATTACAATTAAAACATTATTTTGAATAATTAAAATATTTTTTTACGTACAGATGAGTACACAAGTATGTAGATACATTCCTTTATGAGTCAACACAAAGTGTCTCTTAATTTTGCCTCCCCCACAGACGGGCTTTACAAAGTTGTATCTAGTGTAGCGACAGCAAAAAAAACACAAAACTATATGAAAATAGAACAAAATATCACTAAAGAATTATGACACTCAAGACATGGGTCACAGTTGGTAGTACCTAGCTCTGTCGTCTATGCGTTGTGGGTTCTATCCCCACCGTTTAATAAATGTTTGTGTGATCTACTCTGATGTTTGTTTGCGCCTGGGTGTTTAAAAAAATGTATGAAGATTTATTCTATTAGCAATATCTATAATTATGTTTTTATTAAAAAAAAGTGACAGCCTGAATAATGTAGAGCGTCCGGCGAGATAGAGCGACGATCTGCGGAATGTAGCTGGCAAGTAGGTACTGAAAACAGCCGAAGACCGGGCTCGTCTTAGTAGAAACCTACATCCAGCAGTGAACTGATATAGATTGGCGCTGAAGAGCCTGAATTTTAGGAATCTGTGTTATTTTTCTGCTATCGGTATATAAAGAGGGTGGCACACAAAGATCCGTTGCTCTTTCCTCCGGTCTTCGTCCCACTTTTTACTTTTTGGTCGGCGCCCCCTGTCGGACGATGCGGTGCTTTTTGTTCACTGAGCTGCTTGTTTTATGTTTAGTTTACATGATTTTTCACATTATAGAAGGAAAACTTTATAATTTGCTATTTTAATTAAATCCGGCGAGATGGAGCGACGATCTACGGAGTGTAGCTGGCAAACACTGGATGAGAAGAGCCGAAGACCGGGCTCAGCGGCGCGTTTTGGGAGAGACCTACGTCCGGTAGTGGACTGATATAAGTTGATGATGATGATTTTCATTAAAAAAAATGACTCAAAAAGAAACGATATTCACAATAAATGAGAAAATACTAGTAAAATCATATTCATATTCATTTATTCTTTGCTCACAAGTACCTATACATATTTTATACAGCTTAGGTGTAATATAGCTAGAGTAGGTACCTAAGTAAGAACATGTACCCTGAAAGGGCGTAGTATTGAGTCATGCGTTTTTAAACAAATAGGTCTTGATCAAATTCAAACCACAAGAAAATAGGAAAATAAAAACATTTTTGAATTGAAAACCTTCTTTTGAAGCAAGTTGAAACAGAGATTGAGTGGTTCATCGAACGGAACTAAAATAATGATTAAGTAACTAATTAATAGTTTAATAATAATGAAGAATTAAAAATATATCTAATCTTATTATATTCATGAATTAATTTTAATGGTAAGTAATATGTAAAATTAATGAGTAAGTAGGTACAGGATGGAATTTAAGCGGAAAATTAATAAAATAATAATTTGACTTATTACATTTAAGGTCTTTTTGAAGGTAATCAGAGGAAAATCTCTGGAAATTTTCTTCTTGAGGTTTCACTTGATAAATTTATTTAGAGTATCTACCTAAGTAGGTAGGTACCTACTTGGTAATATAACTAAATTAATTAAGTATCAAAATCTTAGACCTCGATCACAAAATAATTATTATCTATAATAGGATATCAAACAAAATAAAAATCCTGATCTGATGAAATATTTTGACATAACGTTAAACTTATTTGTGTCAAATAGGGGTGAACCTACTAATCCCATCACATCAGGTGGGCCATCTGCACATCAATATAATTAAGTGTAATTACTTATAGGTGCGGTATTTTAATTATAACTTTTATATCAATACATCTTATAATAGAAACACTGCGGCATCGGCTCCCATTCCAACTAAACGAATGTTCATACAAAGACAAATCAACCAGTATAACCTGATCCCCCACACCCCTCCAAAGACCCCTGAATAGGGTGAAACGGGAGTATCGCTATGCATTTTTACGGGTCTTTTGTGGATGGACAATGTTACTTTTCAGCTAGAGCGTGTGTTTGGTAGACCTTATGCTGTTGGAATAAGGTTGAGTTTTGCTTGATTTTGTATTGGATAAGATTGCCCCCCTATCCTCATACTAGGAGCGACCCACCACCTCAAGGCAACGTCTTGGAAATGTTTAGACTTGCTTCTATACGTTTTGTTCGTCTTTTATTCTGTCTTTATGTGAGACAGATAGGTTGCTTTGTGAGACTTGAATGATTTGTTATGCTGAAAGCTTTCTGAGGTAAAAAGACTGGAATATAAAGGAAATTTCTGTTTTAATGGAAATAATGTCGTTTTAAATATACTTATCTAGAATTATTTGTGACTATTGAATTCTTTACTTTAAATAAAAGATACGAGGATTTGTTTACATCAGGATGTAAACACTTAAAATTAAAAACATATCGAAGATGCGACAGTTTTTTTAGTTTTCTTTTCAATGTTTCTTCTTTGAATTGGCACATCCGCTATTAATTTTTTCTTATCGGTTCCATTGCTTTTCTGAAGTCTACAGTTATTTTACAACCGTTTTACTTTTACCTATGTTTTATAGAGAACTAATAAGACACTGCCATTTTATTCTAACCTCCCTAGTCTCAAGGGTTTGCTAGAAGAAACCACCTAGATCATATAAATCTGTTTATAACAAAGCATTTAACAATTTAAGAAAG
Organism: Ecliptopera silaceata; assembly: GCA_932527185.1. Lineage (NCBI taxonomy): Eukaryota > Metazoa > Arthropoda > Insecta > Lepidoptera > Geometridae > Ecliptopera > Ecliptopera silaceata. The sequence goes on from OW052211.1 coordinate 4,688,523, forward strand.
TCAAAACCTCGTCGCCAATAATAGGTAAAGCCAGCGCCACACTTTTCCGCAATCGCTCACCAATCCGACAATAGATATGACGCGCGCAGAATAAACAATAGTCGGTACAATTCGTTGCTATTGTTGAACGGAGCGCTCCGATTGGTCGAGGGGCACAATGGATGCCGCCCACATCACAATGCCCTATTGTCGTGAATGCGCCGCCCAGGAACAAAATTACCTATGAAAGAATCTAACAAGTCAGATAGGGCCGGCGATGTAGAATTAAAACCACACAGAACTTTTCACTAGAGTTTATTGATTAATCAGTATTAACTTATTCACTTTCCACTAGAAATTACTTATAAAGAATTATAATTTATAAATCGCACAGCATTTCTGCGTAGCTACTGCTGATTACTTTACTAGTTGAAGTTTGAACACCGAATGCCAGCTCCCCTTGCCACTGCCTACTCGCAGGTTCGCCACACGCCATTTTGTTCTCAAAGATGGCGTGCAAGTCTTATCGTGCAAGTAGTTGACAGCGAAATAATTTAAATGATGTTTTATAAAACTCAGTATTTTTAACATATCATGATTCCATAAATTTATATATAATTTTTAAATACTATTTTCAACTTCCTATGAATTTACATTTAACAGAATAAAAATAGACAATAATTAGTTCCACAGTATTCCACACTATTTCCTGTCAATTGTGTTTTTAATATTTTTAAAAATAACTGAATAATGTAAAAATAAAATGAAATCTAATAATTGATTAAAAATGTTCTAAAATTATACTAAAACAACTTCGAACGCTTACAAATTCGTCCATCCTGATTCTCAGTCACGACCTCGTGATATATGATTTATTTTTTTACTGAATTTATAGTTTATCCATACAACATAAAAACACAATTTTATAACAATCCTTCTATGTATCCAATTACTAATCTGGATTTTACATTAGTCAACTATTTTTATTGACTAATTATTTACATTATTCAATCAATTTTACATCACTCTGCTAACAATACTAACACATATGAAACATATTATCCATACTAACCATACTAAGTATATCAATTATTTTAATTGACTAATCATTTACATTATTCAATCAATGTTACATCACTTTACTAACAAATATGAACCATATTATCTATAATATTTATGTATTATCCATATTATCCATACTATGTCAATTATTTTAATTGACTATTCATTTACATTATTTAATCAATGTTTCACTCTTTTTTCACTTTATTAACAATACTAACAAATATGAAACATATCATCCATATTATCCATACTAACCAATACTAACCAATACTAACCAATACTAACCAATACTAACCAATACTAACCAATACTAACCAATACTAACCAATACTAACCAATACTAACCAATACTAACCAATACTAACCAATACTAACCAATACTAACCAATACTAACCAATACTAACCAATACTAACCAATACTAACCAATACTAACCAATACTAACCAATACTAACCAATACTAACCAATACTAACCAATACTAACCAATACTATCCAATACTAACCAATGCTGATATTCAAACTAACTAAGAAGAAAAGAGAGATAAATCTAAGAAGAGAGAGAGAAATCTAAGGAGAAATAATTCTAAAAAGAAAGAGAAATCAGCAGATAGAAATCTAAAGCTAATACGAATATTTCATTATAGGCTCTTAGTTATTGTGTGTACCACAATAATATCATTTAATCGATCTATATCCATTTTATATATACGCGTCCAAATTTTAATTGGACATTATGTATCAACTCTTTTAAACACACTCATCTATATCCAAAATTTCATTGTCATTCTCATTATCCTCACTCATGTCGTCCGCACTGATTCCTAACTCTTCTTTTTCATCAGAACTTTCATCACTTTCATAAGATCTTTTAAAGTTTAACCATGGGTGTACCTTTTCTACCGGGTATACGCCTCTATACAAAGCCTTTCCTTTGCGTCTAGTAATGGAAGTATCTTCCACAGTATACCTATCATTACTCATAACTTTGATAATTTTGTAAGGTCCTAAACACTTTGAAATTAGTTTTTTACTTTTCCCTGGACATAAAATAGATCTTTCTACCCTAACCAAATCTCCAACTTTAAATTTTCGCGGTTCGCATCTAGATTTATCAAAACGTTCTTTTTGTTTTTGTTGTGTTTTAGCTGTATGTTTTTCTACCTCTGTTCTAATATTAGTTAAATTCTCAGTTATATTACAATGCTCGTTTTCATTTACTACTGTCGACTTTATAATGCCCTCCGCCATACTAGTTAAATTGGTACCGAATAATACTTCCGCTGGAGTACGTCCAATACCTTTATTGGTTGTATTATTCAATCCCCATTGGACGTCTAGGACCTTAGTATCCCAGTCAGATTCATCTCGTCCGTGATTCATTGCAGTCAACGAGTCTAGAATGGTGCGGTTGTACCTTTCCACTTGCCCATTTGCTCGTGGAGTGGCAACCGCATTCATTATATGTTTTACTCCCACATCTCCTAAAAATTTACCGAATTTTTTTCCGGTAAATGAAGAGTATCTATCAGTTATTAACCTCACAGGGCACCCGAAGGTGGCAAAATACTCTTTGAAGACTTTTATTGTTGTAAAAGCTTTTGTATTCCTAACGGGTTTTAAAATAATGAATTTACTGTAAGAATCGATAATAACCAGTAAGTATTTATTCTTACTTTTGCTTGCATTGAATGGGCCCAAATGGTCTGCGTGAAGGGTGTGAAATGGTTTAGCGATCTTAGGTATTGGATGTAGATATCCAGATCTTTTACCTGCTGGAGTTTTACTGTGAGCACATTCTAAACAGGATTGAACATATTTTTTTGTAAACTTTTTCATTTTTGGGAACCAATAAGTTTCTTTAATTTTATCAAGAGTTTTCTCTATCGAAAAATGACCAATGTCATCGTGGCATGCTTTGAGAATATGCCACCTCACACCTTTCGGTACTAGCCATTTGAGTCCATGATCAGTAGTCCTATACACACTGTTATTTTTTATGCAAAAGTTTTGTTTGATGTCGATCACGTTTTTACTTTCAGGGTCCAATAGTACTTGCTTAATGCGCTCTATCTCTCCATCTGCTGACTGAACTGTCCTAAGCCAATCGTCAGTAATATTTAATATAGTAGGTAATTCTAATTCCTCTATTGAATCACCAGAAACGGGGTTTCGGCTAAGCGCATCAACATGGCACATACCTTGACCAGATTTATATTTTATGTCACAATCGAATTCTTGTATCAAACTCCACCAACGAGCAACTCTTGGGATCATATCCCTTTTCATAAATGTCGCTCGTAAAGAGTTGCAGTCGGTTACAACCGTAAAGGGCATACCTACCAAATATGGTCTAAACTTTACAAGAGACATCACTACAGCCAAAGTTTCAAGTTCGTAGGATGAAAAGTGTTGCTCTATCGGTGAAGTTTGACGGCTAAAATAAGCAACTGGTTTTAAATCGCCACTTTCCTGTCTCTGAAGCAATATACCACCTACACCCCACTTGCTTGCATCAGTATGCAATTCGGTTGTAAGAGATGGATCATACAGAGCCAAAATGGGTCTGGAAATTAGTCTTTTCTTTAATTCTTCAAACGCCCCTTGTTGGTCACTACCCCAGTTCCAAGGAACATCATTTTTCAACAAGGAAGTGAGTGGTTTAGCTATAGTTGCGAAATTCTTTATGAACTTCCTAAAAAAACTAGCTAATCCAAGGAATTGACGAACGTTATGAACGTTTTCGGGAGTTGGAAAGTGCTCTACCGCCTCTGTTTTCTTAAGACCTGGCTTTACACCGTCTGCAGTTACTTCAAATCCTAGAAAATCAACGGATGTTTGAAAAAAATAGCATTTACTTGGTTTTAAGGTTAAATTGTAAGTCCTTAACCTTTCTAGAATTTGCTGTAACTTTTCCAATCCTTCTTCTACAGTCTTAGACGGCACCAAAACGTCATCCATGTAAGCTACGGCAGTGTTAAAACGAAGTGATCCCAGAGCTTTATTTACGGCTCTTTGAAACACTGCTGGAGCATTTGCGAGACCAAAAGGGAGTCTATTGAATTCCCATTGCCCGTCAGGAGTTACAAAAGAAGTTTTGGGTTTCGCTTCTTCAGTCAACTGTAACTGATAATATCCACTTGCTAAATCTAACGTGCAGTAGAATTTATTACCAGACAGCCTATTCAACTGATCCTCCATACAGGGAAGGGGATAATGCTGTTTTATAGTTTTCCTATTTAGTGCTCTGTAATCTATGCAAAGGCGTTTATCACCAGTTTTTTTTCTTACTAGGATAATTGGACTTGCATAGGGAGAATTCGATTCTCGAATCATGCCAGCATCACACAACTCGTCCACCATACCTTGGACTTCCTGCCTTTCTTTATGAGAAAGCCTATACGGGCGGTAAACTATCGGTTGATCGTCAGTAAGGTCAATATTCATTTTTTCTAGATCTGTACAGCCTAATTCGTTTAATGTCGTAGCGAAACAATCACGGTAAGAGTTAACCAAGGTCAGTAATTTAGATTTATACCCTTCAGAAATGTCACCAACATTCAAGTCTTGTAGAGTAAAAGGTTGGGGTGGTTCTTTAACTGTGATTCTATTTACCTCATATAACCCAAAAGACTCTAACACGATTTCAGCCCGAACAATCAAATCATTTCGTTTTAATGTGACTGGATTAGAATTTAATGGAGTTACTAATATTTCACTCCTACCATTTTTTATTGTATAAATTCCTTCTTCCACTTGATATTCTTTACCCGGCTGTCCTCGGTAACAACTGCGCACATAAACGTCTCCATCAAATTTAGTACCGCTACAGACTTCTATCAGATCTGATCCTTTAACTGTGACGTCACTAACCACCCTAAGTTGTAATAACCGTTTCGATTCCTCTCCTACATCATAACTTGTCCTAAACATGAGATCTTTCTCTGTTTTGAGAATTTGAATGTGCGGTTGTTCGGTAAGGGTTTGGCCTACTAATAATGGGTACTTCAGAAAATGATCCGGCACAATAACGCATGCGACTGTGGCGTTTACATTTTGGATCTGTACACCAGCCATAACCGAACCTAATGAATTAACAACCGCGCCTCCAAATCCTACCATCGGATGACTTTCGCGACTGTCAATTTTATCAAATATTTTTTTAGCTTCGCTCTCTTGTATTAAAGTTAGCTCGCTACCTAAATCAACAAAACATACAGAGTCATGCCCATTTATCACAACTTTTTGTACATATTTATTTGACAACGTATTTCTATTAAAGTCTTTAATCACTAAAATTGCTTTTTCCTTCTCCCTGCCTTCGTCTTCCTTCTTTTTGCGAAAACACTCAGACTCTACATGACCTATCAATGAGCAATTTGTGCATTTTCTGACCGGTTTCGTACATCTGGAGGCTGAATGGCCTTCTTGTTTGCAATTATAGCACCGCACGTTTGCATTTGTTTTATTTTGAGCATTGGGAAAATTACCTTGCTTTGAATCTCGTGCCTTCCTATTTCCAGAAGTTCCAGTATTAAAACTCCTATAGGTTGCGGTTTTTACGTTGCGTAAATAGGACAGTAATTTATCCTGATCATCGAACTGCGCTGCCTCAGCACCTAAGCGTACTGACCTATCATCTATTCCGTGCAATATACACTCAACTGCCCTTTTACCTATTATTTCACAACGATTAAGTAGAGATACTTTCTCGTAAAAATATTCTTCAAGCGACTCCCCAAATTTAGCCCTTCTTGCCAGCATGTCGGCAAGCATTTGGCCGTAATTTTCCGCAGACGGGAATGCGGACCTGAGTTTGGACTGCCATTCAGTCCAAGAAAATAGAAGTGTAGGTAACCCCTCGTACCATTTTTTCGCTACACCTACGAGTTTCGGTAATGCATAATGCACGGTTTGTCGTTCAGTCCACCCATATATTACAGCGCATTCATTTACTTTAGTGAGCCAGTTATTAATGGTTTGGTTTTTTAAGGAAGGGTCGAATTCTGGGACTACATTTATATTTGAAAAATTTTCTCTATTTTTGCTATTTGAAGAGAGGTTAGTCAAAATTTTTGTAAACTGAGACATAAATTCATGTGTTGAATTTTGGACTGGAGAGTGGGCCCTACCTTGCCTAGCTTCCCTACTGCGATGACGAGATGGTCCATGGCCATCATTGTAGTTCCTCGTCCGGTTGCCTCGGGATTGTAGTAGTGGTGATCGGCTGCGAACTCTCGTACGACTTCTCGATATCCTAGACTCCACAGGTCCTGGCGGCGTGTGTAGAACGCGACGTCGTGAGGCCCGAGAGCTGCGACGTCCGCGGTCGACTGTTGCATCCTCTGGTACGGAGTAGGGAACTTCTCCAATCCGCATCGGCGACGGTGCAGTAGGTTCCTCTTCGTCGTCCATTATTTCTCCCAAGCTGTAACAGTTTTATTTAAGGGACATCAACTGCTCGATATAAATAGATCATACATAAATGGGGAAAATAAATTTTAGAGTTAACGATAAAATACAAAAATACACATGATTACGAAAAGCATCTACTAAAATATACATGACTAGATTCGCGAGGAGCGCTGCCAAGCGCTGACTTGACCATGAGCGCCACTCGAGAAACAGCATACACATCCATAAAACAAAGCAGTGTGGGTAGCACTGCTAAAGAGTAGCCTTAGCCACGTGCACCACACTAAGATTAGTCGCATTCTACATATATATATCGTATGGTTAGCACAGCCAAAGAGTAGCCTTGGCACTGTGCGCCACACGATACAGGATACTAAAATATTATATTCATGCAAATGAAGTCCTCTAAATCGTATGGTTAGCACAGCCAAAGAGTAGCCTTGGCACTGTGCGCCACACGATACAGGATACTAAAATATTATATTCATGCAAATGAAGTCCTCTAAATCGTATGGTTAGCACAGCCAAAGAGTAGCCTTGGCACTGTGCGCCACACGATACAGGACACTAAAATATTATATTCATGCAAATGAAGTCCTCTAAATCGTATGGTTAGCACAGCCAAAGAGTAGCCTTGGTCACATGAGCCACACGAAATATACTAAGCATGCAAATTAAAAACATGAATATTACTATAGAAAGGTACATTTTTTTTTTTTTTTTTTTTTTTTTCTAAACTTCTATTTATGTTGGAAATTAAAAAAACTGTTAGTTACGTACCTTTCACTTGGAGTATCCCACTTCTGACTTGAAAGAATCTAACAAGTCAGATAGGGCCGGCGATGTAGAATTAAAACCACACAGAACTTTTCACTAGAGTTTATTGATTAATCAGTATTAACTTATTCACTTTCCACTAGAAATTACTTATAAAGAATTATAATTTATAAATCGCACAGCATTTCTGCGTAGCTACTGCTGATTACTTTACTAGTTGAAGTTTGAACACCGAATGCCAGCTCCCCTTGCCACTGCCTACTCGCAGGTTCGCCACACGCCATTTTGTTCTCAAAGATGGCGTGCAAGTCTTATCGTGCAAGTAGTTGACAGCGAAATAATTTAAATGATGTTTTATAAAACTCAGTATTTTTAACATATCATGATTCCATAAATTTATATATAATTTTTAAATACTATTTTCAACTTCCTATGAATTTACATTTAACAGAATAAAAATAGACAATAATTAGTTCCACAGTATTCCACACTATTTCCTGTCAATTGTGTTTTTAATATTTTTAAAAATAACTGAATAATGTAAAAATAAAATGAAATCTAATAATTGATTAAAAATGTTCTAAAATTATACTAAAACAACTTCGAACGCTTACACCTATTTCGTGATCCAATTGTAGGAATGTTGTCTGAATCAGAGAACAATCGTACCTATTGTCATTGGGGCTTTAGTTTTCTGTAGATAATTCACTAGATGACTTTAGCTACAAACGCTACAAACTATTTTTAAATATCACAACATTTGGTATTGTTTTGCACTTAAAAAGTCATGTTCAGAACGGATAACATTTCAGCAAAACGATAAAGGAATATTTAAGTAATGCTAAAAATACCAGTAGGTAGGTATACGTTTATCACAAAAATCATAAAAGTCAAGCGAACAGAATTCAATCAAAAGTGGAAGCCAATATTTTAAAAGCCCGAAAACACATTAGAACAGAGTAAACAGCTAATACATTTCTTTTTACAGTAAAAAATCACTTTAAAATCGTCGCAAATGGATGCTACTTACTTTTTTCCGTAAAAGTTTCGTAAAACTAAGTGAAACGGTCATCATGTCTGTTAATATCTTCGAGGTAATGTTAGGGGAGGCTACAAATGTGTATTAGTGTTTAATGGACCCATTTGGACTAAGTTTTTTACGGAAATGTGTAGAGAGAACCGTATTTTTGAACATTAAATCACTAACTAGGCGAGTGCTTTTATTCTAATTTCAATCAAATAGAGAATTTTATTTATTTTGATACGTTGATGGGATAAGTTTTATTTGCTATAAGTAGGTAGGTACTACGACTATGTTCGTATGTTACATGCAAATACGATATTTCAATGAATTTACAGTCCTTATTAATAAAAAAAACTCTATTGGTACGAAAATAAGACCAACTTTGAACCCACGACCTTAAGATTGAAAGACAAAGTTGCTATCAATAAACCACTAGAGACGCAAAACAAACGTTCAGATGATACGATGAAACTAAATTATCAAAAAAATATAAATTCTTCTATCATGTATAAAACAGTTTATTCTTTAAAGTATCTAATAAATCGGTAGTCAAAGGTCATGAGAAACCTAATAACATGTTAATAAATAAATAACTACTTACTGGGTTTATAAATCGCTAATAGAATGAGCCTATTTGTAGACTCGGGTCACTTTACTGACGCAGTTAAGATAGCTTATATGTGGTTTCACCTATTTTGGTTGGGAATCTAAAAAATTTTTTTTTTTTTTGTGTGGGTTTTATGAACAGGCAGATAAAGAATATGTTGTGATATTTTAGTTGTAATTTTGGATTAAGCTTAATTTACCTAACAACTAATTAACATCATCATCATTTCAAGACTCAATTGTCATACGCAATTATCAACGGAAATTACAGAAATACACACAAATTTATTGATTACAATCAAATGATTTGCTACTAAATGATACAACTCCTAATAAGTAGGTATACTTTCCAATAAAAGAATCATTAAAATCGGTTCACCCAAAACAAAAAGGACACAATACAAAACAACAGATTTAAGAAATATATCTAAAGACTTATAAAAAGCTTATCTGTGCAATTATCAGTTTTATTTTTAAAGTAGATACAAAAAATAATCGTACCTCTAAATAAAATAACTCTTTAGTGTAAACATCGCATAAATAAACAACAAGTAACAAAGCATAGAAATCCACAGCAAGCGAATCCTACCGTAATTTATCACCGGAAAAAAGTGATTGAGCAAGTCCATGCGGAAAGCCACAATGCAGCGGCGGATTAGATGCACGGATCCGATCTTTAAATAGATAGTCAGCTGTTCTCAACCTAGCTAGTGCGGGTATTACGGTGAAGTGGCATGAGCGCGTTCGATACCTACGCTTGGAGGCCCGAGCACGAAAACATGACATCGTAAACGTATCGAAACGGTGGCGTATTCGAGTGACATTAGGACCCGCGTTGACGCTAGCTCGATTGTCGAACGTTGCAGCGTCACTGTGCAGTGTGTCTTGTTTATGTTAACGTTACGTTTACGGTTACACATTTATTTTCATAAGTACAATTTTTATGAGTTATCCCAATTATACGAAGTTCACAAAATTATTTTCAATATTATATTTTTGACGTGACAACGTCTTATAATTCGATAGAGCCGGCTGCACGCACGAAAAAACATGACTCATGAAGCGTTCCGGCGTTCCGGCTTTCCGGCGTTCTGAGGCGTTACCGTATACCGTTCGTTGACGTTGTCACGTTCAACTATCGTCAGTAAACCGACTTTACAGACAACCATTTTTTTTTTGTCTAATATGAAAAAAGAAAGAAATCTTTGGAGATAAAAAACTAAAAACACATTTTTATTCAAAGCACTTAAGTAGCATATAATGTGTAGTATGTTCACCACACATTTCACATTTTTCCTAGACTTAAGCCTTCCAGAACCTCTAAAATCTCGAAAATTATCCGACACTTGTTTCACGTAGGTATTCTTGCACCAAATGTTGAGCTTCCCTGAGATATCCTATCTACAGATATGTATAGACGCGAGGATAGATAGAAAGGCCGCTAAGTGATGCCAATTAGCCAGTGGCGCGCCCTCTACTGACACCGACCGGCAGTTAAGCAGTTTACACTATCACTATACGCTTATAGCAAAGAGATATATTATACGGAATTTTATCGCGTAGGTACCTTATTGTAATTTTTTTCGACGTTTCTGCTAAGTTGCAATAGCCGTGGTCGGGAGCAGACTGGAGCATAGAATCTATTTACTATGTTAAATTAAACTAAATATTAAATATTCACGGACACTTCACACATCACACTCTAGTCCCAAACTAAGCAAAGATTAAGGGAACTAGATTGCTGAAGAATACTAATATACTTACTTTTTTTTATAAATACATACATAGTAACACGCAGGCACAGAACAAATATATCTGTTCATCACACAAATATTTGCTCTGGGTGGAAATCGAACCCACACTCACAGCATGGAAGGCAGAGCTAACTACCAACTGAGCTGTATTAGTAGTGGATGGTGTGTTTGTGTTATTTTTTAAGATTATTTTATAGATTTACCATAATGTCTTCTTACTGCTCTTTAATTGTAATATGTGTGTGTTAGTTTGCCAAATAAACGTTTCATCTATATATCTACAATCTAACATCAAAATGCCGCTATATCTAAGTGAAAGCAAGTTGATAGTAACAAAACCGCAGATGAAACAGAGGGGTGGAAATGAACCCGTTATCCGGAAAACGAGGGTTCATCGGAATTATGAACATACCATGATATTAGATTTAAATTACTTAATGTTACAGGGGGCTGCTTCGTAAGGGTTTCCGAAACTTGTAAGATAGGGGAGAGTTAGGTTTTGAACCTATTGACTTATTCACAGAGAGTATCGAGACTCGACATTACAAACAATTCTTAAGAAATTAGCCATTACTTATTTACTTATGTACCTACTTATTTTTTATTACAAATACTATTTGACAAACTTTATGAGACCAAACTTTTGTTTGAATCTCTGACTAGCCTCTTAGACGATGGTACCTATCTGTGAAGATGTCTACCGTGCCTGGAAATCGAAGTCCTTCTATTCATAAAAAAAATTGCTTAACAAACTACACAACAAACAAACGCTTGAAATAATGAACAAACGCTTTAATTAATATCTACTAAAATTATTTCCAAAATGATACAAAAGCCCCATAATAATTTCCAAGATATGGTCTTGGTTTATCAAAATTGGCATCAAGTCTTTGATACTGTCAGCAAACAAAACATAACCTTAGCAACTTCGGTAGGTACTGTTCGCAAACAAAACACCGAAAACCAATCAAGTAATTGGCATGCCCTACTGGGGTCGATAATCTTCATTACTGGGACAAAAGTAGGGGGGGTAAGGGTTGCTAGGGTGGGGAGTTTGCCGAAGAATAGGGTATTTTGGCTAAAATATCTTATAAAGAGTTATTTTACCTAAGTGTATTTAAAGTATTAATGTTACTTGTATGTAACACAATGTATGTAAGTAGGTATGTATGACGAATGATGTGGCGCGGCGGGCGAAGGTCTGCGACGCTGAGGTTGTGGGTTCGATTCCCTGCCTTGGCATGAATGTTTGTACGATCTGCAAATATTTATTCCAGGTGTTCTGGGTATTTTATATGTATAATAAAAAATATCTATCTGTGTAATGTATTGTATTAAGTATGTCAGTCTTCTAGTACCTACCCATAACACAAGCTCTGCTTAGCTTGGGGTTAGATGATGTTGTGTGGATTGTCCAGCAATATATATTAAAAAAAAAACAGACATAAGTAATTTTCTTTGCCAAGAAATTTTGTAACTAACAGAATTAAAAATGATTTTTCTAGTCAATTATTGGTCTAATTTGGTTATTTCAAAAATACGTAATAAGGAAGAGTCATTTGACTGCGATCTTAGCAAATTAAACTTTAGTGCTAAGGCTTCAGAAATCAATATGATTTGCTGAAAATCAAATAGACAAATTCAAGTGGTCAAATTAAGTAAACTATTTTGGCTTCTGTTTAATTTATTTAATCGGGTATTGGTTCTTTGAGGCAAGTAAATAAAATTTTCATCTTTGGTGTTTGACCTAAAAGCTTTTTTTTTGTCTATAACATGTTTCACATTAAAAATATACCTATAGGTAATGGAATAAAAAGTTTTATTAAATTATTAAATCTGTGTGGTGAATGGCAATTAGTGTACGATATCTAAATCCGGTGTTATACCTACTTAGTTGAAGAGTCAAGATTTAATTGCCAAAAATGTATTGCTAATTAATAACCATTTTATCTGAAGCTCAGATTCATATCGGAATCTGAGCTATCGAAAGCTCTAGATAAAATGGTTAATAATGATTTAAACTATTTCAGTTTACAGGTCTCACAATAGAATGTGTTTAAATATATAAATAATAAATAAATAATGCTGGACAATCCACACAACATTTTATTATTAACATATTTTGGTTTGTAAATGATAACAATATCCAATAAAACTATTTAAAATTTAAGTAAATAAGTGTAGTCTCAAAATCCTTTCTGACATCGTACTCCATATTAAACAATTTAACACAATTCTTAGTACAAATTACTTATTAGGTAGGTAGGTACCTACTTGATTCCTACTTGATTCTAAAGAAAATCAAAATCGTCGCGTTGAAACGAAAATTACCAAAATCTCCACAGAACAACGGAATGAGAGCTTGGAACACCGCTAGGGGGCGCCCCACACTTACATAGATAATACCCCCCTAGGGTGGGGGTAGGGGGTGGCCCCCACACATTCTTACACGCTTGCGCTCAATGTGGGTCATATTGTCCTTGCGTTCTGAGACTTATACACAAGTGTATGTATAGCATTATAATACGGCTTTTAATACGTTGTAGATTAAGAATTAAGACAGGAAACACTGCCAAGAACCAAAATAAGTGGAAAAGTTTGGGAGAAACCTTTGCCCAGCAGTGGGACGATTTATTTTATTTTATTTATTGTGTAACAAAATCCACAGCTCTTAGATTAAAAAGAAATAAACTAATTTGGGCAAGAGAAATATAAAAATTATAAATCATTTTATACGACCATTAGAGTAGGTAATTGTTATCTTAATCTACGTTGTAGATATGTTATTAATGAAACAGGTTCTTAAGTTTTTTTTTATGTTTTTGATATTTAGGTAAATTAGATCAATGCAATATTTTGATGTCTTACCATTATTAATCTTTAATTCAATATAATGGTAACCATTATATTGAATTAAAGATTAATTATTTTTTGTTGATTTTTATCTACCTATATTTTATTGTTTAGGTACATTAAATTATGTCAATATCTACTTAGCTTACAGAACAATTATGTGTTTGAGTAAATGTGTAATGTAGAAGATAAAAAAATACACTAAAATATAATATAAGTAATACTTATAGTTTTTATTTTTATGATGATATTCAATAGTAACATAATTTGGTTATCTTAAAGTGACGTAAAATTTTACGATTACGACATTATCAAAACTAAATTTCTATTTCAAGATTTTATTGAAACTGTCTTAATATTATACACAAGTCGTTAAAATATCCACTTAAATGTACCTACCTCAGTGTCATCTGAATTAAGTTCATCGGCTACCTATAAAATAGTAAGTAATTAAAGTTCTGATAAAAGTTCAAAAGATGGCGTTGAATGCCGACGATTTTATAACTAAGGTATAGTTACAGAGGGCCTTGTTTATTAGAAAATGAGTAGTAAGTTCTTATTAGTTGCTAAGATCGTTTTATCGCGTTACGTAAATATAACTGTATTTGATATACACTGCGCGTCAACGTCAGCTTGTCTGTCGAATTTCGTAGTATCACCACGCAGTGTGTCTTAGATTCGGTACGTTATTCGTGCTAAGGATTATGAAATCTTTCCTTTGGTATTTAAGAAATGGTATGAAAATATGGTGTGAAATAGGTATTATTTAATAATTCTGATTTAACTTGTTAAAAAAATACTTAGGTAAGTATATCGACTTGAAAAATCAGGTACTTATTGTAAGTAATAATATATTACCTACAGTGTTATGACAACATACGTTTGTTAAAAGTAGATATTGTATTATTATATTCATTGTTGGATTGGATGAGGTAGGTATCTACTGAGACTAAGTAGGTAGGTAGGTATGTCAGGCGTTTATAAATAGCCAGTTGGCATGATGTGAGGTGGACAAGTTAGGAGCGGAGTCTCACGCTCGACAATAGACTCGCCAATCACACTCGAACTGGCACACAATAGAATCGTTTTCCCCAGGCCACGCCTCGCAGCACAATGCCACAACACGCCCAGCCAAACAACGGCTGAAGAAAGAAAATTTTCTCCACAAATACAAATGTAAGAGATTGTATTGACTTTTTAAACGCCCTCATAGATCGGGCACACACCCACCCGAGCATTGTGGTGTGCGAAAATCGTTTCACAATGCTGGGCTATTCTGTACGCACACTGCGATCCGCGGCAGTAAAAGACGCTCGTCTGGGCGGAGCCTAGAGCGAGACAGAACCTCGCCTAGCTACCAAGAATGCGCCAAGCGTGAGCGAGCCCGTCGCTACACGCACACATCGACCGCTAGAAAAGGATGGGCTGAACCGCTTTGTATAGATTCCGCGGGATGAAAGCTGTTATTCCGCATAGACAATTGATTGTAAACGTATTTCTCAATGCAATACCACGAAATTTTTACGAATTCTGATAGGTTAGTGTAGCATTATGCTAATTTGATTTTAATATTGTAAGGTTTGATTCATTTTATGATAGTAAAAAGGCTCGAAGGACGGCATTGTTCGCAGGGCAGTGACATTAGTTCGGTGCGTCCTTGTCGCACGTGGCGCGCGGGGCGGGGGGCGTCGGTTATTGTAGCGCGCGCGTATTGTCGGCCCGCTTCGATCTGCCAGCATTGTGTATCGAAAGCGCGCGTCTGCCAGACGTATGTCGCGTCTCCCGCAAGCGCGTTCGATCTCTATACGTAACACAAACTGTTTTTTCCGCTAACTATTATTTTGATTATCGGTTTTGTGTTGACTGCCGTTTTATTTTTGTGTTTGTTTTGTGATTTTTTTTTATTTTTTGTGACTGAAAAGAACTGAGAATATAATGCCAAAGAATCGGTGTGATTGGACTATTTAAATTGTTTTAGTTCTGTTTTGTTTATTATAATTATCTTGAAGATTTATGCTGATGTCTCGAAGGGCAAGAGGAACCATGTTAACGCAATTGAAGGTAAGTCACTTACATAATACCTAACTGTGTTGGTATACCTACCTACCTACCTCTGCCTACCTACTGTTACCTACTGCTACAACAAAATACAGTTGTAGCATCGACACGATAAGAAGAAGAACCTATAGTACCTACCTGATTGTCATTCAAAGCAAAATCTACCATTAGTTTTTTGTTCAAATATTTTTTTACATGAAAATAGTTTTACGTGTATGTACCTACCTACATTAATAGGTATAGATTGAACAACGTTTTTGATTCTCGTGTAAAAAACAACCGACAAGCCTGTCTGGCTTGACGCTACAAGCAATCTCTTCCAGGCGACCTTTGGATTGACTAAATATAAATGATCCATAACGTGATAGAAAAGACAACTAATTTATACTTACTAGATAGGTAGGTAGATATAATCAGTCAGTATGTAGACTGGTATAAACCTATTTTCTGGTGAATTGATTTAAATAAAATAGGTTATACCTACCTACTTATAGTAGGTATTGTAGATAACCTACTACTTATTCCTTTTTCGCGAAGAGCAAAAATTTCACAATATTTGCCAACTAACGGATGAACCCAAATCTCAAGGGTTCGCACGGGTTCGAACCTGCACTGTGTCAAACCGTATTTGACATAAAGGTCACATTACATCTTCTTGATATCTTATATGTGGTAACATTGCTATTATTTGATATTACATTAAAGATATTTATTTTTGCAGTATTTTAGTTACAAGTGTAGGTATCTAAGTATTGAAAAAATTAGATTTATCATGATTATGTCAGAAATGTAATTTATATATTCAAATTATCCAATATTGAGCTAAAATATTATGTTACGTTATGTACCTACCTAATCAGCAAAAAGTAAAAATAATCAAATAATATCTACCTACCTATGTAGGTACTACATAGGTAGGTATATATTATTTGATTATTTTATTATATTAGGTACCTATAGACCTAAGTACAAAAATGTATAGGTACTATCTTAAATAAATAAATATAAAATAAATTAAGAAAATAAAGTATAGGCAAACGTTTGACCTCAATATACCTAGATAAGTTATCGATTGTACTAACATATTTGTTGCAAAAGTACTAAAAAAAGCAAATAGTGATATTTACCTGTTAATTGTCAACTTTAAAATACTTTAAATCGCCTTCATTTATCGTAAACGTATCTCATTACCAACCAATTTTCCACATCATCAACAATGTACATGACAATCCCTAATTAGCCCTTTTAAACCTGAATAATATATTTTAAAAGTAAACGAAGGTACAGTAATTAAATATATATTGGATTGATCCGTTTGTCCAAATTGTTGAGTGTTTATACCACTGTTTTTTATTTAATGATCATAAGTAATAAAAACTTGTCAATTTGTTAACGACACTTCTTGGTTTGGGAATTACGATTGTAGAGGAATAAAAGTGTTTAAGGTTTTAATTGGGGTGTTTGATTTACTTTTTTATTCATTATGCAAGGTTTTTAACGAGGTTTTGTAATGGATATTATGACAGAAGATTTAAGAGCCCTTCGGAAGTTACACTAAGATACAATAACAATTTATTCAAACTTATTTTGTGTTTGTAATACTAGCTGGTACCCGTGTTTTATTATCGTTATATTTTGGTCATCTCTCTATAAATATACCTATGTGTTATTCGGAGTAGGTAAGCTTTATTAATGAAAAGCTTTATTAAAATCCACTCAGTACTTTTTACGTGAAAGAGTAACAAACATACATCCATCCATACAAACTTTTGGTAGTAAGATAGGATTATATAATTCTCATAACAATTTTAGTGCAAGTCGCTTTAACGTATGTCATACAGTGTACTATTAGAATATTATATGTTGTATTATAATATGTGTTTAACGAAAACTTACACGTTTTCAAAAAAAAATCATTGTGATACACGTTATTATAGAAAGAAATAGCTTCATATATCATGCGGGATATTTATTTAATTAAGCAATAATTTTCATTGACAATGACATTTCGTAATAAAATCTATATTAAGATTTTATTATGAACTTTCATTGTCAAGTTAAAAAGTCTGTCTAAAAATAAATAAAAATAAAATAAAAATTCATTTATTTTCTAAAATATTCCTATATTTACATGTGTTTTCATAAAAACTCACATCCGTTTATAAAAAAATACATTTATTCTTAGTCTGTATTATCTCAGATTAGTCTCAAGCTTAGCCTTTCTCTCAGTCTCATTTCACATGCAAGACACTTATCTACAAAAATAACCCAAGAATATACATTTGCAAGTAAATCTCGGGTTATTTTAGATATGAGGATAGTGTATGGGAAATCCGCAGTTTGACGGGTGTCAATGTGAAGCGTATCGCCGCTTCGACTATGCTTACGTCAGACAAGTATTTGCAAAATTAATGACTTTATATTATACTAGATGACCCGGTGAACGTCGTATCACCATATGTATTTCAGAGCCTTATAAAGGCATTATCAGAGTACCTAGCATAGGGCGAAAATGTATTGAAACGTCACTTAAAACGTGTGCATAAAACCTATCATGCTAGGTACTCAGATAGTCTAAGTATCGGCCCCATAGTGTGCGGAAAAAGTGGTTAAATCACTTACACATGTTCATCATAATAATGTTCATAATTATTTTGTATGTCACATAAGTCACGTTATGAGATTATAGACACTTCCCTGATTAAAAAAAAGTATTGAAAAGTATTGGATTGCACTAACTGTAGATAGATATCCGTTCTTATAATTGTTATTTCAAAACTATTTTTCAGAAGTAATAACTTTTAAAATGC
The DNA here is from genome assembly GCA_932527185.1 of Ecliptopera silaceata. Taxonomy (NCBI): domain Eukaryota; kingdom Metazoa; phylum Arthropoda; class Insecta; order Lepidoptera; family Geometridae; genus Ecliptopera; species Ecliptopera silaceata. Next base: position 4,706,863 of record OW052211.1, read on the forward strand.
ATTGCCCGTTTTGTAAGAAATGGATTGAACGGGAGAAGAACAGTAATACCTGTCCTAGTTGCAGACAACAATTGTTAAGATGCGACGAATGCTTCACTATTACCGCTGATACTTTCAAGTTTTGCGTCAAGTGCGGTCACAATTTGAGCCGAATAATATTACTAAATAGGGCTAAGGAACAGAAAAAGCGAGTCAAACAACACTGCTTTCAAAACCGAACTTCAGTCACTCAACAATGTCATCATCATCTTAGAACTAATAATTATACCTATTAATATAATTTTTTAGCTGTCCTGGTGAACTCTGTTTCACCTTAAAGACAATAAATAAGCAGATTTTTGAATTTATTAGTAACTTATACACATCCATCAAGCGGCCCGTCCCGGCTTCGCACGGGATATTTTCCCTCTTTCCCGCTTTTCTATTTATTTTTGTCACGGAGCCCGAGACCTTTCCATCATCATCATCATCATCATCAACCTATATCAGTCCACTGCTGGACGTAGGTCTCTCCCAAGACGCGCCGCTGAGCCCTGTCTTCGGCTCTTCTCATGTTGTGTTTGCCAGCTACACTCCGCAGATCGTCGCTCCATCTCGCCGGAGGGCGTCCTACACTATCTACGCTTGCCTAAACGCGACCTTCGTTAGAGACTTCGTTAGATTCGTTGGAGACCTTTCCAACGAATGCAAAACCGTGGAAATCGGTTCGTGCGTTCTGGAGTTTCATCGTCAGGCAGGAAAACCTGACTTATTTTTATATTGTAGACAAAAACTGCAAAATTTTTTACACAATTTATTTTTTTTAAAAATCAACATTCAAAATAAACTAAGACAAATTTACAAAACATATTTTTAAGGTTTACTCTCTGTAAATCTATTTGTTTTAAGCACTCAGTTTTTTCTCTACTTTGACAGGTAGATCAGTAGATAAGCACATGTGGAAGCCCACGTTTCTGAAATTCAATGGTGTAAAACCACGCACTCGATATTCCAAAAATATGTTTCCTTATTAAAAAAATCCTCCAATTTATGTTTTAAAATTCAGGCAATTAAATCGGGTCTATGTTCTTTTCTAAGGCCTTGTAAATTATCTCTTCATTTTGCATCATGCGCCGAGGACTTCCCACATAAGTTGATGGCAATATTATCATTTTACCAATGCCTTGACCCATTTTTAAACACATTCATAACCAACTGAATGTACTGATGGGTCTGCCCGCCATTTGATATGTTTTCTTGCTCCTCTTCTTCTAAAAAATAAATTCACTGCTGACTGATAGCAGATGTTTTTTCTCGTTGTCCGAAGAATCATCATCAGTCATCAGTGAACCTTGGATTAGCGTCAACTCTTTATCCACCTTAAAGAAGAAAATATTTTAGACTAATATTCAAATAATAATAATCATTGTGAATGTATGTAGGTGTAGGTATATCCTCCCACCTCTATCTGGTAATAAGCATTATTTTTCATTTTTCTTTACTCAGTAACCTACTTACACCATTAACTTACCTGAAAGTCATCAAATAAATCTTGGGATGTAGCAGGAGCAGTTTGATTTTTTGGAAAAAGGTTCGAAAGTGGTTATTCTCAAGTTCAAGTTGAACTTGCGCATGAAGGGGTCCATTCCATTATCAAGAAAAATGGTACAGAAATCGAGTCTGTTTCTGTACGTGTTCATGACAACTCAACACAGGCTATGCATGTGGTCAAGTCAAATATATTGAGCCGCTTACCGAGTATAATGTTGTTCCAGTCCACACATCGACTGCACATTTGCATTTGCTTGCAGTTTCTTATAAATATTTGGCCATTACATGAATTACGAAACTAAATGACATTTGAACTAAACCTTCAACTTTTAGAGTATTCTTTTTTCTATGGTGATTATAACGATAATCGGCCAAAAAGGTTTAAAGAAAAAACACAAATAACAAAGAGTATGTCTAACATAAAGAAGTGTCAAAACAATATTTTCGCGAAACGTCAACGACTGACAATTAAAAGATGGCGACAGCGGTTTGTTTGTCAGAGCCATTGGAATTTAATTAAATGCTCCATAATTAGAATTTTCCGGATATATGTTGTCGACTCAAAATCAATATTTTTTTATGTTTTGTTTTATTCATATAAGGTTTCGATCGAGTCTACAGTACCCCTAGTCATGTCACATTCATGACAGCTAATATCTTTTTGTATGGGAAAATTAAATTCTTGTTTTTCTTACATTCCCTAGCATTTTTCATTATTCTTAAACCTTTTAAACCTTCCCTGGACCTCCAGGAACATTTCAAGACCAAAATTAGCCAAATCGGTTCAGCCGTTCTCGAGTTTTAGCGAGACTAACGAACAGCAATCCATTTTTATTATATAGATTGAGGATAAAAAGTTTGGGGTTTAGCATCGGAAAACGTCCTACAAGTCCTACGAAAGTTTGTATGGATAGATGTACCTATGTTTTTATTCTTTCACGCAAAAACGATTGAATAGGTTCATTAGGATTCTAATGAAACCTTACAATAATGCAATTATACATCATAACGTACAGGCTATTTATAAAGATATTGTGAGAATTGTCAAAAATATAACAATAGCAAAGTCGCGGGCACCAGCTAGTGTAAAATAAAAATGAATAGACTTGGAAAATGAATACGATGTCAGTATGCAGCATACAGCACCCAACCAATTGTTTTTAGAAATAATTATTTGTGTTATTAACCAACAGGAAACAGTATCACGTATTTATATAAAACAGTGCACGCAATGAAAACAGTCGTAAATCCGATCGAATATAAACCAAACCGGACGCGATGAATATTAAAAAAAAATATTTAACTATTCAACCGACCCGTCATAAAACAACACCGTCAAAGAAGCAGTGCACTTGCTTAAAAAGATGCGGTTGATTTGATAATTTAATTACTTTCATCGATAGGATGTGGTTTTGTCTTCTGATCTTGTAATTCAAACATTGCGGTATAATTTCATATTAAAAAATATTAGTTTATGAAGCGATGTTGTAAAAATAAGTCGATAAGTCGACCTTGTTCGACAAGTTAGATTTTAAGTGGGTTTACGATTCGATTTTGCAATTTTATGAACTAACGGTGGTTTCTGTGATGTCTGTTTTAATACATTTTAATTTAATTGAAAGCAGTAACGTTTATGTAAGTATAATTTTATCATGAATATTTGCTGATTACGGATCACAGTGATTAAATGATAAAAACATACAGTCAGGGGGATAAAAGTAGCAGAGTTCTACTCAGGTCAAGTGTAACGCTGTTCTGTTGTTGACACGCAAGAAGAAGAAGAAGAAGAATGATAAAAATATTCTCCCAGTTTAATATGGAACCTATTATTATTTCCGCGTTTCCCCTGCAAATATGCAGACGACAGGAAAGTAAAAGGAAATGTGAACACTTATTATCATTCTTTCCCGTCCCGCCCATCAGATTTTCAAGACAAAATAATCCGGCTAAATCAAGTAGTACGGTCACGTACCCAGTTACAATTGTGACACCGAATTCATGTAACTTGGTTGTATTACCGCCACCCCACATTTGCCCTCGATTTTTTTTTAATAATTCCCGACACGTCTGCTCCGAGGCGTCTTTGTTCGTCCTATTGTGAATGCCATGTGTAATAGAAATTCGTATGCGCATTCAATGGTATTTTTCTTCTGTACGTTTTATAGAAGCCACTGCGTAAATTTGTTTTTGGTTTCACTTGTTCGTCGTTAGGGACCTTTTAAGTCGCTTACAAGTGTTGGCTTATTTACAGCTAAATGATGGAACAAGAAAATAGCCCACCTGATGTTAAGTGGTCACAATTTTCGACTTAAGAAATGATATTCAATATTTGATACTAGGATACCATATTACTGTAAGCTTGCGCTAAGACTTGGCTAGTTCTAACAAAATTACGTACACTGAAAAAATTATTTAGTTGAATCAACATTTATTCAACCTATTTTTTGTGTTAATATAGAACCTACATAGAATATTTGTTAAATCAAACAAACCGAAATTGTTACTTTTAAAAGGTAAATTTAACCAAACCCAGTGAGGTTGTTTCAACACTGTTTTGAAATGGTAATATCAACTAGTTTATTATAGGTTATCAGAACATTCAACTTTTCAACTATTTTTTTTTGTTGATATAGAACCTACCTTTAATAAATAGTTGAATCAATTAACCTTAAATGTGTTGCTTGTAGGGTAAATTTAACCAAACCATGAGCTAAGTTAGTTTAACACCTACTTGTAACAGGTAAATTTAACCAAACCACCAGTTAGGTTGTTTTAACACTATTTTGAAATAGTTATTTTAACTATATTATTAAACCTGTATTTTTAAGTATATAGTGCCTAAGTTGTAACAACCTAATTTTCATGATAAACTTAACCTGTATTTTTAAGTTGAAACAACTTGTGGTGTTTTGTTAAATGAACCTCTGCTTTGTGGTAAAATCTACCTAGGTCATAATAGTATTTTTGACATAGGTGTAATGTAGATTCGACACGTAGCAATAGGTTAGAATAACTTAAATTAGGTGGTAAAATTAACCTGTGTATATTGGTATTCTTGACTGTTGTAAATGTAGTATTAACATGTGAAATTAAGTTGTAACAACCTAATTTTCATGATAAACTTAACCTGTATTTTTAAGTTGAAACAACTTGTGGTGTTTTGTTAAATGAACCTCTGCTTTGTGGTAAAATCTACCTAGGTCATAATAGTATTTTTGACATAGGTGTAATGTAGATTCGACACGTAGCAATAGGTTAGAATAACCTAAATTAGGTGGTAAAATTAACCTGTGTATATTGGTATTCTTGACTGTTGTAAATGTAGTATTAACATGTGAAATTAAGTTGTAACAACCTAATTTTCATGATAAACTTAACCTGTATTTTTAAGTTGAAACAACTTGTGGTGTTTTGTTAAATGAACCTCTGCTTTGTGGTAAAATCTACCTAGATCATAATAGTATTTTTGACGAAAGTGTAATGTAGAATCTACATGTAACAATAGGTTAGAATAAACTAAATTTAGTGGTAAAATTAACCTTCGATATTGGCATTCTTGACTGTTGTAAAGGTAGTATTGGTAAAATTAACCTTCGATATTGGCATTCTTGACTGTTGTAAAGGTAGTATTGACATGTGACATTTAGTTAAAATTACTTGTTATTGGTAAAATCAACCTGCATTTATTAGTAATATCTACCTACAATATAAAGTATTTTTGACAAAGGTGTAATGTTGAAACGATACGCCTCAATAGATTAGAATAACATACTATACAATACAAATCTCTTTATTGCATATACCACAGACATAGTAGGTACAAAAAAAAAGAAACTTAAACTAGAGTAATACAATTGGCGGTATTATCGCTTAAAGCAATCTCTTACTTTTGTACTTACCATGTAGGCTATGAAAAATGATCTGTCCGGTGATCATTATGGTTTGAAACTGGACTATGCCGGCATGATAAGTGCAAATGCTATTCTAACCTATCGCTACATTACATACATACACCTCTAGGTGTATGCATGTAATGTAGCTTTACAACAAAGCCTAATTCAACATTATACCGACTTCTTCCGTGCATGCAGATTGATTTTACAAACATAATATTAAAGTAAATTCTGTATAAACAAGTATTTTTACATTTCAGGTTAACTTATTACTTAGCTAATTACAAAATACTAATATAATATTGACACCACTCAATGCAGGCTTATTCTACAATACACTCTCAAGAAAATACTTACCTACCTATAAAGGAAATCTAATTATAGACAATTAAATAAAAAAGTTATAGATCATTATTACACATTTATTTAACCATAAAAAAACATAATAAACACATAATACAACTTATATTATTCAAATGAAGTAACTAGCAAATCGTCCAATACGTATAGACATTTAGCGAGAGAATGTCAAAGTTTGCCAAACAAACTAACAATTATTAGTAGATTTAACAAATACGTTTAGTACCTATGTTTTCAAATGTAATTACCGTTTTCTGGATCGTAGCGTAATGGCCATTTGCCATTAGTTGTTAGGCCTAACAATCGAGTGAATATCACTTTTTTAGGCCTAACAACCAATAATCGTAATCGCTACGATCCAAAAAACGGTAGTAATTACATTTGCATGCCAGACTAGACCTACCAGTAGCGACACTTTTTTATATAAATAATAGAATTTAAGGGTAGTTACCTACAGGACATACTCTGCTATATTTAAAAAAAATGCCTAAGGCCAACAAACAGTATGTACCTGCATTAACGCCAGAATAAAACTTAACCATTACAGTTGACAGACTCACAAACTTAACTTAACTTATAGCTTGTTCATTATGAACACTAGCCTAAAACTAACCAGCTGCGGAACCTATGTTGCAAGGCCCGACTTTAAACGTCCTGTAGGTCTAGTCTGTCATGCAAATGTAATTACCGTTTTTTGGATCATAGCGTAAAGCCCATTCGCCATTAGTTGTTAGGCCTAACAATAGTTTAATCACCATAGTGATAAAACTTTGTTAGGCCTAACAACCAATAATCGTAATCGCTACGATCCAAAAAACGGTAGTAATTACATTTGCATGCCAGACTAGACCTACCGGTAGCGACATTTTTTTTTATATAAATAATAGAATTTAAGGGTAGTTACCTACAGGACATACTCTGCTATATTTAAAAAAAATGCCTAAGGCCAACAAACAGTATGTACCTGCATTAACACCAGAAAAACCTAACCATACCTAACAATGACAGACTCTATTTCTAAACAACACATCACTAGCACAAAAATCTGTGAGTAATAGATCTGAATGTAATTTACCAGTTTATATCCAAAGTTTTGTTTCAAAATAGGATATTTTGTAATATTTCTTGCAGTTGTTTCGTTTTATCATTATAGTCTTTCTCGACCCGGTACGCTCCTGTTGCCAGCCAGTTGCGCACCTCTTGGAACGGTTCTTTATGGTATTTTAGCCAGATGACCAGCTCATCATTTTCTGAAACCAAAAAGCAGAGGTATGATAAATAATTGTAAAGCGATGTGTAGGTATATTAAACAAACATAATACCTATTATACTAAAGTATTACCGATGATTATGTTCTCTTCGACCTCAGAATCTTGTTTTTCATCATCATTATATTTGCGTTTCCTTGATATGACCCCCTCTTTTTTTAGGACGCGTCTTTGATTGTTATACCTGTCCACTAGTTTTCCTCTGGCAGGAATCGTTTTTTTGTTTGTTACTATGGCCGGGATGTAGTAGGTTTCCTAGAAAAAAAAAAATTATGCAAGGATAGTGAACATGAATAGTGGTATGAACTTGAATCAATTTTGTAAACACACTAGTATGTGTCCAATTATGACCATTTTTTTGAAAGGAATCATAACTATGCTTCTACTACTACTGTATGACTTTAAAGATGAAACATATAGGTATATAACATAACGGAGATACAGATACATATACATAGACAGGAACATGACGCTCACTATTGTCACTAACTACGTCGCACTACGATAACTACGCTTTCTACGACTACGACGACTTTAAAGATGAAAAATATATAATAGGTAGGTATAAGTAATATAACGGAGATACACATCATAGATACCTACATATCGCTCACTATTGTCACTAACTAGGTACGTCGCACTACTATTATTTATTTATACTAGGTAGGTAGGGTACTTGGCAAAGAATGTACTATAGGTATCATAAATAGGCTGGTAGGTATATAAACCTTATGTTCTGTTGGAACAAAGCGAGTGATAGCCTCTGATAAAACAATGAAGTCTTCTTTTTTTATGCACTGATATTTGTTAATATACCACTCCACAATGCTTTTTGTTAGATATGATCTGCTAGTCGCATCAAGCTTATAGCTTGATTTCAGACGGGCCAGAACCAGTTTTCCATAACTGTTCTCATTAAGAATGGTGGGTATATCTATACTCTAAAATAGAACAGTACAAAAAAAGTAAGAAACATGTGTACAAAAAAAAGTAAAAAAACATAAGGAAAACGTGTGTGTCATAATAAAATTATGAAGAATTCAAACTTACATTAAGTATTTGCTTTGGGTCAGCATCCGTTTTTACGCTACAGCATAAGCTACTATGACTAGAGCACGTTGTAGGGCTTGCAGGAGCAGAATTTGTGTCTTCCGATGCAGTTTCCTGTAAAATAATAAACCAAGTTAAAACTTTAGATTTTCTAGTTTTCTCTCCGTGCGACTTAACTAGAGACTTCACGCTGTGACGTCAACAATAAAAACTCAACAGAAATATTATCGTATGATTCAAAACTAGGTAGGTACCAATAAAATACTAATTAAAAATCATTTTTTTAAACAAGCTTTTATTTAAATGCTCTAAAACGAACAAAATAAATTTTGAATGCAATCAAACCCACCATTATATTAAATTATAAAATTTATATTGATATAAATAAAAGCTTGTCGCGCATGAACTTTAGTGGCGTTGTAAGTAGGTTTAAATTCGCATTTTTTTTCTCTTAGAGTCGACTTTCTGTACTTGTACTATTACTTATTCTGTGGTAGTACGTACGTACCTTACTACGCGTAGGTATAAGTTAACATTATTTTTGTGTTAAAATAACATTTTGTGACGTATTTGATATACCCACTACATTTTGTTAGTGCTTCCATAACCTATGGTAAGTAGGTACCTACCTAAATAAATAGGTGATTAAAAAATTTATAATACTAATTACCTATAATTAGAGATTAAATTTAGTACCTATAATTAATTAACAAGTGAGATTAAAATACCTAATAAAAATAATAGAGATAGGTTTACTTACATGGGTTATTTTTTCCAGCTTCCTCACACCGACTCTGAATAATATTCTTTCTTTTATAAGCGGCACTAATTCTTTTTTATTTCGTTATCCTGTATTTCTGTGAGTAAATCTATAGTGATTTCATTATCTGAAAAACAAAACAAATATTATTACTTAGATACCTACGTAAGTTCCTTAGGTACCTACCAACCTACCACCTAACCTATCGTAGTTTCGGTACACGATCTCGGTAGTTTACTATAAAAAATAACTAGGTACCTTGGTACCTTACCTACTGGCTACTACTAGGTACCTATACTTGTAGTATTATGTGTAGGTATACCTACCTACCTACGTTGCAGTGCCGTCTTATGTCTACCGCCCTGGTTTTCTACTCACCGACACATACCTACCTACATACGCGACGCGCGCCGCACTGTAAATTCAAATGAACTTATACCTAATTGTAGTGTTATAGAGATCATTTTTCTTTAGGTGCGAGCGCCCGGACGGCTTTGTCAAAAGGCGGACGCACAGTTGCCGCGCCGCGCGCCCATTTTAAATGAACTTACACTTTATTGACTTTGACTTAGAGATCATTTTGCTTCAAGTGCGGGCGACCGGGCGGCAAAGTGTCAAAGGCTTAGAGAATTTGCCGCGCGCGTATTATTAAATAAAATTGTTATTTGTGTAGTAGGTAATAAGAGTCATTTTAACTTGCACATCATGAGCAGTATGACAAGCACCGAAAGCGTAATAAAAGTAAAACGAACAATGATTATTGTTGATGACAATTTTTTTTTATTTAATTTTGCGCATAGGTAGGTACGTGTTTGTCGTAACCTGTATATGAAACTGTGCAATGGCGTTAAGTTCAATGAAATATCTAAATATTCATTAATCAGCGCTCGGCAGGCGCCCACGGGCGCTCCGCACCCGGGTGCACCGCACCCCTTGCACCCCCGGGTAAAGACCCTGCTACTATTAACCTAGATTTTATGTAGATTGCACCTAGAATATGTGGTAGAAACAATACCACATATTCTAGGTGCAATCTACATAAAATCTAGGTTAATTTAACTTATTACTTCTTGTTCGTATTAGGTTACCTAGGTAGGTAACAGCACTGAGTAGGTACTCAGTGCTGTTTTATGTACTGAGTACATAAAACTACTACGAGCTACATAAAATCTATGTTATGTTACTTACCTACTTGTAGATAAATTACTTATTTAGCTACAATTAGTAATTTCATCATGATCAGACTGGCGTTTCATACATTATATTATGTAAGGTAAGTACTTACCACAAAAAATTTTAATTGTCTCTTCAGATAAACCCCAGTCTCGGAGATATACTGGCACCAGTGATTTCTCAAAATCTTCCATATTTACTTAAGGTACCACTGAATCAACGATACGTATCACTAAACTCACCTTTTATTTGGTTTGTTCTATTAAACCACTTTTAGCAGTGGCATTTATTAATTAAAATTAATAAAGTCTAACGTATAGTAGGTACGTCGCGGGCGCCGGCGCCGGCGGCGCCGGGCAGACTAAACAAACGCAACGAACGCGCACTTGCGGAGTTGCGGTTGGATTTGATTGAAGTCAACAGTGTTGCCAGGTCACATTTTTACAGTACCCTTGGCTTGGTTTCAATTTACCCTAGATTCTGTATAATTTTGAAAATAAACATTAAATGTAATGTATTGAGAAATACATCGATGTTCCTAAAACATCGATTGTTTTCGCAATGAATGTTTAGGCCTTAAAGAAAACTAAGTAAGAACAAGGAAAAATATGTATTAAAATTCACGATCACACAGCAAATAACCAGCTATATTTTATTAATTGCTCTAGTTGTCATTGTCATTATAGTGTCGCTTGGTCAATAAATTAAGTAGATTAGCTAAATTGGGTTATTTCAGGGCCAATACTTGTAAATAAAATTAATAAAAAAAAACCTAAAACTATACAGGGTCCGTAACTGTATAGTATAGTATAGTACTGTAGCCCATTCATTATAAGATCTTCACACGTTATGGAATGCAAATAAAGATATGAATATAAAGCCCCTTAAAAATCCCATTCCACTTATTTACCGCCTAAATTTGGGGGGTTATATATATTAATACCCTTTAGTTGGGAACCCTGTTTTGGTTTTAATTTTGCTATGCGGCTCCGCGGCAGCGGCAAAGGAAACCTAACCAATTCAACCGTATTTCTCACGAACTAGGTACTAATGCTATCAACTTGAAATTTGGAACAGTTTTTGTCTAAAAAATCGAAGTGGGGCTACTATGGTATGTGGGGTATCATATGAAAGAGCGCTATTTGCACATTCTCAAGCACTTATTTTTTTTACGCTGCATACAGCGTATAAAATATAAGTAGTTTTTGAGTTTTGACGAAAAATTAAAAAAAAAACCGTCCCTTATCTCCGAAGTTTGCATAGAAAAAAAACTGAAATTATTTCATGGCACATGGGGCGGCGATGAGAGGCTGATATTTAAAAAAATGAAAAAAAAAAATTGCCCGGTCCAGGATTTTAGCGTGTGAAGTGGTGAGGTTTTTACACCATGGCAGCTAGCTGGCCTCTTGTTGTATGTACAGGTCAAGTGGAGTTATTTATAGGGCTATCTCCATGGCTGCTGTTGGGGTGGTTTTCATGCAGCCAGTGATAGCTTAAAAGGCTTGTCGCTGGAACCATTGGAGTCCGGTGATGGTGGTCGAGAGTTCTGTCCTCGTTCACCAAACCAGAACGCCATAATATGCCAACCTTGGCCTGATCACCGCTTTGTATAGCCATATAGTAATCTTTGGAGAGAGCCCCCCGGTCTTTCCTAACATTTTTGTTTTACATTGGAAGAGTGCATTGTGCACTTGTTGAGATTATAGTCAAGATGATTTTCCAGAGCAATTTGCTATCAAGAATAAGTAGTTGACCTCTTCTTGAATATTATCAGTTTCGCTTTTCGGGATTAGCCGATAGCTAGTGCTTTGAACACCAAGCTCGCGCTTGTTTTTGATTTTCTCATGAGATCACTTAAGATGCCCTCGAATTTCCCCGAGGACCTTGCGAGTCTGTTTTTGCAATCAATTTTGTAAATTTAGCTACGTTCGCTTGTTGATACGACTTATGCAATATAGTTGAATTAAACATTATTTATTGTTTTTTTTTAATTTCTAGCAAAAGGTTAAAATATTTATGTTATTTTGACTAAATGTTTCTGTTGATTCTACTATGTAATGAAATGTTAGGTGTTGACAACTACTCACAATAGTCATTTTAACCAATTTGCTTTGTTTATTAAAATATTTGCAAATAGTTGAATCAATTTTGTAAATTTAGCTACGTTCGCTTGTTGATACAACTTTTGCAATATGGTTGAATCAAACATTATTTATTGGTTGTATAAATTTCTAGCAAAAGGTTAAAATATTTTTGTTATTTTGACTAAATTTATCTGTTGATTCTACTATGTAATGAAATGTTAGGTGTTGACAACTATTCACAATAGTTATTTTAACCAATTTGCTTTGTTTATTAAAATATTTGCAAATAGTTGAATCAATTGCGTAAATTTAGCTACATTCGCTTGTTGATACAACTTTTGCAATATGGTTGAATCAAACATTATTTATTGGTTGTATAAATTTCTAGCAAAAGGTTAAAATATTTTTGTTATTTTGACTAAATTTATCTGTTGATTCTACTATGTAATGAAATGTTAGGTGTTGACAACTATTCACAATAGTTATTTTAACCAATTTGCTTTGTTTATTAAAATATTTGCAAATAGTTGAATCAATTGTGTAAATTTAGCTACATTCGCTTGTTGATACAACTTTTGCAATATGGTTGAATCAAACATTATTTATTGGTTGTATAAATTTCTAGCAAAAGGTTAAAATATTTTTGTTATTTTGACTAAATTTATCTGTTGATTCTACTATGTAATGAAATGTTAGGTGTTGACAACTATTCACAATAGTTATTTTAACCAATTTGCTTTGTTTATTAAAATATTTGCAAATAGTTGAATCAATTGTGTAAATTTAGCTACGTTCGCTTGTTGATACAACTTTTGCAATATGGTTGAATCAAACATTATTTATTGGTTGTATAAATTTCTAGCAAAAGGTTAAAATATTTTTGTTATTTTGACTAAATTTATCTGTTGATTCTTCTATGTAATGAAATGTTAGGTGTTGACAACTATTCACAATAGTCATTTTAACCAATTTGCTTTGTTGTTTAAAATATTTGCAAATAGTTGAATTAATTTTGTAACTTTGACTAAGTTCATTTGCTGATTCAACTTAACATTATGTTGACATTACCGAATTATTAGTTAAATTGACCGCTATGCGATTATACATGAAAAAATATGTTAGCTTAACCCATTTTTTTGGTTGTAACAACAATTAGATTTTAACTTTTTTTAATTTGTTCTATTAAATGTAGTACTACGGTTGTCACAACGTAATTTATTGTTGCCTCAACTGTTAAGGAATCAACATTCAGAAATTCAACTATTAGTTTTCTCAGTGTATGTAACAAAAACAATTTAATAAAATTTCAGCCTCTTTAGGCTGAAACTCTTCTAAAAATAAAAACATAAACTAATAATAAAAAAACTGGAGGAGACGAGCCGAAGACCGGGCTCAGTGGCGCGTCTTTGGAAAGACCTACGTCCAGCAGTGGACTGATATAGGTCGATGATGATGATGATGATGAATAACTTTTGAAGTAGGTTATCAAAACATGAACAAATTAGCACCCCTCAAACCTAATTCTATACATTTTATGCTAAATGAATTCCATTGTGGATTGTCGACAAGCCCTCGATAAAACCCCTTGATTTGTCGAATTTAGAAGACAACACTTCCGTTTCTTTCAAACAGACCTTAAAAAGGACAATGTATTTTCAAAATGGTGCAAGTTACAAGACATTAATACTTTACTACTTAATAATTCTTATATTTATTCATATAAGAAGAAGACATGTTGTACCGACCTCACATAGCGTGGGACAAGGGTAGGAAGATGATGATGATGATGATGATAAAATCATATAAATCAAGAACTTCACGTTTAAGCAAGCGTAGCAGGTATAGGACGCCCGATAAGATGGAGTGACAATCTGCGGAATCTAGCGCTAACACTGAATGAAAAGAGCCGAAGACCGGGCTCAGTGGCGCGTTTTAGAAGAGACCTACGTCCAGCAGTGGACTGATATACCTATATATTTATAATGATGATGAATCAAGAATATCACACAAAATTGAATAAAAAATGTATAAGATGATACTGAGTGAGCAAAGATAAGACAGATAGATAAATAGATAGATAGTAAATACAAGTACGAAAGTGTAGTCAGTACCCCAAGTACGAGTTTGTGCACACACGAATCGTAGAGACGCAATCGCCGAGCGCCACCGTCTTTGTATGGAGATCCAAACAGCGCCCCTAGCAGATTTCTTGAGAAGCTTGGATTTCCATACAAAATTGGTGGCTTGCGATGCGATACGAAGGCGATACCTTCGTATGCATGTGCAAAACTCGTACTAGGCCCTCAGTTCCTCAAATCGCTGTCGCTCATGAGCCTATACTCTATTCGCCCTAGGAGTACCTTTTAAAGCATTGTTCAAGCAACCCTTCTGTTTGTGAGCACGTGTTTTATTGTACAATTATGGGCATTCGTGATCTGAATATAAAAATACATGTAGAGACTTGGTTAGTACAACTAGAAAAGGCAAACTTGGATTTTTCTTGAGTAATTACGCACACTATTTCTGTCGCCAATAGATAATATGACGAAGCGGTGATGCCCACTTGTCATATTATATTTCATGTCATGGAACGTCATTCTGCTGTCAATAGTATTTGATGATGTTTATTTTCTCATTTTATATTAAACTAGCTGTCCCGTGGCTCTACCATGAGATGTCACAGTAAAATCGCCTGACTTTACTACAGTAGTTCCGTCAATATTAGTATGACGAATTTTAGTACCCAACTATCCGCTAGAGGCGCTGTACAAATCTTCATACATTTTTTTAACTACAGACGCTAGCGTCTGTAGTATAGTCGAGTATAGTAAATATGGTATAGTAAAAACTCATGGTAGAGCTACCGGCGTACTCAGTTCCGCCAGTAATAAATAAGCATATTTTAAAATTTACTTATTAAGTTTTTTTTTTAGAAAATACATATTATCCTATGTCCGTCTCCTGGCTCTAAGCTACCTACCCCCAATTTTCAGCCATATTGATACAGCCGTTCTCGAGTTATAAATAGTGTAACTAACATGACTTTCTTTTATATAAATTGATTTCTTTTTTTGTGTTCCAATGATCTGGCTCACAGTCATAGAATAGAATCTATTCTATTATCTATTCAATAGATAATAGAATAACATGCAGAAAGGACACGGAAACGGCGTGCCAAACGGTGTGCCACAAAAACTACAGGTCTGTAACAATTAACTAGCGATATATAACGTAGGCATTGCCAAACAAGTTTTACCTAAATTGTTATTTACGAACATTAATAAATACGTCATTTTCTGTCTAAAGAATCCTAATAATATATTCATACAAAATCAACATCATACTGTACCTACATGCCATAAGCATACCTAATCAACATATTTTTTCAACACAACGAGTTTGCAACATTGCAAATGAAACTGCACCTAGCTTTGTAACTCTTCCACAATCTACACAGTAGTTAGAGACCTAACAGGCACCGTGGGAAACCAACAGTAAACCAGTCATAACCGGATAGAAGCTACATAAATTATGTATTCTTGGTCTTCTAATTACATCGGGGTCAGCATTTTCTTTGATATTAGGCTGGTTTACGACCTTGAGCTTTGATTGGCTGTCGGTAATGGCACCTGTTGAAATGAGGATAGCTGCGAGCTATTGAGAAAAACTTATGGTGTGTCATTTGAATATTATGTAAATAAATCGTTATGTTCAAAAATTAAATAACTTATAAAAATCTTATAATATTATTTTGCTATAAAAATGGCCTCTGCTAACCTAACTAGTCTATAGTGTTACTTTTTGAGTCATGATTTCGTTGATTAGAAACAAAATAATTCGTACTTATGTAGGTATTGTTTAGAATAAATAAAATAAGCAAATCATTATTGGGTATTATTTAGTACTAGCTGACACGTGCCCACTTCGTTGGGGATAATTTTTATTAAGTACATAAAAAAGTATGACATATTATGCTGTCATTGACTTGTAGCTTTTTTGTAGGCATTATCAAGCTCCACATCTTTTATTTAGAACATTTCTTTCATAGTTAAGGCAGCGTTCGTAAGAAACGCTTTCATTCGACCGTTTTTTTCTCCGATTCATTTTGCAAAACGGACTACCACGTAAAAGCATTTTTATTTTTCAGCAATAATGTAACTTTCTATTGATGAAAGAATTTTTAAAATCGGTTCAGTAGATCCCGAGATTACCCCTTACAATTTAACAAATACACAAACTTTACCTCATTATAATATTAGTATAGATTAAGTAAGTATATTATATATATATTCTTTTTTCCTAACCTATCTCGTCCCACTGCTGGGCAAAGGTCTCCCCCAAATCCTTCTCTCTGCTTTCCGCTTTCGTCCACCAATCCCTCTCAAAAGCATCGAGGTCGTCCCGCCATCGCCTCTTTGGTCGGCCTCTACGCCGCCTTCCGTCTTTAGGCAGCCACGGTGTCACGATTTTGGACCATTTCTCTGGGTCCATCCAGCTAATATGACCTGCCCAGTCCCACTTAAGCCTCGCGGTTTTATTGCCTACATCTGCAATACCAGTGAGCGAACGCAGCGTAGTGTTTCGCACTCGATCGATGCGCTTGAAACCAAAGATGCTACGTTCCATTGCTCTTTGGCAAATCTTGAGTCTGGATTTCTGTGCTTCAGTCAGTGACCATGTCTGCGCACCGTAGGTTAGGACGTCGCCTTTAACGTGTTCCTTCATGGACCAGTAGCTCTTCCAGGCGTTCTCGATGCGGCGATCGATCTCCTTATCCTGCCTGTTTTCGAAGCTCGCTAACTGGCCCAAGTAAATGTACTCATCAACAACAATATATTTTTAATAAAAATATTAGAATCTATATATAAAAAAAAAACCATCTAAGTAAATTATGTTTTTGTATGAGATTATGAGCACCCCCTTGAATATTTAATATTTTGTTTTTAAATATTTATTCGTCATAAAAGGTAATCGGATACGCAACCCTAAATAACATATCAAGATAACTCAATTTAACGGAACTATAGCTAAATACCGACCGACTTTTATCACATTGCCAAAACGCACTGATAGCGCGATCTAGGATTTGTGCACAGTAGCGCCATCTAGTGGTAAACACAACAAATTTCAAACTTTACTCGATTTGAGTATTCAAGTGCGACGGCGCGATGGCTTATTTCATGTATAAGTTTGGTGTTTCTATACCGATTTCTATGATTCTTTTTTTATTGAATAGGTAATAATGTTCACTTTTTTAAATTTGGTATGACTGAGAGTCTTATAAACGTAAGAGTAAACAAATATAATCAGAATGCTCCGAACTGCTAAGCTATCAGGAGTTACACGTGTTATTGTGAGTCAACCATAAAAGATAGACATATGCTGATGTGGGATATTTTTTAGACAATTTAATGTAGAATATTTCCGTCATACATGATTTCTATGTAACTTTAACCATTAAGGCTGCAAACGCGACGGAAGCTTAAAAAACGGAGTAACTTCCCGACATTTCCCTTCACTACTCAGCTCCTATTGATTGTAGCGTGATGAAAAGTATCCTATAACCTGCCCAGAAGTATGAAGAATAATTGCACCAAGTTTCGTTAAAATCCGTCGAGTAGTTTTTGTTTCTATAAGGAACATACAGACAGACAGACAGACAGACAGACAGACAGACAGACAAAAATTTTACTGATTGCATTTTTGGCATCAGTATCGATCACTAATCACCCCCTGATAGTTTTTTTTTTAGTATATTTCATGTACAGAATTGACCTCTCTACAGTTTTATTATAAGTATAGATAGATATAGATAAATAAAATCACTGGCTGAGATTTCGAGTTTTTATTTATACTCCCTGACGTCGTTTTATAGTTTAGTTAGTAAAACCTGTAAAAGTCTAGACAGACTATACTCATAAATAATAATTCTAAAATAAACTCATAAATATAAAAATGTGAAAGTTTTAATGTTTTTGTTTGTCTATCAATCACTGTGCAACTATAGATGCTATTAAAAAAACTAGCTTCTAGAACAAAGGGCACTAGTCAAGGGCACTAGTTACTTTTCTATAATTAGTATCTACCTAATAATAAATCACTTCAAATAACAAAGAATTAAATAAATAATTCTGAACAATCCACACAACATCATCTAGCCCCAAGCTAAGCAAAGCTTGTGTTACGTTACGGTTACTAGAAGACTGACATACTTAATACAATACACTACATAGATACTTAGATATTTTTTATATAGATATTTTAGATACTTAGATATTATACTTACATTATAAAATACCCAGAACAACTGGAATAAATATTTGCAGATCGTACAAACATTTATCCCAAGGGAATCGAGCCCGCAACCTCCATCAGTCGTCAAATATTTACAAATATTAATCGAATCTACAATCCAATAGCGCTCAAATCACTTGTCCAAAGCAGATCAAAATCCTTTCTCACACACATGGCCACGTAAGGAGCACGTGTGTCATTGTACTGGGTCTACAATACATTTCCTCCATGGACAAATGTACAGGAAACTCTTTATTTGGATCCAGAAGCGAGTGTCGATAGCACGTATATCTCTCTTGTTTTCTGTTGTTTGATTCAAATTGTTTTTTTAGGGTTCTGTAGGTAAAAGTAAACGGGCCCTATTATTGAGATTTCGATGTCTGTTTGTTTGTCAGTCTGTCTCTAGGGTGTATCTCATGAATCGTGATAGTGTTGAAATTTTCACAGATTATGTATTTTTGTTGCCGCTATAACAATAAATACTAAAAAAAAACAAAATAAATATAATATTTAGGGATGCCATACAAAAACGTTTGCCGAAGAACCGACGACCGTTGGAGCAAACGGATACTGGAGTGGAGACCGCGTTTAGGAAAGCGTAGTGTAGGACGCCCTCCGGCGAGATGGAGCGACGATCTGCGGAGTGTAGCTGGCAAACACTGGATGAGAGGAGCCGAAGACCGGGCTCAGTGGCGCGTCTTGGGAGAGACCTACGTCCAGCAGTGGACTAATATAGGTCGATGATGATGATACAAAAACGTGTTTTTTTTTTAAAGTGCGTAAGCCCGGCTCGCACTTGATTTTGTATAAGTTTATTATTTTTTCGTTCTAGATTTGTGGTTTTAAACTGTAATTGTTATATTCAATTAACTTCCTTTATTGACTTCGTGTATTTCAATCTATAAAACAATACGATGAGCGCATGCGTCAGTCCATTTTCGTACAATAAAAATAAACTAATGTCCAGAATAATAACATGTTTACTTACAACGTCATGGAAATCAATTTGTAATCGTAAATTACGTTTCTTAGTATTTTAGATTATTGAGGAAAATTGGGGGAAAATTAGAAGGAAAACTCGTTAGTGTAGGTACAACACAAAGATATTTCAGATTGTTTTGTATAGCATTCAGCGTATCAGCATTGCTATTCAGCGCGGCAATGCAGCCAGTATCTTGGGTACGCTTCCGATTGGTACTGAGTTGGATCAGTTGAACTATCTATAGATCGTTTGCAACGGTATGTAGATAGGTCAACTGTTTCTTATGTATTTTATGTGCCAATGTACATTTTGTAAATACTGTATAGTCGTAAGTTCGTTTGTGAATAAATAATTTGTAAAGTGTTTACAATATTTCTTAAATGCTTTCTTAAATAGCGATTCTGTGAGCGATCTCTTCCAGGAAACCTTAGGATGGATTCCTAATGAAATTAGTTTTTATGTGTGTTAAAATTAAGTGTTATTGTTATTAATGAAATTAGTATCATAACTAATGATTTTAAATTCAATATTATTCTAGAATTTTGTTTTAAAACCAAGCATTGCCATATTAGATTCATAGATCTAGGTATCCCAGCATGCTAAGGAAAATCACAAAGATTACTATAAACTTAAAATTTTAAATTAAATATACAAAAAACTCGTAGCTTAGACGCTGTCTCCACGAGCGAGAAAATCGCGGCGGTATTATCGTCCTGCCACGTGAAGTGTCTTATATATTAACCCAAAAAACAAAACAGCTGTTATAAACTAAGTTGTAGTAAAAACTACACTAAACCTATGTTTTGTAAATCAATCTTTATACCTCATTGTCATAAGCTATTAAACAAGTTATATTAAACTGTCCTAAACCAGATGCTATTCTCGTCATGAATGAAAATCATGAATGGATAAAAACATTTAAATTTTACGACAAGACTGATATAAAAGAAAACAAATTGTTCAACAATAAAGGGACGCATCCTGTACAACGTACCATCGATATATAAACTCATAAAATAATTTATTATGAATATTAAAGCTATAGTCTAAAATAAAAATGCTGTGATAATAATCAAGACTTCCGTTCGATACGGAATGTCTGAAGTTTCAGCTTTCTTTACATTTGGGGGAGTTCCGATGGCAATGATATCAAAAAAACAACCCATTCGAGATGACTAAGAGCCGTTACGCACTGTCGACTTGTCGCCGGCGACTCTGTCGCACGGCTACTAAAACATAGGCAACTAGGCCCAAGAGACCAAGCCTAGTGACAGTATTCAAAGTACATTCGTGCAGAATGAACGTCGAAGAAGCTGCTATAGTAGCGCTATTATTTCTCGGTATCGAAAGCCTGAACCATTTTTGTGCGCGACGTCCGGTCGTTACGACAGTCGCTCGCAGTGTGAATGCTTCCATTTGAAGCCGTGTACCTAATGGTCGCCGGCGACTGGCAGTTGCTTGTGCGTAGCCACGTCGCGGCGAGTCGCCCAGTCGCTTGGGCGACCGACGACCAAGTGCGTAAACACCTATTTAAACTGTAGCAAGTCACAGTCGCCAGCGACCGAGTCGCCGGCGACTAGTCGACAGTGCGTAATGGCTCTTAGTGTACCCGGTTCAAATTGTTATCAATATATACATAATTGAATTTAAAAAAATGACAGACATCTTGTCTCAAAATAAACAAATTATATAATTGGAAACAAGATTGCTGATAGGATACTTATAATTTTTTTTGGTAATATGCATGTAATAGATCAAATACAGAAAAGTATCTTGCTCCATCTTAAAAAGCTATAAATCAAGAATCCCGTTTGTTTCAATTTTACAGTCTCTTTGACAGATTTTATTATACTTCCCCTTCCTTACAATCAGTTTTGTAAAAGCATTAAAGTTGTTTAAAGTATTGTTGAAATCTCTTTATTACTTTGTAGTTAACGAACCTACTAGTTGACATCTTGATGATAGACAATGTTTCTACTTTGGGCGAACCTACCCTTGACTTACCCCTTATATATTACAGACAGTTAACAGTATTTTTTTTTAAACAATATACGCCCAAAATTGCACCGTTACAAAATAAGTTTATCGAAATATCATCTAAAGTCTATTTGAATCTACTCCTAAAACTGTATGTACTTACAATATAAAGCCAATAAGCAGTACAGATTATTGACTGTTGAGTACTTGCAAGGATAAAAAGAAAAATGTGACAAGAAGAAAATCAGAAACAGAAGTTCCGGTTTAAGACATTTATTTCTTAAAGAATGATACATTTATGTTCACTTTTACAAAAATCACTTAGTTTTGAGAAACACAGGTATTATTTTAGAATAACAAGTGACCAAAAAAAACCATCGGTTATTGGCGAACTAATCTCATTACATACGTACGAAAAATACACAATCAAATTGTGAACCTCTTTTTGAAGTAGCTCCAAAAGTACAAATCGAGCTTCATACTCCTTGAACCGAAACAAAGGAAGTTCTATTAATACAAAGATCATCGAATAACCGTAACCTGCACTTACTATACTGGCTCGTACTCTGTGGCACATTGTAGAAGATTATCCAGACACATGCATTGCATTAACACATGTGGATATCGGATACCATTTAGTTGCATCCCTGTTTTTTGCGATTTTGCGATGTGGGTGCCTTGTCTAGTGCGGTTCCATTTTATTGTTCCCGAATTTTTGAGGTATTAGGTACATATTTTAAAGCTAAGTTATGATGTTGACTATGTTGGACTATTTTGGTCTGATTAACTTCGACGTATGTATGTTTCCTGTATTCACTTTCTTACGTGTTAATAATCTTTTTTAATTGTTTCAGGTAATCATTAGAATTCTTGGCTTCTCAACATAAGCGTAAGTCTTAAATAAGGTTGCAAGGAAACCGGTTTAAAATCAAACGAAACTAATTAGATACGATATAGAATTACCGATGGCGCCTCGAATCCAAACATTACAAAGGCATTTTGTCTCTGGTCAAGTGTTGCCAGACGTCTGCTTCCATAGACAATAATATCGTTGTACCAACGAGCATCCGCATAAAGAGCATTGTGGCCGAATCAATTAGTCCATAATGTGCTCATTGTGATATGCGTAAGTATAACATTGTCCTAATGTACGTACATATCACTCATATATCGTAAAATATTTTTATAGTTCTATTTATGGCTGAACTCAATTTATTGGCCAGATACGTTTCAGTAGCGTTTCGGTTTAGTGTTACTTATTCAGTGCTGTCGAGATTTATAACTTCAACTCTCCTAAAACTATGGGATGATAATAAAATATCCAGTGACGCATAAATATATTCTCGGATATATGTCCCAATCTCAATTAATGCAGAGATACGAACCTCACCTGTTGGAGTAAGCATATCCAATTCCACTAAAATACTTAAAGGTGAAGATCAAAGGAGCAATGACATCGGACAGAATCAGAATCCTAAAACACGAATGTTAATGCAAAAGATATGAGAAACTTTGAAGAGGCAGTCATTATTGTGGAGTAACCCAAAACCGACACATGTGTCACATATCGTCCAGGATTGCGATGCCACATGTGAAATAAGAAAAAAAACTACAGAAATCTGTTGTCACTACTCCCTAAGGTACGAACAATGCCGCTCTCAGGCCCTGTTCGACGGCTAAATTAATTTGAACTTTAAATGAGAGATTGTTGGATGTGTATTTCGATGAATCTAAAAGGATTTACGGTCGATTTCCCTGGAACACAGCTTATTTTGTGATGTTTTTTTACACAACCTTCCATAACCTTTAGCCTGTGACATGGATTGTAGATTAGGCATATTGTTGACCTTTTTTGCTTCCATTTTAGTTGCACGTGTTTTATTTTTCTTTGAGCTCCACATTTTGAACAACTTATTGTTTTTGTTCGATCGAACGAGATAAGCATGTGTTGTCGGAGATTGAACGAAGCCGTTTGCGTCGTTTGATTTCCTGTCTGATTTAAAAATGACTTGGAAGCTACTTTCAGCGAATAAAATTAATAGGAACTCGAAGATTTCTGTTGTAATATAAAGAACGGAAGCTCTAATATTGTCGCGCCGCGCTCGGCCGTGGAGGCCGTTGACAAAATTAATGTTTTATTATGAAACAATGAACAGAATGGTGTTTCTCGTAAATAATGGATCGCTGCGGTGAAAGATGTGTCCAGTAATAGTGGCGGCTGACCACTGAAATATGAATTTGAACATATGGCATCCGCTGTTGATAAATTAGTATGCGAGATAAATTGACTTTTGGTTTCTTTGAGTTTAAAGACAATACTTGTACTGCGCATGTGAAGTTGGTAGTAATGGCGACAACATTGTAAGATTTAAATGTAGATGCGGCTGTTGATTAGCATACATAATGACGAGACTCATTACGCTATTTTGCAAGTGGGTGTGATGCGAGTGAGCGCTGCTTCAGTCCGAGAGCCATCTCTATGCTTCCCTAGTATATCTGCCATCACAGATTTATGGGCAAATCTCCGAGATGTGTTACGAATAAAAATAATAGAATTGTCGTGTCTAATAATATAGCAGCCGTTTCCGTTCGGCTTTTGGTTTATTTTAGTTTGTGGACGCGAATATTATACGAATAACGTTCATTCATGTGCCGCGGCGAGATTTTCATAGTTTATTACTGTTTCACGACTATTATTGTTAATGGATGATAATGTAGGGTTGGCTTTAATTAGTTTCGCGTTAACTACCACTTTTACAGCTATTAACACTACTTTATTGCTTACGAAACTGTTTTGTAATACGTCCAACATGTTTTCTAAACCCACTGTTGAAATTATGTTTTGATTGGCTAAGTATGTAATTGTTGTTACATCACAATCTAATATCTTTATGTTCCGAACGATTCAAGTTATAATCTCGCTAATTGAATTTGTAATATTTTTTACAACTGTTATAGTTCGTGTTGAAATTAACATCGATGCATTATACATTGTAGTTGCTTTAAACTAGTACGCAGCTTATAATAAACTTTTAGATAGTTGTTTTAGCACGTAAGATGAGATGAAATAAAATATTACAAAACAGCGAAGTATCATTAACATTTTAATTAAGCATATTGACCTTGTATGTAGAATCTTTAAAAGCAAAACCGCTGAGTAACCTATAAATAAGCAGTTAACGATATTCTATGTGTGATAACTAGTGCACGAAATTTTATAAAAACAAAACAACCAATCTATTCCAAAATCAATCATCAAGACGTTTACAACATACCATTGAGGTCTTAATCCGCGCAGACGAGACTCGTGAAACAAAACTAAATCTTGACTAATGTCATCTTCTATCCCTCTCACACATACCAAATGTTCAAACAATAACACCGTGATGGATGCTACCGGGGCCTTTTCGAAGAAAAAGAGATCAGCTGTAGGCGATAATTCATAAAAAAACAATAATAAACGGGTAATTCTGTTCGGGACGACATTGTTCCTCTGATTTATTTGTTTCAGACTATGCTTTGTAGTATTTTCATATTTCTTTGTGGTTATGATTAGTGGTTCAATTGTCTTTGGTATGTCGTTAAAATAGTTGTCCATTCTGCATACTTTGAGCATATAAATCGTTATAATGGTCTATAAATTTATAATCATTGTTTGATTTACAATGCATGACATTTTTGCTACTGCAACATTTTCAGGGATAATGATTGTTCTTATTTTCTGCACGTCAATACGACAAGCAATTCTGCAATGTCAAGTGTTTGACAATAATTCGCATTCAAGTCACTCAATCGTAAAGTCGGCTGTCTTTTGTTTTCAAAGAAAAATGTAGGAAAATTTTCCTAATTCTAAAGTATTGTTTTTGACATCTTCATATTTAGAGTCTTTGAAACGTCTAGAATAAAATATACCTATTTATATAACTAACTTTAGGGTTTGGTTCAGCTAAAAATACTTTTATCTCTGAACTGTTTGATATAAAATTTACATTAATTTTCGAATGGAACAGAATAAATAAATTTCTACATACAAATAAAATATTTTTTACTTATAGTCATCCAAAGGGTATTTTTCATCATACGCTAACTCTTCTTTCTAGTTATAAGCTAGTTTAATGCATTCGATTATAAATTTTCAAAAACAAAACCAAAATTGTTGTAAGTTGCAGTTGTTTTGAAAGAAATTAACCAATACAGTAATAAAAGCTTCATCCATCTCAAAATATGGAGTTACTTCAGTGTTGAAGTAGAACGCACTTCTGTTTTATTGTTGGAGCCATATTTTACGACTGGATTGTGTACAGATTTAGAATTGAGAAGTGTTTTCACTGGCCGCAAATCTTTACTACTTAATATCCTAGGATACGTAATGAAATTAAAATAAAAACACTTAATGTTATTATTTTATTTTATTCGGAAAACAGTGGCGTCTGTTTTCCCTGACCACTATAACCTCAATATTTTCAAGGCCAATGTAAATAGGTGTCTTCTAGACCATCCTGCTCCATCGTCGGCTTCATCGGCGCTTTCCATCAGGCGAGATTGAAGCCAAAGGATGGTCTATTGATTATAAAAAAAAAAAAAAAAAAGTGTACAATCTATATTATAAACAACTTAAAAAACTAATCACCAATTATATGTTTTCACATGTATGATGCTAAATAACTTGTCTTATCAAAAGATACAAAAAATGAAAATACAATATATTTGCGAGCGTCATCGACACAAAGGAAAAGAAGAAGAATTATTAAGAGTGGAATATCGTTGACTATTTATTTTATTTAGGTTAAATAATTCAGTTCAACAATAAATTGCCCAAATTTTTTATTTTATTCGTACTTCTTTAATTGTCAAGTCTGAATGCTTCTTAACCCGTTAAGATAGAGATGCCCACTCTACAGCCGCAGTGCTCAATCATACGACTGTTTTGCTATCTTGAAGATTATAATGAAATTTTTATGACTTTAGTTTTGGTTATGATCAAGTTTCATAAATATAATGGCTTCATACAAAACAAACATATAACTATGAATCATCATTAAAATATGTACAAATTTAGCGACTCAATGATTACTATATTGTGATCAAAAATAACCGTATAGTTTAAGAAAAAAAGTCAAAGAAAATAAATTCCTAATTAGCCATCAGTGACCGTAGAAAACAGTTTATATCGACATGTTTATTGGGCACTAAAAACTCTCCACAAACTCCCAATACTTTATTGTTATCAAACCGTAGTAATAAAATGCCAACTAAATATAATGACTAGTAAATTCCACAAAAAAAACTTAACAATGACTTTTGTGCTACCGGTCGCAATCATTAGTATTGATGACGCAAACATTACAACATTCGAAAAAATATTGAAAGCCAATCAAGAGCCGGGAGCCCACAATGTTGATGATTATTCATTGTACAATGAATTATGGCATGAAGATGAGGGCAAACATAAAGGTACGAACGTAATGATTCGGAAGAAGTGTGTGTGTGTGCCAATGTGTGATGCGAAGCATGAAAATTACAAGCCAAGCTCAATCGTAGCCGCCTTTTGTGTGCCAGCACAATAGACGGTCAAGGACTTGATGGTGGAGGACAAAGGGTTGCCGAGATGGGAATCTGTTTAGATTGTCAAGATTCAAAAGCGTTTGCGAATAAATAGTTTTGTACTTTTTGTTCTGACTCACGTACCAACAAGTTTATTTTTATTAAAAAAATCTTATTGGATTGTAAACTGCCATTTTTTGATTTATGTCGTATCAGAAAACATCAATTACTAATCTGTTGACAGAGTCTCAAGAATGCTTCCTATTAGATTCTTCTAGTCAACGCATATCAGATAGATAATAATTTAACGCATAATTCCGGATCGCATCGTATCAGATCGATAAAACTATCCTTGGAACGAGTTAATTCATGCAAATGCCTGCAAGTCAAGATGGCCTCGGGCAATGTACCGGCCAGCTTCCATCAAAGTAAGATCAAGTTGAATAAAGGAGCCTGGACCGAAGGGGTAACACAATGTCGGTGAGGTCCAAACAAAAACTGACAACACAATACCTAGTGGACCAACAACAGTGGCCGCTCGTAAATCAACCTCCGACAAAAGTAACAATAGTATTGAGGGTACCTTATAAGAGATCTTAGCATTGTGTGTATTCTTTGATGTTCACTAATAAAACCTTTGATTAATATCGTATAGGAACCGGTATGCAAATAATGGCGTTCAAAAGGTTGGTATTTGGTTGAGTCACACGTGTCCGCGCTGGGGTGTGAACAAAAACTAATGCTACATCTTCCTTACAATGCTTTTGTTAAATCGTATAAGACCGAGGTCGTCTCCAACAAGAATTTAAGAAGAATAACACACGAAGCCGAAGGGTTACGATTCAGACGTTGACCATTGTTATCAAAAAGATACAGATTGGCTGCCGTAAAATGCAGCTATTTGTTTTTATCAGATCAAAATAAAAAAATCATATCAGCACCTTTTAAGCTAGAACCATGCTGCTGGTTCCAGGTTGTTGATCAGTCTTGTCAAACTGATACAATCAGAATTTGCGTAAAGTAGCATCTGAAATTCATCTCTAGAAATGCTTCTTTGTCGTACTTATGAAGACTTATGCGTCCGATATTTGATATTTTTCTATATTTGTTTCAATGGGATTGCGTTATTGCTATTTAGATTTTCTAAGTCACCAAGGCGGTTCCTATAGTTTTGTGTTTATCTGTGTTTATCTGTGGCTAATTCTTGGTCACCAATACATTTTCGTTTAAGATCGAGGTTATTTAATTCAATTCGTCATTTAAGATAGCTGTTGCTAACTTTGCATGGGTCAGTATCATCAGCGAGGTCACCACTTTCCGGTAATCTACAAAGAATTGATAAATTTTATTTCGCTAAGTAACTATAAAATGGGTCATGTAGCCAATCAGTGACCCGTAGATATGAATGAGTTTTTGTCATGTGTTTTATTGTTTTCATTTCTGTCTTATCGTAAATGTTGTTTCTAATTTAGGTTATTAGAGATAATAGTGCAATTATTCTGATTAGAACAGCTAAGAAGTTAATCTACATTGTATACCTCGTTTGATGGCCTTGTTTCGGTGCATAGACCTTTAAGATCAACTAAATAATCTATGTTATGAATTACAAGTTATTAAAATCTGCTCAATGGTTTTATCACTATATAAGTCTATTAACATTAGCCGAACTTTTACTAACAGTTTTTATAAAAAAACTAGTGAAAATTCATGATTATTAATTTATGGTCCTTTAAAACAATGGACCACTTCTCAGTCTATTTTTTTGGCAAATTTTTGTTTTCACCTTTTGTTCCTAAATTATCTTAACATTATCACGTACTTTATTGCTTACAAAACAGACTGTTGCAATCAGCATTTTTTAGGTTATCATCAGTCTGTAGTTTCCCTATTCATTACAATAAGTCTATTGTAAGGTTATCGAGTTATTATCAAAATATTCTGTGCTGTTATTTGTTATTTTGTAACAATAGTTTAAATAACACTCTTTTAGTTCGTGTTGTTTTTAACATATCGTAACTTTACGGCTATTTTTCGTGGCACCTTGACAGTTTAGTGCAGATCTGATTCTGGGCTAAGAGCAATCGTAGTGGGTTCAAATTCGGATGCGTACGCGTTTGATAAGGTTTGATAGGCGCCACAGCTCAGTTGGTATTAGCTCTGCTATGCATAGCATGCCATGGGTCGTAGGTTCGATCTACACCAAAAACAAACACATTGATATTGTATAGTTCCAAAAAAAATTTTAGGTATTAAATGTTCTAGTTCTTATTGTTACCAGTATTGCTTAGTTTGGAACTAGGATAGTAGTGTGTGAAAATAAAAAAATACGTACACATAACCTCGCCCCAAATGAAATATTTAATAGATATTCTAATTAAAGATAACAGAATTGTGAGAAACTTCGCGTCTGGCAGTCATAATGAAAACGAAACAGACAACTCTAACATCCGTTTCCTATAGCAATGATTTTTGTTGTTATACCTACCTAATAACAAAATCTTGTATGCAATAACTTTTGCAATCGTTAAATTTAAAACATAAATAATATCACTTTTTTCGTTATTTTTATCATATCACTGTACCACTTTTAAATTACACACCTATTTTTTTCGTTATAATAAAAAGTGTTTAAAAAGTGTGCGTAGCACTCATTACGCAGACAAGAGCGTAGATCTTAAATAGGAAGAAGAATAACAAAAAGAAGTGACAGAAAAAAATCCTATCATTATTTAAATAAATATTCATGACGACAACGCCATTTAACCCCAAACTGAGCAAAGCTAGAAAGCACTGGATACAAAATGCCATAAGTAAAACTCATTGCCTCATCTTAAAAAAACGATTCAAGTCAATATGATGAGATTGCTATGTACAAAGAAATATCGACCGTAATACAATAGAAATGCAAATACTAAACCTACTAGTGTTGCTTGTATACTATTTTGAGATATATAAAACAATGTAGGAGGAATTGCTGTGACAATGTAGATTTGAAATCAAATCATTTTGTAAATGAATTTTGTACACATGGTTCTCATATTATCACAATCTATGACAACAATATGTGGTTGGTCACTTATTTATAACAAATAGTCTTGTTTCAAACATTGTAAAAATCTTTTATTCATAAACGTATGACTATTACAGTAAAATAATAGTTCATATTTATAAAATACGTAACAAACTGTTGAGCTATCTGCAGACCGTTGCAAACGATCTATAGATAGCCCAACTGATTCAAATCTATACCAAAAATCTGGCTGCATTGCTGCGCATTGCAGTCGTAAGTTTGTTTGTCAATATAAATAATTAATGAATGTTATACTATAATTCGCACAAATTCCTTAAAATTGCAATATATTTTCATTATTGCAAGTTAAAAAAAATCGTTGAAATATCAGTTCAATACACATTTTAAAAACTCTAATCATCAATGTTTATTAAAAATAACAACAGTATCAAAAAGAACCGCCAACGATAAATCTCTCGTTAATAAGGCGTCGCATAAACAATGTTTTTTTTTTTTTAATTTTTTGGCAAAGTGTATGCGACGCGTCGCTGCGTCCTAACATTGACCAATTATTGCACTCACAATTCAGATTCTTTTGATGTGTAAAACATAAAATTTGTAAAAAACTGCAAATGCTGTGATAATGCTTTCTTTGAACTCGTTTGGAGCTGAGATACGATTTTGTCTGTCGCGAAGATTGTAATGCATTTCTGATGTAGTGACTATCAAAAAGCGGTGTTTTAATGAAGACAGAGTTATACCACGTGTTTAAATCTAGCTTCCGTCTGCAAAATTCTTTACTTATTTGTTGATTTTTCAAAATTTAATACTTTCATAATCTCTAAAAAATTTTCAAACACCCTGTATTCATTTACATTACTACTACAACTACACATTATTATTTATTTAAAATTAAATTTGAGAGGTGTCGTCAAAGGGACACTTGGACGGAACGAAGTACTTAATTTAACAACTGGCTTGCTTTCTATAAGAGAGAGACAGACAGAAACACGCGCACGCCGCACGGCTTACAACTATAGCAAAAAGTGTCGTTACAATTTTTGGTCTTAATTTTTCCGTTTAGCCTCCTTTCGCAACGCGCGATAAGGAACTTCGTTCCAATAATGTGTAGTCTTTCAAGTAGATAAGGCCAACTAGGCTGAAAGGATGATCGAGGTGTTGGCAATACTAGAGACTAACAGAATTCCCTTCGACAGACAGTATAAAAACCAAGTCTTTTCACCTGAAAAATGCACAAAATTGGACTAATACAGGTTGATAAGTAGGCCCTATATAATAGATTAAATACAAATACATTAGAAGAATTGAGTATCTGACATTTCCTTGATTGCGTCAAGTACCTACCTACAATCCATCATCATCATGACAGGAAGAAGTAATTTTAACTATCATCAATCCATCATCTAATCACTGTCCGGGCTTTTACGCAATCGACATGTACATTATTAATAGATGTATTGTTGTAGAAAGTAGTGGAAATATGAAGGTTGTACAATAGACCTTTGCCCTTTGATGTGACAAGGGAATATAATCAATGACCGATGAAAACATTCTTTGAAGTGGGCTTCTCTGATGCCGATGTTTTGTATGGTTTGGAAAATATTGTATTTTTCGGTTTTTGCTTTGGTAGTCATTTCTTTGCGTTATGTTATTAGTCACTATAGGTACGTTCTATAGTGACTAAACAACCAATGATATAAAATATAAACTAATTTTACGGTCTATAGATAGTTCAACTGTTTCTTATGTATTTTATATGACAATGTACATTTTGTAAATACTGTATAGTCGTAAGTTTGTTTGTGAATATTTATTACACAGCATATTAATTTACTCGTATTTGTATTATATCTATCACTATTTTTTATTTATTTCATAATTTGTTTATCCAAATCTACAAATATGATGTATGTGAATGTCTGTATCCAAAAGATTGTACAATCAGCTTTATATTTCCATAAATACATTTTGTAAATCTCGTATGTATATCTTCAATTTTATTTTTTACTGGACCAAATGAAATAAAAAAAATACAGTACAATCTAGTTCCGATGAAAGCTTTGTAATATGGGAATGTGGTTACTGATAGATTCATCTTTTACTATACATACTAGTAATACTTTATACTGACAGGCGTCACAGCTCTGTTGGTAGTAGCACTGCCTTCCATGCTGTGGGTCGTGGGTTCGATTCCCACCCAGAACAAATGTTTGTGTTATGAACATAAATATATTTGGTTAACTGTTTTTTTACATAAGTCATTTTCTCCATATCCATCGTAATTACAGTTTCTTAACTAATTCTTAAATTAGCGCTTAATGTGAGTCCAAAGAAGTTAAACCTTTCTTGGACTCAATTCACAGCATCACTTTTCAACTCTCACATCTACATCTGTCAAGATAACGGTAATAGCACAAATGACGTCATATCCTAATTATGTTTCTTATTAAAATAAATTATCTCTCATAAGACGTTGAACACATTACGGAAATCGATTCTAATCCGAGTGATATCGTCTCGATTCGATGTATCGAGACGCCCTCTTGTTTGTCAAATCGATTATTCTACCTCATCTCACATTTATTGGTTATACTATGCTTGAACACGTGTCGTAGTATTAGATATCTATAGTTATTTGGTTTCATCACTAGATATCAACACTTTAAAACAAAGACTTTTTAAAAATTACTTATAACGAATTATAAAAGCCTTAATGAATTTGACGACCGATGTGGTGCGGCGGGCGAAGGTCCGCCTGCGGAGGTTGCGGGTTCGATTCCCGCGATACTTGTTTGTACTTACGATCTGCAAATATTTATTCCAGGTGTTCTGGGTATTTTATATGTATGATAAAAAATATTTATCTATGTAATGTATTGTATTAAGTATGTCAGTCTTCTAGTACCCATAACACAAGCTCTGCTTAGCTTAGGGCTAGATGATGTGGTGTGGATTGTCCAGAATTATTTATTTATTAATTCTGCAATATAAAAATAATAAGAATACTATTTCTACTCATACTGTTCATAAATTATTAAGTGTACAATACAAAAATAATAAATAGACTATTCCTACTTATTTAACACTCCAGGATTATTTTTGCTTTCTAAAGTGTCGTCTCGACAACTTCAAATTATATTTGAAACAAACCGAATATATTTTAGATGGATGATTAGGGAATGCCATCAAAAACTCTCGTGTTAAAATGAAAGCGCATAATTTAGTTCAAAAGTCATCTCGACAAAAGAGCATCATCTAGACCAGGGCTCACCAAATGGCGGACCGCGGTTCGCCGACCCATTGTATGCGGACCGAAAAATTATATCCCACGCATTATTTTTGTTAATGTTAATTCCAAAAATTCCGGGCGAAGTAACAATTAATGCCAATAGTTTGCACCAATTCCAATCCAAACTTCACACAGATAAATCCACAATAAAAAATTACACTTTTCTCATTGATATGTAAATTATAATACCTTTGTAATTTCCGTAATTACCTTTGTTCAATTTTTTTTTTTATGAAATGTGCGGATCGCGGCGGTCAATTCATTTCTTGACGACCGATGTGGCGCGGCGGGCGATGGTCCGCCTGCGACGCGGAAGGTTGCTGGTTCCATTCCCGCCTTGGGATAAATGTTTGTACGATCTGCAAATATTTATTCCGGGTGTTCTGGGTATTTTATATGTATAATAAAAAATATCTATCTATGTAATGTATTGTATTAAGTACGTCAGTCTTCTAGTGTCCATAACACAAGCTCTGCTTAGCTTGAGGCTAGATGATGTTGTGTGGATTGCCCAACATTATTTATTAAAATGGACCCCGAGCGAAAGTAATTGGTGACCCCTGATCTAGACAAATGACAATCATCGCCTCATTAACGAGCGTTTCCCAAGCGAGCCACAAACCACAACTAAACGTTACAACGTTACAAAATTAAGAAGTTTAAAACGAGCTGTTAAATGTAATGCTTCCACTTGACAAACAACCGCAAATTGTGATTGTGACTCCTTGAAAGGGTTATAATGTCGTGGGATTGCGCTAGGAACGCGGTGCGGCGGCGGTGCTAGCGGGAAGCGATTTCATATTTATTCAAATCAAATTAAATTAGAAGAAAATATATTGCTTACTTTTTTCTAAATATTTAAATAAACAAGTCAAGACCGACTAGGTCAAATCTCATTTGGCTGATATATTTTTTGTAGTTGTGACAAATGTGTACAGAAAGCAATTGTTTTTTTGTATTTACTTACTTACTTTAAACTGATCCTAGATTAAAATAAGCTATTTAGGTTTGCTGATTTCCCTAATTTTAAAGAACTCATTAATATCGAATTAATACCTAAAAACTAAGTCACATTCTGAAATTGACAATTCATATTAAAAACCACTTACTAAACAGATCAAATAGAGATTAAAATATCGCGCTTCGCCAACAATCGGACCACACCTTCTCGGGGACGTAATCTAGTTAGAAAGCTGCTCTTGTGTAGATTGAGCCATTGTAATTTGTGAGTGTATTCGGCAACAAGACGTCCCGCTCCCAATTGATTCCGTGTCATTTGTTGCTATAGTTCACATACTAACTTCACACTACTCTGTGGCATTGCCGTACTAACTCTTTAATATTCTGCTGCTAGTTTTCATAGTAACTGTTTATGAATCTGCGGGCTATTTGAGGTAGTAAGACAATTAATTGAGGAATTGTTTGAGAAGTACATGTGATTAGTAAAGTGAATGTGGAGAGGTGTGTTGAATGAAGGTGACGAAACAATGGTTGTTGATTTATTGTTTTGTAAGTAAATTTACTAGTATTTGAATTTAGGTTTGGTATAGTTTATTTTGTTCTCTCTTCCGCAGTTTGGTTTTGGGATAATAAGTTAATTTTGATAATGAATTATGTGCTAAGTTTGAACCAAATCAGGCTGGCTACAATGTGATCAAGGTTCAGACATACTCGTAGGATTAAAAAAATATCATAAAATAATATTTGGCATACATTTTTAAGCTGGACAAAAAATACATCTTATGTACCTATTATTTTTATATTCAAATATTAAGATAATTATTATTTGAATCTGGACATACCATTACGTAAATAGGTACTTACCTTATCGAAAACATAAGTTTGTACTTTATTTTATTACCTCATTAAAACTTGACCAATGGCTTAAAAAAACATAAATTCCTTCGGGTCTCAATAATACTTCAAGGATACATCCCCTGTTATGATGTAAAATGATATTTTATAGTACAAACAGAGACCCTAGCAAAAATAAATATGTCTGGCGTCTAAATTATTCACAAAGGTTTAGTGGCTGGGAGACTTTATGAATTATATATATATCATTCGATATTATTCGATTCTGTTTTTTTTATTCTGTGGCGGTTTATATGTGTGATTCAAAATTAATAAATTAATTCAATCCATTTAACTTGTTTCTT
This sequence comes from Ecliptopera silaceata, assembly GCA_932527185.1. NCBI lineage: Eukaryota > Metazoa > Arthropoda > Insecta > Lepidoptera > Geometridae > Ecliptopera > Ecliptopera silaceata. Next base: position 4,742,257 of record OW052211.1, read on the forward strand.
CGGAAAATTATTTTTAGTAAAATCAACGCAAATATTTGTAGAAAATAAACAAATCTTACAAAAAAAAAAACAAATGGTAATTTTACAGATATCATGTTACATAAGAATACAAATGAGATAAAATAAAATTCCTCAGACATTAAAAAACAAATGTATGTTATTAAATACGATATTGTGCTGACAATATATTAATACTACATAATATGTAAAACGTGCTGCCAAAAAAAAAGACGTGTGGCATTCGGGCACTGCCGCGGTCAAGCTATTGCATAGCATGTTTGCTGGATTACGCATGCGCAGTGTTAGGTTATTTTCGTTCGGTATTTTCGTTACGGAATTTCTGGATTCGGTCTCCACGCTCAAGGATAGCGATTCTCCGCGATAGAAGCTATGCTTAATACAATCTAAAAGATTACTAGAAATTTATGTTCCTACATTAAGACAGACTCATAAGTAATGTTATTAAATAATTCGAAGATGAAGAGGTCAGAGGGAAGACGCCAGACAGTGCTGATGTCACAATAAGTGACCAAACCGAGGGGAGTTCTATTGCATCCACTACCCTTAAGTAGGGTTGATACTGGCTATTAAGAAATTGACATCTTCGAGAAATTTCATGATAATAATTATCTTGAACCTTTAAGATCGGCAGGCAGAAAATGTTAATAGCACTAAGCCCACCTTTGTACATTATGAGTATTGTGCGTTTGGAACGAGCTCTAAAATAAAAGTTGAAAATAATATCATTGGTGTGAGGTTATCATCTAAAATTTTAGCTGATAAAACTCAAAATCCAAAAAAAAATATATTTTTAAGTAAAGTTTTACAAAGTGGTCACTAAAAATTTTACTTTTACTTACTTAAGTACTAATATTTATCTATTTTGTTACAAAACCTTTGTAGAGCCTGGAAATTAAAACCTCGCTCTAAGTAAAACTTTTCAATTGACTGAGTGATTTATACTCATTTAAGTATACATAAGTAGGAAGACATTATCAATAACCTAAAGATACATGTAAATTATTAAAAAGTTTTTTTTGTGAAAATACCCGTATTGTTTAGTCAGAACTGCCAACCCTCGCGTCCTGCTTCACAAACGCCACATTACCCCAGAGATTTGACAATAATTCTCGATAGCTCCTCTATTCTCAATGAATACTCAATTGGGAACATCCACATCTTAGAAGCTGGTTAGGAGAAGAGATAGAATCTTAAATTAGGGAAAGTCATATAACAGCTGAAACTAAAATGGATCTAAATGTAGTATCTGGGTTATTAACTATTATTTTAAATCAAGTAAAGAACGCATGTAAAACCTTATGATCAAATTTAATTTAAGAGAAAAAAAACAAACATTTCATTCAAAACAATTACATTAATTAATTATTAAAGCTTAACTGCACGTAATTTTTTTCCTCTTAAATTTTTAATACCTATGAAAAATCACGTAATTTTTTCTCAGGGGAAAAAATTTAATACAATGAAAATTCTACAGAATAAAATATGGAAACAACCTAGTTAATATACTTTTAATATTTTATATTGATAATATATTTTTTATTAAGAAATACTGTTGTTTATTAGGATGTTAGTAGCGGTGACTCCTTTGTAGAAAATCCAAGCTCGAGACAACCTATTTCAATTTAGATTATTACTTGCGAAGCATTGCAATATCTTAATAGCCGGTGTAAACTGAAGAACACGATTCCAAATGGTAACCATTTCAACTGTTTGTTTATAGATATATCATTTATCTAGTTAGTTTTAAGTTCAAAATTTTGAAAACATGGGCAGCATCATCATATTTCTTGATGACTATTACAGTATTTACAAAATGTATAAAGGTATATGTAACATATATAAGAAACAGTTGAACTATCTACAGACCGTTAGCTAAATATAATATAAAAAAGAATGCTATTTCGATTCCACAAAATGTTAACAAATTTAAAAAATTTCGTAGCAAAGCCCTTTGGCTTTGCTTACAAATTGAAATAAAAACTGAAAATTTTTGATGTTATGATTAAACAACAAAAAACTTCATAAGCTAATAAATTTGTACCAAAAACAAAGAATTTGCGAATAAAGACAAAGTATCTACAGTAAATTAACTTGCTTCATCGGTAAAACGAGAAATGAATGAAATGAATAATGAAAGCTCACCGTACTTTATTCATTGACCTTTCAAACAGATAACGTACAAAACCCTTTCAAAGGTGCCCCTGATTTCTGTAATCTAACATCGAAACAAAACCCGAACCACAGAACTAAATACAACTGATTTACTGTGTTTCACTCCAACCCGTGGATTATATGACTTTATGGTAGATATTTTTGAAGGGGAGAAATTGATGATCAGCAATCGATCTACCTACTGCAACAATAATGAATCACAAAACATGTTTGCATACCTCTTTTCCAACTCTTTTTAAGCAATATTAAATTAGATTTTAAATTAATAAAGAAAATCCACGTATTTATTATTTTCATTAAATAAAATCAAGCTTTGATTGAACAAAAGTAAATGATTGTAAGGATAAAACACGTCACATTCATCAGAAAAGTAGAAAAAAAATCAGAAACTAACTTGAAGAAAATCTAAACGTCAAGAAAAGTTGGCATATATTTTACTCACTGGTTCAAAGTGAAACAGGCCTTCCAGTATCTGGCTTGTAACAGGATTGTCTGCCCGTTCATTTACTTAGCAAATTATTCTTTGTAGAACGGAAGAGGAGGCTTTGAATCCATTAATTCGACAGGGTCACAAAGAGGAGCTACGAATTAAAATAATGTATTCTACGGTGCGACTTCAATAGGGTTCCCTTCGTCCGGTGTTATTATAAGAATGTTATTTAAATCAGAATAGACTGGTGCCTCTTCAAGTCAGATGCTGCTGGAAACTGGGTTTTATCGCGCTGAGTCTAGATTCAATATCAGCAGTACCTTTTCCAAAAGTTTCGCGGATTCCGTCCTTTCTTAACTGTGTTCTGAAAGCTGAATTAATCTGTCATGCTCTAAGTTTTAATTTGAATATTGTATGTATCTTGTTATCAACAAGCATAGTATAAACGATGAGTGCATAAATGTTACTAACTTTTACGGATTCTGTGATCACAGTCCGCTTCCGAAGATGCCTCTTTGTCAGCTCTTGGAATAAGTGATCACGTACCGGCATTAGGATGTGTTTTATGTGCAAATTATAGACCATTTTTGAGCTCGGGTCTCGCACAAGAGTTCGTTAGAAAAGTTAAGCGGACGTTCTATTGGACTTTCGGGTTTGTTCTGAATTTTGATGCTCACTGTATGTTCTCTGCTAATTTATGAATCATGAAATGTCAATACAAAAACGCTCGTTTACGCCATGGATTGTGATCAATATAGAAACAGTACAAACAGTTAAAATAAAATAATTAAAGTACTAAGCACACATCGATGTTATATAATTCAAGAGATAATGTACAGTTGTATTAATTACAAACCCGGTACAGACAAACAACAAATTAATACTCGACGTCAAAAGGGTTTATGCAACTACCCTATGTCAGATAATTTCAAATATGATCACCCCATACCCGAATATTCCGAACAAACATTTCGATGTATTTATTCTGGTGTTTATTCTGAAGCGTAATATGTCGTGTTCCACTTTGATGTCGTGAAATCGCTTCTGTTCTTTGTCAGCCACCCAAGGATTTACATCTATTACTATCGTCGTTTAATTCTCAGTTTTATTGCTATCTATTTTCGGTGTAGATTGCTTTGTAACGCGATATGGGGTTACTGGTTTCCCGAATTGGACTGTGAGTATAGAATTATTGCATATGGTTGGTTGGAGTTTGTTTGGCAGTATGAATGGTTCATTATGCGTGGGGATACTTTGAGCGGGCACAGATAATATTTGCGATGTAAACCATTGTTTATGATTTGGACAATTGTTTGTGTTGCACTGTCAAAGGATGTGCACTTGTTTGTTTTGGGATAAAGAGGGGTTGTATTGTAAACATTGTGACAAATCATCAGTTCAGCTACTGTCTATTCATTTGATTTTAATTTGAGATAGCTAGTTTGATTTGATGGATGCAAATGTCACATTTACATTGCGTTTTATTATCGTCTCAAGTTTAAGTTTTACGACCATTTTAGCATTTGTTTTTTGATAATCACTTGCGATCTTCTTCTGTTTTATTGCTACATTTTATAGTTGATATATATCACCATTTTCTTTATTCCTGTTAACGAGTGGGACCTTTTTTATAGTTTCATCTTCAACAATGTTAGTATTACTGAAACCTTTGCGCAACCCTCTTTAAGTGGCCTCTCGACTAAAAAGCGCTACCACTAACTGAATCATAGTTCTAACAACTAGAGTTTCACTTCTTTCTAGTCTATAAAAAATACGCCAAAATAACTGTATCAAAAAGCGTATTCATAATTTTATGGCATATACCTAAACATTTTATGATTCAGTTTGATAATGATCTATCAATTAAAAAACCAAAACTAATAAGTTTGATTTTAAGTAGGTATGTATAATTCTACAATTAAGAGATTTCGGCGCCAACACGGTGTGAACGTGTCTAATATAAAATTTATGTTTAGCTCTGCTGATATTAGGTATGTGTATCAGTATTTAGAGAAAATTTATAGGTCTATAGTTTTGCAGAATAACATTTTGACTGTATCCTATAAACGTGATGCGTGGCCTAGCACCTGTAGAAATAAAGTATTTTAAAAATGCACGAGCCTCCGCCGCGTTTACACTCCAAGAACGGTCTAGAATAAGTATAAATCAATTAAATTCGCTTTCATCATGGTTTCCACGTTACCAAATATTACTATTTGAATAATTTGTTGGCCAACTAATGGATTAACGAGACGCTTGTGCACTTTAAAAATGGTTATCTCTACTATTTTTAGATTTATCAGTAAAAAAAAGTGAAATAAGTTTAATAGTACTTACTTTAAGCTACTCCCTCCTACCTGATCCAATGTTACCATAATCAAGTTCGGGTAATTTAGTCACTACGTAGCGTGTTTTTTATTATGATGTTTATTTTGCCACTGGCTTCTAGTTTGAGAGTTTGTTTTGCGTTTTACAAATTAAACATGAACAAAAACATGATACTTTACATATTACAGGTTACGGCGCTGAATTACAAGATTTTTTTTATAACCAAATCTAATATTCGCTTCTATTAATATATAGTTAGTTATTTTAACAATTACCGATATTATTATTATATTGTTTTGTAGTCTTTACATAATTACTTATAAGTAATCAATAAAATGTAAATTGTTTATCTTATCAGTTTCTTTAATAGTTGTAACATAGGTACGTATAGAACTGATTATTTAGAACAAAAGAAGAGTTTAGAGATATCACAAAGTAATTTTAAAACCAAGATATATTTTTATTTTATATATTATTATATATTGCTTTATGTTCGTTGAATTGGTATTTAGATACAGTACATAAACTCTTGAAACACACGAACATTTTCATAGGAACTACGGACAATTAAGGCGTGTACATACAGACTGGTTTCGTAAACAAGAGAGACTGATGAGAGGTGGTATTGTGTGCACGTCCTTAGGTCACTGAATGCGAGAAATTAATCGAGAATAATAAAGCTGTATTTATGGAAGATTTTCTGGGAAATTCTGAATGTATGCTTTAACGAAATTTCACTGGAAAATGTTCATACATTCAATCACTATGTGGCTTTTGAAAAACTTGAAAAAGACAAAATGGCGTTGTGTGAAATGATCATGAATATTTTATTTCATTCGAACTGATATCACAAAATAGAATAAAAAAGTAAAATAATATTGGTTAAGTAAGTACTTACATAAAAAACACAACCACAATTAGTTATTATGATTTTAAACAAAAGTAATGCCTGCACACACATAAAAAAAATATATACATGTTGACTTGAGAACCTCCTCCGTTTTTTTTTCGTCGGTTAAAAAGTGATTACGTGGTGTAGTGAAAAAATATTTTTGTATCATACTTCCATTTGGCATTATGTATATACCTACCTACTTTATATACAATTCTATACATTTCTTAGATTAAATCATCACAATTTACTTCTCAATAGTTATGTATACTATTGAGAAGTACAATTTATAAAAACCAAAAATAAAATTAAAATATCATTTAAGACAGTTAAGAAGTATTTTACGCAAAGTTTTCCCAAAATAATATTTCAAGAAAATTATCCCAAAATTCAAGTTCAGCAAAAGTCGATTCCTAAGTATGGTAGAACAAAGGGTAGTAGGTGATTGGGACATTGTTCACGCCCTATTAAAGTATTGTTTGCGACGAAGTAATCATGACGTCATTACCCTCTGAGGGAGAGCTTCGGCGAAAGTATGGAAAAGGATTCTTTTTCAGGTTAAGATTAATGTCGTGTCTGCCACGTCCATGAGTATTTTGTGTTTAATACGGAACGTATTTTGTTTTTTTTTTGTATCGCAGATTTTAACTATAATACACATAAGCATCAGTAGCTTCATGAGATCCATTGTATTAATCAAATTACCTCTAAAAATATGGCAAGAACCCTCAAAAAGCTTGTAAATTATTAGTTTAAACAAAATAAACTTTATTAATTCATTAGTTAAATTTTGCTTCTTCATGATTACTGTTCTACTTATAATGTTTTGCTACACGATAAACCAATCATAGATAAACACTGCTATTGCTATATTTTTTTCTGAATCGACATATATTTCGTTATAAAAATGTATTTGTATACAGTCCGCTTCCATACTTTGGTATCCACAGCGCCCACTTGGCTCGCGTTGTCGCGCTTCCAATGGGTAATTTTCCCTATTGTCAGTCACAAGAAAATTCTCTGCCCAAAGATTTAGGAGCTGGCGATGCTGGAAAGGGCATAAAAATATTGGCTGAAATAGGTATAGGCTTTAAATTTATTTACAAACTTACGACTTTTACAGTATTTACAAAATGTACATAGGCATATAATAGGTATTAGGTCTATAATAATAACAACAGATATTCTTTGTAAAAACCGATACTTTACTCGTACAAAAACAAGATTTATTTATTACGTCAATTTCAACGACAACTCGAAATAACGTATTTTAAACAACAGAGAATAAAAATAAAGCGGATATTGCAAAAGCCCAAATTAAAATGTTAAAAAACATCTGTTTATTTCAGCTCGGACTTGTCACTCGTCCTGGTTATAAAGAATACACATAAAGTTATAAAATAATTGTGGAATCGTTGGCGAGATCAAAAAGAAAACCAATAAGTGGTCTGGATACTAGCATCGCACCGATTAGTGGTGACAAATTATAGTTTCGTGCATAAACTACGATGTTTTGACTTCGACCAAAACGTTCAAATTATATCAGATACTGTTTATTTAAATTGTTTTATTGAAAGTTTCTAAACGGCGAGATTTAGCGCTGTTCACAAACTGTGATTAACTTTATTGTTTGGTTTACTTATGGTCACTGTGAACGTTCATACATATATGAACGTTCACATAAAAGTTGAAACATTTTTCATATATGTATATTTCTTAGACAAAAATGTATCAACTTTTGCAATCTTTACTTATTTTGATTCTAGATGGCGTTGTAAATTTTCTGAATAAATTAATTCATTCTTAACATACACATGATAATGATTTAATTATAAACAGGTAGTAAGTCATAAAGTTTCTATTTATTTGTAAATTACAAAAAATATAAAATAAATAGGCACAAGTTATACATACAGGCTAAAAACTAAACTTGATTTCGTGTCGTATCCAGATTTAGACGTTCTTTGTAGAGATTATTTGTTGATATATTTTTATGTATAGGGACTTTTCTTGTAATTTCGCTTCAATAATTTGACCCCCCTCTGTCAGTCAATGAAGGCAATTGTATGAATGCAACACTGTTTTGACATGTTATTTTCTTTTGCGGCTTTGATGCCGAATTTATGGTACGCTTTTTACAATCAACCAAAAAGTTTGAATAACATCACTACCTATATTTTTACGACAAAGTTACGCTCATTACAATCAATCAAAAAAGATAACAAGTATATTTTTACGACTATAACAGCATTTACAAAAAGTACTTATATAAAAACAAATTAAACAGTTGAGCTCTTTGCAGACTGTTGCAAACGAGTGGTACCTATAAGTAGTAGTATTTTTTTAAATTACTTTTTAAATGGATCTTCTACTCGTAGATATTAAAATCATTTGTTGTATATTTTATAATTTCAATTGTATATCTATAAAAACCATCTTAAATTAAAAAAAAAATAAAAAACATTCGTAAAATATTTTATTAAAAACCCAGAACAAAGGTAACAAACAACAAAACACAGGCTAACCCAATTTGTAGGGGCAGGCAGAGAATTTTATCCGAACGCATTGTAAATAAACTTATTACAGAATACGAATAATTTAGTTATAGGTTCAGCAGGAATTTTTCCGCTACATTTTTCTTGAGGAAAAGAAAATTCATGAAATCGGATTACTGCCGACTCACAATATTTCTATTTAATTTTTATTTTTCATTGTGAACTGTAGGACTGCCACGGTTATTTCATTAGCATTTTATTTTTAAAATTCTGAGCAAGGTAATTTTTTTTCGTCTGAATGGAAATTTAAAGAAAACCTTGGCAAAAACAGGGTTTTTTATGATTGAAAACAATTTTACTATGATATTGGGATACTATGTGTGTATTATGCAAATTTTGTATTTCCGAGCTTAAAAAACCTTTTTTGATATACGGTTGAGGTCGAGTAAGTAGATTTTATTATTGATAAATTAACCTTCAAGGTTTCAGCATTGCTGCATTTCAGATTTTTTGTATTACTTTTTTAAATGCGATGACGACGTTATCTTCTGTAAAATTCTTAAATAAAATCTCTCATCATTTAGACTCACATAATCTTCATATATGTTAGTTAACTCAATATCAAGATGCTATCTCAATCAGGTGGACTAGATGACATTTTAATACATATTGAGGGTCAGCTTAGAAACCTTATCTAAGACGGGGCGTCGGCAATTTCCTTCGCCTAATAGATTGGGACTAGACATTCGTTCGGAATAAGTACGAACCTTGAACGTCCATCAGCAATTAATTTGTAGACGGATGTAAGTTGACTTAATACTATTAAATGCATTTCAGATGTGCGATAGCAGATTATCAATTAGTAGATAACGTATTTAAATATATAATAAATAGTCGTTGACATTTCACATCATTATGCCAATGGGAGATAGATTGTTGATTAATAAAAAAATATCTGAAGACTTTTTAGAGTAACCCAAACATAGGTGAAATTGGAATATAATGATTTTATTGGTACAAATCATCATCATCATCAACCTATATCAGTCCACTGCTGGACGTTGGTATATCCCAAGACGCGTTACTGAGCCCGGTCTTCGGCTCTTCTCATCCAGTGTTTGCCAGCTACACTACGCAGATCGTCGCTCCATCTCTCCGGAGGGCGTCCTACACTACGCTTGTTATAATTACTGAAAGTAAAATAGATTGAGGAATTGTTGCTTTTTTACAATAAGTGGTGTCGTTTATATTAAAAAACGCAAAATAAACCATTATTGCATCGTTGGCTATCAAATTAAAAGTCAATAATACTTGACATCTGTCATCGAAACACTCCCAAGCAATTTCACACCCGTAAGGGGTTAAAGTTTTAGCGAAAAGAATTCGTCACCAATTCGGTTATGTCATTGTGTCTCCCCTACATTTTGAAATTGAAATCAGCTGTGCCCCATTTAACGTGTTAACTGAACTTGGGGATAACTTAGAACTATTTGGGACGTTTTTGCTACGATCGAGTAGCTTTCATTGTTTTTAGTAAACGTCAATGTCAGAAAAGTGGAAACTTTAACTGACTTGCAACTTTACAGTAATTATCATATTTTTTTTCTATTTGCAACTTTTTAATACATAGATTAGTAACAGTATTTTTTTTTTAAATATTTATCTGTTATTGGTAGTTAAAAACAAGTAATAGTTATTGTAGTGATAGTTGAGCATTTCCATATTAAGTCGAACAGAACTGACGTCATTATTGTAATGTGACAATAAAATCAGAGCTGTCAAATTTCCCACCAACCCTCCATAGTTTGCGGCTCTGCGTGACGTCATTGTGTTGGTAATGAAAAGGAAATTAACCTTTCAACTATTCTGCTACAATAGATTTCTATTACTTCTGCCAAAGATGAAGGTTTACAATACATACATATATAATACATAGTAAGACCCAGACACAGAACAAACATTTATATTCACCACACAAACATTTGCTCTCGGTGGGAATCAAACCAACTAAGCTGTGACGCCACTATTGCAGCAAAGTCTAGTCTTTATTTTAGCATGCAACGAAATGTCTTCACTTACCCTTTAACGAAGCCCAGACGGCGCGATGCGGTAGCCCTGAAAATTAGATCATAAACGAACATTGAGTTTAGAAATTGTCTCACTATATTAAATGTCCATGAACATTGATTTCACACTACAGGCATGTATTTCGGTAATGAATTCACGCCAAAACACCAAAAGCGAAATTTTGGATGATTCTATCGTTTTTGGGATTTTGATTATATATATTTTTAGAAGCCTTTAGTGTCAGGGCAAAGGTCTGCCTTCCTTTTCTCCAGTCGTCTCTACTGTGAGCAATTGATTACCAGTTCTTTGTACAGGCGTCTATCTCTCTTTTGATTATATTTACCATCGTTTAATATAACACTTAAGTTTTTAGTTAGTAAAGTAATATAAAAAATAGAAAAAAGTATTTCTGAACCCAGATTTTGTTTTATTGTATGCCACATTCGATAAGTCAAAGCTGCATGTTCTTCCACGATGCTTTGATTGTCGGAAAGAGCTAACTCAATTCCGATGCGCTCCAACGTTATTGTCGCTTCGGAAACCTCGAGACCCATATTCTGAAAATCGATAACGAAAAACTCGATATTAAATAAATTGTTGATTTTTTCAGTAAAAATATTGATAAGCAATATTAAAAGTTTTTGTTGGAGTATTTTTGTTGATTATAAAAACAGCAAACAAGCCCCAGATGAAAACTAATAAACTCTTGTTGGAATCAACGAAACCTAAAACTTTTCGTTTACCTTTCATTTGCTTATCAACTTCACAGACGCTCCAACTTAAACACAAACAATGTTACGCAAATAATTGTAAAGGATTTCGTGATTTTAAAAGGTTCAATCAGAGCCCGATATTAAATTTAAATAAACACTCCTATAATCAGAGTTGCGTACATCAAGACAAACAGACATCAAAGCGAATCTCGAATCTCCAGACGTTGAGGAAATTCGTTTGTTAGCACAATCAATGAAGACGTCCCAATCTCGGATTCGAATTAACGTACTCACACTGCCTTGTATCTAGCAGTCTCGGTAGCCGTTTACATCAAACACATCCCCGCCATTAATGTTCAATGTAAATACACTCGGAACATTATCGTACATCTCTTAAACATGCGAATTTGGGACAATCACAGCACAAGTAACTGTTCATTCGGTACTGAACACAACTTTGATTTACAATTTTAGTAGTATTAACCAATAGAAGACATTAAGTCTGACACATGTCGCATTATAAAGAAACTACCAGACACGGCGGAGCCATTGCACCCTGTAATATCTTACCAAAACAAGATCGAGACAGGAAGCTCGATCGCATTCAGAGCTCTTGCTAAACTGGTCAGACACCTTAAGTCCAAAGGCAGTGCTGCAATTAGTACAATTAGTAGAGCCCAATTAGGTGCTTTAACGAAGCGAGTTTTGTAACTAGTCGGAGTGTTTGGGTGACAAATACGTTGAGGACCAACCCGGGACACCCGAGATTTTGATCGACTTAACTGTTTGCGTAACGTTCATTGATATCCGCTTGGCTAATCTAATGATTCTAACGTGATAAAGACGTTGCTTCTCTTACAAGTTTGAATCAACTTTCATTTATTTGGTGTATTAAATAGGTGTAAAAAAAATCTGTAGATTTTCCTCAGTAACATCAGTTGTAGTAGGTATAGTATTTGAATTTGTTACCAATACATAACTAATGCGAATATATCGTTGTCCACAGAAACATGTCATCTAAACGAAAGTCACCACCGTCTAAATTGCAAGAAGGTGCTGCCGAAACCGTGAAGTCTGAGCCAGGTTCGGCGCCCCAAGAGTTCGACCACCAGGAGTCAGACGACAACGACCCCCAGAACTTCTACAAGTTCTCCCCCAGCTGTTCCACCAGGAGTTCCATCAGCGAAGAAGAATTTGAGGACGAGAGACCGCCGAAGAAGCAGAGATTCGAGCAAAACTTAGAGATGACAAACAACCTTCTAGTCCCTTCATCGTTTTTAAGTCTTCATCAGAACAATTTGTCTCGGAGACGCGGCTCTTCAGAATGCAGTAGTCCGGGAGCCGAGGCAAAGGTGTTGGGACTTTGTAATAACAACAACTCTTTGTTGAACCACAACAGTGCGTTGTCTTTTGGACCTCCGCATAAGCGGTCTATGGACGACGTGTTGAAGAGGCTTACCTCAAAGATGAATAACAGCACGATTAAGGAAGAGAAAAGGCCTACGCCGTCGACGACGCCTGTGAAACAAAACAAGTAAGTCAATTACTACTAATATTTTTAAAAAAAAATGTTAAACATTAATACCGAACAAGCCGATATTAAGTGACACTATCTTTGTTAATGTATTGCCACACAGAGCACATCCTCTATGACATTAACAACGTTGCGTTGAATTAAACAAAATAATCCATTGATTTAAACTAGGAATTTATTAAGTATACTTTGATTAAAATACAAGCAATATTCTCCCAAAAAATCAACAAAACAAACGAAACGCGAACAAAATCACATACAAACAAGTTATTTCATACAAGAATGTATATCTAAAATCAAGTGGGTTTAGGTACTTTGAACCGATGTTTACATAAACGCAAGGTCTTTTTTGACTATTAATGTAAAGAAAGTATCACTTTTTATGGTGCTGATCATTTAGTTTGATAATCATGCTGATGATGATATCATTGGAGCCTTATTTGGAGAGTGTGACGCCTACATTATACGTAACATTTGTGTCAGGTTTCATATAATATTTATTATGCTTTTTAAACATAATTACTGTTTTATAACGCAAACATCACCATTAAGTAACTTTTTAGAATCAACAAATATGTTTTAATAAGTTAAAAAAAACTTGTGAAAGTTTGTTGTTATATAGCTTTTTTTACTAAATGATTAATCAAATTAGATAAATCTGTTTGAAAAATACATACTGATATTTACTTCAATTTCAAATTAAAAATTCTAACTAGCACGGTTCATGAGAGAAAGCCTGGTGACAGACAGACAGACAGACGAACAGCAAAGTCTCAACAGGGTCCCGTTTTACCCTTTAGGTACGGAACCCTAAAAGTACTAAGCTTTGGGGTCACGTAGTATCTGTCTAATTAGCATGCTTTATGTGTATTAGTTCTGTTCTATGTCACCTTTTAATTATATTATCATTTAGTGATGTTTACCGAGAGATACGGAAGAATTGCGGATATAATTATAATAATGATAACAATACGGTAACGTGTTATCTAGATGACTTTCAGCAAAGACAATGTGATTACATAATTCTATGCGTTTGTTCTTTGATCTTTTTACAAAGTTGACACTTTTTTTATGATTTTCAAAGATTTAAAACGACTTTTATTATATCAATTGATTTTTGAAGCTAAATCTTTTATTAAATCGTTTTATTATCTTATAACACATTATAATTTTTTTTTATTATATATTATTCAATATTTTATTTCACCAAAACAATGTTTATACAAAAATAGACTTTAATGCCAAGATCATTTCCTACCTGACATCTTGCTAGTTGATGCTGAAAAATAGGTGTGTCAAAGTGTAATAGTAAAAAGTAGCACAAGTAACTTAGAACTAGACCTAAATTGATATTTTTTGTTTCAAAAGCAAGCGTTTTGCAGTTTTCTCACAATGTAGACTCTACTGTGACATTTAATTTTAATTAGTGCCCAAACTGTCAGTTCTTGACTTGTTAATGTCTCCCATTGTCCGTGTCACAATGACAACTGACGTAATCACCGTTGTAATTACATTATACGCAATTAAGATGTAATTACATAATTTAAACAAAATATTTCGGGACTGCACGCTGTGTTCAGTTGTTTTGTTTATCTGAGAACTTTATTTAAGAATTATATATTAGAACGAAATAATATAATGTGAAAATGAATTACTTAGATTTTGTACGAGGTAACATGTAATGAAAAATGAATAACGCAGATCAATATATACATACTTTAACAGTATGTTTACTTTGTATAGTTATACAATTTGTTAGTACAAATACACACATACACACTATGTTAAGATTTTTTTGGGAAAAGTTCATGAGGTATTTTATTTTAATAAAACACAGAATTTATTAAGTCATTGAACAAAATATATATCATGGCTAGTAATAATAAGCTAATTCTGTATTAACCTGTATAATTGGATTTTTTTTTTAATTCTTGCTCAATTTTACAAAATCAAATCACATCACCCTGTACATTGTTTGTTCTATATAAAGCGGACACTGCATGACTCCTCGGTCCATAACACCAGCATTTAATTGGTTATATTATAGCTCATTAAAAACAATGTTGGGGACCACCACAAGTTGCTATAAAAGCTTAAATGTGGTTTTAACTAGCTTGTAGTAACGGTATGTCGCCATGTAAGTGAATACATTGTCTTGGGATAAGATTATTTTTTACTTTTGAACTATGATTCAGCTTTTTCTTGAAAGTTGACTTTTTACCTATAAAAGCAATTTTTTTTGTGACATTTTTCATTGGTTTCTTCAATCATTTCTTGTATGCAAATAAGATAGATAGGTAAACAATTTTTGCACACCACAACTTAAAAGTAAACAAGTATCTAATAAAATGCAAATAAGGTAAATAATTGGACAAAAAAAGCACCCTGTATAAAGCGGTATCTTTAAACTTATACAGTGTGTCACCGAACTCGTTCATCGACCTTATAGGCTTGAACCTGCGTCCATTTTAGACACTAGTCCAAGGTGCCCAATAAAAATAAAGTATATAACAATCTAGTTCATAAAATTCCATACCTTATCCGGCCTATATTTGAAGCTATTTTCTTGTAACTTTGCGGTGCTACTGAATTTTCTGCTACCAAGCCATCTGTAAAGAAGAGTCGAAGACTGGGCTCAGTGGCGCGTCTTGGGAGAGACCTACGTCCAGCAGTGGACTGATATAGGTTGATGATGATGATGAAGCCATCTGAAGCTAGTTATTTTTTAGCGGTGTCTGCTACTGTAGAATCTTATGAACTAGCAGGACAAGTAATAAAAAGGTTGTAACATAAATTTATTAACCATTACGACCGCATTAGCGCATACTTTCATAGCTATTATATTTAACGCAGTTTTAAGTGCCAACGCTTATATTATATCGCCAATAATATTAATGCGTAACCTATACCTTAAATAAACAACTTTTATTAGATAAATTGTGTGTCCTCCGGCGATGGAGCGACGATCTGCGGAGTGTAGCTGGCAAACACTGGATGAGAAGAGCCGAAGACTGGGCTCAGTGGCTCGTCTTGGGAGAGACCTACGTCCAGCAGTGGACTGATATAGGATGATGATGATGATGAACTAAAATAGTGTGGGTAGTGTAAAAAGTCATGTGGCCAAAATGCACATATTTTTATTAACATCATTTTTTTTTTTGGTTTAGTCAACACATCCCTACCTAGGTACTCTTATTGATAAGAAAATAGTTTGTCGTGTTGTGTGTTTTCTGGCAATTATTTTTTTCTGGTCGTTTGGTAATGTGCGAGTTAAAAGGTCTAGTTTCTTAATACAGATTGCTTTTCACGCTTTTTAATATAATTTTGACGAGTTTTGTAATTATATAAATAACGGTGTTCCAAAACATCATGCATAAATCAATCGGACAAAATTGTAAAATGCTTGTAATTATTTTATAAATCTTTCTATCTGAATATAGTCGAGAAATATTTAAATTCGAACATCAATATGATTGGACCAATCTTTATCTAAAAGGACCAATCAAAAGTAAAATATGTAGAATACTTAACACAATAAAGTTAATTAAACCAAATGTCTTTGAACCAGCAATTTTGTGTTGTTAGAATCAAATATGTATTATAAAACTACACTATATGCTATCACTTTAATCTATCCTAACCACAATTATACTTTTTAACGCGGTATCACTATTTCACGACCAGAACTTCACCGTTCGAAGGCTTAAAGAGAACTCTCCGGTACAGCCACCTCATTCTTTTTATATCACCGCATAAGCGTAAACAACAAGATGGCGGCGGCGTGCCGGATGTGACGTTTATTCTTTTCTAGAATCATCACAAATATCTTCATTAAAATAGCAAACAATATTTTATAATTCTTAAATAGATTTACCAAACTATTATATTAAACAATTTTAGAATAATATTTCGGAAATCATGACATTCGGCCATCCGACAATGTGTCGCCTCCCGGCACACACAACATAAAAAACAATATATAGCAATACGATTAAAGTTAATATGTACATTGTAACACTGATATATATTCAATTATAACAATATAAGGACCTTGAAAGAATAAATCATGACATTCGGTAATTATTGTAGGTGGTGTTATACATACATATATACATAAGTATATAAAATCTAGCCTTTCCATTTTACATTAAATTGACAAAACCACTATTGGTTCAACGCTTGGGGTATTCCGATCTGGTAGTTCAACGCTTCTGTGAACAGGTAATATAAATAAAAGTGAATAATACATTAAGCAATTGTAAATCATATTTCTGAATTCTGCTCCAGAAAAACAAATCGTTGCGGCACTTCACTTCACTTTGAGTTGTAATCAGATTATAATTATTATAAAAATAATGATTAAATGCATCTCCTTCAAATTTTAGCATTAAATAATAATTATAGAAAGTTTACAAATTATAGCATAAAAAGTTAATAATCATTGAAAAGTTTAAATTTAAACATCAAATAATAAATTACAGAGAGTCTTTAAGCTCAACATTAAATAATAACACGCCCGAAATGAGCGGGCTGCTAAAACACGATTAAAGATTTTATACACAGTTCCACTACAAATGACTCATATTCTTAAAGATTTTATCAAACTTTCCAAGTAGGGAAAGATAACAGAAAACATTACCAGTTCTACCTTCCTGTTTCTTACGAAACATCAAAACATCATACTCCAGCCTCAAGATGTGTCAGATGATGCGTACTGACCGAACCATACGACACAGGCATTTCACTTGAAAAGACGATTCGGTAGCCGTATCGGTACCCACCAATTCAACTATTTATTTAAAATCCTTAAAGTTGCCAAAGAGATTGCGTTACAGGTACTGAAATAACATAATAACATAAATAAAACAATACTTCTAATGTAAAAGAATTAAATATCAGTTCATAGTTTGTGAACCGTATGTTCGTCTACCACAACACCAAAACTTAAAAGTTGGTATGATCAGAATGTTAACAATTTGTGAATGTCAAAGCTTTCCAAATCATCTGCAGTTCTAGACTGGTTGACGTAAAATTAGAAACTTTAAAATTGTATTTCATAATTTTCATAACACTATGTTAATGATGTATGAACACTAAATACTTTGAAAATAAAACAGTGCACGCTGACAAAGCCGCGCGTTCAAGCTTATCATATAAAAAAAATAAATTAATATACACATACGTCGAAGTTAATCTAGTATACCAACATAGTCCAGTCAATCCAGTAGACCAACATAGTCCAGTCAATCCAGTAGACCAACATAGTCCAGTCAATCCAGTAGGCCAACATAGTCCAGTCAATCCAGTCCAACATAGTCACTCAATCCAGTCAGCAAACATAGCAAACTCAATCCAGTCAGCAAACATAGCTAACTCCATCCAGTCAGCAAACATAGCTAACTCAATCCAGTCAGCAAACATAGCTAACTCCATCCAGTCAGCAAACATAGCCAACTCAATCCAGTCAGCAAACATAGCCAACTCAATCCAGTCAGCAAACATAGCCAACTCAATCCAGTCAGCAAACATAGCCAACTCAATCCAGTCAGCAAACATAGCTAACTCCATCCAGTTAGCAAACATAGCTAACTCCATCCAGTCAGCAAACATAGCTAACTCCATCCAGTCAGCAAACATAGCCAAGTCAATCCAGTCAGCAAACATAGCCAACTCAATCCAGTCAGCAAACATAGCTAACTCCATCCAGTTAGCAAACATAGCTAACTCCATCCAGTCAGCAAACATAGCAAACTCAATCCAGTCAGCAAACATAGCTAACTCCATCCAGTTAGCAAACATAGCTAACTCCATCCAGTCAGCAAACATAGCCAACTCAATCCAGTCAGCAAACATAGCCAACCCCATCCAGTCAGCAAACATAGCCAACTCAATCCAGTCAGCAAACATAGCCAACTCAATCCAGTCAGCAAACATAGCCAACCCAATCCAGTCCGCAATCATAGCAGACTCAATCCAGCTAGCAAACATACCTAGCTCAAAACATGTAGACCAACATGTCTATTTAAGCCAATTAGCAAACATAGCTAATTCAAACCAGTTATCAAAAATAAACACAATCTAAAATTCCATGGGTAATACTACAAAACAGAAAGTTCTTTAATATCCAATTCTTTAAAAAAAAAACCAAAGTTCGCTCGTTAACTTAAATTATCATAGATTAAGCGGTTTCTACCAAATAACCTTAAAAAAATAGGAAAAACCATTTAACCACCACAAATTGATTTTCTCAATAAGAAATTAATTATACTCTTCATGTATACGCTTTCCGGTCTTGAAAAGTCAGCGAGGGTATATTTGCTGATTATAGTAAAATAACCATATAACCATATCCATCAAAAAACCATATGTAAAAATTAACCAAATTAATTTTCTTGTTTATAAAATCTTTCATTACATAGACATTTATCATTAACCACATGTAGCACAAAACAGAAACAATAAAAATTACAACAAGATCATTTCTGTGTGCTACAGTAGCAAAAAGCCCAGCGTTAGTATAATGCCTAGTCACTTGTGGCTAGTTACCTACAAGTGACCATGTAAGCGCTGGTATTCTGACAAAACTTTTAGATCAATAGGCTTTGTGATAAACAAGTATACCTTCGTTGCAAAATGAAACCAATCTAAATCAAATAAGTATAAAATACATCATAATACATAACAAGTTATTAAACATGTAACATGTAACCTAAAATAAAATAAAATTAAGAAATGTTTACTTTACAAGGTACACCAAGGATTGTATCATGTATCATGTGAATCAGAGATTAGCCCGGATTTATCCTGAACATTTTGCATCATCAAAGAGTAGCCTTGACATAATACGTCGTACAAACTCCATTGCACCATACTATGCACATTATTTTAACGTTCAAGATAAAAAGAACGAGAAAAAAACAATTAAAGTTCAGAATCATATAACAGGTATATAAACAAAACTATATCAGATGCTATCAGGGTGTAGCCCTGATCAAGCACCGACAAGTTAAGTTGGATTGCAAAAATGCGCCGTAAAATACTACCAGAGGGTTGCCCCGGCCAAGTACTAAACGACACATCAGTACAGTCATACGCATCACATCGTGAGAGAGTAGCCCTGACCTTATGTTAGCGCACATACCATTATATCCTGCATATAATGCATAAATATTCAAAATTGAACATGGGCGTAAAATGACGGTTGTCAGAAAAATAAATAAAATTTAAAATATTAATTATCCATCATTCAGTTCAGTTCATAATTAGCTTTCCATCATTTTGACTTGTAGGTAAGAAAATATAAAACCATACCATTTCCTTTTGGTTCATCCAACTTCTGAAATATTATAAAACTACACTATATGCTATCACTTTAATCTATCCTAACCACAATTATACTTTTTAACGCGGTATCACTATTTCACGACCAGAACTTCACCGTTCGAAGGCTTAAAGAGAACTCTCCGGTACAGCCACCTCATTCTTTTTATATCACCGCATAAGCGTAAACAACAAGATGGCGGCGGCGTGCCGGATGTGACGTTTATTCTTTTCTAGAATCATCACAAATATCTTCATTAAAATAGCAAACAATATTTTATAATTCTTAAATAGATTTACCAAACTATTATATTAAACAATTTTAGAATAATATTTCGGAAATCATGACATATGATTTTATTATTTAAATCAAAAATATGATTTTATTATCTCAATCAGTATGAGATAACGAAGAAAACAAAGAACCTTCCACACGTGCTGGCAGCATGTATAATTGCTGCCAATTATGTTCACTACCATGACGACTTCACTGTTACTTTTAACACTACTTTTTAGCAGTCAAACTGATTACAAGAACTTGATAAAAAAATTGATCGTTTTGATATCCGTCACGCCGCACGTGTGGAAATCCTTTAATCCTTAAATCTAGTTATATATTGATCTTTTTTAATAATTTAATTTGTAATTTTGACGAACTTATGTTTTATTGTGTTCTTAATTATTTTTATAGTTCATCCAGGATAACAGTTAATTTGATAAATTTATTAATTTATAATAATAAAATTCCGTTATTCTTGATTAAATTTTGTAAAAACGTTATTTTTCGCTTTTGTAAGATCTTCTTTGGTATTTTTACAAAATTCAAAAATATTAAGTCTTTTTTGTTTAAGAACGTAAATAACTTCTTAAACAAGGAATTATACAATGTTAAATATGAAGTGAACTGCTAAACTGTTTTTGATTACGTTTTATTTCATAAATAGTTCAATTGCTGGAAAGGTTTTGGTAAATAAAGATTGAACATTTTTACATTAGCTATTTGTTCAAAGTATTCGTATCTTTCATAATATACTCATTGACTTACATAATATTTTCCATCTTAATAGCAAAGTGCACATAATATAATCAAACAGACACAATAATTATTTTCCAGTATAAGTTGACTCTTCATACTATATAATTATTTACTGTAATGAGTTCAACGATAACTGGTCGGTAATACAATAAAATTAGATTAAGATAGTTTAATAATAGGCTTATCAAGGGTTAGTGCGGGTTCAAACCCGATCTATGTCAATATTTACTTGTATCTGTTTATCGAGTTTATGGCTTTTTGATATTGATGATTGTTTTTGCGGATACAAAATAAGTTGCTATGTGATACAATGTTTTGATGTACTTTGGTTATATTATCATTATTTATTGTTTATAATAAAATATTTTATCGTATTATTTATATCGTCGATATTGTTTCAATCACGAGTTTTTTTTATAAAACCTAACCTTACACAAATTTAAATATGTTAAGGTCAATAGGCCATCTAGGCCGCAAAAAGCCCAAAAATGACGAAAGCCGTAAAAAGTTACTAAAAAAAAACTAAGGTTGCCATATCAAAAATATCGGGACAGTATAAATTGAAAGGCACATTTCATACTAAACAAAATGTTTGCAAGGTCTGCTGTTTTTACAGACTAGATAATATCATGTTAAGAAAGATATAAGAGGTGTACGGTTTATATCTTATAAAAAGTTAGCGCAGACTTGATGTCTTGTTTACCAAACTTAATGGTGACATAATGTCAACGTTAACTTTTTTTAGAATAGGGGGTAGAGTTTAACTGTCTCCGTAAACCAAAACTGAGCTAATTCTAAATTAAATAAAATAAAATAAATAAATAATGCTGGACAATCCACACAACATCATCTAGCCCCAAGCTAAGCAGAGCTTGTGTTATGGGTACTAGAAGACTGACATACTTAATACAATATAATACATACAATGATATTAAGACAAATGCCGCTCCATTGTCCCTATCGCCAACCGAGATTAAGACGTCTACATGTAATGTAGTATTTGTGGATTTTTTATTATTAATATCAAAATAAAATAAAATCTAAACCTTAATATCTCCGTTAACCAAAACCGAACTAATTCTAAATTAAGACATACAATGATATTAAGACACAAGGCCGTTCCATTGTCCCTCGGCGCGCCTCTAATTAAACGCCAGTAATAGCTAACCGAGATTAAGACGACTACATGTAATGTAAATTTGTAGATTTTTTTATTATTAACATCAAAATAAAGCTTGTTTAAAATTAGGAACTAAATCGTAGTAATATATCCGTTAACCAAAACAGAACTAATTCCAAATTAAGACATACAATGATATTAAGACAAATGCCGTTCCATTGTCCCTCGGCGCGCCTCTAATTAACCGCCAGTAATCGCCAGCCGAGATTAAGACGTGAACATGTAATGTATAACTATCCATCTCCTTTGTGGATGCTGTGAATCCGTGAGTGCGGTACAAGTGATAAACAACTGCGGTAATAAGTTATTTGAAAATAAAAAAGGTAGCACTCCGGGAGTGCCGGCAGAAGTGAAAACTTCAATATTAACGTTGTGTTTAATTATAAGTATAAAAGTACTATCATTTATGAGGTAGAATGCAATGTTTATGTTTTTATTTTTTATTATTTTTTATTTTTCTCCCTGTGCCGCCTAAACAGAGCAGCACACTCAGGCACGGTAGAAAGAGTGGGAGATACTAGTTCCTCTCCCTTCCCCTCGATCTTACGCTTTTTCGATCAGCATCACGTGACCCTGACGCGAGTTTGAAAGTTTTTACCCACCCAGCGCCGCTAAAGAAGTTTTCACTTCAAAATCAATATTAATATATAGTTACGGGCATGTCGCTATTATTGTATGCTGTGTGTAACTAAATAGCTTGGCGAATATAACTAGATATTGTATTATAATATAGTAAGTGTAGTTATATGTATAATTCATCTATAATGCATTATTAAAATAAAAAGGCTGGGGACGCTTTCGATCGGTCCATATTAAAATTAGATCGCTCGCTTGCAACTTACTTATTCTCTTAATAAAATAAACTTTATAAAAAAAATCATATTATATTTATATGTTATTGATCGTAATAACAGAAAAAGCTTGTAACTTAAACCACAGACTAGACGATAACAATGAACGTACAAGTAATTTGTACTGTGAAATATGTTTAAGAGCACAATAAGTGTTACATATTACAAAAGACTTTGTTATGCTTTA
Organism: Ecliptopera silaceata; assembly: GCA_932527185.1. Lineage (NCBI taxonomy): Eukaryota > Metazoa > Arthropoda > Insecta > Lepidoptera > Geometridae > Ecliptopera > Ecliptopera silaceata. The sequence goes on from OW052211.1 coordinate 4,765,483, forward strand.
CACGAATTTATTTATCATAATTAGTATAGTTATTATCTACTACCACCTTCTATACAATTAGTTATTGAAATATATATTCGTAACGAGAGCCTTAACACATTAAGGGTCCTTGCGTTGAATTTGGCGAATCGGCAATTTTCCGAAAATAAAATTTAAACCATGACAGAAATAAATGATAAAAACAGTATGAATTTTCATAAGTTTTGTCAAGTCATTAATATTGCAGACTTAGCATGGCCGGACTCTACGTATCCTTGACACTTAACTACGTTTAAATAATACCACGATATAATTTAAAAGCTAGTTTTATAAGCGTGAAATACCATTTAAGGTAATGTTTGTGGACTTGAATACTATGAAATACTTGAATAACTCTAATAAGTACTTAAATCATGTAAAATCAATTAAATAAAGCTAAGTAAAGAAATAAATTATTTTCTTAATAATAATTTATTAAAAGGTAATTTGTTGGAGAATAATAAATAAACTAATTCAAACGAAAGAAATTTTGGAAGACTTAACTTTTGTTGTGGCTCTTTCACACAAGTTACTGATATTTATTAAAATTTATAAAAAAAGCCTTCATATCTATTTATTCGGATCACGTTATTGCTATCAGAGATACCTATCTCTATTTATCATAAAAAATCTCGTTCCCATAGTAGGTACAAGCTTTGCTTAGTTAGGTACTAGAGTGTGATGTAAAATGTCCATGCATATTAACCCCCTATCTTATAAAAAGTTAGCGTTGACTTTATGTCATCATAACGTATAGGAGAGACCGTAAATATTTATTTATTAGAAATTTATAGAGAGTAGACCACCAAAGACGAATAAAACAAACAAATAAACCAAACAGCAAACGGTATTTTAGAAATAGATAGTCAAGGTGAACCGTATTGCACACCTAACAGTAACAATGAGGCATGTCATACGGCAGGACAATTGACAAGGCTACAGAACAATGGAGCTTTGTATGCCACAGTAACTCTTTATGGCCGATGACAAAATGGCATTTTGCAAAGATTTGCCGCACAGGAATCGCAGTACCTATTCAATAGAAACTGATAATAACAAGAATTTCTTAGATAAAGTAATTAACCGAGATGACGTAATAAAATGTATCATTGTGATTTTTAATGGAAGAAGTATTTTAGAGTATAAACAAGAAAAAAGATCTGTAGAGTTTGTTGTTCAGTGCTTGAGCTCTTTAAGTCTTATAAAGTATAGTTATTGACTGAGACACGCAACTGCGTAAACATTTATTTTTTAGGATGTAACCCCTGATGTGAAAAGTTGGTGATATTGCCGAGATGACGTAACGACACGTATTTATAATTGTGATTTTTAATGAAAGAAGTATTTTAAAGTATAAACAAGAAAAAAACTGTGCTTAAGCTCTTTAAGTCTTATAAAGTAAGTGAAACGCAACTGCGTAAACATTAAGAAATTTTTAGGATGTAATATGTTGTTAATGGGTTTTTTCTATACCCTATTTGTACACACAATATAGGATTTTTAGTAGATAGTAATAGCATTTGATTTGCATGACATAATTAATGACATGTATTATTATTATTGTATAATTTATTTGAGCATAATATGACAACGAGTAATGTATTAATAATTAAATTTATAACAAAAATATAACTACACTATTACATTAGGATAACCCTGTTAAAATAGATGTAAGAAATAACTAAATAAATACAGTCAGACGTAAAAGAGCAAACAATGATCTAGATACAGTTAGTGCCAATAAAGGCATAGAAACGGTTGGTAATCAAGCTGATTTAAGGTTATCTCCTACTAATTAAGACAACAGTATTGTAATCGCTGACACTAACTAACGATTGAATTTACAACGTGACGGTATACTTTATTGCGTCGGTTTGAATACATTGCGGGGTAAGAGTGAGTAAATCTAAGTCACGATTTTCAAGATAGCAGTGATTGATCAGTGTGTAGCAAAATGAGCTTCAATTCTAATAGGGATTGGTAGAAAATAGGTTGTTAGGGTTGGACTGGTCAAACTGGATTGGGAATAAAAGTTACTGAAGGTTTTAGATTGAAATTTTAGGAAGATTTTAAAGATTTTTTCATATCTTTAATAATTAAAAAGTTCTAATTTGGTAGTAATATTTAATACCAATTTTTTATACTTAAGACTAATGTATCTCTTTTGAAAATATCAACTCTACCGCATTATAAAGCTAAAGTCGTGAGATGATTAGATTTTGAAACATAGCAAAATTCTTAACTACGTAGAAAGTACCGAATAATAAATAAAAACTAATACGTTCCAATTTATAATTAAATGGTGACACACATAATACTGATAATGACGAACAAACAATAGGAGGAATAAATTTGGCCGTGGCAAAGGTTATCTTGTCTTGTCGGAGACAGGTCGAGATCCAAAATAATCAAACTATAATTTAATGCTCAGTAAAAATATTTATAGTCTGATAAAAATAAAAACATACATAGTTTTAACTAAGTATTGCAACGAAGTTCCTTATCGCGCGTTGCAAAAAGGGGCTAGACGGAAAAAATGAAGACCAAAAGTTGTAACGACACTTTTTGCTATAGTTGTAAGCCGTGCGGCGTGCGCGTGTTTCTCTGTCTATATCATAGAAAGCAAGCCAATTTCGCATTGAAATGTGTGGTGTTGCGACGATTATTTTTGTCTGGTGTATTCAGGTTTTTTGTACTTACGTAATAAATATTAACACCAACTAATTAATCGAAAAGAACTTCGTTCCATCCGAGTATTCCTTGACACCTCTCAAGTTTTCTCTATTTTAAGTAAGAACAGAAATAAAGTAAGAAATGTAATAGTGTAGCCTCGCACATTTCATGAAACGTTAATATTTTTCCAACATCTTGAGGTAAAGGAATAATTCATGAGAAAGCTCAGATAAAGGAAATGAATTTCACTTCAACTGAAGGCAATGACTCACGCCCGACCGGTTTGATTGTCATTAGCACGCTTCGATCAAAGGCAAAAAAAGAAACTATTTAATTTCAAAATGAGCTTGTTACGCTACAAATGCAGTTCTACATCATTTTTCTCATGTGTCATTCAGTGTGTTAGAAATGTGCACAAAACACAGCGAAATGCGGTCCTTCCGCGCCGCAGTTCTGCAATTACCTCACTGGCCACATCCTGCGTAAACTCCTCACATACCTGTCCTGTCTTGCCTATTTGATTGTGTAACACAAATTATGCCTATTGCGACCATTACATTGCAAAAGAGGTTAACTTTGTCGCATTTGGTTTCCCGCCTTCGATTTGAAATTGGAATGCAACGTTAAGCGCAACTGTGTGATTGGTTCATACAATATTCAGAGAGACCAATCGCAGCGCGGCTGTGTCGCCAGTGCATCAAAAATTCCATCTGAATATGTGTGGCCAGCACTAAAAATGATAATACCCTAACATGGACATACAATTTCATATGAAGAATTCATGCAATGATCTCGTTTACATTTCGGATGTATTTTTATTGATCAGAAAATTGAACGCCATTTTATTTATTGGGGCAATGATGGGTCGTCTATTGCGAGCGTGATTGTTAGTAATATCGAGCTGTTTGCTTTTATAGTCGGAACGTGTTTCATTATTGGCACTGAGGTTCGTAGTAATATCTGATTCATAATAAATTCATGTAGAACCGATCATATTCTAACCATAATCTTTATACATCTTCATAGTAGGTACGATAGAGTAGTTTTGCAGCAGAGACAGCAAACGAAGGTGATAAAAAACAACTGCCTACCGCGGTCATTGCCATCACGAAATATTTCCACATTATTCGCCGCGAATATTCAACCTTTTTTATTTGTAAACTCGAAGGCAGGGAGCAGGTTCCTGTTGACCTTAACCTGATTTAAAATGCTATCAGTCTTATGTCCCCTCTTTTTACTTCAATGCTCAAACATATGCACTTTATTGCAAGGCCGTAAAGATCACAATAAACATGCAAAAGAACTCAGACTCACAGAGTAGACTGTGCTTAAACTATATGAAAATAAGGTCGATAGTTGTATACATAAGTTTATAAAACTTGGTAGTATGAAAACGTTACTACATGACGGACTATGTTGGCGACTGGGTATGAAAGAATAATGAGAGTATTGTTAACTGAAATAACATTGTTGATATAACCGAGATAAGGTGACTGTGATAAAAATAAATATTACATAATAAAAGTATCATTTGTTAATAAAAAAATAGGAAATGTAAATAATATTGGATTTAAATACTTAGCCAAAATAACAGCGCATTGAGGTGCATATTTGCTGTCATTGTAACTATTTAAAATAAAATAGTAATATTATGGACAATAAAATATGAACTTGTGTAAATCGTTTATAATTATTTTTGCCAGGCAACTTTTTCTCACTTAGTTGTTTAATTATAATATGAATTAAACATTTTTTAAAAATAGGTATCGACATTATCTAAGTTATTTTGTGATAGTCCAGTTGGGATTTAAGTACTAGTTGTTTTTTTAATAGGTATATCCACACTAATCTTTCGCATCTGTCGCGAAGGGCGAACAAGATGGATAACCCTAGCCGTTGTCTCAAGTTAAGGGATTTTTTATTGTTCCCCACAAATTGTATCGTGGCAACCCTAGCCTTGCATTCTTTATGTCATTCAAATGACGTACTTCAGTGGTAGGCTTCATCGTAGAATGAGCGATTTTCCAGGGAGTGTTCCTACAATACACGATAGATGGCGCACAACGTCAAATGCATTTCAATGTCAATTGTCAACACAAAAAGTTTTCATATTTTATCTGTGGTGTGAAATTTTTGTCCTAGAAAAAATTCAAAACTGTTTGACAAAAGCTTAAAGTCTTCAATCGTGGCAGAAATCAGAAACCAGTATACAGTCTGTTGTCGTCAAAAGTAAAATCCACAAGAAGGTACACGAATGCTAAAATAAAAGCAAACAAAATTTATCAAAACGCTGAATACACCGAAACGGACGTGACAGGATGATAATGACAGCTACACGACAGAGCTACCAATAGATTAGACAGATAAAAAAGAGAGGGATTTTGATACACTATTTGTCTACTGCCATCTATCGACTATTTTTGAACTATTTTTTTTTTTTAAAAGCCATTTGGAAAATCGCTCATTGTAAAGTAACTTTTTTTATTATGGATAGGGTTGTGTTCAACTTAAAAAAAGTTTTGACAAAAATAGTTCCGTTAAAAATAAAAAAAAACTTAAGTATTTTTATAACATTAAGTGGGGTTTTAGCTCTTTAGTTTGTTTATAGAAGTAAAAAAAATGGTTTAGGAATGTTAAAAGTTAGAAAATATAATATTCACTTCATATATTAAACGAATTAAAAATAGCTGTAAAAAAGCCACCACTAAGTATAAATAATAGGGCTCAATGACTCCTGCTAGTTTTCTAGTTTTCAGCTCGGAATTTTTCTAAATATTAGTCACCCTTTCTTGATGATAAAATCAAAACCGTAAAAACCATTTTTTTTTTAAATATGAAGCGATGATAGTTTTATTTATGTATCTCCATCACACCTTTGCATCGTAAAAATAATGTCATCGAAGTTATAAAATTTGTGACAAATTCTGAAAAAAACCTGTAAAAAAGTCATTTATTCAGGACAATGGAAACGGCTTCTTTGTTTTTGCGATTTGAAAAAATAAAATAAAAATAGATATTTTGAAAAAAAAAGGTTACAAGGAGATAAGACTAGATTTAAAGTCGTCTTTATACTTAAGTACTTAATTATTTTATTCAGATGATTTTACTAATTTTAAAGAAATATAACAAATCCTATATTTTTTTCTGTGTAACTACGATTATAAAGTTGTAGTTTTAAGTACCTATTTATTTCTTTTTGTGGATTTAGTAAACGGTGAGAAATACGATAAACGAAATCTTAAAATAGGATGGTACCAATATCTCAGTTTTATAATCTATGGAATAAGTGAACGAAAAGGACCGACTTAAAATAGGACGGCGCTGAAAAACATCGTATTAAAAAAGTAACTCAACTTCACCTGGCCCCCCCGCTGCTATCATAATCGCGAAAAATGTCATTATCAAACTTATTCTTTAACATCTCTTTGATTTTTCCCTCTTCGATTTCCAATCTTCCCCTCAAAGAGGAAGTGAATGAGAAAATAATTGCTTTTTCATTATTTCCAGGCTTCCTAAGCTTCTTGCGTTTTTATCGAGTTTTTCGATCCGATTCGATTAATTGTTTAATTAGCTATTGATGTCGTATCATTTTGAAAGGTATTATGATGTCGTATCATTTTGAAAGGTATTATGTTAATTATGGGTTTCTGATTTGGATTTTCGAAACGTCAGTCTTTACAGGGGCTTTATTATTAATCAAATGTCGACGATATAAAAGATTTTTCGGTCATTGTCTTTGGTAGGTACTTACAAAACATTTGTCAATAATTGCAAGGTGAAGTTTAATAGGATATTTGATACATATAAACCATTTTTTCTTATTACTAGGCGTTCTGAGGAAAAATAAATAAAGGAATTGCACGATAAAAATCTTACAAATCGGTGATAAAAATAGACATTTAGCGCTTTTTGAGCTATACTTACTCATTTATATTGATATCATGCAGTGTATTTTTAAACAAAAAAACGTTTTATGGATTTTTATTTTCTTTCGCGACTATAAGTCATAGTAAAGAAATATATTATACGGATTTTTATCGCGTACCTTATTGTTATTATTCTTGACGTTTCAGTAATATCCCGTATATATCTTTTTACTATTAGGTAAAAGAGACACGATAAAATCCCGTATATATCTTTAATTGGTTTCATTTATACCAATAATTATCTTCAAATCATATTTGCTCGATATTATAATCCCGACAGATACCATGTTATTCCGAATTGCCCAAATAGTAACTTCCCCACAAACAAACATCAAATTAGTGCTGTAGTGCTCCGAGTCGGAATAATCGAATCGATTGCCGAATCGAGTGGTTCGATTGCTCTATTAGTTCACCCTAGTTACCCCACCCTTCGGTACGGTAATGTTATTACTGTTAATGTATTGTTTTAGTTTCTTTATAGGTTTATACAGATGAGTTTTTAGGAAAATAGACTTTTAAACTTAATCGTACTTATTTCTTTGACCAATGTCCAACAATGACTGACTCATGTTTCGGTTTAAAAGGTGACAGTGTCAGTGCCAATAATAAATGCTACCAAATAAGAATTAACATATCGAACGGCGCAATGTATCTCAAAGCTCGTTTTCAGTGGACGTGCTCATTGAGACTACATCGCTGTGTAATACCCCTTAACATCAGGTGAGCCGTCGATTTGTCTCACCAAGAAGTTGTATCAAATTATTTAAACAAAAGAATACCTTATTAATATATCTTTTTATATGTTGTATCTTTTTATATGTTCTAGCTTTAAGTACTGAAATAAAGTTTTTCTATTCTATTCTATTCTATTATTTAAGTTATGTACTTATGTTGGATTTTCTCAATAAACTTATTCTTATTATGAAATCGATATTGTAATAAAGTGATTATTTAGTCCGACAATTCGCAGTTCGATTTACACCTGTCTAGTTTACACTACAGTCGACAATAACATAATAAATCATAAGTGGCATTCTCATTGAACAGGAAAATGAAATGTTTCTTTGAATCGAGTCGAATCGCGATCGATACTTTTATAACGATTGCGAAAACAAGCTCATTGAACAACACTACAATTTTGACACGTAGGAGTAATATCTACAGTTGTGGAAGTACTGTTGTTCATACTTGAACTATGACTATAAATAAATAAATAATATAATTCTTTATTGACAAGATGTTTCCAGAAGGCGTCCTTCCATGTATAATTAACGCAACCTTTTCTGTAGTTTTGTTGTTGTAAATACATATAATACATAGTAACACCTAGACAAAGAACAAATATTTATGTTCATCACACAACTATCTGCTCTGGGTGGGAATCGAACTTACGACCCACAGCATGGAAGACAGAACTACTACCAACTGACCTGTGATGCCTGTTGAAACCTAAATGAAGTAACTTGCATCATTCTTCTTATATTTCCATTTATTCCATAGCTCTGTCCTCCTCATGTAACTCTGTGCTTGACACTTTTGACACAAAGCTCAAAATTCTTAGTAAAATTAAGAGCAATAATATCAGAGACAAGGAAGAATTTCCCTTGAAATAGCGAAGCAAAAAACTCTTTAATTAGACCTCATTAATTCTCCGAACTGGTTATACAATGTGTCCGAGAATTGAGAAAGTAGTTCAGGTCTTTTGTGTCGGCGAAAATAATAAATGTTGCGTGTGACTGACAGCTAAAAGACGTATTCTCAATTAAGGGCCCAGTACCTGTGGTATTAAGAGGTTTTTGTTTCACAGTTATCGGTTTTTACTGCTACCGATACGATATCGAAACTGCCAAATAACTTATCGCAAGCTGTCTTTGAACGTTGTAGTAGCATCATAATATGTAGTTTCAAATTTGCGTTCTTTGATTAACATAGATAGATAGAAAATAATTTATTACGCACCACAACTTAAATTGAAACATATAGGAACTTAACAACTAAACTCTATGATATACAATGGGTGGCCTTATCGCTAAAAAGCGATGTCTACCAGACAACCTTGATCTTTAAACATAAGTATCATTAAAACATATTAGTTAGGTACTTTAAAATTGTAAGACAAATTATTTAGTTTGCCAAGTTGAAAACGAAATTAAAAGTATAATAGTTTGTAATAAATAAATAAATAATGCTGGACAATCCACAAAACATCCCAAGCTAATGTCAGTGTTATTTACATTTATGTTACTGAAGTATCGTTATCGTATCGGTCAGTGTACAAGGGCTCTGGGCTCATCGAGTTACACAACTTTCAGTATTTTCCACTTGTGCATTATTTATTGTTGGTAATTAACCATACTTTTATTGTGTGTAACATTTATTAACAATATAACTATAGCAAGACAAAGTCACGAGCACCAGCTAGTGATAAGAATAAATGAATGGGATAACATGCCATGGAGCGCCATCTGAATTTTATTTATTCAAATTCCACTAGAGTTTTCAAAACTAAATTTTTCCTCATACTTCGTAATAAGAATAAATGAAAGAGAATAAATGACTTCTAGATGGCACGTCTTCTGTACCCCAAGTACGAGTTTGTGCACACACGGATCGCAGAGACGCAATCGCCGAGCGCCACCGATTTTGTATGGAGATCCAAGCTTCTCAAGAAATCTGCTAGGGGCGCTGCTTGGATCTCCATACATAATCGGTGGCGCTCGGCGATTGCGTCTCTGCGATCCGTGTGTGCACAAACTCGTACTTGGGGTACAGATCTCCTAACCTATAGTGCAGACGCGTCTTGGAAGAGCTGACATTAATAATTCATTTCCGTCCTGCGATGCATTTGTTTGTGGTACCCCGGGTTTTACTATGAAAACCTTATAAATAAATTTAAAGACTTAACTTACTTACGACTATTACAGTAAGTATTAACAAAATGCACTAAGTATATAAAATACATAAAAAACAGTTAGTTATCTAATGAGTCATTCGATAATTCTTTAGTTAGCTTTACTTAGTTTGCGTCTTCAGTAAAGACGATTGAAAACGATCTATAGATAGCTGAACTGATCCAAATCAGTACCAATCAGAAACGTACCCAAGATACCGAATCTTGTTTGCTGCTTGTGAAGAAATTTTGTTATTTAAATAAATACATTTTCAGCTTTTTAATTTAAATTTAAAATTTATAATAGGGACTTTGTTTTTTATGGATTGTGTTGGATTGTCACCAAGAACAAAATATTTATAATGGCAATTTTTTTTCCTGTTTACGGGGTTTCACTGCCGTTGAGGCCGTAGTTTAAAATTTCTATTTTAACTTTCACCTTGTAAGAATTGGTAATTTCAGCTTCTTTTTACTTTCTAGCACTAAGACAAAGCAAAATATGCCTTAAGTTATTTCGAGAAATAGATCGATAGTAGCACAAATAGATGCTCACTTCTAGTTTCAAATTTCTATTTCCTAGAGTTATCCTCTAGCCGATGGTTCACGATCTTTGTTAGTTAAACACAGTTGTACAGTATGAATTATTCAACTACCCTCGTCTTGCAACTCTATTTCATATCTAACGTTTCTTTGACGTAAGTACTCAATAAATTGTTACTAGGGCACCTACATGTCTTCATGTTGTTATTCACAAACAAACTTATGACTATTACAGTATTTATAAAATGTACATAAGCATATAAAATACAGACAGTTGAGCTATCTACGGACCGTTGCAAATGATCTATAGATATCTCAACTGATCCAAATCAGTACCAATGCGAAGTGAACCTAAGATACTGGCTGCGTTGCCGCGCTGAATAGCAATGCTGATACGCTGGGCCAGATACACACATGACTACTAACTACTAACTCAAGTTATGCGTTTAGATCTAAGATTTATTGCTTAATTATTATAAACTGTAACGTATCAGGGGCGTGAGCACTTATACATGACAATCGTAAACGTATCGAAACAGTGACGTTGAGATACACTGCGCGTCAACATCCGCTTTACTGTCGAACGGTGCAGCGGTAGCGCGCAGTGTGTCTTAAATACGTTACGTTTACGATTGTCACATTTATTCAGACTCAGTCCTCTGATAATAAAAACCGTTTAAAAGGATTGTCCAACTGAGATACTTAAGGATTTGTTTAAGTACAAGGTACCTAATTAGGTAGCTATTAGGTATACCTACCATACCTCGTAGTAAGCTTTACTTAGCTTGATATTAACTAAAGTTATGTGATAAGTCCATGAATGCCTATACCTACTTAATTATTTACATCAACGTTAAGATCGATTAGTCATATTCGTATATTTTATTCAATAAAATGGCAAAGATCATTTAGAATCATCTTATACAGGGTGGTGTTTTGATAATTGCGGCCAAGTCTGAAACCACGAGAGTTAGCGAAATGTCGTGAAAGGAACTATGCCCTCGATTAAAAAAAAAACAATAATAGTGTTAGAAAAAACCTATGAAATAAAAATCTAAAATCGATTGTACACCAAACAACTAAAAAAATACCTAAAAATAGATACAAATAAGTATAATGGGCAAGAACAATGTATGAGGAATGTAAATTATAGACAAATTGTTTCAATAAAGCACTTCTTCTTCGTGTCGACAGTTCCCTATGTCAAAATTATTTGTAAAAACGTACTATATAAATGACATTAAACAAAACAATTATTCGCAGTGATCGCCGAGGTGTGCTGGACGCGGCGACCATCCAAGCGCTGGCTGGTGAAAGCGTGCTGGAGAAAGAACGGCAGCTGTCCGAAATGATTCTTCAGCTGCAGATGGTGAGGGAACAACTTCTTGCCCAGCAGGAACATGCTAAGGTAAGTCAGGATCCTTTTTATGTGAGGATATCCATCATAAATAATGCTGGACAATCCACACATCATCTAGCCCCAAACTAAGCAGAGCTTGTGTTATGGGTACTAGAAGACTATACGACATACTTAATACAATACATTACATAGATAGATATTTTTTATTACACATACATATATAATACCCACTACACCCGGAATAAATATTTGCAGAACCTACTAACATTTATCCCAAGGCGGGAATCGAATCCATGTATGCATCATGGATACCTACTGCTTGCAACTGTCTAGTCTCTGGTCGCGTGGAACTGGCACCCAGAATCACGTAGTACATATAAGACGATTCTAAATGATCCTTGTGATTTCACTAAATAAACTTGTTTTTTTTTGTTAGAGCAGTAGGTTATGTCAGACGTGAACTAAGTAAAACCTCACTTGGACACTTCTGACACGAGCGTTTGGCATTCAGCGATAGTTTAGGGATCCTAGGGACCAGATATCAAAAAAGTTTGTTTTTTTTAAAGCGTTTTTTCATTTATAACATAAACGAAACGTACCTATTTTTTAATATTCAGTGAAAATCGTGACCACCATCACCTGTCATATTCCTGAAAATCGAATAGAACTCTGCCCTCAATACGTACGGTGCCAAGTTACTGTAGTGGTTTCTCTGGATTAACTTTGACTGTGACAAATGCTTTACGGATTATTGTGACGATTCCACAGTTTCAATGATAAATAGATACTTAGCCCGTCACAGTGTAGGTAATTCTCATAATTTAGTAGAACTGCAAATATAAATATTCATGGACATTTCACACAACACACTCTAGTCCTAAACCAAGCAAAGCTATGGGAACTAGATTGCTAATAGAATTTTTATGTATATATTTTTTGTAAATACATTCATAGAATACACAGTACACACACAGTAACACCCAGACACAGAACAAATATTTATGTTCATCACACAAACATTTTGGGTGGGAATCGAACCCACAGCATGGAAGGCAGAGCTACTACCAATTGAGCTGTGACGTCAATGGCGACTCTACCAAGAATTAGATTGACAATCTTAGTCGAACAACAAAGTAACAAAACCTTTTTGAATTACCCTTCAGATTGTTCGATCTGTATCCCAAAGTCGGGGAAACACCCAATTAGAATTGAGAGTCACTTTGTTACCCTACTTTGCATGCCCAGTCACGCTTCCACAGGCTATTCTGTAACACAACGGTCGGAGGGCAAATCTGTTTAAAAAACTTCTGCAGCTCTAGAACCTTGATATCTTCAATATTATGTAAAATTGAATAAAAACGATTTAAGAAATCCGTAAAAATAGAGTAAGTTAATATCTATTTGTAACCTTTAGATATCATAAAAAAAAAATTAAATAGTTCTCTTATCAAGTTCTAAATATGTTTTTAAAACTAATTTTGTCAATAAAGGAGATACATCAAACAGGGTGTAACTTTTCATTGATCTTCATAATATTTACACGAGGGTCAATGACATTTATTTACCGTTAAAATCTACCACGTTATTCGTCGCATACATACATCTCAAAATAGCGTAAACCTTTTCACATTTTCAAACGCTTTGCATGCCAAGTCGGGTCACGCATTCACTCGGCTACATTTGCACCGCGGACAGTTGTCCCATTTCCGTCCCTAGATGGCGTTGACAGTTCGTTTAGAGACGTCCGTCTCAGTCCGGTTTGGACCGTGCGTGGATGTTGACGGTTTTATTGCGGACTGATAAGTTTACGGGCGCATTGTGAGTTATTATGATGAAACAAGTATGTAGCGATGTTTCAATTTCAGTCTCACGATCTTAGTCCGCATAGTATTTTAGATACTTTTATGTAAGCTCAGGATGTTTTTTTATATAAATTTTAAATCATTTAACGAACGATGATAAACCCTAAGCCGGATTAGATACAAGATATTTGATTGCCAAAATTAGTGGTACAAACTGGTCTTAAAAAGTAATGCTTAAAAATAGCTAATCACACAATACCAACATATATCTATAAATATTTTATTGTCAGTTTAAACTTTGATATTCAAAATCCATATACTTACATGAATGAATAATCTAAACTACATATAATCAACTTAAAATAATATGCTACTGTAAAATCCCTATAAATTGTTACATTATTGTTATCTCAAGAAAGAGCAAATCGAATAATTGCCAATAGGAAGTTCACCCCTAGACGAATTATTCATCGTCTGCCGGCAAGTTTTGTTCACCCTTTTAAATTGAATTTGCATCAGATTGTTCAGTCTTCGACTTCTTGTTTTGATAAGACCCTTTAAAGTGACCTTTGTAGTCCTTTGAAAGAAAACAAGAAAACGGTACTTGGTACTTTTTGATCTGATTACCTTTTACTTCGCGGTTTTTATACCATAATATTATTTGAACGTACATTACGTAGTCTATGTATGTATTTCCAAAAAAAAATGTGTATAAGTATAAGCATTCTATCAGCAGTCTAGTTCCCATAATACAAGCTTAGCTTGGGACTAGAGTGTGATGTGTCAAATATTCATGAATATTTATTTTTATATTGAACCTCTTTAACGCTTTGATTGATTTATAGATTTACCATTCTTGTGGTCATCAATATTAGTTTTATTTCATATTCAAAAACTTTTGAAAATTACTACGTATCAAAGGAGCACGTTTTTAATTATCCATAATACAAACATGGTGATGCTTTCATGTTGAATCAATTCGTTCAGTTATTGTACGGCGCCAATACTTCACAAAGACACTCGTACTAATGAGTCGGTGATAAAAACTCGAACTACACTCGATCACATGCCCTCAGTGTAGGGTTGCCAGTCGATTTTAAGATAACATACAATAGGTAGTTTACTACTTGGTTCGGTAGCTCTAGAATAGTAACATTTAAAAAAAAGTAATGGTATGACAGATTAATAAGAAACTCACAAATACTACTAATGTTGTGATGATGGGTTTTTGGGTTTACTTAATTGAATTGAATGATCCAGTCTAAGACATACTGTCTTAGACTGGACTGGATCAAAGTGGTTGAATTTTGATAAATAGAAACTTATTTATGTTTCAAAACGTACCCTTAGTTCTTTAAAATAAATTAACCTCCTGCCGTGATGTCCGTAAAAAAGCTCAGTTTTGATTTTCAGTCAGCCAGCTACAAACTAGTAGAATTGCTTGTACCTACTTAAAAAGCTTAGGCACCAAAGACTAGGCTTAAACACGAGATTAAATCTGTCACAGCTATCTTTAACAGCATTCAAGTCAAAGGTGTTCAACGCCTGCATCGTTAGTTTTAGTCGTACCAACACCAAAATGAGCCAATAGCTAATCATTTAAATCTGGTTACATTGACAACCCTACCATTGTTCACCGTATAGATTGAAGAGGCCTGCCGTCTATAGATTCTCTGCAAATGGGAACGGCTAATGGCGGCCCACGTTCGCATTCGCGCGCTTTTTTATTTCAAATAGAGAACGTCCCTTTGTTGACGTTGCCGGATGCATTCCGAATAGGCGCGTTCGATACCGGGTTTCGGTTTACTTTTTTATTCCGCAGTTTTGTTTGGCGAACGCACTGTTTTCAAACAGCCAGACTATTCCACTCGATGATTGCTTTTCTCTTTTATGACATGTCATCTACCTATGCATGTGATGTTATGAGGTTTATGTATCTATCTTGTAGTATCTAAGTAAGTACATCATATTTATGAGAGAGAACAAAAAAATGTTAAGAATATTATTTGACCAAAATTCAAACTGATCCGTATCAAATAATGTTCCTGGAAAACCTTAATTTCAATACGACAATAGTTATACCTACTAAGTGTATATTCTATATTGCCCGACAATAAATGCAAATCCTTAATTTGGTGAGTATAATAAAGCACTCATCCAAATTAAAAGCATCGGCAAATAGTACTGTTGATACATATCAGCCCACCCCATATTGTAACCCCCTGCGAAGTCCAGACAAACGGAAATATGAAAATGAAACGTCGAAACGGAAAAACGCATCGAACACCCTCTCTCGCCGGATGCCGGACAAAAAATGAACACAAACGAGCGCTTAATTCGCAAAAAGCCCGTTTGATGTCGCTAATTGACAATCAGTTGGGGACGCGTCTCATTGGGCCGCTTCCGCGTTCTATTTTTAAAAATTAAAAACAAATAAATCAGGGTCGCCATATTTGACAATGTTGCGAGTGAGCCTGCCCTCTTTATGTCAATTTGCAAAATCACTAATTACTCTGAAAGCGGGATTTTTATTCCGGTTTTGCTTTAGAAATGTTTTTCTGATCTACGTCAAATAAAATCATCAACCATTAGCTTTTTTTAACCCTAAAAGGGTCATGTCAAACGTCCGACCGCGCGCCGGTAGAATTACTAGAGTCAATAAAATAGAAAAAACATATTTTAATTAAAAAACTGTATCCATGACACCTCGGGGGAGATGTCAGACCAATTAGTTAGTGAAAGAAACCGGAGGACGAGTGACGGACATGTGTTGACAACGTTTTTGATTAAAATGTTAAAAACATAAAAAGATGAGGTTAAATGGTAAACGCATTCCTATTCCAACTTTTTTTAAACCAACACAATTTTAGTTAAATCATTTACTAGACGGATTAAAGTCACTTAACAGTTATATTTATATAATTTTAATTTTACCAGTTAAAATGAATCGTAAAACGCCCCCGGAATAGCGACACCAATAGACTTCCGGTCTAAGCAATAAAAATCTATTTATACTTCCATCTCTCAACGGTTTCAACCCATTGTTTTTCCAATGATAACAACCGAATTAAATTATTGGCCGCGTGACGCGTCAGTTGTTGCACAGGAAAATGAATCTTATTTCTTGGGTTTAGGAGTGAAAATGCTAACAAAGGTGTTACTAGGGCAGTACAATATGAAGTGGTAGGGATAACAATTGTCTATTGTGCCGCCTATCTCTTTTGCGCATCGCTTGCAAACGTTCATAACAGAGCAGGACGAGTGTATGTCTATCTCGCTCTGACACAATGAGCTGTGGAAATGGGCACGCCTTTGTCGCTTAGATTTTCCTCGATTCGTCGAATATTTTCTTTGTATTTACATATACGAACGTAGTTGGACACAGATTTGTATGCCAGTTATGTATTTAATATAGAATCGTCTGTAGGTTTTCAAATATATTTATTACCTGTGGTTTTGATTAAGAATTTACTTTTGGATATTTGTTAATCCACTTTCAATGTAAGTATATAAAGCTATTCTAAAATGTTTTAAATACTTAATAAAAGTATTTCAAAATCATTCCTTAAAAGTGAGGTGTTAAAAATATCTTGTAACTTAATTATTTCACTTTTTGCGTCTTGTTCGGTATTCATTAGCAAGTGTTAATAACCTATGTAATAAGAATTCAGTCAACGTTTCAATTATCAGCCATTTTGGTTAAGCAATGTTTGTGCTATTAAAATTCTAGTTAAGATAACTTCAAGTCGTGCTTTTAATTTGCCCGATTACAGAATATGTAATAGTCATTACTTAATCCGTCTACACGTACTTGCAGCATGTATTTACAACCATCAATTTGATCCTAAATGATTTTTGCGCAAAACATTCTAATCCATGTTGAACGCTGTGTCGTTTGTCCATGCTAGAGAAAACTTGAAACTTACACTAAGCAAACAATTTTAGTCAAAAAGACAGGGATTACATATTTTCCTGTGATAAAAGCTATCAATAAAATTTATATTCCATAAAAAATAAATAATATATACACGGACAATTCACACACCACACTCTAGTCCCAAACTAAGCAAAGCTTGTACTATGGGAGAACTAGATTGCTGATATATGATAAAATATATGATCAAAAGCATTCGACACTGTCTCTGTCCCACTTTTGCTTGATAGATTGGAATATATAGGAGTTAGAGGACTGGCATTAGATATTTTCTCTAGTTATCTTAGCAACCGGAAACAAGTAGTTAAACTGTGTGGATTCACAAGCCAAGAGTCTACAATTGAATACGGCGTGCCACAAGGCAGTATATTGGGCCCTACACTTTTTCAAATCTACCTTAACGATCTATGCAACATCTCTATTCCAAATTGTCATATCATTTGTTATGCAGACGACACAGCCCTACTTGTTCATGGAAAAGATTGGGAAGAAACGAAGCAGCTCGCGGAACATGCCATCTCTACCGTGATGAAATGGCTCGATAAAAGCCTTTTAACATTGAATGTCAATAAAACTAAGTACATAGCCTTAACACTCACCTCATCCACTCAACCTCCCATCTCGTTCAATATTAAAGGTCATAGATGTCACAACCCTATAAACTCATCTTACAATAACTGCACCTGCCAAGATATCACTAGAACCAATGAAATAAAATACTTGGGAATTCATATTGATCAGTTACTATCATGGCATACTCATATTGACAAATGAACATCACGTCTAAGAAAACTGATTTACGTCTTTAAAAATCTTAGATCATCTGCAAATAAATCAACCTTAAAACTCGTATACTCTGCACTTGGTGAATCCATCATAAGATACTGCATCTCAATCTGGGGTGGAGTTGGTAAGACCAAGATGCTTCAGCTAGAGAGAGCGCAACGAGCTGTACTTAAGGTCATGTTAAAAAAACCTTATAGATACCCTACGGCCACATTATATAGCGAGGCCAAAGTGCTTACAGTAAGACAAATGTTTGTATTCCAAACCCTAATGAGAGTCCATTCTTCCATACCATTCGACGCAAACCTATACAAAAAAAGACGTAGATCTGGGCGAGTTTGTAAAGTTCTCAAACACAGAACCCAATTTCACAGTCGATTTCATGCCATAATCGGGCCACACTTATACAACCGTATTAACAAACAATTGGATATATACCATCTTACTAAATATAAATTAAAACGAAAACTTACTGAATACTTGCTTAATTTACAATACCGCAGCACCGAAGAACTTCTGAAACTAGACGTTTGAAAATTGATTATCACTTATAAAATAGTATAGTATTTAAAAAAAAAAAAAAAAAAAAAAACCTTAGATATTAACATTTACAACACATTCACACACTTAACACGAAAACAACAAACACATCCTCACACGTAACACGCCCTCTCCCTTCCCTCCATTTAAAACCTAAATCGTCTTATTTTTGTTTCTCTAGATATTAAGTTAGTCTATTATTTAGTCTTAGTGTAACTGCCAGTGTTAAGTTCATTTGCTTATGTGTTGGCATACCCTATATTTCTACAGTGTAGCCTCTGCCTCTGTACCCAAATTCAGCTTTCCCTCTTGAATTAAACATGCACGTCCAAATCTTGTTTATAGATTTTAAATAATCTCGTATCTGTGCAGGCAGAGCTCTGCCTCTTTGTGACGGTTGCTGTTGGTGATTTGGATGGAACTAACTTCTGAGATACAGTTCCACACTAGTTCAGGGTTAGGGAATATCCAGATCACTTAGCGCCGTCGTATGTGGCGGCGCTCTGGCTGCACAGGTCGACTAGCCGTAAGTTAATTAAGTTAGATTAAAGGTCGTCTGGAAGAGATCGCTTCATGCGATAAGACCGCCTATTGTAGGGCTAATTTTAACAATTGTAACTCAATTTATTAGTCCTCAATAAAGAATTTATTATTATTATTATTATTATTAATGGTACCTACATACATTTTTACTAGGTACAGTAGATAGATAAATCTTAAAGAAGATCTATTGGCTTTGGTGAGTAATCAATAATTTAAAAATCATGTATGTTATAACCAAGTGTAGAAGACCCTAGTGATGTATGGTAGTGGAACTAAATATCGATGATGGCAGCACGCCAATCATCGACTAATAGTACTGTCAGTATAGTAATCGATAAATCAGAAAGTCGATTGCGGATCTGTGTCGGTTTTCAAGTGTTTCATAACAAAATTAATATTTAAACAAAATTATCGAAGTATCTCTTTTCTTATTTATTTAATTAGTTTTTTGTTATTTAGTTTTTTGCAATTGATTTATCTATATTTAGAGCTCAGGGGTCGAAAACCTTTTTACTACTTTTATTCTTAGAATTTCCTTTTATTACCTAAACCTAACCTATTTTCCTAACCTATCTCGTCCCACTGCAGGGCAAAGGTCTCCCCCAAATCCTTCCACTCATCCCTCTTATATAAAAAATCTTAGATAAGACAATAAAGTTTCGGTAAAATCATAAGAAAAAACTATAGACAACTAACTAGCCAAATAAAGAAAACTTAGTAGACATTTACTACTAAGTTTCTGCCCAAGTTTTTATTTAACGGACTTTTCTGATTGGCTCGAATGTTTGAGATGAATGAGTTTCAGCCGGAGTAATCTAGTTTCTAGTTTATTAAGAGTAGGTAGGTACGTGACGAGATTTACGAAGGAGGTTTTTATACTCTTTTGTTTGTTTTATACTTTTTAGACAAATGAAAGAATAATCAGTCTAAACAATCATAATTATAGTCTTATAACTTCTATTCTTCTTGGAGGTTTTTATACTTTTTAATTTGTTTTTTTTTTACGCTTTTTAGACAAATGTACAGACTTTTCAGTCTAAAACTAACTTAGTCTTAATCGATTCTCCCGATTGGCACTGATTCGGATCAGTTGAGCTATCTATAGATCGTTGGCAACGGTCTGCAGATAGCTCAACTTTTTTTAATGTATTTTATGTACATTTTGTTAATACTTTAATAGTCGTAAGTTTGTTTGTGAATAAGTTTTTACTACTTATAGTCTAATAAACTTTTTTTATAAAGTTTACCAAAATAGAATCCCCATAGTCTCAATCTATATCTAAGATCAGAATTTTAGTACTTATGCAAGTATTCTAAATGCTCATAAAATTTCCTCATTAAGCAGGTACCTACTTGGTATTACCGCAATCAAAATAAAACAACTTTTACATAAAGATATTAAATGTAAGTGCTTAGTATAAACATTCTAGTTGAGAGAACTAATATTACTATACAGGGTGATACACCAGTACTACTGGTAGTTCTGGACACAAGTGTGTGTTACAATTAGTTGTTCTGTTTAGTAGTACAATTGAATCGGAAGCTAAAAAAAAACATTAAATGAAAACTTAAACGATAAGGAGTGTTTTTATAAGACTGGATGAAGATATGTAGCTTTGTATTCAACTTAATGATTGATTGCAATGATCACTCACTTATGCTAAGTGGTAACCCACTACGATACTTATTTAGCACTTAAAAATGAAATGAACTGCAAAATACTAAAAATAACTAGCTACTGTTTATTTCACACCCTGTATATAGCTACTGTTACAAAGGTGAAATCGTGCATTATTAAATAGAAGATTATTCCGTGTTGTACAACAAACTGAATGCTAAGTAAGATATCCAGTTGATTTATATACACAAACACTGAACGAACATAGTATACTATGTATGTGTGTATATACTGTATGTGTTTGTACTGTCATTTATATTACTTCATCAAATAGATTATGTAGATACATGAAATAAATTACGTAGTTCGAGTGAAAAATATGACTAAACAACGTATGACAAAAACAATAATATATTTGTAAGACCACGTTGGTAGTGCATTTTTAAAATTGTTCGTTTATATTTGTTTTTAATTAATATAAATTAAGTATTTAAACAATTAATATGGCCAAAAATTATTTGCATTTTTTTGAGTATTTTTTTCTTTAAACCATTTAGTTAGTAATCGTATAATTAATTATACGTACTTAACTAAAAATTAGATGTTATATTTTCAAGTTCCGTTACATAATAATAAATATAAGTAGGTACACAGAATCAATTTACAAATGATCGGTAAATATCCGAAAGGAAACAAAACCGGCCAATAAACGCTCTAACTCCAATCGGAAAATCCATGAAAAGATTCCTGAAGTAGAATCAGGGGTCTTTGTGACTTGTGTCCATTCACCCACACAACCGTTTTTCTTGGCGCATTCACCGGTTTCTATGGAGGCAATAAAGGTTCCCACGGACACAATGGCGCCCGGGAACGCAAAGTGATGAAAAGTTGGGAATCTGGGCCGCGTTCTCGAGAATAGGGATGTGCTTTATCGATAGAATTTAGCGTAAGCTTTCTTATCGAAAATTCAAAGATGTATAGTACATTCATAGAGCAGTGTCCAAATATTACATGGAACCCTACTTTTATTAGAAAATCATAAAAAAATAAAGTCTACATTCTTATATTGTAAATGAACATGAGTAATAATATAATTTTTAGGTTTTTAGTTTTCCGAAAATGAGTTGTTATTTTATAGTTAGAAATAATAATAATATCCAAGACTAAACAACTAAGAAAAGAACTTACTTTAAAAGTTTACAACAAAGAGAAAGTTTACAACAAAACAGCAATTGTTTTTGCAAAGCTTTTTTATCGATAAAAAGCTTTTTATCGATGTTTTTCCCATCACTATTCTTAGTTATTCCCGTCACTTTCCAATTATTTTTGCGGGCTTTCTTCGCCGCAGACTACGTTTGCATTCAGTTGTGAATAATGGCACTGGAGCACTGAACAGTTGGGTTTACAGGAAAGTTGGGTTTACAGGAAAGTTGGGTTTTAAGGAATTACCAACTATCTGTTCTAAATAGAAGTGCTGTAGTTAAGGCAAACACCCACATAAGCAGCGAAGCTATCTGAAAAACTTTTCTAGTAGACATTTTTGAAATGGACTTAAACTGTATCTAAATCATACAACTTTATTAGTTATTCATTCTAACCTAGTCTGGATAGTCTAAATACTATAGATGATTGATGATTTTATTACATAAGTCATATTCAATTTAAATTAGATTAAGTTTAAATTAGAAGAAATTATATTTTTTTTTATAAAAAGCATTGTTTAAAGTATTTTTCCTGTTCTCTTGTAAATATTTTAAAGTATGATCAATTCCTTCTCTCCGCTTTAGTAGACATCGGCCTTTATTCAGCGTCGCTTAGTTTTTCTTTTTCCGGGAACTTGTGGTTAATTTATTTAATAACTTGTTTGTGAATAGCGCTGGTTTGGTCGGAGCTGGTTGAATCAGTCTTTTCTTTTAAAAATGAAATTTGAAAAGTAAACTTTTTTTTCTCTTTTGTGACAGTATTAAAGGTTGTGCTAATGAATTTCTTTTCTTTTTTTTTTAATTTGAACTTCTGAATATGGATTTTTTTAAAGAGTTTGACCGTGTTTCATGTCATGATCATCATCATCTTCCTACCCTTGTCCCATATTATGTGGGGTCGGTACAACACGTCTTCTTCTTCCACTGTCCTCCATCAGACGTCATCTCAATGCTCACACCTTTCTTACACATGTCATCATTCGCACAGTCCATTTGACCGTGTTTTATGTTTTGAAATAAATAGACAAGATATATTTTAATCGATACAGTTATCGCCTTTAAAAGTAGTCTAATAGTTACTGTTTCTTTAAACATTAAGTAGATTTGTTTTTTTTTAATATTATTTATATTTAGCGCAACCTACTTATCGCGGTCTTCTAGCAGGTATCAACATTTTTTTATAAACAATTTTGACAGGACATTTGAACAATAAAATGAATTATAAAACTACTGTAAGTAAATAATAAGTGTATTTGAAACTCAAATCCATCAAACAAACGATCGAAACGTGATCCAAAGAACATTCTCGGGATGATCATAAATATCCTGGTTTTGTACTTTCACAAAAGATGTCTTTCCTTATTTTAAACAGTTTTATTTTTAGGATTTGACACAATTTATCTTTCGCTGGGTGGTCTTATAAATATTCACAGACAAATCACATTCTAGTCCCAAACTAAGCAAAGCTTGTACTATGGGAACGAGATTGCTGATAAAATACTTAACACATTTTTTGTAAATACATACATAGAATCGATAGTAACACCCAGACACAAAACAAATATTTATGTTTATCACACAAACGTTTGCTCTAGGTGGGAATCGAACCCACGACCCACAGGATCGCAGAGCTGAGACGCTTGTCAAAATTTTAGAGATACCTACATATATTTCCACTTATGTATTAGGTAAGTACTTTTTGTTTTATTTTTAGATTTATAATTTAATTTAACAAAGGTCAAAATACAATAATAAAATTATGTACCTAAGTCAATAAGTAAGTACCTATGTATTTAATATTGACAAGATTTTTTTTTACTTTTGTAAAACTGTAAGTAAACTACACGTAGATCGTATTTAAGCAAATAATTCAGAACAAAAAATATAATTATTTTCAGCTTTTTTTTTACAAAACTTCAAAAGAGTTTTCAAATGCGTCTGTCAACCACATTTATTTGTTATTATTTTAATATGTGTTTCATCAAAAACAATAACATTTAATTCACGCGCTATTTTAAAAATTCACAATAATAAATGTAAATAAGTTAGCGACTCTGTCAATTGATATTATTTTTCTAATTCTAAATGCAATAGAAATAAACATGTCACAATAGAGTGACCACAAAAGAAAATGGACAACAATAGGTTGTGGTACTAATCATAAGCGGAAGCGAGTTTTGACTTTTATTTTTATCGCACACGTTTTGTAGTGCACTTGTCTTTTAGGTTGTTGCTACAACACGTTTAAAATAATAGTAAAAGCGTTTTATCTTTGTAGGTTTTACAGTTGCTTTATGTAAAATTTTATAAACGTACCTTTAACATAATTCATTTGATTTATAGTAGAAATAATTTTTTGCTTATTTTTTGTTTATTTTTATTCAATTAAACATATACAAAGGCACTTTCAATAACTTAACAGAAGAGTTATTCAAGCTTCTAAAAAAATATACTTTGCCTAGCCACTAAGAATGATGTAAAAGTAATTAAAATTATCTAGTTATTGAAAATAAAACACATTTTAAATGTAAATAACAAGAGCTTATATTTCTAACAAAAGTCATCAATAAAACAACTATGAACTTTTTAACATTTCAAAAACATTTCTTTTCAACAGCTTGCGTTTACAAATTGTACCACAAGACATATTCGGGAGCACCATACATCCATCGGCAGTGGTCATCAACATTTTCACAATGATCTCATCCTCGATTTATGTAATAGACGTCATGGTTGACGATCGCTACTAGCATTATATTGTATGTATTGTACACAGTT
Source organism: Ecliptopera silaceata (assembly GCA_932527185.1). Taxonomy (NCBI): domain Eukaryota; kingdom Metazoa; phylum Arthropoda; class Insecta; order Lepidoptera; family Geometridae; genus Ecliptopera; species Ecliptopera silaceata. Next base: position 4,790,093 of record OW052211.1, read on the forward strand.
ATTGTTAAGATGCAGTATTATGACAGAATATAATAAATATTCAGAGGATTTTGCAGTCGTCACAGCTCAGTTCACAGTAGCTCTGCCATGCTTTGGGTCGTGGGTTCGATCCCCACTTACTAGAATAAACGTTTGTGTGATAAACACTGATCTTTGTACTGCCGATAAGAACCAGAAAGAATATGTAGGTACCTACATAATTACCTGCGTATCTACAAAAAAAATTATAAGTATTTTATCGGCAATCCAAAGCTTAATAAGCTTTGCTTATTGAACCTGGAACTGTCAGTAAATATTAATTAATTTAAAATATTCATCATACCATACAATTGTCGACCAATTTCTTAAACCCCAATGCCATCATACCAGCTGATTTTGAAAAAGTTTAAAATAAATCGAACTCCATTCAATTTAATATTAAAATTAAGCCATCGTGTCGTCTTAACCCGTAAATATAATAAGATATTTAGCAGACAATTGCCAGTAAATATTTATTTATATCAAAATATTCATTTTACCATACAATTGTTGACGAATTTCTTATATACCAATGCCTTAAACCTGATTTTGATATATAAAATAAATGGAACTTCATACACACTTTTTATACACTTTTAATATTAAAATTGAGCCATCGTGTCGTCTTAACCCGTAACGATAATAAGATATTTGTCCGTCACCGCGACGTTCATTTTATTTCCAACTTCAGAGCGCTATGGTTTAATTCACTTTTAGTGACAGATTTACGATCTCCTCTCTATTGTGATTGTGACTGCTTTTATATTAATTTTGAGAAAAACTGATTGTTATTTTTGTACTTTCTGTATCTTTTTTTAAGCTATATAGCTTCTATCGCGGGCTTTGAGCGTTGAGACAGAATCCAAAAATTCCGCAACGGAATAACCTAACACTGCGCATGCGTAATCCAGCAAAAAATGCTATGCAATAGCTTTACCGCGGCAGTTCCCGAGTGCCACGTCTTTTTATGTACCTACTGTACTAGATGAGCCCGTAATTCTGTCTTATTATCTCTATCTTATACAATATCTTTATAAATAACAGCCTATAGTTATTCTGGTGTATAAAAATTGTAAAGTTTCGTTATATTTATACTCTTCAGTATATCTATTTGTTTGTCGTACTATATGAGCCCGCGACTTCATCTTAACATAGTTATAATTTGGATAATTCACACAATATCTTGATAAATAATAGATCATATGTCATTCTGGTGTATAAGCTACATTTCTATAAAGTTTCATTCAAATCTATTTAGAAGTTTTTGCGTAAAAGAGTAACATACATTCATCCACACACAAACTCACGTATATTATAGTAGTAGAATAGTTCCTACGCATTTTATTAACAGGTATATTTTATTTGATGACGTCTGGTTAGTTATTTCTGTCAGTAAACTTTATTCACAAACAAACTTACGACTATACAGTATTTACAAAATGTACATTGTCATATAAAATAAATAAGAAACAGTTGAGCTATCTACAGACCGTTGCAAACGATCTATAGATAGCTCAACTGATCCAAATCAGTACCAATCGGAAGCGTACCCAAGACACTGGCTGCATTACCGCGCTGGATAGCAATGCTGATACGTTAGGCCAGATACTCACCAGCTCTCGGGTCACGCGTCGCTTCGACTTTTTCTGTCTATTTGTGTTGTATTCCAACTCCGCCAATCTTTTCTATTCAAACAAATCAAAAAGCGTTTGAAACCATTCGAAGAACAAACAGTAGGAGAGATTAAAGTGTAGTGTACTGTTACCGACTTGTATTACTGTTATTTTAATCGTTTACATCGTTTTCTTGTACGTAATAGCTTCTCTGATTGCTTTGGAATAGCTTTTTATAAAAATCATTACATTTAGTCTTTAGTTTTTGGATTTGTAATATTGAATTTTGTAATTTCCAATTCATATTTTGGTCAATGTATTATATTTTCGATTATTTATTCATAGAATGTTGGCTCTCGATTAGATTTTTTTGTGGAATATTTTTTATTCTTGAATTGGTATTTGTCTAGAAATTATCATATTTTTTTTAAAATATGATTAGTTTATGCGACAATTTTTTTTGATAATATTAAAACTTGGGAAAATATTAAAATTTGTCAATTTCAAAAACAGCTTGTAATTGTATATCTATTATTTAACTTTATTATTTACACGAAAAATTATGTGTTTTGTATGAATTATATGAATCATGAGTTGTGTCTTTTTCCCGCTAGAGGCGCTACTTTAATGTTGAATAGAACATATACTTACAGCAAACGTAACAGTAGATAATATACGGTCTATCTTATAAAAAGTTAGCGCAGACTTGAAGTATTGATTACCATACGTAATGATGACATAAAGTCAACGCTAACTTTTTATAAGAGGGGCCGTTCAAGTATTACGTAAGCACTATGGGGGGGTGGGGGGGTCTTTGTTTTGCTTATTTTGGATGACATGGGGGGTAGGGGAGTCTAGATGATGATTACGTCATCGGTAGTTCGTAAGATTGTAATATTTTTGTCCCTTACTCTATGGTGTATCAGTAAAATCTAATCTTTATCCTAAATCTATTTTCTTATTTTTAAAATTATAATTATAACATTATTTATTATAATTACAATATAAAAAAATACATTTATAATTGAAAAATGTTTACGTAAGCATGGGAGGAGGGGGTACTAACTTTGCTTACTTTTGCTGACAAGGGGGATGGGGGGGTAAATTATTGTAATAAATCTGCTTACGTAATATTTGAACGGCCCCAGATGGGGGATAGTGTATATAGTAGTAATACTAGTAATACACTACGTCATACTACATTGATTTAATTTGAGTATAAAAATCTTTTTTTGTTCTGCGTAACCAGGTAAAAAATATGCAACGTTGCTAACTAGGTCTAAAATGACAGCAGAAATCGTAAATCATGACTGAAAAATACAATTTATCATAGATTTTATAACTTTCAGTTATGAGTCACCATAGCTGTCAAATTGTCACCGCTGCATAGCGCTTTTAACTGTCCTGTCATTTTTATGACAGTAGATCAAAGTAGTTATTGTTATTATGTTGTCGGACTCCTACGCAGGCTAAATATATTTTTATTAGTAGAATATATTTCTATTATTCGTTTGATTACTACGTTTATGTAGTTGTAAAAATAATTGCTTCTTTTGAAGAGATACACAACAAAAACTTTTAATTAATATTATACTTAATGATTTTATTAATGTGACTAAAATAATATTATACGTATATTCATACTACCACCGTACCTATTTCTGTTGTCAAGAGGTATGGTTTGCAGGTACATAGAAACACCCAGACACAGAACAAATTATTTATGTTCATCGCACAAACATTTGCTCTGAGTAGGAAACCCACGACCCTCAGCATGGAAGGCAGAGCTATCAACTGAGCTGTGACGCCTGTCACAACTGACCTACTAATAGATAACTACCTAGTCATCTATCAAACAAAACAAAATCGGTTGAAAAAGTATTCAAGCTTAACCATTCCAAATTAGTTGTATAGGCGACCAAGAAATTGGTTTACCACTCTAAGGCTGAATATCATTTGCAAGTATCAGATACAAAGCATCAAGGGCTATTTTCGCTTGACAGATTAATAACTACTACGTCAGAATCTGTCAATCTGTAATCCTTAGCGAATAATTATGTTACTGGGAGATGTCATCAAAAGTGGTTAACCAATTTCTTGGTCGCCTATACAATAACAGCCTTACTTGACAACTATTATTAAAAACAAATAGTTGTCAAGGCAATTGTAAAAGTGTCACAGCGTAATGACTATGAGTAAAATCAATGACAATTAATGAAGTCACGCAATGAGCAGAGGTCAGTAGTCTAGTCAGTAAACAGGTCCACGAGGTTACAATGTAGATGTGTGAGGTGTTTCTTTGATCTCGCCGACGGTTAGGGTTGGCACTTGCCGTGCGGGTAACGGTGAAAGTACTATTTTATTATTATTTACGGATTTCAACGCCATCTAGTTTCAAACTATGAAAGTATTGTGAAAACTAGATTTCTGATAGCATAATAAAGGTAATAATTATTTACATAGAAACGTTGAAGTACAGTAGGTATGTATAGAAAATATAAATATAAATCAATAATGCTGGACAATCCACACAACATCATCTAGCCCCAAGCTAAGCAGAGCTTATGTTATTGGTACTAGAAAATAAATACAAATGGTGTTTTATTTTTATTATACGCTAGTTTAATAACTTTTTAACAAGTATTCTAATAAAATAAACTAAAACAGTTTTCATACATAGTTTATTTTTCTTAGTACACATTTATATATGTGATTTTTAAAGCTCTAGCTACAGTTGTAAAAGTTTGAAAACTGGATTAAAATAGCAACTTATTTTAATGTTTCGAACAATATTGTGGCAAACTCTGCAACACACACAAATATTATAGCTGTGTAATTAAATGCGCATAAACGTAGCAAAACATCCATTAAATAATTAAAATAATCAAACAGATAGTTCAACTCTGAACCCCAGCTTATAAAAAAAAGACGTGTAGTAAAGCTATTGCATAGTATTTTTTTGCTGGATTACGCAGTATTAAGTTATTTTCGTTCGGTATTTTCGTTACGGAATTTCTGGATTCGGTCTCCACGCTCAAGACCCGCGATAGAAGCTATGCAATAGCTTAAAAGTTAGTGTTGACATTATGTCACTATTACGTATGTTAAGCAATACAAGTCTGCGCTAACTTTTTATAGCTTGACCGTTGTTTTTGTAATAACTAGTTTGATAAGGTTTAAGCTGTGTACCTACGTATGGGCATCACGGAAGATCAGCGTTGTAGTAGTACATACTACTACAACACATGCTGAATGATGGCCTGTACCTCTACCATGAGCTGTCACAGTAAAATCGCCTGACTTTACTACAGTAGTTACGTAAATATTAGTACATATTACGAATTTTAGTACCCAACTATCCGCTAGAGGCGCTGTACAAATCTTCATACATTTTTTTAACTACAGACGCTAGCGATTAGGTACCTATAGTATATATAGTATAGTAAAAACTCATGGAAGAGCTACTGTTTTGTGGTCACGAATATGTTAATAGTAAGGTTTTTTATTTTAAATTGTAAGTATGTATATTTTTGGTTTCATGTCAAAAAAAATAAAGTTTTTTTTTCTATCTTTTTTTTTTTTTTCTAAAACAATAATTTTGGCAACCCTAAATGTAAAGAGTAGTGCATAGAACAGAGTTTACATTGGGCGTCATTCAAATGTATGAAGTTGCTATTTACGTTGGAGCAGAGCACTCATTACAGATTGTTATTGGAATAATAAAGAGGGATGGAGCATCCGTCTAGCTGTGAGATCGTAACACGTTTCCGAGTACCACCATTACATATCCATTGCGAAACGCGATCTCTTTATTCCCAGATTCCGCGAACTGACACCTCTGTTGTTTATTAATCTATGTTTATTCAAACTAGTTTTATTTGAGATGTTTGAAATCGAAAAGTGTGCTTATGATACACTTTTTATTCGATCCAGCGGAACATTTATTAACATTTTACGAAAATAACTTTAATATGCAATAATTTATTTCAATTAATTGACAATTTTAACGCGTTCCTACCGAAGTGGCAAGGTGTGTAATTTACGGGTTTTTTTATTAGGAACTTTTTTCAGGTTGGCATCATCGACCCACATAAAATGCTATAGAACTCACGAAAATAACTAATAAAGTTTTATTGTTAGAGTCGCTAACACAGATAGGCGTGTCACTTCGATAGGTGTACACAAATCTGTCTACAGGGTGTCCTATAAAGTGATGTCATCGCCATTTTATTTGTCAGCAACCGTACAAGCGATAAAGTGTGGAAATGTAGCGAAGGGCGCACATTAATGTCTCCGACCACTGAGTTATCGGCATTCATCACAATCACTATTGAATTATATAAATCACTCTGTATCTGTATAATTTATTTCCTGAAAACCAAGGAATTTAAAAATTTGAAATTAAATTCCGCGTTTAAATTAATCAATCAAACTGTAATGAAATATTGACGACCGATGTGGCGCGGCAAAGGTCCGCCTGCGACGCGGAGGTTGCGGGTTCGTTTCTCGCCTTGGGATAAATGTTTGTACGCAAATATTTATTCTGGGTGTTCTGGGTATTTTATATGTATAATAAAAAATATATATCTTTGTAATGTATGTCAGTCTTCTAGTTCCCATAACACAAGCTCTGCTTAGCTTAAGGCTAGATGATGTTGTGTGGATTGTCCAACATTATTTATTACTAAAAATAAATATTATTATTTTATAAACTAAAATTTTTCAGGTTAACGGTATAATTTTAAAAATGATGACATCATTAAAATTATTTTTCCTCATAAAATATAATTACTAAGAGTAAAATGTATGAAAGGTAGACTTACATGTGGAAGGCAAAGGCCGGCGACAAAGTGCCTTAAATTTTTTAATTGCAGACCGCCTTATGATTATTATTCTGCTTTGTGCATTCACGGGCTACATGTGAGGCTTTTGCGGAGTAATGTGCGGACTGACTGCGGTCCAAATGAACACGAATAGCGATTCTGGCATTCGTCTTGCGTGTCAAGCAGTTCAAACTTGATTCGAGTAAAGGTGGGTTTACACCAAACGAACATAGAGCTAGAGCCAGAACAAGAGCATTCTTTCCTATTCTTTTAGTGTAAACGAAAACTAGAGGTATCCATTTACACCAAACGAACACAGAGCTAGAGCTAGAACGTTCGGACGCGCTCGCTCGTGGAGCGAGCGCGTCCGAACACGATAGAATGCTCCAAGCAACAGTTCGCGCGCTCTTGCGCCGTTTACATCAAGCGAGCGAGCATTCTTAGAATATTCTATAGAATCTTTGCGAACGCACTAAGAACAACGAAAGAATGCTCTACGCCTGTTTACACTAGAAGAATTTGACGTAGTGGGGATAGAATGAGCATTCGCTCGTTTGGTGTAAACCCACCCTAAGACTTGGCTACTAAGTTGATAAGGTACTCGCTTACTGGCATTAAAAAACTGTCAAAATTGTACTAGTTGCCTAATGGTTTTTTTTGTGAAAATCATAAGGATTATTAAACGTTATAATTATCTAATATATACCTACGTATTTTCAGTGGCAGTCTTCTCTCTATTTCTAGTATTTATAAATAGCTTAAAATACACATATAATAACTACTGATACTCTCTGTGTATCAGTAGTTATAAACAATCGTTGTAAATAAAAGGTTACTGTAAAAATCATAATGTATTTTTCAGATCTTTTTTCATCTGTATTTTAGCATATTCAATTATAGCTTTGAATAAATGATGCCTTAAATAATTAATTAGAAGCTAAAAGTTTTACTGAAATGCTAAAATAGTTTATAATCGCTTCCGCCTATAACTTTTACCACAGTGTTAGAATTTAATAGAGCCGCTCCTTAAGCAACACCCTGTATGTGGACCTAACAAGACTCTTTTAACTTAGTACAATATTATGAATATTACTCATTAGTGGATTTAAAAATGACGACATTTTTTATTATGAGATTAACTGTGGGAAGTTGTAATTATGGTAAACAATGAAGAATATAGAATATGTATAGGTAGTTTCTAATAGAGAAGTATTTATTCACAAACAAACTTACGACTATACAGTATTTACAAAATGGACATTGGCATGTAAAATACATGAGAAACAGTTGAGCTATCTACAGACCGTTGCAAACGATCTACTTATAGATAGTTCAACTGATCCAAATCAGTACCCATCGGAAGCGTACCCAAGATATTGCATTGCCGCGCTTATAGTTTCTTGTTATATTATAAAATTATCAAGAAGTAATTGAGAACTCACTATGAATGTAGAATTCGTATAATACTTAGTTATTTAGTTAAATAAAATAACTGACTAAATAAATAAATAAGTAAAAAAAAGACAACATAAATATTAAGACAATCTGTCCAAAAAACGTCGGACTTATCGTTTTTTTTAAGCTTAGCTAATCTATTTAAGTAAGTAATAAATGCAAGATATATAATAAATTAATATATTTCTTTTATTTTTCAGGTAAGCTTCCAAGAACCTAAAACTGCGTTCGTTGGGTAAGTATGTAGTCTATAGTTTTCCTAAAATTATAAATACTTACCTAAATATTTTTCTAAGTCAAAATGCCACTAACTCAAGTTTATGTCACTGGCAAATACTGGATGAGAAGAGCCGAAGACCGGGCTCAGTGGCGCGTCTTGGGAGAGACCTACGTTCAGCTGTAGACTGCTAGTTTTATAATTGACTAGCTGACCCGTGCCCACTTCGTTGGGTATAATTCGACCGTTTTTTGCAAAACGGACTACCACGTAAAAGCCTTTTTATTTTTCGGTTTTTTATATAACCTATGACACTCAGCAATAATGTGGCTTTCTATTGGTGAAAGAATTATTAAAATCGGTTCAGTAGATCCCGAGATTACCCCTTACAATTTAACAAATATACAAACACACAAACTTTACCTCTTTATAATATTAGTATAGATGATGTAAAATTGAAAATATAACAAGAAGCACTTAGTTTTCATTATAAACGGAATATTTACCATGATTTGTGAGTTTGATTATTTCTTTTTTTTTTATATCTTTTTTTTGGTAAATATCCCGTTTATAATGAAATCTATGTTCAAAACCATGATAGTTTCAAATATTAAGAAGCACTTACCTGGCCACGTCTATTTCAGGATTTTTATAACTCTTAAACACAAGTAAACAAGTAATAAAACTGACTTAAACCAGGATCAGATATGTTTGGACTCAAGTGCGTCGACCGCTTAACAGTTGAACAGTAATTAATAAAGAAAGTTCTCACAGTGTACACTCGACAAGAAAGGGCTTGACTGTTTGAAGTAAAGTACAGTTGCGAAAAAAATGTTTACCTACCGAATATTTGATTGACATTGATTTAAGGACTATGTTTCGCAGTCCATTTATCGATAAAAAAATTGAAAAGAAAATGATGTTGAAAAGATGTAGATTGAAAACACATTTTTAAATTTGAATCTAGATATCAAATGTGTTAATAAATCAAATGTTATAGATGTTTGCCAAATATAAATCTAGTGCACCATTAGACACATTGATTTAGAAATTGATTTTATCTGCATTCAAAGATTTCTATAATGAGTAACATTTTTATTTTACGTGTAATATAGTCCCAAAGTAGGTAATAATTTCCACGATAAAATTATCTAACGTTTGAACTTTGCATTCCAAAAACAAAATACTTACACAAACAAAACTTTCGTAATTTTTACAAAACGTCAAACTATGTATCAATTTTCTCTCCACCTGTACCAAGAGACCAAGAACATTACATTTTTAATTGTCGTCTTAATTGTACCACTAGCAATTAGGCCCTAAGACCAGTTAAATGTACCATTTGCTTAGACCAATTTACACAGAAAGCGTGTTGTTGTTAATGTTGATATTACAGCGCCTATATGCGCGAAAAATCTAATTCCCACAGGACATGCTTTACTTAGTTTGAGAGCGCAATGTATAAATGTCCATGAATATTTATTCTTATTGAACAGAATCAAAGCAGATCATCTACTCTGCGAATAGTATGTCGAGGTAAAAGGTTCAAATCTTGATCAAATGAAATTTTTTTCACGTATTACAACTTCTACCAAAAAATGATTCTGCATCATTTTTTGTTGTCACAGTTTCTAGAAATTTGACACAATTGTTTAGTGTCACTTATTATGAGATCCTAATCATCACTTACATTTTATTTTGTGAATACATAGTAACACCCATAACAGTAATTCTTATAAAATTGTCAAACACAGGTTTTAACCTGCTTTCTGTATAATACAA